>OY992786.1:13849961-16349961 GCA_963921375.1 Tiliacea citrago | reverse complement strand
GGACAGGGTGCACATTATAATAATTGCTGAAGTATTTTGACGCTGAAAATGATACATTGAACGATAGCTTTTCGAGTGTAGACAATGTCGCGGTATCGTTTAGCTACATTCTCGATCATGGGAAAATTACCGATGGCCGGACAATCGGTCGGTCGGGTCGCGCACCGCGGGCAGGCCGCCGCGCCGGCCGCTCGCCTTATCACTCTGCGGCCCATTGTGCGGTGCGGCTTATTCCTGACATTCGCAATATTCCATGCCGTTCGACAAATACTCTCTAGATTACAGTAGGATGATTAGAATGTTTAGTACTACCGACAATATTCATTCGTCCCGGGCCAACGCTGTCCCTGATTTATACAGAGATCATTTCGTAGAAAGTTCAGCATTATTGCCGACTCATAACTTTGTCGTTATAAAATGAATAAAACTATCGAGATGATCGGCGCCCATTCCTCTTCGCGAGGAATTATGACACAAAAAATAAATAATATGAATGATTACGGCCGAGATTCTCGGGACGCCTTTGTGGGAGTATCATAAAAACTGATCCTGTTATAGTTTGCGAAAGCAATTAAGTTGTAAAACTTAGTGGTCTCTACTGTCTTAATGAAATATTCCACTTTGATTATTAATGTCGGCCATTTATTGTAGTGCAATATAAATCGGATAAAATAAATATTATGCTAAGGCATCATTTTATTTCGTTACGAACGATATCAAATTCCTGCCATAGGTAATTAATATCCATGTCGAAATAAAAGAGAATGAAAATCAGACCCTTTTTAAAGCTAAATGAGAAAGTACTGGCTGTATGGCTTAAATACTTAGATATAGGAATGATATCATTGTTATAAGGAAACTCATTTACTCTATCCGAAGGGGAGAGGGTGAAATGGCAACTGCACTCTAAATTAAGATTAGATATTTATTGTTCATTACCGGGTGAACTGAAAGGAAGTAATCAAGACAAGATTCATGTCTATGTGCTAGAGCTCCTAACCTTTTATTTATTAATAACTGGTTATATTATTTTATAAATATGTATGTTTATTGGCAGGTTTCTACTACCTGTAACTTAGACTCGAATCTCAAATTAAGTATCATAAACATATAATAGAGGCAGTATTAATGAATTTCGTGGACAGTCCAATTTAAACATACCTACATAAAAACAACATAATAAAATAATCATACACCTTAATTAGGTAGGAAATTTATTATTTACCGTCGAAATTCAGCAGGGGTGGTCCAATTAGCAATTATATTTAGGAATAAAATGTAGTACGAGTACAATTCAGTTTGAATTATTGAAAGGTAACGTAATATTAATAAATTTTCCAAGAGAACGCGGGCTTGTATGTATAATGTATGACGAACGAACATGACATGTCTCTTGCTAATTAATGTAAGCACTGCGCAGGAGTTAATTAATTGTCGGCTACCCATGTAGCGCATGAAACATTTATAAAATTCATAACAGAGCTAATTATGAAACATGGCCGCGCCTGCGCTTTGCGCCACCCGCGGGGCTCGCCTGCGCGCGCCGATCTCCACTTTAGTAAAAACTAACAATTCTCCACTGGCTTTTCTTGTTTATTAAATTACTGTTGTACATACTCTATAGATATTCCCACCACGATCATAAATCGACTTTGTACTTGAATTAAATATTAAAATCTCGCGTAAAAACTGTACTGCGTAGGAGTCTTAAATACCGGCTTTTATACTTATTGCGCTTCACACAATGTTTCATATATCTACTTATACTCGTACCAACTTGTGAGACGTATTTTAGGAATCCATTATTTTCTAACTTGAGACTCATTAAAGTGCCTACCTTAAACTTATAAGGGAATTAAACATTGCAAAATTGAATGTTCTTCACCTTATCGTGAACGATAATCATGTTCCATTTATATGGTGGTCGTTCTTAGTATGTCCACCATATTCATTGGATAAATGATTTTATTTCTGTAAGTAGGTTTATACAAACACTTTTACACGTCAATCATATTTTTTAAACTAGATGAGGTCTGCGTTTTCTATCTGAGAAGAAAGGCCGAAAAAAAACTAAGGTCACAGTCTCTTTTAAAGTCCAGACATAATCTCGGTGAGATCGTGTGAAGATCATATCTAGAAATAATCACAGATTGAGTGGACCTGTCCAGTCAGTGCACGAATTTGTCAGTAATCGTGCAGCTCAACTCAGAACGTAATGAGCTCAAGGACTCGACGAAGAAAGGACATAGAATAAACTTTCAAGTTACACAAATCCTTTATACCTATAAAGGATTTGTGTAACTTGAAAGTTTATTCTATGTCTCTCTATACTTCAACTCAGCCTCTCTATACTTAGAGATGAGAATTCATTTGAAAAAATGAATGCAGATATTGAAATTAATTTAGGTAGGTACCTATTCCAGGAAGGTTTCCCAATCAATTAAATACAACCCAAATAAAACTGGCAAAATTATAGGAAGGGTAGGAATTAGTTTATAATGATATACTGTTCTGGTTTGAAACCATATTTTTTATTCTTATACTAGTACTAGAACGATCAACAAAAATCAACTTTAGTTTTTTATCTATCAAGTAGGTATACCTACAAATTAAGAGAGTGTGAGAGGGTGTTGCATGTTTTTTAAACTTACCTATGTAATTAGAAAATATTAAATCATAAACAGCGGTCAAACATAGCCATTTTGTCCACTATCTATGTAAATAGTATGGACAAATGACACAGCAGCAATGGAAGCTTCTTATTTCAAAGCTAAGTGCACAAATCAAATGAGTCTTTTAATTATAGCTTCATAGAAAAGCACGATAAGCGGATCTATGTAATTTTGTCTATGGTACCAATATTTCATGTTATCCATTCATTCCTCTAAACAACCAAATAAGTACGTAAGTACATTTGTCAATAGCATCAATATTTCATGTTATCCATTAATTCTTCTAAACAACAAAATACGTAGACGTAAACGCCATAGATGAATAATGACTATGGTAAGAGAGCCTGGACGTACGCCTTTCCTGCCATTCTAAATGAACTACTAAAGAAAATTGCCAAAAAATTAGAAGACAAAAAACCTAAACAAATTAAAAACATCTTAAAAGCCTACTTTACTGTGGGGAAGTATGGAATGGAGGATGTCAGCGTGTAGGTTCTCAGCCATAAACTTTAAGTGAGCAACTATATACAATAAGCTTATAGCACACATAATCTTATTGTATTTAGATGAAGTGCTATATTTAATTTACAAAAACCATGAAAAGTTATAAGAAATTAATAGTTTTTTTTTATGTATAGGTTAAATGTCATAAAAAATGAGAGTTCTTGTAACCCTTTAAGATAGGAAAGTCATCACAGTGATTTTACTAACTAAGACTAAATATGAGATATGAAGTTGATTGTTTTTAAAACTGTACAGGAAGAAAATGTTATTCTACCCACATGATATTTAACCGTGTTGAGCCTTTTGTACTTTCCTCGTCGATTGTTGCATTAAATACCTATGTGGCATTCGAATAAATCATCGACGACGTTCATAGTTTACTAAGAAAATGTTAAAAGGCACCCTCACTGAAACAGAAAACCGAATAATTACTTAAATACATCAGTGGAAGCAGAACGATAGGAAGACATTTCGATACAGTCGGGACTTAACAAAATGCAGTCAAAACCATAAAATTTCCTTGACGTAAAACATGTATTTACGAGCCATCTGCAACATCGGCACGTATATGGCGGTTGTTTAATATTAATCAGCGAATTAGTATGACTAAACTAACGAAATCAATTAACTCATTTTTTGCCTCAAAACTCGTTTTGTTCAAAGCCGTTCCAGGATTTCGCGGTGACAATCAAGTTCCGCTGTCAGTGATAAAACAATACAAAGTCGTGTCGTGTAAATATTTAATTCATTCTTTAAATGTCATTACAATACTTAAACATACTTAACATGTGTATTTAAGGGTCGGACATAATACGTTTATGGTGTTCTTTGGACGAATTCTTTGCGGCATTTTACGGCACTTATTCTTGTGGAGGAAGAAAGTTCGGTCAAAGGAGGTACACCTACGTTAATTTTTTGAACAATACTTAGGTACCTGTATGCGGGTATTATCAGACCATGACAATTACATACGCTTCCTTGTTACTATGATGTCCGTAGATGGAAAGTGAGTGCGACATTTGTAGTTTAGAATCGTCTAAACTGAAATTTTCTGTTAAGTTGAATCTACACAAGAAATAAATGAATAGTATATATTGAATTGTACAGTGTAAACAATACCTTCTATTTTACTTCGTTTCTAGCAATCATTAAAGTTTATGCTGAGACAATCATAATAATAAATGATAAGACTGTGTGCCTGAACAAGTATTTTTAGCAGAGCAGTAGGAAGTCTTCCCGAAATACATAATAGGCATAATTTTTTTTCTACACAAACCATAACACCCGACTAATTAATAAATTGTATTTTAACGAGTTGCCTTGCATTTGACTAACCTTTAAAAAGTTGTAAAAAAGAAAATGGCAATATTTTTCCTAAGTAAATAGGTAGAAGAATTACATTTGAATCCGGCTTTGCAGTAGTAACGTAGAATCAAAACAAACGTGACGGAATGGCTCGTTGCTGACCGTATAGGCAGATAAACCGATAAATTCCTAAATACAAAGGCAGATCACGTCACTACTAACGGTTTTCATATTACGGTTATTCTGCTTCTGGATAAAATTTGGAAATTTAGAAACCGTAGCGTTAGCAAAAAAGGTAGGCGTGCCGGGTCGCTCCTGGCTTCTATACAAACATCACGTGCATTACTTCTTTTTCTTTAACCACCGTGCTGCTAATGTTTGCTGGTACTTGGTCTCATAACTGTTCAATAATTTCGATAGAATTACAACTTATAAATTGGTACTTGTACATCATTTCTGTCTAAAATTCATAAAGCGTTAGGTATTGGATTTCTGGAAAAAAGATCTTGTATTGATCTGCGACTGAGTACCTAAGCACTTTTTCAGTTTTAGAGTTCTAGGTTTTTGGTGCGTGCCATTCAGTAAGAAAACTTGAGAAAATCGTTAGAAAAATCAGTCAGCCTACAGTTTTTTTTTTAAATCCACTACTTTCCAATTTAAAAGATGACGGAATTTCATAAAACAAATTAAATAAATGAGGAAAACTAATAGCTTAGTAAGAACTGATTAGAAATGGTATGTGTATTCAAAAGTTTAGTTTAGATTTTATAACGAACAATGCTCGGAGTCACTAACACATCGCTCAACCTGAAGGAGTTTTTTAATAAAGGAATTTTCTAATGTGCTTGGAAATTATTATGTGCAGCCTTCACAAACCCATTTGTGCTCATCGACATTATGTATGATTACTGCACTGCCTGCTGAGATCCTCTCAGCATAGGGCAGAAGAATAAGTAGTATAGGTATTTATTAAGAATTTAATTTATTTTGCTGGTGAAAACACCCATGGACATTTCAAGAAAAAAACCTAAGTAGAAACACATTTTTAATGATAATACAGGTATGTATTATGATGGTTGGACAATGATGGAATTAAAAAAAAAACTATTTATTTGCTCAAATGTTGCTCCTAGGATCCATCGGGCTAGTTTAAGACCATTGATTTAAATGTTACGATGAACTTAACTTTAGGTACCTACCTAATATTCTTAATCAAACGAAGAGTAGATAAATGCAGGTAGGAAGAGTTTCCAACTTATAAATCTGTAGGTAATTATTTTTCTTGATTATGAAAAAAACTTAGGTAGGTGCAGCATGTTAACAATATCCTGAAACCTGTACTATCTAGACCAGTACCTACCTATATCAGACTTAAATAACAATCAATACAATGGTTCAAAAGTTAATCGGTATCAATCTTCTAACAATCGCACCCAAAAATAAAACAACTTACCCAAAGTAACGGACTTTGAACTCAATAAAAAGATGCAGTTGAAGCGTGCGAATTCCAGTTTAGATCAACTTATTATAACGACAAAGACGGCGAACTTGCCACCTCTCTCGCAAGCCATGAGTTTTGCATAGTGGCCAGTGGACACCTTACATCAAAACAAGTGAGGTCTTGAGCGTGCGGGGGCGCGGGGCCCGCGCGGTCTGCGGGGCGGGGGTGGCGGGGGGGCGTGGGGCGGGCCGGGGGCGTGCGGTGCAGCCTGCCGCGCTGACCCCACGCCTTGAACGATGCACTCTGCAACACTGCACTACTTGCACCTCGTCACAACAGACAACCCGCAACTAGAAATGAAAAGAAAATTCTAAGACAATACACGTTTATGATAATAATTTTCCATCTAAGTTTATTTCAATTCCACAAAAGTAAACAGTCAGTTAAAAAATATCAATTTTCAAAACTTACATTTCGAGAATATTGTAAATATACCTAATATTTTTCCGATAAAACGCTTCACTTTAGTCTAGAAAAACATGTAGCCGAAATAACTGCAAGCGGTTACAGTGAGACACCAGTATCGCCATCTGTCGGCCGGTAGCAAAACTAAAAGTCGTTCAGTTAACAACTTTTGCAAGCTCTGAGTGTTACGACTACACTAAACGTTTTAATTATGTAAATTAATATAATACCACAAAGTTTTATACAAACCTCATTTATCTTTATTTTAAAGCTATTTCATCTTTTATTTACCCTTGTTAAGTCAATAGGATGTCTATTAATTGTTATTTCCACACTATATTCTTTTATTTCACGGGTTTTATGTTCGAATAATATTGTAGTGGGATGTTTCTAACTACGGAATTGAGCAATATTTGTTTTTAAATATATTAATGTGCAGGTACCTATGCAGTTTGTTTACGACTATGACGATGCGCATTTACAATTAGTAATTGTAACATCCGCGGATACCGGCGTAATTTACATGCAAATACATCGGCATTATTACTAAAATGAACATCCTGTCGCGGCGATCGATTTGCATATTTTTTAATAATATCAGGAAAAAATAACAAAAGCGGCCTTTGTGAAACGGGCGACAGACAATTGTTAGGATTTCCGGAGCAAAAGTAATTATTCATAAAATTTAATCAGGACGGTCTCATAATCTATCGTGATGATAATTATGTATTATTATGAATACAATGAATTTATGGCGGTGTCAACCTTTATTATACGCGTCACGTGATAGCCATCTTTATGGGCAAGTTTCCCAACATCATTGTTAAGCAATTATAGTACTTAAAAGTACCTGAATTGTGCTGATTAGTGGCTACTATTGAAATCAGGATCTGAATATGCATAGAAGTGTGCATGCGGCATGGATGACATGTCTTGTCTTTTCCCATGTAAGGTATGTAAGCTCTGAGTAATCATTTATTATTCTAATTGTATGTATTGATGTTAAAATGTTTCTGTTGTCCGGGATTATTGCCATAATCATTGCCTTTGACATACTTACATATGAATAATGACAAACATGTTCTTCCTGAGACCTGTATTCACTGTTATTTTATCACAGGAGGATAGGTACTCCTGCGCACTAATTGCAATACACTCGGAATGACAATCCCTTTCATATCAAAATCAAAATATTGAATTTCACATAAACCTACATGGGCACTTATGAAACGTCACAAGCTTGGTGCACGGTTCCAATTGGTTGTTTGTTATGGAGAAGAGCTGGCAAGCAACTCCACGTTTACTCTTTTAAAAATAATTGGCTTTTACAATGTTTCCAAATTACATTGTGTTAATAGGTATTGGAGGACAGTGTAAATCAGGGATGGCGAACTTCTACGTGTCATTTTTTCAAAAAAAAAAAATGTTATGTGGCCATGACGTGCTCGAACAAACAATCTTGACAACAACTGGAAAAAAACTAAATACTTTCACATATACTATATAATAGGTACTCTTTATTTGCAAACAAAAAGGCAAGGTTAAGAATAGCACCATCCCATTTCTTCCCGTGGGTGTCGTAAAAGGTGACTAAGGGACTTACTAGAGAATGGGCAGTAGCGTTCTCTATGCATTTAAACACCATACTGCGATCGCCAACCCGCCTGCCAAGCGTGGCGATTATGGCAAACCCCCCTTTGGGGAGGCCTATGTCCAGCAGTGGACGTCTTTCGGCTGAAATGATGATGATGATTTGCAAACAGAAATAGACGTTTACTATTATACTAATCAACATCTTACCACATTATTTAAATGAAAGAACATTGTGCAACTTCTGCTGTTGCAAACTAGATGCCAAATAATTGATATCAGGTTCATATTTTATTACATTTATCAGAATGCAAGCTGAACTGGAATCATGTGATAAACGGTTCCTGAAAATGATGACTCACAGGCAAAGGTAGATGAAAATATCTGTGGAGCCTAAGTCATAGTCACAACTATGACTTAGGCTCCTAAATTCCTTAATTGCTGAAGTGCCCAAATTATTTCGCGTGCCGTTGGTTCGCCATCCCTGGTTTAGATCAAGAAGTACCAGGTACTTAAATAAATAGAAAATGGTCTACAAATCTAGTCTGTTAAGCCTACAACGTTCTCACATTCATAAAATATAAAAAAATATATATAAAATCTCGACCTTAAAAAGGTGGCTGGGACAGACTTGATGCGGAAAGCGGGGGGACAGGGTGTTGTGGCGCAGCCTGGGAGAGGCCTATGTCCAGCAGTGGACAGGCTGAGTTGTTGATAATATAAAATCTATCTATCTGCCTAGCCTTTTCCCAACTATGTTGGGGTCGACTTCCAGTCTAATCGGATGCAGCTGAATACTAGTATTTTACATGGAGCGACTGCCTATTTAACCTCCACAACCCAGTAACTGGGTAGGTAAGACTAGTTGTCAGACTTTCGGGCTTCTGACGACCCGTAACAACTGACAAAGATCCACGAATGACAGCCGGGACCAACGGCTTAACGTGCTTTCCGAGGCATGGAGAAGTCTCGGTTTGTAAAGATGGTCACCCATCCACGGACCAACCCCGGCAAGCGTCGAAATCTATATAAAATATTATTCAAATAATACCTAAACAAAAATTATAGTAGTCCAAAAACTGGAGAACCAAACAATATCAGCTACATAATGCGTTTTTTTTTGTCATGGAGAGTACCTAAGTAAGTAGGTACCTAGGTACCTACCTACTACATATTTATGAACCGATGGATTTTTATATCAAAATAAAAAGGATTGTCATTGAGAGTTACACACTCTCAATGACAATCCGTTTTATCCTCTCAATGTCAGGCTTTTCTTCTGAAGCTTTCATGGAACTGATACCTACCTATTACGGTTATGAATGAAATGTGCCAGCACACTCTTAACCCTTTAACAGTTCTGGCAGGTGACCATTCCCAGCTAATTCTGCAACTCTGTTAGGTTGGTAGGATTCTACATAGCAATTTCTTTCATTTGTTTAGAAACAACAAACTCCTCCTTTATTTAAGGATAATAATTACTCTTCCTGCCTATGGGTATTTGTCAGAATTTTAATGTAGGTAGGTACTTATTTATTTATTTTAAAAAAAGCACAGCCACATCACATACATTAAACTTATGCTAGAAATAATCTTAAAAACCAAAGGAGCGTGACAATTTCAGCGTACATAGCATTGTTTACAATATCTTGCCTTTATACTAAACTAAACTAAAATTAACTAAAACAGACTAACGTAAATAAGACGGGCAACAAAAAAAAAACGTTAAGAATAAAAAAATAAAAAAAAACAACTTGGCCAGGATAGCGTGATTTTCTTTCTGAATCCCAGTAGCTTGGTACTTCTTACTTGTAGCCAGGTACCTACTTACCTACTAGGCATGTTGCGGATGCAGATTCTCTAACATCCGTGGACGCGGATGCGGATGCAGATTTTTGGTGGCTCACATCCACCGCGGATGCGGGTCTCAAGTCTTTTTAAGGGAACCGTCAAGGCGGCGAAGTGAAATTTAAAATTTCGTACGTTTTTTTGCAAATTGCAGCGCTGTTTCGTTGTAAGTATAATATGTTGATCATAATTAAATTCGTGGCATTTATAAAAAAAAAAAAACATTTAATATCAATATAGCTTTCGAAATTATACAGGGTTACTGGTAACTCGACGTATTCCTTGCAGGACGTCATAGTATGGTTAAAATGCAACAAATTAAGCCACCAAATGTTCTACCGAAATTCACTAGTTTTTGAGTTAATTAGGTTTTTAGTTGTTTTATGAAAAATATAATTAAAAAATGATTTACGGTGCGACTATACTGGAATTTAATTTATTATCATAGCTGATGCCGTAGCAAATCTTTGTTAATAATTTAAAAAATCCAAAATGCCGAAAATTTGGCAGAGATCACTAATTAACCATTTTATTTGTCGTAATGTTTGTCATTACTTTATTTAAAAAAACTCAAAAACTACTGAATTTCGGTAGAACATTTGGAGGCTAAAATTGTTGCATTTTAACTTTACTATGACGTCGTGCAAGGAATACGTCGAGTTACCAGTAACCCTGTATACAGGGTGGATTTTTGAGATGGGGCAGTAAAGGCCTACCTTAACCGTTTTAGCTACAGGAAAACGGTCTTAAAATACTGTCTTTAACTTTTGAGAAATTTTGATCTGCTTTCACAGATTTTGAAAAAAAATGTACAGTCAGCAGGAAAATGGGCAATTTTCACAAAAACTTTTCTTTATACCAATCCATCCTCTTTCTTAAAGGGATCAAAAATATCTATCGGACCAATTGAGGTTTGAGTACTGGAAAAGGCATAAATCGTAAAAAACTTTTCCCATACATTTCGTAAGAAATGAGACTCCAACTTAGTTTTTTTATGATGGATAGATGGACCGCTACAATGAAGACTGGCCAAAAATAAACAAAAACAATTAAACGACGAATTTCGAACGAATACTCGTCATAATTTAATTTGCTTTGAAAAAAGAATCTAAATAGTTTGTTCCATTTTGTTGATTATGATTTTACTTAAATTCACCCTTCACCCTTGAATTCACCTGCATCGATAAGAGCTCCGAATTGAAAAGGTAGTGCAGTTACGGATGCGGATGTCTTAATAAATGCGGGAGCTCCGCAATTGCGGATGCGGATGCGAATATCCGCAACATCCCTGCTACCTAACTATAGATAACCGAAGCATGACAATAATATATTCAATACTTACAGTGCTGAAGCAAGTTGTTCCTTTTTTTTCACGACTCTTTCTCTGGACCGGAAAACAAAAAGTTTTATCTTGAGCATAGATGTTTGTACCTATAACCTGACTCGAGATATTTCACTATAACTTAGAAACTGTTTTCCATTTTTATTATCAAGCACTTTGTTAAAATACTTTTAAATTAACTAAGTTCTTAGGTACAAACTAATTACACGTAAATGTTTTATAAAACTCACCAATATGTTCAAGACGATTTTTCCACTAAAATCAGTAGGTATTTGGCTTGATGTAGCAGAAACTGTTTTTGTCTATGATAGTCTAAGGAAGGTGCTAAAAACGAAAAAAAGGGCAGGATAATAGTTATTGAACTTCATAATTTTGTATTTTCAGCTGAAAGCAAGAAGTGGCACATCGACCTCAACTTCCATAACAGTCAACTGAAGGCCTCTTCCAAGTCCACCACAGCACCCGGTTCTCCACCTTCTGCATCCAATCTGCCCCATCCCAGCTGGCCGGAACTGAGGATCTGAAGTTGTTTAAGGAAAGCCAAGTAAGTACCCAAGTTCGCACTTAGTATGACATAGTCTTTACGACTGTGTATTAGATTGTCATATCGACAAAAGTTAGGATCTATATCGGATAATGTTGACTCTTACTATGATGATGGAAAAAGGCATAGGTTGAGCAAGATGATGACAGAATAGCCACTATTAAGACTATTTAAGACTTACTTAGAGAGTCGCCATCATCTAACTATGTTGGGGTCGGCTTCCAGTCTAACCGGATGCAGCTGAATACCAGTATTTTAAAAGGAGTGACAGCCCATCTGACCTTCACAACCCAGTTACTGGGTAATACGATAAGACTGGTTGTCAGACTTTCGGGCTTCGTCGACCCGTAACGACTATCAAAGATTCACGAATGACAACCGGAACCAACGGCGGAGGGGTCTTGGTATGTAAAAATGGTCACCCATCCACTGACCAACCGCGGCAAGCATAGCTTAACCTGATCGATTGGCCCGTGCGGCTGTTATTACTTAGCCACGAGCCCCGAGATAAGAAAGTATGAAACTAAAACAAATTTTCTAACCAATAAGCACCTACTTGGATACAGTCAGGAAAGTGAATGTTTAGCAGGTTCTCACTCATTTCGTTTTGCCGTGTTATAGCCATTTCATACGACTAATAAAGAATGACACTAACACGACTAATAAAGGTTGTCTGTAAAAGATCGCTTTTAGCGATAAGACCGCCCATTGTGTCACCCTGTGTAAAATTTCAACATTTATATCTGTAACTTTTATGGTGTACATAATAAAGAGTATTCTATTCTATTCTATTCTATTCTATTCTAATGACGGGTATTGAATGTACGGACAATTCAAACTGATAGTGATAGTAAATTTTGCTAAATTATCTGTTTCCCTGACTATACATAAAAGACAATTATAATACACATTATAGCGACACTGAAGCGTTGAACTTTATCGGTGTAGCAAATAGCTATTAATTTTAGGGTCTGAGAACGCGACACACCGCCTGTAGATCTATTATAATAAGTAATATATTAAAATATAACATGAACAGAGTAACAAACGGTGTAGGCAGGGTTATATGCAAGTAGATTTTATCGGTGCCGTCACCTGAACGGAAGCGAGACAGTGTCACTAACACAAAAACCACATTAGTACCCCAATTATAATTACATTGTTATTTATGCACGTTGATCTATCAAAGTTTACAAACAAGGGGACTATCTCTTAGTAGATCACATTTTGTTGAGTGAAAACAGAACCGTTCGTAGGCATTATTTGGACTCCTTATTTAATTATATTCTCACTACCTATTCATAACACCTATTGAAATTCAGTACGTTAGAAGAATTCTCAGAAGTCGATATTAAAAATTTCCCGAACATGTTATTGGGCGGGTAACGAAAGAGCTTGATAAACTCGTCCAGATGTTTCAACGCCAAATTATTTCTTGAACTGTAAATCTAATTTGAAATAAAGTATCCGTGTATTATAAACACCTGCGTCTGAATAAACATACATGCAGGTAAATCAGAATGGTAAATGACTAACTGTAATATAAATATCTGAAATAGTAAAACTAGTAACATGCGTTCGAATCAAACAATCTTTCAGTCGCTTCTACAAAGCTTAGCATTTTAAAATGAATCTGGTGAAGATCGTAAAATATTCGATAAACAGGGCGTGTATGTTTGCTTTCACCGAGTTTAACATTGCTATTAAACAGTCGTGAAATGGACAGAAATAATCGGGTCGATCCGTTATATCGTATCATTCGTATGACGCTGGCGTAGGCAGACGCTGCCCATTGCTATGCTGGCCGATGCGCGTGCGACTCTGCGATCACACGATTACTTTATTCCTCAAAACTAATACCTACGCAGACAGCTAGGATCGTACCTACCTACCATCATTGTAGAGTTGAGTTACATCCAATAATACCTTCCGCTTTGTAAGCACTTAATGCCCAATAGCCCACTGCGTCCTATCTTGAACTTATTGTTATAGGGACGCAATGATGTAGAAAACCCGTGCGTCATTATCAGGCAGTTTTGGCAGTGACGTGGCGGTGGCGGCGTGATTCCGCGGTGCTCAGTCGCGAACTTTGTAAATGTTTGATTGCGGTAGCTGCGCTGCGTCCCCGCACCAGACGGCTTTGTTTTTGTGAGTCGCGACGCGCGCCTGCCGGCCGGCCTTTCGCCGCCGATTCTTTAAATCGACCGAAACAATACTGGGAACTAGGACATTTCGCATCAAACACATACCTGCCTACTTTGAAGATGACGTATGTTTGTACACGGCTACGCCTGCTTTTGTTTGCAAATTGACGTTAATGTAAGTAACAGTGTTTGTGCAACGCTACAGCTAGACATAGAGGGATGTGAACGGCCGGCTGAGCGTTTCCGCCAATCGGTGTCATATAAAAAGGACTTGTACTAAACATGAATGACTCCTGGCAAGATGGGATGTATCGCATAGTATTGAACGTTTTAATCGCGTGATTCAGTTGCGCATTAGGAGCGCGGCGGGGCGGGATGGGGGGCGCGGCGGGGGCGCGCGGCTGCTCGGTGCCTCCCGCGGCGCTGCGCCTGCGCCGCTACTTTTTATCCGCGCATGCTCGGCTCGTGTCTTTTTCGCTCTTCCCGATTGGAATTCGTTGAGGGATCGCCGCTGCCGGTGGCAGACGTCTTGTGACATGTCAACGGCGGTACGTGCACTGCGTACAAGGCAATTAACCAGTCATCTCACTCGAATCCACCAGCCGGGCGGAATCTCCTTGCAGCTCGAGAGTTGTTTCTGGGGAGGCTCGTCTTTATTCAAGGAACTACCGTGAAAATACTTCGACACAGCAATCGTTAATTGATGTCGTTAATTGTCCTTTTTTGGAACAACATCTTGTAAGTATTTCACTTGTAGGTTTTTTAACGATATAAAGCATTGGACGAACATCCTCTCAACCGCAACGTGTTTCAATTTTTTTTGGGTACGTCATACAGTTATGGATACACTACCTACCTACTGTGTACCTATCTATAGGAGACGCGGTTGTATAGTAAATCTATGTAAACGTACGACATCACAATCATGCAAATATTTACTGTTGAGCACCTACTCATGCTAAATTCCAACACCATTGCGTGATCAGAAACGCAATCTGACATTTTCCTTGTGAACCGTAAGAAGAGCCTTTAAAAAGTGTTCTTCCAGTTCCTTGCTATTCGGGTGGTAGCATAACAATGACAGTTCTTACAATAGAAACTTATGTTTGACAAAAGGAAAGGGCGAACTTCGACGGAGCGTGTGAATGAAAATAAAAGAGAAAATAATGGAGACAAATCACGGCGACCAACTTAGATACAGCGAACCCAGTATTTCTAATTCATGGACATGATCCTACTTGCAAAGGCCACGTGAAATAAAGTTAAAACATCTTGAGGCTTTAGAACGTATCATCAATTGATGAATAATTATTCAAAAATTAACTAATCTAATAAAAAACTATAATAAATAATATTATTAATGAATAGTATTTTATTTTATGTATTTTGTTTTCTCTTATAATCTTACACACTTTGTCTACATCTCTCTGTCCACCTTCCTATCGCAGGTATGCTGGAACTTTAGATATAAGCATCATCTTTGTACGTATTTTTCTGTTCCTTTCTTCTTGATCGTTTATATGTTACGGCTAATACCCGAAGTGCGGCTACACCTAGTTTTAGCCGGTTAGAACTAGGTGTAGCCACTTACTCTTGGTTAAACCTAGTACGAGCCGATTGTTTTTGGGTAAAATCATTTGGGTTAGGTTAGGTTAGAACAGTAACCATTAACAAGCGAAGGCGAGCGAGCGAAGCGAGCGTGCCGCGGCAGCGGCCGCCGAGCGCCAGATCCCCTCTATTGTTGGTAAATTGGTTTTATCCAACAGGGATTGTCTGGACCTATAATTCTAACCGGCTAAAACTAGGTGTAGCCGCACTTCGGGTATTAGCCGTAACATATACATAAACTGTTAAATAAATAAACAACTCGATACTTTTATTCAGAAGGCACTGCTAATTAACAACATGTGACATAACAATGAAAACACAATTTCTCAAATATAATGAATACAATGTTAAATTGTATTTATTAGAGTTTATTATTATCGCTTTTTGAACAATAAGTATGTACGTATAGACAATTATGGTAAAGTCTGGTAAAGGTGTCGTCGAGGTGCGGACCGACTACTACATGTGTTACCGACTTGCATAATGGATGGCCCAGGGCTATCCGTGCGGCGCAGCTCACTAACTTAAATATATTCTAGCTGTACTGTTTGCCTATTGTATTAAACCCAAATAGCCCTTATTGCTACCTAGAACTATTTTAGAAAATCTGAAACTTATATTCTCAATAATAGAAGAGCCGAGTAGAGCAAGACAAAACAGGCCTCTAAAATTATTTCTAGAAATTTTGTTGACGGTAACAATCTGCAGTTACTGCCATCCTCTGCTGGGAAAACAATTACATAACCTTCCTCAAAAAGTAGCGGTTGAAGGCACGATGATAGGTTGTGTGTTGGGTTGGTGTCTTTCATACTCAGGGTTAATGATTGCTTAGTAAATTGACGATCAAATCACAATTGTAATTCCTTTACAGTTTTTACTGACTTTCATTAATTCGACAAATTGACTTAGACTGGATAGCGTCAATCTGCTTAAAAATAATTTACCTGACTGTACATATAGGTGCTATTCAAATAAGTAGAAAGTATAAAGTTAACAATTAAATAATCACTGACTGTGCCAAGTGCCAATATGTTCATTTAAATACGTAAATGTACTAAGGTTACCTCCGTTCTACTACAAGTATAACGTTGTAATTGAAAGCATAGTCACGACCTGTTTATCATATCATTAATATTAATCTTAAGTTATTTGAGGACCCAAAAATATGAAAGAATATTTTGGTGAAGTCGCCGTGGCCATAATATCAAAAATAATAAAAAAAATGCGTCCGTCGAATGCCCCGGTGCCCCGGTGGTAGCCCTTGGAATAACAGAAAGAAGCCGCTTGCCTTTCCATTGAATCAAATTCATATATTTTGAGATTCAGTCGCCAATTTCATTTGTACCGATAGGATAAAAGTTTTCAATAAAACACTGATGATAGGTAAGTTTTTTTTTTCAACATGAGCTACCTGTTATTTACTAAAACCTCGAGACATACCTAACAGAACTTTATGGTTGAGGAGAAGTCGGAAAAACTAAAGAACAGGACTGGATATTTAAAATGACATAATATGTTTATTTCTATGACTACCATTGAGACTGCATTAAACAAGTACAAATTATAAATAGCTTGTAAGTTCATTAATTGGTGTCCAGCTGAGAGCTCGTCGAACATTGTAATAGGCAATAATACATATTGTTCTGACGGTACATTCCGTGGATTGTTTTATTGGATTATGCGGCGAGGCCGCGAAGCAGCTATAACTATTCAGTGTCGTCTTTTGTGTTATGGAAAAACTTGTTCTTGAACCCATGTAGTGTGAAAGTCTCGTTTATTTGTGCAGTTTAATGTTACATATGTACACATATTATCGGGTGCGCGGCGCGGCTGTCAACAGGCCCGATGCGCCCGCGCACCGCTCGTCGACACTGCGCACACGCCGAGCGTTGTTAGCGCGGACAATGCCGAGCTCACAGATCCTTCATCATTACCTACTGTTTTGATTTTTCACCTTAGTTAGGAATCTACTTTCCATTTTTGGGTTTCCACTCTGTAATGTAGAACCGCAATGTTATTAAATGTTTACATTATGTAACAGGATGCAGGTATTCATCAACACAGAACCTTAACTACTGAACTGGAAACATGTTTGGGCAGTAGTTTCTTTTTGTGACCACGGTGAAATGATTCTTGAAAATTTACCTTGTAAAATAACGGACAAAAATGTGTATGATAATATTTTATTTTAAAGTAAAAGCTTTGATATTTGAGCTTTCGGTAAAAAACTGTTAAATAGGATTTTTTTAACTATATCCCTAACGGAATGAAAGTTTAAAAATTGTATGTAGGTACCCCTGAAGGGGTAAAACTTTATCCCCAAGATTAAGTTTGTATGGGAAAGTTCGAAATATACGGTTAAAGTCGCGTGTAAGTGCTAGTTAACAATACATGGAGACAAGTAGATATCAACAACAGGTCAGCAGCCACTGCTAAAATATATATAAGTATAGGTAGTTATTTGCCCGTCCGTGTTAGGGATAGGTACAGACTTATTGCCTGGTTAGTTATGACATTGAAATTTTTATTTAATAACAAAGTATGTACTTATAAATATTACCTACCTTCTATTTAATTGCAAAACAAACGGAACCCTGCGGACCTTATTCAGTCGGTCGTCGACTAATGTTTATTTGGACATATTTATGGCTATAGTTCCGCTTTTTGTGCAGATGGAAATATGTGTGGCGGATCGCACGTCTGCGTGAGATTTCGGACACCTCTCCGCTTACTAAATTTAATATCGTCGGCTTTTACGCCGACGACGAACCAAAAAAAAAACTATGAAATCGCCATTGTGTCGGCGACACGAACGGCAGTTCGCGCCTACCGGCCACTCATGAAAATTATTTTGTTTTTATCGCAAAATGTATGTTTATGATAACACCTGTTTCGCTGATGCCTCCGCGATCGGTGTCAGTCGAAGCTTGTCTCGATTTTTTGCCAATTTAAGGACTATAAAGACGCCCGCATCGCCAGCTAATTTTAACCACTGTTCACCGAATTACGCATTCGTTTGCTCTTGTTCGAGGGACGGAGGTCTCCCTGCTTTACTCGTGTTACGTTTGACATCAAATGAAGCTGCAGTTATTCGCTGATATACATTTGCATTTTTTGTATCCACTTCCGCGATAGACGAAGCTAGTCACATCGTGCGATTATCGAACAAATATTTCCTTGAAGATAATAAATTCATATTTATTAACAAATCAATCGCATAAATCTTAGTTTATGTCAACTATAATGATGCGGTTGTCAAAGGACAGCCGCCGCGACCACGGTCCAGCTTTTTGCATAATTACGTCGATGGAATGCCGTCCCTTTAATATGATAACAAAGAAAGATGACCGACTATATGATTGTTGAAATTTATAGCCATCCTCAGCAAGAGATGTTAGCCCCTGATTGTGCGAACTATGGAGGCTTGGGAGCCATTGCTCCATTCTTGATATTCCAGCCGCCATCGCCAGGTATATTTCTTTCATATTTGTATGAGTTGATATTCACAAACGACGTTCTACCAAATTCATGAAATATAAACTTTACAATACCTCCACTTAGACTAAACATAGGTTTTATATTAACTTCACGGTAATCGTGGATCTTGTAAAGAGCGCACACATAGATTAGGTGCGCAAGAATGAATATGTCTATTGGCCTGTTCGAATTGATAAACAACATGAAATCAAAGATAGCGAAACCCTCCTTAGCGTAGACCACGAGTTATATATTTTCGTAACGCAATCCATAAGAAACACTACAATAATCGTACATTTCTCTTGACAATGTTCCTTTGAATAAAGAGAGTTAGGCGAACAGATACAATGTCGAAGATTTGTTTACTCAGCGCTAAGAGGCCAGCATTGCGTGATTACCTCCTTGGCGCGACTGCTTGAAAAATAGACTTTCCTGCGCAGAAATATAAGGAGAAATTTGCTGCATTGCAAACACGACTCTGTATCTATGTGCAGATAGCGCACCGCCTCGCAGCCGCTCTTGTGGGCTTAAATTAGTACGTACTCAAATGTCATCGTTCACTATGATATCGCAATCAAAATTGACGTGGGAAATATGCTCGTTTGTGACTGAGGGCACGCAGCTGATGTCTATAAATTGTACAATAAATTATATCAATCGCTCTGTTAGATACCGACGTTGCATAATTCAATCATAATGTTGTCAAAGTATGCGCCGCTGCCCTTACTGCGCCGGTATGCACAGATTATGAGCGAATGTCTTTAAATATTGAATATGGTGAGCGGCGACAATATATTATGGCTTGATACTAGTAAATGAATATGTGAAGTAAAAAGTGGTTTGTACATGTCATAATAACTGGAAAAGCTCAAGCAATCAAACAGGTAGCTCACAGTATGCAGTGTCCGGGTACGCAAACGGGATGCGAGCGCTCGATCACCACCACCTTCCTGTTTTAATACCCACTTTTTATACACTACACTCACCTGCATTAATTTAGCTGAGTAGATCAAATATCTGCACAAAACTTGTCAATAACAGTACCGAGGTAACTGTCAGTAAAAGAACGCGAACCTGAAGGACCTCCTAGCTAACTTGGTAAACACGATTGAAGCCAAAATTATTTAAGAAAGAACTAGGTAGGGGACTATTTTATTCTCATTAAAGGTTACCACTTTATTTTAATTATAAAATGTAGACAGAGTACCACAACATCAAATCTAGGAACATTTGCATTTCTTGTAACGATCACATCAGTAGAAAATACGAAACAAATGAAATTAGAAGCGTGCATACGACAAGGCGTATATTTTACTTTGCTGATACAATATATTTGTTATGCATCGCGATCTGAATACTCTCAGAGGCCTCATGATTGTATTCTCTTATAAAGAGCCTGTACTTGCCTTACAAAATTGACATCCAAATCAGATTAATCCAATCAATGGAAATTTATGACGCACCGGGGCGCAAGCTCCGTGCCATTGAGAGATCGGCGCAGGCCTTGCTAATCAGCTCTCGACCAACAAACTATAACCTACCTGTTGCTCGTGCCGCATCTTTATTCTGCTCCAAATGGTCTCAAACGAAGACATCTTTAAACTAATTAGGCCGGTTCACGTATAAACCCACGTGTATTTTGAATTTTGGAATAATATATGTAAATTTTCGGAACCATAGCCACCCATAATGTTGCATATGGTATCAGCATGGACAACATTGTCACACTATGCGTTTCCGTTTAAAAATTATTCGGAAATTTGCCAACGTCTTCGAAAATCACACAACGTGTGTTTTTGCGGCAATTACAGAGACGTGCGGAGCGGTCGCCTTCTTTGCAAACATGTCTTTGATTTATATGTCTGCTTTCGGCTCTCGAGATGAGAGTAAAATATGAGCCGACCCATCAAATATTCAGCCTTTTTGGGACGCGGGAGCGACTCTTAATGCTCATTATAATAAAAATACGATAGTTCATACTGAAATATATAACGTACATGTTGCCTACGTTGGTATGTCAGTCCCATTTTGGAAGTTAGCAAATCCTTATTTGTGGACTGACCCGTTTTGATACTGCTGTTAAATAATTTCATGTTATGGTACTTTTGGATGCAAAAGAAGTAAGAAGTTGAAGTAATACCTAAAAGCCTCACGGGTCGATCGATCAGGTTAAGCTACGCTTGCCGCGGTTGGTCCGTGGATGGGTGACCATCTTTACATACCAAGACTCCTCCGTGCCTCGGAAATCACGTTAAGCTGTTGGTCCCGCTGTCATTAGTAGATTTAGACAATTGTTACGGGTCGTCGGACGCCCGAAAGTCTGACAACCATGGTCTTACCAACGGGTATCGTGTTACCCAGTAACTGTGGGTTGTAGAGGTCAGATAGGCAGTCGCTCCATGTAAAATACTGAAACTGCTGCATCCGGTTAGACTGGAAGCCGACCCCAACATAGTCGGGAAAGGTTAGGCAGATGTATGTCTGTGTGTGTTGTGTTGTTTCTGCATGTGATACGAGTAATTTTATAAATATGTCCTAATGTTCAATACAATGTTAATTGTTTATGGATAAATAAATGAAATGGAATGAAATGACGATGATGTTACTTTTGGATGCTTAAAATACCAAATTGGGGATAAAAGTTAGATGTACACACGGCTACATATCAAGCTACACATTTCTAGTGAAATGAAATGAAATGAAATGAAATCGTTTATTCTGTAAATAGGATATCGGAATCACTTTTACACGTCATATTAAAAAGTAAAAAATAAGCTAGATGTAGTCGACATTTCCTATCTGACTACCCGTGAGAAGAAATGGCGAAACAAACTCAGGGGTCAAAGTCTCTTTTAAAGTCCAGACATAATCTTGGTCAGATCATGTGAGGACCATGTAGATCTGTGTCTGAAATGGTCTTTTGAGGAAAGAACCACACAATTTTGAGTGGACCTGTCCAATCAGTGCAAGCATTTGTCGTAATCGTGCAGCTCGACTCAAGACTTAAGGAGCTCAACGACTCGACGAACAATACCAAAGAAGTAGTATAAGTTGATCCCGCATTGTATAGGATTTCCGTACAATGAGAGGTCACCGTATACTGGAAATGCATAGCTGGATGTGTAGCCGTGTGTACTCTACAATTTTAAATGTTTTTCCCGTTAGGTAACACAAGGATAGGTAAGATAAGGTAACACATTTTTTTTTTCATAATGAAATATCGTTAATCATCGGTAACTAGGCATAATAATTAATAATGTTACCCTAACAAAAAATGAGAATCCCTAAAATTCATATTTCAAGTATCTAGACACTTCGGTCTGTTGGAGACAAGTTGGTTATATTTCATCAGGACTTGTTGTCACATGATCCGCGGGGAGATTCATCTTTAATTGGGTGAACCGGGCCATTCTGCTCCTTTACATTGTGTCCCTTTATTAGAAGCCTGCCTGGGACAATGTCATACCTACCTGTACGAACCTTCGTGAATCAGGTTATTCTTTAAGATCGAAACATATTAGTATGTATTTTTAGCACGCGTAATAATAATAATATAATAATAATAAGGTTTATTCACAAAAAAATACAGAAACACATTTACAATGTACATTAAAATTCATTTAAAGTTGCTAAATCTGTACAAAATGTATATAACCCTGTCTTTTAGACTAGGCCAGCCTGTATTCTAAGAGACAGTGGTCTGCCAAATAATTATCTAAACATGATTTGACAGCAAATTAACGGTTTAATGTTATTAAGCTTCTGTAACTTATGTGTATAGTGTAATGTAATATTATAGTGTAAATGAAATTAAATGAGATGTCATGTAATAGTTTAAGTGTGTGTGTGTAAGTTTATGATTGGGGAATATAATGTTATGAATTTGGAATTTAATAACAGTATTATTAATAATAATAGAGGTGTTGGGAGCAATACGAATGTAAAAACGCAACTGAATTTAAGGTCTCCGTTAAGTTTCATGCGGATATTTAAGTTGAGAGTCGTTTGTGAATTCGGGGTATCGTACAGTAATGCATTTGTTTTTAAACATAAGTCGGATCTACGACAAATTCTACAAATCCATTAAATCACATTTAAAGATGATAATTATCTACGTAGTTACAACATGTTTAGACTTTTCAGGTTCAACATTATCTTTTCAGAGGAGGTCTCTGTCTAGAAGGCTTTATTCGACATCAGTGATTAAAAAATTATGTTTACTGATTATACGATGTCATTATAACTTACAGACTTTCAAGTCATTCTTATCTACAAAGCCATTAACTTTAACAAAGGTGGACTTCCAGACTTCTTATAGGACTCTTTTCCAATGGCAAAATGACAAGTCTGCCTCTGTACGAAAAAACCACAGAAGACATCCGAAAATGATCTTAACTAATTTCAATTTACTTCAGAACCGTGAAACTTCAAAACACTGTTTATCTTACCTCATGTGCCTGTTAAGATAGTAAATAATTACCCATATTCACATAAGGCATGGTCACAGGCATGGTCACGTCACCCATCATCCATTACGGTACTGTCATCGGTGAGTCGTGACGCGCAATTAAAATCAATATTTATGGCCTTATTAGAACACATAAATAAGAAGCTGACATTTTTCAACATGATGGTCGCTGCCACTCTTCAAATAAATCATGGCAAGTTATGTGATGGCTAATGTCAATATACTCGACGTACCTTGAATGGAAACCACGTTATTGGGATTTTAAGATTCTATAAGTGATTAAAGTTATTCAGCACAAGTACCTATTAGAACTGCCCGCGACTCTGTTCGTAGTGTCAGTGTTGATGGTTTAAAAAGTAGGCTTTTAATAAAGTTGGCATCTTTTAGCCAAAAAGTTGTAATAGTAGCAGTAGGTAGTTTTGTAGAATTGAGGCTCCATGCACTGAAAAAAAAAGTGTTTGCTTTAACAAAAATGTTGTTTAATGTGATCACGCATCTTGACTCTATACGAGCCTAACAAGATCTTGACTTCTGAAGCTAGGAGAACTTTGTTAAATTATCACAGTTCCGTTAACTAAGTAATGAATTAGTTTAATTACGGGTAGTTATTTAATTTAACTCAAATGTTGGCCAGTTTAAGAATGATATAATGCTAACAAGTTGCTTGTTACCATCAACTTAAATTATTATTTGATATACAAAAGCGAAGAAGTAAAATCAAACAAAGCATGTATGTAAATGTGTGTGCATGTGTGTAGTGTATGTATGTACATACATACACTACACATACACAAACTACATATACATACATTACACATCCCTAAACATTCACTCACCCTCACACGTATTATACGTTGTCCACTTTATTTTTCTGTATAATTTTTACTGTTTTATATTTTTACTTCACTTCTCTGTGACAATGAAACTGCACTAATGCCTCCCTGGTGGGAACCTGTGT
The DNA here is from genome assembly GCA_963921375.1 of Tiliacea citrago. Taxonomy (NCBI): domain Eukaryota; kingdom Metazoa; phylum Arthropoda; class Insecta; order Lepidoptera; family Noctuidae; genus Tiliacea; species Tiliacea citrago. Next base: position 16,325,595 of record OY992786.1, on the reverse strand, counting down.
ACCTTTGTGTAATAACTTTTGTTGGAACACTGGTACTCATAACACAAGTTAGATCTTACTTTGAGTACCAGAGTTCAAATTACGCTAGTTTTGAAAAGAATCTGGTAACACATCTCTTAGCGTTACTAGTGTTATTGTTCACTTTTTTGCGAAATAAAGTTTTTTTTTTTTTTATGATGTAACAAAGACCGGTGGTTATTCTGTACATGTACATTTGTCGATATAAATAAAATTAATTTGTTCTGGAAAATATGCTATATAGTAAATAAATAAATAATGATTCCAAACATTCTAATGCCAACTAAGAGAAAATGTGTCTTAGTTAGCTCGTATTTTTTTCAGTGTGAATTTAGCCATAATATGTGGTGGCATTGTGGCTTAATTGGATCATCATTCATTTATCATTTCAGCCGAAACACGTCCACTGCTGGACATAGGCCTCTCCCAAAGGGGGGGTTTGCCATAATCGCCACGCTTGGCAGGCGTGTTGGCGATCGCAGTATGGTGTTAAATGCATAGATAACGCTGCTGCCCATTCTCTAGTAAGTCCCTTAGTCGCCTTTTACGACACCTACGGGAAGAAATAGGGTGATGCTATTCTTTACGTCCGGCACCACACAGACACTTAATTGGATATCATCATACTATAACGAAATGATGTGCTTACCCACTAATTTAATTTTAAATAATACCAGCAGAATTATTAATTGGCTACGTACCTACTTACTTGAAAAAGTTCTAATCATGGGCCCATACACCAAGTCCTTCGATCAGTATGGAATATAAAATTATAGTTACAACCTCTATGGTTACGCCAAGTATGCAGTGGTCCGAGTATTCTAAAAAGTTTAGCTTTGTATGTTACTATTAAAGCATCAAGTTATTCATCGCTACAAGGCAAATATTCCGTGAAAAATTAATTGATACCAAATCTAGTAACGACCGGTGGTCAAGCTGAGAAGCTAAAAGAGTACGCAATGGACCATATATCACTTGCACTAGTTTTTATCTAAACGATGTTAATATATTGGTACTGTTACGTATTCTAAGCAGGTAAAAATCTGTTTTAAAGGTGAGTTTAAAATGTATAAAACATGTTGACGTTCCATATTTAAAACATTTTTAGTAGAAACTTTAATTAAGCTGCGTAAAATGACATTTAATTCCTCACGCACTACGACGGAACCCCGAAGTTAATGGCTCAGAGAGGAGAGCGCGCAAAACGTCAAAGATTCTTAACTAGGACGAGTTAAACGTATGACGGTTGTAAATTTCATGTCGCTTATTCAATTAAGAGTCGTGGATTGAATGACATAAAACTTCTGAGATAGTGCAATAAAATACTTGGCAATTACGGGTCAGCAAGCAGCGGCTTGTGCTTGCCGCGGCCTGCCGCACACGCCAACCGACACCGGGCTTACTCGCCGTGCCACTCCGCCAGAACCGCCATTGTGATTTTGAATGTTCACTTACAAAAATATACGACAACCAGCCGCAGATACTTGCATGCTCATCTCGGGATAAAGAGGAGAGTTGTGTTACGTGCTTTACCCCTAATAAAACACATTTGTGTGAGCTTTGTCACAGAATAACATTTACCTAGTAAGTTCTTAGGTATGTACTACCTTACAATATACTTACTATGCGTGCCTTCGTTGTTAAGAAACTTGTAGATAAATCACTCATTTATAGGTGAGTAAAATGTAGACACTTGTCTAATGACGGGAATTAAGTGTATGTAGTATATGTAATTATAATTGTGCCAGTCAATCCTTATCGCATAAAATCAAGTACAAATCGACACGTTTCAAAAATCCCCGTCATTCATTTCCTTGTTATTCTCAATAAGACCATTGTATGGAAATCTCAACATAATGATTATCATTAAATTTCAGTCATGATGGCGCTCATCAAACTGACGTTAAGTTATGATGATTCTCGGTATCGACAAAAACATATCGATGGAGCCTCATTATTAAGTTTAATTATGACAGTTCGCCATATATGAATGGTTTACTTGATCGTGTCTGCGGCCAACGGACTCAAAAAACAAGCATTCGTCCCATAACAGTTCTCCTATATAGAGCAACTTGACAGCTTATAAAAAGGCTTTATAGTACCTACCAACATTATCTTAGACACAGCGATGTCAACGACTTTTGATAACAATGTAAGATAATGCTGCATTTTTTGCATACAGATGCTTCAGGGTAGAAATCGGGCTAAATAAGGACAATCATGTCGTTTAAGAGATAAGCTTGCACATTAGTCTGTGTGTCGCGATACTCGCGATGTCTCAAGGCGTTGCATACATTAGGGCATTTCGTCTTCTAGTTTTTATCGATTCTTACGTCCAAATGTGTAGTAAGGACCTGGGCGGCTCGAGCGACCATGTTTAATTGCAGCTATTAGAACAGATGGCTTATTCATTTGTAGAGCAGTCGGTCGTTGCGCTCATGTCGTAAACTGGCGATTCGTTCCCGTTCTGATGTTATTGTAGCGTTTTGTCTATGCTCCGCCATTTTATTGGGCCATTTTGTTGTTTCTCTGCTGAAGTTCTAAACATGCATGCATCACTGTTTATGTTCTAGTCATAGTAGCCGTTTCATCTCTGTTATATGTTAAGAACTACAATACTATGAGTAAATACAATAAAGGCCGTAAATACTAGGATATATATTGAAATAAATCTCGACCAAAATGAAGTCTGTCTGATTTTGTCTTTTGAGTCGGAGTTTCCAAACAGAAGGACTATCCTCAAGTTAATTTTATAAATAGGTTCGATAGGGATGTTTCTTAGCTATGTATGAGGATCTTCAGCCATTTAATTACAATCAGCTCATAAGCACAGCATAACTTGCTCCACTTTCTGGTCTCGAAGTAAAAATGATTACAATATGGTTATTTCACTTTTTATCAAACCCTTACTACAAAATAAGCTCTTGGAAATTATTACGAGTTTTTCTTATTTTCGATCCAAGGTCGGGTAAATGGTCATAGGTGAACTTAGGCAAGTTTCTGGAGTATACAACAAGCAGTGGAGGGCAGTGCAGTTTTAAATGGGACGATCTCTACCTATGTAAATTATTATTTGTGATACCTACGCATGAGTAGATTATTTGAAAGTGTATTGATTAAATTAACAGTTTCCGACGACGGGTTTTTTATGACATCAATAATCAACCAGTATTGTTTCAGAGTTTTTAAGTGCTCGATTTGTGCCGGAGATTTTTTCAAAAGTCCAGGAATTAAATAAATATTAAGTAGGTACTTAATATACCTACTCCCTATTTAAGAAACTTTGCATTTTAAGATTCTATCAAATCAATTCCGTAGGTGTACCTACTATCCCTACAAATACCAAAAATGTGTAAAACATTGATTTAGATCGTAATTCTAATGCCCCAGAGTGATATAATTTTAGCTGGAAGACTGCTGACGACACGGTATGTTTCGTCGTTCAAAACAACTCAATTAGCATTTTCATTGCGGCTAATTGTATAGTGATAAGAACATGTAACTACTGTCACACCTCGTCAATGTGGGCAGCGACGAGGGGGACAGCGTTCTACAGTAAGTGACCAGTTTTAAGGCCCCGTTATAATCATTAGGATTTTTAAATGCATTTAGGTAGACCCTCCACAAGGTGGAAATATGACCTGGTGGAGGTCACGGGAACCTGATGGATGCGAGAAGCACTCACTGAAAAAAAAAATGTTAACTTTAACAAAAATCTTGTCCATATGAGCCTTAACAGATCTTGACTTCTGAAGCTTGTTAAATTATCATAGTTCCGTCTACTGGGTAAGTAATGAATTAGTTTAATTACGGGTAATTATTTAATTGAGCTCAAATGTTGGCTTGAAATATATAATGCTAACAAGTTGCTTGTTATCATGAACTTAAATTATTATTTGATACAAAAAATTGAAGAAGTAAAATCAAAAAAAGCATGTATGATGTAACAAAGACCGGCGATTATTCTGTACATTTGTCGATATAAATAAAATGAACTTGGCTATCTTGTTTAAAGTAAATAGATAAATATTGATTCCAAACATTTTAATACCATTTAAGAGAAAATGTATCTTAGTTAGTCTGCATTTTTTTCAGTGCTGGGGGCCTACCACCATTTCTTACAGCAGTATTATTTTAATATTTCAGTGTGGCTAAATAGTAACAGCCACACGTGTCGATCGAAGGGTAAGCTACGCTTGCCGCGGTCGCTTCGTGGATGGATGACCATCTATTACATATCGAAACCCCTCCGTGCCTCGGAAAGCACGTTAAGGTGCTGGTCCCGGCAGTTGTAGATACTTGATAGTCGTTACGGGTAATCAGAAGCACAAAAGTCTGACAACCAGTCTTACCAAGAGATATCGTGTTAACTGGGTTGTGGAGGTCAGATAGGCAGTCGCTTCATGTAAAATACAGGGGGTCTACTCCGAAGCGCTAAACCGAAGTATCAGCCGAATGTTCGGCCGTTTTATAACTTCCACAGTTTCCTTTTTTGACGTTGAGTTCTTACTCGACTTCAAGTTACAGTTTTGACTTTGGCTTATCTCTTCGACTGTTTTTTTTTTTTTTTTGTAAAGTGACTACCGAACATTCGGCCGATACTTCGGTTTAGCGCTTCGGAGTAGACCCCCTGGTGTTCAGCTACGTTCGGTTAGACTAGAAGTCGATCCCAACATAATTGGGAAAAGGCTAGGCAGGGGAATTCTCTTTCTCACACAGGGGTAAGTTAAAATAGAAGCTGTAGTGGTAGGCCCCGAGGACCGGTCGATGGAAAAGACCAATGTACAGCAGAGGCGACGTCTTGCGGCTCAGTCATGATGATGAATACTATAAAAATTTCCAAAAGGTGTCAATTAGGTGCCTCGTAGGTTTCCTAAAATTCCAAATTTATACATATTTACATTTTCAGTCCGACTCACCCTCACATACTGATGGTTTCAGTACCATCCTGCGAAAAAGGATTGCGTCCATGATGCGCAGAGTGCGTGGGAGCGTCAACGACATTCTGAAGGTCATCAGTGATAAAGGCTCTCTTACGCGACACTAGTAGGACAATTTCTTTGTCGGTGCCTGTCGCGCCCGCGATATCGCGTGAGTCTGTAAGAGCCTTAAGCCGTGTTGTACCATTATGGCGCATTGGGTGCATGTACATGTGCATATACCCGGTGCGTCAAGTGAGTGCAAAAGGTATTTGAATTAAAATTTGAGTTGCATTTGTTACTAACATAGCATAAGTTTTGTGTATTACTAACATTATGTTTACTAACATTAAAAGAGTAACCATGGAGTTTCTTGCCGGCTCTTCTCCATAGGAAACGACCAATTGGAACCGTGCACCTAGCTTCTGACGTTTCATAAGTGCCCATGTTGGTTTATGTGAAATAAAAAAAAAATGATTTTGATTTTGATTTTATGGATCAAGGTCCGAATTAAACGTTCCGAGTGAAACGTTCACCCACTCTGAATAAATGAACAAGAACTCAGGAGTGTAGGTTGTCATCATTATACTACATTTAAATGTCAAAACGTACATAATAAGTGTTGCACTTTGCATGAACATGACCACGACCTATTCGAATTCAATTTTGCTTACGTGAGTGGTAAAAATAAATAAAGGAGAGTGAAGCTATGATACGAGCCGGGTTGCGAGTTATTGGTCCCCGTGCGCCGCGGCGGTCGTTCAATTTCTCTAATTAATTAACGATCCCTTAGATAACACACGCTGACAACCTTATTTGTGGCGAACAAATCTTTCAAACATAAATTTTAGTGAACACGCTCTAAACTTGTAAACTCTATGCACGTCTAGGTATCTACATGTACGAGGCCCGTAAAAGATAAATTTATTATCCTACATTCTGCTAGGTAACCGCACTCCACTGTTACTGATAATTCACACAAATTATATCTTAAGATCACGGAGCCTGTTGTCGCGACGCACATATTTAGGTATTCCCTAAATGTAAACTTTACTACGATTAATCCACATAGCATGATAGGTTTATAGCGTATTCGCAACAATGTATCCGCGTTTAGAAAAGTGCGTAGTTGAATATTCACACTGCGTGTCCGACCGTTCTCGCACTAAATATTCGTGAAAGATTCACCCAACAATTTACATTTGTCACATAAATAAAAGAAGCATGCGGCCTCATTAGGCGACAGCACGCCGCACCGCACCGCGCCGCACCGTACCGCGCCGCTGCCGTGCACGCCGCAGCTACCGTGTCCCACTCCTCACCAATAACGTGTATTTGTCAGGAAATTTCCACATAATTGCTCAGAGCTCAGGCGAGTCTGATTATTTTATTCATTCTTTTCCTTAGGGTTAGAAGGGTTAGCACGATTCGATACTTAGCAAGATGCACTGAGAAATCAGATGCGAGACGGAATGAATTCATTAAACCATTTTACATTTTTTCTGTTGCTTGCTTTATCTACTTACAACTTTTTAGTTTAATATTTTAGTTCATGTTAAGTGGTGAAGGACAAAGCTCTAAGATTCTATTAAAGTGTATAATTTATTTTGGGCCTACACTATCACGAGCAGAGTGTCCGTCGAGAGATCGAGGGTCCGTGGGCAGCATGGCGCCGCTATCAGCGCTGGTATAATAAGCATCGGTCAATTTGTTCACCGCCCTTATCTTTTATGAAGATTTTTTGTCATCCTATTTTTCACTACAGACAAAGTTATGAGGTTTTAAGAGAGGTATACTTTTATTGCAGTAATTAAGATATGAAGTTATATTAAGGCTTTTAACGTGAGCGAGATTTATCCCAACCGTATATTTTTTATGTTCATAACTTTTCTGTCCTGGCCATTTGACTTCTATCTACGAATTTAATGACTCGCTTGATGAATTTATTGCTTGAGTTAAATTAATACGATGTGCATATTGGATTAAAGTGCGCGACTGCGGGTAGCCAAAGAGCTTAAAAAGAAAGCATTCTCGATTGTTGGTGTTTCTAGTAAACGAACGTGACAAATATAAAGCACTGGAAATGCGAAAGTTATTCCAATTTCCACATAGTTCGGCGAGCTGAGTACAACTCATTGGGACGGTCAGCGGATCCCTTCTCAGTGTCGCAAACATGTCACAACCGAATTCGTGACAGTAAACAGCCGACCAGTCTTATCAGCATGCAAAGGATGATATTATCGACAGTAGGCATTATAAATCTGAATCGCGGTTAGCTACCGTATTGACACGGTTCAGTTTACGACCTTGGGAACGGCTAGTCGTGAACCTGACCGCGAGAACCCCCACCGACCCAGTGATAGCTACATAGAAATGAGATAACGGTATTCACCCATATATTATGACTTCAAACTCTCCTAAGCAGGACAGTCAAGTCATACAGTATTTGTCAGTTATTCCCTGATCGGTTTTCTTGTTCTTTTGACTCAATCACTGTAGCTACGCAACATGTACCTAAATGCTGAAAGACGAATAAGATGATCTCTAAAATGTACTGTCAGCAACGAACATTGGGGCTGTAATTTAGGTTGACACAAAACTCGATACATAGATTTTAGGCATATTTTAAAGTTTTAGCCAAGATTTTCTTACTTACTTCTTTTATTGTTATTGACTTAAAAGAAATTGAAGCCTTAGGTAACCAACTGTCGTTGCTGATTCTCCTAACCTTTAGGTCATCATCGTAAGGTCCAAAAAGACTCACGTTGTTGGAATTATAAACTTGAATAATTATGTGCTCAAATTCTCTCATAATAAAAACACTCCCATGACAATAAAATATGCTTCAAGACAATGATTGAGAATACGCCTCACGAATAAAAATGTGGTCGTTATTAATTCTCATAGCGGTTGACTTATCATTGCTTAACTAACTTGACAATAGGTACGAACTAATAAAATATTCTATAAACATTGTGACGGCCTGCAATACAGACGCCGAACGCCGATTCTGTGAAGTCGTTTGGAAAGCAGGCTGTGATTTGCAAGGTCACGCGTATAACACGGATGTTCCCGATATTGAAATGTACAGACGTGCTTTATTCACCTACATATGAACACATGCAACTTGAAAAGATCGAAGCCAAGAACTCATCTCTTTATTAAAATCAACCTTATACGCGGCGCGGAAGTCATCGTTTCGTTCGGTGAAAACTCGCCGCTTGAACGTTGCCCAATGCGACAGTAGTATGAGAATCAAATACTCATATTGAATACGAAGCAGACAAACGGTACGACACTTCGTATGGTAAATTCCGTATTGCGAATTATTAAATTATTTATGCCGCATATCGCGGTGCGCCGACTACCGATCGCTGAACCACAATATCGGGAATCCCTGTTCGCTACTAATGCAATAATTTGGCGTATTTTGCAATCGCGTATTGAATATTGAATAGTTGGTAAATAGTTTATGTTCTGAACGTGGATTTCAGAGTACGTGATCCGGCGCGGTGGCTCGTTGTGAAATTGCATGACACACGGATAACATACGTTAACAAGTGGTCGTTTCGAATAAAATTTTATGTTCTCGTTGTGTTTAGATTTATAACAGATACGCGATGGATCTTTCGATATGCGGTGCATTACGGCACTGCGACACTTGCGGCGCTGCGACGTGGCGGCGCGACGACGTAGGTGTTCAAACGACAAACCACTGAACTCAACGACTCTCAATACGTCTTGCATTATTATTTTAGTGCTGAAATACCTATTATAACTTTATTGCGAATGAGCACGACATGCTGTTGCGACCCACGAATTAGTCGAATCGTGGTTATAATGTAGGAATAAGCGTGGATCAAATCAACGTTTAAATTCAAATAAAGGTGTTTATAGACACGAGAATGCCACTTAATCCATGAGCTTAGATATGGCATAAGATCTCTTTGCGACCTTACCTCAAAGTCAGGTCCAATTATAGCATGGATAACTCGGATGGTTGATTCTTGCCAAAACACTAAGCCACGTTAGTCAAGATGGTTGCTATGGGAAACTTTGAAATACTCATTGCAGATTATAAGTACCGATATACTCTATGATGTAATCGAAGGCGTTTGATACTAGACTCCACCCTAAGCTTCTTCTCTGTTCTCTCCTTCTTAAGAAAGCTTCCAGGTCCGCAATATTACACTCAGCGAGTAGGATAGGAGGACCAAGTTAGGTTATTTTAGGTCAGGGCAACCAGATTCCGATGTAAAGATCCATGACCCTGATGAATTTGTAATTAGTATAAAGATTTTTCTTTGTGTTTATGTATTTTGTTTTCTCTTCTACTCTTACACACGTTTTCTACATCTCTTTGTGTACTTTCCTTTGTACGTATTTTTCTGTTCCTTTCTTCTTGACTGTTTAATGTGTGTACAGACGTCAGCGCATCAAGCTACTACAGTCTGTCAATTTTTTTAAAAATATTTTCAACTTTATCGTTATAGCATAATGTTCAAGGTTGATTGGGAAAATTTTACAGTTTCGGATAGCTTGACTTGCTGGCGTCTGTACATAAACAGCTAAATAAATAAATGAAGGGGTAATCGCGGGAATCTGCTGTTTGGAGAAGCACAGGACGTGCAAACGTTTGTGGTGATGCTTCGGGGAGCATAATCTACAGCAGTGGACATCTTTCGGCTGATATATAACGTATTTGAACTCTAATAGCTCCAAAATAACCTATCCTCTTAAATAGCTATATACACATTATACACCTATGATTTGGTCCCTAAATGACTATAAATTAAAGGCTCGTACAGACTGGTGCGATATCGCGGGCGCGACAAGGGTCGCACTGCCTGTAGCGCCCGCGATATCGCACCAGTCTGTAGGAGCCTTACCACAGATTATTGTACAACAATAAGTTTTCAGTGTCAATGCGATATGTCCTCACAATGATAACGGAGGATATCGCGTGCGTACAATCGCAGACCAAGTAGAAATGATTTAATTTGTTGGTGGAGTGGCTCCGAGGGAGTCGAGTAGTCGCGGTTATAGACCCGTGCCAGCTATTATTTGTAGCTATTTTGAAGACAAAATACAGGCAATCAACAGAACGTTTAGTTGAAACTAAGTCTTAAAGCAGTAAAAAAAAGTAAAAACAAATGAATGAATACTTCATTTTATTTACAGTACTTGGTACGTCAAGATAATTATGACTTTAACATAAAGTCATTTTTTCAAAAGTGTATAATCGAGTAACTGAATATTAAAAGAACCTGAAGGCATTGCCATCAATACTAGTAGTAGTACATAAGTATCATTACCACTGGCGCGAGAGGAATGCCCGAGCTAGCAGCAGATAGTAGCGGAGGAATGCTTGAGCTAGCAGCAGATAGTAGCGGAGGAATGCTTGAGCTAGCAGCAGATAGTAGCGGAGGAACTCCGAGCTAGCAGCAGCTTGTAGTAGATAGTAGCAGAGGAATACCCGAGCTAGCAGTAGATAGTTGCAGAAGAATGCTCGAGGTAGCAGCAGACAGTAGCAGAATAATACCCGAGCTAGCAGTAGATAGTTGCAGGTTGCAGAGGAATGCTCGAGGTAGCAGCAGATAGTAGCAAAGGAATGCCCGAGCTAGCAGCACATAGTAACAGACGAATACCCGAGCTAGCTGCAGATAGTAGCAGAGGAATGCCCGACCTAGCAGCAGATAGTAGCAGAGGAACGCACAAGATAGCAGCAGCTATTAGCAGAGGAACCCCCGGGCTAGCAGCAGGTAGTAGCAGAATAATGTCCGAGCTAGCACTAGATAGTAGTTGAGGAATGCCCGAGATAGCAGCAGATAGTAGCAGAGGAATGCCCGAGCTAGCAGCACATAGTAACAGAGGAATACCCGAGCTAGCTGCAGATAGTAGCAGAGGAATGCCCGACCTAGCAGCAGATAGTAGCAGAGGAACGCACAAGATAGCAGCAGATAGTAACAGAGGAACCCCCGAGCTAGCAGCAGATAGAAGCAGAGGAATGCACGAGCTAGCAGCAGATAGTAGCAGAGTAATGCACGAGCTAGCAGCAGATAGTAGCAGAGGAATGCACGAGATAGCAGCAGATAGTAGCCTCATTGGTGCGAGAGGAGGAAACAAGCTTATGGCGGGCAACAGCATTACTCTCGATGTCACCTTAGAATGTCTAGGCGCGAGGTTGACACCGATTAGAACTTTACATGAATAATATCTAAAATAAGTGTAAAAGTTAGTTCAGCACTATTGTGTAATATCTGCACGTTGGCGCTGTATTGCGTGACCCGACTCCCTAGTGTTGACTTAATGGAGTGCTCGTGAACAAATTTAAAACACGCCTTGTTATGACTTACATGATTTATAATTACGCTCCTGTGATTGTTAGACAAACACGAAACACTTTAATATTATGAGGGTCGTTTACATGCTTAACTTCAAATTGTTTGACATGTACATAATTATATTGTTTTTTTTGTTATGACTTCGGTTGGTTATGTTGATATGTATTATAAATATTTTACAGGTAAAACAAATACTACGCCAACCTATGTAGTTAAGGCGCAGATATAATTATGGTTTTAGTGAATTTGAAATCGGTTATTACGCCTTCTTATAATGCAAGTAAGTTATGCTAAAATGTATGTTAAACTAGAACACATACACATCCATTCTATATGTGAATATTTAAATATTGTAGTATATATTACTTTATGAAATAAATTCAGGAAGCAACCCAAAGCATAAAAAACTATATTACTTTCAAACTACTTAAGATATTTTCATGTTTTTTTTTTGTATTAACAGACTAACTTATTATCTATAATTATATCTGTGATTTTTTTCAAATATTCATATTTTCGTTACTAAAAATAAATATTCCCTATGAAACCGAACGGCGTGCGGGGGCGGCGGCACGGCGTGTGCGCGACGTGCATTTGTAGAGGCTTCCGGCGACTGGGACCGCAATTAACTAGGACCGCGGTCCCAGTCGCCGGATCCGTAAAAAATAAATATTTTTCTTCCGGCGACTGGGACCGCTCTCATAAATGATAACTGAAATCAAAAAATGTACAGTCAAACGAAATTTTTTTAGATGTAATAATTGAAGAAAAATCCTTTTTGATTTAAAATCATCATTTATTGATATAAAAAACAGCCTCTGACTACAGTTCTGTTATTTAAAACTTTCATAATAAAAACATACACATAAATCATGCTAATAATAATAATCAAAAAATAACATAAATCGTGCTTATAATAATAATCAACAATTTTTAAACAATTAAAAATCAGAAAGTAATTAAACTACTCAAAACTAAATAGGGCCCACCATGTTTTTTTGCCTTAACTTAAAATTGAACGTAATTGTTCAGTTTTTATGAATGTACAAGTGTCAAGTGGGCATTCAGGAATAGTGTAAAAATAAACAATGGAATCATTTGTTTATTTTCTTTAATAAAAACACAAATAACAGTTTTTAGGAAAAATTACACAAAATAAAGGATCTTGTAAAGCACACGTCTTCTGAAAAAAATTATGGTGCTTGTTATTTTTTAATAACGAGTGGGTCCTCCTCTGCTCCGTATGCACTCTCTGAGCCTATCTGGTACACTTTCAATCAAGTGAGTCACGTTTGTATGCGGTATTTGTTCCCAACAGACTTTCAGGGCGTTAATGAGCTCCTGGTGGCTGTTAACATCACTGTAGTTTTCTTTCAGGCTTCTTTTGAGTTGATCCCATAAATGTTCTATTGGGTTGAGGTCGGGACTCATGGCTGGCCATGGCAAAACGGTGATATTGGCTTCAGAAAGGGCTCTTTGTGTGGTGCGGGCTGTGTGTGCGCGAGCGTTGTCATGCATAAAGACAAAATTATTGCCCACTCTTTGTGAAAACGGGATGACATGTGGCCGGATTACTCGCTCGCTGTAACTGGCAGCGGTTACGGTACCTTCATTGAGAATTACCAGCTCTGTTTTGCCGTGTAAGCTAATTCCACCCCATACCATAACACTGGGACCCCCCCATCGGTCTGTTCCATGGACGCATGGTTCAGAAAAACGTTCCCCTTCTCTTACTATGCGCGTACTCTGGAGCGTTGTCCATCTTCGTGAAGCCGATTCCGAATGGTTTGGTCGCTGACTCTCGTCCCTGTGGATTGCCGTAGTCGAGTTTGTAAGGTCCGAGCGGTAACAGTACGCTCCCGTCGTGCGGTTAACCTTAGATATCGGTCTTCCTGGGTAGTCGTAGCCCTAACTCTTCCTGTGCCAGGTCTCCTAGCTACACTTCCGGTCTCCTGATACCGTTCCCAAACATTTCGGATTGCTCGTCGCGAAACACCGAGGTGGATAGCCACAGACCTCTGAGACTGTCCCTCTTGAAGCAAGGATACTGCTCTTGCAGCGGTTTCCATGTCCATATGACGGCGAGGACCAGGCATAGTGATCACAACTAACACAGGAACCAAACAAAATTGTTAAAAACGTGAGTATTCCACAACACTGTTTAGTGTAGACTGAAAACTTAAGTGACTGAGAATTTGTGCATTCGACGATTTTTTCGAGTACTTCACTTTTTTAGCTACCCTCTTGAAACCAATATGAATGTTGTCGAAATAAACATTGATAAGGGTTCCTAAACATGTCAGCTTGACGGTTCAATGCATAACTTTGTCAACAACTACTTAGATAACTTTATTTTGACCAAAATAGTGACTGATTTGAGGTGGGCCCTATTTTGTTTTGAGTAGTTTATTTATCACAAAATCAGCCTTTAAGTGGTACCGTAAATATAATAAAAAAATAACATAAATCACAATAAAAATTATAAACGTAGGTACTATATATGTCAATCACAATTCGTTTAAAATGGCCGTTATGGCTTCACCCAAAATCAGTCAAGTAAGTAATTATCACAAAATCAGCCTTAACTCTGTTAAAATATAAAAATAATGTTATAAATTTAAAACACCCTTTGACCACTGTTCTGTTATTTAAAATATACTTAACAAAAAGATACACATAAATCATGCTTATAATAATAATCAACAATTTTCAAACAATTAACAATCAGTAAGTAATTATTTATCACAAAATCAGTCTTTAAGTAGTACCGTAAATAAAAAAAATAAAAAAAAACATAAATCACAATTAGTTTAAAATGTATAATCTAATCAGTCAAATTATATAATAACTTAAAACCTACATATAGATCAATTATACCCATATCCGGAGTCAATGTTTATCGTAATCTCTCCAAAAAATGGCCGATACTTATTTTACAATTAAGTAAGTCAGTAACAGAATTATATATTTTTTTCATCTTTGCAATCGAAGAATGCTTCCTCTTCGATATTTGGATACCGTTAGGATTTTTTAATGCTCCAGAATAGTATTTCATATCTTTTATGAGGCCTTCCAGCAACTGGGCAATGTTGGCTTTGGTTTGATGTACTTTCTAATGTGGCTATTCCATTGCTCGACAGCATTATTTGTTTTGTTTAATTCCCCATAAGTAGTAAATGTACCTGCGAGTGTTGAATTTTCTAGCCATGTTTGTACAAAGTAGTCATTAAAGTTTGTAATTTCTGCACTAATTGGCGACTCTTCCATGACATACAACCAGCCATCGTCGACCATATCTAGTGGGAGATGAGAAAGCGCCGAACATAGCTGAACATGGTCTTTTCCTGGTTGAGTTTTGTCGACGCCCAATTCCTTCGCTTTACGCCACAAACTTTTTTTGAAGTGATAAAAGCAACCTACTATTTTCACACCAGGGAAAAAATGTTTGACCGCTTGTATTGATGAAACTTCGAAGTCCATGGTCATTACAGCCGGCTCCCATTCGGGTATCTGGCTTTTTTATGAGTTCAAAAAGCAACTTATACGTAGACTTCTTCTTATCAGGTAGAAGTGCGTAAGCTACTGGAACAACATTTACGTAGTCTTCATTACTTCCAACATCTGCATGTATAGTATAGAGTTGATAAAATGACTTAATACAAATTTTAAATGTGCCATCAATATAGAAATGTTTGCACAGTTTAAAATATTTTTTAATTTCTTCACTTGCAAACACAATTACGCGCTTTTTTTGCCCTCTATAGTCAGCAAGCAGCAATTTTTGGTACTTTTTTGGTACTTCGACGTCGGCAGCTCTGTGAAAAGTGACTTTTTTTGCTCCAATACCATCGTTTCTTTTTTTGTAGAGTCGCTTTTCTATGTTGTGAAATTGTGGTAATTGTGTAACATACTGTAATCCCTTCGTCGTCTTTAAGAACTTCCATATTATTTTCAAACACTTGCGCAACAGGGATATTTATATCCTTTTGAACATCTTCTACACATTTTTGCATTTGGCGGTTCACTTTATCTTTCGCGAGATCAATAGGTTTATGACAATGAACAGTTTCGTTCAAAATAGTCATCGCATCGACTCTGACTTTTACTGTCGCGTTGCAAACATTTTTTCTTGCACATCGCCATAGTTTTGAGCCATCTTTGTTTATTCTTTTAAGAATATATTCATAGCCAGCTCTTCGCAAAAGTTCACGTCCTCTTTGTGTGACATCAATATAAAACGACTGTTCACCACGTGAAGTTGAAGGACTTTTTTCATCCATTTTGATAATTCTAAAATCGAAAAAAAAAAAACTATCAGATAATCTTAACAAATGACATTTTTTTTTGTGATATTAAAATGTCGCATCAAAGATGAGAAGCAATCTAAAGTAAAAATTTTTGTAACCACGTCGTTTAACCCCCTTATTAGCTTGTTTTGTTTATTAGTTACTAAAAAAGTTACTAAAAAATTGTTTTACATACCTGAAGAGTATTAAATGAAGTCACTATACACCACCACTTACATCACACAATTTGCAACAAATATTCAGCGCAGTATCTTACAATGATCTAATATGACACTGTCTGATGCAAAACTTGACTTTCTTAAACTGATAAGCTTCTTGTTCGTGATTGGCCGTGCCAGTCATCGGGCAATGCAAAATTTCTCGTTTATAACAAAAGGGCTACCTGACCTTCAAAAACTCGACAGGCAAAACGGACTCGAGTTAGAGTGTGATAGTATTATACAATGCTATGCCCTTTGTGTGTGTTTTACCTGCCTGTGTGAATTATGTAAAAACAGGCTAGCTTAATCTATTACTAAGCGCATAGAATAAAATCATGTCTAGAACGAGTCCAATGATATTCATATAAATAATTTAGATTTTTTTTTGTTTGACTGTACCGATTTTGGCTTGAATTATAGATTTTTTTAAGTTATCTATGAGTGGTCCCAGTCGCCGGAAGAAAAATATTTATTTTTTACGGATCCGGCGACTGGGACCGCGGTCCTAGTTAATTGCGGTCCCAGTCGCCGGAAGCCTCCATTTGTATGGCCAAGATCAACGGCGATTACCCAACCCTTAAGGTAACGATTTGCGGAAAACGATATTTGACAAATAGGCCAGTCATTATACCAATAGTGTAAAACAAAATTCACAGCTACGAAAAACGTGTGCTAACCGCGTGGTGCTCGAAAACCCCCGAATCGGATTTCTTTCAGTTTTTGGCTTATAACTTCTAATGGTGCGGAAAAAGCTACACTTTGCTAGAATTTCAGCTTAGTCGTAGCCTCTATCTCATCCTAAAAACATCCCAAAAAATCAATATAGTGCATTTTTTTGCGAATAACGAGATTTCTGTGTCTACGGTGACTAGCGTAGAAAAAATAGGTTTACGTATATGAATATCAATTATGTTTGTGACTGAATACAATATACAAATAATCTTAAAAATAAACAAACGCTGACTGAGTAATAAAAGAATAAAATATCTTAGGGTCTCGCAGAGTTAACCCCGAGGCCAAAGCGCGGGCGGCTTAGGGGTTCGTAATTGAAAAATAAAAGGCCTTTATAATAGAATTTACATTACGTTCTTTCCAATGACATGCCGTCTGTCTTTGTCAGGAGCAGCATTGACTTCAAATACATAAGTATTATTATGTCTACAATAATAGACACCCACCCCATTGTAGGTGCCCTCTTTTTATAACAAATCTAATAGAATTAGGTATCTTTTCAATGCATTAAAGAACATGTATGGACATCGGATTATAAATATTTCGCATTTTCTCACTTCTGCAGCTTAAACTGTGTGTCACACATCATCGAAGAGAACACACTAAAAATATTTTTTATTATTATTCTAAGTTGATATACCTAACGGTAAACCTGATGATGCCCTGAGCAAAATCAAAGCAAGCTGGCATTTTCGATAACATACCGAAACGGAGTTACCAAACATTTATATGCAGATATTACGGTAAAGTTGGATTGTTTCGTGCATCGCCCGACATTTCCGTACAATAGATTGGCCGAGGCGTGGTACAGCTAGTTAGCCGTAAAGTGAGATGTAAATATGCGCAAGCGCAAGGGTCACACATTGACCATCCTGCATTGTAGCGGGAAACGTGCCAGCAAACAAATAACAACATTTTATGGAATTTGACATTCTTAGGTTCTTAAATCACAAAGGACGTTTATATCTAGATATTTAAAATGCAAAAACGATGCATAAGAGCTATGTTTGGTCTTAAAATTATAGACAGTTCCAAACCATATTTTATCAAACATCACATTCTCTCACTTCCTTCCTTGTATATATTAGAAACTGTATTATTTGTTAAAAAGAATCTCCAACTGTTTCCGAAGTGTTCAGATGGTTCCGAAAGAAGTCAACGTGATAATCGGAGACTTCGTTTACCTAGTGCTAAAACAGCTCTCATGCGAAAGAGTGTATTCTGCATGGCCCCAAAATTATACAACAAAGTACCAAAGGCTTTGGATATTAATAGTTTTAATAAAAGCATGAAGAAGTTTTTAATAAATAAATGTTACTATAATGTTGACGATTATTTAAATGATGTACTTTACAAATTTTTTATTTTTATTTTTAGATATTAATTTGACGTAGGTAACTTTTATGATTTTTGTACTTTGACTTTATTATTGTATTTGTACGCCTTTCTAGGCAAAACATGTTGAAACTTTCTTTCTTTTTTTTGTAATCACTCCAACTGATTGTAAACCTACACGTGTTTTTGACAAATAAATATATCTTATCTTATCTTATCATTAACAGAACTGGTGACCAAACAAATCAAAACTACCATTGCAGGAGTAATCTTCACGACGAGTGATAGGACCTAATCAATACGGACTAGTTGACATAATAAAGTGATTACAACGTCAGTGACCAGAAACAAGTATTATCTTAGATGCTTCACTGTCAATTAGTTATTTGTACGGCAATATTTAAGTCGTAGATAGACTCATTAAGTCTCCTACTCACTGGTTTAGTACTCAAATATAATCGTTTACAGGCACATGGCACCGGAGGCGGTCTTATCCGATTGGGAAAATTGATAAACTTGAATGAAAATCTAAATCGAGAATCTAAGTTTATATTCTGTGCGCTGCTTTACGAGATTCATGAGTACACAGACATAGATTAGCCTAACGACATATAAATAGAACCCACTGTGGCTAGCACCACTATAATAATTGCCTACTCGCATTTTATCCGTGCTATCATCTGCGAATCAATCAAGTCTGATCCGTAGTGTCTTACCGAGAAAATTTATAGCGTCTTCTCTTACAGATATTTGCATATTATCTTAATGATGAAGAACCACCTCTTGGCCACTTATCGCCTTATATTCCAATTAATGTTGGAAATATGCGGCAGCTCCTCGCGAGCCGTGTTTTTTAACCTTTCATAATGTACGCCCTTTATCGCTTATATTAAATCGCTTATATTAAATCGCTTTCATGTGTTACACTTTTGTAGAGTATTTTTTATAAGTTTTCATTAATCGTTTACATTATAGGTCTGTGATGCGTTTTACGAAGCCATCCCAGCCTGCTGGTGAGTTGAGGAGTAAAATGTGACGATTAACGAGCGCCAACTAAAAGTAAAAAAATTAAGTTTTGTATTTCACACGGAAGCGAATTACAATTCTTAGGGAAAATAAAGATATCTCGATCCTCAAACCTCAATAGCGTTGACGAGTCAGCCAATGACTTTTAAGTTACTTAATTTTTAAGTAGCAAGTTGTACTATTTAATTAGCGGCTTATTCGCTTATAAACATTTCAATAAAATATACTTTTATCTGGAAAATAAGTATGCAAAATGTGTGTAAAGGTGGCGAGGTCCATAATTATTCTGAGCGGCATACGTGTAAATAATAGGCGCGGGCGCAACGTTCGCTACTGGAGCATACACCTAATTAACCCGGGACGTGACACGCCCGAGATATAAATTTTAAATCTGGTTGAATCCTCCCAGAAAAATAAATACACTTCTGTGAGCACAATACAAATAAAACAGGTAGATAGGTACTCTGTAGAGAATGTGACCTAATTAATACAATAAGGGGATTAAATGAATGTAGGAATTTCGAAATATTATAGATTAGAGAGAGGTTTTTTGTATAATGATTATAAGACTAAGTGTAGCGGTTTAATAGTAGTCTTAATAGGAAGGTATGCCTAATGCAAATAATGTAAAACTTGTGTTTTTGACATTTCTAACCTAATAAATACGTACGTTTACGTTTTCAGCGTCTTTAAACATGGGCACGCCACAATTGTGGCGATAAGTCCCCTCTTTGAGGAGTGGCTAGAGAGGCGCTACGGTGTCCGCCTGACGCAGGTCCTCACCGGACACAGTTGCTTCGGGAGGTTCCTGTTCAGGATAAAGCGGGAGGAAACGCCCGGGTGTCACCACTGTGTGGATCGCCCGGAACACGGTGGAGGTGTGCCCGGCTTGGGCGAAGCACCGCCGTGTCCTCACGGAGGCGATCGGCGGCGGCGATCTCTCGCGTCCGGCCCTGGTTCAGGCCATGGTTCGGAGCGAGAGTGCATGGGAGGCCGTCACCTCCTTCTGCGAAACAGTAATGCTCGCGAAGGAGGAGGCGGAACGCGTGAGGGTGAGGCAAGGTTTGCGCCCTCGCGCCCTTAGTCGCCGTAGCCGGAGCGATGAGTAGCTCGCCGTCCGATAAGGACCAGGCCCGGTTCGACGGCGCGATGTGTTCCACGCGCGCCTCAAAGAGATGTCAGCATCAACTGACGGGGTCCGTTAGGACCAATTGTCAGGGTTGCGAGTTTGTCCGAAAGGGATATCGTGGCCCTGGCACACAGGCAACGGAAGGAACGCGGGTGGGTTTTAGTCAGTAAAAGTCTGACACGCCCTCCCGCTCCGCCCAGAGAGGGAGAAGTTATTTGATAATTTCCCACCCAAAAAAAAAAAAAAGTGTTTTTAAAACTTTTAAAACTTTGTTGTTGTATCGTCCTCTTCTACTGTGCTGTTTTATTTAATACACTCTACACATTTGAGTCCATTGTTACTTGTATATTAAATATAAATAAAAAATAATAATAAGGCTCACTTACAACACAAATCACTAAATGCATTTAACGCTGAACGAATTTGAAAATTCATGATTCTGCCTCTGTCCTAATAAATTCGTTTAGCGCTAAATACATTTAGTGATAAATACATTCATACACACACACGAGCACACCTCATACACCGACAGCTGCAGTTCTAAATTAATGTGGCGCTGATACGTATAAATATGAGATATTAAGTTCTTAGCTTAGGTATTGGCTGCTCATCTAACTTGCAACTGTACTAACCTTAAGGTCTATTTCTATTGTAAACCACGTTTTTTACTTGAAGGTGCAAATAAACAATTTTATTATATTTTTAATGTAGGTACCTATTATTTTATTTTTTCTATATACTCTGTATTTACTTATTAGCATCATCATTGTAAAGCAACCACTAAAGGGAAGAGTGAGACAGCTCCGACACAAGTACTATTGTAACTTACTGGGGCTGCCTCAATTTATGTACAGACGGCTACACATTAAGCTATACATTTCCAGTTTAAGCTGATCTCGCATAGTGTAGGATTTCCGTGCAATGAGAGGTCAGCGTATACTAGAAATGTCTAGCTTGATGTGTAGCCGTATGACAATGTTTAAGTTGATTTTTTTTGTATTTTTTAATGATTTGTGAAGCAAGTGGGCCTGAGTCTTATTCACATTTTATAATTTCTTATTAGGTATACACCAAAGTTCAACATTTCATAGGTACAGTCACGAGCACCAATATTTATACACTCAGCAACTTTTAAAAGTGATTTCCTCCAACTATATTGATTGTAATTTTATTTTACTACGAACATAGTATTTTGGAACCCAAACTATTATGAAATAGATCTTTTCTCAAAATTGCAATCGTTATTCCACGAAAAAATTGTTTTTGAATTCTGCTAAGCGTTTACATATTAGTGCTCATGACTGTAGGTACATAATATCTACGATAAAATTATTAGATGCTAATATTTATCATCTATCTGCCCTTTAATATGTGACAACTGACGCATTTCGTTTCTGTCGTCAATCTCTCAGCCATAAGCGAGGAATCGACTTTATGGCGAATAGTAGATTTTGCATGCAATTTCAAGGTTTGGGCTACAGGTTGTTGTCTTATAAATATTAATGTTTTCTCACTTCTTTTAATAAGTTAGTTATTTCAACTATACAGTGTCAGGAGTCTCTATACGCCCAAAACAAAAAAACGTTGATTTTCTTAAAATGTATATTTATGTACACACGGCTACATATCAAGCTATAAATTTCCAGTTTAACCTGATCTCGCATTATATAGGATTTCCGAAGAATGAGAGGTCAGCTTATACTGGGCTATAAAATGCTAAATTTCATTGCTTTCAATTTTTTCCGAAATTGAAAGCAATGAAATTTGTAAGGTTGTATTTAAACGTTGTTGTAGTCTGATACGTTAAGTCGTTGGTCCCGGGCTGTCATTTGTGGATCTTTAACAGTCGTTACGGGTCGTCAGAAGGCCGAAAGTCTGACAACCAGTCTTACCAAGGAGTATCGTATTACCCAGTTACTAGGTTGTGGTCAGATAGGCAGTCGCTACCCTGAATCATCAGGATACCTATAATTAGCATCATTCATTAAACTCTCCTTCTTTCTTTTCTGTTTTCCCTTCGCTATTTCCACTTTTCCCGGTCTAACGCGATTTTGTTACTTAAAATCTGAGTTAACCAGATGACACCCTGTATACACGAATACGATCCGTTCTGGCAGTTGTATGGTGAACATAGTAGCAGCTACCGATCATCGAGTGAAATATATAAATCGAAGCGTTATCATCTTCGGCGATCACCGCAGACGGCTGCGGCGGGCAGCCGAGACTTGAAATAAATATCCATTTCTCAAATGTAGGCAGAATGCAGAGAGGGCGCTGGCGCTGCAGCCGCGACCGACTGATCTATAACTCCTTATTATTATTTGAATGAGATCTATTGATCCGCGAGGTGTGGAACCCGCAATCCGCTCCAACGACGATCATTTTGTTCGACTGGAACGACCGCTTTTGAACTAACTTGACGTTACAATGGCGGCCACTGACGGCAATGATTTAAAATCTGTTAACAGGACGGTTCTCTTTTTAACGATTGGTATACAATTTCCATAAAAGGTTTTCCAGATTATCTCTGTGTTCGAAATATATTTCACATAATAAGGCATAACACGTCACTATGTTAACATAACTGTGGTTCCCTAATGCCGCGTTGACACAATCAAAGTACGCTTGTACAAAGACGTAGAAATGACAAAGCAGTTTTTGCGCAAAGATGAACGCGGTCCATGTCCACTTTGATTGGACGCCGTCATCCAAGAGCGCTTGGATCAGTGTTGCCACGATTAAAAAAACGTCCAAGTAGTCGTCAAATTTACTTTGTGCAAGCGTACTTTGATTGCGTCAACGCGGGGTTAGCTAGTTCTAATATAATTGGAAAGTGTCCTTAGTGTGAACAATGATAACTGAAAAGCGCTATGCCCGCGAGTGCCCGCGACTCTATCGACGTGGAAATTGAACAACAGTGTCACAGGATTCACATCTGTTCAGAATCAGAACCCGTTCCGAGGGTTCTGATTCTGAACGAAACCAGATATTCTGCGATCGAAAGATGTCCACTGCTGGACAGAGCCCCCCCCCCCCCCTCAAGCACGATACTCGCGAATATGATATAACATAATTTTTAGTAAAGAGAAAAGCGAGAACACTCTTTTAAAGTTTTTCTTATTATGATGTATTTAAAATACCTGTACTGTTATCTAAGTTAAAATAGTAATATTATTTCTAAGCAACCACGGCGTCAATTTTCTAATTAAAGGAAACTGCATTTAAAACTCTAATGAGTTTATGTTTGCACCAACATCTTAATATATATAATTCTTCTGTACGTGTGTTTGTCACCTAACTCCTCCTAAACGGCTGGACCCATTTAGTTGAAAATTTATATTTCAATGGGTTTCTGGATGGTTTGAAAACACAATTGGACCCGATAGGTGGCGCTGCTGTCGGTATAAGGCGGTACGAAGTTCGCTGGGTCAGCTAGTAAATGTATAAAATTGTAATTGTACTACTGAATGAATAAATAATAATAATTAAAAAAAAACACTTATTTTCAGAGACAAATAGAGGAAAGGTCTATGTTTTTGTCTACAGATACTTTGTTTCGTAGATTTAAGGCTCGAGCAGACAGGGGCGATATCGCCGGCGCAACAAGGGTCGCGCTGACTATCGGGATATTGCACCAGTCTGACCAAGCCTTTAATATTGTCGGAGGCGTTCAGAATAACAACATTTTTACATCTTACCATTATTAACAATCAATCAATCATCAAATGCAGATTGTAAAAATAAATATTGCTTCATAAAAATGAGCAATAAATGTTACCTGTTGAGGTACTCAATTCAAAACTTATTACCTAAGTAGATTTAATGATCAGTACCTGCTATCTAACTATTTCCCATTAAAATACCGCATACGCAATAAACGTGCTATTTTATTGAAAGATTGTTATGTCTTTTGTTTTAATACCTACATACCAAGCGCTAAATTAAAGACATTTAACGATACCCAAAGAAACAATTAGTGTTTTGTAAAACAAATCTTATAATTAAGTACTTATCTCTTTTTCTAAACGCATTTCTTCTTCTGACAAAGTCAAAGTCAAATTATTTATTTCAAAAAGGCACATAGGAGGCACTTTAAATCGTCAAAAAATTACAAAAAAATAGAATTGATTCTAGTTGCCCCTTCCAAAAGGTAGTTTCGTATGGAGAAGAATGGGCAAGAAACTCCACCGTTACTCTTTTTAGAAATGTTTTACAATATTTTGTTTGAGTACTAGAGAATTATATGATTAAATGTGAAGACGATGCATCTAGAATAAAATTACTATACCATAATAGGTAAAAAGGATTAAAAACTAAGCAATGAAAAATAACTTAACTATGAGATAGATACATGGTGCTCACATATTTACAAACATCGTAAGAATATGTTCTTATAAAAAAAATAAAAAAAATAAGTCAGTATGTGAGTATAGGTAATCCCAGAATTTATAATCAATATCATAAAAATAACAAATTTTACAATAAAAATGGCAACCAGTTTGATTTTGTCTAGAGTTTGATTTTGTCTAGACTCTACATTGTCCTATGGAGCTGAACCAGCATGTTTCCAAGCATTCCTGTCCTGGATATAATCCTCTAACTTGTAATATGCTTGTTTACAAAGTGTACTTTTAATATGTGTTTTAGATTTTCTCTCATTTAATTGCAATATATCACAAGGTATTTTGTTGTAACATTTAACACAGTACCCCATAGTACCTGCGTGTCAGTCAATCTTTAAAGGCTCTTAAGTATTTATTTTTCTAAACGCGTTTCTTCTTTTGACTAAGTACCTGTGTATCAGTAAATCTAAAGGCTCCCAGACAGGCGCGGCACGACGCGACTGTAGTAGAACAATTTCTATGAAAATGTCATGGAATTGTTCTACCAGAATCGCATCGCACCGTCGCGCCACGCCTGTCTGCGGAGCCTTAAACCTTTGATTCCCTAACCTAAGCAAGCGGTGAACGATCTCACCATGACGGCCGTCCAAATTTTATACAAATACTGGTGAAAATGACAGTTTTACATGACGGTCGTTATAATACATTTAACGGAACCGTTTTCCTGGAAACCAAAGCTTAAGAGGGCCTTTCCCGGTCCGTCTATGTCAACACGAGCATGGTCGAAAAGTTTGTTGTTTCATACAACGCAAGTGAGAACCACTAAAAACCGAGTGAGAACGCGATAACATTGAACGAAAAATAGTGTACGGAAATTTTATAAAACTTGTTCCAGGAAATACGTGTTTTTGAGTAAACCTTACAAGTTTCTGAAATAATATATAATCATAAATATAAATCATAAATAATAAAAATAAAATATAATAATATAGAATCTGCATTACATGTGCAAAGTCTATATCGTAATGTTTTCTTTACATTTACATTTTTTGGGTACACTTGAACGGCCAAAGTTGAGATAAAATTTGTGCAAAAAAACAGATTTTTGCAGGCTTATACTGAATTTGTTTCTCCAAATTTTTATTTTTTGCTTGCATAGAAACCTAGCTATAGTACACAAGATACCTATTGGTCCAAAATTTTCAAAGCCGTGCGTGATTATGGCGTTGTAACACACCTTGTTACAACGCCATAATCACGTACGAGCGTTTGTATGAAAAGTATGACGGGTTGGCCGCTCTTAATTGACGCATCGTTTTGATTTAAACGCGTTTTATAACTACTGACCTTCGGTACAGTTAGTTGAAGAAGTGCTCACACTCGAGCAAAGTGTCGGGACAGCCCGTGCCAATCATCGGTGATAATATAATGGGTCCGATGCAGGAAGCGCAGTTATTCGCAACGAGCCCCGCGCATGGGGGCTTTTAATCAACACTTTATTGTTTAATGACCCCTCGTCACAGTCTAAATTAAAAGGGTGACGGCTCAAACCCTATTGACGGATGCGTTATATGTGCGCGGAGTTAGTTGAATATTTGATGATGGATAATAGAGATACGTCAAGTTGCTACGTACCTATAAGTCGCGGATTTCGTCGCTCTTAGCGTGCGATTGGATCGGCCTATGGCCAACAGTGGACTGCTGTAGGCCTAAGATGATGAGGATGATCAGTAACCGTAGGTAGGTAAGGAATAGGTATGAAGTAGGTAGGTAACATAATTAATTTCGGTGACAGGTACCCATAGAGTGCATATTCTCATTCTTGTTTGTGTTTTTCGTTTCCTTTATTTGGTGAGAAATAAAGAGTATTCTTTATCTATCTTACTCAGCAATTTTGAAAAAAATAAAGAAAATAAAGCCGGCCAAGTGCGAGTCTGACTCGCGCACGAAGGATTCCGTACCATTATCTATAAAAACGGCAAAAAAAATCACGTTTGTTGTATGGGAGCCCCCTTAAATATTTATGTTATTCTGGTTTTTAGTATTTGTTGCTATAGCGGCAACAAAAATACATCATCTGTGAAAATTTCAACTGTCTAACTATCACGGTTCCTGGTTGACAGACGGACAGACAGACGGCGGAGCCTTAGTAATAGGGTTCCCGTTTTACCCTTTGGGTACGGAACCCTAAAAATGAGTGAGCCTTACAGTAGTCGCATAAGAAGTGTAACATCTGACATCTCACCTTGGTAATAAACAACTGAGCAACGACAGAAATAACCTCAAAATTAAAAAAAGCTAAATAATTAAATATTTATTCGAATAATTATTTATTACTAGTAGTCGCCCACTGGTCGAAATTCGACCTACTTACGATCTATGAAGTACTTACTAATTACATGCTCATACACAAACAGCCAGACCCGGAACAACTACTTATAGGTCATACAAATATTGGTTCCGTGCGGGAATCAAACCCGCGACACGCAGCGCAGCAGTCAATCGCTTAACCACTGCGCCAACCGTGCCGTCCGTATTAAAAATTACTTACTTATTCCATGCTCAAGCGGTCACTTCTTGTTACACACTTCTATCCCTTTTCACGAAATCACTCCCACAGAAACAGAGAGGAACGTATTACACATCAAAAACAATACTAATTTTAAACTTATTAGCTAACCGATATCTAAAGGTATCTAGGCAAAGAGAGTTTCATAAAAAATACGTTTTCTTTCCCCCTTGTGGCTTTGCTTAAGTTTCTGGTCTGTTTTGACTTAGTTCACTGGCTTAATGAAGTCAGTGAAATTCATTATTTAGCAAATTACGACTTCCATTCTTTGACAGTTTTATTAAGTGGCTATAACGCTGCTAATTGAAGTTTATGTATTAATTTGATAAACAATTAATTTGCCTGACTTCGCCTGTAACCCACGTCTCTTTCTATTTAATTTAGCGATGATTTCCTCTCAGCCACATGTCATGATTCATTCTGTGCTGTTTGGTTCTGACGTCATTAATGTTGCCAAAAACGCCTTCGGTTAATTCCGATGCGCTGTTCTTATCATTGAGGGTTCGATAAGTCAACCATGTACATATGTAATTAGTAAATATGAGTGAAGATTAAAGTAAGTAGCACAAGTAATGCGAGCGTCAACGCGTCGCGTGCCTCCGTCTCGCCTACGAAAACTTTGGAGGTTATCACATTTTCCACCCTCAATCTTTCGTACTATAATACGTACAGAAGGACGGTAAGAGAACAGCAGAAAGGACTCGATAGAATTCATCATTTGCATTCATTTGCGTTTGAGCCCCTTTAAGAAACTAAGTAAGAACGTAGGCCCCACATAAGTGGTGACAAAACCAATATAAGCTGGCCTGTTATTCCATCGAAACTCCGTACTACGCTAGGCCAGCTCCAGGTCAAAGTATTAGCACCGACGTGCGGCCTAATTTACTACCGAAATCAGCAGCATCCGCCAGTGTTCTCGAGTCCGACAATTACATGGCTTCGGTTGGTGGATGGTTTATAATTTTGTTCCACTTTATCATAACATAACATAATATCACGCCTTGTTCCCCCGAAGGGTTGGGCAGAGGTGTACCTGTAATACACCCACATTTCGCCAGTTATGTTTAATTCCCATGTAATAGGAGCGAGCCTATTGCCATCAAACGGGCACAAATCCAAACTCCAGTGCTACTGAGAAATTCTAGATAGAAAAATCCAATAGCACTCTGCCCGACCCGGGAATCGAACCCAGGACCTCATGCTCAGCAATAGCGCTTGCGACCTCTAGACCAACGAGGCAGTCCACTTTATCATGAAGCAATCAAAGGAAACTAGAACTTAAGGCAATTTTTGACTACCAAATACTTAAGCAATCAAAGGAAACTAGAACTTAAGGCAATTTTTGACTACCAAATACTTAAGCAATCAAAGGAAACTAGAACTTAAGGCAATTTTTGACTACCAAATACTTAAGCAATCAAAGGAAACTAGAACTTAAGGCAATTTTTGACTACCAAATACTTAAGCAATCAAAGGAAACTAGAACTTAAGGCAATTTTTGACTACCATTTACTTAAGCAATCAAAGGAAACTAGAACTTAAGGCAATTTTTGACTACCAAATACTTAAGCAATCAAAGGAAACTAGAACTTAAGGCAATTTTTGACTACCAAATACTTAAGCAATCAAAGGAAACTAGAACTTAAGGCAATTTTTGACTACCAAATACTTAAGCAATCAAAGGAAACTAGAACTTAAGGCAATTTTTGACTACCAAGTACTTTAACTATACAATTTAGACTAGGTACTGCATGTTGTTAGTAGCCCCAGAAAGAATGCCGCTACCAATCCTTGCCAGCGTCGCTAGACACTATCAGTGCATTTGGCTATAGGCGGAAATCTACCAATTTCATATAATTATTTTAAATTAAACCGGTGCCTTGTGGTGCCCGGATGTAAAGAATAGCACCATCTTATTTCTTCCCGTGGGTGTCGTAAAAGGCGACTAAGGGACTTACTAGAGACTGGGCAGTAACGATCTCTATGCACAAGCGTGGCGATTATGGCAAACCAGCTTTGGGGGAGGCCTATGTCCAGCAGTGGACGTCTTTCGGCTGAAATGATCATGATGATGATTTTAATTAATATTTTAAAATTAAAACAACTCCATAGTTTTCACGTGTAGCATTAAAGGCATTTGATCCCTGACTTTTAATGCTTCACCCCCGGCATTAAAATTATGTGTATATTTGTATCACGCTCGCGATTGTAGGGCCTCGACGAGTCGTACACACAGGGAAACGTACACCGCTCGTCAAGGTCTTCGCCATCCACTTAATGTATTATGATGTATCAAGTTTACAACAATATGTACTATAAAATGTTCTTTCACTTCAGTACTGCGATTCTATAAAACATCAGATATTCAAAGATCACTGTAACAAACATTTATATTTGATAACAAAAATAGCAATCCGCCCTTGGCGTTAATTACGCGAAACCTGATATCACTCTTATTTTAATGACGAGCCCTAAATTATTGCGCTCTGCAAAATTCTTAATTATATCTCTTACATTTCTAAGTAAAATTTAGCCTAGAGCGTCGGTAGGACAGCAAAATGATATGTTTGTAAACAACGAAAATTTTACCGTTAGGCGTTAATTAATACTTTGTGATAACAGTCTGCCTGCATGTCTGTATGGCCGCTATAACCACTAGTGATTTCACCATTTATTTTTATACTTAGGTATACTGCAGATTTTTTTTTAATGAACTATATATTTCACACCTTGCTTAGATTAGGTAAGGGTTTTTAAAATACTTGTTTATTATTATACCAAACTTGCACAAAATTGGTTTGTTTCATTTTGGTAAATTTTATTTAAATCATGCAACCCTTCTCAGATTTAGCTTATTGATAAATTAACAAAAAAATACTCATGTCGTAATAAGTAAGTCCCTACCTACTGTCCTATACATACACGTCATGCTCTGAACGCAGGGAATATTAATTACACAGTTCATAAAAGTAACGTTAAACGCTTAGGTAATGTGTTAAAAGGAGCCCATCACCCCTCCAATTAGTCGGATAATGACGGTGTTCAAGTTATTAAATTAATAAGGGGAGGTCGGGTGACGGTGACTCGGTGTCGGCCGTGTCAGGTGGCCGCCTGCTCTGCTGTCTCACAAGCACGCACAATATGACAAACAGATTACATTTTTTAGCATCGAGAACCCCACGCCTCCTCATGCTCATAGATGTAAGAAAACAACTAAGAGTTCCATCACAAAATTCTAATTCACTGAAAGAGCTCTTACGGAGCGAGTAATTACCGTAAAAGGTCTTAAGCATGAATGTTATGACGGCGCTTATAAAAAGTATTTCACTCCTAGCATAACGAACCACCTGCCTTTTGAGAATTTGAATGCTCACCACACAATAAATTTTAGGGCGAAAAGGTATATCTATGGATTTCTTTGCATTTCGCCATTACTTCTTGTTTTGTATTCCTGTCGAAATTATAAAACTCGTATTTACTTACTCAGATCCTTTTTGACATGATAATAATTCAGAGGGAAGAAGTCGAATTTAATAGCAAGTTAAATGATACGTGTCCTGATTGGAAAATGTATGCTTATTCAGGTCGAGCGCGGCCTGCGCCCTCCCCAACCCTCCGCACGCCTGATTTGAAATGAATGGTAATAATGGCCGAGCATCCCGTTCGCATCGTTTTGTATGATTATTCCAGATTAATTATTTGTTGGAATTCTGCTGGCTAATTTTTTGGAACGGGATTTTCCCGCTTTGCTTGACGTTTTAATTCTGATTCGTCATGGGGAGAAGATTAAATATACTATAGGTACCAACGAACAGAAATTTTGTGAGATATTCAGAATAGGACATTTACGAGATGATTAATATGACATGTGTCATGTGTCTTGGACGCGTCAATTTGGACTTTCAATTTGGGGAAGAAAAATGCGATTGATGGTTATAGAGACTCTTGCTAAAGAGTGACTCACTGTAAGAGAGACTTAACAATAAGGTGATATATTGAAAAAAATGTGCTTGTTCTTTATCGTGTACCTTTTAAGTATATGGAATAGGGATTTTAACATTTTGGTGTTTATTTAAAGCAATTATACAATTAAATTTTATCCATACAAAAAAAATTGCAAAGTTCTATATTTGCTTGAGTAACAAAGCGTAACGCTTATGAGTTATTAAATGGAGTTTACTTTAAAACATAGGGAGTAATCGTATCAAGGTTTATGCCAGTACAGAATAAGTTAGTAGTTTAGCAAGTTAAAGTAGTTACATACATACATCCATACATAAACTCACGCCTTCTTCCCATGGGGGTAGGCAGAAACTATAGAATGCCACCTGCTACGCTCCTTACATACTCCTTTTGCTTCGCCTACGTTCATACATCTGGTCATACACGCACGCCGATTGCGAGTACTACGCACCTGACCTTTCTGAAGACCATCACCAATTTGGTCACTATATGTCCTCCTAGGGCGTCCCCTCCCGGCGTTTCCACTCACCTCTGCTTTATAAATACCTTTTGTTAGTCGCGTTCCACTCATCCTCTCAACATGACCAAACCATCTAAGCATACTCTTTTCAATTTTAGAAAAATTTAATAATAATATAATTGAATTTTTTAAAGTAGTTATTTAATACAATTAGTGTTGAATAGGTATTCAGACTGTGTGTGTGTGTATTCTTGTGTCTGTGAACAATAAAATGTTCTTTTTTTATTATGATTTCGTGACGACATTTAAATTATTTATAAAATGGGAAGAAATAAAAAACCAAAACTGAACAGTCCTGCAACGTTCGGAGTATCTGCATATATGGCAATCAATGAACTAATTAATAATATAGATAGATAATAATGAGTCGAATTCACTATCTTCAGTAATGCATAACCAGCAACAATCTATTCACGCCTTGCAAAATAATATTGGGTAAGCAGTCTATTTTCTAGAGAAGAACTTTTTTTGCCTACAACTTATAATAATTGTTTATCTAAAGAAATAGGCTAAAATATCGGATTCATTTTTAGGTTTGAAATACGTAAGGAATATGTCTAGTACTGTCACTACGAATGATAGAGCACAAAAAAAGAATGGAGTCGCATTTGAATTGGTCAGTTCAAAAGGTAAGTTTTACCGGACTATGGCAAAGCCAAAGGAGGGCTCTGATTTTAACAGGCTATGTACCTATGTATGTTCATCTGTTTCATCATAACTCCTTTACTCCTCGTCGTATTTAGACAAACGAGGTATCGTTGGAAGCGTCATGTTGTTCCTCGAGTTTATAGGCTATATAGGTAACATCACTAAAATCCAACATGATGGCTTATAGCGAATGAAGTGGTGTTACCGAAAAATATATGTTTTATATGAATATATCGTGTTTCGTATCTATCTAATAAAAGGTCTTAAAGGTCTTCTTGAAAATATATTGGCTATCTATAATTTTTCATGCATAAACCCCAAGTCAGTGTGAAACAATTATATTATTTGCTACCTACCCTCAATAATCCCTAACGCCATAATAATTTAAATAAAAAATAAAGTTATAAACTAAAACCCAACTACGACAAACATCCCAACTAAAAAGGTATAAACAAGGCATAACATATGTTTACATAACATACGTTTTGGTTTTCGTATAACCAGAGTCACAGGTAATTACTAAAATATAAGTATGTCATGTAATTAAGGCGTAAAGATCACCACGGCCATACGAAATCGATCTTTAAGAAAATGTGAATGGCTTCCATTTTAATTTATTTTATGTACAATTAGCATTTTAGTACTTAAAGCAACTATGGCAACAGCAAGTAATAGCAATACCATTTTTTTTCACATTCTGGAGTACCTAATGCAATACAAATATTTTATCTATTTATTACATACCTACTGCATGGCATTACTATGTACTATATAGTTCAAATGGAATACTTACAAGCACCGAAAAGTCGGTCTTGAAGGAGACAACCGAACTGTAGTGTGTCCTTTTCTAATAAGGTGGTGATCGGTGAAACAGTGTTGAGTTTATCAATCTTCTAAATACCAACATCCATTTTTATATAAATATAGAAGATCTTTTTTTAAATCCTCTTTTTTATAAGCAATAAATATTTTTATTATTATTTAAATGTTTAGTACTTATTATTTATCTACTCCATAGCTCGATATGTGCAAAAATTAAATAAACCGAGATAAATTAACTTTACCTAGCACGCAATTTTTTCTTAGATGTTTTCTTTCGTCTTTATCTCACACTTTAAGTTTGACAGTCGTGCGAGAGTGACAAGGATAATGCTTAGCCCATGCTAAGTTAGTAACGTTTTTAAATTCTCAGTCAGTGATTTCGTTAGTTCCACTTTTGGCCACTGGTTCAGATAAGTTTGTAACGGTGACGTGGCGGCCCTGACCCTGACCGCGGAACTGGGAACCACCACGCGTTTAATAAGCCATGCCTATCAAACTACTATTTACTTTCAAGGTAGGGCCATAACTATTTCACATAAAAATTTTGTTTTTTTTTTCAATTTTAATGTATTTATTTTAAAACAATCTATGAGTCTCATAAAATCGCAAAGAATGTGCGCAATATAGATGGAGTTATGGAAATATGGAGAAGTGTCTTGACGCTGCGTGAGTGCGCGTGATCCATCGCCGCCCGTTCGATGTCCACCGCGCTCAGGATGAATGGATAGCAGCACATAAAGTAATTTTTCAATACAGTTGTTAAACATGGCGTACTTTCAGAGGCTATAATTATGATTCGAAAATTAAATCTTTTGCATAGGCATCTTTCTGTTACGCGGTCGTGACTTTTGTTTACGAGCTCTATCATTAGTTTTGCAGTTGAGTTTTAAATTTATAAGTCAATTTAAAAAGTTTAGTAGCAAGGAGTTTTCATACATAGAATAAAATGGGAAAGATTTTATACGGGGAAAAATGAATGAGTCCGTACTGAATTCTCAAAAGTCTTTTAAATGGTTATTTAATATATTAAATTACCAGTTTTAATTTAATTATTTTCACATCAACATTTGTCAAGTATCTAATAGGCTGTATATGCTGTTTTCGTTGTAAAAAAATTCTAGTTGCCAAAAAGTCTAGTTGCAAAAACGCGCCATTTTCTGAAATTTTTTATTAATTCTTTGATTTGTTTTTTACTATTTCCCACAAGTGTATTGAAAAACATCGTGTGATACACGGGTGTGTAGGTTATTGTAAACTCGTGTCAGCTCGATTGCAATAACCTTCTTTCCACCCTTGTATCACGATGTACTATTTTGCTCCGTTCGTGCAATTGTTGTATGGCGTTCCAGTGGGAGGATAAACTACATATAATATAGCATAGTCCTTTCTCAGATATTTTACCTCTAATTTTGTGTCACAGTGATATAATTATATTCGCGTTGATATAAGGTTGCTATCAAAGGTAATAACTGCGACAGGATAACAAAAATTGAAATGTTCTCAATCCATCATACTTTCGTCTGACAGCGTTCTAATAAATACTTGTCAATTAAAGTCAATGATTGCTTATTTTAATTGACGTCTCTGAATGCAGCAGTACGTCACTTTCTTATCAAAAACTTCGTGACTTAAGAATACTACTGAAAATAAATACAGTTACAACCGATTCCCGGCCATACCGATGGCACCAGCTTTCCAGCAATGATAAAATTAACAAATCCACAAGTAGTTAGTAACTTTACTACACTCAAAGTATTGTAATAGGAAGTAAATCATAGATACACTCGTATTTAGGAGTATTTTATACCTACTTATGTGTACAATAATTATGTAGATCGATAGTGACTCTACATCACTATTGAATCACGTCGCAGCTCGGCAGCGGTCCCAGAGGCCCCCTGACTGATGCGAAT
This sequence comes from Tiliacea citrago, assembly GCA_963921375.1. Classification (NCBI taxonomy): domain Eukaryota; kingdom Metazoa; phylum Arthropoda; class Insecta; order Lepidoptera; family Noctuidae; genus Tiliacea; species Tiliacea citrago. The sequence goes on along the minus strand of OY992786.1, from coordinate 16,290,807 downwards.
ATCAAATCGTTGCCACCCCTTAATTCCATCATTTTCATCCATTAGATGAAAAAGAAAAGCGACACTGTCCTGACTGAGTCGATCAAACATACCGGAAAATTCTGTAAAAGAATCAAACGTCAAAAATGATGACGCAAATAAATCACGTATTTTGGACAACAGAAAACTAAAAATACCTCATTAACTGAGCCATTTTCTTTATTTGTCGTTTATTCTGCTTTGTTTCGCATTTGCAAATGAAACTCGTTCCTATCAAAGTACACAAGATGCTATTTTTGTTCAACAAGCAAGCGATGTTTGTGCTCTCGGCTGGACTCTCCCAAGGGGCCTGAGCTGGCACATTCTGACGACTGAACTAAGTAGAAAGATAGAACAGAATTAAGTCGGCCAATTATCCCGTATTGGATTTATTGGTAATCTCTGCACGAATGGGCGCGAGGGTGCGAAGCGAACCAACTTTTGATGATGCCTTTATCGGCATTATGAACAAAGTTGTTGCAATTTTTATGTAGGTGGATTTATTGTTTGCCTTCCTCTCTTGTTTCGCCCTCGGTTGTGCGCAGACAGATAAAAGAAAGTCCAGAAGCGTTTTACTACAAATAAATCAATCTTCAATCAAAGTATTCTCGTCCGGCTTAGCTGACTTATCTCCGTCAATAACCGTCTCTTTGTTTACTCTATGCAATTATTCTATTCTACTAACTGATTCTACAGCGGCGTAAGTTGGTGTATGAAGTTTGTTTGTTTTTAAGTATCTCTTTTTATTTCCATTAGCAGAACTTCGTCAATAAACAAGCCGCATAGGTATATTCTTGTTCTATGGTGAGGAAAAAAATACAATGAAGGTGAATTACAACCATATTTTGTTCGACATTATTTTAATACCTACCACTAGAAGAACGTCGGACAAAATATGGTTTTAGTTCACCTTCATGGGTTTCATGGGCTCTTATCTACAATACCCACCCGATTTATTTGGAAAAAAGTCTATAATATAAATTTACTGCGGGGCGAGCACGGCCTACTGTGACATAGCTTGAGTCACACATTTTATCACAGTTTGAGCGATAAAACTGTTTTGTCATAAAAGGCTAGTACAAATTGACGTGACATAATTTATCATGTCTTGTCACAAACGTCTTGGCACACCCGTGCTCGGCCCGCTGTTGTAGCTTCCTGCTCAGTCCTGTCAGTTCTGGAGTTGGAATAACATAATTATGGAGAGTTATTTAGTAGGATTGAGTAAATATTGAATATGAATTAATTACTTAGAATTGAAATAACACAGCACCAAGTAAGTGCAACGCTTAGGGGGGGGGCTATGTCCAGCAGTAGAGGTCTGTTGGCTGAAATGATGATGATGATAATGGAGAAGCTCCCTGAATTAAATAGAAAAATATGATAGTCAATTACTTAAAAGCATTTTTCAATGTGTCGTAAAAGGCGACTAAGGGACTTACTAGAGAACGGGCAGCAGCGTTCTCTATGCATTTTAATACCATACTGCGATCGCCAACCCGCCGGCCAAGCGTGGCGATCATAGCAAACTCCCTCCCTTTTTTACTGACTTTTAAATGTTAGTTTATAGTGCATCATAGTATTTACTCATGTTTTATCTTAGTTACCTAACAATATGTTTTTTCTTTAAGTAATATAAAAACCGGCCAAGTGCGAGTCGGACTCGCTCACGAAGGGTTCCGTACCATTATCTATAAAAACGGCAAAAAAAAACATGTTTGTTGTATGGGAGCCCCCCTTAAATATTTGTTTTATTTTAATTTAATTATTTAATTTTAAAAAGAATATATAACTAAATATTCTGTGATTATTTCAAGCGTCTACCCGTTGCCGTTATCAATATCGAGCAAACACGAGCAAAAAAATCACGTGTGTTGTATGGAAGCCCCTTAAATATTTATTTTATTCTGTTTTTTAGTATTTGTTGTTATAGCGGCAACATAAATACATCATCTTTGAAAATTTCAACTGTCTACCACGGTTCATGAGATACAGCCTGGTGACAGACGGACACTACTACTAATTCCATAAGTACACTAATTCCATGCTATTCAAAAGTAGGTACTTTACTTATTCCATGCTCAAACTGTCACTTCCTGTTACACACTTCCGTCCTTTTTCACGAAATAAGTCCCACAGGAAGCGAGAGTATCCATATTTTAATGTATTTTAAACTCAAACAGTTCTCAGACTCAAACAGCATTTATTTCAATTAAACCATTTACAGGCACTTTTGAATTGTCAAAGAGTCGGACAGTTAGTCAGAAAGTTGAAGCTATTTGCCCATTCCAAAACGTAGATCTCTATGGAGAAGAACAGGCAAGAAACTCCAAGGACACACTTTTAAATTTTTAAATAAAGATATTACAAAATCCTGGGTACATTATTTCTTGTAGCTTTTATGTGAGAACAATGTAAAAAATATATAAATATATATTAAAAAAAACAATTCAAGCCCTGATTGCCCTGAAGCAGATGATTCAAAATAAGCCCTGGCAGTTAAGAGATGACCAGTCTCAACTGACGGCGCCCGTTCACGAACATGACGCGTGGATGGATCAGCACCATCCAGCTCAACTACTTTGTAGGGAACCGAATGATCCAACACACTCGCCACCATCAACGAGACATTTAACTAAGGTCCAACCCTGAAACATAAGATCATGTTGTTAATGCACTTTTGCAATTTATGTTTGGTATTCAACCAACTTCAGGGCGTAAGCCAAATCTGTGTACATATAGATCAAAGAAGTTTAAGGTAACCAAGAACTCAAGAAAGTTAAAACAGCACTTTAAAAAAAAGTTTGCTAGGTAGGTATAAATATACTTAGATAGAATTAATTTATACCTAGCAGTAATGTTGCCAATAAGAACGATATTCTGCAAGGGAATAAAATGTGGTACCTGATTAAAATTATATTTCTCTTAATAGTTTGGTTTTCGCCTTGAAGTTTATCTCAAAAAAAACTCACCATGTATAAAAGTAAATATATTTCTTAGTGGCACTTTTACCCTTGTCCCAAAAGTGCCTGTGAATATTATTCTGAAAGTGTCAATCCGTATAAAAGAAATTGATACATCGATATAAAAGCAAAAATATGTATGTTCTCAATGTATTAGTAAAAAATCTTAGTGATACGTCATAGCCGTCACACAAGCATTGCCTCTCGGGTATTCCATAAAAAGTTTGCTACTCACCCTTGTTATTGTAGATAGACCGGAGTAAAATGTTTTGTAAAAATGTTACCAATGGATAAAAACGGATTATAAATCTTATTATTTTTATTATTCACCTCCCTACCTAGACAGTGTAGGTAATCATTATGAAACACCAACAACTGGTTTCTGGAAGGTTTTCAAAAATATATATTTTTTGAATTAGCTGACAGTTTGTATAGGTACTTTTTGTCAGGTAGGTACGTGGGTTTATACATACAAATTAATTATATAACACTAAATTTTTTATGCAACTATGAACCTTTGCACTCGGTATCACAACTGATATCTACTGCCCCTAATTCTTAGGGGACCTACCCACATGTTCGAGCCGGAATGATCGGCATAGCCGGGCGGCAAAATCGAATACTTGTAGATATGTTCGGGAAAAAACCGGTCGGCTTAGCTGGAATTGTACCGAGCCGACTCGAACATGATTGAGCGACGGTAGCTCGACTCAAATGAAAGCTGAACATGTGTAGATTTGCTTCAGGTCGGCTTTGTTGTTCAGCAAATACTGCCGAATCCAATGTGCCAATGTACAATTCGCTTTTTATGAATTGTGTTTAATCGGCAGGAACACTTCTGCGTAGGCCATCAGCTGAGATTAAACTAGGGTTAATGAAAGATCTAAATTGTTCTACACCCATAAATGTTAATGTCAGTTGAATCTTTGGGATCTTTGACGTTATGATGGACAAAGGGAAGGGGAAGGGCAGTTTCATCATCTGCTTAGCCTTTTCCCAACTATATTCGGGTCGGCTTCCAGGCTAACCGGATGCAGCTGAAAACCAGTATTTTAAAATGTGATAAAAAAAAACAGTTTTGACATGATGTAATACATCGGGCTTTGGGAAAAATAATTTACTTTGCCCACTGTCACCATCATTGCGTCCTCTCCATCCCTATCTCCTTACATCTACGTTTTAGGGATCTTCGCTTGTAGTCACCCCGCCCTCATTTTCCCCGCCGTCTTCAACAACTGTTGTTTCATCGCTATGCTCACCAATGTCACTTCCGGTTTCGCTATCTCCGTCCCCATGCTCTGTATTTTCAGTACTTCCGTCCTCAAGCCCTCCGCTTCCAACAGCTTCTTCCTTGTCTTCCGCATCAACTGTGGTTTCACCGTTATGCTCTTCACTTCCGTTTTCAGTAGCTCCACTCTCGGATTTTTCATTTTCATTACTTCCGACCTCAACCTCTTCACCTTCAACCTCTACGAACGTGTTTTCTCCATCAGAGTGTGTTTTATTGTGATTCTCTTCGCTGGAATTGTTTCCATACAGTGCTGTTTCATTATTTTCGAATAGAGACTCGTCTATGTTATGTTTAAGATGTACAACATTTTTATCAGGTGTATGCACAAGGACAAATTCTCCTTTAGACAGATTATGGTAACTCCCAACCCAGGCCGGTATTGTGGTAGTCGGTAGTTTCCAAGCGGATTTCACACCAATGTACTTCGATTTTAATTTGTCTCTATAACAAGTACACGTGCAATCTTTAGATGCAGAAGCAATGTCAAAACCACTTGTTAGGCATGTATTTATACATACGTAAGTTTTTTGGAAGTCCAAGCACTCATGGGTTCTGTGAAAGCCATAACGTAGAATTGACGTTATGTTGAAGTCTGTAATGATCGAATTACAATCAATTCACTATATTAAGTTTGCACTAAAAAGAATGAAAAGCGGTGCTACACATTTGTTTTGGTCGGCAAATTCGATTCGGCTGTATTTGTTGAACAATAAAGCAATTACTACACATATTCGATCGACAACGTTCGGTGAAGGTAGGTACCTACATACCTCGCTGAATCATGTTCGGGTTAGCTCGGTTCATTTCGAGCTAATCTGAGCGGCTTTTTCCCGAACATATCAACATAATTATATTCGATTTGCCGCCCGGCTGTGCCAAATCATGCCAACCCGAACAAGTGTGTAGCAACGCTAACATGACAAACAAATAAATCAATAAATAGAGTAGGTATCTTCGCTCGATACTGAATAAACTGCACACATCAAAAGTAAGTAGGTATCTAGGGGATCAAAGTGATTATAATTTATATTTTTAATTAAATAAAAGTATCTATGAAAATGTATTAAGTGGAACGTTTTCCTACGCCTAGACTTGCGAAAAATAAAGTAAAATTAAAAAATAATAAACTGAGAAAAAATACCGGACAAGTGCGAATTGAACTCGCGTGATGAGGGTTCCGTACAATGAATATGTTATCTACCATGTTTTTATCTCAAGATAATTTGGGTCTGCACCCACTCGACCCGCTTAGACTTGACCCGGATATTTCGGTTTTGATAGGCGTAAAAACGTCGATGTTTACTCAGACAGAAAAGTGTCGATTTAACGCTTGTACCACAGAGTGTAAAATTTAAATAATGTTTGGATAGATAAATCAAGTAAACAAGTAAATACTTATCCTTTTTTAATGTACTTCTGTACTTTTTGTGTTCCTTTATACTTAGTAGTCAAAATCACAGATTACTGTTAATTATTATTACAATCTTATGGCTAGTGACACGGTGGTATTTATTGAAACAGTCTTTATACATGATTATGATTATTAAGTTAACAAGTAGGTACTAACTTCTAAAATGCACTCTACATACCTACTTGCATAATTGCCGCGCTAGAAAGAGACAGAACCAGTTCGAACAATAGATATGAGCCGCTTCGTCTATTGTGTCCAGAAGACCGGTTTAAACGAGGTTGTTTTTATAAAACAAAACTTTGAAACAAAATCACTGACTACCAGGATAAATTATGTATCAAAACAAAATATTCAATATTCTATGTATATTAAGTTACTATCCCTTTGCCTGACTGTACAAATGGCACTGAATTGGAAGTAAAACATCTGGTATTATTCTTCGGGTCGAGTCTAAGCGGGTCGAGTGGGCGCGGGTCGAATTTTCTTAAATAACTATTTATTTTAACATTAGTATATAAAACAATATATTTGAGACCCACACAACAAGCCCTTTCATTTGATATGTCACACGGTACAGTTTGTATGTTTTTCCGATTTACCCAATTTTTCCCAAGTTTCGACTTAATCGGTCCAGTAGATTCGGAGCAAATTGGCTGTGACAGACGGACAGGCACACGAGTGATCCTATAAGGGTGCCATTTTTCATTCGGACGTAGGGAACCCTAAAAATTTACCTGCTAAACTGCCAGTAGTAAAAGGCGGTTTTTATTCCATTAAATCAAGGATCATCTTTATTTCTACCTTTACCTCGTATTCTGAGTACACAATCGCAATCGCTCATTATGAGTTCATCCGAATCACTTTACGGAATGGCCGGCCACGACCGATGTATCAGGTGAAAAGAAAACCTGGTGTAAGATAAGTAGGTATGGCATCCATACTTGGCGTTGGCCGTGCTGTTTTTAACACCCAACGAAAAAGAGGGATGTTATAAGTTTGTAGTGTGTATCTGTGTGTCTGTCTGTGGCATCATAGCTCCTTTTTTTTTGTTTGAAAGTTGTGTTGACCTTGAGTTTTCTCAGCTATGTTTCATTATAAGCATATCCTATGCGTACTCAATAGGATTTAAGTCTGACAATAGAGCAGACCATGGTAGGCTGTTTGAAAAGTGTTTTTGTAACGACTTGCCTGATGTTTATCATGCATAAGCTGAGATAAAGCATCCAGTTGGGCCCCCAAAGGAAATAACAACATCCAACATAGTCATATCAGCGTAAATATGTACATTGTCTCTGATCACAAAAATGTCGGTTCTTCCATCGATTCAAATCAAATTGCCCATATCATGATTGTTATCTATATATTTGATAGCCCAATTCTTGAGGAAGGCTATAGGCAATTTAACATTACGCGCTACGACTTGTATATAGTAGCCGAGCAAAAAGAAAAAAAGTCAGAAAGAACGCTACGCGAAAACGAAGTAATAGCGCGGGTGATGCGATGCGATGCAGTGGTGGTGAGTCGGGGGCCGAAATTTATATTGTGTATCTTACGACTTCCACACGAACGAAGTCGCGGGCAGAAGCTAGTACCACTACTTATAAGCGTAATTTCTGGCATTTGTTTAAAGTTTTTTGGCGTTCAGAGGTCTTCTAACGCCTAATATCTGATTCTCTAGTCTCATCCTAATGCGAGATTCATCAGAAAAGCACAATTAAACTCACTTTTTTTCCGCCTAATTTCTCAGACGATGTCCGAATAGGTAGTACTCGTAACGACCACCGGAAACGTAGATTAATTCAAAATTTACAAAAACTGAACATTGGGGATGTTCAGTTTTTGTTAATTTTCCTCTTGAAGGCCTAGGTTTTTAAAGACTTTCTTTGCATTGTATAAACTCAATCTCCTTTATCACATCACATCACACTAATATTATAAAGGCGAAAGTTTGTGAGTGTGTGTATGTTTGTTACTTCTTCACGCTCAAACGGCTGGACCAATTTTGCTAAAATTTTGTATGGAGGTAGCTGACACCCTGGATTAAGACATATTTTGACGGCACGGTTGGCGCAGTGGTTAAGCGATTGACTGCTGCGCTGCGTGTCGTGGGTTCGATTCCCGCACGGAACAAATATTTGTATGACCTATAAGTAGTTGTTCCGGGTCTGGCTGCTTGTGTACGTGAGTTTAAATGTTTGTAAACGCACCCACGATACAGGAGAAATTCCTAGTGTGGGGCAACGTTTAAAAAAAAAAAAAAAATTGGTTACTTTTTATCCCGATATTCTCACGGAATCGAGACTTACGCGGGTGACACCGCGGGGCGCAGCTAGTATTATATAATTGCAAAGCACAGTTGTGAGTACTATGTACAATAGAGCTACCATTTTCTGGGTAATATGTCTTTCATTGACTTGAATGTGCCCTGGTGGCTGACAGTATTTCATGGTCACACAGATGTCTCGCTGATATTGGATCATTTAGCTCCCTTCAAAATGGTTGAGCTGAATGGTGCTAATCCGTCGGTGCTAAAGCGTCATGTTCGTGAACGGGCTATGTCAGTTGCGACTGGTCATCTCTTAGCTGAATTGTTTTTTTTTTTGTTTGTTTCTATTTGCTGTACTATGACTAGTCATAGTACAGCAAACTCCATCGACACTAGTGTCGATGGAGTTTCTCGCCCGTTCTTCTCCATACGTACTTTGGTGGTATGAGGAATAGGGTGTAAAGTTCACTCATCCACCATAGAGAAGGGAGGATCCTCCAACCAGATGGGTGTTGTGTCTGGTGGGCAACTGCCCGACGGTTGATGTCGGGACGTTGTATATAATCTGCTAGTTGCGCGGTAAACTTTGCTTGCGCAATGCAAGATTTGCGTGACGTCAGTGTGACGCGTAGTTCGCATGTGGTGATGTTGATGCCGCTACAGTACCTACCTACTACGCTTTGGAATGGGCACCTAGCTTCATATTTCTAACTGACCAACTCCTTGACAATTCAAAAGTGCCTGTAAATGGTTGGCATGGAAGGCTAAAAGTCACCCAAAGGGCAATGGAGAGGGCTATGCTTGGAGTTTCCCTACGTGATCGAATCAGAAATGAAGAGATCCGCAGGCGAACAAAGGTAAGCGACAAAGCCCGAAGAATTGCCAAGCTTAAGTGGCAGTGGGCAGGGCACATTGCTCGCAGAACTGATGGCCGATGGGGCCGAAAGGTTCTGGAGTGGCGACCGCGTACCGGAAGACGTAGCGTTGGAAGGCCTCCTAAAAGGTGGACCGATGACCTTGTGAAGGCTGCAGGTATCGGCTGGATGCGGGAAGCACAGAACCGGTCGAAATGGCGGTGCTTGGGGGAGGCCTATGTCCAGCAGTGGACGTCTTTCGGCTGAAATTATGATGATGATGTAAATGGTTTAATTGAAATAAATGCTTTGAGTTTGAGTTTATGTTACAGGTAATTCGCTAGGACGTGCTTGATCCCTAGATACTTTTGATGTGAGTAGTTTCAGGTCTTCAGATGTTTCAGTTACACATTGTAGGTATCATATTTTGCGGTATCGAACCTTTCTGTTACTTCGATAAAAAAATTATGATGGTGATGTTGATGATAGGTAAAACGTATAAATGCTCCTGGACATGATAAAAAATGTCATACTTACTTTTCAAATTAGCCTCATTTAAAATAATTGGAAACGTAGCTGAAAAAATTTAAAGGTACCATGAGACGATTACTAAATATGAGTACCTACCTACTGTCGGCTACGGCACGGCCAAAATTCAGGCAAAGATGACAAAACCTACGTTAAAATTCCAATATGATCCAATATTCCTAAATGTCGTTTTATGTTAATTATATAAAAATATTTATATAAATCTGTGTGTACGAGTACTATAACTCTATAAGTACACCTCTGCCGAACCCTTCGGGGAAACAAGGCGTGATGTTATGTTCTGTTATTTATATAAAAAGGAAAAATAGATTTTGAAATTATTTATTAAATACACAACCCTGAGTGATTAAGGGCGCGTTTACAAAAAAAAAGTTTTTCGTCAATTTCTTATCTAATTGTGAGAAAGCTTGAAATAATTGAAACATGAAGTCTGTGTAACTATAATAACGAAAAATTATTTTCTACAATATTGTTATCCAACATTTTCGAATAAAAAATTGCTACCATTTGGAGATGGAGGAGTAAGCTATCTGTGGCAATTATTAGTTACATTTGGTTTAGTTTAATTTTGCCGCAAAATGTACTGAAATTTTTTGTCAGATTTGCAAATGCGTCCTTAAATCTTACTTTAGGTTTATAGTAGCTCTCTTAGCTAGCTTTAAAATTACTCATCTATCATATTTTTTATTATTATCTTTATTTATATTTATTATACCTACTCTTCGTATCCAATAATATAAAACCCTATTAAATCCATTTCCTGGTTACTTACTGTTGCTTTCCTCTGCTTTTATTATTATTAGGAACCATTTTAATAATAAAAAATATAGCGAAAGTAGGACTCGCCCCATATTTATGCAACTGAATTATTTGTGAGCATTAATTTGTTTTTTTTTCTTTAAATTTTTAGTCTACTAAGTACTTAATTACAGAATTAATGTACTGTAAAATTAATTGCAATTGTAAATGAATCCTTTATTGCAGACGGCTGATACCTTATCAGTACAAGTAAGTGCTACTCCAGCCTCCGCTGTGAAACATCAGTGTTCCTACGACTCGATCAATTGCCGAAGGAACCGGTCAATTTGCCTGCGGTAGCACTTTTGCCAAATACAACACTGCAATAACCCTTAAATTGGCAAATAAAATAAAAATGAGTGAGCTTTACAGTAGTTGCATATGATGTGTAACATCGAACATCTCACCTTGGTAATAAGCGACTGAGCAGCGACAGAAATTAACCTCAAAATTAAAAAAAAAACTATATATATATATATATTTATTTGAATAATTATTCATTACTAATGGTTGCCCAATGGTCGAAATTCAACCCCCTTACTACTTACAATCTATATAGTACTTACTTATTCCATGCTCAGGCTGTCACTTTCTGTTACACACTTCCGTCCCTTTTTCACGAAACCACTCCCACATAGAGCGAACGGAAAGATGTTACAAATCAAAAAGGAAACAACATAACACCACAGCTGGTCCCTACTCCACAAAGTGGTAGGCAGAGGCGTACCTATAGTACCCCAGTCTCGGTATAATCGGGAGTGTCAGTATAATATGTTACTGCACAAAAATTAAAACAGATACTCTAATTGTGGAAATACGTGGAATTCGAACCCAGCACTACTGAAGGAACTACACATTCGAAATTAAAATTACAAACGAATATTTTGTTTTTAGAAATACTCAAAAACTCAAACTCAAAGCATTTATTTCAAATAAACCAATTACAGGCACTTTTGAATTATCAAGGGGTCCGTTAGTCAGAGAGATGAAGCTAGTTGCCTATTCCAAAACGTAGTAGGTTCCTATGGAGAAGAACGGGCAAGAAACTCCACGGACACCCTTTTAATTTAATATTTTTTTTACAAAGTATTGGTTACATCATTCATCTTAAAATTATACATGTGAGAACAATTGAGAAAGATGTGCACGTTAAAAGCGTCCGTAAAAAAAAGATTAAAAAAAAAACAGTTAAAATAAGTCGTGGCAGCTAAGAAATTACCAGTCCTTACTGACTGCGCCCGTTCATGGACACGACGCATGGATCAGCACCATTCAGCTCAACCAAACAATAAAGATGACCTTTATTACCCCTATTTTCTGTCTCACTTTATTTTAATCATAAACCTCAATCAGATACAGGGACAGCCAAAAACTCTGGCGCCGCAGATCAATAAGTTCCGAGTAATCAACAAAGCAAATACGTTCGTTATGAAAAGAATTCGGCTGCCGCCAACTTTCTTCTGCCACATCAATCAAAATCATACTGATAATTAAATCATCATTTGGGTGGCCATAGAGAAGTTAGTTCTCAGAAATTCGTCTCAGTCCAAAGTCGTCCCTCTCCGATGTCATTATCACATTCCTGATTTATTAATTAGACCCTGAATGCCCAGTGAAGTGATACTAATTCGTTTATGTACCTATATAGTTTTGCTTCCAAACTATTCATAGCAAAAACTACGGAGATCAATGGATGGATATTGCCTGGACATCAAATAGTTTAACTATAGGAAATAAGTAACTAAGTGAGTCTCTGTAATTATAACCGATTGGAGATTGAACGACGACTCTTGGTATGTTATGTTATTCACCGGAAGCCTTAAAATTTCAAGGTATTTTACGAAAGCTATTACATAAAATGTCTGATAAAAAAAAAAACAATTTACTCCGCTTAAATACTTACAGGAAATTAGCGACATAGCGATAACCAAGTAAACTCAATTTCATGTCAATTTAACTATCTAAGTACCTACGTAGTTACTGTTTTATTAATTAATTTTTAATGCCCAAACACACGCTTTGTCTGCATTCGTGAGCTGGTACTTGTTTTATATTGATAGAAAATCAGGAAAATTCATATAATTTTTAAGATTTTTATGGGTGGCAGATTAAAATGAATGTCCAGATCTCATTTGCTTTATTACTGGCTGCTTCCGTAATTTCATCCCAAGATGACAACGGTTAGTATTCAAATACCAATTTTTTGAGAGTACGAACCAAGAATTGATTCTCACACTTCGCTTTCTAGTGTTCCACAGCAAAAAGTCAATCTTATTACTTACTTAACGTAGACACTAATTTGAAATTTAGCTCATTATCGAATAGTTTTTCGGAGTGAGCTAGGTTAGTAAGATAAAAGGTAACCGAAGAACATTCTTCAACATTCCCCAAAATTCAATTGTTGTAGAAAAAAATTCTGATCGAAGATTTCATGAAAACATACTTTAGCTAAGAAATCAGTCTAAACGGTATGGTCAAAGCAATTCGTGCTTTTTTGACAGGCCGCTTGGTTTCGCTTAAAGTAAACGCTTAAACTGAAAAACATTGTTTGTACATAGATACTTAGGTAGATATAAATTTTACAATGCTTCCTACCGCATATTCATTTATCCCAGTAGTTACAGGCCTGCTACACACTTGTTCGAGTCGACACATTCGATTCGGCAATAATTACTTATATTACTGGTGCCAATCGGCAAAATTCCACCATTCTTCGCTGGATTGGCACCTTGATTTTGGTTTTTACCGCCCGACTGTGCCGATTAATGCCGGGCCCGAACAAGTATACCTATAGGACGCCTTTGATATTAAAGTATATCATTATTTTTATAATATCAAACACTTAAAGGGGGCACACTTACCATTTCAATGCCCCAAGTCAACCTCACCTACTCGTGGTGCATCCTGTTGAACAACAAACGAGGCTCTAACAACCGACAAATGGCTGTATAACCATTTAACTTTGCAGCTAAATAGCGCAGACAGGCTGCAGCGTCACTAATGCGAGAAGCTGCGATCTGTGATCGCCAACCCGCATGCCCAGCGTGGCGATTATGGGCAAACCCTCCATTTGGATTGCCAGAATCAACCACGGCCCCCAGTTCCCGGCCGCTCTGCTATCCTGATTTTGGTGGTGGTTACGGTAATGGCAAGCTAGGGGTTGCAAAAATCATCGGGTTACAAAAGGCCGCCAAACCCAACTGACCTTGGCAAGGTATAATGGACACACGTAGTAGTGCAGCTAGAAGAAGAACCCGGAAAAATAAGCTGGCACATTCTTGGGTTGAGTGAAGTCTGAAGAGAGGGGACCTTATGTATTTTCGAGAGGCAGATCAGCTATCCCAAGGTGGAATAGGGTTCTTATAAACAAATCCCTTAGTGACAACGCTGTGGAAGTCTCCAGTGTCTCGAACAGGGTAGCGTACCACTTAGTGAAGCTAAGCGACAGCTTATTCAGATTTACCCACCGACCTCGGCACACTCGGATGACGAAGTGGAGGAAATGTTCGAGAACATCTCCAAGGCCATCCCACCACTAAGGTCCACTACAAGGTTCTAATAGGGGATTTTAACGCTAAAATGGCGTACAGAATTGCAACGAATCTGTAGTAGGATCCTACGGGTTTGGCAGCAGAAGTTAAAGGGTCAAATACATATCGACTTGTAGAAAGACGCTTTTTTTGATGAATTCCTTCTTTAAAAATCAGCCCAAAGGAAGGACTTAGCGAAGTCCCGACACTGACGAAACATGAGACTTCATCATAATGGATAAAAAGCATGTACCTATACAAAGTCTTGGTGATCACCAGGTTCAATACTGGCAGTCATCACAGACTTGTTCGAGGGTCTCTGAATATTAACACTTTGAAGGACAATAAACGCCCAAGGCGTCACAAAAATGAAACTTCTATTGTGTCTCGTTCATTATCCTTGAACCTGTTACTTCAAGCTCGTACGGACCCTTTGGATGAAGTCTAGGCGCTGTCCAAATAAACTCCAAACTATGCTATGCTCTGAAATGTTCTAGTCGGACCTGGAGGACCGATTTGCTGCCATGGAAACCACGAATGACGTTGACCAGGCGCTCTACCAAATGTTGCAAATTGTCGGGGAGGAAAGTACGCGATTTTTCAATTTATAGCGCGTGGGCAAAACGTCTAAACTTTGGAAAGAGACTCTGGAGCTTATGATGGAACTACGTGAAACCCACCTATCACTTCGTCAGATCAACGGGTACTCAACAAACATATTAGAACATTGTGTACGACGCGACGTCCAACGCTCCAATACACGCTCAATAGAGAAAACGATTGAGCAAAATCGGGGGTCGAAAGTGTTCCTCCAATCACTTGAGAGCCACCTGACGAAGTTGACCAAATCTAATGGGGATAGCGTCGTTTCGAAGCCAGAGATCCTTTCGGAAACTAAAAACTTCTACGGCCATATATATGTACATATCGACCTGATCCCAAAAATGAGGATTCCAGAGCCACCTTAACCCGCCATTTCACGGAAGACCCGCTAGAAACCTTTTTAGTAGGTAATAGATAGGTACCTTCGTTACTTTGTGTTAGATTTTATATTTCTTAAAACATCAACAGCTTCCTTCGGCCATGGCCTATTACGTCAGCTCGATTGAACGTGGTAACCATCGATACCGATAGATTGGATAACAAACCGATCGGCGACCTACCTCATACCTGATAGAATATGGTCACCACTGCACGTAAACTAGACCTGCAACAAAAATAATTAATATGTAACTAGCTTTTGGGCCACGTGGAGGTCGGAAATTATCCCAAGGAAACGTACTATCGGTATTCATATTCATATTCATATTCATATTCATTTATTGCATTTCATGTTGTTTACAGGTTGTTACATTATGATAGTTCCAAACAATGAACCCTGCTAGGGCACAGCAATGTATAGGCGAAAGGTTTTAATTAATTTAACATGCTATCATTATTCATTATTAATACAATTTGTTGATATAGATTAATTTAAAAATTATTTCATCTTTAATTATTCATTGCTGACGCTTTTCACAAACTAACTTCGTATGTAGTCGAAAACATGGATAGGGGACAGAAGTCTCTAGGCATATTCCTAGACCTAGCAAAGGCCTTCGACACCGTCTCTATACCCATCCTCCTGAACAAACTCGATACCTTAGGAATTCGAGGAATACCTCTCCAACTTTTCCAAGATTACTTGACAAACAGGAAACAGGTTATAAAAATTGATAACAGTATAAGCCATGAGAAAAATGTCACCTTCGGAGTGCCTCAAGGCAGTGTACTGGGTCCTACGATGTTTTTAATATATATTAATGACCTCTGCAATTTGCTTCTCGAAAATGGTCAAATAATAACATTTGCAGATGACACAGTATTATTATTCAGCTCTGACTCGTGGAAAGATGTAACCGAAGCAGCAAATAAAGGTTTTGCTCTAGTAACATCGTGGCTGGACAATCATCTTTTGACACTTAATCTTGACAAAACGAAATATATTACATTCACAATTAACAGTAGAACTCAACCGCCTCCTAACGCAATAACTATACAAACTCACCATTGCAACAATCGAAGTACTTGTCATTGTAACCCAATCACCAAAACCAATTCCATAAGATATCTCGGTGTTATAGTAGACCAAAACTTAAACTGGAAAGAACACGTCATTAAGATAAATAATCGCGCAAGAAAGCTAATTTATGTTTTTAAAACGATTAGAAATGCATGTGACATTAAGCTATTAATAAAAATCTATTTAGCATTATGCCAATCCATACTGGTATACGGCCTGAATGTGTGGGGTGGAACCTCAAAAACAACCTTGTTGTCTGTCGAAAGAGCCCAACGCATAGTACTTAAAGTAATTTCTCGCAAAAAGTACACTTATCCGACACACCTACTTTACTCAGAACTAGGAGTCCTTACGGTGAGAAAATTATTCATTAAGCAACAGATCATGGCACAGCATAAAATAAAACCGCACTTTGCTAAGAGGCGGCGATTAGATATAGTGTATAACATACCCAAATTTAGAACATCTTTTGCACATAAATTTCACAATTATCTCGGTCCTAGCCTTTACAACAAAATAAGCAAAGATCTAAAATTGAAGAATCTTGATAGCCATACATGCAAAAAAGCTATTGAAAGATATTTGAAAACACTAGACTACGACAGCACTGAAAAACTACTTTAGAACGTTGTTATAATCAGGGCACATAAATAAATAAATAATAAAGCACTCTTAACTGTACACATACAGAAATACACACATACATAAAACATATACACACATACATACACCCAAACACAGACAATTATTATCGTTTGTAACTTAATTAATATAATTACATATACAGTACGTAATCAAACTGCTGCTATGTGACTAACTGGAACCTTGTGGGAATCTGTTGTTCTAGGGTTGAGGAAGACTATCCCCTCGTGATACAGTTTATACTAGTACGAGTGGATAGGGCGAATCAGTCTAAAGACAGCCAAACCAACATATTTACAGTGTACCATTTCACATTAAACAATCTGTTTATTTTGTGTCTATTATTAAGTTGCTCTGTATGGTTGTCTCAAATTTGTGAATAAATAAATAAATAAATTTATCTTATGTGTTAATCCAGGTTATTAACGATAAATGTGTGCCAAATTTAATTCCGTTCAGCCTTTTTTTCTATCATAGCAATTAACCATAATTATTTTGTTACGCGTGTGGCGGCATCAACATCGTCACATGCGAACTACGGGTCACACTGACGTTACGCAAAATCCAGCATCGCGTAAGTAGAGTTTACCGCGCGACTAGCATTATATGCTAGTCGCGCGGTAAACTCTGCTTGATGCTGAACGATTGATGTCGGGACGTTGTATATATTATATACGCGAACATCGCGGACATCAATCGTCGGGCAGTTGCTCACCAGACACAACACCCGTCTGGTCGGAGGATCCTCCCTTTTCTATGGTGGATGAGTGAACTTTACAAGCTGTTCCTCATACTTCTATACGCGTAATTTTGCATCTGTGATATCTTTTAAAGTTTTAATTTAAATTAAATGCCCAATTTAAATAACATATTTGATTAGATAAGGATTAATCATAATTACCGGTCAAAAAGCTTCGAAAATAACAATCAATTTTTTAACAAATTTTGAAAGATGAAGATGTTTGAAGTGGGTCATCCTTAGAAGATAGACAAACATGCATCGCGGACTTTTTTGTAGATCTTTTTAAGATGTACAATCCTGTAGAACATTAATTTTATGTATCTCTTACGGTTTACGCGGCTCACGCCAGTAAAGATACAAGTCGGTATGATTTTTTCCGACATCTTCAACATTAATCGTCATATTTCAGCCAATTAATACAAAACCTCTATTGATTGTACACTTAAACTTTCCTCATGAATCACTCCGTCCATTGGCGAAAATCCTCTTAGTAGTTTTTGAGTTTATCGCGTTCAGACAGCGATACAGACGCGGCGGGTGACGTATGTAGGTGCCGTTCGGAGACTTAAAGTAATATTAGAAAACTGTTCCACCGAACCGCACTCATCAAAAATTTGGTTCAGTGCCGTTAGTGGAAGTGCTCAGGTGCCGTTCGGTCAAGTGCTGATCAGTGCTTTTAGTGGAATGCCTCGACTTTCTTTTATAATAATGTAAGGATAGGAAAACTGAGTACCAGTGAAACTCGTGCACAGTAGGTACACGACTTTCACTGCTACAAATACTATGAGGATACAATAAGGATGTTAACTAATCTAGTTTTAAAATTCTTCCAACAAATGATGCCATTTCTAAGAAGGCATAGTAAATAAGTAATAGTAAAAAAAAACTACAAGACCTTAAAAACGATGTGAATATGAAGAAGTTACGCGTTTAAAAGTTTTTGATAGTTTGTAGTATTTTCTTTCCATGTGCTAAAATAACGTATAATATTTTTTGCCTAAGGTCTTTATTCTTTTTACAGGTGACAGTAGAAAGACTCGGAAGCATTATGGTTTAAGTTATCATTCTAAATGCTTAGATTACGTTAAAAGCTTTACTTGTATGACTACATGCAAGAGCATTGGTTTTCAAGTATTTAGAATGGATTTCCGTTGTAAATGTAGTTGTCATGAGTTAAAGACCACAACAATATTACCATTCTTTAAGTGGCGGACTAATGGTACTACAAAGACCTTGCCTAGTACTCAGAGTCCACAATTATATCACATCGCTGGCACCATGTCACCTGCAAGGTCCAACGATGATACAGAAATAATAAAAACCACAACCAATGCTACAACAATAACTTGTGGTTATGGACCAACCACTGCTACTCCGACTGCATCTATTAGTACAAAGTCTGATAATGCAACTGATGTATCAAATTCTACTGCTGCAACAACGGTTAATGATGGACCAGCCACTACTACTTCGACTACATCTATTAGTACAACTTCTGATAATGCAACAGATGTATCAAATTCTACTGCTGCAACATCGGTTGATGATGGACCAGCCACTACTACTTCGACTACACCCATTAGTACAACGTCTGATAATGCAACAGATGTATCAGATTCTACTGCTGCAACAAGTGTTGATGATGAATCAGCATCTGGTGATGCAACAACTGAATCAGACACTACTTTTCAACCTACAACACTATTAGATATTACGGTTGATTCTACGATTGAACCTTAGGCAATCGCATCTGGTGAGGAAACCACAGCCTGGCGCGATAACCTTAATATAATATATTTAAGTTCGGGATTAGGATTGGGATTCAGTGTTATTTGTATGTACCCAATATGTATAACTGTTTCTTGAGATTTAGTAAATATTATTATTTTAAGGTATGTTTTATCTTATCTCTTTGCCTGTTTTAGCTGTATTTATTACTAGCTGCTGCGCATGGTTTTTAGACTTGACGGAGCATCAAGAATTATTCTACTGCTAATTTATATTAGCAGTAGATAGAGTTCTTGATGCTCTTCTGCTAATAAAATTATGTTTTCCCTCATCCATGCGGCTCGTGTCGTGGGTCCAAGAGTAGGTATTATTATGATATGATAGTATTTGTTTTGTTTTCCGACTTCCATGTATAGTCGCAGGCATAAGCTAGCCACAAATAAAGAAAGAACCCGAACCAATCCTAGTCATCCCCTTCAACCACCTACACAAATGGCTACAGGAGTTTACCTACACACAAGCTGAGAGCTGGTGGACCTTGACACGGGGCTCCAGGCACTCCAGGGATGCTATGCCGTCCTTGGACAGCAGGCTAACTAGGCTTATTACGCCTGAACAGGGACATTACTCGCTAAACAAACATTTCCACACGCTAATAGGTGCTCCTTGAATGCACAGGTCACCCGAATTAGATCAGAAACCCTCGGGTAACCCAGGTGTTCTGAACAGACTAGGCGATCTAATCTATAAATATTGTTTTTTTAATTGGCCTCGTGTTGTTTTAGTTTTTAATTAATATTTCGATACAATATACGGTACAATGTAAAAATACGTTGACGTCGTGGTGGGGGTTCCGAGCTCCGAACTGTGCCGGTAAAGTTTACTAAGCCAGAACAGGTCTAAGATGAGGACCTAGACCGACAGAAGAGAGATACAGAAACCCGAGGGCAGCACGTGGCGAGCTGTTGGGCAATAGCGACCCCACGGACCCGATATCCCGGGAGAAGTATTTTTCCTCACCTCTGGCTTGCCTTTATTGGCCAGTTGGAATATACACTGACGAGGAACAGAGCAACCTCTTTCTTGCCTTTATTGGCCGGCTTGAGTAGAGATTCGCAAACGTGCTTGGAGGAAGGAAGTATTTCAGTAAGATGCTGGTAGGGATCTTGACCATACTTTCGGGATTGTCCTGGTAAACGTCGGATTCCTCTCCACTCCTCATAGCTCCTCAGGACATGTTATCCCCTTGTCGCTACGACACTATGTGCTAGCGACCGTTTTCGTGGGCCCATTATTGAGTGTGCAAGTCACCCCCATTTTATCCGTGTATTTTATATATAACGGGACATCGGGAAGCCGGGCTGTTGCATCTGATTGCTGATTCGTGACCTAGTCAGCACGGGAATCCATCTTGAGCGTTAGACTTCAGGAAACTTTGAAATAAGTACACTGTAGCGTTGACTGTTCACTATTTTAATAATACAGACACTTAAATTACTCAAACGATTAACGATTGCAGTAATAACTAGCGATTTAGAGCCAATGGATTTGCGAGTGACTACCACGTGCAACGGCTGTCAACAACTGAATGATTTGACATGACGTTCGCCCGCCATGACAGACGCAACTCCATTCGGTGTTACCCGCTCTTAATTAAAATTACCTTTTAGTCGAATTCAAATCGATGAATCGTTAAAAAATAAACAGTTCACCACAAATAGTTCACCACTGACTACCTGCAGTACTGTCTCTCCTTCTCTTTTTAATCCATCCAAAGGTTGTCTGTAAAAGATCGCTTTTAGCGATAAGACCGCCCATTGTGTCACCCTGTGTAAAATTTCAACATTTATATCTGTAACTTTTATGGTGTACATAATAAAGAGTATTCTATTCTATTCTAAAAATAACCAATGATTATAAAAATAACAAAATAAATTACAACTCTCAAAAATAACAGATTTTCATTATTGAATAACGTGACGCGCCGTTATATAAAACATTGGTCAAGCAGCCTTAGTCTTTCCATAGTCCTAGATAATCAGTTCAATGAAGCACTATTAAGATTATGTCACCCATAATAATTATCGATCCTGTATAACTGTGCAAAAACTTTCCACCTTACAGAACTAACGCATATATTCTTCATCATTGGCACTAGGCTTTATATACACTACACTGAGATATGGATGACCACGCCAAGTAAAGAATGCCCACAGCCAGTCTCGTACTCTTGTTTCCTGCGTAGTGCAATAGGTGGTCGCGCCGTGAGCAAGACGCCTCCATACAGCGTATTTCTGTCACGGCGCAGAACACTCCAGTAACCACTTTCAAGTTCAGGATCCTGAAGGGAAGAGTCCAAGAATGTTCAATAAGCCACCCAAAGCCCTAGTCCAGTATGTTTGTTTCCATATCCAACAAAAGTACTACACCAACAAATAATGCACCAACGGACGCTTATCCCTATTTTCACACTATGCGATGGCATAGTGTGAAAATAGGGATAATCGTCCGTTGGTGCATTATTTAATTAAAAACGTCTAACGAGCCTGTGCGAGTAGGCTGCGGCCCTTCGTACGCCTTCTAAAGTTCCGTGACCGAGAAATATCAAAAGACGTAAAAATAATAAACTCTTCTGGAGGGAAAAATAATAAACTCTTCGACTCAGCTGGTTGGAAAGGCCAGCGGCGGCCGCCATGGCCCACGTACAATGGTCCACTTGAAGGACAAAGTGCGGAAACCAATCCCAGTAACATAGAACATAGATAAAGAAAGAAATACGAGGATACGCGTTTCTAATACATCAACCCTTAAGGGACAGACATAGACGACGAAATATGATATAGAATAGAGATGTTTAACATTCCCATTTCTTAAGTTGTGAAATGGGGTGATAAATTTTCTATGAATAAATCCAAAATCCAAGTGGTTAAGTCGTAGGTGTAGGCGAGTCACCATCAATATATATGTCTAGCCTAACAACTATGTTGGCGTCGGATTCCAGTCCAACCGGATCCAGCTGAATACCACTGTATTACACGAAGTAACTGCCGATCTCATTTTCACAACCCAGTGCCTGGGTAATGCCCCTTGGTTGTAAAACTTTCAGAATTCTGACCCGTAACACCTGTAAAAGATCTACTTATGTTAGTCGGGACCAACAGCTGCTTAATGTGCCTGCTGGTACCTATACGAGTACTAATAATAATAAGTATAAATAAGAAATAATAGTCAGTCCTTCATTTAATAAGAATTACTTATTGGTTTATTTCTTCCCTTGGCCGATTTGTTAATGTGAAAACGATCGTAAACTTTTGTTGTTTATGTGTAAGCGAGCAATAAAATAAGCATTGAACAGAGAAAGACGGGCATCGGAGAGAGGTGACAGGTCCCCTCGGCTTACGCCAACTACGGTACAAATTGCGATATTAAGCACAAGGCGTGATGAAAAAACACTAGCTGAATATAAATTAGGCAGGAGGAGCTCTATAATCAATATAAACGATGCTAAAGAAGATTAGAAAAATCCTGTAAGAAAACAAATTTCACGGGATCGTAAAGACACGTGGAACTGCAACGGTTTACATTTTTTATTTCAGCTTGTCTGTAACTTCCTTTTGATGCCTTACTTTGTATACCCATTTTCATTAAGTTACTATCAATAAATTCCATTTTAAGGCTCGTACAGACTCGCGCGATATCGCGGGCGCGACAGGCACCTAGAAAGGAATTGTGCTACTAGTGTCGTGTCGCGCCCGCAATATCGCACTAGTCTGTACGTGCCTTAATGTTTTATAATAACTCTACCAACAATGTACGGTACTTAATACCTACACCTACCACCTAACTTACCTTTTTTTTTTGTTGGGTGGGTAATTATCAAATAACTTCTCCCGCTCTGGGCGGAGCGGGACGGCGTGTCAGACTTTTACTGACTAAAACCCACCCGTGTTCCTTCATTAGCCTGTGTGTCAGGGCCACGATATCCCTTTCTGACAAACTGGCCAACTGACAAACGGGCATTGGCCCTACCACCTACCTTACCTTGATAGTTCGTTTGTCTCGTTTTCGCTACTAACGTAACGTTTTCATAATCTATATTACGTATGTTTTAGGTGTTATTGCAATATCTCATTACTATTACCTTCTAGACGTAACTATTCCCTTGATATCTAGATAGATACTAAAAAGAAAAAAAGAATTACGTTCATATTTATGCCCGCCCTATAAATTTATATCTACTACATCGTTAGGCTAAAAAGACAAACCTGCATTCTTATTTCAGGAAGCACTTAGCTAGAAAAGGGTCAATTTACAAAAGCACGGAGACGGTTCTGACGGTATTATCGACACTTGTCACACAAATCAAGCATGTACCTAAGTGAACGTCACCGTCTAAGAAAGAAGAAGAAGAAGAAAAAGAAAGAAGTGAACGTCACCGTCTACACATAGACACTGACGGCCCCTGAGAATTCTGAGAATTCCTGTGACAGCCGAACTTGCGATTTTTCGAAACCAACAAAAACATTAAGCCACGGTAAAAAAAAAATTGTTTCAATCTTAAAAAATCCGAAGTTTTATGCGTTTTAAAGTCTATTGTAAACAGAGACAGCACTGCTGCGATCTGACGTCACAACACAGGAACGCCTTAATAACTTCGCGCCATTCAGTACAATGATCGTTTTGCGTGACAAGGATAGTAGAATAATTTCATAAGCTTGTAACTTCTCCATTTTTCCACCGATTTTATTATTTCTTTCACAAATCATATTTCTTAGTAACACCTTTAAAAATAAGTATTAATTCATGTATATTTTTGATAGCAGTCAATTGCCCTATTATACACGGGTACGAATATCATTACGACTGGCGTTTCTAGTCGCTGCGGAGGACTGTCGGGATCCAGCGATTCCGTGCTTTGTAGTCAAAACACATTCTGCGAATGACATCCATTACCAATCTCAAAGGTTGTTCAGCTTGTTATTTTAGCTTATGAAGAACATAATCTTATAATTTTGCGGGACGTTAATGTGTCATTCTTTTACAGCTGAGTTGTTAGTAATAAGGATACGAATATATTTTTTGGAAAATGGTCCCTAATATAGGATACAGGCTGACATAATTTGATAAATAAAACGTGACCCATCTAAATCAAATACATGAAGATGAAAGGGTACTGAATTGTAACTATTTCTGTGAAATGATCAACAGAAAACGAACCAAAGGAGATAGCGATCATAATCATCAACAACATCATATATTTAATAAAAAATAAATGCATATTTTCACAATGACTGTACAAGCGGGTTTAATGCCATAAGGCAATAGGTACCAATCTAGTAGCCAACGTATAGTTTTAACTGGATTTCAAAAAAAGAAAGCTGTTATTTAACCGAAGGGTTGGCAAGAAAGTTGAGACCAATCATCAATCACCAATCATCGACCATCCCGTCAGACCGTTATAGTGAGTTCCTCTGTTGAGATTGATCTTGCCATGTATATTGTATGGTTACTATTGTAAGCCTGTGCGACACTTCTAGGATGAGGACCCGATCACACGTAGCTATCAAAACCACACCACCTCGCAGCGACAAAATGTGGGCAAGCAGTGGTTATGTGTGCATAGTGTTGTTGAGGCTTCTTGGAGTTGCTTTGTGGTAACTACAAAATTATGATTGTGGTGTGGGGTTCGTGTGACCGTGCCCTAAGGCATACATTGAAATAACGCTGTGTGATAGAAGTGGTCTTCGGTTATATCCACAACAAAATAGGAGACGTATCCTCT
Organism: Tiliacea citrago; assembly: GCA_963921375.1. Lineage (NCBI taxonomy): Eukaryota > Metazoa > Arthropoda > Insecta > Lepidoptera > Noctuidae > Tiliacea > Tiliacea citrago. The sequence goes on along the minus strand of OY992786.1, from coordinate 16,266,171 downwards.
TTATACTTTCACTTCGCAAGGTAAAGTAAGACAGTTCCAAAAAATAAAGTCTACAAAATGTTAAGACGAAATTGAATTTGATTCCGATACATAAATTTTACTTAGCGTTTGTCTCCCTCGGATCAAGCGGGAAAATAAACGAATGTTAATTAAATTTGTTTGTGCGAATCTAAGTCGCCAACAGCCTTTTAATTATTTGCTTTGTCGTTTCGCTGCCTCGCGTTACTTATGCAATAAAACTTTTAGTTGTATGGGAACACAGGGTAGATAATATTCTGCCAGGGTTGCGGGTTTGTCTGAAAGGGATATCGTGGTTCTGGCACACAGGCAACTGAAGAAACACGGGTGGGTTTTAGTCAGTAAAAGTCTGACACACCCTCCCGCTCCGCCCAAAGTGGGAGAAGTTATTTGATAATTTCCCAACCAAAAAAAAAAAAAAATGCTACATAATATTATATCTAATTTTACATCACAGGAAATATCTCCGGACCTTAACCCTATAAAGACTGACGCTTTCTATAGCTAAAAATCCATACTGTTAGTCATACTTTGTACTTCTATCATAGATCTTTCATCCATCCTAGTTATTATTTTTTCCAATGCATTATAGAATAAGTGCATTCAGCATTGGAATATTATTGGGACTACAAATACTGAGATGCACTGGGTTGTGTAGGGTTTCCTAGAGACGGTGAGCAATAAAATCTTTTAATAGTAACAATACAATCGAACCAATACAATGCACGTAATGAATGACTTTCGAAATGAGTTAAAACAACAGTTATAACGTTTTTTTATGTTTATTATGTTTACACAAAAATGCTTTGTGTGGGGTGTTTTATGGTTTTTTGTTCAACCGATATGTTTACAAATCAAAATAGATTATAGCCAGTTTTTCCCGTTATTAGTAGCTATAAATCATTGTACATCCGTAGCGACTGATCCTTTAAATAAGATCTAAAGTGAAGAATACTACAAAAACCGATTGTTTTGAAAAAGCTGAGGTATTGAACCCAGCCTTTTTATGAGGTTGAGAGTTTCAAGACCCAGCTGGGGCCTCATCTGGGCTGGTCAAGCAAGCGTTCTACACTTTTGGAAAGTGTAGAACGCTTAGTAGCCTATGTTAAAAGTAGCCTGGATTGTGCCGGAATAATAGCAGTTTGCAGCCGAACATCATCTTCTGTCACCAGAAGACTTCAAGACCCATCGTATGAATAGAAACAAGAAGCTATCTGATCCTACTATACAGCTCATGGAAGAGAGGCCCGAGTTGATCCTGCAGTCTTCAGACGATGCACTCAAGTACCGCCAGCTCAATAGACGGATCTCTAAGTACTTGAAAAGCAATCCTCGCCACTTAAATGCAGACTGCATAAAGGACGCGATAGAGCGGAATAAGAACTCCAAGGTCTTTGCAAGAGATCTGTCTATTTGGCAGAGCCAGCTTACGAAACTAAAGATCGATGATGGCAGGATCGTATCCGCTAAACCTGAGATGTTAAGAGAAATCGAAAGGTTCTATGGACAGTTATACACTCAACAAATTACCCCGGTACGAATCTGGTAAACGACCCAATAACTAGATTGACCCGACACTACACTGAAGACATCCCGGACGTCAGCTTGTACGAGATTAGGATGGCTCTAAAGCAGCTCCAAAACAACAAGGCTTTATTGTTTTTGAGCTACTCCCGCGGTGATGACGGAATTACGGACGAACTCCTGAAGGCCGGTAGTAAACTAGAATCAATTCTATTTTTTTTGTAAATTTTGACGTTCAAAAGTGCCTCTTATGTGCCTATTTGAAATAAATGGTTTGACTTTGACTTTGACTTTAAACCCGTTCTCAAGGCCCTCCAGAACATGTTTCATTCCGTCATACTCGAGGGCAAAACGCCACAGGAATGAACAGAGGTATGGTGATATTTTCTTTAAGAAGGATGACTATACCCTCCTTAAGAATTATAGGCCAATCTCACTTCTGAGCCTGTCAGTCTACATGCTGTTTTCAAGTCATCGCGCGCTGATGTAACAACTTCCAGCCTGCTGAACAAGCCGGATTCCGTAAAGGCTTTAGCACCGTATACCACATACATACGCTGCGGCAGGTTATCAACATCTTCTTGTCCAACATACCGCAGTGTCTCAATACGAAAGTCTTTGACCAGTGGGCAAAGGGCAATGGAGAGAGGCACATTGCTCGCAGAACAGATGGCCGATGGGGCCGAAGGTTCTGAACTGGCGACCGCATACTGGAAGACGTAACGTTGGAAGACCTCCTACAAGGTGGACCGATGACTTTGTGAAGGCTGCGGGAATCGGCTGGATGTGGGAAGCACAGAACCGGTTGAAGAGGCGGTGCTTGGGGACACCTATGCCCAGCAGTGGATGTCTTTTGGCAGAAATCATGATATATATGCATTAAGAAAGGATTTGACATTTCTCACCGGATTATTGTCATAAAACGGTTTTATTAAGCTTGCCCTGTTTATTTTTCGGGTCAATTTTAGTTTTTGAATGTTTACCCCTTTCCTGTTGACAGATTGATATGATAATTGGTACACACCTTTAGTTCTGATGATAATACAATTGAATATATTCAGTATTATTGTAAATCCAAGATGGCCGCCGACACAAAATGGTGGATTAAATATTTTTCAATACACTTCCTCGAAAACTGGTTCATATCGCACTACACGCACATGCGTGCGTTTTTTTTTCCAACACGTGTGCGGGAATAAAAATTGCCACTGATAACTTATACCTATACTTAGTCCAAATTGGTTCAATGCCTCTATTCACACCGACTCGCGCCAGAGACGGTCCTCTCTATTCGGAGGTAATTTTTTTTTTTAATCTCGGTTAGGATGCATCTTTACGGCGTTAATATTTTTGGAATATTTAAATAATGTTTATAAATAGAATACCATGATTATTACAATAAAAAAAAACGTTTATGAACAAATTAATATTTATCTGTTCTAAACTCAAAAATTTTCTATTTTTTATATTAGGCTGTTTATCGGCTTTATACCTTTGCTTCTCCTTCACCTGGCGAAAACAAAGCGCGGAAAAAAATATTATTTTCCTAATAATTCATGTTTTAATAATTCATCCCAATCATTCATATTCCTAATATTTTTCGTTATTTTATTTTATTTCTTCAAAAGTGTATTGAAAAACGTCGTTTGATACACGTGTACATTTGTTATTGCATTCGAGGCGGAATTAACACCCGAGCCGTAGGCGAGGTTGTTTTTGAGCCGAGAACTGCAAACATTCTCCACTTGTATCAAAATGAACTATTCCACATCCACCTCAATATGGGTATCAAATGATATGGCTTGACTAGTAGAATACAACACACCATGAAAAATTCAAAATCTAAGATGGTCGCCGGTACAAAATGGCGGATTTCATATGTGTTTCAATCACCTTAATATGGGTAATGGGTATAAAAGGAAAGGGCTTTACAATTAGAATACAGTGCATAGTGCATCATAGAGTTTAGACAGTCTATACATTAAAGCTGAAATCAAGGCATCTAATCAAAACAAAGAACTTCGTCAACTTAGAATCCGGGATTCAAGCATTTATCTCCCGCCCAAATCAAAATTACATTCGATTAATAAATGGAGCTACTATGGTAGCTATTCGCAAATAGTTTCTAGACAACAGTCGAATAACAGGTATTTTAGTGTCTGGAAACTATTTGCGAATAATGAGGCAACAATGGAAGCAGACGGAGTTTCTGACTGTCGGTAAAATTTCTATGGTATCATATCAAATGCTGTGCATGATTGACGCCCGATTAAAGCAAATTAAGAACCGTGAAGACGAGTTCTATGGAGGAGTAAACGTTCTACTCTTCGGTGATCTTTTGCAACTGCCTCCTATCAAACGCTCCGGAACACCTGTATTCAAACCGCCTGAATATCTCCAACCAGCCACGCATCTGTGACGTTTGTTCACGCTTTGGGAGCTGACTGAGAATATTCGTCAGCAAGGTCATACTTTTATTGATGTACTTTTATACTTTTAGTGATGCTAAGTTCTAGGCATCGAATGGGTTAAATGCTTTGAGAATCGGTGAGCTAACCGCCCATTATTTCAGTATTTTGATGCAAAGACTTATTCAAGACCAAAGTGATGAGTTTGCAACAGACAAGGCGTTAAGAGTATACCCCACTAATCAGCAAGTAAAAGATCACAATGCTGCTGTTTTGAATTTGTTCTGATACCAGGGTGCACGCATTTATAAAATAAAAGCACAGGACCAGCTAGTTGACATGATAATTGAGACTTGCCAACAGAACTTGAAATAATTGTAGCAGCAAAAGTTATTTTAGGGTCCAATATTGACGGTTCATAGGGATTAGTAAACGGCGCTATCGGCTACATTACTGAAAATGTTTGGCGTCAGTTTCGTCGAATTCATGTACCAGTTCGGATCGACTTTGGAAGAGACGGCCATACAGTTTCCAGCAAAGTTCAATTATGGGACGGCTGAAAAAAGGATGTTGCCCTTAATTTTGTCATGGGCTTCAACTGTCCACAAAATGTAAGGCAGCAACAATTTCGAGTCTACATGGGCTCGAAATTGTTAAAGAAAGGACAAGCTTACGTGGCACTGAGTCGAGTAAAGTCTTTGGAAGGATTATGTATTGAAGAGTTAGACTACAACAAATTGACAGGAAAGAAACCTTGTAATAATGATTGGAAAAGAGCCAAAATTATAACTTTCAAGAAACCAGGAAAGATGAAAGCATACCAACTAGCTATGAGCCTATAAGTCTCCTACCGGCCTTGGGAAAATTACTCGAAGGAGTTGAGTGAAGTCATTGCGCTTAGGAAAAGCTACAAACCACTTGCTATTGCCTGAGCAGTTCGGATTCAGAAAGCTACTGTACTATTACATTCTACAGCCCAGCAACTGGCCAGGGTCGCAGAGCATGTCACGCAACACTCAAACATGGGTGAATCTACGGGCATAATGTTGCTTGACGTAGAAAAAGCTTTTGATACCGTCTGGCATGTAGGGCTTTTACATGAGCTATTTATTTAAAAAGAAAAAAAAATATTCTACACAAACAAGACGATATGTACGTATATGTGATGTACCAATTGGACTTGTAAAAAATATTCAGGCGTATTTGATGGATAGGTCGTTCTGTGTTCATAATGGCAATAGTGTGTCTAAACCAAGATCTATTCTTGCATGGGTGCGACAGGGCTGCTTGCTCGGGCCGCATTTATTCATACTGTTTATAAATGACATGCCCAAGTAGGCTCACACTCATCTTGCTTGTTTTTCTGACAACAGAGCATTATTTACTTCAAGCATGGGCGTACCCAGCATATTTTTGGGGATGGGGCAGAGGTAAATAAACTCTAAAAGTAGTAGAAATTTAAAAATAATTTTAGTTTTCAGTAAAATAAAATTATTTTTAAATTTCTACCTTATTTCAAAAATAACCTGCGAGTTCGTTATTTGACAGGTGCAAATAACAAACTACAAATTGAAAAACCGGACAAGTGCGAGTTGAACTCGCATGGTGAGGGTTCCGTACAATGAATAAGTTATCAACAATGTTTTTTTTATATCAAGATCGAGATTTTATCCTAAGAAAAAACTTAACATTGTAGTTGAAAAACATGTTCCCCTAAACATTCCAACTGCAAATGTAAGTTTGTATGCACAATATTGAGAGATTTACCATGTTATTTTAACACCATAGACTTCTTATAGGTTTTCCTGTAATCTATAAGTAAAGTACTATTTTCTGTATTTTTTAGTAGCAGTAGTTTCGGAGATAATGGAATGGTAAATCATCTATTTTCTTAAATATCGTTAAAACTGTTTAATTTAAAAATTAAAAAAAAACGAAATTTTTACAACAAGCCCTGTACACACGGTGTGTTGTACACATGGTATAGTTTATAAAACTTTTTTTTTAATTTGCCACCCCCAAAAGTGACCCATGTTACACGTCCTCGTTTGAGTGTACCAATTTTCAATTTAATCGGTCCAGTAGATTCGGAGCAAATCGGCTGTGACAGACAAACAGACAGACAGAAACACGAGTGATCCCGTACGGAACCCTAAAAACAAAAAACAATGATTTGAAATGTCCAATTACTAACTGGGATTAAAAAACAAACTTTACGTCCTACGCATGCGCGCTCTTTATATCGATAAGTAGGCATTGTTTTGCGGGGTAATTTTGAATTTTACCAAATTAAATGAATGATTAATTTTTTTGTGGCTTAGCTTGGTATCCAAGGGGTATCGTAATACCCAGTAACTGGCTTGTAGAGGGCAGTCTTTCTATGTAAAATCTGGTATTCAGCTGCATCTGATTAGACTGGAAACCCACCCCAGCATAGTTGGGAAAAGGCGAGGCAGATGATGATGATGATGAGCTTGACTTGGTATTAAGATAATTATGTTATTTCGACATTCTTTATTTATTTAAATTCAAATATTTAATTCGGAGAACATCCATATTGTGTTAGTATTAAAACTAAATAAAATATGTTAGTAAAAAATAAAAATAACATAAAACATAAAAAATTAAAATTAAAATCAATATCAAAATCTTAATTAAAATCAAATTTCAAATACCAAATTTAAATTACAATAAAAAAACAAAATCAAAATCCAAATCAAAATTAAAGTCAATATTACATTAGAATTAAAATTATTTATTTAAACATAACACAACACATCACGCCTGTAATCCCCGAAGGGTTAGGCAGAGGTATACCTATAGTAGGTACACCCACGTTTCGCCAGTTATGTTGAAGTCCCATGTAATAGGGGGCGAGCCTATTGCCATCAACCGGGCACAAATCCAGACTCCGGGCTGCTACTGAGAAATTCCTGGTGGAAAAACCCAATAACACTTACCCCGCCCTGGGAATCGAACCCAAATTACCCCGATTTATTTAAATGTTTCTTTATATTAAATTATTACGTGAATTTATGTGAATTAATGATGACTTTTGGGACGTTTATAGAACCTATAGCTTTGTAAACTTTATCGTGTAGGTATGTAGTAGGTCATCCTACTTTATTTCAACCTCCAATTCCTGTTGTAATAATGTAATTATAAAAATATGTTTACAACATAAATACAGGGCCTCAAGTCTGCTATTACAATAGTGTCAGAATGGTCGATCATTGATTTCATAATTGTTGATTTTGACAAGTTTGGTAATCTACTATTATAATGGCGTCATTATGACTTTCCAATGGTCGGCCACTGACACTACATTGAAAAAAAATGCATATATTGGTAATCTCGAACATAATGACAAATTAATGACATTTCTACTAATGGGTTTTATAATAATGGCAATACGACAATGCCATTATAATAACACAATTATATTACGAGAACATTGACCGACCAATGATCGACAATTATGAATTTACCAGATTACGAACTTTTAGCAAAATGCACAATGCCATGACAATAGGATCGTGTTGGAATGACTGAATTTATAAAAATAGCAGACCAGGATAGTATCAATAGTTGCTGTAATACCTAAGCAGCTGTGACAGACAGACAGGTTCCCTTTTTAACATTTTGCTACGGAACCCTAAAAACCCTGCTGAACACACCAATCTAAGTGAATGCTCCTCGTTCAAATCTTCCGTATCGCATTAATCCGAGCGAGGGTGGGGCCATAATAAATTCCGTATTATACACATGACACGCGTATTAAAATAAATACATTAACGACACCCTCGCAATGTGTGCTCACCAGCAAATCACAGAAGGTAGGTAACGTACTGTAATATTATCACTTGAAAAAATTAGACCGTACTAAAATGATTCAGATGCCTACTTTTATATGTATTTCATTATCATAATATTTCAATCTGCCTAAGCCTTTCCCCAACTAGTTTGGGGTCGGCCACCAGTCTTACCGGATGCAGCTGAATACCAGTGTTTACATGAAGCGACTGCATATCTGACGTCCACAACCCAGTAACTGGGTAATACGATACCCCTTGGTAAGACTGGTGGTCAGACTTTTGGGCTTCTGACGACCCCTAAAGACAAAGATCCACGAATGACAACCGGGACCAACGGCTCAACGTGCTTTCCGAGGCAAGAAGGAGTCCCGATACGTACCTAAAGATGATCACCCATCCAGGATAACCTGATGGATCGACCCGATCGGCTGTTATTACTCAGCCACGAGCTCCTCCCATCATCATACAATCATCAACTAAATATTTCGATAACATTTTGAAATCTCTACTATTTACTAACATTGAACTTCAAAATAACGTTACATCATTATGAAAAACAAAGCCATATTTTTGGGTCGGTAAACAGATACTCATAATACAAACTACACTGAGCCGCAAAGAAAGCGGGTTGATAACAAAAACCTCAATTACTTCCTAAATATTGGAGCTTTATGAAATAAAGACTGTATTATAGACAATTTTAAAATCAATTTAGGTCTTCAAAGTTCAAGATTATGAAGTTTATTTTGAGTAAAAATTACAGTTTTCACTAGATTTCGAAAAATGTGCTACGGTATCAATTATGCAATTTTTACACATTTTAGTATTATGTATTGCCACCACGAGCTGTTAATACAGCTGTTTTACGGTTTGACATGCTTTCCACCAGATTTCTGAGCCGATGCTGAGGAATATTATCCCATTCCTCTTTCAGTTCACCAAGCATGTTTGGAGGGGAATTCCGCTGGTGTACACGTCGTTCCAGTTCGTCCCAAGCATGCTCGATGGGGTTCAAGTCTGGGTTGCGTGCTGGCCACTCCATGCGTGTGATAGCGACATCTTCAAGGTAGTCAAACACTATCCGAGCTGTATGGGGACAAGCGTTATCTTGCGTAAAGATGACGTTCTCGCCCATGTTTACTAAAAATGGGCCACTCATTTAAGATTTCTTTCAAGTATCTTTCTGCAGTTAAAGTGCATTTTTTATTACCACTATCACGGTGCGGCTTTCGGAAGAAATTCCAGCCCAACAGGTATGGAGCCTCCGCTGTATGCCACTTGCTCTTCAATGCAAGCTTGGTTATAGCGCTCTCCTGATCTTCTGTAGACTCTTTGCCTCCCATCGTGCGTGCATAGCATCAACCTCGACTCGTCCGAAAACATTACTCTAGACCAGTCATCCAGACTCAAGTGTTCTCTAGCGTAACTCAGCCTTGAATTTCGATGCTGCCTTTCAAGTTTTGGACCATTTACGTCGAAATGGCTTTAAGTTTGCTTCAGCAAGACGCTACCTCACTCTACACGTGCTTGGATTGCTCCCTCCAGCATGTCGAAGGTGATTTTTGACTTCAACAGCCGTTTATAATCGATTTCTCAACATTGTTGACATTCCGTGACACCATAAATCGATCCTCCCGCGCTGTCGTGCACCTTGTTCAGCCTGTTCCTGGTCTGCGAATATAGGTTCCAGTCTCTTCAAATCACTGCAGCACTCTTTGAACGGTTGATAGCGACACACCAACAGTTCTCCCTGTATAACTGCGCCCGTCTTCAAGCATTGTCAGATTTCTGGTACACTCTTCAAGGGTTAGTGGCATGTTTTTAATTGAATTTGATCAGAATAATGAATTTCTACACAAGCCATAAATAGTTTTTAGAAAAAACGTCTTTATTTTTTATTTATGGTTTTTAAAACAAGCACCTAAAAGAAAAAAAAAATACTTCTTCTTATATCTATAATGAAATAAAATTTAATTTTGTTTTTGTTTTAAAAGGATTGCTCAAATATTTTAAAAGTTATCGCATTTTTAATAACCGACCCGCTTTCTTTGCGGCCCAGTGTATTTAATTCATACTACAGCATCAGAACGCCTGCAGGTACACTCAACCGCACAACAATGGTAGCGACTGACATTGTGTACGCATTTATGTCGTAGCAGGTCCTTATTTATATTTACTTAGCAGTTTAGGTTATACTCGTATTTAAATTACTTATTAGCAAATAGGCTAGATTGTAATGTGAATAAAGTATCACCAGCCAGATACTTTATAAAAGAAAAAAGAAGGCCCTTACTGTATATGTGTAGCCTTTCCTGTTTTTTTTTGTAACTATCATTGGAAAATGTCCAATTCTTATCTGAAGTTTATTAGGCTTTAATATTATTCTTAAGTCCTCCTGTACCGTTACACGGTGATATGGCATTTTATAATAAAGAACAATAGAGCCAGCAGTTCCCGACTGTTCCGAGGTCCCTGTGGAACGGACCACCCCATTCTGGGGTGCAAGTGTATAATTTAGATGACACATTGTCGCCAAATACACTCACTTTCATTCACTACATCAATTATCTCGCAACTCTGGGGGTCTACTCCGAAGCGATAACTCGAAGTATCGCCAGAATGTGCGGCCGTTTCTTGACTTCCAAAGTTTTTTCGGATTTATGTTCGGAGTAGACCCCTGGTTGTTGAAATACTATGAGTCTGGGGCTACGTAGGTATATCTAGTGTCCGTTTTTTTTTTTATATACAGTTAATAAAACGGAAAATATTACATTTCAGGATAGTTCACTCCGATATTTCCATTTTTTTTTTCTGGAAGAATAATTTATCTAAATTGACCTTTTTTTGTTCCCTTTCCACTTCAATAAAAAAATAAACCGGCCCGTAGTCGGACTCACGCTCTGAGAGTTCCGTACCTTAAAAGGAAATATTTTTTTCCATTTTAATTCTTTTGAGACCACATAACTAAAGTAGACAGAGCACTAGTCGGGTGTACTTACAAAGTACGTATGTTCATACCTTCTTTACCGTAATCAAGACAATAAAGCCATTCTGCCTAAGTCTGTGGCATCGTGACTTCATTTTCACACCACATTTTCTTTTCAATATCGATAATGCAGGCTAGTTCAATAAGTTGTATTGACTTTTCACATTATATCGTCATGAAGCATAGCATACGCAAAACTTGAATACCTAAGCCTGATTTAGTTATCATTAAAATTAATAATAACATAATTAACCTGTCTATGGGCATTAAACAACAAATGTTCTAAATCACCCCGCCTACTTTTCCGAGAACCGTTTAATTCCAGAGAATTCCCAAATCGCGCTTATAATTTATAATAACAGGGACGTCCCTTAACGAAGAGACCGTTTTGTAGATAGGTATCTATCAAATTACGCCACCTTCCCCCTTGCAGGCGCCCATTGTTGTCTAACACGGAAAATATTCATTTGAATATTTACTTAACATGGATAATATTTTAATCTTCCCCTTTGAATTATACGCTTTCCAACGGAGACAATTTCACGCCCCTTACGGCGAAACGCTGTAACTGTTAAACTTCGTGCATTCAATTATACATCCTTTGTCGGAACAAAATTAACGGTTTAAGGGTTAATTTCACTTGGCAAAACAAGCAATATCAATTTAACAAGATATTCCTTTTGTTAATATTCGCACACGCTTTATCAAATTCTCCAGCGGGGGTGACAATAAGCCGCTGTAAGTACTCTTCTGACATATGGATAAAAGCTTTCATTTCAGTCTCAGGTCTTTCGACTGTGATATAAGGAGATAAGTACATTTTATACATTATGTATGTAGATACAGGGTAGGTATGAGAGTACCTATTTGTTGTAGGTATATAATATTGAAATACTCGTGGCTAAGTAATAACAGCCACACGGGCCGATCCATCAGGGTAAGCTACGTTTGCCGAGTTGGTCCGTGGATGGGTGACCATCTTTACATACCGAGACTCCTCCGTGCCTTTGAAAGCACGTTAAGACGTTGGTCCGGCTGTCATTCGTGGATCTTTGACAGTCGTTACGGGTCGTCAGAAGCCGGAAAGTCTGATAACCAGTCTTACCAAGGGGTACCGTATTACCCAGTTACTGGGTTGTAGAGGTCAGATAGGCAGTCGCTCCATGTAAAATACTGGTCTTCAGCTGCATCCGGTTAGACTGGAAGCCGACCCCACCATAGTTGGGAAAAGGCTAGGCAGATTTATATGAAATTGAAATGTATCAAGATGGAAAATGTGTTTCTTTGTTACAATCATCTATATGAACAACTTAAATTATGTACCTACTATTAGAGATATGCTGATAACGCGAAAAAAAATCTGCTATTCCCTAAATTTTGTCAGTCAGTTATTTTTTTCCACACATCGACTTACCTATATTATTTACATTTTTAATTTTATTGTGTGTCTTAAAGATGGGTGGGATGGGCTGATCACTCTGTCATTAAAATACCTGTTTTCTGAACCTACCTATGATCCACAATAAAGGATAAGATTTGTTAATTTAAATTAATTCTAAATCTGAAGAAATGTTATAAGTATTCATTCATTAGCCTAGGTACCATAAGTAGCAGACATCGGCTACCCTCATCCAGCTGCTACCAGCCACTCTGCGAAAATCGTCACTCCACCTATCTTGGGGACGTAAGACTCTACGTTTTCTGATTGACGGTCTACAGTCAAGAACATATGGCCGGCCCATTGCCACTTCAGCTGGCCCATTCTGTGGACTATGTTGCCTCTAGTAGTCTGTTAACACTTTCGACTCCACCCACTTTTCGTAGAGCTCATACGCCATGCCGCCATATACAGGTTGGAATTTTGTAATGCCACCTGGAGGGAAAGTACTCTTAATACTGCAGATATAAAATTTTACTCAAAGGAAACATTCCTTTATTTTTGAATAGAAAGCAAACTGCATTCAAAGATTTTCGAAAATTCTCTTCTCCCACACCCGGGAAACGAACCGGCTAAAATCTGAAAAAATTATACCCTGTACTTTTATTGCATCGATTGTTAAAGTCAATTATAAGGATGAAATCTCGCTAACAAACATGATAAATTAAATGAAAGGAAACCAGGAAATATTTAATTTATCTGTCAGTGCTTTATTTTTTATTATTTTTACCTAGTGTAATGTAGTAATTTTATTGTAGGTGCATCGTCTTCACATTTATGTATAATTAATGTATACATAATATAGTAATACTTACATTTTAAAGCAGTAACAGCGGCATTTCTTGCCCATTCTCATTCTTCTCCATACGAAACTACTTTTTGGAAGATAAACTGGAATCACTTGGAATTTTGACGTTCAAAAGTGGGTTTTATGTGCCTATTTGAAATGAATTATTTGACTTTGACTTATTATATTAACAATATACTATATTTATCATTAAATATTATTATTATTGCTATTTGTTATTTACATACTGAAAAATTGATTTAAAATTAAATAATTTTAAAATTGTATATGCACTTCAGATTTCATTGCACGGCTGTTGGCACCAGTGTTGTCAAATTATATCATAACTCTATTGTGAAAACTGTTTCGAGACAACTGGCTTTGAGACGTACCCTCCTCGCAAAAAAATATCGGGCTCGGGGTCCTGCCCTCGTCTGTTTAATAACATAATAGCACAATTCCCTCGCCGCATGATTCAATTTGGATTTCCTCCAGCCTCCCCCGTGTCGTCTAAAAAATGACAACTTCATTATATTGTTCGCGCTCCCGAGGGTGACTTGTTTGCCAGAAGGATTATAATGATTAATTCCGTAAAATATTAATACACATTACACCCGCGCTGCACACTATGGCACTTTATAAACGGCTTATTGAAATTAAGTAAAACACAAGTGCGCTTTTGTTCACGGCTATTTGTTAGCTTTCATATTGACAGAGGCAGAATAGTGTTTTGAGGAAATTGGTTTTTTGTCACTAAGCACTGCAACAACTAATGCACAACAAAAAAAAAAACATTTATCTATGGACGAATCTTAATCATTATCCTAGCAATTCTTAGCGTTTTAAATTTTACCTAAATTGTGAATTTTAATCTAATGACATAGAGTAGGTATTCAGTACAAACAGTACAACTTATAGCAAATATCCCTTATTGTATGGCTAGTTGTCTTGCGGGCCTTAGTCTGCGCTGAATAAAAACTTCATCTCTCTCCCCGAGGAATTTAATTTGGAGTAATGGAAGTGTTATATTGACTTAACAGGCCAGAAGTTCCCCTCGCACACAGTTACAGTTATTAAAATGGAGAAATTTATTATTAGCATTTCTACGTCACACTATTTACATTTTAATTTTATTTGTTCTGTGATTTCATTAGTCACGATTTAATGTGTTAATTCAATAAAACTTCCTACCAATATAATGATTGCGCGCATTTGAAGCAATGTGCAATATAAACTGCAATTAATCAAATGGAGTTGTGCTTAGGGCTTTACAATATTTATGCCTTGGCTTTCTATATTGATAACGTGAATTTAAATATTGATAACGTCTAGTATTTCTTGTAATCGTCTAGGTAAATCGTAAGTATAGTGTTAGATAATGGTTTTCGTTTGTTGTTTCGATGATATAAATAATTATACTTTTACAGTTGTAAATTCACCGACTGCTGAGTGTTAAAAAAAACTACATGTAAGTTTCTACATAGTATAAACAAATATATATACATAGTTAAGTACTAGCCGGTTCCTTATGGACTTATCACCCCAAAATGCATAAAGGGGAAATATTTTATAATCGTGTAACGAGATGCGCGACACACTATGCACTGTGACCCTGAGTGTATCATTTATAGACCTTTTGTCGCCGAAATTATATTTACAAAAGTGAGCAGACAATTTCACGGTCTCTTCCCCGCACCCCATACATGTGGACTCTAATCAACGACACAATGATCCTAACGTAGATACGATTAAGAATTGTAAGCATTATAAGAGATATACGAGTAGTAATCTCGTATAATGTTTACATTTCTTAGTCATACCTAATCATGCATCAACATTTTGAATATTATTTAAATCTTAAATTAACAGGTAATAGTTAACTACTCTGCCCAAAATGTCACAAAATGCTCTCAAAATCAACAGCGAAAATTCTAAAGAGATCAACGTTTCCAGCAAGAAAAATACTTTTATCAACTGATAACAACTGTATCAAAGTAGTAAAAACGAAGAAAATCCAATGAATACATCCACACGTTTCTCACAATTTACCCCTCGCCAAAAAAAAGGGTGAGCACACATGAGCGTGAAGGATTGTCCACATGTTCGGCGGGACCCCACGGCGAGATGAGGCCAGCATCGCTCCCGATCAGCTTATCTGTAGCTCATCAAATTATTTAATCTCCGCGCCTGTCATTTCTCTAACACGCTCAATGTATCACTCTGATTTTCCTTATCAGGTTGTGTATCGACAATTTCGGACCTTCTCTGCAAAGAAAATCGTGGAAAAGGTTATTTATTTGTATGTAAACATGATGGAGTAATGTTTCCATTACGGACGATAATAGATATTCAGCAAAATGATAACATTAACTACGCTTGAAACCAATCGAGCCTACAGCCATAGGAGTCACGTGACCTTTTCCTGGTATTGACAAGCAGATAAATTGTGTGATCAAAGCTCGCTACGTAGAAAATATAGGAGCGAGGGCGGGCTGCAGTTCCTCCATGAGTAGAAGACATGATGGAGCGGAAGCGGAAGCAGTGACAGTCGGCGAGAGGAAACGATGCATGGCGCCGGACGTACCCACTTCCGGTGCGTGTTGCCTTCACTTATCCCAGCGGGGCGCGATAATATTGCCCCCGGTTATGTCATAATAATACAATATGTTTTCGTCTTCAGTTTTAATGGCCGGTCGATTTTAAAGAAGTATTTTGAGTCAGTGTCCTAGATGTTAACGTCACTTTGCGCTTTAGACAGAACAGAGCTAGGTGGCTCTCTTTTCTACAGGTCCAAATAATGAATTGTTGTTAGATGCAGTATTTTAAATCATGTCCTTGCTTCACTGTCGGGCGTTTTTCGGAATATTCGCAATTGCATTTGTTGGCAATTGGAAGGCATGTCTCAATACTTTTGAGAAATGCATGCCGTACAATTTTGAGTCATGCGAAAGCAGAATGAGATGAGTAATTTTCGTAGAACATCGTAACAGATCAAAGTAAGCGTTAAAAGTTATTATTAGGTAAGTTCTCAAGTAAGTAAGTTCCTAAGTAAGCTGAAAGTTTCAACTCTAGAACTTGATGTAGGTGGGTATAAGCGCAGTATCAGTACATACTTCTTCCACTTATTTTGGATTGATCCAATTTAACGATAACCACCGGAACAATGACTGATAACAGATCTAATAATTGTAACTGACATAAAAACCGCAGAAACGTTCTCGTTGGAAATTATCAAGAAAGCAATTTGAAAACCAAATTGTTTATTTCATCGCGTGTTACCAAAATTAATTTATTTTGAAGGGTCTTAGCTGCTATTAGGTATGTAAAACGACACACAACGATTATTGATACAATTCACATTGTTATTGATGAGACCATGCATCTCATATCCACTCTTTATTAAAAGCACAGCATAAGAAACTAACTACCTTAAGCAAGTTTGACCAGTCTTTCTTGGCTAGAAATCTAGATGTACAAAAAAATCACTTGAAGAAAATGAATAGTTAATGTTCCAATTTTCCAAATAGTTTGAAACAGGTACAGGAACACAATTATGCAATGCAATGAGCAGAACTGACGCGACGGACTGATGGACACGGCACTCGGACAGCGCGTCCGACTGACGGCGCCCGAGGGCCCAACGCAAAATAACAGCAATTTTTAACTGAACTTATAACTATTAAGAACAAACGCAACCATTTATATGATATGAGATTGAAAATAACAACAGTCTCCTATAGTCATACTAAGAGTGCGCGATTTGAATGAAATTGGTGAATCCAGACCTCATGACAGCATAATTTGGACTATTTTACTGCCTCTCAAAAAACATGGGCCGTGTGTACAAAACTCAGATGCATGTGGTGCGAATTTCCCACTTAGATTACATCAGACGATATATATATCCACAGCTGCAGCGGGTGGGTCACGACGCAGATAAAATTAGAGGAAACATCATTACAAGCACTATCATTATTGTTTTATTTGCAAAATTGCTTGCTCCACTTAATGCCGGGGTTCGCTATTCACACGGCTCCGCAGCCATTGGCGTCTACCTACTTAACGACGACTCTTTGACGTGACAAGCCCCACTTCTAATGTACGTTGGTACGTAATTGTTCAGTCAATCGTGAATTATATAAATCGTATGTTTTCTATGCGCAACTGTACTAAGAAACACATTAATATCGGGTGTGAAGATTAAATCTATCATGTGACTGAGACCTCATTAAATAAAGTTTCTTGGTTCGAAAATTATATGAATTTCCTTGTTGGTATTGTGGTCGCAAGTGCGGTAGCTATGATCGAGAGGTCCCGTGGTTTGCTTCCCATATCAAGCAAACTGATATTCAGTTTTCCTAAATCAGCAGATTTTCAGTTATTGGGCTGTTACTGTGTCATTTACGTAAACAGCAAAAAAAAAACATATTTATGAGTGGTTCATGAGGGTCCGGGTGCCACGCAGGCGGTGGAGGGTGGCAGGCTGCAGGTCTCCGGCACAACACGGCGAGGATAGATAACGTGGTGGACGCGCCACGCAACCCAATGAGATCTGAAACGGGTGAAACATTCAAATTGCAAACAGCCCGCGCCCGCCCGTATCAAATGTTGTTTTATAGCTAATTCCCAAATTCGGTTATGGCCTATAAACGATCCGCTGGAATAATTTAAATGCGAACCCGCCTGTATAATGTGCGTACTTTACCCCAAAATTAGGCATTTGTATGTGGAATGCGTTTTGTAATAGGATTCTCGGACGACTTTTATTTCTTGTTCGCGGTGAATCCACGAGTAGGTGATATTGGCTCCAATATTCTAATACGATCAGACATACTATGGCTGAAAAATAATAATCTTTGACTATAGGTAAGGCGAAGAGATTATTAAAATGTCTTTGAGGTGCGGTGAACTGACTGAATCCATTATCTCGATTAATCGAGTAATCAGACATTAGTCAAATTATAATATTTCCTTTTAAACATTTTCCTGGACTAAATTAGCAATAACTTCATAAAAATGTGAAAGCGTTTGTGTAAACTACGTCGAACAAGTGAAACACATTAGTGGTGGTCCAGTACCTTTCTTCAATTTAAAACGTTTTAAATATAATAAAGGAGTTGCTTCTAAAGGTTTTCTCTTGTTTCCACGCTAATTTCAAGGCGGACATTTCCGGCCATTCAATATGAACGATTGTAAGTGGAGTGACTGCATTTTGCAACAATAGAACATACACTAAGAGCATTTGTTTAGTTTGTTGCGCGATTTATTTATTATACTCGCTTTATTAAGCCAAAAACTACATATTATAAAGAACAAGTCATGGATGACAATGGTACAGTAATTGATCTAATAAGCAGGTAATCGTTAATTCAACAGAAGTCGTATTTTAACCTTAAAATACGACTTCTGTTGAAGTTACGTAAATTAGATCAATCAAAAAGTGACCACTTTTTGATTGATGTGATTTAGAAAAATCGTTGAACAATCCATGTGAATACCAGTCGAAAAAGCTGAGTTTTGCAATCACACTGTCAGGTACATTCATTAAGTTACTCGGGCTACGTAACAACAGCCTGCAACCGAACAACATTAAATTATTATCAGATAACATTGTGGACCAGTGATATCACCGTCCAAATTCTATTTGCCGGATTATTAGACACATTATCCGAATACGTTCTACGATCAATATAACGGTGCACTAATGGACGAAATTTAATCACGACAAATCGAATGCCACCTATTTATGAAGTCGAATGACTAAACAGCTTTTTAATACGATTCACACGTTAGCAGTTATAGTTAGTTAAGTTTTTGTATCGACACATTTCACGGTGAGATGTATTGAACTCTTATTATATTAAATGTGATGCCACATACCAGCCACTGATGGGATCTATTATTGTTGATCCACGGATGAATATTCAATCATCACGCTACTTCACTTCCACTTGATGGATTCTGTGTGGTTATAAAAAACACAGCATTAGTTACACTATTTAGCGCTTATAACATTTTTGAAATTGGATCCTACAAACATCGGTAACATAGCAGAATTTCTTTGTGCCTGTTAATCGGCAGTAACGATGTTGACCGTTGCCTCTACCTCTCTTTAAACAAAAGAATACAATGTGATTGTACTTACTGAAACAAAAGAAAAGAAACTTAAAGAATAATCACAGAACGAGAGCACCTTAATTACAAGGCGCCTTTGACTAATCTATACAAAACACAGAAAATCAATGTATCGATAGAGTAGCCGGTACTTTCCTCACAGGATAGAATGAGTGCAAAGTGCATACAAAATCGTGATGTAGCCTTTTAATCGGTTTCACGTTCCTTCCCGCGTTAGTTTTTGTATTCGAGTTTCACTTCGCCAATCTGCGGGTTTACTTTCCGACCGGGACTCCTCGCTTTTCACACGTATGAAAATATGCCATCGGTGAATAGCATAGAACTCATTTCCGAAGATAGTTAGGAGGCTCGGTCACGGCAAATGCTGCAGTAATAAGATAAAGAGGCAGACCCATTTTATTGTGCAGCAAACTCACTCCAATTTACGCGGTCCGGTGGCCATTAGCATAAGTCCGGAGCAAAGCGTGATGTGCGCGATTCGCCGTCGGTCGGCGTGACGCAGCGCAGGCGCAGCGCCCGCGCAGCGCCGCCGCCGGTGTAATTGCGCCCGCGCGACACATTTGTTTACTATTGTAAGCCGTGAAGATGCCATCGCTTGCGACACTCCGGCCGACTCCTTCAAATTAGTTCGCTAAACGCTTCCACTTGCTTTATTTTGTTATAGTCAGTTTTTCAACATCAGCTAATTCTGTTTATTTATATACAGTCTAAGTTAAATATTTTATGCAAATCTTTTGCCCATGTAATTATAGTGATCTATGTGTAATATTTAGAAATCAACATCTACATAGAGTTGATTTACATAGGAATTCCTTAAGTTGGTTGTGAATATGGCGAGAGACGCATATCAAAATCCAACCACGATTGTAAATAATTACTTTTAAGCGAGCATGGCCGATTCATGTCCTAATAAAATACATTGACAAGTCACAGCTGCCTTATAGATTAATCTAATAAACTCAGTGAGTGACGCAAATCATAAACTGTGAATAGGGGTCGGTCTAGTTATTTTCTTTAATATGGTAGTGGCAGGTTGTGATGTGTGGATGTTGACAGCCTCGAAGTGCGTTTCAATTTTTAATCAATTCACATCTCGGTATATTCTTGACGCAAATGTGCTACTTGTACTTACCAGGCCACTTGCATAACTACTTCCCCACAACAACTAAGTTTCACCGGATGGGCATCTGGTCAGACTTGCACGGCTCTCTTAGCATAGAAATTGAAACACCAAATATGCAGAACTGTCATAACATCTTTCAAGATTATGAACAAGTATTATTCCTATGTTTCATAAAGCCGTTATAAAGTTACGGTTGGTCAGTTTTTAAGTTATTTTTGCTTGTCATTTTTTTTTTGTAATTGTGTTAAGTTGTGGAATCTTTATCAGGAGTCTGTTATTGCATTTGTGACCCATCAGTGGTAAGTTTATAGGCTGATTATGCTATGCTATTGTGAATACAACACAACAGTGAATGACTGATGTTGTTGTACAATGAGTAGGTGGCGTTCTATAGTTTCTGCCTACCCCCATCGGAAAGAAAAAGGCGTGAGTTTATGTATGTATTGTGAATACTTAGTTGAAAAATCAACTCATCGATTCAACGATTTTTCTTCTTGCGTGCAGCTCTCCAATAACTGATGGTTGACCATCACCTCCGAATATTTCTCCTGGTTCTTCATTCGTCGCGAATGTTCGTCAAACAGGACTTGTTTCTTCGGCGAACACCGCGTTCTCCACTACATTGCCCATTTTTATAGGTTGCAATAAGTCATATTATTCCTGCTAAAAAACATGTCCAAGGTAGGCAACGTTTTTTTGTTAGACGGCCGGAATGAGCTGAAAATAAGCTTAACAAGTTAGAAAATTATTAAGCAGATTTAAGTAGCTTCTGCCTAGGGTAGTTTCTGCCTACCCCCGTGGGAAGAAGGCCTGAGTTTATATAAGTATGTGTATATATTTAAGTAGTTTAAGAATCGCGGGCAAATGGTATACCTACATAAATATGTAAACCATAATTTTCTACAAACTTTCAGTGGTGTAGTTACTTATGAAGCAGACTACAAACATCGTTGCATTAATATTGATTTATATCTCTCCATTCTCGATACCTAGAGTCATTTCTAGTATGTGTTATATCTGTAAGGTGTGGCGAGTTGCCTAGGGTTAACATAGATCATTCATATAATTATGTTAACCCTAGGCAGCCATATTTACTCTCTTTATTTGGGATGGATTTGGCTGTCTGGAATTATAAACTCCGTTTATAGACAGTCATCCGTAAATTTGGAGATAACACTTGAACTAAACACGAAAACCGCTCATTTTATTACAATATACGCAAAATACGCGCTTTGACGTGGGGTTGCGGAAACCAGCCCGATTACCAGCATAGGCTAGCCATGTTGTAATAGGTAATAGTACCAATTACAGCATGGCTTTGTTTTCATGAATGTGCGGTAGACTGTACCTACGTCATTCAATATTATCAATCAATCTGCCTAGCCTTTTCCCAACTACGTTGGAGCCATTCAATATTATCAACAGTCGTAAATAATAACAATCGTTTTACTGGTAAATTTTTTCTTAATTTATTCAAAATTCATCGGTTATCGATTGCCTTGATGACTATAAACTATTGAACAAAATCAATTTCATTGTATGCAGCAGTTTTAACAGTTGAAAGCTAGTTTTAAATCTTTTATTACTGGCAGAAAATAAAATTGTAAAGTAAATGCTAATCACTTTGGACAACCCTGTGACGACGTGGAGAGTACCGGCGCACGCGCTCACTTGTGAGCCATCATTAGAATGTAGCATCTCGAGCGATTTTCCTACTTTAGATACGGTAATGGTCGTAAAAACAACCACTAAGGAAAAACGTACCGCATAAAAATATTGTATCCTTACTGCCTATAAGCTGTGGCCATTTCTGAAAATCATACGGAGCGAATAGCAAGAGCGAGTCGGTGCACATATTTTGCCTTACACAGTCTCGGTTAACGAATGCAAGGAGGATTTTAATGCTTCTAATGTGATTCTCGCAATATACACTTATGTACCGCTTATAATGCTTGCATAAACAACTCGTTTATTTTAATACTTAATTTGCTACTGGACTGTGTTTAAGTAGAGTGATTTTTACATTTTACTATATGAAATAGTTTTAATTAAGAAAAATGTATTAATTTATTAGTATAATTATGTAGTTTTTGGGTAGGTACTTTCTCCGTTACTCAGGCAAAGATGAAGCAGTATCCAAAACATAATACGGACCTTATTAAATGTCATACGAAGTCGAAAGCTTTGTGAAAACGTCACGGCGGCGGCGTGTACTAGGGTCTGTATTAAGCCCATTGATTTCTAAAAAGATTAAAGTTCACTGCTTACGTTAGTAAAAGGAATATTATAAGACCTTCAATATTTACTATTAAAATAGGTGGGTGTATAGCGGCATACCGTAACTAAATAGCTAAAGCTAACTATAACTGCTTGCGTCTGTATAAGACTTACAAACATCATCCTACAAAAATAGAAAATGAATATGATTTTAACATTGAATACCTGTTAGCTCCGTTATATGACGTCCCGTTCGCGGACAGCCACATCGGATGCAAGAAAAAGGACAAAAAGTCGTATTTCGAAGTACCGCCAAATCGGGATAGGATCATTAGATCGATACCATAACCGACACATCCTGAATAGGTAGGTGGTGAAGCGTGCCTGCTGTGGCACGTCTCTCACCCGCTATTCGTTATTTTTGTTCATTCATCTTCTGACTTAACTCACTTTATATATTTTTTCGGTCGCTTTCAAAAGGTAGCCGCTCTTGTTTCAACGCCAGGACAAGTCGAGACTAAGCACAGATGAGGCACAAAATACACTGAACGTGAAAACTTCCTTTGAATAGATGATAATGGTCTGTAATGGCTTCCTACCTTATACGACTAACCCAACCACTTCGCTTTTTAATACTGCTTCGAGACACAACCGCCATCAGTTTCAGAACTTGTTAAAAAAGTTGAACAAATTGCAGTAATTATGGAACCGTTACAAGAAAATGTCGAACCTGTTACATACATTTTAACACATTAATGAAATATCAATTACATTATTTCCAACATGCTCACATGATTAAATCTCTTTGTATTAAAGTCACGGCGGACGATTTACAATAAATTGTTAGCAGCGGAACATGTGTCAGTTGTTAAAAACTAAAATAATAATTAGTTTAAATGAAGAAGTGGCGTGAGAACGTGCGGGGTGGGCGACTCGAGCCCGGTGGTGGTCGGCATACAAATTGAAACTGTCGGACCGGCCGATCGCTGGCCGCCGCACCACCGCCGCCCGCGCCGTCCTTACTCTCACGGAAGCGATTACCCTAGCTAAGACAATGGCCGACAAGACATGCATCCATTACCGCTTTTAAACCGTTTTGTGACATGGTGGTTGCTCTTTGAAACATGCTCGATATCAATGGATTCAAATTCATAGCATTAGATTCAACGGCAACCACATTTTTCTTTTAAATTGAAATTCATTCATTGAACCCATGTCGGTATGATTATAGTTTACCTCATAATAGCACTCCGTTGAAAACCTGATCCAATTATGCTGGTATTAATTACAGTTCCATCGATAATTTTATTTTATCCAATACTTGACTATTATCAGTTGCTAGGATACCGATATTTATTAACAAAAATGTAACTAAATACTTTGTTGATGAAAAACAAGAGTTTCCCAACGTTTAATGTCTGTAGGTTTTCTAAGAGCACACAATATTGTACAAAATCAAAAAGTAATTTGATATTCTGTCAAAAATAAGTGCAATATTTGGGTGCAAAGGCTGCGGTGTGGACGTGCGTCGCTGGCGACAAACAAACGAGATCGACATACATCGAAATGTACTCGCGAGGCGCGCACCCCTGCGCCGTTGCGCTAAACCCTATGCAAAATAAAACACTCGATTGACATCTCTTTGAAATTTGTAAAATATTCAGATGGCTTGAAACTTTAAATGGGGGGTTAAACGATCAACTGAAAGGATTACATTACGTTATAAATGTCGTTGACTTTGGCGGGCTTAAGAGAATATTTGAGTTTTTCTTAGCACGAACAACAAAACGCATGAAGTATTATTATTTAGCTTGTTTGATATTAAGTACACATTTAGTTTTACGTCACTCTGACATAATTCGAGTCGGAAATATAGTTTGCAGACCTAGGATTCGAATATTGTTATCGTGATGACTTAACTCCAAGCTTATTTCGTTCACTAAGTATGAAGACATTCAAAGTTGTGAAACTCAGGAATCTCTAAAATTGTGTTATAGTTTCATAACAATCAGTATATTATACAAGGTCGGACCCTGTATATTCGATATCTAAACACGAAAAAATAAAAAGATTTTATGAATATTTTTTGGGGTCAACGACCGCTTGTAGTGTTATTATTGGAAGTATGAGTTGAGAAAACCTGTTTTATTTTATTTTATTTTATCGTTTTTAGTTATCAATACCCATCACGTCTGTTAAGTTTACACAAAAAAAAAACTAATAATTCAAGTGAATATACTAACGGCGGTTAACCCAAGGCCCAAAAAAACCTCATCAATTTTATTTATTTTTTATTTTATCATGTTTTATTCATGTCTGCGGAGTTTCTCTAGCTAATTTAATTAGGCCCTGTATACCCAACAAAGAAACAAAAAAGATACATTCATAGAACCATTAAAATTCTCTCTCTTCAATTCTCAATCTCTAGTTTCAAGCATTACTTTTCAGAACAAAGATCATCGTGATTACAAAAAATTATATTGTTGTAAGTTTATCAAGATGGCGGGTTTATCTGTTTATGATGATTAGGCGGCGGGTGGTTGCCTGGCAACGGGGTGGCAGTGGTCAGCCAGGGAGGGCTCGGTTCCTCATACTCGAATCATTGGTGCGAGCACCCCCGGCCGGCAATTATTCTCCTCATACTAGACCGTGTTAAGTTTAATGTTACTTTACATGTTTCAGCTGCTTCACAACGCTTTACATACATCTGTCCACTTTAATTATGTTCAGTTTCGCAAAACTTGATAAGCATTTAACTTTTACTGTTCATTGTACCTGCTTAATTAGTGGGTCTTGTTTTTTTACTGTGAGCGTATTTCATATTACTGCAGCTTTTGATTTTAGTATTTTAAGTATTACTGCAGCTTTTGATGTTGGTGTTCTAAGTTTGCTGTCGCTAAAACCGATTTGCTGTCAACATTTACCACAATTTTAAATCGTAGTTTAATTTCAGCTTTGATGAATCTGGGTTTGAGATCAGCTACATTCTTACTTTAAATTGCATGAAAATGCAAAACAGCTGACAATGTTCGTTGAAGTCTTTGACAAACCGTACGTAACTACCAACTTAATACTCCTTTTTACCACGTAGGTATAAGTACATTCAAGTAACCGAGCACACGCTTTCTCAACGAGATTTTTCACCAATTCCGAATCATTTATGCTCTAAATGAACGAATTCACTGAGCAGATCCTTATCGGTCTCCACGGTCAAGGGGACTCATCCGATTCTATTTCGACACTAAATAGCCCATGGTTTATTTTGAGGTGGCGAGCTTTTTAAAAATGCCATCCGATTCTCTCGGATATTTTCTCGTTTTAAGGATTTGGAACTTTAATTAAATAGTCCCGTTTAAACTGTTCTTATTGTAACACTCTATTGATTGCTGGTTACTGAATAATCCCGACATCTCGATATTCTGGCTGTCTGTATAGCCATTGGCCCCGCGCCTGGTCTCTCTCCGGTCGTGTCGGATTGGCGTCCCATCGGACTATGAGAGCGAGGGAAGAGAGCGTGCACCTGTGTCTGCGCACACACTTGTGCACTATAATATCACCATATTGGTCGCCATGGCCGAAAGTCTGGAGGGCTATTTTTTTTATTACTGTGTAATGCATACTCCCATACTACACTGTATATTAAATTACTATAGATGCACAATTAACCCTCTCTGTCTGTCCGTCTTTCTGTAACCATTTCACGTCTAAACCACTGAACCAATCGTTATGGAAGACACATAGGTAGCCTCGGACCTAGAGAAAGACATAGGTAACTTTCATACTGCCAGGTAGTCATAAATAATTATTAGCCTTCTAAATATTATAAAACGCAATGTCTGTCTGTATGTCTAATCACGTGCTTATAACTCGAGAGCCATCTATCTTTATTTACCTACCTACTTGTTTTTTTAAATAAATAAATAAAAATAAAATAAAATAAAAACTTTTTAATTCAGACAGAATCCTTAGAATGTTACTAGAGTACAACTTATGAAACTAGTGTTAGTACATTATAATTACTTATTTCCTAATGTGGGTATTAACCCAGTGCTGGACGTAACGCGTGTCCAGCCTGTTCGCAACAACAGCCAGGATGCTGTTGGTGCTGGCGCGCAGCCTGCCGAGCGCCGCGGCGCATGGTTTGCGGAGCACGGCGTGGAAGCCATCAACGTGTGCGTCCGCGAACATGCCCGACGCACTGCACCAGCGCGGCAGCCCCAACAATGCCCTGAACGCGTTGTTGTATTGGACGCGCAGGGCGCTGAATGATCTTTGCGTATAATGAGCCCACAAGCAGCACGTGTATAGTGATGTACAATGCGCTCTGAACAGTGTTATTTTAACTTGAGCATTACAACGTTTAAACCTGTGGGCTATCATGTTCGCTCTGATCGACAGCGCCCTACGCTCCCTGTCCATGTCCTCATCGTCCGCAAGAGGTCAGTGACTAAGTGCCCAAGATATTTAAAACAGGTGACCACTTTCATGGGTGTTCCGTTCAAAGTCACGGGAGGAACCTGATCTGGCGACTTGGTACCTGCTTTAAATACCATGAGCTCACTTTTTGTGACATTATATTTAAGGCCATGACTAGCCGCGTACGTCTCACACACATTAACTAATTTTCTAAGTCCACCGATCGTTGGGCTCAGCAGCACCATGTCTTCTGCATAACTCAGATTATTTACACAAATATTGTCTATGTGACAGCCGACATGCATGCATTAAAGCCATTAATAAGTAAATCTGATTTCTCACTAAATTATTATTGAAATCCGGCTAGAATAGGTATGGAGCAAACGGAACATAAAAAAATTGATTGCCTGTCTTTTTAGGGTTCCGTACCCAACGGGTAAATCGGGAATCCTATTACTAAGGCTCCGCCGTCTGTCTGTCTGTCTGTCCGTCTGTCACCAGGCTGTATCTGATGAACCGTGATAGTTAGACAGTTGAAATTTTCACAGATGATCTGTATCTGTTGCCGCTATAACAACAAATACTAAAAAACAGAATAAAATAAATATTTAAGGGGGCTCCCATACAACAAACGTGATTGTTTTTGCTCCATATTGAGAACGGCAACAATAAGATGCTTGAAATATTCACAGAATATTTAGTTATATATTCCCTTTAAAAATAAATAATTAATTTAAAATGAACAAATATTTAAGGGGGGCTCCCACACAACAAACGTGATTTTATGCCGTTTTTATAGATAATAAAAAGAATCCGACTCGCACTTGGCCGGTATTTTGGTTCTAAACACCTGTTTATACCTACCTAGCAACCCGGTTAAAGGGACTAAAAATACAAGTTTTTCTAACTCTGCTTTCTATCGCTTTTGAATTTGTTTAACAACATGATTAAAAAATTAAAATAAAGATTAGGTATTCTTATATTATTCTTATTTCATTATTTTTATTAAAGGTAGCATTGACCTGATTTGATTGGACAATATTTATGTAATTAATTATGATTAATTAGAAATACATTTTATTTTATAAACATATGAGTGAAGGTCGATATTCTATAGAATATTCTAATAAATGGGTTAATAATTAAAGAAAATATATTTTTTTCAAAATTTTCTTACACCCATTGGTTTACTTCATTTTTTTCAATGAAAACATCAATAAAAAAAAATTGTGTCTACAAAATTCGTACTTAAAATAATATAGCTAACCACATTTCTATCGGTTCGTAGCCATTTTTGCCGAGTCTCCCATAACCATAAAATTGTTCATTAAATGTTCAAAAAATTCTAATATCAGAACGTTTAAAATACAATAAACTATCGCACTATCAAGAGTGCATTCAACTCTAACGCAGTACTATTATTAAACGGAATTCGATTTAAAGCCGAACCCTCCTCGTCGTTTGTGAAATTGACATTTATTCTTCGTTTTTCATTGTTGCTGCAGTCGGTTTCGATCTATTGTTAATTAGCTTAAACGGCCCATGCGCTGTGCCATGCCAAACAAAACCTGTCGAGTGCCAGTACGACGCCAGATCGTGATACCACCGCTACAGAACACTAATTTCTCACTTTAACTCGTGTAATTCATATCTTACTGTAGCCAATTATTCTTTTTATATCAGAATAATACCTAACTATTTCAATAAATAATTAATATTCTCACAGTGACGAAGTTAGAGAATGGCACCACTGCGCTACGTCGAATCGTAGAACTAAATCATCGTAGCATCCGCCGTAGACTATACACCTAGCGCCACCTGTTGTCGAATAGATTAAATAAATTGCTGAAAAGAAACGTTGCGTTTTTGGCAAGTTCTCTCGTATTTAATAATAGTTTTGGATTTAAGTATTTTATGATGATATTTATGATGATTTATGTATGGCTTTAGCATTTTGTGTGTTAGAAGTATGTATGTTGGCGTAGCAATAACAGAAAATTTGATCTGTATTTTTTTATGAATACCTACTTAGTTCATTTTCTTCTTTCACAACAGACGAGGGAAATGAGTAGTTACTATATGGTAGTGATACAATAAGGTGCTTATAGGTAGGTAGGTACCTGTGTAGCTGAAATTATTTTTGTTAATCCTCGGAAAGTTTTTGTCTATTTAGAATATAATCATAATCAGCTTGTAGGTAATGTTCCTACTGCTGAGACACAGGCCTTCTCTCTGTGAGAGGGTGTGGGCCATAATCCACCACGCGGGCCCAGTGCGGGTTGGCAAATGTCACATGTCTTCGAATTTTTGGTTATAGGACATGGCGGTTTCCCCACAAGGTTTTCTTTCACCGTTTTGAGAGCAGTTGTGATTAAATAATTTACACAAAGTAACGCCTGCTGGGTGCGGTCGGGGTTCGAACCTACGACCTGCAACTCATAAGTCGTGTTACCACTGGGCCAGCACTGCTCCTTAGTATAGCTCTCCTATGTAGAATAGATACGTGTTATTACTTAGGCGAGGGACAATGCAACTGATAAAAAACACACAATCATTAGGTACATAACAACTTAAAACACTACCAGCAAGTACACAATGTAATATTGTAGATAGACGTATCGACATAGGAGGCAACGTTATTACATACGCGAGTTATTCGCTCCCCATCAGGCGCGAGTGCCTCGATTAAAGCAGTAAATACTTTGAGATTAATTATCTCGTAAACAGTCGCAGGCGCGTCGCGACTCAAATCGCTCACCTACGCCGTGAGCGCGATACAAATTCAACTTTTCCAATTAAATTTCGTGAGGCATTAATAATTATTTAGGTACATCAATTTGTTTCGTCGCGCGAGGCGCCGCTCTACTGCTGCCTCACGGAAGTCGCTACACACGGCTGACACTGTTGAGATGGGTCTTGAGATATTTTGTGATCAATTTAGGATTGGAGCATTTTTATTTTTAAAACACAGGTACTTATCTGTAGTATGAAAATCACAAAACTCTGATTTAAGATGCTAAAAAGTCTGATTCAGATGACTATATTATGTTCGACAAGGTAATTTCTTGTTGTAATATGTTAATCATAACCAACTTGAATTCTCATTATCCAAAGCATAGCTTATCCTAGGTGGGTAATGTTTATATGTCGTTCAAAGAATAAATTAAGTACAATACTTTCTATTATATGTGATCTACTTCAATCTAGATTAATTACCAAGCTACGATCATTTGTCTTCATCAGCATAAATAAGTCATAAGTATCTTCAGAAATATCACCGAAAGCCATCCACGCTGACGCCATTCCAGCGAATCCTAACTTTGGAATTAATTAAATTAAACTTGAAAATGAAATATTAACACTTTAACGTATAAAATTTAATACCGTTAAGTTATAACGTGATTATTCAACTCCTCGGCAATTTCCAAAAACATCTAGAAAATTAAATTCGCGAGCGGAGGCTGCCAGGCTCCTTTGAGCCCAGCTTCCGCTTTTGTGTGAGCGAGGCGGCGCGCTCGCCACTTCGCACTGTGAAATTAATTTTCTTCGTCTTTATGTAATTTAATTATAAACATTTCAATATGGCGCTCGGGGAATTTCCGCCCGAGAGAGAAGTTAAATAGAAACGTTTGATACTTATCTCCTAATACACTTCTGGGATGATTGCGCGATTTGAACGAAATTAATTATTTTATTTGCTAAAGAGAATGATTACAGCTATCATTATAGGTATCCGTTAAATGTCTTGTTGAACACGTAGGTACTTAATTAATTTAATAAAATTGGTGTTTTTCTTCTCAGTAATTCAGATTCAACTATTGGTTTTGACTTTCTCTTCCATATTTCTGTGTAGTAGGTAGTAACAACAAAAAAACAGACAAGCATATATTAAAAAGAATAAACTTTATTTATTATTTTTGACACGTAAGTACTTAGTCGATAGATGTACAAAAAGTAAAACTTCACAAACCATGACTATTTAAAAACAATAGTCAGTTGAAGGCGGCACTGTCTTGATAATCTACTATCAATAAAATTATCAAAATTACCTAATACGGTCAATGGATAATAATCGTGGGTGTATGATAACGCTTCTGCCCACTGCGCTTCGCGAATTATATGCGATATAGCATGCAAAATTATCTGAACTAGTTTATCTAGTCCATTGCTTTTATCATTGGTTCTCCCTACCTACTCGCACTTTCAGGCAAATTATGTTTAAGTACCAAAACACTAGCATAGGTATGTACCTACTACATAGAGCAGGGAAGCGTGGCTCAAAAGGCAGCTACTTATACTCAAAGGTCGGCGGAACAAAGCTGTCAATGGTCATGATATTGTACCTAAACCAAAAATATTTTCTGTCCATTACATAATTTGTTAAGATTTTTTTTATCCAACACCTTGCTTTGTTTAAACATCTTACTAATTAGGTAGTTTTATGACAGTAAATAATAGAATAAAAATACTATATTTCAATTATTGTTTTACTTTCTTCTGTGCTCTTTTAATTGCACAGAAAATAAAAATATTTCCATCTAGAACAGTGGGTGCTCGTTCAATACATGTGTTTATTGAATAGCAGTCGTTCAATGACATTCCATCTGCAAAATTAAAAGTATCTATTTGTGCGGAGTGCTCAGTTAACAGATGCCACTAGCGTTCGTGCAATTTTGCTCTTAAACCGTTCACGCTCCGGCGACGAGAGGCGACATCAAACATACGCGGTGCCTGCAAACCTTTTGCCAGCTTATCTCCAATTCACTATCTTCACAAAATATCTACAACCGGTCCCATTGTTCGATGTTTATTAAATTTCATTTTACGTTTATACAACAACACTTTTGTCGGCCGCTTTTTGTACCGATTTGGGACATTTTACGGGTGGATTAGCTCGTGACGTCTACTTTTGTCGAGGCCGGCAGCGATGTCTTTTTGTGCGTCTCCCGTATTATGGTTTGGTATTGCGCGTATTATGTCATAACAGTGAGGTACTCGACGCATTCGCTCATACTTTTTGTGGTTCTATTTTATTTTAAATTGAATCTCAGTTGACAATAACACTGTAAACATCCTGTCTTTTTGTACAATATTAATAATACGGACGATTTCGGATTAAACCCGATGAAGTACGCACTCGAAGACAGAGAGTGGACGGGAATAGCAGGTACCCTGACATCTTTGTAATTTATGTTAATTTTGTAGAGAAAATAATCCTTACAATAAAAAAATATTTTTAGTTTCTACTTTACCTATCTAGATTTAGATATGTCAGAAGTTCATCCTTAAAAAATACACTAACCCATCCAAGATCCAACCCCAAAACAACACCTTAGATTAAACAATCGGGCCCTACGCTAGCACTAAAAGCAATAAGACTTACAACTCCGCCCCTACCAAAACAATCCTGTATCTCGGTGTCTTCACTAATGGCGCAACTTCGACAGTCGAAGTTAGTTGGAGTGTTCTACGGCTGCAATAAAGATAAATCCAGCAATAATATGTTCGGTTGGCCTTACGTGTAGGTTGGCTTGGGCACGAAATTGAATTTGCATGGAGTCTTAAGTCGACACCGATTGAGACGCTGCCTCATCCGGTGGACAATTACGAGTTCTCCAACTGCTAGGGTACGGCGCGATTACGCACCGAAGCCTGTTGAGCCCCACTCTCTAATTGTTTAGGTAGACCTAACAGCACTTCGATACGAACGTGATTTCGGAGTTCAGGGGCCATTCTACCAAACGCCTTGCCCTCCTTCACGAAATAGTCTGTGTAACTAAAGCTGAATAAGCTGTTTGTGTATGTGAGTTTGAATGTTTGTGAACGCACCCACGATACAGGAGAAATTCCTAGTGTGGGGCAACGTTTTTAAAAAAAAAGAAAAAGAAAGAAAAGAATAGATGCAATTTTATCGTGGACATGTTATATCTGTGCTCAGAGACATACAGAGTCACATTCGCGTAAAATGTAATACGTAAGCGGCAATCTTCGTCAGTGGAAGGCGCACTAATCCAGACGCCAGAGGGCCAGTACCGTATGAAAGGACGTTCCTTATCCCTTGATCCCGTTGTTTACCAGACATTAAACAGATAACAAGTCCGCGCCCTGATACCGTCTGAGCAGATTAAAGCCCCGGTGGCCGTAATCCGAACTTCGATTAATTTCATCCAATACTTAGTCAGGGAATGCTTAATTGCTCGTACTGTAAATTGTTATTTATGTAGGTATAATGTACTTAAAACTTGAAAAAAAGATTCAGGTTTGTGCTTCATTTGGCATGACATGCTTGAACGTGATGCTGATCTTGAAGCATGTCGCATCTTTCGATCTCGTTCCAAATGAGCACACTTTATTCAGTTTCAACGACTGATAACTTGATACTTCATGGAAATGAGGAAATCATGGAAAATAAGGTAAGTACGCATAGGTACATTTATTTATATATTATCTACGAATTTGAGCTACAGAGTGAGTAAATGTATAACCCAAGCGACATTTTCAGCATAATATTATAAAGCCAATTTATAAAGCAAATGCGATAGGCGCTATTAGATAGGTGCAATTAAATTACATAATGTGTTAATGATAAAACTAAATTCTAAACAGATATACATACAGACAGACACAAACAGATACAGTCTAAGAGTCAAAAATATTACGGAGCAATATCGAAAATAGTTGCATGAACTTGGAAAAGCGAAGATGTCTGTATTTTGGAAGAGATATTATTATATTGACCAGTAAGACGACGAAGGGATGCTCGTAAGCCTGCGTTCGTACGACCAGAAGATACTGCAAATAGAAGTCGTGCGTGCACCCCAGGGCGTATAGTTGTTCTAGGATAGAAGTCGTGCGCGCACCCCACGGCGTATAGTTGTTCTAGGATAGAAGTCGTGCGCGCACCCCACGGCGTATAGTTGTTCTAGGATAGAAGTCGTGCGCGCACCCCACGGCGTATAGTTGTTCTAGGATAGAAGTCGTGCGCGCACCCCACGGCGTATAGTTGTTCTAGGATAGAAGTCGTGCGCGCACCCCACGGCGTATAGTTGTTCTAGGATAGAAGTCGTGCGCGCACCCCACGGCGTATAGTTGTTCTAGGATAGAAGTCGTGCGCGCACCCCACGGCGTATAGTTGTTCTAGGTACTACGTAGCTTATCTTATTAGCGATATCCATACAATCACTTGCATAGAGCAAATAGAAACATTGTTTCTAAAATAATACGTCTGGCCTTAAAATATAATATAATACATGACTGTCTGCGGACTGCCTCATTGGTATATTGGTCGCAACCGCTAGTATTAATCATGAGGTCCTGGGTTCAATTCCCGGGTCGGGCAAATGTGTTATTGGATTATTCCATCTGGAATTTCTCAGTAGCAGCCCGGAGTCCGTATTTTATAGGTAGGTAGGTACACCTCTGCCTAACCCTTCGGGGAATACAGGCGTGATGTTATTTTATGTAATATAACATAAAGTATGGAAGAAAATGACATGTTGTGCCGACTTCAAATAAGTTTGGATAAGTGCAGGAGAATGATGATAATGAGTCGATGACCAAATTATAGTAGACAGATGAATTTTAAACATGTGGTATTATCGTTTAGATTCATTGATATTTTTCAAGACTCTCATCCTTCGTTTTAGCCGAAAGCCGTCCACTGTTGGACATAGGCCTCCCCCAACTGGGAGGCGGGTTGCTATATCCGCCACGCTTGGCAGGCGGGTTGGCGGTCGCAGTATGGTGTTAAAATGCATAGAGAACGCTGCTGTCCCCCATTCTCTAGTAAATCCGGAATAGGATCTGGGATCTGGATCCATCCCAACGAAATACCTGGTGTATTAGGAGACCTTGAACTCCACCTCATACATCAATCATTATTTTGTGTTAGATAGTAGTCAAACGGAACCTATCAAATATAGAAGAAACCTGAACAAAGTCGCGAAGATGTGAGTTTGCAGCAAGTGCATGACTAGGCGCTGGCGATCTTTGATAGCGCTGTCGATATCGTTATGATCATTCAAATCAAATCAAAATATTTTATTTCACATAAACCTACATGGGCACTTATGAATCGTCAGAAGCTAGGTGCACGGTTCCAATTGGTCGTTTCCTATGGAGCTGGCAAGAAACTCCACGGTTAGTCTTTTAAAAGTAATCGTCTTTTACAATGTTTTCAAATTACAGGGGAGGACCAGGGGGGGGGGGGGCGTTCTCACTACAAATAAAAAATTATTTAAACCAAATTACACGAATGACATTACAACTGTAACAAATCTCAATTAATATTCTATCTACAAAACCAATACCTAATAAATAGTTGAAATTCAAAATTGTAGGTATATAATGTCAAATAATGAAAAGAATATGTCGAGGAAGTACGTAAAAAAAAAATTTACATCATAATTTAGAAGCAGTTAATAGACATACATAGTTATGCCATTAATGAGGTACCAGGGAATCCACATGTGCAGAAGGAATTAATGCCGAACTTCCTTGTCTTCAACGTAGTTTTTAAACCTCTAATATGCTTTTTTGATAAGGACACGTTTGATGTGTGTTTTCAACTTTCCATCGCTAAGTTCTGTAAACGACTTTGGCAACTTGTAATAAAAGCGGTTACTGTTGATAAGAAATGATTTGCTTGTTTCTGTTAATCGAAAGGATATCACAATTTCATATTTACTACATGTATTTAAATTATGGAAACCGCTTCTTATTTTGAAAAGTTTTTGCGTTGGTAAGTATCAACACTAGCAACATAATGTCAACAAAAGTGTGGTATCCTAATATAACATTTCTCCCTCTTCAGTGTCGTCACGTTGACGAAATTTCATAGAATTCATAATCTAACATTAGAACTTCCACATACAATTTGAGTAATACTTCTCCAAACTCATTAAGACTTTTTTGGATTTTGATTTTCACCTTAGTATCTACATACCAAACCTGGTTTTATATTATAAAAAATCTGGTTTTATATTATTAATTTACTCAAGAAAACATAAATAATGGCCTTCCGGCCGTATAGGGCCAAAGAAAGACATTTTAAAAACTGACAAAAACATAGTTTTATGTATCGATATATACGATACCTAGATACGTACATATATATGATACGTAGTTAGTTCAAAGCTACAGTGTACGTAGGTACATGTCACTAGCATCATCTCATTTAAATGAATATATTTTGTATAGCAAAGGGCTGCTCATACAGAGAAATCAGTGTAGCAGTAGAGTGCGTTATGCCTTCTACAAACAGTGCCAGCCGTGCATGAAATGACGCCGCAATGATACCCCTGCACCCTTGTTGGTGAGTTAAACAAATCATGGACATGTCCTCAGTGTTTGGAATATTTTGTAACAACATTGGTTCAAATGTTTGGCGTAGGCACCTATGTGAAGATTTCGATTGCGCACAGTTATCGCACTATACACCGCTAAAGACAGAACAGTATGAACATAATAGGAGACTTATTTTCCAACCAAATTATACCAATAAGATCTGGAAAAACCTCGACTCTTAAATCTCATTTCCGAGCTTATCAGAGCTATTTGAAATACCGAACTGGGTGTGGGTTTACTATAGGTACGGCTCTGCCTAACCCTTCGGAGAAACCAGGCGTGATGTTATGTGTTGACATACCGTTCTGTTATTTTTAATGTTATGTTCAAAGTCAAAGTCAAAGTCAAACCATTTATTTCAAATAGGCACATAAGAGGCACTTTTGAACGTCAAAATTTACAAAAAAAATAGAATTGATTCTAGTTGCCCCTTCCAAAAGGTAGTTTCGTATGGAGAAGAATGGGCAAGAAACTCCACCGGTACTCTTTTAAAAATGTTTTACAATATTTTTTTTATGTTGTATTGGAAGTTCCCATTGCAGGACAAAGGACTCTACCAACCCCCCCCCCCCCCCCCCTACTTAACCTCCTGAACCCGTTCCTAATACTTGTACCGAATAACAAAGATTTTTCATGTACTTAGGCAATTTGCCTTTATCAAATCCTAACTAATATTATAAATGCCAAAGTGAGTTTATTTGTTTGTTGGTTTATTTGTAACGGTTTCCCGCTAAATAGCTGAACGGATTTTGATTAAATTTGGCATACGAGTAGTCCAAGACCTAGGTTAGGACTTAGGACATAGGATACTTTTTATCCCGATATTTTCACGGGATCGAGACATATACGTGCGCAACTAGTAATTAGAAATTACTTAAATTTGCTAATTAACATAATTAAAAAAAAAAAACCTATATCTTTATATGATTCCATAAAGACAATTTAACTTCTGTCATGTATAAGGAAAAATTCAATAAACATCGTTGAGTTACTTATAAATAACTAAATAACGTGTAATTTTAATTATTATGTCAAACACGTATTGCTACGAAAGTTGACATCAAACTCGCCCTCCAGAGAACAAACATTGAATTAGGTAAGTACATACATCTGATACTGATATGCAATCCTCTCGTCAACTGGGGTTCTATTTAGTTTCTGAGTTAACAAATCGCATGACATCATTCTTAGTAAATGTGAGCTTGATATACTTAATGGACATTATTGGACATACGACATTATTCCAGTAAGAAATTATTTTCTAATTTGCTCGTTCATCGACACTATTCCCTTCGATGGACGTCATCTTCCTTTGACCTTCGATGAGCAGAGAAATTGATCAGGGAAAGGGATAAATAAATGATAACAAAATAAATTTTCTCAATAACAAGCTGTGATGGTATTTCCCATAAGCAAAAATGACGAACTTCCATTCATTTCATCCCCCATAAAACCCCTTTTGGGGATGATAAATGATTTTATTTCTGTAAGTAGGTTTATAAAAACACTTTTAGGGTGCTCTCCCACGAGCATTTTTCTCGGCGATTACCTCGGCGATTTTTGTCAGAATGTATTACATCTGCCAAAAATCTCCGAGAAAAACGCTCGTGGGCGAGCACGCTTATCCGTCATATTTTAAAAACTATATGAGGTTGGCGTTTCCTGAATACTTCTTAGAGTAGTCAGGAAACGCCAACCTCATATAGTTTTTCGAGAAAGGTCGAAACAAACTCAGAGGTTACAGTCTCTTTTTAAAGTCCTGACATTATCTTGGTCAGATCATGTGAAGACCATATAGATTGGGGTCTGAAATGATCTTTTGAGGAATGAACCACACAGATAGAGTGGACCTATCCAGTCAGTGCACGTATTTGTCAGTAATCGTGCAGCTCAACTCAGAACATAAAGAGCTCAAGGATTCGACGAACAATACGAGAGAAAGGACACTAGGACTCAAAATGCCAGACCAAGATTAAAACTAACTGAGAGAACAATAAAAAAAAATAACTCACATAGTCTTCACACTTACAATAATTAAAATAATATAATGCTTTACAAAGTAAATAAACAAGTCATTGTATGAATTTTCAAAAATCCATCCTCAGTGCTCAGTTTTATGTAAAGAAACTGTGAATTTTGTTTTTCTAGGCCCAGAGGCTTTGCGATGTCTGTCAGAGAATGAATTTAAGATTTTCATTATATCTACAGATGTGTTCTAAACTTAAACCCTAGACAAATATTCCATTGATTAATGCATTTAGGTGTCTCTACAGAATATTTGAGTTCACCAACAACGACTAATTGGTATCGGTTCATTAATATTCAGTTTGAATATAGTCCAGGCCTATCTAATTAGTGCGGTACAAACCAACAAGACGTATTCCAATATTTGTGTTGAACGTCTTAAATCACATTTACGGCAAGTAACAAGACAAGAGGCCAGGTAGGTTTGTTGACGGATAAAATGTAGTTTGGTCTCAGACTTATCGGATTCAAGTCATGCACTCGCCGACAACGGTACCCACACACGATACTCAGCCGCTCCACATACAAATGTACATCACACAGATCCTTTTGCATATTACGTGATTACGTCACAACACTGAGCTTACTGAGATTTTTTTGTAAACAAGGTCCTCGATTCAATGATAATCAATTATTAATGCTTTGGCTAGAAAATTTAAAACATAACATAACATCACGCCTGTAATCCCCGAAGGGTTAGGCAGAGCTGTACCTATAGTACACCCAAATTTCGCCAGTTATGTTTAAGTCCCATGTAATAGGGGGCGAGCCTATTGCCATCAAACAGGCACTAATCCAAACTCCGGGCTGCTACTGAGAAATTCCTAATGGAAAATCTCAATAACACTGCCCGACCTGGGAATCGAACCCAGGACCTCATGCGCAGCGGTAGTGCTTGCGACCACTAGACAATTGAGGCAGTCGAAAATTAAAAAAAAATATTATTTAAAACAAATTTATAATAGTTTATATCTACAGAAAATATTAAAATTATTTAGGTATTAAACTCTCAATTATATCAATCTCCCTACCTAAAATTACCTATTGCATCGAAATCAACGTTTCTCAAATTTTTGAAAGCGTATTTAGAGTTCACAAAAATAAAAACATTCCGTAAAAAAACTAATTGGTAAGCAAATTACATTCGTTTAAATGTCAGAGAACTGATTAGTTTATTGGTAAACGATCTGCTAGCCGATCAAAACAAGGTGAAATGAGGAGTTCCCGCTTATTGTCAGTCAGCAGTTGTCTAGTTAACTTAATCAACAAGTAATATATAATATTTAAAGTTACTGTACACGTTAATCCTATTCTGTCCTAGAAAGTTGGCAACCAACCATTCGATCGTCAAGTTAGAACATTAAAGAAAATCGTGGTTGCAGAACATAACATTAAGTAAATACATCTTTGACAGTATTATTAATAACGTAACTTGTATACCGCAGTCACCCGAATGACTAACTCAGAGACGAAGTCTCAATCTGCAAACACAAATATAAAGCTAATTAAAAAGTTTCAAACTAAATTATGAGAGGGGTTGCTCCGATGGACTCCGTACCAAGATTGTCCACGAGATTTAATCAAAGGGGTGTTATCGTCGGGAATGTGAACTGGTTGGGCGAAAACTTGTCGCGCGTTCTCGAGGGTACGAGGGTACAGTGTCGTGGTACCGGAACGAGTGTTTGCTCGAGACGGCTGTGGCAACAAACATCGGTGTCACACTCAGAGAATCACAAATTTATATTAGATATTCATAACAGGCGCCAAGATTTGTTCATTTCGTAAATCCCAGCACAATAACAGTTACTTGATACCTACTGGTACGCGAAACAGTTATAAGTAACAAGTGGCTACATTGAATGATTCGTCCGATGTCAATCTTACAAAGGTCAGTGGCGGTACATTTTTATTGATCGGTCATATATTTTTGAGTTGAATTGAAGCGGAGCTATAAAAACAAAGAGCATACGGTCCCTTCAGACTATTAATTCAAGTCAAAGCTAAACTGCGACAAAGGCGAGTCAGCTCATAAAATTTATAGGCGATCGAATGAGATAATATGGTCGACGTTAAGAGCAGCTTAGACAGTTTGAAAATTTAAATGTGAAGTAAGTTTTGCGAGATTGCGCGGTATAAATCAGCGCGCGAGCGGGCGGAGCGGCGCGGCGCGGCGAGGCGCGGGCGCTCGTCAGCCCGCTGCGGCGATAAATCCGACACTCCCTCGGGCTTCTTTACCGTTCTCCATCTTCATGTATACACCAACACCGATGCCCCGTATGCCCCGAGTGAAGACCTAATACCTAAGTACACATTTTTTAAAGCAACATTTTATATCACTGGATTTAAGTTCACAACTTTTTTAACTGAGCTATAATTGCATTGATTAATAACTCAATATACATTAGTAAAATACCTCTGCTTACATAGCATCAAGTAGACAAGGATATTCTTGTTCTATATGGCCCTGTGACATTAATTTAAATAGCAAACAAGTTTTTAACATTTCTCACTTATCCCATCTGTCAGCTTGTAGCGTCCAAAGTATTTTCCGCGAACTTCGCCCTAATTCTTTTTCACGCTACATTTCAAGAATCTTATTTTTGTAATTACAAAAATGTCTAGTACGCCGACGTTATCCTTAATTGCTGGACATAAAAATTCCATTTAAATTTCCCTTTTAACGATCGGGGAGAAGTGTCTAATTGTATAATACACTCGTTTGCGTATTTTTATTGTTGGTACAATAATTAGAACATAACGCGACTTCACCCTTTTTAAGCAGGTTTGTAATTAAACTTTTCTTAGGAGTTGTAAAAGAATATTGCGAGATGCGAGCGTATCTTTTAGCAGGGGCGCTAGTGCCGGCGAGGGGGTGGGCCGGTTATTTAAGAAATGGAAAGAAAAGCAATTTACTGCTTATCAGCGGGAGTAGCGACCCGTGGGTCACTCGGATAAAAAGTACCTACCTAATGTCGAGACTGAAACATGGCAAACTCCTCGTGCAACCAACCTCCTGCAAATAACTTCCTGCTGTTTCACCGACACACAATGATGATATATTATGTAAACAAGCCGTGTCACGTGTGCGTGTGTGATTTCCCATCGACAAAATGACGAACTTCCATACAAACTCTCATTCCACCCACACACAGAGCCACACACACAGATCCACGCACACGCGTATATACAATCATATATACACACGCACATACACACCTTCCCAGATATAAGTTAAAGTTCTTTTTATGAACACTCCTACATTATTATTGCTTCTAGTTTTAGAAGAGCGGGGTCTCCTAGCACAAGTATTTTTTTATACATAAAAGGAGGTATCTATGTAATATTAAATATTGTAGAAGTTTATAAAGTTTACTAAAATAAAAAAATTCAATAGTTTTATTATATTGAACCCCTTTTGGGGGTGAATTTTCATAAATCCTTTTTACTGCTCACTTTCGCTATACAGGGTGGCAGGGACATCGACGCGAAACCTGTTACCATGAATTCAGTACATCATACTTGACCCCCGTGCGTTGAAATTTCTCGTCGGTAATTTAAAAAAAACTGCTGTGTCCAAGTGCAATAATACCTACTCGGTCAAAATGTATGGAACAGCGAGTTTTTTTAATAACCAACGGAAAATTTTAGCGCAGGGGAGTCAAGAATGATGTACTGAATCCATGGTAACAGGATGCGTGTCGATGTCCCTTCCATCCTGTATAAGGAACTCTAGTGCATCGTTTCATGATTTTAGACCCAGCGTGCGG
The DNA here is from genome assembly GCA_963921375.1 of Tiliacea citrago. Taxonomy (NCBI): domain Eukaryota; kingdom Metazoa; phylum Arthropoda; class Insecta; order Lepidoptera; family Noctuidae; genus Tiliacea; species Tiliacea citrago. Next base: position 16,224,167 of record OY992786.1, on the reverse strand, counting down.
TTTATGAGTCAGTAAGATTTTCATATAATAAACAAAGATAACTTGTAGCCTTACTTAAGGTTTCTCAAATTGTTGTACTGTTACTCAGATGAAAAACAGATTAATCTAAAAGTTACTCTATTATAAGTTGTTGGACGAGTTAAAGTAAAATTAGCTTAAGTCGACAAATTCCTCTCGCAGCTTAACGACGCGACTCTCAAGTTACTTCTCCTTGGGTCCGAGACGTACTATGTGTGTGGGCTGTTTGTGAGATACAGCAACGTAACTAGCTGATATTTTTCAATGATTAGATACTTATTCGAATATATTTTTAATTTATTAATTAAAATAGAAAAACAACAGCACAGTAGGCCGAAGAAACTACTCATCAGCTTTACTCTTGGCTTATACCAAGAAATAGGCCGGGGAAATTAGGTTTGAACCCTGCACTAAATCTTAACAGCGATTTTTTTTCTTGAATCGTGTTTTTCAACTTAGCTCTTTAAATAATAATACAAATTTAAACAATTTCCAGGACCGCATCAAGGTAAAGAAAAAGAAAACGCGTTTTTGTGAATAAAAATTGAGGCTAAATAGTTAACAGGATTTTTTTTTGTTAAAATATGTAAAAAATTGGTAAAACCACAATATTTTTTTCAGAATTAAACATTCCTCGGAAATTTCGATAAAAATAATATTATGAAACTGTGCTTCAAGCAAAAATATTAACAGCGTTTTTTTACATTAAATTCCTAAATATATTGATACGCTATCCAACAAAATTAAACATATTGCTCATCTCTTCGACAAACACTCCATACAAACATATCTGTTAATATTTTTTTCTACCAAGTATAATACAATTGAAATAACATGTTTTCTTTAAAAAAAAATGCGGTATACATTTTAACATCCTTCCTCGTCCATACCCTACACACGTTAACGAAAAAAATCGCTGTTTTACATTAATGCAAAGTTAGCCTAAAATTCGGCGTTAATTCCCTGGACTAAAAATATACATGTCAGGTCAACTCAGGTGCCACTCTGCTATAGGCATCGGCTATTACTGATAACTTTTATTTATATTGTCATAAAGTCGCTTTTCGTGTCTATCTGAGTGACCGTGTTGTTCTTATAAACTACGGAACGGATTATGATGTGGTTTTCGTTTATGTGTACCTATAACTAGCTGCGTCCTACGGTTTCACCCGCATAAGTCTCGTGGTCCCGTGGGAATATCGGAATAAAAAGTATGCTATGTGCTAATGGACCCATGGACCATTCACGTTTCATACAAAATCTGGACCAAACGTCAACCAAAAAAATGTGTTAACCTTGTTTGGAATGTCAGCACCAACACTTTTTATTATGGCACGAATGTATACGACCATTCCTTGTCCTATTTCTTTCAAGCCCAAAAGTCTGGGTTTGAAAATGTATGGGACATAATATAAAAAAATTAAAGTGCCGGTTGGCGAAAAAAAGTGATACGGGCTTGTTGGGAAGGTCAACCTGAACAAGTATTAGTATTGCCGCTAATGCTTAAATACCATTCCCATTGCCATTTTCAGAAGTCGTAGTACTTAATTCGTTTTCAAGTTCACCTTCCCAGTAAGTCTGTATCACTTTTTTTCGCCACTCATTGGTTTCATTTTTATTGAGAAAATAGATTTTAAAACATTAAAAAAATGCAGAAAAGTCACTTGTAATATCAGTTTACAAAATCAGTTTAAGTTGTATAAACTTCACAGACGTGGTGAGTATCGATAACTAAACTCGATAAAATAAAAATTATAACAGATTTTGTCAACTCGCACTTCAAGTAACAACATCTTTTGAATTTATTCGCGTTTAGGAAACGATAACAGTCACGTCTGCAGAGTTTCGCTAGCTAATTTAATTTGACCCTGTATACAATAATAGTTTTAGTATATGCGAAACCCGAAACACGTGTCTAGTATTTTTATGTAAAGAATCTATGTACAAAATTTCAAAACTGTATCATGAAAAATCACAAAATTCTAAGGTTGTTATGTTACCGGGTTGTCCGTACAAAAACAGCGGCGCGGCGGCGGCGTCGCCCCCTGCTTAGCGTAGCTTGGACCCTGTTCCCGACACCGGTGGGCTATCTAATTTTTAAATTTTTAAATGTTTTTTTTTTATATTCTAATATTTAAAAATATAATTTATGTGTTAAATTAATTGTGTTTAATTTACTTAATGAAATAAAGGTAATAATAACAATTGCTTTATTTTCAGGCAACTAAGGTCCATAGATAAAATACACAAAATAATCTTACAAAATAATAAACTAATACCTACATAATAAAAAAATCACTACAAAATCTAGTTACTACGTTGGGTCGGCGGCGTGTTGTGTCAAAGTAGATAAGTACTGTCTGATTTACGTATTTTAATTTATTTGATATTTATTTTGAAAGAAAAGTTGGAAAGTACCAATTACAAAATATAACACTTAAAATCCTGCCAGTTGTCGACAACACATCACAAAACTAATAAATAAAAACTTTTGTTTTAATTAAATCCACACATTAACGTTAATGTCTGTTCGACAATAGTTCAAACTGTCCCTTTTCTACACAATACAATGGCGTATTGTACATTGTAACGGTGCGTCAAAAATTTGCAATGATTAGTTGGGGCGAATCTATTTTTACTTAAGGGTGGGGTGGCAGGGTGGCGGGTCGTGACCCGGACAAATATTTGGCTATCAATAGGACAGCCATCCTGTTATTATAATCGATGGACTGTGTTTGCACACATTATATTCATGGGTCTTTATAAGATTTTCATTAGCCTACTACCTATAGTTTGTTTTTTGATGTGTCTTCAACATCTTTTTTCTCGCTTCCTAGGGAGCCTCCCCTAGGGGAGGGATTTCGTGAAAAGGGACGGAAGTGTGTAACAGGAAGTGACAGCTTGAGCATGGAATAAGTAAGTACTTTTAAATAGCATGGAATTAGTGTACTCATGGAATTAGTATTTATTTATTATTCGACTGAATTCAGGTGGATATTTATTCAAATAAATATTTCAGTATTTCGTTTTTTTTAAACTTCGTGGCTAATTTCTGTCGCTGCTGATGTTACACATCATATGCGACTACTATAAGGCTCGCTCGTTTTTAGGGTTCCGTACCCAAAGAGTAAAACGGGAACCCTATTGCTAAGGCTTCGCTATCTGTCTGTCTGTCCGTCTGTCACCAGGCTGTATCTCATGAACCGTGATAGTTAGATAGATGACATTTTCACAGATGATGTAGTTCTGTTGCCGCTATAACAACAAATACTAAAAAATATTATAAAATTAATTATTTAAGGGGGCTCTGATACAACAAACGTGATTTTTTTGCTCGTTTTTGCTCGATATTGATAACGGCAACCGGTAGACACTTGAAATATTCACAGAATATTTAGTTATATATTCACTTTAAAAATAAATAATTAAATTAAAATAAAACAAATATTTAAGGGGGGGCTCCCATACAACAAACGTGATTTTTTTGCTGTTTTTATTTTTTAATGGTTCCGTACCATTATCTTACCCTTCGTGCGCGAGTCCGACTCGCACTTGGCCGGTTTTTTTATTTTATTAATCTGACACCCAGGAATGTATCTATGTACTGTCTTTGTGTAAAGTATCTTTCTTCTTCTCTTCTTCTTATTTAATTTTAAAGTAGTTTTTTTAAGTAGCTTTCGAATAAAAAATCAAAAAAAAAAAAAAATACAAAAAAAAACAAAAAAAAAAAAAAAAATGATCAAAATGTTGCGTTGTAATGCTTTGAAAAGGTACGTTAAAATTATATTATTATAAAAAAATATCTTGAGTTGTTTGAAAGCTACAATAGGGTATTTAACAAAAAAAAATTAAACTTGATTTTCAAAACCAACAAAAAATTAAGCCATGGTAAAAAAAATTGTTTCCATATCTCAAAAAATTCCGAAGCTGATGCGATCTGACGTCATAACACGGGAACACCATAGTAACTTCGCGCCATTCAGTACAATGATCGTTTTGAGTGAGTCACAAGGATAATAGAATAATTTCAAAAGCATGTAACTTCTCCATTTTCCACCGATGTTATTTATTTTTTCGCAAATCGTATTTTATAGTAAAAATAGCAAACCTTTAAAAATAAGCATTAATTCATTTATGTTTTTGATAGCAGTCAAATACCCTCTTAAGTTGAAGCACGTAGATGCGATTTTACCACATAGTTTTAGTCCGAGTGTGCATGTGAATAGTATGTTTTACTTAATTTAATTTATTTCCTTTAAGCCTAATACATAAGGAGAGAAAAATGATTAACAATGAATTACTTAATTAACTTAGATCATTATAGTAATTAGACTCAGTAAATGCTCGATTTGTGAAACTCCTGATACCCAAACTAGGACGTATCCTGTATCTCAGGTCAGCGCTCCTTCCTGCCAGGTATATTGTGAAGCCAAACTTATTGTTTACCTGTTTGAAAGCTTAAAAATAATAAAATAATGTTATTTAATTATTTTTTTTTGACGTGACGTCTTATAATTCGATGGAACCAGCTGCACGCAGGAAAAAACATGACTCATGCGGCGTTACCTCGCTCTGAGGCGTTCCATTTAAGGCTTATGACGTTGTCACGTTCAACTATCGCCAGTAAACCGACTTTACAGACAACCGATTTTTGTTTTTTGATTAATGCAATAGAGAATTTATAACTAAAATTATGTTACCCATTTTATCTCTGCTTTAATATGTGTGTGTGAAGAAGTGAATGTAGTGTAAGGATGAGTGTAGTGTGAGAGTGTGTATGTGTGTGAGTTGATTGGTTGCAGAGGTGCGTGCGATATAATGTAAATTAGCCAGTGATGCTAGTCAGAAAATCCTCAGTTTCGTGATAGTTTAGAGAAGTGAGCCACTTATTGGCAGTAAGGGGTTAATTACCCTGTTAATTCTTCACTCGGCCCCCATTCTTCAACATTAAGTCACTTACACGTGCGTTTGAAAAATGGTTACGAAAGATAAAAAAAACCGGCCAAGTACGAGTCGGACTCGCGCACGAAGGGTAAGATAATGGTACGGAACCATTATCTATAAAAACGGCAAAAAAAATCACGTTTGTTGTATGGGAGCCCCCCTTAAATATTTGTTTTATTTTAATTTAATTATTGATTTTTAAAGTGAATATATAACTAAATATTCTGTGAATATTTCAAGTGTCTACCTGTTACCGTTATCAATATCGAGCAAAAACGAGCAAAAAAATTACGTTTGTTGTATCGGAGCCCCCTTAAATATTTATGTTATTCTGGTTTTAAGTATTTGTTGTTATAGCGGCAACAGAAATACATCATCTGTGAAAATTTCAACTCTCTAGCTATCACGGATCATGAGATACAGCCTGGTGACAGACGGACCAACAGACAGACAGACAGACGGCGGAGCCTTAGTAATAGGGTTCCCGTTTTACTCTTTTGGTACGGAACCCTAATTAACCAAACTATTCCCGTAAAAAAATTTTGATCCTGAATTCGATTATCGTTACAAAAGTTACTTATATGTACTACTTAGTACCGCACCTAAATAAACTATCCCCTTCTATAACAAATGTAAAATAGAAGCGATATCCTGATCGATTCGATCGGAGGAGGTCTCAGCTAATGTTTATTAACTGTATAAATTATACAAAAGACAAATTTACGCTCAATCACTTATGCCCAATATAAATTCCGGCAATGTTCCTTGAAACGCTGTGTCAACCTATCCATCAGTGTAAAAATTCCCTGTTGATCCCCTTAATTTAATCAAAAGATCGCTTTAGCTGGTCATGGACAAGAAAAAACGGGATGACGTAACGTAACGACGACACGGTGATATAAAATTTTCATCGAACGGAAGACGGGAGGGATGAGGCAGGTGGGGGGGAGGGCGGACCTCCTGGTGTAATATCCAAGTCGATCCGGGTAACCAATAAATTACAATTTGACACAAACAAAACCCCACTGCTGCACGTTGCCGCGAATTATTTATTAGATATACACGACGATCAACCGCTTTTGCCGATTAATACAAACAAGGAGTTAGGTACCTATGTTTTATTAGTCGATGGTCATCTTATATGTAGGTATACTCTCCATGATCATTATATGAAATCAAGAATTACACATAATCTTAACATAAATTCAATTGATCATTGATAAATCGAAATACTTATCAAAATGATATGGAAACCTCCTCAAGACATGTCAAATGATTGCCATGCGAATGCTCGCTCGCCGGCGCGTAGAGGTGACCCTCCCCGCTCCGTGTAATAAAATTTGCATACTTTTAATCAAGGCTCGTGTTGTGGAGAAGTTTCCCAATAACGGAACGCCGTGATCGATTCGATGCCCAGTCTAGGCATCGTTTTTGCATGTATAATGCCCTTCATTATGTAACGCGGACGTTGAGACAAATGTACGTTTAGAAATGGGATAAGAACGTCTTATTCATTAAAAAGTTATGTAGTAGGTATGATTATTAAATATTTAAATTATTATCTATGTTGAGCATGGCAGTTGCTCCATGTAAAATACTGGTGTTCAGCTGCATCCGGTTAGAATGGAACCTGACCCCAACATAGTTGGGAAAAGGCTAGGGAGATGATGATGTTGAGCATCGTAGTAAATATTTCTAAATGTTTACTAATTGATAATTTATTGTAACTCTCCATGTAAAAATAAATTAAATAATGAGTAATAACTAAGTGCATGATCTTATGAGTTTAATCGAGTTCAAGGATGCGCGGTACAAAAGAATTTAATGTATTCTTTGGCGTGCACTCTCAATTGGAGCTGTGTAAATAATGTTACTAATACCGACTCGCCTTCAATGTTGTAAGAGGATTCCCGTAGCGCAGTTTGCAATAAATTAGCTGGCTTCTAATATAAAACGACAAAACCCCGACAGAGCGTCACGATCCCGCCGCCGCCCCGCTGCCGTCCCGCAGCCGACCCGCCGCCGCGACGCTGCCTCCGCCTGTCCGTCTCCGCTCCGCATTAATCGTGTTTAGTTAGCGGATATTGGCGGCGGAAATTCAAATGCAATCAAATGAAAATAGAATTCGTAAAAAAGCAAAGAAAACAAACCGACAGGCGTCAGTCTAGCGGGAGCGCGCCGCCCGCCCTCGCCGCGCCGCCCGCCCTCGCAGCACCGCACGCTGACCGTACTTACACGATTTTAAATTGTACATATCTGAAATTCCGATCTGTCGCACAGCCACCCTGCGCTATGAAATGAAACAAAATAAAAGTGGAACGACACGGCACGCTCGGAAAAAATCAAAATCGAAATTAAAAATAAAAGGGTTTTTCGACGCGGCGAGGGAGGCGGATGCAATGTTTGCGGCCGTCATTCGATGCAGTGCGCAATAAAAACACGCGCTCGACTTCTACATATAAATATGTGTGGCAGGATTGATTGGAATTGAATATGTGTGGGTGGGGGCCCGGGGCCCCGGGCCCGGGTGGTGCAGGAATCGAAGGTGAGCGCCGCTAAGACTGTAATCGGTTTTGCCCGGGGCCGCCAGCGCTCCACCACCGCTCACAATTAAACTTTGTTTGTACATGTGTCGCTCGAGATTAGCCGCAATGTTCTTTTTAAGTGGACCAGCTGCAGTCCCCATGCAATTTAAGAATCTAGAACACAATTTCGGCAATTAGACGCCTAAACTATACGGTTTGTTTTCGCACTTACGTTCGTGTTAGTCAGTGAGTGAAGAATACTGGTTCCTATTAATAATTGTCTTCTCCGCCACCGCAACAGAGTACATGTAGCAATCGCGGCAAATGTTCGAAAGATGTAAATGTGAGCGCGGGGCTGCGCGGCGCGGCGGCACATAAATCATCGGGAGGGGCGCTGATTGCCTTCAATTATGGCATTAACTTTCATGCCTAATTCTATATTGCTACTTTGCTAGTTATTACCTTGCTCCCCCGATGCGGTCAAGTATTACGCTATTTATTGAGTCACCCAATCATTTTGGGCAGGCGATATCGTTGTACTAATTTGTGAATTTATGGTTTTGTATTTATGAGTGTTTTTTCACTCATAGAAGTGCTAATGGTGCCGTGGAGTTTCTTGCTGGCTCTTCTCCATTGAAAACGATCAATTGGAACCGTGCACCTAGCTTCTGACGTTTCATACATTTTTTTTTTGTTGATAATTTGTCTTCAAAGCACACTACGTATGTGTACAAAATGTTTATTATTTACTCTTATAACTATTGGTTTTAGTGTATTATTCACAGCAATTTTTATTAGTAATACCTATTTATGTATTATTCTAATTCTTTACTATTTTCTTATGTACTATATAATACTGAAACATTACTGCAAAATAACTCACAACAAAGGTTATAAAAATTGTTGCCAGAATTTTTAGAGTTTTCTCCCTTTTTATCTACGACTCTACGTTATGTTATGTTGTAAAACATAACCAAAGTTGCAAAACCCATCGATCCAATTATCCTTTCATAATATAACCGTGAGAAAGACTCCAAAAATATTAGAAAACAAACATTTTACCTACGCATTCATATTATTTTGAGACATTACTCGTAACAACCTCAACAACTAACCACACCGTAACGACCGCTCCTTATCACTTACAGTATAGGTACACAGCTTCATTTTTTCACCCCCAAACTGTTCCACTAAGTAGGCCCGAGTACCTCCTACCCGACGCAAGGAGGTTCAATCGATCAATCACTCCCAGCATAACAGTTACAACCGTGAAATCTTCAGGGGCAAGACAAAGATAATTCCCGTTTAACTTCCGTTTCCAACTTATCGAATAATTTAACTGAACATTTATTTTTGCGCGCTCATCAATCAAGCCAGCTCGCGCTTCGCCGATAAGCCTCGCCTCGACGCCGAGAAATGACTAGGCATTACATAAATCCCCTCGGATGATGAAAAGTGAAGTGTAACAGATAAGAACCTACAAAAAGTTACGATGAGAAATGAATCGCGATTTATATCCGCCGCTCGCGACGCTCGCAGTCGCGCCCGTGCGTCGCGGTCGCATCTCTTTCCGAGGTTGTACAGTTTTGAATTTATATGTAATAGGTTAAAATTAAATTAAATTAAAATGTTTATTTCAATCACAATAGGCATTTAGATACATATTTTTGGAGACCTCCTTTTGAGCAAGGAATTGCCTGTATTAGGAGTCTCCGCACTTCCAGTTATCATTAATTACAATGCAATTGAAATTGTAGTGTAGGCAACGTAAACAAAGTAATCATGCAATATTAAAGGTACATGTATTCTTAACATAAATAAATAAAAAAGGTTTATTTCGACCAACAAGGATCATTAAGCACATTTTTTTTTCCAAATAGAAAAAATAAATAAAAACACACATTAAAAAATTAATTAAAAACACATTATTAAAAAGACCGTAACAGTAACTGCCTCGTTTTTGTAGTGGTCGCAAGCGGTACTGCTGAGCATGAGTTCCTGGGTTCGATTCCCAGGTCGGGCAAAATGTTATTTGGTTTTTCCATCCGGAATTTCTCAGTAGCAACCCGGAGTCTGGATTTGTGGCTGGTTGATGGCAATAAGTCCCTTATTACATGGGACTTAAACATAACTTGCAAAATGAGGGTGTACTATAAGTACACCTCTGCCTAACCCTTCGGGGAAACAAGGCGTGATGTTATGTAATTAAAAAGACCACACAAACATATTACTGACCTCGATTGCTTAGTATGTGAACCATACAGCAATGGTTCAGGTACGGGCAATCGAACTTCCTCAATATGCCGCTGGAGCTAGCTCAAACCGTGCACACCAGGGATTTACACCATTTTCATCGTTTTCGTTTGACATAGGTAACGATGATTAATTTCAAGTTATTTCCTTTCCATAATGTACACAGATGAATCTTTTATCTCATTATCAGCCTGCTAATGGTCACTGCTAAACATAGAACTCTTGAGTGATAGTTTTATTGACAAAGGTTATTTTTAAGAGGATAATCTTGCTAATATGAAAATTAATTATATTATATTTCCTTTGATCTTAGCCAAGGCAAAAACAAAAATCATTTAAACTACGATTTTAGAAATGAAATGTTTCAGGAACCATTTATTTTAGGTACCTATATATATAACTTTTTATTGTCTAAGTTAAAAACACGAGCAAAAAAAAAAGCTTTGCAAAAAGCCAAAGTTTAATCTAAACTTTTCTCCGGGCAGCCATTATTAAGATAAACAGTACAATACATAAGCCTATCTCGACATTTATTTTATCACGGGTTCACATCACGCGCCGCTATTCGCTGTTATGATACGGCCCGTACCTGCAGGAGCTGAAAGAAAAGCTATAAACCTGTTCGAAGCGTTTCTTCCGACGCGCCGGAGCGTCGCGTACGCGCGCCGACTGGCAAGCAGCGCCCCCGCCACCGCCCGCCTCGCCCGCGAACACCCCCCACATCTGCCGACCATATTTTCCACTTTATGTGTGACAGTTGAGGTAATATCGAGACTCTCGCCGCTCTCTGATTGGACGAAAAATACACATTAAAGGAACCTGCCGGTTGCGAGCGAGCGATTCGAAGCTGTATTCCCGTGGAAAATGTCGGAAAATATTGTATTATGGGGGTGGAAAATTGCCACCCTCCCGCCCGCTCGCTCGACTCCGACAAAAACTGTCGAGTATTTGTTTTTGATGAAAACGATTTATTATTCTACGTGGGTTGGAGGCAATAAAGATAAGCCGGCGAGGTGCCGGAGCCTTATTACGGCTAACCCTCGCCTTTGTTTCCTTATAAAGAATAATAAATGAGGCCGCACGCTTATTTACCAACTTCCTTAATTATTTATTTATGCGGAAACGTTGTTGATATTTGTTAAATGCATAAGTTCATGAAACTCGTAATGGTTCCCTGAAATTAAATATTTTGAAAGTTTGCTATCGATTTCGAATAAATTAGCTTTATTTTTATTTGTATAGTTTAGTCTATGACATTGATGATAATAAATCATGAACAGTAAATCCCAGTTGCGACGCGCCGGCAGATAGCAATCGCCATAACGCTAAATCCGCAATTTGCATTAACACCCCAACGCGCACACTCTCACGATGTGTGGATAATAGTGGCGATATTGCGATACAAGATTTATATGACGATAAGACAGATATCTTAAACGCCTCGACGAATAAAGAGTAGGTGTGGAAAAAATTACTTAGTTAAGTAGGTATGTACCGACAATATTAAAAGAGAAAAAGAAATAAATTCAGAATCCATCTGTCGAATTGAAAACCTAAATAAATTAACAAACTAAAATAAATAACTCATTTGTTTGAACGTATTAATAAACTACCATAAACAAAATTGTCACGCGTAAAATTTATTTATGCAGTATAATAATCAAACATCCGTGTTCAGTGCGCGGCCCCCTGCTGTGCGCACGCGCCGCTAAACAAGCCATTTAGTCAGATTTATTAATTTCATCGTGGACATGTGGCTACCGTGTCAGACATTTTGCTTGTTTATATCATCTGTCGTGTTTATTAACCGAGCTTTTAAGGGTTATAAAGATTTTTTTTGTGAGTAGTCATTTTATGGTTAGTTTCACGTTGTTGCTAAAAGATATTTATTTTTATTGGACTAACTAAATAGGTTTCTATAAATAACTACCATTCCTTTTTTATAATCCGTTGAACATTCCAATGTTAAGCTACAACGTACAGAGATAGCCTTAAATAAAGTATGAAATAAGTAGATAAATAAATTATATCTTCATAAAAACGATCATAATAACAGAAATACATTACTGGGCTGACAAATTTGTGTACACAAATTGGTTGTACAGCGCCTCCCGTGTCCCTGTCTGAGCGACGTTTAAAAATTTAAATATCGACAACGGACCCCTCCTAAATTAAATGAACGCACATCTGAAAAATGCTCCACTGGGCTCGTCTCTAAAACGCACTCTTTCCGTACTTTTTCCTTCCATTTAGGACGTTTTGGTTGTGAGATGGTATCTATGAGGATGTTTCATGCTGTAAGTAACAAAAAAACGTTTTTTTTAAGATTTCTCAGACGATTTTTGTTATAAGTTAAGAGACCGAATAAATTACTTCATAAAAAAATAATTAGCTTAGATTATAATTGGCTTAGCGAGTAGATTTTTTACATAGCGAGTTGATTTTTCATTATTCACAATAGTAATATTAAAATTAATAGGTGGTAAAATCTCTCTACACAACAATATGTATTTTTTTGCATTCTTAATACTGATGAAAAATTCTATCTCTTTATGTAAAATGGAAATTCAATATGTTTCATACGTGTAATTGAACCTGGCAGGTTTAAACCTATGCATTCGTTTAAAAGAATACAAATATATTTGCGTAGGCGTAGGTCGTAGCACTCGTAGCAGATTTCGTAGCATGTCTAGAATTTCCAATAATTTTTGTATCTAATAAAAACTCAATGCAAAATGAGTATTATAACACAGAGAATATAAACACACAAGTATTACCCTAAAATATATTATTACTATTTAGCAATTAGCATTAGGACATAAAGCGGTCCACAGCACCCCTAAATGACGCGTAGCGGATGCGGTGTAAGTTAACTCGTACTATTTAACCATCCGTTCATACAGCCGCGATGAAACAACACCCTCGCAGCCCTAGGACTCGATGAGACAAAAATATAGAAAAATTAAAGAGAGAAAGAGATCATCGCATACTCATCGGGGCATAACTCATAAATAAAATACAATATGGTGAGCAAAACATTGAATTATGCCGGTATTATGTCGCATTTGGCCTTTGTGAATTAGTCACTGCATATCAGTAGGGGTCGATTGGATGTTTGTCACTGATGTTAACCGCCCGTGCTGGTGTATGGATTTATTACTTTTGTATCGAAATCATCATATTTATTGACGGAAAGTGACATAACTGATAATGAAGTCTCAATTAAAAGTTAGCAATTTTAAACTAAACTTAGTATAAATGTGCCTATCATATACATAGATTAATTATACATAGATAGATAAACTAATATCCCTAATGCTGGTAAAACTGAAATTACGAAGAAACTAATTATATTGTATTAGCTGCAATCTCTAGTAAGTATTCACATCAAATGAAAATTATTCGATGTGACAACAAAAATACAGTAGCAATCTTCCAACGTCGATATTTTGAAGACTGTTGATAGTGATATTGGAAACACTTCAATTTATAAACAAAACGCTCGGCTGCTGAGCTATAAAGGGGAAAACGACGCGCCCGATTCAGCGAAATCATAGAAAAGCACATAAATTGGTGCGCATTAACATTTCCTTTATCCTACGTGTCGGCGTATGACGGGGGCACCGCGCCGCGCCGCACCGCGCTGCGTCGGGGCCGCCCAAGACAATAAATTTACATATTTCACCCCTCAAACAGACCTTTTTTGCCATTCCGCAGAATTACGCACATATGGGAATATTCTGTTGAATACATCAGCAGTAAGGAGAGATACTCTCAGAATAAAATTATCTTCCACGACGCCACATTTGGAGATAAAGAGCCGCTACGTTTTGATGCTTTTGATACAGAGGACTGTTTTTCGAGCTACGGGAAAATAGACCTACCTGACATTGATGCGTCTAAATTAAATCTGAACATAATTTCCATACCTGTGTAAAGTGTAGGAAAGTTGTCGTAAAACGCGTATACCTGAAGCCCAAACACTGTTTATTGAATTTAACTATGTAATTAATCTCTTAATTCAATTTGGCTACATAGTAGTACTATGGGGTGTCAGGTACATAAGCAAATTCACATTATATGGAAATGTAATTTTGCGGTGGAAGCACCCTTCAAAGGGTCAAATCAAAATCATTTTCACAGTCCAGTGAAGCAACGGACGAGTACGGTCGGCAACGTACCGCTACAAGCGTGTACTTTACGTTCACACAGTTTGATTCTCTTGCACACTTGTACCAACACTTGAGTTCTAATTATACTGATTTGTTACGAGGATTGCATCAACTATCTTATCGTATCGCTTAAGTATTGTGAAACTAAAAACTAACTTTTTGTTTAATTCTTGGAAATCTCCTTACTTTTCCAAAGTTAAAAGAAGAATGGTCAAATTCCTATAGAAGTTGGATCTGACTTTTATTTCCCATGTACAAAAACAATTAGTGAGATTGAGTTGTTTTCATGTAGTATATACCATCATGTTTGAAAATAATATCTGAATAGCCATGATATACCTATTAATATCGTTAAAAATACTTTTGAGGTGATGATGATAATGCTAAGTAGATGACATAGATACATAGTTTTAGCAATCTCAGTTCTATATACCAGAGTACATTGCATAGATTTAACTCAGAAAATTTCCTAAAAAAAAAATAGGACTAACAAAATCAAAATATGAGAAGGAAATCCAAAATAGCACAGTAGGTATGTCTCACAATTCACAACAATACGAAAGATCGCCGGGTGTTAATCAATGGCGCATCAATGACAAAAAAAAAACTTTTTATTTCTTATAACTTTTCATGGTTTTTGTAAATTAAATATAGCGCTTAATCTAAATACAATAAGATTATGTGTGCTATAAGCTTATTGTATATAGTTGTTCACTTGAAGTTTATGGCTGAGAACCTACACGCTGATATCCTCCATTCCATACTTCCCCACAGTAAAGTAGGCTTTTAAGATGTTTTTAATTTGTTCAGGTTTTGTGTCTTCAAATTTTTTGGCAATTTTCTTTAGTAGTTCATTTAGAATGGCAGGAAATATGCATATTCGTTCCATTATAGGCAATTGAACAAAACGCTCATACTTACCTACAATGCATAGCCTACATCACTATTTTTTATGACAACAATCAAATACATAAAAACAGCAAAATGAATCGTCAATAGGTGCGTTCTGAACATATTATTTATTCTAAAGAAATTACTTAAACAAAAAAATTTAGAGTTTTCTGGCTCCATACAGAGATATGTTTTATGTTTTATAAGACCTTAAAAAATAACGGTTTTTTTCATATAAATGGCATCTCGGTAAGGTAACCGACATATCCTGAAGTATCGCCAAACTTAAGAGCCAGGGGCAGGGCACAATGCTCGCAGAACAGATGGCCAATGGGGCCGAAAGGTTCTGGAGTGGCGACCGCGTACCGGAAGACGTTGGAAGGCCTCCTACAATGTGGACCGATTACCTCATAAAGGCCGCAGGAATCCGCTGGATGCGGGACGGGAAGCACAGAACCGGTCGAAGTGGCAGTGCTTGGGGGAGATCTATGTCCAGCAGTGGACGTCTTTCGGCAGAAATGATAATAATGGCATCTCGGGAAGCCACCACCTCGTCGTCAGGTACGATTAGGTGAAGCACTAGTTTTGACAAGTCCTCAGAACCCAAGAGAAAGCCAGATACAAGCTGTGTTAAATATCAAATAACAACCTACCAATTGGTCTTGTAGAAAAACCCTTAAATAGTTGAATGACTAGTAGTTAAAATAACTCCACATTGTCATAACATAGCCACGTTAGTTACAAAGGGATCCGCATTGCTACACCCTTTACATAAATGGGTACTTGAATACGACTACAGTTTTACCCGCACTTAGGTATTATGCACAATCGTATTACCTACCAACGCCGAAATAGGAGGTTGCTTTATAGAATGTAGCCAGAGAGTGGACGGTAGGACGAGGCGGACGGGCGACACTAATACTCATTAGAATTACATGGCGGAACGGACCGGCGATCCGGGCCGGCCGGCCGGTGGCCGTGCCGTGCGCTCGCCGCGTCCGAATCGTGCACCCACACCGACGCACCATCATTTACATTTGTCTCACCAACTGCCTCACGTGTGGATACTCAACGTGTAGCTGTAATAATTAATTGTATTGTAACTGCGAAGCTTCGGAGAAGAATTTTATTTTTGTAAATAAGTACACTTTTGGAGATATTAAAGTAGGTACTAGGTACATACTGATGCATTTGGGTCATTGTCAAGCTTAGGGTTTTTTTTTGCGAAAAAATGAAACACGTGATTTATGAAAATCAAAGGTATATTATGACTCTTACTGTACGTTACAACAAAAGTGAGTATCAGTCTGAGATCAATCATTCGAAAAAGGCGATTTATAAGGAAATAAAAATATTTCGGTTCCACCGAAAAAACTAATATGTCCACCGAGTGGACTAAAATGTTAATTATTGAAAAGAAAACAAAACAAAAGAGATTAACATCTTGAACAAAAATAACGTTAATGCTATTTTCTATGTGAAGATAGCATAGCATCAAAAACCAATCAGTCACTTAAAAGCATTAAAAATATAAAAAAAAAATGTTTTGTGTCAGTCTACCGAAAAGACAATTCATTTTGGTGGTCAAAATATGTCTTCATCGTCAGACGACCAGAAGCGTTCAATCCGTTCAGCCAGAGAAAGGGGGATTGGTGGCTTCTCTGGTTTTGACGTTGACTCTGAGCTGTCAGAATATACGTCCGAAAATTGTATGCGGTTATGGACATTACCTCCAATCAGCAGGGATGGACTGCGCTCGCCAATTTTCCAAACAAGTCTCGCGTGCTGCAGTTTTAGGATCTTATACCTAAAATGGTCTGTGCCTGCAAAAAGTTTTGTAGGATATGGTTTTGTGCTGTCTGAACCATATATTTTTGTGCAGATTTATAAGGGAGTCGTTGAGAAATCTGATTTGTTTTTTTGTTTATTGCGTGTTTTTGTCTCTTTTTTGCCAGATTTTAAACGACTTGATTCATCGTTAATTGAATATTGCTGTATATTATCTCTCAATTCCTTGTCCTTCTTAGAACCTTCATTCCTTTTCTTTTTTTGTACTTAATTTGCATCCTTTCGTTTCTTGTTCCGTAATCTGTGTAAACGCATTCTGTACTTAGCAAGTTTACATTACTCATTAACTTCTTTTTCAGTAAAACATTCTCTACTTTTAACCTTCTTCTGTTTCTCAATGCAATACGTGCACCCATTTAAGCTCTTGATGATACTGAAGTTACCGGACTCGAGGGCGGCGTTTCGCGTGCAATGTACTTTTCAGCTTCTTTTTGTATTTTGATTTTTTCACTGCGTCCTCTTGCATCCTCTCTCCATTTCCTCCTCAAAAGCTTTTTTTGCACATCTGGTAAATCTTCCACAGTTTTTATTTTCCCTTCGGCTATCTTCCGATAATAATATTTTCTGTCCTTTCTTCGCTTTTCTTCCAAAGCTTCTGGATCCTGTTTAAATTTTTCATGCGCCTTCCTCATACTCAGTGTTTTTTTCTCACGGCGTCGTTTTTTTTCTGGTATTCGGTAAGTTTACTTCTTGTTTTCGCAATCACCTTAAAAATCACAACGAGCAATGCACACAAACGAAAAGAAAGTAAAGCTGAACAAAGGAAGAGCACGAGATTTGGTTAGTAAAAAAATTTGCATAGGGGAAACGACCGTGCTTATGAAAAATATTATTTCCCATGCCGTTACAAATGCATTACAGGTACCAATCATTGTTAACTTAGAGTATGTAGCTATGGATAACTACATCAACTTCAAGTCGAGATGGTGTAGAAAGGCGTGAGGGAAGTGGTGGTTTAAAACATATTTACTCATAAAAATAAAGCGAAAATGAAACAAAAATAGGTCATTAGTCCAGAAGCAGTTTTAAAATTTATAATAACTAAATAACCCACATTCAAGCAAACAATCCACTCGGTGGACATCTGTTGTTTTGGTGGACAAAAGTTCCACCAAAAAGATGTCCACCGAATGGGCTTTTTTCGCAAAATCATTCACACCTAGCGCCGTTTAAAGGTTTTGTCAAAAGCCAAGGTATATTCATAAAGTTTCATTGTTTAACTAGTTATTAAGAATGTTTGATGAATTTATAGTGATTTACTTATTTACAGCAGTAATCAGAAAGACAACTTAACTTTAACACCACTCAATATTTTTCTTAGTACAACAACAACGTTTTCTGCGTACGGGTCGCGGCAAATTGGCCTCTGACAGGGATAGTACGATATTGGTTGCGTTCAATTTTACGTTCCGTTCCATCATTTGACATTTACTTCATTTTAGTCAGTATCGAAAGTAATGTCCACCGGAAAGACAAAAAATGTTGTGGCAAGATTAAATGATGCAAAGTGTGTTTTTTTTTAATACTTTGAATGTTAAATGGAAAATATATACATAGAAAATACATAATAATACATACGTAGATTAGGAAAAAATATCATTTTTGTAAAACAATAAAAAACACGTACCTATTTATTATTCCTACATTCTATTCAAAGGTAGAATCCGAACAGTCCACCGAAGTGGACAGTTTAGTTGACTAGAAAGTACAAAATAAATTAATTTTATAGTAAATCTGTTACAGTTATGGTGTAGTACATTTCGTTTACTTTATTATTATGATGTAAAATTAAGACGCAAATAAAAGTGTCCTATATTTTTTTTAGGGTTATGACAATGACCCATTTATACCAAGAAACTGTAAGCATATTGGGCATTTTGAAATTGTGAAAATTATAAGACTTCTTTAATATTTTTTCATGTTTTTTTTTTCTTTTCGAGGAGAGAGGATTTTCCCATTTTCTATATCTTTTTTTATATGCCTTGTAAAGTTGAAATTACATTTTTATTAGTACCTGGAGATCATTCTAAGAAACCAAAATATTGTTGGTTTTGTACAAACTTATAAGAATTTCCAAGAAAATCTGCTAGAAGGAAACTTTCCGTAACGGTGTTGTTGGAGTGTTATATCAGGCTCATCTGGTGTTAAAAACCAAAAGTAGTTTAATATTTTTTTGGAGTAAGTTTATTTAATTCAGTTATTTCTATGCCTTTTCCCAGCAGTGGGGCATTACGGGCTCAATATATAGGTAGAATTTTAAGGCGATTTTCCAATAATTTAATCAAATGAAGTGACATCGTACCAACACTACAGAAACGCCTGACATCGGCACATCAATTGCAGTTTAGAACAATGTGAATATTTGTGTAGGTGCAATGTGCGTGAACTAAAGTTGTCTTTGGCACCGTAACAACTTTCTTGACTTGATTCGACAACTTAAGACGAAAGGGAACATATTTCCTGTTGTGTATTGTATTACTATATGTATACATTGTTGGGAAATATCACATTCTGTGCACGAATTCCTCCACAATCGATAAGAGAGATGACCGCTGGGCGCGAGGAGGCGCGGGGGCGAGTGCCGATGGGGAGACTGTTATTTGATTAGTCTTACCGAGAATGAGCTCGCCTCTACTTAATGGGGTGAGGGCTTGTAACCGGACTACGTATAATTTTCACTACTCCGCGTTAACACTTCGCGATGAAGACAAAACCTCAAAACCACTTATCTAGAAACAATAAAACGATTCACGGTGGAACGTAAGAGCAAACCCGAAAGGCGTGTATCCCATCATCGCTTAATAGACACGCATTTCGACATAAATGAGTTTCGCTTTAAATTAATTAGTAGCACATTTTCCATTATAAGGACAAATGTAAAAGCGACCGCTTAATAGCGCGGTGGAAAACTCGCTAGTTTTCGCTCGCGAGAATAGGGCCGGAGAGAAATTGCGGATAGACATAATCAGTCTTCTGGCTTTGAGGCCGCCCCGGCCCCCTAATGTGGCACACACCTCTCCTACTGATGAATACGCTTTACACATACGCCTCAGGACTGATTGAATTCAATATCAACATTGTAATTAAAGCTCCCTACTGAGCATTTTGTTTATGACGACTACGACGGATTAATAATAATCTGCTTCTAAAATGTATTCAGGACGTTAAGTTTATTTAAACCTCAACCTGTCTCAAGTTAGCAACCAAATGTCTATAGTTAACTACTACAAGAAAAGTTTTGAAGCAAACGGGAGGTCGGTTTGTGAGGACGGTCCGTAATGACCCTGTCCGATCTTACAAAAGGCAATTACAATAAAGTTCCATTCGCACATGGTCGTTAACTGGACGATATATCTTGGATTCCCTCAGTCAAGTCGGCTTTCGCACTCGTTTCATCTTACCGCCTTGACACACGACCTCACATGACAATTTTAATTTTTAATTGTTCTTGAACTATTGTAACTTGAACATAATCTTCAGCTGCTTTGACAACAAAAAGTTACAAGTGTGAATTAAAATACCACGAGATTCAATGCAATCAGTGAAATATAATTAAAGGTGTTATTAAAATAGAAATAATTAATTATGAATGGTGTGAGCATCAATAAGTCATAGGTGCCGTGTGCAGGTAGAGCGAGGTCCCTGGGAGGTGTGGCGTCGTCCGCGAGCGGCACATGTTCCTTCCTCGGAGCGCACACTTTACGAGCGAGGGATTAACCCGTGTAACGAGATTCATTAATTCTTGTCGTTAAAATTTGTCGTTCTCGATTAATAAGGAAGTCCCAGGCGGCGGGACGTTATTATCAGCGGACCGCAGCCGGGTGTCGCCGGCGTCGACGTCGCCAGGGGCTCGCCGCGAAACTTCCCACTCCGCCCGCTTTATTTACACTATCGAGTAAATTAAACTCGCGCTCGAGTGTTGGAGAAAACTTTAACAGAACTTTGTGTGTAATAAGTGGTGCAACAACACGAGTGGAAGAGCAAACGTCGGACGCGGTCTCCGCTCCGCACTTCTCTCCCACTTAACTCTTTGGGACATATTTATTCGACCCTCCGGCGACCACTGCGGAGCTTACCCTCCCGGGCCCCTCTGAAATTAACCTAACGAATCAAAGCGGCCATTAAATAGTACCTGAACCATTCTTACGTACAATCTGCGCCAATTACGTTATGAATGCTCGCCGCAACCTCGATCGATCGGGTACGTGCGCTTATAAATTTTTGATCGGTCTCGGAAACGAATCGAAACAAAGAAAGTACACAGGTCCGTTATTAGCGTCCGTTTCCTCTATCTGTTCGTATGTAATTTTTAATGCGGGGTCAATCAGGGAGCTATATCGTAGATCTCCGTCGGGCCGAGACCGTAACGATAATGAATCGGCACTGTAAGAGCGCTGGACCGCACTCACGAATTATTAATAGCTGTGTACGCGCACCACAATGTTACTCGTATTATTAAATACCGCCTTACCATGCTCTTCAGTGAAGACCAGTCGGAGGCAAATAACCACCGCGTGCTTGTCATTATTAACTGAATGCACAAATAGATTTAATCCTTGGGCAGGATTTAAATTTAAGAATAAAGCATGGTCAACGTTGTAAGCGGTTTCAATTACCAGACATTACTAATGCATAAAGAACATGTCCTGTGTTCACACCGGCCGCATTTCCTTGTCCTTTAAGATGACCCTCCCCTTGTGGAGGCAGCGGGCTTGTCCACTATTTGTTTTACCTACCTGCGACCCTCGTACAACTGTCCACTAAGTGTTGATTGCTTGTAAACAGCGTTTGTAAGCATT
Source organism: Tiliacea citrago (assembly GCA_963921375.1). Lineage (NCBI taxonomy): Eukaryota > Metazoa > Arthropoda > Insecta > Lepidoptera > Noctuidae > Tiliacea > Tiliacea citrago. The sequence goes on along the minus strand of OY992786.1, from coordinate 16,202,717 downwards.
TAACTATTTACTTTAAGCAAAATCTTACAGTAATGTATTCTATTCTTGGTGTTATCATGAACCCCATGCTACTTTTAGATAACAAGAGTCAGATGTTTGCGTCATAAGTTTATTGTGCGATTCGAATCCCATGCGTGGAAGGAATTGATAAGGCGCGCTCGAACCTTTGCGTCTATTGCTTGAAATTTATTGCTGTTTTGGGTTTTTATTGTTCCGTTTTACGGCCTCCTCGTGTATAAATCGTACAGATAGAAGATGAATTCCGCGCTAAAGCGACCGCTACCGACGTTACATACCATATAATATATTTGGGCGATACCTTACGCTCTCGTATAAATACAAACAGTCAGACATAAAGTAACTATCCAGCTTAGTTTATTTATGCGACACTGCCCATATTGAAGGCGAGCTGTTTGAACAGAGCCTTTATTTTCGTCTAAATGCCCAGTAGTTTCCACCGAGGACGATTTTCATAGAGGTCCATCACGACGACCCAAGCGTGTGCGATATATCACACGAAATTATGCTTGGGCTGCGTTCCTCGGCGAGCGCGACAGAGACGGCGCACGAGACTCGCTGACCCTCAGCTCATAATGTACGGTCCGGTTAGGTACACGACTTACGGGAAGTAGGTATGTATGTAACCCCGAGCCCGCGCCCGCTCCCCGTGCATGAAATGCTTATTATACGCGGCACGTAGGCCGCCACCCCCGCCTGGCTTGCTCGCTCGCGCCACCTGCCGCCAGCAACAGACAGGGACGCACGACCGATATTATAGCAAATCGAGGATTGTTATGTCCGGTCCGCCAGAGGTCGGCGTAATATATGGCCACGGTATTCCGGGCACATATATTAACACAGAACTCGCCTCATACGAAAAGATCTTACGCGATGGAAACAAATGGTAAGGAACATTTTGGCGGTGAAATTCATTGAGATGGAAGCAGCAATACCAGGAGGAAAAATTACAGTAATTTTTCTGACTGATCTGACTACTGTTTGTTTGCAACTTGGGGATGAAGGCTGGCAAAGCGACTTATATTCGAATGTCCAATATCACTATGAAAAATTACAGGAAAAGTTGGTATTGGTAGAAAAAGACCCTCACGAAAAGTTCCTAGGCAGAGTCGTAAGATAATCTATTAAATAATAATGGGGATGTGTGGTCAAGAGGATGATGGTGCCGGGAGGCTGGGCAAATGAAGAATGATGAGCAGTTGCACCGAGGGGCGGTGCAGCCGCTATGACACGTCGCGCTAAGTGAATGATCACCCTATCTCAACGTACCTACATACATTTTAACTTTACAAACTATAGTTTAGAACGTTCAATATATTTATTTTATTATTGATTAGAACGACGTTTTCTATTACTTTTACGGAGATTAAATTTTCTCAAATATTTTACATAATTTATGTTTGTCTATGTTCTACTATTTACATTAATTAGATTATCATACAAAAACTTTCTTTCAACTACATTGTTAGGTTCAGAATATTGTCTGCTTATAAGTACAATCACGCCCTTGCGATAAATGTCTAGGGGCGCAGTCACCCGCACTGCCTAAACGAATTTAAATAAAATCGGGTATTAAAATCTCCAGGCGATCTCACAAAAATATACCTATGTCAGGAGAGATTTGAGCGGAATAAGAATTCCTCAAGCTCGTCGCATTATCGAGGGGCGGGTCTCCTGTTTTCTTTTATGGCTGTCGTAAGGTATAATCTTCAAGAAAAATGCGATATTTAAATGAAGTGAATTCCTCGAAGGGGATTTCCTTAATACCCGAATTTTTCAGTTGCAATTTCATTTGTTAATTCAGTGAGGTTGGGTGTAATCGCGTTGGGGTAACAGAAAAACATCTGTCATTTTAATTTTCGTTTTGACAATTTTGAAAGTGTTCAGATTACAACATTTTTGAAGGATTTAAAAAAGAAGTTGCTATTTGATGTTATCTTTTGATACGACACCCCGATGTCACCTCTTGTTGCGTACAGTATAAACATTGGTTCGTAATGAGGCGGTGTGGTGTGGCGAAGTGTGCGCAGGATCCCGCGCGCGCGCAGGAGCCGGCGCGCCACGTGCGCGCCACGCGTCACACGTCTCTAATTGCCCTACTATAGAGATTGTGACAATATTGGACAATCCAGTGAAAATAACACCCGAATATTGTATGGCGTATCGCGTGAGCCGACAATAATCTCTCATTTTAATAGATAAGTGGAGGCGGAGTCATGTGATTTGTTACTGACTACCCTCATACCCCCGGCTTTACTTGCGTTTATTTAACTCTCCCTCAAATATTCAAAGTATAATGGATGTAACTTAAATTGTTTTTACGCACAAAAGATATTATCAGTAGAGTTTCAAAGAAAAATAACATGAAAAAATAAAGTCGAGGCGGTCCTCGGTCGGTGGCCATTTCATTAAAATTAAAAGAAATTAAGTCGCGACACAAGACAAACTGCCGCCTAGAGAAATAAAGAGAGCAAAGCAAATGAGAAGAACTCATTTGGGCGGCCACTGAATTGTGTTCGAGAGGATAATAAAAAGGGAAGCCATCAGTGACACGCACAATAAGCATCAACCTCAAGAATATCATAGATAACGGCGCAGAGCCCGCCGCAGGGACCTCATTAGGAGGCCGCAGGGAAATTAAAAAGAAAGCAAGATCTCGGACTCGATTGCGACCCGAGAAAAACGAGCGGCCTTCCTCTCATAACATTACATACAGCCTCCGTCGATTTTCCGGACGATTATTATTTTGTGGTGCGTAAGACTTGGCCGGAAAAGTAGTTAATGACAGAACAGAGGGCGAAGGCGCACAGGCGCAGCATAAATCAGTCTGGAACAGAGATGAATGTAATTACCGTGCCGGACGGGACAAATCGGATCTGCGAGCGAGCCTCGTTTGCCGACTAGCGCCGCATACACACGCGTGGCGCGACTAGACGACTCATACTGAAGCCGCTTGTAGCAATTTATGAAAATGTATCATTTTACTAATTGTGTGTTTGTCGAAAAATTCCTTGCACGTTTTATTATAAGGAGGATCTTTAAATCTTTTTACATTTACCTACAAACAATTAAAACGTATAGAAAAGAAGTTAAAATAACAATTAATTGCCCCTTTCAAGAACGAATTCCAAGTCTTTCGAACTGACTCGATTTGCTAGGAAGAAATCTATAGAAATCTTACATTTATGCAAAACAAAGGCAATCAAGGCCCGGGTGAACAGAAGAAATGAGCTTCATTAAACGACAGAATGAAAACTTTAATAATGTAAGATGCAAAAAACTCGACAAAAAATACTTAAGAAAATCTGACGACATAAAGGCTGGTGTAACCGGGGACTCGCCGTAAAATCATTAAGATGCTAATAAAAACTTCCTTTTGTAACACAGAGACGAACTCAGGGAGCGACGAGAAAAAAATATTCAAATAAAAACTCAATCGAGAGAGTGGAACGGGAAGCGGTACCATGATTATTCTTCAAAACATAATGAAGAGAATTAATGTAAATATTCTTTTTGCTTGGAACTTTCCGCCCTCCGGAAAGTTTTATTTTACGGCGCGTCGTTTAACAGCCGTCCCTTATTGACATTCAATTCGGGGGAAATTGATTTATGAAGATTGTCGCCTTAATTGTAGAAAGATTTTTTAGAATCGATTGTAATCTGTGAAATATTTGGGGAGTTTAATAAATTAGTGAATGTGAAGTGCAACGGTATAGATTCATGTTGGTATTAGCATGTTTATGTGTAGCAGTGTTAGTAGAACAATGGGTGTGCATTGTTGCATTATTGAGTAGCTCATGACAGTTCGCAGCAGGGCCGAGCTGGGCCGAGGTTGAGGGCTGCAGCTGCACTGTCATTACACTGTCATGCCAGTGGCACTCGACAAGCGGAACAAATGGACACCATTTTGTTCATTACCTTTATTAAATATCAATGACTTTATGCTTCATTTTTTATTCCGTTTCATGAATATTTTATGACCATTATTTAATTTTTATGTCGAGCTCTTCGCATAATGTTTTGTTTCGGCTCAATTTAACTTAAAGTAGATCACTGAACGGCTCTCACAACATATACTTAAACATAAAGTAAGCACATCCCTTTTACTGAACAGTATTTTTCGGGATTTGGAACAAAATATCCGTAAATAATTGGAATCTCTCCAGAGGAGTCGTCGTGGAAGGGTCCACACAAGGTCCGGCACCTTTTTACGGTCGATAAAAATAATAAGTCGGTGCTCCCGCTACCCCCTCCCCCTACCTACCCGCGCCCCCTCCGGACACAGACGTACGGACCCGCTCCGCCCACATTCGGACACCGCTCATTTTTTGTTCGTAGCACTTTTCATTTGTCGCCGAGAACCGAAGTGAGCACATATACAAACAATCATTTTATTTCTGGGACCACAACAATACACATCTGTTTACCTGAGTCGTCGAAGCCGCGTCGTAGACACAAGCTACCAACAGACATTAGGCCAAGTTACACACATTAAAAGTTCCCGAATCGACACCTAATATGCAATCACATACTTTATACAAAATTTATCGTACCTATTACAAGATTCGCATTAAACTACCCAGAAAATCTTTAACCTAAGCTTTAAGCTTATAAAAGCTCGGCGCTAATGGCCGGATACCGGAAATTGCGCTCTCATATATCTCCCAACAGATTTATGAAAGTACCCACACATGAGCCGATGTCTCTTGGGCGCACACGCGTCACACCACCGGGAAGTACGTAACTCTACACACACACTCACGACGATACCGTTAAACTTTGACACTTATTAATTTAAAGGATCGTTAATTCTGGAGGGTACCAAGTATAGTGAATATGAAGCTAAACTAAACCAAAGTAATGATCGAAAAACTATTTAGTTTATACGTTAGTTTTAAATTAACTGTCTATAGGGTTCTATTTAAAGTCAATAATAATTTCAGTTTCTGAAATAATCCGACTTCAAAAAAATATTATGGCAATCTTTGGTGGGCAACTAATGCTACGCTCGTAGCTCAGCGCGCTACGCCGTAGCCGCGTAGCAGATAATCCACGTCCAGCGGCGTAGTCTCACGCCTCTCGTAGCCACTGATATGACTCTAGTGGTCGGTCCCCTCTAGACGTATGTGCATTCGATGCTTTCCCTGTAATGCTTAATGCATCTGTCAGATCTACATACATATTTAACAATAATCAGCTTTACACCCTGCCCTTTTTGACTCAATGCATTTCACTTCAAAGCTAGAAATGTGTTACTTTTTAGCAATATTTTAGGAATGCATTTATTTATTTCGTGTAATACTGAACTTATAACGCATAATGGAACGTGATTAACTGTTCAAACAATGAGAGCAAGAAATACTAAACTGCTATCCCGACACCCTAAGTCAATTGTGAAAAGAATATTAGGTATATTCGCAAGTGGGGGCTGTTTTTTTAGGATCGTAATCTTTTCCGCGTATCCCGTCTCAGCCCTTGCCGACACGTACCGGCCATTGTGACGCGGAATACGTCTTCCGCGGCGCTTCTTATATGAGCGTTACAAGTGCTTTCTAAATAATCTAAGTCCAGTCGAAGAGAGCGTATTGTATTGACACAGTGGAGTGGTGGCCGGCCGTATAATGCCTGTCGTGTGTGTGCGTCGTGTGTGTGCAGGGGCTGTGTGTGTGCGTCCACGCTTGATAGAATAAGCAAGTCGTCCGGCGCCGAGGGGGGGAGGGACCGACGCCCCCTTAAGTATCTTGAAGACTGGACCTCCACCACCCCAGCCCACTACACGTCTTCTGGAGCACTTCCCGTAGCCACATTGGACTCTAATGGGCATTTATGTTATGTTGTAAACTTACTTTTGTTATAATATATATTGATGGTCACTATTTATTACTATCACTTTGTAATTAAGATTTTTTTATAGAGGTGGATGTATTTATAACTCTTGTCTTGTATTTGCTTAAACCCTGTGAAATAAAAGCACTTTAGTGAATGATAATCGCTTTGAAGTTCCAAGTACATTCAGCTGAAGTTATTTGCCGTCTATACAAGCCTCAGTCGTATTTTGTGACCACACAAGTTGTGACACATTAACGGTTGAGGAGAGGATGTCAGTTTCTCCAAGCAACAAAGAAATAGTTTGTTTATTCGTCATTTGTCCATCAATGGTATTACGCATGACATAAATCTTCTAAATGAAGTTTAATCTTTAAAAAAGGGATTCTAGACAGCCATACAAATTGTTAAATTTAGATTGTAAAATAGAATTCATCAATGTTTTGTAACTAAACTTTATGTATGTTAGTAAATACAAAAATACAATCCAACCTCACTCTTACTAAATGCAGTAAACTGACTTTAAAATTCGTGCCATAGTCGAGAGAAAATAAGCATTATGCACGAGTACGAGCACTAGTTTATTAAGTTGCTTAAAATGTCAGCAAGAGCGTGCGAGCGCCGGAGAGCGGCGTAGGAGCAAATCATATTAACTGGCACTGGCTGCGCTGCGGCGCTCGCCTGCAGTTCACCATTCCGTCGCTAATCCTCTACAACCTGGACGCACATATTGTTACATTTCCATTTTGATTAGGAACACGTTGCTTCACCGTTTTAGACTTTTCTGGACGACGAAAAGAATTATGTGTAGATGTCATCGTGTAGAACAATTTCCAAATAAGGACAACGTTAAAGATGAGAAAAAACAATTTGAACAAAGCTTTATAAGTCACACTGCTAGTTGCACGTAAGTCTATTAAATTTAATTCCCCATTAAAAGTAATGCTGTCACTTTCTGATACGTTCCGTTAGAGAGAGATAGCATTATTTTTAATGGAGGTATTAAATGTAATGGGCTTACGTGCAACTAGCGGATAGTCGGCTTATAACTAAACGAGACTACCGTCTTTTTCAAAAAAAAAAATATCAACATAATATAGACAACATACAGGTAGAACTTCACTACCCAAAACCAACAAAATATCACAAAAAGTTGACTCTGAAACACGTAAACCGTGTACAGAAAAACAGAAAAATAAAAACATTAAAACAGAACGCTACCAACTGTAGGTACATAAGGTGCTCGAGCCAAAAGTTATGTCGGAATACTTCTAACGGGCGGGCTGCTATGAGTAGATTTACAATAAATACACCAAACAAAGAAAAAGGAATCTCGCTGCGGGGAAAACTTCGGCTTTGTACTCCACTACACTGTTACGGTGAAGTGCTCGCTTTATAGGTAAAATATGTGGGTATCTAAGCTATCTATTGTTGGAATGCCATTAAAACGTATGTTTACAGAACATGCTATTTTAAAGTAAATAATCCTCTTACTGTGCGCAAAGATTTTCATTTACACTTTTGCCGTTTGCTACTTATTTCGTTAAAATAATATACATTTTATTAATAACTTATAAATAAATAATTGGTTAATCCAAGGCAAGTACTCGTAAAATACAAAAGGTCAAAACATCTATGTGCATAAACTAAATTATTATTACGAGTATTATATTCATTTATTTCGGATTTTCAAATACATCCATATAGTTGTTAGTAACACAGAAATGCTTATTAGAAACTAATGTTAGTAATGACAAGACAAGACTTATATGATTTCTACGTTCAATTTACTTTTACCATATTTTGTATTTCTTTGATTAATCCTACAATAAATATTCATCAATCAAACCCAAAGATTTTATCTGACTCACACTAACCGATTAATAAGGGCAGAGCAAAAGCTGTCGAATCCAGGTGACTATTGACTAATTGTACGCGTTCAAAGAGCATCGCGTCTGCAGTGATTTTTCAGCAAGGGTTGAGTGCCGTTGGCAGAACATGCTTGAGGCTGCCACCTGCCTCCGATATAATTGGACTTCAAAACTCAGCGTGGCAGATCCCCAATACTTCCGCCTGGCTGGATCCCTACCCTCCTATTTATTTTGTCTGCGTTGTCTTTGGTGCTGTCACGGCTCTGCCTTTTGAACGGTTTTCAATCCGACGCATTATATTGACGGTATCAAATCCCTTCACATAATGTACTCATCAGTCACCGACGAATAGCTGCTATTGAATAGGTTTCGTGAATTTTTATTGAATTTGGTGATCTGTAATGATCTCAGTGGTTCACGTTGCTTTTTTATTGTATCGTTTTCAGGTCTAATGACAGAATTTCGCTTCTTCGATAGACAAATGTATGACATTTATCTTTCTGCTGTCATCAATTTAGTTACAAAATTACCTGTCAGCCCTCCAGGGACAGAAAAGCGGAACGACCAAACCTCTTGATCTCAGGTCCGGGACCTGCGACCGCACGCCACTATTGTTTAGTAAAAACGTTAATAGTTCTCGTTATTAAGCCGATGAACGACGATAGAGCATACATTTTATAAGCAATCAATCTCTCTACGACTACGTACACTTTGAATCATTAATGTAGGCTTAATTGTACTTCGACTAATTTAAGTATTTATTAGGAAACTGGCTCATCATCATCTGCCTAGCCTTTTCCCAGCTATATCAGAGTCAGCATTCAGTCTAACTAGAAGCTGCTGAATATCAGTATGTTATATGGAGCGACTCAGACCTCCATAACCCAGTTACTGGGTAATACGATACCCCTTGGTACGACCGGTAGTCAGACTTTCGGGCTTCTGACGACCCGTAACGACTGTCAAATATCCACGAATTATATTATTTATTGGTTAGAAAACTGACTACTCCATTGAACAGTGCTACTTAAATACTGAACATAAAAACAACATGTTTCCGGTACCCATCAGTAGTATCTTGTACGACCACAGAAAAATAGCGAACTACAAATAAGTATTTCTATTTTTATTTCAATACAAAGACAATACTGAAAGACACGGCATTACGTATTCCCGGTCTTAGCGTCATCTCCTTGATTTAAAACGAAATACCCAAAATCAGCTCATGCAAATAGAAGTGTCGTTTCGGCCACTCGAGTAGCAAATCAAGAAAGAAACCCCGACCGGCGGTCGAGCGTCGTTCACGCCTCAATCAACTGCCAGTTACGAGCCTTTGTACCTCGAGTGCCTCTCACCTTACCACACAAACTTCAGCGTCTCGAAAACATTCAATGTGATAAGACGATTTAACACAATGTTTCATTTTAATTGATGTAAGTTGAAGTAAGTCGTCAACTAACTTAACAAAACTAATTAATAGAGAGTTGCCTAGTCAATAAAGAGAACAAAGCCTTCACGTATGTGTGTAAATATGAAACATGTATTACAACATCTGTGAGTCAACATAATATAAATCATCAAGTGGTGGGGTATACCCACTCCAAGAGGCCAGAGAAGAAACGTCAGACGTGCACGACGGACTGCAAGCGACTTAAGATCGACATTCCAAATATGAAAATAAAAAGAAAATAAGCTCTCCCTGACCGTCCTCCAATCGCGCACCTCGCTTTTATTACATCCATAAATTCATCATATCGCAGCGGCGGCGGCGCTCGCCATTGGCCGCGTGAGGGGGACAGAGCGTGCCTCTCGCTCGCACCTCCTTCATATTAATATTGAATTTTTCTCGACCCCCGCCCGCCACCCTCGCGGGAGGCTCTACACTCGCTCGCCCCCGTATTGTTGTTATCTTTAATGTTGTGGAAAACGCGTTTTCTTGTGTCGTTAACTTTTATATTGCACGAGTGATACTTTTACGGGTTTGATACATAACTTATACCGAAGCTTTTAGCAGTATACAGTACATACCTATGTTTATATATCGGTATTGCATTATTAATTTTTTACTTAGATTTGCATAACGTTTTATTACAATTTGCAAACCATTAGCTGCAGCTAAACAATTTAACTTTATTTAAACGTACCTCATTAGGTATGAGTTTAATTACTTATGCCTATCTAACATAATTATGTAATTAAAACGTATCAAGTTGACGTCATGACCACTTTAACAATGCCTTATTGTTTCATGTTACCAAAATCAAAACAGAAACAAAGAACATAATAAATTAATCACTTCGGAAAGGGGTTGGAGTTCTCCCCTTGACTGTTTTCCTTTGGTGCATTGTCTGCCTGCCAAAATTAAAAAGAGGAAACAACCGTCGCTGTATCTAAACGACGACGGTGACCTTTCTCTATTAGTCTGACTTTTTGAACTCATTATTCCCTTGACATCTGTACCTTTAAAATTACAACAATTAATGTCCTCATTATGCATTAAAGACAGAAAAAAAACCTTTCACAAATATATTCACAGCGCAATGCTGTGAAATATGAAGCACTCAGATGGATAAAATTGTCATAAAGTTATCTACTGGAATATCATAATCATCATACAAAACTTTCTTCTGTAATATGGACAAACAAAACGCTTCGTTACATACACAAGACCATTTAAAAAACTTTCCACATTCACTAAAAACTAAACTACTACTTTAGGTAACAAATACTCAACTCTATAACTTTTTATTTCTATATAGAAAAGAAAATACATGGAATCTTTTTAAATTCCCTCCCTTATATTTCAAAGCTCAAAAGAAATCGCTAGCAATATCTGTCTGAAAAATATATCGGATTGCTTTGTCGCAGCTTTGGAAATCGAAATCTATTTTCCTTCAAATCTAAGTGAATCCCGTGCGGATTGGAAATGTACCCTTTACCTACCGCCGGGCGAGGCAATTGATATTCCAACAATACAATGTATGAATAAAATATAAACTGAGTTCCTATCAGGCGTGTTCGTAGCGATCGCTGTATGGATTTTGAAGAAATCTCTACATCATTTACCGTAAACAACACAGGAGATTTAAATAACACTGTGTTCGTTAATAATTAATACATTTATACAGGTTCAGGTCGCATTTTATCCAGACTAATAATATTACTAGACAGACTAATACTATCTGACTTAAAAAATACTGTATCTGTGTTTTTGTGTGTTATTGGACAACATAACGACATCTATACATGTTTTTCTTTTTGTAATTTATTGTATTGTGTTTTTATAAGTTTTGACTATGTTATGTACTAATTAATTTAACTCAACAGCAAACCAACATTATGTTTCACAGTGCCCTGACAGGTTTCATGTACAAAAGCCGACAGTAATATATTATAAAATGTATCAAGTGCATGAGAGCAAATAAATAAATAAAAATAAACTATCCATCGGTTTTGTTGGATATCTTTTGCAACAAGGCTTTGAGAGGAATGTTCGGTTCGTGTACTAAACAATGACATTGTTTGCCCACCGAGATTGAAGACGAACTGTAGATATGTTGTATTATTTTTGTCTCCCATCCCTTCTTTACGAACGAACTGAATTCTGGATTACGATTTACCATTTATATCTATAATGACATAACACTTCATGAGTTGAAATTCAATTATTTATCTCCAAAGAAATTGATTTTTCTTAAAGAGCCAAAAACCTAGGTACCTAATTTTAAAAAAAACATAAGTTTTCAGAAGACTTTACTGTTATGCGATGCACTATTATGACTTCACAGATGCGCCATCTGTGAAGCTTTTCCTGAATCATAGACTTATACTTTGCAATACAGTCAGCAACGAAAGTTAATTCACACTTCCGTTTCTTAACTCTATCTACACTTAAATTATATTTTTGGCACAAAACTAAAAGACAATGGAAAAGAGGTTTTTTTTTTCTATGGCATAGATAACTGAAAGTGAGTGAATCAAATAACTTTTTATCGATTTTGGTGATATGTTATAGGAACAGCGTGTGTTTAGTAACATAATGGTCGAGGTGGAACAGTACATTTAAGAGCCGGACTTTGCGTTAGTATTGTCTATCTAAAACACGTATCACTAGTATAGCACCCAGTGTAAAAATAAGGTGAAAGAGTACTTTTTGACACTATCTTATGAAGAGACAGAAAAACTTTTAACTGTACCAGAGTAACCAGGTCTCAAACAACTTTTTACTACCTTCTCAAGATATACTATCACATAGACATGCACACTCACGCTCACACACACACATACACACTCACCCCCACACACTTACTCTCACTCCTGTCCACACTCTACAACTTATAAGTGTAATCAATTTCTCTATTTTAATAACTAAAATACTTGTTATTAATTAAATTGTTCTGTAAGATTTAACAAAATTGTAAATGTTGGCTAAAAATGTCCAGTGTCCAGAGAGGTAGGCGCTGTATGCTGAGATACAGGTTTTTCACCTAGTTCGGCTGCAGATGCTCCCATGTTGTTTCATTTACATTATAGCCTACTTTTCTTTTTCGCATTTTGGTTGTTATAATGTTAATATTTTATGGTGTCAATAAATAAATTATTATTATTAGCATAGTATAAACAGAAATATGTCAATATATTAAACTACACGTCAAGTACACACTCTAAAAATAACTTTTATAAAGATACGACGTACTAATAAAGGTGGTGTAGGTAGGTCGGTATAGTAATTTTCTTTATTGTTCTTTACCACGACGGGTAGTAACAAATCCAGAGGGTTATTCTGATTCCCGACACTATTCTTGTGCCACTTCACTTAGATGACAAGTGAGGTAGTGTCAAAAAACATGCTTTAATGTAACCTATAATATTTTAAGGTACAGTCGCCAGCACATCAGGTTATACCAAACTGTCAAATTTCTCCAAATGATTTTAAACTTTAAAATGTTAATGGTCAAGTTCAAAATCGAATGAAGAAATTTACCAGTTTGTGGTAACTTGATGTACTGGCGACTGTATACTAGCCATGCCCGTGGCTCGGTTTGCGTCATATTGAATCCTCGTTCTTTGAGAAAACAAAACTTTCTGCCGTATGTGTGCTAATCCATATTCTGGGTACATTCTGGATTCCTAAATGTACACTACCTCTGGGCTTTCTTGTTGCAGTTACAATGGTATAAGCAACTGGTTGGTTATAACTGGCTCACTGCATTCATTCAGTTATATTCCTTTTCTGGGTAAAATCTAACTTTCCTGTTTTTCCAACTTAAGTGTCTCTCCAGGACATAAGCTATTTATAAAATAAATAAAACAAAAAAAAAAGCCTTTTATTTCATGCATTCAATTTTTTTTTGTTTTTTTTTTTTAACAATTTAACATGGTATTGTCTAAGTTAGATAATTGATTCTCAAAAATAATTGAACTCAAATTTAATTTATACCTTCATTACAATTACCTTATTGTTATTATATATATTTTTTTAAGTTTCTAACTGCTCTAGGAAACTAAATACAAATCAAAAGATGTTATGGAAAATTATTAAATTATTAAATAATTATTATGAAATGATAAAAAACTAATGTACTTAACAAGCTATTTATACAATGCCTTAAATCGGTTTAATGATTTCTTACCTAACAAAAATCAATGTAGGTACAGATATAGTCCCGTTTCAGTTTTATCCTAGTACTAGCGTCCCTGCTTCGTACGCTTTTTATGACTTGAGAGAACATCAAGAATTCATTATTATTTGTATTTTTAATAATCTTAAATGCACGCAAACCTTCCAGATTAATAAATGTTATAAAATATATGAAAATAAATGATGGTGAAAGCCGCATCAAAATCCGTAGCACAGTTTAGAAGAACAACTCGGTCACACAAACAGACACGAAAAGTGACTTTATTTTATTATATGTATAGATTTAGAAGTAGGTACTGATGGAAGATATCTACTTCCATTCCCTTCTTTTTTTGTTGTTTTTTGGGGTCCGTACCACAAAAGCAAAAAAAAACGGAACCCTTATAGGATCACTTCGTTATTCGTCTGTCTGTCTGTCTATCAGTCTGTCAAGACCCTTTTTCTCAGGAACGCGTGGAGGTATCAAGTTGAAATTAATATCAAATACGTAAGTCTACGGTCCCTTGGTGGTCTAAAAAAATCGAGCTTCTATGTCAACGAAATAAAAAAATACGGCGATTTATACAACATATTTTGATACTCGCATATAAATCAAAACATATAGGGTACTTCCCGTTGACCTAGAATCATGAAATTTGGCAAGTAGCAAGGTCTTATAGCACAAGTAAAGGCATGAAATTTGGCAAAGTCCGAAAATTGTTAATTTGTAATTTTATCACATAAAAAAAATTGCGATTACAAACTTACATTTGCAGTTGGAAAATTGACCGTGGCGTATATCGATGTAATGGGACAACATGTTTTTCAACTACAATGTTAAGTTTGTTTTTCGGATTTATTCATGCCATCCCAACTACGGAACCCTTCATTGTGTTTTTTTTTAATATTTTTGTCTTTCCGATTGTATTTGTGTACATAGCTTATTTTCATTCTATTTTATTTTGTAACTTATATGTAATGCAACTAACGATATCTTCTACCTAATTTTATTTTCTGTGCAAGTGCTGTGCATTTCTGTAAGTGACGAATTCACAATTCCTAAAACTGTATGTGATTTTTGTTTGTGTATATAGTATGTAGTGAGTAAGTCGTTGAAGTGCCATAAAAAAAAAAATATAATTTTTCAAATATGTTTTGTTCCACTGCTGTGCAAAAGCATAGAAAATCGATTATTCAAAATATTCGTAAAGAATTTTGGACTTAACAGATGTCCAGAACATTAAACTTTTAAAATCAATCATGAATACCTAAATAATAAACACATTAATGATCTACTCTAACATAAACTCCAGTGTAAAAATATATCGAAAACGTTGAGAATAGTCCTGCTGGAGGTTATTCGCGTCCCCTACTCATTTAGCTGTCGGAGAGTTATTTAATACCGCTAGTGACCCCCGCCCGTTTTCGCCTGGACTCTAAATGTATTGAACACATCTGCCGGACACAAGACGCACTGCCACCAAGATAAATTAAATAATTTGAATTTATTTCCTTCCCATTACGTTTTCATGTTGTTATGTTCTGTTACCGTTACATTCTGTCTATAAAATTTGACATGATTGCGTATTTAAACAGCTAGCTAATTATAACTCTTTTCGACGAAAGTTGGGTATATAAGTAGTACACTACGTCATTTTACATTATTTTATAAGTTACCAATCATTTCGATTGGAGTTCGTTAAATAATACCTTCCTGTTTATCGTGAGGAATATTATTATATCTTTTAGACGTAAGTTCGTATCATTTACCTACATTTATATGGAAAGTGAGATATCAAAGCATGGTAGGATTTCCATAACATATTGAATACAACATCAAACTTCCAACGTTGCATGATTGATCGAGTCAGAAGCTGGTCGAGGGTACTGCTTAGAATAAGCACGCATCCGTATCCGTAATCTTTCAACATCTTAAATAAAATAGTCCGGAGTAGTGTTGTATGGCCGGTATCTTATGAATTAAATATGAGCGCTTTATTCGATTCCCGAGTCCCTCGATATCTGATAATAAAAAAGAAATTTATCGCACACATACGAGAAGCAGAGGCCGAGTCTCATCGGCCGCTATTTTTTATGGCGCCGGCGTCCTTCCATCGACAATCACTTCATAGCGACCCCTGTCCGAACGTTCGATGACAGAATTATTTATCAGTTTGAAAAATGACGGGAAATTGAATGTAGTCGCAATGTTTACAACGCATTTTCTGTCCAGTGTCCTCGGGGGCTCCTTCCCTCGCGTTCCGATGTCCACTTTTCAAAGAGACCGCCCGGACGAGGGTAGAAAAAGTGTCCCCAGAGTAAAAAATAAAAAAATATATATTGTATCTTCGTTCAACAAATGTTACATTACCCGTATACAGCAAATTACAAAGAAAACGTCGTTGAGATGAAACGAGAGCAAGCTGTGGAGGTGAACGCGATACTTAATTCATTTCGTGTCTATAATTGTTTTGCGCTCGGGGACGACATTACGCTATGACGCAATCTATTTGAGTGAGTCGCGCCATGTGTCCACCCGTGCCTCGTGCATGCCCCGTGCAGTGTGCACCCAGCCCAAGCTTCTGACTTCTATTGTAATTCGGACAGTTTATTATAGGGCTAGTAACATAGTTAGTACTATTCCCTCATTTCCACAAGAAGAAACGATCGATGAAGAGATCCGCAGTATAGTTGTGGACATCTTGACGTAGTGGTGGATACATAACATTGCCACCAAAAGTGGTTTCAATTTCAGTAACTGAAAGTAGTAGGTACTAAATGAATGAAAGGATTCTGATATTTAAAATAAAATCTACATATCTACTAAAAGTTTTTGCACTTATTTTTCATAAAATGAAAAACTATGCTTCAATTAAAATGACTTCTTTAACTAATTAGATGCATTATCACTAACTCTCCTCTTACAGAGAGGTGCATTAGGAAGCTAGTAGCTACCTACAACAATATACCAAAGCCACAATAAACTAAACTGCAATTAATATGATATACCACTTACCACTACTTCGTTTCCTTAGTAGGAAACTAGGAGTAGCATTAATTTGTAGATAATTTAAGATACAAAGTACTAAGGGAGACTAAGACTTGATTATGAATGATGTGACTATGTGGGTCATTGTTTTTTTTTTGTCTCATTTATTTTTTGGACAGGTCCACTCAATCTGTGTGGTTCTTTCCTCAAAAGACCATTTAGACATTGATCTACATGGTCCTCAAATGATCTGACAAAGATTATGTGTGGATTTTTATATAGTTCAAATTCAAGTTATTTATTTCATAACAAAAATACAATTTGTGTCGAAATATTTGCACAGTAGGTAGGTACACAAAAGAAGCAACATAAACAATTATAATATTTATAAGTAACTTCGTTCCTCACCCATCATCGAAGTTAGAACGTCTATACAAAATTCAAATATACTAACTTTACAAAGAAATATTCTTATTGATATAGTTAAACTATTTCACGAAGTCCTCTCTTGTCGCTCTAATGGCGGTAAACATAAGGTTCAAATTGCAATAACCAACAGGACTTCGTGAAATGGTTTAACTATACAGGACAAAGTCCCTAGCAAAATACGTTTAATTTAAGTTTAATTTAATACTAGTTTTAAGATTTTTGTCATTACAAAATTCGTCAATGCTAATTATAGCAAGCTAGCTAGTTAGCTATTAAGGCTTTATTGATTACAAAGCCCTGAGTTTATTTTTAAACATGTTCACATTCTGAATATTCCTTAATTCTGCTGGTTTTGTTATACAGATTGACAGACTGCATGCGTGACGAGTGTTTGACAACATTATCTTTGCCTGCAGAATAGTAGGAAGATCTTTTCTGCAAGTAACTGCTCTGTTTTTTCTTTCATCGTCTGTTTCAAACTCGTTTTTGTTTAAGTGAGTAATGAGAACTAAAATATGAAGACATGGTACCGTTAAAATTCTAAGTTTAATAAAATATTCTTCACATGATTCTGTCCGGTTTAAATGAAGCATGGTTCTTAATGCCTCTTTTGTGTAGTAAAGGCTGCCTTATATTTATAGCTGTTTCCCCAAAATTTAATGCTATATCTAAGTTTAGATTCAACTAGAGCAAAATAGACGGTACGAAGTTGGGCAATAGACAAAATATCCCTCAGAGATCTGATAGCATAACACGCACTACTTATTGTATTTGTAATGAAATCTAGTTCTGGCTTCCAATTAAGTAAATAATCAATGTTTACCCCCAAAAAATTTTAAACTTTCCACTACATTGATATTGATTAATTTTTATATAATAAATGACATGAATATTTACTTTGTAAAGTATTTTAACTATTGTGAATGTGAAGACTTTGGCGTCATTGATTTTTCACAGATCACAGTCTGACAGTTTGAGTAATTTATGCGGCCTAACCAAATTCTTTATTATTGTTCGTTGAATCATTGAGCTCCTCAAGTTCTAAAATGAGCTGCTCGATGACTGACAAATGCATGCACTGACTGGACAGCTCCACTCAATCTGTGTCGTTCTTTCGTCAAATTCAAATCATTTAATAGCAGATAATAAAATCCCCCCCCCCTGGTGGTCTTTATTATCTGAAAGGGGGCTTTCAGATAATAAAGACCACCTCAGACACCAATCTACGTGGTCTTCGCGTGATCTGACCAAGATTGTGTCTGAACTTTAAAGTAGACTGTGACCTCTGAGTTTGTTTCGGCCTTTCTTCACAGAATAGTCAGATAAGAAACGCCGACCTCATCTTGTTTTTAAATTATGATTGACATGTAAGTGTTTGTACAAACCTATTTACAGAAATAAAATCATTTATCATTAAAGAAAAATAATTTAAATTGCAGTCTAAAATCGATATTTGAAATAAGCACATTTTACATCCATTACAGCTAATGGTGTACCTACATAATAAAGAGTATTTTATTATATTCTTTAAAATCAGAACTTTTCAAAACTCACATTTTGAAATGGAACTCTGGCACACAAAATATTAACACCCCAAGTGATGAAGGTACTTACAAGGACGAACCACTGTCATATTATAATTAAGTTTTATATCGGCGTTACGATCTCGACACATAAGGGACAGGTACAAATGTGTATATTGAGTTTGTACTTTATTACCTGTATGTACCTAGCCATGTGTGTGCGTGTATGTATTATGGCAGCCATGGCCGCTCGTAAAAATGTTTTATTCACCCCATACGGCGTCGTAAAAGGCGTAATAACGCGAGGAGGTATCGTGGAAGCAATTACCGATCTGTTATAGTTTGTTACAAAGGCGCTTGTTTATTATCGTTTTATTATCAACTCATTTGCTGAACAAGGACGCTGTTTAATTCAATACGCTTTTATTACAACGAATGCTAAACAATTGGGAAGTAAGACTCAGTTTATTATAAACAGTATGAGTTTATAGAAAACTAGATTTATTTGTTGTGAAACTGTTCGGTGATTCGGGAGTAAACAACAAAAGAAAAATTCTGAGCCAGACTCCTTGACTACGTTTGTACTAAGAAGGTTGAATGGTATTAAATCAGAATTATCGCTAGGCTCGACAAAGTCGCAGATAAAAGTTGCGCAACAAATCCTTATCTACGGTTCAGGTCACGATTCTGCAAAATCGACGAAAATAAAATCAAACGTTCCTCCGCTCACAGTCGAAATGGAGAATGTGATATTGGATAGAGAGCGTCGCTGAAATGTCATCATAAGACTGAGGCTGACGACCAGCACTGCGGGGCTCGTCTTCTAGTGTAAACTCAGCATTATTTTTGTATTATGAAACTCGAACTATAAGTTTCAGTAAGCAAGAGATTCAATCAGAGCCAATAATGCGACTTGAAGTCGTATAAGACAGTAACTGGGTTACTTTAGAACCTCTTGTGGTTATACTTACTTATCATTAGTTATATCGTTTTAATTAAAGTTCACATAAAAATCATTAATTCATTTTTAGGGTTCCGTACCTCAAAAAGAAAAAACGGAACCCTTATAGAACCACTCGTCTGTCTGCCTGTCACACCCGATTTGCTCCGAATCTACTGGACCGATTTAGTTGAAATTTGGTACACATATTAACTTCTGTGACCCAAACACGGACGTGTTACGTAAATAAAAGAATTTTGAATACGGGGGTCACTTTTGGGCTAAATTATAAAATTTAAAAAAAGTTATGCTGACTATGGGTGACATATCAAATGAAAGGGCTTATTGTAAGGATTTCATTTTTTTTTTAATACTTTTAAAATTATTTCAGATAAAAGATGGAAATTGACCATTATCTCCGAAGCTACTGAGCCTAAAATTTTTAACAAAATACAGATAACAGTTCTTTACTTATAGATTACAGGAAAACCTATAAGAAGTCTATGATCTTAAATAACACACAATAACATGGTAAATCACTCAATATTTCAATAGTATTGACATCTTCGCCAACAAGCTATCGCAATTTCATAAACAATTGTTACTGTTTATTTGTCATTGACTGTATTATTCTTTAGAACAACAAAATAAATTTAGTTTTTTTTTTTTTTTTAATTTTCAATTTGATTTCATGTAGTTTTGTTTTTTTTTAGCCTGTATTTACTCTTTGTAATATTATATAACTTGAAATATGTAAGTGCTGTGCACACTTGTAAGTGACTAATTCTAATAGTGATTTTAAGTTTAATTGTTACAGTACCCCAAAAAATTGTGAAGTGCCGTAATTAAATAAATAAATAAATATTGTGCGTGCAAACTTACATTTGCGGTTGGAATGTATGGGGGATCATTTTTTTCAACAACAATATTAAGTTTGTTCTTGGGATAAATTCATCCCAACTACGGAACCCTTCATTGTGCGTGGTCCGACATGTACTTGGCCGGTTTTTTTAATCTTCTTCTGTGTCAGGTTGTATGTTAATTCAAACATGATTCGCGGCTGTAACAAGTATGGTTTTACATAAATGAAATGTTTTGAATTTCGCGGGGTACCCTGAAGCTTTTCCCTCAACATCAAAGATTTCGAATTTTATGAAACACACGCTTTCCCTGAGTATTTCAGAAAAATATGTACCTAATATTGATCTCAAGGCAAAACAAACATCGAAACGCATGAACTTTGATCCCCTGGGTACAGTACTTACCTACCCTCTGACTCTGTTACAGAGGTTACTTTTCAATCATAAGTACAAACTTGTTTGTTTACGGAAAATCTTTAAACATTTAACAATAGATTTTCCTGAGAATAAGTGGTTGGTTTGATACCTGATGGAGCAGTGGTAACAGCCGTGACTTACGAGTTGTAGGTCGTAGGTTCGAACCCAGACAGGCGCTTTACTTGGTGTAAATTATTTCATCACAACAGCTCTCAAAACGGTAAAGGAAAACATCGTGAGGAAACCGGCATGTCCTAGAACCAGAAATTCGAAGACATGTGACATCTACCAACCCGCACTGGGCCCGCGTGGTGGATTACGGCCCACTCCCCCTCACACAGAGAGGAGGCCTGTGTCGCAGCAGTAGGGACATATAGCGTGATTACTTTCATACCCAATATTAGTGTTATTGGTGTAAATTACTGTTGACTTGACTATATTTTTTTTTAAACGTTGCTCCACAGTAGGAATTTCTGCTGCATCGTGGGTGCGTTTACAAACATTTAAACTCACATACACAAACAGCCAGACCCGGAACAACTACTTATAGGTCATACAAATATTTGTTCCGTGCGGGAATCGAACCCGCGACACGTAGCGCAGCAGTCAATCGCTTAACCACTGCGCCAACCATACCGTCGATATATTCAAAAGTAAGAAAACTTTTCGCCTCAATGTACCTAAGTAAATATTTGTATGTATTCATTTTTGGTGAGTGGTAAGTACCAAGTTACTTTGTGAAGGCTGCAGGTATCCGCTGGATGCGGGAAGCACAGAACCGGCCGAAGTGGTGGTGCTTGGGGGAGGCCTATGTCCAGCAGTGGACGTCTTTCGGCTGAAATGATGATGATGGATTAAGGACTAAATTACTTAGTTGATATTAAAAAACTTTCAGGTTTTACAACTAATAGTAATTTGTAAACTTTGTGAATTAATTAATTGTGAAACCTATTTTTTTTTTTAATATCAGCCAACTAACTAAGTTATTTGGTACTTACTACTTAGCAAAAATTTATATTTGAACTACCCACGTTTAAACAATATAAATTTGCAACCCGTACTTTGTAAGTAGATAACTTTACTTTCAAATTAACTTAATTAAACCTTTAGTATTGCACCTTCTTATTTACCGTAATTAATCATCTAAGAAAATAAATATCTACTTCAAAATGAAATCAAGCTATGTATCTTCCACATAAATAAGCACCTAAATAAAACTGGCTGGTACCTGATAGGTACAAACCAGATCTGCACCCCATTATATTCAGAACTGTACATCATAAAACCGCCCGCCCTACGCGGAAAACTGTCGGCTGCACTTCCCTGCCCGCCTACAATATCATAACGAGCAGGGATTGGCCGATATGAGTTGATATAATATCATAACGCGTTAGGATTGGGTGAGGAGCCGCGGCACTCGCCCCTCCGCCCTCGCGGCGCCCTACGCCTCTCATTAAAGGTTAGTGCACCGGAGACCGGAGTAGATGGTCTGCGTCGTTATAATAAGTTTTACGTCGTGTGCCGTCCCGCGCGCCTCAATAAATATCCCGGCGGCTCCCCCGCCCGCCGAGTATGAGCGGTAGGAAATGCCGAACGCCGACCGCCCGAGCCGGATCAATAATAATACTTGGCCATATCTGCAGTGGACTGGATCTGCTTGAGAAAGCGTCCCCCCGCGGCCCCCGCGCCCCCCGCGCCGCCGCTACACAAACAATATAAATCATTTTCTGAGCTGAAGCCGCGGCCACACGCAACCCGCATCCGGCCCGCTCCGGCCGCCGCCGCCGCTCCGGCCTCACGCCCACCGAACATTTCCCGCTACAATACACATATGTTTTTTTCCATTTCTGCCAACTGTACTGTCATTATAATGACTACTAATAACAACTGGAGTTTCTTGCCCATTCTTCTCCATACGAAACTACCTTTTGGAAGGGGCAACTAGAATCAATTCTATTTTTTTGTCAATTTTGATGTTCATAAGTGCCTCATATTATGTGCCTATTTGAAATAAATAATTTGACTTTGAATTTGACAAAAAATATTTCAATGTTTAGGATCTTAAAAGTCAATAGGTCAGTCTTTCGTTTTAGGCCCAAAACTCTATAAAGGCTATTTAAAAAGGGACTCTAAGTTACTGTTGTCTATCTAAAATAGATGACTTTGTAAAGCTTATGATTTTTCTTCAAACCTGTAGTTTAGAGAAATACTTTGAGCCATAAAAATGGGGTCCCAAGGATACATGAATCAATTTAAAGTTTGATCTGTTTACATGCACAAGTGAATGTCTTGCAATACAAAAACTTTTAATGGTGGCACTTTTTGACATAAAGCAGCGGCGGGTTAAAGTTTGTAGTAGTTCGTGAAAGGTAACAGGTGGTTAAGCCATCACTTTCCAACACCATTAAGTAGCTTCTAATGTTTCTTTGAACTACTCATGTACAATAATCTAGGTATCTAGTTCAGTAACGCTATGTGCTCGAAATAGCTATATCCGTTTGTTCGAGTCCATAGTTTGTCTCTTTTACAAACCTTAGGAAAAACTAAAGTAAACGTCAGTATCTACGGGGTTGAATTAGCTAGCGAAACTCCGCAGACATGATGGGGGGTATCGATACCTAAACATGATAAAACAGAAGAGAAATTAATTTAATGAGTTTATTTTGCGTGCCAACCGCCGCTAGACACTTTGGCGTTCATGACAAAAAAAAAATACCCTGAAATATCAGTTTAAAACATATGTTTTTTTTTTTGTGTAAACTTCACAGACGTAATGAGTATCAATAACTAAACAATATAAAATAAAAATAAACAGATTTTCTTAACGCATACTTCCAGTAACAACAAAAAAATTGTCGTGCTATACGATACCCATCACGTCTTTCGCTAATTTAATTTCAGCTAATTACGCGAGTTTTGCTAGCTAATTTATTTTGACCCTGTATAAATAGAGATGGATACTGCTTCCCCAAAAGGTGCTGAAGTTACAAGATTAAAGGTAATGCTGTCTTTCTCTAACGGAAAGTATCAGAAAGTGACAGTGGCATTACTTTTAATGGGGAATTAAATTTAATGAACTTACGTGTAACTGCCGGTAAGTATCACATTCACGCATTAAGTATTTCATCTTCAATAAAAGAGATTTCAAATTCACCTCTAATCGATTACAACTTTTCTGTACAAGTCGGGCAGAAAAAAATGGTACCAAAAGAAACAAAAGCATAAAAGCTTGTTGTAGTGCCGCGTGCTCGTAAAGACACAATTTTGTGGTGGACGCTACACACATAACTTGCGCCCGGTGTCGCCCGGCCCGATATTGTCGGGCTCCTGTATACTGCTAGCTTATTTTTTATGTACAAAAAATTACATTCAGGAACTTCAATGTACATGATATTCTATGTAGATTCTGAACATACGTTGTATCTTTTACAACTTATATGAAATAACAATGAAATATTTATTCAGCTCAAATCCTAAACACAATAAAATTTAATATTGTATGAGCCTACGTATCTTACGTTTCCAAACTCGTATTAGATATCATGCGTTTTACATTATGTGCGCGGCAATATGTCGATCTAGTTGATGGCAATACAGAGCAAGCGAACTTTGTACAATTTATCAAATTGAGTTACCGAGGGGCAATATCGCAGAGCGAACGCAATATTGCAGCGCGTGACCGCGTCTGCAATACGCGCTCAATACATCGGCCGGCGCCGGGCCGGCACGTCCGCCGCCCGTCCACCCCCTCCCCCCCGCCCGTCTTCAGGCACCCCAGCCCCCGCCCGCCCAACTGACCACCTAGATATTTAGCTAACAATGCCTCGCCGCGAGCGACGGCCACCTCCGGCGCGCGCCGTCCCGCTCCGGCGCTGGCCGCGCGCGCCCGCACGACAGGGACCTCGCCTCCGGTCATCGCTATATTTATTGGCGACGCTCATAAGTACGCGGGTCAGGTTATAAGTTTCTACGAAATGAATGGCCGAGGCACGTAGGAGGCGAGCGCCCGCCGCCGCGCTTAACAAGAAAGCACCTCCACCAGAAACTTGGCAGGGGGGCATCACCCCACGGACGCTGGCGTTATAATTAAAAAACAAAAGAATACAGAGCCACTCAGCCTCTTGCCCGCCGACGCTGCTCGTTCGACTGTCATGCGAAAAATGCAACGACTGACAATTAAATACTAAAGAAGAATGGAGAATTCTACAAAATTAGGAACTTTCTTTATCGGAGACGCTTCAACTGTAATTGGGTTTTATGAATTCCTGAAGACTTTGTTTTAAGTGGCACAGAAATAGAATGCACTCGTTAGCATATTTAAAAGAAAGACTTAGGGTGCTTGACTGTAAAATCTTACTTATAAAATTGGACAGATGTATCTACTTAGTAAGGTACCATAATATGGCTGTGATGAAAAGGTTTTAAGGTATCTAGTACAAACATTCTTCATGTTGGATGCTGCATTTGCTTAGGTACTTTAAACATGACCTTTACGTATTATAACCTAAATCATTCACCGCTCGAAAAATTCAATTACAATCATTTTCTGGAGTGGTTTACATATTCATTCACCTAAGAGCGGACCGCACCGCAACCATCGGACACGGAGCACATTAATCTTATAAATAAAGTATCAGACCCATGTGTTGTGAGGCGGTCGTCACAGCTCATGCGGACCGCTCCTATTACAAATACCATTACGGAGTTCGCAGATGACCGCACGGTTTTATAATGCGAAGGCACCGTCGTCCTGCCCCCCGCACCGCGCCCTCCGCCCCGCGCCCCTCACTCGCTCCCTTGACCATCGACCGACAATTGTAAATGGCACATAAAATAAATGAATGTGCAGCGGGACTCGCCTCTGCAGCAGACAATATAAATTACGACCGGACGATTATATTCCGGCGGGAATGAAACGTTTTCCTTCAGATATACACTTTACATCGTGCGCCGGGAAGCTCCTCCGAATAAATTCACGGCTGCCCACCGCCCGCTCTCGTTAGCCGTGCGTGTAATTACCTACTGTTTTTAGGAACTACTTTGATTAGACTTATTACTGTACACAAATGGGTTCTGTCTCGCTTTCCGTATTTATCTTGAGACCGACTGAAGTTATTTCCGCAAAATAAATTGAAAAGTTTGGAAAATTCATTTGCCATCTAATCAGATACACAACGGCTGAACGAAATGAGAAATGATTTTATTTCTGTAAGTAGGTTTGTACAAACACTTTTACACGGCAATCATATTTTAAAAACTGGATGAGGTCAGCGTTTCCTATCTGACTACTCTGAGAACAAAGGCCGAAACAAACTCAGAGGCCACAGTTTCTTTTAAGTCCAGACATAATCTTGGTCAGATCATGTGAAGACCATGTAGATTGGTTTCTGAAATGGTATTTTGATGAAAGAACCACACAGATTGAGTGGACCTGTCCAGTCAGTGCACGCATTTGTCAGTAGTCGTGCAGCTCAACTCAAAACTTAAGGAGCTCAACGATTCAACGGATAATACCAAAGAAAGGATATTTGGGTAGGCCGCATAAATTACTCAAACTGCCAGACCATGATTAAAACTAACTGAGAAAAAAAAATGAGAAAAAAACCATGACCATGATGAAGACTATGTCTTCACATTTTCAATATTTAAAATAATAAATTAAATACTTTACAAATTAAATAATCATGTCATTGTATATATAAAAAATCATCAATATCAATGTGTATATAAAAAACCGGACATAAATTTAGTCAGATCATTTGAAAAAGCATAATGATCTCCTAGAGTTTAAGAGTATTTACAGTTCCCCTTTGGTTTTGAAATCCAATAACACAAGGAAGTAGTAAATGGAAAACATCGATCTGTTGTTGCTGCTGCCGCTAATTTTAATTTATAGTATTAGGGCGTCAGATCGCGAGGCGATCTCAGCAAGCGCTGTCGTTAATTACAATAATATCTTATCAGACATTTACAAACCAATTTAACACTCGCTGATCATGCACAGCGTGCACTGACAATAATCATCGGGTGAATGAATTTATAATCTTGACAATCATGTTATAGAGAAAATTAATCGGGAAAGTAACTTGCCATACCAACAAACCGAATAGAAACTCGCTTTTAACTATAGGTAATAGCTTTAACCAAAAACGTCAAACACAACAGGTAAAACCGTAACCAGAACTGGAAATTACCTTTCTACAGACATTGATAAAACTAAATAGACTAATCACGAACGGAATGAGTCATCCGATATCGCAGACCAGTCATTTGGTCAGTGTCGCAAAACTAATGACACATAATGACGGCGGCCGTGGGCTGGGGGTGGCGGGCCGGCAACCCGACGCTGCCACCACGTCGGACCATTGTAGCCCGTAATGCAGGAGGTAGAAAGCCTCGGCGACTGTCCCCGGCACAGTCAAGGTCTGTTGGTTGTCTCCCCGGGAGGTCTTGTCGTCCCTGCACTCGCGACCGTCTATGACCACCTGACCACCCCAGCCGCAGCTAATTGGGGTCGTCTACCAACCGCACACCCATCATTTTGATATTTTAAACTAGGTATCTGAATCTCCACACAGAAACGAATGGCCACTGCTACACTACAGGTTACGGTTTTAGGACTAATCAGCCTGGTTTACCATTAGTTTATCTGTGGTACGGGAATAACTTTAAACGTTTTCATATATTAAAGAAAAGAAATGAATTCTTTGGAAACTATATTTTATGGGATCTATGAGTATGCAAAACATCCACGTCACAAGAAATCTTTAACCAATTTCTTTAATTAATATACGAATTGAACTTTTAGACCAATGTTTTTACGTAACGTAAACCCATCAACATACATTCTTATCCGGGTCTGTGGATGCACAAACCCAGTTTACTGCATGGTGGACCCACTGCACCGATTACATGTGCAGGCGCACGTACGCAGAAAATAACACTTAATAGCAGCTTATTGTGCGACCCGTTCCGGCTACTACTTACATCTACGTGGAATACGGACTGACGGCACGGTTGGCGCAGTGGTTAAGCGATTGACTGCTGCGCTGCGTGTCGCGGGTTCGATTCCTGCACGGAATAAATATTTGTATGACCTACAAGTAGTTGTTCCGGGTCTGGCTGTTTGTGTCTGTGAGTTTAAATGTTTGTAAACGCACCCACGATACAGGAGAAATTCCTAGTGTGGGGCAACGTTTTAAAAAAAAAAAAAAAAAAAAAAAAAAAAAAAAAAAAAAAGAACTAGAGTTACTAACATCGATCACTGCATTACTAATAATTATAATATATGACCGTTGTAACTTAGACTGAGGTAACTTCCTGAAAGAATTACCTACTTATACCTGGTTTAATCAATAGACTTTAGTATTTTTGGAATATTCCTAAAGTATGTACTATGAAAGAAAGAAGGCTATAAAAGTATAGGTTTTTTTTTATTTAATTACCTACTATTTAAAGGTCATACCAAGTTTTAATATGTGATCAATTAACAGTTGAATTATATATACTCGTACAGTAATATAATATTTTTATTATTCAATTAATTGGACGAATGCGTATCGCACTATAATTATGTGTGTGTAATATAATTAATTAGTGCACTAATTCGTTTTTAGCTAGCTCATAATCTTATTACCTATCACAATCTGCACATCAATAAACTCATATTTGCTGGAAAATTAGAAAGTTACAGTTTACTGAGCAATTTCAAATGCACTTGGATTTCAATAATTCCATTAACAATTGGACGTGTGTGCGAGCACTTACTTTCACTTCAGTAGATTGTCCACACAGCCCATACATTTCACTCTCCTATCGTGGACATCCAATATAATTAATGTTCTGTTCCAGTAGTCATTTCATATTTTGCAACATGTCATAATTTTTCTTTTGGTTCGGAAAAATACTTACTACGATATTTATTTATTAACTCATCATCACTACCATTACAGGAATTTCCTTATTTAATAGTGTGCCCATAATTACAATTTTATTATTTACTATAACATATTATGTACATCGTGGTTTTTGTGAACTCACTCAGAGAACAAGTAAAACGATCTATGCTGTCTGCTGTCTGATTTTGTGTCTTAAGAAGTTTCAGTGGCTCGTTACAATAAGAATAAGCTAAGGTCCACCTATATTGTTAATATATAAGTAACTCGCATTTAAGAACATAAACTAAATAAATACATTATGTACTTAATAAAAAAGAACATCGATATCAGTTAGGTATGAGGTACGGGCTCGGATCGCGCTCCGTACGTGCATGGGGCCAGAAATGAAATTGATGAACTTTTCTCGCAGCAATAATGGCTTTGGCACGTACCAACATAATTCCCGGCAAAACTTCCTCACATAACCCCCACCCACCGCCAGGGCTGTTCAACACACATCTAATCAAACCACCTTCAATTGAAATTCAATCAGAATTTCTATAGAAACCAATCGTAGGAAAATTTAATTTCTGTGCCGATATAAGTTTACGAAAGTAAGGTGTACGAAGTGGTAATCCGATATCAGCACATCGTGTCAGGAGTAACACGAGTCGAGCAAACCGTAACAGAGTGAGAGTGTCTTCTGTAATGTGCTCGGATTAGACCAGCTCGTGAACGGGAACATGTGCTGCACCCCTGCCACGCGTCACCATCACACAGCAACAGTTTTTCTGGTCATATTAACTCATGCTGCTGTTCAAAATATTCTGAGTCCAGATCTTCGTAGTGAAATAAACCGTAGCCACCTACCTATTTTTTTACTACGAGGTTTTCTATTCTGTGCAAAATCGGAATTTTTTTAATTTTCCATCATCCTTTTAAATTATGACCAGAAATATGAGTAGGTCCAATAGTAGTAATATTGTAAAGAAGTGGGTAATTAAACTAATAACAAAATTATTTTTTTGAGATATAGATCTTGATTCCTTAAAGGTACCTACTTGTTCATTTCAATTGGTTTCCAATTCTTAAACGAAATAGAAATATGAGAACAAGTCAAGCAAAACACCGCTTTTGTAGTTCACAAGTGCTCGCATAAAAAAGTTGATTGTTCCCAATGTTTTTCTTGGGATCCTGCCGTTTTGCCGAAAAGATCTTGCCAAATTTTCATTACCCAAACAAATTTTAGCAACCTTTTTTTACACCATTGCAATATTTCGAATGATTTTAGTACGCATATTTTCATTTGGTCAAATTTTTACTTGGCAAAATATTACCAAGTATAATGTCATTATGGCATTTGATCTTTAATCAAATGATTTATTACAGCAAACAATCTTCAGACAATAAACGTTTTTGAGCGAGCGAAGCGAGCGGTGCCGCGGTAGCGGCCGACGAGTGCCAGACACGACTTGCATTAATAGAAAAAAAGATATTGTTTTTAGTAGGTTACCCGGAACATAACTATTTAGATTAGGTTAATTACTTATTTATATTATTATTTGATTTTGCGTAAAAACGGTTATTCCAACTGAAATATTTGACTAAATAAAACATGTTAAAAGTACTAGTTGGTAAACAAGTTATAGTTTAAACCTTCATTTGTCAAACATTAGGTTTGCGTTACAATTTTTTGTGAATAGATTTTTTGCTAAGTAATAATTTGGCAAATGAAATTATGCGAGAGTTTTTTTGGGAAGTGAAAATTTGTCAAATTCCTTTCGGTCAAACAAGGGAGACCCGTTTTTCTTAGGTATTTCTATACTCCCGTTATTAACAAGTCTTGAGTTCAAATTTTCCAATACAGGACAACCCTAGAGCAGTGGACAACGGCAGCGGGTGAAGGCGAAGAAGGGAGCGCACATCCAATATAAGAAGAGAACAAAATAGGTTTATGTGGAATACTTTGACCATTCGCCCGTAAAGTAACTTCGCTGTACGAGTGACGCCCGCAGCCTCGCGTCCTGTATTTACTTACACAAACCTATGAACATCGACAAAATGCATTACTCACGTAGCTTGTTATATGCTCCGAAATGTTACAACTTTAGCTACGACATTCAATTATTAATTCTGTTTATACATAACATAGAGGCCAGTGTGTTTGTATGTATATCTGTGCATTCGCTAGCTTGCACTTAGGACACAATTTGCATTAGCACCTAAATCAGTAATATATATAGAGACATCGCTTGAATTGTTAGTCTAATTCGAGATGTAGACAGCCATCAAGTATTGAGGGGTGGGCAGATGGGTGGTGGACAGCGACACCTGAACCGGCTGCTAAGGTAAGTCGGTAATATTAGCTCAGGCGGCGACTGCTGGCGGAGTGACGTCCCCGGAGGAT
This sequence comes from Tiliacea citrago, assembly GCA_963921375.1. NCBI lineage: Eukaryota > Metazoa > Arthropoda > Insecta > Lepidoptera > Noctuidae > Tiliacea > Tiliacea citrago. The sequence continues at coordinate 16,171,940 of OY992786.1, read as the reverse complement.
CTGCGCACCTGACAGCTGTTACATTGATCATGCATGAGCTGATACAAAATTATCTTATGCTGCACTGGTCTGATGAAGTTAGTAGAAAATCAAAGCTATTATAGGACCATTGGCATTTTTGTATATCCACAGGGCCTAGACAAATGGCATTCGCTTCGGAGCGATTCTATTTCTACAATCGCTATCGTTATTTCACTTTTTGACAAGTTTTATCGCTAGTTTTCGATTCGAATTCCTTCATACGAATCGAAAATTAGCGAGAACGCTTGTCAAAAAGTGCCACTTGGCTACGCATCTCTATGGAAATTATCGTTCGACGCTTTCGGTACGTTTCATGGAATCGAAAGACGATAACATTGTCTACCTTATTTCTATTCGTTGACTTATGATCACGTGACTTTTCGATAGCTTATGTCAACCGCATACATGTTGTGGCTTTTCTAATAGCTTTATCGCGAATGTTACTTTGTCTAGGCCTTCAGATCCACATATGTACAAAAATACACATTTCAAAAACGTTTCATGGATTAATTCAGTTCATACTAAGTTGACAGCTATAAAGCTCTAATCAAGTTATCGCACGACCAGCTCAGTTTGTCAAATACACATACAAGCTAAAAACTAATCAAGTGAGGCTCACAATTCCTGATACAGAAATGAAGCCAGCGCTACCGCCGCTGCACCGCTTAATCAGCGTTGGTCCGCCCGCCCTATATTTGCGTATGCAAAGAGACGCCAGCCGCATTAACGATGCCATATAGCCAGCGTAGCGTGCAGCGATTGGGCAAACACATATCTGCATTATAAACAGCGTCCGGGCTCACAAACGTGCGCTGTGGTTGGCCTTTACCGGCGCACGGCTAATCAACGAGCTGACCTTCCGCAGCCGAACAAACGCTACACCACACTCCGCTGTTCCTCTGCCTGTAAAATGTTCCACTATCTAGCTAGTTAGTTCCATGCACACACGGCTTCGTCATTCATTAACACATTATTTATTCGGCTCTAATGAACTAATCGATCGTGTAAGTAGCGCTCACAAGCCCAATAAATACATGCTACGATACAGAGATGATAATAAAATAGCTGTGCACTGTAACAGTATTCGTGCATGTGCAGTGAATCGATTAAAACTTTCTACTTTCCACGTTCACAGCCGTAGCGCCCACATTAACGGAAAATCTAGACACATTTCTCGGACTCCTCTCCACTAGAGCGTGTAAAGAAAGCGGCCTTTAGCAATCATTAGAACACCATATATGTATGAAAAAAAGTGATTTATATGCATGTTAATTTGTGCACACCATATTAACATCGTTCATTAGATCAAACACGCAGCTCTACGTCATTAGTACACTTGCACCGTAGGCTTTAGAATTTTAGAATGCTGTAAAACCAATCAAATCTGACTGAAGTACGTTTGTATTTGGTTAACAGTAGATCATTCAGATCAATGTAATTCTTATATAATGTGATTTCAGGTGACTACTCATTAGATGAAGACGAACTTTGAATACGTACTTAGGTATTAATGGTAGGTATCTAAAATGAAACAAAACTGAGTGTAACATTTTTGATTATTACCTCTTACATCACTTTAATAAATTAATTAACATTATACATACAACTGTGGTCACAAATAAATAAATTACATTAAATAATTTACTGACATAGATTTGAAATCGAGATGGACGACCGTTTGGTCTCAGAAGGGTGTCCGCAAAGGACGGTACTTTGGTTTGAGGTTATTTTGTGTGTTGGCGCGGTGGAATCGCCGGCGTGGTGAGCTGGGACCGGCGGGCTGGTGGGGCCAGCGGGGCCCGTGGCGCCGGGCTCCCGACGTGGAGACGAAGGCTATACGCTTGCCGTCGTCTGCTCGCCGTAGAAGTACGGATCCACCGCGCCTGCTTTCGCTGGCCTCACCACATACAGGTTCCGCCTTCGAATTAAATACTAGAATTGAAATATTTTGAATTAAAATATGAAGCAAAAGCCAGAAGCTTACAGAAACAAAATCATGTAAACATAAACATCTTATTATTTTGGATTTTCAACAAATTGTTTTACAATTTCATGAAATCTTCAATGAAACCAAATGCCTTTCTGTATCTAATAACTGGGGCAAAGCTAGGAAAGCCAATTAGTTACCTTTTCTAAATGGTCTACTTATAACAACATTGACCACATTTAGAATCCTGCATTATATTCCTCACCTATGGTGTCCATCTGCATGCACTTGGAAGGTAGTTTCAGCGGGAGCTCCGTCGTGACTGAACAATTTCTTCAGAGCGATGATACCAGCAATAGTCAGGGCAACCTTACTGGCGATGAGTGCTTTGCCGGCAATCGCTGCTAGAGTCTTAAGGGCCATGCCTCCAACAATCGTTACGGTAGTAAAAATACCGAGTAACAGGTAAGGTAGTACCTTCTTACCTAAAATCATAATATTTAAAACATGTTAAAAGGCATTCAGATGAACTTTTAAAATGTACAATTAATGCTAAGTTCCAAAATATTTACCTCTACCCCTGCCTTCCGTGGCCAAATCCATTGAAATTGTATGTGTACTCATCAATTGCTCGAACCTTGTGCGCAACAGGGTATCCAGCTTGTCTTCTGTGGACATACCAGGGAAGAAGCGCGGCTCCGCAACCGCGGAGGGTGCGTCAGCTTGCTTCACCAACGTCAGCCCATCGGCGAGCTGAACGCTCTCCTGTACAGCACAAACAAAAACATCATTACACTATTGAAATCACTGAAAACATTAGGTAAAACGAACACTAAACACACGACTGCGTCACCTGTTCCACTGCTCTTGTGAGTGCCATTAAGGCCTTGCCCTTCAAACACATTGACATGTGCTTTTGCGCACTGCAATCGTCGTAAAGTTTCTGTAAAACAGTGAACTCTCCTGTCGACCACCACGAGCTGTCTTCAGCTCGTCCACTGTCAATTTCGTTCTGTGCTGAATCATCGACCTCCATCCTTCGGGATCTTCGAGGCCCGTGCACATTGCTCGCAGCGACGACCACACAGATAACTGATACAACGTATATCCGGAAAGCGGTACACATGTTCGTTTTTGTCACACACAGCACTATAACTATAACTGAACGTGTATGAGGGTGGTCCAGCAGCGACTGCCTGGCGGTGGCGCGGGTGAGAGCTTATAACCGTGCGCCACTTGGCCGTTGAGCACCACCAAACATCCGCTATTCCGCACTAATTCTCCGCACGCGCACTTATGTAACTGAACTTGAAAATGATCGAGAACCATTTTCCAAGCCAATTTCTCCGATAAAATGCACGGTAAAAAGCAAGACACATATCTGTTACCAATTGCAACGAGTGCTGTACCTACTTCACGTTCACGTGTGCGAAAAAGCGTAATTACGAGGCACTTGCGTGCGTTGTGAACACCATTCAGTCCCACATTACATTCGCAAGAGACCGATTTTCAGTTGATTAGTTGCCGTCGAATCTGAACTGGTGGAAAATATTTCAGTCTTTATGAACGCGTGCGCAGGGTGCAAGGTGGCATAGTGCTAGCATCAGGTGAACTGTATCGGCCTTGCACTCGGGCGCTGAGGTATTGTAAACTAATGTTGAAGTCACTACAGTTATAAGGAACCGCGACTATATACGATTTACAGGAAAGTAAAAGCGGTGCCGAGCCGTGTCGGTGAAGGTGTGATTTATAGTTTTCATAATATAAATATTATATTAGCCACATATTATATAATTAGTATTTATTCAATCTGAACGTGAATGTCATCGTATGCAAAGACATATTGATGAATGGTGTTGCATGTCCAAAGGATGATGGTAGACTTATCATATCGATGGTGTTCGAAGACAGATGTTATGAGTACAGTTTTGGTAATTTTCACGAGAGCAGTTTATAGAAAGTTGAAAGCTTAACACGCTATTACAAATAATGTAAAGTGATAGTGTGTTTATTATTTAACCATTATGTAGAGTACTTATCTGTATTGTCAAGAGTATATAGAACATAAATATTGTTATCCAATAAGTATTCTCAAGAATATTCAAAAACAAGAAATATATATATATACAATACCATTACTTACTACTTTTGAGCATATTGTATTGGCATTCCACTGGCGGTTCCGGAGCTGTAGGCCTCGAAATTCAAATTTTCTTACGTTTGCTGCAATTTGCAGGTCAGTATCAGGTTGTATCTTGATCAAAATATTATAATTCGTGACTATAACAGATATGTATTTACATAATTATAATCATTAGAATCATTAATACATCTCTCTGAGTTAGATTTGTTCCCCAATGTCATGATTTCATGAAAAAGTAATTCAATCTAACTTGATAAACATGTTTGTCTTTGGATCTGTATTTTAGTTTTATGCCACCGACTTCCGAAATTAAAGTTATTTTTCACTTTGTAGTGTTTTTTGGAAGTCGGTTATGTTTTTTTGTAAAAAGTTTTTTATTTTTCACTTTTTAGTGCCGAAAAAGAATTTTCCAAATCGGTTCGTAAATGACGGAGTTATGCGCGAACAAAAAACGCAAGAGTAAACGAAAAGATCATTAATGTAGACAATGTAGATAAATTTTTAGATGTTTGTTGATTTTTCAAAAACCGCTTGTCCGATTTCGATAAAATTTTCATGGGACCATTTGCGAAGACCTTTCCGACAAAAAAATAATTTTTCTAATCGGTTGGCAAGCGACGGGGTTATGCGCAAAAAAACATTTAAAAAAAAATACAAACATCCAAATTGAGAAACCTCCTCCTTTTTTAGAAGTCGGTTAAAAAGTAATTCAATCTAACTTGATAAACATGTTCCCCGATAGTTTGTTCTTGGGATAAATTCATCCCAACTACGGAACCATAGAAATATATAAAACAGTACGGAACCCTTCACTGTGCGTGGTCCGACACGCGCTTGGTCGGTTTTTTTTACTGTGTTTAATACGAATAATGTGCCTACCCTCATAGACTGTCGTTTGCCGTATTTAAACCCTGCAGGGTCTACTGCAGTTCCTGTTCAGGGGTCATTATGTTCTTCCAGAGTGATGAAGTATCCGTGACCCCGGAAAGAGTTTGTCCACAGTTCGCATCTCTCATCTACTGCTCTGTCTTCCAAGGAGGACGTGTGTCTCTAGAAGCTGTTTTGACACTTTAATCGGGTAAGAGGTAGCAGTTGTCCATACAGAGAGTAACAGTTATCTTGGCGGCGGCGGAACGATACCACTGGACATACGAATTTCTCAGCAGAAGAAGAAATAATTATGCTAGTTGTGTGAAGAACCTGCGTTGATGCCAGTGAATGTAAGGCGGCAAAGTATGTTGTAACTCTAACTTTTATTTTCTTAGTTTTACAGCACTACAATTTGTTTGTCAAAGACCTTTTCAGTATTTTGTGCAGTACTCTCACCACGTCATGCCATCTTGCTCTAAGAGGCTGAGAGTCCTATTTGCGTGACGGTTGTGGACTGTGGAGATGGTAAACATGGGAGAGGAACTTATCATTATACCAGCAATGTTCAACGATAATCATCTTACAAAAAAACTGTAGGTAAACCCAAAAAACAACGTACCTACTGTAGCTTCACATTCACTGCTATCGTAATAAGTGCAATGTTATAGAACACTTTATCATTATTTGGAACAGTAGGAGGTGACGTAGACACCGTTCTAAAAGATCTTCAATTCCTTAAGCAGCAGTTCCAATCCATAGGCCTTGTCCTTAACAACTCCAAATTGAAATTTACCTTTGTGACAATACCGACAAACAATCGACTATACAAAAAATTAGCAACAAATTCTATTCAATAGCCCCAGATATAAAAGTTTTGGAAACTTTCCTCAAAAGACAGTTTTACACCTTTCGTCGAGGTAAAAATTATACATTTTAACGACATTTCGGATAGACTTTCTAAAATTAATTTACACTCGGCATTCACCCTTATCAGATATTACTGTTTCGGTCCAAGTTTTATGTATTTTCTCCGCTCTTCCTCTTTATGGAAGCAGCCACACCTTTTAGACAAATTCGATCATATTATTCGAAGTACTGTAACATCCATTTTCCGACCGAGCGTGGCTGCAAGCCGCACTACCCATTCGACTATCAATATCAAGTGTAAGCCTACCCGTTCCTCTCTTCGATCCACAGCACCGAAAAGTTAATCACAAGAATTTTAGCCCCTTTTCAAGTTGACTCTGAAGTGCCGTGCTTGTTCGATGCGGAGAACGCCTGGAAAGTGGCTTGCCTGGATACGGTTCAGCCCGAGAACCCGTCTTCCCAGAGACAGTGGGACGAGCCGCTCTGAGGTCTAGTACGGAATAAAATCATTAATACGTCCACCAATACTGCTGAGTGTACCCCGCCTGCTGGCTGTGGGTGAATGGGAGTCGAGCCTCTGGCTTCAGGCGCTACCTTCACCCAACATAGGGTGGGTGAAGGTGGGTGACACCACATTCCGGCTCGCTATATGTTTGTGTCTGGGCGCTCCTTGCGGGGCTCCACATCACTGTCAATGCGGTGAAGAACTCGCCTCGGACGCTATTGCCTATCCTGCAGCAAGAGCGCTGGTCGGATGGCACGGCACGCTAGCATTAACGACATCATCCGTCGGGATCTTGTCACCGACGAGTGTGCACCCTCACGCCATCCCATCTTCCTAACACGGCGGGCTGGCTGTGGCAGCTGCTACAGCAGATGAAAACATCAATCAGCGCACCTATTTTTTGCCCAAAGAATGAGCATGCTGCCAGCCTTTGGGGCACTTTTCCCATTGACAGCGATGCGGACGAATTTTATGATGCCCAATGCTATCCCCCCTTTTTATAATTTATATTTTATTATAATTATACTTGTACATACTATGTATAGTAAAGTAAATAAAAACAAATGATAAATTATTAGGTAAAGTTCAAAAGTTTTCTTAATAGGTTCAGTCAAACGCCCACCAAAGTGTTTTCTAGGGCAAAATTGTGGTATGGTTGTGCTAAAATCACTTAGTGTATTTGATCACCGACACTTGTTATGACTAAAATAACATAATAGCATTGAAAACAGAAATATTGGCAAATGCCAAAAATAATAAAAGAGTTTAGATTTTTTGGAAAATAAAAAAGAAAAGAAAATAAAGCTTTTGTCACATTTGGTATCAAAAAAAAATATTATTGATGGATTATTATTTTGGGTCATATGTCTCATCTTACCTTGATCATTATATAATGTGCCAACTTAAAACAGGTAGAAGTAGATGGAAAATTTGTTTTCTGATTATTGCAAATGGTGCAGCATGATCAGTTAACACATTTCCCCTTTTTTGCTAAATCTGCATCTCTGTCATCCATCTGACTTCTACACCATCGACATAGTAGGCACTTAAGGCTCAGTGCACGAAAAAAACCCTTTTTTGTCAATTTGTTATCTAATTGTGAGAAAGCTTGAAATAATTGGAACATTAAGGGCGAATTTCACCAATGAAACTGAACGCGATCAGTACATCTAAACCGAGTACTGTCAGTGTCAATATTACAAAGAAAATAATTACACTGACAGCTCGTCTTGGTTTATGTGTTGATCGCGTTCAGTTTCATTGGTGAAATTGGCACTAAGTCTGTGTAACACAAGTACAGTTACAAGTACAGTTTTCGTGGGGCTAAACCATTCGTATCAGTCACAGCACCTGTTAATAGTTTTCACATTTGTGCTCTCAAAAATATAGTATTTTGCGCCTTTGAAGATATTTTATAATCATAAAATAAAAATTTGATTTTATGTCAAGGATAGCTGAAGCCCAGTGTGTAATTTAAAGTTGTTATGGTTTGCTAAATAATATGAAAAAATACATTAATGACTGGGCTTTTACAAAAATATAGGTTTTTGCAACATTATTTTTCTGCTATATTTTGTATCGAAGTTGAAAAAAGTGCTTCCCCCACATACAAGTAGACCATATAATAACGTTGATTATATTTTCAAAATTAAAAGTAGTGTCTTGTAAAAAGATGATCAAACGTCTGTCTCGCGTAATTTTTCGGGAAAACTTGTTGCGAATATTCTTAATCTATTTGAAAAATCCCTTTACACCACATGCAAACAATGAACTCGATATTTCAAATAACAAATGATATTGTTAAAATTATTTTTCTCTTTCTCAAAATCAGCCGATTTCGTGCACGGCCCCTTAAATCTTTTAAGTGTTTATCCGCAGTGGTTTGCGACCAGCTCGCTATGCTAATAGTGCGCTTTCTTGAGCAGAGATGAAGCACTCGGTTATGTTTCTTACTGTTTGTACACTGTAGGCACGACTGTCACTAATCTGCTGCAAATCCTGTAATGTATCCTGTGCCCCATCACCGTTGATGTCAACTAATGTTGATGTTTTAATGGATATTTATCTCTAGGGAGGTAATGCAGGTTATTCTGATTTTTTTTGAAACCATAACAGAAGTTTTTCTTTCGTAAAAGACTGCTGTCCATTTCAGAGTTACGACATCTCATTTTTCTTAAGAAGTAGGTAGGTGTTTTCCATTCCTGAAACTAGTTTTCCGTTTGGATAACCTAGTCGGATGAGGCCGAAATTCTGTACCTAAGTATTTTGCGAGTTGAAAACTGGAACCGAAACTATGTTAGAGACGTGAAAAAGTCTTCAAAATAGTCTATAGTCGTTAATAGTCTATTTTGATGACTTTTTGTGTGTTTGAATGGGTCCCTGGTTTGTTTAGATTCACAATTGGCGCTGCGATCGGGTTCGGCGATTCTCATTTTATATCATCATTTTATAGCGTTTTTGTAAAATCATCGTCCAAGGGGGTAAAATAGGGGATTTGAAATTCACATGGTAATATTGATATTGTTGCGTTCTTCTTTTAAAGAGATTTGAGCTAACATTTAGTTTTTATTTCATTAAAATCTGTTTTCTTGGTCAAAAGTTATTACATAAATAATCATTTTCAACACATTTTCTCAAAAAATACATTTACGACGCCTGTATACCTACATTGTTCAAAAGTTAAAAATAACGCACCATACAACGGAATGTGCGGTAAAATAGGTAGTCTCACCTAAGTACATGTTTTACCGCATACTCCGTTGTATAGCGCCGTGCGTATCCTTTACGATTTTTTTTTAATTTCCATAAAAAATATATAAGAATTCCACCAAGGAGTTTCACATTGTGAGAATAAATAAGCTTTTGCTCATTACGTTTATCTCTCTTTATAATTAAAGAGAAAATGAGACGAAAGATGTAGTACTAATTTTCACCACGCGCACGTGGCTCCATTTGCAAATTCGTGCCAATTTCATATTAGAAACGTCAAAGATTGTTGTGACTTTCTGACTGATATATATAAACAAAATATTAATATGAGTTCAAACGAGGAATCTGATATTAATATGGTATCTACTCCACCTGATATCTTGAATGAGGTTTTATATCACGGAAGACTCGAAGAAATACTCAATCATTCTCTGAAAATGTTTTGATGGCTTGTTTCATTACCTATTGTACTGTCTTCTCGCAAATGTGTTAAAAAACATTGTATGACACACGTGCGGAAATTGGTATTTAAAAACTCGTGACTACTCATTTGTATAAATCAACTTACCGCACTAGTATCATAAATAACTATTAGCTAACATCAACAACAGGTACAGTATGTATGACAAGAGCGTGACCAGTATAATTTTAATTTTCTACACCTATTTACGGCTAAACCACTGTATAGATTCGAATAAATTTGACAAGGAGATAGATGGTATTCTAGGGAATAGGCATATTTTTTTAAAGGGGGTGATAGAGGGTTGAAAGTTTGTATAGGAAACCCAGCATTTCTTAAGTTAGCGATATGATACTTCTACGCTGTTGGTAGGTACGAAATAATAAATTACGTGTTACAACGTTTTTGTAAAATCATCCCCAAGGAGGTAAATATGGGGTGATTATGGACCTATATAATTGTCTAAGCTAATAAAAAATAAAGGTTTACAATCGATAATCTTGATAGGACAAATAAGTTGTAAAACAAATCGTCTTCTAAGCCGGAAATATGAAAAATACAGAACGGTAACTACATAATGTGTTGTTGACAATTCAATACAATAGCAATATTCATTGCTTTATTTACGTTATCGAGCAGACGTATTTTTCAAGTATACGAAGCAATGAATTTTGAATTTCCTTCATAATCCTTCGTATTGTGTTAGAAAGTGTGTTTCACAATTGGGGTGCTGGACCGTTGCCTATAAAACTATTTTTAATTTCATCAAAGTTACGTTCTCAATTGATATATAATATATTTCAAAGGACCAGTACTTCCGTTGTTACATTAATAGGTAAAAGAAAGCTCGAGCGTGTGCACGCAGTTTGTATTTGACACGAATAGGCAGAACAGACTGTTTCATCGGTACTTCCAATGTTACGTTACGTTCTTGATTGCGAATAGGTAGTTTCTACTTATGATGTTCTTTTGTTTACGATTTTGTTTTTGTTGCGTAGGTGACGACTATTAAGATTGATAACGCTAACAACAATAGTAGCTGTAGCTGTAACTGTGAGTATATGTCCACTCATCAAAAGTGTCTAGGGATCAAGGTATTCTTTAAATATATTTTATTGCCTTATTTAAATTAAATAAAAATGTCTATTTAGATTTATTTATTCATTTTATGAACATAGGGTAAAAAATTATATAGGTAGATGTTTAAAATTAAATTTTGATCCATACTACCCGCCAGAAGGCATACAAAATTGTTTGCGTAATCAAATGTCACATTTTAACAAAACGAAAATGTAAAATAAAATAAAGTCAAAGTAAGTCCTACCTGTCACAATTTCATGCCCAACACTAATATTCAAAATTAATTATAATTGTACAAAAGATTGATTAATTAAATGTTTTCGTATGTGTAGATTGACGAAGTACTCTCTGCTTTGCATTAATAAAGACTTTTCGCGATGTTTGCTTATGCTGGATTTTACACCTTAGTTAATCCTGACATTAAAACTTTTTACAAAAAAACAACCGACTTCCCTACTCCGAGTGATAAATAACATTAATTTCGGAAGTCGGTGGCAAAAAACTAAAATACTTACAGAAAGTAATTTTTCATTTTGTAGTGTTCTTTTTTGGAGTTTCGTTTTGTTTTGTAAAAAGTTTTTTTTTATTTTTCACTTTTTAGCCAGGCTTTGTAGGCTTTGTAATTTATCTAAGTTACAATAGCCTAATGTCAACTGCTCATCGCCTTTTACAAAATATTGTTTTTCCCGATGCAGGTTTTTCTGTTAAGAACCAAGAGAACTGGAGCTGATGGTGACTTCACCATATGCATTATAACAAGCATAAATTACTTAGCAACCCTAATAAAGTGCCTGTAGTGGCATCAACATCGCCACATGCGAACTATGCGTCACACTGACGTCGTCACGCAAATCCTGCATCGCGCAAGCAGAGTTTACCGCGCAACTAGCATATATACAACGTCCCGACATCAACCGTCGGTCAGTTACCCACCAGACACAACACCCGTCTGGTTGGAGGAGCCTCTCTTTTCTATGGTGGATGAGTAACTTTACACCCTGTCCCTCATATCACCAAATGCCTAATCGAATCGCAACAACCCGTGAAATACTTATTATTAAGTTGTTGCGGTGGCCATCTATGGTCGTCATCAGCAGTTCCGCTTCACTAAATGGTGCTTTCCGAGTGCAAATGCATGAGTTACTATAAAAAATATCCAAATTGCTATAGGTGAGCCTATACAATTTGAGGATTTCCCTCGATTTCCATGGGATCCCCTCATCAGATTCTGACTTAGTGACAATGGGACCACCTCGTAAGAATACCCTTTCATAAAAAAGAATTTTCAATATCGGTCCACAATTGACGGAGAAATCGGTGAAAAACATACTGACGAACATCTTACCTCATCCTTTTTGGAAGTCAAGGTTTACTTACATTGCAATAATTAGTAGTCTGTATTTCCGCCGCCGCCACTTCTTATCAGAGGGCTAAAAGTCACCCAAAGGGCAATTGAGAGGGCTTGTAGGTTCCTTACGTGATTGAATTAGAAATGAAAAGATCCGCAGCGAATCAGGGTAATCGACATAACCCGAAAAATTATCAAACTTAAGTGGCAGTGGGCAGGGCACATTGCTCGCAGAACAGATGGCCGATGGGGCGAAAGGTTCTGGAGTGGCGACCGCGTACCGGAAGACGTAGCGTTGGAAGGCCTCCTACAAGGTGGACCGATGACACTGTGAAGGCCGCAAGTATCCGCTGGATGCGGGAAGCACAGAACCGGTTGAAGTGGTGGTGCTTGGGAGAGGCCATGGCCTATGTCCAGCAGTAAAAGTCTTTCGGCTGAAATGATGAAGATGATTTCCGCCGCTGACGCGTGTAACACAATCGCAGCGATTTGGCATCTACATTATAAGTTCGTCGTTCATCGTGAGGAAATCGGCATGTCCTAGAACTAAAAATTCGAATACATAAGACATTTATCAACCCGCACTGGACCCGCGTGGTGGATTACGGCCCACTCCCTCTCACAGAGAGGAGGCCTGTGTCCCAGCAGTAGGAACAATTTAGGCTTATAGATAGGATTATAGATAGATAGATAGATTAAACATTTATTCAGTGCACACAAAATACATAACACGATACACAATAGCACAATAAAATAATAGATATAAACTTCAAAGTTTTTTTTTTATTATTATTTCCTTTATTAATTTAGATACATACAAATTATATTTTTAAATATCAGAATATAAAAATATATAAAAACATTTAAAAATATAAAAAATAGTTGTCCACCGGTATCGGGAGCAGGGTCCAAGCTACCGGTGGCTAGGGCTGCAGAGATAGGAACCTCCTCACGATGCGAGCCGTATCGAGGAGTACTGCCTTCTGAATCAGGCCCTTGATCCAACCACCTAACGAGAGCCTCGAAAGATGTTGCTCGAGACTTTCGGCCATCAGGCCATTGGCCGATACGACAATCGGCACAATGATAGCCGAGCTCACATTCCACATGTCAACAACCTCGTGTGCTAAGTCAAGATATTTTATTTGTTTCTCTTTCTCAGCTTTCACGAGGTTCTCGTCATGCGGAATGGTAACATCGATAATCATTGCGCGGCGCGCTAATCGATCTATCACTACTATTTCGGGCTTATTGGCGACAATAGTCCTGTCAGTAATGATACGAGTAGACCGATCCCAGTACAACGTGGCATGGTCATTTTCGAGAACTGGGTCGGGCACATACTTGTAATACGGTACCTCAGAATCCACAAGTTTATATTTCAAAGCAAGTTGCTGGTGAATAATCCTGGCTACTTGGTTATGCCTGTGCAAGTACTCGCCATTAGCAAGACGAGAATAGCCAGAGATAATATGTCTGATGGACTCACCCGGACGGTGGCATGCCCGACACACGTCAACCGTCCCGTCCTTCATAATATGTCTCCGGTAGTTATTCGTCAAGATAACTTCGTCCATAATTGCACAGACAAAACCTTCGGTTTCCCCGAAAAGGTCACCAAAACGTAGCCAGGATACGGACGCTAAGAAATCTACACCGGGTTCATGAAGAGCCCGATAGAAGCGTCCGTGAAGCTCCTTGCTTTGCCATACCTCCTTGCGGTCATCGGTAGTAAGTATTACAGGTTTGCGCCAGTTCTCTTTAGCCATGGAGAGCGGGGTGAGTCCCTTGTCCACTGCGACCACATCACGGTGCATACCCAGTTCGGCTTTTAAAAAATATTCCCTGAGACTGCACACCTCGCGGTTATGGAGGGTCTTTGCATTTAAAAAGCCTCGACCCCCGCACTTCCGCGGGATGTACAGTCTCATCACCGATGATCGTGGGTGATGCATCCGGTTTGCGGTCAGCAGTGTACGGACCCTCCTATCCAGGGCATCTAGTTCGGTCTGAGTCCATTTGAGTATGCCAAAAGAGTACATCAAAACCGGCATGACCCAACCATTGAAGGCGCACCTTGTTTCCGCCTGAAAGAAGACTAATAAATACCTTCTTCAGGCGACCAAAGAAGCGCTCCTTCAACGATTGCTTCATGTCAGCAACGTTGATCCCTAACGCTTCTGACATACCCAAATACTTATAGCTTTCGGATGAGGAAAGGGATCTAAGGTGTATGGAATCCGAGAGTTGGGTTCCTTCGGATTCCATAATCTCTCCTCGTTTTACATGCATGACTGCACATTTGTCCACACCAAATTCCATCCTGATGGCGCTACTGAATGTTTCAGTTACCTTCAGTAGCTCGATCAGTCGTAATTTGTTGGGGGCAAAGAGTTTCAAGTCATCCATGTAGAAGAGGTGAGATATGACCTGACCTCCTCTCCTCAACCGATAGCCTAGACCTGAATCCTCCAACAGTGTACTTAGAGGATTCAGGGCTAAGCAGAACCAAAGTGGACTCAAACTGTCGCCCTGAAATATTCCCCGTTTAATCCATACAGGCTCATCATTCCCCTGGATCTGCCGACATCCTGGATAGCGAAGGACCGTTATTATTATTATGTATTATGTAATATAAGCTCACCCAAATCACGTTGCGGAAAGGGCGCCCACGTCCGTTGTACCCGAGGGAATGCAATACTTTAAGCAAGCCTTTTATAAGATAGTAGAGTTGAAAGTGTTGAAACGGAGAAAGTAAGAGAAAGACAAACAGGACAAAATAAAAACAATTAAATCAAATCAGATGAAATAAAAAGTTTTATTTCTTGTTTTATAGACACTAATTAATAAATCTTATTTAGTATAATTTTACTGGTAAATACGCATATTCTATCAGGAACATGTTTTTAACATTAAAACATAATAAAAATTGGTAGCAATGGCTTCTAACGGCGGAACCGCCGAACCCAATAGACTAACTTCAGTGAAAGATAGATCGCTATTCATGATATATATTTCTATCTATCCTTGTATGTCTCGCAGTCATCGATAAAGGCTATCTATCTAACGAAAACAATAGATAGTGTTCTCTACTTGTCCATCCCGTGCGTTTCGTTACAACCAACCCTGCTTTAAAGATCAACATGGTATAATTAGCCTTAACTATTCTAAATACTTAATTATTTCTTCATTTTAAATAAATAACTGGATTAAGTTATAATTTATATCTATTAAATTAAAACTCTGTAAGTAAATAGTACATTATCTAAGATTTTACTGCATTTTGCTGAGTAAAGTTAGTTACCTAACGAGCGAGAGGAGGCAGAAGTAATTAAACGTAATTTGGACAATTTAACATAATTATGAAACACCGCACATTGTTATGGTTACTTTTTTGTGATGATGTTTATTTCAGTGATTAAATTACTCACTGCTATTTTATTTTAATTAATTACCACTTAATTTTCTCTTATAGTTGATGCGGCATACATAGGTAAGTTCTCTGTGAACTATGTAAGTGATTGAATCCCAAAATCACTTTCCGAGTCGATAACTTCTGTGACTATATCAAAATCACTACCGGTTAACGTACTTTCAGTTGAATCGGACATATTTTTTTAAGATTATTTATAAAGTGTTCTTTTTCCAGTTAATTAGGCGCATGGGGTCAAATTGAAAAATATGTAGGTTCAAGCAATGATATTATATTAAACAGATATTGAATCGAAAACTTCCTAATTGGGACGTATTGACTTTAGTCTACGACAAGCATGGCGACGAGTAATACGCTTAGTTGCAGCAGCTAATAAATTCAAAAAATGCCATCGTGTGTATTTAGAAAGTGTACCAATTATGATACCAAAGTTAATTAAACACAAGAGATCTTATACCACATGTAAGTACGCAATATACTTCAATTTTTTTAATATATTTCAATTATTTTCCTAATATTCTCATATTTAGTTATTGTTATTCTGTGATGCCAACATTCGGTGTTTGGTGACCAGAATAATGTTTGTTTACATTCACGCGCAATTGACAACACTAGTTGTCTCTTTTTTGTTGTTGTTTTTATAAAGCCATCTCTCTTGTATCATTTTTACTTGTAGTGAAATGTAAAGTGAATGAAAAGTGGGTACCTATTGCTAGACCGGGATTTGCTCCTTTTACCAATCTGGAGAAACAGACGTGTGAAAAATAGGCAGGTACCCTAGGTAAGTAGATATGTATTTTCTAATTAGAAAATTACTAAATCCTATACCTACAACGGCTGGTCTCGATGGTTTAAAAGGTAATCACATTACCAGTTTTAGATTTAGGTAGGCACTTATGGCAAGTATAAAACTGACCCGAAAAAAAAAAAGTAAGGCATTTGAAACTACTTAAATAGGTACTTACGTAGTATGAGTTATCGACCCCATATCCGCCAACATAACGTAGGAGAAGGTTTTTTTTTAGGGTTCCGTAGTCAACAAGGAACCCTTATAATTTTGGCCATGTCCGTCTGTCTATCTGTCTGTCCCCAGCTTAGCTCAGAGACTCTTAGTACTAGAAAGCTGTAATTTGCCGTAATTACATATTAATAACGCCGGACAGAGTGGTAAAATAAAATCATGAAAAACATATTTGTTATTGGATATGTGAAAAAATTCATGGCAGTAGTATATATGTTACGGCTAATACCCGAAGTGCGGCTACACCTAGTTTTAGCCGGTTAGAACTAGGTGTAGCCACTTACTCTTGGTTAAACCTAGTACGAGCCGATTGTTTTCGGGTAAAATCATTTGGGTTAGGTTAGGTTAGAACAGTAACCATTAACAAGCGAAGGCGAGCGAGCGAAGCGAGCGTGCCGCGGCAGCGGCCGCCGAGCGCCAGATCCCCTCTATTGTTGGTAAATTGGTTTTATCCAACAGGGATTGTCTGGACCTATAATTCTAACCGGCTAAAACTAGGTGTAGCCGCACTTCGGGTATTAGCCGTAACATCTATACCGTTTAAATAACGAAATTAAAAGGAAAACTATCACAGCTAAGTAGGCTTTACCTACAAGTTAATGAGTAATAGTCGATCAACTTACATTTGCAGTTAGAGAATTGACCGTGACGGATATCGATGTATGGGAGAACATGTTTTTCAACTACAATGTTAATTTTGTTTTTGAACCCTTCATTGTGCGTGGTACAACACGCACTTGGCTGGTTTTGATCTTTACAGTCAGATGTGTTGCTATAATGAAAATTAACAAAGAATTTCTGGTAGGACTTTACTTTAACATCCATACGTAAGGGGTGGGAAGGGATCCCAAGTGTTGAAACACTATTGTTTAATTTATTGTATTGACATCGATTTAAAGGTCAGAAGAGGTGGGGGTGACGAATAAAATGAAGGCGGAAGTAGCAGGCCCTCTCCCCCTTGATTCCCGAGAACTTTCAAGACTTTAAAAAATAACCACGACCCTAATCCTTTTTTTTTTGTTTCTTGGGTGGAAAATCCTCATGGATGTCCTCCGCCCTGGGGCGGGTGGAGGGATCTGTCAGACTCTTACTGACTGAAAACCACCCCAGTGTTCCCTTCCTACCCCTGGAACGGGGGATCTTGGCATCTGTTATTACTTCCGCAATCCCCGCCTCTAAACCTTTTTTTTTTTTTTTTTTTCACGCTGAGAAATGCATTACGCATGCCCGCTCGTGGGGGACGAGTCGGGGTATGTGGGACTCCTGTCACTACAGTATACCCACTAAAACTCAGCGGTGTTCCCACATCGCCGTGTTGGGAGGGCCATGGGATAACGGCTCAGCCTTTTCTTCCACAACCCTCCCGGCGCATGCCCGCCTAGCTGGCGGGCCCCTCATGCCCCCCCGTTACTGGGGGGCTACGGGAATGGCCGGGAACACCTGGCCATTCCCGTCCGACACTGGTGGAGGCCTGTGCAATACAGGTAAGGGTGCCCCCGCACCCGTTGCCTGCTGGCCTCCACCTGGGAGGAGTCGGAGATGACGTTCAAACTGACGTCTTCTTCGACCCCTCCTCCGCCTTCGGAGCGGCGCCGCGGCAGGATCGTCCTCCCGCGTGCGCTCTGCCGCCTCCTTCTGGGACATGACGTGTTCGCAGAAGGAGGCGACTGCCGCCCAGGACCCCTCATCCCTCAGCATGGCGTTAACCAAGCCGGGGAGTGAGAGGTCCGATCCAATCACCGCGTTCAGACTGTGGCGCGGCTCGGACCACGACGGGCACACCTCGAGGGTGTGCTGCGCCGTGTCCTCCGCCACGCCACAGTGGTGGCACGACGGCGTCTCCTCCCGTCCGATTCGATGCAGGTACGATCCGAAACAACCGTGTCCGGACAGCACCTGCACAAGACGGAACGAGAGGAACCCGTACGACCGCTCGAGCCAGTCTCGCAGGACTGGCCCAATCGCGTCGAGGGTTCGGCGGCCGAAGGCTGCAGTGGCGAGTTCCCCCGTCCAATGGACGACGATGGCGTCTTTCGCCTCCCGCCGGACTGCAGCCCGCTCTTCCGGGGCTGGGCGTTCTCCTCTCGCCCTCCGCCCCGCCGTCCATTCATACACTCTGGCGAGCACCCACGCCTCGAGTTCCCAAGGAGGGGTGCTGGCCAGAGCGCATGCTGCCGCAAAGCCCACTGTGCGATGGGCCCGCACCACACGCTGTGCTATAGCCCGTTGGGGTGCCCGCAAGGCCGCGGCGTTCTCCCTCCTGTGGAGGGAGTCCTCCCAGATGGGAGCTCCGTAGAGGGCCATACTCCTCAAGATTACGGCGTAGAGTTGCCGGCATCGCGCGCTAGGTCCCCCCAAGTTGGGAAGCAGCCACGAGAGGGCGCCCGCGGCCTTCAGCAGGCGCGACGACAGCCCGCTAAAATGCGGACCGAAGCGCCACCTGCTGTCGAGTACAAGGCCCAGATATTTCATCTGGGCCTTCACCTCAATTCTGGCGCCCACCACAAATATGTGGGCGTCAGGTGGGGGGCGCTGCCAAGGGCCGTGGAAGTACACGGCCTCGGTCTTGTGCAGCGCCACCGTTAAACCTAGACGGTGGATCCTCCCTGCGACCAAGGATCCGCCCGCCGATGCCAAGTTGGCCGCCTCCCTGAAACTCCCCCCCCGGGCGGTGAGGAGAGTGTCGTCCGCATAGCAGACAACACTCGTACCTCGGAGGAGAGTTCCAATCGTACAGACGGCAAGAGCCAATCGTAGCCGACGTTCCAAAGGAGAGGTCCTAAGACTGACCCCTGCGGAACGCCGGCCTCAACGGCGTACCGCCGGACTTGGCCAGTCCTATCCACCAGGACGATCGCCCGATCCTCCAGGTAGCTGGCCAGCAGACTGCGCATATGTCGAGGCACTCCGTGGAATCGGAGCGCCTCTAGGATGGTGGAGTGGGGAACGGAGTTGAAGGCGTTGGCTATGTCGAATGACACAGCCAACAATCCGTCCCTCCCTTCCATCGCCTCCTTGACCAGGCCCTTAAGGCAGGCCAGCGCGTCCACCGTGGAACGCTCAGCCCGAAAACCGAACTGAGCGTCCGACAAGTCCGGTCCGATACTCCGCAGATGGCCCTTTAGGCGGGCAGCGACAATCCCCTCGAACATTTTGCCGACCTCATCGAGCAGAACGATGGGCCGGTATGCCGAGGGGGAGTCTGCTGGGCGGCCCTCCTTGCGAAGGAGGCACAACTGTCCCTCCTTCCACGGTTTAGGGAACCTTCCAGACGCAAGGCATGCGCTGAAGAGTTCCCGAAACCTCTCCTACATTTTAGTGGCAGCGATCGCCACTACTCTCGCCGGAACACCGTCGGGGCCCGGAGCTGTCTTCTTGGCGCGGATATGAAGAATCGCCGCGCCAAGTTCCGACTCCGTGACAGGAGGGGCCTCCTCTTCTTCCTCAGCTGGCGGAGCTATCCCCTGCGGTGGGCCCATCACTGGTGGGGTGAAGTTGTCGTCCCTGCACGGGAACAGGGACTGAACCACCCCATCCAGAAAGGAGGGCTCCAGGGTCTCGGTGACCGGGGGACCAAAGGGACGCAATTTGTTGTGCGCCGCCTTGTATGGTCTCCCGTAGGGGTCGTTGTCGAGACCCTCCAGCAGCTCTGCTCTCGCCGAGTCTCTGGCGGCGGCGATGGCCCCACCGAGGACCATTTTTGCCTCCAAATATACCTCATAGAGGTGGTCCTCGTTGGCCCGGTCCCGTAGACGCCGCCGCCGACTCCGCGAGTAGGCCCTCCTTGCCGCCACACACGCTGCTCGAAGCCCCGCCAGCTCCACCGACCACCAGTACACGGCGCGATTGGGCAGTGGCCGGCGAGACCGAGGCATGCTGGAGTTGCATACCTCGGTCAGAGACTCCCTCAGGTGCCCCGCCACGGTGTCCACATCTAGGCCGGCGGAAGGCGGCGAAAGCCAGTCCTGGACGAACGCCGCCTCCGCCGCCGCCTCCCCGTCCAGGCGGGCGAGAGCCCACCGTGGAAACGGTGATCGCCCCGAGAGGGGCCGCGTCCCTCCGGGGCCACTGGTGGAGATGTCAAACCGCACGTAGCGGTGGTCCGACATAGTCTCCACCAGGTCCACCCGCCAGTTCAGCACGCGCGCGGCTAACGCAGAGGTGTCGAAAGTGACGTCCACTATTGAGCCACCCTGCCGCCGCGCCGCACGCATGTCTGGACGCTTCCTCTGTTCAAGAGGGAGAGTCCAGAGGAGGCTGCCCACATCTCCACTGCCCGCCCACGTGCGTCGGTGGCCGGGTTGCCCCAGGTCACCGACTTGGCATTCAGGTCTCCCAGTACGGAGACCTGACGCGGCGCCGCCCTACCGACCACGGCCGCCAAGACTCCGAGATAGTTCTCGAAATCCTGAAGAGGGCGGTTTGGGGAGAAATAGACCCCCACAAGGGCCAAGTCTCCCCACGCGGCGGCCACGTATCCCGGTCCCCTCTATAATAGCGAGACGGGAGGGGAGTCTGTGGAAGACCGCGCCGCTAGTGCCACCAAGCCGTCTTCGTCACCCAGCCAGCTGCCGGGGATCGAGTAGGGCTTGGCGACCACCGCCACGTTCACCAACCACTCGGCCATGACCTGCACTAGCAGGTCCTGGGCCGCTCTGCAGTGGTTGGTGTTCGCCTGGAGGATGCGATAGTCGCAAACCATTATTCCGACATCGCACCAGTCTCCTCAGCTGCCGCCGCTGGAGCTACAGCGGCGACGACGGCGGCGGCGGTAGCAACAGGGCGAACCTGCGCCGGCACCACGCCCTTCCTCGCGGGGGGCTTGCAGTTCCTGCCCGCCATCTTGTGAGCCGTGGGGCGGCCACTGGCAGCACACGCCGCGCAGTGTGGCGAAGCGGTGGAGCGGCAAGCGGCACTCCTGTGTCCCTCCTGCCCGCATTGGAAGCAGGCGCCTCCCCAGTCGAATTTGGAGGGACACGTGGCTCGGGTGTGGCCGAACGCGAAGCACTTGAAACAGCGCACGGGCTGTTCTTCGAGTGGCCGGACCACAGCCGAGCTGAAGCCCACAAGCAGCCGTCCCTTGGTCGCGGCAAGGACGGCCCCAGCCGCGGCGACTGAGCACTCGACGCGGATGATGCCCATGCCGCGGCGGCCGAGCCTGATGGCTCCACCTTTCACTGCGCCAGCGTCGCAGCCTCCAGCCGCCGCAACGGCCACCACCACATCCTCTTTGGTGACCGAATCGTCCAGATCGGCCACCTCCAAGGCTGCGGTCTTAACAGGCCTGACGACCGTTGCCGCATCCGCGATGACCTCTTGCAACTTGCAAGTTGCGAAGAGGTCTGCGTTTGTGCCACGCCGTTCCCCCGAGAACTCGAAAATTCGAGCCCCAGTTAGGGTTCGGCGGCACGTGATATTGCTGATCCCCAGCTGGGAGGGATCAGCGTTGGGGCGAGCCCGTTTTAGGACGGACTCGTAAGTTTCGCCCCGCTGCGCGGCCTCCGGGGTGATGGTCACCACGACGGCCGCGGTTTTGGGAGGAACCACCTTCCTCCCGCCGGCTGGAGCCCTTTTGGCTGCAGGATCAGTCGCAGCGGGCTTGGGGGCCGACTTTTTCCCCTTTTTCTTCCCTTTCTTGACCACTTCCGTCCACGACTGGTTGGACGGGGTGGTGGAGGGAAGAAGGGCGTCTTCCTCCTGCGAGTTCTGGGAGGCTGCTGGAGTGGCAGACGACCCAGACGCTCCCTCCGCAGTTGAGGTGGGGGCATGAGGAGCCGCCTTGGTCCTCTTGCCCTTACCCTTGCCCTTGGAGGGCCTCGCACCCGGTACCGGGCCTGCTAGAGGCGCAGGTTCCGGCTCCCTCGGCGGTGGCCTCTTGTCCGCTGCTAGCGGCGGGCGGAGCCGCTTTTCAGGCAAGAGCCGGTCCTCGATGCCTGCGAAGCAGGCCCTGGTGAAGGCCCTCTCCTCCATGACAACCCTGCGGAACATTTCCTCAAGGCTGGCAGGGGAGGAGGAGGAGCCTGTCGCCACCGGACCCGGGGCAGATTGCGCAGGCCTCGCCGTGACCTCAGCCAGCTTCTGGTGTAGCTGGCTGACCTCCGCTTGCAGGCGATCCACTTTCGCCTGCAGCTGCCGCGTCTCGTCCGTGGCAGTCCTCTTCACCAGCTCCAACACAATGCCTTGCATGCTGGCAGCCCGGCATTTGAGGGCCTTCTGGAAGGTTCCCTTTAAATTTGAAGACTTGGAGGCGACCTCCAGGACCTCCTCCTTATCTTCAAGCGCCATGCGCTCCAATTCTGCCAGGGAGTGGTCAGCATACAGCACATTGGATGCACCATAGCCAGCCCTCGACCTGGCGACTTGCGCCTGCCGCTCCTTGGCGGCGACCCTCTCCTCCAGGTCTAACTGGAGTTGCGCCCTTTTCGCCAGATTTAGCTGGCGCTCGGCGTCCATCAAGCCCACAACGTGGGTATGAGCCGCAGCAGAAGTCAAAGCCTTTTTCGACTTCGACTTCTTCTTCGCCTTACCCACGGCCGACTCCGAGGAGCCCTCGGACCTCTTTCGCTTGAAGCGGTCACTTTCGGCCGCCGACGTGTCCATGTTGGACTCGTCGGAGTCCGACAGCTCGTCCGGCCTACAAAACAAGCTGGCCGCAGATGGTGCGCGGTCAGCTTCCGACGCAAAAGCGCCGCCGGCATGGCCCTGAGAAGGGCCTTTTGGTTGGCCCTAAGAAGAGCCGTTGGGTTGGCCTTGAGAAAGGCCGTTGGGTTGGCCCTGAGAAGAGCCGTTGGGTTGGCCCTGAGAAGGGCCGTTGGTTTGGCCCTGAGAAGGGCCGTTTGAATCGCCCTGGGAGGAGCGATTCGTGATAAAACGACCAGACGCATCCCGCGTTGGCTTACCCATCATAATAAAATTTAAATTCTCAGTATTCGTAGACGACCGCATGAATATCTACGAATCACAGCGCACTTTAGCCGCCGGTCTGCCACTCCGTTACGGTGGTCAGACACGGCGTTGCCCGGGGGAAACTACGTGGAAGTATGCGCTGTGGGGGATCCCCCCCCGCCTCTAAACCTAACCTAACCTTGTCAGATCCACCCTAGAAGGATTTCAAAGGATAATCCCACTCTTACGTCGTTGGGTACTGCAATACCAAAAATTTTATGGACTAACGTCAGTGGTACTACAGTGCCAATATGAGGAACGTTCGAAAATAAATGGTTCTATGGTTGAACTCTGATTATAAACATGATTGAACTATAGCTCCTTGATTACGTTATCTATAGTTTTTAATACACAGAAAAAAATATAGATGGCTCTGAAACCAAGGGCAAAAACATTTTTCAATACTCTGTGGTTTAAGCGATAAGGAGTACTCAAAAGTTATAAATTCTTTAAATATCTGGTATCTATTTTACTGTGTGCACTACATTAAATAAATAATTATTTATTTACCACTAAACCTTTTGTATGTACCATAAAAGTTACTATTTTGTAGCCCCGCTAAATTAACATAACAATCAAATCCGATAGCGAATCGAACACTAGTGAATAGAGCGGTGCAGTTGTATTTTAATCAATCAATTCAGCCTATAACAGTCCACTACTGGACAGAGTCCTCTCGCAAGTTGTACCTACTACAACACCTAATTCTCCGCCTTATAATAGTAGTGTTAAGGCTCGTACAGACTGGAGCGGTATCGCGGGCGCGACAGGTAGTGCGACGGCGCCGGCGCGGCGGGCGGCGGTTGTAGTAGTTCAAATGTTACCACAGGCATGTAGTTTACTGTACTTTACCTTCACTATCCACTGGCAGTCTTTATTCCAACATGCTTGCGTACACCTATAAAATACATTACCTCCAGTACACTTTTACTGCTAAGTACAGACGCCAGCACATCAAGCTACTACAATCTGTCAAATTTCTTTAAAAGGTTTTCAACTTTATCGTTAAAGCATAAGGTTCAAGGTTGATTGGGAAAATTTGGGATTCGGGCAGCTTGACTTGCTGGCGTCTGTACATAGAATGCATACAAATTAGCATGCCATATAATGTGTTAAGTAAATCTATAACAAGTCAGTACAGTAGGTACAGACGCCAGCACATCAAGTTACTAGAATCTCTCAAATTTCTTTATTAGATTATCATCTTTATTCCTACAGCATAAGTTTCAAGGTTGATTGGGAAAATTTGACAGTTTTGGGTAGCTTGAACTGCTGGCGTCTGTACAACACAGAAGTCATCTATAGCTTCGTATAGCGACGACTCGGATGCGGGTTGTGGGCACACGAACGAATTATCTTTAGACTCATAGGCTGGGTGCTTGGCATCGAAAGTGAAAGCTTCGCTTCGCCGCAGTAGGGTAAAAACAAAACCAAACTAAACGCATGATTAACAATACAATACTATAGTCATCAAAACTCGACGAAACAAAACGTGCTTTTACTGTCATTGACATGACGTTTTATTTTGACAGCTGTCAATGGTTTAGCCAGCTGTGCAACCAAAACACCGAGAAAACACGTTTTTAGTTTAAAACATCAGAACAACTTCATTCGTCTCCTGCATAATATAAAATGAAAGGTGAAAGTGAAAAAGATCCTAACGATCTCAAATTTTACGGTAGTGACCCAGGAGCTGTAAAATTTGGAAACTTTATAAACTATTACTCATTCCACGATGTGAGCGAAAGGATTAACAATCTTCATCCACAAATGTTTCCAGCACCAGTGGAGAACCAGCACCAGCTTGTGTGCCTAGACGTCGGTTGCAACACAGGAGAACTGTCCAAGGCTATATATTTGTACTTAAAAACTGTTTACCCAAACTGTGAGATCAATATGTTAGCCGTGGACATTGATTCTACATTAATAGAAAGGGCCAACGAGTCCAAGGAATACCCTAATATTAAGTTTATTACTTGTAACATTATGGATCTAAATGACCAAATTTATATCCACAATTATTTGAAATCTTGTAAACACAAAGCTTTTGATTTAACATTTTGTTTTTCAGTAACTATGTGGATTCATCTGAACAATGGAGATGAAGGATTATTAGATTTTTTAAAGCATATAAAATCTATCTCTAGAACAATTATAATTGAGCCACAACCATGGAAATGCTATAGAAATGCCCAAAGAAGGGTCAAGAAATCTGGCAATTCTTTTGATCTTTATGAATCTTTGAAAATAAAAAGTGATGTAGACTCTGTTATTGAAAAAACTTTATCAGAAGGCTCTCACTTCAAAACTTATGAATCTCAAAATTCTTCTTGGAACAGGAGGGTTCAAAGCTTCCATTCTTTAAACCCATCAGTCTGTACATAAGTTATAGCATTCTTAAGGAGAAATTACAGCTATAAAAAATAGCATTATTTTAAAAAACTTGAGCAGCAATATCATTTTATTTAATTCTATGGTGCAGTATCCACAGTACTTACATAAAACAATATTTTTCTATACAAAAAATAGTTAAGTATAACTTATTCTTAGATACACCCTTGATACCCTACCTATGCTATAATATTTTTACTTTAATAATTATGTGTATGAAACTGAATAAAAAATATGTACAATATTATTACCTTTCACTTTCAAAAAGTGTGAAGCCTCAATCATTACTAAAAAGTTTACAAAATAAGTGAAATCTTTTATAAATAAAACTATTTAACATTTTTAATGTTTTATTCTAGGTTGTGACTTCCTCTGTGCTTGATTCAAACTCCAGCTTTACATCTCCACCTAATCCATCTGTGTCCATCTCTGATTCTTGAGCATTTAACATGTTTAGTGTCACCTGGAAATAAAAACAAAATAGCTGGATTAACAGCAACATAACAAGCAGTTCCACATTTATATTTCCATTCCATTTATATTTACGTTTCCCCATGTATTATTCATTTTAGGTCTTAGATTGTTTTTGGAGTACTATAGGGGTAGTAAATGATAAGGGTGTATGAAAAAACCTACTGTCAGTAAAGATATAAATAAAATTTGCAACATCATGCTTATTCCTGGAGGGAGAGGTGTTTAGTACACCCACATTTCTTCAGTTAAGTATGTCTATGGAGTGTAACCTATTGAATAATCTATAGATACTGCACAAAAGTGAAACTAGACCTGTTGAGATAAAGGTGCCGTGTGGATATTATGCTGGGTGAGGGCTGGTATACTGCTTGCTAAAGTCCTTTCTTCTGTCAATTTCTTCTTCACAGGAGTTTTGGGCTGGTGGCTGAAAAAGTGTAAGATAATAATTTTAATAAAACAATTATTACTATGAAAAAGCAATGTTACTATACTCCATTTGCAATAAGATTAGAAATTTAAATAAACATTTTTTACGGTCCGTTCAACCGATTTTGATGTCTCAATGATGTTCAAATTTTCTTACGTTTTTTAGAATCAGCATTATTCAGCTACTACTATTCTGGTATTCAGCTACATCTGGTTAGAATGGAAGATGATGATGCTTTTATGATTCTAATGATTATAATTCTGTAAAGCCATATTTGTTATGGCCGCAAATCATATTTAGATCAACATTGAAATCGCGGGCTACCTTAGCGCATCCCCCTACACTAGCGCTAAACAATCCATACCGCCATTTAATATACTGAGCACAGGCAAAACATCTAGAGCTAGAAGCCAGACGATTTTGTTTCCAGATTAATAGATCTAGTGGAGCTCGTAGCTAAGTAATAACGGCCGCACAGGTCGATCCATCAGGTTAAGATACGCTTGCCAGGGTTATACTGTGGATAGGTGACCATCTTTACATACCGAGACTCCTCCGTGCCTCGGAAAGCACGAAAAGCCGTTGGTCTCGGCTGTCATTCGTGGAAAATACTGGTATTCAGCTACATCTGGTTAGAATGGAAGCCGACCCCAACATAGTTGGGAAAAGGCTAGGCAGATAGATCTGGTGGAGCACAGTTTGTACCATGCAATAAAATAAATGCTTTTAGCTTACCCAAGCATTGGCTCTCCCATTGGATGCAATGTCATAGCTAAATCTGCTAACTTATTAAACGAAGCTCCGGCCTCAGTAAATATTTCGCCGACCTGTAATAATTTGTATGAATAATCGTACGTAATCAATGGAAAATGATTGTTTTAAGAATTCTACTGATGTTAAAATGTTTAAAATCACTGGTTACCTTCGCTGCTGAATTTGCTGCAGAATTATTCATCGTTTTAATTAAGATAAGAATATAAACTAACAAGATCAGAGTATTTTTTTTATTTGTAAACAGATAGTCCATGCCACAGATAACTTTTTTTTTGTTTGTTAAATAATAGTTTAATGGCCTGGTTGCAGGGACCTTTCAGCCAAGTCTTTATTTAGTTACTTTGTAAATAGGTAATGATGAAATGAATTCTAAACAATGCATGATAGATGATATGCCAGCCCGTACGCTCCCCTTGAGTTTCAGTAAAGACGTGGCACTTTACTGAGACCTCACGCGGACTTCTTGAGAGAACTTGAAGTGATATGTTGCACTGTTTTGTTTCATTTGGCCTACACTAATGCACGTTCACGAACACTAAATGGTTAATAATCCACCATTATTACACATTAATATTCAGCAACACACAAGTTTTAGAAAATAAAACAAAACTGCTGATCATGACGCTTCACTTTCCCGCCAAGAACTCCGCCACAGATAACTTTAAACTAGTCGTCATAGATAACTATAAACTAGTCAGAGACTAGTCATCAGAGAGGAGAGTCCTGTAGGTGCTTATACATAGGTTTTTGTTTTGTTATTATTTTAATGGCCTGGTTGCTGGGACCTTTTAGCCAAGCTTTTATTTAGTTACAAACTTTGTTTAAATAATAATGAAAGGAATTATACACAATGTATGATAGATAGATGAAATTCCCACCCACCCGCTCCCCTTGAGTTTCAGTAAAGATGTGGCACTTTACTGAGACCTCACGCAGACTTCTTGAGAGAACTTAAAATGATGTTGCACTGTTTTGTTTCATTAGGCTACACTCATGCACGTTCACGAACACTTAATGGTTAATAATCCACCATTATTACACATTAATATTCGGCTCAACACAAGTTTTAGAAAATAAAACAAAGCTGCTAAACTTGAGACTTCACTTTCCCGCCAAGAAGTTTCCAATCACAGAACACATATACTCCTAACGGAGATAACAATACAATACAATCCCTACAGACTAGAGACACACCCAGCGGCTTCAAAATCTGTGTGTACTCAAGTAGCATTGAGGTTATCAAGAATAAAAGAAAAGTAGATCCGGTACAGCTTGGCAAACAAGAGTAGAAAATAATGGGGGCACCACTGTGCTCTTCGTATGGCAACCCGTATAGCGTACCAATCTAGTCTTGATAATTAGCTGTATTTTTGTTAAACATAAATTCATGTACACTTTATTTATGTATAATTTATTCAAATCAGTAATTTCATTGAAGAAGGACGTGTCCTCATCATGCATCTGATAACTAAGTACATAATTTTTTTTATTTATTAACCGTTTAGTGTTTGTGAACGTGCATTAGTGTAGGCAAATGAAACAAAACAGTGCAACACTCACTTCAAGTTCTCTCAAGATGTCCGCGTGTAAGCGTCAGTAAAGTGCGTAAAGTGCCACATCTATAATGAAACTCAAGGGGAGCGTACGGGTGGGGATATCATCTATCAAGCATTGTTTAAAATTCATTTCATCATTACCTATTTAAACAAAGTAACTAAATAAAGACTTGGCTAAAAGGTCCCAGCAACCAGGCCATTAAACTATTAGTAAAAAAAGAAAAGTTCTGTGATTGTTATTATTTGTCATTTATTTTTGGCGTTTTTGATAAAGTTAGGTTAGACTTTGAGGTTATCAAGAATTATAATAGTATTTATTATTCTATTGTAATTATACTAAGAAACACATGTGTCCCATCGATGTTGTTACCAAATGCTAATCAGTATACATCAAATCAAACAATCTACTTACATAAGTTTACATAATTAAATCGCAATAATCTTTCTTAGGTACTAACCTTTATCCGTTTTAATAAAAGTAAAGCGCCTGTTCTCCAAGTTGTCTGCGAGATATTTTTCAAACCTACGACCTACTTACCTACTGAACTCAAAAATGAATAGACCTCCACGGCCACGTATGATGAACAACTTTTATCGCAGCCCAATGCCCCACAACAACCATCAATGGCGACCGAACCAAGGTCCATCGCCTCAATTTTTATGGAACAATCCACATTTTGGAGCACCAGTTATGAGAACTGAAAATAGTGAAGAACACTGGTGTGAGACCTGTGATAGAGGATTCCATACAGCAGATCTTCTTCTTAAACATAAGCAACAGCACCAGGTAAACCAATATCAATGAGATAAAATAAAAATAATATTTTGTTTTAGTAAAAAGCCTTGTTTGCGTATTATGTACATTTTGCTTCTTGTGCTGGAGACATGACTGTATTTCCATTTTCAGATAATTAAACTAGTGTTACATTCTTTTATTGTTTCAGAAATGTAACATAGATGGTTGTCAGTTTATTGCACATCCAAAAGTAATTACAAAGCACATACAAATGCAGCACTCAACAGGTTTGTATAAAAAAATTGCAAACATAAACAATCCTGAAGACATAAAGAAGTGGAGAGAGGAAAGGAAGAACAAATACCCCACCAAATCTAACATTGAAAAAAAAGCTGCTGAAAGTAAAGAAAAAATTGAAAGGGGTGAAAAAATGGCATTGAAGCGTGATTATAGGAATGACAAACATGGATCAACAGGTAATGCCAATTAAAAAATATAATTTCTAATAGTGCTTTCTACATACAACAGTATTTTATCTTTTAAAATTCTCATTCACAGATCAAGGACCCAATTTAAAGAGAAAACATAGTTTTGATAAAAGGATGCAGAATCAGAGGACGACCAGACAGAACATCAAAAGTAATTCTTCATTTACGACAAATAGTCAACCAGCAAAGAAAAAACCAAGAATTATACCTAATCCACCTACCACTGCTGAAAAGAATAAGCTGAAACCATTTACTGGTATAGTCAATATAGAGATGGATCAAAATGCAGAAGATACCGCTGAACCATTAGAATGTAGTAATGATTTATTTGAGGATGATGAAGAATCACTAGTTAATCCTAAAGAAACAACAGATGCTCAAAAGCCAGTGCTTTGTGGAGCCTTAACATCACTAATGTGTCATTACGGAACATCAGATGAAGAAACTGAGGAAAAAGAAAATGAAGTGCTCAATAAATTATCAGAAACACTAAATCAAAAACCAGTTCAACCCCCAAGAAGTGATAACAATAAGATAGACACCCCAGTTGAGGTTAAACCTAAAATAATAGAAAACAATGAAGGTGATGAAGAAGGTCCAGAAGAAGTGAAAATTGTGAAAACGAGTCTAGAACATGACTCTGCTCCTGAAGCAGTTACTAAAACTAAAGAAAAGCCTGTAAAAAAAGCAATGCCACCAAGAAATCCAGAAAGACAAAATTATAAACTAAAACGGAAAATACCATCAACATTACTCCAAAAACTATTACATCAAGAAATTAGAAAAGAACGTAATATCGTCCTTCAATGTATACGGTATATTAAAAAATGCAATTATTTTGAGAAGCCCAACCAATAAATTAATTTCGATATTTAAAAAATATTATTTATTTATGTTATATATATTATATTATTTATTATATAAGAGTCATAATTACATCATTTAAAAGCCGGCCAAGTGCGAGTTGGAATGGCGCACGAAGGGTTCCGTACCATTATCTATAAAAATGGCAAAAAAATCACGTTTGTTGTATGGGAATACAACCCTTAAATATTTGTTCTATTTTAATTTAATTGTTTATTTTTAAATTGAATATATAACTAAATATTCTGTGAATATTTCAAGCGTCTACCTTTTGCCGTTAACAATATCGAGCAAAAAAATCACGTTTGTTGTATGGGAGCCACCCTAAATATTTATGTTATTTTTGTTTTTAGTATTTGTTGCTATAGCGGCAACAAAAATACATCACCTGTGAAAATTTCAACTGTCTAACTATCACGGCTCATGAGATACAGCCTGGTGACAGACGGACAGGCAGACAGACAGACAGACGGCGGAGCCTTAGTAATAGGGTTCCCGTTTTACCCTTTGGGTACGGAACCCTAAAAACTAACAGACTTAAAATAATAATATTTACAGACGCCAGCACATCAAGCTACTACAATCTGTCAAATTTCGTAAATAGATTTTCAACTTTATCCCTACGGTATAAGGTTCAAGGGTGATTGGGAAAATTTGACAGTTTTACTTTCGCTGGCGTCTGTACAAGTATATAAAAAAACCGGCCATGTGCGAGTCGGACTCGCGCACGAAGGGTTCCGTACCATTATCTATAAAAACGGCAAAAAAATCACGTTTGTTGTATGGGTATAAAATAAAACAAATATTTAAGGGGGGCTCCCTTAAATATTTGTTTTATTTTAAGTTAATAATTTATTTTTAAAGTGAATATATAACTAAATATTCTGTGAATATTTCAAGCGTCTACCTGTTGCCGTTATCAATATCGAGCACAACCGAGCAATAAAAACACGTTTGTTGTATGGGAGCCCCCTTAAATATTTATTTTATTCTGTTTTTTTGTTGTTATAGCGGCAACAGAAATACATCATCTGTGAAAATTTCAACTGTCTAGCTATCACGGTTCATGAGATACAGCCTGGTGAGAGACGGACAGACAGACGGCGGAGCCTTAGTAATAGGGTTCCCGTTTTACCCTTTGGGTACGAAACCCTAAAAAAGGAGGGAAAATAATCTGCTGTCAACAGGAAAAGTGCCCAAAAGGCTGGCAGCATTGCCACGTTGTATGGCAATGCTGATTCTTTGGCCAAAAAATAGGCTAGCCCTCTGGGCACGTGAGGAGTCGACCAACCGCTTGGCGATGTCTCGAAAAACTAAGTCGGCACTCGGACCCTATGGACCTAATGTTTCAACCCCAAACGGCTCGAACATATAAGTCCCAATAAGATTGAAGTATTTGCGCCGTTTGAGGTTTTCTGCACCTGCAGCAGCCGCCCCAGCACAGCTCGCCGTGCTAGGAAGATGGGATGCCACAAGGGTGTCGACACACGTTGCATCCCACACCAAAAGCCTACCTACCTTCCAAGGCATTATAGTCATTCCGTCTGGTCTCTTCCCATCGTCGCGTGCCATGTCAAGCCATTGGGTTCTAAAACAGTGGGCACCCGGACGGGTGACAAGAGCACGACGGATGATGGCATTGATGCTGGCATGCCGTGGTACCCGGCCTGTGCTTTTACTGCAGGATAGGCCATGGTGTCAGAGGCAGTCGACACTTTCACCGCAATGGCAGCGATGCGGAGCCACGCAACGAGCACCTAGACGCAGACAAGTAGCGAGCCGGAAGGTAGTGTCACCCAGCATAGTGCCTATGTTGGGTGACGGTAGCGCCTGAAGCCAGAGGCCCGACTCCCACTCACCCACAGCTAGCGAGCGGGCACGCTCAGCAGTATTGGTGGACGTATTAATAAGATTATTCCGTACCAACCTGCAGAGCGGCTCATCCCACTGCCTCTGGGAAGATGGTTTCACTTTCACGGGCCGGTCTGTATCCGGGCAAGCCAATTTCCTGGCGTTCACCGCGTCGGTCAAGCACGGCACTTTAGAATCAACCAGGGAGGGAGCTAAAATTTTCCTGGTCAACTCTTCAATGCTGTGGACAGAGGACAGGAACGCCGGTAAGCTAATATTGCTAATTTTACGGACGCTGCCGCCGAGACCACCAAAACCAAAGACATTAAATGAAATGAAATCGTTTATTCTGTAAATAGGTTAACGGAATCACTTTTACACATCTTAAATAAAAATAAAATATAAGCTAGATGTAGTCGACATTTCCTATCTGACTACACCCGAGAAGAAATGGCAAAACAAACTCAGGGGTCAAAGTATCTTTTAAAGTCCAGACATAATCTTAGTCAGATCATGTGAGGACCATGTAGATCCTTGTCTGAAATGGTCTTTTGAGGAAAGAACCACACAAATTTGAGTGGACCTGTCCAATCAGTGCAAGCATTTGTCAGTAATCGTGCAGCTCGACTCAAGATTTAAGGCGCTCAACGATTCTACGAACAATACCAAAGAAAGAACATTTGGGTAGGCCGCATAGTGCTCAAAATGCCAGACCATCATTAAAACTAAGAAAAGGAGAGAAAAAAAAGAAAAGGATAATATTTAAAGAAAAAATATGGCCCACATAGTGCTCACATTCACAATAAATTAAAGCAGTAAATATTCATGTAATATTGTTTATAATATTCTGCAATGTCATTATGTATAATAGTTAAAAATTTCAAGTTTTCCAGTTTGATCACAAGGCTAGCAGAGGGAGCAGCTCAATCCCAAGCTTTTTTGTCTTCTATTCTAAATAATCAGAAATTTTATAGTACTACCCTTTTTTACAAAGTTTGGTTTTAATACAGCTTTTAAATCGTTCAGTGGGTAAGATTCGAATGTCAGTAGGAAGTTTCTTGTAAAAGCGTCTACAGTGACCCATGAACGAGTTGCCTACTCTGTGGAGGCGAGTGCGATTTACAGCATGATTGTGTTTATTCCTGGTATTTAAACTAAGAATATCGGACATTTTCTTAAAATTTTATATAATTTTGTGTACACACGGCTACACATCAAGCTATACATTTCCAGTATAAGCTGAACTCTCATAGTACGGAAATACTACATAATGCAAGATCAGCTTATACTGAATATGTATAGCTTGATGTGTAGTCGTGTGTACATACAATATATTGAGAGGCTACAGTCAGAATATCTATTTCTTTGAATCTCTTGGACCTACATTGTAAATGGCTCGAACAGCCCTTTTCTGTAAAACAAACAGTAAGTATTACTGTCCGCACAGGTTCCCCAGAGAAGAATCCCTTATGTCTTATGAGGTATCGATATTCAGCAGAGTTTATTGAAAACTAATAAGTATATGATTTAGACATTATCAGGTTTTTTTTTTATGTAACATCACAATTAACCTACTAATATAAGATAGCTAAGTGTTCATTTTCTTGACGAAGAGAAGATTGAATTTAAACTAAACCTCAATTTAAGAACATTAAATAATTACGGATATTTTAATATTAAACTACCTACTTCGGCTAAACGCAAATTTTAGAAAATAAAACAAAACTGCTAAACATGACGCTTCACTTTCCTGCCAAGAAGGCAAACTTTCGACGATTTTACTTATATATATTTTTTTTTTATCTGTGGAGGCAAGTGTTACCAGTTTTTTAACTCCCTAGTTCAAGGGAAAGGACGATGCTCAATTTTAGGTGAACTAATTATTTACAAATATAACTTTGAAACATTATTCAATAAAGTATCGGACAAAATTTGATGTAAAATAATACTTACTGTGTTGCTTCTACTGGGGTTTGAGACAACTAATGTTTGATTACTGAATGGAACTGAAGGGTTTGTGCTCACACGAGTACCTATCATACACTGCAAACAATATGACTTACAATTCATACACTTTTGGGTGCCTCTTGACATTAAAAATTAAAAACGATATTGATTAGTTAGGTTATTTTTTACAAAATTGAACTCGAACTAAATAACTCATTTGTTAACACCGTGATTATGGTTGAGTTATAATTAGATACTAATGACATGAGAATTAATGGAGTGCCCCTTTGGATGCCATTTTGCACATAGGAATTTATTAAAGATTTTCAGTGCCTACGTGATTTTTCCGATCGCTCAATAAACATTTAATTGTTTATTGATAAACGGTTAACAACTGCGTTACTAAAAGTCGAATTATTATTTTACTGGAGTAATCTGACATGTGCCTGTCATTCTGTGTAAGATCTGTCACTTAGTGTAATAAAATGGATAATGTAATGATGATCGGTTAGTTTATAAATAAGTGTAAAATAAATGTACGATAATAAGTGTTAAAGCATATAATAAATATGACCATTTTATTACAGAAAGTGACAACTAGCACATGTCAGATTACTCCAGTGAATTAATATTTAATCATTCGAATTTAGTTCTTAGAATGCAATTTTGTAAAAAAAAACGTATTGTCAATATCGCTTTTAATTACTGTAATCTTATTGTCATAGTTTCTATGAGTATAGAGCTCGGTTTTCAGCGTTCACTGTGCGGCGCGGCGATTCCGTGCTCAGATTCTGCTCAGTGCGAAGTCCAAACGGTCAAAGAATAAAGTTTTTTGTGGGTGTTTTGAATTATGCTGTTGGCACCCCTGAGTGATGACAGCTCATCAAGAGAAACCTTTTCAATCGGCCATTTTTGTCGCGACTGTCTTCGAACATGGTTAGTAATATTTCTAATCCTAGAATATTTCTTGAATCTCTATATCTTGTGGTATTGAATACACTGATTATTATCGATAGTAATGTTGGTGTATTAATCTTGTGAATATTCTCTATAAACTGTAAATCTATGTAAAGCTTGTGTCGTGGTTTAGGGTTGACATACAGATGATGATATCCTATCTTTATATTATACGGTTAGAACCTGAGTTCTATGTGAAGATTTTTCTAGGGCGGACTGATGTTTATATCTAAATATTTTGGAAATGCCCCTCAATATGCATGAGTAAGTGAACATGACTTTGTTTTCAGTCGCATAGAAAGTTTTCGGCGCCCCGCCATGGATCAATGGGATTCTACCCCAAGAAGAGGTCCCGCCGTCATCGTGGAAAGGTGAAGGCATTCCCAAGAGATGACCCTAGCAAGCCTGTCCACCTTACCGCCTTCATCGGTTACAAGGCGGGTATGACCCACGTGGTTCGTGAACCCGACCGTCCTGGATCAAGTAAGTTGTCATGTCATATTCTATGATGTTCAATGCCCTCGTGGTCTAAAAGTTTCAAGTCTTTATATGCTGCAATGTGTAACTTTGTTTTGTAACTCTCCAGAGATCAACAAGAAGGAGATCGTAGAGGCTGTGACCATCATCGAGACGCCTCCCATGGTGGCCGTCGGCGTGGTTGGTTACATTGAAACCCCACATGGTCTCCGCGCTCTGCTTACCGTCTGGGCTGAGCACATGTCCGAGGACTGCCGTCGTCGCTTCTACAAGAACTGGTAAATACTGTGTTCTGTCCATTTGCAATTTTGAATGAAATGATTTCCTTGTTTGGTATGTTAGTAATTTAAAAGTTTGTTTATATTATTTCATGTTACTAATTACTTCCAATAGCTCTCCTCTTAATAATGAGAGTTTGAAGTCAAATATGCCTGGTGCATATTGCTGCCAATTGGTCTCCGCTCAACGATGAGGCCATTTGGTTTTTCTTACAGCGGGCACTTATGATTTAATCAATCAGGTACAAATGCAAGAAGAAGGCATTCACTAAGTCCAGCAAGAAATGGCAGGATGAGCTTGGACGCAAGTCTATTGAGAAGGACTTCAAGAAAATGGTCCGTTACTGCAGTGTAGTAAGGGTTATTGCCCACACTCAGATGAAGCTGTTGAAACAGCGTCAAAAGAAAGCTCACATTATGGAAATCCAACTCAATGGTGGAACCATTGAAGACAAAGTCAAATGGGCAAGGGAACATCTGGAAAAGCCCATTCCAATTGATTCGGTGTTTGCTCAAGATGAGATGATTGACTGCATTGGAGTCACCAAGGGTAAAGGATATAAGGGTATGTAGCTCCATTCTATTTTGATCAGTTTACTTAAGCATTAAGCGTTTCTATTACATTTTATCTAACTGTTTTTTATAATTTTCAGGTGTGACCTCACGTTGGCACACAAAGAAGCTTCCTCGCAAGACGCACAAGGGTCTGCGTAAGGTTGCTTGTATTGGAGCATGGCATCCTTCAAGAGTTTCATTCACTGTTGCCCGTGCTGGTCAAAAGGGCTACCACCATCGTACAGAGATGAACAAGAAGATCTACCGTCTTGGACAAGGTCAGTTACTATTATATTATTACTTTTAAATTTCTTTTGTTATGGACAGATGTTTTTGTAATGTTGGTCTAGTGGCAAGTGTATTATAATTATTTGTTTTTCCTTACAGGAATCCACACCAAGGATGGCAAGGTCATCAAGAACAATGCTTGTACAGAATATGACTTGTCTGAGAAGTCTATCACCCCCATGGGTGGTTTCCCTCACTATGGAGAAGTCAACAATGACTTTGTGATGCTCAAGGGATGTTGCATGGGACCCAAAAAGCGTGTAATTACTTTGAGAAAGGTTTGTAAAGCAATATCTTACAATTTAGCATGTTAACTCAATTATTGTATTCTTTGAGGAAATGTTAATGATTTTGTATTTATTATTCCAGTCCCTGCGCACGCACACGAAGAGGGCAGCTCTTGAAAAGATCAATCTTAAGTTCATTGACACGTCCTCCAAGTTTGGTCATGGTCGCTTCCAGACGCCGGCTGACAAGGCTGCGTTCATGGGAACACTCAAGAAGGATCGTATCCGTGAAGAGGCTGCAGCTACGACAGCACCAGCGGCTCCTGCCCAGTCCTAAACATCTCTAAGGACTAATAAAATAAGATAAATCTTACTATGTATTTTTATTTACCCAACTGCGGCAGAGGTAGCAACTGACCCCTATTGTTCAGAAGTAACATTCAAAATTAACTTATGGTTGCATATCTGACGCAAGCTTATTCGGGCGTAACTTAGTTTCCCGACTAAGGGACTAACCACACTTATTCAGCAGCTCTGTTCAGCTTTTGTCCATAGAAAATATCAGTGTAGTCAGGGACCGTACAACCCCGGTTAAGAGCTAAGCCTTTCGAAGCGGTTATCCATTCAATGGGTTACCTTTATCATGATTTAACCCATTCGATGGGTTTTAAACTTAAAACCCAGTGAAAGGGTTACATGATAACCAATTCAATGTCCCTGGGTTTCAAGTAGGTAGGTATAGAAACACCTATTTGAAACCCAGGGACTTGAAAAAAATCATAATATAATGTTATTTCGATATCCGCCCAGAACGCGTAGCATGACCTATTCCTACCCAGGAACCATTTTAGAAAAACCTTTCAAAGCAGTTATACGGTGTGGGTAATTTTGATTGGTTAAAATTAAGCCATTCAAAATGATTACCCACACTGTATGGGTACTGTATAGCTGACGCGCTACATCGCTACGGCAACCCCAAAAGCACCCTGAATGCGTTTACCGAATCTGTACAGCGCGTGCAAACGTGCGCGATTTGCGCTCCCTGTCTATGTCGTGTACGTTACCCCAGCAGGAAGTGTCTCCTAGAGTTATATGAGTGGAACATTTAATTGGTGCCTTAGCTGCTGTAAATGTACCCCAACATAAAAAAATGTGTGCCCCCTGTCGTTTTGGAAAAAAACGGAAAAGTCTACATTGCCCTTTAAGTCATCAGTGACCCAGTGACCCACCCGACCCAGGAGACTCAGAGAGTGAGAGTTCAGGCAGCTGTTCTTATCGGTACCTATTGTATTTGAGCCCGTGAGCCACTGCGTAACTTTCACAAATTTTAAGAAGCCTCAGCACCGATAGATGGGCTCAGCTGCACCATATCATCAGCGTAGCTGATGTTGTTTACGCAAACACCGGCTACGTGACAACCAATTTTAGTGCTACTGAGCTCACCCATCAGTTCGTTTAGGTATCTAAAGGTTAAAAAGACGGGGGGAGCTCAGACCCCCCTGCCTCACCCCACACGTCTACTTGACTGCATTGAAAATAATGGGCGATAGACCAAATATTTTGGTTTTAATAATTAGACGGTGTAAGTAAATATTAAGTACTTAACACTTCAAGTTCTCCCAAGAAGTCCGCGTAGGGTCTCAGTAAAGTGCCACGTCTTTACTGAAACTCTAGGGGAGCGGAAAGTTACAAACGGCCACCAGGCCATTAATATATAAAAATCAAAAAATCGTCGAAACTGTTGATTTCAAGAAATGTTGAGCATTGCGAAAATATTCGAGACTTCTCAAAGATTCGAGATGAGAGACTGTTGAGTCAACAAACGAGTGTTCAAATTCAAAATCAAATATTTTATTTCACATTTACATAAATGGGCACTTATGAAACGTCAGAAGTTAGGTGCATGGTTCCATTTGGTCGTTACTTAAGCCTACAACGATCTCACATTAACAAAAGATTACAAAAAAACGATATAAAATATTAATGTTCTGTGACTCTTACTTACTACCCGATTTGTTACATTTGCTTGGCAAATGTAAAAGATATACAAAGAAAGAAACGATGGCCACCCATGGGTACGATAAAGACAAATATATGGAACCAAAATAATCCAACTAACCATGCTGATCGCCATTTAGAATTCGTAGAATGTAAGAAGTATTTGCTGTAACAGCTTTCAAGTTTACTGGCAGGAAAAGCTTAAATACAAATGTACTCTGTGAGGAAAATGTTGTATCCAGTGGAGTTTGCGCCAGTACATTTCGCTTGTCCGGAAGAATACAGTATCGTCAGTATCATGTCAAAATTTGGCACTAACTGACTTAATAATACAGTTCGACTAAAAATAGTACGTTCTACCTTTTAAATTAAGTCGAAAATTGCTTTCACCTTGAATTGACCAATTACGAAAGTTGCATCTATATCCTTCTCGCTCTTTCTGTTTCGCTAGAAAAAGGAAGAACGACACGTTCAGTGTTGCTCCTGTCCTTGAACCAGTTTGACCCGTGCTGTTATTTGAAACAGTATTATCTATTAATGATACATAAATTCGGTTTTACTATAAGAAGAAAAGTGTATTATTGTGATTTCTTGCTGTATTTTTCGTTACGTAAGTATTTTATTTTCGAAATCCTATTTAGAACAGAGTTTCAGAACATTCCACCTGCATTACACGTCTCTTGCATCGAAAACATTCCACTTGCAGACTCTCAGATTGAAAACTTGGATTTGAACAAAAAACTCACACGTA
Organism: Tiliacea citrago; assembly: GCA_963921375.1. Lineage (NCBI taxonomy): Eukaryota > Metazoa > Arthropoda > Insecta > Lepidoptera > Noctuidae > Tiliacea > Tiliacea citrago. The sequence continues at coordinate 16,131,572 of OY992786.1, read as the reverse complement.
AACGACAACGAAATGTTAACGACTGGAAATCGGAAGTCGCGAAACGTTTAAGAAACACAGGTCAAAGCTACACATCAAAAAAACTAAAAAAAGTATTTCCAGCCAGAAAGGTAGGGCCGCCATGTGGTGAGAAGTGTCGTCTAAAATGTTCTGCAAATGTGTCAGAAGAAGAAAGACAGAACATCTTTCATGAATATTACAATTTGGGCAACATAACGATGCAGAGACAATTCATTATTAACAGTACTACTATAATTAATCCGAAATATAAATACACAAATGCGGCAAATCCTAGGCAGAGCAACAATGCATTTTATTTTTCGGTTCAAAATAATAAAGTACGTGTTTGTAAAACGTTCTTTAAATCCACACTTGCCTTACTTAACCCTTAGGTAACCAGGCTATGGATTGAGCATTACCGACCTAGAATTTTAAGAGTTTTTACCAGGTTTTGGTAAAGAATCTACCACAATCTGTCAAAAACGCCAACATAGAAATATTATTTATGGTAACACAAAAAATAAAGTGGAACGGAACGCAAATGTCACTTTTGCAACCATTTCATCTGTGGTCCGCCGCTAAACGAACATTTTTGTGGATTTTGCTATTGTCTTGGTGAGATTAAGCACGCGTTTCTTAACCTCACACTTTATTTTGATAACAAAATCTGTTTGTAGTGTTGTGATTGTTTTGTGTGGTCTGGTTTGGGTACAAGGTTTGTATTTTAAGCTTTTTGGCACTCATTTTCTAAGAAAATGAGTGCCGAGGAACTCCCTGATGGGGGTGGAGAAATTCCTCCAGATATTATGGAGATTGTGGAGTGTTCCCAAAACACTGATCGCGTAAGACCCGAGGTTAGAAAGCGCCCCGGAGGTCCTGAGATTTTTGTTGACGCGAAAAGAAATAAGCCGCCGTCTGACTCAATTCAGTCCGTATATACTAAGCCAGGTTTTGAGAACGACTCCAAAATCCTCTATAGTGAGTGTGCCAGAGCTCCCTTCACTGTATTTGTCTCTAGGGTGGAAACAGACCCAAAGCAGGGCCTAACCTTGAATTCACTTAAGTTTGCCCAATTTATTTTCAATAAAGGTTTTAAAGGTGTTGTTCAAGGCAGTGTCAGGTCTTTGGGCCGTAACAGGATGTCTATTGATTTCATGACGTTCAGTGATGCCAACAACTTTGTCAGCAATCCCATTCTAATTGAAAACAAATACTCGGCAGCTATCCCACGCTTTCATATAAGTCGCATGGGAGTTGTTAGGGATATTCCTACTGACTGGACACTAGAGGAGTTAGTCCTTGGTATAGAAACACCTCACAATTGTGGAGAAGTCATTAGGGCAAGAAGGCTTAATTTTAAAAATAAAAAAGAGGACTCCGTAACTTGGTCCCCATCATCGACTGTGGTGCTTACTTTCTCTGGTCAAATTCTACCAGAGAAAGTCTTCTGCTACAATGTTTCTCTTCCTGTCTCCATCTATCAACTCCCCACTATCCAATGCCGCAACTGCTTACGATTTGGCCATATAAGCTTCAGTGCAGATCTCAGCCCCGCTGTTACCGTTGTGCTCAACCTCATCCCGGAGATAGCTGTAATGTTCCCGACTCACAGGCCTCATGTCTTTTGTGTGACGGTGGAAGCCATAAGGCCACTGATAATAAGTGCCCTGAACACTCAAGACAGAAGTCAATTAAAATGGTAATGTCTCAAGAAAACTTAAGCTACCGAGAGGCCTCAGCAAGGTTTCCCCGCCCTCGTAAATTGCCATACTCTAATGTTACAGCAGGTCCTTCCCAATCTAAACTACCTCAAGCTTATCCTTCTCAACCCCTTCTCTTCTCATCCCCTCTTAAAACTCCTACTTCTTCTCCATATGCATCCCCTGTTAAAACCTCCTATACCAAGACGGTTTATCGTACCCCAAAACCTAGGCCAGAATTGGGCAAGTCATATGATACCCAAGCCCATAAGTCGATGGTCTATACCCCTAATTCTTCTCAGCCTAATGGTTGTGCTCTGAATTCCCCTTACATTGAAACCACTCCCCTTCCCACTCCTAATGACAATTTGATAGAGCTCCTGGCTTGCTCCCTTATAAACATGTTATCCAAATTTAGTGACGCAATACCGGACAATGTCGTTGTATTAGTTCAACAACTCCTCGAATCTTGGACGCGCCAAAATGGAAAAAATCCTTCAGTGGAATAGTAGATCCATTCGCATGAAAAAACATGATATAATCTATCTTTTAAATAGATATAAACCCGTTGTCTTTGCTGTGTCGGAGACGTGGCTCAAGCCTGGATCTCTCTTTAGGGTTTCTGGTTATTCATGTCTTCGGGACGATAGAGATGACGGATGGGCGGGTTGCGCCCTATTGGTTAGCAGATCTATCACTTTTTCCCAGATTCCTCTTCCCCATCACGATCCTGGTTTACATGTAGTGGCCATTAGAGCCATGGACATATCCTTTGTATCTGCCTACATTCCCCATCCCAATGCTAATATTTTGTCTGAATTTAACTCTATCCTTTCTTCCATTCCTGGCGCTTTGATTGTGTTAGGTGACTTTAATTGCCGTCACACCCTTTGGGGCTCTCACTGTAATGACCCCTCCTCCAGCTTTTTGCTTGACCTTTTAGATGATCGCAACCTTTGTGTTCTTAATGATGGATCTGCTACCCGTCGGGTTTCACCTAATCAAAATATTAGTGTTCCTGACCTTACTTTCTCATCCCCTTCCTTAGTATCAACTCTTACCTGGTCTGTTCTCCCTAATTCATATGGAAGTGATCATTTCCCTATCCTAATTTCTCTTCCAAGTACTCACCCACGTTCTCCTCCCTTCCAACCCCTACAAAAATATCGCCTACCCCAAGCTGACTGGTCTAAGTTCTCGTCCAATTTGGACGCAGAACTTCAAAATTTTCCCCAAATAAATCCATCCAACTCCCTAATTCATTACAGTAATTTTGTTGAGTGTCTGTTGAGAGCGGCCAATTCTTCAATCCCCTTAAAAAACTCTGCCCGTCGATACCTTCTCCACCTTGGTGGGATGCTGAATGCACTGATAGCGTCCGTAAACGTAAAGATGCAGTAAACACCTTTTCCACTAGTTTAAATATGCCCGACTATTTAAATTTTAAAAAGACTTCTGCAACTACTTGTAGGTTATTGGCAAGAAAGAAAAGATGTGGCTGGCTTAAGTTTTGCGAGTCACTATCTCCACGTTCTCCAGTTTCCCTTGTATGGAAAAAAATTAAAATCTACCGCAGAGCTTGTGACAGCCAGTCTCCCGATGTTTCTACCAATGACCACAGTACCTGGTTGGAAGACTTTATATCCAAATTAGCCCCTCCCTTTGTTCCTAGCTCCGAATGCCTTCTCATTCTCACTATAGATCCTCCTCCACCCACTTCCTCTGATAGATTTGATGACCTTTTCTCTTATTCAGAACTTATTTGTGCCTTAGATCATCTCCGGGATTCTGCTCCGGGGGTCGACGGAATTCCCTACTCCTTTATTTCCAAATCTTCTTCTAACTGTAAACTAATATTTCTGAACCTAATCAATTCTTTTTTCGTTACTGGCAAAATTCCAGAGTCTTGGAAATTCCAAATAATCATCCCAATTATGAAACCCGGGAAAGACCCAAAAGATTCTACTTCCTATCGTCCTATCGCCCTCTCTTCTGTCTTGGCTAAAATTATGGAGAATCTCATTAAGAACCGACTAGAATGGATCTTGGAAACTAAAGGCATCTTATCCAGTTCTCAGTTTGGTTTTCGAAGAGGTATGGGAACTCTAAATAGCCTAAGTGTCTTCATGTCTGATGTTCGCATTGGCTTTTCCAATAATGAAAGTGTTCTCGGTGTTTTCCTAGACATAGCTTCAGCCTATGATAATGTCCAACTTCCTATACTCAGGCAAAAGCTGCAACAGCTGAGTATCCCTGTGAGGATGGTCAACATCATTTGTAATCTCCTTATGTCCCGTTCTATCTCTGTCCGTCATCAAAACTTCGTCTCCTCATCCAGTCTAGTGTGGAAGGGCCTACCCCAGGGGTTGGTCTTAAGCCCCATCCTTTATAATATATACACACATGATTTGGAGTCTTCAGTGAGTTGTTTCTGCAAAATCCTACAATATGCCGACGACATTGCTCTCTACTTTAGTTCAGCTTCCATTTCAGATGCCTCATCTCGCTTAAATTCTGCCCTTTACTACTTAAACCAGTGGCTGACCGATCACGGCTTAAGTTTATCAGTCTCCAAATGCAATGCAGTTGTCTTTTCTCGCAAGCGTAATATTCCCCTTATTAACCTTTATGTTGAAAATGAACCCATTTTGATCCGTGACAAAGTAAAATTTCTTGGCCTCATTCTTGACTCAAAATTATCTGGTCTCTATCATCTGGACTACATCTCAAAGAAATGCGAAAGAGGCGTTAATGTCTTACGTTCCCTTTCTGGAGTTCGCTGGGGAGCTCATCCAACTTCCCAGAAAATCCTATATAACGCCATAGTTCGTAGTCACTTTGACTATGGAACCTTTCTGTTAGAACTATGCAACAAAATAGCCCTGGCCAAACTGGAAAGGATTCAATCTAAATGCTTGCGTATTATCACGGGTGCTATGAAATGCTCACCTATTAACGCCCTTCAGGTAGAATGTTTAGAGCCCCCTCTTCACTTACGTAGACAATATCTCTGTGACAGATTTTTTTATAAAGTCATTCAGAATAAATGTCATCCTCTTCTCCCTCTTCTTCGTAAACTTTCTCACTTAATCCCAACATCTCGCTATTGGTCTCATAAAAATCCTCCACTACTCGTTAACAGCTTCAGTAATTTCAATAGTTTGCACATTTCCTTAGTCCAGTTAAATAAAAACCCTATATTTGAAGTAAATTTTGATTCCTTGCTCTTCCAACCAAAAATTATTTTTAATTTAGGTATATCCAAACATGACCCTGTTGTTAATGCCAAATTCAATGGGATTCTGGCAGAAGACTGGCACGATTGGCTGACGATATTTACAGATGCTTCTAAGTTGTCCGATAATAGTAATGTTGGATCAGCTGTGTGGATCCCAAAATACAAAATTATTCTTAATTTTCGTAGTCCTGCTTTTGGCACTATTTACACAGGGGAAGCTATAGCTCTTTTGGAAGCAGTCTCTTACATTGAATCACATGGACTCAACAAAAGCCTTATTCTCTCGGATTCTCTTAGCTGTCTACAGGATTTAATGAAATCGCCTTTTCGATCCCGTCACAATTTCCCCCTTATCCTAAAGATAAAACAACTCCTGTATAGATGCCACTGCTTAGGCATAGAGATTGTACTGGCTTGGATCCCCAGCCACTCTGGAATTGTTGATAATGAAAATGTGGATACGATTGCCAAGCTGGCTACTCGGAATGGGATCGAATCTCATCCGTCTTGTTATCCCCGAGATCTGCAATGTCTTGTTAAACCCGAGATGATGAAGAATTGGAATGATCATTGGCAAAAAACACGATTACTGAAGGGAAGATTTTATGGCTCTATCCAACCATTCATTCCATCTAAATGTTGGTTCAGCAAACTAAAATTTCTAGTAAAATAGCCACCTCTGTCATAATTAGACTCCGACTTGGGTTCGTTTGCACACCAGTTTTTTTGGCTAAAATACGCGTGAGGGACTCTTCTTTGTGTGAATGCGGTCTGGACGAGGGAACTCTGGAGCACTTGTTTTTTTCCTGTCCTCGTTTAACCACTCCCCTTTACGACATACTCCCTTCTGATGTTCCCCGCCCAATTAACATTCCTTTCCTATTATCTTTAGCCCATACCCCTGCAGTTAAAATCCTTTATAAATTCATTAGCATTAATAAAATCCAGCTGTAGTTGATATTTTCTATTTATTTATTATATACCTACTGAATGTTCTAACATTTCTTTTGTGACGTCTTACATGTACTAACCAAAAATGTTTTGTCCTTTTTTAGCATGGGGATCCATGGATGTCACCACTACAAACACTGATCAATAGTTGTGTAACAGTTTACGATCTGACGATCATTACTTTCTCATACCTTGACATTGGCAAAATCATTGAACGTTATCGATGGAGCCAGACCTTTTAAAAATAGAATAGAATAGAAATAGAACATTTTTGTGACAAGTGCACCGTATTTTTAATCATTATGGCGAATTGGAGAAAGTTATGTCGTACAATTTTTTGATATGTTGTAGAATTTGAGTTTTTCTAGTGATTTGTGCATTAATTATATGTAAAAACTTCTAAAATATCATGATATAACTAAATAAAACATGTGGGGAACCATATGACCTAAGCCTGTGAATGCCTAATTATTGCGGGAGATATTATGTCCATTGCCCGGCAAATTAAAATCTTTATTTTATACTAGGTTTTTGCCACTCGCCGAAAATAATCAAAGAATCGAAATATAAAATGTGGGTAGTGATAAACTTTTGTCGTCATTATTTGTCAGTCTACTTTAGTGTATTTTTTGTTATTCAGATAATAAACGATCAACAGCTCGAAAATATACTAAATGAAATGTTAAGTCGCCGTCTAGACAGGCAATGGGATTATGTTTTCCCACATGTTTTTTTCAGGTTTTCAGCTAATTTTCTAAATATAATTGATAAAATCTCATACCAAATTTTATCACTCATCTAAATCTACCAAAAAAACATTATTACTGCAGGATTTGTCCGAGGCCTGGTAAAGGGTTAAATGATCGCGTAATAAGGACTGCCTTTGAAAAGCGTATACCTACAATGAGTAACGTTGTAGCTGTAGATGGTAGAGGAAAGCATGGAAATCATGCCAAAATACCGAATATAATTAAATCCGAAATAAGGGAGCACATACAATCTATTCCGACTATGGACAGCCATTACTGTCGCAGTAATACTAATAAGCTTTATATTGATGGCAGTAAAACATTGATTGACCTCCACAGAGATTACTTTAAGTTATGTCAGACTGAATATAAGCCATATGGTAACTATGTTTTGTATAGTCATATATTTAATAATGAGTTTAATATTGCCTTTTATTCACCTAAAAAAGACAGGTGTGATACTTGTGAGGCTTTCATGAAGGCTACCGGGGAAGAAAAACATCGTCTTAAAGTTGAGTATGAAACACGTTTAGTTGAAAAAGATCTATCGAGAGCCGAGAAGGAACAAGACAAACTGAAAGAGACCAGTGTGGTTGTTGCTGTCTATGACTTACAAGCAACAATGCCTTGTCCAAGGGGGGACGTAAGTAACTTTTATTACATCTCCAAAGTAAATGTTTTAAATTTTACAATAACTCATTTGAAAACAAAAGATGTTTATTGTAATGTATGGCACGAAGGGCATGGCAATCGTGGTGTGAATGAGATTGCAACTTGCGTTTGGAATTATCTTAACCAAATTGACACAAAGGCTGAGCAATTAGTTGACGTAATATTCTACAGTGATAATTGCTGCGGGCAGCAGAAAAACCGTTTCATGATTTCAATGTACATCTTAGCAGTAAATAAGATTTAATAATATTCGTTCTATAACTCACAAATTCCTAATTAAGGGACACACCCAAAATGAGGGTGACAATTGCCATTCTTTGATTGAAAGAAAAATTAAAAAGTCCCTTCGTTCCACAGCGATATATACACCTGATCAGTATTTTACTTTAATTAGAACTACTAAATCTAACGGTAAACCATTTGCAGTTAATGAATTAACCTATGACAGTTTTTACGATTTTAAAGAAGTGTCATCAAAGATTGGAAACAACTTTTCCAAAAATATTCTGAATGAATCTGTAAAAATGAATGATTTCAGTATTATTTATGTATCTAACTCAGACCCTGGATCTTTTTTTTACAAAACATCTTACTCTGACACCTCCTATAAGCAAATAAAAGTAGCAGGGTCCACTCGCAGCACTCAAAACGACTTGATGTCACCGAATTTACCTGCAGCTTATTCTGAGAGGATTAAAATTACAAGTAAAAATAAACTATAATGAAATTAGTTGAAAAAAACATAATTCTATGAAGATTTTTATCAAAATTTATAAGTAACTTTTAAGTATTAATACAAATCCTCATAGTACATACTCAACAAAAATGATTTCACTTATTCAATAGGGTATCACTTATTTATTTTTAATAATATTCTTAAGTAAATACTATGAGGATTTTTTTCTGATTTCATTGAGATTTTTTTTTTGTTTAATTAGTAATTAATTGTGTTTTTTTTTTCAACGAATAATTTCATTATTATGTATGTTTTTTAAGAAAGTTGTTGTTCTTCAAATATTTTGTTCAATATTCTGTTATTTACCAGGTTACACTTTGCTTGCAAAGCGTAAAGTTCCTATTACGTTAATGTACTACTAACTTTTAACATTTTTGAGATTTTTATTTTTGTTTTTACTTTGTTAAATAATGACTGAGTAGTTCAATAAGTACCTTGTGATTTTTGTTTTGGTACAAAGACTAGAATTTAGATATAGACTAGAGTAATACCTTAAGATTGTTATTCATTCGATTTTTATAAGTCAAGATTGATGTTAAGGTCTTTTTCTAATAAATAAGTGAGAATTGATTTAATTTTTTTTTTGTTTTTTTCATCACTTTATTCGCATTTAAAAATATATAATTACTGTTTTCTTTTTAAACTAAACATCTTTAACAAATGTAACATTCAAAAGAATACAGTCACAAGTGGTAAAAAGTGTAAATAATTTAATAAATACTGGTAAATAGAGTAATGTCTTTAGGGATAATTATAGATTATATACTAATACACATTAATAATTTTAAAAAATCTGTTTATCTTATGGATATACCACAATATTTTTAGTTAAAACTTTAATCGCTTCTCCTTAAAAAGTACGTTTTTAGAGTTAATACAGTATTCTTGCGGGCAAGCGATATATAATACACTATAGCGCCAGTATAACCTAGCACAGCAGAGTACTACTTAGTCTGTGCACAGCTGTCTACCCTACGGTGCGTTCTGAGATAGACTGTAATCGATTTGAGCGCGCTAAAATCCGTTCCCTATTAGCGTTAGCGCGAAAACGATGTCTCGTGAAACGTCATAGATGACGTCATGACATGCGCCATCTTGCGATAACGCTGACCATGCCCTAAATTGATGTAACCGTGAGCGCTGTCAAAAATGACAGTTGCGTTGTTTTGTTTCGAGTCTCATCCTAACTAATTAGCGTGGCATTTTTGAAATTGTGCTTCTGGCTACAGTCGCCATCTAACCAAAGAAGAAAAAGTGTACAAATGTGTGTGTGGTGTTTAAACATCGAAATACTGTAATCCAACCGTGAGCGCGTTCACGAGCATTCCGAATTGTTGACAGTTGTTGGCTGTCATAATCGTACTATCTAATTCGGTACGCAAATTATTGATGTGAGCGCTGTAAGCGATTATGTTCTAATTCGGAAAGCAGCTATAGTCTACCACTGATGAAGTTTTTCTAGCATCTGACGAAGCTATGTGATATTGTACTTTTAGGTTTCTAGTGTTTTTTTTTATAGGTATAAATAAATAAATTGATATAAACTACATTTTTAATTGACTTCCAAAAACGAAGAGGTTACATGTTCGGCAGTCTGTTTATGTATGTTCACCGATTTCTCCGTCAATTTTATTGTAGACCAATTTTGAAAACTCTTTAGGGTTCCGTACGTCAAAAGGAAAAAACGGAACCCATATAGGATCACTTTGTTGTCAGTCTGTCAAGACCTTTTTTCTCAGGAACGCGTAGAGGTATGAAGTTGAAATTAATATCAAATACGTAAGTTAACGGTCCCTCGGAGGTCTAAAAAAATCAAAAGTTAACGCATTAAAAAAATACGGCTATTTATGCGACATAATAATATTTTGATACTCGCAAATAAATCAAAACCTAAACCAACTTCCCGTTAGTAGGTAACGGGAAGTTGGTTTAGGTTTTGATTTGGTAAGAAGCAAGGTCTCACAGTAAAGGAAAATTGTTAATTTGTAGTTTTTTGACATAAAACAATACTTTTTTGCGATTACAAACTTACATTTTCAGTTGAAAAGTTTTTCAACTACAATAGTAAGTTTGGTTTAGGTATTAATTCATCCCAACTACGGAACCCTTCATTGTGCATGGTCCGTCATGCACTTGGCCGGTTTTATTTTTATTTTATCTGACTGAATTTCGCTGTGAAAAAGGGGCGACTTCAGGCCCCGCGTTGTTGGCAGCACTGGCCACAGCCAGGCCAGCCATGAGCCAGTCGACCATAGAGTATAGTTTTATACTCTATGGTCGAAAGTTGACGTTGTTGAAGTCAAGTGTCACTGTCAATCCTAGTCAATAGACAGGCATCGGAAGTTTTTGCCACAGAGTACATTTGTATATAGGGTTGGTTTTTGCTGCCCAGTGCCCTATATTAAATTCTGATTTTGTGAATCACTTCGGTAAACATTTACTATTGAAAATGACTGCTCCTATGGAGAGAATACAAATTCTTGATGATATTGAAAAAGATATTATAACATGTCTGCAATGTGCAGGTAAGAACTGTAGAAATAGTTTTCTTCATCTTGTATCAGCATTCTCTTACATTATGAATATTCCATAGAAGTCGCGAGTATTTTTCTTTAGGTCACATCATTCACTTAATATTTGTGCCAACATATCAGTTCGCCTTCAGAGATTTCAATAATACAATCTAAAAATACGTCATTTCAGCTCAAGCACTCCTGGAATTAAGTAAAGAAAAGTCTGGTCAGAAACAAGCAGAAACAAACACATCACAATTTCTGAGAACATTAAGTCAAGTGGAATCAAAACTCAGTGATCAGATTAACTATCTGACTCAAGTATCTACTGGCCAACCACATGAAGGATCTGGTTATGCATCACAGAAAGTATTGCAGATGGCATGGCACCGATTAGAGCATGTACGTTCTTGGGTCAATGAATTGGACCGTCTGAAAGCTTCTCACCTGTCTGCTACAAGATCAGTAGCAGGAGCAAATGTTCAGAATGGCAGTATGACATCTTCAGGTACCAGCACTTGATACTAACTGTAGATGCAGCTCATGTGTTACTGTAGAGACTTTAATAATACATTAATCTGTTTTTGAGCCAATACGTGATTCAACGCTGAGGATACATGATTTACCGCCGAGTATACGCAATAACACATTTTTAAAAAGTGTTTGTAATTTAGCCATAATTATGAAGTTATCCTGTAAAATTGTAGCTGCAAGATGTGTTTGATTTATCATGTAAAAACTGGATGCATATTGCAATATTGTAATAAAATATTCATACAGTTTTTTGTATTGGTATGAAAATAGTTGAAATATTTTACATAATTATGCCACCTACCTAATGAGTTAATAGAATTTATTTCATAGTATAGGTATTGTCTGAATGTTTGTGTCTAGGTTAAAAGTAGTAATTAATAATGTCTGCGATCTGGTGACTCAACTAGACTGCCATAATGATGGGAGAAAAAAAAAAACACCAACACAACCTACCAACCACCAACTGTGGAATGTAAATTGGCATGTTCAGCTAAACAGATTAATTGGTGTTTGGGTGTCATACTGGATTCTCCATCTGCTTTTTTACCATAAGTGGCTTTGTAATTCCTACAATCCTAAGTCTTCATTTTATGATAACAGGACTGAATTGAAAGTTTTTGAATAGAATATAGTCAAGAAATACCTTTCATATTCCATTGAGTGTAAACATTTTACCAATAATAAAAAATTATGACACCATTGTTATTTTTAACCTACTACGCCAAACCCAAGAAAGGCTATGATTTTCACAGGCTATTATTATAATGTATGTAAGTATGCTCATCTGTGCCTTCATAACTACTCATCGTATTATAACAAAAGCGGTATTGTTGGAAGTGTATTGTTGTGCTGCCAGTAAAATAATAATTCATGTGTATATCCGGAGTCACAAATAATCTGTATTATTTATGCCTTATACAACATATTTAGTCATTACGCGTGACTCCGGATAGAAGAAAAAAACCACTACAAATTGAAAAAACTAAAATACAGATCCAAAGACACCGACTTCCAATATAAAAGGTATTTTTCATTTGTAGTGTTTTTTTTTAAGTCTGTTATTTTTTAGGGTTCTGTACCTCAAAAGGAAAAAAAACGCAACCCATAAAGGATCACTACTGTGTCATGTCCGTCTGTCACAGCCAATTTGCTGCGAATCTTGTGGACCGATTAAGTTAAAAAATAAACTAACAGCATGCCCCACACCCCCACACTCCCACACTAGGAATTTCTCCTGTGTCGTGGGTGCGTTTACAAACATTTAAACTCACATACACAAACAGCCAGACCCGGAACAACTACTTGTAGGTCATACAAATATTTGTTCAGTGCGAGAATCGAACCCACGACACGCAGCGCAGCAGTCAATCGTTTAACCACTGCGCGAACCGTGCCGTCAAATTAACAGATAACATGGTTAATTGTTAACTTGAAATTTGGTACACAAATGAATTTCTGTGACCCAAACGCGAACGTGAAAGGTAATTAAATGAATTTGGAATATGCGGTTCACGTTGGAGGAAAAAAAAAAAAAATTAAAAAAAATGCAAACCCTACTGTGTTGTGGTTGTGACATCAAAAAAAACCGGCCAAGTGCGTGTCGAACCACGCACAATGAAAGGTTCCGTAGTTAGGATGAATTTATCCAAAAAACAAACTTAACATTGCAATTGAAAAACATGCTCTCCCATACATCGATATACGTTACGGTCAATTCTTCAACTGCAAATTTAAGTTGGTGGACTATTACTCGTTAGTAAACCCTACTTAGCTGTGATAGTTTTCCTTTTAATTTCGTTATATATACTACTGCCATGAATTTTTTCACATATCCAAAACCAACCATTTAACTGGCAGGGGAGGGGAGCGGGGAACCTTGTCTCTAACAAAAGATAGCACTTTAAAGCTTAATATTACGCAAACGGATCTCAGAATTGAAAAATGGCTTTCACAGACCCACAATATTTTTAAACGGCCTATCCAACGATACCCCACACCATGTATTAGATGAGAAAAAAAAAATATCATCCTCGTTTTACGTGCAAGGTCGTCCATTCTGTTGTTCGAGCACTAATTATTTGCCAAATATGGAAGCGATTGGCGTTGGTCGTCACAGACATGTTAAATACTGCCTGATGGCTGATGACCTGGTGTTATACTAGTTGCTTTAATGTATACTAGATGGCGTTAGTTGATTGTTCATGACTTGACGACGTCGATGCGGGAGTAGATTTTGGCTTCCTGCACCGGCGCCATAGATAACCTCTATAGTTATTATACTCTTTGACTATAGTACAGGATCGGCGCATCTCCCGGTTGATTCATACTAGCGCAGGGTCGAAGCGTTAATATAAATAATAGCGTAGAAAATTGACCCATAACCAAACAGCGCTGGTCGCTCGGAGACGCGCGTATTCCATGGAAGGCGCGCGAATTCGCGAGTCTTCTTTTTATCTTGATAAAAATAAGTGCATTACGTTTTAGAGATAAGGGTGAATTTGCTATGATGTTTTAGATTGATATAGACGCTTCGCTACGCTTCGACACTCTGCGCTAGTATGAAGCTATGATTACGACAAGTTGAGTATGGTCCGTTGCTGCCAACAGACCCTTAAAAAAAAATGGGTAGGAAGTCATCGCTGTATAAGAATAAAATTGCTGATACTTCATCAAAAATTTATTGCAAATAATATGAAATTCAAACTACACTGAATGCTGAAAAAAATGTTTCAATTAATTCAATACCAAGAGTTCCTGGAGTCATGTTTGGAATACAAAGGTAACTATGTGATTTTTTAATTACTTAAAGCTAATCTAAAGTGGGATTTCTTTACAATTTAATCCATTGAGAACAACTAGTTCAAATCCTTTGGAATAGAGCAGATCTTTACAATGGTAAAAAATATGAAATATATAAAGTAGGATTTGAGGAAGAATACAATTATTTAAAACACAATAATAAATTCAGCTTTTATTCCTTTTGGTCACCAGTGTGGGCAAGTATCAACTCATCACAAAAACCGACATTAACATGGAATGCTTTTGCCATTAACATAATGACAGCCAATAGGGAATGGTTGTTCATAGCTGAGTTTTGCATTATACAATGTCTAGTTACATCAATGTCTGTATATGAAGTCGCCCGGCCGCAACAGTCTGTGTATTCGGATACAGTTCTGATTCTACTTGATGTGTTTTGGTTCGATTTTCACCATCAATCAAATCATTTTTAAGAATGCTTTAAAAATATTGTACATTGATATTGAATCGTTCGAGCGAAACCAGGGCGGTTGGCTAGTAAACTTATAAAGTGATCAGTCATCACTGCACCGATAAAGCTTGGCATTGATTTGAAATCGAAAGTAACATAACCTTGGCAGATTGATTTGACTTTTGTATAATTAATTACCTTATATCACAAAGTGTTTTTAAATTTAATTTAAACAATGTATCTTCTACAAAATACTAATATGTAAAACATCAAAAATAATTTGCACCCACATAATACATTCAATAAAGCTACATTTATACATTTGGTAATCTACAATACTTCAAATCTTTACACTTTTATCTACATTTACCCTCAACTCATTAAGTTTGAACTTGAACTACACAACACAAATGATATGAGTTATAATGATAAATTTGTCATATGAGGTAATTTATTATTTTCCAAAAACAAGATTTCCTACTCGAACATCAAATACCCAATGCAGGTGTCAAATAAATAAAGCAAGTTTTAGCAAATTTCACTGTTGTCTGTTATGTTATCAATCCTCAATATACAGCTGATAACATAATCAGTTTTCTTTTACATGCAAAAACTAACTTTAGATAACTGTGCCTCTAACTGAATTCACTTTAGTAAGCATGTTACCAATCAAAGTTTTGCTGATAAGTTTGCTATTATAAAATAAATAATTTACAATATTACACCAATGCATAAATTAACTAATAGTTATAATAATTAGACATTGAGTGCAGGTCATGAGTTGTGTGGCACAACAATTAAATTACTTCTCTTTTCAGCTCCTTTGATTAGCGTTAGCTTTTGTGAATTTTTCTATGTCATCTAATGACCTCTTAGCCTTTGTTGATATATCATCCATTGATCTTCTCGCTGTAGAAGTTATGTCATCAAGAGATTTCTTTGTCTGTGATAATAGCTCATCTGTACTTTTACATGCAGTGCTTGCAAGTTCTTTAATTTCCGAGTCTATTTTTCCAATGACCCATTCAATAGCTTGACGACCTTTACCAGCATTCAAAGATATTTTGTTGGCTAATAAATCCTCCATGTAGCTACTAAGTGGTACGCCCTGAAAATATTTATTGAATGTTAATAATATTTCATTTATAATACTAACTACTCTTGTGCCAACTTGGCAGAGTGGAGATTGGCAAAAACCAAAAGAAAGGTGTGGCTCCTATTGTGAGGGGAGGTCCAACCCCCCTAACAATGGGAGAATTAGGAGGGCTATGTTGTACAGCTTTTCAATAGTACAGCTTATAAGTTATACTTTTTGTAGTTATATGATTTTTATATTTATAATCCTTAGGAGACTAATGTGATTTTAAAATTACCCTTACAAGATATAAGTAACTAAAAGGTATGTTGCTGATGTTAAAATTTAGCTGAATGACATGCATGGAAATTACAAAACAATAACAATATACTAATGAGACAGGCAATGGTTCAACTTACTTGTACTGTGACTACGGCTTCTTGTGTCAGCAGAGTTTTAGAAGGGTCTGAGGGATGTGGATTATACCGAACAGTTTCATCAACAGCTATGTAATGGCAAAATGACAGGTTCGAGGTTTTCAAAGTCATCTCTCGTTCATTCGGGTTTACCTCTGACTTTTCACTTGCATAGCAAATTTTCGCTGTTCCAATAAGCTGTAAATAAATATTTATTGAATGCAGGTAGATATTTTTCTTTATAATTATGTGAAAATCATTTGGAGAACTATAATTTATTCAAGTAAGTAATGAAATGACGAAACTCACTGCTTGCGCCCATCTCGGAAAAAACCACTTGGAGCTGACAAGTCTGTGTGTGATTAAAACTCCATCGACTACCTGCCTTTCGATGACATCTGTTCCGATAACAGCTGGATTCATAGGATTGGGATATTTTCGCCATGCTGCTTGAGCAACCGTCTCCCACGGATGGCTGTAATTGACGCACAAAGACAAAGATTAATTGACCGATAATATTGTGAGTCTTGAAATTCAAGGTTGCGTCATAATATCAATCGTCATTACTTACTTGAAAGTGTGTTCCGAGGTCCAAATCTTCATTTTATATTATAAATATTTACGAAATAAATCAATTATTTTGAGATAATACTGAAATTATCTCATTAAAAGCCTGGTTTTTTCCTTGAACTTCCGTTACATAGTAACTATTAGTCACATTCACACACAGACGACCTTTGTCCTCTCACTGGAGGTTTTGAAGTGACCATTTTCTTATTAGCGTTTCTACTAACTGACTAAATGCAAAGCTAAAAATCTACTGCAAACTGAAATAATATCATGTTACATTTTTTATATTAGGTGATTTCTCCTAAAAACGTCCTTTTATTTAGGGTTCCATACCCGAAACAGATGTAAAGTGTAAATGGGTTGCTTAATAATAGACGGTCCTACCCTACCTTACACCGTGCCACAAGGCTGTAACTTTTAACGATATTATCATATTAGCCAGCCGGAAGAAATGTTCACAGTATACATGAACCAATGGTGGCTTCCTAATAGGTAGGCAATATGTAATACGGGCCGGTGTTCGCAACTCCTCGTATAAGCGCATATTTTGCGTACGGGTAGGAAAATCGATTCGATCTACCCAAGCTCCTTAAAGAAGGCCAGTAATGCCTTGGTGTTACTGACAATCTTACGGAAGGTATCTGGGTTACCAAAGTACTTTGCCCAGTATGTGGCAACCACCCGGCAGTTTAGAATGACATGCGCTGCTGTCTCGTCGATTTCCATGCAAGCCATGCACAGGAGTGCGGACTGTCTATGACAAAGAGGTGTTTATTAAATTACCAGTAGCCAGTTATGGCTGCTGTAACTAAACGCAGCTGTTGTTTAGTTAGTCGGAGTCGGAGAGCCTGTTTCGTGAGGCGGCCGTCCATCGTGGGAAGGGTTTCCTTAGCCTGCATGCACTTACCTTGACCCAACCATGGTGGCCTCTTTCGTGGCAAATAATATGAGGAAGGTTGACAATAAATTTAACATAGTACGGAACCCTTAGTTCGCAAGTGCAACTTACACTTAGCCAGCTTTTATATTTTTATGACCTCCCTCACCTCAGTGTCATTTCTACAATTGACACATCTAACAACAAATTTTTCAACGCGCATTTTATCTTATCTATCCCCCCGCAGTTAATGACCTGGCTGATGTTCAGGCAGACACCGTCCCTGTTTGCGGCCTTCATCTTACAAACGGAAGTCTTTTTGAGAGGCGCACGCGGAACTAACTAGTCATGCCGCCTGAGCCGTCTGTGGCCTGCGTTAGTTAAGTCGAAAGACTCCTCAAGTCCGTTACCTACAGGCCACACACACCCTATGGTGGCCGGATGTTGTTGAATGTCCTCCGGTATCCAGTGCGTCTGTTACGGATAGGGATAGAGGTTGTAGCCTCCTGCTCTCAAGCAGTGTTTCAAAAACTACTAAAACATTATAGTTTTCAAGTGTGGCAAGTTTTGTTACCTGCGATGACATAATGGGTTTCTGTGTTCTGAAGTCTCGGACTGAAATACTCAGAATATTTTATAGTTATCTGTGGTAATAAAGAAGTGCGGATTTCTATAAAAATAAGATTTTTCGCACCCTACGGGTACTATACGGGTATTTTATGGGTATTTTTCAATAATACGAGGTTTTAAACAATTGAATTTCATGGTGAAATTGTTTCAGCTGACAAAAAAATCATGAATTTCTGGCATCCTATTGGATTGTAAATAATTTAGACCCGGCTCTAAGTTCATTTGAAGGTTGACCTGTTGACGTTTTATTGTTGACAGCTCATTTGATAGTTACACTTGTATTTGACAGATACGAGTTAATTGATTTCGAAAGTGTTTAATTTGGTG
Source organism: Tiliacea citrago (assembly GCA_963921375.1). Taxonomy (NCBI): domain Eukaryota; kingdom Metazoa; phylum Arthropoda; class Insecta; order Lepidoptera; family Noctuidae; genus Tiliacea; species Tiliacea citrago. The sequence continues at coordinate 16,113,373 of OY992786.1, read as the reverse complement.
GGTTTGTGATTGCCTATTAGTAATTAAAGTTGAAGAACTGTTATCCTTTGGTCGAGAAGCTGATTATGCTGCTGCTGGCTTGCTGACTCAGAAACCTTACGCGTAATTCTTTACTGTTGTTGTTAAGTTAGAATGATGACATACCACTTCTGATAAAATAAACTTCCGGGATCTAATCTTTACCACTACCATAGTAAGTAATGAATACCTGTACTCCTCCTACTGGTAATTGCTCTTAATGTTTTATACGCATTGTTCTAGTTACAGACTTCAAACTTTCCTAAAACTAAGTGTAAGTTCAGTTTAATAACTACCCACAATTTAACTTAAATAGGTATTTGTGGGTATTTGTTTATTTGGACTTTGTTAAAACAGACTGCAGAACTAGAAATAAGGAAAATGACTACAGAATCTGAAGAAAAAGCACTTCGCTACAGGCGAGCGCAAAGTGTTTCAAAAGCTGAGGAAATAACAGAACAGGAGAAGAAAGTAAGAAAATTACAATTGGATAAGCCGTAAGTTTCATATTATTTGTCGTACAATTGTGGACTTCTGTGAAACATTTGAGTAAGGTCCATCTATGACTTTGATAATCTGGACATCCTGATAAACCCACATCAAATGTGTCTAGGGATCAAGGTATTTTTTAAATAAATTTTATTGCCCTATTGAAATTAAATAGACATGTCTATTTAGATTGATTAAATAAAATGTTTTTGTACGTGTAGGTTGTACTTGTCCAAAGTCGACTTATCACATGTCTAAAGTCGGTATAGGCTCTGGGTTTTGGCTCCTCCCATAGCGATTGCCACAGCATGTTGCAAAAAACCAGCTTCCAACATGCCTATGGCTCTGATAATTTCTTCTCGGCTCAAATGATGTCTTCTCTCCATAATAACATTCTTTTGTATTGATTCCACTCAGAAGTATGGCAGAAATTTTACTAAATTGGCCTCAAACCTGTTGCAGGATTTTATAGGAATATGACTTGACGGAAGATATTCTGACCGAAATTCAAAAACTATTTCCCATTTCAAATGACGAAATTTAGTAAAAATATAATTAAAAATCCTGAATTTTTGTAACTAGCAAAAATGTGCTTGATCCCTTGACACTTTTGATGTGTGTTATGATCCACACTCAGGATACGAACATATAAATCGTTGTCTACTTTAATTCTATGAATTCTTTGATCCTGTAAAACCTTGTTCCAGTGTTCACACGCCAAGAGATTCTCTGTTCTCATGGAGCTCAGAGTTCGACAACTTCACGGGCCTGGTGAACTGGGGCTTCTTGATGCTGTCCGTTGGTGGTGTCCGCTTAGGTCTTGAGAATTTCTTGAAGTGAGTATTTATGTTACATGTCTAAGGAATTATTATAGACAACATACTTTTTGTACACACGGCTACACATCAAGCTATACATTTCCAGTATAATATTAAGTAGTATAATATGATTTATTTTCATGATTCTTTTAATAATTTTCTTTGCTCATTTAATAAATCATTCATTTGATACCAAAGTACAATGGTCATTAAATACCTCAAAGAAATGGACTTTGTATCTATTGCGTTTATGTTAGCATTGACCAATGTCCAATGGTAATTATTGTACATAAGTAAGACAGGCTTAGAATATGAAAATAAGCATTCTGACGAAATGAGGAAAAACAAGTAGGTATATTGTTACAGATTTGAACATCAAGGCCTTTTTAGAATGAATGTGTACATTTTGCTAGGGCTTGTAAATTGTACCTACATTCAAATTCAAACCACAGATTTAGAGTAAGCTAGATACCGCATGTTCATTAGATAGTATGAAAACCGAGCGTGTCATCTTTTTTATACCTACGATGCCCATGTACTGCTTTTTGTAGCTCTGATAATCCCAGCGAGATTTTTGGCGTCGCGTTTATGAGCAACTTTTTGTAGCACGTGGGAGTTTTTTTTTAACGTTGCCCCACACTAGGAATTTCTCCTGTAGGTATTGTGGGTGCGTTTACAAACATTTAAACTCACATACACAAACAGCCAGACCCGGAACAAATACTTGTAAGTCATACAGATATTTAGTATTGAACTCTGAATGTCTTATAACTATTCTTCGACAAAAAATCCGCTCAGCTATTGTCGCTCGTGGGCGAGCTGCCTAAGTACTCTGTCTATCCCTTTTGAATCGATGTCCACCAAATAGTCACTACATGTGCGCTTGGTGATATGGGGGTCCTAACTGGCCATGGTAACGCCGCCGCCGACATCTGTGTTTTTACTCTAATAATCTTAATTTACAGATATGGATTACGCGTTAACCCCTTTGAATGGCTCATAGTGTTGACAGGTTACAATGAAGGCGACAGAAGCCAATATCCATCAGTTATTCTGATAATTTGTGAGTATTTCATCATTTAATGGCTGACCTACACTAATTAATATCCTCCTATTTATCTATCTGCTATCTATCTATCTTATTATCTGTATTTTGAAATCTTATTGTCTTTCGACCTAATTTGTACACCAGCCATGGCCAAACATGTTAAGCCAAAAAATAACTTGTAGGTACCACCTATAATAAGCATCATACCATGTACATTATCTACACATGTTTTTGCAAATAAATGAATCTGAATCTACCTCTATATAAACTACGATAACATGGCCCACACCTCCAAAATCCAAAATGTTTGAAAGTATATACGAAGCGCCATCAAGACTGACAACAGTCACAAGGCATGTTGTGTGTGTTGAGACGGCCGTCGCGTCGACCAAAAAAATAACTCAAGGACTTATTTATTCGTTAGGATGTGACTACAAACATTGAAACAGTAATTTGGAGGGGCGGTCCATGTGATCGTAAATTATCTATACAATAAATTATTAAAAAAAAATACATTTCATTCAGATAACTTGATCCATACAATTAAAATAAAATATAACACAACACAAAACATTCAAATTACCCGCTTAATAAAGGATCTCCATAGCGGAGAAGAGATCCTATCTGCTACAGTCTTCAGAATTCTGTTGCAGCAGCCACGCATTCTGCTGATCAGGGATACAGTTTTCTTGCGTATGTCGGCAAGACAGCCAACAGTGCGATACAGCGCAAACATCCCCGATACAATGTCATACGTACCTACTTATATACTTTTGTTTTTCAGTCAGCATCGTTCCTGTTGTTGTAGGTCTACTAGTGGAAAAGGGAATAGCAGTTGTAAGTTGGAACAACTCAATATCATTGTTCCTAGTTTTTGTTGTGCTAAGATAAACATTCAGTAATGATAATATTGATGTCTGTTTTTGTTTTTAGGATTTAATACCAGAGAAGTTTGGCGTCATATTACAGCTATCTAACATGTTTTTTATGGTCTTATTGCCTATTGCAGTACTACATGTTAAGGGCAACGATTTTAGTTTCGGTAATTATGTGGATCTTTGAATCATCACTTCTTAATAATACTTACTAATATCTAATGCTAGACTACGCTATCAGCGGCTGCTGATCCCGTATTTTGTAGTTACGAGTCGAGGGATATCGATACCCACCAAGTCTGGGAATTTTCGCTTTTTTTCTATTTTTTTTTTTTTTAATTCAGGCTTGTACACAGAAAACAGCCTGCAAATTTGCTAAATAAGATCCTTTTTTTGCAGTTGGAATAACAACAGTCTGTATGCTCTATTTAATTATTTTCTTAAAACTTTGGAGTTACGTACAAACCAATCATTGGTGTCGTCTTGGTTTGAAGAAAAAGTATTTGGATAATAAACTTAGGAGACAGAGTTTATCAGCACCTAATTGGAGTAAGTGTTACATTAATTTTGATGATAACTAAGAAATAGTATAAGGCCGGTATCACACCATATAAACAGAATCTATGTTATGTTATCTGTGTCATAAATAAATGCTTGCTTTCGATTACGACCGCCATAGGCAGCGGTGCGTGCACCGTTGTGTTGATGTTAATGCGCAGTCCAAGAATTTACTTTTGCGGTCGATATTAATTGTAGAATAGTGCACTTAATGACACTGATCATAAAGTATATTATTCAATGTCATCATCATTATAATCCTATGTCTTGTGCTCGTCCTTGATGAGCGCGGAGGTTTACAGGAGTGCAGGTATTAATACCGTACGAGATTACACCTGTACCGGTATCTGGGGATCCCGGTAATCAATATATTCCTCCTTATTTTTACAAAATCAGTCAGACATATCAACTTTGTAGAATAACCAGTAGGTAGGTAACTGTTATAGCGGCCTTATATATTTGTTGACATACCTAATTGAAAAAAGAATGCGTGATATTTGAGGGAATACCTACAGAGTTTAAAGGTTACTGTTAAATTATTACAGATAAACTAATTACGGCCGAACATGAGCGTAAGTTTATTACAAGGTACTGCGTGTCTTATATCCTGTTTGTTTTCTTGCTTTTTGAGTTATTTTTTTTTGTTATAATGTGTGTGAAAATCGTTTTTTAGCTTTTGCAATATGAGCATAGGTGTGCCTACCTACTTTAGAAATGCTTTGGTTGCAGTATAAAAGCAAAACAGGATTTTATTGTGTTAATGCTTGAGTTAGTCCTGCCTTCTATTAGAAAAATATCCATGGGCGTACCCAGCATTTTTTTAGGGGTGGGGCAGAAGTAAATAAACTCGATAAGTATCTAGTAGTTTAACATTATTTCACTATCAACCGTTCGTACTTTGACAGATGCAAATGTCAAACTCCAAATTGAAAACCGGACAAATGCGAGTTGAACTCGCATGGTGTGTAAACTTTTAGCTTCGAGTCAGGGTCCAGGGTGGGGAGGATGCCCCACCTTGGCCCACCGTGGGTACGCCCATGGAAATATCTGTATGAACTTCTTGTAATGTAACGTTCTATATTTCATAAATTATCGTAGCGTTACGTAACGTTATCGATTTTGGACGCTTATGTTTATCGCATTCTTGTTTTATCTAAGTATATTCGTTTATTTGCTAATCTAAGTGTTGCGTTAGTCTAAGGCTTGCGTTAACTAATCGCATTGTAAATAAATGTAGATATTAAATCAACCAATTACTAACGATCCTTTTCCTACAGAGAGTAAAGAAGACCTTATAAATGATACTCCGGCTGCAGCGAGGCTGACGAAATATCCCGACAATCTGAATCTAAAAGATTTGTCCTACTTTATGTTGGCTCCTACCCTTTGTTATGAGTTGAATTACCCCCGCACTACACGGTTAGTTTTGATTGCATCTGTTTTTATGTAATTTTTAATTATCTTTATAATGATACTCCGGCTGCAGCGAAGCTGACGAAATATCCCGACAATCTGAATCTAAAAGATTTGTCCTACTTTATGTTGGCTCCTACCCTTTGTTATGAGTTGAATTACCCCCGCATTGCACGGTTAGTTTTGATTGCATCTGTTTTTTATGTAATTTTTAATTATCTTTATCTTTTTGTAAATAAAAATGTGGGTGTACTATAGTTACACCTCTGCACAACCGTTCGAGGAAACAAGGCGTGATATTATGTTATGTTTTTGTAAATAAGCGTGCTGTGTTGAGTTCAATCGGCAACGAAAGGTACTTATCAGGTAGTAATTAGGTATTATATTTAAAAAGTCGAAACCGATTCACCTTACTTTAAATTAGGTACTCTTGACTGTTAAATGAAATACTTAAAACCATTTTGTCAAATAATTTTATATCAATAACAGTGTCAATTGACTTTTCTTCCTGACCGTACATTAAATATTAAGTGGAAAGTGGCAATAAACTCACGTTTTCTTCGATGAAAACGTGAACGAGTTCACGTGTACTATAATCGTGAAATCTTGAAGAATATCAGTGTAGGTATATGTCCCGATATTTTATGAATCACGTGTGATGTTTAAAGTCAAAGTCAAAGTGTGGAATTTCATATCTTTGTAGTTAAAGTCAAAGCCATATCTGCGGTATAGGATGTTGTAAAAGAGACACCTAATAAATAAAATGGATTAGGCCAAGATCCTGCGCAATTACACATTCTAGACCAAAGGTTAACGGACGATAATTTACAATCCATTACTCAATATTTTTGTGCGTATGGATTGAGGAGCCATGTCTCAAATTTAAACTAATAATATTTAGTAGTAAATTTGCCGATTTTGTAGGTCTTATCCTGGAATTTGTAGTAAATCCCTTAAAAAGTTTTACATTTACTACTAAATAATACTAAAAAATTGTACTTTCCGAAAAACAGCGCGGTGACATATGGATTTTTATGATAAATTGAAGCTATGTCAAATTCAGCCGTACAAAACCCATATTTGTACAGATGACGCTTAAACACTACTAAATCCTACCAAATTTTCAAAAATATCCGTTGGCTTGTTGTTAAGTTAAAGGTGGCTCCTCAATTCAGGGGTTTGAATTGAGGAGCCATCTTAAACGTCGTGTAATTTTTTAAGGGATTTGCTGCAAATTCTAGTGTATCGGGCTTACAAAATCGGATTATTTACTACTAAATATTGTTACTTAGTAGGTACCCGCGTTTAGATATGAGACATGGCTCGTCAATCCATACGGACACAATATTTTGTATGTTGTGCGCATACGGATAGTTATTATGTAAGGTTGGAATGAAATGTCAGCACCAATTGACGGGGTCCGAAAGGGCCAATGCCTGCCAGGGTTACGAGTCTGTCCGAAAGGAATATCGTGGCCCTGGCACACAGGCATTTGAAGGAACACGGGTGGGTTTTAGTCAGTAAAAGTCTGACACGCCCGCGCTCCGCCCAGAGCGGGAGAAGTTATTTGATAATTTCCCACCCAAAACAAAATGTAAGGTTCGAATAGTATTCTTATTTTCCGTTTAAAGTATGAAATAAATAAGTATCACTAACTGAACTTTTATATGGTATGCGTTTCAGAATCCGGAAGAGGTTTGTAATCAAAAGAGTGTTGGAGTTGTTCTTCGGTATAAACCTTGCTCTCGCGTTGTTCCAACAATGGATGATACCCACCATCACCAATTCCGTGGACACTTTCTCGAAGATGGACCCCATAAGGATCACAGAAAGATTACTTAAGTTAGCTGTGAGTTGTTCATCTATACATAAAAATACCAATAAATAAAATTGAAGTGTCTGTCTGTAATGTCAAAATAACAGCTGTTTATCTAAATGCATGAAAGTTTAAACTGTACTATAAAAATAACTATTTTCATAATTTTTGTGATATAACTGAAAATAAAACGTCTTTTTGATCCGGGTAATCTCCGAAATGGCTGGACCGATTTTGACGGGACTTTCACTGACAGATAGCTGATGTTTTATTTATTTATGTAAAAATAATAGTATTACCACTTAGATGTGTTTTTTACAGATGCAAACTCAATGTAACAATGTAGTCAAAATTTCCACACTCAGAGCCGTCACCCAAAAACCAATCAGACACCACCACCAACAAAAATGAATTCTTTTTGAACTGTCCTATTTTGACTGACAGGGTCCAAATTTATACCTGCCATTAACGTGGATGGTTAACTAACAAGTCCCAAGTAACGACTCTGAGTAACGGCACAAGTCACCCAGAGGATAATATGTTAAGTGTCACCCTCTGGAATTCCGCCAAAGAGCAAGTAAAGATATCTAATCGCAGAGAGACGCTGTTGAGTATCTTTATTGCCCGCCCCACCGGTACAAACTTTAACAAGTTTGTACGGGCCACCGGGACTTTAAACAGCGTCTCTCTCGGCCGTTGCAGCCGACTGTTTGGAACGAGCAATCCCAAAGATTCTAGTATTTGCGGATTATTTAGCATACCACGAAAAACCATAAAAACCTATTTAAGGGGATGCGCTAAGGTAGCCCGCGAAATTCAAATTTTATTATGTTTTTTGTAATTTGCAGGTCAGTAACAGGTTGTATGTTGATCTAAATATGATTCGCGGTCATAACAAATTTGGCTTTACAGAATTATAATCATTAGAATCAAAAAAGCATCATCATCAGTTCAAAAAATCCTACTGAAAGATTATTTCTGAAATAATCATTCAGTAGGATTTTTTGAACTTAGAGTAATGTAATGGGTGTAACCATCCCTATTACAAAGTGGGTTGGATATATAAGTGGATAAAATGGGTAAACGCCAAATTGCTTCATATAAAGGAACCGGGTAAATTTATTTTGCATTTTTTCTACCATAAGACAGTTGAGTTTCGTCTCAACTGGATTCCAGATGATAGCACTCGTTTCCAGGTTACTTCTAAAGCGTTATAAAGCGTCTTCACGGCTGCTGTGTTAGTAAACACAGCGTGTGTGTGTGTATTTATGGAGTCATGTCTTTTTGTAAAATAAAAGGAGCCTCAGTCAGGCTTCTGAAAGAAGATCATCACAGAAAGACACGCGGGCGAAGTTGCGGGCAGCTGCTAGTAATTGAATAAATCACTTGCGTCTTTAATGGGATTACCTAAAGGATTTCGAGAAATAATAATACGTTCCAATTTTCTAATATCACTCACAATCTGCCAAAAATACGTCTAAATTAACAAAATTTATGAGAATTTTTTGACTTTGATCGTCGCCGTTATGGGATTTATAAGTACGAGTGTAAAATTGGCTTCTGTTGATAGGTTATTGTGTCGGTCAGTGTTGCAAGGCCACCTTCATATCTGAAAGTGGAAAGTCGCACGGGGGAATGCAATAAAAGTTAATTTAGTAGAGACGGTAATACGTTTTCGTCAGCGCACCCGGGGCCATCAGTTACCCGCGCTACAAACTTTTATGCAGCTTGGAGAAGAAGCTGTTGTGTTAGTGTCTACTTATTGATCCATCTGGCAACTGTTCGCTACTGGATATAGTCCAGTCCGAAACGGAATGGCCTTGGTCGCGAACACTGCACGAGATTCGGTGATAGACAATCTGGCAAGTCGACAAAAGAGAATGACAGATCTAATATCCGTAATAATTAAAATTTTATCTTTTGGCTCTGTTTAGTGATTACAAGTACTTCACACGCCATGATCACTAAAAGAATAAATCGCTTACCGTTATAAAATCATGGCTCGTGACCATCTCGGTCATGAGCTTAGTCGGCACATTATGGGCTCCCTTAACACTTCGATGTTCTCCCGATTTCGATACCTAAAACTAAGCCATACATTTTAGGTGCCGAACCATCTCTTATGGCTGTGCTTCTTCTACTTAACCTTCCACTCGTTCCTGAACCTGATGGGTGAGCTGCTGCAGTTCGCAGACCGCAAGTTCTATGCTGATTGGTGGAACGCCAACAATATATCCGAATTCTGGAGCACTTGGAATATGCCAGTGCACATGTGGGCCGTCAGACACGTGTACAAACCCATCACCGAAATAGGATTCAGCAAATTTAACGCCGGAATCGTTGTGTTCGCCATTTCTGCGTTGTTTCATGAGTATTTGGTGAGTGTTTTTAAATTCATCTTTTACCTACTTATTAGACAAAGATCATAGAAAGATTGCCTAGATTTTGCATCAGTAACGCTTAACCCATGCTGCTCCCGTCTTAGATACCCACGACAATGGAGCACGAAAGGCGGACCAGGCACAGTAGAACAGCAATCGTTGCCTGAAAATATATATGTCCTGGGAACTGGCTCATGAAGTTTTTTATACAAATTTCACGTCTTTTTCTACTGGTGATAAAACCAAAAATTATCAGCCCATGTTGAGAGAAACTACATATTTTGTATAGTCGACATTCAAAAACTTTGCCCATCACCTGGGCCAGTTGTTATTACTCCCACACAATTTTTTTGACAACAGAGTAATTGTCTATTAGGAATGTCTCAAACTTATTTTTTTTTTGTCGCCACTTTTATTAATAGCAACTCAAAACTATTACAGGTGAGTGTGCCACTGCAAATGTTCAGAGTTTGGGCATTCTTGGGTATGATGGCGCAACCACCGCTCGCGATCATCTCTCGCCACGCCGAGATTAGGCTTGGGCCACGCTGGGGCAACATTATGGTGTGGAGCTCCCTGATCCTTGGCCAGCCACTTGCCATCATGATGTACTACCATGACTACGCCTTGCTGCATTTTAAACCAGCACAAGCAGTGCTATAATTCCTTAAATTTACAGGAATTAATACACTCACGAATAAAAGAATTGTGACATTTTTTAATAATATGAAATATATCTCGAATGATACTATTAGGCCCATATTACACGACCTCACTCAAAACTCAAGCATTACTTAAGACTCGTTTAAAGCCATTTGATTGGTTGAAACTAGTTTTAAGTAATGCTTGAGTCTCGAGTAAGGTTCTGTAATACGGCCCTTAAAGTGTCTAAGCCAAGGTATCAAACAAGCTACCTTCGAATCAGGCAAAAAAAATATTTAAACGTGCGATTCTGTTATTTAAATTGAGCCATATTTAGAAGTGTCACAATACTTTTTTTCGTTACGTGTACATTTAGGTTGTTTAGGAATTTACAAATATAGTTTGATAAGGATAAATAATTAATTGGTTTAATAATTCTGAATTTACCAAAAGATGAAAATACAAACTTAGCCGTTAAGAATATTAGTTACATTCTATTTATTATGCATGAAATATTTTATTAAAGATCATGTGGTCTGTTTTATGTATACCGAATTAAGTGTAAATTAACAATTTTCTTATACAATGGTGGTCAGCGCATTAGTGTGTAGAACTTGGGGCTATTAATTAGATATATTTTGTATGATGACCATGTCAGATCTACTGCATCTTTTCAATGAATTTATAGCATTTGAATGAAGACTGAATGCGCCTCATCGGTGCGACAGGTTACGTTGTGATATGAAGGCCATGTCTCGATATAATATACCAATTGAATTTCTTGTATTTTGATTTCTAAATAACGGGTTTTTTTTTTAAATATTATTTATATAGGTACCTACTCTGATATTTTTGGATGGTGACACAGTACAATTTAAAAATAAGAACCTCTTTTTTTTTTGTATAAGAATTTTATGTGGGTTATATAATAATTTAGAGAGAATGTTTTACAAATATAATTTATTTTTGTTGTTGTACGGCGATACCTGTGCGTAGTTATGAAAATCACATTTACGTAAAAAGCATTTAAATGAATTTGTTATGATTTTATATAATACGATATTTAGTATTACTATACTTATATATTTTAATATTTTATACGTTTTATATTTTTATAAAAATAAAGTAATTTTGAATGTTAGTAGCATTTTATTTGAAACACTCAATCGCCGAAACATTTGTTGAAACGACATTTGGCACATTATTCTCGTCTACACGCTACTAGTAACAGTCAGAAAAATACTGCTGCGAAAAACGAGATGATTCCTAAAAATAGCTAGCATGTGCATCACAAGCACGTGAGCAGCACTGTTTACACGCTCCCCAAGATATATAAATATTTGTTATGTGACCTTGATCATGTCCGAGCATAGATAATGTTCAGGCAGCGCGGCAGCTGTACGGTGATTATAATTTATTATAGATAACGAACTAGCTCTGAGTGGGATGTGCGTTCACACTTCAACCTTTGACGCGACGCGCATGTGCAGAGGCCGATGAACCGTTATCAGATTGCCTTGAACGCCAATACGTATTAGACTGATCTAAACAGAAACACGACACATTTTCATGATGCCGCTACTTTGTCTAGCTTATGTAGTAAATACAGCGAAACCTCTAAATTAACATAAGTACTGGTAGATATCAAGGCGGATATAACTAATCTACCTAATCGATTCTACTTTTAAAACTCCTTGTGTTGGTAATTCTGGATTTTCTTGGGTATATTACATAAAAGGAGCGATCCGAATCATCAGTAAAGAAAAAAAAAATAACACGAGCAGAGCCACCTATTGTGTTGGGCTTGAACTAGAATCAAGCGCCATCGCTACGATAAGTAAAATGGCGTAGCAACCGCCCTCGTGTCGGTCGCTACTTGTTCTTGAAGCGCTGTAAAAAGAGCGCTCTGTAATAAATTGGTTTTTTTATTTCGTAGATAGGTGTCACTGTAGTCGCAAGTCGGCTTGGAAAAATTCAGATTAGATTAAAAATGTTGTTGGCGGGGGGCGTTTCACGATTAAGATATTAAACTCTGGTATCCAAGAGAGGATGAACGGTCTTCTGTTGGATTATAAATGGAAGCGCTTTTCCATCAAGGCAAGCATATCATATAAACATCAACCGCCGAAGGGTTATTATAAGCAGAGGTGTCAGGCATGAGGTGGCAGAGTTGTTGATGGTGGATTATACCTATACTTCTTTCTATAATCTGAGACCTATACCTACATTTTCCATGAAAATTACTATTACTTAATTAAATAAATCAAGCTATCTAGGTATAATTACTGTTTACCGACTGACTTTGACAATGAGGTAGATGTGCCATAGGCTACGAAAGCTTAAAACGAATTACTATACAACAATAAGTCTATCTAACATTACATTAATTTGTCTTTTTATATGCACGTGTTTCTGTGACAAAGAACCTACTTTTCGACCAATTTTTCTTTCTTTTCTCTTATAGTTTTCGCGGCAATCGTGTAAAAAGTCAGAAGACGATTATTAGGATAGTGTTATGATGGTAGTTTTTTTACGCGATTGTTAGCATAGAGACGTGTAAAACACCGCAGCCCTGCGGGTTGAGAATGTTAGGATCCGTCGTGTCATTGCCCGATTCAATAGGTGTGTAGAAAAGATAATCATCTGTTCTGTAACATCAAACAGCCTGGGGGCCTAAAATGGACGCTTTGGCAAAATCATAATATGATCTGCGTACAATTCATCTGTTTGACAGTTTTTTTAAGGCTCCGTGCACGAACAAAACCCATTTTCGTCAATTTCTTATCTAATTGTGAGAAAGTTTGAAATAATTGAAACATTAAGTCTGTGTAACTATAGAAGTACGGTTTTCGTGGTGCTAAACCATTCGTGTCAGTCGCAGCACCTGTTAATAGTTTCATCACTTTTGTGCTCTCGAAAATATAGTATATTGCTCCTTTAATTTACTTATTGAAGATATTGTATAATCATAAAATAAAATTTTGATTTCATCTCAAGGATAGCTGAAGCCCAGTGTGTGATTTTTAATTTACTTGACATGGTTTGCTAAATAATAGGAAAAAATACATTAATGACTGGGTTATTAAAAAAATATAGATTTTTTTCAACATTATTTTTCTGCTATATTTTGTAGTGAAGTTGAAAAAAGTGCTTCCCCCACATGCATGTAGACCATACGCGAATGCTGATTATATTTTTTAATTTTCAAAAGCACCAGTGACCTTAAAAAGGTGGCTGGGACAGACTGGATGCGGAAAGCGGAGGACAGGGTGTTGTGTCGCAGCCTGGGAGAGGCCTATGTCCAGCAGTGGACTGCTATTGGCTGAGTTGATTGATTGATTGAAAATCACAAGTAGTGTCTTGTAAAAAGATGATCAAACGTCAGTGAGAGATTTACCATGAATACTTAAGCTATTTGAAAAATCCCTTTCCGCCCTATGCCAAACAAGGAACTAGACATTTCAAATCACAAATAATTTTGTTTAAATTATTTTTCCCTTTCTCACAACCAATGAACAAAATTGATCAAAATCAGCCGATTTCGTGCACGGGTCCTTAAGGATTTCATAAAATGGTCCACAAAATATAAATTGCTTTAATGCAGTCTAATGTCAAATAGCAGCTGCCAAACAGATGAATTGCGGGATGTATGAATTAATTGTACGCAGATCATATTAAGATTCTGTCAAAGCGTCTATTTTAGGCCCCCGGTTCAATCAGTTGGATGTAAGGAATATATAGTAATTTATCTCGAAAGTTTTGATTAAAATTTAAGTAGGTATCTATAAATAGTTTTGGGTCTGAATAACATCAAAAAAAACAATGTGATGCAGATGGTCCAATTATCTAGTGCTTTGGTTTAGGTACCTACCTACTCATAAGATGACTGCAGGTTTGAATGTTGCTAAAACTGAAATTTAAACTAAAAATTAAACTCTGATCAGAATTCACCAAGATTTTCCACATTTCTTTTTACAAATCTGAATTTAGGACGTTTGTAGTTTAGTGGAAAGCGGATCGTCGTCCTATTGAGCCGGCGAGGGCGCGAAATCAATTGATGAAGAGGCTGATAGCGGCCACGAACGTGTCCCGCCTCTGGGAGCCATCCTCTTACGGTCGACCGCGCCTTGCGCCAACCATTCTTATCACAGTTCCTGTTGCACGATGATAACAATGCCAGGTGGTACTTATAATTTTAAAGCGGTACCTGTACCTACTTGAATATTGATTTGATTACCTACCTAAGTAATTGATTTTAGGTCTATTGGCATATACACAATTAAAGATAGGTACCTACCAAAGTATGAAAGTATATGTAGGTAGGTATGTATCTGCCAGGGTTACGAGCCTGTCCGAAAGGGATATCGTGGCCCTGGCACACAGGCATCTGAAGGAACACGGGTGGGTTTTAGTCAGTAAAAGTCTGACACTCCCTCCCGCTCCACCCAGAGCGGGAGAAGTTATTTGATAATTTCCCACCCAAAAAAAAAAAAAGTAGGTATGTATAGGGACTTATTCTACTGGCTTTAAGATCAACGTTGCAAAATTTTACCAAATTGATTTGGTAAAATTTTGCAACGTTGATCTTCGAGGTACTTGGCTAAGTAGCCTTAGTAATTAACTAATTACCTTAGCTTAGTAATTAACGGACCTATTTATTTAATCAACGTGTTGATAAAAGTATGTCCGAAAAGCAACTAATTACTGAATTAATGTTAATCATATTAAAAAAATCATAGAAAACAAAGCATTTCACATATCCCTATTAGGTACGTAGTTACAAAGACAACCCCTACAGGAGGTACCTATTTGTAAGTAGGTAATAAATATATGAAAATAATAATAACTAATAATTGCTAATGCAATGGTACCGATTCTCTTGTCACAAAATTCTCAAAACTAGACTAAAAATCACCTCGTTTATTCCTGCAATGACAAACGACGTTTCCCATTCTGAAATTGACTAAATTGACACAACTTTACCTAACTATGACAGCAATATTGTCTAGCTAATGTAGTGAAAATCGCTAATTTTTCTATTCTGAATTTGACGTTTTTCACCTAAAATTTTGATTGTCAAACTAAATCAGACTATTTTAATCATATCGCGATTAAAAATGAGTGGAATAAAATTAGTTCTCATGAACTAAAATTTACAACGCACATTCCTCTTCTAGTTCTTGAAAGTTTGGATGCTTGTGAGTTTGGAAAATCTTAAATCATTATGGAAGCCTAAGTGATTGCACTGAGCATCTAATGTACAGTCGCCAGCACATCAGGTTATAGGTACCATACTGTCAAATTTCTCCAAATAATTAGACGGCACGGTTGGCGCAGTGGTTAAGTGATTGACTGCTGCGCTGTGTGTCGCGGGTTCGATTCCCGCACGGAACAAATATTTGTATGACCTACAAGTAGTTGTTCCGGGTCTGGCTGTTTGTGTATGTGAGTTTAAATGTTTGTAAACGCACCCACGATACAGGAGATATTCCTAGTGTGGGGCAACGTTTCAAAAAAAAAAAAAAAATTTAAACCTTCAAATAAAGATGGCTAAGTTCTAAGTTATATCGAATGGAAAAATTGAAATTTTTTCACAGTAAGTTGAAAATCTCCAGTATTCTTATCACCGTAGGATTTTCAACTTACTGAACGAAGCTTTATTACGCTGAAATAAATAAAAAGATAATCATGCTACCTGAACCATTTTTTAAATGCTGTAGTTTAGTGCTGCAGATTTTAATAAAATTAAAGGTTTTTCTTATTTAAAACTGAAAAGTTATCGCCCAGTTCTAAATCGTTTTCGGTGAACAACCACAGCATTACATTGGCCACAGATAATAAAAACAAATACAGGTTATTGCAACTTAATTTATTAAAATACCTATATACAACGATATAGTTTCACGCCGTTATTATATGCTCCCTGTGAAATACATGGGAGCATATAATAATTTAAAATAATGATTGATAAACAATTAAAGATAATTATGTGATTTTACTCAGGATTTTTTTGCATTTCGGATTATTTCGTTCACTTTCACGTGAAAAGTTTTATGCTATGCGAGACCGACAAAACCGAGTTTTGAATTTTAGTGTAGTGATTTTAGTTGTGTCAAAATTGTTTTTAAGTTTGTGATAATCTGTGTTCAGTTTAAAGAATCTTGTTTGCAGAATAGCTTTGAACATTCTCTTAACCAAAAATAAGATATGTTAGTGATAGTTTAGCTTAGTTCGGTGTACAAGAAAATCGGCACCATGCTAGCTCTATAATAGCTAAGGTCTCGCAAAGCGTCTACTAACTATCCTATTGCATGTATGTAGCTAGGTACCTAATGCACGCTGAAATTCAGGCCATAAGTAAACTTATTCACTTTAAATTAGGTAGGTCCTGGGACTACTACCAGGAATAGGTAACCTGGACAGTCAATGTGTTAATTTCCAAAATACCATTTTACAAAACTCAGCACTTTAGCAGAATCATGTAGCTGCTGTTTCTAAATTGTTTGATTTGATGAAATAATTGATGTACGCAGTTTCAAAGTGGGCAATTAACAAAGCTAGGCCAAACAGAAGTGGGATACGTGTTAGCTTCGGGTTAATCATGTAATAACATTTGCGGGAGAGGCAGGCGGGTGGCGGGTTGGAGCGACTAACAATGTTGACCGTGCAGAGCAAACAGCGGCGGCAACGTCAGCTCACGGGCCGCCGCATCTGCTCCGCACTGCCGGCTGCCAGCGCCGCAACCCTAACTCTTTAAGTATTGTAGATTTGTAGGTAATATAATACTAGCGACCCGCCCCCGCTTCGTATGGTTTTTACGACTTGACAAAACATCGAGATTTATCTATACTTGGTTAGTAATTTTAATATTAATTATTATACTCATAAACTTTTCGGAATATATTCTATAAATAATGCTAGAAACCGCATCAAAATCTGTTGCGTAGTTTAGAAGAATAACGCGGTCACACAGACAGACACGAAAAACGACTTAATTTATAATAATTATGTATCTATAGCTAAAGATAGGTATAGATAGATTATCTAGATCTAGATATCGATATAGATATCTACATCTGTAAAACCGAAAGTTTTCGGTTTTTCTCACAATAAATTAGTGTGATAGTCAGAAAAATCTAATTCGGCATCGAAACTTTATTTTTGGCTAAAAACCAAATAACTATTTTGTTTTAATTATAACTATTTGAACCGAAAATGATTATTACACATTTTATAAACGCAGCCTAATCATGTCGCTGGTGCGATAACTCAAATCTCATAATCCAAGGTTAATGATTGAGTTGCATGCAAAATACCTACCTATTTCATACTTATGTATGAAATTCTTCTTCGTCGTGTCGATAGTCTGAAATTGTACTACTTATTAAAAAATTCACCCAAATTCACTGTCACTTCATTAATTTGTTAATGACTTGCATCAAGATTTCCATTTATATGTAGGAACCTACGTACAAACTGAAGTTAGTTCCTCCCATACCAAAGAATCGCAACAAAATCCTCGTAAGCATTAATTAACCTTTAATTTAAATACAAATCATAACCCTGCATTGTCTTGTAATAACAAGTACATCGTTTCAATTATTAAGGGATAATAAGGAAGGGTTGAATGTTTAGAGTGGCAGGTCACGCTCACCCGGTGATTACATGTAATTCGCGATTATGCTCGATTCGACCTCACCCCTAGTCCCGCGGTCTGCCACGCGTGAAATCACTTTGTTCTACAGTTAGCCTCCTCGCTGCCCTGCTTGCCTGCTTCATATTAATTAATTGGATATGATAATTCATATAGAAGACATCTTAATCAGTTTTCGTTTTAGATGTTATTCTTGATATTGAAAAGTGCGTTTTAAAAGCTTATTATTATTTTGTAAGGTATATGTATGGTATGCGTGTGTTTTAAATAGCGTGGAGATATTTAAATAATCTGTCCCGTAACCTTACCTTTTGCAAAATATTTATTAAAATTGCAACGTTTGTAGGTGCATTTTATCAATGCAAAATTACAAAATACGTGCTAAAGTTAGCAATATCAAGATGGACGAAGCGCGGTAGCCAGCGTGTAGCACAATCGCCGTAGCACCGCTACGTAAAAATGTACTGTGTAGCACAGGTGCTACGAATTTTTCAAATAGACGCGAAGGACCAATTTTGTGACCCGTTTTGGCCAAATTATGTTAACCAGATATCAATATTTACGTATTAAGTACCTATTTATGTATATCACAGCATCCTTAATCTAACTTATTGAAAGCATAATAAACAGCTACGCTAATATACCTAAATAACACGTACGTGATATTCATCCAACTCGCTACTATACCGAACCTCCTCAAGTACACGTATATTTCGTAATGTATGTCATGTTATTATTATATTATGTTATGATATTATCCTAGTATTAGCGAACTTATGTCAGTGAAAATAAAGGCTGTATGTGTATGCGCGCGTCGCGCAACGTCATTGGGTCGGAGGGCGGAGTTTCGCGCCGCCCTGTGCCGCGGCGGCAGTCCGCTCCAGGCCGGCGTGCGCCCCGCACGGCCCCATGGTGGAACACGCGCTCGTCGACTGCTCCCAGGCGAGCGCCATGCAGACCCTGCCCCCGCAGCCACACCGCGATGGTGACGAGGACCAGCTCGCCGACGAATACGTGCAGAACTTTGAACTCGACCATCTCGAGGACCACAATATTGTGAAACGCGAACCCCTGCGTACCGGTTGGCAAGAGATGGTAGAACCTCCACCTGCGTGTGCCCGTGCGTGCCGGCCGTGGCCTGACGCGGGTCCGTACCCTCAGCCTCACGTAGCTATCGCTGTAGACCCCAGTACGCCCCCGGAGACCCCGCCAGCCCTTATCGGGAGAAGTCCTTGTCGTGCGGCATTGGTCGACGACGTTCGTTGGCTACCACACATGCGAGAGCCGCTCGACATGCGTACAGTTCCTTGCGGCAGTTTTGAAGAATGGGATCGACGCGAGTGGTGCGAGCAGGATCACCACATGCAACAGGTCGGGATGCGCCCTGCCAGCTCCTGCTCAGCGATGTCCCCTCGAACCGGACCACATCCATCCTATCAGCCTTCCTCCTGTGGGGATGACCTTATCGGTGATGATATGCTTATGACGTTAAGCGTACGAGAACTCAACAAAAGGCTCCATGGTTTCCCTCGAGAAGACGTGACACGACTCAAGCAGAAACGACGCACACTAAAAAACCGTGGCTACGCGCAAAACTGTCGCAGTAAACGATTGCAACAAAGGCAAGAGCTGGAGTTGACGAACCGGTCGCTGCAGGACGAGCTGCACGTGCTGCAGCTGCAGGTGGCGCGCGTGACGCACGAGCGCGACGTGCTGAAGCAGCGGCTGGCGATGGCGGCGCGCGAGCATGCCGTGCCGCACGCGCCGCCCACGCCGCACTCCTCCCCCGAGTTCTTCTCGGATCTGTGACGGCATGGCGCGGCGCCGCGGCCCGGCGCCTCCGCCGCCGCCTCGTCCTGCGCTTGGCAGCGCTACTGAGCCACCGCCGCCGGTCCACAGACCGCGGGTGGTGCACTCACAGGGCCGACACTCGTGCTTTTGTTAAGTTTGAAATGTAATTATCATCAGTTCCAGTTTTCTATAGTTTCTTTTTATTAAGGTGGAACAATGTAGCCGTCGATCCCTCGTCGGGAGCGGCTCACTAGCACCGTGTTAAATATATGGTTGTGTCGTAAGATATGCATAGCTTCGTTAATCTATATGTATTATTAAAATTAAAATGTATGCATAAGTTAAATGAGTCATGAAAACTGATTAATCGAATAATTGTAAATAGATACATAAATGACGAATATTAACTATAGGAGGATTTGTGTTTTCCTAATAAAATATTTCTGAAAATATTCTTTTATTTATCTATTTTAAAACGTAATTTAACTAATGAGATTGAAACATTGTACAGAACCGTAAATATTGTCCAGTGGAAGGGGCATACAATGTTGGCGCTTACTCAGTCATGTATCGTATAATATTAATTGAATTTGTAATATAGTGACTTTATACACCTAAAAGTGACTATTTTTCTCAACATTAATACTAGAACATTTAGAGTATGTGCTAAATACTGTCTGAATAATTCTAAATGTTGTTGACACATGTAATACCAAATCAGGTTTGCAAGTGCTATGCAGGTACCAAATTTTCTGATTATCTGTCTGTAAAGGAAGTTAAATACAAAGCTCTGGTCCTACGAGTCGCTGAAAAGAATGTTAAAATCCTATGTATTAACAAATAATATACATTTGCAAATTATCCTGAAAAAATCCCCCACTAGAGTTTTGTTACTTTGTTTTGGGTAACTTGATTAAATAGGTACTATAAACATAAGTCAAGATACCTAATAAATTAATGGATTGCGAACATAATAAATATTATTATGTGGGTACAGGTGTATACTCAATCTAATGAATTAAAGTAGGAAAGAATATTAGCTACGAATATACGATATTAATATTACTATTATTTTAATGAAGTTTTATTTTCCATAGACAAATTCACAACATGACCTAAAACACCTGTTTGTTAACTACCCACTATCATTCAAGAAAATCCCTTAGCAAGGCGAAACCTTAGCATGTTTTTTGTTGTATTTTCAGTTAGTTAATTTGAGTGCAGATAAAATATACCTAGGTATTTATTAGATAAGATAAGCAGTGAACATTTAGCACAAGTTTGTGCTGTGTTCATGTTCATTTTGGTAAATAGAAGTTACCTTTTAATAATATACTATTAAGTACTTAGGATTTTTATAAACTCACTTTCCAAACATTTTTTTGCATAACGTCTTTCTGGTCTTTATCTTGAATTTGGTTAGTTCAAAGTGAGTTTCAGTTTACTACAAATTATAGGACAGTTAAATGATTTTTGGTGTCTTTAACCAAATCAAACTAAATTAAAAAGTGGTAACAAAAAGGAAAATTATTGTAACACACTTTGATAAAATCACTTAAACGTTAATTGGAAGCAAAGGCATAATTTGTGTTTATTCAACTAAAATCGTAAGTACCTATATGAGTCCAATGACTCTTGAAGGTGGCAATTGTGCAACATTAGGTAAAGTTTGCGACGACATCCATCTGGAACATCGATTGCTCAAGAGTTGCAGGAAATTGAGGTCAATACCGGTAGGTGAGTATTGTTTATATTAAAAATATAATGCATTTATTGTGTTAGGTACCGACACAAAATTATTTATTTTGTTTAATTGTTATATTTCCATGGCAGTCATTCGAAAGCAGAGTACTTATGTGGGTATACGAGCTGATCTGTGATGACGATGAACCCGAGACTTTATGCTACTTAGTTTAATTTAAGTGTAGGAGTTTTCGAACTTATTTTGGACAAGATTAATGTTTGGCGGTCTAAATCCGTGTTTACATGCATGGTTATGAATGTAAACGCGGATTTAGACCGTCGCGCCTGTAGATATGCCTGTTCCTTCCATATATACATACCTTTTCCCCATTGGGGTAGGCAGAAACTACAGAACAGCACTTGCTACGGTCGTAGCTTACTTATCTACTATTTTTGCTTCGTTTACGTTCATATAAAAAACGGTTCGGAAATGTTTGTTACACGTAACCTAGTTTTTCCATAAAACAATGGTAGTAATCTTTGAAGTGTTTTTCGGTAGTTTTCTTAATCGTGGGTCTATTTTCCACGTGCCGTGTGAAAGTAAACAATGCTGTAATGTAAAGTTAAGGATAGATACTACATCTGTTATCAATACCTACATTTTAACCATTTAAAATGACTGTTATCTTTATTGATGAAAATTAATCATACTCTTACGTAAATCAATGTTGATCATACCATTAACAAGAGACATTGTTGCAGTTTCCTATCTAACTCGTGCGTGTTATTGATTCTGGAATAATTTTGACTGCCTCGGTGATCGAGTAGTGAGCATAAGGTCCAGGCCCTGCAGTCTCGACATAGATAGCGATATGATTTTGCGACCGAATTCGGTTGTAAAGCGATCGCTATCTATGTCGAGACTGCAGGCCCAGGTTGGTTAAAGTGTTGCTGAGTTTATCATCAGGTATTTAAAAGTTTGCGGTGTGATATCCCCATGCCTCAGAAAGTGTAGGCGAAGCACCATGATTTGATAATACAACAACATGAGTTGTAACTATGTTTTATTTACTTATAGCATGCCATAGTCAGATATGCTGTAACAGATTGTGTTACGTATCACTTTACATGATAACAACATTGTAACATAACATGTATTTTGATAACATCATCATTTGGATAATGATCGTAATAATGCAAGGTAAAAACTCGGGTTGAAACATGCATGATCAATCTTACGCAATAATATTGTCAATTGCGTAAGATTAATCAAGTTGCAACACGATTCTGAGGTGGCGACCTAACTCAAGGCCAAACCCAGCCACGCTTTGGTAACCCGTAGCATTGTATGGAAGAAAAGTTAAAACCCTTCAGGGCCCACACGCTACTTGAGCTAATGACCAAAGCCATATATACAGAAGAAATTCAAATTAAATTAAGTTCTAAACGCTTAAAAGTTCTTACAGTTCTAAAAGTTCTTATTGTGTCAGCAAGTGCAGTCTTCGACAAGTCTCCGGTGAAGTAACAGCTCCTCATAACTGTTAGCTTTACAAGTCGCGAATTTTCTATAAATAGCTCAGGGCAGTCAAGTTATCATAGCTTAGGATTATTTTACTTCTCTATTATTGTGTATTTCCGTGTACTCTTTAATGATCCTTTATGCTTATTTGACTGTATTTCCGTGTTGTGTACAATTAACTAACCTTACGTATGTGATTTAAATTCGTGTTAAACTATTGTGTGTGTAAATAGCAAATATAACGTTTTAAAAAGTGCTGAAAGTGGTTTCAATTAAATTCCCTCGTCAAGGGAACATCATCACCCCCGCCTACATCACCTGACTCCCGCGTTAATAACATTTTGGTCCTGTCGAGCCGGATCAGGTTCAACTAGAGGGAATTAATAAATAATAATAAATAATAAATTAATTAAAAAACCACATAATAATGAGTTTAAGGAGCGAAATAACCACACGCAGTAAACTACGTAAGCTAACGGAGGAAATGAGTGTTCGTAGACATCAAGAGATGGTCTCTGACTCAGGTGTGACCACCGAAAGGGCACCAGAGTCACCGTCTGTTGCACCAACGATGGCATCCACGTCTGCCCTCAATATCCCACTGACGGGTGGTCGAGTAGTCGACTTCAGTAGGAGTACGCCAGAGGGACCACAGGGAGGACAGACAGCCACTAAAGACCGACATAGATCGCCGCGAAGCAAAGGCTCGTCTAAACATAGCCGAGTCGATTACTTAAGGAAAAGAGTCGAATACGAAGCTGAGCGCGAGTTGGTGCAAATGAAGGAGAACTTAGTCAAAAAGAGACTAGAAGCTGACATCGCCGAAATAGAGGCGGCTGCTGACAGCGATGACTCTCACTCAGATGTGAGTACGACACAGCGCGTGGAAGAGTGGGTGAATACAACGCCCCAGGTGCCGCAATTGAACGAAGTATTGCGCACACCGGCTGTGTCAGGCGCGACCACTGAAATGGCTGCGCCCCGTGAACCATCTGAAACTGTAAGTAGAGTGAATCGCGTACCGAATACATACAGTGCGTCGTCAGTGCCTAATGAAAATGTGTCGCGTATAACAAGGGCATCTGAGCCAGTACCGTTACGTAACATAACGGTACCGAGTACGCCATCATACGTGCCAGTGTCAACAGAAGGTGTGAGATTTCGTCTACCCGAATATTATCCCGTCTTTACCACTCCGGTCGCAAGTGTACCTCAAGTATCAACACTTGAGTCGGATACACGGCGGCAGACGCAGTACGGAGCGGGTGAAAGAGAGAGACGGCGAGAATCGTCGGGAGACAGAGACAGCAAAATCGACAGACTGGCAGAGGCAATCTCAAGCATGGCACGACCACGGCCGGTACCAAGACAAGCTTACGAATTGCCATATTTTAATGGGGACCCATCCGACTGGATATCTTATAGAAATATGTATTGGGATACGACCCGGCAATACGAATTTAAAGCGCATGAAAACTTAGCACGGTTAAAAACCTCATTACAAGGCGAGGCAAAGATATCAGTGGAGGATTTATTAAGGACGTCGACGGATCCCACTGATATAATGCGTGCGTTAGAGGACGAGTTTGGTCACCCGACCTTAGTGCTACAGTGCGTACTGAAGAAAGTACGAGATTTACCTAGAGTGACGGAGAGTTGCCGGGAGCTAGGTAAATTCTCTTCTACAGTAAGAAATTGTGTATCATTATTAAAAAACATACACGCAGAGGGCTACATAAATAACCCACAATTAGTGAGTGACCTGCTGAGCAAGTTAACACCGGTACAACGTACGCAGTACGGTGACTTTGCGATGGGCCTAGATAACGCGCAGGGGGTGGATTTAAGAGTGTCACCGAACTTAGAAATGTTCTCGGAATTCCTGACACACCTAACACGCTCGGCATCATACTACGCGCAAGCTAACATGTTCGAGTCGAGTCCACCCAAACAACTTGCGAAGCAACAAAAGCATGGCGCCGGTCAAACCCGACCAGTGACCAATGCACGCCCCGCTGCCAGCAGGCCACCGTGGGTTCAAAAGGTGAACACGCAAAGTGACGAATCCCTCGCACCGAAAGAGTGCATAATATGCCAGAAGAAACACACCATTGAAGAGTGTGAACAGTTTAAAAAGCTGACAGTGCAACAGCGTTGGGACACAATCAAAGATAAAAACACGTGTTTCAAGTGCCTGGTGAGAAAACACCCTAAGAGGTTTTGCCGCGCAAGTAGATGCGAAAAGTGCGGCTACGGGCATCACCTGTTGTTGCACGCGGACAAGCAGCCGAAGGAGGATAAACAGCCGAAAACTGAGAAAACAGAAAGCATCACGAACATAGGAGAGTGGCGAGCAACCGCGTTATTAAAAATAGTGCCGGTATCAATCAGCGACAATAAACAATGTTACGCATTATTAGACGATGGTGCGACGGTATCGTTGATAGACAGTTCTCTCGCTACCGACCTAGAGGGTCCGTGTGTACCTCTTTCGCTGAAGACCGCGGGCGGCCACGGAGTGACGGACCTAACCTCGCGAATGGTACAAGTGCGCGTGAAAGGACCCAATGGTCAGTGTCACAACATTAAGTGTCGCACAATGGTAGACATAAACCTACCAACGCAGACAGTGTCCGCCTCAGTGATAGGCGACAATGCCCATCTCAGCGACTTGGGTTGCGTGGAGATGAGGGGCGCGAAGCCGCTGCTGCTCCTCGGGCAGGACAACTGGGAGCTACTCGTCAGCCAGGACATCCGCCAGGGACGATCCGGTAAGCCAGTTGCCTCACTTACTAGATTAGGTTGGGTCATACATGGACCATTCAATAATTCTAGTTCTGATGAAATAGTCAATTGCATGACAGTCTCCCTCCCTGACTTACATAACTTAGTTAAGTCACAGTTTGAGCTAGAATCAATAGGCATTTCAGAAAATAAGCGCAAACATAGGGATGTCGAAAAGGCGTTAGAAGTGTTGGACAGCACTAGCCATCGCACCATAGATAAGTCGCAATGGGAAGTAGGTCTATTGTGGAAGCATAATAACGTACAATTGCCCAACAACTACAATCAGGCCCGGCAGAGGTTGTACGGTATAGAGAAACGAATGCGCAAAGACGCTAGTTTCGCAGAGGCATATGCGAAGCAAATAAATCGATTAGTGGACGAGGGTTACGCGCGCAAAGTAGAAGGCGAAGTAGCCAGTACACCGGTTTGGTATTTGCCACATTTTGCAGTGGTAAATCCCAACAAACCAGGGAAACTTCGCCTAGTGTTCGACGCGGCCGCCACGTCACATGGAACGTGTCTAAATGACAACCTACTGACCGGACCTGACTTATTAAATTCATTGTTAGGAATTTTAATAAAATTTAGAATAGGCCCTGTAGCCTTTTCAGGCGACATCGCTGACATGTTCCTAAGAGTACGAATCAGGGCAGAGGATCAAGGCGCCCAGTTATTTTTGTGGCGAGACGCGGACCAACATAGGGAACCAGATACATATGCGATGAATTCCATGATATTTGGCGCAGCCTCATCACCTACCACGGCGATATATATATTAAACAAAAATGCCAGTGAGTTTGGAACGACATATCCCGAGGCTGTTGAGGCAATAAAGACCAGGCATTACATGGACGATTATCTAGACAGTGCCTGGTCCGCAGACGAAGCCAATAGGCTGGTTGAGGAGGTGACCAGTATACACGCCTCTGGCGGGTTCATAATCCGGGGGTGGGTCACCAACTCACCAGAGCTTAGGGATAGGTTGGCAATAGATATGCCTGATAGGGTAGCCCTTGAGAAAGGAGCGGGCACTGTGGAGAGGACCCTAGGTCTGATATGGTCACCAAAGAAAGACGATTTAGGCTTTGATCTCTCATTTAAAAGGCTGCCGGCCGAAATATTGAACGGTAACCTGGTGCCCACGAAACGTCAGTTCTTGAGCATGATTATGTCAATTTATGATCCACTGGGTTTCCTTTATCCATGCGTTATTCAGTCGCGCATACTGATGCAGAGGATATGGAAATCGGGGATCCAGTGGGACGAACCCTTACTAGACAAAGACGCCAAGGTGTGGTTCATTTGGTTAAGTAATCTGAAACGTCTAGAAGACGTAAAAATACCACGGTGGTATGGTTTAAACCTAGAAAACCTAGAGTTGCATGCCTTCGGAGATGCTAGCGAACTAGCATACGCCGCGGTCATTTACCTAGTGGGTTATAACTCCGAAGGTAGCAGGGAGATTGTCATGCTGCTAGGGAAGGCTAGAGTGGCTCCACAAAAAGTAGTATCTATTCCCAGATTAGAGCTGCAAGCTGCGGTGTTGGCCTGCCGGTTGGCAGACACCGCTGAGAAAGAGTTAGGTTTGCAAATTAAAAAGAAATTCTATTGGACCGACAGTAAAACTGTCTTAAAGTGGATCAATTCTGATGCCCAAGAGTTCCAACGGTTCGTTTCTCACAGACTAGCCGAGATAGATAGGTTATCAGACAGAGGCAACTGGCACTGGGTACCCTCGGAGGACAACCCAGCTGATAAAGCGACCAGGTTGTGTTGGCCTGATAACCATGCAGAGTGGCTCTCGGGCCCCTCTTTCTTACGTAACCCACAGGAGCAGTGGCCGGCATGTCGCGAGCCTGAGGAAACCGAGGCGGACCTCGAGCGCATCCAGCGGGTCCACGCGACCACAACGCCCGCGGCTCCACTTCTACAGTACGAGCGCTACTCTTCATGGGCACGCATACAGCGCGTCACAGCGCGCGTACTAATTTTTGTCGCCCGGTGTCGTAAAAACGCCGGGTCACTACCGAGCTAAGCCCACGTGACTTAGAGGAAGCACACGACTTCCTAATAAAGTTGTGTCAGGAAGATAGCTTCCATGACGAGCGGGCCGCAATCCTAAAAGGCCTGCCCGTCCCTATCAGCAGCAACGTCAAGGCGCTCGACCCGATGATCGCCGACGGAGGGCTGCTAAGAGTGAGGGGACGTCTAAGTGCCTGTGAGGCGCTCACATTCGGCGAGAAGCACCCAATAATTTTGGAGGGTCGTCACCCTCTGACTAGAAAGCTAATCGCACACTACCATGCGTTGGCTCTACATGCTAACCACGAAACAGTCGTTAACAACCTACGAGAGAAATACTGGGTCACAAAGGTAAGGACCTCAGTAAAAGCAGTAATCGCAAGTTGTCAGCTTTGTCGTATTTGCAGAGCTAAACCAGCCCCACCAAAGATGGGTGACCTCCCACTCGCCAGGATAGAGGTGAACCGAAGAGCCTTCGTTCGAGTGGGAGTCGACTACTTCGGCCCGATGGAGGTCGCTATCGGGCGACGGCGCGAAAAGAGGTGGGGAGCCCTATTCACCTGCCTCACTACGCGCGCCGTCCACCTGGAGTTGGCCGCCTCATTGAGCGCCGACTCCGCCATACTAGCCTTGCGGCGCCTCATAGCGCGCCGCGGGCAGCCAGCGCATCTGTACTCTGACCAGGGTACCAATTTCATCGGGGCAAATACCGAGCTCCGAGCGGCCCTGAAAGACCTCAACCATGGTCGAGTAAGGGACGAGGCCATCAATCGAGGAATCGAGTGGCATTTCAATCCCCCGGCGGCCCCACACATGGGCGGCTGCTGGGAGCGCCTGGTGAGATCCGTAAAGAACGCGCTGCGGAGCACGCTTAAAGAGCGGGCCCCCCGTGAGGAGGTTCTGTATACCCTCCTCACAGAGGCCGAACTGATCATCAACAGCCGACCATTGAGCTACGTGTACGACGACCACCACCAGCCCGTGGTCCTGACTCCGAACCATTTGCTCCTGGGCACGGCGTCCGGGAGTACTCCGATGGCACCAGCCGACGTCGACGACGTCGACTCGCGCCGGCAATGGCGGCGTGTAAACGCGCTCGCTGACATGTTCTGGCGGCGCTGGCTGCGGGAATATCTCCCAACGCTGCAACGTCGCGAAAAGTGGGCAGATAATGTGCCAAATGTGCGTGTCGGCGACGTTGTGATAATAGCCGACAATAACAAACAACGTAGTGCGTGGACTAAAGGAGTTATAAAAACAGTGTACCACGGGAGTGACGGCATCATCCGTGTAGTAGACATTAAAACTACAAACGGGGTCCTGCGTCGGCCTGTAGCTAAGATCATCGTGCTTCCCACAGACCAAGAAATGTAATACGGTTGAACCCTGTTACAGGGGGTGGAATGTAGGCGAAGCACCATGATTTGATAATACAACAACATGAGTTGTAACTATGTTTTATTTACTTATAGCATGCCATAGTCAGATATGCTGTAACAGATTGTGTTACGTATCACTTTACATGATAACAACATTGTAACATAACATGTATTTTGATAACATCATCATTTGGATAATGATCGTAATAATGCAAGGTAAAAACTCGGGTTGAAACATGCATGATCAATCTTACGCAATAATATTGTCAATTGCGTAAGATTAATCAAGTTGCAACACGATTCTGAGGTGGCGACCTAACTCAAGGCCAAACCCAGCCACGCTTTGGTAACCCGTAGCATTGTATGGAAGAAAAGTTAAAACCCTTCAGGGCCCACACGCTACTTGAGCTAATGACCAAAGCCATATATACAGAAGAAATTCAAATTAAATTAAGTTCTAAACGCTTAAAAGTTCTTACAGTTCTAAAAGTTCTTATTGTGTCAGCAAGTGCAGTCTTCGACAAGTCTCCGGTGAAGTAACAGCTCCTCATAACTGTTAGCTTTACAAGTCGCGAATTTTCTATAAATAGCTCAGGGCAGTCAAGTTATCATAGCTTAGGATTATTTTACTTCTCTATTATTGTGTATTTCCGTGTACTCTTTAATGATCCTTTATGCTTATTTGACTGTATTTCCGTGTTGTGTACAATTAACTAACCTTACGTATGTGATTTAAATTCGTGTTAAACTATTGTGTGTGTAAATAGCAAATATAACGTTTTAAAAAGTGCTGAAAGTGGTTTCAATTAAATTCCCTCGTCAAGGGAACATCATCACCCCCGCCTACATCACCTGACTCCCGCGTTAATAACAGAAAGTATGTAAATCCGTCGGTCAGCTATGCTTCTTGAGAGATTAGGTGAGAAGGAATGAATGAAGGAATATGGAAATAATGTGACTGAAATAAATAACCTCTACGGGGTTATTTATTTCACCTACATTATTTTGCTAAGTATATAATTATATTATTATGGGTTAATCTTAATTACCTATTGTACATTGCATACTTACATGATTTGGAGATAACTTTTTAAGCAAGAATTGCTTTTGTTAGGAGAATTAGGAGCATCTCAATCGGATTTAGCCTGGGAATCACGGACATTTTAGCTACGGCAGCCATGGTAGAGAAGCTAAATCTTGTTGGTCTTTTACAACATCTATCAGGTACAGACAAGGTGGCTGGTACCTACGCTGTTATGAGCGTAAAATAACTACTTTTCATTGTATTCAGCTTATTAGGCCTTTAGTAGGTATTTCTACAAAAATAATCCGATAGTAGATACCTATGTAAAGTGTGTTGAAAAAGCAAGCATTGCGATTTTTTTGCGACTCATAGTAGGTAAAGTTACTAGTAATTTAGCATCATATTTTAAAGAAAGAAAATTATTTTATTTAGGACACGCACAAGAAATACAAACAGGAAAAAAGGAGCATTTAAAACTAACAAAATCTACTTTAAAAACATAATAAAAAAACCGGCCAAGTGCGTGTCGGACCACGCACAATGAAGAGTGTCGTAGTTGGGATGAATTTATCTTAAGAACAAACTTAACATTGCTGCATTGTAGTTTAAAAACATGTTCCCTCATACATTCTAACTGCAAATGTAAGTTTGTACGCACAATATTGAGAGATTTACCAAGTAATTTTAAAACCATGCTTATAGGTTTTCCTGTAGTACAGAACTATTTTCTGTATTTTTTTTAAAATTTTAGGTTCTGTAGTTTCGGAGATAAGGAGGGAATGATCAATTTTCTTAAATAATTTTAAAAAGTGTTTACTTATTTTAAAATTACAAAAACATTTTTTTTCTGAAATCCTTACAACAAGCCCTTTCATTTGATATGTCACACGGTACCTACAGTTTACAAAACTTTTTTTTTTTGTTCTCATTTGTCTACCAAAAGTGACCCCATATTCAAAATTCATTTAATTACGTTATACACAGGTGTTTGGGTCACAGAAATTGATATGTTTACCATATTTCAACTTGATCGGTCCAGTAGATTCAGTGCAAATTGGCTGTGACAGATGGACAGACAGACAGACAGACACACGAGTGATCCTATAAGGGTTCCGTTTTTTTCCTTTTGAGGTACGGAATCCTAAAAACACCTGTGCGAGGCCAAAAAGGCTCCTATCTCAGCATAATACTGCGATATTTCAAAAATAAATACCGCAGAGCTGGTATTCTGATCGGGCTTGATATTTAGATCGGAGACCAGAGTCAGTTGTTTCGAATTCTATCTGAATAATTAAATAGTACCTAAAATTGAGATCGAATAAGCAACCGATTCAATAGTCAAGTTTAAATCAGTTCCCAGAATTATATCAAGACAAAAACTGTCTGTAAGAGTTCCAGCGCTTGTTCTACACGATAACAACTTAGTTGCAAGTACTTAGGTACCTACTTATTACTTAGGTAGTACTAATTGTAACGTCGCACGGCGATGTTAGTAACTCGACACTGAAGTGTTATAAGAAATGAAAGAGTCGTATTCTTTGATAACGAAGCGAAATACCAATAAATGAGACGGATATAATGTCCGTTTATTTGTACGAATGAACAAATATTATTGTTAACTATATAGTGTTGGATTTAAGTCGCGAAGCTGTTTGAAATAATAGACTTCATTGGCCTTGCCTTGTATTTGTGTGTTGTTTTTAGTGGACGAAGAGAAGAAACGAAGAGGAGAAAAAAAAATGATTTAATTATAGTATCCGGCAATTCTAAACTAAAGATGCCACACAAAGCACTATTTAACATTTTAAAAATAAGTTATGTCTGCCAGCACTATCTTAGTACCTATGACCTATCTGATTGAGCGTTCCTTAACTCCTAAGCTGCTCTAGCGTCATTATCGCTCTTAGCAATAGATACAAGACATGGTCTTAAAAAAAAAAAAAACACATGGGCACTTATGAAACGTCAGAAGCTAGGTGCGCGGTTCCAATTGGTCGTTTCCTATGGAAAAGAGCTGGCAAGAAATTCCACGGTTACTCTTTTAAAAATTAATGGGTTTTACAATGTTTTCGAATTACAGTGTTAATATAGGTATGGGAGGACAGTGAAGGCCCGTCAACAAGTACCAGGTACTTAAGGCTCTGTGCACGAAGAAACCCTTTTTCAACAATTTCTTATCTAATTGTGAGAAAGCTTGAAATAATTGAAAAAGTACAGTTTTCGTGGTGCTAAACCATTCGTGTCAGTTAATAGTTTTATCACTTTTACGCTCTCGTAAATACAGTAATTATCTCGTAATTATTTCGCCTTTGATTTACTTAACGAAGTTCTTGCCAATTTATAAAATAAAATGTTGATTTTATCTCAAAGATAGCTGAAGCCAAGTGTGTGATTTTTAAACTTCTTGATTAGGTTTTCCTAAATAATAGAAAAAAAAAACATCTTAGGCTGGGTTTTAAAAAAATATAGGTTTTCAACATTTTTTTTCTGCTATATTTTGTATGGAAGTTGAAAAAAGTGGTACCGCCACGTGCAAGTAGGATAATGATGTGTAAGTATGATATTTTTTAATGTTCATACTCAAAAGTAGTTTCTTATAAAAAGATGATCAAACGTCACTCTCGCGTAATTTATTGGAAAACCTGTTGCGATTTTTTTTTAATATTCCATGAATTTTTAATTTATTTGAAAAAAACCTTTCCGCCACATGCAAAGCGAAGAACTCGACTTTACAAATCACAAATAATTATGTTTAAATTATTTTTCCCTTTCTCACAAACAATTCTCACGAACAAAATTGATCAAAATCAGTCGATTTCGTGCACGGCCCCTTAAAAAAATAGAAACAAAAAAAAACTCTACAGTCTATTAAGCTTACAACGGTCTCACATTCACAAAATATTTTAAAAAAAAAACGATATAAAATATTATTAAAATAATAAAAGTAAATTGTATAAGTACCTTGTTGAAATTAAAAAATTGTAGGTAAGTCGGTACAGTTTAGAAATCCACCATTAGATAAACAAGTTCAAGTCATAACAATGCACCGTAGCATACATGTGTGCTTTTTGTGACCGATTCACCCTCAGATGCTCGGATGCTAATGTTTGTATGGTTTAGAAAAAGTAAGTAAGTAATTGTTTCAAGGAAAACACAGAAACTCATCAGTAACGGAGGTTTCCCATTGAGAAAGTCATATAATCGTATACTGTAGATTTAGATACAGTCAGTGACCTCCATAACCTGACCCCTTTTCCCCTCTTCTTCTTTGTAAGAGGGGTCAAGGATTGCAGGTGACTGACTGTACCTAAATCTACAGTATATATGACTTTCTCACTGGGAAACCTCCGTTACTGATGATTTTCTGTACCAATAACTCGCAAGAAGCTCAAAAGGGCTCGTGACTAAATGGTAACAGCCGCACTGGGGCCCAAGTCTGCTCTTTTTATAAATACAGTCATTCCAACACAACTATTCAGAACTGTCGAGCCTGATGCGTATTTGGTAGGTACTGTACTGGGCCTACCACCAACATGTAGGTACCAATATTATATCCCCGGACTACCCTGTTTAGCAAATATGGAACATGTTTTTCAACTAAGTACAATGTAAAGTTTGTTTCTGGGATAAATTCAGCCCAACTACGGAACCCTTCATTGTGCGTGGTCCGACACGCACTTGGCCGGTTTTCTTCGTTCACGTTCAAATACGCGCCCCGATTGCGAGTACTACGCTCGGCCTTTTTGAAGGACAACCCCATTGAAGTCAGTGTATGTCCTTTTTGGACGATCCCTCCCAGCGTTTCCTCTAATATCTATATCCGTATAATTGGTATTTGTCTTGAATAATAAGTCTTTCATTCATCCTCTCGTCATGACCAAACCATCTAAGCCGATAATTACTTATAATCTAGGAAGTAACAGTAACGCACTCTTTAATGAAATAGGTACTAATCACTGCATTTAATCAATAATCATATTTTTTATTTTAATGTAATATGCAATTATGTACAATATTAAGTTCAAACATGAATCCATTATTTTAGTTGTACATTTTATCAAGCGACGTCTGAAGTCAACATAGTCTGTCTATATCTCGTAGCAGAGCTACGGGGCCTACGGACTACGAGACGTGGCGTAGAGGGACGTGGGGCGTGCCCCGTAGCGCCACGCCCCGCCAGAGCGAGACAGCCTGCGCGCCGCCTACCAGCCGCGGACTCAACAAGGATACATTTTCATCTGCTCAACATCCCAGATTTACCTATTCCTTAGGAATAAAGCTCAGAATTGAATGGAAAATTATTGTATGACCGAAAAGATTGGTGTATCTACCGACTTGTGGTATGTTCCGAGGGTACAACCACCTCCGCTCTCGTAGCATCGGCCGCTTATTACAGACTATAGCGGTACGTAAGTAGAGGCTGTCATGCAAATGGAGGCCTGTTAATGAAGTCGAGGAGAATTATGGGCATTGTTACTGCGGCCCTGGCCATTGTAATGGCCCATTTGGTAGGCGTACATCATAATAATATATGGGACAATTATTTCTACGATGCCATTGGACTGCATTTCTGACCAAGGCTTTTTTGTGACTGCTATTTATTTGGCATGTCGTTCATAAAATACCATATACCTACTTATAGTTTATACGAGTAACATGGCAGTACGTGGAACGTAAAATATTATCTAGCAAATTCAATTACTTATGTTTTAGGGAATAATGGCATTAAGTAGTTAGGGATATTTGCGTTTTTGCAGTGAATTACAATTATCTACGCAAACAATAGCAAAAGCTACACGTTTGCATATTATTCAACTTATAATGAACAGTGTATATCTACTTAAATTTAATTATTGAAACATATAATAATATCTAGTTTCACATAAGTATCTATTACTACTTTTAACCAACGAAATGCCAATTTACTTATAAATTGTTTTACTTCATAACATAACATCACGCCTTGTTTCCCCAAAGGGTTGGGCTGAGGACGATGTACCTAGTACACCCACATATCGCCTGTTATGTTTAAGTCCCATGTAATAGGGGGCGAGCCTATTGCCATCAACAGGACACAAATCTAGATTCCGGGCTGCTACTGAGAGATTCCAGATGGAAAAACCCAATATCACTTTGTCCGACCCGGGAATCGAACCCAGGACCTCATGCTCAGCAGTAGCGCTGGCGACGACTAGACCAGCGAGGCAGTAGTTTTTCAGATTTTGTGTTCTTATAGTTTCAGTTAAGTTTAAGTTGTTGTAACTTAAACTTACCTGTTAACTCTTAACTGTAAACCTGTAAACAACAAAACAACAGGGGTAATTTATCTTTATTTTTTCACCAGCACTCTAATTGCGTGTCACAATAATAATTAGAATCCGAGAGTTTTGTAGGGTATTGCTAATCCATTGTTTCATAGGCGTTATTATTCTAAGTTCATAGGTTTGAAAAATTTGTCTGCTCAACAACGTAAAAACGCAGTGAACGTGGGTGAACCTTCGATCAATAACAGCGAAGGGGTGAACTGCCAAAATGAAACCGACTGAATACCAGTATTTTACTTGAAGCGACTGCCTATCTGACCTCCACAAGCCAGTTACTGGGTAATACGATACCCCTTGGTAAGACTGGTTGTCAGACTTTCGGGCTTCTGACTACCCCTAATGACTGTCAAAGATACAAATGACAGCAAGTAACAGTTACGTCACAAAATCAGTTTGGATTTTTCCAAAGTCTATATATAATATAATAATCAGCCTGTATTGTGTCCGTGCCAGGGCAAGGGCCTTCCTTCCCTCTCAACTCGGTCCTGAGCCAGTATGGACCAATCCCTCCTCTATGTGTCAAATTCATCCCACCATCGACGCCTGGTTCTTACGCGATGCTGTTGGACATTTTCAGGTAGTCATAGTCACAATGCATCCGACATACGGCAAACGTGTCCGGCCAGTCCCATTTGAGCTTGGCTGCTTTTTGGGTGACGTCTGCGATTTATGTCTTAGAGCGCAGTATCGAACTTCAAGGATACTGCGTTCCGTCGCTCACTGGCAAGCCTCGAGCTTTGGTGTCTGCTGAACTGAGCAGTATGTATAAGAATTATTATTCTTATACTGACTGTACAATATCTACTGATAAACGCTAATATGTCATTTCAATTCCAAGGACAGATGGGCTCGTAGCAGCGTAGGACACAGCGTATTATCTGATAAAAAGTTAATTTTGAATCCTAATTCAAACAACATTATACCTACCTACTTAAAAATACAACGACAAATAAAAAAAACCGGCCAAGTGCGAGTCGGACTCGCGCACGCAAAAAAATCACGTTTGTTGTATTGGAGCCCCCCTTAAATATTTGTTTTATTTTAATTTAATTATTTATTTTTAAAGTGAATATATAACTAAATATTCTGTGAATATTTCAAGCGTCTACCTGTTGCCGTTATCAATATCGGGCAAAACGAGCAAAAAAATCACGATTGTTATATGGGACCCCCTTAAATATTTATTTTATTCTGTTTTTAGTAATAGGGTTCCCGTTTTACCCTTTGGGTACGGAACACTAAAAACAGTAATTCACAGACCAACCGGGGTATCAATATGTCGTAAGTTTGTACAAACCCTTCTATCCGTCATCATATTTTTTTTAAATATAACCTTTCCTTTTGGCTTTGACGTAGTCGGGTAAAAACTAGATTAGGTCGGTGTTTTCTATCTGATTACTCTGAGAAGAAACGCCGAAACAAACTCTGATGATGGTTGAACCCTGTGTTTTGTCTTTGCAGCGGGTGCGATGTCCGGGCGCCGAGCGCTCGTAGTGATGAGCCAGCATCCTCGCCGACCGACGCGGCACATTTTTCTAGTGGCAAGGTCGGCTGCTAGCGGTGACGTCACCATTCCATACTTTCCGTTTTCAAACTAAACTAAAACATCACCATTTTGGTAGAGGTTTTGATGTGAGATTTGGTACACAGTTATATGAGATAGTTATTTACTTAATGCAATTAATTTTATATTTAACTATAGCCTACCCGATATAGACGTTGCCCTGTCCATAATAGTTCATACAAAAACCTAAAAACAAAAAGCAGTTTCAGTTATTCCCGAATTTTACAATTTTTCGGGCAACTCTTCAAAATTTTCTTTCCCTAAAAACCTTATTATTTGGACAAGGTATTACCAACAATAAAAAAAAATCGGTCCAGCCGTTCTCAAGTGATGCGTTTACCAATGAACAGCAATGATTTTTTATTGATTGTAAATATAGTTTAATCATCGTTTAATAACTCTTTCGGATCTTCCAAAATATCGCATCATCTCAGATATGCAGCATACCATGACTTGGGAGTCGTTGTTGTGTGGGAGAAATGAAAACTCTCTCTCTCTTCATTATGATATATTATTACGTTATGACTTCATCACTTTTTACATGTTGTTATGTCTATTGCAGCAGAACACATTTAACAAGTTAAGGCTCGTTCAGACTAGTGCGATATCGCGGGCGCGACGCGACACTAGTAGAACAATTTCTTTGTCGGTGCCTGCCACGCCAGCGATATCGCGCGAGTCTGTATGTGCCTTTATTTTCGATGTCATGCTTCCTTTTTATACTGTCCACAATAATTATTCTATGTTATGAATGTACCTTATTCTGCCTATGACTGTTGCCACCTCAAACAAAATACAAGTCGGAATTCCTAGCTGTTACTCGCTGGCCACCTGAGGGCCTGGAAAAAGTAATATTCTATCAGCATATTCACACTATTCTAAGTTTTTAAATAATTATCACGTAAAGTATTTTGTTAGATTAAAATTGCTTATTGGTCTTTAAGGCTAGATTGTCATTCATTATTAAGAACCCTGAACATAAATCAGAAGTATCGGCTGAATGTTTCGCCGTTTCTTGACTACGGCTTACTATGGCAACGACGACGAAAGAAAAAAACGACAGTCAAAGACATAAGCCAAAGTCAAAAATGTGACTTGAAGTCAGGTAAGGACTCAAAGTCAAAAAAGGAAACTTTGTAAGTTTTAAATCGGCCGACCATTCGGCCGATACTTCGGATTATCGCTTCGGAGTAGTCCCCCTTGTTCTTTTTATTAACACTTTCGACTCAACCCACTTTTAGTAGAGCTCATACGTCATGCTGCCGTACATATAGCAAGTAATAATGAAAAAAAAAAATGAATATAAATAAATATTTTATTTGAAAATCTTGCCAAAATATACAACTGATTTTATTTTCACAGTTTATAATGCTGTATTCGCTAAGAAAAATGTATATTTAAAATGATCCCTCCGCGAGGGCTCCCACCATCCCATATGCGACTTGAGTGAACCCTCCAGGAGGGCTCCCGGCACGGAACGTGTAGAATAAAAAAACCATCAACGATATCGATGATGGAAGGTTGATAATGACGATAAAATAAAAAATATTTTCAAACTAGCTGTTGCTCGCGGTTTCGTCTGCGATCAAGAATAAAAAGTACCCGCCGCGCCGCACCCGCGTGGAGGTTGAAAATTATCCCACGGGAACACACTACCAGTATAAAAAGTATCCTATGTTCTAACCTACACCTTCTAGTCTACCCTGCATGTGCCAAATTTAATTCAAATCCGTTTAGCAATTTTAGCGTGAAAGCGTAACAAACAAACTAACTTTCGCATTTATAATATTAATAAAGTTAGAATGAAAAAAAAAAACATAAATTTATCTATTTATTGACTATTCGATTTTTGAATATTCAGAAGTTTGTATATTTCCAGGAAGACACCTGTAGGAGAATACTACGGGGACTGTATAGGAAAGCGCTGATGGAGTGTACGAGTAAGCGGTAGTATGGGGGAACGAGGAACGCTTACGCGGAGCTGAGCCAGCACTCTGGGCAGGGTCGCACACGGTCGATACTCCCGCACTAGGTCG
The DNA here is from genome assembly GCA_963921375.1 of Tiliacea citrago. Taxonomy (NCBI): domain Eukaryota; kingdom Metazoa; phylum Arthropoda; class Insecta; order Lepidoptera; family Noctuidae; genus Tiliacea; species Tiliacea citrago. The sequence continues at coordinate 16,074,532 of OY992786.1, read as the reverse complement.
ACCGGCTCCTACTGATGCCTGCTGTTCAGTTACGAAGATATTCTTTGTACTCGTAAGGTATTATAGGTAAATATAGTTTCTTAGTTGTTGCTGTAAATACTATAAATGTAAAAGTTATCGATACAAAATTACACCCTTTGAATAATTATTAAGAAATCAATGAGCAAGGCAATCTACTTCACTAAGCATTGCTGACAAACTTTTCCTATAGTAGGTACTCTCTAATTTCATGACTTTTCCTTGGCACCTGTCATTGGGGTTCAGGTGGACCATGCATGCCTACGATGCCATGCATTTTAAAAGTCAATTAAAACAAAAAAACAAATGAGGTGCCCAATGCGGAGCATCTCTTTTAGGTATTTTTAAATTCCTATGTAAAATTATTTCTTATCTTATTCATATGAAATTACGATTACGCCGCTTTCTGTAAGTTGGTGAAATTTTTTGCACATTAGTTTATTTCGAAATTAAACTCTGTGGTCAAAAGAAAAAGTAAAAACCAGCCAAGTGTGTGTCGGAGCACGCGCAATGAAGGGTTCCATAGTTGGGATTTGAAAAACATGTTCTCCCATACATCGATTTACTTCACAGTCAATTCTCCAACTGCAAATGTCAGTTGGTCGACCATTACTCGTTAATTCGTCGTTAATAAGTCGGAAAAAAAAAATTAAGAATAAATTGTAAAGCCTACTTATAAGCTAGTTTAGTTTAGAAAATGGAGAAGGTTCCAGCTGTGAACACAGATTGGTTGGAGCTGAACGTGACCTGTGGCTCTCGTCACCGACAGGTGAAATACGATGTGATATTTAGTAGGTATATTATGACTAAAAATTAGTGATAACGAATGGTAAAATCATTCAGAAGATTTGTTTTTTTTTTTTTTGCTAAATTAATCAAGTTCGAACGAGAATGCACAAGTTTGTAGTAAAAGGGTGTGGTGTTCTTCTTCTTTCTTTTTTAAAAAACGTTGCCTCCCACACTAGAAATTTCTCCTGTATCGTGGGTGCGTTTACAAACATTTAAACTCACATACACAAACAGCCAGACCCGGAACAACTACTTGTAGGTCATACCTACAAATATTTGCAGAAACGACGCGCGTGCGGTTTGGTGTTACTTAGATTAGTTAGATTGCATAATCAGCCTATATTGTTCCCACTGGTGGGACACAGGACTCCTCTCTGTGAGCGGGAGTGGGCCGTAATCTACCACGCGAGTCCAGTGCGGGTTGGTAGATGTCACATGTCTTCGAATCTTCGGTACCAGGACATGCCAGTTTCCTCACGATGTTTTCCTTGACCGTTTTGAGAGCAGTGGTGATGAAATAATTTACACAAAGTAAGGCGCCTGTCTTGGTTCGAGGATGCTGTACGCAATTTTAAGGGTATGTGCAAAAAATTCCCCGCATAAATGCCCTTAAAACAATGTGTAAAACCAATTAACGCATCCTCCTGCACAAGAAATACTGAAGTTAAGTTTCTATAAAAGAGGCTAGCTGCACGAGTCGGATGACACAGTAGGTAGATACGTAGAACAGCTGTTCGGGTGAACACACCCAGTTGCTGACGAGAGCTGACGCGTGCTGACGATGGCTGACGAGAGCTGACGCGTGCTGACGATGGCTGACGGCGCGGAGCCGAAGCAGGGTCGTCACCTCGTAGACACACTACCTATTACGTACTATACAATGTTATACGACAATAACTGATGTCTCAAGTAGTGTACCACACGTTTTGAATGAACTTTTAAAAATGGATAAGATGAATTTCTCATTGATTTTCAGTACTTGTCCAGTCTCGAAAGTTGCGAGTCCTTTGTAAGTAGACAACGGTCTTTGTGTAATTGTCTATCGAACACATTCATTTCTATTCTTACAGTCTCAAATAAAGACGGTTCTTCATGAATAAATTAGAAAAGCCAGTGTATTGAACATAGAGAGATCTAGATGAAGTGTGTGGGGAGGGGCGCGCGCGGGTCGGGGCGCGGAGTGCTAACTAGGCACTATTTCCAATCGATAGGTCGTTACTTGAGCTGGCAGCCGCGCCGCCGCCGCCCGCCGGCCACGCGCGACTCATCACTTTAGATGCTGCTACGTCAGGTCACTCTCCTTTTCTCGATGTCCTTCAAATTAGCTTTGTAGGTCAGGTTTTCGTTGGTTGAACTCCACGTGGTGTTGTTGACATGGCTACAGTGTTGCTACACACGTGATGTATCATTAATTTACAATTAATGCTAAGATATCTATAATTATTACAACAATCGTAGTAATATCACGTAAAAGCTAATTCGGCGAAAAAACGCCGAACTTTGAAATGATACAAGCACATTTGCAAACAAACTTGGTATCCATGTTGTTCCCAGCCTTGCCATGACCATTCAGCAAAATTCTTTGTTTACAAGTCTATAGTAAGATACCTACCGAGCTACTTATTCGCTAACTCTATAATCTTATCAACTCAATGGGTTCATGGAAATGACCTGCTAGACGTAAATAAGTAGGAGACTGCAAACTATGCGGACTTTCACTGTCTAAGCTTGCGTGCAAGTAATTGTGTCAGTATGATGATAGGAGCCAATGAACCGGATGTTTGAAAGTAATTTGATAGCCACAGGTTCTTTCCATCTGTATTTTTATTCTGATAACATTTGTATTCCCTTGAAAAGGAGCCAGGTGTCTATGCAATGCAGCTGGCTGTGTGGTTTTATTTTGAGATTTTTAGGCAAACGACTAAACTTTTTAAACATACATGCTTCAGAAATTTACTAAAGGCTCCTCATTTAACGGATGCAATGGATATTCCTTTAAAACAAAATACTACATTGTTCGACATCATTTTGATACCTAAAATTTCTGTGCAGATAACAAATATTTGACAAGAGTCGGCCCGATCCCGCGATACCACGAAAAGGGTGATGCTTATGTTTACTTATGCAAAATCTTGACGAGTACATTTTGCATTCGTCTTCCCGCATGTGTTTTATATTCGTTTACTTCGGTCGGTCGAGTTCGTAATCGCCGCCGTGTTTGCGAGGGGAACTCTGCTGACTGAGCCCCACAAATATATGTCGTAAGATTTAATAGACATGTAATGGATATCTGGATGACGTTTTAAGGATTTGAGCAAACCGAATATGTCATTTCATTTCTGTGTAATTGGAATTTTATTTGCGGGATTTTTGGATCATGCCCTCGTTCTTTCAATTTCTTTTATAATAAAGGCACTAGCACAATGTGAGTGTATTGTTATGGCTCTTAAGTATGTATGCCTATCTGATAGATTGACTTTCTACTATGAAGAAAAGCATTTTGAGGAAATAACCTTCCTTGTGAACGTTGAGGTGTGTTTATCATGAGTTGAAATTATTGTTAGCTAACCATTTTAAGGTTTTAAAGAACAATAGTTAACAAAAACCACAAATAAACACATAAAATTTCAAAAATACATTCATAACACCTGACACGTTCGGTTAAAGCGTCAAGAGAAGGTATTAAATGTACGAGGTGTGGCGTCAAAGCCGCAAGTGAAGCTCTTTTGAGTCCGTACGTGATTTAAGCATTATTTAAGTGAATTATGCCGCCCTTCAGTCGTGGCGGAGCCCTGCACTCTTTCGAGTCCTGTTTAACGCATCGCGGGAGCCGCATCAAAGACACTGCCTTCCATTATGTCAAATAGTGTGGAAGGAACTTTGATGATGTAAGCGATTTTCTTAATACTTACCTATTCCATTTTTGTGTAAATCAAATATAAAGATGACAAGAACGAATTTTGGTTTTGACTTATAGGCGTTCTTGATTTATCGGTGCCCAAATATAAGGTAGGGTGAGCAGGGTTCGATATCGATACCTAGATGCAATAGGCGAGAACTTGCGATTTACTGGCGTTATTATTGTTAACAACACTGCCATTCAATTTCGGGCTCGGAAGACTGATTTTGTGCCCATAATATTTAAGCCCAAATCCCCACCACGATATAAATAAAAGTTCTGTTTCCACATTCAGCGCTGCTGGGTACCAACTGTCGGGCGCGTGATGGGCTCACGCCGTCGGCGCCGCAGGGATCCGCTGCAAACACGATTGTCGTCAAACGAACCGGCAGACCGCGCCTGCCGCACACCTGCCCACTATTTCCATACATTACATGCAGTACTGATGTTTGACTGAGTAAATCCTTGCTTGACACATGCACACACTGGCAATGCCCCATTTACATCAACATCTATGCGAAAATCGTGGGAGTCTCCGTTATATCTCTCTCAAATTCGTGTTCACGCATTGTGCATGAGTGTGCGCTTTAGTTGATGTATTTGAAGTTTCTGCTAACAGACTTACGTAGACGCCTGAAGCTCTTGATCTATACAAATATGTTCACAACAGTTCAGATAACAATTCAAGTACTGACATCTCTGCAGGAGATAAGAATGAAGTGTTTTCGATTCAAAATTTCAAATGGACTAAGCATTCTCTGATTTTACTAGTATTATTGTGGATAAGTTAAAATTGACGTACGATTCACGCTAAATCAGAAAAAAGGCGTTGTTTTTTCAGTTTTTTTTTATCCTGCATCTCTTACCTACAGACAACAGCTCTTTTCTCCTTATTTAAAAATCGGTTATTATATTAGAAAGGTAAGTAAGAAGCAGTATTTCATAAGTTGTATTCTATGCCTACGAAATCAAAAATACTAGGCAATTTTCAAAATTATGCGTAGCCATTGTATGAAGCGTAGCGTGGCGTAGCGCTTCGCGTAGCAAGATAATGTAGTCTCATAATTATTATTTTTACAAAAACCGGTGCGGGTATGTCACAATTTTGATCAATATAGTATCTTCGGAATTAAAAGTTACAATATTAAACAGAGAACTCAATATCTATGTGAAACAATGTAACGTGTTTACAAATTGGCCGGCACGACCAGATCAAATTGCAGGCGACATCCTGTTCGCGGTACTACCTGAAAATCTATACCAAGAAACGTGACTAAGTTTCGAAATAACACAATACTTTTATGTGAAATTATTTGCTATGGGAAGTTTGTGTGTGAGCTTTATAAAGTTAGATAGGTAGAAAGAAAACTAATGCTCGTTTACAACAGAATAATAAACAAAAGCAAGCTGTTGAATTTTCAAATTCGGTGCTGAACCGATTAATAACAAAAAAAGTAAATAAAAAACCATAAAAAAACCGTCTGCGTAAAAAGTGAACGTTAAAACGATGTAAACAAGATTTATATAACAATCTCATGCAGTCGGAGGCAATAGGTCTTATTGTTGAACATGCCCCCGGTTTTTTCGATTATTTTAATTTACTTTTTTTATTTTACAATTTTTAGTTAGGAATATAAGATTTATAAGATGGTAAATTAGGTTATTTACCCACTTATAATCCACTTACTCACTCACTCTAAAAGTTCGAGATTGTTTTTTATCCTTTCTTATTCCAAATTACATTTAAACATATATTTCGTATATTATATATTTTTGTAATCACCTTTTAAAACCCTTCATGTATTACAAAAAAAAAAAAATATCTCCCATACCTATTGAGTGTGGGTATGTTTGGGAGATTTTCGATGAGGAATGTCTGTCTGCTTTGTGAAGACACTGTGTAACAACGAAAGGTTAGTTTTAATGAACGAAGGGCTGTTATTGATAAATTTCATAAGGAAACCCCACCATAGCCTGACTTGGAGAATTTAACCCGAGATTCCATGCTAGCAGTCGCACTTGCAACCAGTAGACCAACAAAGCAGTAGAAGATACTGAAGATTACGTTAACACTTGTAACAATTTCATAATCTAAACAACATCATGGTCATCGTACGTGTAGCTTCCTTGAAAGTGAGTCTATCGAGTATCGACATGTGCCCTGCTCATTGTGATTCTACCTTACGTGACAATTTCTTGGTCCCGAACTCCGGAAGCGCGGCCTCGGTGCATTGTGTAAGTGTGGCAACACTCGGAGCCAACACAGATTGACGTATGACTTAATTTATTTATTTAGTTTAACCACGTATTGTTATACTTTTATCATGAAGTAACATAACAACACGCCTGTATTACCCGAAGGGCACATGGCACATGGCGAAGGGGACATGTTCGAGCCCCAAGATCTAAATAGTTTGGGACTCACTGGCAAATAACACATTATAACCTAGCTTTAGCTGTAGGTAATATTTTAAGTATATATGATTTTAAGCTACTCATGCCGTCTCAACTTGGTGTTAACCTGTGAACCTAGTCACCTGGACCATAAACTAAACGATTTGCTATTTTTTCTATTTCTATGTCGCCATTTACGTTTAGGTCAGGGCAAGCCTGTTTCCATAAATCGGGCTGAAATTCAGACTCCGTATGGCTAATGAGAAATTCTTGATGGAAAACCCAATACCTAACACTTCTTTCTTACTTCTTTTTTTAAAAAACGTTGCCCCACGCTAGGAATTTCTCCTGTATTGTGGGTGCGTTTACAAACATTTAAACTCACATACACAAACAGCCAGACCCGGAACAATTGCTTGTGGGTCATATAAATATTTGTTTCGTGCGGGAATCGAACCCGCGACACGCAGCGCAGCAGTCAATGGCTTAACCACTGCGCCAACCACACACTTCAATACACTACCCGACCTAGAAATCGAAAAGCTGCGAGCACTAAACCAATGAAAAAATATGTGAGCACCAAAGAGATTTAAGATAGTGATTTAATGTCTTTGGTGAGCACCATGTATCTATCACATAATTAATGTATCTGTCATTGCTTCATTTTTAATTCTTTTTTTAATGTATTGTGATGTAGATAGTAATTTTATTGTAGGAGATTTCTCCACATATAACTATATAATTAATGTATATAAAATATTATAAAACATTATGAAGGAGTTGCTTGCCCTTTCTTCTCCATACGAAACTACTTTTTGGAAGGGGCGACTAGAATCACTTCTATTTTTTTTGTAAATTTTGACGTTCAAAAGTGCCTATTTCAAATAAATTATTTGACTTTAACTTTTAACAATCGGACTTTCGTGTGAATAAATATTACGGTGACCATTCGTGACCATTCTTGCATTTCTAATCAGAATCTTAATCAAGTTGCTTGTCAATTTATAGTTTTATACGATTGCGTTGTTATTTTGGTTAACAGACAACAGCCAGCACGATTAATAAAATTATTATAGGGATTTGTTCAGGCTTTCAGAAACTTGGATTAATTGCGTACCTACCTACATACGTGGGAGAGTGGCCTTTCCTATAAAACAATAGTTAGTCTTCTTTGTTTTATAATCACGTGTAACATAACAAAGTACTCGTAAATGAAGGATCGTCACACGGTATGGATCAGGCCGCCGCCGCCGGCCGGCCCGGGCGGTGTCGGGTTCGTGAAAACATAGTGTCGGCGCGATCGAGTGGCACAGGCTCAAGGTGACGGTTACATAACATAATATAAAAAAACATTGATACAGTGACACCTCTGGAATCCCTGCACCTATGGTCTGTTCTAAATTTATCTGATAAAAGTGTAAACAAACCTTTTTCAGAAAAAAAAAGAAGCTTGGCGGGAAAGTGTTGCGTCATGTTTTGCAGTTTTGTTTTTTTTTCTAAAACTTGTGTTTAGCCGAATATTTATGTGTAATAATGGTGGATTATTAACCATTAAGTGTTTGTGAACGTGCATTAGTGTAGGCAAATGAAACAAAACGGGGCAACATCACTTCAAGTTCTCTCAAGAAGTCTGCGTGAGGTCTGAAGTAAAGTGCGAAACTCAAGGGGAACGGGCGGGCGGGGATATCGTCTAACGTGCATTGTATATAATTCATTTCATCATTATTTAAACAAACTTAGTAACTTAATAAAGACTTGGCTAAAAAGTCCCAGCAACCAGGGGTCTACTCCGAAGCACCCGACTTAAAGTCACAGTTTTGACTTTGGCTTATCTCTTTGACTGTCTTCTTTTTTTTTTTCGCCGTATTCAGCGATAGTTAGCCGTAGTAAAGAAACGACCGAACATTCGGCCGATACTTCGGATTTATATTCGCAATTCGCAATAATTGCGTATGAACTTAACCTGAACAAAGGTTTTTTTTATAATATTTTAATGGCCTGGGGGTCTACTCCGAATATAAATCCGAAGTTTCGGCCGAATGTTCAGTCGTTTCTTAACCTTCTAAATACAGGTGAATGTATTACTAATTCTAGTAATACATTCATCTGTATTTAGAAGGTTTCAACATTATATCTGACCACTTTTTCCAACAACTATTGTTTGAATAATGTTATTAAATTTGAATTGAAAAATCTCCCACGAAAATTTAAGTTATAAAATTAACCTCAATTGTCAAATGAAAAACATCTTTATGGTTATTATTTACACAAAAAATCAAATGAAACCACTCAATTTGTAAGTGGCACTACAAATTGGCATTCACAGAGGGCCTAGACAAATGGTATTCGATTCGGAGCGAATCTATTTCTACAATCGCTATCGTTATTTCACTTTTTGACAAGCGTTATCGTTAGTTTTCGATTCGAATTCCTTCATACGAATCGAAACTAGCGATAACGCTTGTCAAAAGTGCCACTCGGCTACGCACCTGTAGGGAAGTAATCGTTCGACGCTGTCGATTCGTTTCATGGAATCGAATGATGATAACATTGTCTAGCTAATTTCTATTCGTTGACCTATGATCACGTGACATTGCGATAGCTTAATGTCAAACCCATACATTTTGTGGCTTTTCTACTAACGTTATCGCTAATCGAATGTAACTTTGTCTAGGCCCTCAGGTACGTTTCTGATCGATTTGTTGACATTTCGATCAAATACTTTTGGAACAGACTATAAGTAGGTACCCGTCTTACAATGTAACGTGTAATACTAACCTCGCTTTATCAATACGTATCCGGTGTGCTGCGCCGCAAGTGTAAATATTTTTAGTTTGTACTTTGTGTACCTACACTGTTCCTGTTATGGAATGAAACAGGAATAGGTGGCCATAGTGCTCAGTAGCGTTATGAGTTGAGCTGCACGATTACCGACAAATGCGTGCACTGACTGGATAGGTCCATTCAATCTGTGTGGGTCCTCAAAAGACCATTTCAGGTACCAATCTACATGGCCTTCATATGATCTGACCACGATTATGTCTGGACTTTAAAAGAGACTCTGTGACCTCTGAGTTTGGTTCGGTCTTTCTTCTCAGAGTAGTCAGATAGTAAACCTCATCTAGTTTTTAGGGTTCCGTAGTAAACAAGGAACCCTTATAGTTTCGCCATGTCCGTCTGTCTGTCTGTCCGTCCGTCCGTCCGTCTGTCCCCGGCTTAGCTCAGAGACGCTTAGTACTAGAAAGCTGTAATTTGGCACGGGAATACATATTAATCACGCTGAAAAAGTCGTAAAATAAAACCATGAAAAACATTTTAGGGTACCTCCCTTGCACGTAAAATGGGGATGATATTTTTTTTTCTCGTCTATTCCATAGTGTGGGGTATCGTTGGATAGGCCGTTTAAAAATATTGTGGGTTTGTGAAACCCATTTTTCAATTAAGGGATCCGTTTGCGTAATATTAACCTTTAAAGTGCTATTTTATGTTAGAGTCTAGTGTCCGTCCCCCCCCCCCCCCCCTTTGATAGCTAAATGGTTAATTTTGGGTATGTGAAAAAATTCATGGCAGTAGTATATATAACGAAATTAAAAGGAAAACTATCACTAAGTAGGCTTCACAAGTTAACGAGTAATAATCGACCAACTTAAATTTGCAGTTGGAGAATTGACCGTAACGTTTACCGATGTATGGGAGACCATGTTTTTCAACTACAATGTTAAGTTTGTTTTTGGGATAAATTCGGAACCCTTCATTGTGCGTGGTCCGACATGCACGTGGCCCGTTTTTAAATATGATTGACGTGTAAAAGTGTTTGTACAAACCTACTTACAGAAATAAAATCATTTATCATAATATAATGTATCTATGTAACGTTGGGTACTTCTATCCCAAGGGCTACAAAATTTTGTAAACCAAGTTAAGGAAAACAAAACAGAAAATAGGAAAGGTCTGTAGGGACTTTTTTGCTCTATTTATTGATTTCTACAATACTTTTGTGACGAGGCTATCTAAACTGTAGATATTCTTACTAAACTAAAACCTTTGTGCCCGGTTGATGGCAATAGGCTTGCCCCCTATTACATGGGACTTAATTATAACTGGCAAAATGTGGGTGTACTATAGGTACACCTCTGATCTGATGTTATGTTTTATATTTAAAACCTCGGGTATCTCTAAAATCACTGATATTATACCAAGGGATTGTTTTACCTATTTGTATCTTACACAAATGCTGATGTTGTACGTCTAAAAATTACAACGTTTATCCGTGTGAAATGGCCTTCCTAATAAGTCGGTGTATATAACCACTTCTATAATTATTAAAGTGCATAAATAACCTACATAAGCATTATAATAAGTAATTATAAATGCGAAAGTAAGTAGGTTTGTTACGCTAAAACGGCTGAACGGATTTGGATGAAATTTAGAACATGGATAGACCATGACCTGGATGGTATATACAGGGTGGAAGGGACATCGACGCGCATTCTGTTAACATGGATTCAGTACATCATTCTTGACCCCCCTGCGTTAATATTTTTCGTCGGTTATTAAAAAACCCTGCCACCCTGTATAATATTTTTATCCTGATATTCCCACGGGATTGAGACTTATACGGGTGAAACCGCGGGGTGCAGCTAGTATTACAATATAACTAACCTTTTATCCTCCCAATATGCAAATAGTAATAACAGCTGTATCAATTATGTGCACAATACCTGTATTACAGAAATCAGCATACTCAGTAAAATGGTTAAACAAATCGGAATGGCTGTGTGATAAATGATCGCGAAACAAGTGTTCAATCAGCGTGCGGTCAGGCGGCAGGGCAAGGGCGGAGGGCACACCTACTGCGCGGTAATACCGCCCGGGCTCATTGGGCCCAAACGGTGGCACAAAACAATTGGGCCCTAATGACCCTCCGTGAAACAGCGTCGACAGAACTATGCGTAACGATCAAATTAACGTTACCGGCTAAAAGGTAATTTGATTGTCTGTTAACGCTTAGATATGTGTGGTGATTTAGAATCTGGGTCCCTTTGCAGAGTGAAAGTCACAATTGTACCAAAATTACCGATCACAACCGCTTTGCAAATATTATCAGTGATACTAGCAATAACAATAATTTTGTGTTACAGCGAAGTACTACAGATCCCACACATGGAACGAGAGGTAGTGATACTGCAAAAGCATACTTTTTGAAAAAGTATGCTTTTGCAGTATATTTAATGGAGACTAAAGGAATTGAGTAGAAAATTGTAATAGAAAATATTTTATTGTCCGGACAACATGACGTGTAGCTTAAAATATTACAGGACCTATAGCTAGGTTTTATAGTATATGTATTATTTGCCAGTGAGCCCCAAGTTAGCCTGTATCTTGGGGCTCAGGGTTAGGGTTGCCAGCTTTTTTATATCAGATATAAGTAGTATTTTCGAAGCCATTGCCTGAAAAATATACTAGCCAGCGAAAAAAAAATATAGTAGGTGCATATTTTTTGCTACTTTGAGCCTTCATTAACGGTTACTTATTTTTTATAAATGTCTGTTATCTAATAATTATTACTAATAACTATTAGGGTTACAAAATACCATTCGCTTTTATGAAATTAATACTGGCCCTATTGCGGTCATCTTGCCGTTTTTAATTAAATTAAATTATTTTTATTTCGTATATCAATTCATGATCCATACATTACGACACATGACAAACATGGAAATTAAGACAACAACAAGCATGGAAAATAAGTTAAAAAGTTAGATAACATATTTAACAAAGGACCTCCAAAGCGGGGATGAGATCCTACCTGCTACAGTCTTCAAGATTGCGTTGCGGTTGCCACGCATTCTGCAGATCAGGGATACCGTCCTTTTGTTTTGTATTGAAATGAAAATATTGTAGTTTCGCCTCTAATATTTTTTTTTGTTTTTTAATTGTAATTCTATTTTAATTTAGGCCTCTTATATAGCAGGATACTATGTTATATAGTAGGGTTGGTAACCCTACTCGGGGTACGAATTCCAGAGTGGAGACTAGAGAGTTGATTTCAGGTGTGGTATGGTATTAGTAGGAGAAGGAGAAGTACATATATAGATCTTTTCTCATGTTCACTGAACGAGTTCGCAAGGGTAACGTTACATGTGCTATGTTTTTAATTGATATACCGTGTAGGGCATGGATATTAATATGTGGTAAATTATTTCATAAACTGTTAATTAACTACACTACCGAATTGGGACACTGTATGTACCTATGTAAATAAATAAATAAAAAAAAAAAAAATCTATACTAAGATATTTTAAAATTACAGCAGGTAAATAGGCCCGCGTGGTGGATTACAGCCCACTCCCTCTCACAGAATGAGGAGGCCTGTGTCCCAGCAGTGGGAACTTTATAGGCTGATAATGTATGTATGTAAATAGGTAAATAAATAAGATATTTTTTAAGGTCTCATGTCCTAAACATGAGACCTTAAAAAATATCATACGTAAACAATTTCAGTTACTTCAATAATTGATTGTGCAAAATAATTAATAAACATTTTCTTACAGTTGAAATGAAATGTTAACGTCGTCAATTTTTACTGCAAGCAATGTTGCTGTCCGTAATTGCAAAATATTAATTTATTAATTAGGTAAGTGTGCCTCGGGGGCGTTCACCTCAGTTAACAAGGTACATTATTAAACTTAAAGTAAATACTATTTATGAAATATTCATTAGAAATCTTTTCTAGTCTGTGCGACAAAAATATGCAACAATTTTTTTTTTAAACCAAATTTTTTAAAGTTTATGTTTCGGCATGATGCGTAACGCTATGATTGTGTTATTTGGTCATGAATTCTGAAAGAAAGTAGTCACATTGTGATTCTCACAGGCTCTCACTAGAACTTTTAACAATAACTTTTAACCATAGTTATTGCTACTAAGTCATTGCTTTATAAACAGAAATAAGATTACAATTTCATTGATTTCAGTTTTAGGTATTACTGAATGTCCATGATGCTTCTTTTTTTTGTGTGGGAAATTATCAAATAACTTGACTTTTACTGACTAAAACCCACCCGTATTCCTTCATTTGCCAGTGTGCCAGGGCCACGATATCCCTTTCGGACAAACTCGCAACCCTGGCAGGTATTGGCCCTAATGGACCCCGTCAATTCGTGTTGACTTTGACGCGCGCGTGGAACACAACGCGCTGTCGACACGCGCCTGGTCCTTATCGGACGGCGAGCTACGCATTGCTCACCGTCTGCAGGCCGGCGCCTACGGTGGCCGGAAATCGGCTTGCGACTCCCGACGCTCAGGGCGTCTCCTGCGGCGACTAGGGGCGTGAGGGCGCGAGCCCTGCCTCTCCCTCACGCGTTATGTCCATGATGCTGAATGTGGCTTCAGCCTCAAACAGCAAATTAAAACGAAAACTTAATCATTTAAGCATGCCATAAATTATCTACACGAGTGCAAACAGCTACGAAATAGGGCTCCATTATTACGATTGTTATTCCAGTTTCTCCTAGTCAAGGCTATGCGACAATAGCTAGATAATTGATTGTTACGTGTGCTAACTAAGTAGTTGAGTTAGGTGACAGGCGTTGAGCCGCGGCCGGTGGCTAATCCAATCACGTAATTGGACTTAGCTTTATTCAATGACCGGGTAATGAGTACTACGACTGGCTTCTATGGGATAGTAGCTTTACTCTACTGCTATATTTAGAAATGTTGTGTTCGATTACAGAAGCAGTTTGATAAACATCGATCTTCCGTCGGACAGCGCTTGCATAGTGAAATACTTGCCCAAGATGGCAGGTCATCTTGAGCTATCTTGGGCGGTATTCTCTCCTGAACTCAAACACAGATCTTGATTTTTTTGCGAATGAATGGAAGATGATACTGTCAGAATGTTGGATTTTTAGGGTTCCGTACCTCAAAGGAAAAAACGGAACCCTTATAGGATCACTCGTGTGTTTGTCTGTCCGTCTGTCTCAGCCGATTTGCTCCGAATCTACTGGCCCGATTAAGTTGAAATTTGGTACACGTATGAACTTCTGTGACCCAAACACGGAAGGGTAACGTAAATAAATGAATTTTGAATACGGAAGTCACTTTTGGGATGCAAATTAGAAATTTTAAAAAAAGTTTTTCAAACTGTACCGTGCGACACATGAAATTAAAGGGTTTGTTGTACGGATTTTAGATATATTTTGATTATAATTTTAAAATAAATTCTTTTAAAATTATTAACGAAAATAGATGAAAATTTACCCTAAAATGGAGCCTAAAATTTTGGAATAATTACAGAAAATAGTTCTTTACTTATAGATTACAGGAAAACCTATAGGAATTCTATGATCTTAAAATAACATAGTAAATCTTTCAATATTGTGCGTACAAACTTACATTTGCAGTTGGAATGTAAGAAGGAACATGTTTTTCAATTGCAATGTTAAGTTTGTTCGTAGGATAATTAATCCCCACTACGGAACCCTTCATTGTGCATGGTCCGACACGCACTTAGCCGGTTTTTGTGGGAGAATGCATGACTAAATTAATGATATTATATTATGTTTAAATTGTGTAATTGGCTTCGGCCGTTCTATTTAAAATAATATAAATAAATAAATCCACAAATACGAGGGCGTTGTTGAAAACCAGATAAGTTCCAATGTGACTATTTGAATTTAATTCAAGTACTCATTCTATGTTAATCTTGGACAAGCTCTAGGAAATCAGGACTTAAATAGTCTGAACGCAAAAAGAAAAGCTAGTTAGGACTTATCTATAAAGTATTTACAAGGTTTTGCGCAGCAGTTGTTAAATCCCTCAAATAGAGCCTCAGTCCCTCTATCCCTCATTTGCCTAGCCTTTTCGCAACTATGTTGAGGTGGGCTTCCAATCTAACCGGATGCAGCTGAATACCAGTATTTTACATGGAGCGACTGCCTATCTGACCTCCACAACCCAGTTACCGGGTAACACGATACCCGTTGGTAAGACTGGTTGTCAGACTTTCGGGCTTCTGACAACCTGTATCGACTGTCAAAGATCCATGAAAGACAGCCAGGACCAACGGCTTAACAAGACACAGTGGGGTCTTGGTATGTAAAGATGGTCACCCATCTACGGACGAACCGCGCCAAGCGTAGCTTAACTTGATCGGTCGACCCGTGCGGCTGTTATCGCTTAGCCACAAGTCAAATAGCTTAAACAGGGCTTAAATTACCAAAACGTTGACTTGAGGTTAAATTACATGTCAAGCTCGGTTTTATAGGGCCTCTGCTTTCGTTCAACTAGTAATAAGTTAGATAAACATAGGAATACAGACTGTCCGTGTGGTGCCGGACGTAAAGAATAGCACCAACCTATTTCTTTTCTTCCCATGGGTGTCGTAAAAGGCGACTAAGGGACTTATTAGAGAATGGGCAGCATTGTTCTCTATGCATTTTAACACCATACTGCGATCGCCAAGCGTGGCGATTATGACCCCCCCCCCCTCCTTTGGGGGAGGCCTATGTCCAGCAGTGGACGTCATCCGGCTGAAATGACGATGATGAGTATAAAAGATAGATTCCATAAGCCCCTAGACAGTTGACAATGAACTTCCTTATAATTTTCAATATTTTCTGCCCAAATGGAAAATTACCATTAAAATGCAAAAAGGGCGATCACAAACGAAATTAGATAAATTAAGGATGTTCCGTCAGTTAGTGGCAGGAGGCGCGTTGATCACCGCTCTTGGGGCGGGTCGCAGTGACACTGACGAGTCTGAGGACTCATTAGCGCTAGGATCGTGCGCCGGAGGCACATCGCTCATCAGTCCAGTTTGACAGCCGTGCCGACTTATCGAACTCTTTGCCAAGATCTAGTAGAGTCATTACCGGGGTACTTACAAAACTACCTACTCCTTAAAAGAGCTTTTATGAACTGTATTTTATGATGTAGTAATGTTGGTATTGTGTCTACTAAAGATCAACCTCCAAGGCTGAAATAACTACCAAGTGCGGTGTCCTTTTCATTGGCAGTTATTCAGAACATGCGCCGTGCGGTTTCACCCGTATAAGTCTCGATCCCGTGGGAATATCGGGATAAAAAGTATCCTATGACCTAATCCAGGTCATGGTATGCCAAATTTCAATTTGTATGTGCGAAAATTCATTCAAATCCCTTTAGCCGTTTTAGCGTGAAAGCGTAACAAAGAAACGTGAAAAGTGAGCTTTCACTTTCGCATTTATAATAGTTAGGATTTCGAAAAGTTAAACTTAGAAATAGATAGGTAATTAAAATGTCTGTCTGCTACAGTCGAGCCTGAAAAAAAAGTCACACGAAACAATTGATAAAGCAATTGTTTTTTTTGTGGAGTTTGTCAAAGTCAAATTATTTTTTTCAAATAGACACTAAGGCACTTTTACAAAAAAATAGAATTGATTCTAGTCGCCTCTTTCAAAACGTAGTTTCGCATGGAGAAGAATGGAAACTCCACCGTTACTTTTATCCCTTTGTTTTTCTTTATTTTTCGCCTCTTACTAACATTAGAATATGAACGTCCGTTACAAACTCACATGATAATGAATCAAAATCGGAATAGTGTTAGTAAAGGGTGATCCATTCACCCATCATAGCGCGCCCTGCGTCGGCGGAATGCAGTGACAGACCAATTGGCTTCATTTGGAGTCGCTGTAACACATGACACGCGGATATGATGTGCATGTCCCTGATTTATAGGTACTTATCTACTACTATTTGGGAATGAGCTTCGGAATAACTTACAAACCCAGTTCACAGATAAAAGCTAAAATGAACAAAGTTTAGTTAAAAATAGTACTCACAGTTTAGCTACAGTTTACTCACATTTAAAGGCCAATATCAACAAGACGTATCCCTACGGCCAGAGGATCGATAAACTAAAAAGAATAACGTAGCTCAGTATCACCCCCATAAGACTTAAAATGCATAAAAATAAACCGCACTAAACAGCTAACACTAACAATAAATCTTCTTGTTAGCTAACGGCAAAGCATATTTACAGAATAAAAATGTAATGATCCCAATCCATTACCAAATTATCTTACAAAGTAGCGTAATAAATATAGATATCTGTCTGTATTGATGCAGTGAGCGGAGACAATATTTACTGGGCTACTCCCCTGGTCCTGCCGAACGGAAACTTATAGTTTTCTTGAGGCGCCCGCCGAATAAAATACTGCTGGTCGGGACATAAATCAGATCGTGTCGTGGTCGCAGCCGGCGTGGAGACGCCGCCCCGTGCTGTCGGCCGGCAGACCTGACGCCCCGAGCCCCGCTACATTTTAATAACAGGACTTCGCCATAAATGGTCACTGACAGATTTTATTTCAACTCGTATATTATCTCTCCAGTCGTGCGGACTTATTTTATTAATATTTGTTCTGTAAGGAGCTCTACCTTCACCTGCTGACTTATTAGACAGGTATCTTATGTAAGACACTCGTAGTTACTTACGTATTTAACTAGACTGGCAGACATTAAATCTTTTTTTAAATAAGAAAACAGAATTCAGTTTTAGAAGAGCTTTGTTAAATCAATACAGTTTTGTTTCACCCAGGCAATCTCTCATAATAAGAAAAGTCAAAATCTATGCAATAGTTATCAAGGTTCGAAGCTGCAAAGCATTTTGGTAATCATGTGTGTCACCTAGCAATTAAATCCAAGCCTCCTAAATTAATTAAAGTATTGCAGTTTTCATTCACAAAAGACTTTTGAAATATTGATACCTTCTTTTACCTTTTGATTACCTTCTGTAATGCGCACAGTAACTGGCAAACAACGTAAAATTTTGAAAAAAATATATTATCTATCAGAAATTGCGGAAGCTGCTCATAAGTCACAAAGTAAAGTCAAAAATTATTATTATCGGAAATGGAAAGTTTCAATAAGTGTAGATATGTATCGGGTTGGCGGTGGCGGTGGTGTTTTATGGGCAGTTTTAGTGCGCTGGCCGTCGGCGTCGCCAACAATAACGGTGACCGCAAGGGTGTCGGGGGGGCACAGCTGTTTTTTACACGTTCTTATACAACCTTTACCTCACAATGCTGAGGAAATGATTGGAGACTTTTTCCTAATAATTTTCCTTGAGTTGGTTTGGTAGTCGATATGTGTAGGTAATTGGGACTTTGTATCAATTTTTTAATTTAAAAGAGTGTCCGTGGAGCTTCTTGCCCGTTCATCTCCACAGGAACCTACTACTCTTTGGAATGGGCAACACGCTTCGTATTTCTAACTGACCGACTCCTTGACAATTCAAAAGTGCCTGTAAATGGTTTAATTGAAATGAGTTTGAGTTTGGAATATGCATGTAATTTTTTTTCCACTAAATCATCAAAGAAAGTATTAAGAGTTAAATTCTACTACTTACTGCTTGTTGATCAAAAAAAATATGAAACCAACAATTTTCGACTACAGTTTAAACGTTTGTTTCTGTTGCGGTCATGATTTGACGTCATTTTCCAAGAAACTGCTTTGTTTACATCTGTTTTTTAGCCCCAAATAGTAGGTTTTTTTTTTGTGCTTTATTCAAGCAGATATGGCACTTACTTATTTTAGTGAGATTTCAAGCACTTTGCAAATAATAGTTTTCATTTACATCGTTTTTTTCGTCACTTCCGGCATTGTAGAAGACTAGGCGTTTTGAGTTTGCGTTCCGTCGCAACAAAAAAATGCAACTTATAACAATGAATTGTAAAATATGTAAGTAATGCGTTTAAAAAATAAATAAATGGAATTTGTTTCTTGACTCCTACCCAATGTATATTTAAATAATAAATAAGTTTGAATGACGTGCTTATTCCCTATTATATTAAAATATATTGGTACACACGGCTACATATCAAGCTATAGATATCCAGTTTAGGCTGATCTTGCATTGTATAGGATTTCCGTACAATAAGAAGTCAGCTTATACTGGAAATGTATAGTTTGATGTGTAGCCTGTCTGTACCTACATAGTGCCAATTTAGCGTTGCATGAAAATTATAACCTGCATCTTAAAACTGATTCATTAATTAGTAGGTGCTAGAATATTTCTAATGCGGCCAGGGCGATTAGAAACAGTTTTGTGTAACTATCAGAAAGAAAATGCTGTATTCTGCCTTTTTTCGGAAAAAACAATTTTGTATGAACGTTTCTGTTTTTACGAGTAGGTGCTACTTTTACACATAAGAAGTCGGATCCACTGCCTTCCTTGTTCCGAATTGACCGCAGCCATTACAATAAAAATATTAAAAACCGCATAAGTAAGAGGCGGAGGTCGTCGGCAGTTCGGTGCAAATGTCGCCCCGGACACTTACATTATTCCTTAGTGGCCCTGGAGGCCGGCGGACGGCGGCCGGTCCGGCGCTGCGACCGGCGGGTGGCCGCTCAGCCCCTGCACCTATTATCTCGATACTTTAGATAGTCACCGGGACATTCACGGTCTCCGATCGTTCGCACAAATGACCGGCCATTTGTCCAGATCCGATTAATCATGATTGTGTTTGTGTTGTACCAGTACTATAAAAATATAATCCCTTCTGGACTTTAATATGCGCAACTCAAGCGGAATTTGATGAGATTCGAAGACGTTGAAAAGGATTGAATTTCATCAAAGGAAGTTATTATAAACGTCTTATAGATCCTGATGGATTTTCCATGAATTATGTCGGACTGTTTGGTAGTTCTTGAAAATTAATCTAACGGATTATTTTACTTCGATGGTTATGAATCACATGGAAGACGAACTCGGAATATTGGATATCTGCAAAAACCTAAAAAGAGAAGGCAGTCTCGATGGAAGTCCGTCAGGAGACCTATTATGAGTTATGGGGGGGAAAATCAAAAGGGAATTCCTGGAACTAATGCAATTAACTGAGTGAATGTAAGAGGAATCTGTATAATATTATGCAAATAGAAATTTGCGATTTAGTAAATTACATTTGTTTGGGTAGTGCCGTTTTAAAATAAAAATTGTTAGAAGGTCATAGGAAATGTTGAAAATTTAAAATCCTACACATTACGGCATTCCAGACAATGGACAAACTTAATATTTTGTTCTTGAATTTAACTTTAGTAAGTACATACGTAGGTATGTCCTCATAACGTAGGTATGCCCACATAACGTAGGTATGTGTGCTACTGGAGTAGGTAATACACAAACTGCTGATTCAGCTATGGTGGATAATGTTATATGACACTACTGATTACTTGTACGGTAATAAACAATGCAGTTCACAGTATTGTTTTGTTGCAATGTTACTTCTCTACCTACTTGTGCACATTTTGATATTGCAATAAGAATTCGAAATACCTATCACCACGTTAGACATAATATCACGCTTAGATTCCTCAAAGGGTAAGCAGAATAAAAAACAGGTCCCTTTGGTAAGTTCACATTTCGTCAGGCATGTATAAGAAAATCTAATAACACTAGCGGCGATTGAACCCGGGATACAGTCAGCTGTCGTGCTTGAGACTTTGATACCAACAAGGCATTCAAATTATATTAACATTGCAATAATCTTTGCCTAGGTATCCTACGATTAAAAGATAACCCCAATATCTATATTCCATCGGTTTAGGTAGTTAAATAAAGGGAAACAAATCATAAAAACATTTTTTTATTAATGACACTTCTTGTTTAAAAATACGTTGTAACTTCTATCCTAATTAAATTTATTTTTGATTTTACA
This sequence comes from Tiliacea citrago, assembly GCA_963921375.1. Classification (NCBI taxonomy): domain Eukaryota; kingdom Metazoa; phylum Arthropoda; class Insecta; order Lepidoptera; family Noctuidae; genus Tiliacea; species Tiliacea citrago. Next base: position 16,053,736 of record OY992786.1, on the reverse strand, counting down.
ATAGTTTTCTCTTTTATATAATACTGTATGATAGACTTTATCATATACAATATGTAACAAAAACCCTGTTGTTCCTTCTACCTACGTTTTAAGAATCAGTACACATACGTAATAAAGCAAGTCATTTGTCAAGCAAGTCATCAAAATAAATATTTAGATAATTATTAATATAATGTTTAACTGATTTCTAACCTCTTTCATTCTTTGATTTTGACTTCTCGACTAGCCAATACTTATTTTTTTTAAATTATAATTTCACCATGTTGTGCTTGTAGGTAAATGTATACGTCCCTAAAAGGAACAACAGGGTTTTTGTAACATACTGTATTCTTAAACTACTCTTCGTAGATGTAACTGCTTGAACACATTTTTTTTTTAGATTTATAACAATACTATACTATTTTGTAATCTGTCTATTGTAAAGAGCCCAAAAAGACAGGTCTTCTAAACGTCAACGAAATAAAACGTTGCTACATTGAAGAGTACAACGGTGACGTAGCATGACAACTGAAGTGACAGGTATTACGTTTAGTCGGTTACTTGACAGCTCTCTCGTTACGTGGTTTTTTGTCCAATCAATATCAAGTGCTTTCATGTGGAGCGAGGTTCTAATTTAGTTATGAACAATTTTAAATCCATTACCCATTTATGAAGTCAATGTTATTTCTTTGGTTTATTCATTTGCTTCTACTACATCAAATTATTACTTATTTATAATGCATACCAAGGTATAAAATACATTTAGGTTCTAAATTAACTTATCATTTTGAAACATTAACAAATAAAAAATATTGATAGCTTACTACTATTGACAATGTGTAATTGCTATTGACTTGCCATCAGGAAACGATGTGTAATTGTACACTCACTTTTCTTGTTACCCAGAAACTTGTAAAAAAAAAATTACCATCTACTACTTACTATTATAGATTATTTACTCGAGTACCTACCGTTACTTCATAATTTCGTGTATTTAGTATTAATATTAACTTGTATTTCTTATGTTAAGTGAATTCTATTATTTATGAGAAATAATAAATAATATGTTTTATAATATTAATATAAAGATGAATAAATGTCTTAAACCGTATAAGTACGTAACACAGAGTACATTTTATATAGGTACGTAAGTGACTTCTTGGCGGGAAAGTGAAGCGCCATGTGAGCAGTTTTATTTATTTTCTAAAATTTGTGTTTAGCCGAATATTAATGTGTAATAGTGGTGGATTATTAACCATTAAGAGTTCGTGAACGTGCATTAGTGTAGGCAAATGAAACAAAACAGTGCAACATCACTTTAAGTTCTCTGAAGAAGTCCGCGCGAGGTTCCAGTAAAGTGCCACGTCTTTACTGAAACTCAAAGGAAGCGGGACGGGATATCATCTATCATCTTTATCATGCATTGAATGGAGTTCATTTCATAATTTGTAATTGTTACCTAATTTTACATAACACTGGCTAAATGCACAACCCGTGCGAAGCCAAAAAGAAAAAAAAAAAGTATGTGAGTAACAACTATTCTCAGCAATATCAAGTTATTAAAGAAACATTGCTAGTAAGATTTTTTTTTTTTTTTTTTATTGGCTACGGATAAAAAAAAAATGCAAGAAAGGATTACAAACAAAATAGGTACATTCTATAGTACTGATTGAAATGCGCGCTATAAGTTTTCAGTGCCAATCAATAGTGCGATAGTGCGATTGATGCGTGCGGGGGACTCCGTTCCGGTCGACTGTGTATATCGGATGAGCCGATTGGGGAAGATGTCGTTCTGCTCCATTATACCTTGGAATAATCCTCAGAGCAATGCACATTGGCTTGTAGACTTGTACCACAGGCTTTACTTGAGATCGGATTTAAAGAATATGATATAGAGAGATGAAATAAAGCTTTAGTGTAATCGATTCTAAAGTTATGTAAGAGCAAAGAGGTTTAAGATAGATACTATAGAGAGGCCATCAGAAGTAATGTCATAGAAAAATTGTGATCCCATTCTCAGTGACGCCATTTAGCATATAAATTAGCAAAATTCAACAAAAGCTAAGTTTGACACGTTACACTTTTAAAACCATATTGCGCAATTAGTCATTATAGTTTTCGAAAATAATTTTCTTTTGGTGGACATGAATGCGAATTGCTACTTGACATGCAGGCGTGCCACACTAGACTGAGCGACTTTTGCCCACTAGAACAAATGTTTCGGATTACGATTTTGTTCGCCATGTCCCGTCTATTGTTAAGTAAACAGTTTAAGTAATGTCTTTGTGTAAGAGGATATAAAATATTATGGTTTTGATTCGGGCGTCGATTATAGGCTGAGATAAAAAGTAATTTTTAATTAGACACTGCATCAACTTTTAGCTGATCGCATAATGGAAAACAATATCTAAGTGACTTTACATCTAGGTAAGTATCTTCTCGGCCATTGTGCGCAGCAGGCCAAAGGCTCTTTTTCATGTAGAGAAGGATTAAACGACGCTTACTCAGCGTGGGTTGGTCACGGCACCTATTAATTAGATAGTTAGGTGCTATAATGTATTTTGGCAAGCTTCTAATGGCACATGCCACAATTTACATCACTTTCTTGAAGATATAAAAGAGCACAAAGAGTCTTCCACATTTAAAATGACATTAACATCATACAGTAACGTGTTCTGGGAGTTGCTCGGAGCGCCTCTCTCACGGGCCGCGCTCCGCTGAACCCAGATCCTATCATAACGCAATCGCATATCGCCCACCTTCCTAATACGACAAAGTTCCATCTCTACACCTCACATGAAGTCTCAACCTTACGCAGTACGCATTAGATTGATACTCCGCAAATAGAAAAACGTGGTACCTTGTCAAAGAGGCAGTAAAAATGTGCAGATATTTACGTTGATAGCGTTCCTGCAAAGGAGTGGAGTAGATACGTGAACTCGATCAGGGACCATAATAACCTAAAGCTCACGTTATTCCTTCGATAAATGTAACGTATGTATCCGCAGATTGAAAACAATATTTTCGTGAGTTATTAGATTTTTGGTTTAGCATGGAGCTGTTATTTTTTTTCAGCAGAAATGTGGAGCGTTCTTAGATGGGAAGATTTTTATATTTATTTTATTAAAAAAATACACTATGTTATTATGATAGTATATTGTAGATTATTTTTATTTTTTATATTGTAGATTATTAGTACTTTGTAGATTAACAATAATTTAGACTACAAAGTAGGTACCTACTCTAAAGGCTCCCGCAGACAGGCACGACGCGACAGTATATAGTAGCACAATTTCTATGAAAACTTAATGGAAAGTGTCCCGTCTAACTGCGAATAAACTCAAGATAGTGTTGGTACTGCCACGGAGACGAGCATGCAGAGAAGCGCTTCTTTTACGTATGATGGCCGCAAAACCATCTATGTATATGCCTATAACGGAAGAAAGAAAAATTTACAAAACGAATAATTAAAATTAAGAAAATGAGTAGTTAAAATAAAACTTAGTTTTCGCACTTCATTTTGGACTTAAATAATAACATTTTTAAAAACGTATGCTGGAAATTTTCTCAATACAAGGGCCCGAATTAAGGAAAAAATATAAGGAAGTCCACAAAAACCATAAAATATCCCCCTAAGCTTCCGCTCACCGATAATCCCTTTAGCGAGGGAAAAAACTTCAAAAGTTTGTGCGGGCTTGTGGGGTCCTGAATTTTTGATCTCTATTAAATTGTTTCAAATCGTTTAACTTGTCGCGGCTCAATCAGTGCGCCGCGTGGCGTGCCGTGCGACACCGTGCCGCGCCGCGCCTCTGTTTCACGCTTGCTGCTTCGCATAGTGATGCTGAAATTACGTTCAGCTCACGCTTCACGCGTATGCGGCGTAACGCCTTCGTGTGTGCAGTGACCGTGACCAACTACGATTTTGCTATTTCTGAGAACACAAGGAGTCTGGTGAACTGTTGGTAATGCTTTTGTGATTAGTTTAATTGTTTGCATTTGCATTCGTTGTATTAATACGGCACGTGCTAAGATAGCCCGCGAAATTCAAGTTTCTTCTTACTTTTTGGCAATTTACAGGTCAGTGTCAGGTTGTATTACGAAAATTTTCCGCAGTCATGAGAAAGTAGGCGTCTTTTATGTACCGAATACATAAATCTGACAATGGAATATTGAGGGCCATATACAAGGTAAACTTTTTCTTCGTATATGCCAATTATCTAATATTCCAGCTAAAATAATACTTTGTGTAATGTAATGTAATATTGTTGTTATTGATTGATTGATTGTTTTGTATAATTTAATAATAATGTGTTATTTGTAATTTGTAATCTGTTTCTATATCCGTGTTTCTATATCCGTACTTACGCCTGAATTAAAAATTATTTGATTTTATTTGTTTTTTTTTGTATGTTGATTAAAATATGATTCACGACCGTAACAATTAATATGGTTTTACAGAATTATAATCATTAGAATCAGTAATACAACTCCTTATGTAAGAATTGGCCTCTAATGTCATGATTTCATGAAATAGTCATTCAATAGGATTATATGAACTTAGAGAGTTGTTTTGATAATCTTTATTATTATAATGTTATAAATAAATATTTGATACGGCCGCGAATCATATTTAAACCAACATACAACGGGATGCTGACCTGCAAATTGCAAAAAACGTAATAAGATTTGAATTTCGCGGACTACCCTGACGCTTTCGCCGTAATGTTGAATGTCATAAAAATGATTCTTTTACCTAACATTTTACCGTATAATTTTCTAAGTTTATAAAGCAGATACTGATACGTTGTCATGAATGTAGGCACGTACAATGGTTAGCAACTTCGGATAAGCTGGCATTAGACGGATAATACCCTAATACTCGATGTGTTTTAATTTTATTTTCTGACTAGCTTTTGCCCGCCGCTTCGCCCGCGTGGGTGTCGGAAAATATCCCATCGGAACATACTATGTGTTAAAATAATCCAGGTTGTAAACTATCTGCTGTGTAGGTAGATTTCATCCAAATCCGTTCAGTCGTTTTTGTGCCATTCCGGAACATACATCCAGACAAACGGACAAAAATTCTAAAAACTATATTTTCGTCATTAGACACCTACCTCGTAGCAAATTACTTTTTTTTTAAATATTTCATGTACAGTTTTGACTTCGTTTGTTAAATACAAATAAATAAAATCCAAGTGTCTGTTTGTAATGTCAAAATAACAGTTTTTGACTAAATTCCTATGTAAGTACTTATATACTTATAACAAAAAAACAAAATTTATAAAATTGTCTGTCTGTTTGTTCCGGCTAATCTCCGAAACGGCTGGACTGATTTTGACGGGACTCACTGCAAGATAGCTGATGTTATAAGGAGTAATTTAAGCATTTAGTTTAGAAAAAGACACGTGAGCGAAACCGCGGGCAGAAGCTAGTTTTATTATCTGTATCCATAATCGGTCTAAGTTATTATATAATGTTCCCACTGTTGGGACACCATGCGGGCCCAGTGCAGGTTGGTAGATGTCACATGTTTTAGAGTCTTTGGTTCAAGGACATTTGTTCCTTCTACCTACGTTAAAAACGTAATAAAGCAAGTCATTTATAAAAACTGTTCAACAAAAATAATTAAAATAAATATTTAATTATTAATATTTGTAATGTTCAACTGATTTCTTACCTCTGCAATTCTTTGATTTTGACTTCTCGACTAACCAATGCTAATTTTTTAAAAATTATAATTCCATTAATGTTGTGCTTGGTAGGTAAATGTATACGTCCCTAAAAGGAACAACAGGGTTTTTGTTACATACTGTATTATCTGTATAGATCATCTAAATTCTAAAAGGAGGTAGGATTACGTATACGTTAGTAATTTAGGTGAAACAAAGTGAAACTGTAGTTCTATACACTTATTGTATCCAATGACTACTAATCATTCATGAAAGTAGAAAAAATATTTATTAATATTAAAATATATTTTTTCTAGATTATTCATTTTGACGCATGATGTAGTTTGAAACACACTGTTATGAGGTTGGTGAGAGTCTTGCACTCTATTCCGCGCCGCCCTTGGAACGCAAAGCTCACACTGCGCTCGTAACAGGGTGTTTCCAACTACGTCATGCGTCCTAACTAATATTTATTTATTTTATTTAACCAAATGTTAATAAAAAAAATTGCTTTCATGAGTGATTATTACGGAGTCATTTTAATAGGTAACATTTGACGTCTCTCAGTTTATTGAAAGCAAATCGTAAAATTACTCGTATCGGTCATTATTACAATAAATATGTAATCGTAATTGGAAAAGTTAAGCAATTGTGCAGTTCTAACAAAACGAAAAAATATATTATTTTATGCCCGCCGTTACAAGGTTACGTTGTTGAATTTTGATGAATTGTCAAATGTTACCTATTAAAATGACTCCATAATAGTAGTCATTGAATACATGAAGTGGGATACCGTTGTAAGACAATTAAAATGCCACGGTGTATAAGTTGAGTTAAACCAAAAAATATGACAAACCAATCAATTACTGCGGAAGCCAGGCTTTGTTTTTAGATCCGGACAATTATTATTTTATCTGTTATACAATATCGTATGACCATAAATCGTTGGTAGTAGCGGTAGGTGGAGGGTCCTGGGTCGGCGCATCACGGCAAAACTGATTTATGCACTGGTGATATTTTATAGCGCCGTTTGTTCCGGCCGTTATTGTATTAGGGCGGCTGTTTGTAACATCGCCTTTGCCCTCGCCCCCTGACATATACTGCTACGTTTTCTTTTAAACTCTTTAATTGTTTTCTTTGAAAAGTTTCAGTGGTGAGGGAAGTTTAATCAGGATTTAAAGTGGTTATAATCAGGATTTTGATTAATAATATTTTTATTTTATTTCACCAAAAATAATACAACGGATTCAACATTCCAGCCGAAAGACGTCCATTGATGGGGTGGGGGCGCCATAATTGCCACGTTTGGCAGGCGGTTTGGCGATCGCAGTATGGTGTTAAAATGCATAGAGAACGCTGCTGCCCATTATCTAGTAAGTCCTTTAGTCGCCTTTTAAGACACCCAGGGGAAGAAATAGGGTGGTGCTATTCTTACCTCCGACACTATCCGGAGCCGGAGGATTAATAATATAATAAGTAATAATTTTATCTTTATTTTATTTCACCAAAAAAATACAACGGATTACACAAACTTATAGGCTAGTAATAGGGAGTAGGTATAACATGGGAGCAACTGTAGCCGAATTAGGACGAGTCTTGTAACTCAGCATACAGCGCCATACCCCTCAAAACAGGCAATAATACTTATTAGCCCAAAATACATGCAAAAAGATGCATCATTCAAGAAAAACTGAAACCATACAAAAATGAGTGTGTGTGTCTGTGTGTATGCGCGCGTGATTTTGTGTTATTGTAGAGTAGTGGAAGGTGTTGGGGTGTTGAGTAGTGTAAATACGTCTGATCGAAAAAAAAAAATGTTTATTTGATAAAAGTATTAACTATCTCTAAAATAATGAATAGGTCTGTCAATCTGTTTCCTTATAGGAAAGGCCAATTAGTATGTAGCTTTTACTTACATAAAGATTTGTTGAGTTGTTTCAATTCTACGTTGTTATCCAAGCTGACCAAAGAAAATGCCCATGGCACAGTTTTTTTTTCAGATGTACCGGAAATCAATCAATCTGCCTAGCCTTCTCCCAACTATGTTGGGGTAGGCTTCAAGTTTAACCCGATGCAGAATACCAGTATTTTACATGTGACTGCCTATCTGACCTCCACATCCCAGTAACTGGGTAATACGATACCCCTTGGTAAGACAGGTTGTCAGACTTTCCTGTACCGATGTACTGGAAACACAATGAATTTAATTGAATAAGTAATGAGTTTTTAAATTCTGAATCAAGGTACAAAGGTAGCTTGGATGGAAAAAAACAATCTCGCATAGGTATCATTCGCTTATCTAGAAACTAAAGTTTCATACAATAGTTATCAACGTAAGCACCTACCATATTAATCTAATAAATACACATCTCTTTTGATTTGCTCTGGCTTCCCCTTTAACCAGTTGACTCCCTTAAAATCTCTTTAAACTTCATAACTGGCGCTCAATAAAAAATAACGTTTCTGACTGTCCCCCAATTTTTTAAATTGCGTGAAATTAAATTTAGAATATACTCTTTATCCCTCCGGAGTCTGACAAATAGGCGGGAGCAGCGACGCCGCGATTTAGCCATGCTGTAATTGGTTTTTTAATGCGGCTCTCGGAAGTACCACCTTCCGCTTTATCAAGTGAATACATTATCAAATTGTTAGGCGGTCGACGCGTCCCCCGCGCCATGAATAAGAATCAAATGCGTTCGCGGTTCACACACCGCGCCGACCGCACTGAGGGGTTGCAAATTAGTGATTCCGCTTTGCCAATGCGCATTTTAACGGTTGATAAATACAAATTAAACCATAATACTTATTGTTATAGTTTTAGAGAGTCAATCTTAATTTTTAGGGTTCCGTACGCAAAGGGTAAAACGGGAACCCTATTTTAGTAATAGGGCTCCGTCGTCTGTCTGTCTGTCTGTCCGTCTGTCTGTCAGTCCGTCTGTCACCAGGCTGAATCTCATGAACCGTGATAGTTAGACAGTTGAAATTTTCACAGATGATGTATTTCTGTTGTCGCTATAGCAACAAATACTAAAAACCAGAATATCATAAACATTTAAGGGGGCTCCCATACAACAAACGTGATTTTTTTGCCTTTTTTATAGATAATGGTACGGGACCCTTCGTGCGCGAGTCTGACTCGCACTTGGCCGGTTTTTATAACCATTTTTACTGCACTATTTTGATTGATGTTACAAGTATTGATTTTTCTTGGCTTGATAAAATGTAACGCTTCACTGTTTTGCCAATTTTTCTTATTTTCTTTTTAACATGTAGAGAACACTACCTTGAGTAATATCGACAGGGGTTCGACTGATAGTGCAGATGGAGGGCGCATTAAAATTGACAAGCGAAGATATTCAAAAGGTATGGGCGTGCGTTTTCATTGTTGACGCACAGCACAAGCTAGGGTATTTTCTTTAAAAAAAACCGATGAATTTTAACGTTAACAATTAAAATATTGAAGCTTTTTTTAAGCTTATTGTATCTTAGATAATAATTCTTAATATACTTTAATATGTTAGAGATACAAAGAGCATTATTTCCCGTGACGTCACTCGTATGTTAATGGAGCTGTTCTCGGTTCGCGGCAGAAACATCTCGTGAATCCGGGCACGTTCGACATTACGTCCGATCCTCCAACTGACACTATGCCTATTGCAGAGAGCTCTGGTAACGAGCCTATTGCCTCCCGACTTCCATTCGCCCTCTTAAAATTACGATTGTATTTATGTAGCCTAGAACTACACAGCAATATTGTCGCAAGTTCCCAACCTACGAAGGCTTTATTGTTACGCATTTGTTTGTTAATAGTTAAACCGTTGGGTCGAATTTTAATATCATTCTGAAAAAAAAACATGTGAAAAGCGTGGCGAAACAGTTATCCCTCACATAAAGATGGCTAACGCAGTTAGTATGGGAAATCTACGCGCACAAGCGGGAGCCTGTCTCCGTGGTTAAGTGGCCCATTCGCGTGCAAACGAGCGCGCACTTTAAAAATAATAAAACCCCTTCAATATCTATGGCGATACTAGAGTTCTTTCAGAGTACACGTACCTTCATTACCCACGTTTTGGGGTCACAACTTCACAAAGGTACTTTGATACATACCTATTTCCTATTTTTAGGATTTTTTTAAACCGAACCGCTTCTCAGCAATATCTTATGCACATTGCCCAGTATCCAATGTTGTCTGGCATCTGTGATTGTATTACAGTGGTTACACACGGTCGCCAGATGTGTGCACAACCGATCAACTGACCAAGGAGGTCGCGAGTGTCAACACTGCCTAACTAACCGTAGTTCACACCCCCGTGACGTTTTAACGTGATTTCGAATCTTCTATTGGATTTGTTAAATATTTGATTTTCGTGGAGTTGTTTAATTTCTTCTTGGCATCAAGAGATTTACTCGAAAAACACTTAGAAAAGGCCCTGTTTCCCGCAGTGCTGATATGTATAGTCAGAAAAGGCACCCAGTTTCCCGCAGTGCATTAAATATTTAGAAAAGGCACCCAGTTTCCCGCAGTGCATTAAATATTTAGAAAAGGCACCCAGTTTCCCGCAGTGCATTAAATGACTGATAGTAAGCACAAAATACTAACATTTCCTCATACATTTCCTTATCCCGAACAAACCCTTCTAAAACATCAAGTAAAGACACCTGATTTAAACGGCACGAACAGGAAATAGAAATATACAAACCTTGTTACAGAAGAAACAGACCCGTATTTCCCTTATTCGTTCATGTGACGCGGCACCTCTATCTAGTTAGAGCGGTGCACACGGGGAAAAATGAAATATAGAGGCAATCCAAATAGATTGTTATCTACCCGCGTGTTTACCGGCGACGCGAGCACGTTCGCGCTAACAAGCGACCCTCGCGCCTTAAAACACGGTGACAGACACCCTTAGCACCATCCCTAAACTGCACGACGCTATTTGACAGCCAGTGCTCCTGACAGGTGGACACTCACGCTTTTATTCTATCCTGGTAACACAATAAAAATATTTGTTGACCACACAAAATAACTGTTCGTAAAAAATGTCTGGTATAATGATGCTCTCATAAGAGAAGTGAGCTAAAATCCTGTGATCTATCAATTAAAACACCTATAAAATGTATTGATTCCTATCAACAGCCATAAAAATTAATGTGGCAGATAGCACGCACCTCCACGGTATTAATTCGTCGACCGTAGCTAAAACTATAAACGCCGGTTAATCCCATGTATCATAGCAGGGTGGTCATTGATTTGCTGCTATCAGATGGCCGCGGTGACTTATTGTCGGTCCCCTCGCGTCTCGCGCCCATTACCTCCGTGACCGGCCTCCGTGGACGAATCAAGTCTTCTAATAGCTGCACCTCTAATACACCTCATCTTTCCTTAACGTCCCGCTATTCGTTTTGTGACTAATTGAGCGTAGGCGTTGTAGATTTCAGCTTATTGCCGGTACTTTATCAATTTGCTACGGAAACGTGGGTTCACTTTTCTATAGTAACTACCCCAGTAATAGACTCGGTGTAAAATTCAATTATTATATTGTAGCAAACCTGTAGGTAGACAAAGCGTGATAAGAGAATTACAAATCATCATTAGCATAATCCGGCGCGGGCGCAAAACAGATAGCGGTAAGGTGCTTAGGTAAATTAACTAAGCGCGTCTACGACTCCGCTACGGCGTAGCGCGTAGTGCGCGCTCCTAGTCTCGAGCTTTATCAGCTTTATTGACGCGCCAGTTAAATATAATTTTCACTCAATTTAGGAGCATAATTTGAGTAATATTTTTTTATTTGCCTCATATTTAAAGTGGTGGTAATATTCAAACTTTAATTTGTATATGATTTAGTTTGTAATGGTTCTAGTTTCGGTTGTAATGTTGATCATATAAACCCGAACTTGTCATCAATATTCTACAGAGTTATCTGTGCTGAACATGTGTAAGTGGACGTGGGCGTGTGCAGTTGTGATTGGATTAGGTCCGTGGTGTGTTGACGAGCCCCGCGGGACCGGCGCTCACGACCCACGGCCCACGGCGATGCACTGACACCTTCGTCACGCTCCTAATACCACGTCCAATGTCCAGCTCAATACAAATAGAACCCACTAGTGAAGGTCATTCACTCGTGTCTCATAAAACTTAACGAAATTGCCGTTTTTTTATTATTCTTTACAGATGATGCCCGTCATAAAGCACGCGCACATACTACGCTTGGGTTTTAGTACCGTATCAAAGAAAAAAAGTCGTGAAGCGCTGCCGGGATTAGGATGTCCAGTAGTATTGTAGCTATTTAAGAAAATTATTAGGTGCAATTACGCAGCTTGTTGTGCGTGATTGGAATGCTGGCGGAGGAGGGCGAGGGTCCGACGACAAATTCTTACAAATTAATACATCTATCTGGGAGCCGCCTCGCGACCGACCGCGATACGTGTGGAATACTTTATTATCCCATCTGAACACTATTCTCCGGAGACAGAGTATTAAGGATAAGTAAGTTTTGAAGGAGAGATAAGTGACAGATTCGACCACTTGTAAAAATGCAGTGTTTACTTAATCAGATGATGGGGAAACACAGATGAAAATCTCTGAATACGAAAGCTACAGCTATCTCGTTTCAGTGTACCTATGTTCATCAAGAATAGAAACATACAACTGGTTTGCTAGAGACAAGATTAAGATAACATTAAACAAGGCGTAAGGAGCAAGTGACAGATGGGTCTCAGACAAAAAAATCGAATAGGACGATGGAACAATTGAGGATAAGAAAGTTGTAGCAGACAATGCCGCAACATCGCGGGGATTTCTATTTCTAATCTGTGAGTATAATCTGCAGCGTCAGCGCGACACTGCAATATGCGTCGCCCCGTGCCCCGCACCCCGCGCCCCGCGGCCGCTTCACACTCGTTGTTTCGAGAGCAATCGAGGCGCCAATAAAAAAGGCGATCGTCGCCCCGAGCCCGGGCACCGACTTATTTACAGAACACCCTGCCGACGCTATTTATTTTATTGACTGCCATTTGCCCTGACTTTTATAGCTGCCCACTTCCCGGATAAAACAACAGCAGCAGGTAAAGATTGTCCAGCAGTAACTGCCTCCGTGATACGGGGTCGTCGCAGTAATCATGATAACTTTACTCTGGCCAATTCTAATAAAAACAGTTCGCATTTGCTCGACACGATTGCTTTGCCATTATAGAGCTAACTACAAATGCCTTTTATTTTTTACAAAGGGGAATAATGGGGTTATTATACAGGTCATTATTTTCTAAAGTGACTTCGTTTTAAAATAATGTTAACTGTATATCAATTGCTGTTTCTTATTTATGTCAACGATATTATTATTTTTATTTTACCCATTATAATTAGCATCATTATTTCCTGGCAAGAAAATCAACATAACATAAATGGGATACATAATGTGCATACATAACATAAATGGGAATCAGTTATTGCAGATGTATTTAAATATTTTGAGGAAGAGCATGAAAAATGAAGTAAAAAAAATCATAACAATAAAAATCACTTACAAATGTTAGGTAATTTGTTTTATTACGATGGGTGACCGTGGGTAGCTCGGTACAAGGCCGCGAGCAGGCCGCCGGGGCAGGCCGCGGCAAGGGGTGACTCCCATTTTCCACACATCATTGCATCGGGCCGCAGATTTATTTGCATGCGGGCCGCTGACCAGGATCCATTACAGCCATTATCATGCTATCTGATCAACCGGCACGAGAGTTATGGCGCTCTTGTTTTTCTAAACTACATGAAAAAATGCCAACAAAGGAAAAACTAAAAATTTTGGAAACAGGACAGAGGGAATTGGTAATAGGACGGGTTATAGCTTCCGGTATGTTTCTTTTATTTGGGGTACTCTCCTTGTAGCCGTTGATCGAGTTAGCTAAAATATTTTCGTTCTTGTTTAGGGTAAGCACTTAAATAAAATTAGAATAATAGAAGTCGCTACTAAAACGTATCCAATTCATCACAATCGAAGTAATGAGTGCACTTATCTAATACAGATTATAGTTAACGTATCAGAGGCTCGTAAGAAAAGTTAGCAGGACAAACTTCTCAAAGTTGACATAAGTCGGAAAGTTGTTAGGGCGGGAGGCTATTTACTGCGTTTCATTCAGATTTATGCCACGCGTCGTCCATGACTAGTTGTCCAATACAGATAATGAACGGGGCGGAAACTATAAATCTGCTAAACTTGCGTAATAGAGAAGATTTGGGAAAGTAAAGTACACATAATAAAGTGTTTAAGCTGGTTAGTTTAGTCGTTCATGTTCACAGTTCACCCGTGACGGCCCGGAGCCGCGTGCCATTTGAACCTGCTTAGTGAGGTTTCCGCTTAAGCGTATTAATCTGAAATTAGGTCGCAGTTAACACCGTCATGTTAAGTATTTAAGGGTCAGTGTTCCCTCGTACTAATATTCTGTTGAACAAAATGGTATGAGTAAGTTGTTTACGTCTTGCATGAATAGTAATTTGTTGGTTAAGTAGTCAGTTTTGTAGAGTAGGTACTTTTTTTGATTTACGATAAAAAAAACCGGCCAAGTGCGTGTCGGACTACGCACAATGAAGGGTTCCGTAGTTGGAATGAATTTATCCCAAAAACAAACTTAACATTGTAGTTGAAATACATGTTCTCCCGTACATCTATATAAACCACGGTCAATTCTCCAACTGGAAATGTAAGTTTGTAATTGCAAGAAATATTTTTTTAAGGGTTAAAACTACAAATTATCGATTTTCGGACTTTTTCCTTTACTTGTGCTGTGAGACCTTGCTTCTTGCCAAATTTCATGATTCTAGGTCAACGGGAAGTACCCTATAGGTTTTGATTTGTTTGCGAGTATGAAAATATGTGGCATAAATTGCCATATTTTTTATTGCGTTGACTTGGAAGCTTGATTTGTTTAGAGCTTCAAGGGACCATAGACCTACGTATTTGATATTAATTTCAACTTGATACCTCTACGCGTTCCTTAGAAAAAGGTGTCTTGACAGATAGACAGACGGACAACGAAGTGATCCTATAAGGGTTCCTTTTTTCTGTTGAGGTACGGAACCCTAAAAATGTTATATAATAATTAAAAAGTATTTTGTGATGATTTTATTAATTAACTACTTATTAGGTAATGAATCTGAGCGATAAATTCTGTATGTTAGATATGTAATATCTAGATATCTTCGTATTTGTATCGCACAATGGTGATTATGCAAGCGGGTCACAATAGTAGTGGAGATATGTTTGACCGCGGTTGGGGGTGATTTTATTTTACTGAGCGCTTTATTGGTTCCATACCAATGGGCTAGTGCAGTTTTGCCGATATTGGTATTTAGTAAAGATGTCGATATCATCTGAAT
This sequence comes from Tiliacea citrago, assembly GCA_963921375.1. Taxonomy (NCBI): domain Eukaryota; kingdom Metazoa; phylum Arthropoda; class Insecta; order Lepidoptera; family Noctuidae; genus Tiliacea; species Tiliacea citrago. Next base: position 16,038,718 of record OY992786.1, on the reverse strand, counting down.
GGCAATGTTTCAGATAATTTCTGAACTTGTTATTATCATCAGCATCATGTCAGCCGAAAGACGTCCACTGCTGGACATTGGCCTCCCCCAAAAGGAGGGTGGTTGCCATAATCGCCACACTTGGCAGGCGAGTTGGCGATCGCAGTACGGTGTAAAAATGCATAGACAACGCTGCTGCCCATTCTCTAGTAAGTCCCTTAGTCGCGTTTTACGGCACCCACGGGAAGAAATAGGATGGTGCTATTCTTTACGTCCGGGGCACCACACGGATGAATCACCATGTATCTGTCTCATAATTAAGTTATTTTTCATTGCTTAGTTTTTAATTCTTTTTACCTAATATGATATAGTAGTTTTATTCAAGGTGCATCGTCTTCACATATAATCATATAATTAATGTACTCAAACAAAATATTGTAAAACATTTTTAAAAGAGTAACGGTGGAGTTTCTTGCCCATTCTTCTCCATACGAAACTACCTTTTGGAAGGGGCAACTAGAATCAATTCTATTTTGTTGTAAATTTTGACGTTCAAAAGTGCCTCTTATGTGCCTATTTGAAATAAATAATTTGACTTTGACTTTTATGACCTGACCTTGTTATTAAACTTACATTTGTACAAATACGCCTTCATCAAAAGAGAGGCCGTAACGGATACCAACACCATATGGCATCATGGTTCCGTACCTCAAAAGGAAAAAACGGAACCCTTATAGGATCAGTTCGTTGTCCGTCTGTCAAGACCCTTTTTCTTAGGAACTCGTGAAGGTATCATGTTGAAATAAATATCAAATACGTAGAGCAACGGTCCCTTGGTGCTATAAAAAAATCAAGCTTCTAACTCAACACAATAAAAAATACGGTGATTTATGCGACATATTTTGATACTCGCAAATAAATCGAAACCTATAGGGTACTTCCCGTCGACCTAGAATCGTGAAATTTGGCAAGAAGCAAGGTCTCACAGCACAAGTAAAAGAAAAATTCCGAAAATCGTTAATTTGTAGTTTTATCAAACAAAAAAATATTTTGTTGCGATTACAAAACTTACATTTTTAGTTGGGAAATTGACCGTGGCGTATATCGATGTATGTTTTGCATGTTTTTCAACTACAATTTTAAGTTTGTTTTTGGGATAAATTCATCCCAACTACGGAACCCTTCATTGTGCGAGGTCCGACACGCACTTGGCCGCTTTTATTTTTATTTTATTAGTAGTTAATAATACCTAATTATAGCTACTTACTTATACAGTTTAAAGGTCGTCGCAAAGGCCTATTTTAAATTTTAGGATGAGTTACGTAAATACTATATTTAGGTACGTTATTACGTTATTGGTGATGAATAGGTAAATCGGTGGGTATTGTAACTTTAAAATGAATGTTAACGAAATATTTTTGTAATTTACCTACATTTATCGATAAAAAAATCGACTCAAACTACAACACTAGTGGTCATAGATTCGCGTGGGATGGACGCGACAAATCAAGCCGCGAGCTGCAATGGGGCGGCTCCGCATCGACAGCGCTGATTTATAGCGGAGCCGCGTTATCGCACCCGCGTCTCTGTCCTATTGTGGAGCTACTCCACGCTACGCCGAGCTACGCCGCGCTACGCGATTGCTACGCTGCTAAGGCAACGGTATGTTTATTTGGAGAATATAACCAAAACCACGAAGCACTATAGTGCTAAGAATTTTTTTGCAAAGTCTTTGATGCGATTTCAATACAATTCCAGCCAATTCGTGTGTATGAGAAGCGAGCCCAAAGCTGGGTTTACTTGAGCGAAAACGAACTGGTGTAAACAATATGCTTCTAATTTATTATAATGAGAATTTAAATAGCAGCTGCACGTTATCGCAACAAAACCCAAAAACATTTACGAAACTTTTCACAAATGTTTTAAAATTCAAGCGGTCACGCGTGACATTAAATTTTACTTGTATTTGTAGAGGACATTTAATCGCTTGTTAACGGTCGGTGACCGTGGTAAATCTCTGGTAATCCGGTGTAGAACAAATATAGTTGAGAGGCAGATAAGGTGCGTCCGGCGTGCGGCCGGCTCGGCCACGGGCCGCTAATGTGCCATTTGTATGATGATGTCGGGCCGCGGCCGAGAGTCGTTCTCTACGGTATCCTCGATATTTCGTGGCGTGAAAGTGACGTTGCTTGCCGCAATAGCTGCTCGTAAGTAATGGTGTTTTAGTAGGGCTTTTGCAGGTTTACGGCTATCATAAGTAACTGCTACTAGCCTACCAGTGCATTACGTTATCTGCAAGATCAACATGCTGGAAAAATGCTAGGACGATGTCAGTCATAATTATCATTACTCTTTCAAAAATAGCTACCTATTGTTAGTATTCGGGGTAATACATATAATCACAAACACCAAGTTCTGTCGATATTTGTTAAAGCCATGATGCGTTACTTAGTCTTATTACATTCGTAAAATACCTAATTGATGTACATAGCATGATGAATGGTTTAATAATCAGTGTTATGTTAAACAAGAAATCACTTCTGCCTACACATTTAAGGATAAGGAAATAAGTTTAAAAAACAATACATATCCATTTAATATACCTGCAACGAGAAGTGTACTATCTTATTCGATAACTTAAATAATCCAACTTTTAATTGATTCGACTTGGAAGGGTAACCTTTACAGAGCTACGTACTAAAGCAGTGTGGACGCTAAAACCGGGCGCCAGAGTAAACATCAGAGGCAATATTTGCTTTTTCTGCTAAAAAAATGACCGGCGGAGGTCAGTTAATTTACATGGTAAACGTGCGCTTAGAATGGACCGTCACGCGCGGTCAGTCGCTCACAAGACCAGCTATCAAGGACAGGACGGTAAAGCGCGCCACAGATAATTTATAACCATAAAATTTTGAATTTTACAGAACACTTTTAATAAAATCTTGTCGTTTACCTGAAAAGAGGATGGCACTCGCTTTTTCCACGTAAACAAAACACGTATTTGAGAATCTTTGTGTTATTCAGAGCCCTTTTTGCAGAGTCTGAAAATACCGGAAAATCTAAGCAGTATTTTTAATCAGAGCGTAGTCCCCGTTTGTTTTTGTGCAATAGATGTGGAACCGAACCAACTGAAACTGGAAGGGGTTTTTTAAACATTGTATCTTTTTACTTCTTATGCGAAACCGTAGTAGTGCAATTGAAGTAGCTTACTAACCAGCCTATTGAGAAGAAGTAGCCTACTCGAGGTCAGCATTCGGTACTGAATTGAGTATAACCATCTGCCCTAAGCGAGTAAACATCAACGACAAAACATCAATGATATTAACGCATTTACGTAACCTAAGTGCCTAAACTTCTTCTTTTTCATGTGGTTAGTGACTAACCTGGTGTCAAAGGGTAAAACGGGAACCCTATTACTAAGGCTCCGCCGTCTGTCTGTCTATCGGTCTGTCACCAGGCTGTATCTCATGAACCGTGATAGCTAGACAGTTGAAAATTTCACAGATGATGTATTTCTGTTGCCGCTATAACAACAAATACTAAAAAACAGAATAAAATAAATATTTAAGGGGGCTCCCATACAACAAACGTGATTTTTTTGCTCGATATTGATAACGGCAACAGGTAGACGTTTGAGATATTCACAAAATATTTAGTTATATATTCACTTTAAAAATAAATAATTAAATTAAAATAAAACAACCCTTAAATATTTGTTTTATTTTTTTGCTTTTTTTATATTATAGATAATGGTACGGAACTTGGCCGGTTTTTTAAGCAAGTGATAATTATACAATACGCACATGAATCCGAAAATTCAGAGGTGCGAGCCTTGACGAACTCGAAACTTGTCAAACTTGTTAGTCCGACGGTCACACCACTATAATAGGCTATCACTGCACTAACAGCCAGGTAGGTAATTTTAGCTCATGACACCATGTTCGTGATTTAGACATAGGTAAAACCTAACTAGGCTAGAATTCTCATCTCGTTTGTATATAATTTAATGCTCATAACTGATCATCAGTCTCTACGGCTCATAATGATGTCGGATGGCGATAATTTAATTTAGCCTTGATGGTGTAGCGGATGAGTCGGCGGTAAGAGTGCGTCATTAGCGGTTATCACTTCATTCCGGATGAAAAAACTTCAACAGCCCTCGGCTCCTCTCACGTGCGCTTATGATTTATTAATTTTCACCTTCATAAATATGGTGCACGCCTGTATAATGAGTCGACAGTATACAAATTATTTTCAACCATGGAACCTGTATTGGGACCCAGTTAATATGCTACGGAAATGGGAACATTGTTTGGGTGGGTTTTCTGGGTACATATAGGGGGTCATCAACCCCAAAAAAAAACAGGAAAAAAGAAAACAAAAAAAAAAAAAAAAATCGGGAATCATTTGCAGGTCAGGTAAAGTATGCATATGTAGTGCATTTGCACTCCATGAAATCGTCAGATCATTCAGACCACCTAGCGAAGAGGAGTCTCGAAATAGTAAGTGCTAATAGACTGTCGACTTTCACGATTTTTTTTTATAAGTGTGCTGGCCGAGACGAAAATAAATATCTAAAGTTTAGTCACGTTTCTGCGGTCAAATCATGAATAGGTCAACGGCATCGATTTACATATTCTATAGAGCACTAAGAAAACAAACTATTCATAATTAAATAACAATAACATATTTTTAAATTAAAATATAAGTCTCCTTTCTCTAAGGCATTCCGAAACTATCGAGAACCGTTTTTGTGAATAAGCAGACATTATTGAAGAAACTTGGAGGAGCTCGTGGCTAAGTAATAACAGCCGCACGGGTCAATCCATTACGTTAAGCTACGCTTACCGGGATTGGTCCGTAGATGGGTGACCATCTTTACATACCGAGACTCCTCCGTGTCTCGGAAAGCACGTTAAGCCGTTGGTCCCGGCTGTCATTCTTTGACAGTCGTTAGGGGTCGTCAGAAACCCAAAAGTCTGACAACCAGTCTTACCAAGAGGTATCGTATATTACCCAGTTACTGGGTTGTGGAGGTCAGATGGGCAGTCGCTCCATATGAAATATTGGTATTCAGCTGCATCCGGTTAGAATGGAGGCCGACCCCAACATAGTTGGGAAATGGCTAGGCAGATTTTATTTTATTTTATTGAAGATGCTAGTTTTTCAACAAAAAAATACAGAATAAAATTAAATTAAATAGCGAAACTCCGCAGACGTGATAGGTATCGATATTTAAACATGAAAAAATAAAAAAAATTGATGATTGTTTTTGTAGTCACTTGATTTATCAATTTAAAAATCTTTTTTTTTTTGTGTAAACTTCGCAGACGTGATGGGTATCGTTAACTAATCACAATAAAACAAAAGAAAATAGATTTTCTCAACTTTTACTTTAAGTAACAACACTACCAGGGGTCGTTGACCTCAAAAAAAAAACATCATGACTTTTAATTTTTTATTCAATCGTGTTTATATATCGATACCCAGTACAGTTTCGCAAGCTAATTTGATTTGACCCTGTATAGAAAAGTATTAAACCAAATCTACTTTCAGTAAAGTCAAAGTCAAATCATTTATTTCCAATATGCCTATTTGAAAAAATAATTTGACTTTGACTAAGACACTTTTGAACGTCAAAAAGTAGGTATGCGTTTTGAATAGCCTGGGTGTAAAGGCAGGGAAATTACTTATTTTTTTATCACATTGACTAAATACTTATATTCGAATCACAACTGTAATTAAGTGACAGTTGTCAGCAAATTGCCGTAGGGTGTCAATTGATAAACAATTAATTTCCCTTACCGTAAATACCTACGCTCTCAGAGTCAAAGTCTGTTCCTACATATTTAGTTCCTATATATTTTACAAAATTCGTCTTGTCTTTTTAATTATTTCAACGGGCAGGCAACAGGAAGTATGCAGAGTGTAGATATGTATCTACAGTACGGCGGCACGCGGCGGATTGCGGAGTCAGCAGCTCGCGCGATCGATAGACACGCATCTCCGCCTGCCCATCGAATAGCTTTTTGCTCTAGCAGCTTTTTATTGATGATGGAAATTATTGTTTTTTAAATGGTACTAGATGAGTTTTGAATCAGATATAAGCACTTAACTACTTTTCTAAAGTGAAATTTTTAACTTGTATCACAATTCACAGCCAGAAATTCACAAGAAGAAAAGTTCACAAGTTCGAGCCTAGCTTTAAGACTTTCAGGAGTAGATACTACCTACCTAAGTAACTATACTAGGTGTTGCCCGCGACTTCATTTGAATTTCATATGTATTTTGTATTTTATCATTTTTAACCGACTTCCTAAAAGGCGGAGGTTATAATATGTCATCTGTAGATAAGTTTTTTTATTTATTTTTTATTCTCCAGGTTCTGGGTTACCTTATATGCCCATAACAATCGGTTCAGTGGTTTAAGCGTGAATAGTTGACAGAGTTAGGTAGATCCTACCTACTTTCGCAGATTTTTATGACGACTGAAACTTATCACGGATTCTAAACATTGTAAAGAACTTTCAAGGATTGACAGCATTAAAAGCATGTAGGTAGACTGAGCAGTCGATATTCAGTTGAGGACACGATGGCTCCGCGTTCCATGTTCTCATAGGTTGGTGTGTTGATAAGCATTGCTAAACCATGCTTTGCCTGTAGGTACGTAAACAAAGCAAGGAGGTCTGACGTCTCCAGGCTCTACATAGATGACCGCATAGAGGGACTCAACAGGATGCGAGTCGGGTGGGGTTAGCATTAACAACATCAGCTATGCTGACGAAATGGTGCTGCTGGGTCCGTCTGCGGAGACAGTCAGAGAATTGAAGACCAGACTAAGACTTGTAAAGCCTATACGCTGCCGCACATGGATTCATTAAAAAAGTGAAGAAAACTGAATACATGGGTCTTTGTGGTGCAAAACCCGAGCTACTTATAAATGGGTTAGTAATTAAAAGGGTATCTACTTTTAAATACCTAGGTCACTTTTGTAGATATAGAGAGGGAGCGCAGGGCACTCACCGTCCGGTGCAACATGTTGGCTCGTAGATTTGCTCGGTGTACAGACCTAGTAAAAATCACTGTTTTCAAGGCCTACTGTCTGAGTCTGTACACGATTAACGCTGGATGTTGTTGAGACTTCCTCACTACTGCAGCGCGTCAAAAATGTTTGCGCAAGCTCGTACCGACGGGTTCCCCGCGATTTATTTATTTATTTAAACTTCTCACACACAATTAGGTACAAAGGCGGACTTAATGCCTTAGGCATTCTCTACCAGTCAACCAAGGATGGTGAAGAGATAAGATGGCGGGTGATCTGATTGAGAGAAAATAATAATATTAAAAAATATTAAATTATAACATAATTAATTATAAATAAAACGGGTGCACAAGTACATAAATAGGTTAAAGACTTATAATACACATACATACATAATTATTTACTATAATATTTATATACCTACATTATATATACAAATTCAAGGAAAAGAAGTAATTGAGGTGACTCTACGCTATTTGTTTTGTAAATAACTCTGCAATTTCCGCTTAAATGCATACCGACTGGTGGCCGTCCTGACATCAAGAGGAAGCGCATTCCAGAGAAGAATGGCCTGAATATGAAAGGAAGAATGAACAAAGTCAGAAGTATGAGAAGGACAGAGTAGAAGAAGATTGTTGGAAGAACGCAGATTCTTAGCGTGTGAAGAACATAGATACTGGAAGTGAGACATAAGATAAGAAGGAGGGCTGGGAGAGTTGAGAAGGGAGAAAAGTGTAGTCAAAGCGCGCAAACTTCTTCTCTGGCGAATGGACATCCATTTGAGCTCAGTCCTATAACTCGAGACATGGTCATATTTTCTTAGATTAAATATGAACCGAATACCATTGTTGAGTAGTCTGTCGAGCTTATCCAACAAAACCGCATTCAAGTCAAAGTAGCACACGTCACCATAGTCGATGATAGGGAAAATCAAAGTCTGCACAAGCATAGTCTTCGTCTTAGCGGGCAAAAAGTTTCTCCGACGATACAGGGATCGCAGAGTACCGTTGACCCTTTGACTAACACTAGAAACCTGGCGTTGCCAGCCCAGCGTTGAGTCAAGATGCAAACCGAGATCTTTCACTGTAGGATTAATGGGTATGACGGTACCATTAAAAATAAGAGGAGGAAGAGAGCTAAGTGCCACCCTACCCATCATTCGCGAGCTTCCAATTACAATGGCCTGACACTTTGAGTGGTTTACTGACACCCCAAAACTATCAGACCATTTTTTGATAGACTCCAAGTCTCGGTTTACATCTGCTATAGCGTCCGATAAACTCTCCACCCGCCCAGCCGCATACAACTGAAGATCATCAGCATAAAGATGATACGAACATCGAAGACAGAGAGTTATAAAATTAATGAAGATGGAGAATAACAATGGAGAAAGAATACCGCCTTGTGGAACACCAGCATCCAGGTCGCGCCAACTCGATGAGCTCTCATCAATGCGAACCGATTGCTGACGTCCTCGAAGATAAGAAGAGATTGTGCGCAAGAAAACAGCTTCACTGCTGAGGAGAGTAAGACGCAGTCCCAACAGCATCCTGAGAGAGAGTTTCAGCTCTCCAATTGTAACGCAATTTATGCGGAGGTTTAGTAGTTTAATAACACTCGATATTATGTACCTACTACAATTCTATGAATTCTTTGTTCCTAAATAAAAGTCATTATTATTACTTCGTTTATTTACTTATTATTGTTATAATCTTCTGCAGGACAGGTCAAGCAAGGTGAAAGTAATAGTAGGTACCTACCTATCTAGGTGGTGCGAGTATCCGGCACTGCGCACATAGTTTAAAAATCGCTTGACTATTCAATTTTCGTCGAATATTGACCTGCTAAGTGTAGGTCTAGGTAGGTACTTTATCATGCACCTATGGTAAATCCGCGGGTCATAAAATACAAGGGCCCATTAAAATTTGGTCAGCGCTCCCACTACGTGATACGCAAAACAAACTAGTAATATTCTAAACTACGGTTAGCGTCAGATAAGGTTCCTCTATGAGAATAACAATATACTGAAAGCTGATTGGTAATTGGAGCAGGTTCATGTTTTTTCTATACTTCAGATGCAGCCAGTTTTCGTTGGTAGGGTTTACACGTACCTACTACCTACCTAACTTCAAAGAATTCCAACCATGTGTAAGTTAGATGTAGGTACGAGTACTCGTATCTACCTACCGTAAGTACCTATACCTGTGAGTATAGGTACCTATCAATGCCTGGCAATCCTTGGTGGTTGAATGTTTTACAAACACTCGCCATCTATATTATAGAAAGTTAACGGAAAGTTCTATAATGTCCTTATTGAATGAAAGCTCATAATGAATCCATTAGGTAGGTACCTACTTACCTACTCTGCTGACTGCTCGCTCGCACTAGGTACCTACAAGGCCTACAACTCTGACTGACCGAAAGCCCAGTCAAACTCAGTCTGTATTTAGGGTAGGTAAGGTACCGCTTTACTAACAAAACAAACTCGTACAATTTCCAAAAACTGACACCATCGTCGAGGAATCACCAACCAACGACCAAAGGATTTGGATCACTTGTCTGTCACTTGAAAAAGAAAAAGAAAGTTGATTAACTTCAGTAAATTGCTTAGAGCATTACTCAAAAGTAAATTGGTGCAAATTGTGTTTTATAGTTAATACTAGCTGCGCCCCGCGGTTTCACCCGTGTAAGTCTCGATTCCGTAGGAATATCGGCATAAAAAGTAGCCTATGTCTCAATCCAGGGTGTCAGCTACTTCCATACAAAATTTTATCAAAATTGGTCCAGCCGTTTGAGCGTGTAGAGGTAACAAACATACACACACACACGCACACTCACAAACTTTCGCCTTTATAATATTAGTGTGATTTAAGACCTTTCATTGAACAAATAATGTTTTATTTATTTAAGAATATTTTTTTTGTAATCAATTTTAGGATTTTTTAAATTATTGGTGACCACTTCTCTCTCTTTGACACGGTGTTGCCAGTTAAATCAATAGATTAACACGAAAATTCTATGACTCTGCTAATTTTTCGGCAAACCCGCAAAACACAGATTTTTTTATTTATCAGTGAAAATCCTAGAATTTTGTACACATCGACTTTTTGAACTTATGAAAACTATATGTATACGTTCGAAATTCTAAGCCTTAGAATTTCGAACGTATATAGTTTTCATAAGTATAAGGTAAAGTTGTCAAACTTGACTACGAAATCAGATTTCTGGGTTGCTTACAACTCTTATCAAAATGTAAACGAACCTTTCAAACTAGTGTCGAGGATTTCACATGCTACAAAGAGTATATTACGGGTAATAAATATCATAAACTTATTGGCAACAATCGCACATATTGATCAATCAGAATTTGGTATTGTGCTACACGATTGCGCGTGTTTGGTATTGCGTGATTTGTTTAAAATTATTCATGCTTCATTATTAGCTTGCTACATATTAGTAATCTGTGTTCATTATCACACATTAACTTTATGCTCATCACCTTTATTATTCATTTTGTAAGCATTAGCTACGTTTACGAAAATACTATTCCAAAAATAAAAGGTTCTTGGTTTTTTTCCAAAACCTACCATTTTAATTTCAACTTTTTGTAAGACTAGATCGGGCAACTCTGCTTCTACGTCAAATGTCAAAATACTGTGATGGGTCTGTGAATTGTTTGTTTGTAAGAAAAACTCGTTAGAAAGTATTTCCCAGTCACAAAAAACCTGGATTAAATGCAAATATCACTCGAGAGCGATATCTTTATTAATCCTTATCAAAAGTTTTTCATGCCTTTGTGGCATTATTCATCTAAGTGGTTAGCCTTGAAGTAGATGTCACCTATTAACTTATATGAGTGTTGTTTATTCTACATTTTAGCTATATTAGTCGCAAATTCACGATTATATGGCTTTGATATTTGACTTATGTCTTACGACGATCCGGAAGAGGCATGTTTTATCTAAGTGTACGGGAGAAAGGTGCTGGTTTAGTTGTAATCAGCTGGATTTGCCTGGCTGTTCTGTGCGCCGCATCCACAGCGCCTTGTGACAAGACTCGCAGGGTGTTCACTGATCAGAGCGGCATCATCACCGATGGACCAACTAACTCTAACTACACACAAGTCAGTTACATGTTCTACAGATGTTTGACACAGTAGTGAGTGAAGTTCTAATGAAAAATCTTGTTTTAGGACTCCCATTGTGAGTGGCTCATCAAAGCAGCGAATAAAAGCCAGTACATTACATTAAGTTTTATTCGTATGGGCACAGAATGTTCATATGACTATGTTTTCGTGTATGACGGTGACTCTTTTGATGCACCTTTGCTTGGAAGTTTTAGCGGAAAAACTGAACCCCAGAATGTTACTGCTTCTAGTGGATTTGTAAGTGTGAAGTTGATTAAGTCTAATTTGCAATTGATCTCAAATACCTTGTAAGATTGTCCTTTTAGTATGGAGATTTAAGATCATTTATAAAATGTTGCATTTTAATTACCAAAGAAGTAACCATTAACTAATGATTACTTTGTTGTTGTAGATGTTAATATTACTGTACAGTGATACAAATTATGTTTTGGACGGATTCCGAGCTACATATGCCATTCACAACTGTCCTAACAATTGCACAGGGCGGGGGCTCTGTGTGTCTAACAAATGCTTCTGTGTTGGCAACTGGGGAGGCCCAGACTGCAGTGTAGAACTGTGTCCAAATTCCTGCTCTAATAATGGACACTGTAAAGGAGATAGATGTGCATGCAAAAAAGGGTAAGAATTGTTAATACCTAGATTATAAAGAATACAATGCAAATATTATTTCTTTGAATGTATTAACTTAACTCTATTGCAATTAAACATGTCCATATTTTTATGATCAAGAAATTAAAATCAATATTGACCTTTTTACTTAATAAATAACATTGTCTTGTTTGCACATGCCTTTGTCAGGCTGCATAAAAGTCAGTACTCAAAACTATTCTTTCATTATCTTGGATAAAACTGGGGAACAATGAAATAATTATTTTGTTGAACCTTTGTTTATTATTTGATGCTCAAAGACAATTTAATGCACAGATAAATCTGTTTTATCGGCCACATTAGCCAAGAAATGACAAAGAATTTCTTATAACATATTTTCCTCAAGATATTTCCTTCCTTCTTTATTAGAATGTCACAAATTAGATTTATTTTATACAGGACAATTGATCAATGTGTTTTAATGCAACTTGAGATGGACCTTGCACAGCAATAGACTGATATGAGCATATCTACCAATTGATACAGTTTTATCTCATTAACACAGGTATTCTGGTGAATCATGTTCTTTAAAGAAAAATGACAAAGAAGGCAATAGCTGGCACTGGCTGTCTCATACAGAGAGTGGGATGACCAAAAGAGCAGCTCACACAGCTGTCTACGTAAACCATACAGATTCACTCTATGTATTTGGAGGATATGATCTGAACAAAGTATTGGGCTTATTGGAGGTATACAAGTAAGTTAAAATGTCCTTTAAACTAACTACATAAATGTCAATGTCGAATATGCCATAAAATAAATAAATAATGTTAATAGGTTGCACACCTTGCAAAGCGACATAACAAGTTTGATATTTTCGGCAGTAAAAACTATCAGCTGTACGTCGCCCTAAAGGCGTACAAACACTTGGCGTATTTTTACAAAATCTTTCGATAATTCGCTGTTACAAAATAAACTTTATATAATTGCAATACGGTGTATTTTGTATTGGTTAAAAAACCCGAAAATTTGGACTAATTTAATTTGGGTATTAGTGGTGGTATAATAGTTCTCATAATGTTACTCTGAGTATACTCATTATCATTATTTACAATTTAAAAGAAACTGTAATGAACAACAGTAGTAAACAATAATTTTTTGTCCAACATTGTATTGTAAATGTATTATTTAAGTACTTTACTGGTTGACAAATGGGCCAAGATTAATTTTTATTACTACTATTCTAAAGACTTGTGCCTTATAAAATGATTTTTTAATTACACTTCATTATCGCATCTAATCTGTTAATCATTATTGCTTGATTAATAGAACATTATAACGCGAACCTATTTCGAACCGCGCCCGCCACAATCCGCTCGTCCAATAAGGGCGCAGCTTCTAGAATGTTCTAGAAGCCGTTTTAGAAACAGACGACGCGCTCCCTTCTTTTGACATTAGTTGTCTTATGTCCGTCAACTGGGCTTTGTACCGAAAAAGGGATTATTTGTGATGAGATTTAGAATTGGTGCAGACTGGCGTGATATTGCGGGCGCGACAGGCCTCGCGACACTTTCCAAAAAAGTTTTCATAGAAATTGTGCTACTAGTGTCGCGTCGCGCCTGTCTGCGGGAGCCTTTGCGAAACCTTAACTTCGCCCCAAACCCTATTGTTTCATATAAATTTATATTACTGGAAGTAAAGCACTTACAGTACATATGTGTGTGTTTTAAAACATTATATAATATTACTTTATAGATTTTCGACTAGTCAGTGGTATGATGAAAATGGAAAAGTTTTACGTAGGTACCCTACCAATGAAGAGATTGACAAATCTCTGTTAACTTTATTTACTAAGGTAAGTAAACCTCGAAAAATCCAATATAGCATCCATACAGTCTTGTATTATCTGCAAAAATTACTTGAATATTTAAATTGCTTTTAGGGAAATGTTGATGGCAGCTGGCAAATAGGCAACAGGAGTTCATTATTTAATTTATTATTATCATCATTTACAAATCAAGACAAAACCACACTACCTCTGATGTATTCTCATGCACCTACTCCGTATTCCGAAAGCTACTTGCATTTCACTGAGCAACCAGAGGTAGTAAGTAGTGTTATGAAACCAAACACGACGAAGCCAGAGCCGAGGTATGGTCACTCAGCATGTGCATTTGGTAGTGGGTTCGTGTTGTATGGCGGAAAACTCTCTGATGGCACCTTATCTTCTGAACTATGGATGTATGACGCTGTATTAGATATTTGGACTCTGAGGGCTATGAACTCCACTTTCATCCCACCTGGCCTAACGCGCCATACATTAACCGCCGTCAGAGATGAATTGTATCTGTTTGGCGGAAGTACAGTAGACGGGGAGTTTTCCTCAAGGTAAATAATCATGCAATTGACTTGATTCTGATTACATTTGAATGATTAAGTAACAGTTTGTTTCCTTCCTTCTATTGTTTGCAGTATGTACAAAATAAAGCTGGATGATGTAAACGCAGAGGCTTGGGAAAGAGTGCAAGTGAGAGGCGGCAAAGAATTGGATGTGCGGGTGGTTGCACACACCGCGGTCTATCACACGCATTCGAATTCTATTTTGGTGTATGGAGGCGTTGTCGCCAGTGTAGCAAGGTAATCCAAATTCATTGTCATTATGTTAACTTTTATTGCTCCGATTTTGTTTTATCAGCGCTCGATCAATAGACGACAATGGAGGATGGAATAGTATCGACATTATAGCACGTATTCACGCGGTAAACTAACAAACCAAAACTCTTTAATTTCTTCTCAGATTTTCTAAGCTCTCGGATAGAATGTTCGCCTTCGACATAGACTACAAACACTGGAGCGAGATACTCTATCCTAGAGCACATTTACGTGATACATACGTACCGCGGGAGAGGGCGTTTCACACAACAACTGTTATTGGTATGCTTCTATCTCGTTATTTAATTAAAGCTGAAAAGGAAGTAGTCCATTTACCAGACCAGCACCTGCATCTTGCTTTACAATAGAGTATTGAAAATCAGACTTTAAGCTATGTAGCATACAGTATACTTATTTACAGTATATTTAAATACGGGTCTCATTTATTTTTAATGTTGTCGTTTATTCTTTTTTGAAGTGTAACCTGTCTTTAAGCGCGTTGAGCGATTTTGGGCAGGGGAAAACTTATGGGTTCACGTCACCAACACTACTGATACGTGCTACGTGATCAATAAAATTGAACTGCACTTACCTACCAGTGAAGTTAAATTGACCACGTGAAAAAGTTTAATCTGTGTATACTGTGCACTGTTTAAACTGTGTTTTAGATACCTAATCATTATTTTATTGAAGTAAAACTTCTTTAGGCGCATTGAGCGAAAAGTTTTCAATTCTGTCGGCAGTCTCTATGATTGTTTTGATATGTTTATAACACGCTTTTTTTTTAAATGCTACACAGTTTAACGATATTTTGTAATTTTTTCATCAGTACTATTCAGAGACGAAGCATTGCCAGTCTGGTAAATGGACACTATATCCTTAAAGTCTGATACACCGTCGGAATTAAAAAAAAATACATGCATGCATAAATTAATATTAATATGATAATTAATATGTTTAATTTACCTTTTATGAAATAATCATTGTGTATCACAACCTATACCTGATCTCAATAAAATAAATGTTATAATCTATTTCAAAATTGTTAATTGCTAATAGTTTCCTAATTTTATTTTTATTATAAGAATTAATTTTATTATACCTTTTGCTGTGCCCTACAGGGTCCGTAATTATACCTTAGCTGCTATTGTTTCACCGTTAAACATTATGGAATGCAAATAAATATATGAATAAAATACAATGATCACCAAACAATTTCAGGAAACTATCTGGTCGTATTTGGCGGATATTCTCATCGCCATAACAGAGAGGAAATCTGTTACGATGGTCAGATGTACATCTATCACTTGGGCTGCCATTCTTGGATCCCTCTCGACGTGTTGGGTAAAGTGCGGCGGTTCTATCCGAAAAAGCAAGGAGTGTTTGCGCATGCGGCTGCCTTGCGGCCTCCGTCTACTTTGTTAATTGCTGGAGGGTATCATGGAAATGTCAATGGTGAGTTTATCTTCAGCACACGCACTTGGCCGGTTTTTAACTTAAAAAACATAAATTAAAAACCGGCCAAGTGCGTGTCGGACTACGCACAATGAAGGGGATCCGTAGTTGGGATGAATTTAGCCCAAGAACGAACTTAACATTGGAGTTGAAAAACATGTTCTCCCATACATTCCAACTGCAAATGTACCATTGGTCTAATAGATTCGGAGCAAACTGGCTGTGGCAGACAGACAGACACACGAGTGATCTTATCACTCGTGTGTCTGTCTATAAGGGTTCCGTTTTTTCATTCGAAATTATGGAACCAAGAAATCATCTGAGAACACACATTATCCCAATTTAATACCTGGAAATAATACACCTACATTTGTTGATTTATTTAATACTTACTTCAAGCACAAAAAAATGAACATAGACGGACTTATGCATTTGCTACCAGTCAACCTTTGGTCAAGATATTGCGAGTTACGTCATAAATCGAGCCGAAATCCAGGCTTGAGCTGGTGAATTTCCTAGAGTAACACTTTGCCCTACCCAAGGATTATACCCAGGACCCCATGTGCTGCGGCCAGTACCGACTGGGCAATCTTCTTCTAAATTAATCTTTCATTTACAGGTGATCTATTAGCCTATATGGTACCTAGTTGGCAGGCTGGTATCACTAACGACGACCCGGAGTCAGCTTGTCGGCGACATCGCTCTCAACCGGAGTGCCTTGCCGACCCTGAGTGTGGCTGGTGCTCTGCTGATGATGTAAGTTATTATTATTAATAATATGTTACAGTAGATTTATGATTTTGAAATATGGCATGTTCATGATTGTTTCATTGCGAAAAACAGGGTGGTACAATTTGTCCTGTAAAGCTCCATCCTCGAATCTCGTTCTGACACTGGGCCAATGTTGGTTCTAACACTTTGTAATACGGTCCCGATATAGAAAGATAATTATGCTAAATAATTTTGGTTGATTATTATTTTTTATTTTGAGTTTAAAAGGTAAGCTAAACATGAACTTTTCGCAGACTTGCTACGGTAGAAGGATAGGAGCCAACTGCACAACAAACCTCCAATCAATTCGATGTGGGGGTATATGCCCAGCGCTAGGCGACTGCCACTCTTGCCTAATACACGGCCCGCCGCCTGGAAGCCGAAACAGTAGCCGCACGCCATTGCCATCTGTTAGTACGAAGCTCGGCTTAGACCAGTGTAACTGGTGCGTGCAGAATGCACGGTGTCATCATAAAGATGGTAAGTTGGTCTGTAGCTAAAGGTGTGTCTACACCAAGGTTTCTTTAATGAGGACATTCCAATGAGCACAACCGTTTCGAATCACTATAATTTACTCGTTAAGGCGCTGACAAGAGGCAAATGATCTAAGTAGGCTTGTCTTAAACAAAAAAAAAATCGAAATCTATATAGTTTGTGGTAACGGATAAATATATGTTATTCTTGAACATATTTCTCAGAACTTGGTTGTTACCAAAACACATTTAGATAAAAATATCTCGATACAAATTAACGGTAAACTAAACTTTTACTTTTAGTTCCAATACAAAATATCCAAAATGTGTTAAATATTAACGTACGGTTGGTATTTAATTAATAACAAGAACGTCTTATTTGAATGCAGAACTTGGTTGTTTTTATTTTCTATTACTCAACTCATTTTTGAGTAAATAGATAATTCCTTCATATTTTGCAATAAATTACAAGCTTTGTGACATTGCGATTATTCAACTCATTTTTGAGTAAATAGATAATTCCTTCATATTTTGCAATAAATTACAAGCTTTGTGACATTGCGCTTCTCTTTCTTTTGTATGCAGTATGACAGTGACCGAGCTGTTGTCAGCGGCTTAACAATTTATTGACATGCAATGCAATTGTCTCAACCTCGTGAAATTTCACTTCGAATGCTCGCAGTAAAACGCATCTTAACATTCAATCATAGTCAAAGTTAGAAAAACAATAATTCATGTAAAACTTTTATTTTAGACAATTATGGCGTTTGCGGAGAAGACACACCCTCAGAAAATCCCGGCTGGTGGGGCAGCACCGGTACAGAAGTAACGACTCCTGACGAATGTAAAATACTAGACAAACGACCCGGTCTCACATTTCTTCGATATCAGCAACCAGCAGATTGGAACCACCCAGATGGGGTTTCTGTGGTTAATGCCACGACTGTCGATTGGGTTACAGGAGGGGGGAGTAACCATATTTTTAGCGGGCCGAGTGAGGCGCGGTTGAGGGGCTGGTTGCATATACCACAGTACTGGAACGGGACCGGGGAAACGTTGCACATTTGCGCGGGATACTCGAACATTTCTCTGGCTTTGGGGGATGCTGGTGGCCCAGTAGCCAACCTGACCGCGCAGCCATCTGCCTGCTCCCTCGTAGATTGGCCAGCATTGTTTCCTGGACGACTGGCCGTCGACATGCACGCTAATGACTCATTACATACGGGGTTGTATCCATCACATCATCACGCCAAAATGGAACTGCTTCACAACAAGTCTCAGGAAAGCGCAAAGGTAATGCTTGTTTACTGCCATTTCCATTTTTCTTTTGTTTTCACCCGACTCCGGCAAAACCAAAAAGAAGGGTTGTGTTTTAGACTCTGTTCTGTGTGTGTTCTTTGTTCTGTTTTATTCGGTTCAAATGCCGTGGTCCTGCGATGTCAACTTCAAAAAGCAAACATTATAATTTGATAGACAAATAAAAACAATGGAGATTCCGTCAATCAAGGATAAAAATACGCACGGCATACGGCTATTGAATCGAATTACAACATTATTCATCTGAAACTGCTAGAATACTGATAGAACCAAATAAACAGGAATATCTAACATATCAAAAAAGTTTTCTTACTCAATAATATGGTGATACCAATCAGCATCTAACTTGTTTCTTACTTTTCTTTTATCCCTAGTCGGGTTAGTTTTCAAACTTTTTCTTTTTGTTGAAGTAAATAGTAATAGTAATATCCTCTTTTTGTAAGAGAACGTCGTATTATTTGTGTTGCCGCTACTAACTTAATAAAACAAATGTTTTAGGTGTTCACATTCGAATTTCTGGAGCCATACTCAGACGGCCAGTGCAAATACGACAACTGTCTGCTGTGTCTCTCGGACGCCGCGTGCGGCTGGTGCGAGCTGACGAACAAGTGCGAGCCTCGGAACATCGACGAGACCATTTCGTGCGTGGCGGACGGCGAGTGGCGTTACCTGACGCTGCAGCCGGCGGCGTGTCCGAACTGCTCCAACTATATCAGCTGCGAACGCTGCGTGGGCGGCAACTACTGCGAGTGGTGGGCGGACGAGGCGCGGTGCGCGCGGCGCGGCCGGGCAGGCGGCGCCGTCACCACGGCCGCGCTCTGCCCCGCGCCCTGCCGCCTGCGCGTTGACTGCGAGCACTGCCTGGACGAGCGCGGCCGCTGCGTGTGGTGCGAGGCCACGCGCCAGTGCTTCAGCTTCAGCGTCTACACCAGCGAGTACCAGTTCGGCCTCTGCCGCGAGTGGCTGGACCGCGCCTCCTCGCCGCCCGACGACACGGCGCGCAAGTCCGGCCAGTGCAAGTCGTGCCGCCGCCACGTGCAGTGCTCCACGTGCCTGCGCAGCATGGGCTGCGGCTGGTGCTACTCGCACGAGAACCCCATCAACGGCGCGTGCACGGAGGGCGACTTCACGCGCTCGCACGCTGACTGCGCCGCCGTGCTCAACGTGACGTCAGTGGACGCGGGCTGGGCGTACGCGCAGTGCCCCGACGTCGACGAGTGCGGTCTCGGCCTGCACGACTGTAATGAACACGCTATCTGCAACAACACTCACGGCTCATACACGTGTAAATGTAAACAGGGATATATCGGAGATGGCAAGAAAAGCTGCACGCGAACCTGCTACAACAACTGCATTCATGGTTATTGTTTAGGAGCTCCTCTATATAAGTGCCACTGTGACCTGGGGTGGACGGGTGCGGACTGTTCCATAAACTGCGGTTGTCACAATCACTCGACGTGTAGGACCGGCGTGGGTCGGTGTGACGAGTGTCAGGACTGGACGGAGGGAGAGTTCTGCGAGTCGTGCAAGCCCGGCAGTCACGGCAACGCGACCACCGGGCAGGGCTGCCGCCGCTGTGACTGTAACGATCACGGCGACGAGGCGCGCGGCGTGTGTGATGTCGCCACCGGAGAATGTATTTGCAAAGATAACACCGAAGGCTTGAACTGTGAACGATGTAGACCAAAGTTTTACGGTGATCCTAGACATGGCGGACGATGTTACTATCAGTGTGAACCCAGAGGAATGTTAAATGCGACACAAACTGAAGGAATTGGTTCTTATAAAACTGACCCCGATATCAAAGCGATTGGACCTTCTAAAGAATGCTTATGGATTATTTCAGCGGAAGACATAAAAGATGCTATCATTCAATTTACTATAAACTCCTCCACTTTCGACGTTCCGTGTGATGAGAATGCAGTCTACGTTTATGACGGTCTCGGTGGAGTGCCCGATCTTAGTAACAACCAACAGAGTCAGTTATTGGGTGTATTCTGTAACGGCGCCTCTTCAGGTGTTATAGAGGCTCGCAGTGGCAACCTGACAGTGCATTACAAGCAGGGGCAGCCGGAGCAGGGCTTCGAGGGAAGCTACAAGGTGCTAGCGTGTGACGGCTACTGTACGTGGCCGAGAGTTTGCAACAAAAGGCACTGTGTCTGCCGCGAAGGTTACGGCGGCCCGAGCTGTGAAGTTGAGATCTGTCGTAATAACTGCAGCATGGCAGCCAGTGCCGGCATATGTGATGCTAGCTACGGAAGATGTTTATGTAACGAGGACTTCGGTGGAGATGATTGCTCAATCAGACTAGACAAAACACAACTTGTATTTACAGAACTTTTTAACTCTGAATATTTATCTGACGGCTTAGATCACTTGAGGAAAACTCTCCCCAGATTCGGCCACAGTTTGGTGGCCGATAGACGCGGTCTATGGATGTTCGGGGGATATTCTCTTTCTCACGGTCCATTAAATGACATAAGATTTTTTGACACAAAGAATAACACGTGGATGCAAGTAACTTTAGAAGCGACGCCAGATGCTAAGATGCCAGAAGGTCGATATTTCCATGCTGCTGAGATCTATCACTCGAAACAAAATATTTATATATACGGAGGTTTAAGTTTACAAGAGAAGAGTGGACAGAACAAAACTCTTGGCGACTTTTGGCAGTTCAGCTTAAAAGATCAGAGGTGGAGTAATATCCGCAACAAAGATAAGGATGGTCAGCCCCCCTCCCTCGCCGGGCACACGTTGACGTTACAGAAATATTTGGACTACGAGAGTTTAGTATTGATTGGAGGATTCTCGTTAGAAGAAGGTTTTATGTTTGACGTTTGGGAGTTTGATCTTGACAATGAGAAATGGATCAAATTGAAAGATGAAGGCGCTAAGCCGTCTGGAATAATTGGCCACAGTACAGTGTACCACGCGCCTTCGCAGAGTCTGTATGTGTATGGAGGGATTCTATATGCATACAACGGCACCGTGCTATCTAACAAACTGTTTTCATTCCATTATCCAACAAAGCAATGGAGTGAATTGCCCACATTCCCGATTTTAAACAATTATTATGACAACTTACCACAAGCCACATACTTACATTCAGCAGTGACGACGAATGATTACATGATCATATTCGGTGGAAGAACCGATCCTGAAAATAGATCTGATTCTCTTATAGCATACATCTATAGCTGCAACCAATGGGTCCGACTCGTCAAAGGTTCGTATAATTATTATTATTTGAAGATGAATTCTGTTTCAAATATTATTATTGAACTAGTTGCTGCCCGCGGCTTGGCCCGCTTGGCTTTTTCTAAAATAAAAGTAGCCTAAGTTACTACTTATCACACCATCTAGCTAATTGCGTAACACACTATCGGTAGGAATCGGTTTCAATTTGACAGTTCAACAACATTCATTGAGTTATTTACGTGGTAGAGCAGACAAACTTTTCTAACATTAAGCAATGGATTAGCAATATACTTCAAAATCATTCCGATTCGGATTCAAACTGAGTTACGTAATTAGGGTGCTGCTATATGTCAGTAAAAGGCCCGTCAAAATTGGTTTAGCCGTTTCTGAGATTAACCGGAATAAACAGACTGACAGAAAAATATATTATAAAAAAAAACAAAAAAAATGTTAAAAGTACCTTATATACTTTCATAAGCATTTAGTAAAAAGCTGTTATTTTGACATTACAAACAGACACTTCAATAGTATTCATTTTTTTTAATGTATCTTCATGTTTTCAGGTGTAAGCATCGTTGGTCATCCACCACCGCCTACAATAGCTCACGCAATGGCAATCGACATTGACACGGAAAACGAAGGATACATCTACATAATAGGAGGTTGGACAGGCAGCGCCCACTGTCAAGTGACCCGGATATCACTTCCGGAAGACCTGTGCTCACTATGGAGTTCGAACAAGTTTGAATGTCGAAGTCATATGGGATGTAGTTTCTGTAATACGGGGAATTATACGAAGTGTTTTTCTGTGGATAAGCCGGGATGTGAGGGGAGTGACAGTGTGTCAGTGAATCCTGGGGCTGCTTGTGATGCTGAGCTGGTATCGTCGCGAGCTTGTGAGAACTTCACCACATGCACGTCATGCCTGGCCGCGTGGCCCATGTACCCCGAGGACAAGCCTGCCTGTAGATGGTGCGAGTCCTGCGCCGCAGCTGTCGGTAGGTGCATTCAGTCATAGGTTATTCGCCTGTTAAATTGTTTGCTTACTCAAACAAGTATCAACTTTACTTTAAAGTAAATGAAGTTGATTTCAGAATGACTAGTACTTTGAAGGTCAAAAAATCTTTAGTTGTAATGGAAACTTAACTTTATGTCTAGGCATTAAAGTTTATTTTCCTCCCAATAAACTTTAAATCCCAATCCCATAAATTGTCAATCACGTTTACTAAAATCTCTCCTCAGATAAAAAAAAAAACTTATTTATTTTCAGGTGAATGCGTACCAACGGATGAGTCCTGTACCAGCATGAAATGCAACGCCGGCACTACCTACATCAGTAATGTGGACAACTGCTCTGAACTCCGGTGCGCGTCATCTGACTGCGAGAAATGTGTAGGGGCTAAAGAATGCACATGGACGAGACACGCTGTCAGAGAAGGTAATTTAGTTCCTTCATGAGTGTAAAACCTGCTTATTTTATATTGAATACCCAATCCTAGATATTTTCCATATATTGTCACCTAATCTACTATCTACTTTAGCGTTATGTAGTCTCTAAGTTGATTTTTGATTGACCATTTTGGTTGCAATGGAATTTGAACTTTGTCACATTTGGCATTGAGTTTGTTGTCCCAAATGTTGATAATGGGGAAGGCCAGTCAAAGCTATTTGTAGATGGCGAGTCCATAATAATATCTAGGTCCCTCCGGCCTTTAATAAATTTGACATTATGTCCATTCAATGCCTTTCATTCCGTTTCGTGTTCATTCAATGGTTCATTCATGAGTTTGGTTTTACTTTTCGTTATTTTCAGTGATTTTAATATATATTCGTCATGGAATGTGTCAGAATTTTAAAACTTTAATTAATGTTTATATCCTCGTAATCACTTTCTTGTTGTCAAAATGTTTACGAAATAACCTCAATCTCTGTTTATTTATTTTTTTCTCCACGAATAGCTTTATGCCACAATCTTTTAATTTTTGAGTCTTTCGGAAAATGGTGGACTCCAACTCCGACTTAACTGAGATTCTGAATAAAAGTAAGTAGTTATACTTAGGTCATATTATTTGCAGGTCAACTCACTCGAATAGCAGAAGAATCCGTCGAGCTTTTCAATTGGACGTGTGCGTTGATAGAAGAGCCAGGCCGAACAAGTCTTCGTGCTACAAAGAGTGAGGAGTGTCCGAACAGATGCACGATGTTGGACGATTGTCAGTCATGTCTTAGTACCGACGGCGGGGAAGGAGGGTTTGCGGAGTGTCGCTGGGCTACTTACCTGGGGAAATGCATTTCGCCTGCATATCAGCCTGTGTATTGCGCGGGTGGTGTTTGCGGTCTCGTGCTTACTAAAGCGGATAAGACCAAGTGTCCTGCGCCGTGTGACACGTTTGAGCAGGTATGTTGAAATTATTATTATAGGGTACGGTCACTAACGACAATCGATTCTCACTTGTCTTTGATTCATAATCAAGGTTATTGAGCACTAGGTGACCCCGCTGATGTTGTCCTGTCCAAAATTCAATAGCACAAGCATACAATTCAAATTTCAAATTTTTCTCTTTATAAGTACTGCTCGGATTTCAACGAATATTTGAAAACAAAATTGCCGAATTGGTCCAGCCGTTCTCGAGTTTTGCGTTTAGCAACACATTTAGCCATTCATTTTTATTTATATAGATGCAAAAGTGTGTTAATCTACTTTTGTTGCTGATCGTACTTTCCTCATGTTTGTTTCGCGAAATTGACAAAACATTGTGCTTTTTGGTGCATGCAACATTTAAAACTTGGCATGGCATTTTAAACATGGCAATTACATTATTACATTACATCGGACTTAAACATTGCTGGCGAAACGTGGGTGTACTATAGGTGCACCTCTGCCTAACCCTTCGGAGATTACAGGCGTGATGTTATGTTATTTAAAACTTGTTTTCGTGAAATAAGTTGGATGTTTGACCTTCAATATATCTGTAACCTTCTGGTCCCAAGTATGGTCCAGTACAAAAAAAAAATATCACAATGAGAGGATATACAAGCGACTCTCGGCTTCGTTTCTTTTGCTTTATAATTTTTGTCTGGACTTTAGAAGAGACATCGAACCCGAGTTTTTTCATGTCAGTGATTTTAATATCTTGTATAATAAATAAATCATTTCATTTCAGTGCTCAGAGTGCTTACACCACTCTCACTGCGGCTGGTGCGCGTTGTCAGGTGCTAACGGTCAGGGCGTGTGTTCCGAGGGCTCCATAGACGCGCCCCTAGACTACTCCACCCGCACGACGTGCGCCGCGGTATACACGGCCGCAAACCACGATGACTATTCTAACGATACCTTCTCTTGGCATTATACGCGTTGTCCTCCTGAAAATGAGTGTGAAAATAATCATCATCAGTGCAAAGCTGAGTCTGAGGTGAGTTTGTTTGATATTGATATAGTCAACATCAAATAATTTATTTCAATTAGGTACATAAAAGGCACTTTTGAATGCGAAAATTTACAAGAAAATAGAGTTGATTTTAATTGCCCCTTCCAAAAGGTGTAGAATGTACAAGAAACTCCATAGTTACTCTTAAAATGAACGAGATATAATATTTTGTATTAGATAAAACGTCTATTCAAATTCTGGTTTTCCCTTTAAGTTATTTCCATTTAAACGGATGTAAATTTTATTCTTGTGTAAATAAAGTTAATTTAAAAATATTAATTAAAAAAAAAAAAACTTATAAGTAGCGGGAACTAAATTTGAGATGTAGAAAGTTGTTCTTCCAAAACTTAACCGTTCTTCTTAACTCTGTTAAAATTTGGGTGTACAATGAAGCATATTCTATCTATCCATCTAAATTGGAAACGTCAGGACCTTTAATTAAGGATTTTTTGTGTCAGGTTCTATTATATTGTCGCCTCAGAGATCTTATGCGACGTCTTGTACGACGAAGAAGACTAGTGCTTTTTGAGTTTTGTAATGCTCTCTTGAACAATAAAGTTTTTATTATTTACTAGCTGACCCGACGTTGAAAAGTTACCGTCCAAACAATGGACGTGTGGTCAATGGTGTGGTGGATAGAAAATGCACTTTCAGTTTCTCCGAATTTTCTAATTTTCCCGGCAACTTTTCAAATTCTTTCTTCCCTAAGAACCTGACTATTACGAACATTAACAACCAAAAATTTACAGAAACGGTCCAGACGTTCTGGAGTTATGCCCTTACCAACCAACTGCGTTTCATTGTTATTATATAGATTATTTTATTTTATTAGGTGTGTCGCGACCTACCGGAAGGCTACGAGTGCGCATGCGGCGCGGGCCACAAGCGCGCGGTCGGGCCGGGCGGCGCGGCCGGCAGCTGCGTGGCGGTGTGCTCGCAGGGCTGCGTGCGCGGCGTGTGCGTGCAGCCCGACGTGTGCCGCTGTGAGTTCGGCTACGTCGGCGCCAACTGCACCATCCAGTGCCAGTGTAATGGACATTCCGACTGCGAGGGACCTGACAAGCTTGATAAGTGTATCGAGTGCCATAATAATACTATGGTAAGAGCTCCATCTCTAAAATTGTGTTTTTTTTTTCGATCTATCTTTGAGTAAAAAGATAGACAAAACTGATTTAAAATTACGTTTCAATCTGTCAAAATCAATGCATTTTGGCGAGATTTTGTACACACTGACACTGTTTTTGTGTTTACACTGAGTCTTGTCTCTGTCACACGGTTAGTTCTACTTCAGTTCCGTTTGATTTGTACAAATACAGAACCATGTGTGGCTGTTGATCCGATCACACCGTTCGCTTGCGACGGACAAATTAGAAGATAATCGTTCAAACTGAATAGTACAATCCTTTTGTATACGTGCACGCACCCGAACAAACCGATCTTTTTTTTTTTTCATTCATACATTCAGTTTATCTCTCCTTATAATATGGTAACTTTCATATTGTGTTCTTTCTTTCAACTTCTTTTACTGACAACTGTATTCCGTTTACAGGGCGACCAGTGCGAAA
This sequence comes from Tiliacea citrago, assembly GCA_963921375.1. Lineage (NCBI taxonomy): Eukaryota > Metazoa > Arthropoda > Insecta > Lepidoptera > Noctuidae > Tiliacea > Tiliacea citrago. The sequence goes on along the minus strand of OY992786.1, from coordinate 16,012,103 downwards.
AATGTAAGCCAAACTTCGTGGGCGATCCTGTGAACAACGTTCAATGTGTGCCATGCTCAACATACTGCCACGGCCACACATCCATCTGTACCAGCGAGGTGGACGCGGCCCCTACGTCGCGCGACGTTGGGGGCCCCGCAGACCCCGACGACTACCGGGACGGTGCCGCTAAAGCCCGCTGTGTACGATGTGCCAACAATACTGACGGACCGCGTTGCGAGCGATGCATTGAAGGATACTTCAGAGGATCGGATGATTTTAGAGACCCTTGTAGACCGTAAGTGTAATTAAATGATTGAAACAGCAATATAAAAAAAAGAAACTATTGAGCCTTACGGTAGTCGCATAAGATGTGTAAAATCGAACATCTCACCTTGGTAATAAGCAACTGAGCAGCGACAGAAATTAACCTTAAATTTTTAAAGGTAAATACTCAATTTGTTATTCGAATAATTATTAATTACTAGTGGTCGCCCACTCCCCCTTCTACTTACAATCTATATAGTACTTACTAATTCCATGAGTACACTAATTCAATGATATTAAAAAGTACTTATTCCATGCTCAAGTTGTCACTTCCTGTTACACACTTCCGTCCCGTTTCACGAAATCACTCCCACTTAAAGCGAGAGGAAAGTTGTTACTCATCAATAATAATTAAAAAACCGGCCAAGTGCGAGTCTGACTCGCGCACGAAGGATTCCGTACCATTATCTACAAAAACGGCAAAAAATCAGGTTTGTTGTATGGGAGCCCACCTTCATTTTTTTTTTTTTTAAATTTATGTATTTATTTTTAAAGTGAATATATAACTAAATATTCTGTGAATATTTCAAGCGTCTGCCTGTTGCCGTTATCAATATCGAGCAAAAACGAGCAAAAATATCACGTTTGTTGTATGGGAGCCCCTTAAATGTTTATTTTATTCTGTTTTTTAGTATTTGTTGTTATAGCGGTAACAGAAATACATCATCTGTAAAAAATTCAACTGCCTAACTATCACGGTTCATGAGATACAGCCTGGTGACAGACGGACAGACAGACAGACGATGGAGCCTTAGTAATAGGGTTCCCGTTTTACCCTCTGGGTACGGAACCCTAAAAAACGAAGATAGCCAATAATTATATCAGCCTGCTCCACAGAATGTACAGAGATGAAAGCTTTATGGTATTCAAATACAGATCTTCCGTGTAACTATAAATAGTCGAAGGTGCATGTATTATCATGCTTTTGGGGGACTGTCTTATGTAATTTGATATTCGAAAAGTGCTGATTCTCAGCCTAGTTTGAATAAATGACTTTAGATTTTGATTTTAAACAGCCAGAGAAAAAGTTATGACGGTTTAAAAAGTTGATGTTGTTTCAGGTGCGAATGTCACGGACACGGTGACACTTGCGACCCAGTAACTGGCGAGAAGTGTAACTGTGGCAACAACACCGAGAGTGACGTCTCATGTCAGACAACGTCCTCCAGTAAGAACTCTGCGCAGGAGTGCTGGCGTTATCAGTGCGTCAAGTGCAGGGACCTCTACATGGGTGACCCGAGGAATGGACACCAGTGTTACAAGACAATTAATATAGAAAACAAACTCTGCTTTGATGGGAAATCCATTGGTAAGAATTTTATTTTTATATAATTATATCATCATCATCATCTGCCTAGCCTTTTCCCAACTATGTTGCGGTCGGCTTCCAGTCTAACCGGATGCAGCAGAATACCAGTATTTTACATGGAGCGACTGCCTATCTGACCTCCACAACCCAGTTACTGGGTAACACTATACCCCTTGGTAAGACTGGTTGTCAGACTTTCGAGCTTCTGACGACCCGTTACAACTGTGAAAGATGTTGTATGGTCCCTTGATAGATCATATGGTTGTATGGTGACTTTTAGATGAAGGGTGAATGGAATAAAAGAAGGTAACTACTAAAAAACTACTGTCTCAAAGATACTTAAAAGGTAAAATGAGCTTAAAAACTGATGGTGTGGAAATGAAGGGCCCTTGTTGGCTATAACGAGAACGCCTGGCTGGCTTGATAGCCCAACCCGAACTGAACTAATTATTATGAGTTCTAACGTTCTTCGCACAGATGTACAAATGACAGCCGGGACCAACGGCTTAAGTTGCTTCCCGAGGCACGGTGGGGTTTTGGTATGTAAAGATGGTCACCCATCCACGGACCAACCGTGACAAGCTTAACCTGATCGATCGATCCGTGCGGCTGTATTTACTTAGCCACAAGCCCCCTATTTTTTTTTATAAGACCTGGCATAGTACAACAATAGTTGCGACCCGCATTTTTTCCTCAATAAAACATATCATAATTATGTTACTCGGTTATAGTGTAGCTTTCTATCAGTGAAGGATTTCTCGCACCAGGATCAGTATTTTAAGAGATTACCTTTTGCAAACACACCAACAACATTTGTTTATAACCAACGTTAAAAACAATAGGTCAAAACCTATAGTGAATTAAGTTCAAATCTAAATCAAGTATATTATAAAAATACTTTAATTTTCAGATGAATGCAAAATCAAGCCGCGACCTCTCTACCCTGGTCAAACAGTTTTCGTAGCAGTAAACCCAAGATACATGAACGTTGACATAAGAGTGATACTGGACGTGACTCAGGGGGCCGTCGACCTATACCTCAGTCCGAACGACAGTTCGTTTGTAGTCTCGGTGAACTCCAGTAACGGAGACCATGCGGTAGAACTCGACCCTACGTATCATAAGCATGAGCCGAGTAGAAGGATGCCATCTTTCGACGAGCATGTGCCTGAAGAGCCGCGTGTCACGTGGTACTATGACAAGATAGAGTACACACTCGCTGATTATACGGCGAAGGATTTGGCTACATACGTGACTGTTGATAGAAGGAATATACTGCTCCGAGTGAGGAATCTCCGTAACAGATTGGTCCTCACTCTGCCTCAGAACGTTCATGACCTAACCCACACTAAGTTCTACATCGTGATTCGCGCGCGTCATACAGAAGACGGCGCCGCAAGCTTCGGTGTAATCTTCTTCAGACAAGATCAGCTACATATTGACCTGTTTGTGTTCTTCTCCGTGTTTTTCTCGTGCTTCTTTCTGTTCCTGGCGGCGTGTGTGGTCGCGTGGAAGGCGAAACAAGCCGCCGACGTGCGCCGTGCAAGACGGAGACATGTCGTTGAGGTAACGAGTTAGATACTTAGCATTTTTGTTGGTAAAAGGCACCTTGAAGCCGTCTAATTTATGTAATGTATGATATAAACATAAAAAAAAAACTCAGTTAACTGATACACACTAATAGTACTTATTACTAATTGGTTTAGCGCTAAACTTAGTTTTGTTTCTGTAAATCGTTTGACGATGACCGAGACAGAATGATGTTTTAATTATGTTAGTTGTGTGTTGTGTTCTTTTTTTATGTTGACCAAATAAATGATTTATCTATTTATAGATTAGAGTAGGTATATAGATCTTATAAATGCTAAAATTGTGTGCTCCTCGATTGTCTGTTTGTAATCATTTCAAATATTTGTATAGACGCAATTAACACACAAATGGGTCGCCAACATTGTTCCTTAAGTTCAATTTCGCGCAATTTTAGTGTAGACGGATTCTACCAATTATTTCTTACAAATATTGACGCTTTATAAATTAGCGGGGATATTAAAAATAAACTGTATCACAGATGCTGCACATGGCGAAGCGGCCGTTCGCGGCGGTGACGGTGATGATGTCGGGCGGCGTGCCGTGCGGCGTGACGTCATCCGGGCCGCGCCGGCGCCGCGCGCCCGACATGCGGCCCGTCGCCATCGAGCCCACCGCCGACACGCGCGCCGCCGTCACCACTGTGTTCGTCAAGTAAGTCTAACAACGCATTATAATGTAATCCCCATAATAATAGGAGACCGTACATACGCGAAATGATGTGCTTAGAACTGCAAAGTGACGGAGCAATAGTTTACTCCGGTGAATTAATAAATATAGCGCTACAAGGTCATTTTGGTGCGTGGCCAAAATCGGAACGAACGCCGCCATCTTGTTTTTTCAATACATTTCACAAAACAATTGCACACTTTTTTACCAACAGCGCCCCTGTCCACGTCGTTCGGGCGCTAAAAGATTCTTGTAGCAGTATACAATATAGTTAATAATTCTGTGAGAAATCAATGTTTGTTTATTTACTGTTTGTGCTGCTACCGCCACTATTGGTGAAACTCAACAGTTTTCTCTCCCATTTCGTTCTCCATATGTAAGGACCAATTGGAACCGTGTATAGATAAACTACGATTATATGGCCCGCCCCTCCAAAAAATCCAAAACGTTTGAAATTATTTGTCAAAGTATTTACGAAGCGCCAGCAAGACTCACAACGCACGTTGTGTGTACTGCGACGGCCGTCGACCAAAAAATAATTCAAGGATTTATTTATACAGATGTGACTACAAACATTGAAACAGTAATTTGGAGGGGCGGGCCTTGTGATCGTAGTTGATCTATACCTAGCTTCTGATGTTTCATAAGTACTCAGTAGGTTTATGCTAAATAAAATATTTTGATTTTTTTTGGACTCTCAAGACTGGTGTAGACTCAAGAAACCTAGTTTAACTTTAAGGCCTTTAAGGCATTTTAATAAGCATGTAAAATGGTGCAGGTTGCCGGGCGGGTCGCGCGTGCCCGTGCGGCTGGCGCTGGCGTCGTCGCTGGTGCTGGTGGCGCGCGCGCAGCCCGCACGCTCGCGCCGCGCGCCGCCCCTGGCGCGCCTGGCCGCGCACACCTAGCCGCCCGCTCTCTGCCTCACTGCGACTGATGGTTCCCGTGTTCACACGCGAGCTTCTCTAGCCGGCTCCGAAATAACGCGGCCTACGGGTGCAAACAGACGCTCTAACGTTGTTTTCGTGTAAAATGTACGTATCCACCCGGCTGCGACCGATGTATGTCATCGACGGCCGCATCGATGTAAGTTAATTTTCAACCTATTTAGGGCAGGTGTTATAGATTTCTACAATATGTATATATCGATCGGTGAGTGGTGAGATTGGTCTCCACTTACACAATTGTGTCGAGGATCTGCTATTTGTCTTTGCTAATCATTGAATCTCGTGACTGTGCCGCCATGCCGTCTCGATGCGAGCGAGGAGCCAAAGGTATCAAAATTGAGCGCATGTCATGCGCGGGTTGTGAATAGCCGATATTCGCTGATCTGTTGTGTTGTTTATCTCGAAATTTTATTATGTAATGTTGACACTACATTTTGTTAATGGAATGTTATTGAATGTCTATTTTATGAGTTAGCTTCAGATCTTTATTTACAAGTTTTTAGTAGATGAGTAAAATATTGCAGCTGAATATTTCTAAGGTACATTAGAAAACTATGTTCCTACGGATAGATGAATCTCTTATGATAAAAGATATTATTAGTTATTTAAATTACATATCTACGGCAGTTATTTTCTAAATTGATTATATTTTAATGTAAAAAGTAGCTTGCTTTCTTTTTGAAGCTGAAACTGTACAATATTATACTACGTTATTACTTGTTATGTTGGCTTGCATTTGCTATTTCTTGTGTTACTGAATTTTAACTTGCCAAATAGTACTACCGTAAATATAAATAACTGAGATTATTTTAAGTGCGTAAGTACCTCCCAATTAAAAAGCCAATAGGTATTGTATATAAATGTTACAATCGCGATAAATTACGTAACCGCTGGTCATATCTAATGTAATTGCGAATATTAGTATTATTTGTATGGTCAGATCACCCGAATTGAGAAGATACATATAAGGGTGTAAAATACACTAACGAAGCCGAGAGTCAATTGTTCTTCCCGTTATTATAAGTCTGTTGTAGACAGCACGGTTTCATTATGGTACGGCGCGCCGTAAAATTATCGTGTGAGCTTGTATACACGGGCATACGGCGACAGCGCCGTGTCATAGTTCCGCCGCACTAACGGCCAAATACTCAAACGCAACTCAATTTTAAGTCGCCTTTAAGTATTATGCTGTCTCTGTCACTATAAGGTGTATTGTAGTGACAGAAATACATTTAAGCACACCTTAAAGTTAAGTGTCGTTTGAGAATTCGGGGGTGAGGGACCAAACGGTGCGTTCCACCTCAAAAATCTATAACTTTTTTTTTTGTTTAGGGACATTTTGAATTGAAATTTTGTATGCGTATGCTATTGAGTAATTAAAACACCGCCACTTTGAAAACTATATTTAATCAGTCAATTTTTTTAAATTAAATCTAATTTTGAAAATATTCATACAATAATTAAATTAAACAAAGAAGTACTACTGCACAAGTTCAATGGTAGGTATTTTAAACTCTCCAAACGACCTTGTTTTCTTTGAGCTTTCGCCCATTTTTCGTTACAACTCGTTATCTAATTTACCGTATTGACATCTGTTGTTGATAAATGGGAATTGTTCAATAAATATTTTTAATGTCTGAAGTACTTTCCTCCCTTATTAATTGAGTTGTTAAAATTATACGCGTGGTTATAATAATCACCGCAAAAAAAAAACGTAAATATTTTTCCAAATATTACTAAAATACATATTTATGCTATTTTGTGCTAACATGTTAGATAAAAAGTATTTTATTGTAAACAAACAATATCAAGTATTTTGTTGTGTCCACAAATGCCATGAATGCAAATAACAAGAATCGTCAATTTATTTTTTTACCTCGTTTGACATTTTTGCTTCTAGTTCAAAATGGCGCAATAATGACGCAGATTTTTTTTATTTCCTTGTTTTACTGAATAGTTAAGGAATGTAAAATTGTCATAAACTTGACCTTGGCAGCTATCGGCAACTAGAAAAAGTATACTTGAAGATTAAAAAGAAGGAAAATTTAAAAAAGCACTTAAAAAATAACTCATAAATACATAACGTCCTTGTAAAGTAGAGATTCTGAGCAATACTGAAATGTTTAATACCTTGATGCACTATTCCCTTGAAGCACTTAGAAAAAATCTTAAGCGTCAATTATTATTTTTTCCTTCTATCGATATTTTTGCTTCTAGCTTGAAATGGCGCAGTAATGACGCAGGTTTTTTTTTATTTTCTTTGTATTACTGAATATTTAAGGAATCTAAAAATGTCATTAACTCGAAATCGGCAGCTATAGGCAACATGGAAATATCAACTTGAAAATTAAAAGACGGAAAATTACCAATGACGCTTAAAAATTTAAATGAAAAAAAAAGTCGTTTCCCAGCAATTATTTTTGCACAAGGTTATTAAGTTTGATTTACAGGATGCGTAGACGACGGCTTCGTGGTGGGTCTTTTTACACCCTGTCTAGTATCACTTTAAAGAATGACCGGCCGACAATACAGGTATCAAAAAAGATAAAGAACGTAGGTGAATATATTCTTAAATACGTAACGTAAATTACCTTAAATTCATCAATGTCTAAATTCGTCTGTAGAAGTTCAATTAAATCAGTACAGTACCAGCAAACCTAAGCTGATGGCAGGTAGTCTATTGTTAATATTTTTACGGCATAGCGTCGGTCGGCATTTATGTGGTGTAATATAACGTAATACTTAATTAAAAACTTATTGCAACTATTTAAAAATAAATATTTTAGAACATTCGCCTCGTTTTCGATATTTTATTAACACAGGGTGTGTGCTGTAATTATTTTGTGTATAGCTCCAGTTTTAAAATGCTTGTACATACATACAGGCATCGAAGCAATTCATTTTGATTATTAAATTGCTCATTAGTAATCAGCAGTATTGTGTAAATGGATTGATCAATTATTTGATGTGTAAGTAGAATTATATAAAATAATTAGTTTTAACTTTAATATAGTAAGAGAGTACTGAATATTGTTATGGCTACATTATTAAGTTATACATAATCAAATGAATTGTACTTGATCAAAGGTATAAACTGAGTCCAAAATACATTCCATTTGTATAACTTTGTACATAAAATAATGTGTAATAATTGTGTATTACCAAATTTTAGATCAGGTATCAAAGAGCTTTAAGGATATTTATAAACTAAGAAAATTTATTGCTCATAATCTTCGATTAGATCTTTCTTGATATACATTTAAATGCATTTATATATTATTTCCTTCTCATGCTGTATACATTTTTATTTAGAACTGAAAAGGGATTTCTTTATTATTGTCTGTAGTTTACACCTAAGTTGTGGTTGAATGATGTTATTTCGAATGCATTTGTGGCATACTGAAATGGTGATGGAAATAATGCAGTAAAATTATAATAATTGTCTATGCTATTAGATTAGTAGTATTAATTCGAATGTTATACAATGCTAGCAAGGCTAGCTAAACACAGGCGTCTACTTCAATAAATGAATACTTTATGTATTACCTAATTTCGTCCTATTTTATGCTCAATGGTATAAACCCTATTGAAATTATATCCTAATATTATATGGATTGCCAAGATGACAAAAGGCATTTTCATTACAAATGCTAATACAAGTACATTTAGCATTTTCTTCTTACTAATATAATTGCTCTCACAGTAACAGTGTTGTCCATTTATATTAATAAAGTTTGTAGTTTATATTGATTATTGAATTTTATGATAGGTATTGGGTTTACCTTAGAAAAATAAGCATAATTTTATTTGCTCAAAATATTTTTATATCGAACTTTGACAGCTCTGTAATGCATTTTAATAATTGTATATCCTTTGTTCATACATTGATATTCTATCAACTCTTTCTTGGTCTCACTTACTGATGAACATATTTAGCTAAGTTAAAGCCATCCTTGCTTTTCTTCAGGTGTGATATTATTTTAAGTTTACTATAAACAACCTATTTAGTTAAAAGAAGCCCATTCATATGAATAAGTACTGTATTATATGTATATCTAAGCCACATTAAAATTTGATATTAATAAGCATTTCGTATCGGCAAGGAGTATATCTGGGCAACTTCATAATTAATTAAGTTTAGGGTGTGTATCAAAACATGGTCACTTTTACAAAATTACAAGATCTTGTACACACACCACTGTTGTAATAAAAATATGTCCATGACAACATTTTCAAGGCAATATTTTCTTTATAAAATGGAATTTTATGGCAGTATTATATATAAGCAATATATATATATATATATATATTTGTTTAACCTGAATGTATAATAAATGTTTATAAAATAAAATATACTGTTGGTTGTAAATCAAAGTTTTTTACTTCTAATTGAAACACAAAATTGTTTTTAGAAGTAGCAACATTATCAATTATGTGTTTGTTAAAAGTATACAATGTGACTTACAAAATATGATAAAATAAAATATAGAACCGTATGAATTAAATAAGCAAAATAATATGAGCTTAATATTTATGTATTGATAATATTGAGAAGAGCAACTTAATATTACATAATAATCTAAGGATCATTTCTATTGATCTTTTTGAGTGAGTAGATGTGTTTTGATTTTTTGAAGCAGTTCTTTCTTCACTGTGTCTGGGACCAGTGCCCGGGCACGAGGAGTAACCTTTGTAGCTAACATATCAAATGTGATGTTATTGCTGTCATTTTCTTTGACTATTTCTCTGCAAAGCATTCTGACTTGATCTCTCCAACCACATTCTATTAACCGCCGTCTTAAAAGTTCTTTAAACCTGCAACAAAAACACTTCTTGTAAAGAACTAAGACAACCCACTGACCAAAATCTCAAATAGTTGCCTTACATTATTGATTTGTCAACAACATTATTGTTATGAACAACATTGTATAGACAGTCAGTCAGTCAGCTATATAAGTAAGCATTTTAAACCAAGATTTAGCTTAGGGTGACCTGAACCTGCAAAACTACCAGTAGGTAAGTAGTAGGTACTCGAGTGTTTTGAGAAAATGCAAGTTAAGTTCAACTTTGTCGCTACCTTTCCCGGTCTCCAGTTAAAACCAAACGCTGATGTGCTATGGTGTTGTTTACAGTCATGTTAACCTGAAATAGGGAGATAATTATTCATTTGCACTGTGAAGTTATGGCATCTTAGGAAAATGGTAAGGTGGCAATTATATAGTATGAATAAATACACACCTATTGTAATAATTTAAGAAAAAATAACACGATTAATTCGCAAACTTTATTCAGCAATCAAACAGAAAATCATAGACGAATTCTCTGTCTTTTTAAATACAGATTAAACATAAACACATTGCACAACCACAGACTAAGTAGTACTCAGACGGCACAGACTAAGTAGTACTTCAGACAGTAATCTCCCATAAAAAAAAAAATCTGCTGACTTCGATTGTGATTGTGACTGGTATTTTTTTTATTTTATCGCACTAAAACAGATCCAGCTATGTTGGTCATAGTTATGAAACCGAGTCTTTTTGCTGTGGTTTGTCCAGCCTAGAATAGTTTGAATACTAGCCTTTTAAGCTGACAGGGAAAAAAGGGGTTCTGTATACGAGTATAATTGGAATTCTTTAAGAATAAAATTCATTTGATAAGATACATTTTTACTTTTATTTCATTTTGAAACAAGTAGTTGACAACCAAGTAATACAGACATTTTTGAGGATTCTTCAAGCTTTATAGCTGAATTTAAATTACTTCAAAGATTTTACAAATTCATACCACAGTTTAGAGCTTGGCATAATAAGCTGACAGAATTTTATGTCCGTGACTACCGCAGGACCACGAACGCGAATCGCTTCCATATTCGGCAAATAATTAGTGCTAAATTGGTGCTAATTAGTGCTCGAACAACAGAATTGGTGCCTTAGTAGTTTTCGAGATAATCGACTTTGAAGGTGGTCCGGCGGTAGTCACGCTCCCTTCAGCAGGACCACCATGAGCGCCGAAAAAGGGAGCATGCTACACCTATTCTAAGTATACAAATAATTAGTGCCCTTAAATGTTATTCATTTCGTAATAAAAACAGCACTGAAACATTTGTATTTACCGAGAAATCAACGACGATAACTTTCGCGTGCTCGTTCAGCAGGACCACGACTTTGAATGTTGATTCCAAGTTTCAGGAGCTAGTCCTTTCCTCAAACCTACATAGAAAATTAGTGCTCTGCGAGCTAGACGACTATTTATTAGTCCACCAGAACAAGGAAGTACTCAGCACTCATCTAAACATAGCTGTACGTTTCTTGTCCAGTCTGGGCTGGTGTGTAAATCACGAGAAATCGATCACCAGGCCAACGAGATCGATCGAATATCTCGGCATCGATTGGGACACCCAAACAAACCGCAAGTCCCTACCACTAGAGAAGGTAAGAAAAATTCGGCAGATCCTCTCGACCAGACTCGCAGCGGGCAGTTGGACCCTCAAGCAGGCGCAACGCCTCCTAGGGTTTCTCAACTTTGCGTCCTTCATCACCCACCGGGGAAGGATGCATTGCCGTGCGCTGCAATGTCACCCCAAAGTACTGCGTCAAAATCCTCTCGAAGCAGTACAGCTGACACAAGACGTTCGCCAAGAACTCGAGTGGTGGATGGAAAATGTAGATCAAAAGACAGCAATTCACACAGATGTGCTACCCACAAACTTTGCCATCACGGACGCTTCCGACATTCTGTGGGGTGCCCTGGTCAACAACAACAAGGTACAAGGTGCATGGCAACCCGACCAGAAAAAATGGCATTGCAATCTCAAAGAAATGTATGCTGTGATTGCTGTGCTGTCGAAGGAATCCAGAGCCCTCCGGGACTCCAGGATAATTCTACAGGCCGACAACAAGACAGTGGTTTCGTACATTCAGAAGGAAGGCGGCATGAAATCACACCGATTGATGGAATTGACGCGGAAATCGTTGACTCTGATAGACGACCTCAATGTTGTACTGATCCCTCACCACCTACCAGGGGTGTACAACACCGAAGCCGACCACTTGTCGCGAAATCGCGCCGGCAGCGAGTGGCACCTGCAGGTGGCAGCATCCTCGAAGATATTTCAGACTTGGGGAAAACCGGACATAGACTTATTCACGCCCTCGCATGGGTGTTTCCACCGCCGGCGTTGCTTCCACGAGTTCTTCACCACCTCAACTCGGCATCAGGTCGGTACATAATAGTAGCACCCAAGTGGAAGAAACCCTTTTGGCGGCCAGACCTGAAGAATCGATCCTTGGCACGGCCGCTGTAGATCAGAGACCTGAAGAAGTCCTTGGTGGACACGGTGACCGGCCTACCACCAGCTCATGTCAAAGATCTGCAGCTGGAAGCCTGGCTCATTTCGGCTGGGACACCATGACAAGCGATTGGTCTCCACAAGAGAAAGATCTTCTTTTATCTTGCTGGCGACCTTCAACTCTTAAAACTTACACACCTATTTGGGGCAAGTGGTCTTTGTGGTGTAGTCAAAATAATGTAAATTTCCGTACACCAAATCCGATAGACGTTGCGAAATATCTAGCATATCTATATCTTAATCAAAAGTTAGCTTACAGAACTATTCTTGTGCACAAGTCCGTTATCGCATCTATCTGTGAAACTGCTTCAAATATTAGAATTTCTTCTAGTCACATAGTTAAGCACATTTTGAAAGCAATTTCAATTGCAAAGCCGTTGCCACCTAAGGTGCCCATATGGGATGCCAGGGAATTAATTACTTATTTAAAAGATAAAACTCCTTGCATCAGTAGTTTATATGAGGTGTCTAAGCGAACGGCGACTATTTTATTATTATGTTCGGGACGTCGTGTACACGACCTATCCCTTTTGCATATCGACTGTGATCATTTTGTAGATAATGGGGATTCCATAACTTTACACCCAGTATTCGGGTCAAAAACAGATAGTGCGACTTTCCAGCAATCCAGTTGGATTTTGTTGGCATCACAAGATCAAAATACAAATCCATTATATTGGCTCCGCACGTTAACAAATTTATCAAAGGAAAGACGGGGTTCTTTAACAAATTTGTTCATAACTACAAGAGATCCCGTTAGAGCAGCCACACCAACTATAATCGGTGGTTGGGTAAAACGTAATCTCTCTGATGCTGGAATACAAGCCTCTCCAGGTAGTTTTAGATCGGCTGTCTCATCATTAAATTGGCTAGAAAATTATCCTATAAATGACATATTATCTAAGGCAAACTGGAGGCATGAATCAACTTTCAGACAATTTTACCGTAAAGAAATCAGACCTAATAACGAAATGTCCTCGGCGCATTCGTTATCAAGATTATTTCAAGTCCCCAATTGATTCTAAGTTAACAGATGAGTCAAATCAAATTGATTCAGGTTATAATTACTCATGAAGCTATTGCACGATTGCTTATAACTTACTTACGTTTTGCTCTATAATTATACTGCCAGTGCTTAAATGTCTGGATTTTTGTTCATTTAAAAAACTGTGTTTATCAAGGTATAAAATGGTGATTAAATATAATATTGGTTTATAATTCACATTGTTGCTTTTCATTCATACAATCCACCAGGAGATAACAAACATATCGCACACCCAGAACAACACTGTATTATGTCGAAAAATCTCAAAATCGACTTGTAAATATAATTGAATAGCCGAAAATTTGCCGCGTATACCACGAAGACAGGCGTATTTATATTTACAAAAATGTCCAACAGATGGCGCGCTAACTCTCTATAGGTGAAGACGCGCAGCCAGAGCCTTACCGCAAACACAAAACTATTTCTAGTTGCAACTTGTCCGCCTTAGGGAACAGCACGCAGATCCTTTACGCAACAGTGAATTATTTTGTGATAATGCGGTGTTGTTGAATGTATCATAAAAAATACTCCGAATCATTTAGTTTTAATTCAGTGTTGGTGACTGTGCTTATACAACGTGTTTGATACTATTTCGAAATAGTACTCTGTTGTTGACGAAGGTATGTTAGATTTTTTGTATTATTTCAAAATGGTTCTGTATTGTTCGTAAAAGGTGAAAATCAGTTAAATAATGCACTATTGATGGTAGATATAAATTATGCCCTAATTTTGTTAAAAAATCATTATAAATATTTTTTTATACTTATAATTGTTACTTACATTGTAAATTAAAATAAATATATTTACAATTTGTGTTGTTCTTTATTTACAAAAAGATTAATAATTTTGTTTGAGATAATGCACTATTGTTGAATTAATTAAATTTGTTATTGTTATTTGGCAGATGACGAGAGGTCGTGGTCTCCTGTTACTTAAAAGGGCAATGGAAGCAACTACAGAAGAAACCGGACCTGTTCAACAAAGCAGCGTGGAAAAGGATGTCGAAAATACAACCGTTGCCGCATCAACCGATGAGACGTCAGCGAAGGCAGCATCAGCCGATAAAGCATCAGATAGGGAGGTACCCGTTTCTATTTTATCTGATCATAGCGATGAAGAAGATTTTATAGATGATTCGGACAAGGATCCTACTTTTGTAGTACCTGTTAAAGAAATATCTCGGCCTCTTGTAATCCCTAGAAGATTATCCTCTTCTTCTTCCTCGAGCTCCTCGTCAGACTCAAGCTCATCATCGTCAAGCTTCAGCAGCTCAAGTAGTTCATCTGATAATGAATCCAATAGACCAGGTCCATCTACAGCAAATATTCAAGGGAATTCCAATGCTACTCCGACAAACGCACCCTCAACTTTTTCTGCCAGTGACACTGCTCCATCAGTGAGCTACCCCAAGATAAGTAGAAAGAGAATACGAAACCCTGCTGGCTGGAAGTCCAAGATTGCTAAGGCATTGCGGAATACAGGAAAAGAGTATGTTTCTTTAACAAATCCTGCAAAACTGATCGCTGAGCGTCAAATCCGTCCACCTTGTGGCGACAAATGCAGGTGAATTGCAAAACTAAAATAGACGAGATGGTAAGACAAGACATTTTCAAACAGTTTTGGCAGCTGGGCGATTTGGAGAGGCAAAGAGAATTCATAGTAAGGCATACACAAGAAATCAAACCGAAATACAGGTACATCACTTCTCAAAAATTGAGGGCTTTGAATTCGTCTTACTATTTTGAAAAAGATAACAACAGGATTAGGGTATGTAAAGAGTTTTTTAAGGCTACGCTGAGCATTTGTGACAGGTATATTAAGACGGCCCTTTCAAAGAAAACAGATGGTGGTTTTATGGAATCTGATGCTCGTGGGAAGCATGGTAATCACCGCAAAATAGACTGAAAAATAAATACTTATTATCCGTCTATGCTTATGCAGTTAATAATCTGAGAGTTAATTCCATAACCCATAAATTTTTGATCCGCGGACATTCACAAAATGAAGGGGACAACGTCCATAGTGTAATAGAAAAACAAGTAAAAAGACACTTAAGATCTGGCCCTATTTATTGCCCACAGCAATATGCTACTTTAATTCGTACTGCCAAAAAAACAGGAAAGCCATATCTTTTAAAAGAGCTTACATACGACGATTTTTACGATCTTAAAGTCCTCCAGGAAGCTTGGGGCAATAATTTCAATACAGATGAGGACAATAATCAACTTAAATGGCATGACATTAAGCAACTACGCGTTGAAAAGCAACATCCCTTGACTTTCTTCTATAAAACATCGTTCGAAGAGACTGATTTTAAGAAAGTCTGTGTTCGAAATCGTTCAAGGCGCTACAGAGATCAAGGCTTTTCTCCGCAGTTAGTTAAAGCATATACAGGAAAACAACCTCTGGCTGAAAACAAAAAAAGAGATATTATGGAGTTAATCGAAAAAAATATAATTCCTACTAATTATGTTAATTCCTATTATAAGACTGCATTAATTTTAGAATAGTAGCACTGACTGAAAAATGAAACGTTGAGTTCCTATGTCATTAGTTATAAAAAAAGTATTTCTCCGTTTTTATAGTATTTTTTATTAAATTGATATTTTTTTATTTGACGATAGTGAATATTATGGTATATTTAAACCTGTGATTTATTGTAATACTTTGGTGATTTATATAAGACTTGTTATTCTTAAAGACTGGTTATAATAAGTAAGTATACCCTTAGAGTCCAAGGTAAAACTTTGAGTTAAGATAGCTTTATGGTCCTAAACAGTGTTTATCGTTTCTTTGTTACCAACTTTTTATGGCATTATGTCCTGTTTTTAGAGTTTTTAATGAGAATTAATAATATCGTAGCTATTGTAAGTTGAAGTGCGTACGTTTTTTTATTACTGTTTTGTTCATAAAGTTTAGTTTTGTTTTATGTAACTGTTGTTTATTTGTTTTTAATTTATAACAGTTTTTGTGTGACTTATAATTGTTTTGTATCCAACCAACTTTGCCATTAATATTTCTTATTTTTTGATTAACAGAAGATTATTGAAGATTTTTTTTTAGTTTTTTTGTGATTTACATGTTATAAGGGTCCAAAACGAGTACTAGTTTATGTTCAAAATATAAGTACCTACTGATTTTAGTAAAATGTTGTCTTTTATTTCATTATTAATTGGTATATTCCTAAAAACAAAACAAATGGGTCGATATTGTTTATTGAATATCAATAAATAAACAGTAGAATAATAGTGCATTATTTCAGAATCAATCAGTAAAAAGGACGTAACTCAAAATAATTATGTTTTATTTCGTTCAGTCAATCCACAACAGTGAATTAAGTCAAAAAATGCATTATTTTGCATTATTAATGCGTTTACAATCAACTGAACTTGATAATGCTGATACGCATTGGATTCTTTACATGCAATGTGCAGGACATTCGCAATAACTGTCACATAACATGAGATAACGGTTTTTGGTCGATTTTGAAAAATGAGCTATTTAGACTTAGTGCAGTGTTGTTCTGGGTGTGCGATATCTCTCATAATGGACTTCGGACGTCAAACGGAACACATAATATAAAAATTTTACCTTCAAATAAAATTTGTATTATGTTTCCTAAGACGTCCGAAGTCCAGGTAAGGTCTTCCTGGTGCATACCTACCTACCTTTGCATCATTATGAGCCCAACAATGACATAACACTTCATCATGGCGGCTTGTATGCGGTTTTGAAAGTAGTTCACAGATATGACGTTGGGGGCGCTAGTGGTGCGATTACGAGGCGGAAAGTAACGACATCTAGCGGCTGATCATATAAGGAAGCGTGCACTCTCTCATAATGGACTTCGGACGTCTTAGGAAACATAATACAAATATTATTTGAAGGTAAAATTTTTATATTATTGATTCAGTGAAAACAAAATACATGCATATTCCCTATTATTACAGTTCTCACTATCTTCATTATTTGCCTGTTTTTTAAAAACAATAGCCTAAGCACTATAGTCAGATTGAGTAAGACCCAGTTTAGATCCTTTCCCCCTTATTACAAAACAAGGTTTATCTTCAGACCCAGGTTTAAGAAATGGAGCCATTATGGAATTTCGAACTTTATTCCGACTATGGTAAAGTGCCTAAACACAAAACTGACAACTTAGTACCGAACTAAGTTTTCAGTTTTGTATAAAGAACGGTATTTCAATCACTGTTACGTTCTTATTACAAAAACTGGCTGCATGGTTTTAGCCATGTCAAAATATTAATCTTGTTCTGTAATAAGGCGGTTTGTGTATTTCTTTGGTCCTTGGGTTTTAGTTTGTTGCCAACGTAAGTAGTGTAAACAAATATCCATAGTTGCTGCATGCAACACTACTAGTCAATGATATAGGCTGCATTCCGTATTAGACTTTAATCGCTGACAGCACTCACATCAATAATTTGCGTACCGAATTAGTTATTACGATTATGACAGCCGACAACTGTCAACAATTCGGTACGCTCGTGGTCGCGCTCACGGTTGGATTACAGTATTTCTTGGTTTAAACACCACACACACATTTGTACACTTCTTCTTCTTTGGTTAGATGGCGACTGTAGCCAGAAGCACAATTTCGAAAATGCCACGCTATTATTTATAAGAAAACAACGCAACTGTCATTTTTGACAGCGCTCACGGTGATAAGCTTAAAGCATGGTCGGCGTTATCGCAAGATGGCGCATGTCATGACGTCATCTATGACGTTTCACGCGACAACGTTTTCGCGCTCACGTTAATAGGGAACGCGTTTAAGCGCGCTAAAATCGATTACAGCGATTATGGTCTTAATTCGGAATGCACCCATAGTATTCAATTATTTTACCTCAAATCGATTACAGCCTCTCTGAGTGTGCTGTGATTACAGCTCAAGTCGGAACGCACCGCAAGTGACTTTGTTGATTGTTGACAATGACAATGACATGATACGTTATCACAGAACATCAAATTTGGTATTTTTGCTGTGCATTTTTGTTCGTTTATTTTTCAATTTATTCAATGAGGTACAATTCAAAATATCCCGATACCCACTGTAAATAGTTTCAGTCGCTTCTATCAAATACTTTCCAAAATGGCTCACGTTATGGTATTGGATTCAATTGATGCAGACATTTTTGTTTGCGGAACATGTAAAGCTGTTTTTAACTCCTTACAAATATTCCTGGATCATAAAAGGTTAAAATGTAACAACATTGTTTCGGAAGAAAGGTTTACGAATGCTAATTTGGTGCAGACAACAGTTAGTAGTGAACCCTTTTCTGAAAGCATTGCAACATTAAATCAAGGAGGTGAGCTTCCTCAATCTTTGACAGAACAGATATGGCCTAAAGATCTAATTTGTTCTACATGCAAGAAAAAGTTCAGAAAGATCAAAACCTTGCTAGCCCATTTGAAAACTCACAGTGACAAACCTTACCAGTGTCCTATATGCGGTCGCTGTTTTGTTCAAAATTCGCATTTGCAGAGACACATAACATCTCATCAAATGTGGCCAGATGGTCTCAAGGAAACTACAGCAAGAACTCTCCAAGAGGAACTTTTAAGCTACACATGTCCGTATTGCAACTTGATTTTGGTTAATTACAGTCAATACAGAGCTCATCAGAAGAACCATTTGTCTCTAAAAAAATACAAGTGCATTCAAGGGGACTGTATGGAGTATTTTGATACAGTTGATAGTTTACTTCAGCATGTGGCTGTTTTGCATGACTGCCCCCTTTATACTTGCCATTTATGTAGCTCCTCATTTAGCAGCTTAGAAGACATTGCAACACACCTGCAGATCCATATTGATGTGTCTAAAGACAAACAAAGAAACTTGAAAGTATATAAATGTTCACAATGTGATGCTAGATTTCGTAAACCAGAAAAACTATCTCTTCACATGCAAACAGAGAGTCACAAAAAAATGTGTATCCATTGTAACAAGACATTTGCTAGTGATAAGAGATTACGTCTACACTTACAGATACACAGGACTTTGAAACCATTTCAGTGCAATATTTGTAGCAGCAGTTTCCACATGAAGAAATATTTGGCAACACATATGCTAAAACATGGTAATAGGCAGTTTAAATGCTCTGTTTGCAAATATACATTCAAAAGGCCAGATTTGCTTCAAAGACACATGAAGTTACATCTGGCTAAGAAAATGTTAAAGTGTCCTTTTAAAGAAGCTTTGGACTGTAAGAAGGAGTTTAGTCGCACTGACAAACTAAAATCTCATATAAAGTCCCACACAAAACGACTGGCTCAACATCCAAGTGCTAAAGACTCGCGGAAAAATGATGCTGTAGAGAATTGCACAGCCCCATTAAATACAAAATCCATCAATTAGTGATGGATTTTTTAAAATCATAACATAATAAAACATCTTCAATTGGAATTAAGATTATCAATAATATCAATCAGATATAGTTTTAAAAAGATTCATTAGAGATCTTAATAAAATAACAAAGCTGTGATTTAAGAATGTACTAGAATATCTTTTTATAATGTATAAAATGATAATGATTTTATGTCACTACAAGAAATCAATACTACTGTTCCAAATGTGGTGAAATGAACGAGTCTAGTTAAGCCATGCTATGCACATGAAGGGTTTCTTTTATAGACAGCTAGCTATATCTAATTAAGCAGTAAGTCAGTGGAGCAGGCGGGCTGCTATGTACTGGACATAAATAAGTAAAACTGACAAGAGTAACAAATTGTGAAATGAATTTCCACAATTCTTTTGTGTTTCTTGTTGTTGTATCAACTCATCTTGTTTTCTCCCATGTAAGTGATTGTATTTTGTGTACTTAAACAAATATTAACTCATCTCAAAACTACTTGCAAGAGTAATAGGTATACATTTCTAAACAGATAACTTAAATTAATTGTGTTTTGATTTCAATATGTCCTTATTTTTCAGGCTCGGCAGTTCCGTGTTACTGATCAGGTGTATTTTGATATTAAAAGTGAAGACAAACTTCTCGGCCGTGTAGTTATAGGTTTGTTTGGCGACTTAGCTCCGAATGCTGTTAAAAACTTTAAAGTTTTGGCCAAAAAAGGCATCAAGGGGAAGTCTTATAAGGGCACCTCATTTAACCGCATAATTAAAAGGTTTATGGTCCAAGGTGAGAATTATTTGACACATGTTTTGTTTATATTCCCCCTGGTTTATGGTGATGGTGGTGTTGATGAGTGATAGTCAATAATAAAAAAAACATAGGCAGTCATGGGGACTGCCGGCAGAAGTGAAACGCGCCTAAAGAAGTTTTCACTTAAAATAATTATTAACTAAAACACAATTTGAACAATGCACACTGCACAGTATACACAAATTAAACGTTTCACATTTCGCTCAACGCGACTAAAGAATTTTCATTTAAAATATTAATTACCTATAATTGTAGGCACTAACGTGTAAGTAAATCAATATAATATTAATAAATTGAAATGTAATTTTCAGGTGGCGATGTTGTAGCAGACGATGGTACAGGCTCCACCAGCATTTACGGAGATACATTCAGTGACGAGAACTTGGAGACACAGCATAGTGGCGCCGGCTTTGTGTCCATGGCTAATAAAGGTATCTATCTGTCGTTTTTGTTGATTTGTCATTTGTGATTAATCTAAGTAATGTGTTTGTAATGCTTACATTACTTTCCAGGTCCCAACACAAATGGCTGTCAATTTATTATAACAACTACTGGGACACCCTGGTTGGATAATTTACATACTGTGGTTGGAAAGGTAGTTTTATTACTTAATATTATTTATATTAACATCATTATCTTACGGCATTGCCACACGGATAGATTACGACAGGGTGTCATTGAGGACATACCTACTGACCAATGTCTGGACTTTAAAAGAGACTGTGACCCTTGAGTTTGTTTCGGCCTTTCTTCTCAGAGTAGTCAGATATGAAACGCCGACCTCATCTAGTTTAAAAATATGATTGACGTGTAAAAGTGTTTGTACAAACCTACTTACAGAAATGAAATCATTTATAGCTGGTGCCGTGCTTTTTGTGCAATTTGGCATTGTTAGGAACCATCAACACATCACACCGATACAACTGCGCCGCTACCGCATTCCTGATCTGATTTTAGTGAGGCGAGGGCTTAACTTTTAATCATATTTGTCACTCCTGTAATCCCCGAAAAGCGTGTAGGGATGTGACGACGCTCTTAATTCGCTTCTGACTGACCTCTTTTACTTTGTATCAGTGTCTTCAATACTCCTAAGTACCTATTCCTACCTTTATAATATTTTTTTTATGTGCTAATAACAATGCACTGTCGAAGGTTGTGGAAGGTCAGAACGTGGTGCATATGTTGGAACACACCCCGACGGATGTGGATGATAGGCCGCTACTGCATGTGTACATCGCCGACTGCGGACTGCTGCCTACCCCGCAAGCCTTCTACATTTCCGATGACCCTTACGAGTAAGTGTATTATTATTTATTAGTATTGGATAAATTAAGTATGACATTTATTTTTGTGTCTATGTTACGGCTAATACCCGAAGTGCGGCTACACCTAGTTTTAGCCGGTTAGAATTATAGGTCCAGACAATCCCTGTTGGATAAAACCAATTTACCAACAATAGAGGGGATCTGGCGCTCGGCGGCCGCTACCGCGGCACGCTCGCTTCGCTCGCTCGCCTTCGCTTGTTAATGGTTACTGTTCTAACCTAACCTAACCCAAATGATGTTACCCGAAAACAATGGGCTCGTACTAGGTTTAACCAAGAGTAAGTGGCTACACCTAGTTCTAACCGGCTAAAACTAGGTGTAGCCGCACTTCGGGTATTAGCCGTAACATCTATAAATTGAAATGTTATGAGTAGATACCGTCTAGAATTTAAATACGAACATTAAAATCGATAAAACTTACGACAATTTCGCAATTTTTATCGATTTTGTATCACTATGATCTCGATAAAAATATTTTGGAATTAAGTCTTGCGAGCTTGCATTCTTAATGTACGCAGTAGGTACAGGTCTAGGTGTTCCAGACAATGGTCTGACGTGCGCAAACAACCCTGACGCTGACGGTCCAAGGTCCTGTCCCGGAACTGTGCGGATAGAGCTGTTTGTACATTGTGGTTATTTTATTAAAACATCCATTGTCTTATTTTCAGCCTGTGGGCATGGATCAAAGCGTCGGCTGTTCCGCTGACCATGTCCTTCTCAATACTCGGCTTCTTTCAATGGATGATGAGGAAAATGGAAATATAACCATTAAACGAAATATGTAATAAGTATAATTATATGAAAAAGGTACCTATGTAATCTTAAATAATTATGTGTTTTGTTTCTATTTTGCCTATACAATTATTCACACGTCACTTTTAATAATGTTCTAAATTGTTATCTATGGAGCAACCGTTTGGAATAAAATTATCAATGGCACCTCTGTTATTTTATTACATATTTAAAAAAAACCTTATCACAAAATGCCCATGGATTATCCCACGTTGTTCTCTTGGGTATATCCATTCTGGGGTCTTTTTACAAGCTTTTATTTTTTATAGCCCACTTAATCTTCAAAATCGCATCTGTATACTCATACATCTAGTACCACTCACGTTATGTGAACAGACAGTGAGTTGGGTAAGGAAGATGTAGCTTTTCATGAATGTAGGAAAGATAGGTAAAAATGCCTAAATTGATAAAGAACACATCAACTTTTTTTTTGTATTAGTCTGAAACTGTCTTAGCACCCGTAATAGTTTAGTTTAATAAAATATACGGGGTGTGGCGTTAATAGTGGTCCAACGTTAATGGGTCGAAACACCATCTTAGCTATCACATGCCACAATTTTAACTATTTTTTACCATAGGTCTCAGTTTTTTTATTTATTTACACTACTAAATTGGCTGCAATTTCTATAAATGCCATAATTTTTTTATTCATAACTGCTGAATACATGTGCACACATGAAATATCACATACAAATTATTTATTAGGTACATGTAATTTTACAAGTAGTAAAGAAACACATTTTTCTCTTTAGTGCTTACCTACTAAAGAGAAAAATGTGTTTATTTTTAATTCTAACTCGAATCTTTGGAAAATTAATGTGACTTGGGGTGCGAATGGTGTAAAAAAATGTTGTTTATTTTTACAGTTTTTGTGAGTCAGTTTTTAATAAACTAAGTTACAATAGCCTAATCAACTGCTACCTGCAACCTTAACAAAATATTCCTTTTTCCGATGCAGGGACGTTCATTGTTGAGGCGTTTTCCTGGTAAGGACCAGAAGAACTGCCACTCACCATATATGCATTGTGACGAGTACATTGCAATTTGCATTGCATTGCATTGGTTGCTAACAACCATAATAAGCATCTAATCGAATCGCAACCCGTTAAATACTTATTATTGAGTAGTTCAGATGGCCATCTGTGGTCTTCATCATCAGTTCCACTTCACCAAATGGTGCTTTCCGAGATCAAATTCACGAGTTACTATAAAAAATACCCAAATCGCTATAGGTGTGCCTATAAAATATGAGGATTTCCCTCGATTTCCATGGGAGCCCCTCATCAAATTCTGACTTGGTGACAATGGGACCTTACCCTCGGGACCATACCCTTTCAAACAAAAATATAATTTTCAAAATCAGTCTGGCTCGAAATCAGAGATACAGGACGTAGAAGCTTCGCCTCTGTGGAGGGTTACACCGTGGTAATTCGGAAACACTAAGATTAGCGAAGCACATACCCTTTCCGGTTTAACTGTACCTATTACTTAATTATAATTTATGAAATTCAAGCGATACTATTTTTTATATTCACACTTGTTCCTCAATCGGCAGTTCGGAAGTTCTCAAAGAAGAGAAAGAAATCACATTTAGGGTTTTTTTTACTAGAATGACTTTTAACTGTCATCAGAGAAATTATGAATTACAATTATTTTCTTTAGTTCATATCTTAAACCAAAGTTGATTTTGATTTTGTTAATTTGAACTAAAACTTGTTATAAGTTTTAGTTCAAATTAACAAAATCAACCGATGTTTATATTATCACGTTCCCATTAACTTATAATGCCAATAGAATACAGTCACGTGAGCGAAGCCGCGGGCACAGCTAATACTATACTAAACTACTAGGTAAGCTCTTAGATATTAGAAGAATTGAGTGTATAGGGCAACGGGGAAGGGAAGAAAAACAAGTATTTTATTGTTTTATTACATAATTTATTGTTTCTTTTCATTTATTTTCAAGATACATAGTTAATATTAGGTATATGTACAAACAATAATTACTCCCTAATCTACATTTGTGAAGTATTTATAAATTAATTCACTGTTTAAAAAATCTTATTGTAACACTTAATTATCCCTGCCTGCTATGTTATTTTAAAATAATATGTTTTTATTAACAACGCATATGATGATTTACTTAACAAAATAAAAATTCTCCGGCTTTTCTTTACAGAAAAAATATTGAATAACAACAAAAGTTTGTGGTATTGGCCTAGATTAGGAAATTAGAACAAAAACCGATTGAAGCCAAATAGCATGCAGCCACATAACTCTAACGGCCCGGTGGGTGCTTAGATTACTGGATACACTGCTGTGACGTCCTCAATCTAATAAGCACTTTAATACAACTAGTCGGCGGAGATGAGCAGCCTAGAACAGGCGTCTTTATCGTTACCAGTGCCCGTGTTAAACTGTTCATAAAGGGTGCATAAACATATTTTCCGGTTTCTTAAATTCATGATTCGGCACAGCCGAGCGGTAAAATCGAGTATAATTAATTATGTAGGTATACGTATGATCGGAAAAATACCGGCTTAGCTCGAATTGTGCCGAGCTGACCGAAATAGACACCATACGAAGTTTGTTAATTGGCAAGAGCCGAATGAATATGTGTAGTCGTATGGGCCAGCTTTATTGTTCAACAAATACTGCCGAATCAGAACCGGCCCGAACATTTTGTGTGTAACACCCCTTAGGTAAGTAGATGTTCAGTTACGCTATAGCAGGAGCAGCGTAGTGGCGAGTAGCATGGCTACAGGAGCTAACAAGTGCGTGTGCGCGGCGTCGGGCGTGACGCGCGCGTCGGTGCCGGCGTCCGACACTTGCTGCGCCGTACTGCCGCACGCGCGCGCGCACGACTCCCACGCGCGGCACACGTCGCACGCGCTCGCGGCCGGCGGGGAGAAGAACACGCGGGCGCGGTGACCTGCGGGATGCGAGTTTGAAATTAGAGTTGTATGGCGTTTATATTATTGATAGACACAAATGGAATACGCAATATGGTATCAGCATTGGTCTTAGTCCATTTGCCAAACATATTTAAATCATAATTCTGTCTCTGTTATCTTCAAACGATTGACAGAAGAAACACAATAGTTTTAAATACAATAATACACTCCGCACGCTCAACCTCATAGCGATTGAGACGGACTTATTCTGTTGTTCTCTGAGTGAATTCACAAGGAATGCATTGTTTGTAATTTGTTATAGGTAGGTACCATGAATGTTTGTACCTATTTAGAATAATTAAGTTAGGATAAGCGCATTTACCGCATTGGGTTACCATGTAATGGTAGATGTAAGAAGAAAAAAAAAACGTATAACGTTCAACGTTTAAATTTAGTGATATATGGTGCAAGCGGACCTTATGCAAACGGCCGGTTCTGTCAATCAAAGTCGGATGAGTGTATCCTTAATATGTCAAAGTGTCGTCGATTGGTCACGATCGCGATCTGGTTCCACTCTTGTACAACGTGCAAAGGTTTCGATGAGACATTCAAGGTCTCTGAAACTACCAGAAGCTTGATGTCTGCATCGATATCCACTATCATCTAGTTTTAAAACATTATTTATTTTTGACGTGTAAAACTGTTTGTTTAAACAATTTACAGAAATAAATATCATTTATTATTTAGCGAGTAGAACATGGTACCTAAATGAAATACAAGTTTATAATAAAGGTGTACTGACTGGAGTCATAGAGGTCCTGCATCGTGGCCCATGCTGGCCGCTGGCGCGCGACGGCCAGCGCGCGCGGAGCCGCCAGCGTGGCGCAGCGCTCCGTGCGCGCGGCGCGCACGCCCGCCTGCACGCGCGCGCCGCCCGCCGACACGCGCGCCCATACCACGTGACGCACCGCCTGGAGACATACACACATTACACACTTACACACTTATTAGGAGCAGGCAGTCTAAATCAAATTACGAACGCAAGCTCCGCCCCTCGCTCCCCGCCACTCCGTTATGGGAGGGTAAACGTTATTACATCAGGAATAAAGTTGAATGTCGCGTGCGCTCTTTGAGAAACTAAATAGCGTAAGTCTCAATTTTATTCTTATTTCGTTTATAAACTAAAGTAATACTTGATCTAGAGAGAAAATATCTTGTGCCGGGATAATAAACTATATTTTCTTGCTGTGAATATTTATTTTAGAGAAATAACTAAACTAATAAAAATAAAAAAAACTAAACAATCTTTTTTGTTTTCTTTATAACTATCTTTAAAAAAGACATGATTTTCGAATAAAAAATGTATTGAGAGAAAATATTACAATTACGTAGGTAACTTCAACATGGAAAGAAAAAGATCCAATAAATCATATACTAAAGTTTCATTTTGCTTGTAAGTATGTTTGACTGTTTCAGAATATTCATGCAAAGGGAGCCTCCTCTTAATCACTTAGGACTAAATTATGAATAACTTAGAAACCACTACTATGGAATAAATAGCCAGCGAAGCGCTGGTAGGCTATTTCCACCAAAGTACGAAAAAGCGGAACAGAGAGCGTGTTCGAGTAAAAATCCACCAATAGCTTATGAATTTGAAGCAATTCTATCGGTGGACATTGTCCTTGCTCACTGCTTTGGTAAAATGCTTTATTCATATTCATATTGTGTGGGTATAATTTGGTGCTTACCGTCAATTCTGTGAGTGTATTTATGTCAGCCAAATATCCTGACGGGAGCTGAACTGTAAGTAACGTCAGCCCACTTTCCGTCTCATTTCCTTGCGCCACGAATCTGTAAATGAAATGATATTTTAATTTCTTACATCGGCTCTACTGATGCCAAGGCTAGATAGAGTCCTGAGTCTTTTTTGATACACCAACACCGATTAAAACCCTATGCAATAATGCAAAAGTGACTAGTCTTGAAATAGTCGGTTCACCGCTTAATTTTTTGTTTGTTTTTAAAACGTTGCCCCACACTAGGAATTTCTCCTGTATCGTGGATGCATTTACAAACATTTAAACTCACATACACAAACAGCCAGACCCGGAACAACTACTTGTAGGTCATACAAATATTTGTTCCGTGCGGGAATCGAACCCGCGACACGCAGCGCAGCAGTCAATCGCTTAACCACTGCGCCAACCGTGTCGAATTAGTATTAAGATCGTCAGTATACACCATTGTAGTGGCGAGTGGTTGTGATGAACAGCTTCTTCAGAATTTATTTTTGAACAAGCTCTCCATCAAGCCACTGTCCATAATAAATGTGGTATTTCCTACGGACTGTGGCTTGCTGGCTTGATTAATATCTTTGGGCTAAGTCCTCTCGGTCTTTTAACTTATCCTTGCCTACTTGATTTTTATTCCTAGTTTCCTTAGATTGTACTCAAATCAGAACTAAAGGTTTTTAATGTGTAACATCATGTTTCCTCTCGCTTTCTGTGAGAGTGATTTCTCGTGAAAAGGGACGGAAGTGTGTAACAGGAAGTGACAGCTTGAGCATGGAATAAGTAAGTACTTTATAATACCATGGAATTAGTGTAGGTACTCATGGAATTAGTTACTAGGTACTATAAAGATTGTAAATAGAGGTGGTCGAATTTCGACCAGTGGGCGACCACTAGTAATGAATAAGTTATTCGAAAAAATATTTCAGTATTTAGCTTTTAAAATTTTGATGTTATTTTCTTCTTTTTTTTGGGGTGGGAAATTATCAAATAACTTCTCCCGCTCTGGGAGGGACGGGAGGGCGTGTCAGACTTTTACTGACTAAAACCTTGTGTTCCTTCAGATGCCTGTGTGCCAGGGCCCCGGTATCCGGGACTCGTAACCCTGGCAGGTGATGTTAATTTCTGTCACTGCGCAGTTGCAAATTACCAAGGTTAGACGTGTGATGTTAAGCGGCTCTGGTTTTTTTTAAAAACTCACATAGGCTGACAATCAGCACAAACAACAAAATTACATAATGCAGTCTCTCAAAACGCCCGCCCTTCACCACTTCCTAGTGTCATAGCTGGGAAGACGTGGCGCAACAAGCTCCCCAGCAGCACAGCTGTCTGTACTGTAAAGAAAACCTTTTATTACTCACCCAAAGCAGACGGATAGTTGCAGTCTATCCTTCGTGGAGACCTGGTCGACTCGAGGGTCGAGCGTGTATCTCGGCCAGGGCGCCGTGACGTTGGTGGCGCCGCGGGCCGACAGACCCAGGAGCCCTAGGCCTCGGCCCTCCGTCACTGCACTTACTGACCGGCTGCTGCGGATCTGGTGGGCGAAATAATGAGGTACTTTAGTTTTATACCTATCTACAAGTAAAATTAATATTCACAATGGTAATTTGCATTTTCTGACGTTGAAGTGTAGATAGGTCTAATCTATTTATAATGAGATCTTTACAATTTGTAGATTAAGAATAAGTAGGTGTATCATCATCTGCCTAGCCTTTTCCCAACTTTTTTGGGGTCGGCTTCCAGTCTAACCGGTTGCAGCTGAATACCGACTGCCTATCTGACCTCCATAACCCAGTTACTGGGTAAAACGATATCCCTGGGTAAGACTGGTTGTCAGACTTTTGGGCTTCTGACGACCCGTAACAACTGTCAAAGATCTACAAATAACAGCCGGGACCAACGGCTTAAGGTGCTTTCCGAGGCACGGAGGAATCTTGGTATGAACAGATGATCACCCATCCACGGACCAACCGCGGCAAGCGTAGCTTAACCTGATCGATCGACCCGTGCGGCAGTTATTATTTAGCCACAAGCTCCCAAGAATAAGTAGGTGTATATATATATCTATACATGAATGTGTGCAGGTGTACGTGTATTGAGTAGATACCTGTGAAATACAGGCTCTATGTTGTGTTCATATAAAATAAACTTTTTTTTACCGATTTAGTTTGTATGATGAGGGCATTGTTTTCTCCGATTTGGAACTGTCTCGCCTCATCAGATCCGGTGACGTTCACCGACACGCGAAGCTTCGACGATGTTTTCATTGTTTCCGCGTACTGTGCCAACGAGTCCATCTGAAAAATTACAATAAAAGACCAGGTAATTTAGGATAATAACAGGTAAATTTTCTTCCGACAACCTATGTTTAGAATCTTGGCACTGAATTTATGTCTAGCGTGGGTACCCCGCAAGGTGGACTGATGACCTGTTGATATTCGTCAGAATCCGTTGGCTTCAGGAAGCACAGGAATAGTCGTTGCGGCAATGGTGTTGCGGAAAGGTTAGTGTTAACAGATGAACGACGAATGACGATAATGGCGAAATCCTCGTGTCAAGGTACTCCTAATTTAACTCCACCCCTCCAGTCCTCACCACTTCCGGGTTAGGGTCGTGCGGCAGGTACGCAATGGCGTATTTTAAGATTTGGCGCCCCTGGCTTATACGGTTCGCAGCCCCGTAATTTAACAAAACGAATTTAAAATAAATTAATGTGAGAACGAGCGAAGTAAACTCGAAAATAGCACCTGGGATCGATTAAACTCGAAAATAGCACCTCGGATCGATTAAACTCGAAAATAGCACCTCGGATCGATTAAACTCGAAAATAGCACCTCGGATCGATTAGATTTTGTTTTTACCAAACAGCTACTTTTTGACATAAGTATAAAAGCTTCACACAATTAAGAGTCTATAGGATTCAATATGCGAATATCACCCCGCCTCGGATAGGTTAGGTTTTCTTTTGATCATTCCTACAGATACAGTACCCGTATAAGTTACATCGTCAACTTATTGATAAAAGTTTCAAATTGAGAGAATCCAAGAGCAAGCAAAGTGAGCTTGAAAATTTTAGCACCCCGCCTTGGATTTCGTTTTTTTTACTATTCATACAGATGGTATTGATGTTACTTTGTCAACTTGTGCAGTGCATAAAAGCTTCAGAATAATTAAGAGATTTTAGAATACAAAAAGAGAGCGAAGCGAGCTCAAAACTTTTAGCACCCCGCCTCAGGTAAGTTTTTTTTTGACCATTCGTACAAATTAGAAGTTACCCTAACGCTAGTAGCTCTTGGCCTTAGGTTAAATACGCCACTGCAGGTACGCCGGAAGTAGATACCGCACCACGGGCGTGGCTTCCTCCAGCATTTGCGCAGGCCCCACGTGGCTGTGGTGGATCTAAGCTTTTGCCCTTCAGTACTTACCTGGACGAGCCCCTTTATTTAAAGCTCCACTTCTACTAGCTGCTAGTATAGTATTTCCGCCAGCACTCACCACTTCTGGGTCAGGGTCGTGCGGTAAGTACGCCTGCAGTAGATACCGCACCACGGGCGAGGCTTCCTCCAGCAGCCTCGCAGCCAGCATGGCGCGCAGTCCCCACGCGGCTGTGGTGGCCTCTAAGCTGTTGCCTTTAAGCCATGGGTTGCGCCACTCGTTGCCTGATAGAGTTCTTGACCAAAAGAGGGTGGAACCTGTGAATAAAACTTACTGTATAAAAATAGGCCTTCGTAGCTTTTTATTGGACACATGCTGTTAGTCTCTCCTTCTATTATTTTGCAACAGGGTAACCAGAATTTCTAGTATGTCTACGGAACAGAGACGCTGGTATCATTGGTGAAACAAAGTTGAATATAAACTCCACTTTAAGCTGAGCTATGGGAATGCATCGAAGTCATGGACTTGCGGCACAATGGTGACGCAGCGAAAAAGAAGAAGTAATACCCGGGCATCACAGAGTACATTTTAGATAGGGGGCATTACCGTGGCACATCGAGTTGGAGAAAGTAAGGTCACACAGGCATGCCGCATGAGTGACACCGAAATTCAAATTTGAACTTTTTCTAAACTGTCTCTTGACTCTTTTTCTACTTTGCCGTACTGTATGTGAATATGCAACTTTACCTGTAGTATTCGCGTATTTATCCATCATTTCCAAGGTTTGCGTAAGTTGTGGATGTCTGGTGACGGCTAATGCTCCTCCGACGAGGGCTAGCGAGTACGCGTCTAGTTCCGGGGACAAGTGTCGCGCTATGTAGTCCACTGCCTTGTTGATGTTGTTCTTGTATAGGACATCACTGCCCTGAAAATTTAAATGTATTCGTTTATGTAAATAATTCATGGATTTCTGAAAAGATTTTCAATATTCTCTATATTAAATAAAATAAAAAGATATTCTCCGATCCAATATTCAGTATTATCGATGACATTTCAGTTTTACCCTTCGGGGAATAATAATAAACGTTTGACAAACGCTCCTTCCCATAGCAGATCAATATTAGACAAAAGAGAAGTGTCACGCAAAGTGTTAAGCGATTCTGAAATATGTGTGGTGGTAAGAGTCAATTTGATCTACTGTATATATACCTAGGTACATACCGGCTCTGCACATGGTTATTATGGCAAGGTGTCAGTTTCTTTTTCCTTGGTGTACTTTAGTCTGGTGCAGCGCCACAAGCGCATACGCAGCTAGCGGCAGCGGCGCCTGCGCGTGCGGCGCGGCGCGCGTGGCGGGCTCGGCCGCGCGCCAGCTGCCGTCCGACACCTTGCTTTACCTTAGTCTGGTGCAGCGCCACAAGCGCATACGCAGCTAGCGGCAGCGGCGCCTGCGCGTGCGGCGCGGCGCGCGTGGCGGGCTCGGCCGCGCGCCAGCTGCCGTCCGACACCTTGCTTTACCTTAGTCTGGTGCAGCGCCACAAGCGCATACGCAGCTAGCAGCAGCGGCGCCTGCGCGTGCGGCGCGGCGCGCGTGGCGGGCTCGGCCGCGCGCCAGCTGCCGTCCGACACCTTGCTTTACCTTAGTCTGGTGCAGCGCCACAAGCGCATACGCAGCTAGCGGCAGCGGCGCCTGCGCGTGCGGCGCGGCGCGCGTGGCGGGCTCGGCCGCGCGCCAGCTGCCGTCCGACACCTTGCTTTACCTTAGTCTGGTGCAGCGCCACAAGCGCATACGCAGCTAGCAGCAGCGGCGCCTGCGCGTGCGGCGCGGCGCGCGTGGCGGGCTCGGCCGCGCGCCAGCTGCCGTCCGACACCTTGCTTTACCTTAGTCTGGTGCAGCGCCACAAGCGCATACGCAGCTAGCGGCAGCGGCGCCTGCGCGTGCGGCGCGGCGCGCGTGGCGGGCTCGGCCGCGCGCCAGCTGCCGTCCGACACCTTGCTTTACCTTAGTCTGGTGCAGCGCCACAAGCGCATACGCAGCTAGCGGCAGCGGCGCCTGCGCGTGCGGCGCGGCGCGCGTGGCGGGCTCGGCCG
Organism: Tiliacea citrago; assembly: GCA_963921375.1. Lineage (NCBI taxonomy): Eukaryota > Metazoa > Arthropoda > Insecta > Lepidoptera > Noctuidae > Tiliacea > Tiliacea citrago. The sequence continues at coordinate 15,979,451 of OY992786.1, read as the reverse complement.
CGCGCCAGCTGCCGTCCGACACCTTGCTTTACCTTAGTCTGGTGCAGCGCCACAAGCGCATACGCAGCTAGCGGCAGCGGCGCCTGCGCGTGCGGCGCGGCGCGCGTGGCGGGCTCGGCCGCGCGCCAGCTGCCGTCCGACACCTTGCTTTACCTTAGTCTGGTGCAGCGCCACAAGCGCATACGCAGCTAGCGGCAGCGGCGCCTGCGCGTGCGGCGCGGCGCGCGTGGCGGGCTCGGCCGCGCGCCAGCTGCCGTCCGACACCTTGCTTTACCTTAGTCTGGTGCAGCGCCACAAGCGCATACGCAGCTAGCGGCAGCGGCGCCTGCGCGTGCGGCGCGGCGCGCGTGGCGGGCTCGGCCGCGCGCCAGCTGCCGTCCGACACCTTGCTTTACCTTAGTCTGGTGCAGCGCCACAAGCGCATACGCAGCTAGCGGCAGCGGCGCCTGCGCGTGCGGCGCGGCGCGCGTGGCGGGCTCGGCCGCGCGCCAGCTGCCGTCCGACACCTTGCTTTACCTTAGTCTGGTGCAGCGCCACAAGCGCATACGCAGCTAGCGGCAGCGGCGCCTGCGCGTGCGGCGCGGCGCGCGTGGCGGGCTCGGCCGCGCGCCAGCTGCCGTCTGACTCCTGCGCCTGCGCCAGCCACGCCGCTGCGCGCCGGGCGGCTACAGGCTCCACTGAGATGTACCGCGAGCAGCGGGATAGCCAGCGAGTCGCTACGGCTGTCATCCTGCAAACAACACCTACATTATGAACTTGATCACAATAAAACACAAGCCTGTAAAAGCTGGCACTTTTGGTGACCTTTATAACAAGATCATAATCTCTTTTCGAAGAAAAGATTTTGTTTTGCTAGCGGTTATCTTGAATTATGCGCCTCCACGGCATGGACATGACCACGAGGAAGTGCGAGCTATTGGCAACTAAATGTTTGCTGGTCTCTGTTACTGTCGCAGCTACAGCAATATTTGAATTTTAGACAGAAAATAAAACGTATAAGAAGGAATGAGAACACTAGAAATATGAGAAACAGAATGTAAAGTTCACTCATCCTCCATAGAAAAGGGAGGATCCTCCGACCAGACGGGTGTTGTGTCTGGTGGGCAATTGCCCATTTTCCTGCTGACTGTATTTTTTTTTTAATAATCTGTGAATCCAGATCAAAATTTCTGAAAACGTTAAGGACAGTCTCTTAAGACCGTTTTCCTGTAGCTACAACGGTTAAGATAGCTGCCCTTACTGTCCCATCTCAAAAATCCACCCTGTATATGTATACTTAGTCACGCGGTAAACTCTGCTGGCACGATGCAGGGTTTTTCGTGACGTCAGTGTAATGCAAAGTTCACATATGGCGATATAAATACCGCCACATCACTCTCCGGAGACCGGATGTCGATAGTGGGCTGAGTCGTGTTATTGCGATGCTTACCAGGACCAGTTTAGGTTCCAGTAAGTCAGAACCGGGTGCCGCATAGTTCGCGGTGAGTCGGATCTGTTTGCGGAGATTCCCCAGTGAGTCGGGGTGGCGCTAGATTATGCTCCAGTGAGTCGGATGTTGTACAGCGCCGGGTTGAGTCTGACTACTGGCGTCGACCAAAAGTCGGTTGACCGGCTGAAGTGCAATGTGCTGTGCCAAGGTTGCTGATGAGGCTGAGGGTTGGGGGTTGGGGGACTTGTTCTTTCGTGTTTGTGTTCTTATTTCTTACGTTATCTTTACAGCAAATAAACGTATTTTCTTTCTTTTCTTTAGGGTGAGGACCAGGTATGCGCGGTTGTTGCATGCTGGTGGTCAGGATTCCCGTTGAACCCATGGGTGTTGGCTGGCTGTGTGACTCACCGCTCGTAAGCTTGAGGTAGTGATGATGATGACGTCACGGTAATGTTGTTGTACGAAGGCTGCGCTGACGTTCATGTTTGGGGTCACCAGTACACAGGTATGAGGAACAGGGTGTAAAGTTCACTTATCCACCGACCTCTATAGAAATGCGAGGATCCAGCGACCAGACGGGCGGATGAGCGGATCTGGCCGGCGACTGCCCGATTGATGTCGGGCCGTTGTATTCTAGTCGTGCGGTAAACTCTGCTTGCGCGATGTAGGATTTTGCATGACGCCGGTGTGATGCGTAGTTCATATCATCATCATCATCATCTGCCTAGCCTTTTCCCAACTATATTGGGGTCAGCTTCCAGTCTAACCGGATGCAGCTGAATACCAGTATTTTACATGGAGCGACTGCCTATCTGACCTCCACAACCCAGTTACTGGGTAACACGATATCCCTTGGTAAGACTGGTTGTCAGACTTTTGGGCTGTCAAAGATCTACAAATGACAGCCGGGACCAACGGCTTAACGTGCTTTCCGAGGCACGGAGGAATAGTAGGCGTAGTTCATATATATTATGGCGATGTAAATATCACCACAACACCATCAATGTAACCATTGAAAAAATAACCGTCGGCATGAAATATCGTCTATTGATACATATTCCTAGGTACTATTTTGTGCAAGAGATATAAACTTTCTACTCACCAAACGTCTCCCTCGGCGTCTACGTCTATTTCAGCCGCAAAAGATCCGTCAGGTCGTCGATACGCCATCAGACGTTGATAGCCAGTTGCTGCCAGCTCTCGTGCTTCCTTCGTCGTCGCTACTTCTTCTTGGCCGGAAGCCTGAATATCAGAGAAATATTTTTGTCTTAAAAACGTCATCTTAACATAATTATTTTTAGTTTCAGATACAATCTTATCATTTCCACAATCCTCACTGTCTGCATCATTGATCCCATTTTCAATCACCAGGTCGGTCAATATATTTTTAGACTTTTCCATTACGTGTTACTCAGTACCAGCCTAAAGATTGGATTTGTGCCTGATTGGTGGAAGTAGGCAAGTCAACCCTTTCCTCAGATTAAACACATAGGACTATCTGTATCTAAGCTTAACGTGATGTTTTTATGTAAATGTTATTATTGACCATCACCGGCTTCCAGTTTAACCGGCTGCAGCTGAATACCAGTATTTTACATGGAGCGACTGCCTATCTGACCTCCACAACCCAATAGTAAGATTGGTTGTCAGTCTTTTGGGCTTCTGACTACCCGTAACGACTGTCAAAGATCTACGAACGACAGCCGGGACCAACGGCTTAACGTGCTTTCCGAAGCACAGAGGGGTCTCGATATGTAAGGAATGGTCACCAATCCACCTACCGACCTCGTAGCGTAGCTTAACCTTCGATTGACACGTGCAGCTGATATTATATAGCCATGAGGGGCTCGTGGCTACCACAAAGTGATTAGGTACCTGCAAATAGTCAAGCAGCACACAAGCCAATGCAAGTGGCCTCACAGCATGCGCGGCGTCGGCGGCCGGCGCCGGGGCCTGCCGGGCCGCCTGCAGCGCGCCGGCCAGCAGGTCACCGCTCGCCTGCAAGGTCGTGGGCCCGGCCTTGATACCCGCAGGCACGTCCAGCGTTACGTTGGCTCGGGCGACGCCGCGACGAGCGTCGAGCAGACTCCATGAGAATAGGTCTTCTTCGTAGCCATCCTGTTTAGGAAATCGAATGTTACAAATATTGATATAGGGCGAGGTGTTGATTCTACGCAGGAGTGGGTTTGAACTTAAATTTTTTTCAAATAAATATATGACATGAATGAGGTGTACTCCGTTACAGTTGCAACTGTGAAGCAGCTGGTCACCAATATGGAAATTGTACTCTTAAAGTGACCAAGCAGCATCAATATAAGAGTCACAGGTCTTTATTGAATAGACGTGTCTGCGAAAAAGTAGATAAACACCTCATTTTTTTAATCTTGATTGTAAAACGAATTATAATATATAAATAGAATTGACCTTTTTTTTTTTTTTTTGGGTGGGAAATTATCAAATAGCTTCTCCCTTATCCCGGAGTGTCAGACTGTTATTGACTAAAACCCACCCATGTTCCTTCAGATGCCTGTGTGCCGGGGCCACGCTATGCTATCCCTTTAACCCTTTCGGACCCCGTCAATTGGTGCTGACGTCTCTTTGAGGCGCGCGTGGAACACGAGGCGCCGTCTACCCGGGCCTAGTCCTTATCGGACGGCGAGCTACCCATCGCTCACCGTCCGCAAGCCCGCGCCTACGGTGGCCGGGAATCGGCCTGCGATTCCCGACGCCCGGGGCGTCTCCTGCGGCGACTAGGGGCGCGAGGGCGTGGATTTTGCCTTTCCATCACGCGTTCCGCCTCCTCCTTCGCGAGCATTACTGTTTCGCAGAAGGAGGTGACGGCCTCCCATGCACTCTCGCTCCGAACCATAGCCTGAACCAGGGCCAGATGCGAGAGATCGCCGCCGCCGATCGCCTCCGTGAGGACACGGTGGTGCTCCGCCCAAGCAGGGCAGACCTCCACCGTATGTTCCACCGTGTCCTCCGGGCGATCCACACAGTGGTGACATCCGGGCGTTTCCTCCCGCTTTATAATAAACAGGAACCTCCCGAAACATCCGTGTCCGGTGAGGACCTGCGTCAGGCGGAAGGTGAGGACGCCGTGGCGTCTCTCCAGCCACTCCTCAAAGAGGGGACTTATCGCCACAATTGTGGCGTGCCCAGCGCTGGGTTGTGACAATCGCACTCTCCATGTCGCCATGAGATCCCGTCGGAGCTCCGCTCGCTGCGCTGCGATTTCTTGCGGCAGCGGAGTTATGCCCCGGAGTTTCGACTCTTCGCGCCACACCCAAATGTGCGCGAGGACTTTCGCCTCCAGATCCCATGGCGGCAGTCCGGCAAGGAGGCTCGCCGCCTCACGGGAGACCGTGTGGTAACCCCGTACCAGCCTGATGGCCATGACCCTTTGGGACGCGTTCAACCGTTGTGCTGGTCGCAGCCTCAAGGTCAATGACCCTGAGGTCAATGCTTTTAAGGTGCCCCTTGGTGTTCCTCCACCCTACTACTCCCTCATTCCACCGGGTGCCTAAGGCTTGATTAGACGATTGGTTTTTAGTGAAATTTTTCTAAGTCATACTGGTCTGCCTTGACGGTGTAGAGCGTCCATGTTTGCCGAAAGCAGGATAGATGACTTTTACGCAGTCATGAGAAAATCACAGGCGTCCTTTAATTAAGAACCGAATACATGTCATAAATCCACAAAGTCAAGGCTGTTAATGGAATGAATGGAATATTGAGGGCCATCTACATATGAGGTAAACTATTTCTTCGTGTATGGCAAATAATATTCCAGCACAAATAAAACTTATCTATTGTGTAATGTAATGTAATATTGATTATATTGATTGTTTTATTTGTAATCTGATTTATGGGTGAAATCTTTTTTATGGGTGTACGCCTGAATTAAAAATGATTTGATTTGATTTTCATAGTACTCCGATTCGTATCCTCTGACCGAAATTTCGTCTAAAAATCCTATAATAATGCCATATCGTGGCATCAGTGTGAATCTATAAGTTTTCTGTCTTCTTAGGTATACCTTGACTTGAATGGTCCTGAAGAGCGAGTCGGAGACACCGTTCCCAGTCGCCTCCACGATGACGGGCGCGTCTCCACTACGCACCGCGCTCACTAAGAACGCAGTGCTGATAGACCCACGTGCCGGGACTGTCACGCGGACACGACGGAATAACTCGATCTCTGTGGAAAATAGGTGGTTTTTGGAGTTTATTACTTAAGAATCGATTTTTATATAAGGCCGTATGGAAATTTTCTGAGGAGTGAAATTAATACAAGCGTTAACTCGAAAGCGTTGTTTTTCTGCGCAACGTACCATTCAAGGTGTAAACTCCAGTCATGCTTCTGAGCTGACACATTCACTTTTTTGTTTACATAGGAACCTACAAAAGTTCAGTAGAACATGCTGTTAAAAATAAGGGATAAAAAAACCAATAGTAGTAAAGGTGCAACTGGATTGCGGTCTTTCGACGTCCGCCAGCCAATTTCGGTCGCCTAAAACCGTAATCGATGGTCGATCGATGAACGTAATTCGGGCACCAGGCACCGCATTGGATCAATCTGAACGGTCAAAATACGTCCACTGCTGGACATAGGCCTCCCCCAAAGGGGAGGTTTGACATAATCGCCACGCTTGGCGAGCGGGTTGGGGATCGCAGTATGGTGTAAAAATGCATTGAAAACGCTGCTGTCCATTCTCTAGTAAGTCCCTTAGTCGCCGTTTACGACACCCACGGGAAGAAATATGGCAAACGTTATCGATCAACCACAATTCGTCGTCCACCGTGTTGATATTGACTGCAAAACTTCTAAACTATGTACTTACTTTTCGCTGAATCGAGTTCGTTATCGAGAGGTTCGAATTCGAAATATTGATCGCTGTTGTAGAAAGTGACCTCGACGGACGTGTCGACTGCTAGCGTAGTCTTCAAGATAATCACCGCAGCCACAATTTCTCCCTTTTGTAACGTGGCGGGCAGTTCGGCAGCCATAGACAAGGGGACGGAGGTAGTGAACTTTTGAGGTGAAGCTAACCCAAGGCCTAGGGTCGGGTGCACGGAAAACGCGCCGATTGAGAACTCGCCCGGAGTTACTGATGTCCAACGTTCCTTTGCTCCATTTCCATCGTTTCTGTGGGTAATTAAAACATTTTGTTATTTGGACGCAACCAACTCCTTATACATGTCATGGAGATTATTATTGATCTGAATGAATGGATAATTTTCAAATCACTGATATGCCGTAAGTGTATCAAGAGATATCTGAAATATATCATACTAGCTGCGCCCCGCGGTTTCACCCGCGTAATCTCGATCCCGTAGGAATATCGGCATAAAAATCAAATAAATTTTATCAAAATTGGTCCAGCCGTTTGAGCGTGAAGAAGTAACAAACATACACACACTCACAAACTTTCGCCTTTATAATATTAGTGTGATACATGTAGCCGTAACATTACCTGGAGCTAAGTTGGCTTCACAAAGAACTGGGGATTTTTTTTTTTTGCTTTATTAAAAAGAATCAGGTTCATAATAATTAATTACAATCTAGCCTAAGCAATCTAACCTAAATAATCTAACCTAATTTTTTATGTGATACTTATTTTAAAACTTAGAATAGTGTTTATATATTGGGACTAGGCATTATGATTACTTGGGCCTATAATTAAACCTTTTGAAAACCAATCAGAAGGCGTTATGAATAGAAATAAACATTATAATCTGTTGGATTTTTTTTTCTGAAAATCAATGAAATAATCAAGTTACCCGATAGTAAGATTGGCGAGCATCCAGGTAGGTTGTGGAGATACCGTGAGGTAGTATCTCGGTGAGGGTGGCGGCGGCAGTCGACTGAAGGCGTAGGGGCCCGCCTGCGGGGCGCGCGTGCCTGTCTCTAGGAGAGCCGGCGTTGGATGGGAACCTGCAATGAGCAGGATTACTTAGTAAATCGTTCTTTAACTTTCTGTATTAATACTCGTACCTACCTCAAAAGATTAGCAACAGGTGTAGTTCATCCACATTTCGCCGTTAATCCTATAAATCCCATGACATAAGGCCTATATTGCCATCGACTGAGTACAAATCTATACTTCTCTCTTTCTCTCTCAGTCCGAAAAAAAATCCTTAACAATTTTCCCGGCAGGGACATCGAACTCAAAATTCATGCAATGCAGTCGTTTACTTTTATATTATAAGGATTGGATAGGTAACTGTTAGAACTTAGAGGGCGTTTGTGAACTACCTCGTATTCGGTTCGTATTCATGATTCGTGAAAATACGATTTGAAGTAGCCTTCATAATAAATGGATGGTTATTTTTTTGTTTGTCTGTCTTTGCACTGCTTCGTTTTCGTTGTTTTTATATTCGTAAATTTCTCACATCGAGTCAGTTTTTATGGATCGAAGTAGCCGTCATACTTAACATACCTAGGCGTTTTGTGCACTGACACGTATTCGTGAATTTTAGTGGAGATGGCCAGTACTGATGGACGCCAAAAAATATAAAAGCAGGATAAAAAAAATAATACCATGAGACCTACTGGAAGAGGAGCAAAATATTGTTTAAATGTCGGGAAAAATAATTTGGAGTCGAAAAAATCCGTAGTAGTGCTACTCTTTTATTACATAATCTAAATGTAAACGCTTCAACAGGAAAAATGGCGGCTGGCAAGCTAGAAAAGACGAATTTTACCGGTGAAACTTTTCAGTTGAAAATGAGGTCGTTTTTCGGAATTTGTCGAAAAAAAAAGGAAAAATCTGTATTTAGCTACAAAAAAAAATATAGCTTACTTGAAACATAGTTCATGTGTCCACCAAATTTCGTGAAAAAAAAAAATTTTTTCTATAGGGGTCAACTTTCTTTGCTAATCGCGAAAACCCGTTAACGTTCACCCTTCTCCAATTTTTCGACTCCAAATTATTTTTCCCGATATTCGGCCAATATTTTGCTCCTCTTCAATAGGTGTAAAAAAAAAAATTCTCAAAAATGCATCAGCACTGGTCTAATGATGCAAAAGCTGCACATCATTCCTACGAAAACCTTCCTTGCTGTTCGGAAAAAAACTCGAATACGAGGTAGTGCACATAATTACATCCAAACGGAAAGAAATTAGTAAAAATGAATTACCATCTGGGCCACCCTTAACGACTACGCCGTCTGTTAATATGATAACGCCTGCGTTCTGAAAATAACAATTTTGTTGTATATCGTAAATTTTTGTTTATGGTATTTCGAAAATATCCGGAAGCAAGTGAAATACTTACTTTGAAAACATCGGAAGCTGTGTATCCTCCCAAATCCAAGCCCATTCCGGGCAGATGGTCTTCGTTTTTGAATACTGAATGCGATAAACCGCTAAAGCTTTCTACTTCGCGCTCAATCTGAGAACAAATATTTTGTTAAGGAACGTTTGTGGATGTTTTGTTCAGCTCTTACAGAACTGAACAACGCCTAAGGCACAAATATATAATTTGAATGATTTTTAAATCTGTTATTACGCCTTCATAATTATATTATGCAAGTAAGTTATGCAAAAAAAAATAGGTTAAACTAGAACGCATACATCAATTCTGTATGTGGATATTTAAGTATTGTAGTAAAATACTTTATGAAATAAATTCAGGAAGTAATGTCTACCCAAAGCATAAAAACGATAAGTATTACTTTCAAACTAATTAAGAATTTTTCATGATTTTGTTTGTATGAACAGACTATTTTATTATCTACTAGCTGCGCCCCGCGGTTTCACCCGCGGGAATATCGGGATAAAAAGTAGCCTATGTCTTAATCCAGGGTGTCAGCTACCTCCATACAATTTTTTGTCAAAATTGGTCCAGCCGTATGAGCGTGAAGAAGTAACAAACATACACACACACACACACACTCACAAACTTTCGCTTTTATAATATTAGTGTGATAATTCTGTGATTATTTCAATTATTTCAAATATTCATTATTGCGTTACAAAACAAAACATTCTTTATTTTTCGGTTTCATAAAACCGAACAGCGAGCGGCGGCGCGGGCGGCGGCGTGGCGTGAGCTCGACGCGCATTTGTATGGTAAAGGTCAACGGTGATTACCCGACCCTTAACTAAACAAATAACTTACCGTGTGCATATCAAGTCCATTTCCGAGTCCATTATGGCTAGCAAGTCCAGCTTGTATGGCGTTCATGTCTTCTGCTAACAACGCGACATAAGCGCCCGCGTCGCCCGATACGCGCAGTTCTACCAACGTGTTGGGCTTTGTGGCCGCGCCGCTGCTTGATACAGGGGAGACGGTGATCTGTGAATTAGAAATGACTATGAGCAAAGGTGACGGTGGTGGTGGTGGTGACGACTTTGGGAGATTAAAGGATACTTCACAAAAATGTACACAAAAGTCTTTGTGAAATCATAATTACCTTCCTGGCACCAAAATGATAATGAGAAATTATGTCAATAATACTTAGTTGTAATAAAAAGTGCTTTGCTGAAATATTTATTCCAAACTTATTGTTTTTTACGAGATATTTCGATTAAAAGTTAATTGTTAGTTTAAAGTTAATTGGAGCGTAATTTCAAACACTAATCAGCGCAAAGTGACGTCACCACTACTTGGTCCAAAAATGTTTACTTTTTAGGGTTCCGTACCCCAAAAGGAAAAAAACCGAACCCTTATGGGATCACTCGTGTGTCTGTCTGTTAGGCTGGCTGGCTGTCTGTCTGAATTGAATCTACTGCACCGATTAAGTTGAAATTTGGTACACATATTAATTTCTGTGACCCAAACACGGACATGTAATGTAAATAAATATATTTTGAAGGGGGTCACTTTTGGGGGCACATTAGGGAAAAATAAAAAGTTTTGCAAACTGTGCCGTGTGGCATAATATTATCAAATGATGATTGTTGTAAGGATTTCAGGTAGGTAAATACTTATTTTGTAATTTTAAAATAAATATTTTTTAAATTATTTAAGATTCCCCCTTTTTCTCCGAAACTACTGCGCATAAAATCTTCAAAAAAAAAATACAGGAAATAGTTCTTTACTTATAGATTACAGGAAAACCTATAAAAAGTCTATGGTCTTAAAATAACATGGTCAATCTCCCAATATCGTGTGTACAAACTTACATTTGCGTGTTTCTCGGCTACAATGTTAAGTTTGTTCTTGGGATATTTTTTTTTTTAATGTTTCCCCACACTAGGATTTTCTCCTGTATCGTGGGTGCAATTACAAAAATTTTAACTCACATACGCAAGCAGCCAGACCCGGAACAACTAGGTACTTGCAGGTCATACAAATATTTGTTCCGTGCGGGAATCGAACCTTCGACACGCAGCGCAGCAGTCAATCGCTTAACCACTGCGCCAACCGTGTCGACAAATAAAAATAAAAACATCCCAACTACGGAACCCTTCATTATGCGTGGTCCGACATGCACTTGGCCGGTTTTTTTGTTTATGATATCTTTACGTAAGCCTTACCTAAATCTCTAGCATACACTAAAAAAAAAAAGGCCATGCAAGTTCCCCATTGCTAACATCACTCAAACTGTCACTTAATTGCTAGTCTACAGCACATTTGAGCACATACATCGTTTTGCAGCAGGTTGCCTTGCGGAGCATACACAGCGGCAGACAGCAGGTTGTTGACGTCGAGGCGCGGGTACCATGCCACCAGCACGCAGCCCGGAGACATGCGTGACGTCACCGATACTGTCACGTCCACACTGCGGCGAGCAGGACTCAACTGTGGAAAGAGAAGAGGATATAATATATAATTAATACATTATATATACAATCCAAGGTGGAATTTTGTCTTAAATTAGTATAATATTTAGAGTTTTTAAAGAATTTTGCTTTATTTGTAATGGTATAGCGTTTTCTCAAAGCTATAGCTTTCAAGATTAATTAATTAAAATAATGTTTTTTTTTTATTTGCGATGGGTTTGCTCTTGACCTTAGTCTAGGTCAGAGGTGACAGGGACGAAGTCGAATATGGAGTGAGCTTACCCAGAAGAAGCCTGTTCACTCTCACTTTGAAGAGATCAGGGTTGTATGCGTTCGGAAACACAGACGCAGGCAGAGAGTTCCACTCTTTTGCTGTGCGCATTATGAAAGCCATTTGGAAACGCTTATGCTTAAGCTTTATGTATGCTATAAGATTGTCCGATTCCGTATGGTGCCGGACGTAAAGAATAGCACCACCCTATTTCTTCCCGTGGGTGTCGTAAAAGGCGACTAAGGGACTTACGAGAATGGCCAGCAGCGTTCTCTATGCATTTTAACACCATACTGCGATCGTCAACTCGCCTGCCAAGCGTGGCGATTATGGCAACCTCCCCCTAAATTGCGGAAGGCCAATGTTCAGCAGTGGACGTAACTTATAACATTATAGCACACATTTTTTAAGGAAGCACTGATTTCAGTGCTTTTAAAAAACAGGGACCCAATAGCCTAACTTTTAATGCACGTACTGACAAGCGAGATGTGATTGTGGGATTTCAAATACTCGAGTTCATACTACTAAGTTAAAACTAGAGTTTAAACAACTAAGATCATTCGTAGTATCCTTAATTAATAAAATACTGACCTCAACAGTCTTAGCGACAATGATGTCTCCTCGTCCAATAACTGCGTAGTGCACCATGTCCATGGGTTCAGTCGCGGTGATGCGCGCACGCATCTCATCTCCCACACCGGTGCCGCGCGTCAGTATCTCAGCCGTCAGGAACTGTCCGAAGGAGTACTCGCTCCTTTGTACGTTGACCACGCGTTCCGATACTTCTTTGTATTTTACCTGTTGGTGGAAAAACAAAATCATTGCTTGAGATTCGATGTAGGGCAAATTCCACAAATTAAATGCTATCTGTGTGTAGGAGTTAGGGAAGAGTTTGTGAGCTTGAATGATTTTTCTTATTGCAGCGCAGCGCGCCGAACACGGGCGAGCCCAAGATGTTTGTGACAAGACATGATAAATCATGTCATGTCAATTTGTACTAGCATTTTATGACAAAACAGTTTTATCGCTCAAACTGTGATAAAATGTGTGACTCAAGTCATGTCACAGTTGACTGTGCTCGCCCCGCTGTTCTCCGTAGACATAGCACCGTACAGCACAGCTCGTTCTAATGCATAATTAAACGATCATCCTCCAGTAAGTATGTAGATGATAAAATAGTACAGAACCTTTAGTTCAGACGATTTGTGTATACAGGGTGGAATTTTGCAATGCCACCTGGAGGGAAAGTACTCTTAATACTGCAGATATAAAATTTTACTCAAAGGAAACATTCCTTTATTTTTGAATAGAAAGCATACTGCATTCAAAGATTTTCGAAAATTCTCTTCTCCCACACCCGGGAATCGAACCGGCTAATATCTGAAAAAATTATACCCTGTACTTTTATTGCATCGATCGTTAGGGTCAATTATAAGGATGAAATCTCTCTAACAAACATGATAAATTAAATGAAAGGAAAACCAGGAAATCTGAAGTTACAAATTCAATGAGTCAAGTTAAAGCTCTTTAACTAACATCCATCTTTTGTAATGCAGACTCCTTTGCGACATACTCGCAGCTGCGTGTATGAGGTAATTTAAATATGGAATGTTAGATTAAAATTTGAAAATTTGATTGTCATAGTTGTTATTCACATTTGGTTGTTTTTACAACTCATTTCACATTTTGTCTCACGGTGAAAATGGCTTATCAAGAACAGTTTGATTTAATGGAAGCTTATTTTTTAAATAACAAAAACATGAATCTAGCTCTGCGGTGGTATGGAGAGAGATATCAAGACCGACAGGCACCAACTCGGTTCGTATTGAAGAGAATGGTAGAAAATTTAAAGAATACGGGTGGTTTCAAGAAGAGACGGCAAACTATTCAGCAAAACTATTTCGATTTTGAACTAGATGTTTTAACATACTTTGAATCATTTCCAAAGGCTTCAAGTAGAGATGCTGCACAATCAGATGGCCTGCGAGATCGCCAGATCTCACCCCATTAGATTTTTTTTTGTGGGGATATGTAAAAAATCAAATTTACATGAAATCTTATGCGAATGACAACGAGTTGAGAGTTGAAGTTCAGAATACGATTTATAATATTCACCACATCACTTTATTAAAGGTTACTAGAAATGAATTCGTTAAAAGAATAAATTTGTGTATCCAAGAGAATGGAGCCCATTTCGAGCAACTAATTAGTTAGTTTACCATTTTTTGTAAATAATTAAATTAATTTAAAATTTCCTGGTTTTCCTTTCATTTAATTTATCATGTTTGTTAGAGAGATTTTATCCTTATAATTGACCCTAACGTTCGATGCAATAAAAGTACAGGGTATAATTTTTTCAGATTTTAGCCGGTTCGATTCCCGGGTGTGGGAGAAGAGAATTTTCGAAAATCTTTGAATGCAGTTTGCTTTCTATTAAAAAATAAAGGAATGTTTCCTTTGAGTAAAACTTTCTATCTGCAGTATAAAGAGTACTTTCCCTCCAGGTGGCATTTCAAAATTCCACCCTGTATACTGTTAGTTTCAGTGTCATAAATATTACTTAGGTACCCAATGTTAATAACTACGAGATTCGTCAAACAAAGAAGTTACAAGGCGGTACCTATTAAGGAGAGCCGTACGCAAAATACCCGCTTTGACGTGAAGTTGCGGACACCCGCCGGTATTACCTAAGACCTACCTAAGAAGAGCCAAATAAAATAGAGGAATTGCTACGATATACACAAGTTCCTAATAGAAAATATAAAATCCTACCACTAAGTTGAGCGTCGAGTTGACGTGTGCGTTGTCCGCCACGAGGGTGTAGGTCGCGATGCCTTTGCTCAGCGCCACGGTGGTGACGTTGACCGGAGCTCCGTCGTCCCACAACCGTTCCACTGTCACGTCCCCATCCGTGGACATCACTTGCCCAGAGGGATCCACTACTTCGATCTGTCAACAGAGAAGGTTTTTTTTTTCGGTTATTGGCAACTGTGCCGATGTCGACTATTCTGCCAGCGTCATGGTATTTAACTTTTATTAAATACCATGTATTGCCATTTATGTTTTAGTCAGAATATAAAAGACGTCATGAGTCACTAGGATTTCCTGTCCTCTGTCTGAGTCCGTCAATTGCTTGTTTTGACCATGATTTTGACTAAATCAAACAAATGTACTCGACTCGGAACAAACATTCTAAAGATTATCGCAAAGGTAAATATTATTTTTTCCAATGTCGCATACGACAACCAACCGACCTCTACAATGTTATAAGAAAGACTTGTTCAAGTGCCAATTCAGCAGAGAAGGACAATATGGAAATAATAGAGACGAATTATCATAATTCTGATATTATGCATATTTACCTGTACGATATAAGGCAGAGTCGGCTTAAAGTATTCAGGTGCTGACACTTTCAGTCTATAAGGTGTTCTCAACAGCAGTATTCTAGAAGTAACATTCTGTTTTATCAGCGTATCTTTCTCCTCAATCACAGCTTCCACAACCAGTGGCCTTGCGGCATCCTCAGCCAGGTCTAGGTCAGTTTTGAGGTCGAACGTTACTTGCGCCTGACCGTTGATGTCGATCACTTTCCTAGTTGGTGATGCGACCACCGGTTGTAAGACATTCGAGAAGAACACTGGGTAGGAAGATATGGTTAGTTCACCACGAACTGGTAAACCGTTGAAGTGCCTGAAAGTTATTTTTAAATTACTTAATACATCTTGCTTCTAAATTCATGCAAAGGTCGCGGATGCTAATTAGGTTCTGCGAAGCAAATAACGGAGGTAACATTCTGATTCACTACGAACAAGTACGGTCAGTAAATAAATAGGTAAACATTGTTTTTATGTCAGTAAAAATTTCCTTCAATGAAATCTATTATAAAAACAGCTAATTCGATGCTTATTCAATAATGTTGTTCAATAAGGTTTTTTCTGAAATTATTGCTGCTTGATCGAAATGTGCTGATAAAAACAGACAACGTTGCGTCTACAAACGGTTCTTGCTTATTTACGTAATGATTATTCTATTGAATTCGAGTGATGAGTTTTTCTGTAATGTAATGAGAAAAGACAGCTTTCGCTGTGGAAATTCCTTTGTTTAGAGGAATGCTGAGAAAAATTAATTCCAGATGATTAAAGAACACTGTGTTGTTTTTCACAGCAAACCCTATTATTTGGAAGAAAGTGTCTGTATCGATACAAACGATAAAACGGAGCAGCGTTGTATTTTGCCACTTGCATCGCCAAACGCGTTCTGCATAAAAGTACTCCGCAGTTAAACTAACGCGCCGCTACAGTGCGCTTGTATTAGTAGCGATACAAACACAAGGCTCATCTTCTGAACACATGGCATAGGTAACTAGTTGAGATAACTGTAACATTTGGAACGCGTCTTTGTTGCGTAATAAGCGCGTTGACGGCGCGTGAAAAGTTGTCGTCTTCATTCGCCCTAAGAGTTAGTTATTAGCTAGAACTCGAATTCGTCACAGAGTAAAAATTTTGTTCCGAGTAATTTGTTCAGCTACGATTTAATTAGGAGTAATGATAAGTCTTAATCAATTAGAAATAACTCTCGATAATCCAGTGTCTATAATATTCAAATTACATAAAATTCGTATTTTAGAACATATTACGTGATTTTGAATAACAACTCGGCTGACACCGGATTCTTTAATAGGAAACTTGTTCTCGTAAAAGTTCGTTCTTGGACATAAATCTCGACGACTTGTTTTTTGAATTCATTAAAACATTCACAAAAAGAAAATACGTAGATAATAAAATAAGTATGTATTCCAAAATTACTAAGGATCTTTGAATAGTATCGCCATCCTTTATTTGTCGTGGTTCAGAATGTCAAAGAGATATTTACTTAGCGGTGACGTTGATATCGACTCTGCCATCGGTGAAGAGAACCTCCTTGGGCATATGCATCTCCATGTTGAACCTCGGCTGCACATAGTCCGCGACCAGCACTCGGCGCGAGTACTTCTGCCCACGAGCCTCCACCTGCACAAGTTATGCAAACGTAACACCTATCTGTAAGGTCATCTTCGAGTGGGCGGTCCGTTTTTAGAGTTATGATTTCGAGGCTAATCGCAATTTCCGGTGTTATTCTAGCAAAAATCTATTTAAATTAGTTTAGTTTCCTGAGTGTTTAAAAGCAATTAAGCGCCAGCCAAATATGATTGTGGCGCTGTTTTTTCTCTATGAAAAATTAAAACAGAACTATTAATTCGCCTACGTATGACTGATAATGAAGAGAGGTTGGAAAAACCTGGAAAAACTTACAAGTGTGGGTATCAAAGGAAAAAGATCACAACCACCACCTCATAGGCGACTTTGACCTGGATTTTAATGATACGAACAGTCCAATATAAAACACCCAGCAACATCGATCCTCAGTAATAATTAAGCTAATGGGGACCGAACAGCTATAGATAAAGTCGTACAAATACCTACCTGCTATCAAATTTATTTTAATATTTAATTGATAGGCACTGAGACAATATAAGGAAGTGACAACCAGATACTGCGTAATTGCTGTTTTCCTTCTCAGCTAGAGTAATTACATATTCATTTATACATCAACTTCTTTACCCATGTCTTCGCATGGGTGAAAAATTACATTTGCTCAGATTTAACATAATATTATGCAGCCGACCGTACTTAGCAAAAATGTTAAAAATGAAAGTTTCAGTTGTATATCCGTTATTTTTTTTATATGCTGTAGCCGTTTTTTTATAACAATAAATAAATACATTATTATTTAAGTACCGGTAAAAAGCAACTTTTTGTGAACGTATGTCCTTTTGTGAAGCGAGGAGGCATTTGAAGTCACCTCGTCTTTCTATCATATTTCTTTGTAGTATTAGTTAAAGTATCTCTATATATCTAAGTGTTTACTCCCTACTACTACTACTGTTAGTTTGTAGTTACTTATTGCGGAAAATTACCTGTATAGTCCATTCTCCAAGTGCAGGTTCATCAGCGAGTAGTAACTCTTCAGTGAGCACTCCCCGGTCTAGTTCAGCGGCTGCCCACTGTCTGATAGGCGAACCCCCGGTGTCCAGCACACTGACATCTACAGTCGTCGACAGCGGCAGCAGGTACCTGCGCGAGCGCACAGGTCAACGACCGCCTCGTAATCATACGTAATCTTACGCGCACGGGCTCTCGTACGATGGCACAGAAAACGAAAGTGTCTTGCACTTATGAGTACTACCAAATTCTTCGTTAATGCTCTTTAAATCGCATTTTCCTCGTTAAATGGAACAAGGACACAGGTGTTCTGTGATAGGAAGGTAGTCAAACAATCGATTGATGTGTTACGCATTAACAATTGCGTTAATGTTTTGTTTAACTATGAAGATAATTAAACTCGTGACCTTAACGTATGTTTTATAGAGTCAATCAAGCCTGAAGCGTATCTATTTGATATGAACATTAATGTCTAATGACCAGTATCTACTTACTTGGTAGTTACTTTGTGTAATGATATTACACTTGTTTAAGGCGCTGACAAGAGGCAAATGATAAAAGTAGGCTTGTCTTAAACAAAAAAATTGCCAAATCTATATAGTTTGTGGTAGCCCAAAAAAAAAATGTTATTCTTGAACATATTTTTCAAATTTGTTTGTTACCAAAACAACACGTTTAGAAAAAAAAAATCTCGACACAAACGGTAAACTAATCCTTTACTTTGAGTTTAAATTCAAAATATTATTATCTGTATTAAATATCAACGTACGGTTGGTATTTAATTCATAACAAGAACGTCTTATTTGTACGCAGAACTTGGTTGTTTTTTATTTTCGATTACTCAACTCATTTTTGAGTAAATAAATAATTGCTTCATATTTTGCAATCAATTACAAGCTTTGTGTCATCGCGCTTCTCTTTCTTTTGTATGCAGTCTTACAGTGACAGCGGTTTACCTGTTGTCAGCGTCTTAATTGTCAGAAATATTTAACTTTTTCAGTAACTTATGTATTCTAAACTAGCTGTGCCCCGCGGTTTCACCCGCATAAATCTCAATCCCGTGGAAATATCCGGATATAAAGTATCCTATATCCTAATCCAAGTCATGGTCTACCGATGTGTCAAATTTCATCCAAATCCGTTCAGCCGTTTTAGCGTGAAAGCGTAACAAACAAATTCACTTTCACATTTATAATATTACTAGCTAAACCCCACGGTTTCTCCCCCATAAGTCTCGGTCCCGTGAGAATATCGGGATAAAAAGTATCCTATGTCCTAATCCAGGTCATGGTGTACCCATGTGACAAAATTTAATTTCAATTCGTTCAGCTGTTTTAGCGTGAAACCGTAACAAACATACAAACAAACTTAGTTTCGCATTTAAAATATTAATAATAATTTAGAACTAGGATATTTCAGACATACACCATACAAAACATGAATGGCAAAAGTTTATGTGAAAATAAATTAGACCCTAGTATGTTTTGAATAGAGTGGGTAGAGGAGGTACACTTACATTCACTTTAGGACGTCGGACTGTGCGTGGTTGTTGTGTAACTTTAAAATAGCTTTACGGATAACAGTAAACCCGCTGATAACATCGATCGCCCATTAGAAATCGCTTCAGTATTTCTTGGTGGCAGTAAAACCAATCGTAAAGATACGTTACAGAAGATACAGCTATAAAGACACAATTTTCTTACTTGTCTAAAGCGATGACCCTAAAGTTAATAGTGTCTCCGGGCTGGTAGACACGTTTGTCAGTCTGCACGAAGATGGCGAAACTGCGCGGTTGGTAGAGCAACGGTGACGATGAGGAAAATAGCGGGCCTGAGGTTGACCGCGCCACCAGCGAGTACTGCCCTGGTCCAGGGTCACCGATCTACATCAGGTGCAACAGATTTGGTCACGTTTTCTTGTGGGAGAATCAATCGATTCTCTTCCACGAGAATACATGCAACGGTAATAGCAATTATGGTCAGTTATTGGTTTGGTGAAGTTGATGTGACATACATGTAAAGATTGCGCATGACCTATTGCACTACGGAGGTCTGAAATGATTGTACCAAATCTATAATGTAGGTAACATCAACTTTTTTACTTTCAAAATGGTGAATTGATCTACATTTCAAGAAGCAATTTCTACGTTACTACAATAATGTCCAATTCCAATGTCTATTTTATAACGTAGTTGACATACTCACTTCAAGTTCTACGAGCCTGGTGGCAGCAGCTGGAACCTGAACTTCTCGTCCCTTGGTGAACTGCTCTCCATTGGCACGGCGACCCTCTACGGCGACATACAGGGTGTATGCCCGGGAGCCGCCTGCTATGGCCACCGTGTATGAATTGTAAGGACGCAGCAGTCGCGGGCCTAGCACTGATATACTGCGAATTAAATTAAAAGTATGATGATTTATTTAATAAAAATTAATAGGTAGGTATTTATCACAGCATCCTGTAGTTTTCACAATAATATTCTTTATCCATAAGTTTTACATTTCAAAAACTAAGAGCTTGTGTGCATACTGTATTTTACTAGATAATTAAATACGATTAACGGAACCTCTCGCTGTACGTACTGCTAGACTATTTAGTTCCTTTTAGGGGTCGTAGAAATTACAGACAGTTGCTCGACATTCCTGCCTACATAAATCGTAAGATGGCGCCATTATACATAATTATACATATATATGTGCGACATCATTTCCTTTTTAACTCATAAAGCTTGTAAAAACAATAGAATTGAATGGAATTTTAATTCAAGCATTGGATTATTTTATTAATTCATGTTCATTTTGTAAAAAAAAATAGGTTTTGGAGCTGAAAATTAAAATAACATTGGTCCAAGTGAATTACCAGACTCGCAGACCTACAGAATATTAAACATCATAAAAGTAGAAAGATATTGTTTCTAAAGTTTCGGCTTTTGGAGTATTGAGATAATCCATCTTTGCCAGAGCTTTCAATTTATTCAAACAAACAAGGATTTTTTTTAAGAGTCATCCTTTTTAGCATTGCGTAGGACATTCATTTATGATTAATTATGATACAAAGTATATAGATGACGTATCACGTAACAATTTTAGTCACATCTGAAATTAATATTTACATTATTAATGTAGAAGATTTTATTGTAAAACTCACCATTGTACTAGAAGCGGCGCTGTCAATGCTACTACGAAGTAGTATAGAATTATTCTATGAGTCATCTTTCTGAAATAAAATAATTAACATAATGTATGAAGAGGGAGATGATTACAAAGTATCAATTAAGTTTCTTCAAACTTGCTTTTGTTTTTCGGTGTGTTCGTAACTTGGACCAAATAAAAAGGTTTCGTAATTATCAAGAATACCAAAAACTGGAGGTTGGAGCGATGTTAAATAAAGTTAAAACATTTTTATGTAACGACTTGTTGTGTCTTCTCATAAGCAAATCTCTACCTACTTATAAAAAGCCCGCAGCAATCGATTGCTTTCCTTTCCTTGTGTATTTTCTTCATTATAATCTTATCCTTGGAATTCGAGCCTTTAACATAACCTTGTGTTTGTACCTACGGTTGACAAAGAGGGAATACATATTGCCAATAACGCGTACTTACCCTCCTGCTTATAACTATTCCGTTTTCATGTAAGTACGTGTATTTTGTTCGTGTATTCTTATACTTGAATATCACTTGGGATTCGAGCCTTTAACATAGGCTTGTTTGTGCCTAAGGTTCCCAAAGACAGATTTAATTGCCTATAACAGTTTGTACCTACCCATCTACTCGTATGTGCTACAACAATTCGGTTTTCAATATACAAAACATCTTTACAAAGATTGGCAAATAATTTAAGCTTGTTATTAACTTCCTACACTTGCTTACGTTTCCATGAAGGGAATCTTGACAGCCGCAGCCTTCTGAATGGTCACGCTCTATATGGTCAACATTAAATTGGACTCCATTCATGTAACGTTTAAACATATCTTTTATCTTCGTATATTCGTTAATGATGTTCTTGTGTTGTGTAATAAAATTGATGATTCGTTATTAAATTGTTTGTCTTTATAGCTATTGGTTCAATAAACTAGCGATTTTGTACGTTTAATTTATTCTGCTTATTGATTTTGTGCATAATAATATTGATTATGTCACACACTACAGGTAGGTACAGTGCCTTGCAACTCATTAACACAAGTGACAAGATATGTTCGAGAGACGTGGGTGAGCTGTTTGTTCTGAATCATGAATGTATAGTATTCACATATTTATCATACATATGTACAACTGTGTCCTTGCGTTGTTTCTGACTCACTATGTCAACATTCGCGTGGGCGGAACAGCCTGTTCATCCTATATGGTAAAACAGCTTAATTCTTAGAAGAGTTTAGCACAAAAACAATCGGGGTTTATTTTTTATTTCGTCATGTTAAAAATGGTAAACTGTCGTTTTAAGTTTAGATACGGTACTCAATCTGTACAAAGACACAACATGACAAATGAGTGTATTGTGGTAAGAAACTTTCTCTGAGCCCACGACATCGCTCGAGTTGTGCAGTGTTTACCTCCTCGGACAACAAAACAATCGCTGCAATAGCGCTATTAGAACAGTGCGTGACTTTACATCGTGCCCACCTACTTACAAAAGCTATCTTACCATAAACATTTTTACATGACAATATATTTTAGTTACCATTCTTAGTAGTAATAATAAAAATGTTTTAACTTGATGTTATTTAAAATCTCGACAATCAACGTGTGTAAAAATAGAGATTACGTACACACCAAATTAAATTCAACTGAACGAAGTTGAAGCTCACCTTTTGGGTTCTAAAGTTACTGTTCTTGTATCACTTAATTAAATATAACTTATCACTATATCACAGATCGTTTGATTCGGGTGCACATAGTTTGTGTAGCGTGACGACGCGACACAGTCGGCGCGGGGTGCACTGTACAACTAACAATAAGCGTTGCGGAGTGAGGCAGCGGCGCCTACGCACGCGGGTGGGGCGCCGCGAAGCCTTGCGAAAATTCACCGCCACAGTACCTGTGCACTGCACCTACTCGCACTGTGCAGCGTAGCTAGAGGTTTCTCTATTGATGCCATAACGTTAGGGCAACGACATCGATCTATACCTAGACAATAATGATACTGTTTGAGATTTTATTTCCATTGACTGGTTAGATATTTTAGCTACTAATGGATTCGATATACTAATCAAGTTAAGACGGTTGCCAATACGAAAGGTCCTTTTGTTAACTAGGTCTCAAATTTGTAACAACAGCAACCGTAAATAAGCAAATGCTTAATATATGCCCGATAGATGTTATTTACCTCAAAGACCGTATTTTTTAAAAGCAAACATTGCATAAACTTCTACGGTTAGTTGCATTAAGTAAATTCGTTTTTTTGTTCTTTTAAACATAACAACAGGTTGTTTATCACGTAAAGGACGTGTACATCTCAGATGGTCGATGATATGTTAGAGAAGCCCGATGCGAGTTGAGGCAGTGCATTCCTAGGAACCAGTTTTAGTGCAACACTCCATAATAATCGCTTAGACAGACAGAGTTAGAAATAGTATTCAGGCATATTAATGCTTTTATTGTTTAAGACTGCACAATACCTACCATTAGTCGCCAAATGCGAATGAACAGATACTAAAAATGCGCACATTTTTTCATAAGATCAAGTATAATTTAATGTTCTACTTCTCCTTTATCGTTACAATTACTTTTATCCAGTAATTGCCAATTACGAAATGTTTATTACCGTAATTCAACAGTCGAATCGTGACCTAATAACTTTCCGAATAATGCGAATGTGCTAATTAAAGACCTCAACGCGTTTATATTTTAGAACACCAAACTAGGTACTCTGGTATCGTAATTATATATTTTTTTAGGTAGGTAGATATATATATTTTTTATGTTCGTTCAACGTATATTATATTCCACTAAAGTAGATCGCGATAGCTTAAGGTGGCGTCGCCGGAGTGTCACATGATTTGGCTTATATAAGCCAAAGAAGAAGCTCATTTAGAAGAGCTGGTATATACCAGCTCTTCTAAAAGAATCCTTCAAATGAGTTACATAATAAGATGAAAATTGTGTCTAACCGAAGTATATGTTTCGTTACATAAGTTATAAATTTTCTAGACATACTAAACAGGTCGGACCGAAAGCATAACATTTGTGGAAAGGACGACACGACCTTTAAGATTTGGACATGCGAGTTGCGAATATAAAACCTGTTCTCAATATAAATGGTGCTCCAGTAGCTTCTTCCACATCATTGTTTTATAATAAAGTCTAGCTTGTATACCTGTAAATATGTATATTGTAATATTATAGTCAGGTATCCTTGCAGGTTTTTTACATAGCTGACTAATAAATGATGACATATTCTTATTACGTAACCTGCTAGGCTGTTCAACTAGGCTTGACGGAGTTACATAAATCATTGAAAACTTATTTGTTACGTACGAATTATTTAATAAGACACTGGACAGTAATAATAAAGAAATAAAAGTAAAAATTAACTTATTTGTAGCATACGAATTATTTAGTAAGATCAGAGGGTTTACTCCGAAGCGCTAAAGCGAAGTATCGGCTGAATGTTCGGCCGGTTTATAACTTCCAAAGTTTCCTTTTTTGACTTTGAGTCCTTACCCGACTTCAAGTCACAGTTTTAACTTTGGCTTATCTCTTCGACTGTCTTTTTTTTTTTTTCACCATAGTCAGCGATAGTTAGCCGTAGTAAAGAAACGACGATATTTCGGTTTCGCGCTTCGGAGTAGACCCCCAGTATTTTAATTTACGTGCATAAAAGGTAAAACTATTCAGCTAGAAAAGAATCAATCGCACAAATGTTCGTAGCAGAAGATTCTGGTGGTGTTGAAGTTTTGATTGTTACGTCATTGTTATCTACAGTGTTAAAACGTGCAGCTAGAGTCGCATTATCTGCTATAGCTGCTACTAAGGCTCGTTCAAGCTTCGCTGCTCCAGATCTCTCAGCTTCTAAAGCAGCTCGCGTCTCAAAGAGGGCATCTACATCAGGATCAACGGTTTTCTTAGACGATGAACTATTATTTAGTTCAAATAAACGGAGTTGAAGTTCAGCAACTGTTGCTCTAAGTTTGCTTATTTCCGCTATGACAAAAAAGAGAAATATTAGTAAATCTGCCTGAAAGTACTTACTTGCTCAGTTGCCTTATTGTTTCTGATTACCATTAGCCGCTAGTAGTTCCTTGTTCGTGTGTTGCAGTTCTGCGGATGCCAGGCGCCTCTCTCTTGCATGAGCCGCAGCAGCTAAACGCGCGCGCTCACGAATTTCTGAACCAGCGCTTGCACACTTTTCTACTCTTCGAAGCTCACTCTCAAGACGAGAAGATTCTCTATTTTATTGAAACCGAATTTATTAAATTTTATAATGCCTATAGGTACCGAGCCACAAAGGTTCACCAAACAAGTAATAATTTAAGTTTTTGCTAAAAAGTGTTTGTACTGTGTGCCTAGAAACAAGCTCGTAAGATCATCGAAAAACCAATGGCATATTCACGTACCTGCGTGCTTCTTCAGTAGCTCGACTGATACGTTCCTGCAGGTCAGTGTAATGCCGTTGCAGAGTGCAGTGGGCTGACTGCACCGGTTTTAATTGTTGTACTTGCCTCTCCAAAGAACCGATCTGGGCTGTCATTTCACTGCATCGGTCTTCTAAAAGCTTTCGCTGCCTCTCCTATTAGAAATTGCGTAGGTTAATTTGAGTCGATCAACATAATATGACGTAATACCGTACTTGCTTTGTTGATTTAATTGCATCATCGTTGACATATCAGACAGCCTCAACGTAGCGAGTCGGGGGACATAGGGATGGATAATATCTCTGGCTGTGCTGTTTAGGGTTCCGTACCTAAAGGGTAAAACGGGAACCCTATTACTAAGGCTTCGCCGTCTGTCTGTCTGTCTGTCCGTCTGTCACCAGGATGTATCTCATGAACCGTGATAGTTAGACAGTTGAAATTCTCACAGATGATGTATTTATGGTCCCGCTATAACAACAAATACAAAAAAAACAGAATAAAATAAATATTTAAGGGGGCTCCGATACAACAAACGTGATTTTTTTTTTGCTCGTTTTTCCTCGATATTGATAACGGCAACCGGTAGACGCTTGAAATATTCACAGAATATTTAGTTATATATTCACTTTAAAAACAAATAATTAAATAAAAATAAAACAAATATTTAAGGGGGGCTCCCATACAGCAAACGTGATTTTGAACTTGATTTTTTTTGCTGTTTTTATAGATAATGGTACGGAGCCCTTCGTGCGCGAGTCCGACTCGCACTTGGACCTGGCACCGAAAACCGATTTTTATGGCCATCTAACTAAAGCAACGCTAGGTACTAGCAAGAAACTTGTAAAGAGTTAATTGCCTATTTATGGCCACGACACGGAATATGGATTAAGGCGACAAAGAATATAGCATTCGTCAAGATCATAGCTTGGCTTGGTTTTCTCTAAACATAAACGTATGTCTTATATTTTATAGATCAAAGTGTTAACAATTATAGTTTATTGATCACACCATGATTGGCCCATTTATTAGTTATAACACTTAAATTAATTGGAAGGTTATACTTTATAAATCTCGTTTATTCTTTAATATTTAATCTAATTAAACTACTACACGGAACAGTACTCGGTTTATCACCAACCCCCTACGACCCTAGTTCTTATTAAAGAGAATCTAAGCTGGCTGGCATACCTTAGGTTTTATCGTCACCTACCTTATCTAAGTTAGGCTACTTATATTTGTTATAAATATATTTATTGTTTGATACATTTTGTAGTTTCTTTGTGTGCAGATACTAACCCACCCTTACATCAGAGCTTTTGTTCTTTCGTCTAGAGGAACAAAATCTCAATTGTAACAGTGGCAGTAATTTGGCATGGTGAATTGATGGTACCTACCTACAATACTCGTACATATGATTGTATCATATCTAGTACTCTGTTACGAGTGGGAATTTTCCCACATGACAAAAGAAGAAAGTGTTAACTGCTGTCCTGTTACTGACAACTTAGAGATCATTCTTATGATTATAATAACCCACGAAATCTGGTACCTAAAGTAGTAAGAAGAACCAAGAGACACCTATCTACGTAGAAATTCAAATTAGATCAAAGTTTTGAATTACAAAACTGGAATCAATATTTTGAAGCTATCTATGCTGGGCTGGGTACCCATACCGTCAGGTCCAGGTGTATTTTGAGTCCTGTGAGGTGTTCCTGTGTGCTAGCTAGTGCTGTGGTGGCCTTGGTGACGGCGGCAGTGGCGGCGGCGGCTCCATTGCGGGCCTCCTCCGCAGCCCGCTCGGCCGCCGCCCGCGCCGCCTCCGCAGCTTCAGCGCGCGTCGACTCGGTGCGCAGCGACCCACGCAGACGACTCTCAGAAATCTACATGTAAATAAGAATTCGCAGGACATTGGCACTATAAACAAGTTTCACAGTCATCATTATCTCTGCGAGAGATGGCAACTGCTTTATATAGGCCTCCTCTAAGAATTGCCACAATTTTGAGCTTTCTGCTTCTAATATTCCTATTTCCGTGACCATAGCCAGGTCGTGCAAGGAACTAAAAACTGATAGGCTATAAAATCACTTTTAAAGGGGAAAGACCAGAGGAAAAACCACATCATCAGATTTGTATAGTATCTACCTACTTACTACTTAGATCATTGCTTCTAAAGTAATGGCATGAGTACCATATGTTACAACAATATCTACGTTCAGATACTTACAAAAAACGACTTATTAAGAAATTAGGTCACTAGGTCCTATTTTAAGGTTAATTGGATTGTGTTTTCACCATATCACCGCACATTTGTCCACTATTAGACACGATCCATAAAAGCCCATGAAATGTTCGGGTACCTTTACCAAAAAAAGCCCTTACCAAAAATTCACTACTTAAGTATTAGAGTTTTATTATTATTAGAATCGCATGAATAAAATTTATGCTACCTAAGCAGGTATTTTCATTAGTTATCAGGCATTAATAGTATGGGTAATTTAGTTACAAGACTTACGGTGAGAGTCCGAAATTCGCCAATAAGTTCCAAAAATTGTTGCTCCAGCGTTTCAAATTCGGTTGTGACGCCCATCGTTGATTTTTATAAACATCAGTAGATAATAATGCAGTTAAGCAGGTTGTAAATTAGTTTGTCGTTCAAACTTTAAAAGCGCGGGAAAAAAGTTTCGATGTTTTTTTTTTGGCGACTATGGTATTTGGACGCGACGCCAAAAACAAATAAAAAAAAGGAAAAAATAACCTAACATCCTTTTCTTCAAGACGGCTCGGCAAAACGTTCTTATTTTAAAGTTATTTAACTACGTTTGTATGACTGTTTTATTAATGGCATCTCTTACCAGAAATAAACTAATTTTTTTAATTTTTCTCTTTTTTGTGTTTTTGTGTTTTCGTAGTAACGAAACCTGTGGGTGACATAAAATGACAATTGATCGCAACAATAAAAATATAAAAAAAGTTTATTTCAATTACAAAGGGCATTTCGATACACATGATAATGGAGATCACCTTTTAAGCAAAGAATTGCTTGTGTTAGGAGACTCCGCGCTTCCACTTATCATTATCTCATGCAATTGAAATGTAGACAATGTAAACATGCAAAACTAATAAATGGGTAACTTAAAATTATACAAACAGCACTGTAAATTAATAAGCGTTATACATAGGAAAGGGCCAAATCGCGCGTATACGTATGATATGTGTGAGTATGGGTAAGAGTGTGAAGAGCGAGGGTGCGTAGTGTGTGTGTGTGTGTGAGTTAAAATTAGCATAATTTAGTTCTCCTGTCCTAATTAATACGAGTATCCTGTCCAATATTATAAATACGAAAGTGTGTTTGTTTATTTATTTGATTGTTTGTTTGCTTGTTACGCTTTCACGCCCGAACGGCTGAACAAATCTGGATGAGGCTCGGCACTCTGATAGACCATGTCCTGGGTTAGGTTAGGTTACACAGGACACTTCTAACCCGACACTCCCATGGAATCGACACATGCGGCCGAAACCGGAACGCGCAGCTAGTATAAGTTTAGGTGTACTTAAGTGTAAGTTGAAGTGTAGGTTGTAGGTTAGCCCTGCGACAATATCTTGGGATCAGAAGAAGCCAAATAAATTTTCTTCCACTAACCATGCACACGAGGACTTCTTGGCGGGAAAGTGAAGTGTCATGTTTGCAGTTATGTTTTATTTTCTAAAATTTGAGAAGGCCGCGCGAGGTTTCAGTAAAGTGCCACGTCTTTACTGAAACTCAATGGGAGCGGGGCGGGATATCATCTATCATCTTTATCATGCATTGAATGGAGTTTATTTCATAATTTGTACTTGTTACCTAATTTTACATGACACTGGCTAAATGCACAAACCGTGCGAAGCCAAAAAACCATGCACACAACAACCCGAATGTAAATAATTTGCTTATTGAAGCGTAGATACAATAGACTCAACATCGTCGTAGGTTTTAGTCTTAAGCCAATCAGTTACAACTTTTTTACAGTCTCTGAGCTTTTGTAATATATACGTAGTTCTTTATTCAGCAAGTTGTATAAGTAGGTAGGAAAATTGCCTCGAGTAGTAGTAGTAGTCTTTTCGCGAAAGTAGATCTAACCTTGACAGTTGGAGCGACTACGTAGCTTTTTCTGTTTCTAGGCTTAGAGGGATCAAAATCAAAATCAAAAAATCAAAATCATCATCCTCATCTGATCATACGGGAGGGATGTGTTTTTTTAGTATGAGGTGAAGCAAATAAAGTTTTCTTACAGACAAAAGATCAGATATTAGGAAGAGGCTTTGAGTAGGGAATCAATAGGGTTTAAAGAACATGACCTTAAACAGAGCTCTCTGCGCCCTCTCAAGTTCTAAAAATGTTATTTTTGTTGTCCCTCCCCAGCAAGACAAACAGTAAGTGAGGATCGATTGGGCTAGTGATATATGTATACTTGCTTAAGTTGCTTTGCAGCCGCAGTGTGTTAAAAGTACATATCATTTTCCTAACTCATTTCATAATAAGTTCGGTGTGCATGTGCTAGGACAGGCGCTGGCCAATCATAACACTTTAGTATGCTGTAATGTACTGTAAATTTTTACACATGAGTAGTCGGGGGTTGGGGGGTTGGGACAGTTGTAGATTGTTATTTGGAATTCTTGTGACGGTTGCGAGGTATTGTACTTTGTAAAGCAGATGTAGTTCGATTTGGAGGCATTTAGTGTGAGGAGACTATGATTTAGACACGCTGCTATCTTCGCCAGGCCACATTCGGCCAACCTTCTAACATTAGCCCAAGTCTTAGCAGCGAAGACAATGGCAGTATCGTCGGCGTATGAGAATATGAGCCCGCTATCAATCTTCATGTTGCATAGGTTATTAATGTAGATAAGGAACAAAGTCAGCCAAGGACACCGTCCTGACCGACTCCAAAAAAAAAAGGGTTGACTCGGATCTATTCGCAATTTTAACCGTTTGCTTGCGATTGTTCAGGTAAGATTTAAAAATTTAAAGAGAAGTCAGTCCCCTTATTCCGATGCTTTCTAGTTTAAGTAAAAGTATGGAGACAGACACTGTGTTAAAGGCCTTTTTGAGGTCAAGAAAACCAGCTAGACATTTGTCTCCACTATCCACACCGTCTACCAGAGCAGAAGTTAGTGACATCACTGCATCCTCAGTAGGCTTTCCTTGTCTAAACCCAAACTGAGAAGGCTTTATTTGTATTATATTTTATATTTAGCGAGGAATTTAATTAGGCGTAGGTTTATAAGTTTCTCAAGGATTGTTGGAATGGATGGTAGGATTGAAATCGGCCTATAATTTGACGGGTCAGTCCTGACCCCAGACTTGTACACAGGCGTTATTAGGGCTACTTTCAAAGCATCCGGGAAAAGTCGCTGCTCGAAGCATAGATTAATTAAGTGGGTTTTGATTGGTACAATTTGCTCGTGTGCGGCTTTTAGAAAGTTGTCTTATATTTTGTCCCAACCGAGAGCACTATCTGCTTTCAAACTCATTAGAGTGGCCCTAACTTCGTCGGGGTCTGTGACGAGATGAACAAACGATGAGGCCAAAGGACTGTCTGTCGAGAATGAGTCAGGATTGGTCAAGCCTCAGTCTCTTTTGCATACGATTTATATTCAAAATACAGCGCAATAAGCGAATAGTCATCCATGGTTTTAAGAACTATTTTTCAGCGGTATATTCAGAGTAATTATACTGAGTGTTACACAATTTTGTAGTATTTCGATTAGATTATTAGTAAGGGTGTTAGGGTTATCTAGGTCTGACAGGTTACTAGGTTTGAGGAGATCAAACACCGTGACCAAATTAAAAAAAAATGTTATTGTTTTAGAGCATCTTATTAAGTTTGTATGGTTTGTGATTTTTAAGATAGTCATGAAAAAGTGGTCACTAATAGTTGTGTGAATAATTGCAATGGTTGCAGTTTGGCTGCCAGGTTTGAGTTTTATTATGAAATAGCCAAGGCAGGTTTTGTCTCTCGTGGGGAGCGAGTGACCAGCTAGGGAGTAGACCATGTATTGCTAACATATTGAGATAGATGTCTATTTGTGCGTTGGTGTGATTGTTAATTTTGATTGTATATCAGATTAATATTTCTATCTCCAGTGATTATTAAGTTTTAATTGATGCAATGGTGATTGTTTAAGGAGTGACTATATAGGTCCGCGTTCGCAGTTGAGGGGGACCGATAAATCGCAATAACTATAAGGCCAGGCGTAATATATTTTATAGCAGGCGTAGGTAATTTTTTTTTGGGTTATGTCTTGTGCAATGTCTTTCATTTTGACAGTTTCCACGTTCATTGCGTTATTTGCGCAATGAACAGACAGCAGATGATTGAGCAGACGATTTTTTCTATCCTATGAAGCAATGATTTAGGAATCTATATATATAATAAAATTGTAGCGTACATTGAATGTTTTTGAAAAAAAGTAATTGCTACGAGGTCTGGGATCGATTCCAATGCCGAAAATATAATTTTTGTCTGTTTGGTTGCATTTGATGTTCCAGCATCATGCAAAATCTAATGGATAACTTCTGTTATAATTTTGCATACATATTTCATACTAGCTTCTGCCCGAGATTTCGTTCGCGTGGCAGTCGTAAGACACCACGATATACAAAAAACAGCCACATTTTTATAAAAAACTGCCTCATTGGTCTGTTGGTCGCAAGTGCTACTGTTGGGCATGAGGTCCTAGGTTCTATTCCCAGATCAGGCAAAGTGTTATTGGGTTTTCTGTCGATAAATGATAGTCTGAAAAATTGTGCGTGAATGCTTCTTCATTTCCACAGCATTGATTCTACTTTCATACTTCTTTTGCCATACTCTACATTTACCTGCATACATAAGCGTGGGTACCAGCACACCATTGTTAACAGCCAGTCGAGCCTTGTTGGGCATCGACTGGTTGGTCACAATCGCATGTATAGCACAATTCATTTTATTTCCCGCATTTACTCTTTATAAAACTTTCCTTTATACTACGTTTGTAATTATGGTCTCAGCAGCCAATACATACAGAGACTCAGACCTGGTGACGCGGGAGCAAGCGACGGCCACTTGCCCGTGTGCAAAGCAGTTACTCCTGAGGTCGAATCCGCAGTCTTCAGAAGCAATTTCCGATTGCTTGCGAAGTTTTTCGTTTTTAGGACGTCTGCGTTCCTGCTTATACTAATGCATCGGTGACGTTAGGTAACGTCACCGATGCATTGTTACAGATTATTCCTGAAGAACGACTATCACTAAAATAATAGAACAGTAGATTATGCAGAACAGGTGGCCGATGGGTCCGAAAGGTTCTGGAGTGGCGACAGCGTACCGGAAGACGTAGCGTTAGAAGGCCTCCCACAAGGTGGCCTGATGACTTGAAGGCCGCAGGAATCCACTGGGTTCGGGAAGCACAGAACCGACCGAAGTGGCGATGCTTGGTCCCGCCTACGTTCAACAGGGGATGTCTTTCGGTTGAAATGATGATGATGTGATAAAACTAAAAAAATAACGATATTTCGAACTTTTTCATTTACTTGTGGTGTAAGACTTTGCTTTTTGCCAAATTTTATGATTCTAGGTCAACGGGAAGTCGCGGGGTCGGGAATTTGCCAGTATCAAAATATGTCGCATAAATGGCCGCATTTAATTACTGTGTTGATTAGAAGTTTGATTTTTTTTGAGCTTCAGGGGACAGTAGACTTAACATATTTGATATTAATTTCAACTTGATACCTTCACGCGTTCCTGAGAAACGGACGGGCGGATAAGTGAAAGTAAGCCGGAGTCTCATTTCCCACGAAAAGTGTAGGAAAAGGTTTTTTTGCGATTTCTGACTCCTCTAGTACTGAAACCTCAGTTGGTCTAGTTATCTAGTTGATGTCCATTTTCTTGCTGACTGTAATTTATTCTCAAAATCTATACACAGATTTTGTAGATCAAAAATTTAAGGATAATCTCTTAAGGCCGATTTCATGTAGCTACACTGGTTTAGGTACCCTTACTGCCCCATCTCAAAAATCCACCCTGTATATGTCATGATGATTGACAGCTTAGCCGATTTGAGGGAGAAAGTGATGAAGTTGGTTTTATCCACATTCAGAGTAAGACGATTCGCCGATAGCCAAGACATAACAATGCCAAGAACAGATTCTGCTCTCTCTGGGGCTTTGTTTTAATTTTCAGCATGTACTAGAAGGGCCGTATAATCAGCATATTATGTGTAAATGGAACAATTTGGGAGAACTAAATCACATATAATGAATTTTTACATATACTAAGAAAGTAAGCAGTGTAGGACCCACGATGGAACTTTGAGGCACTCCGAAGGACGATCCACACTCATCACTGATATATGCGGTGACTTTGACACACAGCGTTCGCTCAGATAAGTAGATAACTCGCAAAGATAGCTAGTGCGTGGCCCCCAACTCCTATTCTCTCCAATTTTTTGAGTAGGATGGGTACAGAGACGGTGTCAAATGCCTTAGACAGGTCTCCCAGGCACTTAGACTTTTTATCAAGAGTTTCAACAACTTCGCTAATCAGGGCCAAGAAAGCGTCTTCACATGACTTCCCCCTACCAAAACCAAACTGATTTCTGGAGAGAATATTTTGGTTTTCCAGTAGAAATACATAAGACTATTGGACCCATTAAAGAACCTTCGACAATGCCAGAAGGATCGAAATTGGTCTGTAATTGTTAACACTGCCTCTGTCTCCTCCCTTGTCACAGCAGTGTCCGATATACGGGCAGTCAAATCTCCCGGCAATCATCGCCAGCACTGTATTGGAGCTGCCCCGCACCCTGCGCAGTGCGCACCAAGGACGCGCACCGCTTGCGCATGGTGGTGTGGAAACAGTCGGTGCGCGCTTCCGCAAACATGCCCGAGGCACTGCAGAAGCGGGGCAGCCCCAACACCGCTCTGAACGCGCTATTGTATTGGATACGGAGGGCACTGTAAGTCGCTTGTGTGTAGGAAATCCATAGGCTGCACGTGTATAAAGAAGTGCAAAAGGCTTTAAAAAGCGTTATCTTAACTTGATTTGAACAACGTGCAAACCTACGGGCTATCATATTTGCTCTTTTCGACAGTGCCCTCCGCTCCCTTTCGATGTCCACATGGTCCCTCATGTCGGCTGTTACCCAATGCCCCAAGTATTTAAATTGGTCCACCCGTTCCAACGGTACATCATTCAAGCGAATGGGTGGTACAAGTTGAGAGCACTTGGCGCCGGCCTGAAAGACCATGTATTGACTTTTAGCGACATTATACATGAGGCCGTGTGTGTTCGCGTAACCCTCACACACTTGCAATAACTTGCGTATTCCACAGACCGACGCGCTCAGTAGCACCATGTCGTCTGCGTAACTCAGATTGTTTACACATACACCATCAACGTGGCAGCCAACATGGTGGCTACTGAGCGCGACGATGAGTGCATCCATGTACAGATTGAACAGTGTGGGGGAAGTTAACCCACCTTGTCTCACTCCACATTCAAGCTTGTACGACTCTGACAATACACCCGCCCATCTGACACTGTTGACCTGGTGTGCATACCAATACTTGAAGATGTTCACAAGTTCATGTGGCATGTTCGTGCTCTCAAGTTTCGCCATAGCACGTCATACGACACCAGGTCAAAAGCCCCGGACAGGTCGAGGAAACACGCGTAAACTGGAGTTTTACGATCAGTATAGTAAAACTAATAAAACTAATTCTTACAATAAAATTAGGAAACAATTAGCAATCAACGTTCCCCAGGGATCTATTCTGGGCCCATTGATGTTTGTTATATACATAAACGATATTTATAACTGCTTTCAAAATAGTAATTTCTTATTATACGCTGATGATCTTAAGGTATTTAGATTTTAGAACAATAAAAAACACTGTTGATAGCAGCCTTTTGCAGGAAAACCTGAATAGATTATCAGATTTTTGTGATGAAAATAAATTAAAACTAAGCATCCCCAAGTATAAATACATCAATTTCACTAAAAATAAAAATGTAATAGCCTATGATTATTCACTCTGTAATGAGACTCTAGTTAAGGAAACCTATATCTGTGACCTGGGCGTTCTTCTTGATTGCAAACTTCACTTAAATTTACATATAGATAAAATTGCTGCTAAAGCATTTCAAATGTATAACTTTGTTATGAGAGCCTCGTCAGACTTTAAACGACCAGCCACATATCTGTATTTATTTAATTCTTTAGTTCGCCCACAGGTAGAATATGCTTGTATGGTCTGGGATCCCTATTATATTAAATATGAGACTGCAATAGAGCGAGTTCAGCGTAAGTTCCTCAGTACATTGCAGTACAAATGTCGCATCGTACGTTTATCTTACAAACATGCCTTGAATAAGTTTAGACTATTAACATTACGGTCTAGACGCTTGTTGCTCCAAGGAATGATGCTCCATGGACTTGTACATAATAGATTCGATTGCTCTGAATTGGTAAGTAAAATATGCTATATTGTACCTAGAACAGTAATGAGACGTGAGGCGCGCTCTTATCCGCTGTTTGCTACAACTCCATGTCGTACAGGAGAGAGAGCGCCGCTCCATAGATTAGTTCAAACTTACAATAATAATTTTAACGATATCGATGCCTTTGCCCTATCTAAACATAAATTTAAAAAACAAATTGTTAAGCGCCTTGCTCAAATTTTTTAATTATTTTGAAGTATGTATTAATTAACTATTTGGTTTTAAGATTACGAAATAATTGTATTGTTGTTATTTAATGTTTTCTTTATTTTTTTATTTTACCAAAACTGTATCACTCGTAGTAGATTGTACATTTACCTATAGCATACTGTGTTTATCTAGATTTAATAGGATAATAATTTTCCAGATCCCCTCTATTGTTGGTAAATTCAGTTACCAAAACAAAAATTCGATGCCAGTTTAAATTAAAATAAAGCTAAAAACTGATTATTAAGCTGCTACTTTCTACTTAAAATAATACTTCGCTGTAGCTGCCAACCTATTATTTTTGCTGCCAACCTATTATTTTTGCTACCGGCTTTAATTATTTTTTAATCCCAAATTCAGATTAATTTGTCGCCGTGTTAAATACATGCCGATTTAATATACAATGTACGATTGTCTTCCCAAATAAAATAAAAAATCAACAATTTTTAAATAGATTATTAACATTAATTAAGCCAAGTAAACAAGTATAACATTCATTATTTTATTGAGGTCAGTTATTTGTGGTACACAATAATTATTTCATTAAACATTATATCATATTATAATATTCTATATCTTACGACTCTTTGTTTTCAATCTATTTTGTGTTAATGTTCATGTCTCCCACCAGAACTATATTTTTATGTATGGGAGAATACCGAAGCAAGTATCTACAGTATTGAGAGTTTAAAAAATTGTCTAGGTATTTTGCGAAAGGATGACGGCCTGTAGATAGCAATAATTACGATATCAGTCAGTTTGCAGATTAAGCAGTTTGCATAAACATACTCCGGCTCTACAATGTTATGTCGTAAATCTGAAAGAAAGTACATAACTAGACCGTCGTTCCTTAAAAAACCCTTGAAAAAAAAAAAAAATATTGAAAGTTTGTTAAGCAATTAAGGTGCTGGTTTGTTTGGCATTACTTTCTAGATTAGTATATGTCGAGGTATAAAATCATATTTCTTTGTACAGAACCACCTTCAATCAACAATAGAAACGAAATTTATTACAGATATTGAAAACGTTTTCTTTTAGTTTAAGGCGCTGACAAGAGGCAAATGGAGAAGTAGGCTTGTCTTTAACAAAAAAATTGCCAAAGCTATATAGTTTGTGGTAGCGGAAAGAATGTATGTTATTCCTGAACATATTTCTCAGAACGTGGTTGTTACCAAAATACGTTTAGAAAAAAAAATCTCGATACAAATCAACGGTAAACTAACCCTTTGCTTTGAGTTTCAATCAAAAATATCTGTATTAAATATCAACGTACGGTTGGTGTTTAATTAATAACAGGACCGTCTTATTTGTATGCAGAACTTGGTTGTTTTTTATTTTCGATTACTCAACTCATTTTTGAGTAAGTAGATAATTGCTTCATATTTTGCAATAAATTACTAGTGTTGTGTCACGCGCTTCTCTTTCTTTTGTATGCAGTCTGACAGTGACCGCGATTTAGCTGTTGTCAGCGTCTTAAGTGATAGATTATCTGAAGGAAAATTGTGAAAATATTACCGTGACAGTAATAGGATCAATTTATGCGGTTATAATAATTGAAATCTGTCAATTACTATCCTTAGTATTTTATAAGGGCAGACAGGCTCTGAGGGGAATATTAAAGAAGGGGGCGTGATGTTTTCCAACGGGAGCACTTGGTATATAAAAGGTGGTTACTGTTTCACTCATTCATTCTGCTACTTGACGAGCTCCTTCTGGTAAGTGAAAATCATAGAGTTCTTTTATTTTATTTTTCCATTGCTTAATGTTATGTTATTCTACTTTGATAGAAATGAATGTAAAAAAAGACATTACCCTCCTTCTCGGGCAGTTGGGTAAAAACAAAGCAAATCTTTTTCATTAAGGTAGTATTCTCGAAAGTGTTGACGTGTAGATTTTTAGCTCGATTTTTATTTCTGGACGCCCATATTATTGGCTCGTTTTCTTCTGACTCCAATAATGGAGTTTAGACACTAGATAGGTGGAAGGAAGCAATTTTAGGATAGACCGTGTCTATGACGGAACTAACTTTTTATGACAGCTACATTGAGGTTGAAGTTGCCTGTTTAAATCAATTTAAAAGTATCCTTTGTAATAGTTCGGCGCCTCGGAAACCACGTTGGTCCCGACTGTCATTTGTAGACCTTTGACAGTCCTTATAACATTAACTAATATTTTTGTAACGATATAATTTAAAAGAGTGTCCATGGACTTTCTTACCCGTTCGTGTCCATAGGTACAGACCTACTACGCTTTGGAATGGGCACCTAAATAGCTTCATATTTCTGGCTGACGGACTCTTTGGCAATCAAAACTGCTTGTAAATAATAATTGAAATAAATGTTTCAGTTTGAGTTAGTGGTAGTCAGAAGACCAAAAGTCGGACAACCAGACTTACCAAGGGGTATCGTGTTACCCAGTAACTGGGTTGTGGAGTTAGATAGGCATTCGCTCCATGTAAAATACTACTATTTACTAATTCAGCTGTATCCGGTTAGATTGGAAGTCGACCCCAACTTAGTTGGGAAAGGGCTAGGCAGGTTGGGCCTTTGTAATAGTTACTTCGGATTTGAATGATCAAAGGTGCTTTCATTAAGAGGAGGCTCCCTATTTTTATGTTAATTTGCATGAATATTCTGAAACAGTCACACATAAAATCAAAATGAAACTTTAGTTTATGATCTATGGGATCTTTTTCCTTCCATGTTTAAGACAGGAAGTTCATTTTAATATTTTCGCTCGATACATTTTTTATTCGAAAATCATGTCTGTTTTAAGGATAATTATAAAAACAAACAAGAATGTTCGGATTTTATGTATAAAATAAATATCCACAGCAAGAAAATGTAGTTTGTTATCCAGCCACCAAATATTTCTTCTCTAGATAAATTATTACTTTAGTTATAAGCAAAATAAGAATTGAGACTTACGCTATTTAGTTTCGTCCTCGAACACGGTCAAAGAGCGGACGTGATATTCAACTTTATTACTGATGTGTTAGCGTTTAGCACACAACGGAGTGGTGGGGAGCATGGGGCGGAGCTTGGGTGGAACGTTGAATTATACTGCTGGTCTTAAGCTAGAATTATTGTTTTACAGAGTCAGAAATCCTACAAAATGCGACTAGTAACAATTGTGGCGATGGCGATCACGGTGGCGTTGGCGATGCTGGTGCGTTGCTGCGAGGGAGCCAACCTTCATCACTTTGCGCTGCCAGAGGAAGATGAGGAATTCAGGCACCGGCCTTTGTATAGGGACTATAGTTTGATTCGGAGGGCCGTCCGCACCGACGACGCCTTCGATGACTACGGCCACCTGCGGTTCGGTCGGTCTGATGACTGACGCAAGCGCGCTGCTCACAAAAGACACCTGCCCACGCTCAAGCATAGAGAACGAAAGCCAGACAAATCGTGTACTTAACTCCTAACTCTATTAGCGGATACTGCTTCCTACTAAAAAAAATATAATTAAAGAATGTAGATAGTATATTTTCAGAAGTTATCTTATCTTACCTGTAAATTTATGAATATCGGTGAAACTTATTACGTAGTAATTTAGTCACCAGACTTTTTTTTTTAATTTCTGACACGTAAAGTTAATTATAGACTTGTGAAATATTAAGGGCTGGTTAAATATTTCACACTGAAATACATGTAAAAAATATTTAATCAAAATATTTTTTTTGTATAACATTGCTAATTTGCAACAAACAACTTGTTTCTATTGATTTTGTGATCTAAATATAAAATAATTGTACTTTTCTATTATTAGTTAGTATATTTAAGTAAAAATAAAACACATGAGAATATTTCCATGAGTATATTATTACCCAATAAATACATTTTACAACAGATATTATTATAATAAAATGTGTTACAATGTTTAATAGCATCACGAACTGCGCACGATGACGAACATTTAAAGTACCCTCGGTACGCTTTACTTGAAGTTCACTGTTAAGGCATTTCTTCAGTTTCAGCCTAAAGTAGATGTAGTCACATATAATAAATGGAAATGGTTTAAATTCTAACCGAAAAGCCAACAATTTTAATATCCCAGCATTAAATATTTAAGGCAATGATTTGTTTTTCTTATAAGTAATAAAAGCTAGTTGTATGCATGAATGATAAAACTCATCAAGATGTATTAAAGCTGCATTCGATTTTCTTTGTACACATGCTAGTAGCTTGCTGGTGAAACATTATTTATTAAGAATTCATGCAAGCCTTGTACTATATTATACGATTTTATTTCGTTGTACTGATTACAATGCATTCCATCGTAAGTATAACATTGCTGTTTACTTTTCCTTGTTAATTGACTTTGTTATTAACTCATGGTGGTACCTCATCATAGCATGCACTGGATTTAGTTTTAATAATCTAATATTCATTAGGCACACGTAATATCACTACTCTATATTAAATAATATGAGACTAGTTAGTTCCTTCCCTAAGCTAAGTTATAATTTATATTTATATTATGTATGTATTTCATCTTAACACACATGGTTAATTGTACTTGGTGAAAATGAAGCATAGGTATCGTAGAAAACAATCATCGGAAATAATGTTTCTTTAAAATACAAAGCAAGTTTCTTACCCAATTGTACAATAAAATGCGACAGATAAATAAAACATGTTTCTTTTATAATATAATCGTATGTTAAACCAATGACGACACCATTTCAATTCATTCTTAGTTTTTGTGTTTTACACTTATCAGTTTGTGAGTATTTCATTAACGCAAATATTCTTTAAAACTGTCGTCATTTCACTTAGATGATGTCCTTTTTCTGCGAGCTGCCAAGCAGAGCCTGCAAGAAGAAAATAGTTTTGGTTACCGCGTCATCTACGTCACTGAAAAATAAGTTCAATTCAAAATTCGAATTCAATTCAATTCAATTTACCTTGTTGACGAAATTCACAATAGCTGTGGCAGGTTGTTCAGGCTCCAGTTCTGCGAACACATGACATTGGTTGTCGGCACCCGACGACGCACGGGCCACGAACGCGAATATTCGTCTGCAAAAGAAATAGTCGATTTTATAATCGAGTAAATTACATTTTATGGTTGGCTTGGAATATTATAATAAGACACGAAAATTGATCAAAGCCTGTCGAAAGATTGTCTGCCAAATAAAAGAATGAAACCAAGATATCTGAAGGCTGAAGAAACTGACCATAAAAGGAGTTAGTTACTAGCTACATAAAGAGGTACTTTTCTCGTTTACAGGAAGTCGGTCTTAGTCGTATCGTTGGCGAAAATAAGACTGAACATGATTGAGTGATCGAGCAGAGTTTTGGGACCGGAAATCCCTTCATTATGCAAGTGTCTATGTGTCCAAGATAATCCGGATTCAATTTCCAGGTCGGTCAAAGTGCTATTGGGGTTTTCCATTTGGATTTTTTCAAGTCATTTTTGTGCCTGGGTGATGGCAACAGGCTCACCCCATATTAAATCCTCATAACTATCGTAGTTTTAAGTTAATTGTAATACTAACAAAATAGTCTGAATAAAACCTTTTTTATATATATCTGGGAATAAAATATCACTGTCGAAATATGGGTGCACTTGTTGCTACCAGGTACCCCTTAAAAGAATAATACAGTCGTGATGTTCTTTAACTTTGATACTAACTTTTCCAGCTGTGTATTGTTGTCAGTATGCGTGTATCTCCTCTCGTCCGGGTCCAGCCCCGCGTACGACACGCCGGCGGCGGGGTAGTGGCGCCGGAAGAACAGCTTGCGGGCCGCGTCCGTCAGCGTGATGCCGCCGCCGAACACTTTGAAGTGGACTACATGTGCCGCTCCCTGGATAACAGATTACACGTGATAAGACATAATGTAGTTTTATACAAGGTGATGATCCTTTCAGATGGGTCAGCAGAATGGCAAAATCACACCAGAGGTAAAGTTTGTTCCAGGGACGCAAAGCCTAGCCGTAGCTCGTTGAATGCGTACCTAACATTTTGGGTGGTTATTGTCAAGTACCGAAAGCTAATGGGGTACACACAATTAGGTAGTACTTTGGGGAGAACAATGAAGCGTCGGACATTTTTTTAATGAAAAAAAAAAGAAGCAGGGGTCTACTCCGAAGCGCTAATCCGAAGTATCGGCCGAATTTTCGGCCGTTTTATAACTTTCAAAGTTTACTTTTTTGACTTTGACTCCTTGCCCGACTTCAACTCACATTTTTAACTTTGGCATTATCTCTTCGACTGTCTTTTTTTTTCTTTCGCCGTAGTCAGCCATAGTTAGCCGTAGTCAAGAAACTGCCGATCATTCGGCCGATACTTCGGATTATGTTCGGAGTAGACCCCCTGGTCTAAAAACTCCTTCTCAAACTTAGTAGCAAACTCAAAAATTCATAGCATTTATTTCAAATAAACCAATTACAGGCACTTTTGAATTGTCAAAGGGTCGGTCAGTCACAAAGATGAAGGTAGTGGCCCATTCCAAAGCGTAGTAGGATCCTATAGAGAAGAGCTGCCAAAAAACTACACGGACACTCTTTTAAATTAAAATATTGTTACAAAGCATGTTGAAATTATACGTCATGTGAGAGCAACGAAACAGCACAAAACCGGCAGCTTCAGATCTTTCCCCCATTTCAGCTTAAAGCACTTACCTTTTTAGTGAGTATGTTGGCAACGGCCCTCTTGACGGCCGCTGGTCCAGTCAACGCCTCAGTGTTTTCAGATCCGAGCAGTAACACGTGACACGCAGCTCCCGTCGCTAGAAGTGCTCGTGCTGCTGCGTTCGCACTTCCACCCGTCCATGGATCTCTGCCGGGCACCCGAAAATTGTTATATTACATTCTTCTTGGAATAAAACGAATGTTATGGGGTTATGTATCACGAATACCAATCAAACGAATTGGTGGGTAGGCATCAATGTTAAGGCTGTGCGTTCTGAAAGTTGGCATCGTCGTATATTGCTGTCAAATATTTGTCTGTTTTGAGATCTGTGTCACGATGTTCGTTATCGCAATTCCTAAACAATATTTTAATACAACACAGAGCGATACTTAGTAGTAATATTGATTAATCAATCAAAAGAGCGAAATATTGGACGTTGCCAACTTTCAGTGTGAAGAAAGTTTAAGAATACCTTATGAAGTTGGGAAGGAGTCGTGTTTGTAAAAAGCTAAGAGTGTTTTTGTCACCCAGCTCGATTTCGGATCTTAACTGGTCCACAAATGTTTCTAGCGGTTTGTATGGTAAAAGTGCACTCACCTGTCAGGTAATCTGAGCGGCACGGGCAGCGCTAAAGGCGTCACAGTATGTTGGTAGACGAGCGCCGACAGCGAGCTGAACACGGGCTCGTCGGGGCAGCCGCGCAGGCGCACGCCGCGCGCCGTGGGCTCGATGAGGAAGTGGCGCACGCCGCCCGCGCCGCCCGCGCGCACGGCCACACCGAACGCGCCCGGGAACGAGTTGGAGTCGCGCACGATGAACGATCCTTCTTCTAGTTGTAGAAGTGCTGATACGGCTGTTGAAATAAGTTAATGTCATGTTGTGTGACAAACGGAAGGTAGAATAAATTTCTTCGACTTTATTGTCTGGTATAATATCATGTTGGGCATTGATGGGCAATTGCACACAGCAATGGAACCGTCATAAAACTAAGTGTTCTGTTTCACCCTTAGTGTTAATTGCTGTTGCTTATCTGA
The DNA here is from genome assembly GCA_963921375.1 of Tiliacea citrago. Taxonomy (NCBI): domain Eukaryota; kingdom Metazoa; phylum Arthropoda; class Insecta; order Lepidoptera; family Noctuidae; genus Tiliacea; species Tiliacea citrago. The sequence continues at coordinate 15,936,079 of OY992786.1, read as the reverse complement.
TATCAAATTGACAAAACGCTGAATCGCACTGATAGTTGTATGTGACTGCAACAGATTATCTGGCTACATCTGGTAGTACTCACCATCGTCCCTGGAGATGTTGGGCTTGTACCAGTAGTGGCTGGTATCCTTCGCGAACCGCACGCGGTCCGGGGCCACATGTTGCGGCTCAGCTGTCCCACTCACACTGGAGCGACGAGACCCACTACTGCCATTATACGTCCGATATTCCGACTCAGGACTGACTTCACGTTCTTTTCTATAGTTGAAAAATCATTAGTTTAATTACGACGAATATCACATTAATGGTAAGATATTCTGTGACGGATAGGTACAGACAGGTGGTGGACATTGGCGTATGATTGATTTATAATTTTGGCGAGGTTTTTTACGGTGAGTTTGAAGAAGGAATAGATCAAATGTGATGTCATTGTGTTATTGCAGTCATGGCCAAAATAAACGATTTTAATCCTGAAATAATCTTCATTATTTTTCGTATTTTAGGTACCGTCTATCTTGGCCATGAATGCATTAGCAGTTGTGTTACCTCGTGTCCTCCAGGTCAAACATATTGTACCTGGTAACAGAGGGAGAGCGCGGCGGGCGCGCCGACAGCGAGGGGGTGGGCGTGGGGGGGTAGGGCGTGCGCGGGTGCGTCGGGAACGCTGGTGTGCCTGCCCGGGACTCCGTGCGGGACTCCGCGCGGGACCAGCTCTCTGCACGATCCTGAAATAACAAACCACATCAGAAATTGTACTTTAAAACTGACAGCATAACATAACAAGCCATGATGTACCCGCTGCTGGACACATGCCTCCTGTCTCTGCGATGGACTGGTGGGCCGTGGGCCCAATATTGCGGGCCTGTTGATGGATGCCACATGCCTTAGAAATTTTGGTTCCGGCTAAGGTGAAGATTAAGACGAAAACTAAGACTTACGATGGTATCCGTGTTGGAGGGCTCCGCTAGCGACAGTAATCCAGGCGCGGGAGTACTGTTCGGTGTACTGGTCGTACTCCACTCACGCATCGTCATCTTTTCGAACATGAACTTTCTAGATGAGGTTCTGTAAAGATAAAAATAACCATTCTTCAAAAAGAAAATTATTGCAAAGCTGCCTACGTCCAAAAAATGGACAAGCACAATAAGCAAAAAAATTAAAAGAATACACTCAAAGATCACATCTTTGTGCTGATGATGAGCTTCTGGAAACTGCTGTCAATGCTACAATAAAAACCGGCCAAATGCGTGTTGAACCACGCACAATGAAGGGTTCCGTAGTTGGGATGAATTTATCCCAAAAACAAACTTAACATTGTAGTTGAAAAACATGTTCTCCCAAACATCGATACAGGTACGTCACGGCTAGTTCTCCAACTGCAAAAAGTTGGTAAACTATAATATTTTTGTTGGTTTAGCTGGCAAGGGGGGCACACTTGACCCTAACAAAAATTAACACTTTAAAGCTTAATATTAAGCTAACCGATTCTTGAATCGAAATGGTCTTCACAGACCCTCAATGTTTTTGAACGGCCTATCCAACAATACCCCATATCATGGGATAGAAGAGAAAAAAATATCATCCCACTTTACCTACGTGTAAGATAGGTACCTAAAAAAATTGTTTTTCAAGATTTTACTTTACGATTTTATCGCCGTGATTATTATCTATACTAATGCCAAATTACAGCTTTCTAGTACTAAGAATCTCAGAGCTAAGCCGGGACAGACAGACGGACATGGCGAAACTATAAGGGTTCCTTGTTGACTACGGAACCTAAAAAAGATTGTACGAGTAGTACATACAGGAGTTTCAAGATGCTCAGGCCCATTGGATCTCCTGAAAGCCTGTAGCTTATACATCCAACTCCAAAGTTAAAAGCAATATTACTTTGCACTCCACGACATTTTATTAGGTCGCTGCGGCCAATCCGTCATACTTTTCATACAAACGCTCGTACGTGATTATGGCGTTGCAACACATCTTCCGTTGAATTGTTTGAACTAATAGGTGTCTTCTGCACTATATCTATTTTTCTAGGCAAACAAAAAATAAAAATTTGGAGAAACGAATTCAGTTTATGCCTCCAAAAATCTGCTTTTTTGCAGTAATTTTACCTGAACTTTGGCTGTTCATAATGTACTCATAAATTGTAAAAGTAACATCATCATAGAAACCTGGCACATATAATGGAGATTCTAAATAACAAACATTTATTTCACAAACTTGTAGGGCTTACGCAAAAACACGTATTTCCTGGAACAAGTTTTATGAAAATTCCGCACACCATTTTTCGTTGAATGTTATCGCTTTTTCACTTGCTTGTTAGTAGCTCTCACTTGGGCTGAACGAAACAACAAACTTTTCGACCATGCTCGCGCTGACGAAAGACGGATCGGGACGGGCGAAAAAGCTTGCAATACGAGTAGTTATGGGCATTATACCTGTCTGGAGCCTGCGGACTGGTGTGTTCTGTCCTGAGAGGGGTGCGCGTGTTCACGTGGAGGGGAACGCTGAAGTCTTCGTCGTCGTCAGCGAACGCCGTCGTGTCACTCGTGTAGCCATCCACTCTGCAATCATTGATAATGTTAAGTATGTTTGAAATACCAGTCACCTTTGATGAGTTAAATGTGAAGCTTCTTGAGACAACATCATGAGACAGCACCACCTTAATTGCGTAACAAAATTCGAAAGATTTTGAAGGAAATTGCTAATCTATTGCTTCATAGTTTTGAAAATTCGTCTGCTCAACAACGTGAAATCGCAATTAATGTTGTTGAATTGTCTGAAAATGAAAGGCCATTGTAATTGTGTCGTACAGTTAACCCGCTGATTGGCAATAGATGCCAAGTTATCAATGGGAATGGGTTTCCGTGCAATTGTGATAAAGTCAAATAAGTTGCATGCCCAAAACAGCTCGTCTAGAATGCCACACACAGGACAGTAACATTAATGTTGTTCTTAGCAAAATAAGGTTAGAAAATGGATGTATTATCTCACCGATGACTGGCGGAGCGGCGCACATGTCGGGAGGAAGCAGTATCCCACTCGAGCGGTAGTCGAGCGACTCTTTCCCTGGCCTCTTTCCTCTCGCGTAGTTTCTGCTGCTGTCTCTGTAGCCACGTGAGCCCCGAGCTTCCTTCCACACTGCTCTCGGAACGACGTGGCTCTCGGGCTCGGGAACTCTCGTGCCAACCGAGGGTACTCGCTGACCGCCATGTCCCATTCTCGGGTGGTGTTTTCCGTGTGGTAGCGCTTGCACTTGCAGGTCGCTCCGCCCATTCGACTTCGCCGTTCAACCATCTGCTGACAAGATAATTTAAATTCGTTACGGATGATTGAATAATAGTTTGGTAAGTAAATAACAATATTTAGAAAACTATATTCCGAAATAAGACGTAGAGCTTTCGGCAATGAGTCTTACTTACCTCTAAGTCTTGACATCTGTCAAGACTTAGAGGTAAGGACGAACAAAGGTGACCTTCATTTTCATTTGAATATGAGTCGTTTGGGACTGGCAGGTAAGTAATTTAAGTTTAGCATAAAACAACGGATGCGGACATGTAACTTTAAAAAAAAAAAATAAGGGGGATGCGCTAAGGTAGCCCGCTGTAAAGCCATATTTGTTATGGCCGCGAATCATATTTAGATCAACATACAACCTGTTACTGACCTGCAAATTGCAAAAAACGTATTAAAATTTGAATTTCGCGAGCTACCTTAGCGCATCCCCCTTAAAGTTTTGAAATATGTAAATCAACATCAAAATATATTGTCATGGCCGTGGTCCGGTTGTTATCTTTGTAAGTATTTTTATGTTTGCGTGTAGGTCTTGAAGGTCCAAGTGATCTTATTATGGCAATGGGAAACCTTGTATCCGCATGCTAAGAATCTTTAACTAGTGGGTGTCTGTTGAGTAGGTATTGATAAATAATAATATACTAATTGAATTTTATTTGAATACTAATCGTCTTCCGTTCAGAATGGAATGTTTTCAATCAGCATGCTTTTTCATCTATTCATTAAAACACTGGTGATTCCGGATTGAGATAAGTATAATTATACAGACAGAGCAGATTAATAGTAAAACCACATGTTTTAACAGAAAGTTAACTGTTCTAATGAACAGGGAAGTAAAATAACCTAACAAAGCGGCCTTTAATAGAAAGTAAATAGTGTATCGAGCTGCGTCAGGCGGTGGTGCGGCGGTGTGGCGGTGAGGCGTCGCAGTGTCGTGGCCCGGTCGACACCCGCCCGTTTATGGCCACGTTTATCTCGAAATAGTAACTTGTTTGGGTCATGGCGCGACGCAATCACACACCATCGCTCCAAATCAAATCGAGAATTGCGACTCGACATTCGACATCGCCTTCTGACGTGCGTCTATCTACGGCGACGTGTTCAACTACTCGATTACATCCGTTGACCATTACATAATGCTGACGTGAGCAATTACAAGTTGACGAGATGTTATTAAAAATAATACGGGTAATCTAATACCAGGTATGGTAGAATTAGAAAGGACTTTTTGAATGCAGTTTGTAAGCTATAAATTATTGGTTTGTTAAGCTCAAGTCGGTTCCAAGAATGGGTATGCCGTGTCAGTAATTTGACTGGGAACTTAAGAAGCCATTCATTGAGCGGGCGCCGCATAAATAATTCGCAGTAGGCAGCCGGCCGAGCTGAGGCTGACTGGCTGAATTCGTTTGCTCGTGCTCAGGCGCAGGCAATGTTGCGGAACGAGTGGATAGATACTCGACTCGGTTTCATCCCACGCCTATCGCCGACTCAATTAATGAGACGAACGCTTCCGTTTCTTAATGTACTGCAAATGGTTCTTGGACTACCTACTGTTAAATGCTATTTGAAACTAATTGATAAATTAATTAGTTAATATTGTTTACTTTGTTTGTGGTTGAGGTCTAATACCAAAAAAACATGGTCTAATGTGACGCACATTTTCCCTCAACTTGTTCTTTCGTGTTTCTGTTTTTATTTCTTTGCGTTATGTTTTAGCGCAAATAAACGTATTTTCTATCTTTCTTTTCTTTTTCTTTAATACGCGCATCCACAGAAGCTTCACTTTAAACTCAGGTTTCAGAGCTACTTAGAAAAAAGCGAACCTCTTTTTAGGGTTCCGTAGTCAACAAGGAACCCTTATAGTTTCGCCATGTCCGTCTGTGTGTCTGTCTGTCGGCTTAGCTCAGAGACTCTTAGTACTAGAAAGCTGTAACTTGGCATGGGTATAATAATATATTATATTATATTAATCACGCCGACAAAGTGGTAAAATAGAATCTAGAAAAAATATTTTTTTTAGGGTAAAAAAAATAAAGTAAAGTGCACGTAAAGTGGGGATGATATTTTTTTTCTCATCTATCCCATGGCGTGGGGTATCGTTGGTATTGCGAGTCTGTGAAACCATTTTTCGAATCAGATATCAGTTTGCGTAATATGAAGCTTTAAAGTGCATTTTTGTAAAGAGTCTAATGTGAAAAAGTGCAAGTATTTATAACGAAATTAAAAGGATAACTATCACAGCTAAGTAGGCTTTACAAGTTAACGAGTAATAGTCGACCAACTTAATTTGCAGTTGGAGAATCGACCGTGACGTATATCGATGTTTGGGAGAATATATTTTTCAACTACAATGTTAAGTTTGTTTTTGGGATAAATTCATTCCAACTATAGAACCTTTCATTGTGCGTGGTCCGACTCGCACTTGGCCGGTTTTTGAAGATGCGGTGAAATCAGTTATACAAGGACATATTGGTTTCATCCTTTTTAATCTGACTTAAAAAGGAGGACGTACCCTTTCTTTTTTTTGTTTTTGGGGGGAAACCTTCAAAAGGCACCTGGACTTTGGGGAATAAGACCAGGAAGTGTGGGATTCTGACCTCACTAAAACCACCCCGGTGATCACCATCAGCACTTGAAGAGGATCCCGTTACCTCTTAATAGACTAATCCGGATCCCCCTTAGTGCAACGCCTTTTAGTAGGACACGTCTCTGGTGTGCAATCAGTGTCCCCACTCTGATCGCCCGCGATTTCAAAGTCCCGCCTGCATTAAACGATGCAGGTAGGGTTTCGGCGTGTTAGGCGTCGAGGCGGTTGCCTCCTCGATGCCTTCTTCTTCGAGCGGGACGGTTCTCTCACAATCCCGCTCGGCAGCCTCCTGCTGGACCATCACGGTCTCACAAAAGGAGGCAACTTCCCTCCAGTTTTCTGTTTCCGTCAGCATAACCCTCACTACTGCTGGCACAGACAGGTATTGCCCGATCCTGGCGACCAAAACCTGCCGCTCAAAGGCCCACGCAAGGCATCCTCGGTCGTGTGCTGTGGAGTCTAGGTCGCATCCACAATGGTGGCAATTTGCCGTGGCCTCACGCCCAATCCTGTTCAGGTACTCACCGAAGCAACCATGCCCGGTACCTGGAGGAGGAGGTACCATAAAGGTTCATCGATTATATTTTCGTCAATAATTATGGACCGATTTTGAACATTATTTTTTCATTTGGTAGAGGAAGTTAGTTAGTGCGGTGGTGGAATATGGATAAATTTTATTTACTGTGCTTGGGCAGTTTTTGAGTGAGCTTCGATAATATGTATTTAATCCACTTTGTGTATCTTGATGATGTTATAATACCTACTTCCTGTCACTGTTGTTTACATAGCAAGTAGTGGGATACGAGTTGGTGTGGGGTAGGTAGTTAGGTACCATAACAAAAAAGTGAAAAATACATTAAATACACACATAATAAAAAAAACAACCGACTTCCAAAAAAAACCACTACAATGTGAAAAATAACTTTAATTTCGGAAGTCGGTGGCATAAACTAAAATACGGATCCCAAAGATAAAAAGTTTTTCAGCTATTTTTTAACTTTTTCAGTTTCTTTATCATTGTTATCATTGCTAACATTGTTTTCTTTGATTGTGTTGTTTTGTTTTTTTTTTTCAACTAAACGATTTTTATATATTAAAGATCACAGCTCGTTTAAGTTGGTTGTGAAATAATCCAGGGTTAATCAAAATACGCCAAGTAGAAATATCTTCTATCTAGGAGTATAATACCTACCTATCTTTATACGCCATCTCCACAGACGATTTCGCCGTGCCATCAAATTCAATAGAAACTCTATGAATCAATGACCAGACAGTGATATCGTCGCGGCGATAATTTGAAGGCACAGTATGGCTATAATTGCCACGATCCTCTCGTTCGTGGAGATGGCGCCTAATAATGCATAGTTACGTATTTCCAGGGTAGCTACCTGACACAGTGGCGATAGAAGCCTCCACCACTTATGCAAAACGACATAAAATGTAATCGAACACGAACATTATCTCAAAGTGTGAGCAGAGCTTTATTCGCTTACCATAACAAAAGCATTCACACTAGGTGCTGTGATTACAATGCATTACGACAATGTGATTGACAACACAGATACCGGTATCGTGTCACTTAAAAAAATGTCGATCATTTTGATGTTAGCCTTAACACTGACGTATGCCGCGCCATTGTTTGCCAGAAACAGGTATTATTTACATAGGGAAATACTTTTCAGTTATAAAATTAAACCGTCGGTCTCCTTTCAAAACTGGCAACGTACAAATGAATTGTTAAGGTATGTTTTTGTGGGGTTCGGTCTGAGAGCGTTATCACTGTAATACTTTCCGAGAACTTCTAAGCCTGCCACTAAGATTGTTTTTGGCGTTCCGAAATGTATAATTGTTAAAAGTTGCAATCAAAGTGATATCTGCCTTGCCAGTGCCATCGAAGATACCGTGGAAGGGGTGAAGTTTTGGGCCAACAAGATTTGAAATACTGTTGTGCCAGCAACACGAAGAAGAAGATCTAGGTATTTGAATTTGATACCTAAGTGTTCGCTCTCGGAAAACGAAACATTCTAAGAATACATTGGATAATAAGTATATTATGTATAATCAGTATTCTAGCAAACATTTAAAGAATGAATCAGTGTTGATTCAATGAAAGTTGCATAACTTCAGGCGGAGAATCCATAATGTTGAGACAAAGATAGCAAGCATGGGTCCAGGGACGGCGGACTCGGGGACGTCCGCCGCCCCCTATCACACTGGACCCGAGGTGGCGGCGCGTAGTGTTCCACGTGCGCCCCTTTGAGACGTCGCGGGGGGTCTAATACCTCACCCCCCCGCAGACTTGAGGTGGCCGGCAGAGGCGGGCCGGCACTAGCCGGGGATCACGGAAGTAATACTAGCTCCCAAGATCCCCGGTGCAAGTGTGGGAAGGGAACACCGGGGTGGTTTTTAGTCAGTAAGATTCTGACAGACCCCTCCGCCCACCCCAGGGCGGAGGACATCCATGAGGATTTTCCACCCCGGCAACAAAAAAAAAAAAAAAAAAAGATACCAAGCATAGGTTGCGATAATATTTGTAGGTAGTATAAAGAAGAGCATTATGCTATACTGCGCTGAACACGCACTGTTAATGATAATAACCGTAATTTACTCCTTATTTCTATTGTCACGCCGCGCCGCCTCATTATTGTTAACGCGTGTCATGGCTGGAATATTGTTATTACACCATTTTGTGAATATTTGAACAACTTTGAGTATAATTGTGTACTTATTATTTTATTACGCCTACAGTTGAGTTTACTTCATTTTTTTCAAAATGTTTGAATACGCTTGGTAGGTAACTGCTCTTGAATTTACTGGGTATGGTAATTGTCATAAAATAATAGCGATAATCTTGCTCTACGTCAAATAATTTCGATCGTATTAAATACAAAATGCTATAAATTGCACAAAAAACACTGGAGCACTTTATGCAAGTTTTTGTTGTAATCATTGTATATTTACACCACGCCTACACAGCCAGCTCCTACGCTTCAATCTATAATTTAATGTTCAACTACTTCTTTTGTTTGAACTAAAGTGTTTTTAAAATGTTATTTTGTGTCTTACCAGACGTATCAATTTAAAAGTTTGCAGACGTAGGTATTACTTGGGAATATGACTTTGTTCTTTTAATAAATTCTTCATAATCAGCCTATAATGTTCCCACTGCTGGGACACAGGCCTCCCTCTCTTTGAGAGGGAGTGGGTTGTAAATCTACCAAGCGGGCCCAGTGCGGGTTGGTATATAATAAATTCTTAGCAATTTAATATTACTTTACTTATTTATGTAAACCCTAGTCAGATAATATCGTGGCTGAGACAAAGAAGTTACTTTCACGAGGGTGTGCAGTCTTACATAACATCGACAATGTCAATGTTTTCCATGAGTTAATTGAAAGATGTGTAATGTTTATAAAACATTTTGCTGTCCACAAAAATATCGAGCTTTTCCTATATTATTAAATATCAGGAATCTTGTAGAAGAAGTTACGAATACCTAAGTCTTTGTTTCGTACTTTTCAAGTTGAGTGCTTTTCTATGGAACACATGATGGAATTTTGGAAGTAGGTTTAGGGGTTTTAATTTTAATTACACTGCACTATTAAATACCTAGTAGGTAGGTAGGTATTTAGCGCAAGAATTTTATAGTACAAGAGCTTTCCCCAGGTCAAGTTTAACGACTAGCGCGGAATGGACATTAGGAAAATGAGACTTGCATTATAGAATATTTCCCCTGACATGACTTATTTGGTAAACAAACAAGGTACGAAATATATAACTTTCATATCTTAAGTTTATGACTGTTATAGCGTGTTTCTTACACATGCAGTATCAGATCAATATGGGTTACCTACATGAAAAACTGTTGCGAATTTGCCATTTATAAATGATAATTTTCTCAAATTAAAAATCTCCGTTCGCTATATTTGTTTTCTAAAAAGTAAAAATAAAGAAAAATACAATTTGCACAATGCTTTTCTTTATAATAAGTACAAAGTTATTAAAATTGCCAGAAAGACGGCGCGCGGCGTCCACGAAGAAGAATTTATATCGATACAATGTCTTTGATGCAGATATCCTCGTTTACTCAATTAATCAGAGCACCATAAATATATTATTAGGCTATGCTCGTGTGGTGTAATGGACGTGATTGGTTATGCTACATTTTATTGCTGTTCTTCATTGACAGTGAAGTGGGTCGAGCGGAACGCGGTTAAATAAATTAAGAGGCGACGCACTCTGCTACAGTTCGGTCACAAACAATTTGTTACTGATTAAGTTGACAGATACACCATGTTCCCACAGATGTTACTAATGTTCGACACTCAGCCCTTGTTACATGTTTACTATATCTGGGGTTTGGAATATAAAAATCTAGGTTTTGCTATAAATAATCAGATCGATGAGGTTGTGAATGTAAACAGTGTCCACGTTCTGCGGTGTAGGCGGCGACCTCCACGCCTACAGCACAGGAACACATGTTTACATCTGCCGCCAGATTCCCTTCTTTTAATTACACTAATATAAAATTTAATGTTTTGCCTTTGACCCCAGTAAGAAATACAAACAATAGATACAAATTACGGATGTTTAGTTTAGGATCATAAGACCGCGTTTTTTTTTCAAGCTTTTATTATATCAACTATTTAGACTTATAAAATTTATATTTGAAAGCACAGAATTTCCTTAAGACCTACAGTTAAAACAAAGGGAGAACTGGTTTGGAAGGTTGGCTTTATTTATGTAGTAGTTATACAAAATATGTATACGTTTAATTAACCCGTCTTGACATTTGTTTACATACATTTAAATATTTATTTGGATATCATATTTTTAGAAGTAAGGGACTAACCTGCCATTCCTTACGGGAGAAGCGGGCGGCGGTGCTGCCGCGGTGGTGGTGGTGGTGGTGACGTCTTCGTGCGTCAGTTTCCTGAGCGTGCGAGGTGACAGCGGCGTGCGCGGCGAGGGTGGCTCAGGGGTGACGGTGCGCTCGTCATCGTCGTCCTCGATGGGGCGGTAGTTGCGGTCGCCGCCGAGGGCGCGCCGCACCAGCTCGGGGCTGGCGAGGCGGTTGGGCGCGCGCAGCATGCCGGGGCGCAGTCCGGGCGCTCCGTAGGTGAAGGGCGCGGAGTCTGCGCGCGCGTGGTACGGTATATCGGGCGGTCGGTCGGCCTGCGACTGCGGCGGGTCGGGCAGTGCGCTCACGGTGCGCAGCATGTCACCGAGCAGCGCGTCGAGCTCGTCGGGCGGGCTGGGCGCCGCGCGCCGCCCCGCCGACGAGATGCCCGAGTCCATGGACGCGCTGAGCGGCGAGGAAGGCCCGCCGCCCGCGCGCACAACCGTCGCGTAGATGGACCCGTCCAGGGGCCCGAATGTGTGCGCTGCCTCGGCCCCGTCGCCTGCCTCGCCGCCTGAGCCGGACCCTTCTGCACTGCCGTTGTTCTCACCTGCACCGAATTTAACACCTCAGACCATCGAACACTAACATTTGCCTGTTACACTATGAAACGTTCTCACATAACTTCGATGTAATTAGGTCCGCCGCGGGGCGATGCGTTTAGCGACGGTTTAATTACGAATAGCTTTTAAATTGGATTCGATTCGCTCCAATAAACCGGTGGGGCCTCTTCGCAATGATATAGCATCTATCTGGCTGGCACGTGTATAATTTTCTACTGCACTTTACACGAGAACAGAATCAATTTACATGTAGGAAAGTTACACGACGAGTTGTGTATTATTATCATATTCACACGTAATAATATCGCTAGAGAGCAAGTAGTGAGTGTCTAATTAGGCGAGTGCCACCTGGTTTAGTAGTGGGTGCAGGTTCGCTCCGACAGAGCCAGCACATCCTAAAAAGGACTAAGTTTGCTTCCCGTTACTCCAGCAGCGGGATGACACCGTTAAGTGTTGTTTGATGAAGTGCCGCTACCGCGTCCTAGTTATAGATAAGTGTAGGTACTCTTATACGGAAATCATATAAAAACGCGTGTTGCCTGAGTCTGCCATAGAACGGTATACATAGAAGTAATAAGGTAATAACGTCGCGTGTCATATATGTGGCTAAAAATAAACGTTAAAGCTGTCTTTATCACTAATGATATTCGCATCTGATCTCTACGTTGAGATAAAATGTAGCCTGGATATTACACAGAAGCCAATTGCAACGACACCAACATAAAACTCAATAATGTCCCTTCGTGATATCCCTGACATATCAAAATATCTTCAAATAATTAGGTATTCTAAGATGGTCCTACTCTGCTAGCCAGTAGACGGTTCAAGGCGATATTGCCAAACGAGGAAACGACCTCTACAACATCTATACTAACACCTGGGGGCCGATCGCGCTAATTTTGAACGTTAATACCAAAACTAAACCACAACCAAAACGTTACGTTAGACACATTTCGTATCGCGCTAATCATTTCAACGGAAACGATTTAGCTTTACTTTGGAACTTTCTTTGACCAATAGATCATAATGCTAAGAATATAAGGTTGAGAATAAAAATCTTAACGCAAACGCGCTAGTTACGTTTACTCTCTTGCAAACTTACACTTGGGGTACAGTTGTTGCTTTAGTGTCTGCTACACCGCCGAACTTCAATACAAATAAGAAGATCGAATCAACCTACACAATATTTTGACCATCACGAGATGGTTTGAGGCGTTAAAGTGTCAAAGCGTGTAATAATGAATGCAAATAAGGAGGAATGACACTATTACTCGCCTAATTTACATAACGAGCGAGTCTTGTTCGCGTAGCTAACGTTTCGTGTCACTTGTGTGATTTTTCCTCTACTGAACTGTAAACTGCGAAATGCCCCGGCGCCGGCGCCGCGTCTATGTTCGATTTCGAAACTGAACTAAATGTGTAGTTGTCAATAACGCAATTAGTGTAAAGATATCAACGTCAGCGTCTGGTGACCGTCGCCGTCGGCCGCTGTTAAGGAAGATGCGGTTATTTCTGTGTTGTCAACGAAAATAACGCGTCGGGAGCGAGGGCTAGTGTTACGAAATGCGCAGGAAGAGGATGTGCGCCCTAGCATCGACTGCGCCGGCGTGTGTCCCACGATATATCTCGCACACGTGGAGATAAAGAAATCAGTTTTCATTAATTATACAGACACACACATGGCACTAATCGTAATCCCTGTTAATTTGATAAAAGATTACGCAGAGTTGTGATTTTTATCTCGCATCTGTATCTATTCACTATGATTTAACTACGATGTAAATAACTAGTGTCTACTTTATAACTCTCTAATGTGATTTAATTAAATTTACTATGGGAATGAAAAGCTTCGGAAATTAAATCACATGAATGAATACGTAGAATCTTTGAGGACAAGTCTCAATAGTGAAGTTTTGCTACAGTAAAGCCTACGATACAATGTTTACGACAGCTACATCTATTAAAATCATCGGAACATCAAACTAACTCGTGTCCAATGAGATTTTAGTTCGTTAACAATTGAAAATGAGCGTGACCGCGATGTGGTGGAGCTTCTGACAAGTCACACCCACCGGTCGTATATCAGAAATGTGCTGGCAGGGAGAAATATAATGTTTGTAGAGTGGGTTATACTTATAACAATGTTGCGATAACCGCTGTTACCTATGAAGGTGAGCGTGTGTTGGTGAGCGCGCAGACGCAGTGATGTCATCAGGTACAAACACCACCTTGTTTCTGCGAAACTCTAAGCTCTACCGCATAATAATGCGCTCGACACTGACCGTTGGGCTATCTACATTCGTTATCCGACGTTACCTCCGAATTTTAACCAGTTTCGCTCTTTTATCTTTTTTCTAAGTGAGGAATGTGGTTTATTTTGAACAAAATTTGCATATTTATGCTCTTATTTTGATCTTAGAATGAAGCTTCGCAAATTATTAGTATTGAAGCTGATCGCGTGATAAGGAGATATCGTCGAAGTCAGTAACTAGATTCTAGGAGCACAGAAGTATTGAACACTTCGCAACACTTCACTTCTTCTTTAAATTTTAACTAGAAAGTGCTGTAATTAGCTTCGTAAAAGCACTGTCCACAAATACACGACCGTCGAACGTACGCGGGTAGTATTGACTGTTCATCAAAACTGAAAGCTCAGGCGATAAAGTAATACTGATAGCTATCGCGGCAGGACATGTGTGCGTAATGTCAGGGTAAGCAAGCGCGGATAAACTCCCATCCGATCGATGCGCGCTACTGTGTACTTAAGTACGTACAATCTTTAGTGTACACAATGATCAGGAGCGGCAGAGTGGTTCGGCTAATGGATGGATAATTTAAACAAACAAATGCTCAATGAATCAGATCTCTTAATGAACCGTGCAAAACTCACACAAATCTGTTGTTAGAAATACACTGCAAGTGCCTTAAACACATCACTCTATAGTTCACAGCGAGTTATACCGTGTACCGACATTGGAGATTGATAAATTCGACATTCGTTCGACAGGATCGAAACCTAAATTTTTTTGCACGGCTTGGGATGACGTCAGGGTAAACATAGCCTTGCGTGTGAATATAAAATTCATTATGTATGGGCTGACATGGCTGAAGTACCTACAAGTAGGTACAAATCTTTGACCTCACTACGTGTTGTACTGGACCCTCGTAATCTTATTAGCGTAACTTTTTGTTCAATTTATGATCATAGTACAGTCAGCGACCTGCATAACCCAACCCCTCATCCATTCTTCTTCTTTGTGAGAGAGATCAGTTAATACTAGGTACTGTCCCACTATGGCTCGTACGGGGATTTTTTTAGGTATCTCAATTTGATACAAAGACTTCAACATTTATTGAGAAACAAAATCAAGATAAGACAAACACGCTGCTCAGGTACAGACGCAGACAATGATCATGATTATTTCTTGCTTGGCGATCTCGAATCTCGTATCGAATTAAATTGATGCGTGTCGAATGGTAGCCCTAAGGGCAGGCTGTCGTTCCCGAGAGGAGGACATACATCACCGATTCTCCACGCCGGTCAATTAGCGGGCAGGCGCCGGACGATGCGACTCCAATCTCATTTGTCGTTAGCACTAACACCGCCTATTGTTATTTCAAAACGAGACCTGCTATTGTTAAATAAGAAAAGCCGGCCCTGTATGCACTTTCAATTTATTCCAACACCCTCTTTGTAAAGATTTTGACACGCACAATCAATCATTACCTCCATACATGAATCGGAAACAAAAAACAACATGAATCGGCAATGGAATTACGTTCACTAATTTTGAAGTCACGAAACGGCTTCACTAGCAGCGAAATTAATGTCACACTCACCTCGATTGTGATTTTGTTAGCGAGCCTCGAAATATCCGAAAGAAATTGTAAATTACTTTTCCTCAAAGTTTTCTTGAAAACATTAATGTTTGTAAAACTTGTAACGAATTTAGAGTGTCTTTTTATTTTTGGGATGAGTTTACGAATTTTTTGATTGATGTTTAAAGTTTGTGTTGGTAGCGGGTGCTTTGAGATGCGCGTGCGTGGCGGCTCGCTAGGCGGGCGCGGACGGACTGGGCGGGCGGCGCTGGCGGACACACATCACTAAAATAGCCGACTGGCCGACACCTGCGCCGCGCCGCGACCTCTCGCTAACCGGCGTAGTTAGGTCGCTTTGTCAACATACATGACACATTTCAGTTACGGGACTTTCACTACAAAAGTAACCTAGTTATCTAATTGGTAACTTGAGATTTAACTAACTGCATTTTAGCGGAGTTTGCAATAATTTATTTCTGACTTATCTGCTAAATAATAGAAATTGCTCTTTGATCAACCGAAAACTTTAATACACCTTGACCAAATCTTACTGAATGGATCATCAATGAATGTATACAGGATGTACGGAACGGCCCCCATTTCGGCCAGTTCCTGTCAAAAGGGCTATTACGCAAGTTAGTTGTAGTAAGTCAGTCACATTGTTGCCTGTAATGGCAGGCGGATGTTCTGCTTCACTTGGCGCTGGCCGCATGTGGGAACCCCTCATCCAAATCGTTAGACAAGCTTTTAATGCTTACGAGAATAGATTAGAAGTTGCGGATGTTGAACTAATAAAACGCATTTAGGCGAATCTTGTAGATTTCCTTGTTTCAAGTAAGTGTGATTAGTAAAGTAAGCTAAATTGTGTTTTACTTTCTACCGTTAAAAAAAACTTAAATAACCATCAAAATTAACCTGGTTAGCATACTTAATTACGATTTGACTTTTACAACAAAGTCTGGACTATAAAAGAGATCCGAGTTTATTTCGGTGTAGAAACACCAAAATAAACTCGGATCTCTTTACGGCCTGTGTTACCTAGCCGAAAACCACTAGGTAACACAGACCTCATATCGTATACGTTGCTTTTAAAGAAATTACATGTAAAATGTTATCTAGAACTTACAAAAAAGATTTACAACTTACATACAAAAGAAATGTGATTTTGTGCTTAATTCAGAACTAGACAATAAAATAATAATAGGTTTATAATAATAGATAAGTTTATTTATTTTCTCTCACAATGGTTTTGTAACTATTGTGAGAGCTGGTGCCTGCAGTAGATGTATTACAGTTCACCAGGCCCCACTTAGTGGCATCATACAAATAAACAGGCAGGTAACATGTATTTCTTATAAACAAGTAAAACTACTACTAGGTACACCTCTGCCTGCATCTCTCGGGGATTACAGGCGTGATGTTATATGTTATGTAAAACAAAAAAAATAATTAAAAGGGTAAAAACAACGCTTTACAGTAACCGATAAACTAATACACCTACTAAGTAGTTAACTTTGACCGACAAACTGGTCGAGTCACTCAGTCAAGGTTGAGCGCATTTTACTGGATTAGCACTCGTGTTATTAATTTATGCTTCTCATCCGCGAAATTGCTTCGTGACCACGCCCCCTAGCTCGAGCACGAAAACTTTATAACTATACTAGCGTCCCGCCCCTGCTTCGCATGGTTTTAATGACTTGACAAAACATCGAGATTTATTTATTATAATATGTAAATTGTTATTAATGTATTATACGTAAACCTTTCAGAATAAATTATCTAAATGATGGTGAAAACCGCATCAAATTCCGTAGCGTCGTTTAGAAGAACAATGCGGTGACACAGACACACGAAAAGTGACTTTGATTAATGGTACATAATGTATATTATGTTATCCAGTTTGGTAGGCACAACTGTAAGAAAGAAGCTGACAGAAAGATCCGGTTGGGTTGGCTGCTCAACCCAACCGGATCTTTCTGTCAGCTTCTGTCTTCGTTTGGAAAACTTCGTCAAGTCTTCTAGACGCCAATCCTGCAGTGTTTGAAGACTAAGGTCTTAAACCAGTGCGTCCTGCCCGTTATGACATACGGTGCCGAAACGTGGACACTGACAGTCGGGCTGGTTCACAAATTCAAGGTCGCTCACTTGTCGAAGGACCGATGGCCGGTGGAGCACACGAGTCCTGGAGTGGAGACCGCGTATCGGCAAGTGTAGTGTGGGACGCCCCCTTGGCTAGATTTACCGACGACCTTAAAAAGGTG
Source organism: Tiliacea citrago (assembly GCA_963921375.1). Lineage (NCBI taxonomy): Eukaryota > Metazoa > Arthropoda > Insecta > Lepidoptera > Noctuidae > Tiliacea > Tiliacea citrago. The sequence goes on along the minus strand of OY992786.1, from coordinate 15,918,648 downwards.
GATAGGGTGTTGTGGCACAACCTGGGAGAGGCCTATGTCCAGCAGTGGACTGCTATAGGCTGAGTTGATTGAAAAAAAAAATGATGTATAGATATACCCATTGCAATACCTATGTACAGTTAGTTATTCGACAGGTACCTACAGACACGATCATTAGGTATCTTCCAGCTTTATAAAGTTAAAGTTTGATAGCTAGGTATTCTGTTTGTTATTCTTAACCCCCGACGGAAAAGAGTGGTGTTATAAGTTTAAAGTGTGGATCTGTGTATCTGTGTGTCGGTCTGTGGCATCGTAGCTCCCGAACAGCTGAACAGATTTTGTTTGAAAGGTGACTTAATCCGTGTTATGATTTAAGAAAATCAGTTCAGTCGTTTGAATATTATCAGCTCTTTTCTAGTTGATAATTGTATGTGAACATCTTCCACAGGTCTGATCGAGGCGAAATTTGGTATCTTGTTACTTCAATGATATTTGAACACAGTAACCTTGAACGGATGCGCAGAATCACCTGGAATTTGCTCACTTAGATCAAAATATTACCAACAACTTATAGGGCCCAATACGTATTTTTTTAATTTATTTTTTGATGTTTTTTTTCGGGGATTACATCACGCATGTAATCCCCGAAGGGTTAGGCAGAGGTGTACCTACAGTTCACCCACATTTCACCAGTTATGTTTAAGTCCCATTTAATAAGGGGCGAGCCTATAGCCATCAACCCTTCGGGCTTCGGGTTTGTACCCAACGGGTACAAATCTAGACTCCGGGCAGCTACTGAGAAATGTCTAATGGAAAATCCCAATAATAACACTGCCCGACCTGGGAATCGAACTCAGGACCACATGCTCAGCAATAGCGCTTGCAACCATTAGAATTAGACCAAGGCAGTCTGCTACCCTATTTTCAAACGCAGGGGCCGTATTATGAAGTATAAATGCCATTATGATTCCAGACCGAAAAAGGGATGGTGCTAGCGGTCATGTATAAATCCATCTCTCTCTTGCACTGGAATCATGATGGCATTAAAACGTCATAATACGGCAGCAGGACCCTTTTAAAATAATCAAATCTTTTAAACAAATATTAATGAAAGAAATGTACGAGTATAACCCTCGTTCACAGTTCCCGTCTACGAGCGTCGACGGGGCTCTACGAGGGGTCTACGGCGGCCTACGTGCAATTTCAAGTTGTCATGAAATAATTCTACTTCGGTAGCACTGTTTTGCGATAGGCCGTTAGGCAGCATAAGTATTTAAATTGCATTTTCATTATTGATGAGTGCTAGATATGGTGTACTAAATAAAAAGTTTTTCCTGTAAAACTAGGTACACACGGCTACACATCAAGCTATTAATTTCCAGTATAAGCTGATCTCGCATTGTGTAGGATTTCCGTACAATGAGAGCTCGGCGTTGTTTTTTTTTTTTTTATTAGTATTTATATATTGTTTATTATTTTTAGCTTGTGTACTACTGCAAACACAGCGGATTATAATGCTTACGCTACTACTTTTGCCTCATCTTATGAGAAACCGATGTTCAGAAGTACTGGATCGTGTAGGTACAGTTGTAAACTAATCGTAAATAACTTCTAAATAGTTTTAAAAATTAAAATTTTCTGTGTCCATCTCCTGCATAATTCAAATAAGCTAAACATACTGTCCGAAAACTTAATTCTTTAAAACTTATAAGCCGTCTGTGTGACAGAATACTGGGCTGAAAAATATGATACGTGCCATCGATAGCTTCTATAGGAAGAGTCTAATTTACAACTTAGAGGCCGCCTGCACGAGCGAGCGCTTTTTTTTTTCGGGTGGGAAATTATCAAATACCTTCTCCCGCTCTGGGCAGGGCGTGACAGACTTTTACTGACTAAACCCCACCCGTGTTCCTTCAGATGCCTGTGTGCCAGGGCCACGATATCTCTTTCGGACAAACTCGCAACCCTGGTAGGCATTGGCACCATCGGTCCCCGTCAGTTGGCGCTGACATCTCTTTGAGGCGCGCGTGGAACACAACGCGCCTTCGACCCGGGCCTGGTCCTTATCGGACGGCGAGCTACCCATCGCTCACCGTCCGCAAGCCCGCGCCTACGGTGGCCGGGAATCAGCTTGCGACTTCCGACGCGGGAGACGCCCCTCTCCCGCGGTGACTAGGGGCGTGAGGGCGCGAATTTTGCAACTCCCTCACGCGTTCTGCCCCTTCCTTCGCGAGCATTACTGCTTCGCAAAAGGAGGTGACGGCCTCCCATGCACTCTCGCTCCGAACCATGGCCTGAACCAGGGCCAGATCGCCGCCGCCAATCGCTTCCGTAAGGACACGGTGGTGCTCCGCCCAAGCCGTGCAGACCTCCACCGTATGCTCCACCGTGTCCTCCGGGCGATCCACACAATGGTGACACCCGGGTGTTTCCTCCCGTTTTGTCCAGAACAGGAACTTCCCGAAACAACCGTGACCGATGAGGATCTGCGTCAGGCGGAAGGTGAGGACGCCGTGGCACCTCTCTAGCCACTCCTCAAAGAGGGGACTTAAGACCACAATTGTAGCGTGTCGAGCGCTGGGTTGCGACAATCGCACTCTCCATGCCGCCATGAGATCCTGCCGGAGCTCCGTCCGCTGTGCCGTGATTTCTCGCGGCAGCAGAGTTACGCCTCGGCTTTAGAATCCCATGACGGCAGTCCGGCAAAAGCCCCGCCGCCTCACGGGAGACCCTGCGGTATCCACGGACCGGCCGTGGAGATGGCCCCTAAGAGAGTGTATAGAAATACGAAGCACGACGATAATATCGCCACGATTCTCTCGCTCGCGTATGATATATGACATTTATTACAAAACGGTCAGAAACATGATACATAGGTATTATTTATTTGCCTTGTAATATATATATCTAGAACCCTAAAGTTTAATTTTTTAAAGACAATGTAATTTAAAATACGCGGTCGTTGAACGGCTTTGCTCTATCAAATATCAATCATAGGTACTGTGTTACAGTCTATAATACTCGACGTGTCATGTTTACGACCATACGTATACAGTACGAGTAATATTTTTATGCTTACCAGGGTCGTCATCGGTGAGTGTGGACAGCGGTCGCAGATGTTCGAGCGAGTCGGCGCGTGCGAGCGCGTCAGGGGCCGCGCGCAGGGGGGCGGCGGGCGTCGGCGCCGGCGCAGCACCCCCGCCCCCCTCGCCGCGCAGGAACACCAGCTCTACGGCACCGTCACTCGGGAATGAGGGATCTGGAAAAACAGCAAAGGTCAGCATATCACATGACATAATATAACATCGCGTCTGTGTTCCCGGGTTAGACAGAGATGTACCTGTACACCCACATTCCGCACGGGTCGATCCATTAGGTTAAGCTACGCTTGCCAGGGTTGGTCCGTGAAGGGGTGACCATCTTTACATACCGAGACTCCTCCGTGCCTCGGAAAGTACGTTAAGCCGTTAGTCCCGGCTGTCATTTGTGGATCTTTGCCAGTCGTAACAGGTGGTCAGAATCCCGAAACTCTGACAACCAGTCTTACCAAAGGGTATCGTATTACCCAGTTACTGGGTTGTGGAGGTCAGATAGACAGTCGCTTCATGTAAAATACTGGTATTCAGCTGCATCGGCTTAGACTGGAAGCCGAACCCAACATAGTTGGGAAAAGGCAGATTGATTTATTTCTATGTGTCTTATGCTAGTTCATAGATATACGGTGATGGGAATGTCAATATTTTTAAATTGATAAAATGTGGTTTACAAGTAAGTATCTGTTTTCGGTTTTTATGCACATTTTGCCCGGATACATTTCTTTTTGGCTTGGAAGACAGTTTTTCGCTTAGTGGATTCCCCCAAAACATTATACCATGTCCATCATGTATCAACATGTACCATACATCTTAGGAACCAACGTAAAAGTAGTAAGCAAATATAAGTGCACTTTGATTTACCACTTTACAAACCATATTATAGATGGCACATTAATACCGAGTTAGTTTTGTACATACTTGATTAATATGAGATTCAAATCCAGACTCCGGGCTGCTATTGAGATGATCCAGTTGGAGAAACCTAATAGCACTTTGCCCAATCCGGGTTCGAACCCAGGACCTCATGCTCAGCAATAGCGCTTGCCGCCACTAGACCAACGAGGCAGTCATAAAGTAAAATCACGCCTGTATTCCCCCAAGGGATAGAGGCAAAGTAGTTGACGACAGGGCAAAGGAGTTGACGACAGTCGTTAACTCTTCAATAATTATTAAAAAAGAAAGGAAAAATTCTTAATGGAAAAACTTAATAATACCTAATTGGTCCGACGTGGGGATAGCACCGAGGCCCTGCTCTGTGGTCTAGTGGTACAACCACCTGTTTCAAAACCAGAGGTCCCGGGGTTTCATTCCCAGCGGGGATAACATTTTCTGCTCGGTTTGGTAGGGCTTGTTCTAAGTCCGCTTGGCTAGCTACCACCATCTTATTTAAGTCTGTCGCCATAACAACAATGTTAACTGCATTGTTGTATTTCAGCAGTTAGAGGTAAGATAGCCAGTTCCTCTACGGTTGAGGATTCCGGGTGAAGCTCGCTTCCATCTTCGGTCTTATCATCACTTACCAACAGATGAGATGAAGGCCAAGAGCTGCCCTGTTGTGGATAAAAAAGAGGAACCTAAGTTCAGCAGCCTTGGCCACTAGAAAAACGAGGCAATCAACTGGCATAGAGTCTTTTGATCGTAGGTACTCCAATTCAATTTTTAAACTTAAATTTTTCGATTTCTTTAGAAATAAGCATCACCATTGTACGTATTTTTATTATTTTTATCTGTTTATACATATGTGTGTACATAAACTGTTAAATAAATAAATAAATAAAGTTTCTTAGGGGTGTTTTCGAATGTCGTGCGGTGTCCCACAGGGATCGGTCCTGGGGCCGCATCTGTGGGACATCAGGTACGACTGGGTGCTGCGTGCCGACCTCCCTAGCGGTGTCAGCGTAGTCTGCTACGCTGACGACACGCTGGTCCTGGCGCAGGGGAGGTAGCATCAGGCGGCGGCCGAACTGGCGGCACGCGGGGTTGCGACAATTGTCGATAGAATCCGGCAATTGGAACTCGAGGTGGCATTGCACAAGTCCGAGGCCATGTGTTTTTATGGTCTTCGGAATGCGCCACTGTCAGGTTCCCAGAAAACGGCGGGAGGGGTTCACATCGGCGTCGAGTCGACGATGAAGTACCTGGGACTCGTCCTCGACAGCCGGTGGAACTTCGTGGAGCATTTTCGACGTTTGGCTCCCAGACTGGAGCGGGCCGGGGCTGCCTTGAAGCGGCTCCTGCCCAACCTAGGGGGTCCAAACGCCTCCTACCGGAGGCTTTATGCGGGGATCGTGCAGTCCATGGCCCTTTACGGGGCACCGGTGTGGGCGCGTTCTTTAAGGCTGCGACCAGCCCAGTGGTTGAACGCGTCCTAAAGGGTCATGGCCATCAGGCTGGTACGGGGTTACCGCACGGTCTCCCGTAAGGCGGCGAGCCTCCTTGCCGGACTGCCGCCATGGGATCTGGAGGCAAAAGTCCTCGCGCACATCTGGGAGTGGCGCGAGGAGGCGAAACGCCGGGGTGAAACTCCGCTGCCGCGAGAAATCACGGCACAGCGGACAGAGCTCCGGCGGGATCTCATGGCGACATGGAGAGTGCGATTGTCGCAACCCAGCGCTGGGCACGCCACAATTGTGGCGATAAGTCCCCTCTTTGAGGAGTGGCTAGAGAGGCGCCACGGCGTCCTCACCTTCCGCCTGACGCAGGTCCTTTTCGGGAGGTTCCTGTTCAGGATAAAGCGGGAGGAAACGCCCGGGTGTCACCACTGTGTGGATCGCCCGGAGGATACGATGGAGCATACGGTGGAGGTCTGCCCAGCTTGGGCGGAGCACCGCCGTGTCCTCACGGAGGCGATCGGCGGCGGCGATCTCTCGCGTCCGGCCCTGGTTCAGGCCATGGTTCGGAGCGAGAGTGCATGGGAGGCCGTCACCTCCTTCTGCGAAGCAGTAATGCTAGCGAAGGAGGAGGCGGAACGCGTGAGGGTGAGACAAGGTTCGCGCCCTCGCGCCCTTAGTCGCCGCAGGAGACGCCCCGGGCGTCGGGAGTCGCAAGCCGATTTCCGGCCACCGTAGGCGCGGGCCTGCGGACGGTGAGCGATGGGTAGCTCGCCGTCCGATAAGGACCAGGCCCGGGTCGGCGGCACGTTGTGTTCCACGCGCGCCTCAAAGAGATGACAGCACAAACTGACGGGGTCCGTTAGGACCAATGCCTGCCAGGGTTGCGAGTTTGTCCGAAAGGGATATCGTGGCCCTGGCACACAGGCAACGGAAGGAACACGGGTGGGTTTTAGTCAGTAAAAGTCTCTCCCGCTCCGCCCATAGCGGGAGAAGTTATTCGATAATTTCCCACCCAAAAAAAAAAAAAAAAAGGGGTGTTTTCGGAGAAGTTTAAAACCTCCATCAACAACCTGGAAACCACCTGTATTAATCTAAGTCACATACCTCTACCAATTTTTGTTTGCAGGACGGTCAACTCGGTTACCGATGTTCGCTCGTTTGTTTACTTATAGAAAAAAATTTGACGACATGGTTGGCGCAGTGGTTAAGCGATTGACTGCTGCGCTGCGTGTCGCGGGTTCGATTCCCGCACGGAACAAATATTTGTATGACCTACAAGTAGTTGTTCCGGGTTTGGCTGTTTGTGCATGTGAGTTTCAATGTTTGTAAACGCGCCCACAATACAGGAGAAATTACTAGTGTCCAGCAACGTTTTAAAAAAAAATCGCTAACTACCCCTCGTTGTTATTTTTGTTGTTGTTTAATTTTAATTAAGAACTTAAGTTTGTTTTAATTCTCTAAATTAAGTGGTCGATGATTTTGGTGCACGGTACAACTCTAATGAGTTTATATTTGCGCCAACTTATATGTATAAAAATGTAAGTGTACTACTGAATGAATAAATCAATAAATAATAATAATAATCCTCATCTTTGGAGCAAATTGGTGCTGTATATTTGTAACAACAATGGTACCCTGGTGGTGACATCTACTAAATTTGACTTTATTAAATTAAATTTGCGTTTTCCTTAGTGCTGAATTTATTACTTTGACCTCACAGTTAATGGTCCAAGCAATCTTCCTGATAATAAAATCTCGTTGGCGTAATTGCACTCAATTGTAGACATGTCTTATTGAAATAAATATCTTTGTCTGGTATGTAGAAAACGTACTTTATTTGTGGCACAGGCAGATTTAGAAGCGACATACGTATTAGTGTTTTAACATACGATTATTTTATTCTGATTTATCATAGATGATAGCATTTTTATATGAGAGGTAAGTATGCAGCAAAGAAAAATCATTTAATGCACTGCAGCAGAAATATAGCAGACGAACAAGAGACTTCGTATGAAAGCAGAACGTTCACTTAAAATTGCTTTTACACGATAAAATTGCATATACAGGTTGTGGCGTAAATAATGGATAACCCTGAAACTTATACACTTATATCGCCGTATGCCCATGGATGACAAAATTATTGATATTTAAAAAAAAAATCGTACTTACTCTTACAAAATCAGTTGCCATTTCTACAATTGGTGATTTTTTCTCGTTTTGTTTTTTTTATGTCACTCCTGAATATTTGTTTTATCAGATCAGTATCAAGATTTTTTATTACATTCTAAGATAATATTGTAAAAAATACTTATTTTCAAATTTTTACATTTTTTCTAAGAAATTATGCAATTTTGGGCCCGTGTTTAGAAAAAAAATGTAAGGGAAAATATGGCGATATAAGTGGGGTAAATGATAGATAATAATCTGGCCGATCGACAGTTTCAGGGTTATCCATTGTTTACGCCACACCTGTATACGAAGTATTATTTATTTTTCTATAGCAGAAGGAAGTGTACTGTTAAAATTAAAATAAGGGAAAAAGATGTGTTCAGACAATATAACGTGTAATTTTACTAAATTATACGTTAGCTAGAAGGACACCATCGATCTAAATCATTAATTCACGCTCCAGAACGATCAGTTCCTCGAATAGGATATTTCAGATCAAATGAATACCAAATTGGTGGTGTAACCTCCGGCTTACATTCGTGAAAGCGAGAAAGGTGGTGGTTACCGTGCACGGCATGATCGAGTTGCTGCTTGGTGAAGGAGAGCGTGTGGTCGGCGACGGCGCATGTGTGGAACTGACACGCGAACACCAGGCGGCGCTGCCCGGAGCCCGCGGGGCCGCCGGGGCCCGCGCCAGGCCGCGCCTGGGCCGCTCGCCGATACGCGCGCACCACCACGTCGCCGCGTAGTGCAAGCCGCCCCACGCCAACAGTCCAGCCACCGCCGTTCACCATGTAAAGACCTGCGTAAAGCACGATATAACGTTTCATTACAAATATGAAAGTTGCAAAAAAGTCCTTAAGGCGAAAGCGTCAGGGTGGCCCGCGAAATTCAATTTTTTTTTTCGTTTTTTGCAATTTGAATTTCACGAGCTATGCTGACGATTTCGCCTTAAGGTGATACTCAACTTTGAAGAAAAATTACAAAACTTTCCAGAATATCTACCAATACTTTATCCTCAGCTATTGTAACAGTATAAAGTCACCGCTTGCGAAACGGAAGGCTCTTCAAAGCGATTCACTCACTACTTACTGTCTAGTGTCTACCAAAAATGTGTAGCCTGAGACAACAGGAACCGGTTACCCGATGTAGGTTGTGTCGTTATAGTTAATGTCAATATTTAAGATCATTATTTGATTATCATCGTGTCTCTCAATATTTGCAATGAATGCTAAAAGCTCGTTGGGTTTGGTGACCGTGATCCCATGACTTTTTTGTACAGTAGAAATTGCAAGACCTCCTTGTGAATCTAATCGAGCATTGAGCATCTTTTCAAAGCCTCAAAGCCTTTATAACTAGCGATCCGACCCTGCTGCATACGATTTTTACTTGACCAAATATCGAGATTTTTTATAATTATGTAAGTTTCACAGAAAGAGGAGGCCTGTGTCCCAGCAATGGGAACATTATAGGCAGATTATGTGTATGTAAGTTTAATATTAATATACTAGCTGCTGCGCGCAGCTTCGCCCGCGTTGTTTTTTCTAAAATTAAAGTAGCTTAAGTTACTCCTTATAACATCAGCTATCTGGCAGTGAAAGTCCAGTCAAAATCGGTCCAGCCGTTTCTGAGATTAGCCGAAACAAACAGACAGACAGCCAAAGGTTTTAAAATTGTTATTTTTTTGCTATATGTAATTAAGTAAAAAGCTGTTATTTTGACATTACAAACAGACAATTGAATATTTATTTGTATAGATTATAAACATAAACCTTCCGGAATAAATACTCTATATATAATGATGGTGAACACCGCATATAAAAATGCCACATCGAGACTTAGAAACTCTTGCACAGGTATGAGCGACAGAGACAATGCTCTACAAAACCGAACACTTTCTACTCGATGTGCCATTTTTACAGCGGGTACTGGACTGTTATTGTTACTTGCCTGACGTGTAGACGCAGACGAAGTTCTCGTATATCTTCAGGAAGGCGATGGTGGGTGTGGCGGGCGATGCGAGGGAGCCCGCGACGCTCACGTGCGTCAGATGCAGGGGCGCTGCGTTCACTCGTATCTGACCCGCGAGCAGGCCAGCGAAGGTGTCGATGTAGCTGTTCAAAAGAAGAAAATATAATGTTAGGCTCTACTTTTCACGTTTTTGTAATTTTGCAGCTTGTCGAAAAATATAAAATATACTTCGGTATTAGACAATCGCTTTTCCCGTTAAGTTTCATAAACGCTACCCAACTTTAGAATGTACCTACAGGTACCATAATTATTGCGGTTTGACTTAGCAAAAAAGGAAAATTCAATGGCATATTTGTATGAACATACATAACATACATAATCTGCCTATAATGTTCACACTGCTGGGACACAGGCCTCCTCTTTCTGTGAGAGGGAGTGGGCCGTAATCCACCACGCGGGCCCAGTGCGGGTTGGTGGATGTCCCATGTCTTCGAATTTTTAGTTCTAGGACATGCCGGTTTCCTCACGATGTTTTCCTTAACCGTTTAGAGAGCAGTGGTGATGAAATAATTTACACAAAGTAAAGCGCCTGTCTGGGTTCGAACCTACGACCTACTACTCGTAAGTCGAGGCCGTTAATCACTGGGCCACCACACTGCTCTCAAGAACATATTCAAGTCGAATCATTTACTATTTCGGTAGGTAGGTAGAAAAAATGTATTCATTACAAATACATTAAAATAACTAACTATTTACACTATGAATGAATAAATGAATGAAATGCACCGACCCCAGCGGCAGCGTGGTTAAATCAGACTCGATTTCTCGAATGAACCCAAAGATTCACACTAGCCCCTGGAGCCTCATGTTTCATGGGAATACAGAGACCATTGCATATCAAATAGTAGACCGGGGGGCGCGATAATTGTGAGGAAGATGTGATACTAGGTACTAAATTAAATGACTAACTAACTAAATAAACAAATAAATACAAAAAAAAACATAAGGACACTTAGGCGTCGAACTACCTACTCGTCTGCATCGCTGTCATCCGGAAACGAGCCCAGAAGACTGGAAGCATTGCCATGTTGAATGGCAATGCTAATTCTTTGGTCAAACCACCAGCCCACAGAAAAAATACGTCGCTTCCCAGGAAAAACAGCATATACGGGAGGGGCAATCATCGCGTTATATTAAGGTATTTACCGTTTATTGCTTGGTAGTTGGAAGACGGGCACTCTGTCGTCCAGGTATCGCCTCATAGCGTATCGGTCAAGAGCATGCTCAGGCGCACCGCATATCGCCGAGTAGTGCATGTATGCTGCCACCAACACGCCTAGCCGCTCACGGTTACCCCTGGTAAACAAAACAATAATTTAATAAAAAAATAAAAATAGCCTATTGATAAACAGGTTGACGGCCGATTATGGTACAGACGTATATAAAAAAAACCGACCAAGTGCGTGTCGGACCACGTACTATGAAGGGTTCCGTAGTTGGGATGAATTTATCCCAAAAACAAACCTAACATTGTAGTTGCAAAACATGTTCTCACATACATCGATATACGTCACGTTCGTTATAATTATGTACTACTGCTATACCACCACATATACCACTTTTCACATATCTAAAAGCAACCATTTAGCTGGCAGGGAGGCGGACACTTGACTCTGACAATGAATTGCAATTTAAAGCTTAATATTAAAAGCATCCCTGAATCGAAAAATGATCTTGGCAGACCCTCAATATTTTACGGCCTATCCAACGACACCCTAAATCATGAGATAGATGAGAAAAACAAATATCACCCCCACTTTACGTGTAAGGAAGGTACCCTAAAAAAAAATAGTTTTCAAGATTTTGTTTTATGACTTTTGCGGCCTGATTAATACGTATTCCCATGCCAAATTAGAACTTTCTAGTACTAAGAATCTCTGAGCTAAGCTGGGGACAGACCGACAGACAGACGGACATGGCGAAACTATAAGGGTTCCTTGTTGATTACGGAACCCTAAAACTTATGGGAAGATGTGGATTTCTTTTTTTTTTTTGTTAGTAGATCTATCAATGAAGGGGAATAAAAGGGGTGTCGTAAAATTTACCGGAAACCGAAATACCGGAAACCCGGGATACCGGAAATAGAAGAAACACTATGTTATTATAATTTATAACAGATAATTATAGTAGATATGTATAATATATTGACACAATATAACAATTTATCTGGGATTCATAGTATAATCAACACCCGGAAAATGTGTGCTATTTTTTATCTGTTTTCTTTATAGACCGCCGCCACAATTTGACAGCCGGTTTAATTGATTGATAGCCTCATGACGATAAGTTATTAGAAAACAAGTGGATTTAGCCGTCCGTCTTCCTGATAGGAACAGGTTCCTTTTAGTGAACAAAACGGGATGATGTAAGGCGCGCCCTAAACGATCAATTTTAATGCACAATATCACGAATTGCGTAATGTTTTTGCAGTGTACGACTTAACGCCGACAGACATTACGCCGACAGACTGAACGCCGACAAGACTTTACTTCGATGGGACTCCGCCGACAGGACACTTCGCCGACAGGACTCTTCGCCGTAAGGGCTCATCAGGGACGCAACTTATCTCCGATAATCAGTCGTACACTCAGCTTAACAATCAGTTGTTAGTTTTAATTTAAACTGGCATCGAGTTTTTGTTTTGGTAACTGAATTTACCAACAATAGAGCGGAATAAAGATTTGGGTTAGGTTAGGTTAGAACAGTGACCATTAACGCGCGAAGGCGAGCGAGCGAAGCGAGCGTGCCGCGGCAGCGGCCGCCGAGCGCCAGGTCCCCTCTATATTGTTGGTAAATTCAGTTACCAAAACAAAAACTCGATGCCAGTTTAAATTAAAACTAACAACTGATTGTTAAGCTGAGTGTACGACTGATTATCGGAGATAAGTTGCGTCCCTGATGAGCCCTTACGGCGAAGAGTCCTGTCGGCGAAGTGTCCTGTCGGCAAAGTGTCCTGTCGGCGAAGAGTCCCATCGAAGTAAAGTCTTGTCGGCGTTCAGTCTGTCGGCGTAATGTCTGTCGGCGTTAAGTCGTACACTCATGTTTTTGACTGTTGATTGAACAAAAGTTTGCACCTTATTAATAGTTGTACCCGTGTAGGATAAGTATTGCGCAGGTCTTGGTCACGCGAAAACATTGAAATTTATGGGCCATCAACTTATGGGCCAAAGACACCGACTCCCGAAAAAAAGTAATTTTTCACTTTTAGTAGGTCTTTTTTTTGGAAGTCCGTTGTTTCTTTTTGTTTTTTGTTAAAAGTTTTTACTTTTGATTTGTGGTTCCTACCCCACACAAATTCGATTAGCACTATAGTTTTCGCCAGATAAGAAAAAAATAAAAGCCGTTAACACCCGTCTACCAATGTATTCCAATATTTCAAAACGATACGAAAAATATGTAAAGGAAGTGTCGCTAACATGATCAAAACAAACTTATCGTGGTAAGGGGCGTCCTTGACGCGTTCACTGGACATGAGTTACAAACCTTTTACAAACATTTCTATTCACCCCGAAGGACGCGATAGGCATAATAACAAAATGGCGGACAGGTAATGCGCCCTTGACTCGCAAGTCGGATCAGTGACTTTTATTTTTCTCTTATCTGGCGAAAAGTATACCTGCTATGTAATTAACAGTGACAGCGTTAGTTAATATAACATCATCGATATATCGATGAATTAAAACAAAGATTGAAAGTCCTCATCAAAATTTTCCTCATCAATTGGCAGAGTAACCGCGTAACACACATACAAAAGTATGTGTGTTACGCGGTTACTCTGCCAATTATGAATTCAAAATCAAAAGTCATTTATTCAAACTAGGCTGAGAATCAGCACTTTTCGAACGTCAAAAATTACATAAGACAGTCCCCCAAAAACGCCCACCCTTCACCACTTCCTAGTGCTTTAGCTGGGAAGAAGAAGTGGCGCAACAAACTCCCCAGCAGCACAGTTGTCTGTTCAGATATTTAAAATTGATTTGGATGATTATTTTTTATTTGGTAGGTCATACTTCAGAGGTGGTCCCGTATAAATATAATCAACAAAAACGAAAAATCTATACACAGATGACTTTTGGTTTATGGTTCCCTTCAGCAAAAGTTTTGATGAGGACTTTCAATCTTTGTTTTAATTCATCGATATATCGATGATGTTATATTAACTAACGCTGTCACTGTTAATTACATAGCAGGTATACTTTTCGCCAGATAAGAGAAAAATAAAAGTCACTGATCCGACTTGCGAGTCAAGGGCGCATTACCTGTCCGCCATTTTGTTATTATGCCTATCGCGTCCTTCGGGGTGAATAGAAATGTTTGTAAAAGGTTTGTAACTCATGTCCAGTGAACGCGTCAAGGACGCCCCTTACCACGATAAGTTTGTTTTGATCATGTTAGCGACACTTCCTTTACATATTTTTCGTATCGTTTTGAAATATTGGAATACATTGGTAGACGGGTGTTAACGGCTTTTATTTTTTTCTTATCTGGCGAAAACTATAGTGCTAATCGAATTTGTGTGGGGTAGGAACCACAAATCAAAAGTAAAAACTTTTAACAAAAAACAAAAAGAAACAACGGACTTCCAAAAAAAAGACCTACTAAAAGTGAAAAATTACTTTTTTTCGGGAGTCGGTGTCTTTGGCCCATAAGTTGATGGCCCATAAATTTCAATGTTTTCGCGTGACCAAGACCTGCGCAATACTTATCCTACACGGGTACAACTATTAATAAGGTGCAAACTTTTGTTCAATCAACAGTCAAAAACATGAGTGTACGACTTAACGCCGACAGACATTACGCCGACAGACTGAACGCCGACAAGACTTTACTTCGATGGGACTCTTCGCCGACAGGACACTTTGCCGACAGGACACTTCGCCGACAGGACTCTTCGCCGTAAGGGCTCATCAGGGACGCAACTTATCTCCGATAATCAGTCGTACACTCAGCTTAACAATCAGTTGTTAGTTTTAATTTAAACTGGCATCGAGTTTTTGTTTTGGTAACTGAATTTACCAACAATATAGAGGGGACCTGGCGCTCGGCGGCCGCTGCCGCGGCACGCTCGCTTCGCTCGCTCGCCTTCGCGCGTTAATGGTCACTGTTCTAACCTAACCTAACCCAAATCTTTATTCCGCTCTATTGTTGGTAAATTCAGTTACCAAAACAAAAACTCGATGCCAGTTTAAATTAAAACTAACAACTGATTGTTAAGCTGAGTGTACGACTGATTATCGGAGATAAGTTGCGTCCCTGATGAGCCCTTACGGCGAAGAGTCCTGTCGGCGAAGTGTCCTGTCGGCGGAGTCCCATCGAAGTAAAGTCTTGTCGGCGTTCAGTCTGTCGGCGTAATGTCTGTCGGCGTTAAGTCGTACACTGCAAAAACATTACGCAATTCGTGATATTGTGCATTAAAATTGATCGTTTAGGGCGCGCCTTACATCATCCCGTTTTGTTCACTAAAAGGAACCTGTTCCTATCAGGAAGACGGACGGCTAAATCCACTTGTTTTCTAATAACTTATCGTCATGAGGCTATCAATCAATTAAACCGGCTGTCAAATTGTGGCGGCGGTCTATAAAGAAAACAGATAAAAAATAGCACACATTTTCCGGGTGTTGATTATACTATGAATCCCAGATAAATTGTTATATTGTGTCAATATATTATACATATCTACTATAATTATCTGTTATAAATTATAATAACATAGTGTTTCTTCTATTTCCGGTATCCCGGGTTTCCGGTATTTCGGTTTCCGGTAAATTTTACGACACCCCTTTTATTCCCCTTCATTGATAGATCTACTAACAAAAAAAAAAAAGAAA
Source organism: Tiliacea citrago (assembly GCA_963921375.1). NCBI lineage: Eukaryota > Metazoa > Arthropoda > Insecta > Lepidoptera > Noctuidae > Tiliacea > Tiliacea citrago. Next base: position 15,903,213 of record OY992786.1, on the reverse strand, counting down.
TCCACATCTTCCCATAAGTTTTAGGGTTCCGTAATCAACAAGGAACCCTTATAGTTTCGCCATGTCCGTCTGTCTGTCGGTCTGTCCCCAGCTTAGCTCAGAGATTCTTAGTACTAGAAAGTTCTAATTTGGCATGGGAATACGTATTAATCAGGCCGCAAAAGTCATAAAACAAAATCTTGAAAACTATTTTTTTTTAGGGTACCTTCCTTACACGTAAAGTGGGGGTGATATTTGTTTTTCTCATCTATCTCATGATTTAGGGTGTCGTTGGATAGGCCGTAAAATATTGAGGGTCTGCCAAGATCATTTTTCGATTCAGGGATGCTTTTAATATTAAGCTTTAAATTGCAATTCATTGTCAGAGTCAAGTGTCCGCCTCCCTGCCAGCTAAATGGTTGCTTTTAGATATGTGAAAAGTGGTATATGTGGTGGTATAGCAGTAGTACATAATTATAACGAACGTGACGTATATCGATGTATGTGCGTTGTTTCTTTTTGTTTTTTGTTAAAAGTTTTTACTTTTGATTTGTGGTTCCTACCCCACACAAATTCGATTAGCACTATAGTTTTCGCCAGATAAGAAAAAAATAAAAGCCGTTAACACCCGTCTACCAATGTATTCCAATATTTCAAAACGATACGAAAAATATGTAAAGGAAGTGTCGCTAACATGATCAAAACAAACTTATCGTGGTAAGGGGCGTCCTTGACGCGTTCACTGGACATGAGTTACAAACCTTTTACAAACATTTCTATTCACCCCGAAGGACGCGATAGGCATAATAACAAAATGGCGGACAGGTAATGCGCCCTTGACTCGCAAGTCGGATCAGTGACTTTTATTTTTCTCTTATCTGGCGAAAAGTATACCTGCTATGTAATTAACAGTGACAGCGTTAGTTAATATAACATCATCGATATATCGATGAATTAAAACAAAGATTGAAAGTCCTCATCAAAACTTTTGCTGAAGGGAACCATAAACCAAAAGTCATCTGTGTATAGATTTTTCGTTTTTGTTGATTATATTTATACGGGACCACCTCTGAAGTATGACCTACCAAATAAAAAATAATCATCCAAATCAATTTTAAATATCTGAACAGACAACTGTGCTGCTGGGGAGTTTGTTGCGCCACTTCTTCTTCCCAGCTAAAGCACTAGGAAGTGGTGAAGGGTGGGCGTTTTTGGGGGACTGTCTTATGTAATTTTTGACGTTCGAAAAGTGCTGATTCTCAGCCTAGTTTGAATAAATGACTTTTGATTTTGAATTCATAATTGGCAGAGTAACCGCGTAACACACATACTTTTGTATGTGTGTTACGCGGTTACTCTGCCAAAAAACATTCAGTCACATTGAGAACTTCCAAATTTTTTAAGTCGGTTAATAATGGATCGTTTGAGTGCCACGGCTGATTCAATCAGATTCGCAATATAAATATCATGCAAGCTTTTTGTAGCTGTAGAGGCCGCCTTAAGTCATTTATGCAGCCATGAATGACTGCATAAACCAGAAGATTCTAAGAATTGGGCTTGCTGAAAGTGTCCTAATTTTAGTGATAAAAGGTCCTCTGAGGGTGAGGTGACGGCATGGCTTCTTAACAGAATTACTTATTTATATTATAAACCAGAACGTAGTACGAACGACGGACGTACGGGTTACGGACGTTGTATGAACGTATGCGAAGCAAAAGGAGTATGTAAGGAGCGTAGCAGGTGGCGTTCTATAGTTTCTGCCTGCCCCCACGGGAAGAAGGCGTGAGTTTATGTATGTATGTAATATATTATAAACCAGATATTTACCATGCGAGTAGTATGGCGACGTTCTTTGGATGCGCAGCTAGCCAGCTCTCGATGTGCTTGCAAGCGGCGCAGAGACGCTCGAGCGGCGGTGCCAACTCGCCGGCCCAGCCGAGCGAGCGAGCGCGACCGAACACGCCCCGAGCTGCCCCGACGCCGCCCGCGCTGTCGCCGCCGCTCACCTCGAATACCTGGAAATAATATTGATGAACATGAACTGTCTAGCTGTTTTAGCAAGAGATCCTGAGTGAGACCTAAGCCGAAGTGGATAACATGGCCACATGACGTAAGGATTTGGACACGGGTGTCAAGGATAGAGCGAAGTAATGGACAAGGTAATCTTCTTGGAAACAAAATGGTTGCAGCTGCAGACGCTGTACGCTACATGTATAAGCTACAGCTACATTTTCTACCCTTTCTTCATCTTTTTTGTAGTCTGATTCCAAATAGATGCAGTTCAGTTAAACTACAAAGCAGTTACGATGAGCCGACAAAAACTTAAGAACGTACCTATACGAGGAGTAACAATCTGTCACTTTTCTAACTACCATTAACATAATAGGTACCTACTACTTTACGTTTCTTTTTAAAGAAAGAATAATGGTCTGCAACTAATACCACGTAGGAGACTATTAAGGCTGGTCTGTGTCTTATTTGTAGCGTTAAAGTTACTTACGCGTTCCTTAAAAGGTTGCAGGTCACATCAGACTTTGTAGCTCCAAAGTTGTACAGTGGACTTCAATAGTTGTTACAACCAGAGGCTAGTTGAAATAGTACCTATTTATATCATATAATTGCGATTGGGGAAACTTTTATTTGGTTTATCTCCAACGCCTAAACTCCAGTTATTTTGTAAATAGATGTAAGAGATGCTTCAAAATATTTTACTACGGCCGACTGCTGACTATTAATTTACAATTTTTCTTACAAAATTAGTACCAATTAAACGCCCGTCTTATAACATTACATTTTAAATAAAATATTTTCTTCAAAGCGCCGCTCTTATGAGACGGCGACGCGCCCACCATGTGGGCAGCACTTCCTCTAATTAAAATATTTAACATAAAAATCTACAGCTACACTAATGACAAAATGAAAAAACTCATAGAAAATAATTTGCTGCGTGATCGTATGACTGCATCTCTTTCCGTTCTAGTAATTTGTTATTGATAAGAGCTGAGGACATTTATTTGAATGCTACCTTATCGCAATCTACTTTCAGTCATACAAGTTAAAAAGACAACCAAATTCTGTTTATTCAAATTTCCACTAAAATCAGCTACATATTCATTAAAGACTCAGCCAAAATACAGCAGCATCAAAACAACATAGCCCATTCTACGCATTTCTATACATAGAATGAGCGATGGCGTAACTATTTATTAATTAGTTCAATGTATTGCATGTCGAAGTTTTTTGAGAAGAATGCATGACTGTGTTATCTTTATTAAGTTCTTATTATTAAGTCCTAATAACTATGCCAAATATGTTTAGAATTTGTACTTAGTTTTGGAGCGTCTTAGGCTATATAGTAAGAAGCCTCACCATGAAATGTTCTCCATGTTTATTGGTGAGCATATGCGCGGCCTGGGCCTCCGCCTGCGCGTCTCGCTCGGGCAGGTGGAGCGCCAGCATGCGCTCCGCCACATAGCATAGGTCCAGCCTGCTGCCAGGGCCGCCGGGATAACTCGCCGAGCGGGAACCACCCTGGATAATAGAAAATACATGAGTTATAACAAGATACATATGATGAAAGTAAAATATATATATATCGCTAATTCTCTTATTACCAAATCCTATGTAATGGAGACAAGCCTATTTGCAATCAACCGTTCGCATATTATTATATAGTATATAAATATAATTATGTCGGATCTTTCATGAGTACGCACTTGAAATGAGACAAAAGCGCCTTTGTTTAGTGTTGTGCGGGGTTTAGGATTGAGTATGGTGTCCGATACGGACCATGGAGAAGGAGAATGGAGAATTGGAGAGGCAGTGATCATTGAGACGTGGTCGCGACACTCGCGACACATACTGACCTAGAAACTGCTCAGTGTTTCCTTTTAAGTTCAGAGTATTAATTAGTGCAGTACTGTTAGTAATTGACTCTGTAAGAATAAACTGTGTAAAAGTTAAAGGAGCTATTTCTCTCGTTTACCAGTATCCCAATTCTGCGCCCACGACTGTAAATCTGACACTATGTATGTCACTAAGGGCCGTAAGATCAAATACAGTTTAAACTATGGATTTCCAAATCTACGATCAAATATAATCGATGGTTTAATCTACTGTCTTAAGATCGAACAGAAAATATGAACAGATTAGTTAAACTTCGATTGGTCTTTTACACATGGCAACATTCTCTATTTTATTCGTAGTTCGTTCATCCGTTCATTCAAGTATTGACAACAAATAGATCCATTTGACATTGACACTAACATATGATGACGTCTGGGAGTCTGCGACGTTTTATTATTATTCATGTCTTCATGACTAATAATTAATTTTTATTTTTAATTTCTTTGAAAATTATTGTTAATATAATAATAGGTATCAGCTATTATTAATTATAATATTATTATTAAGTTTCAAAGAAATTAAAAATAGGACGTATCTATAGAAAAAACTCTTATAGATTTAATATTATTTACTTTCATTTGTATTGATAATTTAAATAAAATTCACCTTGCGCTATGATCACATATTTCGCTTGAAATAGCTCTTGATTCCAATGTATCTTGATTTAACGACATAAGGTCTACTATAATAACTATTTATATAGTTCAACTTGTGTATAATTACGATATCTTAATCAGAATCACTGTTATAATTTACCATTCTTAAACCACAAAACAAAGCTTCAATGAACGTGAATAAAAAAAAGCTACGTAGAAATGTTTGAAGCGAGCAGGTAGAATTTTTTGTTCCTATTTTGAAAGAAAATCGCGTCAAATTATGCCATCTGGTCAGTTTACGGTCAGTTTAATCCTTACAAAGGAGTTTAACTGTCCCTTTGGGCTAGTTTAAACTAATCGATGGTTTAAACCGCCAATAATCGATCAACTACCATTGATCTTATGAAATAATCGATGCCCAGAGATTAAACTCTCTTTTGTGGTTTAATCTACGATTGATCTTAAGGCCCTAAGAGTATGTCTGATAACGATCCTATGTACCTGATATTCGACTTATACATTATCCAGACCCCGAGTTGCTACTAAGACCTTGTCAACTGTGGATATAACAACAAAGGTGGATGTTTAAACTGATTTTAGAATTAAAGATCATAATGTAGAACATATGTAAAGTGCAATTGAACAGGACAATAATAGTTATAGGAAGGTTACATATATAAACGGACAAAACGGGACATAAATTGAGTTCTTCCTACCTTAGTCTGAAGGGAAGTAAACAAGGACACTAATTGAACTACGGACGTCAGGTGATGGAAGGTCAAGGAATGCTATTATTTACGTGCATCTTGAAAGATCAAGGCTAACTCAAACATGTCTGAGGAACGGTTACCGTAATGATGAAGGAGGCAAAAATATGACATCGCTTTGTCATTTATTAGAATAGTTTGAATGTACAAGTTCTTGATTTGAAAACTGTGTCCTTTATGTAAGTTTGGGGTCGGATTACTGCTACATAGTTTAATAATAAACCCTTGTGCCTTATTGGAGTCAATGGTCGATCAGAATATCGAATTACGACCCGATGCACATTAAAAACAGAAATTCAAGGTTCAATGATCACATTTTTATGAGACAACGATAACAAAACCAAATATATCATTACAAAACATAAAAATAAGAATACAATAAACTTCTATTTAACATCAGCTTACAAAAACGTTAACACGAAAATTATTGCCGATTCCATTCGATGAACTACCGGTTTGTGCAGTAACATGCGTAGGTGTATAAGCCTATAAATCCATTATCAGTTCCAAAAACACAAGGTCAACACGCAGGAAATAAACTACACAGCAATCACAAGCGTTCACAAGGAGTTATTTTAGGACCCCTCTTGTAGATTCGGCTATAACACGTGTTACTCGCCGGGTGTGCAGTGTGAAGGACTTGTAAACATTTGTCGAATCTCCAAAACAAATTCGAGACAGCTAATCCCGTCATAATTTCCGCTTTATGAAATAAAACCTGACGTGTGGAAAGCTATGTAAAGCATACTGTTGTTACGATAAACTAGAATAGAAAGGTGACAGCGAAGAGAAAAGCCCTGATTTGTCTTGCTTTTAAGTGTTTATGTTAGCCAACATAAGGTCGTAGGCGCGCCATAATTCTGTGAAAGTGTCGCAAGCGATGCGTAGGCGCAGCCGCGCAGACGACGACGCGAAGCTGCGTACTCTGCGAGCTTCGCCTTCAATGCATTTAATCCGATTAGAGTAGTCGATGCGTAAGCCCCGCTTCTATGTGATGTAAATTAAGGCGATTTGAGCACAAGACGTTTATTTGTATCGATGGCCCATTAAAATGCTTATTATGGTTGATTAAAGATAATTGCGAAAATGGCTGAGAATTAAGCTTCATTTCCTTTTGCAATGAAATGTAAATTGTGTACCTTTAGAGAAACTATTGCCAACGGAAGGTCTTAACATTTATGGGCGTCAGTATGGGAACTAAACTTAAAATCTAGATAAAGAACCAAGATGGACTAGCATAGAGTCATTAAAATCTCCATTTCCGAAAAATGATAAATATTAAAAGAAATACAAACCACTAAACTTAAAACTTATCGTGCGTTCAAGTGGTATCGTGGTATATTGGTATCGTGCCAAAAAAAAGACATGATATCAATATTATGATTGCATGACGTAAAATAATATTATCCTCATTTCATATTCGCTGAGAAAGAAAGAAAAAATAGGAAAGCTGATATTTCTATTCAATTAGTTTCCTGTTTGTACACAAACATGATCGCTATCAATCACTTAATGTTGTTTAATGAAATGGTTAATTAATTTGCTGATCAAAAACAGCTGATAATGTAGGTTAAGGTCACACATTACACCGGTCGCAAATCATAATATTATTCTACAAGTTTTGTAAAACAGACTTGTCGTTTTTGAAAACAAAATTAATTTCGTTTGGAATAGTTTTCGCTTGTAGATTTTCTTTTAATAAAAAATCGTTTTACCTGTTCTCTCGAAAATGTTGTTGAAGCCGGGGTGGCAGGCGCACTCACGGCTCGACTCTAAAACAAAACAACAACATTATGTTACGAGAATTAAAACATCAACACAGATTACTGGCAAGGTGTTATTACTGTGACTATTGCAAAATAAATCTTTGAAAAGCCCCTCGAGGTCGAGCTGTCATTAAAATGAAATCAAAAGTAGTAATTTAATCCTTGTCATTTTTTCTCAATGTCGGCTTCGAGTTGATGGGATTTCGTTTCACAGAAATAATATATTTTTATTGTATAGTACGTCGAGGTGGCATTGAGGAATGCATTTCATTTCACTATCAATGTCGTTGACTAAGGCGAGCTTTGTACGGTACACGATTTCAATTCACACGAAGGCATAATATAGTACTTAGTAATTTGTGGTTTAGTAGTTGTGACAGTTCAATTGACAAGTTGATGAACGTTTCTTACCCCAGCTGAAATCCTGTTTAGATAATGTTGTGTTATGTGTGTGATTGAGTTGTACAAGATGAGAGATAAAAAATATAACATCAGACTTTTTCTTAAAAGCTCGCTGGTTTCGCTTGGAAGCTTTGAAATACGAGCTTTATCGGACAACCACGTTTTAGTTTATGTGACTTACTGATAATAAATCAACGTTTAGGGATACCAAAAAAATATAACTGATTATTTCCAGAAATAAAGTCGTAGTAGGTAGACTACGTGAATCTGCTACCGAATTCGTAGCCCTCAGTACTTTGTTATAGTTTTCACGAAATATAAAAAAAAAAAATGTAACTTGATCGTCGACTAACAATTTTTATTTATTATTGTTGATAAGTTCCCAGTATTTAAAGAATTCTTGCCGCTTTAACACCAGAACTAGGTATAACGTAATGTACTACGGTTTCCTCGCAAGTTTTTATTGGTACCGTAAGACGTGAAACATGTGCTGGTCAAAGTTTACCATCCGCCAGTCCATTCGATCGCGATCGGATGGACGGATCCCGTCAATAAATCTGACAAATGAGCCCCTCTGGGCGCGGCTTAAGTGATTACTGCAGCTTATATCGCGTCATATTACAGCTGATTAATAGAGGACTACATTGTTATTATTTAACGTGACTAAGTAACTGTAAAGCTTTAACCCAAATTGTTGTAAATACGGCTACACATCAAGCTATACATGTCCAGTATACGCTGACCTCTCACTGTACGGGAATCCTATACAATGCGAGATCAGCTTATACTGGAAATGTATAGCTTGATGTGTAGCCGTGTGTCTACATCTGATCATTCATGTTTAAAATTTTAAACATACTAGATTTTGGTTTATGTCAAATTAAAAACCTAATGACAAGCAGGACAACTTGGGCTGTACAAAAAGTTGGTGTAAAAAAAATGTTAGATACTTATTATTCGTTTTTGCATCTCTATAAAAACTTCATTACAGTCTCCTACGTGATGTATGAAAAATCCGTTGAGCATTTCAAAATACCCAGCATTACTTTATTGGTAAATATTTGACCATCTATTTTCTCAAAACTGTATTATGTCATGATACTCATGAATATCTGCGTCATTGTCTAATGTTAGACAGAGTAGACATCGGTACTGTTTCAGCCATATTTCATCCGGCTTTTAAACGGATATTTAAAAGTGTAAAAATAGGTCACGTAGTTTTTACGAGTATACGTGGTATCAGTAGGACCACAGAGTAGGACAGACCGCAGTGGAAGCGCGCGTGTGTGCTGCGAGACTGCGCGAGCGCCGAGCGGCCCGCGCAGGCGCACGCTGCAGATAGAACACTGCCCGCCACAGCGCGAATGCCAGCCGGTGCAGCGTGCGCGCAGCATCCGCGCCCCTGCTGCAGCGCCCACGCATCTTTGCCCACTTGCACACTTCGCCCAGTCCATCAATTCGTTATAGTTTTTCGATGTCATTTAAACATGTGTCACTATATCCTCACTCTAAGTATTGAAATTACTTCATCACATTTTAATAACATCTTCCTGAACATATCATTACACCTGTGCGGGAAACACTGACTTCTTTGTTAATTAAGTTCCTCGTAAAAAAAAGGAATGCCTGACATAGTACAGCATTTGAAGCTAAAATAAAAGGAAAATAATGCTTGAAAAGAGAATTCTAAATTAATGGTATGTGTGTGGACAAAAACAAAGGATGTAGTGAAAGGAGCGTGTGGTTTGTAGCACACATGGAGTGGCGGCAGCGGCCGGCGCCCGGGGGCATGCGCCCCGAACCCTGCACTGCGACAACCGCGCACACACCGTGCTACGTCACTGTACTCTATGTTTTGATTCTTTGGGGTGACATATGCTAATCAGAATATAATCCTGTTACAGTTACAATATCGTCTAATGAAAACGCTTTATGCCTCTTCGTTAGTTTGAGATAGAGTACTATTGTTAAATCTATCGAAGCAATTAATGCAATAAATGTAACGGGAATGAATCGGAAGTCGGGAGTGGTTGCACAGTCACGTCACCGCAATAACCCTGACCTTCCTCATAAAGCGCGTGCTACCGCGGGGGTGAACGACCTCGGGGGTGTGCCTCATCTAAATAAAAGACCGTCATATGACGGGAATCAGCGGTCACCGAGACGCCGCCGGGCCGCCGACGACTCTTTTCATTGCGCTAGCTTTTTTGCTTTCCGTGATTACAAACGGTACGGCCGATTGAAACGTTTCTTTGAATATTCTGCAAGTAAGAATTTTCTTTCTAATGCGCACATCAAAAATATCAAATATACTGGTTCTTGAAGTTTCTCGACAAAGCGTCGGATATTTTGTATAATGAATTATCCAGCGCTCTTGTCTGCTTTATCATTAATTTGCAAAGCGTATTACTCGGCAATGTATTCCTTGTATTGTGCTCCTATATCTTATCTCGGTATGTTTAAACATCTGAATTAACGAGATACGAAAATAATTTACTGAAATCCTTTACAATGATGTGTTTATAAGTTAACTAACATTTAATTTCTACTACTTTTACCATCAACCTGAAGTTATTACTTAAAACATCCTTAAAATAATTCACTTATAAAATTAAATATCACTTTTTCACTGATCAACTTTTCACTGCACTTTTGTTATGGTATTCATAAACTTTTTTAAATGTCAAAAATGGAACCCGGGCCGCGATGTTTTTTTTTTTTGGCACTGGTATAAAATGATCGAGCCAAGTTGCACAAGAAGTCCATACTACATGCTAGAAAGATTTATTTAGTTTGTTGTGTCGGGTCGGACACGCGTAAGGCGACGTCGGGAGCGGACTGGCGGCACTCTGCAGCGTCCCGGCGCTCCTCTGGCGGCACTCTGGCGTCAGAGCGTTGCTAGGCAACCGACGCGCTAGACAACCGTACACTACACACTCTGCTGTTATCTTATAGAACTTTGGATGCAGACAGCACTACGCGTTATATGACATTTTAGTACTAAGAAGGATATTTCTCATTACTAAAATCCAGCCATTTCTACAATAGAGTAAGCTGTCACAGCTTTTTGTAAAGTTAAATCGAATTGCGTTGATAATGTCAACTCTGTCTAGACTAGGACAATTGACTATTGTTTCATTAAAAAGCTCTAAATAAATGAAGCGTTTTTTTAGCAAAGGAAAGCTTAAATGGAAGGAGTCTACTTATTTTATTATACTAATTATTATGATAATTTACAAAACAAAATGTTGATAAAAAATAGAAGCTAGTTTTCAACGCGATTCACCGTTGCTCTCTAGTTTTAATATTAACATTAAAGTTATCAACTTACTACTATAATCAGTCATTAAAGCCGCAAGCGCACATTAAGCCGCAATTTCCAATGTTTCAATTAAAATCACGCCATAACGTTCAATGCAAACCAATAAAATCATTTTCTTGCCATATAGTTAAATGAACTACTTAGTTAATAGAGTATAATGAAGATAATTGGCTTGCTAACTTTAGGTACAACAGTATAATTTAATTGAATGGTGAATACCGTAAAATAATGAATTATCAAAATACATATTAAAACGAAAGTTTAATCTTTTCATGTAGGTTTACAGTGAATGCGTGTCGTGTCTTTTTAAGTCGTTTTGATGTAAAAGTAGTAGAATGCGGCGTATGACGCAATGGCTAGGTACCGGTTCATTCATGTGTTTGTGCGCTGGGCGGCAGGGCGGGCGGGCCGGGGCGGGCGGATCGCTTCCGTAAACAAACGCGCGTGCATCGCACCGCGTGAGCCCGCATGATAACTTTATAACTAACCCCGATTGAAAGATATCGTCCTATTTCGTATGTTTACGTGTATGCAGTAAATTTTTCGGAGTTACATAGTAGGTACCATCATAGTGTTGATGTTGTAGTTACGATGTTATTTCAATGGAATGTAATTAATTGATCTACGAAACGAATCAAAACAAGTACCTACCCTATGTAAGGATCCTAGCACGAGGCGTTCTGTACTTTCTGCCTACCACCATGGGAAAAAGGCGTGAGTTTATGTATGTTTATGTGTAATAGATCTAGTATTTTGTTTTGTCAGCAGGCACATTTATGTGTTTCATTTGAAAGTTAAGACATCATTCGTTTCGTCGTCATTGATTCTTAACTTAATGAATTTTTATAGTAGCTCATGAAAATGAGAACTTACACAAATTACGATTATACGTATTTTTGCCATAAAGGGAAACATTTAGCAACCATGCAGTAATAACCAAATGATTCCAAAAATGTACGGACAAGTGACAAGGTACTTAGGATGACGTCACCTGATGAACACGAGGCCTATACCTAAACTCCAGATCGACAATCGGGATGTTAAGAGACAACTCGTGAATGCCAATCACGTACTAACATTTCGATCCTGATATTAGCTAGCGGATTTATAAAAGTTCCCACTGTGTTTTTTCCATAGCTACACATTGCAATATCAATAAAGTCAAAGTCAAATTATTTATTTCAAATAGACACCTAAGAGGCACGTTTGAACGTCAAAGTTCACAAAAAAATAAAATTGATTCTAGTCGCCCCTTCCAAAAGGTAGTATGAAGAAGAATGGGCAAGAAACTCCAACGTTACTCTTTCAAAAAATGATGACGAAGATGTAGATTTTTCCTTACATTTCCTTCTATTTTCATAAATGAATTGGCAATGGTAAAACTCACATGACATAACTTTGACTTTTATTGTTTGAATACGAGGCTTTTGGCTACTTTGTTTCTGTGCATTTTATCTTATTTCATTGTAATGTGCGTTTTGTTTGTGCAGAATAAACATTTTTTCTTACTTTGTTCTTTCTACATAAATATTCAACTTTATATAAAACTAGCTGCACCCCGCGGTTTCACCCGCGTAGGATCCTTTTTTTTTCAAAATAAATTATTGCGTATGTTATTCCGTAATAATGTAGCTATCTACTGGTGAAATATTTTTTAAATCGGTTCAGTAGTTTCGGAGCCTATTCGTTACAAACATAAAAATCTTTTCTCTTTATAATATTAGTGTAGATATTGATATTACTACTCAAACAATTCAGTAACGCGATGTCTACAACTCAACATAGGTTAGCCCAATCGATAGGTAATCAGGATCATCTTACACTTTAGTGGTTCTCTTAACTTACAATAATTGTTGACATCAAAGATATAAACAAGAAAACAGGTTCCGTACAAACTCGTTTAATATCCGAAGGTTAATAAATAGTTATACGTATTTTCCATATATCTCGCAAGTCGGTAAGCACAACTAATTAGATTTTTATCAGATTATCGATCACATAATATCGCTTTGAAACGTTGATTAAATTACAAGCAATTTGTTAACACGGCTTCGTAAATAGGAAGTATGAACGTCTATGTTAAAATTATTTATATACGTTAAACATTCTCGGCTAGCCGGTTTTCAACTATAAACGCTTAATTTCCTCTTTTTAACACTTTAACCGATTATTTTGATAACTATATTAAGGCGGAATGTTCGTTTAAAGTTAAGGTGACGACGTGCCTGCTAGTTAACCCAATTCCTCCCTTGTTGCATCGCTGCACGGGCTGCACCTTCACGAAGATAAATATAAATAGTGACTCCATTTAGATTGAGTTTCTGCTGCGTGAAAATACAAGTGCACTGATCAATAACAAGCCTTTGAAAGTGGTCCACCAAAATAAATATTACTTAAAAAAGCAACTAATGTAAGCGTAACGTCCACCAACGACTCGGAGCCCAAATATTTACACAGAGACTTAATATTTACATAACATTACATTTCTTTGGAATAAACTTTCTATTTCTACCGTTTGCTTCTTTTACTCGCTGCTGGTAATTACGGAGGCTTGCAACTATGAACAGAGTAATTATACAATAGAAGAGAGTTTTCTTTAGAGTTGGTTATTGGTATCACGTAATCGCTGGCTAGTAACTTTACGCTCAATTAACAATTTGTAGAGTCCCATTTAAAAGAAAAGTAATTTTCCCTACGGGCGAATAGCTAAAGGCTAAATGAACCGAAGTACAAATAAGCAAAGGGCAACGGTAAGATTAAACAACATTACTTATCTCTCACTGTAAAAGGAACTATAATATTTTGTCGGTATTCCCGTAAGCCAGGAAGATACGTGGCCGCGGGCTGCTATCGTATTAGCTATCGTGAGAAAGTTTCGCGATCCGCCGCCCAATCACTTATCTAACATTAATCCCGGCCGCGGCCTCTTTGACAGCCACTTACGGCCGAAAGCAATTTGTATTAATTACACCACGCCGACCTATATCGACGGCTATTTATTTTAGTTTTGCTCAATTTCATAAATTGAAATATATGTTGTTAAATTTACAATATTAGACGCAGCGTGAGTCACGATGGAGATGTATGTAATGTTGAGTGGAGAGGTGTGACGGTACTCGACGTTAGATTTGACCGAACGGCAGCCAGAACAGGTTAATACGCAGTGTTGTGATTGCAGCGAGCGGAGGAGCGGGAGGTACCGTGGTATCGCTCGATCTACGGGTCTGTGGGTCGGGTCGGGCCTGTCTATTGTTTAAGTGTCGAATTTTATTTATGGCGACGTCGCGGGGAGGCCCAACGGCCTGTGTGCCGACACCTGATGCCGTGATCAGTATCTCCCTGGTCGCCGGGTGGTCCTCTCTCAACTATCTTAACTCATACATGGTAGTTTACAGCGAAGTGTTTTAATTAGTATAACTACTCTATTCGTTTCGAACCACACATTGGTATTACATTCAATAAGTACATGTTTACACACACTACACATTTTTCCTTAGATGTATATCTGTGGTAATTGCTTGAGATAATCATACGTTATTTTGCACGGGCAAACATTTAATAAATGATTGGGGAATAATGAAGGCTGAACATTATTAATACAATGACCTCATAGATCAGTAGGTATATAAATAAATACTAACCACATTCTAAATGTCTGCTAAAACGCCATTGGGGCTGAAAAGGGTGAGAAAGTACAGGAATAAGTGTTTTTTGCATTAATGCATGAGTACGTCAAAACCTACATTAATCATACTAATTTATCCGCACAATGCAAATGACAGTACGTGTTAGGCCCACGCCAAAACGCATTACGTAACAGTATTCTCGCTGTCCTACGCCTAGAAAACTGTTTAGCATTGTATTGCCAGTCAGAACTGAGATTAGATCACTGTAGGTATTTGCAATGCTAAATGTTCGACACTCAACTTTACTGGCACAAAAGGCATTAGAATTCCATAAAGTCTTCCCGCCGCTACTGCTGTCCTCTCGCTGAATATATACATATAATACGTTATGTAACCAGCATTTCAACACTATTGTTAAATAAATAACTAACCTTAGAAAGCTACGTTCAGTTAGATACGCTTAAACTTTTACCAGAATATTTACAACTCATAGATAGTGTTTACTTGTTGTTTTACGCAGTTCGTAAATAAAACTAAATTAGTTTTACGAACTGCGTAAAACAACAACTCCGCCATCGGAGCCTATTAACTTCGAAGGACTTAGGATGCTCTAAAGAAAGAAAATGAATCAGAGGATTGCTCAACCACAAAAACAAAGCATTTAGGTTGCTATTAATCTACTAAAGCACAGTATTATTAAAAAATAATACTGTGTATTTGTGTGTGCTGTGTGTGTATTATTAAATTATTATTTAATTCACTATAATACAAGGATTTATGCACTAAAATCTTAAGACGGAGAGACGACAAAGTTATACGAAATTCTGCAAAACTTTAATATTATATTCGTCTCTTGTAGATATATTCTTTTCAAAAGCCCCGAGAATTCAGTAATATCTGTCTACACAATCTAAGACAGTATCTCAGCAGGCTCATTTATTCATTCCTGGCTTCAGCAGCTAAAATACAGCCTCATCTGCGTATCCCTTTCTTTGAACGTATACATTATTCATGGGGACAGCCGTGATGTGATTTTCTTCGCAAGTTAATTCTTCGCAAGAAACTTATTCCGACCGAGAATTTCACTAGTTAATACTTATTCTAGAACTGTATTGTTCAGGTAGGTACTTTACCTATGCGCTACTTTTAAAGTTAATTATACAAAGCTTTGAATATGTTATAACTAGCGCAGAAGTCTGTGAAACCACAGGGTAGTAAATAGTAGATTGTGTCATAAGGGACCAAAATAATGTATTTAGGGCTAGAGCGATTGTTTGAATCCTAAGCGTAGCGAGGGATTCAAAGTACGTCGCTCGAGGTAAAAAAAAATTTGGTACCATATGGCACACTCTGCTTTTAATCCCCCTCTATGAGAAAAATAAATAAGAGATGCTTTTACTAGTGACGAATATATATATTTACATAACCAAATTACAAATTTATATTAATATTAGATACGTTTTCGCAATTTTGGAAGTTTAATGTACTTAACTGTTTTGTTGGGAACAGATAATTTCGTTGACTTATTTATCACTTGGGTATTCGTATTATCTTCAGACTCTTTATGAAGTTCCCGGATATTTTATTTTTTATTTTGTTAACCACGCGGCAGGTCGCTTTTATGCTATCGGCCAAGACTATCGAAGCGAATTGCGTTCAAACTTTTTAATGAAATAGTGTTCCAAATTCAAAAGTCATTTCATCACTGTTATTAAGTGCGCTGGAATGACGCATTTTGCTCGCACTTATCGAGGAACCCTTCGGCTCTTTTCGAATAGATGGGATGAAAATGTTTTTAGGTTGTTAGACTGCACAGGTTTACTTTATGACTACCAAACACCTTTGAAACTTTATGTTTTATTGATATACTACAAAAATGCTAAATGGTAGTTAGAGCATCTCAACATAGTCTCAACTATGTTATTCAAATATACCTATTATTAAACCAAGATTTGATCGTAAAAACAATATTCAATTGTATACTAAAATATACCTAAATAACAAACCAAGTCCAAGAAACCGGTCAAGTGCGTGTCGGACCACGCACAATGAAGGGTACCGTAGTTGGGATACATTTATCCCAAAAACAAACTTAACGTTGTAGTTGAAAAACATGTTCTCCCATACATCGTTAAACGTCACGCTCAATTCTCCAACTACAAATGTAAGTTGGTTGGCTATTACTCTTTAACTTGTAAAGCCTACTTAGCTGTGATAGTTTTCCTTTTAACTTCGTTATATACAGGGTGGATTTTTGAGATGGGGCAGTAAGAGCAGCTACCTTATCCGTTGTAGCTACAGAAAACGGTCTTATAAGACTGTCCTTAACTTTTTGAGAAATTTTGGTCTGCACTCACGGATTTTGAAAAAAATGTACAGTAAGAAAATAGGCAATTTTCACAAAAACTTTTTTTATGCCAATCGATCCGATCGACATATAGAGATCAAAAACCTCTATTAGACCAATTGAGGCAAAAAACTTCCCATACATTTCGTAAGAAATGAGACTCCCAACTTAGTTTTTAGGGTTCCGTACCTCAAAAGGAAAAAACGGAACCCTTATAGGATCACTTCATTGTCCGTCTGTCTGTGTCTGTCTGTCTGTCTGTCAGTCTGTCAAGACCATTTTTCTCAGGAACGCGTAGAGGTATCAAGTTGAAATTAATATCAAATACGTAAGTCTATGGTCCCTTGAAGCTCTAAAAAAATTAAGCTTCCAAGTCAACGCAATAAAAAAATACGGCGATTTAAGCGACATTATTGCGACATATTTTGATACTCGAACAAATCAATACCTATAGGGTACTTCCCGTTGACCTAGACTCATGAAATTTGGCAAGAAGCAAGGTTTTACAGCACAAGTATAGGAAAAAGTCGTAAAATTGTAAATTTGTAGTTTTATCACATAAAAAAAAATTAAAAATATCTCGCAAATAAATCAAAACCTATAGGGTACTTCCCGTTGACCTAGAATCATGAAATTTGGCAACAAGCAAGGTCTTACAGCACAAGTATAGGAAAAAGTCCGAAATTTGTAAAGGAGAGGTCAAAATTGGTATAATATTCCGACGATTTTTAAACGCTAATGTGATGTACCTTATTAGAAAGCTTATTTATTATGCTACTCGATTATAGTTAAATCTAATTTTTTCAGGCGCCCGTTTTTGTGAAAAATGTTTCAATACAAACAAAACGCACATAGTCTTTATTTATTCATTTCTATGCAATATAATTATTTTATGTGGCTAATGTTTCCGTTTCTATTAAATACTTTGAGATTTTATTATAATTTTAGCTGCAGCTCCATGAAATTAAGACAAAAAATATTGATTATCATGACAATGCAATAACAAAACGTATCGAAAAAAGTCAAAGCTGTAAACTCGGACTAAACATCGGCTGTAAATGTCAAGCCGAGTCCTGCTGACTGACGTTGCCATTGTCACGTCATTTGTCACAGGGCTGCCATCCCAAAAATATAAATAATGCTTGTAGAACATTTTATTTTTCAACACTTGTTTTAAAAAAAACGGGCGGCTGTAAAAAAAAAATTAAATGCCCAAAGACATCAAAATAATTACCCTCTTTCAGTCTATATAGCTCAGAAGGCTGTTTAAATTTTCAATTATTTTAGTACCAAGCCCCATACATTTCGTGAACGTCTCCTTTGTAGTTTTATCACATAAACAAAAAATTGCGAATATTTCGCACATAAATCCAAACTTATAGGGCACTTCCCGTTGACCTAGAATCATAAAATTTGGGCAGAAGCAAGGTCTCACAGCACAAGTAAAGGAAAAAGTCCGAAAATTGTTAATTTGTAGTTTTATCACATAAAAAAACATTTTTTACGATTACAAACTTAAAATTTCTGTTGGAAAATTGACCGTGGCGTATATCGATGTATGGGAGAACATGTTTTTCAACTACATTGTTAAGTTTGTTTTAGGGATAAATTCATCCTAACTACGGAACCCTTCATTGTGTGTAGTCCGACACGCACTTGGCTGGTTTTTATGATGGACAGGAGCTGCCCTTCTGCCCCATCTCAAAAATCCACCATGTATATACTACTGCCATGAATTTTTCAAATATCCAGAAACAACTATTTAGCTGGCGACTGAACTTTAAAGCTTAATGTTACGCAAACGGATCCCTGAATCGTAAATTTTTTTCATGATTTTATTTAATTTCTTTGTCAGCGTGATTAATATCTATACCCAGGGGTATAGATTAAAAATTATAGCTTTCATGTACTAAGAGTCTCTGAGCTAAGCCGCGGGCAAACAGACAGAGAGACGGACATGGCGAAACTATAAGGGTTCCTTGTTGACTACGGGACCCTAAAAACGTACACGAAATAATAATCTAATTTCATAACTAATTCAACCTGTTTCGCAATTATGTGAGAATACAGCATCACACAGATAAGCTAGACAAGGAACCAGATACCCAACCTTGTGTTCTGTGAAATGTTTATAGGATATATTCTGTAGTCATGTAAGAACGAACTTCAATCCTCTAGAATATTAGGTACGTAGCTTCGGAACAAACTTGCAGAATTTCTTAGTAAGCGACCGTAAAAAGGTAGCTTATTGAAATACTGTGTCGGCCTTTTGCACGCCTATGCATATAAAGAGAATACTTTGTTCTTAACGCGATTTTCTCGGCGATTTTTGTGTGAATGTATTGTAAATGTATTCTTTCTGACAAAAGTCGCTGAGAAAATCGCTCATGGGCGAGCACCCTAAAGGGAACCTCTTTTACATATACGTACCTAGTTGAAAAGGGTAGGTACTGACACACGGATTTCTCGATATCTACGAAGTGTTTTAACATAAAGTTCTTTCGGATTTACCTTTTGTTATCTTAATACCTATCTTCGATAGATAAGATAAACGGATTCTGTAATCATTTTAGTTTTCTTATCATATAAGTTTCTGTGATTTCTCTGAGTAAACCTAAAAGCCAGGAACTATCTATGCGAAGTAAATATCTCTACTTCATATTTAAAGAGAACAATAGGAGATAAATGTAACAATGTTCCCATTTACGAGTTACTGGTAAAGGAACACGACCATTAACGAGTCGGAAGGTGGCAGCGATTGGTTCATCAATTATTGGGAGCACAATTACCCCATTAGTGGGGACTACCCCGAGGCCAGCACTTATTGCGCAGGAAATTGTCATAAACGACCTTAGGGGACGTGACAGCGCAACCCTTGAACTTTTACTGTGACAAATGTTGACTACAAAACATTTCAGTATGAAAGACGACCAAACTATCTATATTTGTTTTTTCACACTACAGGGATATTTCTAGAGTTTCCGTTTAATTATTCTATGATATTTTATTGCCTCTGTCATAACATAAGCTCGTTATTATAACTGTGTCAGCCATTATATGCAGTGATGTAGCAATCACATTAAAACTAATAAACTGTATCGATTTACAGCTTAATTAAAATATCTAGCGCTTGTGTTAAATAGCATTCACAATAATAACTATTTCTCACAATAATTGCAAGGTTAGCCCATGATTTATAGGATTACTTCAATATAATAGGCTGCATAGATTGATGGAGTTATATATCTGCTAAGGCACGACACACACTCGCGCGATATTCCTGAAATGTGACTCACTGACTGTTGCTAAACATTATTGGTTGGTACTTTATTGTTATAAATATAATACATACGCAATATTGATGTAGGACTATAAATATAATGAATTGCAACATAGGTTCATTTAAACAGAGAATTATCCTCCAGAGTCATTAGCATTACAATTTAGTCAAAGACGAACGTCTATAACAATGAAATAAAATTAGTGCCAACTTAAATTTCAACTTACTTGACTGTAAGTGAAAATTGTTTTGTGACGAACTGGAGCCGCGTGGGCGCAGGCTGCAGTGAGGAAACAAATAGCCATGTTCCATGGTGTCCCTAAGCGCTCGTAATATTAATGGTGTCTACATCCGGCCCCGTTCTGCCGCCAATGTCGACCCTTTGTTCACAACATTTGTTACTTCACTAACAATTACCATTTTAACTTTTTAACGATGATGACGAGTTTGTGAAATACTGATAAATTTTCATTGACAAGCTATTCGGCATGCGATCGTTACTTCCTTATAGCTTTTAGCTTGAAGTTTTTTATTAATTGCTTTGTGTGGTCATAGGTCTAACATTCCTGTAATGGACACATGAGTATTGGGTGTCACAGAGTACATAAAGGTTTACTGAATGTCCGTCTAACTGAAAATAAAATGTTGGTAAGTTATAACAGTGGAGTTTAGTGACAGCAAGCGGTCTCCGGCCACGAACCCTTATTTTACGAGCGTGCCAGCACAAAGGTACATTAGCGAAACAACAGGAACTCGCGGCTCGTGAGTACGCCTCTAAGCCTCCGGAGCCCTGGGCCGCTAGATTATGATTTATGACCAGTTAATGCAAATCTATAGTTCGAAAGCCGAGGTTCAGTTTCTATGTCGCGTCGTGTACGGGCGTGCGCGCGCGCTGGGCTCGCCGAGCGCCGCGGTGCTGTTTGACGGGTTCATACCACGTCCGCATACCCGCTTATTCGATTCAATTTTCTACCTTAATAAAATTGCCCACACATTCATTCGTCACGGCTGTCTCATGACTAGTTAATTACTAGAATTTGATGTCAAAATAGAATAAACACATGTTAACCCGCGAACTTTTGATTTATAGTTAGAAGTTTCCTCAATTACTTACCTCTCGAGATAATTGCAGATAAACATGTAGTACATGACACGCGGCCACAGAGCAAAGACGCGGCTCTCTACTCGAGACAGATAAGCATTAATAAACAAACATTAGATAGATAATAAGCATGAATATACTGATTACCTCGTAAGAACACTCTCGGCCTTATAAAACAATTAAGGTTTATCTTTAGAGCCAGGTTTAAATCATCGTGTAATTTTTTATCTTCGTAACGTTTCTAACGTTATTTCGGCTAAAATAAAGTTCTTAATACAAAGTTGACAACTTAGACTCGGGTTTAAAATCAGTTTTTGTATTAAGAACTTTTATCTCATTAAAAAAAACCGGCCAAGTGCGTGTCGGACCACGCACAATGAAGGGTTCCGTAGTTAGGATGAATTTACCCCAAAAACAAACTTAACATTGTAGTTGAAAAACATATTCTCCCAAACATCAGCAAGATTCTCCAACTGCAAATTAAGTTGGTCGACTATTACTCGTTAACTTGTAAAGCCTACTTAGCTGTGATAGTTATCCTTTTAATTTCGTTATAAATACTTGCATTTTTTCACATTAGACTCTTTACAAAAATGCACTTTAAAGCTTCATATTACGCAAACTGATATCTGATTCGATAAATGACTTTCACAGACCCACAATATTTTTACCGGCCTATTTAACGGCCTATCCAACGATACCCCATACCATGTATTAGATGAGAAAAAAAATATCATCCCCGTTTTAAGTGCAAGGGAGGTACCCTAAAAAAAAATGTTTTTCATGGTTTTATTTTACGACTTTTTCAGCGTGATGAATATGTACACCCTTGCCAAATTACAGCTTTCTAGGACTAAGGGTCTCCGAGCTAAGCCGGGGACAGACGGACGGACGGACAGACAGACAGACAGACAGACGGACATGGGAAAACTATAAGGGTTCCTTGTTTACTATGGAACCCTAAAAATGACACGATGGTTTAAACCTGGCTTTAAAGATAAACCTTGTTTTCTAATAAGGCCGTCTATGTAGTAATAGAAACATTTTTTTTTCCTAATGAATAGAAACATTTTCGGAACATTTAAGTTGATCTCTTATCGCCATGATGATTGAATTTGCCGCTGACCATACGAAACAAATGTAAAGAGATAACTTCATTCTAGGAATTACTGGTCGTTCAACTCTGGTGCTGAAGACTTTCAGTCTTCCTGTCCCATGTCAGATAGAGCTACTAACTCACTTCACGTAAATCTTCATAAAACTTTTTGATATAATTAAAATCTCCCAAAAAAAACCTTTACTGAACAAAGCTGAGGAAGGAAATAATACACAAAATGTGATGGGTGTGTTGTTTTTTGTTCGTTACGGTAAAAACCGAACCAATTTGCATGAAAGTTTGCCATCGGCCGAGTTTGCCACTGAAAAACAAAAAAAAAATCATGCTAACGGGGAGTTTTATGTATTGTTACGTACTGCTGTAGTTATTCTAATTAACATGCAACTGGTTTCATTTATTAAGATAACTAGCATTTGACTATTAGGAAATAAATTAGAATTTGGCTCATTCCATATCCAATAACCTTACAGTTCCATCGTCTATTTCTAATTGCACTCGCACTTTAAATATTGATGAGCAATAACCAATAACTTCACTTACCGTAATGGTGTCATAGATGCCGTTCTGTTCGGAGCGTAAGGTCACGGTCGCAGTGGCGGAGGGAGCGGGCGGCGGGCCCACAAGCGGAGCGGGCAGCGCCCGCGACGGCGTCGGCGACAACGGCAGGGGGTCCCCATTGCGCATCCACGTGTGATGGATCTGCCAGCTCGTGTCAGAGAAACGTGCTCTGTCCTGTTTGGAAAATGGATGGAATCAGTCAGGCGGTTCATAAGTGTTAGGAACATGGAAATGGAAAATAATATCAGAATTCTACTGAGTCACGAATGTTTGGTAGATGTATAGGTGTTTTACGGCTTTTCTAAAAACGTAACAAAGAGTAGAAAATTATGTTTTTTTGCATTTCAAAATTTGCGTAACCGTCGAACGAAAAAAGGAAAAGATTCATTTTCAGGATATTTTCATTGTTTTGATACCCGCAGTTACATATCACAAGTATTTTACTAATAAAATCATGGAAAACCGAAAAACGTATTAAATGTGATCGCTCTCTCTAATGAGTTAGAGTGCCTTCGCATTAAGACATTGTCCAGCACAGGCGTTAAACGGACGTAAGTACCAGTGTAGATGCAGTAGCAGCGTAGACGCGCAGCAGATAATATACAGCGCGTAGCAACATTGACAGTAGCAGATAATACGACGCGTAGCAGCGTAGACGCCGCCGCATAGCAGATAACACAGTGCAAAGC
The DNA here is from genome assembly GCA_963921375.1 of Tiliacea citrago. Lineage (NCBI taxonomy): Eukaryota > Metazoa > Arthropoda > Insecta > Lepidoptera > Noctuidae > Tiliacea > Tiliacea citrago. Next base: position 15,879,756 of record OY992786.1, on the reverse strand, counting down.
AGCGTAGACGCCGCGTAGCAGCTGCTAGAATAACGCCCAATGAGTTGCCTTTATAAGAGAGAGTTTAGACACGCTAGCACGCGAACTCGCGGTATTGTCACCCGACTTACGAAGCCGTGTTCACGGACAATAGGTTTCGAATCCGGGTTAAAGACCAAACCATAACAGCTACTGTTGAAATTCTACTCAGCCTTTAGATAATTATGCTTAATTTTATTTAGACGTTACTAATTCAGTTTGAAAAGCCAATTATAAGAAGCAGGCTGTTAGAAGAACCGTTATGAAACTATTCTACGACTATACTATTAGAATATTTCCGTTACTACGCAGAATATTAGACAATTTAAGTGTTTTACGATGGTTTCTGTTTAAGTTTGTGGAGGTACTCAAAGGTCAAACCAACAAGATTCTAAATTCACATTGAAATAAATAAACACGAACATCTTAAATGTACGACATCAAATTATAATGTTTGAAAATGCCTCAAAATTATAAGCCAATAAGCTAATTACTCCTGAGATTGTTACATTGCGTCAGCCTCTGTGATTAAGTCGTAATTTCGTAAGCAAAGGTCGGTGCATAATAGCATTGGTTTTATTATATTTACTGATTGGTTCCGGACCTACTGTGGGCACTACGTATTCTAGTCACGTCCGAGGTTTCTCAGCTGGACATCTTTGTATTACAAACTGCAGTAGAACAGGATATTGGCTATAACAAACTTAAAAGGCGCTCGGCACGTCCCTAGGTAACCTCATTACACACTAGTGAAACTTACAAACGATCCTTTAATTTTCTTTTGACAGTTTTCCTGTGACTTTAGACCTATGGGTACAAGATCACGGGGTACAAGTTAGTCACGAGCAACATCTTACAAATCTTAATAATGATTTTGTGAAGAAATATTGTGTTACTAAAAACTATCGGCATGTATTTAATGCGGCAACTAAGTAAAATGAATATAAATTTAAAAAAAAAATAGAGTGGGTACCATATATAATGGGTTGGCAGCTAATAAGGAGTATCGTAATAAGTAATAGGTAGCATAATTAATATATCAGTTTTTAGCTTTATTTTAATTTAAACTGGCATCGAATTTTTGTTTTGGTAACTGAATTTACCAACAATAGAGGGGATCTGGCGCTCGGCGGCCGCTACCGCGGCACGCTCGCTTCGCTCGCTCGCCTTCGCTTGTTAATGGTTACTGTTCTAACCTAACCTAACCCAAATGATTCAATAACAGTAGATGACTTTGCAGCGATTAAGAAATAATATTTAATCGCTGCCATGTTATTTTTTTTTGCAGCAAATAATTAGTCGCCCTTTAAGTTGTAAGTCGCCTCGAAAATTATATTCCAAAACTCTCAAACAGATGAATTGCGGGATATGGACCATTTTACGAATTTTAATATGGTTCATAATAGATAATATTATGATTCTGCCAAAGTGGGTTTTTTAAGCCCCCTGATCATCAAACGTACATAGTTAATCACTACACGCGTGTTGGTTTAATGCTACGGTTTCAGAGCGATTGATTTATGTACCAAACGTTACGAGACCTCATTCGATTAATTGGGGCGAAATTGAATAATGATTGGTTGATAACTTCCAACGCTCCTTTCATTCCCCAAGCGAAATTACCCGGAATATTGATAAATTGCTTCTAGGTAGTATTTAAAATCCCTTATAAAACTTGAAAATTACATTTATCAAGAAACAATATTTTAGGACAGCGACGTTTATGTTTGAGTAATTTTTTACCGCGTACACAGAGTGTTAAATAATATGTTTGTAACAAGTCGTGCATCGTTTATGCACATTTGTAAACTCGCTGTCGAGAGCTGCGTTCAACATGCGCGATATAAAAATAACCAGCGAGTAGATACGCGAATGGCGCTGTTTTGTAAGAGCCACAAACAATGTGTAGTTTATAAGAAGCTATAAATTGCTAGAATTTCAAAATCTTTGCTCTACATGTGTGAAAATAGCACATCGGATTACCTAGCAGAGAGATAAGATAATAAGCATCCCACGTGAGGTGATGCGAGTGTTGTCAGCATGCAGCGACCGCGATACTGGCCCATCGGCCGCGATACTGGCCTATGTTCCCGGGCCAGCGTGGGCGCATGCATTTAACATTTCGTTACTACTTTCAACACGTATCGACTAGATAAGCCAACTAGAGGAATTAATAAAGTTATCCATGCCAGTTAACCTCTCGTACATTTTTCATCTAACTTAGTTATTCTTATTTCGGTCAATCTTTTCTTTTGGTGTAGATAAAGTGGATGTTGGCTATCTTTTCATTATCCACTTATCTATCATAACCATCCATAATCGTCATCATTCACACATTATAATATATATCATAATGACATTCTGCAGATTAATAGCGGAAATATTTTAAGGAATAAGGAAGTGCAAAGGCGTTAAATATGTACCAATAGATATTATTATCATTGGCCATTAGCCAAATTATGTGTGTATTATTAGATTAAATAATTTAATTTTGTACTGAGTTAGTTCTACTGCATATGCATTACCAAGTATTGGTACACACAGATGTACAAATGTTGACTCGACTTCTTTCTTCGGAGAAATCGTGAGGTACTTAGGTACTACGTGGGTATTAGAAATGGTTAAAAATTCTAAATGTCGCTGCGCCCACGCCGCTGTACATAGGAGGTAGGTTGTGTTGATTGATTGTGGTAAACAACTAAGAAGTAACATCGTTTCTTTGTAAACACGCTATGATTTGTAAACAATAGCATTCTTGTCGAAATAAATGATTTCTGAAAAATACTGGATAGATATTGTTTATTGCGAAAATGTTTCCCAATAGATTTCCAGCCTCATATTGTAAATTCCACAGTACGTAGGTCCCACTCATTGCGTTCAGTGTTGATTAAATTCTCGGAAAGATGAATTTTCCAAAAATGCGTACCAATCGACATTGTTGATTTTTTTTAAATTAAAATTACATACATAGCATCACGCCTGTAATCGTCTGTCCCTGAAGGGTTAGGCAGAGACGTACATATAGTACACCCACATTTCGCCAGCTATGTTTTAAGTCCATGTAATAGGGGGCGAGCCATCAACTGGGCACAAATCCAGACTCCGGACTGAGAAATTCCTAATAGAAAATCCTAATAAAACTTTGCCCAACCCGGGAATCGAACCCAGGACCTCATGCACAGCAGTAGCGCTTGCGACCACTAGACCAATGAGGCAGTCAAACACGTTCAGCGCCGGGAGCCCTCCTGGAGGGCTCATTTTAAATATCCGTTTTTCTTAGCGAATACAGCAGCATAAACTTGACGGCACGGTTGGCGCGCAGTGGTTAAGCGATTGACTGCCGCGCTGCATGTCGCGGGTTCGATTCCCGCACGGAACAACTATTTGTATGACCTACAAGTAGTTATTCCGGGTGAAATTCCAAGTGTGGGGCAACGTTTTTCAAAAAAAAAAAGTGAAAATAATGTATATTTTAGCAAGATTTGCTACTCGTTGGTTTTCAAATACAAGAATTTTTATTTATATTCATATTTATTTTTTAATTTTATGTTGCTATATTTATGGCGGCATGGCGTATGAGCCCTACGGAAAGAGCGAATATTATAAAAGACAAAAGCCTACAGTAGAGGCCACTGGTTTATGAAGTCATTTCTTTATAGTTTGTCTCATTCACATTACAGCTGACAGACCGCTATGTCTACTATCCAGGGTCACAAATAGAACCGCAGGAATTCCAAACTGGAACAAACAAGAGTCGTTGATCAATCAACGCGAATTGTTATTTAGTCATACTTGTGTTAGTTTATTTCAAGTGACTGGACTAAACTGACTAAAGTGGACTGATATTTAGGTTTTATCACAATTATAGGACAAGAATTATTATAAGTGCACTGTGTGTGTGTGTGTGTTACATATTATATTACATGGGTGTATTCCCGAAATAAAAATGATTTGTTTACAGTAATAGTCAACTCATGAAACTTGGTAATAAATTGCAATACGCGTGTTAATTACCCTTTTACAGACAAGTAGTAATAGACATAAGACATTTTGATTCGTTGCGGTAGATAATATTCAGTTATTTCATGATAAACCAAGCCAACCATAAACTTGAAGTTACCTTAAAAATTCGCGTTTTTATCAAATTTGAAATTCAAATTAGGCTAAATGAGAATAAATTAAAATAACCGAGCCATGTTTGTGGAGTACCTACCGTACCAACAAAAAGTAAAATAATTTTAAAACCATAGGTAGGTACGATAGCCATGGCTGAAAATGAAATGTATTCATGCATAATCGGTGTGAAAGGTGTGTACGTATTTTTCTGTTCCTTTCTTCTTGTATGTGTGTAAATATATAAATAAATAATAAAGAGGCCAAATAGGAAAGCTACGTTAAACTGCGTAATTTCCTGTCCTCTATTTCAGCTCCGCTTTTCCGTTCCCCTGCAAAACCATTACATTTAAATAGGAATACAAACTACAAACTCGTTATTAGTGCGATACCAATGCAAGTTGATCACGTAACACACAAGAGGCCAAGGACAAATGGTCGCAGCACATTAGCAGCGCGATGACGCGCGCTGATAGGGACTTACAAACACACCACCTTGCCGCGTTTCTCCACTACTCGCTTCCTTTATCCCGTCATGCCATCTACGGCCTTTAAGTTTAACTACTTCAGGTCAGACAAAACCTCATTAGGGTCTTTCAGCTCGTTGACCGTGTCAATCGTGCACAACAGCTAGTATTCAGTCTACTGCATAATGTTTCTAAGTGCTCATGGCTTGTATTTTATTAACGTTTGGCATTGACGAGCAGATGTAAACATCTGTATAAATAACTTCCAGTGTACGTAGGTATGTATGGTCGTTGTGAGATCATAAATGCCTATTAGGTTCAACATTAGCATTACAAAGATCCTGAGATAACGCAAAACGAAAAACATTCGTCAGTTTTTGGTATAAATTCGAGGAAGGTTGCAAAAATAATTTGTTTATTTTGTTTTCCAGTCACTGACTGCGCTTAGCAGTTCACAAAAAATTCGATGTCTTTCGTAACTATATTATTAACAAAGATGTAGGTATCATTGTGGAATTCTCAACCGTGACTTAATAGTCTGTGTCTGATGATGATTGATTAAGTTCACGACTTGATCGAAGATGCTAACGTAAATATTATTAGATAAAAGAGGCCTCTATCTTTAGCTAGGTTCGATAAAATGTGAGTTAGATTTCTATTATTTAGTTTTAGTTGCACATATTATTAGCTAGTTTCAAGTGGGGAGCGGACGCTAGAAGCCAATATTTTCGATTCGCAGAATTGAATCGCGCAAGTGGCTAAACGCAGTGAGCACTACGTCGCGGCCTCCGTCTGATAAGATAACCTTGCCTTTCAATTTGCTTAGCTAAAGCATACCTACTTCTAGCACAGAAAACACGCTAATGCACGCTTATCAATTACACTCATGTTATTATTTTGAAACCATCTTAATTTAAGGAACACGAGAAACACGATGTTTTTTCAACGAAACTACCGGCTCACTATCGTTATCAACAAAGAACGACGCTATTATAATGAAGGTAAAATGTTTATTTTAAACTTGGTGAAGTTTTTGCCATATTAAATTACTGTACAAGGATGCTACCAGTTAGTAGTGATGTCAGCTGTTAGTGTAGTACTAGTATTTATGTATATGTGCGCAAATACTTAGTGATATCTACAAGATGTACAGTCATGAGACATGGGTCTATTAAGTACCTCGTGTTCAAAGGGATCGTCTGTACGGGGAACCTGTTTCTGTTTATCTGCACTGAACAACAGCCTCCTCTTGAACAACTTCATCTTAGCGCAGTGGACGCTGTCGTGCTGCTTAATCACTACGAGTCAGCTACGTGACCGTAACTTTTTTAACGTTTTCACGAAACACCATAAGATATTCTAACAAATTATCTTTGAGTATTCAAAGAAAATAGTCATCATCACTGCAACACTTGGGCAAGTTAGCCGCGATTTTTGTACAAAACCGCGTAAACTGCCTATTTTCGCGCCATCTAGCCGCGCGTGGATGGATGAAGTGGTCGTGGTCGCGTCAGCGGCGCATGTCCGTGGTATGCGGTGCGGCCAGGTCGCGGGCGCGTGGCGCACTGTCCGCGCACTGCCGCACCGCCGCGCGGGCGCGCCCGCCGCCGCCGTCACCTTCTCACCGTGTCACACGTGTGAACCCGCCCCCCGATGTTTACACATTTATCTCCATCACCGACCTTTCATAAATCAAAGATCATAATACCAACTTCCATATTTAAATGCCCCAAAAACGCCACTAAATCGTAGGCAATGTTAGCCCCTGGGCAAATAGCTCTGTAGATAAAATGTTATCGGAAACTGACCTACAAACTCGTACGATAATGTAGTAATGATACCTTCAGACCATGTACCTATTACTTATATCAAATTTCCATTACAACACTATGGAAAAGTCTTGCGCACGAAATGCAGGAGCAGCATCCGTTGTTGCCATAAACAATATTGAAATAGGAACGACTAAGCTTGCTCTGTTTGACAGATGTCAATTACATGAAACGTACCGTTTCTCCGGGCACTATACTATATTTTTGAGAAGGGTGAACGAATAAATGAAAGTTATTATTTAAGTCTGTTCACAGACATAGCTTGTTTACCATCAAAATTAAATAATGTGCACACTGTACTTGTGGTTTAGTTTGTAGTGAGATGTTTCTGAGAACCGTCGTCTTTGTTGAATGCTATTATGCTCCACATTTTTCATCACTTTTTGTTTTAAGATAAGTAAATAATTTAATGTTTTTGGTTTAAACAATAATTATGCCTACATAAAACATGGTATGACAAAATTATTAAAAAAATTGAATGCTGAAGTTACAGAGATTCATTCAATTCAAAGTCAGTCAATAAAAATAGAGTATTGCTTTTGTAGATTATAAAGTACGCCTACGCCAAATAGAGTACAATTCTCGGACGGAGTACCCTAGGGGTCAACCTCTGGTCCAGAAACAATAAGGAACAACTTAATTTTAAAATCAACAAATAGCCGTAATAGGTATTATAATTTTACTTAAATATGTATATACAAATTGAATTAAAGGGCAGCTGACGTGGATGTTCATCAGAAGTAAAACACGTGGATCATAATACAACATATCAAAACATCTGGATAGAGATTCTAGTTTCTCACATTTCGGGGGGGGGGGTGAATCCCCAACTCCCCTGCCGCCCCCTGCCTACGGCCTTGATGCGTACGTTATTAGAATAGGAATTAGGGGAAACCTGAACATTTGATTTAAAGACAGGTTGACCTTATAGACAATTGCTATTCAAATGCTTTCTAAGCGCATTAAAATAATTATCAAGGCAATTGTAACTTCGTCGCGAACTTGTACAGTCAATCTTGTACCTACGTCCGGGTCCGGTCGGCTGCTGGCAATACCGATGAGTTCAATGTGGCTGTGGGTTTGCACCAAGGGTCGGCTTTAAGTCCTTACCTCTTCCTGTTGATTATGGACGCTCTGACGGCGGACATACAGGAAGAGGCACCCTGGTGCATGCTGTTTGCCAATGACATTGTTCTTGTCGGTGAAGATGGACCTGAGATCCAGAACAGGTTGGAGAAATGGCATCAGAAGCTGGAGAATGTTGACTTCAAAATCAGCAGAACCAAAACTGAACATCTTCTGCGATTTTGGCGGTCGCTCAAGTTCTGGAGCCATAGAGCTTTATGGCGCGCTTTTCCCAGTCTGCTCCAACTTTCGGTGTCTCGGTTCACTCGTGCAAAACGATGGCGAAGTAGATCGGACGGTTTAGCACAGAATTAACACTGGATGGATGAAATGGCGGCAGGTTACGGGAACAATATGCGACTTCCGCATTCTCGTTAAGCTTAAGGGGAAGATATATAGAACAATGGTTAGACCTGCTGTCTTATATGGAGAAGAATGTTGGGCCACGAAAGCGATGAATGAAAGGCATGTAGCTGAAATGAGAATGCTAAGAGGGATGTGTGGTGTTACACGAATGGATAGAATTAGAAATGAGTACATAAGAAGAAGTCTGAAAGTGGCACCGGTGACTGAAAAGTTGTGCGGAAATCGGTTGTCATGGTATGGGCATGTGATGCGGAGGAATGAGGAAAATGTCGTGAGGAAAGTTATGAGTATGGATGTCGATGGCTATAAAAGTAGGGGACGACCAAAGAAACGATGGTTGGACTGTGTGAAAGATGATATGGCTAGAAAGGGAGTGACTACCGAGATGACGATTAATAAATAGAGAATTATGGAAGAAATGCCATGTTGCGCTGATCCCAAATAAATTGGGATAAGGGCAGAAGAATGACAACTGATGTACCTTCGTCCCAATTCCCAAATACATTCGAATTTAAAAACGTTATAGGTATTCCAAGTTCACATATATGTTTACTTACAAGCTATAATTTAGGAACACTCGTCTAATTGACATTTAGCGATGCTGGAGATATTTCATTATGAACGGAAAATAATACTTAATTGATTTCAAGAGTTGAGGCCCGGAGCGAGTCGGCAATTTATTTCACTTTATACTTAACTGCTGTAATAACAGCTAAAACGATTTCAAATTGGGTTCCTCGATGTAAAATTTGCTTAACTTTGAAATATCGAAAGCACTTTGCCCTTGCTCCTATTTATACAATAATGAAAAACTTTCTCTGAACGTCGTTTATTTTGTTAAATAGTTATTGTCAGAAGAGCACATCGATATAAATATATTCTTATTATAAAACAAAATTTAGATTTTTCCTTGATCACATGAAACTAAAATGCCTAGAGCAAATTATTTTCCTGCTTTGGTTGTAGTTATAGATTAAATCAAAGTTTATTCTTTCTGCATATCAAACTACTCTTCACTCATGTATAATTAAATTATATGTATGTATAATTAGCACCACATATTACGTCATTCATTCTTCTATAAGCACATCAGTATGCAAGGTTGTTATGTATGAGACATAAAATACATAAAAATTAACATAGATCTTGCAAATAAAGTTGTTCGCTCCTATAGATTTCCTATCGCACTACAACGTACAGACGAAGGCGTAAAACATAAATTCATTGTATTTATGTGGTTTGTCCCTAGCTTGAAATATAACTGTTCTCATGACCTCATGTATACTTAATCCTAAAAAATGTAGCTTTACTGTCCGTTAGTGTTTGTACAACAATCAAACAGGAAGAGGAATGTAGCGTTAACGTGAACTTTCCAATGTTTGATCTGTCGTTAGAGCTTTCTAAATCCTTGCTGGACTTAGCTGGAGCCATGAGAACTATTTTGTCTTCCGTTCATAACCACCGCTGCAGTCGATACAAGCATTAGATAACACATAAATAATTCCTATTGATGTTTTTCCTAATAACCTTCGTAAACGGAACTATGTATATTCCAGGTACTAAATACATATTAATTTTATTAGCTGCTTTTCTTGTTAAAGTAGTAACGACGGAATATTCCACCAACAAAGCAATCTATAATTATAATACAAGCAGCGCCACACATCCTCAATACCGAAAATTTGCCAAATGGCGTGAAAATGAAGTCGACGTGCGCCACGTTCTGACCCGTTGTCGGTCGTGCCACTTTCTTGTTCACGTCCCATAATCATAATGGGAAGTAATATCAGCAATTTCTGCTCCAAAGAGGCCCTTATATCAACCATATCTCGCAGCTCATATCCATTCAGAGCTGAATATGCGAAAGTTAATGATCGAACTCTTTGAAGACGCCTCCCGAAATAATTATAGCGAATTCATTTATACTTTATGTTTCCAGCAATTATCGATTAAACGTACCATACACAGTTCCATTAAACGTCACACGCGATATGATTTTTATATTATTACAGTTATAAAATTTCAATAGGGCTGATAAGATATTTTTATGTTAATGGCGCTGTTAAAATATGGAATCTGTTTACAGATAAGGAGATACAGAGTTCATTAAGGAGGTGCAGTAAATCAAAAAGTTTCTTATTACAGGGTAGGTACTTACAGAGTTTTGTACTTGCGCCAATATTTGCGCGGTATTGGCGGACTCGCTGAGCTCCACGGCTCCGGCCACCTGAAACAAACAAACATTTCTCAGCTACATTAAGTGGGTCAATAGTTCCCGAGGGACAGACTCCGCGCGGACCATCACGAATTTCTGTACTTACTTCATTTGCTTGTATTGTGCTTTGGAATTGGGAGAGAACAATTCAGAAAATATGGCCAATTTTAAAATATTAAATGCTTGTTCCTGGAAGGACTTCTGGGAGGCGTCTGGCCCAGCAGTGGGATACCATAGGATAATCAAAAAGTGCTTGAACATCCGTGAACGTGACTACAAAAAAAATATCCTTTTTTTGTAGAACCGAAAGTTTGTCACGGAAATCACATTGTAGAGAGGCCGAAACTGAGCTTAGCAACATAATCTGCATTCCATCTGAAGCACGTATAGTTTTAGTTATAACAATTGAAAGAGCTGCCTAGTGCCTACGCCTGAGGTAGGCAGGGCAGGGCGCATCGACCTTGTGCCACTCCACTACGTATTCGCGACTTGGACTCGGACTCACCTTGCCAAAACGTTACGTGCCACTGCAGTGCAATAAATTAGAACTCGCGGGTTCGATTCCCTTTCCCAGCATTTATTTCTATGGTTTATCAAGTTATTTTTCTTACCAGTACTTTGCTTCTTTTTCCAATGAAAATATGGATTTCTTTTCATACAGCTTTATAAGAATATAAAGCTTTTGGTTATAACGTTAGCCAGTACGCAGGCTCTTCCAAATAACCGGCCAAGTGCGTGACAGACTACGCACAATTAAGGGTTCCGTAGTAGCGTTCAAAATGACATGTAAAATACATGTATCTTTCAAACGCCCCTGTATTTTTCAATAAAATACAGAAACTTTCCTTCAGGATCTTCGGTTGAATATTTCGCAATTTTAAGTTTTATATATGTATTTACGGTGTATTTTTCGCATTAACATATTCATAGTCTTTGATTGGGAGAACACACACCAAAGATCGTAACCGTTTGACGGTTCGGTTGAACAAATTAGTGCGGTTACATTGAATTGTAGACTATTTGGTTTTTTCCAATAATTTACACCTACTTTTGTGTCAACCGAGATATTGATTCGATTACGTAAAGTACATTTACTGTTCAATTAATATTAATAAGCAAGATTTTTTCCCTTTGATTGTTAAATATGAAAAATACACAGTATAAAACAAGTATTATATGTGTATGATTGTATATTTCAGACGAACGTGAAATTTATTCTTTCAGAAATTACATGTATTTTATTATTAAATTTAATTAATATTTTAAAAAAGGATCTTTTGAAATTTTCAACACTATTCCGTAATTGGGATGAATTAATCCCAAAAAAAAACTTAACATTGTAGTTGAAAAACATGTTCTCCCTTATATCGATATACGTCATGGTAAAATTTCCAATTGCAAATGTAAGTTTGTAATCGCATTTTTTGAATATGGTAAAACTACAAATTAACGATTTTCGGACTTTTTCCTTTACTTGTGCTGTGAGACCTTGCTTCTTGCCAAATTTCACGATTCTAGGTCAACGGGAAGTATCGCATTTTTTTAATATGATAAAACTACAAATTAAGGATTTTCGGACTTTTTCCTTTTCTTGTGCTATGAGACCTTGCTTTTTGCCAAATTTCATGATTCTAGGTCAACGTAAAGTACCATAGGTTTTGATTTATTTGCGAGTATCAACATAATGCATAAATCGCTATATTTTTTTATGGCGTTGACGTAGAAGCTTGACTTTTTTAGACCTCCAAGGAGACGTAGATTTAGATACGTATTTAATATTAAGTTCAACTTGATACCTCGACGCGTTCCTGAGAAAAAGGGTCTTGATAGACTGACAGACAGAAAGACGGACAACGAAGGGATCCTATAAGGGTTCCGTTTTTTCCTTTTGGGGTACGGAACCCTAAAAACGACAGTAAATTGCACTCACGTACAGGAAACTTTGTCGTACCTTGTAGGACATCCTTTTTACGAAACAAAAAGGTGTCAACCAAAAGGGGCATGTTACATTGTCAACAATATCACGATACCATGGTAATATTGATGGTGTAATAGCCGGTATCGTGATAATATCACAGATTATTCAGAAATCTTGAAATATGGCGATATTAGGATCATTTTAATATTGACAAATGTAACATGCCCCTATCCCTTCTTAAACTGATAAAAAAAACAAACAACCTTTATTAAAGTTGGTTCCAATCCATTAAGTAACAATGTTTCCCTTTCCGAATCGAACCCAATTTTGCAACTTAATTTACGTGATAAGGGTTCAGAAACAAAAACAACTCGGGTGCGAAAAGTCGGGACAACCCTCCCTCAAATAAAATACCGTTAAACGGAACAAGATAAGAAAAGTTCGCTGCAGAGAACAATAGTACAAGCCAGAGAAAACGTTGCCCATTTACCAATTACACAAACGTAGTAAAATCTGGTGAAAGTGGTAAATAGTTCATAAATTGATGTGAAACTGGGTTCACGTGTATTCGATCGAAGGTGCATGCGAATCAAGCTGCCCCGAGGGGGTAATTTAAGAGTATTGTCTGCTGTAGCGATATCTCTGCACTGGAATGCATTGGTCATGGGACTGTGCCGTATGCATTGTGATGATACCTATATCGTAAAGTTTCTAGATACACATCACGTACTGCACCTACGTATATGATTCGATGTGCTGTTTGTTAGTCTAGAATTTCCTAGTGACCCATAATGTATGTCGAATTTAGTGACCATGCATATCCATTCCATAATGTGTGCTTTCATGCCTGCCTATCAATATATTTCAATAGATAATCACAGTAATTTTGAACGCATCAAAGCTTTAGTAATATCGCCCAGGGGCCAGGGCACCAGTACTAACATTCCGAGCACATTACATTATTCGGAGCTTTTGACAACCGTGGAGTGAGGGTTGGGAGGGGTGTTACTAAATATCTGTAAATGACCAATTTCGTGCTTGGAAATGGCAACAAGCTCGCTACCGTCGTTATTTTCAACACAATTTCAGCTGTTAAACCAACGATCAAGGGTCCAATCTGTCATTGCACAGATGTTCTTGCCTACCTATCAACGAAATACCTAATAGGTGCTGACTATTGACCTCTAAACTACCAGCTGGGCAACGCAGATGATGTTTTAGGCAAATTAAACTACTGAAACAGCCAAAACCAATAAAATACATAATTTAATTGAAAACAGGGATACATACACAGGGAATACATTCTATTACATAAATACCTAAACAGCGACAAAAATACATAATAACCCAGCCGATGCTTAAATACCCTGCATCAACAATGTAGCAAGAGTAATAATTTATGTAATTGTTTTCCGAGAAAACCCATCTACGTTTAAGATTCCAGAGGCTAATGGTATAATGATAGACGTTGAAAACTTCATGTAACACTTAATAATTCATAAAGTAGACAGAGAAATCCGCGCGACCATGCTAAATTACAGGGGTGCCAACTTGACAACACAATCTCCTCGGCTGCATGCCGCCGACGCAATTATAAAACTCATCTTCGAAAGTGTTGACGCATTCTTTGTCCAAAGAGTGAAAAAGTGATAAGAGTGAAGACCTTAAAAGAAGCCGACCAAGCCATATCTGCAATAATATTTTACGTTGTTTTTCATAATTGCTCCCATGTATGTCCGATAAGTCATTTGTTTCATTATTAATGTAATTTGCATGAAATAAATGAATTTGACCCCAATTCTTGAGTCTATTTGTAAGTTAAACGCTCCGTCGTAAATCAACTTTACGTTGTAAGTTGTTCATAATATTTTTCGTGAGTAGGCTACACAAATTCTTGTGTGATCTATCCACTGTTCATTTATAATAAGTCCTACCCATAGAAGTTTATAATTTTATCTTCAGAAAACAATAGAACGTTATCTGATCGTAGTCTGCGATAACTAGAGTTTTATTACATTTTCACGATAACTGAGTTATTTCACATGTTTATTACCGCTACATAACTAGATATTTATAATTTACTATTACAACAACAGGTTCACTACACAACAATAATTGAATTTAATCTCAACATTTAAAGTAAACAGCCCACTCTGTTCTCGATTTGAACGCTTCCGGACTTTAAAATAGCTTTTGACCCTTTCTCTAGTTTCGATAAGGTTAATTTCCAGAGCCAGTGTCGGCCGGCGAACCCATCGCCATTACTTTACATTAGCTTAGGAAATTCATCACATGCGGTAAATAACGAGGAAGGAGGACACAGGCCTACGTTACTTATAACCGGGCATCGGTCACCTCACTCGAACATTTTTCACTCAGACAACTAATGAGATTCTTTTACAATGGACGTCTGAATTCGTTACCTGGCATTGTTCTACATTGTAACATGTGAAATTACCAAACTTATGTTGTACCGTAACATAAGTAAGTAAAGACCCGACCATATGAAGTGACTCGTTAGGAAAGTTGATGCGAACGAAATGTTATTGAAAAGGTGTTCTATATCGATTTAATTAGGACACGATTGTTATGAAAATGTTCTAACTAGGCCTGTAAGTCAATAAAGGCGAAAGTTAACTGGCTGAACATATTTGTTTTGTTAAAGATCATAATAAACTGGCAACGTGTAAGATGCAGTTCTATGCCGTATGTTAACCGCTTCACGTGCCGCATTGCTGTAAAAATAAACCTTAGAAGCACTCCCCGTCCCGAAGGAGTCGTTCGACCCGGTTTGTGTTGCTTGATCGACTCCAGAACCTCACTTACCTATGTTTATTAGGTCGATCAGGAAATGGCGAAGCTATAAATGCTATAATATACAGTTTATTTTCATTTGAAGTTCTCAGATGTTCTATGGTTACGCATCGGCCATTCAAAATTAGACGCCTATCGACGAATGACGAATCAAAGAGTTGCCATCAATAAGACTGCGGTTTGTAAAGGCACAGATAATATGCAAAGGGAAAGGGATCAGAGTTACCTTTGATGTGACTTTTTGTAACGTAAGTATACCTTCCAACATCACTCCGTTCAGTTAAATTTACTGCATATTTTCAACGTATAAGATAACTTTGGTATGCAAATACATTCAGAGATCAAGAAAATTTGAGCCCAAAATAAAGTGAACAAGATTTTTGAAATGATGTATTACCAAAAACAAAATAACACCAGTCACGCAATCGGTATTAATAGCAGGCTATAATTTGGAGTGTTCAACGGTGGGCAACGTGCGAGGGTGTCCTATTACCGGCCTGTGTCAGTAAAGCCGCAATTTGTACAAAGCATGCTGTTATTAATTACGAGGCTCGGTGGTCCTGTCTCAGGGGTACGGCCAGCCACTCGCGCGCTCTTCTGACAAACCAATTTCGAAACATGTTTACGGGCTCTCTTGTGAATTTACCTGAAAATATTGTTTTTTGGCCGTAGAAATGTTGGACCTTCATCAACAGGTTTGATAATATGAGAAAGAAATTAATTGACTTGAGTGGTGGCAACACATAACAAAACATCACGCCTGTAGTCCCCGAAGGGTTAGGTAGCGGTGTACCTATAGTATCTACACCATTATTTTATTTCTTTGTTTTACTTACTAGCAGAAATCATGTTTCCATTGAATAAAACTCGTATTCCCGTTTCGTAACCACACAGTTTACATAATTTTTCATTTTTATGATATGTTTTCAATTGCTTTGCATTTATGTTGCGACACTTCAAATTACGTTAAAGTCCTCCTTATAAGGCGAGCAGCGACGAAGTATAATTTAAGGCACGATTTAAAGGGAAATTCGTGACATTAAATAAGTGTTTAAGTTGTTTGCGTGTAGTGACCGACGTGAACGTCTCAATTCGAAGAGATGACATCGGCTGTCTCAGCAAATTAAGGTGTAAGTCGTAACGGAATACAGACGGAGCCCAACTTTCATAAGTTCACTTGATACGCGATAAATTGTGAAAAATACGAAAATTCTCGCTCTGAATGCCACTTTGTCATTCGAGATTCAAGAGTCTCAAGACAATAAAGAATATCTGACATATGAAAGAAACATCATCCTACTCGAATTGAACCGATCTCTTTCTTCGGCTCATTACGCCCACAATCTATGCTATTCTACTTACATTATGAATGCTGTAAACTTTAGTCATGGGAATTGTACATTTACGAAATAGTATGTAATTCCATTATCATTTACGTTGTTACACTACCAGAATTTGTGCCGCTCTGGTGCATCGCCTGATGTTTCATGGCCCTCATCAAACTGAGTACACGTGTAGATTACATGTAATAATCTACATAATAATATTCTAGTTTCCCATCTTGGAGTGATTACATAACTGTCTTAGAATTATTTTCGCATTAGCAAAGTTAAGTTAAGGCAAATTATCATGTCGTGAATATTTTCCGGAAACATTTATTTTCTTGTCATGATTAGACCATAAATCCGATAAGATTTATATTCTCGTGAAAAATCTATGTTAGCTTAGCTAGTCCAGAAGCCAGAAATCATCTTGGAGCGTAAACGAAATGATCAGGAAAAGCTCACAAAATTTATCAAGGCTAAATAAAAATACAACCCGTTTAATAGAAGAGAACGTTAAAAATGTTATTCCTAACCAGCACCATAACAGTCTCTACAATGACTGCTAACAAGAAATCAATTATATTTTATTTTTTTTCACTTTAGCTGAATCACGTTTAAACCTAATAGCGAGCAAAAAATGTGCTCGTCATAAGACGATTAGCAAACGGACACAAACGGCATGCGATAGTTAATTCTAAACTATTCGTATTTCGAACGTATACCATAAAGTGTCCAGTATTACTTGGCACGCGGAGAAAAACGAACTATACATTTTAATGTACTGAATTTGACACATTATTGGCATTTGTCTTTGCAAGTGGCGCCGTCACGAACGGTCAAGATAAATTTGTCATTGACCACTAATGTATATGTTCATTTCGCACGAGTTCGGTCGGAATTCATACGGTCAGTGTCAGTGTGATTGACTGGTAGTTCCGGGTCGGCGCGGCCCATTGATGTTTTTATACTACTGTTATAATTACGACACGAGGTCTAGAATATAAAGCGACGTGGACACTTCAGAGATAAAAGTGATAAGTATCGACTGAAAAATTGATTGAATGGATTTTACTTTCGTTATCTGTAAGGACAAATCAAATCTAGAGAATAAAATATTCTGTTCAATTTACTCATAACTTAAGCAAATCCATTAACGCTGAAATAGTTGTAGAGGTTTTGAGTTTCTAGCAAGAATTCACAAAAAAGAGAAAATACACTTACCAAGTGTAATAACAAGAACACAGTATTTACAAATAGCATATAATAGAAAATCAACAATCAAAAGTTAGTAAAGTTAAGTACATCTTTTGTTTTCTCAACATAAAGCTTTTCATTTATCTGTACACTCACAAACGATTTACGACTTTTCACCATTAATTCGAATAGGAACGTGTAACAACTGTTTGTAAAGTTAATGAGCACGGAGAAAGCAATGCCTTACTAAAACTTAACTTAATCTAATTAAACTGCCTACTTTTATTACAGATTATACAGGATGTTTAGTTAATACATTTCTTATTAACTTAATGTTTTTTAAAACGACTCTTTTGTCCTGACTCTGCTTCGTCGAAGAACTTGGAGAAATATATAGATACCTACCTACTTAAGACCTTGCTATAAAAAAAAAACAGGAACAGGAAAACGGTTTTATTATAAAAATGACTCGACAGTTTTGATAGCCGAAGTAATGGCTGTAACAGAATCTAAGGAAATACCAAGTTGAATTTAGTCTAGATGTGATATCACATATTCTATAATACTTAAACGCCTTATGATATTATTAGTACATTATATTGGAGTATTCTGTTCTGTTCTGTTTTGGAAGTGCTAAGCAAAGCTTACACTGATGATGTCCAATCTTTACCTTAATATTTTACCGTATTAAAACTGATTACCCAATAGTTTCAAGCTGGAATGCTTGTTATTTAAAGGGAACATCAGTAACAAACAACTTCATCACACGAAAACTCCAACAATGTTGCTATTTAGTGTTGTTGACCGAACTTAAACACGGCACCGCAATCATGCAAACAGACTAACACAATCAACGAATACCACAGACGGCCGTAAACTATAGCGGCAGATATAAATAAGGACGCCTGTCTCACCGATCTTACCAACTTATCTCGGAAATATGTCCCGTATCTCTTTCTCCAGACTTTCATCGTTGCTAAAGGAGCTTTTGAATTAAATATGTATCTTAAAACGTATTACTTTTTGAAAAATTCACCACAGTATTAAATTCTCATCTTGCCTCTCACGACACGGCTCGCAAAATTCCGCAAACAACCGAAACGACCTTGCATTGTTAGTGTCCCAGACTCTTTTGGCATGAATGATAACATGGTCTCGATAAAAGATTGTCCATAATATGTATTACACGAGTAACCGGCGAGTTTGAACGGAGATGCAACGCGAGAACGGCCCGAAACGGTTTTTATGGTAAATGTTTGTAGCACTGCGGTTGGTTAACGGAGCTAAACGAAGTTACTTTGCATAAACTGAACAAATAAAGCAGATTAGTTTCAGCTCACACAGTTAGAACATCCCAGAGATTAATGCCATAAGGAAATGGCTAATAATCTTGCATTGCACCTATCAAAATTGAATTAGAGCGCTTGTAAGATACTTAATGCAGTGAATTATTTAATAGTGTTAAATAATTCACTGCATTAAGTATCTTACAATACCTATTATTAATTCCTAATGTAAATAAATAATAATTGTGTTCATTTTAATAAATATTAGTATATTAATATTAAATAAAGTGCTGGAGAAAGACCTCCCCGCATATCCACATGACGGCACTTCCATATATACGCATCAAGTTTGACATTATCACATCGGGGGATGATCGCAGACTGGTTGCATTATACATTATACATTCAAGTATTTTCTTCGTGAAATAATTAATATGTATTTTAAAATATATTGTTAAAAGGTCTATCAAATAGAGCCAATACAATAACGGTTGGAACTTTATACCAAACTATAGCAGAAAAGTTGAGGAAATTAAAGAAAATTGATCGTAACTGTAATACAACGAATTCCCACACTTTCTTCACAATATTAATGTAAGTATATAAATATTTCTAGTTGCAACTGGAGCTAACAACATTAGCATTGCTCCGTGTCGCTCAGACCGGTCCTCATCGTATATATCTTCTCCGGGTAGAAGGCAATGTACCCGGAAACTGGGTGACATTTAAAGTATCGACCGACCTACCGGAAGAGGTATTAGATCCACCACACCCCAATACAGCCGCGTGCCGAACTGCCGACGACCTAATAACTGTGCCGTAAGTAGGCTGACAAGATTCTCACTCGGATTTAAGGGGGATGATTTCTTCGCAAACTTCAAAAAAAAAATTAATCTTTTTATAGGATATAAGCTTTATAAATTCACGTTTTATCAATGAATCGGAATAAATATATTTTGAAGTAAGTACTACACAACACACAACAACACCCCCCGCAACATGTCCCGGAATTAACGCACAACCTCTTAAGGGGTCGTTGTGCTCATCATTATGAACAACTTTTACTATTGGACCAAACCTGAAATCGCGGAAAAAATATCAGCTGTTCCCTACATTTATGTTCTCATAACTCGTCAAAATTTAAAAATTGTAAAAGTTGTTCATAATGATGAGTACAACGACCCCATAAGAGGTTGTGCGTTAATTCTGGGACATCTAGTGTAGTAGATAATGTGACAATGCAAGTTTTGAAAGTTAAAAAAAAAATCCTACGATGGGTTATTTTATGAAGAATTTATAAATAATTTAATCTTAATTGCAAAGGGTATCATAAAGTTAATTTTAACTCTTGTCCCCATTTAATACCCGAATTTATTGTTTTGAAGATATATCCAATATTGGGAATCGGATTGTCCGGAACGCTACAGTTGTCAAGTGCCCCGAGCCGGGCTCAGGTTCAAGATGACCTATTGAACAAGGACCTCTTAAAATTAACATACTTTACTTGAGTACCACTTATGTATTATCACGGATTTTTCCTTTACAGAGTAAAGAAAAGTTAAAAGAGGTTTTAGCTTTAAGAGCGTGGGTAGTGCTTAAAGGCTTTATGTCAAGAAAGTGATGTTGAATTTAGATCGGATTTTTATATTATTAATTACGGAATCATGACAGGCATTTTTGTGTAGCATTTGCAGAATGTCAAGATTTCTCATTAGAAATCTCCATTCCCATCTCCACCATCCCCATCCCATCTTCCCATCCATCTCCATTATTCTTTTCTCATTAGAAGGCCACTGCCTGCTGACACTAGATGCAGTGTAGTGGATGCAACAACCAACAGTTCCTTTCGTTCGCCTTGTCATTGTTATGCTACAGGAAAAGTAGAAACTACATGCTGATACTTTGGTTTCTTGGTCTTGTTTGATCGTAGGGTCAATTCGTCCCAATATCTGCCCGAATTCATCCACTACTTACTGCATTTAATAGGCCACTCAATTAATGACAATGAACGATCAATAACAAACGGATCGTAAGTTTTATTATGACCGCACACAAGGGGGATCACAGCTACCCTTGACGTAGTTATTTGTGACTTCGACACGACTTCACAGCTAAATGAAGAATACTGGTAAGGTCTACACTGAAAATTATACCTATAGCTAAAAGTCAATCTATATGTAAAAATTTGTTCCTACTTTTCGTAGTTGTTCGTTATCGATTACAAGTGGATTCGAGCTAAGTCGGAGGAAAGTCGTCGACGAGTCGGAACGCACGCTGATTTTCCCGGGATCGATTGCGTAAAACCGCCGTAACGACATTCCTAAGCGGTGTCAATCTACATTCTAGGTAAATAGGAAAAGGTGTTAAATGAAACACTCACTACGACTCAGCAAGTACCTACTAACTATTAAGTACTTGAACATTACATGTGTAGTGCACTTTCTTGTATAAAATTTAATGAATAAGTACGTGTCATACATACAAGTTACAACACTGTTCGATAAAGTAAGTTAAGGTACACTCACATTTCACGGATGTTTTTATTAAAACGCAATATTTTTGAAATTTGTCTAAGTCTCAGCAAGCTACTGATGAGGGCTCGGAAACCGGTTAATTTTCTATATAACCTTCAAAAATTTAAAATTCAAAACGTGTATTGCGAACTAAGTGTAGGTGTTATGTTATGTTAGTACTTATGACTTAGCAGCCTTTTACAAGCATTGCAATTATCATTCGCCCGCCCTTATCATCCTAAATTAATATGTATTAAACATTATTATTACTTAATTATTTTCTTTTATATTAGTACAATTAAATTGAGAAATTAAATTATATTATTTGTCAATAATGAATTTAATACAATTATTCAGCAATATTAATGTCATCCTTTTCAGGTAGTTCAATTAAAATTATAATTTTATATACCATAACCGTTATTATAAAGTTTTTCGAACATATTTCGTTAATTATTTAATATTTTGTTACAAAATCACAAAGTGTGATTTCGCAATCTTTGAAGTTAATATCAATTGTATCAAACATTATTTGTATCTTCGGAAATAAAAATTAACCGGTTTCAAGCACTGTGTAACTGATAATGTCCCCACACAGGAAAACGAGCAATAAAATAAAGCAAATGTAGAGAAACTTAATAACACTGCCCAGTCTGGAAATTAAACCGCCCGTGACCCGTAATCTAAAGAGGCAGAAGGAAATGGCAGTTTAGTCAAAACAAGTCGTTTAATGCCAATTGATGGGCACCGATTTGGCAAGCAAGAATTAATCGCTTGAAACTAATGTACCTACATCCGGTGGGGTCAGGAGATTTCACGTCAAAATATATTGATATATTAAGTAGTTATGTAGACATTGCAAACACCGGTCTCATAAATATTACCCTACCCTCCAAATTAGGAAATAACAACAAAATCTCATATGGTTATGGGCATGGCAAATAGGCCGTTTAACGAACTACACCATAACGAGCCAGTTATTATTCAACCTCTACGGTAAGTAGATACTCGTACAAGTAACTTTAGTAATAAGTAAAGTAGTAACTTTATCTGCGTGCCTGATCTTTTGAAACCTATTAATTAATTATTTTGAAATTGTTACTTGAGCCCCATTATTAGTGCAACGGTAAATAGAGAGATAATGTGCGTTTAGCTGGTATTGCACCGTGAAGTCGCCGCCGCCGCCGCGGGCGCGCACCACGGCTGCGCCGGCGCATTCCCGCTGTGTGCAATGTTTATCACAAGCATAATTTTCCATTTTGTGCATAATTGTACCGTTTAATACATTGCATTGCTGAGATTGAGGTATGGAGCTCTAAAGTGGGTGAGACTTTGCGGTAGGTGGAAGGTAGAACTCTGATTAGATGCAGTGAAGGCCTGAAGGGCAGACTTGAGAAGCAACAAACCTAACCTAACAGGAAGAGGTAAATAAAGAAAGATCAGCTACAGCTAGGAAAGACACCCTGGCAGCACGCCAGAATAGCGCTAGCAAGAAGGCCTTATGCCATTTTTTTTTTCTTTATTTAGTACCAGGTTCTTAATTATGAATTCCATTCAAGCCTTTAAGACTGCAATTTTTATATATATATTTTTTTTTTTATTCAAAAGGAACAACAAACAGCTACAATATAAAGACAAGAAATACACAAAACTTATAGACAATATTGCAGCCCACAACGCTGTTCTCAGATTAACTATAGGACAATGCAGTGAAAATCTATCTCTTTTTTTTTCTTTATAAATTAAAGATTTGCAAATGCACGTTGTTTTGCATATCAACAATAACACAATCATGATGAATTGCATTATTAAGGTCGTTACTCGTTATCAGCGGTTGGTGATAAAAATACTAATCTGACAGAATAATTTAAATTCGATCATTCACGTAGACTGGTTTAAAGCACAAAGCTGTTCAGGAGTTGTGAAAGGTCCCTGAGATTCTGAAGTTCTTAGGATTGCGTTTGTTATTTATTTATAAAATGGGCCCTAGCCTTCTCAAATTCTTAGGATTGTGTTCCTTCGAGCTAGCAATTCAATGAGTTGGTTAGTGCATTGAGCTGAGGTCGTCAAGTTGCGCAGGCGGCGCGGGCGACATGGTGGCGAGCCGGTAACGTACGCCTGCCCAGTGCCCGCAAACCTATCATTGTATGCAATCTTTGACCCGCAGACTGCAGCCGCAACGAATAATCAATGCTCATGTCGTGTTACAATGCATTGAAATCGTCATTCATCAAGGAAATTGCAAATGTGACACCAAAATTATGAAGATATCCGGAAATAAGTGAAGAAAGATGCATATTTTGAACTTACCCGTAGATCAGAACTACCCGACGATGTAGACGTACTACTGGAGTCCAATCTGTTGTCCAATCTTCCGTTGTAATTATACATACTGAATTATCAATTAAACTAACATAAAAGTTCGTTAAATTCACTGACTAAACTCTTTGCACACACGGAATCGGACAGTTACAGTTCTTAATTTTTATGGAGTTATCAGTCTTCTGTTTACTACACAGTTAGTTAAAATCAACACACATTGTTCCAAGTGACCGATTAAATCGCCGACTTCATCTTAATAAACACTTGACACCATTAAAACCGGCTCTTGCGGCGAAGTAGAGCACTTCACGACTACTCCGCGAACATATACACTTCTGGGAAATTAGAATATAATATTTAATCAGCCGGGTTATATAAGGCGGTATATTTACTAATAGAGACGGTAATCAGTCGGCTAACAGAGCTACACTCGCTCACAACACTTGTGTTGAGCAATGGCTACGTGACTCAAGGAGTTAGTTTATCGGTAAAACTGAAACACAACAGTGTTATCACATACGATCGTCATTCGCGGCAATATCCACAATTTTCGAGTGATAACAAAAAGTCGCTTTCACCTTGAACGTTTGAATTCAGTGATTAGATATTTAATATTTGCTTATATGTTTCAGGTTTCAGTAGTCTATTGTCCTCTTGAATCTGAGAAACTCTTCAGACAGACTGGCTTTGTTACAATATATAACGCTAAATATAGAACCCTCGTGTTCTTTGAATGATTTCGTGAATCCAGATGATAACAACATTTATTTCACTACGGTAACTGCTCATAAAGATAACATGAAATGTATACATTTTGGTTGATATAATTATCTACATTACAAGGATATGTCTGTTAGTGTTACCAATCTCAGGCACAAGCTATTTCATTCAAGGTTACTTTTCGAGAAAGCTTTATTTTCATTGGTTCGTTAACATGGATTAAAAGCTTTTCCACTAAACGTACATTTTCATTTCAAAAGCTACGTAAATACAAATGTCAATTATGAAATGTTTACTCTTTTGCTTACGCACACTTTACAATGTATACTGGTATACAATATTGATTCAATATTTATGGAAATATAATCACCCAAGACGCACGCCTAGCGTTCAGCTCTCCTTATTCGGTTGAGAGTTGTTAAAATAGTCCAATATCTCAAGTTTATAACATAGAAACATTTGCACAGATTTCGCGAACTCGCTAGAGCACATCGGCCCACCGGTTGGCGTTATTTATAGAGCGACCGAGCTTTGCGACTATAAAAGGATTTTGTTTGAAAATGGGAAGCTGTTTGCATTTGTGCGAATGTGTATCGCGAAACGCAGATTTGGCGTGCGCGTGGGCCAGTCGACGCGCGCGGTGGCACTGGTGGCGTCGCCTGCGCGCGAGCCGCGTGCGTTGCACCTGACTCGCCCGCGCCCGCGGCCGCCGCAGCCACCAGCTTCCACGCCACCTCCACCTACCTATTACGTGGGATAATATCCTGTATGTCGCAGCAACACACTCTCATTCACACTGCTTTCTTTACGATTATCAATCGCTGTCGATCGTAACTTGCAATTTGATTTACACGAACACTCAGGCGCTTATAGCTCCAGTCGCAATTCTAAGTTAAACTGATAACGAAACTGCAGAACCTAAGTATTTGTCTACTGTTGTTTATGAATTACTTATGATTTTGAAATATGATAATTACTTTTTTTATTAAAATATAAAGAGAACATTTTTGGGTAGACCATCTCTATAGTTCCTGAAAGCCTATATTCACGTAGGGTAGGTATGCATCAAACATGACTAACACAAAGAGGTTACATGTGTAAATGATACTCGTATGAGAGTAGGTATGTAGGTAACGATAACAACACTCTTACTAAAGCGTCCAACCTCAAGTTTTCCTAGTAATGTGAGTAAGTAGCGAACATTGTTCATTTGCATAGTGCGCCCGCGCACCCGCGCATTTCACTTACGCCTCTCAACACGTCGCAATGCAAAAGCTCCCGTCACACGTGTCCATACTTTATTTTCTTCATTTCAAGTATTTCAACCAATATATACAAAGTGTAACATAAGTAAGATCATTATGAACAACTTTTACTATGGGACCAAACTTGAAATCGCGAGAAAAAAATCTTCTGTTCCATACATTTATGTTCTCATAACTCGTCAAAATGTAGGAAACAGCAGATTGTTTTTCACGATTTCAGGTTTGTTCCCATAGTAAAAGTTGTTCATAATGATGAGTACAATGACCCCTTAAGTGGTTGTGCGTTATTTATGTTACACATAAAAATTAAAAATAAGATTACCAATTTAAATCAAGCATTTATGTCAAATCAAAAACGTGTTTATTACCGGAAGGACTCAATCAATCCAAGTGACCATATCTTTCATCGAATGTCGTTCCACAAACCGCAGTCGACGGACTGCTGGTGATTGTGGAGCATGAAATATTTGCTATAATGCCAAAACAAGTTTGTTTGCACAAGTGTCTCAATGAGCGCTGAATATGCTGGTGACGTCACACGTCACGCGTGCGCAGAACGTTGACACCGAGTTAACGGCACCGTACACAATGACACCCTTGTTGTACTCCAACGTCTTTCTGAAATATGAACAACTTGTTGTTTGTGTCACAAAAGTCAATATTATAAGAACTTAGCGTAATAATAAATAATCACATAATAAATATAAGGGTAAAGAAAGAAAGAACAATGTGAGAGCTTTGTGCTTCAAAATAAAGAAACCTATTACACAACAGAACGAAAAAAACACTCGTCTTTATCTAAATGAATAACTCTCTGTTTTGAGAGAGGTCATTTTTATTTAGCAAGCCGCTTAAGAGATCATTTGTTGATCAAAGAAAGTGGGTACTTATACTTAAATCTTTTATCGAATGCCCATTTATCACAGCCGGATTTGCAGCAATTACAGCTACTTTACACCTAGCGGTGCTAAAAATACACTTAATTAACAAACGTATTTAAAACATTTCTGCCGCTCTCGTGATCGAGCTGTAAAGTTTGATTATCTCGAAGAAAGCCGAGCCAGGCCCACTGTTAATTAAAATGTTAAAACATTTTAAACAGGGGTGAACGATATTCTTAATTACGATATCACGAATCGGTATTTACCTAGTCCGTAATAAATTATTATGCTGTACTATAAATTAAAGGATTAATAAATAATAGCCTGAGGGTTTGTGTATGCAAAGAAAAACCGGTGATGATAAAATTACAGAAACTGGAGGATTTTAAACATTTAAAAGACAAAAACGAGTAAAAAATCTACAATTTTCAAAATTCCAACACCTGTACGAATTACGAATACCACAGCTGTACTTTCATCATTTGAGTTTCATGCCCATTAAAATGTATCGCACATGGAATCAGTGTTCCTGTGAGTGTGGAACCCTCAAACAACAGTCGACATCGACGCGTGTGTAAAATGAAACGGTTATTGCTGATCGTGCCTGATACGGATCCACAGTCGCGCCGCATCGACACATCGGCGTGTCTTTGTCACTTATTTCAGTAATTTCCCAACTTTCCAAGCTTTTCAGTTTATATATTTTATACACAGAATCGTCGCCGATAGACTTTTTATTATATTTTTATTCACCTACAACAGTACGTAACATTAAATCTTACTTTATGTGGTGCCTATTGTCACAATACAATTTACTCGGACGTATTATATGTATCTTGTGTTGTGTCCGAGATTCCGCTTGGGTGTACACTCCTACGTTGAGCAGTAAAATTTACGAGCATTTTACGATTCAATTTACATTTAAAAAGCACAAGTAACGGGTTTTCAAGTGATCTCTGTGTTTCGGTAATAGCAGTACCGAATGTTCGACAATTTCTTTACGTATTGATATTGTTAAAAGCAGGTTATGTTGGATGCTATGTGAATACAGATTTTATTGCTACAGAGATTTATTTTTATAGGTGGCTGTTATAGTTTTATATTTCATGGCAATAGTAGAAAATATGCTTAAACGAGAAACTATAAAAAACTGGGTCGAGCACAATTCCGGCTACCGAAGAATTTGTATGCAGGTTCCTAGCTAGCCTACGTACTTTTCATAACAAGTTCTCACAATACGCCATGCCAGGTGAACAGTTCCAAATATTAAAACCTATGAACAAGAGCCAGGCAACAAGACGTGGCAAGAATAATCACGGAGACATTGTAAAATAAGGTTTTATTTAATCTTACTCAATAATCCACATTAAATTTGACATAAATATTGTCTAACATCTTAACCTTCGTATAACAACATCCTTTAAGGAACTACGAAACAAGTTTTAAATAAAACCTTCTATACATATTATAAATTAAAGTAGCTTTTCTTGTCTGTTTGTGTGATCGCGTTACGCAACCGATTTTTTTGCAGTTTTCACCATCGTTTATAGTATTTTAGAGAATATATTCCGGATGTTTTATGATTGTCATACATTAATATTACACATACATAAACTCACGCCTTCTTTCCATGGGGGTAGGCAGAAACTATAGAACGCCACCTGCTACGCTCCTTACATAATCCTTTTGCTTCGCCTATATTACGTTCATACAAAACTATTATAATTACTAAAACTATTATTATTTATACTATTATATTATTTTTTGTTTAATATTAAACCTACATATAATAAAGAAAACCCGATGTTTTGTCAAGTCATAAAAGCCGTGCGAAGCAGGGGCGGGTCGCTAGTAAAATCTAAGGAAACTTCATTCAATTTAACTCAACATTGTGCCGGTAGGTATATAAATAACCATTGATACCGGCACACGGGCACGATTCATTAGCATTGCAGATTTGCGATACCACGAGAAAACGCCCGACTTTACAACAGCACTGAAAATACAATACATGTTGTTGTGTTTTCACAAAGTACTCACGTTCAGAAATGAGAATTTAGTAAAATACTGAATACTTTATTGTGTTTCATGATATTTTACAGACGTTTTTTTTAATAAACTTTTTGATTATAATGGACCCAGTCAGAGACAGTAATAAGGGAGAAGAAAAAGTCTACAAGAAAATAATATTCGGATTAAGACTTCAGAAATACTGAAAATGTTAGCTTATTGTATGTAGGTAGAGAATACAATCCCGAGCATGTTTATCAATCCCGGGCTTACGGGATTTTTGAAGCCTTTTCCCGGGATCCCGAGCTCATCCCGGGATTAGACTATGTGGTTTCTAATTGGGCTAAAATAAAAAAAACACGAGTAATTAAAAAAAAATGTCTTTAATGTCTTTGCACAATACAAATCAGAATAATAATAAGAAAAGAAAAAACACAAACCAAAAAATACTATACTTTTGCAAGAAATTAAAAAACAGCACAAAATAACTATTTAGAATTTCGAAAATATAATCGCAGAAATATCAAAGCATCCAATGTTTGACTTCCGAGCCTGCTTCGTAGTTTATTGCCAACATAAGCAGCAGCTGAAAACGCTCGTTCAGCTTCTACGCTGGTTGGAGGAATAGACAATAGATACTTTTATGCTGTTTCTAAGTGATATCCACGAACACCTCCATTTTCGAACAGGCTCATTTCACGTCTAATACTATTTGCCAACCCCAATTCATTTTGTACTTGTACTTCAGGATCTGGGGATTTCATACTCTTGTTAATTTCCAGCTGTAACTTTTCCTTTAATGTCAATTGGGGTTGGGAGGTTTCTGACCTTAGCTCATCATCTGTTTGTGATCCTGACCTTGCTTCTTCTTCCGTGTAATCTCAACTATTAAGTCTTTTAACAATACTCTTTATTTGCTTCCTCACTAAAGCCTGTGTCGGAACTGGAAATAAGTCGTGCCATTCAAAATCCGATAATAACTGATTTTCAACATCCATTCGTGGATTTTGTAAATAATTTAACACGCCAGTTAAATCATCACGTCGTCGTTGCTTTATACGTTCCACTAAGGATGTTTGAATTTTTTTGGACTTTTGATTCTGGACAGTCTAAGTCTTCTAAATGGTGTTCATCATGGCTGTCGTCCATATAATCAACAGTCACAGCTGGTTCATTTATAGTATCATCTGAGGTAGGGCTATCTTGCAAATTATTATGTTTTTCATAAAGCACATCACAGACCGCCAAATTGATACCATGTGCGAGACACAGTTGTTGTTCAGTGCAAATTAAGCCGCCCCACCTTTATCATAACATTCGGTCCATCGGTTACAATAGCCACGATGTCAGTTTCTAGGGAAATGTCAAATGCGAATTTGGCGAATTTTCAGCTGTCATACTATCGTAAATAGGAACAAGTCCTAAGTTCCAAAATTTTTTATATGAATGAACGTTGACCGCCATGTATCGTTTATTGGAAGTTGAAGTCCACTCGTCGAAAGAAAGACTAAATCTTTCACCTGCACTTTTCAAATGTTTTAATTCTGCAGTTACTTGCTTTCTGATTTTTTCACTGTAATTCATAACACGTTTTCGAACAGTGACGGCTGACTTTGGTAAATCCGTGTATTTTGCTAAGAGCAATTATTATTCACACTGAATGGAAATCCATCTAATGCAATCATTCTTGCCAAAATATCATCCAGGCTATCGTCGGCACTTTTAGTAAAATAATTATCTAACTTTCGCTTGGCTGGCGGCGGTGCTGTGTTCAGATTTTCAGAATCTTGACTTGTTGAAGCTGATATAACCTTGATAACAAATGTGTATGCAATCCCTTAGTTGATCCACCCAAAGTCTTGAGGATGGCTGGGCATCGCTTACATTTAGCACTATTCCCGTCCTTCTCAACTAAATAATAACTCCACACTGACGTCGTATCACTGTCTTTTTTATGTGTAACAAAGTCTCCCGCCATTTGAAATACTTAATTTCAGATAATTGACTTTTAAATTTTAATGACGTAGCCTACGTAACCCGTCGTCACTGACGTAGCCTACGTAACCCGTCACTGACAGAACAATAAATGAAAAAAATAAAACCTGATTTGCATATTTATACTTTCGTACAGGGAATCCCCGACCGACGGGAAATACCCGCAACAATATTATGACATGAGATGATCGGGTGATTCCCCTGTTGGTTCGTTGGGGAATTACCTTAAGAGTATTGTATTAAAGTATTCCGAGAGGGGAAGTCCCTTCTAAGTTCTACGACAAACATATTATTAGGACTGTACCTGTGTAGTAAATAGTGGGTACCTACGTATTGTACGAGTTGCTTTTTGTCGTAATGTATTAAAATAATCTAGGCAAGGTTATTTTCAAGGCGCAACGGACTACGGAATACAAACTAGACTTGTTTGTGGCAATCCCGAAAATCCCGAGATTAGCCAAGAACAGTCAGATTTTCGGGGCCAGAAAACGGTCGGTCGGTCGGGTATTAATAATAATAATATTTATGAAATATGGGTAATTGATTGACAGCAAATAGTTAATATCGGCACCTACTCCATATATTTTACATGATTACGGTCTGGAGCTCTACAGCATTTATGATCAGTGATGTTTATAATGCAATGACCTGTTGGTCCCAGTTAAGACTCCAGACAATAAGTAAGTCCAGTAAGTCTTCAATAAGTTATTATCTAATCTCTCTAAGTTGCCTAGTGACCTTCTAATGTCACAGTTTTACCCATTACCTTTGTACGGGGGATTGGGACATCAATGCTTCACAAGCATTATCATAATAAATGGTACTAGGAAGCAGCGGCGAGGTGTCAATTTTTGTATGAGAGAAGCCGAAGCGAATCCGGTTTAAATTACTTACTTATCAATAGTAAAAATTAATTAATTAACTTAAAAATAAGTCTTTCCTGTACTGAATTTTTACACCATATATCGTAAAGTAGCAGAACCCAAAAAGACGCATCACTACACAAACAAAACTTTTTGTTTGTTATTTCAATTCAAAGCTAATAAAAATAGGCGTTTTTATTGTTTGAATGTTATGGTGCATTAAATACCCATAGTGTAACTATATTTTTTGGCAATAGCGGTAGAATTGTTGATGGGAACCTCCGAAACGAAGCCGGTAAGAATCGTGTTATATGGTGCTTTCGCCACTGCTAGGAAGGATACTAGGCATAAAATAATAAATGGTATCTTGAGTTAAGTATCTCAAGACGGTGTCTTGAGCTACGTATCTCAAGACGGTGTCCTGAGCTAAGTATCACAAGACGGTGTCTTGAGCTAAGTATCTCAAGACGGTGTCTTGAGCTAAGTATAAATATGGGTAATTGATTGACAGCAAATAGTTATAATATCGGCACCAACTCCATATATTTTACATGATTACGGTCTGGAGCTCTACAGCATTTATGATCAGTGATGTTTATAATGCATAATAAATGGTACTAGGAAGGATACTAGGCATAAAATAGTAATGGTATCTTGAGTTAAGTATCTCAAGACGGTGTCTTGAGCTAAGTATCTCAAGACGGTGTCTTGAGCTAAGTATCTCAAGACGGTGTCTTGAGCTAAGTATCTCAAGACGGTGTCTTGAGCTAAGTATCTCAAGACGGTGTCTTGAGCTAAGTATCTCAAGACGGTGTCTTGAGCTAAGTATCTCAAGATGGTATCTTGAGCTAAGTATAAATATGGGTAATTGATTGACAGCAAATAGTTAATATCGGCACCAACTCCATATATTTTACATGATTACGGTCTGGAGCTCTACAGCATTTATGATCAGTGATGTTTATAATGCAATGGCCTGTTGGTCCCAGTCAAGACTCCAGACAATAAGTAAGTCCAGTAAGTCTTCAATAAGTTATTATCTAATCTCTCTAAGTTGCCTAGTGACCTTCTAATGTCACAGTTTTACCCATTACCTTTGTACGGGGGATTGGGACATCAATGCTTCACAAGCATTATCATAATAAATGGTACTAGGAAGGATACTAGGCATAAAATAATAAATGGTATCTTGAGTTAAGTATCTCAAGACGGTGTCTTGAGCTAAGTATCTCAAGACGGTGTCTTGAGCTAAGTATCTCAAGACGGTGTCTTGAGCTAAGTATCTCAAGACGGTGTCTTGAACTAAGTATCTCAAGACGGTGTCTTGAGCTAAGTATCTCAAGACGGTGTCTTGAGCTAAGTATCTCAAGACCCATAAATATGGGTAATTGATTGACAGCAAATAATTAATATCGGCACAAACTCCATATATTTTACATGATTACGGTCTGGAGCTCTACAGCATTTATGATCAGTGATGTTTATAATGCAATGGCCTGTTGGTCCCAGTCAAGACTCCAGACAATAAGTAAGTCCAGTAAGTCTTCAATAAGTTATTATCTAATCTCTCTAAGTTGCCTAGTGACCTTCTAATGTCACAGTTTTACCCATTACCTTTGTACGGAGGATTGGGACATCAATGCTTCACAAGCATTATCATAATAAATGGTACTAGGAAGGATACTAGGCATAAAATAATAAATGGTATCTTGAGCTAAGTATCTCAAGACGGTGTCTTGAGCTAAGTATCTCAAGACGGTGTCTTGAGCTAAGTATCTCAAGACGGTGTCTCGAGCTAAGTATCTCAAGACGGTGTCTCGAGCTAAGTATCTCAAGACGGTGTCTCGAGCTAAGTATCTCAAGACGGTGTCTCGAGCTAAGTATCTCAAGACGGTGTCTCGAGCTAAGTATCTCAAGACGGTGTCTCGAGCTAAGTATCTCAAGACGGTGTCTTGAGCTAAGTATCTCAAGATGGTGTCTTGAGCTAAGTATCTCAAGACGGTGTCTTGAGCTAAGTATCTCAAGACGGTGTCTTGAGCTAAGTATCTCAAGATGGTGTCTTGAGCTAAGTATCTCAAGATGGTATCTTGAGCTAAGTGGGTAATTGATTGACAGCAAATAGTTAATATCGGCACCAACTCCATATATTTTACATGATTACGGTCTGGAGCTCTACAGCATTTATGATCAGTGATGTTTATAATGCAATGGCCTGTTGGTCCCAGTCAAGACTCCAGACAATAAGTAAGTCCAGTAAGTCTTCAATAAGTTATTATCTAATCTCTCTAAGTTGCCTAGTGACCTTCTAATATCACAGTTTTACCCATTACCTTTGTACGGGTGACTGGGATATCAATGCTTCACAAGCATTATATCAAGATACTAGGCATAAAATAATAAATGGTATCTTGAGTTAAGTATCTCAAGATGGTGTCTTGAGCTAAGTATCTCAAGATGGTGTCTTGAGCTAAGTATCTCAAGATGGTATCTTGAGCTATGTATCTCAAGACCCATAAATATGAGTAATTGATTGACAGCAAATAGTTAATATCGGCACCTACTCCATATATTTTACATGATTACGGTATGGAGCTCTTATTTATGATCAGTGATGTTTATAATGCAATGGCCTGTTGGTCCCAGTTAAGACTCCAGACAATAAGTAAGTCTAGTAAGTCTTCAATAAGTTATTATCTAATCTCTCTAAGTTGCCTAGTGACCTTCTAATGCCACAGTTTTACCCATTACCTTTGTACGGGTGATTGGGACATCAATGCTTCACAAGCATTATCTCAAGATACTAGGCATAAAATAATAAATGGTATCTTGAGCTAAGTATCTCAAGATGGTATCTTGAGCTAAGTATCTCAAGATGGTGTCTTGAGCTAAGGGATTTGATAAGGCTTTTCAAACTGAATATTAGTAATAATAGCAGAGCAATAATAATTTCATCAATTATCCTCAAAGATTAACTTGAAGCCCATCTCCCATGCTCTTTGAAAGACTGGTGATTTTCATTTATTACACAAAATTAAAACTCTAAAAGCAGGCTTAGCATGATGCTTTCTATTTCTACTCTATTGTAGAATAGAAATCGCTTGTCTATCTTTCTTCGTAGAAAACTGTCAGCTGTCTACACAGAAGCGTAATTTTTATCTACTTTAAAACACTTCTCTACGGTTCTCATGCTAAGCCTATGGAACCAGGAATGGTTGGTTAAGTTTCTTTTAGTACTAACCTAATAAGCAATGTGGAGATATGAATAAGCAGTTTTTTATACATGTATAAGATTTTGCAATATCAGGTGGCGATGACAAAGATAGGGTCAAAGTAGGTCTAACAAAGTCTCCCGCCATTTGAAATACTTAATTTCAGATAATTGACTTTTAAATTTTAATGTCGTAGCCTACGTAACCCGTCGTCACTGACGTAGCCTACGTAACCCGTCACTGACAGAACAATAAATGAAAAAAATAAAACCTGATTTGCATATTTATACTTTCGTACAGGGAATCCCCGACCGACGGGAAATACCCGCAACAATATTATGATATGAGATGATCGGGTGATTCCCCTGTTGGTTCGTTGGGGAATTACCTTAAGAGTATTGTATTAAAGTATTCCGAGTGGGGAAGTCCCTTCTAAGTTCTACGACAAACATATTATTAGGACTGTACCTGTGTAGTAAATAGTGGGTACCTACGTATTGTACGAGTTGCTTTTTGTCGTAATGTATTAAAATCATCTAGGCAAGGTTATTTTCAAGGCGCAACGGACTACGGAATACAAACTAGACTTGTTTGTGGCAATCCCGAAAATCCCGAGATTAGCCAAGTACAGTCCCGGGATTTTCGGGGCCAGAAAACGGTCCTGATAAACGGTACTGATTCCACAAAGCACGTTGAATTTTATTCTGAAATAATTTGTTGGCTACCTACACAGGGATTTTTATTAAAAAATAAATAGGCCAAGTGCGTGTCGGTCCACACACAATGAAGGGTTCCGTAGTTAGGATAATTTATCCCAAAAACAAACTTAGACATGGTCTTAAAAACATGTTCTCCCATACATCGATCTACGTCACGGTCAATTCTCCAGCTGAAAATGTAAGTTGGTCGTCTACTCGTTAACTTGTAAAGCTTACTTAGCTGTGATAGTTTTCCTTTTCATTTCGTAAATGTCCTATTTGCCATGAATTTTTCACACATTGTATCCAAAAACAACCACTTAGCTGGTAGAGGGGGACACTTGACTCTAACAAAATTTTGCACTTAAAAGCTTAATATTACAGAGACGGATCCCTGAATCGAAAAATAGCCTTTACAGACCCGCAATATTTTTGAACGGCCTATCCAACGATACCCCATATCATGTGATAGACGAGAAAAATATATCATCCCCACTTTATGTGTAACACGGCTACACATCAAGCACATTTCCAGTATACGCTGACCTCTTATTGTACGGAAATCCTATACAATGCGGGGTCAGCTTATACTGGAACGGTACAGCTTGATGTGTAGCCGTGTGTACACTAACAAAAAAAAAACAAGATTTTATTTTACCACTTTGTCGGCATGATTAATATGTATTATTTACTCATACCAAATTACAGCTTTCTCGTGCTAAGAGTCAGTGAGCTAAGCCGGGGACAGACAGACAGACGGACATGGCATAACTATAAGGGTTCCTTTACACTACGGAACCCTAAAAAACGTTGCTTATAGATAACAGACATTTGAACATCATCATAATTTTTTTTTTTGTTAAGCAGAAGTTGTTAATCATTACATATTATGTTGATGTAACGTTTATAAATAAACCCGTTACTATTCAGAACCATTATTTTCCTATGCATATGATATAGATGACCAGTAAAAAATAGATGATCAGTCTCTGATAATATTATGTTGTGATTTACCAATGGCTACCCTCAGAAATGAATGGTCACGATCACGAAGCTGTTAAGTGCTTTTTATCTATTTTTATTAAGTATTTTAAAATAGTTATAGGCACTAAAGTAAATATTAGATTTTGTTTAACAGCTTGCCTAAACAAAATGTCTCTATACATAATTATTCTCTTAGACCGAAATGTCGTTTTGGTTCAAGATTTATTTCCAAGATATTTTATTCAATTTATGTATGTATTTTCATGACATGTGTGTGACGAAAACTCGTCACTTTGGAGGA
Source organism: Tiliacea citrago (assembly GCA_963921375.1). Classification (NCBI taxonomy): domain Eukaryota; kingdom Metazoa; phylum Arthropoda; class Insecta; order Lepidoptera; family Noctuidae; genus Tiliacea; species Tiliacea citrago. The sequence goes on along the minus strand of OY992786.1, from coordinate 15,843,325 downwards.
AAGAATACACAAAGGATCTGCTCATATTTTAGGTATAAGTACCTACGGCCCACCCACTGAAAAGCTTCTGTTATGTCAAAAGTTCAAAACATGACATATTACCTATATGACTGGCATTGAGAAAGATGAATGTGATGACGGTACAGAGCCTTAACTGAATAGTCGCCTATGCAGGAGATGCGACCTGGATGATATTAACTCAGAACAGCATCCTAATTGCGTAACACACTCCATCTGCCTAGCCTAGTGTTCACAGTCGCTTCCAACAACTTGTACAATTTACGGTGCGATTAGCAATTAATATAGTTACCTAAATAGTTTTCTTTTTGCAGTAACCTAAGCAAGAAAATGTAATGTTAAAACTGCACATTTACCAATCACCTTGGAACCGTATAGCTGTACAAACGATTTGTTGTCAGTAGAAAACTGTAGATATAGGTCGTTTATCAGAAAAGTACGTATGTGCTTGATAATATTATATTTTTGAGTAATACTCATTTAAGTGCCTAATAAGAGCACACCTGTATAACCTGTATTCCACGAAGGGGCAGGCAGACATGTAACATTTCATCAGAATCTCTTAATAAAGGGCCGCTACTGAGAATTTCCTAATTATATAAACCCAAAAACACATTACCCGATCCGGGGTTCGAACGCCATGTCGCTTGTGCAACCTAGAGTTCAGTAGACCAACGACGTAGTATATTTAAATCATGAAGAGTCGACTTTCCCAGCCTGACGTTGTAGCCTTTAGGTAAGGTTGTCTGTCTCGTGGGAGACAAAGTTAAGATATAATCACAGGTCTCCTATTCACGGAGCATAGATGCCGCGGGGCCTCAGCTTCACCCAGTATCGTGGCATACCTTCCCAGGTACCTGTGCCTTGTTTACACACTTTGGTACTTTATTAGATAGAGACTAAGTAGTGACGTTATCTACTAACACACGCACGCTGCATAAGTTTTGACAAACTTATGTACTTTTGTATACCTCAAAAAAAACAGTTTATGCTTACGTTATTCATGACATCGCTCTTTCAGTGTGCCTTAGTGACGTTATCTACTAACACACGCACGCTGCATAAGTTTTGACAAACTTATACATAGATGTATACCTAAAAAAAAACAGTTTATGCTTACGTTATTCATGACATCGCTCTTTCAGTGTGCCTTAGTGACGTTATCTACTAACACACGCACGCTGCATAAGTTTTGACAAACTTATACATAGATGTATACCTCAAAAAAAACAGTTTATGCTTACGTTATTCATGACATCGCTCTTTCAGTGTGCCTTAGTGACGTTATCTACTAACACACGCACGCTGCATAAGTTTTGACAAACTTATACATAGATGTATACCTCAAAAAAAACAGTTTATGCTTACGTTATTCATGACATCGCTCTTTCAGTGTGCCTTAGTGACGTTATCTACTAACACACGCACGCTGCATAAGTTTTGACAAACTTATACATAGATGTATACCTCAAAAAAAATCAGTTTATGCTTACGTTATTCATGACATCGCTCTTTCAGTGTGCCTTAGTAGGTAAGAGGGTAGTTTGCTGATCTAAATAATGCTATTTTTGTTTTCAGAAGTCGAAACCGTTTAGCTGTATTAGAGAAGTAAATGTTAGTTTTCAGCATGTTCGTGTCCGTAGTTTGTGTCGTTGCACTAAACAATTGCAAATTACCTCATTTCTATTCTGTTTAACTTTACTCGTAGTAAAACACAAAACTAGTTAAATTGTAGGTGGTTTCCTATCTTACTTATTTGGATGACTTTGTTGAATGTTGATAAAACACTGCCTCGTTGGCCTAGTGGTTCGATTCCCAGGTCGGGCAAAATGTTGTTGCGTTTATCCATCAGAAATTTCTCAGTAATAGCCCGGAATCTGGATTTTAGCCCGGTTGGTGGCAATAGGCTCGCCCCCTCTTACAGTGGACTTAAAAATAACTGGCGAAATGTGGTTGTACTGTCCACACGGCTACACATCAAGCTATACATATCCAGTATACGCTGACCTCTCATTGTACTGAAATCATAAACAATGCGAGATCAGCTTATACTGTAAATGTACAGCTTGATGTGTAGCCGTGTGTACATAATTATATTATGTAGGTACACCTCTGCCTAACCCTTTGGGGAAACCAGGCGTGAGGTAATCTTAATAAAACTATAACGTCGGAAGATACTGGACTTAATAGATAGTAACAGTCTATTTAAGTAATAATGTGACAAAGAGCAAACAACTATTTAAACACAGACAATTTAACATACCAGATTTTTTTTTTTTTTTACGTTGCCCCACACTAGGAATTTCTCCTGTATCGTGGGTGCGTTTACTTAAACTCATATACACAAACAGCCAGACCCGGAACAACCACTTGTAGGTCATACAAATATTTGTTCCGTGCGGGAATCGAACCCGCGACACGCAGCGCGGCAGTCAATCGCTTAACCACTGCGCCAACCGTGCCGTCATAAATTTCAATGTTTTATTTTCAGCATTCAGTATTATTCAGCGAGAGCCGAAAAGAACTTGCTAAATGTAACATAATTAAAGAAACTCATAAATGTGCATATTATATTGTAATGCATGTTTAATTATAACAGAGACGCCGAGGGTAGGCATGTGTCTTACAGGGTTTCGGAACCAAATGACGCGCGACGCTTCAAGGGCAACGAAGACAGATTAAACGGAAAATTGTGTCTTCACATTGAAGTAAAAGGAAACAAAATGTAAGAAAATACGAGGAATAGTTACTTAGTATCTGTTTGTTATTCTTTAGGCGTCTCATTGCAGTCTTGTTCAATGGCGTACCAGTTTCTGACAAGAACAAACAACAACGGAGTTTTAAAACAAAAACGACAAGACTTTAAATGTTGGTTTGTTGTGCATTTCTGTCAAAAGCAATTTCTGAATCCACGAAAATGACGGAAGTTAAAATGTAAGGACCAATTTCAGGAACACAAAACTATATGATTGAATTATGGACAGGTGCGTACTGCGTAGTACTAGAAACAAGCGTGCGAGATGGCGTTCTATAGTTTCTGCCTACCCCCATGGGAAGAAGGCGTGAGTTTATGTATGTATGTACCTATGGAATCTCAGATCTACATTATCATTACCTACATCATATTTATACTAGCCATTGATACCGTTAAAATAAATGATAGAAACTGAATTTTGTTCAATTAGTTAATAGTCCAGTATGATCTATAAAATATCACTAAGCAGAATTTCTTGATCAAGTAGTGGAACTAGAATTTGTGTGGTACCACAACTAAAAAGTAAAAATTTAAAAAATCTAAAATAAAAAACAACCGACTTCCGGAAGTCGATGAAAAGTTTAATTAATTTATTTATTTATTTAAATATCATGGGAGACTTACAGCTAAAACAAACAGATCAAAGACAGTACATTAGTCTGAAAGCCAATTACAGGCAAAGGGGTTATTTTTATTTCCATAATTTCTGTATACTGTGCATTGTTTAAATTGTGTTTTAGATAGTCATTATTTATGATAACTTTTCACTTCTGTCTCGGCCGACTGCTGACAGAAGTGAAAAGTTATCGCTCACCGCGCCTTAAGAAATGATCACTTCAATAAAATAATGACTATCTAAAACACAATTTAAACAATGCACAGTATACAGAAATTATGAAAATAAAAATACCCCCTTTGCCTGTAATTGGCTTTCAGACTAATGTACTGTCTTTGATCTGTTTGTTTTAGCTGTAAGTCTCCCATGATATTTTAATTAATTAATTAAACTTTTCATCGACTTCCGGAAGTCGGTTGTTTTTCTTTTATTAGATTTTTTTTAAATTTTTCTTTTTAGTTGTGGGACCTACCCCACACAAATTCCAGAATAAATTGATGCAATCCAATCAGCGATATTAGGAAGCTTGGTAAAATATTAACTTAGCCAATTACCTCTAGTTCCTCGTTACATATTGACGGTTTCCAACATCACGTTATTAGGTATAACGGTGTTAGTACATTGTTTGTTAAGCGACCAATTTCGGCGAGACATGGAACAATGGAAGCGTGACCGGCGTCGACCAGCTGATTGCCATCAAATGCTCATTGCTCGCTAAACATGGACAGGCAGAGAAACAAACCGGACTATTATCTAGCATATGAATAAGTAAGTAAGCTCAGATAAGCCCACGGAATGCCCAGCAACCGACGGGTCACGAACATCAATGATATCACCAAGATAATAGCTGCGCTTGCACTTAGAAATATTACTCAATCTTTCTAAATAAATAATTTAATACGATAGACTCATTGTATTAAATGAGATTTAAGTATATCAGTTATTTTTTTAAAGCTATATTTTTATTGTTCATTAATTTTAAAATCAGGCCAAATATCATTTGAAAAAAATATCACAAAAATATACGCAATATTCTACCCTAGCGCCACCTTTCGGTAGAACTACATAATTTAATCTTCGAATGACCATTATCGCTCTGCGCATGCTGCTATGCGCAGTGCTCATAATAATGGAACCTCCTAATCCTACTAGAGGGCGCCACCATACATTTCTAACAATATAACTTTGAAATTATTGCGTGTCAAATAAAAGTACAGCAAAATAAATGGTTTTATGTGGGAATGTACCAAATAAATAGGTTGGATTAAATTCTGAAGACAATGAAGAACTCATTGTCATCTACATGTCCGTACTACATAAGTAAGGATAAAGAATATGGCGGGACTCTACTTAGTATGTAAAGTCCTTACGCCTGCATTCATACGTGGATTATTATATTCCGTAGAGCCTTGGCACCGATCACACTTCTTCTTGAGATAATTCTAATTGCATGCACGTTACGTCCGCCGTTTTCAGCTAAGCTATGTCGCTGTATATAATATTATTACATACCTTGGTCTCGCACGCCGTGTGGCAGACATATTTGCACACTGAAACAAACAGGGCGGCAATTAACATAATGTTTTGTAATACTTTTTGTATATTATTCATTTACATACAAAATTATATAAAATTCAAGGTTAAAGTTAAGAAACCATTTGTCTTGTCTCAATATTGTACTTGCAGACTTTTGAAGTAACGGAATAATTTATTATAAAAAAAAAACATTAATTTATTATGTAGGTAATTTATTCTTCATCTACGTTCCTAAAAACAATGGTAATTTTTCCTGCAACAGCTGTAGCGGATAACTTTTCAGTTCGAAACGTTTCGTACCTAAATTGGATGGAAATTGGGTAAACTCTACGTTCTGTGGTACTACGAATCTTATGACACTCAGTCAATTTTTTTTTTAATTTTGCTACAACAAAGCCTTAGTCCACCAAGGACATTTGTGCAACGGTCAATGAAATGAATACAGATACCTTATCTAAGCTTACGAAAAATCTAAAATATTGATATATTCTGAAAGCTAAAATGCCCTATCCTATCCATGCATGAAAAGTTATGCATATGAGATGTAGGTACATTAATTATTGTCGATGTCGTTCAAAACGTGAATAGAAAAAACATTCCGTATGCAAAAATGCTATGCTGGGAACGTTATCCGTGATATTTACAGCTATACAAACACCTCTAACATTTCACAAATCCTATAGTTCAAACTTCGACAAGCAATTGAATTTTGAGCGTGACATTTTAGCTCCAATATTGGCTTGAAGCACTGATTCTGTCGTCAACACACAGGTCGTCAATGACCTTTGAATGTCAAGCCTGTCAATTTTAGCGAATAGACAAATCGGTCAAGATAAAAACTTTCGAATATTTCAAGTGCAATTCATGAGTCAAGAGTCATGTGGGACTTGTACTAGTAAACTAGATAAACCTTAGAGATACATACCTCTGCAGCAAGATCCTGTGTTGTGCACCAGCTGATGGCACCAATGACATGGTCGTGGCTTCCTGAACGACTTGCTACGAAATGCGTGAGCCTGACCCACTCCCTCCTTCTGTGAACAACATATTTAAATATTAAAATCACTACGTAGGATTCGTAGGAACTAGAAATATATACACGCCTTCCAAAGGTGCCATTACTAAGATGTCTTTGTCCTACCATCTCGTTGTTTAGACAAGGCGATATTTTCTCATAGACTAACAAGAACAAATAGCTTCAGGCGAACAACGAGACTAGAAAACGTTTAACACAAGCGCGTGAAATGACAGGCCATTGTGGATAGTGCGAGCTCCCAGGACGCATGCCGGCGGATATTTACGACGGGACCGGGTTGTGCCGGCCAGCCCTTACCTGCCCGGTGCCCAGTGCCCCGGCTCGCCCTTCGTTAGCCCACGGACAATGGATGAGAGGAACGCGAGCCCATTCAACTAACTGTAGGTACAGATACGCGAAGTATATTTTTGTTCCTTGTTATCATGAACCCCTATTATTCTCTTACAGTTAACTAACCTCAACTTTTACTACACATAGATTGTGCTCGATTGTAGACCCCGCTTTCATAGCTTTCCTACCGTTTTATTTATGATTCTAGGCAAGTCAATTCAAACCAAACTAAAGGGATTTTCTCTATTTACCAAACCTACACGGTTGGCTTTCGTTGACAGGACAATGCGTGAGTAAATAATTAGTTTCTATTCAATCTATCTCCAATACGATACTTGATGTTTTGTGTTTACAATTTGCATTCAATAATACGACTGGGCCGTGATCTTTATCTAAAGCCCTGACATGTTTTACACTCGTTAGCAAATTGTAACTGACAGCTGTAAATCAGATCTCGCTCTGTCTGTCTAGGTATATTTGCTACGAGGAAAGGAAATCGGTTATTTTGGTTGAGTCATGAATCATGATCGTTGTTTTCCATAGATAGGTAGTAAAAAAATATTTACACTTTAAAACACCTCTGATTATAGAAAGAAGTTTAACAATTAGTTATTGCTGATTGACGAGCAGTTTATGAAGAGTCTTAACTTGCTAGACACGTTTTACGGGATATATACCATGATTTATTAGTTATATCAAGCAAAATTCGTTTCAATCAGTATGCCAGAAGATTATTTTCGCACGCATTCACTTCAACAACGTTCTTTGTATGGGGTCAGAGTGTTCTGGAGTCGGTGACGTCATGTCCCTGCGCAGACGCAGACTGACGCCGCCACCAACGCTCCAGGCGCCACATTTGGAGCGCACATGGTACATGGACGATGTACTTGAAATCGGTGTTGGAAATAAATCACTCCTTTGTGTTATCGGTCTGAGCTACTCTCGAGAACTTTTAATGCTCGCTACTATACCGGTAGTGTTTGTAAGCTAGTTTGATTAAGTTCGTTCAATGTACTCATTTTATGCAGTTCAATATTAACTGTGTAAAATCTAAACTCTGTATGCTATTGTATACCACACAAATTTCACATTCGGATTCCACAACGCTTGCCTTGAATGAGCTTTTACCAATCTCCTGTTACATCCTACACCGCTACGCACGTGCAAATAAAGATACTTCCACGCATTCAAAAATGTATCGGCAGACACGTGCGACTGAAGCACCTGCTTAAAATCGCAGCAACCGCGTCCCAGCCGTCGCGGGCGCACGAACGCTGTTGGCCCGCGCCACCCGTGCCAAGCAAAACGCATCAAAAAAACCAATTCCCACAAAAGGTGCAGGCAGTAGTTGAACAGATTGACACGAACCTCACAATGCACCTATTACACGCGCCCCATTAACTAACGGAATCAAATTTCATTGAACAGCTGGACTAAACATTGTACATTCAAAGAGCGACCCAACTATCGAGACAAATGATATCTCTATTTTATACGATAGCTTTCGAACAGAAACGTATCTCGAATGGAAACTTGCTCTAGTAATAAATAAGATAGAGGTAAGCTCTGCATGGTCTGCAGTAAATAACAAGCAAGTATCGGCAGTTCAGTTGATACGGTGCGGTGTTACACTTCGACTAGATTATGCTCAACTCTGATTTTTTATCTGCTAGACCAAAATAACAGTTGCGATCAACCCTTTTTTTTAATAAAACTATTTACAGAGACAACACGACATCAGTGAAGTTCCTCCAGCAGAGAATGATTCAGTCTGTGGTCCTTGGTGGCTACTTGGTGGCGACAACTCGACACCAAATGTAATTTTAGTCCAGCAAATTAAAAATCAGAGTAAATGTTGTCTTACGACGTACGGTATGGTAGAGAGGACCCTGATTCTCGGAAATGTCTCCATCAGAGAGTAATTCGCTATATCCCCGAGGTAATTGTTGGGGCCCGGTGGCGTGCCGGTGCCACGCTCGGCCCCCGCACACGGTAGCAAGCACCCTCCGCGCCAAACAAAACAAAACAACATTATTATTACACTGTCATTTGTTTTTACAGCCAGAGAATCTATAAAAATGCCGCAATGCTGATAAATTGAAGTAACGCCATCATGACACTTTTTGTTTCCTGTTTGAAACTTGTAACAACAAACGTTTTTTTGACCTCCTTGGGGTTTGAGTTATTTCTTCCGACGAACTTGTAGCAATCTAAGCCTACGCCTTTTGTATTAAAAATATAAATAAAAAATGTGGTTGGGGTAGATCCTTCGTAATCCTCGCAACGATGCCGATGTAGACATCCGATGCTACTTTTACTTACTTTTCAAAGTTAAATGTGCGCTTCTCTTAAGATACCGTATTTTGGTACGTTTTTAAGTGTGTCAGTTCAGTGATAAATTAAAGGATATCTATTGTTAAAAAATATTTCCTAAATAACTACAAGTAGAAAGCAGTAGTAGGAAGTAGGTCCTTTTCCTGAACAGTGACACTCGGTCATCATGATTATAAATGATGTAGGTTTATGTATATGAAACAAAAATTAATATTCTTTTTGGATGCCGGCGAACTTTTGACCGCGCGACTTGTGATTGAAGCCGCCTGCTCAGTGGAAGAAAACAAAGGGCTCGGTGTCGGAATGATAAATCAACTGAACGCCCTGCCCTTTGATATTAAACTCCATTGTTTTGTAATGAATTACTACTGCGTGTACGCCGATAACGCCAAAGCTTTTTCATTTTAATTCCCATAGTTATGAATGTTACTTGATTAAAGACAGGTTAAACGAGCTTGTTTTGTTACTGTTATCTTTGATACAAATGCGCCATACCTCATTAAGCATTAACTGTTCATTGATGATTATAAACAAGAATTATTGCATCGATGGAATGCCTAGATTCGGTGATACAAGAGGAACGATGACTGTTTGTTTAATTTACAATATATTTATTCAATGTGCGGTAAACATGTGCATTTTAGATAGGTAAGTGAAGAACTAAAAGCATGGATTAAAGGAGACTGTTATTTTATATCAGATAAAGTTAAGGTAGTGCTGATAACAAAATTATTGCAGCATACAGTACAACGATGTTCCAATTTCATGGTTATCTGTTTGCTCCGGCGAAACTTTCGTAAGCTGCGCACGTGCTAACACTCTTGTCAAATGAAACCAGTAAACTGGACTATTTATGTGGACGTATTTTGAAGGCGAATTAATAAAACGGAAACATCGGAAGTTTCCTGAAAATATTCATCGAATATCAATTATATTTGGGCAGGCAGCCATCTGCCATCTGTTACAACAAGCGGTGCTTTCTCAAGGCTTTTGTACGTGACATCCGTTTAATATCAAGGCGTTATAATAAGCCATACAAAATTGTCTCACGCGCTAAACAACTCGCGGCGACCCGGCAGTGCCCGACAGTGCTTGGCATTGCCCGACTTTGCCCGACAGTGCCCGATGGACGGCACTTGGCATCGGCTCTACTGTCACTCACATTAACATACTGTTTCTGGTTACTTACTTATGTACATTAATTCCAAGTTCGTGAACAAAATACTGTATGCGCTTAATCGATTAGAAACTCATTAAATTGTTAAACCGGAAAATGACGTCATCGAATGTCAATATCGAACACAAATCGAATGGCTTTGGGAAGTGATAAACCATCGATAAATATTGTGAATTTGATCTGTTCATTTTGCATTTAAGAGCAAAATATCCGACTCTGAATTCCTTCTCATGAAACTAGTTTTAACTCATATGGGTTCTTCTAGAAATGTTTATGATAACTTGTTGATTGACCAACAAACATTGAAGTCGTTAAAAGGATTTTAATCAGCAACCAAAAATCAATTTCCAACTTTTCTTCTTGGCCATTTTGTTGTAATAAATAGTTATTATACATATCTGGGTTTTTGCATCGACAAAAAGATTGAAGAGGAAAAATATTGAATAAAATACTTAGTAGGTACCTACTTTCTTAGCCCCACAATAAGGATACTAAAATCACTGAATCACAGAATCTAGAATAGGTAAGTATTCATTTCCAAAACAAAATGCAACTAATAAAATTAGCTCATCTTAGATCAGCCATACTCAAAGTGTGTTCCGCGGAACCCTAGGGTTCCGCAAAGCCTCTGTGGGGGTTCCGCAAAAATACTGGTCTGAATAAAAAAAATAATACTAAAGGAGTGTCTACCTACAATATTTTATTTTACTCTGGTACCTGAGTAACATAATATCAATCTAAATATTTCAACAAAAGTAAAAAAATATGTAAATTTTAATGTCAAGTAATATGATTATTAATGAAGAATACACATAAAACCATTTTTGATTACTTTAGGGCTCCGTCAAATATTTCGTTTTCGAAAAGGGTTCCGTCTCCAAAAAAGTTTGAGAACCACTGTCTTAGATATTTTATTATTTTAAATACCTGAGTATTTAACGTGTAAAGCTTGTATGTAGATCAGCACCCTAATTGCGTAACACAGGTTGAATCGGAATGATTTTGATGTATATTGCTAATCCATTGCTTCATATGTTAGAAAAAATTGTCTGCTCTACAACGTAAACAACGCAATGAATGTTGTTGAACTGTCAAATTGAAACCGATTCCTACTGATAGTGTGTTACGCAATTAGCTAGCTGGTTAATGTTAATTGAGGACTTCTTGGCGGGAAAGTGAAGCGTCATGTGAGCAGCTTTGTTTTATTTTCTAAAATTTGTGTTTAGCCGAATATTAATGTGTAATAGTGGTGGATTACGAGTATTAACCATTAAGTGTTCGTGAACCTGCATTAATGTAGGCAAATGAAACAAAACAGTGCAACATCACTAACTCTCTCAAGAAGTCCGCGCGAGGTTTCAGTAAAGTGCCGCGTCTTTACTTAAACTCAAGGGGAGCGGGGCGGAATATCATCAATCATCTTTATCATGCATTGAGTGGAGTTCATTTCATAATTATTTAAATAACTTTGTACTTGTTACCTAATTTTACATGACACTGGCTAAATGCACAAACCGTGCGAAGCCAAAAAGAAAAAAAAAAGAAAATGTTAATTTAATTGAATTTCAGAAAGACCTCCTCTTTCCTAGTACTCGCAACCAGCGTGCCTGTATGACAAATGTATAAATGATAAATGATAAATTTATTTGCCATAAAAATACAGATAGGAACCTACGTGATTCATTATAAAAAAGTGTACATTGTAACATCTGGTTCTATGTTAATATCTGAACTCAAGTATAATTATAACCCTGCCTCTACGTAAACTTGTATCTTAAGAGACAGTGATCCGCCATGAGGGTCGTAATCATAGTTAATGACAAAAATAGATGTGTGATGTCGATTAATCCCTTAAAATTAAATTTTAGTATTTCATGTAACCGGAAAAAAAAACTAATAAAAACGAATAATAATAATAATAGAACGTAAACTAAGCAAAAGGATTATCTATGTTTATGGAGCGTAGCAGGAGGCGTTCTATAATATATAGTTTCTGCCTACACCCATGGGAAGAAGGCGTGAGTTTATGTATGTGAATTTAATCACAATAAATGTTGAAATAACAAAAATAATCTCTTCAACTCTGATAAACAAGTACTTACATAACTATAAGTACCTACTAAGATACCTACTTTAATGTTATGAATGTGCAACCTTTATTTTTATAACCTAGTGTATGCCTTATCTTTATTGTATACCTATTGTTATTGGTTGCGCGTGTTCTGCGATGCTGATAAAAAAGTAATAAATACCAGCACATACATGTTTCCATACCGCGAAGGTAATTTCATAGCCAGTAGGTACCCTCTAATAACCAGTGTGTTTCAAGGAGATAGGTCGCGGTACAATCGGTTTACGTTTTAACAATAGTCGGCCGCAGCTCGGTCACTGACTTTAATTAATTAGGAGTACACCAATTAAAGTAGGACGGACCCTTTTGAAACATTTGTTCGGCGTTACGGATAAAATTCCTTTCGGTTGTTACAATTTAGTGGTACAAATATGTTTATTAATTAACCTAAAAAAATATTGTTTGATTTCAGATTTGGCTCTACAAATAAATCACGACTAGCCGGAAATCGGGTTTGTAGAAATGTAGGTATTAGCATTCTAAGTTCATATAGAATTGCATTGTTAATAAATTCAAGGCAAACAATCGCCAATTCATTGGCTTTGTTACATAAATCATTGTCAGCAGTACTCCTAATTAGTAGGTATAATCCATGCTCGAATCAGACTTAATGATTGTTTACTGTCGTTTAATCACCACTGCACTAGAATGCTATGGTTTACTACATAACGCTTAATAACATGTAGTCGGTAATTTCGCAACTGCCAACAAGAGCAGAGTGGCGCAGTGGAAGCGTGCTGGGCCCATAACCCAGAGGTCCGTGGATCGAAACCACGCTCTGCTATAAAACACTTTTTGTATTTTTATATGACAAATTATCATCAACAATAACAATTTTTATTGATTTTCTTCGACTTTATTGTCCTTTAAAAGCTAATAATTAAATAAAGCAACAACTCGCGTGACTGGTATAGATAACACCACGCTATTTTAAATTATCGCATGAGGCAGCAGACCGGTTATAAACTAATATTGTCTTCTTCACCCCAGTGAGTGATGATGATGACCAGCCACTCCCTTATGTTACGGTTAATATAAGGGAAGGGACGAACCCTCACCTATCACAGGGGTGCCTAAGTAATGGCTCACGGCGGAGGTAAACTTTGTTACGTAACTTTTCAACATTCTCGAATGAGTTGAAGTTAAACAATAGTTGTAATCTTATTATTGATAAACTATTGAACCCGTTTTATCGATGCACGCGTTCCGCAGCCAATAATACAGGCGTCTCTAGCTGCAATATCATGCATGCAATGATTCTGGGTGGCTCACACAGTATCTTTCTGGATGTTTATTTTGTCATAAATAATAAACGGCCAATTCCGAATAATCTTATTTATTTTAGACAATTGTAGATGGAAACTAGGTCATCATTAGGCATCGATAATTTTATAACATCAGTTCATTCATCTCGACAATAAATGTTATTCGGTATTTTAAACTTCATTCATATTTTTAATGCAGTAGAGTTGGGGCATAACGTTATATGGACCTTTTTATAGCTTCATTAACTCTTTCCGTTTTATTATTCTACCGGTTAAATGACTTTTTAATGTCTAAATGTTTCCAAATATTAATCGACCGCATAGTACCTACAAATCTAAATGATTTACAAAAAAGTAGATCATCATGAACGGTTTCTACTTAGATAAAAATCTTTTACGTAAGCATCTTAGGTTTGTGATATTGCTTTTCTTGATTGATTGTCAAACACACTCGACCACTTCCATACAAAGTGTGATAGAGAAAGTCTAGATCACGCTAATGCTCATGAAAGTGGTTCTTATGAAGCTAAACGTTGCTACAATTCTACTAATAAATCGTCTTGTCTTATTGACTCGATGTGAGATGCGTGGGACTGCGTACGACTTGGACCTAAGAGGGGTCCACAAACGGGCCATTAATGTAGGTAATTTGATTATGCAGTAGGAACCAATACGGGTCTGCGGTTACACCGCACGATTTCAGATGGAATGTGCGCTGGACTACACTCGTACGAGTATATCAGACAAGTAGCAATGTTTCGTAAGGCTCATAATTTCTTTATTTATAGCCACGGATAACTCCGCTGTTCACTAATGTAGGTATAACTGATACAGATATAAAAAAAACGCTACGGTTTCAAAATTTGAATCGTAACATGGAATACAGTAAAATCGATTATGATAAGTAAATGGAAAAAATATCTAAAAGGTTCGAATTTCGTGAGTTTACTGAGCTACAGCTCACTACCCAAAAGGAAATTGATAATTTCTCAGTACGTATTCCGGGAGACCACCCGAGTCGTGGGTAATGCTAATGGCGGTCGATGTAGGAACTACGAGTGATATTTGTGTCTGTGAGATATAGCTCTGTGTGACGCGGAAATTGCCCCACAATACGTAGACCACACGCCTCTGACGTCTGAACCTACATTAAAATGGTTTTAGCATGAACTCTTTGATAATTAAACTGGTAATTTGTTACTGTTCAGTACGACTTTGAATCAATTTTTATTTAAGTAAATTAAAGATACAATGTGTTTGGTTTCAATTTATTAATGCATCATTGTTGGATTTTTAATGGCAGCTTTAAAGCAGATATTAGTATATTTTAAAACTTAGTGCAAAACAGTTTCATTGTACCTACTGGCAACACCGGAAGATTCGAAATGAAAAATGGCGCGACAACGTTTCGTGCCCTGTCGACGGCGCGTTGTGTTCCACGCGCGCCTCAAAGAGACGTCAGCACCAATTGACGGGGTCCGAAAGGGCCAATGCCTGCCAGGGTTACGAGCCTGTCCGAAAGGGATATCGTGGCCCTGGCACACAGGCATCTGAAGGAACACGGGTGGGTTTTAGTCAGTAAAAGTCTGACACTCCCTCCCGCTCCACCCAGAGCGGGAGAAGTTATTTGATAATTTCCCACCCAAAAAAAAAAAAAAAGTACTATTTGCTACTTGGTCTGTGGTGCCCTTCTTGGTTAGGCGTTGATGACAGGACGACGACGACGACGTTTCGAGTGGCTGTGTCGGTTAAAACACTTTGGCATTGAATTGTTGGAGAACTTCTGTAAATTAACCTATTCTTATTGTAAATATGAGAATACTAAATAAATATTGATATTAAGTAGAGAATAGGATACGTGATGTATGGTGTAGAATATTGGATTTGATGTTGACAGAGAAATATAAATTAATTATAAAATATCTTGGTGTTTCATATTATTTTCCTTATCCCTGAAATATAGAAAATTTATAGTTATAAAATACAGTTTATAGTTTGTAATATTGAGATAAGGACTTTAAGATTCATTTGGGGATTAGTAGATATAGGTATCTACTTTGAGGTTAAATATATTCGGAATTAAATTAGTTGTTTTGGAGTAAGGGTAATTTTTTAACACATGTAAACAAATTTTATTTTATAATTCAGCCAGTTGGAATACATTCAATAATTCAATACATTGTTCAAGCACATTTTGGTCGAGTCCCAAAATTGTTAATCAAAATTCTATTTATCTTCGTTGAAAAGTGCTTACCACAAGGGGCTTCAATTATATTAAATCTTCACTTATACGGGTTAACTAAAGTTAATATCATTCGATCATCTGTGACGAGTGCGAGGAGAACGCTTCACAGACACAAGATTAAAAGCTGTCATAAACAAAATATGTATTGAAGACCTCCCGCTCAGTTAGTTGTATGTAAATTTATTTCCCAAATAATTCATTGTTTGTCCTGGAAATGAGCACACAATGTGTGCCAGAGGCTTGCGGCAGTGTTTGTACAGTGTTGAAACTCCGATATGACGTCATATAGGTACAGTAATACAGTTCACACTCTGCAGAACTTGCGCAACGGCATGATTACAGGAAACTTGCATTTCATGCGAGTTTACAGCTTTACATGCCTGCGTCGAAGACCGAAGTACTCTAATACCCGCAAACATGCTGATAACATGAATGCTATTAAGCTAACATGGTGCTAACTACATGAGGCGAAAACCTTGCTAGGATGACGCAACCTAACCCAATTAGTTTTCTGTACGAACTTATTGTTGTCTTAACCATCTGTACATTTTAAGAAATGGAAATAACATGGGTCACCTTATTTGTACATTGTCCAAACAACGCGCTCTACCGAAACCAAAGTTACCTACACCTATCATCATTAAAGAACGCCTTGTAAGTGTAGACTGTAGCGCAAACCGCGGTCGACTTGAGACATCTAATAAAATATTCACTTCAATGCTTCAAAGTCTTAACGATAATGCTGCGCAGTGACATGTTAATTGCTGGAGGTGTCAGCACTACAACAGTGAAATGAGTGACGTGACGAGGGGATGACGTCTGACAATCCTAGTCTGACACGACCTAAACAACGGAACCATTAGAATACTGATACAAACTATTCATGTAATTGTGCGGTGAAACAATGATTGTGGTTGAATAATCAATTACTTTCATTTTATTAAAAACCACATGCAATAAGCTGTGTTGGTTACAAATTATGTACAACTTAATAAACTTGTATTCATCTCTTACCGCAGTCAGGCGCGACGCGACAACGCACACTAGTAGCACAATTTCTATGAAAACTTCATGGAAAGTGTCGCGATGTCGCGCCAGTCTGCACGAGCCTTCATTCGTAACGACATTGATCATGACAATGGTGTCAGTGTGGCCGATCTAAGCTCAGTTTTCTTTTTACAAATGCCTTTAGTCATTTATTGAGCTTAACTTTTTTGGACTCGAGAATAAAAGATAGAGAGACGTGAAAGCATTTGAGGTGCAGCGATTATTATTATGGGATTTTTTGTATAAAAGCATTTACCTACAGCATTGTATTAAGATGGTGCAAGAATTGTTTCCCATATTCGACAGATATTTACCAAAACAACTTTGTTCTTATTTTTTTGATATCTTTTTCCGTCAATTTGAATTCCGGGGCAATTTGAATATCGGACCTCCCACGTCGTACACGGAACGATCTCACAGTCCAAAACATCTACATCTCAGTACCAAATGCGCCGATGCGGTCATTTGGGATAACTGGCCATCGTTCAGCCGTGAATAACTTACCAATGAACAATAATTAGACTTAGTATCAATTAGTGTTTAAAACAAAATTACAATACAATACTCGAATCTATCAAAAGCATCAGTGACCAGTCAATACAATAGCAAATAATTTGTTGAGTTGTCTAAACGAATTAATTTACTACCCCTCCATAGTGTCATGGGGGTAATATCGATAAGCGTGTAATAATAAGTCTTTGTACCGGTTTGAATTACAGTCAACCACTTGAAATATCTACTACCCAGGGACAATTTGTTCTCTAGAAAAATAGTCAAGGGTTATATTTGCGGTTGCATTGTGTGGCTTAAAGACCCATAAATCACGTTCCCTGCATTCGAAGTTGGGAGCAGAGTGCACCAGGTGGTCCCAACTATTTTTAAACTCTGTTTATGTAGGTACCAATAAGGGAATATAATTTATTTTATGAGTTTCTTTCATTATGGTTTTTGATTCATGGGTAAGAATTTACAATTGCTTTTAGTATCGGGTTCGTTAAGAGCATGTGTCGATGAGTACCTACATGTGCCAATGTGTGGGTCTTCTGTAGTAATGTAAGCACTGAATGGTTTCCCCCGAGCGGAGCGCGACACGTTAACACTGAACGTCTGCCTGACAGCTGGCGAGCATGCTTCGCGAACCGTGATGTTTTTTGCAGAGGCCTTGCTCTGAGTCTGAACGAGTATTTGAATTTCAGTAACGACATTTGATACAACTGCGAAACTCAACACCCAATCTAAATTACCCATGCTATTGTAATCCTTTAACAATGTAGTACCTATATAATATTTCCTATGTTTCGCGCATTCGTGGCGTGTAAAATAATTTTCTGAGGTGTCCAAAGTGTTTTACGATAAGTATACGAAGGGAATTCCTAGCGTTCTCTAGTGTCGCGTAACGCGGAGACCTTAGACATTTGAGAGAATTTATTTGTAATAGGTGCGTAATAAATCGAGGCCCGCACTTTAAATACCATAAATGTAATATACCTAACCTACAGCTACGATTTCTTAAGTAAGAGTTGATATTAGAGGTACATAACTACGTGTTTTACGAAACACGCCCGAAGAATGCAGCAATTACTGCCGGTGCCGACTGCCGGACTAATTGTGGCTAATGTATTGCGCATTACCAATAATACGGTTCGGAGCCGTGTGCCGTGTGCCGCTCCTGTGCCGTTCATTAGAGGCATCATTTAGTACTTGTGAACGAGAGCTCGCGTCCCGCGCCCCTCCGAGCGCACTTCCGGTCAAGCGCTTTAGTTGGGCAGTCCCAACGCACTTGCGTAACATCCGCTCGGAATTACGAATATAAACATAAAAACATTTTTAAGCTCGCACCGTACTGCGTATGAATCGCTCTCATTTCAACAATTCATAACCAGGAATAACTTTCATGATATATTTCAGACCGCTCCAAAATGTAGTACCTACTTACATCCTAATATGTTTGTAAGCTTCTATTGTGTGTTTAATTTCTACTGGCGAGATCCGGGAAGTTCTATATAAGTGCATGCACGTAAAATAACGTAAGCTAAGTATCGTAACTAAACAATACCTGCCTATAAGACTGTAATACTTATGAGGCCTCGCTTAGGTTTGCACAGATGTGAAACGAATACGGTACCTTGGTAACAATGAAAGGAGAGATCGTAATAAACACCGAAGTCTTTACTTGTATAATTTATTGGCTATTTGCTATAAGATAAATTAATTTGTTTCATACGATACGGGAGATGACTAATCCGCGGTTCAAACGCACGCAGCTTAAGCCAGACGACTCCAGAGTGCTCCAAACCGAACAATGATGGCACAAAGAGCTTTGTCTGTCACCAGACGATTCTGTGAGAAGTAATCTTATTCCCATCGGTCTGCGCAGGCGCACTGACGGATCCTCGTCGCGCTCTGCGCAGGAATGTGTCGTAAATCATAGCCTATAGGCACTTATACCCTTAGCGGTGGACTCGCCTTCTGACACCGCTTGCCGCCTGTCAGTGGCGTTAATTTATAAGCTGATATGTACGGGCTACCATTTAAATAAACAATTATTGTTTCTAGCTACAAATGATAACCACATTACAGACTTTACAAATAATTTCTCTTTCTGATGTTTAAAGTTAGTAAGGAAGATAAATAGGTTTGATTGTGAGTTTCCTCTAAGTAATATTCATGATAAAATCGCGCAAGACTGTTTATCGGTCAACTCTCCACCGAAATGAATTGAAATTGAGCTATACAGCAGAAAAACTGCGTGCACTCTGATAAAAAAAGATCGCAAAATATACCGTGACAGCATCGAAGTCAAACAGATTACGGAAGCGTGAACAAGCAATGACCGAGCACGAGCAACAGGGCAACGGTACGACACCGACAGATTGACACGCTTTTTAAGTCCTTTAAATACGGTAACAAAACAACGTTTTGATTCTACCAGACCGAGGGTGGTTATTTTTGCGCACTTGGTTTATGTACCAAAAAAAAACAAAATAAGTGGATGGAATATTTGTTACCGACTCTAAAATCTTTTTCACGCTGGTTTTAAAACTTCTGCTAGAAGTTTTAAAACCAGCGTGAAAAAGATTTTATATTTTGCCCGTAAATTATTAGGTAATAATTAAATGATCGTGTACAAATAAAATGATTAAAAAGAAACCAATGTTAAAAATGAAAAATGAAAAAATTTGATATCTCAAAAAATAGGAGAATAAAAAATGTAGCTGCTCTGTATGATTACAACAATGATAACAAACTCTCCCAGGGGTTGTAGACGTCCGCTACGAGCGCTACGCCACGTAGCGTAGTAGAACTTGTAGTAGGTTTTGTAATTACCTACAGTTTGCGAAAAAATATTGCGTAGAGCTTTTAGTAGACGTGCCTACGAGGCTACGACATTATCCTATGCTCTTATATTTTTTATCTCTAGCATTGTATTTAGGGAATAGGCTAGTTCACAGTAAGAAAAACACCTTATAATACCTGCAGAAGTAAAGAAAAGATTGGTTTATCTAAGAACTCCCTTCACACAAAATACTCTCCGTGGACATTTAAGTTACTTTGTAAGGATACTAGAATTAGGTGCATAGGCTTACAGAACCCCAGGGAACTTTCCATTCTCATCTTCCATGGTAGGGCTATACACACACCATACAATAGGAACTAATAAGTACCTACATAATCGGACTAATAACGTATAGAGTTCAAAGGCACCGCCCGCTGAAAGGCTTTATTGTCCATCAGGATGCGCCAGCGCAGCCCCACATGCAACTAATTAACTTATAAACGTTAGATAGACGATTGAATATATTCGACACAAGCGGTTCGTTTTCGATCCATCCATCCGTCTATCCGTTGCAGCTGTTTATAAAATTACAATTAGATAAATGAATAAGCACGCAATGTATAACTAATACAATTTACTAAGCTTCTTTATATCGATACGTAACACCGTTAAAAAGCTATCTACATCGTTCTCACACATTGTTATTACATAAATATTTACGTTTAAATTGGTTGCAGAGATATTTATTATAAGTAACATTATTATCATACCTCGGTTAACTTTCTCGAGTGTCTTTGCTCAGTGTAGTAAGATAAATGTTAAGCGTAATTTATTCGAATTGGTCGACAATGAACTTGTCTGGAGATATTTGCTTAGAGACCGGGGACCGGTGACGGCGCTGTCGCCGGCGCCGGGCCGTGGGCGGCGTACCCACGGTTGCGCAACGTTTGGGAAGCTAGGCCCTGCGCGCGAGTTCATGCGACAATGCGACGAACTCGCCTCAACGCATTAGCATTCTACCGTTAACTCGACTACCTGCCAAGGTAACCTAATGAAACGATGTCACAACAATAAAATTATTATAGTATCTATATCGATTCTTTGTAACCTGCGCCGTATGTTAATCACGAAGGATAATAAATCGCGCTGGTGTAGACACGTCACGTGTACTGACAACAATCATATTAGTTTACTTTTATTAGAAATGAGTTCATGTTTGATCGATGATTAATAACAGGTTTACCGTTAATCGTTTAGATAGCTTAAACTTATTTATATTCTAATCAATAGACACTTTAAATTTAACTTAAATGGAAACTATCTATAAATCAAAAGTTATTTTTATAAAGATGTATCACAAGACGTAGTACGTTTCACAAGAATTTTATTTTCAATAATATTATAATACTATTGAAAATAAAATTCTTGTGAAACGTAATGGAACTATAGTATGTAGGGCTCCAATTAGGTATACACAACGTCGAAAGCAACTTTAGTGGGTCACACAAACAACCGATTCCTATTGTATTCGGAAAGTAGAAGAAATAAAAACTCATTGAACTCTGTCTTTGTATTGTAACAAAGGTTTTCGAACGTATTTGAACATTCAGTAACGTAACAAAATAAATAAAGGGACTTTTCATTTATCTAGGTAATTTTGCGTTGCTTGCATACAATGTCATTACTAGCACTTTCTTCGTTTTTCTCAAAAGAATTTAACATAATTCAATTTCAATCATCTGGCATCGTCTACATAGGTTATTAGGTAGGTAGGTTTCATGTCTTGCTTAAGGTGCCAGTAGTTATCAAAAATATGAATAAATAATATTATATTTATAATATATTATTATTTTATTATGTTATATTTATTATTATATTTTTATTATTTTATTTTGTTATATTTATTATTTTTTATTATTATATATATACAGGGTGACTGGAAAATAGTGGCGGAGCCGTTAAGGGGAGGTAGTCTAGGGTTATTCCGACAGATATCACTATGAGACCTACCGTCCTTACTTAACCCTTTTTTTTAAGAAAATTGATGTTTTATCAGCCATCAAAGTATTTTTTTACATTTTCCTTTTTTGTTTAGCAGTTTTTGCATAAAATAATGACAGTTGCGGAAATTTAACAATTAATATTACTTATTTAGAATATCTTTGTTGCAAAACAAAAAAAAGTAGGCCAAATTGGGTTACACTCTTTAAGTAGGAATATCTTGGAAAGGGTTAAGTAAGGACGGTAGGTCTCATAGTGATATCTGTCGGAATAACCCTAGACTACCTCCCCTTAACGGCTCCGCCACTATTTTCCAGTCACCCTGTATATATTTTTACCTACTATAGGTATACTTCTGCCTATCCCTTCGGGATTACAGGCGTGATGTCATGTTTTGTGTGTTTGTATATATGTATTATTAATTTATTGTTTGTTATTGACTTACAAAGATACAAAATGCTGCAACTATGTAATTTGCCAACTGGCAATTAAGAATTGAAATGTTCGTCAAAACTGAAAACTAATTAACGACAAGGAAGAAAATGGTAGGTAAATAAATTAAGTTTCAGGCTATATTTTCATCCATAACATTCTTAAAAGCTTCGTTACACAGTTAACAACTTCACTAAATTTAACATTAAACCGTTATCTTTCTCCATTTAAAAGAAAGTCTCAGGCTAATGTTAGTAAATAAAAAAGTCATTTAAACAAATGAAGCTGAACTAAGTTCTCGACTATAATCGGCAGCTATTTTAGTAATCGGAAGACGTAAATACAAACAATAGCACTTTTCCTCAGAACCTTTCGAAAATGAAGTTTATTCAAAAGTTCAATCGTTTTCAGGAATACGTTTTTTTGCTGGTATTTTTTGTTGAATCATGCTTATTTAATTAGCTGGTATATACGTAACTCCCTTAATAATTATTGCAAGCAGTTACCTATTTATTACGTGTCCTATTATACATACCTACTGAATCCATACCTAATTATACGCAATTACTTAGGTGCAATTACGTAAATACCGTAGATTATATTTTATTTACCTATAGGTAAATCATAATAATACGTAGTTAACGTACGAGTAGTAGAAAATATTTTTTCTTCGACTACTATAAAAAATCCGAAATAACAATGAAGGTATAAGTATTAGTCTAGTAGGTACCTGCAACAGTAAATGCAGCGGTCCACTAACTCTGCAGGCTGGTGCAGGTACTTGGTATCCCCACAAACAGTTCCAAGGCATTTTACATAGTCATTTTAAAAACAAAAAATGTTCAGTGTCATAATTTCCAAATTATACTATCATCACATTTCACAGTGCACTCATTTTCAGGAGAGTATAATAAATAATTTCTCTTCTACAGTTTTTTTCTAAAATGTCACTAAGATTTAAAAAAAGAATGGTAAATAAATCCACGTTTGGTGTGAGATAATCCGGTGGCTGCACATACGAGCAGCCGCGGACACAAGCAACTTGTGACTGAGGCCGGAGGCGCGGAGCCAACTGTTTGCACTCCTGAACCTCATCACTAGTTCAGTGGCAATAACGGATACTTCTCACATATTATGAGGATAGTTTACATATCTATGTGAAAGTTATGTATATTTCAGGCATCATAAGCATCTATTTTCATAAACTAAGGTCCACTAAAAAAACTACAAAAAAAAACAAAATACCGGCCAAGTGCGTGTCGGACCATGCACAATGAAGGGTTCCGTAGTTGGGATGAATTTATCCCAAAACATTGCAGTTGAAAAACATGTTCTCCCATACATCGATATACGTCACGGTCAATTCTCGAACTGCAAATGTAAGTTGGACGACTCCTTACCTTGTAAAGCCTACTTAGCTGTGATGATTTTCCTTTTAATTACGTCATTATATACTACGGCCATGAATTTTTCACATATCCCAAAACAACCATTTAACAAACATTTCAGCTGGCTGGGCGACGACTTTACTTTAACAAACATTTCAGCTGGCTGGGCGACGACTTTAACAAAATATGGCACTTTAAAGCTTAATATTCGCAAACGGATCCCGGGATCGTAAAATGGTTTTCACAGACCCGCAATATTTTTGAACGGCCTATCCAACGATACCCAACATCATGGGTAGACGAATAAAAAATATATCACACTTTACGTGCAAGAGCTACAACATTTTTTTTTCAAAATTTTGTTTTATCAATTAGCCGGCGTGATTAATATGTATACCGACGCCAAATTACAGCTTTCTAAAACTAAGAGTCACTGAGCTAAGCCCGACAGACATACAGACGGACATGGCGAAACTATAAGGGTTCCTTGTTGACTACGAACGCATAAAAAGCTGACAAGTCAACTACATATTATTATTTTAATCACGTCGAAACACACAGGTAAGCTTATACCGAATACATTACTGTTATTGGGTAAACTTAATAATTTTGGCACTTCCGTCATTCTGAATTCTTTTATAAACGCTTCTATTATTGTATTCACGTAGGTAGACAGGTACTTTTGTATAAAAACTATCTTTGTAAAAAAAATTACATTGACCAACGTTGCTTTTAAATATTTCTTAATAATAGCGATTACCCTCATAATTAGGAAGAGACAAGAACAACATAAAAAGAAAATTAAAATATGCTTTTATCATCACAGAATAGTTAAGTAAGGCCGTCATGCTTGGACTCCATCTCTTCATTTTATAGACATGATATTAACACGCATACAGCACTTTAAATCCATTAAAACATTCCCGGGATAACGTCTCCCTGGCTCCTACCATTATCATGCTGGGATTGTCCTACTATAACTTTCCAATCGGTTAAACAGGCATCAAGCTGTCACTTATGAATTTTGTAATGAGTTCATTGACTACACTATCTTCAAATTCTTCTAATAAAAATATAGAGCGTGCGACACTACATGGAATTGCTATGTAACTCGATATAGAGGTTTTAATTCCAGTTCTATGGGAAAGCGGCTTTTTGAGTGTTAGATAATTCAGCCCCTACAAAGTTATGCTCATCGGTTACCTATGTCTATTGAAAGTGAGTTTTGTAAGTAAGTTTTGAGAATAGGTACTTTAGTTTAAGACAAACAAACCTGCAACAATAAATGCAGTGGTGGACTGACCGCGAGTGGTTGTAGTGGCTGGCGGTCTCGCGACCACGGACAGCTCCAGGGCATGCTTCTGATCTTGCAAATCGTTTTTGCACTGTTGATCTTACCACATCATTTTAAATACGTAGATATTAATTCACAGCCACAACTGGTTTATAAAGGACATACACAGTTGGTCCATGTTTACTTTAGCTACTTGAACTTATCGTAGGACAATGACGTCGAAGCTTTAATTATCTAACATAGCGTAAACATATTCGCGGTAGTGAAGGTGCTAGGACTACGTAATGCGTGCAACAGGATACGAGAGCGTACGCATGCGTGCGGACGAGCGGGCGCGCGCCTCCTGACTACGGCTCGGGTCGGGGCTCAGCCAGCTCGCCTCTCCAGGATACTATCCCAAACACTCCCGACATTCGGGCACACGCCCCCCGCCGGGACTGCGGGAATGAAATACTAAAGGGCGAGCCGCTGCGGTGCGGTACCTAAAATACCGCGAAGAATTTCATGCGTTCCACAGATATTTTGGACTTCGATTGAAGTGGGTACAAATATAAATAAATGCATTGGGCATACTTGAATACTAATACATAGCTACCTACAGTTGCTAGGTAAACTTTTCTCATTTTTAGGATTCCGTAGTCCCTTATAGTTTCGCCATGTCCGCCTGTCTGTCTGTCTGTGTGCGGCTTAGCTCAGAGACTCTCAGTACTAGAAAGCTATAATTTGGCATGGGTATAATTATATTATATTAATCACGCCGACAAAGTGGTAAAACAAAATCTTGAAAAAAAAAAATAGAATGGTTGTGTTTTTTTGGTCTATCCTATGGTATGGGGTATCGTTGGATAGGCCGTTCAAAAACATTGCAGGCCTGTGAAAACCATTTCTCGATTCAGGAATCCGTTTGCGTAATTTAAGCTTTTATTATTACTATTATTCATCTATTTTTTGATATTATGTAAATTAAAATTGAATCAAATTTATTTTGATGATAGATATTTTTTTAAAGTGCTAATTTTTGTCAGAGTCAAGTGTCCCCCTGCCAGCTAAATGGTTGTTTTTGGATAAGTGAAAAAATGGATGGCAGATATATACAGGGTTACTGATAACTCGACGTATTCCTTGCAGGACGTCATAGTAGGGCTATGCAACAAAAGAAGCCACTAAATGTTCTACCGAAGTTTTTGAGTTAATTGGATTTTTATTTTTTTTATGAAAAATCCCAGATTAAATCATCTGAAGCAAATTTAAAAATGATTTACGGCGCGACTTCACTGAAAAGTTATTATCATAGTTGATGCCGTAGCAGATCTTTGTTAATTTAAAAGTTCATAAATAATCAAACATTTTATTTTTTGTAATTTTTGCCATTACTTACTTCATAAAAAAAAAACTTTTTACAAAAAAATAATATCCGACTACCAAAATTAACACTACAAAGTGAAAAATAACTTTAATTTCGGAGGTCGGTGTCTTTGGATCTGTATTTGAGTTTTTTGCCACCGACTTCCGAAATTAAAGTTATTTTTCACTTTGTTGTGTTATTTTTGGTAGTCGGTTGTTATTTTTTTGTAAAAAGGTTTTCATTTTTCACTTTTTAGTGGGTCAGTTTTGAATTTATCTAAGTTACAATAGCCTAATGTTAACTGCTCATCACCTTTTACAAAATATTGCTTTTCCCGATGCTGGGACGTTGATTGTTGAGGAGTTCTCCTGGTAAGAACCAGGAGAACTGCCACTTACCATATGCATAGTGACGAGCATAAATTACTTAATCGCAACCCGTTAAATAGGGGTACTCATTATTATATTGTTCCGGTGGCCATATGTGGTCTCCATCATCAGTCCTACTTCACCAAATGGTGCTTTCCGAGAGCAAATGCACGAGTTACTATAAAAAAATACCCAAATCGCTATAGATTTGCCTATAAAATTTGAGGGTTTCCCTCGATTTCCATGGGATCATCTGATTCTGATTTGGTGGCAATGGGACCACCTCGGGACTATACCCTTTCAAACAAAAAAGAATTTTCAAAATCGGTTCATAATTAACGGAGTAATCGCGTAACAAACATACAAAAAAAACATACCGCCGAATTGAGAACCTCTTCCTTTTATGGAAGTCGGTTAAAAACCAGGCAGTGCGAGTCGGGCTCGCGCACGAAGGGTTCCGTACCATTAACTATAAAAATGGCAAAAAAAATCACGTTTGCTGTATGGGAAAAAATAAGCCCCCTTAATCTTTTTATTTAATTATTTATTTTTAAAGTGAATATATAACCAAACATTTTGTGAATATTTCAAGCGTCTACCTGTTGCCGTTATCAATATCGAGCACAAACGAGCAAAAAAAATCACGTTGTATGGAGCACCCTTAAATATTTATTTTATTCTATTTTTTAGTATTTGCTGTTATAGTGGCAACAGAAATACATCATCTGTGAAAATTTCAACTGTCTAGCTATCACGGTTCAAGACAGACAGACAGACAGATAGACAGACAGACAGACAGACGGCGGAGCCTTAGTAATAGGGTTCCCGTTTTACCCTTTAGGTACGGAACCCTAAAAATGTTGTCTAGTGAAAAAAAAAATACTACGCCTGATGTACAAATTACTAGGAAAATATCTTTGTCATGTTCTTGTTGTCTTGTTGTGTATCCTTGTCGGTGCGCTTCTATTCTCGGTAGAATACCTACGTGCTAGCTCCCACAGCATCCTGACTGTATTGTGTGATAGCTGGGACAGCCCCATGCTGGCTCACTGAATACGGCTGCACAAGTAGGTGTCAGTCGTTTCAATTTTGAATAAAGACTCTTTATTCAAAATTAAAACGATTGACACTTTTTAGTAACATTAGGAACAACTTATGGATCTTGTAATTTGATCTGAATTAATATATACTTGTATATATATACAGGGTGTTTGGCAGAACGTTGAACATACGAAAATGGTGGATAGGTGGGGTCATCTGCTACTTACTCAGCCCTAATTTATTTGGCCCTGGCCCCCTAGATATTATTTTAATTTTAATTTTTTAGCTAACATCTGAGTAAAGCAATAACTTTATAAGCATCTGCCAACATTAAAGATTAAAAAAAAAACAAAAATATTGCCTGTTTTACCCATTTTTAATAAAAATTACACTTTAAAGTTAAGAAAGTGGTGAAACTAGAAGAAAGCAAAAAAAAAATTAAAAAATACCAGGGGGCCAGGGCCAAATAAATTAGGGCTGAGTAAGTAGCAGATGACCCCACCTACCCACCATTTTCGTATGTTCAACGTTCTGCCAAACACCCTGTATACAACATTATTTTTAGTATATGCAAAACCTGAATATAGTTTGTTCAGAATAAGGAACTGAATCGATTTCAATATTTTTTACACCATGTTATATTTTGTCCCAAAAATATTTAAGTGTGATGGAAAATGTTATCACCATTTAATTACTTACAATACAGTCGCCGTACGGTTAGGTACCTACTGCCAAATTATTATCAATGAGCGCAAGACGACCCTGGAGCCGCGGGGGCGCCGTTAGCATGTTTTTGTATGGACGACCCGGTAACATAACAACCTTATAACTTTGTGACTTTTCATGATACAGTTTTGAAAGTTTGTACATAGATTCTTTACATTAAAATACTAGACACGTGTTTCGGGTTTCGCATATACTAAAACTAATATTGTATAATCATACGGTCAAAGGTATGATTGTCAATACTTTTACATGTGTGACATACGAGCAGAGTTGTATGGGGAGCAGGTGAGGGCAACGATCACATCAAGAATCACAAAAACCGAAGTAAGGAAGCGAATAAGAACTGTATGTAATTGAAACCGAGGGCTGCACATCGGACAAGACGTGTGAAATGTGTGTAATTAAAGTTTTCAAATTGATACGAGTATTGATTAAATATAATAATAATGTTTACGAAATTGTTTAATTGATTTTCCGACCTTTTTATGAGATGCGGAGTGCATTTCCCGTACTAAATCAAAAACGATTTTCATAATGTAGTCCATACTTTACAT
This sequence comes from Tiliacea citrago, assembly GCA_963921375.1. Classification (NCBI taxonomy): domain Eukaryota; kingdom Metazoa; phylum Arthropoda; class Insecta; order Lepidoptera; family Noctuidae; genus Tiliacea; species Tiliacea citrago. The sequence goes on along the minus strand of OY992786.1, from coordinate 15,814,409 downwards.
TAACTTTCATACCTTAACGAACTTTACTATGTATAACGAAGTTAAAAGGAAAACTATCAAAGCTAAGGATTTAAAAGTTAACGAGTAAAATTCGATCAACTCATTTGCAGTTGGAGAATTGATCGTGATGTATATCGATGTATGGGAGAACATGTATTTCAACTACAACGATAAGTCTGTTTTTGGGATAAATTCATCCCAACTACGGAACCCTATTTTGTGCGTGGTCCGACACGCACTTGGCCAGTTTTCAATAATTCGTCCGTCTCATTTATTTATTTATTTATTTAGGATCTCCAACAAAGGTTACACATATACAATAATAATAAAAGGTTCTTGTACGTGTGCTCCTACAATTACAGGAGACCACAGCATGCACATATAACTAGGTTTAACAGGATAAAAATAAAATAGATAAAATTAATGATGAAATTTGAGGAAATAAAATAAAATTAACATGTCATGATTGAGCATTCATATTACAATTGTTTGGTATAATAATAATTCTTACACATTTGTTAACTGTTGGAAGAAAGAAACATAATAGCATACTTAGTTATTTTGAAATGGTTAAATTATTTTTGTATTTTGTAATGTGGGGGGTTATGTCCAGGTTATAATGCTTTGACAATTCATTGTATTGCCTACAGAGTCTTGGGAGGGCGGCGAAATGTCCCAAATTAGTTTTAGATCCTGAGACGTAAAATAAATTGTAGCTGTTTTTCCGCGGAAGACGAGATGGTGCGTTCATATGCAGTTTGCCTAGTAGTTCGCTACAGTCTATGACTCCATTGAATATTTTGTGCAGTAGTATCAGGTCTGCCGTTTTTCGCCTGTCTGCAAGTGAGACCATTTTGTAGTACCCTAATCTATCTTTGTAGCTGACAACTTTTTTAGCTAAACGATCCTTGTAACACAGATGATATAGGAAACGTCTTTGGACACTTTCCAGGTGTTTGATCTCTTATGTCGTAGTGAGGATTCCAAACCTGGCTGCTATGTGCAGTGTGTAAAATAATTTTATTTTAGTAGACGCCTTTTTAAAATCAATCTGTTTTGTAATTTTGTTAAGAAATTTTATTCGAAATCACTCTATTTATGTAGATATTCGTTATCATTTTTTAACCGCCTTCAAAAAAGGAAGAGGTTCTCAATTAGTATTTCTTGTTTGGTACCTCAGAACTCTGTCGTTTATAAACCGATTTGGAAAATTCTTGTTCTTTGAAAGGATATACTTCCAGATTGGTCCGATTTTTATCAAAATCCAGTTCTGATGATGGGATTCATGAGGAATTGAGGGAACAACTCTTCAAATATACATATAGCGGTTTTAGTTTTTCATCAACAAGTCAAGCATTTGCATTCAGAGACTATCATTTGGTAAAGTGGAACTGATGAAGAAGACCACAGATGGCCACCGGAACTCCTCAATAATGATAAGTATTTGACGGGTGGCGGTAAGTAAGAGACTATGACGAAGAAAATTTAAATAAATGATTCTAATCGAAATGGCACCTACCATCAAACTGATCTGACGATGTAGCCAAAAGGTAGGTACCGGAAGTCCGTAATAAAGCAATGTATCCTAGCCGTGTTTGAGCTTATTGGAATTGTCATGAGATGCACTCTGGAAAAAAATGATTTTTAACTGACTTTAAAAAAGTAGGAGGTTCTCAATTCGTGTATAGGTTGTTTGTGTTACTTATATATGTTAAGGCATAAGTTATTTGTTTCATCATCATCTGCCTTGCCATTTCCCAACTATGTTAACTATGTTGGGGTCGGCTTCCAGTCTAACCGGATGCAGCTGAATACCAGTATTTTACATGGAGGGACTGCCTATCTGACCTGATCGATCGACTGTTGCATAAGTTATTTGTTTATGAACCATTTTTTATAATTTATTCATTTGGTAGAGGAAGCATAAGCTTGCGCGGTGGTCCCATAAAAATTGAATTAACTTTGCTTGGGTAGTTTTTGAGTTGGCTTCAATAATACGTATTTAATCCACTCGGTGTATGTTGATGATGTCATAAAGCCTCCTGTCACTGTTGTTTACATAGCAAGTAGTGGTATACAAATTGTGTGTGTACCACTTTCAACCTTCCAACTTTCTTGGAAGTTTTTTTTTTGTAAAAACATTTTTCATTTTTTAGTTCTGTGACCTCTCAAAAGCGTTTGACTGCGTTGACCACATGCACTGATCTGTAAAATACACCACTACGGAATTCGTGGACAAGCTGCTGATCTTGTTTTTTTCTATCTATCAAATAGGCAGCAAAAAGTAAACGTTAACGGGGTGACACTGACGTCCTCGAGGTCTCTAGTAAAGATAGGCGTGCGTGCCTCACGGTTCAATTCTTGGCCCTTTCCTATTTCTAGTTCGTATTAATTACCTTCCTTACATGATGGCTAACTTATCGGGTATAATTTCTATTCGTTGATGACACTTTTCTTATTTTTTTAAATAGATAGAAAAGACACGGATGTCTTACATGTCAACGATAGTCTGGCTGTTCTTTCGAAATGCAACAAACGCACCCCAAGTGATGGCAAGAAACTAGTTGCTATTATGGAAACTGTACATTTTACAAAAGAGGGCGATTCTATAAAATGGGTCCTCGTGAGTCCCTTAGAAACAAAGAAATTGATAGATATACTAACTCTGCCTTCTCTTTATATCTTAGAAAATATTTTGTGTGTTCGCAAAAACTTAGAACTTTTCAAAATAAGAAACGATTTCCATAACTTACATACGTATAATATTTAAACTTACGTAGTAAATTATGAAATTGTGATACCGAAATTTAAATTACCAAAACGAAGCAAATCATTTCTTCTCAACAATATCTGCTTTTATAACAAGTTGCCAAAGTCGGTTACAGAACTTTGCGATGGAAAGTTGAAAACCCACATCAAACGCGACCTTATCAAAAAGCATATTATAAGATTAGAGACTACGTTGAAGACAAGGAAGTTTGGCAATAATTCCTTTTGCACATGTGGCTTCCCTGGTACCTCATTAACGGCATAACTATGTAAATGTGTATTAACTGCTCCCAAATTACGATGTTTAATTTTATTTTTACTTTTTAGCGTTCCGTACCCAAATGGTAAAACGGGACCCCTATTACTAAGGCTCCACCGTCTGTCTGTCTGTCCGTCTGTCACCAGACTGTATCTCATGAACCGTGATAGTTAGACAGTTGACATTTTCACAGATGATGTATTTCTGTTGCCGCTATAACAACAAATACTAAAAACTAGGATAACATAAATATTTAAGGGGGCTCCCATACAACAAACGTGACTTTTTTGCCGTATTTATAGATAATGGTACGGAACCCTTCGTGCGCGAGTCAGACTCGCACTTGCCCGGTTTTTTACATACTTCCTTGACATAATCTTTTCATCACTTGACATTTTAAACCTACCTAAAATTGTAATTTATAATATTTATTATTGGTTTTTGTAGACACTAATTCAGATTTATAATGGCAACCATTTCATTTGGTTTAAATAGATTTTTATTTTTATTATTACATAACATAACATCACGCCTGTAATCTCTAAAGGGTTAGGCAGAGGTGTACCTATAGTACACACCCACATTTCGCCAGTTATGTTTAAGTCCCATGTAATAGGGGGCGAGCCTATTGCCATTAACCGGGCACAAATCCAGACTCCGGGCTGCTACTGAGAAATTCTTAATGGAAAATCCCAATAACACTTTGCCCGACCTGGGACTCGAACCCAGGACCTCATGCTCAGCAGTAGAGCTTGCGGCCAACGCAGTTATTATTTTATTGATGTTATAAATAGATTATTTTATATTTTGTGAATGTGAGAGCGTTGTAGGCATAATAGACTGTAGATTTGTAGACCATTTTCTATCTTGTCTAGTACCGTAGTACCTGGTACTTGTTGACAGGCCTACACTGTCCTCCGATACCTATTAACACTGTAATTTGAAAAGATTGTAAAACCCAATTATTTTTAAAAGAGTAACCGTAGAGTTTCTTGCCGGCTCTTCTCCATAGGAAACGACCAATTGGAACAGAGCACGTGCCCTGCCGTGTGCCTGGAACTTCTGACATTTCATAAGTGCCCATGTAGATTTATGTACAGTAAAACATTTCGATTTCATTTTGAAAGTTATTTTTCACTTTTTAGTTTTTTATTTGCGTGTATTCTCGTTCGTATCCGTGTTTTTTTTTTTGTTGTAAATAAGTTTTTATCACACGTTGCAGTATTAACTGATTTACATCCGGCACCTCACACTTCAGTACCCCAAGTGTAAGTTTGCAAGACAGTAAACGTAACTAGCGCGTTTGCGTTAACATTTTTATTCTCACCCTTATAGTCTTAGCATTATGATCTATCGGTCAAATTTTAACGCAAACGAAATAGTTACGATTACTCTCTTGCAAACTTAAACATGGGGTACAGGGGGCCGATCGCGCTAATTTTGAACGTTAATACCAAAACTAAACCACAACCAAAAACGTTACGTTAGACACATTTCGTATCGCGCTAATCATTTCAACGGAAACGATTTAGCTTTACTTTGGAAGTTACGTTGGAGGAACGATCGATCGAACTTTCAGTATTGGGTAACGTCAACGATTTTGTCGCTCAGTAAAAATAGCGCGATACCGCTTCTTACATCAGCTAAACCAAAACTAAACCAAAACCAAAAACGTTACGTTCGAACGGTAATTACGTTGAGAAATAGCGCGATCGGCCTCCTGATCCCGTTGAAAACCTGCAGCGTCAGGCAGATAGTTGTCTGGCATTTTTGCTGAACTGAACCTTTTTGGCGCCGCCGTGAGGCATAAGTACTTTGCTGCTAATTTCTTACATCGCACTTTACACAATTTTTTTTTATTTGCTGTACGAAGTATAATAAATAAAGAATAAAGAAAGAAACAAGAAACTCGTTTCTTTCTTCTTTCTTTTTGTTCTCAAAACAGCCTTTGCATCGCACACGTATATACGTCGCTTATCGCTAATCAAAGTTTTAAATAAAAGTACCAAATTGTGGAGAACGCTACAGTCACAACAGCTCCACAATAGCAGGTATCATACGATCCCGCTCATCCGACAAATTCAGAGCAATTTACATTTTGTGCCATTTCGAGTGACCTCATCAATTAATTTACTTTATCGACGGTGAATGCGTTAATTATACTAAATTAGCATTTACGTAAGCCTTTGAGGCCATCATTGCTATAGATAGACGAATCTTTAATCATAACTACTTGTTAATATATTGATAAGGAGCAAGAGACTCGTATACATTATTATTTTGTTGTCATGACCTGTTCCTAGTATATCAATTGTGCTATCTAATCGAAGCATATAGTGATATAGTTAACTGTATTTCTTTTCGCCCAGAGAGAAACCCGCTGTCAACTGCTCTTGGGCTTTCACTTTTTATGCACGGACGTGGTAAGTACGTGGATCTACGCGAGACACAATGACCAGGATTGGTTAATAATCATCATTATAATCAACAAATTGGGATCAGTTCTGCCAATCATTTTCGCTGCTCGTCATTGTTTGGTAAAACTAAAAAGTCTTGGTAAACTTACACGTAGGTATACCTAATAAAAATATTTAATTATGATGACACACTCGGATCCTTACCCGAAAACGAAATCGCAATTGACTGTACCAGTAAAGAACACAATCCCGATTAATATAATGTTAGCCCAAAAGAACGCTAGCTCACCACTCTATCTCTAATGAACGCCTTCCGTGAAAACTTCAGCCCGAAAACATGAATTCAGGACACCCCGACACAGCTACACACACGTACAATAAACACGGAAGTTACCTACGTTATTCCCTTCGTGTAAGTCGTGTAAGTTTTCATTTTACCATTTATACAGAGGTTCAAGTATACGGTATATAAGGCTTTATAAATTAGCTAGGAAAACTCCACAGACGTGATGTTTACACACTGATATTTCAAGTAACTACACCAAAAGCTGTGGCGAATCCCAAAAAAAAAACACCAAATTAATTTATTTTTTGTTTTACCATGTGATTATCGATAGCACGTCTGCGAATTTTCACTAGTTAATTTTATTTGACATTGTACATTTACACCTTTACCTACCTACATTTTCAGTTAAGGGCTATTTAGCTAACTAGCCCTTAGCTAGACCGCGAAATTCTAATTTTCTTACTTTTTTTTGCAATTTGCAGGTCTGTGTCAGGTTGTATGTTGATCTATATGATTCGCGGACGTAACAAATATGGCTATAAAGAATTATTATCATTAGAATCAGCAATACAACTCAGAAAATATTATCTTTATCGTCATAATTATTCTTTTCAGAAATAGCTTACAGATATGCAAGAAACTTGAATGAATACAGTAGGTAGCAAAACCTTATATTTTGTTTGATTTTCTTTTCCGAAGTCCAGCGGGTTACCCACGTATTCAGTCAACTAACGGGCCTAAGATTTTGCATAATTAGATGTTAGTTTTTAGGGTTCCGTACCCAAAGGGTAAAACGGGAACCCTATTACTAAGGCTCCGCTGTCTGTCTGTCTGTCTGTCTGTCCGTCTGTCACCAGGCTGTATCCCATGAACCGTGATAGTTAGACAATTGAAATTTTCACAGATGATGTATTTCTGTTGCCGCTGTAGCAACAAATACTAAAAACCAGAATAACATAAATATTTAAGGGGGCTCTCATACAAAAAATGTGATTTTTTTGCTCGTTTTTGTTCGATATTGATAACGACAACAGGTAGACGCTTAAAAATAAATAATTCAATTAAAATAAAACAAATATTTAAGGGGGGCTCCCATACAACAAACGTGATTTTTTTGCCATTTTTATAGATAATGGTACGGAACCCTTCGTGCGCGAGTCCGGCACTTAGCCGGTTTTTTTTATATGAACAAGAGAGCAGATATTCCTGTAAGTAGTAAATACGACTTAGGGCGCTGGTACCTACGTCTAACACAACCTTACCTACCTTATCTCATGAATAGTGGACTGAGCCAGCCATCAAAACGTAACTACCTACCACTACATAAATACTTAGGTACTTTAAATAACTAAGCACTTATGTACCTTATCAAAAAAAAAACAACAGAAACTTACCCCTGTAAAAGTTAACAGAGACTTATCTCTATTTCGAATCCATTGCACCCATTTCATAATTGCTGAAACACTGAAAATATTACCTAAAAATACTAAACCAACTGTTAATAAACCAACAATTAACCACGTAGAAGTAACTAAAAACAGCTCTATCATATTAGAGCTTTAGTTCCATTTGAATTCGATAATAGGAAAAACCGGTGGCGGGTGTGGAAAACTCGTTACAAAATTGTGTTCGTTGTGAATCTCTCAGGAATAATGACTACTTGCCAGCGCGCACACTCTGCGCGGAACAACGCGTTCACTAGTTGTTAATTGCCTGCTACAATTACCTACGTGTGAATTTTCTTCCTGCATTGAAGGCAAGGCAACTCAACAAAAACTATTACACACATTATCATCACGCCTGTAGTAGCTACATATTCTCCCTAAAAAGGTAAGCAGAAGTGAGTGCCTTATAGGTCCACCAACCTACCTTAACACTTTTTTTTGTTTGGTTGGGAAATTATCAAATAACTGCTCCCGCTCTGGGCGGAGCTGAGGGCGTGTCAGACTTTTACTCACTAAAACCCACCCGTGTTCCTTCCGTTGCCTGTGTGCCAAAGCCACGACATCCCTTTCGGTCCCTTTTGTAACATCCTCTGAACCTGTGTTATGCAAATAAATGATTTGATTTGACAAACTCGCAACCCTGGCAGGAACCTACCTTTACACTTAACATTTTGCGAGTGTTAAGTACATTCATGTTCATAATTTCTCGGTTCACGTGTGTTTTTTAAAACTACGCAACTTGTAAAAACACCCACATTTCACCAGTACGTACAGTCAAGCACAACAGTGGTAACACTTGCACTACGATAAATCATAGAAAGCTACCACATATTACGGTCGCTGTCATTAATGTTTCTTTTTGGAAGTCGGTTGTTTTTTTTGTCAAATTGTGACCACTGATAGGTTGACTTTAAAAGGCCTATGTCAGGTGAGTCTATTGCCATTATCCAGGCAAAAATTCAGACACGCTACTGAGAAATTCCTCATAAAAACACATGGGGAACACCAAATAACACTGCCGGCGCTTGCGAATGGGACGAAGTGTGAATAACCCCTTGCAACTAGTAGGCAACGTGGGGATAGCAGCAATAACTTGTAAAAACAATGATATAAAAAAACCAGTTATGTGTTTCCAATAAATAGCTGGTATATTTTCCATAAATGTGGTTACATACAATGTTACCTAGTGTGGATTTTTGAGACGGGGCAGTAAGATCAGGTATGTACCTACGATAACCGATGTAGCAACAGGAAAACTTTTTTAGGAAATTGTCCTTAGCTTTTGATTAATTACTAACTGCATTCACAGATCGAGAGACGGTTCATTTATCCACGTTAATTTCTTACCAAATGTATGGCACGTCTTTTTGCTATTTATAGCTTGCTATTTGGCAAACAAGTAAGTAGACCATTAGGACATACGATACTTTTATCCGGGTAATTTCTGACACGCACGCGGACGAAGACGCTGACAAAAGTTAGTCGTCATAAATAATAGCTGAGCTTGGGGTATGGAAGTTTGTAAAATAAAAACACCACTTATTTAGATATTAATATATTTTCGAATCTAAAATGTACAAAAAAATACAACTTAAATGTTATGTACTCATAACGCCTGATTTCATCAATGAATAAAATATTACAATTCAAACATTTTGAAGGTATTAGTACGTGACGTGTATGTTTTGTTAATTGACAGTTACTAAATGGTAAGTGACCCGGAGCAATGTACTAGGAACCAAAGGAGCTTTTACCATTCTCGACCCCTATTCATTGTTGATTTCTTCTGTTATAATTTAAAATTTTCGTCAATATTGTTGTGCCAAAAATAACAATTTTATTATTATTCCTAATACCAGGGCGGTTGTTTAAAATGCTAAGACAAGACATTGGATGTACTGACATTGCAACTGTACAGGTTTCTTTGTATCTCTTCTAAAATAAACATAACGACCTATAGTTAAATTTCTTATTTAATCAACCATCACTTCATAACAACTTTGGTTGTGTATGCTTATCGTAAAAATATATGTATTTTAGCTATTTACAATATATAAACATACATACATACAATGCGTAGAAATGCACAGCAACACAAAAGGCCTTAACTAACATCTGAAGAACTAAATAACACAGACTTAACGGCCACTCACAAAAAGGATCATTGTAGAAACAAGGACTAGGATTCTTACTCGCGGTTTATTTCAAATCTGACACATTAAATTATTCAAATATTATAGTTGGAATTCATGACTGAAGGAAACCTGCCGTTGAGCTTATCCCTACAATATTAATAGAAACACACAGCTCTACCATACAACTAATAAAGCACACATCCCCAAAAATCAATTCTGTGAGCGACCAGATCTAAAATCACTTTGCAATGTTTTAGAAAAACATAATTAGTTTAGTTATAACTCTATAACAGAATATTAAACCTAAGCAATATTCACAATATAAAAATACCCTTGTACGCAGACGACAGGCCAAGACAAAAGGCATGATTTTATACAAAAAATAAAATCAGCAGCGTACGGGAATGCCTTGTTGTGTTAGCGACTGTCATCCTACTATAATAAATATTTTATCACACAATCTTACCTCTAAGTAGAGGAATTTTTTGAAAACCCTTTGTTTATTATTATATCAGGAAAAACAACAACAACTATAAAATAAATTGATTCATTATGTAACTTATAAGATTGAAAACAAATTATTTTAAACTAATTATGTTTTCCTGCAGAATCAAAGACTCCCGTACCCGTCTATGTTTCTCGTTTAACAATGATGCATAGTGATAGTGATTATTAGGCCCCTGCCGCAGAGTAATTTTATGAATGATAAAAAAATATTTCTATTACACATCGATATATCACATTTGTTAATGCAGTCCAATTGTATTTTTTCTGCAAGATTGGATGGAATTTTGGACCCAATTAATTATATTTTAATTAATTAAATTTACTCTGAGACAATGGGTCGTATTTTCTTAAATATAAAATTAAATCGTTATTTCAATCTTCCTAAATAGAATTCCAAATTATATGTAACATTTCAATATATACCAATTTCTCCAGAATTGTAATTATAGAATGTAAAACCTATCATGCTCTTACAATGTATGTTCAATATAATCATTTATTCCGAAAAATTCATAGATTTTAAAACAATATCTGAATCGGGTATCCCAATTCGGAAATCAAATATATTCTAAAAGTAATTAGAAAAAAAGACTTACAGGTATATCAGCACACACTAGCGTTTTTTTAAATGATCTTTCGTCAACCTATGTTTTAAACAGTATTGTAGCAGTTTGTACAATTTTGTTATGAACTAGAAGGTCGAATTGATTCTTAACATTGAGGTATTCATTCATTACACCAAGACAAATATCTTCCTAACACTTGATTATATCTAGACGATTTCCATATAACATGTAATATCCATTCATAAAGCCCATTTTAAAATTTAAATGTTCGGTTATCAAAATATTTGTTTATGTTATAGGAATACAAATTTTCGTTGATGATTAGACGTGTTGCAATGTTGTCGAAACATACCTACATCACATTTTTAAAGGTTAATGTTCAATTGAGTGACGTTCCTTTTTTTAACTAGAGAATTTAATTACGTATTCTAAATTTAGTAAAGGAAAAATTAATTTAGTAGCTTATTGAGCGTTTTTAATAGTGAATTGGAACGTGAGTTTCATTTTATAGTCGTTGTACAAATCGTAATATCGATTTCTACCTTCTAGTGGCAGCAATAACCGGGATAAGACATACTCCTAGTGTTATTGACTAAAACCGCGCAATGAAAACACAACGAATAAAATAATATGATAAGCTGGAGTCGCCACTAAAATATAATATTAAGATATACATAATTATATATTTTGAAACGGCTTATACGAGGACTAAAATATGTAAGTGCTTGATTTTGTACTACACACTAAAAACATGACCAATTCTACAAACCCGGTACAAAAAGGAACTGAAAGACAATTAAACAGGTCAGTTATGTCATTAATAAGCGACTACAAAATGTAATGGCACACATTTTACAGAGATATAGTTTAATGTAGGAAGTACACCAGGCCAGCACATAAGTTTATACCAAACAGTCAAATTTCTCCAAATGATTTTGAACCTTAAAATGTTGAAGGTTAAGTTCAAAATTGAATGGGAAAATTTGACAACTTGTTGTGCTGGCCACTGTACACAGATAAAGGCAGATTGTTGTTATGGATCTAAAAGTTATGTTTTTTCTTTTAGAGGCTGTCCCAAAACGCATAAAATGTCCATATTAATAAACCGCGTTGTCACAATAACTCCACATTTGTGTTTGCATCAAGGTAAGATTTACCTAATAACTCAACTGCCTACTGCGCAATTTTGAAAACAGTATATCTGAAATTGAAAGCAGTTTCTTAATGTGGACCTCAATGCGACAGCCCCAGGTCAAGATCAAGATACGACGCAGACTACTTTTAATTTTGGAAGACTAAAACTCACCAATAATAATTCCACTGTAACTACATAATATTGTTATGTAGACGTGAGTCCCGTGTGAAGGTAATTTTATATCAAAGGCATATTGTGTACGCTAATTCATCATCTCATGATAAGGCGCTACATGTTATGTGGTATACACAGCTCACACGAATGCATCAGCTCTAAATTCGATGTAGTTTATTTACAATGACTTTTGATCTAGTTATAGGTAAGCTATAGTCAAATTTTTAATGGAATCTATGTGGTTGCAGACTTATGATTTTATTCCGTATTTATGCATACTATTACTAAATTCTATTTCAATGTCAATATTATTAATAATCGTTTTTTTTTTTTAAAGGTGGTTTTGAAAAAATATTATTGATCTATAATTTTCAGGCACCAATGCTTTATTACGGCATGACATTATTATAATATACATTTAACAGAAAAGTAAACGGTTTAATCATGCAATGGACGTGTTTCAAACGTTATAATATAGTCTTGATTACATAAACTAGTTACGTTACCGTAAATCTGCAAAAAATATAACATTTGTGTACATTTATCCTCGTCGAGATGTTGTAAACTAAGTGACGGCATTATATGCTGTTTCATCTAGCGACCAGTTATCAAGTAAATAAATTTTGTTACCATATATTTATGTATTATGAATGTATTAGACACGGCTACTTCCTTGCCTATTTGCTTATATTTCCATGTAACAAGGCCATCACTTGTACTTTGTTGGTTTGAATTTTACTTATTAACGCTGACAGGACTCGCCTCTCTGAAACCATCGTGTGGAATGAATAATGTTGCTATGGTCTTCAGATTGCGTAAAGCTTATCTCACTATCTATAGACTGACTGAGCCGAACTTCTCCAATTTTATCAACAACAATGACAAATCAAATTGGTCAGTGGCCTACACTTCACTCTATTTATTTTTATGGTATAAAAATATGTTTTTATATAATATTTCATAGTCAGATTACTTGTTTAACTTGATTTGTGGATTATCTATACATATTTTGTACGTTCATTATTTAGTTATAGCACATCACAATTTTTCTTCTTTAATGTATCTACGTCCTAAATGTTATGGTTGGTATTTTGAAAAATTCAATTGTAAGAAAGTAATTAATACATATTATAAAGGAAACTTACTTATATTTATGGTCTAAATCGAGTGAACCCCCTGAACTCTTTTAAGTACTTCATATCGATTAACTTGTTGTCACTCGCCAATAAAATAAGGATTACGTGTAAAGTGCAAACAGGTATCAATCAGTAAGGTAAAACAATTCCTGATCAGAAAACAAAGTCGGCGGTAGCATGTACCCTAGTATCAAAGATCGATGTGAACACCGTTAACGTTTCTTATTATCCGGATTTGCACTGTTTATAACGTTCAGGCTAAGTCATGGTCCCGTATATAGAATAGGGGAGCAACAATACTGTCAACAACTTTGCTAAACGTTCTACCAGTGGATTATTTTAAAATTTAAGTTACACATATTAGACCGTTATTAGGATACACACCACACCCAAAAGTCCTAGTAATATTTTATTACATTTTTAAGTTAACGTATATTAATTATTATTAGACAATATTGTGCAATTCTAGAACGCTTAATTGTTAACGTCAAAAGTACATGCCACTTCAAGCAGTATTCACTTTTCAAGTCTTAATATGTTTCGAAATATCAGATCCAAAAGAAAATACTAGCACAGAAGTATGCTGGTGACGACATGCAATCTCTTACGCCATTATGTCATTTTTTATATTTCTAAGCCAGGTAATTTCGCATTTTTATTTTGTACTGCCTGAAATGGCGAAGTAAGTAAATACTGCTAATTTTCGTGCCTAATATTTAATTTATAGTTACTAATAATGACATCGAACACTGATGTTATTCAACATTGACCTTCAACCGTAGAACTTACAATAATCATACACACACAGTTTATAACATTTTATGCACTTAATTATAAACATCATTATTACGGAACTACTAACTTTAATATTGTACTAAAACGAAATTGATTTCAATTGTAAACAACGTTTATAATTAAGACTGTGTGATGTACAGTCGCCAGCACATCAGGTACACCAAACTATCGAATTTCTCCGAATGATTTTAAACCTTAAAATGTTGATGGTTAAGTGCAAAATCGAATGAGAAAATTTGATAGTTTGTGGTAACTTGTTGTGCTTGTCACTAAAACTGCCTGTACGATAAAAATGTCCTTACCATAATTATGTCGATTTCTTTATCAGCAGCGATTAACGTCGTGTTTATTACACGTTTCTACGTTTATGCATATATGAAAGTTAAGATTGTAAATGTTCTAAGCGCACAGACGTTTCTGGTTATGCCATATCGATTGCCCTTAACAACTCATCGTTAGCACTATTTGCAACGGTTAAAGTGACGGTCATTGGGTATATTTACAGATTAATTGATTAACAAAAAACATTATGAAATGCTGATTTTCGTAACAGTTATATTCCAATCCAGGACGAAAGCAGAAAACCAAGTTTTAAAATAGTTAACAATTGAACATAAAAAATGCCATGCAAAAAGGCCGTGTGTCCTACACACCCAATTCCGTCTGTTGGACTGTCGCAAAAATAGTCTCTAACATTAATGATTGTTAGACATGTTTTTAGTCAATATCGTGAACTCATGACATGTACAAAGTACATGCATACCATATTTAAGACGCATAAAAATGTAGGTCATCAAATATTTTGTTATTCATCAAATCAAATCCAATATTATATGCACAGTGTGCAAAGAATAATAGATACATTAAATTGATAAAAATAACAATATATTTTATCAATTCATTATACCTCTTTCTTATTTTCTATTTATAACAAATCCGCGCCTTTGTATTAGGGTAGTTTCATCGATCAAACAAGGGGGTTTTACTCTAGTATCAGGAAGGATAATTATGAGAAATGTTATAATCACATATCTTCAAACCATAATTTATAACAAGAATAAAAATTACTGTGATTATAACATTAAACTTAGTCATTTGTTAAAATAATAGAAAACAGGTATTGGAAAAACATAAAAAAAATAATTTGTAATTATTTAATCAATTTCATAAATGGATTGAAATTAAAAGAATATTGTACCATACACGAAACACAAAGAAATATTTTAACAAAATATTTACAATAAAGCAACAGCTATAATTTAACAACATATTATTTACACGTAAAAATAATATTCTCCATAAGAGAAACCATTTCACTCGACGTCTCGTCATCATATACTATAATACAAATTACTTTGTCATAACAGGTAACATCTGACTTTCATACTATAATACATAACGTTCACAACGCCAAAATATGTATTTAATATTTCTATACAATATTGCACGCGGTATATTTCTATTGTACATTGTGTATGTGTACTGGGCGTACGAGTCAATAAGATATTTTTAAATCACTATTTTTTTTCCATCACAGGAAGCTACGAATTTCGCATCGATTCGTTTTTCGTTAAAAATTAGAGCACAATTAAAGATACATACATACATATTTATAAAAGACCATACCTAAAGTTTCTCAAAGAACTTAGAAGTAAATATATCATCAACGAAACGATTTTATACAACTCGAAAACATCACTAGCACTACTAGACTACACTAAAGATGTCTATAAATACGCGTATGTATTATATTATTCTCACGAGAGTGAGATTTACAGCCGCAGAGGTACCACGTAGACCGTAACTGGGAACGACGACGTTCGTTACGCTGGAATCTAAGGATCGTCGATTAACGTCCATCCGATGAAGCGAGAAATTAATAAATGCAAACTTCAGCGAGACCCGTAGAGCGCGTCCGCGCTCGGGCAGGCGCGGGGCGCGGGCATCACTGCGACAGCAGCTTCTGCAGCAGCGACGACTTACTGGCCGCGCCCCCGCCCGCGCCCGCGCCCGCCGCCCCCGCCGCCTCATCACCGCCCGGCGCCGGGCCCGCCGAGCCCGCCTCCGTAGTACTCTGTGCGAAACCAAACGAAGCCAATCAATAAACTGTTCTCACTTACATTCACCCAAGTGCTCCTAAGTCCTAAACGTAGTGTGCGAGTTTCTTATACTTTGCTATACTGCGAGGAGACTATTGAGCCGTTACTTGTAATATTTAATACTATACTGAATTTCTAACTTTGGTGTATTAGTTGGGAATTGGTTGGGTTTTTCTACCACACCTTCATAATTAAATAAATTAAATAAAAATAAACCTTTTATAAACAGTATCTGAAGCACACTTAGTTAGTTGACGGCAATTTTAAGCTTTTAACACAAATTTATTAATGTAGGTGTCATATTGTAATTTTTTATCGTGTCTCTTTTCATCGCGTTACTAGAAGGTAGAATTTAAATTTTCAAATCAATATACAAAACATTAGTCATTGATTATATTAATGTAATCCAAATGATTGCACTGTTTATCTTTAGCAAAAATGCCTATTCGAATAACTGCCCATTTAATTTATAACGAATTCAACTATCTAATAAAATCATTTGGTTGCAAAATACTGGGCGATTTGAATTGAATACGTAGCATCGATACAATAGAAGAAAATTGATAAATAATTATTGTAAGTATAGCATTTTGTAAGTAATTCGATAGCGTTTTTTTTTTTTTCGAAAGCAAAAGAGAAATTTACTTATTTACCATACACGCGAGGAACGATCAAAATAATATGTTTATAAAATGAGCTTTTTATTTTTCATTCTTAAAAAGGCCAAGTGTGCCACATTGAAACGTAATCTTGAAAGCATCTTGTGCATCAAACTGGAAACACGGCAGCTCATTTAAAACAATTGACAAAATTCTTTTTGTATGTGGTACTTTGTTATGTGAAAATACATACCAGAATTAGTGTAAATCACCATTCAATTCCAGTAACCTAAATAACTTGAAAGATTTAGAAAGAAAGTATGTTTCGCCATGATCTTGATCGCTACTCGTACATATTCAATTTCTAATAGTATAAACCGATTCAAGTCTCAAATACCGCCATGCAATCGTCTCCTAAATATCTACGAAACGTAATCAACGAAAATGTTCTAAAACATTTTTATAAGCAGGTAATAAGCAAACTATTGAAAAAATATAATGCTGTTGTTTTATTACTACAACGTCACAAAACCTTCACCACACTTTATAGTCTGCGCATGCGATTTCCTCCCCGATTTTATCATAAGCTTAACCTTTAATTCGTTAAATCCTATAAGCCCGTGAATTAACTTTAAGGTAATTATACGTTTAAAACAAGATTACTACGAAAACATATTTCAGATAATTTTTAGAATTAAAGTAGTTTTCACTAGTTAAGAAACATTATTTTACATCACATCACAAAAGCTTATTCAAAATTCAGGAATGTACCAATTTACAGCTACTCCAAACGTCATAAAATCGGCATTAAATTAATTTTAAGCAGTTGATTAGTTTTTTGCATTTATAAGTAAAAATACATAAATAAATACGTTGCCAGTGTGGAAAGCGAACGTTGGTACATTTCTCTAAGCTTCTAGTATCAAGATGATCGAATCGACAACACACGCAGCAGAGCAGACGTAATAATTATAGGTAGGTCTACGGAAAAATGAAAACCAGTAGTGAAGTGACTAGATGATATTTTGTACTCGCTGAACGCGTCCCAAGCTTACCGGGGTGCTCTGCGATTCCCACGAATTAGTCGACGCCGAGGCCGCTCGGCCCCCCACCACACTGCCGCCACCTACGTACGTACACACGTATACATTGGCAGTGGATATCCCCTACACTGACAATGTTTCAAGAAAACGCGCTATAGAGAGCAGCGTTCCTTTATTGTCCCCAAATATTCTGGACATGAAGGGGTGACCACTTGTGGACATCATTGTCATATACAGACAATCAAGTCCAATGTTTTTCCGAATTGATTATGTAAGTATTTACAATTTTAGGCAAACATTAAATCTCAATATTTCCACATATAAAAAAATTACATTTCCGTTTATGAATAAAACATAACTAAAGATAAAACAAAGGGCTTAGTGCAGGCAATGGTTATCCCAAGCAGGTTAGATTCATCAAATTAAGTGGATTGAAAAGGAAATAATTATTAAAAAATATAAACACCACAAATTATAACACCACACCTGTATAGGTCTGTGTAGGTGAGGTCAAGATGTAAATTGCTTGATTTGAGCGTGTTCTGTTTTTATTGTTATGAAACCATAGTTTTTCAGTTTAAAAAAAACTTGAATGATATCCCTACTACAGATAATTATGTATTCACATCAGGTATTAGTAGTGTCATTATTTATTTTTCAACACAATATTTGATGTTCATCAGAAATAAATATTTTTGATTCCAAATGCTGATAGAAAAGTTAAGTAACACATCCCATAGTTTACAATATTGAAAATAAATTAAAAGTATATTACACATTCAGTTAGAATAACCTTTTAAGGTACCTGAACATGTTGCAAACAATTTAAAAAAAAACCATTAATTAAGTAAGTAAGAACCACTCACACAGACTGGGGGGAAGGATTTTCCATGAGGGAAAATAATAAACTGCATAATTTCACAACCGCCGATAAAGGATAAGAACTCTTTATCTAAACAGTAATCATACCTACCGAGGCTACATCTATAGTCTATATCTAGATAATAAGTGTGTACGAACCGGGCGGGGTCATATCGAAGCTCATGAGCGAGTCCATGTCGGGCGGCTGCAGCGGGTGCAGGTCGGGTCGCGCCGAGCGCGCGCCCACCACGGCGCGCAGCTCGTTGCGCACGTACTCCGACGTGCCGCCCGCGCCCGGCCCGCCCGGCCCCACAGGGCCGCCGGGGCCACCAGGGCCGCCAGGGCCGCCAGCGCCGCTCACGCCTCCACCGTTGCCGGCACCTACAAAATCACTTTTATTCGACTGTGGCCTCTCATCACCCTGATAAATCTATTACAGGCGACAGCAGGTGGAACATTTTACGGTTATTCCTACCTTTGTGGCCCTACCGCGATGCACTCAGACATATTCGAAGGCTCAGATTGAAGGATTTCCCGCAGTGGGGCGGTTACTAACTTGTTCCATAGTTATATCAGGTAAGCGAAGGTTTTTGAAGCGCAGAATGCAAGAGATTATTATTAACCATGCAGAGCGATAGGTATCGGAAGAAAGAACTGCCGCTACGTCCGAGCAGATTAGACTACTACTCGAAGCCTTACCTCGTTCGACGTCAGTACAATAGTTGACTTATCAATTTCGCGAAACGCAAAGCCCCGCACGAATTTCGGCGCTCCCTGAAGTAATCTATAAGGATATGTTTTGTACCGGCCCCTCTCTTTTGTAAGTTGGTCTGTTGCGCTTTGACACGTAAGCCACGTTCAGCGGCGTCGGGTGCGAGATACTCACATGCGTGCTGGTGGTCGAGGGCCGGGTGGTGCGGGTGCGGCGTGCAGCGCGCGTACTCGCCGCAGTAGCCGGCCGCGCCCGCGCCCGCGCCGCTCTCCTCGTAGTAGCCTCCCACTGCCACACACGCCGCGTTAAGTACTACGGGCGACGAGCACGGTGCCGTGAACAACGCCCGACCTACCTAATTCGATGCGCCTGCCCGCCACTACGGTGGTATCGGGGAGTCTTAGAGACTCGACGATGTCAAGTCGAAACCGCGAATACCGTGTCGTTCGAAACCTGCGCTCATAGCGTCACCGACATGATGACCGTACCCGACGGGCGGAGGTTCCCCACGCGCATTCCACGGGTAACTAACTCGATATGAGTTTGAGACCGAGAAAGATTGTCTCGTAGTAGCTCTAGCTAATGATTTGCATTCATAAGATTTTAAAAGATACCGGATAGTGAAGCCTTAAAGACATGCAATTAGGTTTTTGTCTAAGATTTCTGGAAAAATTGCCCAGTTCTGGCAGGACACGCTATTTCTAAAGTTCTACGGGACATGCGTTTCTTTTTTGAAATATCATGCTCTGAAGTCAAATAAAATCGATTGGCAAATTTCTAATCTATAATATCTACCTTACAAAATATAATTTATCATCATTAGTTTTACTAAAAAACCCGTACAAATAACCCTGGGCATCGATTCATAGTATTATTTAATTATATAAATATCTGATCACCTCATTAAGTAAGATAAGCAAACTACTTTAAAAAAAATATAAGTAAAGTATAACCACATGACCACCCTCTTAAACTTAATGTTTAACATTTTAAGAAATGTTACCGTTTCAAAATTTTAATACGCTCGTTAGTATCGCAATTTATCGTTAAAAAGTATTTTTGAGGTATTTTTAAATTCCTCTTCAATAGTTGATAACGATAAAAATAAATAAATCAGACTGTGCATTTCAAATTTCAATACTACATGTGGATGTATTTGACATTAGAGGCAAAAAAATAGTTTATAAATAATCGTATCATAAATAGAAAGGTATAAATAATAATCGAAATACACAGTTATCATTTAAATTATTATTTCATATTTTTGTATCTCAATTTCTACACTCGTAAGCACAATAAAACGTACGGATCTATCATTTAGGCCACGCTTTTTTTAGGGAGTTATTAGAGCAAACGATTGTAGAACAGAGAGCCTGACAGTAACTATCGGACGCGACCAAGGTCAACTACCGCACCGGATGTCGGAGCGCTAAGTCACGGTTATGACTTATTACTGATAGTTTTCACGTGTAGGCGTAATGTTACTGACCAGATACTGCGTTACTTCTGTTATGTTTTTATTCATAAACAAGCTGTGTCTCCGATAGGATTTTACATCAGCAAAAATGACAAGCTTTTATACAACAAGGAATTCTTGTGCAAATTTTCACGACTTGGACGCTAGGTCTAGAAAGACCCAGCGGTTTTGGCTGTGCGTTGTAAGCTAGTGAATTAATGAATTTAAGATTTTTATTAAGTAGATAGGCCTGGCTTTGATTATTTATACACCGTGGCATTTTAATCATCTTACAACGGCAGCCCACTTCATGTATTCAATGACTGATAATCATTCATAAAAGTAAAAAATATATTTATTAACATTGAAATAATTAAAAAAAAAATATTATTCAATATGACGACGTAATTTGAAACACCCTGTTACGAGCGCGGTGTGAGCCTTGCGTTCCAAGGGCGGCGTGAAATGGAACGCAAGGCTCGCACCGCGCTCATAACAGGGTGTTTCAAACTACATCATGCGTCTCGTTGAATAATATTTGGAAAAAAAAATATTCAAATGTTAATTAATATTTTTTTTACCTTTATGAATGATTAGTAGTCATTTGATACATGAAGTGGGCTGACGTTGTTAGACGATTAAAATGCCACGGTGTATATCTAGATACGTGTGTCACGTTGCAAAAGAACTACAACAAAGACGCCAACGTTGTTATGCTGGTGTGCGTGACGCTACGTCTTACACTCGCGCCACGTCATTGTGTAATTATTCTAGCGTGCGAGCATTTTGCGGCCAACAGTTGGACGCAGTATTTTCCGACAAGATCACAGCTTTGACTGTCCTATCTAGACAAAATTAATATTTGGGCACTGGTTTGACCTTCGCCAGTCGGCCGATAGTTGATTCAGGCTGTAGTGTGAAGGTAGACGCGGTGTGGTGCGGGTGGTGTAGTTACCTAGATGCGGGCGCGGCGGGCGGTGGTAGGTCTGCGGCGGCGGCGTCATGGGCGTGTGCAGCGCGGCCGGCGACACGCCGCCGCTGTGCGTGTACGCGTTAGATCCTGCCACCTGCAACACCAACATAACGGCTGTCAAAAGACACTTAAGAGGAGGCTCTCCCTATATTTTTATGTTAATTTGTATGAATATTCTGAAACAGTCACACATACAAGCAAAATGAAACTTTGAAACTTTAGTATATGATTTATTGGATCTTTTTCTTTGCATGTTAAAGACAGTTACGTAATTGTAATATTTTCGCTCGAAACATTTTTTATTCGAAAATTATGTCTTTTTTAAGGATAATTATGAAAAACAAACAAGATTGTTTGGCTTTTATGTCTAAAATAAATATTCACAGCAAGAAAATATAGTTTATTATCCAGCCACGAGATATTTTTTTCTAGATTAATTATTACTTTAGTTATAAACGAAATAAGTATTGAGACTTTTTAGTCTTGTGCCTGAACACTATCAAAGAGCGCACGCGATATTCAACTTCATTACAGATGTGTTAGCGTTTAGCACTGAACGGAGTGGGAGCAAGGGGCAGAGCATGCGTGGAAATTTGATTTAGACTGCCTGGTCTTAACGAAGCTGCGAGTCATATACTCCCCATCACTGTCATTTTTTTTTTATCTGGATATTGAAGGTCTAAGGTCAACTTTTTTTTTACGAAATGAAGTTTCAAATGTTATAACTTAACCTTAAAATACCCCCACAACTCTTTTACCGTTGTATGCACTCATACGCACAATGTTTTGTGCGATTTTCCACACCAAAAATAACAGAAGTTTCCCAGCAATATTTTTTGCTCAATGTTACTTAGTTAATAGTTTGATTTACAGAATGCGTAGATAAAGGCCTTTTTACACACTGTATGTCCAACCAATGAGTTTCACATAAGAGCACACGTTATGTGCAAAACACATAACATAAGGTCTAAATTATAATTATCGAGGCGCGCTCGTGAAATGCAACGACAGTACTGAAATTAACAACATATCCAGTTACTACAGCTGCTACCTATACGACAAGATGAGGAGTATAAAGTAAAAACATATTAGCTTGGTCTGTGGCCAGGCTAGCACGCATTTGGGATATTTTCTTTAATTTATAATTTATATTTTGATTTGGTATTCTACTGTAAAAACCTATCAGCTCAATCACAATTGAAATAAAAAGAAAAAGCTATACACTCACACTTAATTGTCGACTTAGCATGGGATTCTGCTGCGACGTGGTTATTTTATTTGTACCGTAATTTGGACCCATTTGATCTGTAAACAAATAAATACAACATAAGTATCAGGCTTGACATTACGCACATTATATAAGTGTATTACTACGGATTAATACTTACTGTTTTGATGATATATGGGATGGTGATAGTCCGTTCTTGTTAAAGCTACATTAGGGGGTGTGGCCGAAACTAGGGCGTTGATGGTGGAGCCTAGATCAGCTTGAGGTTGCTCAGCAGCCTGTGTGATAAACGTAGTTAAAATTAATTAACTAAAACTTCAACTATAAGTTGTATTTGTTGGATGTCATTTAGTAGCTGCTACAAGGACATACGGCCAACCGCTCGTCAGAAGTAAAACTCCAATAACTAAAATCGCTCTTACTGCTACGAAATAAAAGTGCTTGCAAAGTTAAACTGTTATCATGGACGAGCGGTTTTTCGACAAGCCACTTGTCAACGCTTTGTCTGTTATCCATTACTCTACCAGTGTTTCTCGGCTTAAGGTTCTTCACGAAAAAGTAACTGCTTGCGTCTTTCGATTATTGTATCGTATTATTCATTGGTGTAGGATTAAAAAAAAATCGTTTCTATTTTAGTGTTTAATAGCGGAAACTTATAAATGACCTTAAACTTTTGTGTTTTAAAGAAACATTTTTTGTTTGTTTGAACGCGCTAATCTCTGGAACTACCACCAGTCGGATTTGAAAAAATATTTTTTTCATTTGATAGCCCGATTCATGAGGAAGGCTGTTTAACATCATGCTACGACCCTTAGTAGCAGAGTAAAAAATAAAAAAGTCAGAAAAAAGCTAAAGTATTACGCGCGGGAGGGCGGGCGATGTGATGCGATGGGTTGGGACGGGGGAACAAGAAAAAACACGCGTACAAAGTCGCCAGATAAAATGAAAAATGATTGCATATTGGTACCTCGGGCGATACCAGCATCTGCTGCGAGCGCTGCATCTGCAGAAGCCTCGCGCGCTGCTGCTCCACGAGCGCACGCGCGCGCGCCGGGTCGGCGTACAGCGCGCCGGCCGCGCCCAGCCCGCACGTCTGCAGCGCGCGCCAGCGCTCGCGAGGCTCGGGCGAGCTCGGCGACACGGGCGACTGCACGGAGTACGCGCTGCCGGGGCCCGAACTGCCGGGGCCCGCACTGCCGGGGCCCCCACTGCCACCCGCGCCGCCGGGGCTCGGACTTGAACCCCCAGGACTGTTGCCCACCACCTCGTATTGCATCAAGTTTTGCCTGATCGCGTTTATCATCGCGTTCATTTCGTTCTTTCCCTGTAACAAATTTCATACAAATTAAATAAATTTTGTTTAGGACAGTGTCAACTAAATTCGAAGAAGTCTCGGTCAAGATTTTGCCAGTGTGTTTTGGCTAATAATTTAATTGGTTTAACATGATATAGAACTACCTCAATATCAACATTTCAATTCGATTATACCTACGGTGCCGTGCGAAGATTAAACTTAGGTCATTTATGACCAGTCGTAACTTCAGTGCCTCTTACGAGCGCGTGTCTGAGATTAAACAAAGAAATATTTTACATAATCATCAAAATATAGGAACCTAATCCTTTAAAGAAAGTAGCATTTAATAATTTTGATGTGTACCTGTCGCTGTCGCACATTGACGTCGGGCTGCGGCCGGTCGCCATCGGGCATGTTGTCGATGACTTCGTCCAGAATGTCCGAGAGCGTCTGGTCACTCGGCACCTCACTGTCGCCGGCGCCCCCACCTTGTACTCGATTGCTGCCAGATCTATAACGACATCAGTAAGTACATGTAGAAAAATAATCCATAGCTTTACATTATTAGAAAATAGCTTGGTTTCTTAATATAGCTGCTCCAGACAGAAATGAAATGATGTTAACTGAGAACAGAAGCAATTGTTTTCTTTCTTCTCAGAGTATGGATAGGAAACACCGAACTCGACTAGTTTTAAACATAATTTACTCTACTCATATTCTATGGATTTTAAATAGTTCGAAAAAATTCAAAATAAAATGAAAAATTAAAACTGTTTAAGTTTTTTATATTATTCATTATTTTGATGTCTCTTGACATTAAATTCCTCGGGACCCTGGGGTCCCGGACCTTTGAAAGGCGTACGAGGGACCGAGGCCAACTCGCAGAGGCCCGTTAGACGTTTTTAATTAAATGATGCACCAACCAACGGTTATCCCTGTTCGCGCTATGCAAGCATTTGTGCTGAGACAGACAAGGCACTTCACTAACATCGCAATAGTTAGGGTCCTGTATCACACACTTGTCAGGACTCACCTGGAACATAGTGCTGTCATATGGGCTCCACATGAGACCAAGTACTCGGTAATGCTGGAACGCGTACAGAACACGTTCACGCGCCACTTGTACAAGAAATTATATGGGGTATACCCGTTGATGTACCCCACTCTGTTTGTGTTCGGTATGGTCGGGTACAACCAACTGAGGATACGACCGGAATTCACGCTTGTCGCGTATCTGATTAGGTTACTACGTGGCATGGAGCATAACCCAGGAGTACTGCAGCGCCTGAATATATGTGTATAGTCGCCAGCACGTAACTTGGCAAGAGTCGTTAGATATTTCTCTCCTTTCTTTAACTTTCTTCTAAACAGACATGTTTATTTGGCAATAACCATAGAATAATAACAAGCAACAAACGTGAAAAAAAAAATTGTTGCATTAAGTGTACATGCGTGAACTTACCCACTACGCCAAAACCTTGCCAAGTTACGTGCCGGCGACTATACCTGACCGCTACGTGTGGAGGCGCGGCGCCGCCCGCCGCTGCTGGCCGTGCCGGTTGCCAGGACCAACCCCCTCGCCAAAACACCATTGACCCGCGCAATTCGGGTTATTAACGATTTTCAGGAGAAGATCGATGTTTACATGCCATTTGAGTAAATTCGCAAAAATACTGTTGTTTATTTTATGTTATAGTGTAGATTAGAGTAGGCTGTATGTTGTTGTTTTTTATATTTTAAATATTGTCATTTTTATATTTAGGGTTTTATTTTTAAATGTTATTATTACAAGTACTACTAGTTTTTTTACGTTTTTCATAGTTTTAAATTTTATGTTAATTTTAAGACCGCGCTATCGCATTAGGTATACACCTGAAATGATAGTTGATTGGAGATTTAAATAAATAAATAAAAGTGCACACAACGATATCCCCCGGTTGGTGTAGGACTATTACAGAATATGGAAAGAAAGATTGGATTATGGGTTTGGGTAAGTAAAGTGAACTGGTTATCTAGGACTATGGAATGAATATGGCCCCTGTCTGAACAATGTTTTATATAAAATACATAGATGAAATGGCAGGGTGACTTGCAAACTCAATAATGGGCCCCGAAAACTGTCGCTAGCAAATTGTGTCGTAGCGAGAAGGGAGGCAACATGATGTCCTGAGGTGCTTATGAGGAGTGGAGGTATTCCACTATATTATTATGAAAGTAATATGTGGTTACTCATGTGGAACTTACGGCGGCTGCGTGTTGTAGGCGTGCTGCGTGGGCGCCGCGTAGTGCAGCGCGTGCGGCGGCGGCGCGGGCGTCGAGTAGCGTGCGCCGCCCGCCAGCCCGCCGCTCTGCAGCACCATCTGCAGGTGACTGGACACCATGCTGCCCATGCCCTGGCCCTCACCCGATACTCCACCGCCGTTCATGCTGTTGGCGCGGCTGCGGACACAAATACTCATTATAGCCAAGATTTTGTAGGCAATATAACATGTAAGCTAAAACTACGAATTTAAACATCTGCGAGTCTCTGCCAAAATATAAAAAATTAAGATTTCATTTAATATAAGTATCTCTTAATGTAGTTTATTTTATGTCCTTTACACATTTATTAACTTTTTCCAAATTTTACCAAAATTGTTTCAATTGATCTTTTAATATTTTAACTTTGTTACTTAGGGGTCACAACTTTATTGTGCATGCTGTGATGTCGCTATAAGTGAAGGAGCTCACCTACTTAATACCTGATTTTTCCCATTATTTTTTGTGTGTAAATTTTTGGATAAGTATATCTTTTCTTGGAGATCCTAAATAAATAAATAGCCGGAATGTCGATGGGCACGTGCCTTGCTGACCGAATGGCGACGTTCCATCGCTTTTGTGTGTGGGCCCACTTACAGCCTATCACGTTAATTGCCACGATCATGATTCAAGGATACAAAACCATCCATCTATGAACAGACAGATAGTTTCGACTCATACTATCTCTACTCAAAAATTATAGTTATCAGTCACTAATTTAATCTCAAACAGTATCTTCGCGCCATATGGATGATGACGTATACTCACTGATTAGCGCCAGTGAGTATGTTAGACAACGTTGAGTGCAGATGTCGCTGCGGCGGCAGCTGAGGCGGGGGCGGGGGGCGGGGTCTCGCGGTGGGTCCGTAGGCTCGCAAGTTCGGGTTGGGTAGCGGCAGTGGCGTGGTGGGCGTGGTCTGCTGCCGCGCCAATAGCGACACCAGAATCTGGTTCTTTTGACACAGCGGGCTCATGCCAGGACTGCTGCTAGTCGCCGGACTCGTGGCCGTTGACGACGCCGTCGAAGATGTGGGGAGAGCGCTTGACGTGACCTGACATAAACAAACCAGAAAAATACATTACAAAAAATAAATGAACACTAGACATACAATGGGCGGCTTTAATTACAATTTTGAAACCTGGGTAAGTAATTCAACTTCCGAATCGAATTTAGGGCTTTGGGTGTACGAATAGTCTAGTTTGATGAACGTTGACCAGTGAAATAAAGAAAATAACTCGTGTGCATACCTGCTGGTTTTCAGGCGTAGCTCTTTTAGAGTTACTGGCCGCTCCCTTGTTCCCTTCTTCGAACTTGCGTTTCACTCCGGCGATTCTTTCAAGGTAATTTTCGCTGTTTTCCTGCTGTCGCCCGTTGCCGGACGGTCCGTTACTACTTGAGAGTAATTGGGAAAGCAGCGCACTGGGTTGGGACACACCTCTATTTCCATCTGCAGAATTTCTTCTGTCCTCCGCATCCTCGTCGGACTTGTCGTTTAATATCTGAGACAATTAAGAAGGTTTTTATGTAAAGTCAGAGAAAAAATTACGAGTAGCCAGAAAGGCGCCAGTTCATCACAAAACTTACCCTCAACAAGACGTCGGAGTTGTTGTGATGCGCCTGCTGCATAGTGTGCGTCGCGTTGGAGCCGTGCGAGACTTGGGAGCCGTGCGAGACGTGGGAGGTGTGCGACACGTGCGGCGCGTGCTGCGTGTGCGGCGGGTGCGGCGGCGGCCGCGCGTGTGCTTGCGCTGTGTGCAGCGGCGACAGCGCTGCGCTCGGCGTGTGCGGCGTGTGCGGAGTCATTGGAGTGTGCGGAGTGTGAGGTGTATGCGGCGCTGACGTTTCACTGCCCGTAGCCTCCTCGTCTTCTTGCTTTAGCAAATCTTTTAGGATTCGATTGTGCGAGTTGACCGCACCGTCGTTGCCCGGCATTGGCTTCTTACTGAGGAGCAAACGAAGTCTGTTGGGCTCCTCTGAGGGCTGATTCGAAGGTGGTCCTTCACCCGGTGTTGAAGGTGCTCGCGGCGTTAAAGGCTGCGAGGGTCCCTCGGCGGCACTCTCTTTGCGCTCTTTTGTATCTTCATTGGGCATTTCGCTCAGCAAGGAAGATGCCCAAGGTTCGAGGTCAAAATCGTTAAGGAAAGGACCATCATTGGGACTTATGGACGGTCGATATCGAGGTTCGCAATTAGATGACTCCCCGTTTGCGACGGATGTCATCAGTGGTCCGCCGACAGGAGGTCGAGGGCCGTCGTTCTCGAGGAGATCCATGTCTTCGTCGACAAGTACGGTATGCGTGGACATTATAAAATCCGGCTCGCCCGACGACGGTTTCGCTCTAAAAAGACGTGATCGAGCGACCACTCTGAAGCAAGGTCTATCAGGAGCGATGCGCAGTCGAAAGGGTTCACTGATCGCCGGCGGCGCGGGAAGACACACCGCCTCTTGAAGGTGCGCGGCTATGCGAATACGATCACTATTCTCAACAAGTTCCAAATAACGAGTACCCACTAGGGATATAGAAGTGTTTATTAAGTTTTCCACTCCACTTAAATCACAAACTGTAATAAGAAAAGTTACATTATAAGTAAAACTGCCATATACAAATTGTGTTTACATTCCAAAGTAATCATATGATAGTAGGTGACTTACATAAAATAATGAAGTTGCAATCCAATCTGAAGACGATGTGATCGGAGTGCTTGGCGGTGATGGCGGGTGGGCCGCCGTCGCCGGGGAGTAGTGCGGCCGACGCGTCCTCGCAGCGCCGGATGACGCACATGACGGAGCCGGCCTCCTCCGACGACGAGCCGCGCACAGGCGCCGCGTGGATCACGCACTCCGCGAACCTACCAGCCAAATAATTCATGTTAGAATACAGATATAAACTTGATGGCGGCTCTGAAGTGCGCTATTCGTTGCGCAGTACCGCACCCCTCACCCCCGCTCACACGTGAATTTGTCACTGCGCAGCGACTCGCCTCATGTTCCGAGCCAAGTTTGAATCGGGCTGTACTTAGCTCTAAGTTCTGATTTTGAGACATTAAAGTGTTCATTTAGAAAAGGCCCTTGACGATCCAGACAAAATGGCCATATTATAATAATAATTAATTTAATTTAATATAATAATAATAATATAATCTACCAGCCAATGGCTTAATTGCCAAGAGCCTCGACCGACACCTAAGGAGGCTCATGTTGGGCAGCTGGATTAAGGGCCTGATTCAGAGAGCGGTACTTCTGGACACGGCTCGCATTGTTAGGTTAGGTTCTCTCTCTGGAGCCTTGACCGCCGGTAGCTTTGGACCCTGTTCTCGATACCGGTGGGCTACTATTTTTTTATATTTTAAAATGTTTTTATATATTTTGTTTATATTCTAATATTTAAAAATATAATTTATAATATGTAGTTACATAATTAAATAAAGGAAGTAATAATGATACCAGCCTATTATTGTCCCACTGCAGGCCAAAGCCCTATTCTAATACAGAGAAGGCATGCGCATTGATGGACACGCTTGCTCAAGACGGGTTGCCGATTTCTGACTCATATAAACAATAAGTCCAGATTTCCTCACAATGTTTTTCCTTCACCAATGTCAGTAATGTCCAAGATAAACTCAGAAAGTACATATGAATTGAGAAAGTCACGATTATATATGAAGGTTATAAGAAAAAAAAAAGATGTGATTTCGCAAACGAACATCCTCTACTGCGCAATAACATAACTCTAGTGGTTAGACTTCCATTAATTTGAATTCATGAACGATACCTATATTTTTTTTAATTGTTGACTCACAAACTCAGTCATAAACGAAACCCTTTTGTATCGATTTATTATCTCATGACAATGTCATCAGTATGAAATAAAACTGATATACGATTATACGATGGTACTGCTTGTTCTAATATAGTTTTTATATACGTATATATTTATATATAAGTTGGTGGTCTATTCGTAACCCGAACTCAAAACTGCACACGGTGTAAACAATATACACATACAATGTATATACGTCTGTTACGTAGCTTACTTCTCAATATCAATTGTGTAGAGTTACTCTCAAACGACGATAAACAGCGTTGTTTAACATTATGTACGCGCTTATAAAGAAAATATTTAAAACGGTACCTAACTGCGTAATATTCTAGATTGTTACGCACAGTATTGCCCTTACTTGTGAAACAGATTTCTACAGTAGTTTTGCATTATTCGACTTTAATACGCATTAGTTACAAGTAATCGGCCTCTTATCGTTCGACCGTCACCATCTACTATCACAATGAAATAGCAAAACACGTTGTGATATCAATAGTGTAACTCGATGAGTCGGTGTCTTTTGCACCTTGGGATTTTTTATATGATATTATATTTTGAATTGCGCACTCATAAAACAAGTCTTAGAGCTGTGGTGGCCCAGTGATAACGGCCGCGACTTACCGAGTTTTACGTCGTAGGTTCGAACCCTGAGAGGCGCTTTACTTGGTGTAAATTATTTCATCACCACTGCTCTCAAAACGGTGAAGGAAAACATCGTGAGGAAACCGAATGTCAGAGAATCAAAAATTCGAAAACATCCATCTACCAACCCGTTCTGGCGAACTGGCACACAGAGAAGTGGCCCGTGTCCCAGCAGCGGGAACATTATAGGCTGATTATGTATGTCTTGTTAAAATAAAGGCTCGTACAGACTAGTGCGATATCGCGGTCGCGACGCGACAGCCCAATATCTTTGTCAGTGCCTGTCGCCCCCGCGATATCGCGTAGTCTGTAAGAGCCTTGAGTCTGTATGTAAAA
Organism: Tiliacea citrago; assembly: GCA_963921375.1. Lineage (NCBI taxonomy): Eukaryota > Metazoa > Arthropoda > Insecta > Lepidoptera > Noctuidae > Tiliacea > Tiliacea citrago. The sequence goes on along the minus strand of OY992786.1, from coordinate 15,783,423 downwards.
CTTACCCAGCGCTGTCCGTCCCATTGGCGTTTTTGACAAGAAGGCGAGCTTGTATAGCTTGAAATTTGTCGATTTCTCCTGAACCCCAGTTAAAGGTTTGTATATTTCTTAACAATGGCCTTAATTTTGCATGATCTTTGACATGCAAAAGCGAGAATATCGATTTCTTGTACAACTCAGTTCTGTCCTGCAGAGTGAGCTCCTTAATATTTTCGGTAATACACTCTATTTCAGCCTTTGAGTTTATTTCCAATAAAACCCATCCGAGGGTGCCGGTGTAATGCTTGAGGGCCTAGAACATAATTGAATAATCGATATAATGAAATGCTGTTCGTTGGTAAGCGCATTCGCTTCAGAACGGCTGGACCAATTTGGCAAATTTTTGTTTAAATCACTACTAAGTGAAAAATAACTTTAATTTCGTAAGTCGGTGTCTTTTGATGTGTATTGTTATTAGTTTGTTTGCCACCGACTTCCGATTTTTTTCTTTGTATTGTTTTTTTGGAAGTCAGTTGTTTTTTTTTTTTAAAGTCGTTTTATTTTTCAGTTTTCAGTGGGTCAGTTTGTAATTTATCTAAGTTACTATATCCTAATGTCAACTGCTCCAGTACCTTTTTACAAAATATTGCTTTTCCCGATGCAGGGACGTTAAATGTTGAGGAGTTTTCCTGGCAAGAACCAAGAGAACTGGAGTATACGAGGCTGGTGTATGCGTAGTGACGAGCATAAATTGTTAAGCAACCATGAGTACCTAATCGAATCGCAACCCATGAAATACCGGTGGCCATCTGTGGTCTACATCATCAGTTCCACTTCATCAAATGGTGCTTTCCGAGAGCAAGTGCACGAATTACAGTGCCTATAAAATTTCTCGAATCTCGAAAATCGATTTCCATGGGATTCTGACTTGGTGAAAATGGGACCACCTGGAGAGCATGGTAGGTATGCTCTCCAGGTGGTCCCATTTTCACCAAGTCAGACAAATAAATTTATTTAAAATCGCTCCATAATTGACGGAGAAATCGGTGAACAATACAAAAAAAAAATCAAACGAACACATAACCTCCTCCTTTTTGGAAGTCGATAAAAAAATGTTCGTAATTGTCCGTTTCAGGTTCTTACGGAATATTTTTTTTAAAGTTGCCTGTAAAATTGGAAACTTCGGAAAAACTGAAAGAGCATTTTTTATGGTATTTTTTTATGAATGATCGAAATTTGGACAGGACGTTGTCAGGTCAGCTAGTTATGATTAAAATCAAAATACTGCGAAGAGCTTCCTAAAAATTATTAATTTTGAAAATTGCAGGTTATTTAAAAGATCACTGCTGTCTTAGAGAAAACGTATCAAAGAAAAATTCCACATATTATTTATAGACTTGTGCTTATATCTCTAAGCACATATAATAAAAAAAACATTCCATTTTGCTTTATTAATTTCTTTGTAAAATTTAACTTTTTTACAAAAACGTGTATTTTTCAACAAGTAAATGCCATAGCACAAACAGGATAAAACTTATTAAAATTAATGAAATGAAATACCTCGATAAGTGAGGTGAGCTCCGAGTAATGTAATCCAGCGCAGGATGGCTGTGTGGAGCTGACCTCGCCACCTTGCACGGGCGAGAGGCACTGCGCGGCACGAAGAGGACACTCGTCGGGGCACTCCCGCCTGCGCCGCAGCACCTCCTGGATCTGACGAGTAGCCTCCCGGACGATGCCGTTTTTGTCAGGCTGTTTTACCTCGGCAAGACAGGTACCCAAAAGTTCTTCAAGTTGATTTATGGTTTCGTTTTCGAGTTCCCGTCGCTTCTTCTCGTTGTGACACTTATTTCTGAAATTGCAAAAAAAAAAAACAATTAATGACTGAAGTTTAAAAAATAAATGTTTTTTTTTTTAATAAACACATTTAAAGTCTAAAGTACTTGTTGACTAACACAAAATTTCTATGAAGCACGTGTTTTGTGTGATTATTCAAGTTTGACAATTATTTTGAAAGTCTGTGAGCTTTTGAGCAACATACTACGCGAAGTGCTTGTGCGATTCTTCAAAAATTATTTGATGATTGTGTAAATGAGAAATTCATTTATATTCAACCAATTGGTCTATAAGGTTGCGCTTTTCTTTGTCAAAAAGCTGAAAAGAAAACGTAGAATATAACAAATAAGTTTACTGGATCAAGTATTAAACATAAAACGTACATAGGTACATACACAATTGGCAATTTATTAAAGACTCAAAAGACTCAGTAAACACTCCTCTAAAATGTCAATTCACTTTTGCTATATAAACCCTTATTGAATCACGCAATTATTCTTCACCGGTCATGTTAAAATGTTAATCAGAACGGTTTTAATAAAAGAAAATCCTAGCATATTTTAATTTGAGCTTGGTACCTTTTTCTAAAGTGACCACCATAGTCAGATAAAATAATCCTGACTCATGTCCATGCGTTTGCGTTATGTTTAACAACTTGCATTTCAATCCATGGTCTCAGTGCCCTAAGTCATAATAAGATAAACATAACATTTTCCAAAACACCTGAAGATTTAAATTATCCAACCACACTGAAGGAATAACGCATTATTTTTAAAACCATCGCTTCTCTCTTTGTCTGGTCGATTATAATTGTATTATTTAATTATGTCTGTCTGTTTATCACTTCATCACGTTATAACGAATGAACGAATTTATATGAAACTTTTGTTGTTGTTAAAACATCTAATCTAAGTGCATTATATTTTGATTGATCAACTAGATCCAGCACCCTAATTGCGTAACAGAGTTTGAATCGGAATCGGAATGATTTTGAAGTATATTGCTAAACCATTGCTTCATATGTTAGAAAAAATTGTCTGCTCAACAACGTACATAACGCAATGAATGTTGTTAAACTGTCAAATTGAAACCGATTCCTACTGATAGTGTATTACGCAATTAGCCTGCATATTTGGGGTTATGATTTATTTGATGATACAAAGCTGTGTGTTTTACTGAACTCCGGTAGTAAGTGTTGATAAAATGATTATTAGATAGTTGGTTGATAAAAAATGTTCAGTGGAGGTGGTGATTGGTGATAGATGACAGATAGATACGCGTGCTGAGGCGAATGATGTGGTATGTTGTTTTACGAATTTAAGGCAGAGGCGTGGGCACGGCGAGTCCTTGATCCTTATTAGAATTGTATTTATTATATTTGTCTGACTATTCGTCTGTCTTATAATAAATTGATAACTGCTAGCCTAGTTTGAAAACTAAGTTGGTAGGTTAATATTATCTTGATTAGTCGATTAGTCATGTAGATCCTGAGATATTATAGCTTGTCAATCCCTATCTCTATCATGTGTAGTCATGATGATTGTTTGCTTATCGCAAAACGATATTGTTTTATTCTTAATGGTTGCGGGTGACTGAGTTGATTATTAATTGGTAAATAGTAAAGGATGGGTAGACTTAGTATGTTACTGCTTGATGAAGAGATAGATGGCATCAGATCATGTTGCGAGGCGATTGGTATGGTTAAGTTTATTGAAGAATAATTATGAAGGGTCGTGTTTGTTGTTTTGATACCTACTTTTTTTACGTTTTTACGAGATGTAGCCGCAGGCAGGTGAGAATTTATAAGAATGTTCGATATTGAATGGTTACTTTTTTTTAAATATTTCTGTTACTGTATTTATGAGAAAACTATATTTTAGTATTCTTTTTTTGCTGTTAGCTCATTGCTGTAATGGTAAATAGCACTGCTAACTACCTGAAACGCTTTAGGGGGGATGCGCTAAGGTAGCCCGCGAAATTCGAATTTTATTAAGTTTTTTTGCAGGTCAGACCTGCAAATTGCAAAAAAAATGTAAGAAAATTTGTTTTTGCGGGCTACCTTAGCGCATCCCCCATAACTCAACTAGCTGCTATCCTCCGTGTAATAACAAGGTTTTTTTGTTTCTAATTAATTTACTTAATTAAACCATATCATAAGAATAAATTGTTAAGGCATGTAATTTAATAGAACCCGAAATAATTTATATTTAGATTTCCTAAAAATATTAATGAACACTAATATAATAATACTAAATAGCCAAGTAAATGCGACTTGGATGTATCCCATATTTCTCTCAAAATAAAGAATTTTACTAAAAGTTGGTAAATAAGATTGACTCCAATAGTAAAACAGTTATTAAAGATTAACCTGAACGCATGTGTTTCTTGTGCATCAATTATTTGCTGAAATCATACACAATGGACCTGTATTATTATGTAGGGTAAATATAAACGCAAGGAATGTTGGATATGATGTCAGCTTACAGTCTTTTATAGTGCAGTATTTTTAAAATGCGATATTCAACAAAGTACCAACTCAATGTGCTTTGTTTGTTATCTAATACTATTATATCTCGCTACTGCAGTAAGATCTCTCTTAAGTTAGGCTCAAAAATCCCGCACTTCACCCAATCCGGCAGAAGAGACGTTCCGCACTAAGTTAGTTAACTTAGTGCGGAACGTCTCTTCTGCCAGATGGACAGGCAACCTAAAAGGTAGAGGGAACGGATTGGGGATGAGTCCTTGCGTACACGCCTCAAATCAACTGATTTGAGGCGTGTACGCAAGGACTCATCTGCTCCAACGGCCATCGGTCCACCAACAGACATGGCCAGCCGACTAGTACCTCAGCCTGCTACTGCTGAGCTACGTGACCCCAGTCTTTTCTGGATAATCTGGTTGCGGATAAAGTTTTTTTGAAGGAATGCTTTTTATACAGCCAATACTTTTATATACATTTTTACCACTTGTATTTGCTATGCTACTTAAATAAATTCAATCATTTAGTTAGACAAAAGCGCTAAGTAATAGAATTATAATAATACAAGCCTGTGGCAACATCAAGGTAGGGCTACCAATACAACTTTCTTACAGAATCGACTGATTTATTCAAATTTTTAAAATGTCAGTTCTGCTTTTATGGCATCATAAAAAACGACAACGACTAAAATATTAATAACATCCAATCAGCAAAAATTTTAATAAATAATAACATTATTTAATTTTAAACATGCACTTTTAGGAAATTTCTAATAAACTGAACAATCCTTTATGATCTGTCTGGACTTGGCATGGGATATAATATAATTTACTTCCTCCAACTCCCACGTATTTAGAGTTTTCAAAATTCCGCCTAAACCTTTTGTCCACGAATATCTGAATGTAAAGAATCCAGGGGTCTACTCCGAACATAAATCCGAAGTATCGGCCGTTTCTTGACTACGGCTAAATATGGCAAACTACGGCGCACAAAAACAAAAAAACGACAGTCAAAGAGATAAGCCAAAGTCAAAAATGTGACTTGAAGTCGGGTAAGGACTCAAAGTCAAAAAAGCAAACTGTGGAAGTTATAAAACTGCCGAACATTCGGCCGATACTTCGGATTATCGCTTCGGAGTAGACCCCCGATCAGCAATCCTGATAACTAATGCAGCATAAATGCAATAAGTCTAGCAAGACAGGTACTTAATAGGTTATTTTAATGATATTTTCTCTTAGATTGATGTCTATACCTAATATTGACCTTTTCATTATTTATTAGTACATTTCGCGCAAAACTTTATGACGCCTCTGAAGTTGCGCGCGAGTGGCATAAAAGTATATTTTATAGCTAATTACATAACATAACATGGCCGTTTTGCGTGAGTATGACGCATATTTTCCCTCAACTTGTTCTTTCGTGTTTGTGTTTTTATTTCTTTGCGGTATGTTTACCGCAAATAAACGTATTTTCTTTTTCTTTTTTTTATAACATTAGATAACATTTTTAAAGTACCTACATAATCTACAGCATTGATTTGGTCATCACAAAAATAATGAGCTATTAATATATTTTTAGGCCACTCGCGTGCAACTTCAGAGAGCTCATAAAGTTTTGCGCGTACTGTACTTTAGGGATAATAATAATATGATTGTACCCTTACTAAGTTATGAATAAAATTGTACGACATTTTTAATGTTACATGACATAAAACGATTTGTTAAATGATTATGGGATACAAATTACTTACCAATAAAATAATTTTAAATAGCCATTTCCCTTTATTTTTCCTTTTCTATCTACACGGACACTTCGATAATTATAACAAAACCTTTAAGTATTTTGTAAAACAAAAATAGAAATAATTCATGCATGATGGAGTCAAGTCTCCATGCAAACAGGCATGACGCGACACTAGTAGCAAAATTTCTATGATAACTTCATGGAAAATGTCGCGCTGCCTGTCGCGCCAGTCTGCACGCGCCTTTAAAAGATCGCAAGTATTACTAACATAATTTATATTCAATAAGTAATAGCAGTTAAACATAATTACAACAATAACTAATAATAATACAGATTGTAGAGTACCTAACACTAATAATCTCATAGTTTATGTTTTTGTTTACTTATTTATTCAACTTTATCTTGAATACCAAAAATAATCTTTTGCATATTGAAAATAGGGGTAATATAAAGCACTGCCAGATGGCATTTAAATAATTTATTTTAAAATCAATTGCTACTAGCCCTTCGGACTAAACGTACTTTGTATATTGGCAAAAAAATAATATGTAAGCATTTAATTGATTTAATCAATGTGAGTGCATTATATTTTTATAGATATTACTGCTTTTTGTTTATTTAATAATAATTTATATATAAACATTCCGAAAATTTTATTTTTTAGTTATGGGCCCTAATATGTTAAAAATATTTATTCGGAGTATTAACTTAGAATGGGTTACAAATACAAAATAAAAATATAGTAACGTTACATTGCACAATTAATCGTATGCATCATTCCGAACATTCTTCTTCCCTTGTCAACTTAAGTGGACCATGCAGATAAAAAGAACACTCCTATCTTGAGATAGGTCTTAAAATATTGCACATTTTACAAGCAGTTATTATTTATAAATAATAATTTAATACTCAGATATATAATGGAAGGTCCTTATTTTATTATTTTATCGTGGATAACTTAAAATATTGCCATTTACATTGTACAAAATATAAAGTAATTCTTGTCAGGTACTATAAAAAGGGTTCAGTCGTTCAAATGGTTATCCATTCATTTGATTACCCTTGGAGCATGAGCATGTTACTCATACATCTTGTATGGCTCAATTCTTTCTAACCCTATGAAGCACACACCCAATAATAACATGAACACTTTGAATAGGTTAGCTTTATTATTACATTAACCACTTAAACGGCTAACCCTTTAAAACCCCTTTGAGGGACTTTACTAACCCGTTCATGGAATAAGGGTTACCCATTATACAATAACTGTGGGGTTTAACAGGGTAAACGTATGAGTGTCGTAAAGGTTTTTGGAAAACCCTGTCGAAAACTTTACTGCTAACCAAATTGGTCCCTGGTGATAGTCTAGTAGATAAAAGGTGAACATAATTCATTTATATACACTTTTTTTTTAATAATTTCTATTCATATTAGGCACTTAAGTTTCTTTTGACATGGTGACCTACTGATTCCCTATCGATTAAAAAATAACTATAGATAAATTGTCGATAACGATAGATGTGATTGTAACCTTCGATGGCGTCATAGACAAGTTCTTCTTAGACTTTTTGGTTTCCTAGGAAGCTTAGTGCATCGAGTACACACAGCAGTTAGTAGGTAGTTAGTAGGTATTAGGTAGGATATTTCAACTTTGATATTTTCCGTTGTCCCTTAGATATAATATTTTATTTTAGAAACGTCTACTATTTATTATAATTTTAGCAGTACTTAGACCATGCCCACTATGGCACATGGAGTATTCAATTTTTAGCCATTGAATTGCTTTTGCAACGAAACTATGGATTTTTGAGTTAACAAACCAATAATTAAGATATTGTTGCAGATACCTATACTCTACTTCCGTTGAGCGTCAAGGTTTTCTCCGAACACGAAAAAATGCAAGCAAATTACGCTAAGGAAAATAATTGATTTTCATTTCAACTGTAAATTTCAAAAACCCAGACATTTCCACCAATCTATACACATTTCAAGCGTATTATACGTACATTTGAGATTGTGGCTTATTGTCTGACTTTTTTCTTATCTTCTTAACCGGCGCTGTCACGCTCATCTTGCCTTGCATCCCCCTCCATGTGTCTCCCAGTTGGAGGTCACAGGATTCAATTCTACAGAAGCAGCAAACAAAATAAACTATTATTAAAGTATGATGATTTGAAACAATTACAAAAAAAATGTGTTACGGATGAATGGTGATTTTATAGACATTCGTTTTCTGAAAAAAAAAAAAACTAATTTACATACCTACGTATGTAATCTAAAATAGTGTAACAGTGGTGGTGGAAATCTACTTAAATTCTACTTCTATAACAAATAATAACAAAGGAAGCATTCTTTACTATACAGACGATTCCCTAATCAAGTTATATTTTAATTTATTATAATAGTGCAAGAGTATGACTCATTTTTGCTATTAAGCTAGTAGTGTATTGTATTTATTCAGGTTTTTTAAATAGGTATTGATATAAGTATTATTAAAACTTTAACCAGGTGAGGATGTACACTATCGTAATGGACTGACTATCAAGGAATAGTTATGTTCACATTGACGCGGCTCATATCAAATGCCAAGTACAGAGTAAGCTGAACCTTAATGCAAAAGAGGGACAGAGATACCAGTTGAACAACGCCTACCGAGGAGCCCCACTACGCAACCTCACTGCGACGGCCGCGCAACCTTGAAATAATAATGTTCGGAATAACAACAACGCGCCACAAGCGTGACCAGAAATAGTATAATAATTCTCGAAAATGTTTGAAGCCTCTATCTAGTTCCTATTACATACATCCTGTCTGTGTTTGAGATTGGTAGAAAATTTAGACGATATTCAGCGAAGATACAGACCCAGGTGTATCATACCTGTACTATTTACACAATCTTTTTTAAAATATTGATGGAATTAATTGGACAATACCTGGATTGTATTGTCCTTATGGCATTAGCATAACTCAAATTTTATTTAATGTTTTAGTTAAGTTGACACTTAAATTCGAATAGGTGAAAGTTGGTAAGTATTGTCAGCGCTCCGCAGTCGAAGGTTTCGCTTTTTCAATCGTTCGTTACTCAACAGGTATTCGTCATCGAGACATCTACTTGACTACCAACATAAGCAACTTTATTATAAGCTCTTGTCTGATTTTATTACATCGAGTCAGGTCGTGTTGCTTAGACTACACTAGCTCTGACATAATGTTAGTAGCTTGCAGTTTATGGATCAAAAGCGAATATGAATCTATTAAAATATTGTTTCCAGTGTGGTTATTTTAACGCTCTTTTAATTTTTTATTTACAGTAGTAAGTTGAAAAATGTCCTCAGATTAATTTTGGCTTTAAAATTATGTGATTACAGGTCTTAAAAACCTAGTGATCTCTGGATATAGTTAACAAACACAGACAGCTTTATTAGCCGGTTTAATACTGTTTTCGCCTTTTCGTTTTCTCAGGGTCCGGAGTTAAGGCAAATGTATTTTTCGTAATTGTGATCCATTTAGCCCATTACCGACTCGTTCGTTAAAAAAAAAAAACATTTTCATACACATCCTGAACATGAAAATGAAACTACAAAAGCAAGAATTGCATCTAATGCTATCAAAAGGTGTTTTTACTACAAGTGAAGCCATGAGTAGAAAAACATTCGTGTTATAAGATTGCAAGAATGCTTGGTAGTGATATAATCGACCAGTCAAGCGTTATTTTGCACCAGCTTGATTAAGAATTTTAATTTGCTACACGTATGATACAAATATGAAATCTGCGCTAACTGTAGGTATTCTATCGCAGATTTCATCTGAGTGTTCTTAAATATCTGCAATATTCGTTTTCAGGGGGACTGACCTAACAAACAGGTAATCTCCTCTCATTAAGAAACAAAATCTATTAATTTCGTGGTCACTGTAATGAATATTACTGTGACCCCGAAATTAATAGATTCAAGCAAGCATTCATAAATAAGAGACAAAAATGGAAGTACATTAAAACCAGACACCGAAATAAATAAACCAGGGGTGCCTTGCGGATCCTTAACTATACATTGACATTTTTACTTTTCTGTAAAGCACGAACCAGTCTTTATGTTAGTGACGTGTGAAGTGACGAAAGCGACGAAGCCGAAGCAAAGTCAAGTGCTAAAACTATTGCTAGTAAACTACTATCAGGATATTTCAACAATGTTCTAATGATTAACAAACGTACTAAGTGTAACAGCTACATCTTCTACAGAAATAAAGCAGAATTAAATAATCAAAATAATATAAATAGTTATTTAGGAAAGCAGCTAGATAAACGGAATTTAATCATTTAAGTAGTACCTCTTTCTCTTTCATTTAACCTTAACGTCATTCATTGGTACCCACTTCATACAAACGTTATGTAATAATACACGACGCATAAAGAAATTAATCATACATCTCAACGCGTTTGTGTTTTCTTTCAGTAATTCCGCAAATAGGTGTTACTAAAACTTACCGACAATTTGAAATACTATGTATAGGCTAAGCGCTACACAAAGCATTATTTGACCAAGGACAAGTATTTAATAATCCCCGGATCAGGGGTAAAATAAGGGGCAAGTGGCCCCAAAAATTGGGTAGGTAAAGTAAAAGTGTCCATTCAAGTATTGAAACACTGCTATTTTGAATGTTTCACCTATTTGTCTATCACTTAGAGCGCCACGCAAAAATTACTAGGCCGATTTTGATGACTTTCACTTTTTGAAAGTTGAGGGTGCAGTGCCTACCTACGGTGAATACATGGTTACGTCAACCGGGGTTTCTTCTGTAAAATACACACGTAATTTTGTAAGCGTAATGTGACCAGGATTTGAATATACAATACTGATCTATCTATACAAAGTTAGTGTTTTGTAGCAACCAGTACGCAAGAATTACTAATGCTCTGTACATTATTGAAGTCTGATGTTAAATAGAAATGCTGCAACTGCTTCTGAAATCAAGTGTCTGTATCTAGTCTGAATAGGTGCAGCTGAATAGAGCTAGTAAATTTAATGGATTTAATTGAAACTACTGAATCTCGCGGAAAGGAAATAACTTTGGTCTTTCAAGGAGGTCTGCATTTTCAAAACCTTGAATACAAAACAAGTTATACAAGCACTACACACGTGTTCACAGTTTCACAGATAATGGCAAATTGTAAATTCTTAATGGTTATAACACAACCAATAGTTAATCGTTAGTTGAATCGTTACCGCTACACTACACACCAGCTTGCTGACTGGGTAATATTTTTCATGATGGTCCAAATCATTGATACTGTTAGGTTAGAATGAATTTGACCAACTCTGGTCACAGCAAAGCAGGAGCCAAAAAAACTGCTTGCAGAGCGGATGTGTCGCGAGAATAATGACCCAAAACTGATGTAGTTGTAGGCAATTGTTACATTGATGATATTTCTGAAGACTATAATATAAGAATTGGTAACTGGTGAATACGTCAAAGACAATCACTTCAAGCCGTTTTGTTACAACAATTTTGACGTGAACCCACTCTTAGCACGTGCAGTTTGTATATGGGAATACTAGTAAAGGGTAAGTACTCGTATTGCATATTAGAGCTGGGGAAGCAGAACCTAAAAATATCCTTTTTGTGTAGCTAGTTTTCCAAAATTGGGTGTTCCGTAGATAGACTACAATGTGGAGATAATCTTTCCATGGGAAACCACACATACCTACCTACAATACTTATAGAGCAATTTTCAAGCTATCAAGATTTTAGAACTCTTTGGAAAGTGTATTCAATCGGCAACCGTGGGCCGAGTGGCGGTGGCTTGGTATAATGCAGGAGTCTCTTTATATTTTTAATCATCGTCGATTTTTTTCTCTATCTCATGTTGAAACAAGTAAGAAACTAAGCAGAAAAATGTACATTGTCAAGTTTAGTTTTCCAAACATGGCAGGATGACTGTCTCTATAACACATGAGTCATGGATTCTTGTCTTGTATTGATAGATAATAATGCAATTATAAAGCTTGTAAACTCTGAACTGCAAAAAATGTTAATTCGTGATCACGATTTCAATTATCCTTTCATTCCTTTAATTTAATTTTTTTTATTCTGTTTTTGTGTGTAACTACATAAATGATTAACTAAATAAATAATTTTCTAAAAAGCCTTATGGTAATTAGGGGAAATTTAAGGTTATATTATTTACTACGAAACCTAAAAAATAAGTGTTAGACACACTTCTAGCAGCTTGTGTAAAAATGATAATTTAATTAAGTTATATAACGACACGATAACGAAATTTCACTTGGCTTAACAGAAATGTTTTAAGTTTCTTTACGTAATATTCATTTTTACCAGCCCCTTTAATTTATTCTCAACATAAGATCAAGCTTTAATGGATTAGCATTATATTGTTGGTTTAATATTTTCTTATCATTCGTAATTACCAATTTTATCTTCATTATGTGACCCGCAATCATTCTGGGTCTCGGTATTGTATGTCATTGGTCCGGTGTTGTGACTTGAGTGATATACCATATACCTATCATTTTGAATCATAGGGTAAACTTCGTGAAACAAACATTTCAGCATGAAATCAACAAAACTGAAACCAAAGTTCTAGTGTGTACGTCTCCAATATTGTTACGCCGTATTCAAATATACACTTAGGTACCGTTACAGTGAGTGGAAAATGTACGATAAACAAAATTATTAGGCTAAAAAGATCTGTTTACACAACAGTGTATCATGAAATTCATGATTCAATATTGCTAATCTAGATCCATGTTATTATAAATTAAATCAAATAACACTTATTTCAAACAAAAGTCCATGATTTTGTTAGTATTTTGGTGTTAGTAACAATAGTGCTTCGTTAAACAGGTAAGTATTGTTAAGTTTTCACAAATTAATTATTTATCAGACCTATGACTGTCCCCACCATTATAATCATTGTGTCTGTAAAAGGTACTGTTTTACAAATTACCTCGGCAAGGTGTTAACAGCAACATCAACGTCGAAGAAGATGTCGACTAGCTCATCCACATCCGAATCCGGTGTAAGCGCGGGTGGCAGTGTGGCCGGAGGAGATGCGGCCACATTGACTGAGTGGACCCCGCAGTTGAAAAGCACGGGTTCTGTTTGTACCATAGGCAGCATGGCTATGACACACTCAAGCGTTCACTGCCACTGTTTGAGAAACGTGTGTATCCCAGGATCAATTTTAAACAGCACAATATGTATCCGCATCCAAACATACACTGCATTGCGCCACGACCGCCGCGACGCTATTTTTTAATACTATGAAGGTTTCTAAATCCACACTCTTAATTTCACTGCAAAACCATTTAACCGAAAACTGCTGAAGTTTGTATTACGTCTCGTTAAATTTGAATATTTGCCGTCTATAACATGCAATAACTTTATTACGTAGTGATAGTGCAATTTCCTATCGATATCCGTGCGAAACGTTCGCTACAAAACGACGATGAAAGTCAACTGAAAGGCGAGACGTAGATATACACACATCCTTTTCGTTCGCCGCTTTACAAATTATCAACACGACGGGCGGCGCGGCGCGACACGACGCAGAACGTCGACGGCGACGACGGTGACGACGATGGCTTAGCCTAGAGCAAGAGCGTGAGAAGGTGGACTGACGGACTGAACAGTATCGCTAGTCGCTAGTCACACCAACGTCACTCCTAACTAAACGAACGAAGTCTCCTGCGATCTCGCTCACCGACACGACTAGGTTGAACTTGCCGAATAAAGCCGAGTATGTACGATTTAGTACGACGTATAAATACATAGCAAAAAATTGTTTGCTATTTCATTAGCCATCTATTTGTTGCGAAACACGACCGAAATATAATAAACAATCAACGTCAGGGTATAGGCAAATGTTTTAATGACTTAATTATGTGGCATATGGGGCAAAGTGGTACATAATATAAAAATAAGTTGTATTATTGACTATTATGTGCTAGTACGATTAACTATGAAACATAATATTTTACGATGATTTTTTTAAAGCGAAGTAAGCAAATATATTTTTCATAAAATGGAGTATAATAATAACGGGTTTTCCTGTTGTTCCGAATTGAACTAAAGGTGGAATGAGTCTTTGAAGTATTCAAAGTAAATAATCATCAGTCATATATTTTTCTGGTTCTTTATTTCATTTTAACTAATTCTCTGTGAAGCTGGCAATTTAATTTACGACTATTTTATAAGGCTAAACATGAAATAAATGACTAAATCGCGCGACAAACAGCGATACGTTGTAAGCCGTGACGTAGGCACTCGTACCTACATGAAAGTGAAATGGAACAGTATTTGTGTCAAGTGCACAATTTAGATAACAAGGTCATCCATTGCATAACTCAAACGCAAGATTTTTATTTCACTACGATAGGCCAACTAAAACTGGAAATTTGTTAACAATTTTTAGAAGCCTATTTGACCCATAAAAACATTAATGTTAAAAAGATCAGTAATAATTACACTTTTATTAGTAGTCTCAAGAATAATTCCCTTTCGCAATGCTAAAACAAATAAAGTATTAAACCAAGACACCTAACTTGATAATAAAGATTGAAGATATTAATTAAAGAGCACGTTTGCCATTTAACAGATCTAATGAAATCACAACTTTTCGCCTTAACAATGAATATAAATTATGATTCAAATTCATTGAAATACAAATTATAGGTAAAAGAGTAAAGGGGCAGTAGAGGAAGAGCGTGGCGCGTGCAGATATCGGTGCAGGCGGCCCCGCGGATCTATGTCAGTGGGTCACGGCAATGACGTGGCACACGGCCGCCGCGACTCGCGCCGCGCACTTCATTCTAATTCCGCTTTACCGGTATCTTCGTGTGTTGACTAGAGGGCTATTTATTTATTTACATAAGTGTTAGTGCGTTAATCTGACCCATTCATTCAATTCATATTTAAGATATATATTGGAGATACAGTCGGAATCCTGCACTTCCAATCAAAAATTGTGAACCAAATACCAGGAGGTCTACTTACTGTTGACATTGACCGACTGAAATGATTCACGTGAGAATGAGAAATACGAGTTGACTAATTCGCAATTCGGTTTAGAGGTGGGATTTTCCTATTTACAAATTGCATAAGCCACACAATAAATAATATTTTTTTTTAAATGAAAAACCAATAACCGATTCAAATGAAAAAAAAAGGAAAAATGAATGAATATAATATATATATATATGCATAATCTTTAATGGGTTTAATTTTCCCCAAATTCCCCATTTTGACTATGTCGGGTAGGGTTTACCACTGTCAAATATAATGTAGGCAGAAAATGCAAGGAGTAATCGGAAATGGTAATTATTCAGGGGCTGGTATTGCAGCTACTGTTTCCAATTTCCTTGGTTAACTGTACTGGCCGTACATCATACATAATTATAACAAAATAGTACCGAAGTCAAAACTGTACATTGAAATTTTCGAATAAAAACTAATTTCTACGAGGTGTGGGAACGAGTCTGATACTCTGATGCCGAAAGAATTTAGAATTGTTGTCCTTTTGTCTGGATGTATATTCCGGATAGGTGCAACAGCTGAACGGATTTGGATGAAATTTGGCATACAGATCGTTTATAACCTGGATTAACAGTAACACATAGGGTACCTACTTTTAATCCCGGTAGTACGTTCGGTAGGATATTTATGGCAGCCTCGACACACCAATAATGCAGATTTGTTTTAAGTCTTAAATTAAATGGAAGCAAAAAAAAAATTATATCAGCAGATCATCTATTAATAATAAGAGCTGTTGGACAGTAGCTACCCCATGGACCCGATCTCCCGGGAGAACTCTTGTTCCGCATCTCTGGCTTGGCTTTATTGGCCGGCTGGAGTGAACACTGACGAGGAACAGAGCTCCCATCTCTTTCTTTCCTTTATTGGCAATTTGAGTGGAGACTCGCAAGAGCAAACGTGCTCGGAGGAAGGAAGTATTCAATTTCTTAGACGCTAGTAGGGATCTTGACCATATTTCCGGGATTGTAATTGTACTGATAGCAGTGGAATACCTCTCCAAAACTCGAAGGTTTCATCATTTCAGCCGAAAGACGCCCACTGCTGGACATAGGCCTCCCCCAAAAGGGGGGTTTCCATAATAGTCACGCTTGGCAGACGACGGGTTGACGATTACAGTATGGTGTTAAAATGCATAGAGAACGCTGCTGCCCCATTCTCTAGTAAGTCCCTTCGTCGCCTTTTACGACACCCACTGGATGAAATAGGATGGTGCTATTCTTTACGTCCGGCACCACTCGAACTTAAAAGGTTTAGGTTAACACAAATCAACAAATACTATAAGTCGCATGAATCATTAAGGTGACGAGGATCAGGCACAATGTGATGGTTGCGCCTGATTTTCGTTAACCAATTTTTCCCATCGTGAATCCGTTTTTGCTCCTTTCCTAAATTTTGGCGATTTCTCCGTTTGCGTTTTATTAGAGCCAGGGTTGTTAAAAATCATGATGTTTATGAAATTTTTTGTAGATTAAGAAAAAAAACAATTATATCGTTTTTTTTTTGTTTTTCTATATTTTTTCCTTTTTTTTCACCGTTAATGGTACATTTTGATTTTGTTAACTAAAAAAAGTTAGAAAATTCTAAGTTATCCGTGATCTTTCATGAAAAAAATCAGGTTTGATTTAAATCAAAATTTTTATTTAAAAATCACTTGATTGAAATCATGATTTAAATCAATCAACCCTGATTAGAGCCATCGACGAAAACGTTAACTTGCACAAGTAGGAGGTTACTAATGGAATGAAACACTTCAAAGCTTAGTTACTGTGGATATTCTGTTTTTCTGTTTAACCAAAAGGTACCCAAAATTACGGACTTAAATTGCAAGTTAGAAACAGCAGAGGGTAGGGATTTCGGTTATTTTAGTATAGGACAATAAAATTCTTAACAATATTTAACTTTAGAAGTGTTGAAATCATTTCCAAATTTAATTAAGTTCCTATTTTTTTATATTATTATTTTCTCTCAATCAGAACACCCGCCACCTTATCTCTTCACCACCCTTGGTTGACTGGCTGAGAATGCTTAAGGCATTAAGTCTGCCTTTGTACCGTATTGTGTGCAAGAAGTTTAAATAAATAATTTAATTAGTTTATAACTAGTTTCCTTAGATACTAATTACCTTAAAGATAAAAATAACAAAAAGTCTTATAGACGTAATTTCTTATTTAGTTTGCGCAAAATAGTTTCTTGCACTTTATAACCTAGTTAAACACTTCATTGTTATTTTTGTGCCATAATTTTAACTTTCAATTTCTATCCATAGCACCCTTTTTTCAGCGTTTAGTGCTTTATGTGAATCTAGATGGATTCCTATAACCCAATCCAAGCACACAAATGTACAGGACGCATACCTAAAGCCTTACATATAGGCATTTTCTACCAATCATACTTTGGGTGACACAGAGATAAAAAAATATATATCACTAGCGACCCGCCCCGGCTTCGCACGGGTGCAATGCTGATACTAAAATATACTACAGAATGTCTTTATATACAACGTTCACAGCTTTTTTGTCATTATACAATACAAACATGTTTTCTTTAGACGTTACTCTTGAAAGAGCGATTGGATAAGTATTAATGCCGTATTGCTTAAAATCGCTACGTAAATAAGCCATTATTTCTCGTAAAAAGTAAAGAAAAAAGTAAATGGTCATTGTGGGTTATCCCTAAGAGATAGACATATACCATCGCGGACTTTTTTGTAGACCTTTTTAAGGTGTACAATACTGTAGTATTCAGCCAGCATTTGCAATGTAAGCGTGACACCACGTTAGAAACCTCTAAAATTATCAGTGATTCTCTACTATATTATGCATGTATTATACATTATAAACCTTTCTCTTGACTCATTCTATCTATTAAAAAAACCCGCATCAAAATCCGTTGAGTAGTTTTAAAGATCTGAGCATACATAGGGACAGACAGACAGCGGGGTAGTGATGTTTAGTAGCTACAATGCTGGTGTGATGACTTGGAAGCGTTTATGACAGATTAGTCAGACAAGACAACACAATACACAGGGAAGTGTGATGGCTATGGGAGAGACCTAGGACAATGGGAAAGTTTACTTTAGGGTGGCAAAAGGCTTCTCACCTGTTTCCTGTCATGCTTATAATATGTCAGATCTTTCTTTAAATCTGCTATAAAACAAATAATACTCTTAACTAAAGATTAAATAATCTATAATTTATGTAATAAATATTTTGGAACTTAATAGAGAAAAGAAAAAAAAAAATAGTAATCTATCATCAACCTTATTTTTTAAGGGGTTTTTAAGTGTTGGCAGTATTCAGTTCGATCTAGAGACACATAACTTTCCTCATCAGACTCAGATATCTTTACAGTCTGTTAACTTTAAATGAAACTCAAGCAATATTATGTTTACAAGAAATGATGAGCTTCAACCTCGAGGGAGCGAAGATAATCTCATCAAATGAAACAACTAATGAGAATATAAATGGCGTAATATATTGGTTGGGGACCGGGTGGACTGTAGTCTCGCGGCCCACATACTCCATCATATAAATCGAACCTTACTATTTATTATTTACCCAATATTTAGTCATTTACTACTATTAAGATCAAAGGATTTTTATTTCAAAATCATAGACCTAAACATGATCAATTTAAATTGGAAGCATTTTCTGTAGCTTTGATAACCTGGGGACTGACCCAGGGAGCCAATACGAGGGCGGCAGCTTGGTGGCGTTAGGAAACCGGCCAAGTAATACTCTGCTGTCTAGGGTAGCGCAACCTTTTATTCCACCTTAGTAAGAACAAATTTTCATAATGTTGTGTAATGATAAAAATGCCAAGACAGTTTTATAACTTGACTAATGTTTAAAAATCTTGGAAATAGATAATACGATTTTCGTTGAATTGAACGCATTTTTACTATAGCATTTTTTTCGAATGGTTGATTATCTCAAATTCTTAAAAATGTAGGGATTATAAAACATGATTATAAAGAAATGGCTTATTTAGGATGAAATCTATATTAATAGTTTCCTTTTCGTTCATTGCTTTTCTGGTCACTTGGTCTGTTACAGGCTCCAAGTGTAATCTTGTAGTATAAAGACTGAGGTGTCCGCAAAGAATCCCCGCAAATGCGTTGTGTTACGTGGGCGGGCAGATCGATTGGGTGAGCGGGAATGTTGGCGCTTGCGCGAACCCCATCTTATTTATCGACCGCCACATCTAACTGAACGCTTTTGGGGCAGGTTAGGCCTATGCTCTGGGGTCAAGGTCACGTGCCACACCACTGAAATATTACCTATAGTATGCAAAACTATGTACAATTGTTTTCATTAAATTCGATCTAATATTAAACGCGCATTGATAACGCTACATAATTGCAGTGAGAAAACGGGTTGATCAATGCCAGTTTATTATTCCTATGAGGAGAGGAATGTCCTGCAGTGGTCCACATTCCTTAAAAATATAGAAACGTTTTCAGAGTTGTAGCAGACCATTTTTGTTTTACAGGTCGTTAGATTATTCACAGCGAAGCTCTTTACAAGATGACTGAGATCGAGGGATCGGATGACGAATATGGAAGGTCCCTCGCTTTTAGGTTAATTTCGTTTATCTGAAGAGTTTCGTTCTAGTTAGATGGTCCAGCCTACGTTGTCAGGAGTTGGAATACAGCCTCCATATTTTTGACACATAGTATGATTTTTGAAGTTCAACATAACGTCAGTATATTTTACATCAGCTTTCAATTGCGTCAGCGCGCTGACGACGGCGACAAAAGGGATTCGTCTCTTATGAGGGGCAGAAGTGTTCAAACACTTTAATGGCTGTCATTAATTTCTTATTTATACGTAGGTACGTTTTCTTTTAATAATTGAAAACGTAAAATACATAATTATTATGTGTCTGTGTCACAGTTTTTGGATATGCAATAACTACAAGATAATTTGAAACCCAACGTTTGACACTTTTCGACAGCAATTGGTCAAGTGCGAAACTTAACTGCTACATTAGTTAACCGCAGGGACCGTTTCGGTTAGCCTTTTTGGGTTATTGCAAAAGGTTTTTAAAAAACCATTACGATGTGTTACATCGTAAACGGCTTATTTTATTTGAACCGAATACCTCTTTCATCCCAATCATACATTCTGAACTGACAACAAAAAGTTGTTGTTTGCGGATAACCCTTATCCCATGAACAAGTCAAACCCCTTTAAAAAACCCACGATGATCGGCTTAGTAAACCCTAGCTCACATCTTTTAAAGTTTTCAATGGGTTAGCCGTTCAATCGATTACCAGAATGATAAGGCTAACCCATTTAAAGTGTTATCGTTATAATTGGGGTTCATCGGGTCGCTTCATGGGGTTTCAAAGGTTGAACATGCATGATACGGTTCTCCATAAGGGTAGCCGAATGAACGCGTAACCTTTTTGAACGACATAACTTTTAAGCGGTGTTGTTCAGTCCCTGATTAATCGGTATATGGATCATGGATCATCGGATGGTAAAATAAAAAGTTTTAAATAATATACGATACCCAACAAGATGACTAGGTACCGAATACTAATCATAATCAGAACGGAACTTTTACTGCGTATGACCATGTTATATTGGTTTTACTGAATAATCTAAAGGGGTTCGAGTCAGTTCCGACTTTCAGAACTTTCACACTAATATAAATAATATTATGTTATACAAAGTTTTCTCTTCTTTTCAATTTGTATTTTAAACATGTTACAAACAAAGCAGGACCAATGCCAAGATCAGGAAAAATCGACGAAGCGTTGCCAGTACTACATGTTGCGTTACGTTGATTGTGTAAGTTACGTCGACAATTTACGAAGAAGAATAAGCGATGTTATCGTAAAGGACCTTAAGACTAAAAATATTTTTTATTTGTTAGTCCTGCATGAACTGACTCGTTTGGTTCACAGCAATAAAAAAAGATACAATATTTAAAATTTTAAAAATCTAGCGTGACGATAAAATCTTAAGTAGCAACGAGAAAAATTTGCAAGGTCTAAGAATGAATCTACAAACTGGTGCTACGGCATCGTCCAACGAAGCCAGGACAGCGATCCGGTCTTTAAAGGCTGATGATGAATTGATAACGATGACCTTTGACAAACGAAACCGTGTATTAATTTTGATAGCGGCACTTTTTTAAATTAAACAGGTGGAATTGAGATAAATGTCCTGAATAACAAATAATTGGTAAAGCTGGAATTGTTCCGACTGGACTCCCCAATATAACCACCTTATGTAAAATACCTATTTGCATACTCTTTCCAAGAAGAAAATTAATGGAAGAATGTGTGAGGAGAGTGCGCGTTGACCGCGCAACGAAGGCGACGCGCAGTGGCGGCGGTGGCGGGGTGGGCGCAGGCTTCCTTCGCCCGGGATTGATCGTAGCCGTACCTACTCTGCGTGTGAAGTCTCCGGTGTCGTCATGGAGACCGTATGCCTCTATCGCCGTCGTAGCGTCGCCATGGAACCGTGCTGATTCAATAGCTCAATTTTTAAATGCAAATATTATTCTTTCTCTGTATGATATAATGCACGTTCTTCATGCAAAGATTTATCTTAGCTGACTTTAAAAGAAAATTCATAACGTCGATTACTTCAAAATATTTTTCTAAGTTGGAATCGACTACGAAATTATAGAAAATATAAAATACAGCCGCAGCAGTCTTGTCTGTGATATCAATTTGTCTTCAATTCTTCATAGTTATACAGTTGGTCCCAACAACTGCAAAACTAGTTCACTGATGCCCGGCTCCCGGGTCGTCCAGGCTCGCAGTGATTGGTTTCTCAACCAACCTCTGCAAGCTACTTGGAAGGATTGCTGACGAAAAAAAACACAGGGCCCTGTGCCCGGAAAACCCTGACTCGAAACTGTGTCGATAGAGCTTAAATAAAAAATAAACAATACTGCCGTCTGCTTCCGAAATCGGCCGGACATAATCTCACAATGATCAACAAATGCAAATTCAACACAATGATTTGTTATCTAATAAAACTGCCACTAAAATTGTTTTTACACATCATCAGCAATTTGGTATTGCTGCAAAATATTCTTCATATTCAGCAAATATATATCTAGTATTTATTTAGTACATATTATATCGACGCCACTGTTACATCATGTCAATGTAAAGAAATTACAATAAAATTACAATGGGAAAATGATAAGAGAATCAGAAGAATTCCTCATATTTGCATGAAAGAAAACTAGAAGCGACTACATGGAATAATGTTGGCGCTAGTCAATACTTACTAATCAAAAGATTTTAAGACGCTGACAACAGGTAAACCCCGGTCACTGTCAGACTGCATACAAACGGAAGAGAAGCGCGATGACACAACGCTTGTAATTTATTGCAAAATATGAAGCAATTATCTATTTCCTCAAAAATTAGTTGAGTAATCGAAAATAAAAAACAAAAAACAACAATGTTCTGCACAAATTCTACATAGCAGTAAAAATGTATGGCTTCGCCGTTTCGCTACCATCGTGATGCGAATATTTAGTTTCTGAAGTAAGTAACAAAACAGCCAAGCCATACATTTTTACTGATATCGTGGCCCTGGCACACAGACAACAGAAGGAACACGGGTGGGTTTTAGTCAGTAAAAGTCTGACACGCCCTCCCGCTCCGCCCAGAGCGGGAGAAGTTATTTGATGATTTCCCACCAAAAAAAAAAAAAAAAAAAGGGTCGGTAGCCGTGTAGATTCAGAAGCTTGGCTCTACATGAGATCTGATATCTTTTTCACAGGGCAAACCTTATGTGGTCGTCTTGGCAACATTTTAGATGAAATGTGGTGGGATTTCAGTTCTTTTTGTAAGTTGCTAGGCAGTCTTTTTAGTGTTATTTCGGCTTTCTAGCACTCCAGGAAGTACCCTAACATTTTGAAGTCTCATACAAACTTCCACCCCCCTTTTTAGGGGATGGGGGGCGAAAGTTATAAGTTTATGAATTTTTTTGTTGGTTGTATACTAAACTTAGATTACATACCAAATTTCAGCTTTCTAGCACTTCAGGAAGCAGCCAAACATTTTGATGATCATCAGTGTGTCAGTGTATCAGTGAGTGTGTCAGTGACGAAATCGGTGTATTTTAGATATCAATAAAATCTAAAGTATTAGAGCTATTTAATTGAGACTTTGTATGTTTAATTAGTATATTATTGACATCATATCCTGATAATATGAACTATCTGGTACATGGGAAACCAACTCTATGAGGGTGCAAAAAAACGACGACACTTCGAGAAAAGGTAGGTAGTGCCCTTGCGCTTCGCTTGGCTCGTCTTGGCGGGGCACTACCGTGCCCCCAGATCACTTCATCGCGCGTTGCTCAAGACAAATTTTTACAATTTCTAGACAATTTTTTCGAGCTGTGGATTGTGGTATATCACCTGAAAGGTAATTTTGTTAGCTTTCAAATAATATCAAAAACATTTAAAATAATTAAATTTTCTACCTAAATTTAGAGAATTATTGCAATAGGTCGAAGTCTAAATGAATAGGAAGTAAAATGAAAGGATAAAATTTTTATTTACAATTTATGTTATTTACCTCTTAATATTTTATGTTACCCCCCCTGGCCCTAATGACTACCTGTACTACGGTTTTTCATTGACCGAATGAGTTTCCTGATGGAATCCTGTGGAATTTCCTGCCACTCTTCGACTAAAGCAGTTTTCAGGCTTCCATTGACGCCGGAGCTGGACATCTTCCTCGTACCCGCCTTTTCAGCTCGTGCCATATATGTTCAATAGGATTTAAGTCAGGGCTGAGGGCTGGCCAGTCTAGTGTTGGAATTCCGACTTCTACAAGGTACTGTCTAGTCACTGCAGCAGTGTGGCAGCGGGTTTTATCGTGCATTAGCAGGAAATCTTCGTCAATAAACCCGGCGTAGGGGAGCACATGGCCCAGCAGAATGTCGTTGATGTATCTTTCTGCGGTTAGCCCCCCCTCCCCGACAACCTCCACCAGGTACGAATATCAACTCCGTTTTTGCATCAATAGATATCCCCACCCACATCATACAGGACCCACCCCCGTAAGCCACTGTTTCCGCAAAACAGCATTGTGCGAATCGCCTCCCCAGGTCTCCTATAGACTCTGTGTCGACGGTCGCTACCATGCAGGCACATCGCTCGATTCATTCGCTCCATTGCTCGATATCCCAATCTAAGTGATCGCGAGCAAACTGAAGCCTGGCTTGTCTGTCGGTGGGCTGGAGACAATTTAGGTCCAGTGGCTGGCCTTTTCGGGCTCAAGTTCGCTTCTTTGAGTCTTAGCCTCACTGTCCACTCGCTGACTGCCCTCCCTCGAACTTCTCGGAGCTGCTGCTGGACGTCCACGCCGGTCAGTTGTCAATTTCGGAGAGAAGAGGTGACAATAAATCGGTCATCACTCACCGAAGTGCATCGCTGTCGCCCAGATCCAGGTCTCCGGACTAAGTTTCCAGTCTCCCTGAACCTCTTGTATACCTTTGAGACACAAGACTGGCTCAAATGAAGCTGTCGAGCGATAGTACGCTGAGACAATCCTTGCTGGATTAGGATGACGACTACGAAAAGAAAATGGAAACCACACCTATAGAAGCCGCTCAGGCTTCTATAGGTGTGGTTTCCATTTTCTTTTAGCTTCAGTATTCCCAGTGACGTGAAATATTGGACGGATGATCAATTTTCATAAACGCCCCCTTTTTATAGGGTTGCAGGACTACCAAACAATATGGTGTTTTGTTTTAAAAATTGAAGTTTTTTGTTTTACGTTCCATGACACAAGGTGAATAATCTTTGGTTATGATATTGAAAGAGGGCAAAGCTAACAAAATTGCCTTTCAAATGATATGCCACAATCCATAGTTAATTGCATAGAAGTTGTAAAATTTTGTTTCGAGCAGCGGACGATGAAGTGATTTCAGTTTATTTCTCGCGAGTGTAGATGTGGGCAGTGAAGACTGGTCGTTCTGGTGACTCTTTTGGGAGACCTATGTCCAGAAATGGACGTCTGGTGGCCGAGATGCTAACGATGATGGGTGAAATTTTAACATGATATTGCACAGCTAACTTCTCTAAACTGCTAACTCCGATTGTGACAAATAGAGAAACTGTTCATGTAACTAAACTAATAACTTAATAACTCATGCTCATAGTTTTTGTAAATAGTTTATCGGTGTTCTTCAATTTAGAATAAGTAGCGGATAAAGTAGTAACACAAAAAGATACTACCCAAAAATAACTGTCAATAAGAAACTATGTACTTTCAAACGATTTTTTATCGGTGAGTACCTAAATCAAAGGAATGGGCAAGTATATCAACAGGTTTGCACGTTATACTAGAGAAGTAAAGATGCTACTTTTTAAGGCCTACTGCCAGTCCTTTTACACGTGCAGCTTGTGTGTCAATTATACCCGGAGAATCTATGACATCCTCCGTGTGCAATACAATAATGCCTTCAGAGTAGACATGTGCAAAATAGCTCACTGAAAAGAAAAAGAGCGATTAGCTTTTTCACTCTAAAAAGCTATAGGTATATCACTCTTCTAGCTCACTAGCTCTTCTGAGCTCAGTGACACAGACGCCGATGGTTAGCTCATTTGACTCACGCCGCACGCACGTTGAAGGAGACGGCTCGGCTCGCTCAATAGTCTTCGGCTCGGCTCTTTGGACTCTTTGTTACTCACTAGCTCTTCCATAGATCAGTGACTCAGACGCCGACTGTTAGCTCATTTGACTCACGGCGCAAGCGCGTTGTGTTGTTGAATTAAATAATTATTATAATAAACTATTATTAAATAATAATAAATTATTATTATTATAACGCCAGTAAAAAAGCCAAAAATGTATGGGATTGACATAAGCTATCGAAATGGCACTTTTTGTCAAGCATTATCGCTAGTTTTCGATTCGACTTCCTTCAAAAAGTGCCACTTGGCTACGCATCTATATGGAAGTTATCGTTCGACGCTGTTGATTCGTTTCATGGAATCTAATGCTGATAACATTGTCTAGCTAATTTCTATTCGTTGACCTATGATCACGTGAGATTTCGATAGCTTATGTCAACCCCATACATCTAATCGAATGTTACTTTGTATAGGCCCTCAGGTTAGATTGAGATTCTGTGTCGGGTCGAATCAATTTGGAAAGAAAGGTTATCGTGCGATATAAAGTTTTCGAAACTGTTTCCAAAATGTGTAAGTCCCTACGTTACATTATCACATTTTAATTAAAACGCGGTGTCGTACCTACGCGTAAAATGGTGGAGACACACTCTAAAAGAGCTCAAAAAGAAAACAGAATAAAATTAAACTCAAGTGTTAAAAGGGGCAGATAGTGGGTAGTAAGTTTTCTGTTTAAGACACGTTATTTTTATAGGGAACCACCACTGTTTGACGAAATACCTCATCCATTAAAAATCAACATAAAAAAAAGTTTAAACTTTGTATGATTTATGCATTGGGCTCTTTACAGCAACTTTATATGGCTGACCTAATTATGTGATATTATAACTGTGGATGAAGATGAGATGATTATTTAATAGCTTCCTTGCAAAAAAAAATAACTAAACTAGCGCAATCAAGGAATTTCAATTAAAACAATTATTATGAATATTATGATGAACAAAGATTAGAGAAAAATAATATTACCTTGCATCTTCGATAGCCAGTACTGGCATATATGGTTCATTGAAGTGTTTGGCGCCGGTCAGCGCCGAGTTCTGACGCTCCGTGGCGATGTTACGTTAATGCTTACTCGAGAAAATTAATCACCTGTAACAAAAACAAAATCTGTGGTTAAATATTTTTTAATAAAGGTTCACTAGCTATAATTTATAAGCTTGCTCAACAAGTTTATCGCTTCTTAATTCGATTTGCTCCATGTTAACAAGAAATATGTGGAGATTCTCGACATATTTCTAGGAAAACCCAGAGCTTTTCCACTGGAAAAGCCCTGGGTATTTCTATAAGCAAGTGGTGTATTAACGTCATACAAACATCCATAGTAGCCAGAAGTTCGAAATTCTGACAACCTTAGAAATGCTGACGTTGCCTAGGAATTGGGCGGTGGAGGTCAGATGGCAGTCGCTCTGCTGTATAAAATAGTAATATTCTGCTGCATCTGGTTAGCTAGTTAGACTGAAAGCCGACCCTAACCTAGTTGGGACTAGGCTAGGCGGCTGATAAAATACTACTGAATATTTTTGCATCAGAATGAACGCATGCAATGGGCATGAAAATGGGCTAAAGTTTCTATAACTTGTGATAACTGATTTCAAAAACGTAGTCTCCAAATTTGCTTTTGCCGTATGTATACAAAAATTTTATTGACATTATAAACACCTATCGGAATACTATAAGCTTTGCGGGAATGGAACCGGACGCGCCTATTCGCTAACCAAAATTTTCGGTTGATTTGAATAAGGGCCATACCTTACTGGGTCGCCATGGCGGCGCGGCCAGGTTATAATGCCAACAAAATGTATGGTTGGCCCACCATAGAGCTGTTCCCGTGGACCGCAAAGCTTATAAAGTTATAATAGTTATAGTATTCCGCCTTGGCGTCCCAGTGAGATTCGGTCCTTACTGATTTCTTTCTAAGCGACGATAGACTCCCGAAAGTGAAATCTCACCTTCACAACTTAAAAACATTGGTACTGCTTTTGAATAGAAGATAAGGACAAGAGACCAGCTTAGTGCCTTCTCGTAACCTAATCTTGATAAAATTGTGATTGGCCTGTCATAAAAATAGATGCGAGTGTTTTATTGAGAGTTAGCTGGCGACTAATTAGTTTATTTCATTTAATGTTATATGCGAGCATTCATAAAGCAGTACCTACGCTAGCCGAGTCGTTCGCCGCGAACTCCGCGTACCTACTCCATCAGGTTAGCGGTTTTTTGACGAATTCCTTTGTGTAAGTGTTACGTTACCACTGTTACCAGGGACCTTAGACGGCTTACCGAAATCGGTTTGCCGTATAAGTTTTACGATAAGGTTTCTACAAAAGGGTTTAAAAAAAAAAACCGGCCAAGTGCGAGACGGACTCACGCACAAAGGGTTCCGTACCATTACCTATAAAAACCGGCCAAGTGCGAGTCGGACTCGCGCACGAAAGGTTCCGTACCATTATCTATAAAACTGCAAAAATCACGTTTGTTGTATGGGAGCCCCCTTAAATATTTATAT
This sequence comes from Tiliacea citrago, assembly GCA_963921375.1. Taxonomy (NCBI): domain Eukaryota; kingdom Metazoa; phylum Arthropoda; class Insecta; order Lepidoptera; family Noctuidae; genus Tiliacea; species Tiliacea citrago. The sequence continues at coordinate 15,755,149 of OY992786.1, read as the reverse complement.
TATTCTGTTTTCTAGTATTTGTTGTTATAGGGGCAACATAAACACATCATCTGTGAAAATTTCAACGGTCTAACTATCACGGTTCATGAGATACAGCCTGGTGACAGACGGACGGACAGACAGACAGACGGCGGAGCCTTAGTAATAGGGTTCCCGTTTTACCCTTTGGGTACGGAACCCTAAAAATGAAACTTTGGAAGTCAAGAAACTGCCGATCATTCGGGTTATCGTTTGGGAGTAGACCCCCTTATTCCATAAAACCCGTAAATGGAAAAAGGGTTCCCATATGAAAGAAAGAAAAATTGTTTATTCTGCACAAACAAGACACACTTTACAAAAATAAAAAACAAAATTAAAATTGACAAAAACACACTAATTGCTAAAAGCCTAGTATTCAAAACCATACAAGTTTGACAATGTTGTCCATTGCTTGATGTCAGTGTTAGGGCTTGTCAAGGTAGGCCAAAGACTATAAACATTACGAGTTACGACTGCGGTATGCAATCACTGTTTAGTAAACCCTTAGGTAGGTAGGGTATCTGCCTTCATACCATGAACGGATTAGTAACCCCAATCAAAAACCCCTCAAAAATTATAAAGAGTCTACAGTACCTCAAATTGCTTAGAATTATCCTCCGTTATATCGAAAATACTGCAGCATTAATTTTGAAATAAATTTAATAATATGGAAAAGTTGGGGATTAATGTTAAGTACTGTTTGTGGAATACACGATTCCATATAATATTAACGACAGAAAAAAAAATACGAAGGCACCTCCAAACCGTACAACAAACTGCTAGTTTTAAAAAAATACTTAATTAGATCATGAAACTTTGCATAACAACTGAACTAAATATAAAGCAGATACTATGTTTATTTTTTACATTACCATTATTTTCACCATAAAAAGAAATTACCTAAACTATCGGCGCTTTGGAGCCTTCTCCCTGCCGCTCTGTGTCGCTTGCTCGCATGACCGCGAGTAGTAGTGTGCGAACGAGATAAAGATTGAGGTGGCGCTGACGTATTATGGACGCTTTACGTTACGTTTACTTCGCACGTTCGTGCTAGGCTTACGATGGGCCTAGTGCTAGTTTTTATACCTATTCGATCGCATAAACTGCAATTTTTCTGACACTTATGCAGAGCCGTCTAGTGACAATATTGGGAAACACAATTATTCTATACAAATTGTCGTAACACTAGAGCCTAGTTGACTAGGCCTTCAGGTCGCAGCATCATTGCGAGTGCATGTATCGCTTACGAACGTAGCGTCGGAACTTGTTCACCACACGTGATTTTAGTGGCAAGCAGGGACCGTACAACCCCGGTTAAGGGTTAAGCCTTTCGAAAGGGTAACCCATTCAATGGGTTACCTTTATCATGATGTAACCCATTGAATGGGTTTTATAGTAGAAACCCAGTGAAAGGGTTACATGATAACCCATTCAATGGGTTTTATACTTGAAACACAGTTAAAGGGTTACATGATAACCGATTCAATGGGTTCTATACCTACTTAAAACCCAGTGACATAAAAAACCATAATATTATGTAATTTCGATATCCGCCCAGCACGCGTAGCATGACCAATTCTATCTCTGTTCTACCAAGAATAGACAAAGTTTTTGATGTGAATCATTCAACAGCCGCACGTAAAACCGATTGCTGGCGGGGCGACGCATGCCACGTGGCGACGCGTCGCTACTATATACAGTCATCTGTAGTAAGTGTGTAAATAATTTCGATGTTTCACATCTGCCAGGCGTCCCGTGACGGCTCAATTTTTTCTATCCAAGTCGACATCTCTTCCCGAGCACAGGGAGATAATTATTACGTTCCGTTCTCGAAAAAAAAAATGTGTCAAACGTCAAGTTTTTGATTAATAAAAACCAGCGAATTATTTTTTTATTAAAAAAAAACAAATATCTCGAAAACGGTGCGTCCTAGGCAAAAAATGACAGAAATTTAGCCCCCTGTGTCACCCCCGTGCAAGCAGCATCCCAACATGAATAAAAAAATACAGTTTTTTTTTCGCTGATTTTTTACGTCATCTTATGAATGGTTTTCGACTAAAACAACAGCTTTACCACCATTTTTCCGTTTTTTTTTGTTTTCTTTGCTGCTCATGGTGCCCCTAAACATACACTCCAACTCCTACAACTCCGCCCCGAAGACGGCCCACTGAGCAGATTGTTCAGTGAGAAGAAGTTTGGTTGGTGAAAATATTGAATTGAGTTTTCAAAATCAGTAAAGATTCTTGTCTAGGTCTAATTTGATGTAGACTATGTACACTTGTCGAGTAGAAATGTTTTTACCCCAAGTGTCAAATCTAAACTTCAAAAGCTGGGACCATTTTAGAAAAACCCTATCGAAAACCCTTTCAATGGAAGGGTTTTCGATAGGGTTTATCAAAGCAGTTAATCAAAAACCCCATATGGTGTGGGTAATTTTGAATGGCTTAAACTAAGCCGTTCAAAAGGTTCACACACACCGTATGGGTTTTTATCGAAAACCCTTTCAACGGGTTACCCATATTGTATGGGTTTTTGATTTACCGCTTAGAAAAAGGCTATCGAAAACCCTTTCAATGGGTAACCAAAATGGTCCCTGGTGGCAAGGTCCAAAAAACCGCCTAAATGCGATTCAGACTCCTTGGGAGGAAAAATAATTTTATATTTTCAAAGTAGAACTTTTATTGTTTAGGGGGCCGCATAAACACGTTAGTTCTACCTGATTTTTAAAGAACTATGCTAGATAGTGTTTTTTGTTCCTGTAAAAGGTACGTATAAGGTCCATTATCTCTAATTATTCCACATTTCTCGCTTTGCAAACTTCAGAATTAAGGGGGGAGTAGTTTTTTTTACATGGATTTTTCATCATTAACTTTAAAACTATGTGACACAAATATTTTTTATTAGCTTGTTGCCCACCGTCTTCAGCATAGATTTCATAAAAATCCGACATTGGGGCTCGAAGTTTGTTAGGTTAAAGATTGGGTACATGATATGATGAACTTGGTATGTATCAGATTATTTTGGCTTTAAAGAAGATGTAGTGACAAAAATTGAAAAGAGTAGGTATACTTAAATAGTTCGGTCATGTTGAGAGGATGAGTGAAAGGCGACTAACAAAAGGTATTTACAAAGCAGAGGTGACTGGAAACGCTGGGACCCCGACGCTCTAGGAAGACATAAAGTGTAGGTCACTTTATGTCCTCCTAGGGCGTCGGGGTCCCAGCGTCCGATCCATTGGTGATGTTTTTCAAAAAGGTCAGCTGCGTAGTAATCGTAACCAGCGTGGGTGTATGACCAGATGTATGAACGTAGGCGAAGCAAAAGTAATATGTAAGGAGGGTAACAAGTGGCGATGGCGTTCTATAGTTTCTGCCTACCCCCATGGGAAGAAGGCGTGACTTTATGTATAAAGGTCTTTGGTTTTCCTACAAAATCGTGAATTTTTTTAGGTTATTTTTTGAATTTGTTAATATCTCTATCCAAGATATCTTGATCGTATTTTTCTTAAAAACATGGTCTATTATTGTGAAATAATTTATTCCTAAATTAAAAAATGCTTTTTAGTAATAGCTACTATTTTGCACTATAGTGTGTTCACTTTCATCATATTATGATTCTGCCAAAGCGTCCATTTTAGGCCCCCAGTTTGATTGAAAACCATCCAAAGGTTGTCTGTAAAAGATCGCTTTTAGCGATAAGACCGCCCATTGTGTCACCCTGTGTAAAATTTCAACATTTATATCTGTAACTTTTATGGTGTACATAATAAAGAGTATTCTATTCTATTCTATTGAACCAGAGTGGCCTTAAAGTGATTAAATAATTATTCAATAGATCATGGTAGCGTATTATTTAGCAGTCTATATTCTGCAGAGTGCCAGTTGATTAAAAATCTGTTGTTTTTGTTTTCTATGATACTAAAAAGGCTTGTCTAGCGAATTACGACTACTATGGTTCTCATGGCCTTTATTAAACAGATTGGAACAACTTTACCTACCAAATATCTTTTCTAGGATTGTAATTTGTTTTGTTTTGAGAAGCCTGATTGATTCTAATGTTCATATTTTGTAATGGAAACTATAAGAATAATTTATTTGCAGAAAACAGAAAATATCTCTAAGCAGTGATATTTTTTTTTTTTTGAAATCTACCAACCCTGAGTCCTTTATATGAATACTTTCCAACTTAAGGCTCTTACAACACACACGCGATATCGCGGGCGCGACATGCACCGACAAAGGAATTGTCTTTGTCGGTGCCTGTCGCGCCCGCGATATCGCGTGAGTGTGTAAGAGCCTTTAAACATTCAGAATTACTTGTATGTAAAGGGTTTTTCAAAAATCAACCACTAATAGTGTAGAAAGAGTAAAAGCTCCCACAGACAGGCGCGACGCGACATTTGTAGCACATGTTCTATATAACTTCATGGAAAGTGTCGCGCTGTGCGTCGCGCTGCCTATAGCGCCCGCGATATCGCGCCAGTCTGCACGAGCCTTAACCAAGTTAACAACTAGAATTTTTTAGAGGAGAATTAATGGTGGCAATGCTACCAGTCTTATAAGCACGTTTCCGGATGACAGTGATGTGGAAAAGTACTTCGAAGCCTAAGTGTCCTTTAGTTTTTGTATTTATTTGTATAATTTGTTAGTTATTTATTTAATTTAGAACCTAGTGTAAAAAGTGAGTTGGGTAAAAATTATTGTAATGTTATAATCAGAGATCGGAATAGGTAGAGTATATTTACCTAAACTTCGAGAGTAAGTAACATAGAGAGGATAATACCTATTCTAAAATCCCGGAATGATGATAATGACATTTTAATCCCGAGATTTATTGGACTTTATATAATACCAGCTCTTGCCCGCGGCTTCGCCCGCGTGGATGTCGGAAAATATCTCACGGGAACGCACTACCGGGATTAAAAGTACCATAAGTGTTAATCCAGATTATAAAATATGTGTGCCAAATTTCATCTAAATCCGTTTAGCCGTTTTTGCGCCAATCCGAAACATCTCTAAAATTGACTACTGAAAACCCTGTTAGACTACCTTTATTTCCTATATTAAATAAAAATACCGAGTTTCAAACAAATCTAACATATAGATGTATTAATTATTATAATTCTGTGAATACATATATGTGAAAGTCACGAATCATATTTTGATCAAGATACAAACTGACACTGACTGGCAAACTGCAAAAAACGTAAGAAAAATATGAATTTCGCAGGTTACAGCTGTGGTATATATGTGTATCCACCTTAAGTAGATATTAGATAAATTAAAACTTGTGCTTTTAATACTAATATATTGTATAAATATTTAGTTATTCTAAGCCAGGCGGTTCTATATGTTTTGTTACAAAACTAAACACAATAACCAACCAACTTTTAAAGAATTTATTTTCCATGCGTAAAATACAGCACTTTTATTTAGCTAATAGGTTCTATCTATGTTATTGGGATTGGTTTACGCACTTAGTCGTTAGTTGCTGATCATGCCAACCAGCCCACCTCTCTCCCTCCTAAAGTAGATCATCTGCAAAAGATCTGGGTGACCCTAGAGTTTATATTCTAATTTGGGTGATGCCTGTGCATTCAAAGAGCACATGCACAATGGATTCCTCAGCCTCCATGCATGCTCTGCACAGAAGACTGTGCACTATGCCTATTGTGTTTAAATGTTTGTTTTTTGAGCAGTGTTCCATGATAGTCCCCACTACCATGAGCCTGTATATAGATCCCTGTCCAGGCGTAAAAAGCACCTGGACACCCTGTTATCCAAGGATGGCAAGGCTTCTTTGGACTGCCTGCAGCATAGTGTCGAAGTCCACCATTACCAGCCAGTTAAGTACACACAAGCGGTCCTCCGCTTATGTGTGGGTAAACTCCTGTAGCCATCTGCATATAGGGTTACCATATGGAAAATTGAAATGTCCTGACAAAAAGCCTGATTTCCATAGAAAAGTCCTGAGATGTTGTCGCAAACATAATTAACAATCAGATGAGACAAAAAGACTATCTAAAAACTATATACATATAAATATAGATACTATCCAAAGAAGATTACTTATATTTTTAATGTAGGTACTGTATTTTAATAAATAAACTCAAAATCCTGAGATTTCCTAAATCCGGCTGCAATCCTGTCAGGAGCCTGAAAACCCTGTGGTCTCAGAAGAAATCCTGAGATATGGTAACCCTATCTGCATAGCTGATTGAAGGGGATGGGCATAAATAAATGATTATGATGACAATGGTCAGAAAGTCATCTTAGGGGCAGCTTTTTATTATATTATATTTCAGTATACTCTACAATGAAGGAAAACAATGTGAGACAAGCTAGGCCTTTATTTAATAATAGGTCTGAAATAGCCAATGAAGATTGTTTGCAGATGTTTACAAATGCAGCTATATAATTTGAACCGTGAATTAATTTTGGCTTTTCTTCCTATTTATATTATTTTGTAAGGGAAAGAGATACAATAGAAGAAACAAATATCAAGTGTAACAAACAATAGCCTTCATTAATTATAATTATATCTCGCTGCTGGGCTAGCTGTAACAGCAAATATCTAGTTTCTAGTACATTTATTTAATTTTTTATCAATGATTATGGCAATGACATGGGAGCTAATGACTATCATAGAGACACAAAAGATTCGTGAAATATCAATAGAAAAAACTGTAAATAAGGTTACTTTATCAATTTAAAATAAGATATTTAATGTGATAAATATCTTAGACATCAACATTATCTTTACACAATAGCATTCTCTACAAGAATTACACAAAACGTTGCTTCTGTCATTGAATAAGTTGGTGATTGTTAGGGGAACAAAAAATAACCTAGCAAATATTGTGATCGAGGCTAAAAGGAGACCTTGAAAGAGCTGAGTTGATGAAACAATGATAAAAAAATTGTTTTGGACATCGAAATGGTCTAAAATGTGTCCAAAAGGTTCACTTTTTGCAATTAAACAATCAGTAACTACTTGCATACAATGACGTCATTGCATTGACAGTCAATACACCACAGTAAACAATAAAAACTTATATTATCTTAACTAATCTTATAAGAATGATTTGAAAAGTAATGAAAGGGTTGCATTGTTTATGTTTACTTACAGATCTTTGAGAATAAAAATAAATCCTCCAACTCTAACAGGGGTAACCGCGATTCGTAGTTGACAGCGAAACTGCGAATCCTAAATAACATGGCGGCATCTCGTCGCAGCCGGTGTATGTACGTTTTCACTCATTTCAGACGTATTACACTTGATAATATTACTCACAGCATCAAACACTTTTTGAGTTAAAAACACGTCTCAGTACAGAAACAAAATATGTAAGTTTATATCACACACTAAAAGCAAAATGACGTAACATTCTCAACCTTCACGGTCGCACAGTAGGTATAGATGGTAGTAAAAGAAATGATGATAATTCTAAACATTATTAATTGGCATGGTTCTTTTAGCACTGCTCTTAAAAAAGTCACTATTTACAAACGATTCATTCCAATGCAGAGTTCCTGTGTGTTTGGAAAATAAAAATCAAACGCGATAGATTATTATGCCTAAGAACAAACGTGACACGCAGTCAAGTCAAGCAAGCTCGCTACTCTTTATTTTTTTATGTCAGTGATACCCACTAACAAATAGTAAGAATCTACCAGGACGATAAAACGATGTTTTATCGTTTATAAAGCTGTCTAATAATATGTTTGATTGAAAAATTAGAAGGAGACGTTCACGAAATGTATGGGGCTTGGTACTAAAATAATTGAAAATTTAAACAGCGTTATGTCATAGGCTGAAAGAGGGTAATTATATTGCATAGAAATTAATAAATAAACACTATGTGCGGTTTGTTTGTATTGATACACTTTTCACTTTTTCAATAAAACGGGCGCCTGAAAAAATCTATAATAGAGTAGCATAAAAAATAAGCTTTATAATAAGGTACATCGATTACTTGGCGGGAAACTGAAGCGTCATGTTAGCAGTTTTGTTTTATGTTCTAAAATTTGTGTTTAGCCGATTAAAGTGTAATAGTGGTGGATTATTAACCATCAAGTGTTCGTGAACCTGCATTAGTGTAGGCAAATGAAACAAAACAGTGTAACATCACTTTAAGTTTTCTCAAGAAGTCCGCGCGAGGTTTCAGTAAATTGCCACGTCTTTACTTAAACTCAAGGGGAGCGGGCGGGATATCATCTATCATCTTTATCACGCATTGAATGGAGTTCATTTCATACTTTGTACTTGTTACCTAATTTTACATGACACTGGCTAAATGCACAAACCGTGCGAAGCCAAAAAGAAAAAAAATAAAAAGGTACATCACATTAGCGTTTAAAAATCTTCGGAATATTATACCACTTTTGACCTCTCCTTTAGCTGAGTAGCTTCTCCTCAAGTGAACCCGCAGCTGCCCGCGAAATTCAAATTTTCTTACGTTTTTTGCAATTTGCAGGTCAGTGTCAGGTTGTATCTTGATTCTTGATCAAGATTCGCGGCTTTATCAGAAATTCACAGAATTATTATCATGAGAATCATTAATATCTCTCTAAGAATTTGTTCCCCAATGTCATGATTGGGTTACCCTTGTTTCATCAAAAATAAATTGACAAATCACTTCCCAAACAATTTTCCGCATAATTATGCCAAATTATTAAAAAAAACTCTTCACAAATAATTGTAAAGCAAAATGCTCTAAGCGCAAACCTAATGTTTGGCAAGTGAAACAATAACTTATTTACCACCTAGTAGGTACTTAAACCAATTTTTATGTAGTCAAATATTTCAGTTGAAATAACACATTTTACATAATCTAGTCGTTTCTGGCCCTCGCTGGCCGCTGCCGCGACAGCACTGCTCGCTTTGCTCGCTTGGCTCGTGAGTAGGAAGTCACAGTTTTAACATAACCTAACCTAACCATTTTTTTATATATATCCTTAAATAACCTAATATCTTAGTAACCATAAAGACTTGTTTCAGACAAATTCAAGTGTATTTTAGGACAGCTTATTGTCTAAATATTGTTTGCTGTAATAAATCATTTGATTAAAGACCAAATGCCTTGACATTATCCTTGGTAATATTGTGCCAAGCAAAAAGGAGAGGTCAAAAGTGGTATAATATTCCGAAGATTTTTAAACGCTAATGTGATGTACAACCTTATTAGAAAGATTATTTATTATGCTACTCGATTATAGATAAATCTGATTTTTTCAGGCGCCCGTTTTTGTGAAAACGTGAAGTGTGTCAATACAAACAAAACGCACAAAGTCTTTATTTATTAATTTCTATGCAATATAATTATTTTAAATGTGGCTAAAGTTTCTGTTTCTATTAAATACTTTGAGATTTTATTATAATTTTAGCTGCAGCTCCATGAAATGAAGACAAAAAATATTGATTATCATGACAATGCAATAACAAAACGTGTCGATAAAAAGTCAAAGCTGTAAATCTCAAGCCGAGTCCTGCGGGGCGAGCACGGCCTACTGTAACATGACTTGAGTCACACAGTTTGAGCGATAAAACTGTTTTGTCATAAAATACTAAAATTGACATTACATAATTTATCATGTCTTGTCACAAATGTCTTGGCCCGCTGCTGACTGACGTCTGACATTGTCATTGTCACATCATTTGCCACAGGGCTGCCATCCCTAAAATATAAATAATGTTTGTAGTTAGTGATGCAAACATTTTATTTTTCAACACTCAAAAAAACGGGTGGATGTAAAAAAAAAAAAGAAATGCCCAAAGACAACAAAATAATTACCCTCCTATATAGGTCTATAGGTATATAGGTCCTTTATAGGTGAAGGCTGTTTTTCAATTCAGTTTCAATTTTTAGATTTTCAATTATTTTAGTACCAAGCCCCATTCACATCGTGGACGTCTATGGAGCGTACTAAAATCATTCCAAATATTGCATTGGTAAATAGGTTGCTATTTGTTTGGGTAGTGAACTTTTGTCAAAATCTTTTCGGCAAAACGGCCGCGGCAGGATTCCGTCATGATTTCATGAAAAAGTTTTGATGTGAAACATCTATAGGCGCACGTAAAACCGATTGCTGGCGGGGCGACGCATACCGCGTGGCGATCGGCCACTATACACTTCAGTCTCTAAGTAGTAGTGTCTGTAGTGCGATGTTTCATATTCGCCAGTCGTCCCGTGACGGCCAATTTTTTTGAATGGAACAAATTTCTCAGAATAATGCGTTGTTACTTGTTCAGACAGAGTCGTAGGCAGTGGCGGTTTCACTTGACAGTAATTTGTACCACAGAGACAGAGCAGCATTTGTCTGAAATCTTGTCAGGTACCAGTGGAGGCAACGGAGGCAACACTCTAAATACCTAAGTGAAGATGACTGTGCTCGGACTCTCTCTTTCTGAATACATACATAAGATAAAGAAAACGCATACCACTGTTTCGTTCTTAGGTATGTATTCAGAATGAGAGAGTCCGACAACAGTCGTCTTGTCATAGGTGGCAGCTTGGCATTGGCATTTGGCAGCACAATAATCAACAGTAGGTACCTAATTGTCCGTCGACAAACCGCCACATTTTGTTTGTTTACTTTAATTTGTGTCGATCACAAATTAAACGAAAACTAGATAAATATGTATGTGACTTGGAGTGTAATCCACTATCAAAAGTCTAGCTAAGAACAAAAGTCTACCACTGCTAAAAAAAACAGCTATATTGGAAAAGAAAGCCAATAAATTATGAATGTTTTATCATTTATTTATAGGTTGTTTTGTGTTTGTTGACTTGTAAGTTCTTTTTCTGTTGAAGACTGGAAGCGTACGATTGAAATAACTGATCAGAGTTGAAAACCAACTCGAGGATGATCATCCTGACTGGAAATCATCGAAGCATCTAACCTGATCTAATGAGATCATACAAAACACTTACCTTAATTAATAATAATTAATTAATACCTTTACTTTAATTTACATAGTATCACATCACAAGTGCCTGTAGGTAAAGAAAACAGACTTAATTATCTTAGGAGCATCACCTGTATACGAATTTCTCTCATACAAGTCTTCAAGTTTCAATCGGATAGCTATGTAGCACATAGTCTCGACGAAATATCGGGTCAGTGAATACAAACGGGGCTCTATGAAAATTTCACCAAAAACGAATTCCCTAATCCAGCCTTCGGGACCCGGAGGGATGTGGGAGAAGTAGGGTGGGGGAACACCATGGGACACCTTAAGGGCATTGACCTTGACCGCAGGGTCATTGACCTTGAGGTCAAGGTCAAATTTCAAAAAGCCAAGATCAGCGATTTTCCTAAAATCACTGACCTTGACCTCAGGGTCATTAACCTTGCGGTCAAGGTCAATATCCGCGATTCTCAGGAGCACTAACAGGTCAACATGCTTGATTTGTGACCTTGAGGTCAAGGTCGCACTTGCATCCTAAATTTTCCTAGTACAGTAATATTGCATTTTATACCGGTCCCTACGACATCATTTTTACGACAAACGGCTGATCGGAGAAAAAACACCGGACACTTTTAGCCTTCTATTTAGGTGCTATATACGATAGAATTACAAAACCATCGATTTGAGAAAAACAAAAAAAAAAAAAACAAAAACATTCATATCCCCGAAGCCTAAAAGGACGATATCGTCTTTACGACAAATGGCTGGTCGGAGACATAAAACCGGCCAAGTGCGAGTCGGAGCCTGCAGAACATCACCAATTTGGTCACTATATGTCCCCCTAGGGCATCCCCTCCCGGCGCGGCGTTTCCACTCACCTCTGCTTTATAAATAACGGGTGATTTTTTTACTGGTGTCTTTTTGGCAATACTGTTTTGGCCAGATCACGCGTGAATCGTGTCTAAGACACAATTCGGGGACTTCTTGGCGGGAAAGTGAAGCGTCATGTTAGCAGTTTTGTTTTATTTTCTAAAATTTGTGTTTAGCCGAATATTAATGTGTAATAGTGGTGGATTATTAACCATTAAGTGTTCGTGAACCTGCATTAATGTAGGCAAATGAAACAAAACAGTGCAACATCACTTTTAAGTTCTCTCAAGAAGTCCGCGCGAGGTTTCAGTAAAGTGCCGCGTCTTTACTTAAACTCAAGGGGAGCGGGGCGGGATATCATCAATCATCTCTATCATGCATTGAGTGGAGTTCATTTCATAATTATATAAATAACTTTGTACTTGTTACCTAATTTTACATGACACTGGCTAAATGCACAAACCGTGCGAAGCCAAAAAGAAAAAAGAAAAAAAAAGACACGATTCACGCGATTCGGTGTCTTGTGTCATTGTCAAACTTGTTCAGTTTGGTCTATAATTTAACCATGAATCGACTTACGAACGAACAACGCTTGCAAATTATTGAATTTTACTATCAAAATGCATGCTCGGTTAAGAGAGTGCATCGCGCACTTCTTCCAATTTATGGGCAGTTTGGTCGGCCTACTGAGGCCTGTGACTAAATTTCGAACCCAGTTTACATTATTGGATATTAAACCACGAACACGCATACGTAGAGTGAGGACCGAAGAAAATATAGAAGCGGCTGTATCCGCCAGTGTTAGTGATGACCGTGAAATGTCGATTCGCCGCCGTTCGCAGCAATTGGGCCTCTGTTACTCCACTACGTGGAAAATTTTGCGAAAGGATTTGGGTGTAAAACCTTACAAGATACAGCTGGTGCAAGAATTGAAGCCACACGACCTCCCACAACGTCTAACATTTGGTGAATGGGTATTGGCAAAGTTGGAGGAAGATCCACTTTTTTATCGAAAAATTGTGTTCAGCGACCAAGCTCATTTCTGGTTGAATGGATATGTCAATAAGCATAATTGCCGCATCTGGAGTGAAGACCAGCCAGAAGCATTGCAAGAGCTACCACTGCATCCCGAAAAATGTACTGTTTGGTGTGGATTATGGGCCGGTGGCATCATCGGGCCGTACTTTTTCAAAGACGACAATGGCCGAAACGTTACTGTGAATGGCGAGCGCTACCGTGTGATGATTGGCTATTTTTTTTTGCCCAAAATGGAAGAATTGGACATGCCTTTTTTTTTTTTTTTTTGGGTGGGAAATCATCAAATAACTTCTCCCGCTCTGGGCGGAGCGGGAGAAGTTATTTGATGATTTCCTGTCAGAGAGTGTCAGACTTTTACTGACTAAAACCCACCCGTGTTCCTTCCGTTGCCTGTGTGCCAGGGCCACGATATCCCTTTCGGACAGACTCACAACCCCGGCAGGCATTGGTCCTAACGGACCCCGTCAGTTTGTGCTGACATCTCTTTGAGGCGCGCGTGGAACACAACGCGCCGTCGACCCGGGCCTGGTCCTTATCGGACGGCGAGCTACCCATCGCTCACCGTCCGCAGGCCCGCGCCTACGGTGGCCGGAAATCGGCTTGCGACTCCCGACGCCCGGGGCGTCTCCTGCGGCGACTTGGGGCGCGAGGGTGCGAACCTTGTCTCACCCTCACGCGTTCCGCCTCCTCCTTCGCTAGCATAACTGCTTCGCAGAAGGAGGTGACGGCCTCCCATGCACTCTCGCTCCAAACCATGGCCTGAACCAGGGCCGGACGCGAGAGATCGCCGCCGCCGATCGCCTCCGTGAGGACACGGCGGTGCTCCGCCCAAGCTGGGCAGACCTCCACCGTATGCTCCACCGTGTCCTACGGGCGATCCACACAGTGGTGACACCCGGGCGTTTCCTCCCGCTTAATCCTAAACAGGAACCTCCCGAAACATCCATGTCCGGTGAGGACCTGCGTCAGGCGGAAGGTGAGGACGCCGTGGCGCCTCTCTAGCCACTCCTCAAAGAGGGGACTTATCGCCACAATCGTGGCGTGCCCAGCGCTGGGTTGTCGCCATGAGATCCCTCCGGAGCTCCGTCCGCTGTGCCGCAATTTCTTGCGGCAGCGGAGTTATGCCCCGGAGTTTCGCCTCTTCGCGCCACACCCAAATGTGCGCGAGGACTTTCGCCTCCAGATCCCATGGCGGCAGTCCGGCAAGGAGGCTCGCCGCCTCACGGGAGACCGTGCGGTATCCCCGTACCATCCTGATGGCCATGACCCTTTGGGACGCGTTCAACCGCTGCGCTGGTCGCAGCCTCAGAGAACGCGCCCACACCGGTGCCCCGTAAAGGGCCATGGACCGCACGATCCCCGCGTAGAGCCTCCGGCAGGAGGCGTTTGGACCCCCCAGATTGGGCAGAAGCCGCTTCAAGGCAGCCCCGGCCCGCTCCAGTCTGGGAGCCAAACGTCGGAAGTGCTCGACGAAGTTCCACCGGCTGTCGAGGACGAGTCCCAGGTACTTCATCGTCGACTCGACGCCGATGTGAACCCCTCCCGCCGTTATCTGGGAACCCGACAGTGGCGCGTTCCGAGGACCATAAAAACACATGGCCTCGGACTTGTGCAATGCCACCTCGAGTCCCAATTGCCGGATCCTATCGACGATTGTCGCAACCCCACGTGCCGCCAGTTCGGCCGCTGCCTGATGCGAACTCCCTTGTGCCAGGACTAGCGTGTCGTCAGCGTAGTAGACTACGCTGACGCCACCAGGGAGGTCGGCGCGCAGCACCCAGTCGTACCCGATGTCCCACAGATGCGGCCCCAGGACCGATCCCTGTGGGACACCGCACGACATCTCTCGCCGGTTCCACTCTCCGTGGTGACCGGGGTAGATGACGGCCCTGTCCGTCAAATAGGCCTCGACCACACGACAGAGGTAGGTCGGCATCCGGTGATACCGAAGTGCCTCCCTAATGCAACTCCAGGGCAAGGTATTGAAGGCATTGGCGATGTCAAGAGACACCGCCAAGACGACCCCACCCCGGGCAACAGCACCCCCGTCGTGAGGGCTCGAACGCGCATGATGGCATCCACCGTAGAGCGCCCCTTACGGAAACCAAACTGGCTCTCCGCCAAATCCGGCCCCACCCGCACCAGCCGCCCGACAAGGCGGTCCGCAATTACTCTTTCAAAGAGCTTGCCCACCTCGTCGAGCAGCACGATGGGCCGGTAAGCGGACGGAGAGTCCGCCGGGCGCCCCGGTTTCTTTATGAGGACCAGTTTCCCCGTCTTCCAACGAAGTGGAAACTGGCCCCTCTCCAAGCATGCGCTTAGGAGCCCCCTTAGTCGAGGCCCGAGACCCTCTAAAGCCAGAACCCAGGCTTTTCCAGGCAAGCCATCGGGTCCTGGGGCGGCATTCTTGGCATTCAGCCTACGTACCGCCACTCTCAGATCTACCTCGGTCACCTCTGGAGCATCGTCGTCGTCAGTGTGGTCCGCATCTGGCACCGCAGGAGGCGGAGCCATGGGCGGGGGAGTATGTTCCCCCCGCGAAGGGAACAGAGCGCTCACCACGTCCTCCACGAGCTGGGGCCGGAGACTCTGCGTCAGCGGGGGAGCCCATGGGCGGAGTTTATCTCGCACCCATTTGTAGGAGCGTCCCCACGGGTCTCTGTTGAGAGTCTCCAGCGTCTCCTCGCGGGCCAGTCCTCTGGCCCGCTGGATCTCTGCTCGGAGGGCAGTCTTCGCTGCTCTGTACCCCTCGTATAGCTCCGCCTGAATGGCTTCCGTATCCGGAGGGCGGATACGGAGCCTGCGGTGCCTGGAGTACCGGTGGCGCGCAGCAACGCAAGCCTCGCTTAAAGCGGTCAGCTCACGCGACCACCAGTACACTTGGCGCCGGGCACGTCCGGGCTGGACCCGGGGCATTGCCACGTCACATATTTCGGACATGGCCTCCCGGAACCACTCCGCCTCGTCATTGATGTCGGCAGGCCTGTTCGGTGATGACACCCAGGCCTGCACGATCGTGGCTTCCAGGAGGAGCTCCCGGTCCAGCTGCTTTAGCGCCCACCGCGGACCACTCGGGGTCTGTCGGACCGGCGCGCCCGAGGTCTGGACGGAGACGTCAAACCGAATGTACCGGTGATCGGAATAGGTCTCCACCCCCTCCATGACGCCAGACGATGACACGCGGTGACAGAGCGGGGCTGGCGAACGAGATGTCCACCACTGATTCACCCCGCATCCGCACACACGTGGGGACAGAACCCCGGTTTAGGACGACCAGGCCTGTCTCCAGAGCCCAGTCCTCCACCATCCTGCCCCGTGTGTCCGTATACCGGGAACCCCAAGCCACGTTCTTGGCATTGAAGTCCCCGAGGACGATCACTGGGAGGGGATGGTTCCCGACGACGACGATTCTTAACTCCTCAAGGGAGTTGTGGAACTCGGCGAGAGTTCGGTTCGGGGAGAAGTATACTCCCACCACGACAATCTCCCCGAACCGTGCTGCCACGCAACCCCCTCCCCTCTTGACGGCCTCAAGGGACGGGGTACCGGCGGCGGCCGACGAAATAATGGTCACTGAGCCGCTCAGGTCCTCCACCCAGTCGTCCCTGGGCGGGACAAAGTACGGCTCAGCGACCACGGCGATGTTAATCGACCACTGCGCCATGCTCAAGCAAGCCGGAGCAAGAGATCCTGAGCGGCGGCGCAGTGGTTGATGTTCGCCTGGAGGAGGCGTAATGGGGCCATTTATTGGCACTCCATTTCAGCCCCCTCCTGGGCCCCCTGTGAAGGCCCTGCCGCGGTGGTAGCGGCTGCAGCGACGATGGTGGTGGCGGCAACGGCGGCGGCGATAGTGGCGGTTGCGGCGGTGACGGCGGTGGCGGAGGGCTTGCCTCTGCCCCTGGGTTTGGGGGGGGGGGAGCGCAGGCCTTGCCCCCAGCCCGGTGATCGGCCGGCTTGCCAGCAAATTGCAAGAGACAGCCTTGTGACCGGGCTGACCACAGCGGTAACAGTGATCGCTGTGGTCCACCTCCGAGGTGCAACATGCTCCCACGTGGTTACCCACCCGGCAGCGGAAGCACCTCAGAGGTCTGGGTTCCAGCAGTTTAACCTGCGCGGATACCCAGCCCACCCGGAGCCTTCGGCCCTCCCCGGCTATCTTTTGGGCCGCCGACACGGGGCAGCTCACCGTAACGGTTTGCATCCCCGTGTTATCAGGACGGATGGTGCCCGCCCTCACCTGCTCGGCAGAGCACCCTCCAGTCCTAGCCACGGCGGCCACAACTTCTTCCGCCGTCACGCAGTCGTCCCCGCCCAAAATGCGCATGTCAGCGCACTTGGTAGGCCTGGACACCCGGGCCTCTTCCGCATTTAAGGACGCCCTGAGCCTTTCGGCAAGGGCGTCAGCGGTAGGGCCACTGGCCGCCCCGGGGATCTCCAGCATCCGGGCCCCCGTCGCAGTGACCTTCATTCAGAAGCCATTGGCGACGCCGATCTCCTCCAGGTTCACTGCCGCCCACGCCTTAGCGAGCACCTCACGGTAGGTCACGCCCTTCTTCTCCGCTTCCGGCTGTAGTGTAATTACTACAGCTGCGGACTTCGGGGCGCGGAGCCTAGCCGCGGCGCTTCGCTTCTTGCGCCGTTGCCGCCTCTCCTTTCTATTGGCCGCCCTTTTGGCCTTACCCGCCCTCCTGTTCTCTCCAGCTACCTGCCATTCGATATCCGCCGGAGAAGAATTGGAAGGCGGGGGTGGGGGTGGGGGCAGCCTTCCCGCCGAAGAATTGGGCATGCCTGACATGTGGTTTCTGGTCACGTGTTGAGTCGACCAACTGCTTGGCGATGTCCGGAAATACTCGATGGCCCCCAAGGCCCTAGTGTTTCAATCCTAAACGGCTCAAACATATAGCTCCCAATAAGGTTGTTATATTTGAGCCGTTTGAGGTTCTCTGCTCCTGCAGCAGCCGCCCCAGCACAGCTCGCCGTGCTAGGAAGATGGGATGGCGCGAGGGTGTCGACACAGATTGCATCCCACACCAAAGGCCTACCCAACTTCCACGGCATTATGGTCATTACGTCTGGCCTCTTCCCATCGTCGCGTGCCAAGCCATTGGGTCCGTCGGGCTCTTGTCACCGCCGGGTCTGCCAGCTGGCAGACCCGGCGGTGACAAGAGCCCGACGGATGGTGTCGTTAATGCTGGCGTGCCGTGCCATTCGACCAGCGCTCTATATGCCATAGATAGGCCATGGTGTCCAAGGCAGTCAACTCCTTCACCGCACTGACAGCGATGTGGAGCCCCGCAAGGAGAGCCCAGACGAAAACATGTAGCAAGCCGGAATGTGGTATCATCCAGCATGGTGCCTATGTTGGCTGACGGTAGTGCCTGAAGCCAGAAGCCCGACTCCCATTCACCAGCAGCCAGCAGCCTGCAGCCAGCAGTCGGGCACGCTCAGCAGTATTGGTTTTATTCCGTACCAACCTGCAGAGTGGCTCATCCCACTGTCTTTGTGATGACGGGTTCTCTGAACCGTATCTGGGCAAGCCACTTTCCAGTCGTTCACCGCATCGGAAAAACTCGGCACGTAAAGAGTCAACCTGAGAAGGGGCTAAGATTCTTGTGGTTAACTTTTCGGTGCTGTGGACCAAGAAAGGAACGCCGCGAGGCTTACACTAGAAATTTCGCGGAACTCATGAATGAAGCAATGGCGATAATGCTAATCCAAAATGATTATGAAAAGTGATTGAATTGTGATTCAAACTGTGTTACGCAATCAGTGTAAGTTTGCAAGAGAGTAAACGTAACTATTTCGTTTGCGTTAAAATTTGACCGATAGACCATAATGCTAAGAATATAAGGGTCAGAATAAAAATCTTAACGCAAACGTGCTAGTTACACACTCAGCTCTATTGCAAACTTACACTTGGGGTACTGGTTTCCTCACGTGTTTTCCTTCACCGATGTCAGTGACGTCCAACATTTAAACTTCGTCGGATTTGAACCCACAAACGTGTGCATAGCCGAGGCCTAAACCACAGGGCCAACACGACTTTGAATCGACTCTTTAGAAATAAACTCTTTATTATCTATAAGCTAATTAAAATAGAAAACTATTTAAACAACCTACAACAGGCAATTTTCAATGCCGTGTCCGTTCTTGTCAAATATTTTGCTATTTTATATGTCAGAGAATATTGTTTTTATTTTATAAAGCTGGATTGTATACTCGATTTAAATCTTTTCAGTAAATATACATAATATTGTATTGATTATAACCAATTCTACAAACGCTACAATATGGCATTACCGTGGCATATTCCGTTGGAATCAACACTCAGCAGAAACGGTAAAATAAAAATGGGTGCACCACAACCATCTTTACTTAAACATTATTGCAATATAGACATTCATCAATCTCCATGCGAAGAATTGCAAATGGGACTCATGTGCGATATTGGTATAAAAAATCGAGAGCCAGCTACCATTCAAAGATTAATCGCGTCGGGAATGACGGTGGCCCGGCTTGATATGCGAAACTTGGAACCTGCTGCTTGCACACAATTGATTCAAAGTATAAGACAAGCTGTTTACAATTACAGCGCTGAATTAGAATATGTATACCCACTGGCCATAATAGTAGACGTAAGAAGCCCTGCGATTGTAACGGGAGACCTGAAAGGCGGCCCCAAGTCAATTGTGGATATTATCCAATACAACACAATGCGTTTAACAACTGATGCAAGTTGGCGTGAGTGTGGAACCCCTGACTGTTTATTTGTTAGCTATGATCATTTAACGGATCTGCATCCTAAGGATATAATATATATCGATAGCCTGAGTCCTGGTAAGATTAAACTTGTAATAACTGACGTCGGTGATGACTGTGTAGATTGCTCAATCGCTATTGGCGGAACTATTGGTGCCAAAATGACCGTTCGTATCACTCAGACACCTCAAGATCTCAATCAAATCGACCGCACGGCAAAACACGGAAGTGCTGAATCGTTACCTTGTAGTGAAACATCGCACGAACCGTTCGAAACTATGGAAGGTCAAATAGCTTGGGCTATCGGATCTGATGTAGATGCTGTACTGGTTCCAAATGCTCAATATGTACAAGATGTTAATGGCGTAAGAGACCTTTTATCGGAAAAAGGGAAACAAATTTTGATAATTGTTTGTATTGACACAGTATTAGGTCTCGATAATGTTGATGAATTATTAGCTGCAGGAGATGGCATCTTTGTTGATAGGTGCGTTTTAAGTACTGATTTGCCTGTAGAGAAAATATTTATTGCCCAGAAAATTTTATTAGCAAAGTGCAATGCAGCTGGGAAGCCATGCATAATTAAAGCAGTAATAAATGAGCAGATTCCCACACTTTGCGTAACAGATATTGCAAATCTAGTAATTGATGGCGCGGATGTTATATCTTTAGAACTTCATTATGATTCCCCGTTAAGGAAATGTTCACCTTCTTTTGACTCTGTGAAAATGGCTGAAAATTGTCTCGCTGCAGCAGCTGTTATTTGTAGGCAAGCCGAACGAATTCTTTGGCAGCCATACATTTATGGAAATACTGAATTAATGCAAAGTCCTCTCGAAGAACCAACTAAAGCCATTAGTTTAAATGCAGTTGAACTTGCCATGCGAGCTTTTGCTGTCGTAATTATATGCTTAACTAACTCTGGCCGAACAGCTAAACTAATTGCTCACGCAAAACCACATTGTCCTATAGTGGCGGTAACTAGAGCATGCCATACAGCACGTCAGTTACGCTTTTGGCGAGGAGTTCGATCAATACATTATTTTGAAGTTGCAAAAGGTAATTGGACGGCAGAAGTAGAATCACGTGTTCGTGCTGCACTCGATTATTGCAAAACAAAGCGTCTTTTGCGAGCTGGCGATGCTTACGTTTTAGTAACGGGATCACGACGAGGTGTTGGATATTGCGATAGTGTAAGACTTTTGTATGCAAGTGCCCGTAATACTGTTGACGTTGACTAACCATTTAATTTCCAATCCGTTATTAGTAACGATTTGTTTTGGCCTATAATGTCTGACTTATAATTTCTTGTTTAATAAAAAAATATAAGTAAACAAACGGGGCGTCGTATAATGCTGCTACTACACCTATAGTGGCTATAGTGCAAGATCTCTGTATGTTTACCTACATAGTACTTTTTAGGTCAATTTATTTTAGCTACATGTACTTTTTTAGGTAAATTTATTCCATCTTCGATGCGTGTGTAGGTACCAAAGAAACGTCGATGTTTATCCAGTGTGCTTCACCAAAAACATAATTCAGGACACTCGTCCCGGACCAAAATGTCGCATTAGCCGTTTTTGTGCAGTTTTTGGGAGCTATCTACTCGTTATTTATAAGAAACTAGCTGTACCCGCGCGGTTTCACTCGCGTATTTCATACGTTGGTGTTTATGAGATTTAGTGTGAAAGTTAATGTTCCAAGCGAACAGACCAAGTTCCGAAGTGAACTCGCGCATTTAGGTTTCCGTACCAAATGTAGAAGTTATAAATTGTATAAGCTTAGTTAATCCATACGCAAAATTAAGTTTGTTGTAATAGTAAAATGAGGAAATTTCTTAAAATGTTTTGATTCAAGTTTTCAAAAATTTTATTATTTGTTGGTAAACATAAAAATAAAGTAGCATAATATTTAAAAAAATTCGAGTTCCTACGTCGGAAGTAGATTTACAAAACCACTTACAGAGACAATTTGGGACAAAGGCTTTGTGGGTTGGTACTATTAAGACAAATTATATTACAATTTCGTAGGTATCAGTTTAGTAACTGGGGTAGTTGTAGAAAATAATGTTGACGACGGCGTATGCGCATCGCCACTGCGGGTAGGTGTGCATAATGCAAATGTTTACTAAGGCCCATGACACAGTGATTGTTTCACTGAGTTTATAAAAAGCGTTAATTAAATTACACTCATCTCTGTACACCTTCACTCATCCCCATACACTCACACACACACACACACACACACACCCCCCCACATACCTTACACCACACTTCACTCAAGCGCGCCTCTTTTTCCTTTTTGTTTATTGTTTAAATTTACTGTTCATGTTCTTTTGCATGCATGTTCTTTTCTAAATACATGTTTCTCAATTATATATATTTTGGATCATGGACCTGTAAAAAAACTTATAGGTCCATGTTTTGGATAAAGATAAGTGGAAGCGCAAAGTCTCCTAACACAAGCAATTCCTTGCTTAAAAGGAGTCTCCAAATAGTCCAAATCATATAATTCAAACCAACTATGTATGTGTTATAGTAATTAGATGTAATTAAACTTGGTAATAAAATATTGGAAAAAAAGCTGACTTTGGCGGTCAAAAGCAACGGAAAACAAATTTATGAGATAAATTTGTTTTCCGTTGCTTTTGAATATTAAAGATAAAATCTTGATCTACTTAATGTGCTCTAAGAAATATTCCACATGCATTTTACACTCAGGACAGTTTTTTGCTTACAAATAGGAAGCAAAAAAAAAAAAATTTTTTTGTTACCTATTTACCTATTGGCTTTGGGTCAGTAAAATATATAAATAGTATAAATGTGAAGACTGCAGCTTCAAAGGTTTAGCCGCTAGTGTCTAACCGTGCTTCCCCAAAGCCAGCAATAAAAATACCATCCTGAAACACCTGGAACTCAAATGGGAATAGTTCTCCCGCTGCCATGAGTTCAAAGGTGGTTCCGCAGGTGCCATGGCAAGACATTTCAGCAACGTATTTACGCTTCGAACCATAAACAGCTCCTAACCGCTCCTAGGTGAAAGGTTGAAATCTTTCCCAGTTGTTAGACACGTGGCGCACAATGCTGGCTCGAATTTGAGAAGCCATGGCCACGTTACCGTTCACCAAAGAAAATATGGATGAAAATAAGCATGCGCCATCACCTATTTACTATTCCATCTACCATCTACTATTTTGCAAAGAATTTGCGCTCCATTACAAATGATAATAATTTGATATGAAATTACAAAATTCCAACCAGGGCAATAGGTAAGAACACAATTATTATCCTCCAATTTAAAATTAGGAAGCGAAACAAACCAAAAAGAAGACTTAAACCAAACAACGACGATGAAAGCAACGACGTTCAAAGCAAATTAGTTGTAATATCAAAATATCGCAGAACAGAAATTTCGGTAAAATAGCTTGAACGTGTATCGCGGTAACCTCGGGTTTTACAATATTCTGTGATTGATACATGAGTTCATTTTTTAACCGACTTCAAAAAGGAGGAGGTTCTCAATTCAGCAGCATGTTTTTTTTTTTTTTTTGTATGTTTGTTACGCGGTTACTCCGTCAATTGTGGACCGATTATCAAAATTCTTTTTTTATTTGAAAGGGTATGCTCCCGAGGTGGTCCCATTGTCACCAAGTCAGAATCTGATGAGGGTATCCCATGGAAATCGAGGGAAAACCTCAATTTTTATAGGCAGACCTATATCGATTTCAGTATTTTTTATAGTAACTCATGCATTTGCACTCGGAAAGCACCATTTGGTGAAGTGGAACTGATAATGAAGATAGCCACCGGAACTACTTAATAATAAGTATTTCACTGTTGAGATTCGATTAGACACTTTATTACGGTTGCTAAGCATTTTATGCTCGTCACAATGCATATGGTGAAGTCACCATCAGTTCCAGCGTGGGTGAGTGCTACCTGAGTGGGCGAGTAGCTACCGGCGAAGGCGAGTAGTTATCTGTGTAGGCGAGTAACTTCCTGTGTAGGCGAGTCGCTACCAGCGTGGGTGAGTAGCTACCTGAGTAGGCGAGTAGCTACCAGTGTGGGTGAGTGCTACCTGAGCAGGCGAGTAGCTACCTGCGTAGGTGAGTAGCTACCTGAGTAGGCGAGTAGCTTTCTGTGTAGGCAAATAGCTACCGGCGTGGGTTAGAAGCTATCTGCGTAGGCGAGTAGCTATCTGTGTAGGCGAGTAGCTACCAGTGTGGGCGAATAGCTACCAGTGTGGGTGAGTGCAACCTGAGTAGGCGACTAGCTACCTGCGTAGGTGAGTAGCTAACTGCGTAAGCGAGTAGCTACCTTTGTAGATGAGTAGCTATCTGTGTAGGCGAGTAGCTATCTATGTAGGCGAGTAGCTACCTGAGTAGGCGAGTAGCTGTCTACGTAGGTGAGCAAATAGCTACCAGCGTGGGTGAGTAGCTATCTGCGTAGGCGAGTAGCTATATGTGTAGGCGAGTAGCTACCATCGTGGGTGAGTAGCTACCTGAGTAAACGAGTAGCTACCTGTAAAGGCAAGTAGCTATCTGTGTAGGCGAGTAGCTACCAGTGTGGGTGAGTAGCTACCTGAGTAGGCGAGTAGCTACCTGAGTAGGCGAGTAGCTAGCTGCGTAGGCGAGTAGCTAGCTGCGTAGGCGAGTAGCTAGCAGAGTAGGCGAGTAGCTTACCTGTTTAGGCAAATAGCTACCAGCGTGGGTGAGTAGCTATCTGTGTAGGCGAGTAGCTACCAGCGTGGGTGAGTGCTACCTGAGTAGGCGAGTAGCTACCAGCGTGGGTGACTAGCTACCTGAGTAGGCGAGTAGCTACCTGCGAAGGCGAGTAGTTATCTGTGTAGGCGAGTAGCTACCAGTGTGGGTGGGTAGTAGCAGTAGGCGAGTAGCTAGTTGCGTAGGCGAGTAGCTATCTGTGTAGGCGAGTAGTTATCTGTGTAAGCGAGTAGCTACCAGCGTGGGTCAAAGTCAAACCATTTATTTTAAATAGGCACATAAAAGGCACTTTTGAGCGTCATACAGAAAAATAGAACTGATTCTAGTTGCCCCTTCCAAAAGGTAGTTTGGTATGGAGAAGAATGGGCAAGAAACTGCCTAAACCCTTGGACCTAGAAACCTGAAATTTTGTACAGAGGTTTTCTTTATAATGTAGACAAGGAATAAGAAAGGATTTTTGGGAATTCCACCCCTAAAGGGGTAAAATAGGGGATGGAAGTTTATATGAAAGTCCGTCAGTTTTGAAGTTAGGATCTTTAAATTTTGTGTTTAGGCTGACAATTGAAAATTAATATATACGTGTTTCAGTGTTTTTGATAATTCCACCCCCGAAGGGTTAAAAAGAGGGATGAAGTTGTGTTTGGAAAGTCCTTCATTTTAGAATGTAAAAATCACTAAATTTATTATCAAGGCTTATGGTCGGAAGCTAACGCAACGGGGTTGTTAGAATTTCTACCCTTAAGGGGTGAAAAGGGGGATGAAATTTTGTTTTTATTAAAGTTCTTTATTTTTAAGTTAAAATCATTAATAGTTCGGCTTATTGTTTGTTTTTTTTAATATCAACCCACAAGGGGGTGAATAGGGGGATAAAGTTTTGTATTGAAGTTGTTTATTCGCAAAATTTTGTATTCAAAACTTGAAACTTGGCACGAATACTTACCTAAGTAAATTATAAAGTTTTCCATTTTTAGTTTTTTCAAAGTTCCCCCCGAAGGGGGATTGGGGGAGTTTGTATAGAAGAATTTTAACTCGCAGTCCGATTAAGTCGAAACTCAGTATTTATACTTAAAAGCAAAAATATAGTATAACTTGTATCAGGGTCCGTCTAACGGGGTGAAAAGGGGTAGTCAAAAATGAAACCATGACTGACTGGTAACACACAGCTCAAACCACTGAACGGATTGGGTTGAAATTTGGCACATAGATACTTATTACGACGTAGGCATCCGCTAAGAAGGGGTTTTTGAAAATTCGACCTTTTTTTTAAATCTTTCCCTAACGGGATGAAAAGGCTTTATCAATTTTACAAGGGAGGACTTTACTGCGTGGCTTGATTTGATGGAGGTTGTATACCTACATGACAGTGATTTAATATTCGAGTAGAACTGTTTAGAATATGTCACTAAAAACTGTTCCGTCAAGGAGAAAAAGTCGCTGTTCATTATAATAATTGTGGTGTTAATAAATGTGTTCGATCCCAATAGCCTCTTGATTTCAAAATGATTAACTTGAAAATTGGTATTAATACTTAGCAACAAAAATTAAGAATAACATGTATCAGAGTTTTTCGAAAATTGACCCCTGACGGGGTGAAAAGAGGTAGTCAATTTGACAAAGGAGGATTTTACTGCGTGGCTTGATTGACTCTAAATTATGACGTAGGCATCTGCTAAGAAGGGGTTTTTGGGAATTTGACCTTCAAAGGGGGATTTCGTTTGTATGAAAAATCTTATTCCTTGAGTTAATAAATCTGAAACTTGGCACGAATACTAACCTAAGTAAATTATAAAGTTAGTAATTTATTGTTTTTTTAAAGGGGGATTGGGGGATGTTAAAGTTTGTATGGAAGAGTTTTAACGCTCGGTCCGATTTACTCAAAACTCGGTATTTTATATAATTATACTTAATGCTCACAGAATATAAAGCCTCACATGTTTTTGGGTTTATTCAAATGTAACCCTTACGGGGCAAAAGAGGGTTTTTTAGTTTTAGGGAAGGATTTTACTGTGCGTCTTGATAAACTCCAAAGTAATTGAATAACACATGATTGAATATTTTTCAAAAATAAACTCCTTATGGAGGGGAAAAGGGAAACAGTTTATACCAAAATTATGTTTCCTTTGATCAATAAACTTGAAAATTGACCTGTATTGTACCTGACTTGTATATTTTCTTAATAAATAAAACGACCTTAAACCATTTTCGAAAACAACCTTTTAAAGGTGGTGTTGAATTTTGTGGGGGAAAATAATTGTATGGAAAGATATATCGCGCGGTTCGATTAACTTGAAACTCGGTATTTATATTTAAGATCGGAAATAAAGGAAAAGGTGTATGAGGTTTGTCAAAAAATCTACCCCTAACGGGGTGGAAAGGGGTAGTCAATTTTAAAGGCGATGATTTTATGTTTCGGATTGGCGTAAAAATAGCTGAACGAATTTAGATGAAATTTAGTAACATAGTTTATAGTTTATAATCTGTAACATTTTTCCGACATCTACGCGGGCGAAGCCGCGGGCAAAAGCTAGTATGATTATATGTGAAGCCGATGCACCTACAATAAAATTACTATACCGTAAAAATAATTAAAAACTAAGCCATGAAAAATAACTTAATTATTAGATAGATACCTACATGGTGCTCACATATTTACAAACATCGAAAAAGTATGTTTTTCTAAAAAAAATAAGTCAGTGTGTGTGTGTGAGTATAGGTTATCACTTATCACAGGATTTACATCCTGTGATAATCTGTTATTTTTATGATATTGATTTTACAATCAATATCATAAAAATAACAGATTCTACCATAAAAATAGCAACCAGTTTGATTCTGTCTAGACTCTAGATTGTCCTATGGAGCTGGACCAGCATGTTTCCAAGCATTCCCGTCCTGGATATAATCCTCTAACTTGTAATTTATGCTTGTTTACAAAGTGTAATTTTTTTTTTAATATGTGTTTTAAATTTTCTCTCATTTAATTTCAATATATCACAAGGTATTTTGTTGTAACATTTAACACAGTACCAGTAATAAAAGATGTATGTACTTTAGATAATCTGAAAAATGGTTGATCTATTTTATCTTTATTTCTAGTATTAAAGTTATGTCTATCGCTTATCTTATTAAAAATATGTAGGTAGATTTTTCCTTACATACATAATATTTCATAAATGAATTGGCAAGGTACGGTCATAATATTAATCCTTTTAAATAGCTCCCGGCGACGTAGATTATAAATTGCTCTGACAGCTCTCTTTTGCAAAATAAAGATGGACTCAATGTCAGCAGCCCGACCCCACAGTAAAATGCCATACGACATAATGCTGTGGAAGTAGCTAAAATAAACCAAACGCGCGGTTTCTATATCTGTTAGGGTGTTACCACACCAATCGATCGATAGTCGATCGATGTCATCGATCGACATCGGTCGACGTTGATCGATTGGTGTGGTAGCTTTAATTGATCGACGGATACCGGTCGACTAATCAATCGATCGATTGCCGGTCGATGGCATCGGTCGACGGCATCGGTCGACGTAGATCGGCACTGGGGAGCTCAAGCAGCTCGATCGACGTCGACTTATCCATTCTACCATCAATCGACGTCGACCAATCCATTCTACCATGGATCGATGGCATCTATCGGTTATCGATCGATTGGTGTGGTAGAAACTATCGATCGACGTCGACTAATTCATTCTACCATCGATCGATGGCATCGATCGACGATCGCTCGATTGGTGTGGTAACACCCTTAGCTGACTGATCTTTCTAACAGCATAAGCGGCCGAGCTTAGCCGCCCCGCCCGAGAGGTTATATGTGGTCCCCAATGCAGTTTCACGTCTAGAGTGATTCCTAGGAAAACCGTTTGATTAATAAATTCCAGTTTTTCTCCGTTCAATTTGATATCACATTCGCTACTTCTAACATTAGGTAATTTAAATCTAATAAATTTGTTTTTTTTTTCATTTAGTACCAAATTATTTACCGTAAACCAATCTTGGACCTGAAGAATAGAGTTATTCACGTCGTCAAGATTTTGTGATCGTCGGTCTATTTTAAAGATCAATGATGTGTCATCAGCAAATAACACTATCTTCGGTTGATTTTGAAGTTATTGGCGTAAATCATTAATGTAAACTAAAAAGAGGAATGGACCCAATATCGAACCTTGAGGAATGCCCATTGCCATTTCAGACCCTAATAAGTTAACGCCGTTTACTTGAACTTTAACTTTTCTATATTTTACGTATGATCTTAGTAAATCAAGAGCTGCATTCCTAACCCCATAGTGCTCTAGTTTCAGCAAAAGTGTCTCATGGTTCACGCAATCGAACGCTTTAGAGAGGTTGCAAATGATTCCAATGGTATCTTGTGCTTCCTCCCAGGCGTTAAAAATGTTCTTTATTAGGGTAGGGTCAGTGCTACAACGCCCTTTAGTGAAACCGTACTGGTTCATGAAAGATGCGAATTTTTATTAATTGACGTAACATTTGATTGAGCATCAACTTTTCAAACACCTTACTGAGAACTGGCAGAATTGACACAGGCCTATAATTGTTGGGTTCTTTACTATCTCCGGATTTGAACAAAGGAACTACTTTACTGTGTTTCATGAGATCCGGAAAGACTCCTTGGTCCACAAAGTCAAAGTCAAATTATTTATTTCATATAGGCACATACACTCCTAACAACTTATCTGTGAAATGGCGAAAATTGGAACTACGGCCGTCATGTTGAAATGTCATTCGATTGTCAGTGTCTACAACATTCGGGTTCTCTGGTTGTCTTGTCGTGATATTGCTGAATTTATAAAGGTATATATGCCGAAAGATATTAAAAGTGATGCTCGAAACATTATTCTAAAGGTTAAAACCTTTTTTGAAGAAGAAGCTCGGGCGGGGTCTCCGATTATTCCATTTAATCAAATATACAAACGAATTTCGGCAGCGACAAGTTACTGTTGTCCTCCTAAGCTCCAGTGTTGTCAACTTTCTTGTTATAAAATACCCGATACTTAACTAATTATTTAAGTCCACGAAATAATCGTTTCTATTCTTGCTGCAGGTTAGCGTAACGGTAACGTACATCTATTAGGTAACCTGCTAAGTGAGTGAGCCAACTAACCTGCCAGATTTGAAATTTCTACTAACATTTATTTTATTATCTTATATTTCAGGTGTGAGTCAAGGACTAATTTCAAAAATAGTTAAGGAAGGGCACGCAGCAGAAGAAACTGGTACAAAAATTCGGATACCAGGTATAGTATCTACATACTACAGACACTACATCATATACTTACACTTTGCATTCATTAATATTATGTATTATA
Source organism: Tiliacea citrago (assembly GCA_963921375.1). Lineage (NCBI taxonomy): Eukaryota > Metazoa > Arthropoda > Insecta > Lepidoptera > Noctuidae > Tiliacea > Tiliacea citrago. The sequence continues at coordinate 15,725,498 of OY992786.1, read as the reverse complement.
CTCTTTTATTGGTTTTGCATTCTTATTTTGCGAATCGTTCTAAAACAATTAGTTTTCTTTAATTTTCATATTTCTCAATGTTATGACACTTACGTCAGGCTGTCAAGCTGTCATTATTTTTTCTTCTAATTTTCTCTCATAGTTTTCTTACTGGCTTAGTCCATGAAGGTTACTTTTGATTTATATAATTTAAATTATTTTTATCAATATGTTTAGCTCAAATATTGTATTTTATAGACAATTATAATTGTTTACTGTATAATATTTGTATCCTAACTTACATATATAATAATAATTGAAACGCTCTCAGAATTCATCATAGAGGTTTTTGGTACGAATATGTCTGGCCTTTTCGATCATAGAATTTGAAATTAAATTCTGTAAAGAACAGAAAAAACAGATGATGTAAAAAAGAACGCCTCAGACTCGGATATAAAAGGGATTTCTGACACATTCCGGGAGATCTTATCTGGAAGCGCTCAAGGAATCATCTCCTCTACAAAAGTCTTGCAATTGGACTATATTCATTTCACCTTGATAACATACTCAGTCTTCTCGGTACTACGTTCTTGCCAAGAGGACCATCCACTACCTAAGAGACCTGGACTGGACTGCCTGTGATACTGGGAAGCGGATCTTCAGGTCTCTGAGCTAACGAGGCCTGACGTCTTCTACACTGCCTGTGATCCTATCAAGATAATAGGGAAGCGGATCTGGATGCTTCAGAGCTGACGAGGCCTGACGCACGCTGGTAGCTACTTGCCTACACAGGTAGATACTCGCCCACACATAACTACTAACCTTCACAGGTAGCTACTCGCCTACACAGATAGCTACTCACCCACGCTGGTAGCGACTCACCCACGCTGGTAGCTACTCGCCTACGCAGGTAGCTACTCGCCTACGCAGGTAGCTACTCGCCTACACATGTAGCTACTCACCCACACTGGTAGCTACTCGCCTACACAGATATCTACTCACCTACGCAGCTTGCTACTCACCCACGGTGGTAGCGACTCGCCTACTATAACTACTCACCTTCACAGGTAGCTATTTGCCTACACAGATAGCTACTCACCCACACTGGTAACTACTCGCCTACGCAGCTAGCTACTCACCCACGCTAGTAGCGACTCGCCTACACAGGTAGCCACTCGTCTACACAGATAGCTACTCGCCTACGCAGCTAGCTACTCACCCACGCTAGTAGCGACTCTCCTACACAGGTAGCTACTCCCCGACACAGGTAGCTACTCGCCTACACAGATGGCTACTCGCCCACGCTGGTAGCGACTCAACCACGCTGGTAGTGACTCACCCACACTGGTAGCTACTCACACAGGTAGCTGCTCAGCCACGCTGGCAGCTACTCAACCACACTGGTAGCTACTCGCCTACACAGATAGCTACTCGCCTACGCAGCTCGCTACTCACCCACGCTGGTAGCGACTCGCCTATATAGTTAGCTACTCACCCACGCTGGTTGTGACTCACCCACACTGGTAGCTACTCACACAGGTAGCTGCTCAGCCACGCTGGCAGCTACTCAACCACACTGGTAGCTACTCGCCTACACAGATAGCTACTCGCCTACGCAGCTCGCTACTCACCCACGCTGGTAGCGACTCGCCTATATAGTTAGCTACTCACCCACGCTAGTAGTGACTCGCCTACATAGGTAGCTACTCGCCTACACAGATGCTACTCATTCACGCTGGCAGTTACTAAACCACACTGGTAGCTACTTGCCCACACAGATAGCTACTCGCCTACGCAGCTCGCTACTCGCCTACTCAGATAGCTATTCACCCACGCTGGTAACTATTCGCCTACAAAGATAGCTACTCGCCCACACATAACTACACACCTTCACAGGTAGCTATTTGCCTACACAGATAGCTACTCACCTACTCAGGTAGCACTTAACCACACTGGTAACTATTCGCCTACAAAGATAGCTACTCACCCACGCTGGTAGCTACTCACCCACGCTGGTAACGACTCGCCTACTCAGGTAGCTATTCACCTACACAGAAAGCTACTCGCCTACTCAGATAGCTATTCACCCACGCTGGTAGCTACTCACCCACGGTGGTAACGACTCACCTACGCAGGTAGGCACTCGCCTACATAGATAGCTACTCGCCTACGCAGATTGCTAACGCCTACGCTGCCAGCTACTCACCCACGCTGGTAACGACTCATCTACACAGGTGGCCACTCGCCTACATAGGTAGCTACTCACCCACACTGGTAGCTACTCGCCTACAAAGATAACTGCTCGCCTTCACAGGTAGCTCCTCGCCCACTCAGGTAGCTACTCACCGACGCCTGTAGCTATTCACCTACGCAGGTAGGTACTTACCCACGCTGGTAGCGACTCGCCTACACAGGTAGCTACTCGCCTACTCAGGTAGCACTTACTTACACTGGTAGCTACTCACCTACGCTGGTAACGACTTGCCTACACAGATAGCTACTCGCCTTCTCAGGTAGCTCTTAACCATACTCGTAGCTACTCGCCTTCGCAGGTAGCGACTCGTCTACGCAGACAGCTACTCACCCACGCTGGTAGCTACTCACCCAGCTGGTAGCTACTCGCCTACGCAGGTAGCTACTCGCCTACACATGTAGCTACTCACCAAAACTGGTAGCTACTCGCCTACGCAGATTGCTAACGCCTACGCTGCCAGCTACTCACCCACGCTGGTAACGACTCATCTACACAGGTGGCCACTCGCCTACATAGGTAGCTACTCACCCACACTGGTAGCTACTCGCCTACAAAGATAACTGCTCGCCTTCACAGGTAGCTCCTTGCCCACTTAGGTAGCTCTAGCTACTCACCGACGCCTGTAGCTATTCACCTACGCAGGTAGGTACTTACCCACGCTGGTAGCGACTCGCCTACACAGGTAGCTACTCGCCTACTCAGGTAGCACTTACTTACACTGGTAGCTACTCACCTACGCTAGTAACGACTTGCCTACACAGATAGCTACTCGCCTTCTCAGGTAGCACTTACCCATACTCGTAGCTACTCGCCTTCGCAGGTAGCAACTCGTCTACGCAGACAGCTACTCACCCACGCTGGTAGCGACTCACCCACGCTGGTAGCTACTCGCCTACGCAGGAGCTACTCGCCTACGCAGGTAGCTACTTGCCTACACCTGTAGCTACTCACCCACACTGGTAGCTACTCGCCTACACAGATATCTACTCGCCTACGCAGCTTGCTACTCACCCACGCTGGTAGCGACTCGCCTACATAGGTAGCTACTCGCCTACACAGATAGCTACTCGCCCACTATAACTACTCACCTTCACAGGTAGCTATTTGCCTACACAGATAGCTACTCACCCACACTGGTAACTACTCGCCTACGCAGCTAGCTACTCACCCACGCTAGTAGCGACTCGCCTACACAGGTAGCCACTCGCCTACAAAGATAGCTACTCGCCTACGCAGCTAGCTACTCACCCACGCTAGTAGCGACTCGCCTACACAGGTAGCTACTCGCCTACACAGGTAGCTACTCGCCTACACAGGTAGCTACTCGCCTACACAGGTAGCTACTCGCCTACACAGGTAGCTACTCGCCTACACAGGTAGCTACTCGCCTATACAGATAGCTACTCACCCACGCTGGTAGCGACTCGCCTACACAGATAGCTACTCGCCTACGCAGCTCGCTACTCGCCTACTCAGATAGCTATTCACCCACGCTGGTAACTATTCGCCTACAAAGATAGCTACTCGCCCACACATAACTACTCACCTTCACAGGTAGCTATTTGCCTACACAGATAGCTACTCACCTACTCAGGTAGCACTTACCCACACTGGTAACTATATGCCACCCACGCTGGTAGCTACTCACCCACGCTGGTAACGACTCGCCTACTCAGGTAGCTATTCACCTACACAGATAGCTACTCGCCTACTCAGATAGCTAACGCCTACGCTGCCAGCTACTCACCCACGCTGGTAACGACTCATCTACACAGGTGGCCACTCGCCTACATAGGTAGCTACTCGCCTACTAAGATAACTGCTCGCCTTCACAGGTAGCTCTTCGCCCACTCAGGTAGCTATTCACCTACGCAGGTAGGTACTTACCCACGCTGGTAGCAACTCGCCTACACAGGTAGCTACTCGCCTACGCAGGTAGCTAGTCGCCTACACATGTAGCTACTCACCAAAACTGGTAGCTACTCGCCTACGCAGATTGCTAACGCCTACGCTGCCAGCTACTCACCCACGCTGGTAACGACTCATCTACACAGGTGGCCACTCGCCTACATAGGTAGCTACTCACCCACACTGGTAGCTACTCGCCTACAAAGATAACTGCTCGCGTTCACAGGTAGCTCCTCGCCCACTCAGGTAGCTACTCACCTACGCAGGTAGGTACTCACCCACGCTGGTAACGACTTGCCTACTTAGATAGCTACTCGCCATCTCAGGTAGCACTTACCCATACTCGTAGCTACTCGCCTTCGCAGGTAGCGACTCGTCTACGCAGACAGCTACTCGCCCACTATAACTACTCACCTTCACAGGTAGCTATTTGCCTACACAGATAGCTACTCACCCACACTGGTAACTACTCGCCTACGCAGCTAGCTACTCACCCACGCTGGTAGCTACTCGCCTACACAGGTAGCTACTCGCCCACGTTGATAGCTACTTGCCTACAAAGATAACTGCTGGCCTTCACAGGTAGCTCCTGGCCCACTCAGGTAGCACTTACCCACACTGGTAGCTACTCGCCTACACAGATAGCTACTCACCCACGTTGGTAGCTACTCGCCTAAAGTGAAAAATAAGAAAGTCGTTGTCTTTGGCTCTGTATTTTAGTTTTTTGCCATCGACTTTAAGTTATTTTTCACTTTGTAGTGTTTTTTTTGGAAGTCGGTTGTTTTTTTTTTTCACTTTTTAGTGGGTTAGTTTGTAATTTATCTAATTAACAATAGCCTAATGTCAACTGCTCATCACTTTTTACAAAATATTGGTTTTCCCGATGCTGGGGCGTTAATTGTTGAGGAGTTCTGGTAAGAACCAGTAGAACTGATTGTAACTTTACCATATGCATTTTGACGAGAATAAATTGCTTATCAACCATATTAAAGTGCCTAATCGAATCGCAACGGTGAAATACTTATTATTAAGTAGTTCCGGTGGCCATCAGTGGTCTTCATCATCAGTTCCACTTCACCAAATGGTGCTTTCCGAAAGCAAATGCATGAGTTACTATAAAAAATACTCAATTCGCTATAGGTATGCCTATAAAATTTGAGAATTTTCCTCGATTTCCATGGGATCCCCTCGTCAGATTCTGATTTGGTGGCAATGGGACTACGTCGAGAGCATACTCTTCCAAACAAAAAAAGAATTTTTAAAATCCGTCTACAATTGACGGAGAATTCGGTGAACATATATAAAAAAAAAACAAACAAACATACAGCCGAAGATATAACCTCCTCCTTTTTGGAAGTCGGTTAAAAAAGGTGGGAGGTTTTATAAACAAGGTACGATACGGCGCTCAGGTTCGACACGTCAGGGCTCGTCAGCTCTGAAGCATCCAGATCCGCTTCCCTATTATCTTGATAGGATCACAGGCAGTGTAGAAGACGTCAGGCCTCGTTAGCTCAGAGGCCTGAAGATCCGCTTCCCAGTATCACAGGCAGTCCAGTCCAGGTCTCTTAGGTAGTGGATGGACCATCCACTACCAAGCAAAGCTTGGCAAGAACGTAGTACCGAGAAGACTGAGTATGTTTTCAAGGTGAAATGAATATAGACCAATTGCAAGACTTTTGTAGAGGAGATGATTCCTTGAGCGCTTCCAGATCAGATCTCCCGGAATGTGTCAGAATCACCCACGCTGGTAGCTACTAGCCTACGCAGGTAGCTACTCGCCTACACATGTAGCTACTCACCCACACTGGTAGCAACTCGCCTACACAGTTAGCTACTCGCCTACGCAGGTAAGCTACTCTCCTACTCAGGTAGCTACTCACCCACGCTGGTAGCTACTCACCCACACTGGTAGCTACTCGCTCACACATAACTTCTCACCTTCACAGGTAGCTATTTGCCCACACAGATAGCTACTCGCCTACGCAGCTCGCTACTCACTCACGCTGGTAGCTACTCACCCACACTGGTAACGACTCGCCTACACAGATAGCTACTCACTCACTCTGGTAGCGACTCACCCACGCTGGTAGCTACTCGCCTACGCAGGTAGCTACTCGCCAACACATGTAGCTACTCACCTACACTGGTAGCTACTCGCCTACACAGATAGCTACTCGCCCACACACATCTGTTTACCTTCACAAGTAGCTATTTGCCTACACAGATAGCTACTCACTTACTCTGGTAGCACTTACCTACACTGGTAGCTACTCACCCACGTGGTAACGACTCGCCTACTCAGGTAGCTATTCACCTACACTGATAGCTACTCGCCTACGCAGCTAGCTACTCACCCATGCTGGTAACGGCTTGCCTACACAGGTAGCTACTCGCCTTCTCAGGTAGCACTTACCCACATTGGTAGCTATTTGCCTACACAGATAGCTACTTGCCTACTCAGGTAGCACTTACCCACACTGGTAGCTACTCGCCTACAAAGATTGCTACTCGCCTTCGCAGGTAGCGACTCGTCTACGCAGATAGCTACTCACCCACGCTGGTAGCGACTCGCCTACACAGGTAGCTACTCGCCTACACAGATAGCTACTCGCCCACACATAACTACTCACCTTCACAAGTAGCTATTTGCCTACACAGATAGCTACTCACCTACTCAGGTAGCACTTACCCACACTGGTAGCTACTCGCCTACAAAGATAGCTACTCACCCAAGCTGGTAGCGACTCGTCTACGCAGATAGCTACTCACCCACGCTCGTAGCGACTCGCCTACACAGATAGCTTTTCGCCCACACATAACTACTCACCTTCACAAGTAGCTATTTGCCTACACAGATAGCTACTCACCTACTCAGGTAGCACTTACCCACACTGGTAGCTACAAAGATAGCTTACACGTTGGCTTATACGTTAAACAGGTAGCTACTCGCCTTCTCAGGTAGCACTTATCCACACTGGTAGCTATTTTCCTACACAGATAGCTATTCACCCACGCTGGTAGCTACTCACCCACGGTGGTAACGACTCACCTACGCAGGTAGCCACTCGCCCACACAGATAGCTACTCGCCTACGCAGATAGCTACTCGCCTACGCAACTAGCTACTCACCAACGCTGGTAACGACTCGTCTATATAGGTAGCCACTCGCCTACACAGGTAGCTTCTCGCCCACACAGATAGGTACTCAGCCACGCTGGTAGCGACTCACACACGCTGGTTGCTACTCGCCTACGCAGGTAGCTACTCGCCTACACATGAAGCTACTTACCCACACTCGTAACTACTCACCCACGGTGGTAGTGACTCGTCTACGCAGGTAGCTACTCGCCTACACAGATAGCTACTCGCCTACGCAGCTCGCTACTCACTCACGCTGGTAGCCACTCACCCACACTGGTAACGACTCGCCTACACAGATAGCTACTCACTCACTCTGGTAGCGACTCACCCACGCTGGTAGCTACTCGCCTACGCAGGTAGCTACTCGCCAACACATGTAGCTACTCACCTACACTGGTAGCTACTCGCCTACACAGATAGCTACTCGCCCACACACATCTGTTTACCTTCACAAGTAGCTATTTGCCTACACAGATAGCTACTCACTTACCCTGGTAGCACTTACCTACACTGGTAGCTACTCACCCACGTGGTAACGACTCGCCTACTCAGGTAGCTATTCACCTACACTGATAGCTACTCGCCTACGCAGCTAGCTACTCACCCACGCTGGTAACGCCTTGCCTACACAGGTAGCTACTCGCCTTCTCAGGTAGCACTTACCCACATTGGTAGCTATTTGCCTACACAGATAGCTACTTGCCTACTCAGGTAGCACTTACCCACACTGGTAGCTACTCGCCTACAAAGATTGCTACTCGCCTTCGCAGGTAGCGACTCGTCTACGCAGATAGCTACTCACCCACGCTGGTAGCGACTCGCCTACACAGGTAGCTACTCGCCTACACAGATAGCTACTCGCCCACACATAACTACTCACCTTCACAAGTAGCTATTTGCCTACACAGATAGCTACTCACCTACTCAGGTAGCACTTACCCACACTGGTAGCTACTCGCCTACAAAGATAGCTACTCACCCATGCTGGTAGCGACTCGTCTACGCAGATAGCTACTCACCCACGCTGGTAGCGACTCGCCTATACAGATAGCTTTTCGCCCACACATAACTACTAACCTTCACAAGTAGCTATTTGCCTACACAGATAGCTACTCACCTACTCAGGTAGCAATTACCCACACTGGTAGCTACAAAGATAGCTTACACGTTGGCTTATACGTTAAACAGGTAGCTACTCGCCTTCTCAGGTAGCACTTATCCACACTGGTAGCTATTTTCCTACACAGATAGCTATTCACCCACGCTGGTAGCTACTCACCCACGGTGGTAACGACTCACCTACGCAGGTAGCCACTCGCCCACACAGATAGCTACTCGCCTACGCAGATAGCTACTCGCCTACGCAACTAGCTACTCACCAACGCTGGTAACGAATCGTCTATATAGGTAGCCACTCGCCTACACAGGTAGCTTCTCGCCCACACAGATAGGTACTCAGCCACGCTGGTAGCGACTCACCAACGCTGGTTGCTACTCGCCTACGCAGGTAGCTACTCGCCTACACATGAAGCTACTTACCCACACTCGTAACTACTCACCCACGGTGGTAGTGACTCGTCTACGCAGGTAGCTACTTGCCTACACAGATAGCTACTCGCCCACACATATCTACTCACCTTCACAGGTAGCTATTTGCCTACACAGATAGCTACTCACCCACACTGATAGCTACTCGCCTACACAGATAGCTACTCACCTACTCAGGTAGCTTTTACCCACACTGGTAGCTACTCACCCACGCCGGTAACGACTCGCCTACTCAGGTAGCTATTCACCTACACAGATAGCTACTCGTCTACGCAGATAGCCACTCGCCTACATAGGTAGCTACTAACCCACGCTGGTAACGACTCGCCTACTCAGGTAGCTACTCGCCTACACAAATAGCTACTCGCCTACGCAGCTAGCTACTCACCCACGCTGGTAGCTACTCGCCTTCTCAGGTAGCTACTCGCCTTCTCAGGTAGCTACTCACCTTCTCAGGTAGCTACTCACCCACGCTGGTAGCTACTCACTCACGCTGGTAACGACTCCTCGCCTACACTGATAGCTACTCGCCTATGCAGCTCGCTACTTACTCACGCTGGTAGCAACTCGCTTACACAGGTAGCTACTCGTCTACACAGATAGCCACTCGCCTACATAGGTAGCTACTAACCCACGCTGGTAACGACTCGCCTACTCAGGTAGCTACTCGCCTACACAAATAGCTACTCGCCTACGCAGCTAGCTACTCACCCACGCTGGTAGCTACTCGCCTTCTCAGGTAGCTACTCACCCACGCTGGTAGCTACTCACTCACGCTGGTAACGACTCCTCGCCTACACTGATAGCTACTCGCCTATGCAGCTCGCTACTTACTCACGCTGGTAGCAACTCGCTTACACAGGTAGCTACTCGTCTACACAGATAGGTACTCACCCACACATAACTACTCACCTTCACAGGTAGCTATTTGCCTACTCAGGTAGCTACTCGCCTACTCAGGTAGCCCTTACCCACACTGGTAGCTACTCACCTTCGCAGGCGAGTAGCTACCGGTGTAGGCAGATAGCTACCAGCGTGGGTGAGTAGCTACCTAAGTAGGCGAACAGCTACCTGCGAAGGCGAGTAGTTATCTGTGTTGGCAAATAGCTACCAGTGTGGGTGAGTAGCTATCTGTGTAGGCGAGTAGCTACCAGCGTGGGTGAGTGCTACCTGAGTAGGCGAGTATCTACCAGCGTGGGTGAGTAGCTACCTGAGTAGGCGAGTACCTGCGAAGGCGAGTAGTTATTTGTGTAGACGAGTAGCTACTAGTGTAGGCAAAAAGCTACCAGCGTCGGTGAGTAACTACCAGCGTGCGTGAGTGCTACCTGAGTAGGCGAGAACCTTACTGCGTAGGCGAGTAGCTTACCTGTTTAGGCAAATAGCTACCAGCGTGGGTGAGTAGCTATCTGTGTAGGCGGGTAGCTACCAGCGTGGGTGAGTGCTACCTGAGTAGGCGAGTAGCTACCAGAGTAGGCGAGTAGCTTTCTTTGTAGGCGCGGAGCCTCCTGTGTGGGTGAGTGGTTACCTGTGTAGGCGAGTAGCTCCCTATGTAGGCGAGTAGCTGCCTGAGTAGGCGAGTAGCTTACTTATGTAGGCAAATAGCTACCAACGTGGGTGAGTAGCTACCGGTGTAGGCGAGTAGCTACCTGAGTAGACGAATAGCTACCTGAGTAGGCGAGTAGCTAGTACTAGCTATCTATGTAGGCGAGTAGTTTACCTACGTAGGCAAAAAGCTACCAGCGTGGGTGAGTAGCTACCTGAGTAGCTACCCGCGTATATTTGTAGGCACGTAGCTACCTGCGTAAGTGAGTAGATTCCTGCGTAGGCGTGTAGCTATCGGGGTTAGCGCCCTCGAAAACCATGAAAACGATACATATGACGAAAAATTTTACTTTTTCGGTTGCGCCATCTTGAACTTTGATTTTGATCTCAGTTTTGTTATCAGCTACTTCGAAAACCATGGAAATAACACCCATGTCGAAAAAAAAAAATGTAAAAAAAAATGGAAAAGCTGAGCCATCTAGAATTTTAATTTTAAGGCCATAATCGTTTTCAACGCCCTCAAAAACCATGAAAACGATACACATGATGAAAAGTTTAAAAAAAATACAAAATAAAAGATAAAATAAATACTTGCACTCAATATTCTATTATATACGAATGTATGTGTGCACACTCCAACCTGTGAATTCATTGAACGCCGTGTCTGTGAATTCTAAGGTCCGTATCGTAAGTTGTCCGCCTGTTTTTTTTTTTTTTTTGGGTGGGAAATTATCAAATAACTTCTCCCGCTCTGGGCGGAGCGGGTGGGCGTGTCAGACTTTTACTGACTAAAACCCACCCGTGTTCCGTGTTGCATTTGCCTGTGTGCCAGGGCCACGATATCCCTTTCGGACAAACTCGCAACCCTGGCAGGCATTGGCCCTAATGGACCCCGTCAATTCGTGCTGACGTCTCTTTGAGGCGCGCGTGGAACACAACGCGCCGTCGACCCGGGCCTGGTCCTTATCAGACGGCGAGCTACCCATCGCTCACCGTCCGCAAGCCCGCGCCTACGGTGGCCGGAAATCGGCTTGTGACTCCCGATGCCCAGGGCGTCTCCTGCGGCGACTAGGGGCGTGAGGGCGTGAACCCTGCCTCTCCCTCACGCGTTCCGCCTCCTCCTTCGCGAGCATTACTGCTTCGCAGAAGGAGGTGACGGCCTCCCATGCACTCTCGCTCCGAACCATGGCCTGAACCAGGGCCGGATGCGAGAGAACGCCGCCGCCGATCACCTCCGTGAGGACACGGCGGTGCTCCGCCCAAGCCGGGCAGACCTCCACCGTATGCTTCACCGTGTCCTCCGGGCGATCCACACAGTGGTGACACCCGGGCGTTTCCTCCCGTTTTATCCTGAACAGGAACCCATGTCCTGTGAGGACCTGCGTCAGGCGGAAGGTGAGGACGCCGTGGCGCCTCTCTAGCCACTCCTCAAAGAGGGGACTTATCGCCGCAATAGTGGCGTGCCCAGCGCTGGGTTGTGACAATCGCACTCTCCATATCGCCATGAGATCTCGCCGGAGCTCTGTCCGCTGTGCCGTGATTTCTCGCGGCAGCGGAGTTTCGCCCCGGCGTTTCGCCTCCTCGCGACACTCCCATATGTGCGCAAGGACTTTTGCCTCCAGATCCCATGGCGGTAGTCCGGCAAGGAGGCTCGCTGCCTCACGGGAGAGCGTGCGGTAACCCCGTACCAGCCTGATGGCCACGACCCTTTGGGACGCGTTCAATGTCAAGCCTGATGGCGATATCGATAAAATTAAGCACTTTTCCCTCATTTCGATAAGTGCACATTATCAAGAGTCACACTCACAGAACAATACACACTCAAGTGTATAAATGAGAGATTAGCCACCTATACAGTCAAAATAAAAAACCGGCCAAGTGCGAGTCGGACTCGCGCACGAAGCGTTCCGAAACATTATCTATAAAAATGGCAAAAAAATCACGTTTGTTGCGCATGTAGCGTTTGTTGTATGGGAATAAATATTTGTTTCATTTTAATATAATTATTTATTTTTAGTGAATATATAACTAAATATTCTGTGAATATTTCAAGCGTCTACCTGTTGCCGTTATCAATATCGAGCAAAAAATATCACGTTTGTTGTATGGGAGCCCCCTTAAATATTTATTTTATTCTGTTTTTTAGTATTTGTTGTTATAGCGGCAACAGAAATACATCATCTGTGAAAATTTCAACTGTCTAACTATCACGGTTCATGAGATGCAGCCTGGTGACAGACGGACAGACAGACAGACGGCGGAGCCTTAGTAATAGGGTTCCCGTTTTACCCTTTGGGTACGGAACCCTAAAAAGGAAGACTTGAAATTCCCGCTAAAAATACTTTTAATTATTTATTTGGGTTTATCAATAGATAGCATGTCTGTGCACCTGTTTTTGTCCTATAGTTTTTTGGATTGAGTCTTTGTATTGAGTTGAAATTCATCGGAGTCTATTATACTGAAGAGTTAATGTGTTCTGTGCTTTAATCGCAGTACTACTTTAGTCTATGATACTCCTAGAGTATAATTATGTTCTGTGGTGATAGTCGCTGTCACGGTGTTGCCAACCACACGATTTACATCGTCTGAGATTTATGATTATGACTATTTGAAATAGTCATTCAATAGGATTCTACGAAGAGTCCCCTCTACCCTCGGGAGACCCTCGGGATCATCACCCGGGTCATCACCCGGGGGCTGCGCTAAGGTAGCACGGGAAATAAAAATTTTCTTACGTGTTTTGCAATTTCCAGGTCAGTAACAGGTTTGACTGCCTCGTTGATCTAGCTAGTGGTTGCAAGCGCTACTGCCGAGCACGAGGTCCGGGGTTCGATTCCCAGGTCGGGCCAAGTGTTATTGGGTTTTTCTACCAGGAATTTCTCAGTAGCAGCCCGTAGTCTGGATTTGTGCCCGGTTGATGGCAATAGGCTCGCCCCCTATTACATGGGGCTTTATCATAACTGGCGAAACGTGGGTGTACTACAGAGTACACCTCTGGCTAACCCTTCAGGGATTACAGGCGTGATGTTATGTTATGTGTAACAGGTTGTATGTTGATCTAATTAATATGATTCGCGGTCATAATAAATATGGCTTTACAGAAATTTATGAAGAGAGTTCGTTGTATTGCCGATTCTAATGATTATAATTCCGTAAAGCCATATTTGTTACGGCCGCGAATCATATTTAGATCTACACGTACAACGTACAATTTATTTTTCTTGAAATCTTGACAAAATACGATCTTTTTTAATCTATGGGATTCTCTAAAAATAAAGTTCTTGGCGGGAAAGTGAAGCGTCTCAGTAAAGTGCCACGTCTTTACTGAAATTACTGAAACTCAAGGGGAGTGGACGGGTGAAGATATTATCTATAATGCATTGTTTATAATTAATTTCATCAATAATTAAACAAAGTAACTAAATAAAGACTAGGCGGAAAGGTCCCAGCAACCAGGCATTTAAAACATATAATTAAAAAAAATATAGTAGGCAACACTGCGCTGTCACTCGCTAGCCTGCTAGCTGCTAGCCCGTAGCCAGTACCAGGCTGCTTTCCGAATTACAACATAATCGCTGACAGCGCTCACATCAATAATTTGCGTACCGAATTAGATAGTAGGATTACGACAGCCAACAACTGTCAACAATTCGGAACGCTCGTGAACGCGCTCACGGTTGTTATTTCTTTGTTTAAACACCACACATACACATTTGTACACTTCTTCTTCTTTGGTTAGATGGCAACTGTAGCCAGAAGCACAATTTCGATAATGCCACTTTAATTAGTTAGGATGAGACTGACAAAATGACAAAACAACGCAACTGTTATTTTCATTGAGGTAGGATAGGTTTCTATGTCAATGGTTATTTTTGACAGCGCTCACGGTGATATTATTTTAGGGCATGGTCGGCGTTATCGCAAGATGGCGCATGCATGACGTCATCTATGACGTTTCACGAGACAACGTTTTCGCGCTAACGCTAATAGGGAACGGATTTTAGCGCGCTCAAATCGATTACAGTCTATCTCGGAACGCACCGCCCGGGCCCGCCAGAGTTACCAATTTAGCATATTATGTGCTAAATTTAGCAGATTTTCTTTGTTTAGCATAATATTTCGTCGTTTAGCATTTATCATATTTTTTTAGCATATTATTAATTTAACATATCCCTTCTGCATTCTCTGTCTATGCCTTCTACCATCAGTTGTACCACAGACAGAGAATTGGACTGAGCGTTAGCCTCACAAAAGTGACCACTGTCTAGAATGAGACAAAGCGAATTTGCAGCCAATACCTGTAGTCGCTTTGTCTCTCAAGTACTACTACGTGATTGCTCAGTCCATTCTCTAGGTTGTACAACCACTTATGTCAAAACTTTGTTGGCAGATATAAAAAAAAAGAAAAGAAAATAAAAACGTTGCCCCACACTAGGAATTTCTCCTGTATCGTGGGTGCGTTTACAAACAATTTAAACTCACATACCCAAACAGCCAGACCCGGAACAACTACTTATATGTCATACAAATATTTCTTTCAGTTTAGCATACGTCGTTTAGCATTTATCATATTTTTTAGCATATTATTTATTTAACATATCCCTTCTGCCATCGGTTATACCACAGACATAGAGAATTGGACTGAGCGTTAGCCTCACAAAAGTGACCACTGTCTAGAATGAGATAAAGCGAATTTGCAGCCAATACCTGTAGTCGCTTTGTCTCTCAAGTACTACTACGGATTGCTCAGTCCATTCTCTATGTCTATGGGTTGTACAACAACTTATGTCAAAACTTTGTCTAGTCTAGTCATTGAGGTATGAATGAGTCTAGTGGTAACGTACGTACAGCCACACCCCCCCCCCCCCTACTCTAGTCCGACAGTATTGCGATTATTTACGAAACTCTCAGATAAAGAAACTAAATACTCTATCACTTTCATTCATGTGGTGGTATAATGAAGACAAAAGATAGAGCTCTAACAATAAAACACGCCGTGCAACGTCAAAACGAACGCATGGACGATGCGTGTCAGTCTTCCACATCTAAGCTGCTGTTGATGATTATTAAGATACGGACGGAACGGTTGGCGCAGTGGTTAAGCGATTGACTGCTGCGCTGCATGTCGCGGGTTCGATTCCCGCACGGAACAAATATTTGTATGACCTACAAGTAGTTGTTCCGGGTCTGGCTGTTTGTGTATGTGAGTTTAAATGTTTGTAAACGCACCCACGATACAGGAGAAATTCTTAGTGTGGAGCAATGATTAAAAAAAAAAAAAATTTTTTTTTTTAAACCACTGTTTATTTCAAAATTTGGAGTAATCCTACATACAGCCAATCTGTATATTTTAGAATTATTTAATTTGGCATTTTATTTTAGCACTTTTAAAAAAAATTAGCATATTTTTGGCATTTCTTTAACAGCAAGTTAGCATATTTCATGTTAGCCTAGTTGGCAATACTGGCCAGTACTGCTAGCCGCTAGCCACACTGCTAGTAGGGAGGGCGATTCTTTCCGAAATAGATCGATTTTTTAATCGATTCCAATTGTAAGCTGATATATCGATTCACAAAAAAATCGAGGACTAAACGAACGATTTCTAAAATTCGTTTTTTTTTTCAAGTTTGCATTTATAATCTAAATATAAATCCATTTTATGAAAAACAAAAAAGATACCATAATAAATGATCTGTTATCAATAAAATCTGTTTTTTTTTAGTTCAAGAAATTCGATAATAACAATTATTTTTATTACCATATCAAAGTCAGATCAGGTAAAGGAAAAAACATTTATTTTCAAAATGTATTTATTACATGAAAAAGTTAAAGTCCCCAATGCTTCATATCTAAACTTTTTTTAAACAACCGTCTGTCAAGTCTACTGGGATTCAAGCGGTGTCGCTCATCACTTGCGGTGTTGCCGGCAATTGAAAAAAGGCGCTCACAAGGAACGGATGATCCCACGATACTCATAAACATCAACATCATGACTATTGAGTGAACGTCGTGATAAATAGTTTGAAACAAAAAAAAATCTAATGGCGATTTTCAAGGTTGAAATATCGATGCACTGAATCGATTCAATACTGCATATCGATCTTTTGGGCCTGAAAAATCGATTCTGCGATTAATCGATCTCAGATCGTCATCAAATCCACCACCACAGACTACAAATTACAATAAAAAAGTACTCTGTCATCGTCATCCCTAACTGCTAGCTAAAAGCTAGACGTTATTTTTTTTTTTTTTTTTTTTTATTTTTTTTTTTTTATTTGTATTCTCCGAAGCTCCCAAATCACAGAACATATATACTCTACGGGCTCCGAAGAGCCGAACAGTAAATAGTGTTCTGAAAAAAAAGAGCGGGAAACCTAACTTTGAGGACGTGTCCTTTTTTACTTAAATTGAAAATAATTAATTAACTTGTATTATAGGATCAGTAGTAGTAGTTTAGTGTTTTATCTTCTTTCACATTTATTTTAATTATAGTTCTGTATATTTTCTTCAGTAGGGTAAGTTTTTTTTACTAATATTTCATAGCGGGAAAATGAAAGACCCGCCTGACCCGGGGGACTTTGTTCCCCCGGCAGGCAATTTTGTAACTATAATTTCAAATGAATCGGGCATGGATACCGATGGGTCGTCGTCGGCTCGCCATTTAAAAAGAAGCCGCATACATGTGTGCAAGAATTGCAATAAACGCCGTCGTATCCGAAAAAATCAAGGTTCAGAGTCTTTGGGTTGTGGTTGCTTGGACTCTACACCTCCCTCTCTAACTCCATCGGAGCCTAAAAGCTCTGAAATAATTTATAAAGATATTCCAGATATTCCTGCTCCGCCTCCAGTTATTCCCACTCAGATTGGTCGAAAAACATATGATAAAACTGACAGCGCGCCATACGTTGTTCATGTACAAAAAATTTTAGTATCACCAGATGATGGAACGTCATTGCACCCTATTACATTTGGCAAGTTCCTAAAACACAACGCTTTCCAAAATATTATTAACGGTAGCGTCAAAAAAATCGGGCGTAATAAAATATCTATTTCTTTTTCCAATTTCCTGGACGCAAATTCTTTTATTACACATAATAGCCTTGAAACATATAATTATAAAGCTTTTATACCTACTTTTAATGTTACTAGAATGGGTTTAGTACGTGGTGTTCCTGCGGAATGGTCTCCAGAGGAAGTTATTGATAATATAACTGTACCAATTGGTTGCGGTCCAATTTTAAAAGTCAGACGCCTCAATTTTAAAACTGTTGTTGATGGTACAACCATTTGGAAACCATCCCAATCAATAGTTATTACTTTTGATGGACAGATTCTGCCTAAAAGAATTTTTATGTGCTATAATGCATTACCTGTAGATTTATATATTTTCCCTACTGTACAGTGTTTCAATTGCTGTCGTTTTGGTCACACAAAAATTCAGTGCAGGTCCAAACCTCGTTGTTATAAATGTGGCCAAGGCCATACTGGGGACAGTTGTGAAAGAGAACAAGAAAGTGCATCTTGCTGCCTTTGCTCTGGTTTTCACTATGCTACTAATAAATCTTGCCCAGAAATGTCTAGACAAAAATTAATTAAAACATACATGGCACAAAGTTCAGTATCTTATGCTGAAGCGGCAAAAATGTATCCCCCAGTTACTAAATCGTATGCCGATACACTTTTGTCTTCTCCTTCCAAAAACTTTGCAGATACTCCATCTTTCCCTTCTTCTAATAGAATGCCTGTTTCAAGTAGCTATAAAAAAACTGTCTTCCTTAAACCACGCTCACCTCCCAAATCTGTACAAGGATATAATAAAGAGGCTCACAACGCCATTATTAAAGATTACGACATTCCTCAACCAGCAAATGGTTGTGCTTTTTCTAATCATAACAATGGACAAATTGATGCCAGTTTTTCCATAAACGATTTTCTTTCTGCATTACACAATCTTCTGTCTCAGTTCAACATTTCACCGTCCAACGTTGCCCCATCTTTCAATGTATCACAATCCATCCTTAATGGACAACACATCCAAAATAATCCAGTGGAACTGCCGCAGTCTAGTAAACAAAAAGAGTGATGTTATACATCTTTTAAACAAATATGAGCCATTTGCCTTTGCTTTAGCAGAGACTTGGCTCAAACCTAATCATATTTTTAAAATGAATGGTTATTTAACCATTAGAGAGGATAGATCTGATGGGTATGGTGGAGTAGCTATACTTATCAAGAATTCTATCCCTTTTTCTACCATTACATTACCTCTTCATAGTGAGGAAATTTCAATTGTAGCTATTAAAGTGCATCATACTTGTCTTGTTTCTATTTACATTCCTCACCCTTCTTTTTCTGTTCTTCAAGAGATGAATAATCTCGTTTCTTTTCTTCCAAAGCCATTATTAATACTGGGGGATTTTAATTGCCATCACCAATCATGGGGTTGTTCAACTTCGAACTGTTATGGTGATGAGTTAATAGATATAATAGACTTACACAACTTATGTATTTTAAATTCTGGAGCTGCCACTCGTCGTTCAGATCCTAATCAGAACCAAAGCGCAATTGACCTTTCTATCTGTTCTCCAAACTTAGCCTCTTCATTAACTTGGCATACTTTAACCTCTACTTATGGTAGTGACCATTTTCCAATAGTTATTTCTTATCCTCTTCCCAAACCAAATGCACAATTAAGGAAATCAAACTTAAAATATAAACTGCCTAATAGAAATAATACTGACTGGGGCAAATTTAGGAACATTGTTGACAGTAAGCTTAGCTCCTTGCCCGTAATTTCTGGTGGCAATGAAAATAGTTGTGCTGAAGCTTTAGCACACATATTAATTGCAGCGGCTGATGAAGTTTTTCCTGTAAAAAATAACAATATTAGTACAATTCCCTCGCCTCCGTGGTGGGACTCTGAGTGCACTGAATTGATTAAAAAACGTAAAGAGGCTGAATATAATTATAACGCTGATATGTCTGATACGAATTTTGATATCATTACTAAGTTAAATAATGAAACTTATAAACTTTTTAAAAAGAAAAAATTTGAATCTTGGCGTAACTTTTGCTTATCAATTTCACCGAATACTCACCCTACGATTGTTTGGCGCAACATTCGTAGATTTAGGTCCATATATAACAACCCTTCTCCTATTCCTGATTCTTTAGCCAGTGATTTTTTTGATATATTAGCTCCGCCTTGGGTTCCTGAGGCTAAGGCTATTTGTACTAACCATAACCTGTCTCTCGTTTCCAATATCCGAGACACTCATACGACGCTAGATCTTGCATTCACTCTCACTGAATTAAAGGTTGTTATCCATAAAACTAATGATTCTGCACCAGGCATTGATGGCATCCCGTATTCCTTTTTTGCTAATTTAAATGATGAAGTCCTCAGTTATTATTTAGAACTTATTAATTCTATTTTTTATACAGGAAACATCCCTGTTGAATGGAAACGTCAAATGGTGTTGCCATTCCTTAAACCAAACAAACCTCCTTCTGATGCTTCTTCATACCGTCCTATAGTTTTGTCTTCAATTATGATGAAATTAGCGGAACACTTAATTAAAAATCGCCTAGAATGGTATGTTGAAAGTAAGGGTCTCTTGGCAGAATCACAATATGGCTTTAGAAAAGGTAAAAGTACAACTGACTGTTTAAGCATATTAACATACGATATTCGGTTATCCTTCTCTAATAACCAATCCACCGTTGCAGTTTTCCTTGATATTAATGCAGCTTATGATAATGTTGTATTATCGGTTTTACAAAATAAATTAGAAGCCTTACAAGTTCCATTGAATTTGTTAAATTTCATTATTAATATCTTGACTGAACGCTCTGTTAACATGTTAATAGGAGACCATGAGGTATCTCATCTTGTATGGAGGGGTCTCCCACAGGGTTCTGTGCTCAGTCCCCTTCTATACAATATCTACACTTATGATTTAGAGTTATCCTTAACTAGTCATGTTAAGGTTCTTCAATATGCCGATGATTTATTATTATATTCTTCAAGTCCATCTGTTGAGCAAGCTAGCTCTGCCATCAATTCTGCTTTATCTATTTTGGCGTCATGGTTACATCTAAACGGTTTGGATTTATCCACGTCTAAAAGCGCGGCTGTTTTATTCACCCGGAAGAGAAATATTCCCATAGTAAATCTCCATTATAAGGAAATACCTATCCCATTTAAAGATAAATTCAGATATCTAGGTATAATACTTGACTGTAAATTAAGTAGTGTCCCTCATTGTGAATATATTGTTAACAAATGTGAAAAACACCTAAACATGCTTAGATGCCTCTCTGGGGTGTGGTGGGGTGCACATCCCTTTTCTTTGAAACTCATTTACAACGCAATCATCAGAAGCACTCTGGATTATGGATTGTTCGTTCTAGAGCCAGGTAATGTCATGGCTTTTAAAAAATTGGATCGCATCCAGTCTAAAGCATTACGCATTATTTCAGGTGCAATGAAGTCTAGTCCCATTAATGCACTCCAAGTTGAATGCGGGGATGCTCCTTTATATCTTAGAAGACAATTCCTATCTGACAAATATTTGTTCCGGATTCTTCAATTCTCAACTCATCCTCTCATTCCTAAACTGGACACATTAGTGTTGCAGATTGAATCATCAGATTACTGGTCCCATAGACGTGATCCTTGTTTAGTTGTAAGTTATAAAAAATTCCTTTCACTTTCTTCTCCTATTCACCGTTCCAATAAACTTCCCATATTTAGCAATAGTTATGAGAGTTTACAATTCAGTCCCATTATAAAATATAACTGTGTAAGTAAATCAGATCCCGATTGCCATTTAAGTTTTAATCATTTTCTGGCTGAACACGTAGAGTACCACCATATTTATACGGATGCTGCCAAGCCTTCTCCGACGGGTTGTGTTGGAATAGGTACTTACCATTCTCAATACAACATCGAACAAAAAATAAAACTGCCTCCGGAGACTTCTGTTTTTACCGGGGAATGTTTCGGCATTTTTAAAGCCTTAGAATATATCCGTATTTTAAAGCTCAAAAAATCTATAATTTTTACTGATTCTCAAAGTGCTCTTCTAGCCATCAATAAATCCGCTTTCGAACACAAATCGCAGTTACCTATCATTTATTTAATAAGAGAATTTGCGTTCAGGACCATTTCTGAGGGTAATACACTACAATTTGTATGGATTCCGGCCCATGCTGGAATCCATGGCAATGAAGCGGCTGATAAACTTGCCGGTGATGCGGTGCAGTGTGGGGACTTAGTTCCTTATACAAATTTTAGTTATGACCTCGTATCGTTACCAAAGACTTTTCTTCGGGAAACCTGGAAGGTGGCTTGGGATATCGGAAGTAAATCGAAGGGACGTTATTTTTCGTATATTCAACCCGACGTTCCAGAAAAACCGTGGTTTGGCAGGGCCAAGTTTGGCAAGATGGAGACCTCCATTCTAATACGGATGAGACTGGGTCATGTTTGTTCTCCAGCTCATCTTGCCAAACTTCATATCATCGACGATCCCATATGCTTGTGTGGCACAGATGTAGGCGACTTAGATCACATTTTTTTCTCCTGTCCCTTATATGACCGTTCTTCCTTTCTTAGTAACCTCTTATCCCTCCATACTCCTTTTCCTACCTCAATACTTTCTTTACTTTGTACAAATAGCTCTCTTGTTTATAAATGTATAGTTTCATTCATTACTCTAAATAATATTAAGTTGTAATTTATTTTTTATTTTTTTATAGTGTAATTAACGTAATACTGATCCTATCCCGTATATCCTAAATCCCGTTAAAATTTATATTTATATTAATTTTGTTTCCCTACCTTTTTATAAAACTAAAACGTGACATTGGCTAAATGCACAAACCGTGCGAAGCCAGAAGGAAAAAAAAAAAAAAAAAAAAAATAGTGTTCTGTGATTGTATTCCTCGCTTTAAAAAAAAAATTGTACGGTTGTATTCTCTGCCGTCTAGGCTGGTCAGGTAATCTTCAAGTAAAATATCCTAACCTTATGTCTATGGTATCGTCTATGGTTCACATATCTCATTTGACAGTTCCTTCCCCTCCCGCCTTCCTCAGTTCTATCTGTATGGCGCCATGTTTGTTGATCTGTCAAAACTTTTGAAGTTTATTACAGTTTCAAAGTTGATCGAGTGAAGTCTAACGTTGATTTATTTCCGTAACTTATCCTCTCAATTTCTGTAGCTGTAATATTATCGTGCAACATGTACAACAAGTGCTGTGTTGTGACCTGTGCTAGTAGACGAAAGGACGTCAGTTTTCATATGTTTCCAAAAAGTGAGATAGGACTCAAAAAATGGTTACAGTGCATTAACTGTGAAAGACTGCGAAGCTTGAGCTTCCAAAAACTTCGCAAACAGTTTGTGTGTCGAAATCATTTTGAGAAGAGGTTTCTTTCGACAACGCGCGATAGAATTCGTCTTTGCCCCGACGCTTATCCAACGTTGTTTACTGCTCACGAGATATCGAGTGGTATTCCTCAAACCGATGCATTAATACCCGACAATTCTGGTACGTACCTATTTGAATATTTTTATCACTTAGGTGTAGTCAATTTATACTTGATTTATGATCTGCACATGTTTTACTATTAGCAGGTGTTACATTATTAGTGTAGAAACTTGATACCCAACAAGAAGCATGCCCTCAGTTTAAGCAGTTATATTAAATGGTTTTAAGTATTTAAAACATTCCGTGTTAGTGATGTATTCCTAGTAAGATTTACATACTGCCTTAAACTTTTATAAAGTTTTCCTAGAACAGACCCTTGTTATTAGTAGACAAAAAGCTTGTTTCCACTGACTGTAGAGGAGCGGTAAAAGAAGTGTGTAGTTAAATATTAAGTACAGTGAAATATTCAGGAGATTTTGCTTCACAGTATGAGTTGTTTGTGTATTTAGTATTATGTGTGCTTTTGAGTAATATAATAATTATGTGAAATGTTTTTCAGAGAGTGTGAATACTGAACATGACTATTTCAAAAAAAGGAGACATGTGGAGCACGCCTACTGTAAACCAGAAATTGAGGAGAAACGCTCAAATACTGAAAAAAATGTTAGTAATGGTAAGTTTCCATTCAATTCTAATATTACGATAAAATTAAAAAAAAAAAAAAAAAAAAATTCTGTAAGTCAAAATCTGTCATATTGGCATGAGCCATTTATTAAGGAAATAGGTCATGCTGTCAGTATTTTGGTAGCGGGACTAATTGTGCACGGTGCAATGGACTGTAATTTAATTATTGTTGTTCTTGGGAGCTCCTTCAATTCACCTATAGTAGTTTGGTTTTTATTATTAATAATTAATATGAGTATTTTACATTTCAGAAATAGAAGCAGATGTAATTTCTTCATTACAGCCTTTGCCTTCTACATCTGGATGTGGACATGAAGTCACTATGGAACCAATAGCAGGTAAGAAATTCAAATTGTTTAAATATTAGTTATGGGAAGTACCTATTCATAACTGTATTTGCTACAATTGTCAATCATTTATATTCTATTGTTACGGTGAATTATTAAAAAATTTGCAAACTCACAAAAATTAACATTATGTGTATATTAAGTTACTTTTAAATTCATTTGTAAGATTGTAGATTTTTGGTTGTTTGTTCATACCATGGTAATAGATAGTAAATTACCTAAATGGACACAGTATATAGGAAACCATTTATCCCTGATCTATGTTTACTTGCATGTAATTGTGTAGCATCTGTTAGAGATCCAATAAATATGGTAATCAATTAAAATTTTTTTTTTCAGTAGTTGTGCATTGTACTCCATCAACAAAGAGAAGACGGCGTATCATACATACTAAAAATAAGCTGTCGCCGCATTGTTCTAGGCTTTACAAGGAATACACTAAGTCAAGAAGGCAGCTTAATTTCAATTTACGAGCAAAAAAGGCGTTGAAATTTTCAAAAGAAAAGTCTTTTGAAAAGCTCACAGAAAAACTGAATCCAATGGCAAAAGCTTTTTTATGGATGCAGATTAAACAGTGCACTAAAAAAGCCAGGGGGCGACGATTCTCAGATGAAGAAAAATTGATAGCAATGGCTATAATGAAACAGAGCCCAAAGTGCTATAGATTTCTTCACAGGATATTTATTTTGCCATCCAAATACACACTAAACAAAATGATTTCTAAATTAAATATAGAATCAGGAATCAATCCTCAAATATTTGAAGCTGTGAAAAAAGAGGTAATATTCTTTTTAAAATTAAAACAACTTGCCTGTAATCTAAATTTTAAATTTTGTCCTCAACTCACTTTAGACATTGGCAGAATAGTCGACACCGGCTTTGCTTGCCATACAACAAAAATAGAATAGAATAAATTTTGTTGTCAAAAATTTGTATAAATGAATGTAAATAATGTTTTATTATAATGCTTTCAGGTCAATACTTGGGATGAAAAAAAAAAATTTTGCTCCATACTTTTTGATGAAGTGGCTTTAGAAGCAGCCTTGTCTTATGACAAACATAAAGACTACATTAATGGATTTGTGGAACTTACTAAAAAAACCAATGATTTTGCTGACCATGCCCTTGTGTTTATGTTACGGGGCGTGATTCACAAGTGGCAGCAACCTCTGGCCTTTTATTACTGTAAAGGAGCAACTTCTGGGGTTGAATTAAAACAAATTCTGAAGGATGTGATTAATGCTGTTGGAAACACAGGACTGAAACCGTTGGCTTTGGTGTGTGACCAAGGTACAGCATTTCGAGCTGCCTTGAAGAGTCTCCAAGAAGATACAAGGCAACTGCAAATAATTTCTGGTGAAAATATTGGTGAGTAGGTGTTGTCCTGTTTATGTGCATCTTTTTTTGACAACATTTAAAACCTCCCACTGATGCTTTGTTGTTTATTGTAACAATATAATTTTAATTTTTCAGATGATGTTATTGTAATTAACGGACAGAAGCTTTCAGTAATTCATGATCCACCACACCTCATTAAAGGATTGAGAAATAATTTTCTTACTAAAAATATATCCATCAATGGAGAAATATCGAAATGGAATGATATAGTGGATGTTTACAAAACCGACTGCAATCATGCACAGTCGCGACTTCTCCATAAGTTGACTGACGAACATGTCATTCCGGAGAAAATTAAAAAAATGAAGGTAATTGTTTGATTAAGTTACTTTTGCTATGGTATTCAAATCCTCAAACAGTAATATACTATGTATAAATGAATAAGCTCTGTTACTTGTAAAATTGTAATTTATATTTTGTTTTATTTCAGGTGAAAAATTGCACTACAGTGTTCAGCAAGACAGTAGCTGCTACATTGTCATACACGGCTCAGTTTTGTAAGTTGCTATACTAATAGTTTTGTTTCAAGAATTTTATTTTTGAGCTTAATATTATTTAATTATTTTATTTGTTGTAGCTCATTATGCAGATGGAACCAAAGTAAGCTCTACATTAACGAACACCGCAAAAGTTGTATCATTCTTTGACGACCTGTTCGATTCAGTCAATGGAACAGGCTTCAACAAGACTTCCAAAGGGAAACCTTTAAGACAGGCGGTAACAGAAAAGTCGCCGCACCATGAATTTTGGAGGGAAGCGATAGAAAAACTAAAACTTATTAAATTTGTCGACAAACACGGTAAGGAAACATCTGTGCCATCGTTAAAAAATTGGATATTAACTTTAAAAAGTTATCAGAGAGTGTGGCAATACTTAAGGGAAAAAAATATTAAAATTATGCGCCCGCGATATTTAAATTCGGATCCCATCGAAAACTTTTTTGGACAAATGCGGGCGTATAATTTTAGAAATACTAATCCAGATTGCCATGCCTTCAAAAGTACCTTTAAATCACTGTTAATCACAAGGTTTATAAAGTTTCACTCAGATAGCTACAATTGTGAAGAGGATTCAGGTAAACAGTTATTAAAATTAAAATCACTTTTTAATAAAGAACAAACTATCTCAGAATCTGCTAGTTTTTCACTTGCAGATTCTGAATTAGTTTCATCACCCGAGTCCTCTGAGCTATCGAACTGGGTTGAAGGTGAAAGCGTTCAAAGATCAGCAAGGCAAGAAAGGCTAAATGTCCACTCACGTGCATTTACAACTGGGTGGGTCATAAGAAAAATATTACAAAAAATAAAGTGTCAGCATTGCGAAGAAAATTTAATTAGTAGGGAATCCAGTTATGATAAAAATAACGTAAATAATTGGATTTCCTTTAGAGAGTTCAAGAGCATTAAAGAAAAGAAATTGACCTACCCTTCAGAAAATGCTGTGAGATTTTTTGGAATCATCATAGAAGAAGCAAACAAATACTTAGAAAATCAACCTGAACGGAGTCCTATTATAAAAAGTATAAAAAAACACATCAAATCTAAGTATTTGTTTGACTTCATCAATTGTGAATTGCATAGGGATGCTGTTTCTGAATGCTTTCTCGCATTAACTCTACGATTGGCAGTATTTAATTGGTGCAATGTCATTAATAAAATATTAAAAGGCACAGATGTCCTCAGACTGCAAAACAAACCGTTACTGCCTCAGATGCAAACAAAAGCTTATAACAAAGGAGATGTCCGCTTTTTGTATGGGCGTTGGTTTTTTATTCCGAGAAAAATCTAACCAGCGACAAACTACACTTAAATAAAAGCGACAAAAATATGAAATTTGTAACCACTGAAATAATATTTTTAGACCCCTCCATTTAAGAGAAAAAATATAAAATATTTAATGTTAGTACATATATGTTATTTGTTGATGGCAACCCAAATAAAATCTCCCACACACTTTGACAATGTCTAATTTGACAGCTGATTATATTCGGCTGTCAAAATATGACATAAAGTGTTGACTGACAGGCATCATCCGTCTGATTCGTCTGCTGTCAAGTGCTGTGATGCTGTCACACTTGTCACAGGTCACACTGTCTCGTCTCGTGCATTCGTGATAACCAGTGTTCTCGTATTTTAATTTGTGCTTTCATTGATTTTCCTGATTTTACTGACTTTGCTTTTCACAACGGATTCTTCTACTTTGCACATGATTAGGATACCAGTAGCTTATGAACCTTTAACCCTGACGACATTGCTTTTTCATAACGGTTATTCGATACTGCACGCGTTTAGGACTTCGGATTTCGGGTTTAAAACCCCCAATGTAAGTACTGTTCTTTATTCTTATTTAGCTCCCTATGGGTTTTATTTGCATAACCTTTGCCTCTTTTAAGTCCACTGACAGTCTGCAATCATTAACATCCATTTCTATTTTCAGATTATTGTTACAGTTATGGCTCTCTGCATGAATTGCAACATAGCCACACATGTTAATCAGCAGTATGAATATAACGCTTTAAGCATGAGCCCTGAGATAGTCTCAATAATTGAAGAATGGACTGCTCAGGAGGTAATGTAAATTACCTAAATGTAACGTTTTTTTTTAATATTTTGGTACCAGTCTTATGTTGAAAAAGATTATACAGCATTAATTTGCTCAAAAAACATGCAGAAAAACGATACTGTGTTCTGAACATAAATTATTTTGTTTTTAGGTAACAGACGGAGATTGCATTTGCCAAGAATGCATCAACCTATTGCTGATAGAACTGAGTAACAAAAACGACCATAACATTGGTGACCGACAGCTGGGTCATCAATCAGTATGTGTGTGTTGTGGTGTTTCTATCTCAAGAAGAACAGGCAGGCGTTCTCGTCCCCTACCTGATGGTCATCCTGAGCGGGCTTATATAGCTAGCATCATCAACCCCCGTCAGGTAAATATGTAAATTAAATATTTTCACTTGATAATATTGTATTACTGATTACTGGAACACACAATAAATGAAAACTTAATTTCAGATCCCTGCTAATGCTCGAGCATGTAATGCCTGCTGGCAACAAGCTCATAACAATATTCACGAATTGATGGAACCACCAAGAGAGGCTCAAGTGACTCAAGACAATGTAGAAAGTAGGTCTAGCTCTGTGGCTGAACCTGTAAGTGCACTCAGTTCAGAAATTGATTTTGTCAATGTAGTTCAAAATGAGAACAGGTATGTAGAACTAGATGGTTACAGTCGGACACCGGATTCATCAAATCATTGTTTTGTTCCCGAGTGTATAAATATGGAACGTTTGAGAGTACCCATGTACCTTAGAAAACGAATATTAATTGACTATAAATTATATGTCTCACCTAATGCCCGAGTATGTGAAGGACATTTAAGTGTTTATAATTGGGAGCTGTTGAATGAATTTCAGTTCACAACGCAATTTACCCTGAATCATGTTGTAGAAATGTTAGATTTATTAAGAAAAAAAACAATTAACATTATTGATTTTGAAAATGTGGAAAATATGAATAACCATATATGTCATTACTGGACAGGCTTGACTGTATTGAATTTTTTAACAATACTCAGCATTATTACCAATCAATTATCAGCTGTGTGTCGAAAACCAAAAACGGCTTTAGGATTATACCTTATGAAAATAAGAACTGGGGAGCCAATTAGACGAATTGCATCATTGGTTTGTATAAATAAATCAGTAGCATGCAGTTATATGAAAAAGGCACGTAATTGTATGAAAGAATTTTATGTACCAATACATTTAGGTGTCAATCGTATTTCTCGAGCAAGCCTGTCCAGTAGAAATCTTTTAATCCCACAGGGTCTTTTTGGAACAGCAGAAAATAACCCCATAGTTATTTGCGATGGAACCTATGTATACTTACAGAAATCGTCAAATTATCTGTTCCAAAAAAAATCATACAGTTTACACAAGTTTGCAAATCTTGTTAAACCTTTTTTGCTGGTGGCCACCGATGGCCACATTATAGACATATTTGGACCATACGCAGCCACAACATCTGATGCTACAATTATGAAACTGCTGTTCCAAAATGAAAATTCTAATTTAAGGCAATGTTTTGGAGGACAGAATGATGTATTTATTCTTGACCGCGGCTTTAGAGACTCTATCCCACTGCTCAGATCTTTGGGATATTCTGTGTACAAGCCAGAGACCCTAAGTGAAGGCGAAACTCAATTATCAACTGAAAAAGCCAATAGATCTCGACTAGTGACACTGTGCAGGTGGGTGGTAGAAGTTGTAAACGGTCGGTTTAAACGGGATTTTAAAATCTTTAGAAATAAATATTTTAATATTGGGTCTAGAAATCTTATGGATGATTTTAAAATTGTAGGAGCCATTTTAAACCATTTCCATCCCGTTTTGACTGACCGTCCTGATGCCCAAGCTATACTGGACAGAGCTAATCAGAGAATGGCCATGCCAAATTATTTAGCTGACTATGTGATTGGGCATCAGCTTCATAGACGCCGAGCCAGTTTCGTACAGATAAATGCTCAAATACCACAGCTGAATATGTTCCCTATGATGGACATGTCAGATTTAGTTCTATTTAGCTTAGGAATTTATCAAATTAAACAGGCTCGCTCTTATTATGGGGAACATATTCGGCCGAACGGTACTTTTACTGTAGAAGTAAGTGGAGATTTACTATTAATAAACATTCCAGGCATTTCGTCATCACATGAAACAGCTTTGATCAGAGGACGAATAAAGTCACGCCACTATAGTAATAGAGTGTATTACACATATATTTTACTCAAAGTGGCAGAGACTAGTTGGCAAAGCTGTTTATCTGACTATTATTGCAGTTGCATAATTGGAAAAAGAACTGTTGGAAGCTGTGCTCATGTGATGACAATTGTCTGGTATCTTGGATGGGCCCGGCATGAAAATGACATAATATCTCCACCTGCTCAGTTTCTCGACAATATTTTAACATGAGAAGACATTGAAAATGAAGAAAATCAATAAATGAATATCTAAGACTATACAAAGTTTTATTTCATACCAAAACTGTAAGCCGACGTTCGCACGGACATAAAAATATCGCGACGGGATTTTATCGCGCAGTGCATTTTCAATGCTATGCTTGGCGCCGAGAGATGAAAATCCAACAATGTGTTTTTTGACGCGCTGGGATACACTCTGTTGGATTCTCACCACCGAGCGGTGAAAATGCAGTGCGCCAAAAAAAATCGTGGTATTTTCACGTTCATGCGAACGTCCAATTATAGCATAATAATTCAGTTTTTCAATAGCATATTTTGCTGAAAAGCTTTTCATCTTCTTCCGATCTCGATTCCAAGTCATAAAAAAGGAATTCTACGTAATTAAAAAATGTTCTCAATCAGTAGATACTATTAACATATTAAAATAATTACTTATTACAACTTGCACATAAACATTCTAAGTAGCCATGATCATACCTATAGAGTGCCCTTTCAGTTCTAAAAGGTTAGACTAAACATTTTTGACTGAAAATACCCCATTTCATCATATTTCTTGTTGTTTACTTTGTCATAATCATCCATCAAATATCTAAAGACAATAATGACAGTGCCATGTGTCAATTTTGACAAGTTTTGTATTTGTTTAGGGTGTGTTCACTTTAATATACTAGTTAGTTAGAAAGGTTTGTTCGTTTTAGGAGTAAATTCACACTAAAATAAAAAAACCATTTTTCTCAAAAATGGAAGCCTTTAAAAATGTATGTTATAGTTAGAAACACTAGCTTTTGGGTTGTCTATCCAAATATATTTAACTGATCCTGGTTAGAATTATTGAATAATAAAAAACCATTTTTGGACATGTCCTTTAAAACAAAATTAAAAAATAAAAAGAAATGAAAGTAATAAGAAAACTTTTTTTTTCCCCCTAACATTCCCTTTCTAACATAATGTTACAACATATTGCAATAATTGCAATGTTATTGCAATTATTGCAATATGCTCATAAAATATCGGTAATAAAATTATAAATTCCTAGCAAGAAAAACGTTTTAGGCTGAATCCGTACGACGCCATTGCATAAAATACCGTGCCGGATGCAATGCTACATTAAAAAAAAAAAAGCTGTCATACATGATATGTGAACCTTATGAGAGTCGATTTTTACTCTAGGAGAGTGCGCTGTCTGAATCTACTTAGTCTGTGCGTCTAGGCGTCTACCCTTACCCAGATCACTATCTTAACACTACAATAACAATATCTTAACAGAGTGCGACCTGGCTTCAGGCCAGATTACTAAGTTGAAGGATTTTGAGTTCACTAGCCTGAGCAGGCAAAATAACCGACCTGATTATTAACAATCAGACACAATACCACTTTTTATACTAATAAATAAGTTGAAAACAATTAAGCAAAGTTTGTAAATCTTCAGATTCACAAAATGTACATGTAAACAGTAATAAATTCAAAAAGTTTTTGTGTCATGGAATTAGAAATTTCAATTAAAGAAGCCAGTAATGGTATCAAAGACAGAAGAGTCACAGAACGAAAGAAAAATGCAGAAAATTTAAAAGAATTCCTTACAAGAAATGCAGTGCCTTCACTTTTATCTGAAAATACCTTAAAAAAGAGGGGATATACCTGGAATAATCTATTTGACGACATAAATGAATATATTCTGAAGGTAATTTTATCAGAAGCGCTCCATACCAAAAAACTTTACAAGGCTGCAATTCTACAAAAATGTGAAATTGGAGAAAAAATTGCAACAGATATTACAAATTAATATGTATGAGTTACAATTCTTTCGCATTTTTAAAAGCTTAACACAAAGCATGAGGGCTATGTATAAATTATATATATAATACTTGTCACTACAATTTACATATTTTAAGGTTTTTCTGTTACAATCATTGTGTGACTTACATGGTTTTGTAAAATTTACAAAGTTTTAAATCGTAATTTATTGTAAAGTTTTGTGGTATGCCGAGGAATACTTTAGTGCTCATTCACACTTTACAATAATATTATGGTCATCAAAGTCAAAGTCAAATTATTTATTTCAAATAGGCACATAAGAGGCACTTTTGAACGTCAAAATTTACAAAAAAATAGAATTGTTTCTAGTTGCCCCTTCCAAAAGGTAGTTTCGTATGGAGAAGAATGGGCAGGAAACTCCACCGTCACTCTTTTAAAAATGTTTTACAATATTTTGTTTGGAGTATATTAATCATTAATGATATGATTATATGTGAAGATGATGCACCTAGAATAAAATTACTAATCTACCTATAGGCTACTAACAATGTACATCTATTGACTCTTCATTGGATTTGATTGGTTTTATCAGGAATTTGGACTTGGCATCATAATATTAAATCTTACACCCATGTTGGCCCTAGCAAAGACAAGGTCCAAATTGTAAACTACAATAATTCTATTACAAAGTGTTGGTGCATTTCACAGGAAATTGAAAAGTTTGATATGTCTAAAACATATCAAACAAACACTAGGCCACTGTGTAGTAGTTTACTACACCTATGTGTGGCTGGCTCTAATAAAGGTAATTTAATTTGAATTTATACTTCATTGTTTGAGTCTGGATTTGTGCCTGGTTGATGGCAATAGGCTCGGCCCCTATTACATGGGACTTAAACATAACTGTTAAAATGTGGGTGTAGTATAGGTACACCTCTGCCTAACCCTTCAGGGAATATAGGTGTGATGTGTTATAAGGTTTGATACTTAATAATTATTTTATCTTCCAAAAACATCATCTGCTGGACATAGACCCCCACTAGAGAATCGCCGCAAGTACCAGTTAAGTGCCCTGTACCATGAGGTGCTACAAGGTTGCCAACCAGCTCACTTCGGACCCATTGAACCTCCTTTCTATAAGATACGTGTCTCACCCCATTATGGTATACCACTTCAGTTTAGCTTGACAAGAGAACCAAGCTTAGCTTATCTTGGTTCTTTTGTCAATCTCAACATTTATAATTCAATCAGGCAGGTAAACAACAAAGCACTATTCGTTCCTCCCACTGGGTAATTTTCACTTTGATTGACTTTCCATGACACTGGGTATGAGAAATATTATAAAATATCATAAAATATGTTAAAATATTATACACATTATTATACCTGCATTGCACAAGTGGCATCCAGGGTTGAATAGCTACATTTATTTAGTATTGGTCTTATGTGTTTAACTTTATGTAGTATCTATTCCATTTAATATATTAAAATGTTTATGTTTTCAGGAAAAGCTTATATTAAATCTGACAAAATAACAGAGATGTGTTTATATGTACTAAAAGATAATCGCATGGTGAAAGCTATTGGTGACAGTTATTTGAATTTACTGTTGAAATATTTTCTGCCCTATGAGCACTATTTGGGTCTCATAAAACCATGCACATGGAAAGGTGAGTGGATAGTTCTATTTGATGTATAGTTAATTGTTATTTTTAACCGACTTCATTATCTTTAACCGAATTCAAATCGAGGGAAATCCTCAAATTTTATAGGCATACCCATAGCGATTTGAGTATTTTTTATAGTAACTCGTGCACTTGCACTCGAAAAGCACCATTTGGTGAAGTGGAACTGATGATGAAGACCACAGATGGCCACCGGAACTACTTAATAATAAGTATTTCACCGTTGCGATTCGATTAGGCACTTTAATAATGGTTGCTAAGCAATTTATGCTCGTCAAAATGCATATGGTGAAGTCACCATCAGTTCTCCTGGTTCTTACCAGGAGAACTCCTCAACAATTAACGCCCCTGCATCGGGAAAAGCAATATTTTGTAAAAGGTGATGAGCGTTTGACATTAGGCTATTGTAAATTGGATAAATTACAAACTGACCCACTAAAAAGTGAAAAATAAAAAACTTTTTACAAAAAAAAAAAAACAACCGACTTCCAAAAAAAACTACAAAGTGAAAAATAACTTTAATTTCGGAAGTCGGTGGCAAAAAACTGAAATACAGATCAAAAGCCACCGATTTCCGAAATATTTTTCACTTTGTAGTGTTTTTTTTGGAAGTCGGTTGTTTTTTTTTTATTAAATCGATTTTTTGTTTGTAATGTTCCAGAGTTGCTGGATGTCTGTATAGCTGCATGTTTTTCTAGTGATTACAAAATAGACAACTACACAAAACTTAGGCTTGTGCTGCTTGTAATGAAAAGTGGAAAGGACAATTGTCAGTTTGTGGGCCCACTTATGGAATCACTTTCCTCATTAGAACAATTTTTTTCTAACATTTCAAATGACAAGAAAGTACATGACGTTGTTATAGAAATAATTATTTTGCTGCTCGAAACGGTATGTGAATTATTTACGTTGATTTATATTTGTTATACTTAATTTGTTGTCAGGAAATAATCACAGAATTATTTTTAGCTATCTTGCGAGTATCGGTTAACAATGTGTCATTTTACTGAAAATTGTATGCCTACATTATTAAAATTTTATGACCAAAATAAGGATCAAAAGAAGAAGGTTAGTATTAACGTAATATATCAATAATAGTTATACAGGGTGTTTGGCAGAACGTTGAACATACGAAAATGGTGGATAGGTGGGGTCATCTGCTACTTACTCAGCCCTAATTTATTTGGCCCTGGCCCCCTAGATATTATTTTAATTTTAATTTTTTAGCTAACATCTGAGTAAAGCAATAACTTTATAAGCATCTGCCAACATTAAAGATTAAAAAAAAAACAAAAATATTGCCTGTTTTACCCATTTTTAATAAAAATTACACTTTAAAGTTAAGAAAGTGGTGAAACTAGAAGAAAGCAAAAAAAAAATTAAAAAATACCAGGGGGCCAGGGCCAAATAAATTAGGGCTGAGTAAGTAGCAGATGACCCCACCTACCCACCATTTTCGTATGTTCAACGTTCTGCCAAACACCCTGTATAAGTACCTAGGTTTAAACTTAGCAGTTCTTAATAAATATAGTTTTTTTTTGCAATACAGTATACAAGAAGTAAGTAATCAAACAATTATATTAATATATCTGCTTTTTAGGGTTCCATACCCAAAGGGTAAAACGGGAACCCTATTACTAAGGCTCCGCCGTCTGTCTGTCCGTCCGTCCGTCTGTCACCAGGCTGTATCTCATGAACCGTGATAGTTAGACAGTTGAAATTTTCACAGATGATGTATTTCTGTTGCCGCTA
The DNA here is from genome assembly GCA_963921375.1 of Tiliacea citrago. Taxonomy (NCBI): domain Eukaryota; kingdom Metazoa; phylum Arthropoda; class Insecta; order Lepidoptera; family Noctuidae; genus Tiliacea; species Tiliacea citrago. The sequence goes on along the minus strand of OY992786.1, from coordinate 15,690,085 downwards.
TAACAACAAATACTAAAAAACAGAATAAAATAAATATTTAAGGGGGCTCCCATACAACAAACGTCATTTTTTTGCTCGATATTGATAACGGCAACAGGTAGACGCTTCAAATATTCACAGAATATCTAGTTATATATTCACTTTAAAAATAAATAATTAAATTAAAATAAAACAAATATTTAAGGGGGCTCCCATACAACAAACGTGATTTTTTTTGCCTTTTTTTTTATAGATAAACGTACGGAACCCTTCGTGCGCGAGTCCGGCTCGCACTTGACCGGTTTTTATACTGCCTGTCATGAATACTGCCATGATCTGCCTTCTGGGCCCTGTTTCGGTTTCCTAAACTTTGATAGTACAGTCAACCAAAGAGATAAGATTTTTTTTTTAATAAACTAGTTATGCTGTGCATGGCTCAGTAGTCAAATCTTTGGCATTTAAAAACTTATTATTTAAAGTATTTATATATGCAATTATCGTGAACTAGCGACCAGCTCCTGTTTTAACTGATCGACACATCAGTTGATGTGAAAATATCGATTTTCCTGGGATCTCTAAAGGCCTGCGCGGACGACAAAAATCGCCGAACATATTCCAAACATATGCGGGTACTATTAGGCCCTCGTGTGCGTTATTCGATGCAGTTGTAAGCAATCTATTTTGACGGACTAAAAATACCCCGTGGATTGTCCCTCTCCTCAGCCCTTTAGTTATACACATAAACTCTCTAAATGATGGTAAAAACCGCATAAAAAAGATGTATTTTGTAGTTTATGTTATGAGAACTAAGCGGTCACATAGACAAACACGAAAGGCGACTTATTTTATGCTATTTATAGATGTAGCTCAATATAGTTAGAACATTTCATGGCTGGAAACTTAGGTAAGTGTCTAATTTGTGAACACTTACCTAAGCCCTGCATAATTTGTTACCTATTAACTTGTTAAGGTATCTTTTTTAGGGTTCCGTAGTCAACAAGGAACCCTTTGTAGTTTCGCCATGTCCGTATGTCAGTCTGTCCGCGGCTTATCTCAGAGGCTCTTAGTATTAGAAAGCTGTAATTTGGCATGGGTATACATATTAAGCCCGCCGATAACTTTTTTTGAGTACCTCCCATGCACGTAAAGTGGGGATAATATTTTCTTTCCCTCGTCTATTCCATGATGGGGAATATTTATTTATTTATTTAGGATCTCCAACAAAGGATACACATATACAATATAAATCACAATAATAAAAAAGGTTCTTGTACGTGTGCTCCTTCAATATCTATAAAATAAAATAGGGAAAATTAATGACGAAATTTGAGAAAATAAAATTAAAATTAACTTGATTGAGCATTCATATTACAATTGTTTGGTATAATAATAATTCTTACACATTTGTTAACTATTGGAAGGAAGGAACGTAATAGCATACTAGTTATTTTGCAATGGTTAAATATTGTTGGATAGGCCGCTCAAAGATATTGCGGTCTGTGAAACCCAATTTTCGATTAAAGAGTGCTAATTATTGTTAGAGTCAACTGTACCCCTGCCAGCTAAATAGTTGTTTTTGGTTATGTAAAAAAAATCACAGCAGTATTATCGAAGTTAAAAGGAAAACTATCACAGCTTAGTAGGCTTTACAAGTTAACGAGTAATAGTCGACCAACTTACATTTGCAGTTGGAATGGAGAACATGTTTTTCAACTACAATGTTAAGTTTTTTCTTGGAATAAATTCATCCCAACTACGGAACCCTTCATTGTGCGTGGTCCGACACGCACTTGGCCTTAACTAAACTTAAAAAAGTACCCTTTTAATTTACTTACAGAATTCATTGTTTTACTTTTTAAATCTAACTGTGGCACTTCATCACCCACTGGGAAGACTCCGAAATGAAGAGGGAAGTCTCGCAAACAATTGGGAGCTTTGGAAAAAATACCTGAACAGCATTACGGAAATAATATGTACAGAAGTGAGCTATTTGCAAAAGAATCGAAAGCAAAATGATAAACTTTTTCAACAATGCTCACCTTTTCATAATTTAGCTGCATCAGTGCATTATCAGGTAAGGTTTTTTTTTTTAACCTTATGACACTTTAAAAGTGTTCAAAAGATACAAATGCCGTCTCCATTTCATCATACCCAAATCTTGGAATTATCTTTCCCACATTGTAATCATCTTATTAAAACCTTCAGTTCCTATTGTATTTAAAAGATCGCTTTTAGCGATACGACCGCCCATTGTGTCACCCTATGTAAATTTTCTACAGTTATATCTGTAACTTTTATGGTGTACGTACATAATAAATAATATATTATTCTAAAACCTTCAGTCACATTGTCAAAGTTATTTCAAAACATTGCCTTAATAGGTACGCACTCTTATCTATAATAAAGAACAGCTCGATTCAGATTTCAACACAATCAAAATCGCAAATTGCTGCGCATGCATAAACGAAATAAAGAATGTATACCTTGTTTAATAGCCTGCAACTACATTTTGCCTAAATCAAATCGATCATGTAGGTAATTTTTGTCAAAGACTAACGAAAATAATACATTTTAATTTAATTATCACTGATTTATCAGTTATCTACCTCAGAAGGCAAGGCTGCACACAGAAGCTGGTGTTGAAATATGTAATTGCAAAACGCTTTATTTGAGTAGTTACTTGAATACAAATAAACTAAATCTGAGGTTTCTGTTCATCTAACATTCTAACGGGAGCCCAGAGGGTTTCTGAGAAAGCATATGCAGGGCGAAAAGTTGATAGCGATGTGCGGCACGACGAGAGAACACCGAATGTATAATTGATGAAGAAATTGTCGGCTTTCCCTAAATCTGACGAGTTTGAAAACTCAAGATTGGGACAGTTTTTAAAATTCTCAAATTTTCAATTTAAAATTCTGGGCGAATAAAAGTTAAAAAACCTATCCTGATAGTGAATATATAAATATCTGACGGATTGATGGAGCCTTAGCCAAATATAGCGAAATATCATTGATTTAGGAAAGTACCCAAAAGTGGTCATAATTTTGCATTTATCGCTAAATCAACGTATCGAATAGCTTTGATTCCTATTTAAATTTAAAGCTCACCCTTTTGTAAAGATTTGTCGGTATTCAGAAATTTGAAAATATCAAACACTTGATAGTACCTAATGATTAAAAATTAAGTAGTAAAATTACAGAACATCATTAGAGTACACCATAGTTATTTCAAAATTTTCTATGTCACTAAGCAAACAACCATTGCCCTATTGCATTGTGTGCATTTGCCATAACCAAGGAGCTATCAACATGGAAACAATTTAGGGAAAGCCCACAATTTCTTCATTGGATTTTAGTATTTATGTCATTATAGGTCTGAATAAAGCTTTTTTTTTTTAAAACGTTGCCCACACTAGGAATTTCTCCTGTATCGTGGGTGCGTTTACAAACATTTAAACTCGCATACACAAACAGCCAGACCCGGAACAACTACTTATAGGTCATACAAAAATTTGTTCCGTGCGGGACAAACCAAATCGAACCCGCGACACGCAGCGTAGCAGCCAATCGCTTAACCACTGCGCCAACCGTGCCGTCGTTTTGTCTTTTTTCTAAATCTGAAAGTGGACTCCTGGCCACGGGGCTGCTATCTGAAACTTTTCATATATTTTCAGAGTTCTCTCATCATGCCGCACCTACACCGCTATCAACTTATCGCCCTGCATTATATTTGCTCAAAAACCCTCTGGGCGGATACCAATTTGTTTGGGAAGGAATAGGTTCAACCGTGATTTACTGTGCTTCTTCCCAGGTTTACTTGCGCCCTTATAATGTAACTATAAGAATAGAGGGGTAATTTTATATTATTTTACTAACATGTTTTCTATATAATTACAGATATTTAAATTGTCCGAAAGAAGCGACACCGGCGGAGAGAATGTATCAAAAAGATTAAAATTGAGCGTGAACAAGAACATAACATTTGGTGACCTTGTCAATGACTTGCAGCAAAATCATGTACCATGGTAGGTAATCTGAACATCATATATTTTTTTATACTGAAGATAATAATAATATATTTTTAAATGATTTTATATATTTTTTATGTTCTAATATTTAAAAATTCATTTATATGTATTTAATGAAATAATGGAAATAATAATAATGTAGTTTGAAATGATTATTGCAGTATTCCACATCGTAGTTAACTTTCTAAGTTTGTCATACTGCTCTGACCAAACATCAACCGTAAAATATTACCAATCACTTTCAGCATGATTTTCTTGTTATTAATTCAACAAAATGCTATTTAAGGTTGGGAATTGTACATGTTTATGTAGGAAAATATGGCACCAGCATATCTCCCGACGATTACCTATCATTGCTGAATAGTCTTCAAATTCTACTTACAAATAACCGAACCAATATAGAATGGAACATTCTTGAGCAGCTGGTTTGTTTGGTGCTGGAAAACTCTCGGATTTTAATGAGCAAAAATGACGAATTTAAAAACACATCAGTGTCATTGTGGAATTCATGCGTTAGGTAAGATCATGGTGAAATCACTATAATTTGAACAATAGGAAAAACTACACAGTTGAAAAAACATAAATAATTATTCGTTTCAGAAATTGCACATCTTTAAATGCGTCACACAAAGCAGTACATATAATCCTGCAAAATTTATTAAAATCTGATGTATTGGACTACCCACATGCCCTACAGCTCATAAAATTGTACCTCGAGAATGTTATGCCAGTCACCAACAATAGTGTTCAAACTTTGAGTGATATCTTTAATAAATTCTACAGCAAATGTACCTTGGATGACTTCAGAGTTAAATGCTTATCATGGCTTACGTCAAATGATACTGGATCTTTATATGTAACCGAAGTATCCGAATTATTATTTAGAATAATAGCTGATGAAAATATTGCTTTCAATCCTATTAGTGCTTCTGAATCGGAATTTGATAAGTTACGTGATATGTTATACAACTCGACAGAAAACTGTATTTTATTCAGTGAATTTGAAATACACAATTCAATTAAGCCACTAGAACATGAAACTGTTTACGAACATGTTGGAACTGTTTCTGACGTTGAAGGCAGAGTGCAAGAATACTTCAAAACAAATTTAGTTATTAGTTCTTCAAAAGGATTTCAAAATGATGCAGATTTATTAGAGTGTATTAAGTTGATTAACGTTGTTTTGTCATACCTCGAAGAAGTCATTAAACATCATATAAAATCTCAAGAAGAAATTGGGGACATGCAGATATGTATTTTACTGACGACGATTTTGGCTCGCATGTATACAGCATTGACTCGTTTGTTAGCGAGCAACACTGAAATACCAGTTAAAATTCATGCTCTGCAACTAGTTAGAACACTTTTGGTGACTGATGTACATCCATTATTGTCGCGCATCGTACGGGCGAGTATAGACGCTGATTTTTTCCATATTATTAATAATATATTGAACACTGAAGTTCAATCTGAAGATTTCGAAGTAATCATCGAAGGAGACGAGGACGACACGAGTATTGATACTTTAAAGCACAATTGTTTCTTGGTACTTGCTGCGTATTGCAGAAAACCAGCAGAGTACCGGGAAGAAATACTGAAATTAATATTGGATGATGGTATCTATAACTTTACATCAGATACTCAGTGCGTTTTTCAGTGCATAGAGCTACTGATAGATTCAAATGTTCAAGATCCTCCTCTAGGTAATAATAATTACTTATTTTAATTAAACAGATGTGTTAACCAAGCTATCTAAATATTTATTTTTATTTTTTTAGGTTTAATTTTCACACTGTTGCAGTCCATCTGTCGGAAACTGTATAGAAATTCCAAAGTGTCTTTTGAAATACTTAACATACTTTCAAAAATAATGGACCCTTTATGTATGGATGATGGTGATATGAAACAGAATTGTTGTATAATGATCAAGAGTTATTTGCTACTTTGTGAGGACATGCATTACCCACCGAAAGTAGCTTCTCTTATTTATGAATGCGTCACTAAGATTATCTTAATGAATCGGAACCAAAACATGAATATTGAAGGTTTTGAAGATGCATTTATGAAAAAAGTGAAGGGCAATGTCCATAGCATTCGTCTTCATTGCTGTTATTTGATGAAGTTGATTAACGATTTCTCTGAAGACGACATTGATACATTTTCGATGAAATTACTGGACGTCTTTTTGATTGATGTAAGTCCTATAATTGGTATTTAAAATATATCGGCAAAAATGATTTTGACAGATCTCTAAAAAATTAACGATGCGGTGATTGGGGTTATAATTAATATCATTATAATTATCCTGATTTTTTATTCGCATGGTCTGTTGTTTAGTAATGACATTAAATTGTGACATTCAGCTGATACAGATCTCTATCAACAAGGGCTGAATAAGTTAAGGATATCATATCGGATGCGGCATATACTGAATTATTGTTTTAGGTGTCAAACAGTACAGAATCTATACTAAAGGACGAATCTGCCAACAGGACATTCACAGTCCTACATGCCTTTGTTGCACTGGCGCAAACGAAAAAATCTTCTATTCTTAGCGTCATACTACAAGTAATTCATTTGCAGAAACTAAAATCATTAGATAATCGCATAGTTGTGAAAGTATTGAACCTGATTATCAATTCTGTTGGCATAAAAGATCTTAAGACATATTTGAATAACAATATTTTATCAATATTACATTTTTGGTTCACTAAAAATAACGAAGTCGTTGATTTACCGCTCTACATACTTGGATTTGACACTATAGACAGTTTTATAGAAAAACACATGAAGTGGTTAATTGCGGGAGAAGTTTTGTGGCGACAGGAAGGAAATGTGCATAAGAGCGATCTCTTGAAGCAAGTCGCGAAGAAACACAAGAAATCAATTGAAAATATACTTGAGGTATGTTGACAAAGCTGAGTAGATAATATAGTTGTCAAAAAATAATTGGCCCGTTTTGACATTTAACTTGAATCGATATATCGTGAGTACCGAGTCGTATGGTTCACTAGTTACGTCTATATTCGGGACGGGTATTTTTTGACAACTATAATAACATTGAAATAGGAATAACTTGAGTTGTTCAATCAATTCTTTATTAGCCCTAAGTTTCGTTATTCGTTATTATTCCTAGCCATATGAGTCCCGTGTGGTGCCGGACGTAAAGAATAGCACCACCATAGTTCTTCCTGTGGGTGTTGTAAAAGGCGACTAAGGGACTTAGTAGAGAATGGGCAGCAGCGTTCTCTATGCATTTTATCATACTACGATCGCCAACCCGCCTGGCAAGCGTGGCGATTTTGCCCCCCCCCCCCCCCCTTTCGGGGGAGGCTTATGTCCAGCAGCGGACGTCTTTCGGCTGAAATGATGATGATATGAGCTTTACTTCTTTGGCACATTTTAATTGTTATTTTTACATTCCAGACTTGTTTTTCTAATATCATGGCCTTATGTTTGCCTTATATTGTCAGCACCAAGTACAATATTGTCTATTATGAACTTTTTAAACGAGATGCCTTTAAAAAGTCAATGAAAAATGCAACTAAATTGTTTGAACTGACTACTGAGATGTTAGTTAATAAAAGTTGGAGTAATATGTTTGTGGAGAATGTTGGGGAGCTGCTGTTACTAACGTTTACCCACATGAGCGACCGGGAAGACGCAGAGCAACTGTTTGGAGTTAAATTGCCGCAACGGAATCAAGAGTTTTATTATCCAAAGGAAATTTTATGCGCTATTTTAGCTTATTTTAAAGTGAGTTTTAAGTGAGTGTTTTTTTTTTGTAATTAACCTTATTTTTCATGTGTTTTTGCCATTTGCCTTGATGGAGTACCACATATTCGAAGAAGGGGAGTCGTAATACTTGCATAATATTGTAGTGATCTTGTTATTTGTAACCTAAACGTCCTTATACTCTTTTTTTCAGGAACTCACGGATAGAAGCGTCCTTCTGTATCTATGTATAAACCAAACAGTGACGGTATTCAAAATTTTATTTGAACTGTGGAAAGCTGTTACTGAAGAAAAGATATTTGAACTGAAAGTACTGGCTCTTCATGCATATGTTACCTTTATAAGGAATATACCTTTAGGCCATCCTTCTGACGCATTCATGTGTAATTTTGCTTGTAAAAGCTTTACTCAAGTTATAAAAAAATGTTGCGACAAAATGGAATTGAGAACATACATTGTGGGTTTGAAACTAGTCCTGGATCATTTATTACCAGACACGGCAACGCTTATGCGCAAGTCACTGCTAGAATTATTACCTGTCCTAATTATCAAGAAAGAATCAAGGTTTGAACAAGTGTGTACTGGGTTTTTAAATGATATAGTTGAGAATATGAAGGATTGCTTGAGGGAAAGCGAAGATGTTGTAGACTTTCTTAGTTCTATGACGCATAGCGGTGATAACATGCACTGCTGTAACTTAAGTGTGTTTAAAGAAAAATTAAAAACTTATAAAATAAGTTTAAATCGTCCTAGGTATGTACAGCCATCTTACTCCTGTATTAAAAAAAAAAAGTGTTATTACATAATAAATTAATGCTTGTTAATTATTTGTATAAAATTAATATTTTCTAGCCACGAGACGTTGTTAAACATTCGTCAATTTTTAAATAGTAATAAAGATCACATTCGCAATTTGTACTGCGATTTGGATTCTAAAACATTTTCTGAGGACTGCGAGACAAGCATTATACACCAGACCGTGCAGGCGCTTTGTAATATTCTAAAATCAACGTCTGATGATAAGGTAGGTAGCTTATACTTTGAAATATTTTGGTACTCCTAATCCTCATTACATTGAATAATTTTTATTTTTAGACCATAGTTGAAGCATGCAATTGTTTGTCGGAGATCAGCTCGTACGATTTAAAGACATTGGTCACAGTGCCGCCTGCTGACACAAAAAATGTAAGGACCGTCAACCCGACACGTTACTTCATGCAAGTTGTTGGAAAATTTCTATTGGATGTGTTCTTTGATGAAAATCCCAATGTCACAGGCGAAATCGCTGAAACTATGAACGATCTGCTAAAGTTCCTTGATGTTAATGATATTCCAGGTATGCGGCACTATTGTTACGATGATTTAAAGTAACATTCTAAATGCGAAAGAGAGTTTGTTTGGTTGTTAGAAATGAAATCTTTTATTTCTACATACTTACAACTTTAAATAAATACACACATAGATAACGTGAGAAGCTTCTGGCTAACTTATAACAGCCGCACGGGTCGATCTATCAGGTTAAGCTATGCTAGCCGGGGTTGGTCCGTGGATGGGTGACCGTCTTTACATACCGAGACTCCTCCGTGCCTCGGAAGGCACGTTAAGCCGTTGGTCCCGGCTGTCATTCGAAGATCTTTGACAGTCACAAAAGTCTGACAACCAGTCTTACTAAGGGGTATCGTATTGCCCAGTTACTGGGTTGTGGGTTGTTGTAGGCAGTCGCTCCATGTAAAATACTGGTATTCAGCTACATCCGGTTAGACTGGAAGCCGACCCCAACATAGTTGGGCCACATATATAACGTAATAAATATTCAATATTATAAATTTGCCACATTCACGTTACACCACACATCGATTTCCCAATTCGCGCTGCCTGAAGCAGCGAATTAGGTAATCGGCTTGTGGTTTGTTTGTTACGCTAAAACGGCAGAACGAATTTAGATGAAATTTGGCGCATGGGTAGACCATGATCTGGATTAGGACAGAGGATACTTTTTATCCCGATCTTACCACGGGATCAAGACTTATACGGGTAAACCCCGTATAAGTCTAACCTATTTTATAAAATTTATCTATACCTATTATTATTATATCGTTTATTTCAGGCACTAAACCCATACTAAAATTACAAAAATACAATCCATTAGAAATAAGATTAGAAAAATAAACTTTTTGCAGTCCGTTCAACCAATTTTGACTTCTATTCCGTAGGCATAAGGATGACATTAAAAGCAAAAACGTGGTTACAATACCAACTGTTCATTACAGCTGCCATTAGTCATGTCACCAACACAATATAAGTCAAAATCGGTTGAACGTACTGTAAATAAGGTTTATTTAAATGTTTAAACTTATTTCAAATGGTGTATAGTAATATGAAACAATACATTTCAGATTTGGAGGTAGTTGACAAAGAAATATTAAAACCTTTTTCTTGTTCAACGTCGATGAATGTTGATACACTTACTGATAGTATGACGTTTGAAGAGTATTGCACACTGTGCCCTGAAGGAATATTCCTAAATGCTTTACTCACAAAAGATAATGCCGATTGGCTGAAAGAGGTCACATGTACTCTTTTGACCTTTGTTCATTCATCAACTAATTATGTGACTAACTTGAGAAAAGTTTGCTTGTTGAAGGTAAGTTAAGTTGAATTGTGTTAAGTTTTTATCATGATAACAACATCAGCTTTTTTATTTGGTTCAACCAAATAAAAAAAGCTGCTAAGCTGCCTAAGGGCCCTGTAACCTTAAGTCATTATTAAGAATACCGTCATATGATTCATGCTTCTTTGTAAAATCATTAGCCACTGCATGCCGCGGAACAACCGCTTTGTAGAACAAACCGGTTGTTCCGCGGCATGCAGTGGCTATCTTAATTAAATGAGGTTTTGACTTTTCCAGTCTCGAGTTTGCCGCAAAATATTACCAGCTCTTGTTGGACTCATACTACAAAGCCTAACAGAAAGACACGTCAGAGCCGTCAGTCAACATATTAACAAATTCTTTAATAACATTTGGGAACAAAGTTTCGACGACCAACTGGAGAATAGTGGAGACAGTAACTTTAATTCTAGAACTGGTAGAACTGGCCATGGCTACAAGACGATCATTCAATATATGCTTAATATTGTAGATTTTGTTCGCATACAAAGAAACTTTTATAAGATGAGGCAAGTATTAAGATATTTTTGCATTTTTTTTGGAAATCACTAAAATTAAGTTACATACATACACATAATAAACTTTCGCCCACCGTCTTCCCATGGGGGTAGGCAGTAACTAAGGCAACACCTGCTACGATCCTTACATACTCCTTTTGCTTCGTGTACGTTCAGACACACGCACGCGGGTTAAAAAAAAAAGAGAAAAGCTAAGAAATTAAGTTAATCTTTATAAATATCCAATTATATCTAACTTTTAGGTCAGGCAATGCGATGAAGACATTGAATTATCTTGAGCTTGACTACGACAAGGTGGCGTGGGCGGCGGCTACGGTCGACCAGAACTGGGCAGCCGTGTACTATGGGGAGCTATGGGCAATATCCCAGAATGGCGGCGTTTCGCCAAATTCACCAGAAGCCACCTCGAGCTTACCTGGAGGAAAGAACCTACAACGAATTTTTAGAACGGTAAGTTTTTCACGATATGGCGGGATGAGTTGGGTAGGTTCCATCAAAACTGGAAGGGGTGGGGGAGGATTCGCGCGGGCTTACGAATGATGTACATATAGAGTGGATGGTGGGCTTTGCCTAGGAGTGGGACTGCGCAGGCAAATAAAAATGTTCACTAATATGCAGGGAGGATTTTTAAATACTGCGTTTCTCAGAGAAAAATGTATGGCCTTCATATAATTGAATCGGGTCTGGGTGTTTGAGCGCGTGAGATTTCCGTTTGACAACGCACCCAGGATACCGCAGTAACCCTTTAATTTTATTATTCTTAACCCATCGAATGTCTTGCTCCTATTTTTGTTACCAGTATGCGAAAACGCCGCCCGTTGCATGTTTTGAAGTGTTAAATTAAGTCTTTTAAATATTTTCTATATGAAAATATAATATATAAATAAAAAAGTATCTACTTAATAAAAATCTTAAATTCATTCATTCACTTATAGACAACGTAGGTACAGCCTAGAGCGCTGGTTCTATAAGCATGAAATTTTGCATAAGAGTTCCTTTTATATTTTTATAATGACGGAAGGTTTTTGAAAATTCATACCCTAAATGGCTTAGGCTATGAAAGTTTATTATTGTGGAAGTTTGTCATTTTTGCCAAGGGGAAATCCCATCGGGCACATGGCTGTTGTATAAATAAATGACTGAGCGCTTATATAGTATAATTTGTACCGTTCCGATGTGAAAGAAGAAGAAGAATAATAATCCTTTTCTTCATCAGTGCTACGTGTCGATCGGAGAAATAGACGCTATCGAAGGCTGTGGCACCGAGCACTTAACGATGGAGAATGAAAAGCGTAAACATTTGATAAATACGGGCCAGTTCACGGACGCGCTACTTTTGCACGACATAGCTCTCTCCTGCGGCGGGCAGCCTGACCAGGATCTCCACTACGGCGTGGTCAGGTCTCTGCACAAGTCAGGCATGCATCACCTCGCACTTCGGTACATAAAGTCACTGCCAGATGACGACCAACTGAATGACTACAAATACGAGTGTTTGGCGTTCTTGGGTGAGTTTTTGATACACTTTTAAGGTTATAGTTAATGTAGTTTTAGAAATTTTTGTCCCTATGTGGTCAACAAGAAATTTAATGATTTTTACGATCACATTAACCAATAATTAGCATTTACCTTGATCACGCATTTTTCATTTATTTCAGGTGACTGGGGCGATTTCGTGGACACAGGGCAACTTGAAGAAAAGCAAAAACTAACAAATTGCAACCAAAATTCAGTAGTCAAAGCATTCCAATATTCTTGCCTAAAAAATTGTTTAAACATCCAAACTACGCCGGAGTATGAAAATAAACTGTTGGTACCTCTGAATAAGGCAAAGCTAGCAGTATCAAGACTATGTCAGAATCTGAATATGGAAAACTGTCAGAATATTTACAAAGTTTTAGAGAAACTTCATATATTTAATGACATAGAAGATTATTTCTCAGTGAGAACAAATCGTTCTCAAGTGTCGGAGCTGCTCCAGAAATGGGACATAGAAAACTTGCCACAGTTCATTGACTTCAAGCATATTGAGGCGTTGTCATCTCAGCGGGTGCTGATACTTGAGCATGCTGCGAAATCTCACAACAATATGTTGAACGAAATTGTGTCTTTGCAGATACAATATGCTAGTGAGTTTTTATTGAATTTGAAAATCAAACAATTCGATGCTGGATGTATATCTCTCCCTGAGTCCGAAGTTCCATCATAAAAAAAGAAATTAAAAAAATCCTGTGTACCAGTGGCGTAGCGTGTATTTCTGCCGCCCAGGGCAAACCCTAAATTTGCCGCTCCTCCCCCCCTCTATTTTCGCAACTATGTAAGGTTAGGTTTGGACTTCAAACTTGAAGTATAAATTAAACAATAAACTGCAATAAACCCAATAGGCAGAATCCATTAGCTCTCTTTTGCTGTCTGTTGTATCTACGAACACCCTTAGACGCGCTCATTCAACCTTATACTCTTCTCTGTCAATATCTTGAGGAGCTGGGTCGAGGTTGCTTTCGTCGTCACCGACGCCCTATAACTATTAGAATATTGCAGGTTGCTTAGGAAGGCATATTTTTCTGCCCAACTCCGGAGGCGCTGGAATCTTTCTCAAATTTCAGCAGTTACTCGTATCTAATGAAAAAAAATATTTTAGTTTAAAATTATCTTCGTAGGAGAAGCCAACATACCTACTGTCGATGTCGTCGTAAAAAAAGTGCCTTCTTATTCGTCTTGGAGGTTTGATTTCAGTTTCCGTTCTGAAAATGAACTTTAGTTTCATAATTTGATACTTTACAAGCATAATTATTTAACTTCACATGATTTATTATTGTCCCGTGTGGTGCCGGACGTAAAGAATAGCACAATCCTATTTCTTCCCGTGGGTGTCGTAAAAGGCGACTATGGGACTTACTAGAGAATGGGCAGCAGCGTTCTCTATGCATTTTAACACCATACTGCGATCGCCAACCCGCCTGCCAAGCGTGGTGATTATGGCAAACCCCCTTTGGGCGAGGCCTAAGTCCAGCAGTGGACGTCTTTGAAATATGCCACAACATATCAACAGCTCTCTCGTATCCAGTATACTCCCGCAGATTTTGTCGATTCATATAGTGACCGCGAATTTGTAACCGTAGCTTGTTGCTAACCCAAGTTACGGTTACAAATGCGCGGTCTTCACTTATGCACTCCCCTATTCTAACTGCTATTGGTCCTTCGAGATTTTGAATTATATTAAATTTATTTTCCAAAAAACGTACCAAACAGTTTTAATGTTTTCAATTATTATGATTTTCCAGAAATGGCCCTAAATAACCGCAGAGTCCAGATGGCACAGCGCTTGTTAGCTGTAGCAAAGAAATCTCAGTTGTCGGAAGATATAACCCTAGTGGAGAGCGAGATAGCATGGGCTAAAGGGCATAAAGAAATAGCGCTGTCTCTTTTACGTAACATTGTTACCAATCATACGCTAGACGCGAAACTTGCTGCGATTTCTTTACGGTAAATATATTTTATTATTTATTTATATATTTTATTTTTATATATTAATTTTATTTTATTTGTGCACAATTTATTACCTAATAATGTAATGTCAACAGCCTATACTTAAGGCTGCTGACATTACAATATATAAATCCGCAAGTAAAATTCACAATACCCCCCGTACTAGTTGATACTATATTACAGTGAGGTATTATTCCTCATTGTTGTGACCCGTAGAGTAACAGAAGAGAACTTAAGACATAAAGGCTCCTTAGGAAAATAAAATTATTAAATGAAAAACTTAAAATAATTTAGCAATTAAATTGCTACACTTAATACTATTTTGACGTATCTGTGAGTGTGTGGAGTGTATGTTTGATAGTATGTATGGAGTTAGTTATTTCAGAATCTTAAATGTGTCTTCAGTACTACTATAGTTTAAGCAGAGTAAGTGTTTTCGCACAATATTTTTAAATATGTGTGAATTATATTTCCGAAAACCTAGAGTTACATAAAAACGTATCGACGTGAAGAAAATATTTATAACAATAGGGCGAAAAAGATTAGCAGCGATTCGGTAAAGTCGTACGTCTATGTCCGCCTTTATCATGCTTGCTTTACCGCTAATGCTGCGATACAGTTTGTATTATTGCAAAAAGTCGCCTTTTGTTACCAGTCTAATATAGCGGAGTAAGGAAGCATTCTCTTGGAACAACATAATATTCTTCTGTTTCATTCATTAATTTAGAGCCCCCTAGTTTAGTTGTGCGTCTGCGAAGGGGGACATTCATGGTCCTTCGAGCAATGTGCCCCTTTCGCTGACACGTCTTATTAAGGTCGTTTGAAAATTCATCAATGTTTCATTGTCTTTAGACGGTATGCTCTTTGGATGGCAGACTCGAAACGCGACAATCCCCGTGAAATAATACATAAATACTTACAACAAAGTCTTGATGTACTGGGAACTGAGAATACGGATGTTAGACTGAAAGTCTACCACGATATAGCGAAGTTTGCCGATGCAGAGTATAAGCAGGTATGACGACAAATTTTAAAAGCATAATAAAAGTAGCGGTATAGATTTATTATAACAAAATATTGTATTTATAGGTGGTAAGTTACATGAATTCCTCAGTATACGAAAACCGAGTAAAATGCTTAGAAAATATGAAAGGCACAGCCTCATCACTAGGCAACAAATCTACCAAGTTATTGACAAAGTAAGTTTTTTACATTTACTACATAAATACTAAATATATATAATTAAAGTATTTACATTTTGTTTCATCTGTATTAATAAAATATTAAATCCATTTCAGAGAGGAGAGGAGGGCCTTATCTACAAATATAAAATTCAAAGAACTTGATGAAGCTGAAATAGCCTACTCACAAGTGGAGAAAAATAACTTTTTACACTTAGCTATGAGGTATGCGACAAATAATAGAGTCGATTCTGTTGTACAGATGTTGCATTTCACCAACGCGCGGCAATCATTCCAATTTATACTTTATTACAATGACATAAGAGTCTTATGACGTGCGATCATGAATTGCATTATCTATACCGGAATCATTTAAATAGCTCCTTAATTAATTTATATGTATTTCTTTGCAGATATTATTTACTGTCATTAAAACAATGCGACGAGAACAACTTGTCAGTGTTCCGAGTGATATCATTGTGGCTAGCTAACCAAGACTTTGAGTTCCAAGATGGCGACGAGTCGTTTGAAGAACTGCTTAATATGATACCTTCTTGGAAGTTCGTAAAAGTACTGCCGCAGCTTGCACCGCGACTAACCAATGAAGATACGACGTTCATCAAAAACTTGAAGAAAATTATAAGTAAATATTTAATATATTTGTTTTGCTGTATTAACGTTTATTTTTGCAGATTTACCTGGAAACTTGCTCTATAGTTGTAGATACACCGATGTCAGGAGCAAATAGTAGCATTGCTAGAAAAAAATATTAAGTTAACATAGTTGTAATATTTATTAATTTCCCATACAGAACGGTGTGCGATCGACCATCCCCATCACACGCTGCCGATCCTGTTCGGGCTGATGAACTCGGACAAAGATAACGTGATCCTGAACGCGAGTGGTCGGAGCGGACCAAACGCGCGCGGCCGCGAGCAACAGCCGCGTGTCGTGGCTGCGCAAGCGCTCGTGCGTGAACTGCGCGGACACAACGACGAACTAACAGCTATTGTTACGCAAATGGAAAAGATGTGTGATGGTAGGTTCAGTTTCAGATAGCTACAAGCCGTGTGCGTGCTCAATGGTATTTACCATTAGCAAAAAGAACAACTTTCGAACAAACGTTTTCTTCCCCTATTTAAGACGCTGACAACAGCTAAACCGCGGTCACTGTCAGACTGCATACAAAAGAAAGAGAAAAATTTCAACTGTCTATCATTAGAATCTATACATCATATACGTTCATGACCATACCGCCTGGTGACAGACGGACTGACAGACAGACAGACGGCGGAGCCCTAGTTATAGGGTTCTCGTTTTACCCTTTGGGTACGGAACCCTAAAAACAACCAAGTTCTGCATTCAAATAAGACGCTCTTGTTATTAATTAAATACCAACCGTACGTTAATATTTAATACAGATTTTTGGATTGAAACTCTAAAGTAAAAAGTTAGTTTACCGATAATTTGTACCGAGATTTTTTTTTCTAAACGAGTTTTTGTAACAACCAAGTTCTGAGAAATATTATATAATAATAATAACATATATTTTTTCTAATACCACAAACATTGTAGATTTGGCATTTTTTTCGTTTAAGACAAGCCTACTTAGATCATTTGCCTCTTGTCAGCGCCTTAACCCCTTTAGGGAATTCATTTTCAAATATCATTCAAGGTGTACAAAACCTGAAACTAGCTTGCACAGATTCGACTGCCGAATCGGTTTATGTCATTTTTAGGGTTCCGTACCTCAAAAGGAAAAGCTGAACCCTTATACTTAGGATCACTTCGTTGTCCGTCCGGCCGTCCGTCCGTCAGTCTTTCAATACCCTTTTTTCTCAGTAACGCGTGGAGATATCATGTTGAAATTCATATCAAATACGTCATGTTGAAATCCATATCAAATACGTAGACCTACGGTCCCTTGGAGCTCAAAAAATCAAGCTTCCAAGTCAACGCAATAAAAAATACGGCTATTTGTGCGACATATTCAATTCTCTTCACAACTCTCTCTTTACAATGGGACCAAATCTGTGGGGCAATTCCCTGCGCTGTTATACGAGTTTGAAAAATACTGTTTTTAGTATGTTTTAGTTAAAAGAATAATCTAATTATAATAATAGCTTTTTATGCCAGTAAACATTACAGTTAACATTTTTTACTGCGAAACTAAGGCTCTAGGGTTATTCTCCACATAGTCCCAGTATGCGAAATCTAGTTTTTTTTTCGACAGTTCTGGGCGTCCCACACTACTATTAACTGATTTAAATAGTTAACTGGTTTTCGATCATTTAGTGGTTTCTATTCACGCAAAAACAGTGAAATAAAATAACACATTTTTGAGGTACTCACGGCTACATACAAGCTATACATTTCCAGTAGAAGCTGATCTCGCATTGTATAGGATTTCCGTACAATGAGAGGTCAGCGTATACTGGAAATGTATAACTTAATGTGTAGCCATGTGTGTACATACATAACGGATGTAAAAAGAAGCTCAACGAATCCGAGAGTCACTTATACTTTCCGTCGTTGTGATTTTTTTCTACTGGACTATGGTACCAGTATGTGCAGATATGCCTGCAGGCTAATTATGGAACACATTTTCTTTTACGGAGATATTGAAGGTCAAAGTTTCAAGTTTCATAATTTTTTTTCACGAAAACAATGTTTTAAATGTTATAACTTCGCTAAGGTAGCCCGCGAAATTCAATTTTTTTTACGGTTTTTGCATTTTTTTTTACATTTTCAGGTCAGTTACAGGTTGTATGTTGATCTAAATATGATTCGCGGCCATAACAAATATGGCTTTACAGAATTATAATCAATAGAATCAGCATTACATTTCTCTAAGTTCAAAATATCCTACTGAATGATTATTTCAGAATTTATCTTTCAGTAGGATTTTTTGAACTGATGATGATGCTTTCTAGATTCTAATGATTATAATTCTGTAAAGCCAAATTTGTTATGACCGCGAATCATATTTGAAAACTACTGAATTTCGGTAGAACATTTGGTGGCTTAATTTGTTGCATTTTAACCATACTATGACGTCCTGCAAGGAATACGTCGAGTTACCAGTAACCCTGTATAAGAGAACTGACAACAGTGAAAATTTCAATAAATTATATGTATGAATAAAAAAAGTTATCACATTTTTTCTTTGTAACGCAATAAACCCACATTCGTGTCCACGCGGTTTAAAATCGACTTTTTCAAGGGTAGTGTTCTTTGCTGGTGTCGATTTGCAGTTGGAGAATTGACCGTGACGTATATCAACGTATCGGAGAGTATGTTTTTGAACTTCAGTGTTAAGTTTGGTCTTGGGATAAATTCATCCCCACTACGGAAACCTTCATAGTGCGTGGTCCGACACGCACTTGACCGGTTTATTTATGAGATAATAATAAAAAAGAAAATGATTTCAGCCTCATTGTCTCATCGTTTATTGCATTAGTTGTAATAAAGGAAAATGATTAAATTGTTATCCTATTAAACAGGTTGGACTTATTGCTACTTACACTTAGCAGATAAACTTTCTTGTTTTAAAACTTAAAACAAATATCAAAATGAGAAAATATTTTTCAGCCATCATTAGTTTCGCTAACTACGAGCCGCCGGCCGCGACAAGAAATATTAAAAAGCAGAAGATACCCGATGCAGAGAATATTCACAAGATTCAAAACCTAAGAGCGGTCCCTGTGCCCACAGTTACCTTGCCGATCAAGAAAGATTGCAAATATGGGTACATACAGAGTAAGAAATCATTTTAATACTTATCTGGACTAAAACAAAATACATTTCACGCACGCGTGTCTATCATTGCAATTTATCTTTTATCTGTCTATCTTTATAAATAAACATCAATGTTTGTTGGTTTGTCCTCTATGGACTCCGAAAGGGCTGTACCGATTTTGATGAAACTTTGGTGAGTTTTTCTGCATACGCCCGCGAAGGTTTACGAGTAGGGTAGGATACCACGCGGACGAAGTCTCGCCGGGCAGCTAGTACCTCATAACAATGAAATAAGAGTCACTTGACGCGCGCTCGTATTGCAAGGACTTCATGTTATTCAGTAAAAATTAAATTACTATTTATTTTTTTAGCTTTACAGTCTTTTGACTCTCACTTCGAATTAGTTGGAGGAGTAAACTGTCCAAAGAAGATAAATTGCAGGGATTCTTCCGGAAAAGTCAACGTTTTGTTAATAAAGGTAAATAATTAAAACTTTATAAATATTTTTGGCGAATTATGAAAATGCTTATGATAAATTTTGTTGTTCTTGTAGGGTGGAGATGATTTGAAACAAGATGCTGTTATGCAGCAAGTATTCAATATTGTGAATACTTTGCTGGAGAATAATCCTGTGACTAATAAGAATAAACTACTCATTAGAACTTACAAGGTAAGTTTCTTTAACATCAACCATTTAAAAGCCCTATACAAATTTTGGAATTAAGTCTGTGTGAAGTTATATAATAGTATTTATGTAACTGTTGTAAGGGGTATTAAAACACGAATGTGGGTTTACGTGTGATGTGTTTTAATACCTAATTATGTACAGTTGCATACAAGACTTTATCTACACCCATGATATAAATCCTCTATAATACATTTTTGCAATACTAATATCGAACAAAAATGGAGGGATTGGACGAATACGAATAACCTATAGGTATTTTTTTTGAATTACGGCGCTGTTGTAGTGAAACGAGCGATCATGACAATATTCTTATTTGGAAATTCATAAACATACCACGAATTGAGTAGTGAGAAAAGGAGTTGCATAATGAAATTTAGTTCAACATTATGAACTACTACTTCTTTTACTTTTTGTATTATCATTGTTATTTTTATTAAACAAATGGATGCACATTGTTTAGGGCGCTCATTGTTTATATGTTAAGTTTAATGGCATTTTTTTTAGTATTGTGTAAATTGATTTTAATTTAATTTTATGTAATGTTAGTGTATGAGTGTACCAATTGTTTTTTTTAAATTTTATGTAATGTATTGTATGGATTCCAATTATCTGAAATAAATGAATTAATAATAATAATTATAACACTTGTTTGGATGATATAATGGTTACTAGCTAACTGTTTCAGAAACTTTTATAGAGGAATTATAGCATGGGTGTAGATAAATGTGTATAGAGTATTTTAAATTTTACTGTACCCGTTGACCATGCAACTACAACTTCTTTTTAGGGTTCTGTACCTTAACAATTACTACGGGACCCTTTGATGACTGCACGTATATTAATTTACTTTACAGGTTGTCCCAATGTCTCGGCTGTCGGGAGTGTTAGAATGGTGCGAGGGAACTATCCCCATGGGCTTGTATCTCGTCGGACAAGACAACACCGGTGCCCATGGCCGCTATCGTCCTCAGGTAAAATATAGCATGTAAAAAGAATCGCCTCAAAGTTGTCTACTACATATTCTGTACATCAAACTCAGTTACATTTTACATAAATAATCGCTGGGAAACGACCATTATTTTCGAAAGGAAAAATCCCTGTGATGGTAGCGCAGAATGTAACGCACGCAAAATCAAAATCTAATGTAGGGATGTCGATTCTTTCCGAAAAAGATCGATTCTTAAATTGATTCGAATCGAAATCTGATAAATCGATTCACAACAATCGAGATCTAAAAAATCGATTTTCCTAAAAAATTAAGGGTAGTATTTAAACGCAAATCAAAAAATATCCTTTTTCTATGCAATAAGATTCCGAATTCCCATCAAAATTACTGATTGCACAGCAAAATATTCAACTCAAAATATCACTAAACACACTACAATTTATTTTCGCAGCGTACAGCGATTTTTCCTAAAGCAAAAGCTTTTTCATCAATGCACAGCTAATAATCTTAATGCACATTATACATGTTAACTCTTTTTCTTTTAAATATAGCTTCTATTTTTATATTATGTACAGCAGTTTTTCTAAATAAAACAGCATTTTATTAGTCACAGTCGTCTTATTAATTACCACATAATGAGATCGGCAAAAAAAAAAAAATAGATACAAAATTGTAGTCACAGTCGTCGTATTATTTATTAATTACCACATAATGAGATCAGCAAAAAAAAAAAAAAATTGATACAAAATTGTAATTTATTGAAGGGTAGTATTTAAACGTATAGTAATTTAGTTAAATTAGATATTGATGAAGAGTTTTTGTTTTGGTAACTGAATTTACCAACAATAGAGGGGACCTGGCGCTCGGCGGCCGCTGCCGCGGCACGCTCGCTTTGCTCGCTCGCCTTCGCGCGTTAATGGTCACTGTTCTAACCTAACCTAACCCAAATGATTCAATCTGGCAAAGAATGTATATACGCTCTGGTTAATTTGCTGTGTAGTCTATAAATGATGGACCGAACGAACCTTTTTTCAGTTAATTTGTTCTGCTTTTAGAAATAATGCAATGTAAAAGGATTTTTTTGTTATAATAATCATTAAATTTGCCGAGCATGGCTTCTTGAAAATTAAGACAAATATGATGAACACGTTTTGTTGTACTTACTGGTTAATATGCGACTGGGATAGTTATTTTGCTATGAAATATGGAAAATTTGCTGTGCAGTCAGTACTTACGCTATGTATTTAGTATTTTTGTACAAAAAAAAATTAACTGTATTGCATTATGAGGAAAAAAGTAATGTTATATTGATGTATAATTTCGAATTATCTGCAGTTTGAGTGTTGTTAAACATTTAGTTTATTTGTAGTGAAGTAAGTTATTTGATGTAAAAAAGAATATAAATGATGAGTATGTATTGATAGGCGATTATTTATTTGATATGCAATTTATAATATCCCAAAAATTTATCTTTTTTTGATTTATTTTTCTAGTTTGTATTTTCTTAGTTTTTTATTGAGGAGCGACGAAGAAAACTGAGTAAACAGCAATCCAGCTAATTTTGTAGTAATTAAGTGAAAAATTGTCATTTCTTTACATGTGTTTGGGTAGTACCAAGCTACAAATTTCCAGTTTAAGTTAACCTCTCATTGTACGGAAATCTTATACAATACGAGGTCAGCTTATACTGGAAATGTATAACCGTGTACATTCAATTAACTAATTTACAGTTCATTCTTATAAAAACAGAAAAAAATTCGATATTTTTGAACTAAGAAATCGATTCTTCGATTAAATCGATCTCAAATCGCCATCCCTACTATCTAGTGCTTATGTGTGCATACATGATACGGCGGTCGAGCGGTATTTAAAGTTAAGTTACAACATTTAAAACCTGTCTTCGAAAAAAAACCTCGAAAAATTCAGTAATAATCGAACCTTCAATAGGTTGGTAACCAGAAGATTCCCAAGTATGGTGCAGTACATGACGGAAAGGACAAGGGACTCTCGGCCTTATTAGGCGTCTTTTTACACACCTTTTAACTGTCTTACATTATTCTAAGAATGGATTGCTAGATTGTTTAAAAATAGTCATAGAACGATCAAGAGGTATTTTCATGCCCATTTTTGAAACAATTGCATGTTTGTGTTATGTTATGAAAGAAATTGTTGATGCAACTCAAGAATACACCATTTACAGGATATTTCATGTATCGCCGCTCGTAAGAAAATGATTGAATGCAGCAAAGATGGCCATGAGGGAAAGTTAAATGTCTTCAACAAAATACTGAAAGAATTCAAACCCGTGTTCCACTATTTCTTTACTGAACATTACCTTGATCCGGTTACGTGGTATGAGAGAAGACTGGCTTACACGAAGAGGTAAGTATTTGAATATACTGAGTGGCGATGAGGTTATAACAATAAATAGTAAAATTAACAATTAGGTCTCGCCCGCACTGCGAAATCTTACGTTTATATTCAGTGTACGGAGTACGTTTCAGCGCGAATTTTAAATCGCCAGTGCATGTGGATGCAAAAGATACCATGAGTTACAAAATTGCTGTAAATATATTATATAAATATAATATAAATAAAATGTATGGGCCTTGGTACAAAAATAATTAAAAATTTAAACAGCCTTCTGACCTATATAGGCTGAAAGAGGGTAATTATTTTGATGTATTTGGGCATTTAATTTTTTTTTACAGCCGCCCGTTTTATTTAACACAAGTGTTGAAAAATAAAATGTTTGCAAGCGTTATTTATATTTTAGGTATGGCAGCCCTGTGGCAAATGACGTGACAATGACAACGTCAGTCAGCAGGACTCGGCTTGACATTTACAGCGGATATTTAGTCTAAGTTTACAGCTTTGACTTTTTTCGATACGTTTTGTTATTGCATTGTCATGATAATCAATATTTTTTGTCTTAAGTTCATGGAGCTGCAGCTAAAATTATAATAAAATCTCAAAGTATTTAATAGAAACGGAAACATAAGCCACATTTAGATAATTATATTGCATAGAAATGAATAAATAAAGACTATGTGCGTTTTGTTTGTAATGAAACATTTTTCACTTTTTCACAAAAACGGGCGTCTGTAAAAATCAGATTTAACTATAATCGAGTAGCATAATAAATAAGCTTTCTAATAAGGTACATCACATTAGCGTTTAAAAATCGTCGGAATATGATACCACTTTTGACCTCTCCTTTCGCGCGATTTTTATCGCAGTGCGGGCTTTGGCCTAATACTAAAAAAATTAGAAATAGCGTTTATCAAACTAAATAAATAGCCTAAAAGTAGTCGGAAAATAAAACACACTTGGCTTGATAATATTAGTTTACTAACCTGTAAAAGAGTGACAAATTTACGTAGTGCCCATGTAGGCAGTGGCAGGCACGCGCGGGCTATGGTATCAATTTAACACATACTTTATGATATTATTTTTATCCAAATAATCACACAAGTTTAATAATCACAACTTTTCTGTTAATTTTTTTGTAAAAAAAAATAACATTAAAAGACTGGCCAAGTGTGTGTCGAGCTACGCACAATGAAGGGTTCCGTAGTTGGGATAAATTTATTCCAAAACAAACTTGACATTGTAGTTAAAAAAAACTTGTTCTCCCACATATCGATATACGTCATTGTCAATTCTCAAACTGCAAATGTAAGTTGCTTGACTATTACTCGTTAACCTGTAAAGCCTACTTAGCTGTGATAGCTTTCCTTTTAACTTCTTTATAATATATACTACTTGCATGAATTTTTAACTTTATTTTATTTTTTGTTGGTATAGCGGCAATAGAAATACACAATCTATGAACATTTCAACTGTCTACCTATTACGGTTCATGAGATACAACCCGCTGACAGACAGACAGAAGGACAGCGGAGGCTTAGTCTTAGGGTTCCGTTTGGCACCCTTCGGCAACGGAACCCTTATTAGGGGCTCACGAGTCTCCAAATCGCGCGCAATTTGTTATTACAAATTGATTTGGAGACTCGTGAACTAACCTCATTGACACCGGAGTCGGACTTTGTGGAGTGACTCGTACCGGTGCGGCGTTGGGACGCGCCGGCGAAATACGAATCTCGTCCTCGTCACCCCGTGTTCCCGTCCCATTACGTGCATACAGAATTATGCCTTAGGTCGTTTGCTGCATGCGCCCGAGATTTCCGTGATATAACTAAGTTAAATATTATTAAACTATACAAATACACCTTCCGGAATAAATTCTCTACATAGTGAAAACTAAACCAAAATCTATTCTGTAGTTTTGAAAAACGACGGTCACTTAAACAATCACAAAAAGGAACTTTGTTATTAGCTAGCTATTTTTTTTATTACAGAGGCTTTAGCTGTAAGGGCCGGCGCAGACCTGGCGAAGCGCAGTAAACAGCTATTTTCTGTGCCAGAAAAATCAACATTGCGTCGAAATAAAGTCAAAAATAAATTAGCTGCGATACGCTTCGGCAGGTCGTCGTCGGCCCTAACCGGTACCGAGGAGAATAGAAGCAAAGTATTTTATGATAAATGTGTTTTTCATTAATCCTGTTTTTATCTTCCTGTTTAGTGTTGCTACTTCTTCCATGGTTGGCTACATCCTGGGACTGGGTGATAGACATGTATACAACATTTTAATCGACAAGAGGACGGCTGAAGTAGTTCACATAGATCTTGGTAAAAAAGCACATAAATATTTTAAAATAAACCAACCAACCAAGAGTAACCATCTAACTTGTTCACTGTATATTATAATTATTCTGCAGGAATTGCTTTTGAGCAAGGCAAGACATTGCCCACTCCAGAAACTGTGCCGTTCCGTTTGACTCGGGACATTATTGCTGGCTTTGGGTCCAGTGGCACCGAAGGAATATTTAGAGGGTAATATTTAACACTTCATAAAAGCCTATAAGTTAATTACACAAATGTCAGGCGTGGCCTCAAATATGTATTCGCTGTTTATTCATTTTATGTAAGCACGCAACACACATCAAGCTATTCATTTCCAGTAGCTATAATACGGAAAGCCTTATGGTTTATCCACACATATCAGGGCCGTGCCCGCAGTGGCGGATTAAGCCTGTTCGCCCGGGGCGGCAAAACGAAAACCGATGTCGTTTTATTAAGATGTCTTGAGAGTATTCTATTGTATTCTATTCTTGTTTATACCGTGTCCGAGCCAGCGTCGGAACTTCAGTACCTGCCCTGTGTTGTGCCACGGCCTTGTCACGTCCCGGGCACGGCCTTGATACGAGAACGGCACTGAAAATTTCGGGAATCAAGGAAGTGACACAACATTACTATTTAAAAATGTATTTATTGCTTTTCGAAGTATTCTCCGCGAAATTTGACACATTTTTCCATGCGATGGAACCAATCATTGAAGCAACCATTCCATTCGGAAGTTGGGGTCTCCAAAATGGCCGTTTTGTAGGCGTCCACAGCTTCTTCAGGTGATGAAAATCTCTGTCCACGCAATTTATTCTTTATTTTAGGGAAAGTATAGAAATCATTAGGGCTTAGGTCGGGGCTGTACGGCGGATGGTCTAATCATTCTATGTTTTCTTGCTCTAAAAACTCTTTTGTTCTGTGCGCGGTGTGAGAACTCGCATTGTCGTGATGGAGGATGATGCGGCGGTTGCAGTTCTCTTTACGGAGTTCAGAAACGACCTGTGGCAAACAAATGCTAGCATACCATTCTGCATTAACCGTTCTTTGTCCCTCAACAGGAATAGTCGTAACATGGCCGGTTTTGGAGACAAACGTGGCCACCATTTTTTTTGCAACACTCCGTGAACGAACAATTTTTGTTGGCTTTAACTCATTTTCGAACACCCAAACTCGTGACTGGTTTTTTGTTTCGGGTTCGTACGCGTATATCCAGGATTCGTCACATGATACAATGTTGTATACAGCATTTGAGGATCCTGCGTGGAATCTTTCGAGAGTTCTGACGCACCAAGTAACGCGAGCCGCTTTTTGCTCTTCACAGAGCGAATGCGGTATCCATCGGGAAAACAACTTTTTTACACCTAATTGTTCATGCAAGATTATTTGTATTTGACTCATGCTAATGTCTAAAGTTGCCTGAATTTCGCGGTATGTCACATGTCGATCTTCCTCAATCAGCTTACGCACAGCATCAACGTTTTCTTGGGTGACTGCAGTTTTTGGACGACCTTGACGGGGATCATCACTGAGCTTGACACGTCCACGTTGAAATTAAGCAAACCAGCGATAAATTGTGGTTTTGGATGGGGCTTCATCACCAAATGCAGAAATCATCCGGTCAACACACTGTTTTTGTGTTAAACCAGTTCGAAAGTCATAATAAATCATCGCTCTTGAATTTTCTCGAGTCAATTCCATTTTCTCAACGACTAAACAAGTTTGACAAAACCTTGTGATAAGACCGAGAATCTTTTTTAAAATAAATAAATGGTATTCGATTTTTAAAACCAAGGAGTTTTCAATTAAAAAGATTTTAATATGACAGGAACAGTGGAAATATTCCATTCCCGATACTTTTAGTGCAGCCCTCGTATGTGGGTAGACCTTAACAATGCGAGGTCACATCAGCTTTTACTGAAAATATATAGCTTGATAACACAAACTTACATAGAAGTGTATCATATATTTGCAGGTGCTGCGAAAAGACAATGCAGCTTCTCCGTGACAATCAAGAGACATTGTTGACGATATTAGAAGTTTTACTCTGTGATCCTCTGTACTCATGGTCCGTGAAAACTGCGCAACAGAATGCTGCTACTTCAAGCAGGAACACCAGTGCAGTCTGTAAGTAACCGTATGACCAAAATATTATGTAATATTTGATCATCATGACTGCTTCGTTGTTGAAGTGGTCGCAAGAACGACTTCTGAGCAAAGGCTCCTGGGTTCCATCTGCAGGTCGGGCAGTGTTAAAATTTCTCGGTAGTCGCTTGTAGTCTGAATTTCTGCCTATCTCTTCCGATAATTACGGCGTCGATCAGCTTGTACCTAAAAATTAAGATACTGTTTTCTTTCGAGTTTTTTTTGTCCGTTAGGGCGTTATTTTTTGTCAGTATCCAGTGAAATGAAAAATTAAAATTAAAATCCAGTATTTTACTTTCTGTTCAATTTTGTACGAAATGACATAATTATGTCCTTTATTTCTCCAGGCGATGCCAGTACTCCCAGTGGCCTGGCCAAGCGTGCGCTGCTGGTAGTCACGAGCAAGCTAAGCGGCACAGAAGACGGCGTGGCCGGTGGCGTGGCAGTAGCCGGACAAGTCGCGCGACTGTTGCACATCGCCACCGACCCCTTATATTTGTGCCGCCTCTTCAACGGCTGGCAACCCTATTTGTAATTTATCTATAAGATTTTGTTTTAAATCATTTTAACTATGATTCAATTTTAATGTGAACATATTTTGTAACTGTGATTTGATTATAATTTGCATGTTACTCACCATAATTTTAACAAATGATGAATAATTGAATGATGAGTACCAAATAAATCATATTTTTTAATTTTTGTTTTGCAAGTTTCATTTTGGTTTTCTGATGTTTGCTAGGGCGAGCTTCCAGTTGTATCCAAAACGATTATGCCTGTTATAGCTAACAATAAGGGTGTTTTTAATATCGTGCGGATTTCATCACGCAAGAAAATTTCACGCAGCGTGAAATACGCTAGCCTACGATCTAATTATCTGCGGACTGCTATGCGTTGTGGTTGTGTACAGACGCCAGCACATCAAGCTACTACAATCTGTCAAATTTCTTTAATAGATTTTCAACTTTATACCTACAGCATAAAATCAAGGTAGATTGGGAAAATTTGCATTTTTGTAGCTTGAGCTTGACCTGCTGGCGTCTGTACACAAACTGAAAATTATTACATTTTTCATTGAAATGCCAAAAATACATTGCTATTTTATATCTAAAATGGTTGAAGCTAATCAATCGTAACTAATTAATATATGCTTAGGTACCAATTAGTTACTAATTCTTGACCTATTTGGGTCCTCATTACAACTGTTGGAACTTAGTCAACGTGGAGTGGTCCTGCCCGCAGTTTGGCGGATAAATTTGAAAATGGTATTACGTACAAAGTACTTAGGTAGGTACTAATCATTATAATATGCTATTCAATATCTGGACTTGGTCCCGCAGTCCTGACGTTCACAAACTCGCAACAGTCGCAATTTACCAGGGACCGTACAACCCCGGTTAATAGTTAAGCCTTTCGAAGGGGTAACCCATTCAATGGGTTACCTATATCATGATTTAACCCATTGAATGGTTTACCTTTATCATGATGTAACCCATTGAATTGGTGTTATACTAGAAACCCAGTGAAAGGGTTACATGATAACTCATTCAATGGGTTCTATACCTACTTCAAAACCAGTGACATGAAAAAATCATAATATTATGTTATTTCGATATCCGCGTAGCCTGACCAATTCTATCTCTATTCTACCCAGGGACCATTTTAGAAAAATCCTATCGAAAACCCTTTCAATGGAAAGGGTTCTCGATACGGTTTTTCTAAGCAGTTAATCATAAACCCATACGGTGTGGGTTTTTGAATGGCTTAAACTAAGCCGTTCAAAAGGGTCCTCACACCGTATGGGTTTTTATCGAAAACCCTTTCAACGGGTAACCAAAATTTAATTCAAGCCGTTTTGAAGGGTTACCTATATCGTATGGGTTTTTGATTAACCGCTTAGAAAAGCCCTATCGAAAACCCTTTCAATGGGTAACCAAAATGGAATTTACACGATCAATCTGATATCAATCCATTTAATGACAATCACACACGATCAATTTTATCGACCCAAAATGTAAATTGTACTGTTTACGTTGAAGCTACCATGGTTTGATTGGTTTGTATTGAACATTGTCACGAAGTACTTTAGCGGCGTTCAAGTATGTATTGTGCTTGAATGAGTGATCAAGCCGAAATTAGATTATCTGTCTTCCATTAGATTGATCGATCGTGTAATAGTGTAACCCCAGTTCCTAATAGAAAGCGTTCGTCGCACGAATACGCGATCGTCGTGTTCATCTCTGTCAGCGCGACTACGCGTTCCGGTTCACTTAACAAAACGTGAATATGAACGCGATGATCGCTTTCTATTAGGACGCGGCATAATGCTGTATTAACGCAATATTTCCACTTTTTATTTGTTTTGAACTGAAGCCCGTGTCCTTAGAGCATTTAGCCCACTGTCAGTGATTTAGCCTGTACCAGTGTCAGATAGATCGACTATAAGTTAGTAATTTTTTCTACAATGGCAGCACCGGTTTCTGTGATTGTCTGTAAATCAATGCAGTTGCCATGGTAACGACGTATATAAACAAAATTGTGATGTTTTATTTTTGTTGATGCGTGTAAATGTAAATGATACGTCTGTTGCCATATTTAATGTTATCTCATGGCAGAATTGCACATATTAGGGCAACTGCAGTGTGCTTCAAACTTTCAAGATAAATCATCCTTATTTTGTCGATATTCATTTCAAGCCGGTAAATAACTTGTTGTATTACGTAATGTATAACAGTGGACTTCTATCGGCTAATGATAACGTTTTTAGTTTGATACAATAACTGAAATAATTCAAGTATTATTTCATTTTCAGGCCCAAACTGGACAGTTGTCTCAGGTTGCCCTGAGGGGCAGACAGTCTCAGGTAAATTAGATTACGAAAGGACTGTTGTCTGGGCACACCCTCTTGATATTCACTACGTTACTAAAGGTATCCAAGGTATGTATGATTTAATACAAATATATTTATATTTTGTAACTCCTACATAAAAAAATATTTTAACTTTTATTATTTTTTTCCTCAGGTTGGCCGAAATTATTAGTACAGGTGAGTTGCTTCGATTCTATAGGGCGCTCTTGGATAGTAGGATATGGTTGCTGTAACTTGCCTGCAGTACCAGGGCCTCACATCATCCATGTGAACTGCTGGGTACCATCCACAACTTCAATAACTGATAGAATCCGACAATATTTCCTTGGTGGATCTCATCAACTTATTCAAAGTGATATAGTTAATTTAGGATTAAACCGGTAAGTTTTTTCTGTAATATGCTTCTGCATAACAAACAGATTGTTACCGTTTAAATGATCAATTTTATTTACAGATTGAAGTTAAGGACCCAATCAAAAGGGACAATTCAGCTGAAAGTGAATTTATTGCTTAAGAATTTTAGTCAGTTTGGTGTTGAGTATAAGTGAAAACATGAAAGTCATTGCTTATTTAGCTTTTACTGTTCTGTCAATACTCATTCAATTTTGTGTCATGGATTACATTCAAGAGAAAATTCAGACTGAAAATACTTTGAATCTCGATGTTACTACAAAGAAAGAAATTCTAAGTGATTTACTAAAGAATATAAGCAGTAAACCACATGCTCTTTACTATAGGACACATGTTATGAGTAGATCACTGAAAGACATATCTCCATCAAAGATTTTTAATAATTCTTCCATGTCAGAAGTTACTTTAGGAACAACAGATGGAACCACCACTGTATTTGATGTTCTGTATGATGAAAATACTTCTGACACAGAAACAACTCTAACAACCACCGAAATGTATTTCACAAGCACCGAATTTGATAATCTCACAGAAATAACATTCTTCGAAACAAAAAACAAATCGTCTAGTGTTCCTAGTACACCAAAAATTAATTTTAATATGCATTGTGCTTGCAACTTATTGGTAAGCACCTAGAATATTATTTAGAATACCTTTAAAATTTGGTCCTAGAGATTTACTTACCAGTATTTATTTCTTTTTCAGTACAAAGTATGTGATATAAATTGCTGTTGTGATCAAGATTGTTCTGATTATGAACACAAAATATTCCAATGCCAAGAAACTAGTAAGGCTGAGAACAAAGCTATTGATGGGTGTATTAGCCACTTACTTGATGAGCAGAGATATGGGGGCAGTATGCTTGATAATCTGTTTTGTGTTGTTAAAACTAATTTACCCAGTATGCGCAGTATTAAAAAGGTAGTTACTAGTATAAAATCATGAATATCCCAAAAAACATGTATAATAATATTAACAAATAATATTAACCTCAGCAAAATTTTTTTTTCAGTATGATCATGCACCAGTAGGTACATATTACAAGTGGCGAAGTGTTTATCAGAAGCAAAACTCATATGAATTTAAAAAGACCTTGTATAAACAAGCTGATCCTATTTGGCTATTAAAAAATGGAATAATTTATTATTTAGGTTAGTATTGTTTTTGGGAAAATATATTTGATGTTACTTGGTCTGACCAAGAAAACTGTCTTACTGATGAATAAGTTGTTCATTTAATGGTTTCGAGTTATATTTTCTAAATTATTATACTACCTATTATGGCTGCTTTTCAACAAAGATTGTGCATAAAACTTAATGCCTTGAGAAACTGTGTCAATGACCATTGCTTTTATTTTTCAGATTTTCCAGCTCCCATGATCAACAATTACTGTACCGATCGAGTACCAATAGCATTTCTTAAAGAAGAGAAAATCACATGTAATGTGAAATTCAAAGATCTGGAAATGTTTAATATTTTAAAAACTTCTGAAGAAGCTATGGTTATAAGCGCTACGAATAATACATTTAACAGTACTGCTTTGGTATGTATTTATTTTCATTGCATTGATTACTTTATAAGTAACCCTTCATGATTTCTAAATTGAATGTTATTATTTTACAGAATTGCTCAAATCTCCACTGTATCAATTGGGCTATTCTAGCATGTGATAATGGGTTTTGTTTCAATTACAACAAGACTTATAATGAAGCTTCATGCAAAGAGGATGTTTGTACTAACATAGCATTGAAAATTGATTACGCCTTCTATTATTACGATATGAAAATTATAAACGCAACGATAAAATTGCACCTACAAAATATATCACTTGTATTGCCCTTTATGATGCAAGAAGTCAGTGTACATTTTTTTCTGGCAAATAAATCTATAGACAATTTTATAGGATTAAGTGGGAATCCGGGATATGTTAACGGCCTGCCAGTTATAGTATCTTATGTTAAGAGCAATCACACAGAAGACTTTTTCAATAACACTTCAGAAACAAGGAATCGCATGTTATTTCCCGAAAACAGAAATGGACTGTGTGTTTCATCAAATACAACAAATAATATTGTAAAATTTGGAATTAACAAAAGAACTAAATGCCGTTATGTTTACCCACACACAACATTATCGAAGAAAAACATGTGCAACAATATACAAAATGATATTAATGGACTATTAAGGCTAAACAATAATGTATTCATTTCTCCATTTGGGAATCCACATGATATTGCTGACGATAATTGGATAAACTTGCATAAGGACATAAATAAACAAGAACCAATTTATGGAGAATATAATGAAAACAGTTTGAAACTTTACTGTTATAATTTAATAAACAGACTTTCTGTTACTTTCATGTTCGCTAATGTCGACGAAAATTCTTTTACAGGGCAGAACAAAATTCTTTCAGCGACATATGAAGTAACTACTAAGAATTTTAGTTTTAGCATTGAAGATATTTCAGTCGTCATCACTATTGATGTTAATTTCGTGGATTTGTCAAAGCCAAGTATAATTGAGTATGCTGGAAGTCCACATATAAATATTCATTTACCCAAAGATTTCTTCTTCCCCTTCCCCCAGAATGGCTGTTTCAGCATGTCTAGCACGTGTATTGTAACAATATTTTGCTTTGTCATATTATTTCTTTGCAAATAAAATAACTCTTGAATAATAACTAATAATTTTTATTTTGAAATAATTTAAATACTTTTGTTACTTCTATCACTTCTAACTTGGCATCCCGTTCAAGGACTTAACGATCTTGAGTTTGTGGTGGCCTGAAAATAAAACCCATTTTAGGTTCAATTAGACCACGTCAACCCAATGAGCTCGTAACAATTAGCGAAATTCAAGAGGCAAAAGAGAATTTAATAAAACATTGTGTTATAAAGGAAGTTTTTAATATAGCCGCATCAAGGAAACGAGGTAAACTATCATAGTACATGACGTTAAGGTACTAGAGCTATATTGGTATTTACAATATTTTTACATAATTAATCTTCAAAGAATCTTTTTAGTCTAATAAAATATATTGAAAAGCAAAGAAGACAGTAAATATTAACTGAAGCTGCTTTTACACAAATCGATCGGAGCAATGCTGAGATGTCGCTACAAACCTATGCGACGTAAGTGTAGACTTTGCGGTCGTCAGGCGTGCGAGCGAGATATTCTCGTTCAATAAGCCCTTCGATGCGTTTCTTGATAACCACTGGCGACGGTAGGAAACGTGCGCGCAGTTGCTCCGTTACTTCGGCGACCAAAAGCGTATGCTGCGGAGAAAAACGTTACATTAATAATTATAATATACCTCGTTTATTCTATTGGATTGATATAACAGGGAACATGCACGTAATTCAAAACTTATCCATTATTTTAATATACATTGTAGGAGTAAAGAAACAAATTCCTTTTTTTTTATACATTTTTGAATGCATTACTCATTAATCAATCAATTAATTATTTTATGGCGCGTTTTTTTTTGTGGAACGGAGCGCAAAATCAAACCGCGTCCTCTTCGAAAATGCTGGAAGTGACGAAAAATACTATGTGTGCTTGAATAAAGCATTAACAATAATTTAATTTATATGATTAATAATATAATTGATATAATTTATATCTATTTTTAAGCCTTTGGGGCTTAAAAATAGATGTAAACAAAGCAGTTTCGTAGTAATTGACTTCACATCATGACCGCGACAGTAAGGGACGCTTGAACAGTAATAGAAATTTGTTGGGGTTTCAAAAATTTTTTAAGCAACAAGCAGTAGTTGAATTTAACTTTTAATACTTTTCTTAGGTTTATTGTCTATTACTAATTAAGTGAAAAAAAAAAACATGCATATTCCCCATTATTAAATAGAAGTATAGATCAATGTTTGGGAAACCATGTTGTGCACGAGTAATTATGGATGATCTAGCAATATTTTGACAT
The DNA here is from genome assembly GCA_963921375.1 of Tiliacea citrago. NCBI lineage: Eukaryota > Metazoa > Arthropoda > Insecta > Lepidoptera > Noctuidae > Tiliacea > Tiliacea citrago. The sequence continues at coordinate 15,655,068 of OY992786.1, read as the reverse complement.
ACCGCCATCTTCTTCCTGGCTTTCATGATACGCACGATGGCCGCTTCGATTTCATGTTTACGGTCTTCATCAACTTTGTTACGTGTTTCGCGTCGCTCCGGTTCAGACTCGCCTTTAGCTGCAACGGTCTGGATCTTAACTCTGAAATACAGGATAACAAAGTTGTAAAAACCTGCATCATAAAACGGTGCTACTCTTACTTACTCATTTACAAATGGTGTTTGGTACATACCTATGTAACTTAGATGTAAAGGCGTCGTTGACGTAAAATTGATGAGACGGCTCTATTTCTTTTGTCTTCGGCTGCTTGATAAGCACCCTCTGGGTGGGCTTTCCCATCGCTAAAGACTGTAGGGCCCGGACAAGATCCTTCTCCGGAATATCAGTCTCGTTGAGTATTTCCTGCAACAATAAGAGTGTGGTGAAGAAAAGTTCACTAAGAAAGCGAAATAAACGTGAACGCGTATGCGCAACGGATTTTTTATCTGTGAAGTTAGCTGCGGTATAGTGTTAATTTCTTTGGAAGTTGAAGATCCTATCAATCTCTTTGTAAGATGAAGATTTCCCAGAGGAAACGATGTCGAAAGCGACAATAAAACGTGTCAAATCATCTTCTAAATCCGTGTTAAATGAAACAAAGACGCGTGGCGTACGGTGTAAGTAAAGAAAGAAAAATAAATAGGTTTATTTGTCTAAGAAACACGTGCATACAAAAAGATAAAGCCGGGTCCGCTGCGCCATGTTTTCGTGTTATAAAAACATGGCGCAGCGGACCAGGGGTCTACTCAGAACATAAATCGAAGTATCGGAGACAGTCTAAGAGATAAGCCAAAGTCAAAACTGTGACTTGCAGTCGGGTAAGGACTCAAAGTCAAAAAAGGAAACTGGAAGTTATAAAACCGCCGAACACTCGCCCGATACTTCGGAGTAGACCCTGGCTAAAAATAATACAAATAAAAAATAAAAAAAAACAAAACAGATCTATGAATAGAAGCATCATACCTCATAGGTGAGTCGCTCGCGTTTGTTGAAGAGAAGTAGCACGCACATCTGGAAGGTGGACACCTGTATGATGTGGCGGCGCGGCGCGGCGGGCGCGGGCGCGGGCGCGGGCGGGCTGCGCGGCGGCGACGCGGCGGCCGCGCGGAACGTGGCCGTCAGGTCCGCGCTGCCCAGCTGCGGCTGCAGCGACAGCTGCCGCCCCGAGTGCTTCGCTAGGTAGAAGCTGACACAGACGAGCCCAATGTTCATGTTTACTCGCTATACTAAACGCCAAGATTGCAACCGCGGTCGCAAAATGTGCGAGTAGGGCGGTGAATATTTAGCACGGGATTTATAGCATCTAATCGAGACTATAGTGTTGTCTACTTATTTTTTGTTTTGACATTACATTCGTAATTATCGTTTATTTTTATGTACTTAATCAAGTTTTAGCTGTTGAATACTTCAATAGGTAACAACGATTTTCCTTTTCCTAGTAAAATTTTATTAATCATTGAATAATTATATTGCAAGCTATAGTTTTTGTATAATTTAAAAGCATTTTTTGTAAATGTGAGTACCATGGAGCCGTTTATTATGTTATTATGTATGTTGACTTAAAAAAAGCCTGGCAGTTGAGAATATGTCATGCTCACATATATGTCTCGCTGATGGTGGCGCGTGTGTTGGATCATTCGGTTCCCTACAAAGTGGTTGAGCTGAATGGTGCTGATCCACGCGTCATGTTCGTGAACAGGCGCCGTCAGTTGAGGCTGGTCATCTCTTAACTGCCAGTGCTTATTTTGTAATCTTTTAATCTTATATTTTGAATTGTTTTTTTTATATATTTTTTTTTGTTTTTTTACATTGTTCTCACATATAGAAGCGACAAGAATAATGTACCCAGGATTTTGTAATATCTTGATTTAAAAGAGTGTCCTTGGAGTTTCTTGCCTGTTCTTCTCCATAGAGATCTACGTTTTGGAATGGGCAAATAGCTTCCACTTTCTGACTAACTGACCGACTCTTTGACAATTCAAAGTGCCTGTATGGTTTAATTGAAATAAATGCTTTGAGTTTGAGTCTCTTTCGCACGTTTTATGACCACGATTGCCACGAAAGTTGGCGTTTAGTACGCCTGTAGTTTATTATCCCCTTAATAATTTCTATAAGTACGTTAGATAAGTATCTGTACAATATTTGCTTTACCTTCTGAAGACTTCGAATGCACCTCGCGGCGCTGTAGGTATGTTGCATTTGGGCGTCGCGCTTTGTGTGGGCCAGAAGCCGGTGGTAAGCACGCGGACTGAAAGATCTACGCCGTGAAGGTTGATCTGAAATTACAATACTTCTTTTTAGAAAAGTATTGAAAGAAACCATTATCTATTATAAAGATCTTTCGAGTGACGCTGCCATTTACAGTTACTTTGCCAGCTCGATTTATAGTATAGAACGATGGCAGTAATAGCCACATAAAGGTAATAAACAACAAAGATTCACCCCAGATGACAGCACATGTTCCTTGAATTCTTCCATTATGGTGTTCGAGACAGTCATGTCTTTGAACATTCCTTCCAGCTTTGATGTGAACTGACAACCGCATTCAGTCTGAAATTATTTAAATTTGTTATGAAGTTATGATTGAATATGAATTTTCATAGTACATACAATTAAATATTAAAAAAAAAAAAAAAATAGGCAATTAAGTGTTAATTGTACAGGACAATGATAAGGTGCAAGATACGCTCAAATGCGCGAGGTGAAACACCCAGCAGGTGCTAGGGGGTACACTCAAGTTCATTTTTTTTTCTTATTTTATTAATTAGCTGGTCAGTGTCAGGTTGTATGTAGATTAAAATATGATTCGCGGCCGTAACAAATAATAAGTATTCCATACTTAGAATCATCAAAACAAGTCAAGTTAAAATTGGCCTCAAACATCATGATTTCATGAAATAGTCATTCAATAGGGTAATTTGAACGTTGAGAGTTGTGTTCATGATTTTATCGATTATTATTCTGTAAATACATCATATAAACTCCCACACCAAAATGCCCGTTAAAACGCAGATGCTGTTAGTTGTCTGTTTATGTATCTTTTTTTGTTTGTATAAGTTTTTAACTAATGCTTACACAAAACTACTAACAATACAGTGTAACTAAAAATAACTACTAAACGTAATCCTGCTTAAAGTCTTAATTATCTGCAAAATTCTTTACCTAAACCGGTTTTAGTAATCTTAACTTAATTTTGAAACAATAGATTTTTATACTGAAATCCAAGACTTTAAGCAGACTTTTCACAATAGAAAAAGAACTTATAAGACATTGGACACTTACGAAAAATGTCCATCTATAATTGGTAAAGAATTTTGCAGAAATATGTGGACAGGATGGGGAGGTCGGATGGATTGTTCATTTAGTCACATAATGAATTCTCTATTTGCGAGACGTCTCCGATTATACAATGAAAGTCTCGCGGTTCAACATCCTTAAGTAAACCTTCTTTCTGGGAAAGGTCAGAAACCAATATATTCATGAACAAAGTGTCTAATTTTTCGACAGTTAATAAAAATAAAGAATTTTATGATGTGATTATGTATGATGGGAAAACTAACCTTCAGTTTAGAGATCATATTCTTCTCACTGTCGTCAGAGACGGATTTGTTGAGCAACAATCGTTTAGCTAAGTGCTGCTTGTAGTAACGCTCGAACACATCCTTCTCTTGTAAGAATCTGAACAGTACCATAGTTTTGTCCAATACCGCTTCGATTTCTTGTTCACTCATCTGAGAAAAATAAAGTTTTTTAGGATCAAAATGGCAGCTAATAGCTGTAAGTAACAGCGGCTGTAATAGCGATAAGTCTGGTGAAGAAATACTTACGCCTTTTTCACCCTTCTTCAGTTTTCCGTCAATGAACAGCGATAAAAACTCTGGGGATTTGCTGTTCAAGTTGAGGAAATACTCGAAGTCTGATGCAATCATGTGTTTGAAAATCTTGTCATTGTTGAATGAGTTTTGAAGGAAATGGTCAAATCGGTCTTTCAGGTCGAGCAGATTCTGTAACAAGGATTTAAAACCTGATTAAATCACTCTTTACTTACGAGTGGAACAAGGTATTATTTCTATTTCTATGGTATTTTTTAGCTAAACTCAGCATAATGATTGCATAAATTGTAATTATTATCCTGCGATAAGCAAATCTTAGTAAATATATAACAGTAGACAGGTACAGAGAAGGCATAATAATCAGCCGATATAGTTCCCAAACCTGTTGGTCCCGGCTGTCATTAGTGGATCTTAGACAGTCGTTACGGGTCGTCAGAAACCCGAAAGTCTGACAACTAGTCTTGCCAAGGCGTATCATATTACCCTGTTACTGGGTTGTGGAGGTCAGATAGGCAGTCACTCCATGTAAAATATTGCTATTCAGCTACATCCAGTTAGACTGGAAGCCAACCCCAACATAGGAAAAAGCTCAGCAGATTGATTGATTGATAGTTCCCAAAGCTGTGTCCTAGAACCTTCTCTTTGTGAGAAGCATAAATCCTAGTCCACCACATGGACCTGAAGGAGGTTTATGGACAGTAGTCATTTTTGATTCTAGAATACACACAAAATAGAGAAAAAATTTAAGAGATAGAACAGCGTAAAGGTACGGGCTTAATTCATTCGAAATTTCTTCCAGCAGAGTTGGAGTAGAAACGTAGACAGTGCTGTCGCTGCATCCCCGAGATTTATATAATTGACCAGGTAGTACAATCCTAAATGTACTCTACGCAGCGAACACAATATTTAGAGGTAAGTTAAAAATAAATTCCATAGATCGGTGGGGTCCTATACCTGCACAAAGGTGATAGCATTAGTGTTGTGATGCGTGTCGGTGACGAGCGCGCGGCCCTGCTCGCGCAGATGCGCGGACACGGCGTCGGCCACGGTGCGCAGGCCCTCGCCCACGCGCGACAGCAGCTTGTACACGCACGCCAGCTCCAGCGTGCGCGTGTGCATCAGCATGTGCACCACTCCCGAGTTCTCCATCTGGATATAGATAAAATATGTATACAAAAAAAAATAAGTGTTGCCTTCGGTGTTTTTGAGGGATTTTGTAATTTATAACACACAATTTAAGAATAAAGTCATTAGTGTACTAGAGTGACTTTAGTTTTTAAGTTATTGGAACATGTACAGGGTATGATTGGGTATATGTGTCGGGTATTATACATGCGTATGTAAGGGAGAGGGGGTTCTTTGCCCAGCAGAGCAACACAAGATAGATCACGGCTAGATAGATTAGATTTGTATTGGTATGTATAAAAAATAATACTGTTTGTTTTTTAGTTTTCTGTATGCTCTCAATTGATTGAGAGCATCGAGACGCAAATATTTTAGTATTTTACTTAACATAACATCACGCCTGTAATCCCCGAAGGCTTAGGCAGAGGAGGTTTAGCATTTTACTCAATTATATTTTTGTGTTAGTATTCTAATCTAACACAACAAATGTTTTTCATCTTTTTTTTTAATCAAACATACCTCAACAATGGTCTTCATATGCCGCTCGATGAGCTCGTGCTCCAGCACGCTGACGACGCGCGGCTCGGTGCTCTCGTCCAGGTAGTGCCGCGCGCGCTCGGCCTCCTCGGCGATGCGCGCCTCCACACGGTTGATGTACACCGCCGCGCTGTTCTCCGCCAGGAACTTCTGAGATTCCATCTACACAAATATACCATGGAATAAGTACAGCCCTTATATAGTCATGGTATCTGTAAAAACGTTGTGTGTATCGATCAGAGGCATTATCATTGTTTAGGTGATAGATTACACTATCAAGTCAAACAGCTGTGGAATTCACCTGTCTACTAAACACGTAATCATCAATGATTATGGCAGTATGCCCACGAACATTATTACACTGATTGCCAATTTTGTGTGGCTGGTGACTGTGTTTGTGACATACCCTATAAAACTCTGAGGACTGGTGCAGGAATGGCTTCTCGAAGTCTTCTTCGTAGACGGCGCGTGAGTTGATGCCGAGCACCATGAGCATCTGGCAAGCGTTGCGTATCGCCAGCCGGTCCACCACCTCACCGCGACGCTCTCGGGCCACTAGTTCCAGCAGCGTTTGACGGAGGTGGTCACGGATGCACCCATAGCGAACAACCTTAGGATACAATTATGTTGATATTGTATTATAATTATTTTATTTGTATGCTTATCCTTTCTAGAGAACACAAGTTATAAGGCCATCATTCTTGCTGTTATATTGATTATTAATAGCTGAATCAGAGGTAGAAAAAAACATATAGCCATACAAGATTGTGAATTATAACTCATTTATCCATTGTAATTTGTTTTTAAACGATTCACCAGCTTCAGAATAAATCAAGACAACTAATTCACTTTCAAGGCAGCTTTAAGAGCATGCCAAACCATGAAAAAACAATCAGAGACAATGGAAAAGAATAAAAATTCATGTTTTTTTGCATCAACTATGAACCACAATACTGTAGTGTAACTGCAGGCAGTTTAGTATTGGCAACTTGTGTTCTATTTTTGCTTAATGTAAAGGCGCTCCCTCACTGGGAGCATTTGTCTGTAAAGTAACAGTTCAGATTCAAGCATTACATCAAGTGCTTAGAACCAAGCATCACAGTGCGCAACCTGTAATGACACAATTTGTTACATTACAGTAGTGAGTGGGAGCACCCATGATACAATTTATAACATACATGCACACCACTTGTAATGACCATATCACAGCGCAGGCTCAGTGACCTAGACGGCAGCGATGAATGCTTGTCAGTCAGTGAGATAGTATTGTAACGTAATGATCAAAATCGAATCTTGGATTATTACATTACAGGTGAATGCTCCCGGTGAGGGGGCACCTATGTCTGAAGATAACATGTTTATTTACTAACCTGATCTCTAAAAATAATAAGCCCCAGATTATAGACATTGTCCACTTCATTTTGTTGTACATATACTCTGTCCATGTACATAAGTATGTCTCGAATCATAACCATACTAGTTTGATGGTCTGTCCAAGCATTGTTGAGGGTCTGGAGGAATCCATTGTGTAATGAGTGCAGAACATCTTCCCTCACCTGGAAAAATATCCAAAAAACTGTAAATATGCACTTATTACAACGTTTGCATTCATAAGTACTTGTAAATGTTTGTACCTTTGTTTCAAGATGCTGAGTGACCACTTCCTTTAATCCAGTGTAAAGTCTTTCACCATGTTTGTGGAGCACCATAGTGTAAGCATTGCGATAAAGTTCTTCAAAGGAAAGTCCTGAATTGTTCTTCTTTTGAATCTCTTGTATCGCATTCTTTAGTAAACTCCATATGCTCTCCACATACTTCTCATCCATAGTCATCTGTAATGTTACACAGTATATTGCCATTATCCATTCAAAACAAGACAAATACTATCCAAACAGTTTCTCAAATTGAATTGGTATTCATTTCAAACAATACAGACCCAAGTGTCTGGATACATTTGGTAATATGGTTCAGAATAGTTCCACACTTGAAATTTTCTCGTCATCTTGAAAATTAATAACTTCGGGTGTTAAACCAACATTGTTCAAAATTAAAATAGAAGTTCAAAAACATTTAGTATGTAAAATAGGAAAAAAATACGATTGTTTATCTTTTGATTGATTTTCACTCCTGTCATCAAAAATATAAATTATGACATATTGACTACAAAAATTTTGTTCTAAAGGAAAATAAATTGGTTTCTATTTTTAAATCATAGTGACAGTTAAGTTATATCATCTAGTGTTACCATTCTACCATAATCTTTTATGAACCTCTTTTCTATTACGAGAGAAACTTCTCAACAAAACTGAGGACACACAAATCACACCATGAGTGTTGCAATTGCTTCCCCGATTAAAATTGAGATGGTTTGTTAATATCTAAATTTTAAATAATGGATAAAACGTTATCTAGTTTATTCACAAGTATTTTACAATCGCAATGTTACTAGGTCCATGTCACATGGAACTTAATTGATTTGTAATGAATTTTAAATTGAATTGAAGCTGAATTGTCATCAACCATACTGAAATACTATTTTGATGGTAAGTATTTATATATTATAGTATATTCACAATAAAAAACAAAATGCAACATTTACTGTGAGTCATTACCATCTTCATTACTTTTAGTGTGATAACATGTCAAAACTATTATTAGGCACATTGATATTAAGGACTGGGTAGAATCAGAATTATTACTAAATACTGGACAAAGATTGACAAAAAAAATTAGGAAAACAAATTGCACAGTTATTTTAGAGACCAGCAATAATGCTTTGTTAGTGGTTTTGAGTCACTTAGCAATGAATATTACATTTCGAGACAAGGGTTGATATTGAAGACACGTTAATCAAAATGATTGACGGAGCGGTACTTACTGGGAAAGCTCGGATCCTCATCTTGCCAGGTTTATCCTTAGGTAACGTACTCTTCATCATTGTGGCTACGATATTTTGTACCAACGAAACACTACACAATTAAAGAAGATTTGATCTCTATTCATTTGTTGTCGCGATAACACATCGTTACTCTCATTTACACCTGCAAAGAGAGCTTTAGTAAACACAACGAATAAAAAAAGTAATTTGGCCTCAAACAAATCCGCTGTTCACTGTCTCGCCACCATGTTTTTGTTGAGTTAGTACAAAGATTTGTTAACAATGCAGTAACTAATATTTACAATTTTTAATACAATTTAGGATTTTGTTCCTAGTAGGTGTCAATTAAAAATAATAAATTCTGAGACTAGAGTCATATTTGCGAATAGTATAATGACATTGACAGGTAAAATAACTTTCATCTCTTTCGCTCTCGTACGAATCCTCGTATACAATAGCGCCACCTCACGTTTTGTGTGTGACGTTCTTTTTTGATTTCCTTTTCTCTGCAATGGCTATTATCCAGATTTGTACAAACACAATAAGCAAGGATGTAATAACTTACAAGTAATGAGATTATCCACTGGTAGTTTGGTCACAAGTATTTCACTATCGCAATATTTAAAGTACATGTATTTTTCCGCTTCAGCATGCCTAATATTTCTTCAATTGTTTCAGCTTTCTGGCGAGACCATAAACAAATTGGTTTTTATTTTTAAATACTTTTTGATTTGATTGTTTGAACACTTGTCTTTTTGGTTTTGATGAGTCAAGATGTGTCTATGCTCTTAGTGTGAAACAGTAGATTGGCGTCTTAGAGCATTTAACCTCTGGAGAAGGCAAAAGTGAATCACCGAACAACTGTATCTGCAACTTCCTGCGGGGGGGCGAGGAAAACACATACAGCACACATCGAAAATTTGACATTTGCACACAGATACACTCTTCCTACTGCTATAAACGCACACGAAAAAATAATAGCCACATAATTACAAAAACACACATACAGATTGAATTTGGGCGTAAAACAAACTCAAAGGTACTAGTGATGTGATACAAACAAATGCACTCATTTGTTTGTATCTGTATTTCATTCTTAATGCATGAATGAATGAACGGGCGAACTTTCGCCAAGTACTTGAATAATTTTCGCTTCAAAGTTCATCTGACAGTTTTGTCGATATTTCTTTTCTATACGATCGTCGTGACTTGGGTTTCTTGTTGTTATTCATTCGTGTCAGAATTTTACTGACCATAAATCATTAGTAATAAATAGAGAGAAACAATCAATGGGTTCTGTGATATTCCTTGTGGTGCTCGTTGATCCCTGGCGTCTACTCCCTAATCACGAAATCCGTAGTTTCGGCCGAAGTTATGGGCATTTCCTACTCTGTATCACTTACGGACATAAGATTAGTTCAGGGCCCGGATTAAAAATGAATGACAACATGATATTTTGGTAGTGTTCTTTAACCCCGATGTGTATCATGTGTGTATAAGTTTGTGATCAATTTAGGTATATATATTTGCATGTGATCAATATTTTTTTCGGGCGGGCCCGTACGTTAGTTGACGGATTTAGAGAGTAGACCCCTTGAAAGATGTGCACTATGTTTCTCTCCTGTGCCCGGGTTCTTGTAGACTCAAGCGCTCATTGCGTTATTTACGTTGTTGAGCAGACTTTTTCGAACATATGAAGCAATGGCTTACCAATATCCTTCAAAATTATTAATATTGTGATTATTGTGTGTTACACAATTAGGGTGCTGACTTGTCCAGAAACATACACAAAAAATAATAGTTACTGAACATACTCACTGAAAAAATCATTTGTTTTATCAATCATTCACTCACGTTGTCCCAGCACTATGCAAATCTTTACTGCGTTTGCGCTACCAAGGTACCACTGTATTTTTCTATTGTAAATATCATAATGATTATTTCGACATTGTGCATAAATAAAACCACGTTGATGTATAATTTATACCCACAAGTGGTAGGAAACATTATGGTTTCGTAAATTAGGAGTGGCAGATTGCTTTTTGCAACAGGAAACTGCACAATTTACCATTTTTTGGGAAGACTTACTTGCGACACAGTCATGAAGGTATAGATAAAAGTGGAGGCCCCACTCTAAATACCTAAATGAAGACGACTGTGGGCCGACTCTCGCTTTCTGAATACATACATAAGATAAAGAAAAAACATATCACCGTCTTGTTCTTATGTATACATTCAGAAAGAGAGAGTCGGCCCACAGTCGTCTTCACTTAGGTATTTAGAGTGTTGCCTCCACTTTTAACTATACCTTCATGGACACAGTAAATGATAAATGATAAATGATTTTTATTTCTGTAAGTAGGTTTGTACAAACACTTTTACACGTCAGTCATATTTTTAAAACTAGATGAGGTCGGCGTTTCCTATCTGACTACTCTGAGAAGAAAGGCCGAAACAAACTCAGAGGTCACAGTCTCTTTTAAAGTCCAGACATAATCTTGGTCAGATCATGTGAAGGCCATGTAGATTGGTGTCTGAAATGGTCTTTTGAGGAAAGAACCACGCAGATTGAGTGGACCTGACCAGTCAGTGCACGCATTTGTCAGTAATCGTGCAGCTCTACTCAGAACTTAAGGAGCTCAACGATGCGACGATCAATACCAAAGAAAGGACATTTGGGTAGGCCGCTTTAATGACTCAAACTGCCAGACCATGATTAACACTAACTGAGAATAAAAGACAAAGTGAAAATAAAAATAAAAGAGCAATAACCCACATAGTCTTCACATTCACAATAATTAAAAAAATATAATACTTTACAAGTAAATAATCATGTCATTACGTATATATTACGTTACGTATATAAAATAATAAAAGTTAGCAAAAAAAAACATCAAACAATAAAAATAAACCACTTCAATAATTAAAAATTGGAGCATCTCAATCCCAAGCCTTTTTGTCCTCAATATAATCTTTAACGGTATAAAAAGCTTTCTGACACAACTTACGTTTAATGAATGATTTGAATTTATTAAGGCTTAGATCTTGAACGTGGCTTGGAAGTGTATTATAAAAGCGTATACATTGACATCGGAACGAGCCACCTATTTTCTTGAGCCTTGTTGTAGGTACAACAAATTTATGTTTGTTTCTAGTATTTATATTATGGATATCACTGTATTTTTTAAACAATTTTATATTTTTATGGGCATATAAAAGATTTTCAAAAATATACTGAGAAGGTACAGTCATTACATTAATCTCCTTAAATTTCTCTCGGAGAGAGTGTCTTGGACTTAATTTATAAACTGATCGTACAGCTCTTTTCTGCAAAACAAAGATATTCTGAATGTCGGCGGCATTTCCCCACAACAGAATACCGTACGACATTACACTATGAAAATAGGCAAAGTACACTAAACGGGCTGTCTCTATGTCAGTTAAATTACGAATTTTTCTAACAGCATATGCTGCGGAGCTTAGCTTTTTAGACAGTTTATCTATATGTGGGCCCCACTGAAGCTTAGCATCCAAAGTTAAGCCCAAGAATACTGTGCTTTCTTCAGGATTCAATTCTTCGCCCTTTATCAACACATCAGTTTTCACCTGCCTAACGTGAGGTAGCGTAAACTTAATGCATTTGGTTTTTTTTTCATTTAGAAGTAAATTATTAACATTGAACCAGTGAACTACTTTTGAGATCGCGCTATTTACATCGTCAGTAACCAGCTGCTGACGTTTAAGTTTAAACAAAAGTGAAGTGTCATCTGCAAACAACACTATATCATGATTATCCTTTATGAGGTAAGGCAAGTCATTAATATAAATAAGAAACAAGAAAGGACCAAGAATTGAGCCCTGTGGAACTCCCATTGTTACTATAGATCCGGGAGATCTTTTTCCATTGACGTCAACGCTCTGAATCCTATTACTCAAGTATGAAGTAAGAAGATCCAGAGCGGTGTTCCGGATCCCGTAGTGGCGGAGTTTCCTGATTAACGTTTCATGAAAAACGCAATCGAAAGCCTTGGACAAATCACAAAAAATGCCCAAGGCATCGCATTTATCTTCCCATGCATTATAAATATGTCCTAACAGTTCAACACCGGCATCAGTAGTCGAACGACCCCTTGTAAAACCAAACTGTTTGCTATGTAGTAATTTATGTTTATTAAAAAATCTTTGCAATTGGTCCAAAATTAATTTCTCAAAAATTTTACTAAAGGTAGGTAGTACTGAAATAGGTCTATAATTTGTGGGGTCTGATGTACTACCTGATTTAAACAACGGTATTATTTTACTATTCTTCATGAGGTCAGGAAACACCCCACAGTCAATACAATTATTAAAGATAAGGGCTAAAGTAGGTGCTACGATGTCTATAATAGACTTAGCAACTTCTACAGAATTACCCCACAGATCTGCAGTCTTTTTTACATTTAAAGTGTTAAAGGTTTTAATTATATCTCTACAGGTAATATGTTCAAAGTGAAATTCCAAATCGCAAACATTTACATTTTCCTTAAGCAAAGACTCAGCAACAGAAGGTGATGAGTTTAGGGATTTAGTAGTTGAAACGGGAATATCCGAAAAGAAATTTTCAAAGGCCACGGCGACTTGTGAGTCTGATTTTATTATGTTGTCATTAATTGACAGGCTATAGTCAGTATTTCGGTTCCTAGACCTTCCCGTTTCACTATTAATAATATTCCAAGTCGTTTTAATTACATTACTACTGTTTTTAATCTTCGAACTCAAATAACGCGACTTGGCCATACAACAAACTTTTTTGAATAATTTTGAATAATTTCTAACATACAAATTAAATTCATCAGTGTTTACATAATACCTTTCATTGTACAGCTCATAAAGCCGTGTTCTACTTTTATGAATGCCAATGGTAGCCCAATCACTGAAAGATGCGTTACTATTAACCGAGATAGTCTTGGGAATAAATGTGGAATTAAATTGTTGACAGTAAATATTAAAAAAAACATTATAAAGATGATTAAGATCATCATTAATAGATGGAACTGGTAATTTATCAATGAGTTTACCTTTAAAAGCTTCCAAGCGACGTGCTGTTTTGGGGTTAACAGTGATATCCTTTTTAGCCACTTTGTTGTTTCGGTTTTGGATAGTAATCCTTTGCCCACAATGATCAGAATCAAGTAAATTTATAATTTCTTTGTGGCTTGGTATAATATCTGTATAAATATTATCTAGACATGTGGCACTAGTAGAGGTTATTCTTGTGGGCTCCAAAAACAAGTTTACAAGATTGTATGACTGAAACAGACTTATTATTTTACTACAAGAACCTGAGTTCTCTAACAAATTAACATTAAAATCACCACAAGTGATAATGGACTTGTTTGAGTTACAAATCTTGTGCAACACTTCATCCATTACCTTTTCAAAGCAGTCGTACAATCCTGAAGGGGGTCTGTACACACTTAATACAATAAACTGCTCCAATTCTATACAGGCTATTTCAACAGTCCGCTCAACAGATAGGCTCACAATATCCTTACGGTCTTTAAACTTAAGCTGGTTACTTACTAAAATTAATGAGCCACCATGTATAGCATTTACTCTGCTGAACGAACACTACAGTTGTACTACAGTGCGATTCACAATGACGGCTGTCAGCGAATCACAGACTAACAGCTATGTCCGCTCCAGAGGTTAAATGCTCTAAGTTGTAGATGGTGTAAACAAGACTTCCCTAAAGTTATGTTTTACTGGTTTTCCTTTACGTAGCATACTCCTGTAAAAGTTAGCTTCAATTAAGATAGATGGCATTGCCTGTCTCGGTTTTGCACTTTATTGGAAACAATAAAGTGTTACGTACCTACACTACCTACCTGCATTTAGGTGCTAGAATTTGTAGGATCTGAATGTTTTGCTGTATCGTTCAAGGTTTGTCATACGAAAACAAAGATGATCTGGCATTGCCCCGTATAGGTACCGCCAGCAACGAAAGTCGATTAGAACTGTTGCTTTTATCATTTACATAGCCATCCCATGTCTAAAATGATCGAGACACTGTTTTTTAGCATTCCATGTAATAGCCAAGTTTGTATAGATCATCTTAATTGAACATCTGTTCAGTTTTTTTTTATAGTTTAGAGCTTAATAATTAAAACTGAAGTTTTAATCGACTTTCGTTGCTGACCGTACCCTAGAAAAAAGAAGAAAATGAAATAAAATCATCATTACTCCCATTTAATAAAACTTCTAATGTAAAGCATTCACCTTTTCTTTTTTAGAGGGGTTTATAGGAATACCATGCAAGTGAAACTAAAATTATTAATTAATTTGTTTTGGAAGTTACGATCTAGGTACCTACGAGTATATCGGTCAAACGGTGAAAAAAGGTGGTCAAATGCTAGGGCCGCCACTGATACTGTCGTGCGGCATTCAATAGCTAAGCTTCTTAGGCCTATTATTTACCACACAACGGAACAAACCGACACAATCAAGTATCTACCACATGTACCCACTGAACACACTCTTTGCTCTGCGATGTAATGGGCAGGTACCTATATAGTCCTTATGTATTTGACAGCGCATTTTCATTTCGGGGTCTTTTTGATTTTAATCTTGTTGCCTGAAGGATAAGGCTGAGTTTTTGAGTAGGTACATACCTGTATCCACTTTCGCGTGTCGATGGCATTTTAACTAGAGTCGATCAGCGCTGAATTTGGCTATGAGTTTGGCGCCTTCCGTAGCGTCACTAGCGTCTGTCTCATAATACGTAGATAATAGGTAGGAGGCGCCTTTTGCCATTTACTGGGCTCTGATCTAGACTCCGGGCTGCTTGTGTGATACCTACTTCTGATGAAAAACCGACATAACACTTTGTCCGAACTGGGAATCGAACCCAGGGGGTCTACTCCTGGGCACGCCACAATTGTGGCGATAAGTTCGCTCTTTGAGGAGTGGCTGGAGAGGCGCCACGGCGTCCTCACCTTCCGCCTGACGCAGGTCCTCACCGGACATGGATGTTTCGGGAGGTTCCTGTTTAGGATTAAGCGGGAGGAAACGCCCGGGTGTGGAGCATACGGTGGAGGTCTGCCCAGCTTGGGCGAAGCACCGCCGTGTCCTCACGGAGGCGATCGGCGGCGGCGATCTCTCGCGTCCGTGCCTGGTTCAGGCCATGGTTCGGAGCGAGAGTGCATGGGAGGCCGTCACCTCCTTCTGCGAAGCAGTTATGCTAGCGAAGGAGGAGGCGGAACGCGTGAGGGTGAGACAAGGTTCGCGCCCTCGCGCCCCTAGTCGCCGCAGGAGACGCCCCGGGCGTCGGGAGTCGCAAGCCGATTTCCGGCCACCGTAGGCGCGGGCCTGCGGAGGGTGAGCGATGGGTAGCTCGCCGTCCGATAAGGACCAGGTCCGGGTCGACGGCGCGTTGTGTTCCACGCGCGCCTCAAAGAGATATCAGCACAAACTGACGGGATCCGTTAGGACCAATGCCTGCCGCGGTTGCGAGTTTGTCCGAAAGGGATATCGTGGCCCTGGCACACAGGCAACGGAAGGAACACGGGTGGGTTTTAGTCAGTAAAAGTCTGACACGCCCTCCCGCTCCGCCCAGAGCGGGAGAAGTTATTTGATGATTTCCCACCCAAAAAAAAAGGGGGCCTACTCCGAACTTAAATACGAAGTATCGGCCGAATGTTCGGTCGTTTCTTTACCACGGCTAACGATCGCTGACTAAGGGCGCCCACACAAAACCGCGATGCGATGCGATATTATGATTGATAGTATAGATTTATGCGCAGATATTTGCGATGCGTTGCGAATTCGCAGTTATGTGTGAGCCGTAAGGCGAAAAAAAATAAGACAGTCGAAGAGATAAGCCAAAGTCAAAACTCGGACTTGAAGTCGGGTAAGGACTCAAAGTCAAAAAAGGAAACTTTGGAAGTTATAAAACGGCCGAACATTCGGCCGATACTTGCTTCGGTTTAGCGCTTCGTAGTAGACCCCCAGACTCGTGAATCGAGCGCCACTTCACACTCAGCAGTCGTGGAAAATTGTGTTTTTCAGATTAATAAAAAATAATACACAGTTGAAACTTCGCAGTAATTATTTTATTTTTTCAGCCTATTAACTATTATTATAAATAAATTATATTAATTTGCTGTGGTTAAAGGAAGGTAATAAATAATTTAGACAAAATGGCTGTACATGTCTAATAATTTATATGTTTACATCTTTGGACTGTTATAATTATATCTTACATTAATTATTTTTGTGGCACAGATAGGTAAGACACCGACTTTAACATAATTTGATTAATTAAAACGGAATTAATTAGGTATTATGAATAGCTAATGTGACGATTGTAGATAATAACATTCGCACCAAGTAACAATAAATAAGACACCGTTGGAAAAATCTTCATCGTAGGTAACCTACCTATCTAGGAAAACATAAAAGTTGATCAAGGTATGATCAAAAGTAATGACAACACAATCTCTACTTAAAATACATCAAATTATTGTACTTACCTATTAAAATATGTTCATTGATTTAGTTAAAATATTGTGTATTTAATAAAGGGGCGCAAATAGCATCACTAATATAATCAGCCGAAGTTTCACGAACGCGTAAGCTTTGGATCCTAAAAAACCGGTGAACGGCAATGAGGTTCTATACAACGTGCCGCAACAATGACAACATTAATTTAACACACGTGTAGGACTAGTGGCCAGTAATCATAAAAAATATAATAAGATAAAATATCGTTAAAATTTTCAAACAAACTATAAAATAATAACGCTCTCTCTTTCCTTCAATTCGCCTACTGTTTGCACGTTAGTCGTTTTGATTTCATTGATGCGATGTTATGATCTGTGACCGCAAATGACCTCTGCGCTACAGCATGTCGAGTCTGTAACCATCTCACCGTGAAAACATAGGTGAAGTGAGCGTGGAGTGAACTGTCACTGTCATCCCACCTGATGCTAGGGATGTACCAAGTATTAAATTTACAATCATAATCAAGATTTTAATAATATTTTTGATGCTTATTCTGTTGATCATTTTATATTATTTCAAAGCTGGTGTTTAAGCGTCTAAACATAGTAATGTTTAAGGACTAGTCTAAAAATTGATAAAAAACAAAATTGAGTTTCTGACTGAATTTCTGTTTTGCTATTTTATTAAAAAATCTCCTAATTAGTAATGTTTAGACACTTAAATACTAGCTTTGAAATAATATAAATGATTAACAAAATTAGCATAAAAAAATATGATTAAAATCTCGATTATACTTGTAAATGTAATGCTTGGTCAATCCCTAGCATCAGTGAGATGACACTGACAGCTCACTCCACGCAAGATTTCACCATGAGATATTTACAGAATAGCACTACAGTTCTTTAAGTACAAGTTGCTCCAAAATGCTATTTTAGAAAATTGTTAGTAAATCAATAAATAATAATGTTTAATGAAATTAAAACATATTCATATAAAAAAACGCGTAATCGTATAGGTGTATTAAATTAATGTCGCCATTAAAGTGGTACGCTGTGTAACATCATTGGTGAACAATCATATAACAATGACTGTCCAAATACAGACCGTTTTGTGAAACCTTTATTGACATAAAGATGTCAAAAAACGCTCTGTATTTGGTATACTGGTGAAAATGACAGATTTTCATGACGGCCGTTATAATATGACGGAACCGCTCTTTAAGGAAACCGTAGCTTTATTATATAAATACCTAATTTGCAATTTTAAATCGGTCAATGAAAAGAAAGACAAAAATTGAATAACCGTATGTTAACACCAATTTCTGAATAATACTGACCGTTTTTATATTTTTTTTTTGCACCTCTAGCCTCTAACTAAAAAAGCAGCATATTTTCACCTAAATTATAACTAATCACCTGCCAACATTACGTCACAACTTGCTGCTAAAACTATTGGTATAGCTATTTAGGAAAGCCTACTCGTTGTATGCGGGATGTGCGTGGAGGACCCATCGGAACAGCAACAAAGTCAGACACGCTAATACAAAGAAGGACACCATCACTCGAAGGTTCTTCTCTGATCGCTGGTCACGTTCGCTGGCTCGTAGTCGCTCCACTAAACCGTTCTGCAAAAAAAAAAAATTAAGTTTAGTGTCTATGGGAGATATTTTTGAAGATTTTGTGAAGGTGGGATAATTTCCCCTACTGTTGTCAAATCTCAGGGAGACAGCTACTTAAGTAGGTCTGACGTGCAAAGCAACTAGAAATAAGTATTTAAGATAACGAAGGAACTGAAGGAATCTCTAATATGTACCGGTAAAACGGGGTGAATAAGGATGCAGGGGTGAATCCGGACGCAACTTTAAAATGGATTTTAACCTTGAAATAATTATAGTTTGTTGCCAAAACGGACTATAATGTGTTACCTGTATTATATTTAACGATTAAGTGTCTTTGTTGGCAACAAACTATAATTATTTCAACCTTGAAATAATTATAGTTTGTTGCCAAAACGGACTATAATGTGTTACCTGTATTATATTTAACGATTAAGTGTCTTTGTTGGCAACAAACTATAATTATTTCAAGGTTAAAATCCATTTTAAAGTTGCGTCCCGATTCACCCCTGCATCCTTATTCACCCCGTTTTACGGTAATATGTAAAAATCCTCCAGACCGAATTTTGGCCATGGCAACCAATCTCAGCGGAGACCTCAGACCAGCCTTCGGCGCGGGGGATATTATAGTGCAGTGGCGTAGCTACTAGCATGGATGACACCCGGTGCGCATAATTGTGTCACCCAAGAATAAAAACCGGCCAAGTGCGTGTCGAACCACGCACAATGAAGGGTTCCGTGGTTGGGATGTTATCCCAAGAACAAACTTAACATTGTAGTTGACAAACATATTCTCCCATACATTCCCACTGCAAATGTAAGTTGGTCGATTAGTACTCGTTTTCCCTACAAAATGGTTGACCTGGATGGTGCTGATCCACGCGTCATGTTCGTGAACGGGCGCCGTCAGTTGAGACTGGTCATCTATTAACTGCCAGGGCCTATTTGTAATCTTTTAATCTTATATTTTGTATTGTTTTTAAATATTTTTGTTTATTTTTTACATTGTTGTCACATAAAGAAGCGACAAGAATAATGTACCCAGGATTTTGTAATATCTTGATTTAAAAGAGTCTCCTTGGAGTTTCTTGCCTGTTTTTCTCCAAAGAGATGGGCAAATAGCTTCAACTTTCTGACTAACTGACCGACTCTTTGACAATTGAAAAGTGCCTGTAATTGGTTTAATTGAAATAAATGCTTACCGCCTTATTACAAAACAAGGTTTATCTTCAGACCCAGGTGTAAATCATGGAGCCATTATTGAATTTCGAACTTTATTCCGACTATGGTAAAGTTCCTAACACAAAACTGACAACTTAGTACCGAACTAAGTTTTCAGTTTTGTATAAAGAACGGTATTTCAATCACTGTTACGTTCTTATTACAAAAACTGGCTGCATGGTTTAAGCCATGTCAAAATATAAAATTTGTTTTGTAATAAGACGGTTAGAGTTTGAGTTCCTTTTAATTTCGTTATTTTTTTTCCTTCCCTTTTTTGCTTTATTTAAATTATATAGTTTGGATAACTAGAACTAAACTACTTAGGCTTCAAGCCTAAGTGGTTTATCGTTGAAAAAAGTGATAGTATGTTTAATGTTTTTTCTCGGTCTGTAGTTACCCCCAATCAGGTGGCACCCGGTGCGGACCGCACCCGATGCACCCCCTAGCTACGCCACTGTTATAGTGCACATGTGCGTGCGCAGACAAAGGTGCACTCTCTCTTCCCTCACTCTCAATGGGACGGCAATCGACACGACCGGAGAGAGATCAGGCGAAGGGCCAACGGCTTAACGTGCTTTCCGAGGCACGGGGTTATCCACCGCCAACTTCCAAACTCCGCTGTTACTAACAAATTTCAAATGGAAAAACTCTAATAAAGTAATAACACTTTGCCTGACCCGGAGATCGAACCCAGGCCCCATGCCCAGCAGTCGCGTTTGTGGCCACGAGACCATCGGGGCAGTCAAATATAAATATGTACCTAGGTACTGAAACTAATAATAGATAGAAGTTCCCTGAACGTTGACAAATCGTTAGTACCTACATAGTGTGATAATTTTGTTTGTATGACTTAATTAATAATTATAATAACGAACTGTCTTTACTCAGGTAGGTATTCTCCTTCTCAGATACAACTTGATGCTGGTTCATAACTGAAAATCTATTCGTCATCATCATCATTTCAGCTGAAACACGTTCACTGCTGGACATAGGCTCAAGGGTAGCCAACGACTCGTAATGTATTCTCATACAAGAGATTGGGCATTGTACTCATCATTATGAACAGCTTTTACTATGGGACCAAACCTGACATCGTGAAAAAAAAATTTCTGTTTGCGTTTTGACGAGTTATGCGAACATAAATGTAGGGAACAGATGATTATTTTTTAGCTATAGTAAAAAAATATTTAAACATCCGGCCAAGTGCGTATCGGATGCTATCAGCATTGAGTTAAATATATGAAAAAATCATGGTAGACCAGATGTTGTCACGTTTTAATTCAAATGGGATTTTACATAATCGCCAGTTTGGTTTCACGAAACGTAGGTCGACGACTGACGCAGGAGTAAAACTCATCAGTCACATTTTGGAAGCCTGGGAGAAATCCCAGGATGCCATTGGCATTCTGTGACCTCTCAAAGGCGTTTGACTGCGCTGACCACAATACACTGATCTGTAAATTACAACACTACGGAATTCGTGGACAAGCTGCTGATCTTGTTCGTTCCTATCTATCAAACAGGCAGCAAAATGTACCGTTAACGAGATGAAGTCCTCGGGATCTCTAGTAAAGATGGGCGTGCCTCAAGGTTCAATTCATGGCCCTTTTCTATTTATAGTTTATATAAATTATCTTCCTTACATGATGGCTAACTTATCGGATATCATTCTATTCGCTGATGATACTTTTCTTATTTTTTTAATAGATAGAAAAGATACGGATGTCTTACACGTCCACGATAATCTGGCTGTTCTTTCGAAATGGTTCGCAGCAAACAAAATGTCTTAAGTTCTCATTACCAAGTGGGTCTAAATTTAAAACTTGATGGCAAGAAACATGATGCTATTACGGAAACTCTATTTCTAGGAATTACTCTAGATTCCAAATTACAATGGGGTGGGCACCGCATTGCAATTTAGAATCTAGAGTAATTCCTAGAAATACATTAGAGCTCTTTCAGGTAGATTAAGTTCAGCTGGATATGCAGTAAGAAAAATAAGGCAGTTGGCAGATATAGCCACAGCTAAAGTTGTCAAAAAATAATAGGCCCATTTTGACATTTAACTTGAATCGATTTATCTTGAGTATCGAGTACCGAGTCGTACGGTTACTTCACTAGTTACGTCGCGATGGCACAACGGGCCTATTATTTTTTGACAAGTATAAGTTAGTATACTATGCTTATTTCCACAGTATTATGTCATAAGGCGTTCTACTGTGGGGATCGGCTACCGACGTATATTCAATTTTCATCTTACAAAAGAGGGCAATCCGCGCGGTCTATAGAATGGGTCCTCGTGAGTCCTTTAGAAACAAATTCAAAGAAATTGATGTAATAACTCTGCCTTCTCTTTATATCTTAGAAAGTATTTTATAAATGTTCGCAAAGACTTAGGACTTTTCAAAATAAGAAGCAATTTCCATAATATTAATGTATACACGTAGCAAACATGAAATTGTGATACCCAAATTTAGATTAACTAAAAGAAGCAAGTCATTTCTTATAAACAGTATCCGCTTTTATAACAAGTTGCCAAAGTCTGTTACAGAACTTAGCGATGGAAAATTCAAAACCCACATCAAACGTGTCCTTATCAAAAAAGCATACTAAAGGATTAAAGACTACGTTGAGAACAAGGAAGTTTGGCATTAATTCCTTCTGCACATGTGGCTTTCCTGGTACCTCATTAACGGCACAAATATGTAAAAGCCGATTAACTGCTCCCAAATTACGATGTTTAATTTAATTTAATTTTTTACATACTTCCTTGACATAATCTTTTTTTATTTGACATTATATATATCTACAATTTTAAATTCAGCAAGTTTCTAACTTTTATTATTTTATGAATACTTTATTTCGTTTTGTTTATGTGAGAACGTTGTAGGCTTAATAGACTGTAGATTGGTAGACCATTTTCTAATTTGTTAAGAAACTGGTAGGTACTTTTGACGGGTTTACACTGTCCTCTCATACCTATTAACACTGTAATTTGAAAACATTGTAAAAGCCAATTATTTTTAAAAGAGTTACCGTGGAGTTTCTGGCTGGCTCTTCTCCAGAGGGCCAGGACGAGCAATTGGAACCGTGCACCTAGCTTCTGACGTTTCATAAGTGCCCATGTAGGCTTATGTGAAATAAAATATTTTGATTTTGATAAGTATAGAAATCAAAATTTTTAAAGTATTGTTCCAAAATTTTAGGCTCAGCATTTTCGGAGATAAGGGGGGGGGGAGGGAATGGTCAATTTTCACCTATTTTCTTTAATAACTTTAAAAATAATTATTTAAAAATTATAAATAATATGTATTTGAAAACCTCATAAAAGTCCTTTCATTTGATATGAACACGCACGCCCGCGCGACGCTCTGATAAGTCGCACGGTACAGTTTGCAAAACATTACAAAGATAAGAAATCCATAAAACATGCTCTTTCATTTGATATGTCAAACTGCACATGGTACAGTTTGCAAAACTTTTTTCTTTTTCTTTTTTGCCTCCCTAAAGAGATCTCACATATTCAAAATTCATTTATTTACGTTAAACGTTAGTGTTTGGGTCAGAGAAATTCACATGTGTACCAAATTTCAACTTAATCGGTCCAGTAGATTCAGATCAAATAGGCTGTGGATGTGACAGACGGACAGACAGACACACAAGTGATCCTATTAGGGTTCAGTTTTTCCTTTAGATGTATGGAACCTTAAAAATCTAACGTAAGTAGGTATCTACATATAGATAGGCAGAGAAAATAAGGTAACAATATAAAAAGTAATCTGTAATTTCCTATTCAATGGTACCAGGTGTTAAAAAAGTTCAAAATTGGCAATGTTTTTTTGTTCGGTTATTGGGTACTGAGCCGATGTCGACTCAATGTTATCAAAGGTTAGTACCGCTGCTCACCAGGCGGCAAATCTCAGCCACAGTTCGGCAACATGTGGCCGTCAAACGCCTATGTTTTGCGTTCTTGCAGCCATTTCAAAAATTAATTTATATATATTTTTAAACAGTTTTTTTTTCTTCTTTTGCAACGGAGCCGATGTCGAGTATTCTGCCAGCATCATCTGGTAACGTCAAAGTAGCAAGGTCAGCCGTTAAAACAGTTAATTAAATTGTACCCACTAAGGGCTGTCAAATCACCACGCCTTTATGAAGGTAGTCGAGTCGTGGTGTCAAGTTGCTGCCTCTAGACGCGGCCAATAGTGGCTTTATCTACGATGGCACTTAAATTCCAATTATCTAAGCAGAACGCTCTGAAATTATCGAACACGCTTTTTTGGGAACAAAAGATGTTTTGGTCTTTAGGAAAATGAGAAATATAGCTGTACAAACAAGGATCTTTTGGTGCGTGGCTAAAACTAACTGAAATCGGAACTAACGTCACCATCTTGTTTTTAGGGTTCCGTACCTTAAAAGGAAAAAAACGGAGCCTTTAGTGGATCACTTCGTTTTCCGTCCGTCCGTCTGTCTGTCTGTCAAGATCCCTTTTCTCAGAACACGTGAAAGTATTAAGTTGAAAATTAATATCAAATACGTAGGTCTATGGTCCCTTAGAGCTCTAAAACAATCGGGCTTCGAAGTCAACGCAATACAAAAATTTGGCCATTTATGTGACATAGGTATTTAGATACTTGCAAATAAATCAAAATTAGGGTACTTCCCATTGACTAGAATCATAAAATTTGCAAGCAGCAAGGTTTCACAGCACAAGTAAAGGAAAATGTCCGAAATTAGTTAATTTTCAGTTTTATCATATATATTTATATTTTTTTGCAATGACAAACTTACATTTGCAGCTGAAGAATTGTCCGTGACGTATATCGATAGATAGGAGAACATGTTTTTGAACTACAGTGTTAAGTTTTTTCTTTGGAAAATATCATCTCAATTAAGGAGCCCTTCATTGTGCGTGGTCTGACACACACTTGACCGGCTTTACAATACATTTCACCAAACATTTTCCTAAATGTTAACCGACAGCGCGTCCCTATCAACGTCATTAGAGCGCCAATAGATCCTTGAAGCCGATCTGTTAGTGAAGATGTAAGCGTACCCAACCACCGTGCGACGCGATCCAGGAGCCAGCGTCTTCGTGTAGCAGGTCGGCGATGGCTGCGGCAGGTGCCGACACCAGCTCGAGTGCTGGCTCGCCATCCGCCGCCTCTGCAGCTTCTCTCGCCAGCGCCCCACACACGCAATAAACAGCTGCAATCTAAAACCAATAAATCATTTTATTTTTGCATGTAGCGCTAGTGGCCAACTGGCCAGTAATCATAAAAATATAATAATATAAAATAATTCGAACAAAGAAAAAATAAAATTTTCAAACAAATTAAATAATAAAACTCTCTTTTTCCTTCAGTTTTTACTCTTTGCATGGTATTCGTTTTAATTTCATTGATGCGATGTTATGACCCTTTTCGCGCCCGCGATATCGCGCCAGGCTGCACGAGCCTTAAAGGTGCAAAGCTACTTTATCTTCTGTTCTTTATCGTACACTGCAGGACACAGCAAAGCAAAGCTACTTGCTAAATTGCTATATATCTACAGACAGACCTCTTCCAGGGGGTCTACTCCGAAGCGCTAAACCGAATGTTCGGCCGTTTTATAACTTCCAAAGTTTCCTCTTTTGACTTTGAGTCAAAGTCAAAATTTACAAAAAAATAGAATGTATTCTAGTTGCCCCTTCCAAAAGGTAGTTTCGTATGGAGAAAAATGGGCAAGAAACTCCACCGTTACTCTTTTAAAAATGTTTTACAATATTTTGTTTGAGTACATTAATTTATGAAGAGGGCTTAAATTTTTTGGATTTATCTAACCCATTTTTTTATAAATCGGCAAATTCTAGATTAGGTAAATATCTAATGATTCCGAAATCCGTCAGCCCTTAAAATATGTTTCGTAACGTCTGCCTAAAAGACAGAGCACTTTTACCAAGTAGAAAGATATGTATACTTTTGGATACACTATGTTCCAGACACTGTACACCAAAAAGATCCACATGACGCCGAAGGTGTTAAAGGATCACTTCGTTGTCCGTCTGTCTGTCTATCAGTCTGTCAAGACCTTTTTTCTCAGGAACGCGTGGAGATATCAAGTTGAAATTTATATCAAATACGTAGGTCTACGCTTCCATGGAGACTTTCTAAAATAAAGCACGCAGCAGGTTAACGCAATAAAAAAAATACTGCCATTTGGCGACATATTTTGATACTCGCAAATAAATCAAAACCTATAGAGTACTTCCCGTTGACCTAGAATCATGAAATTTGGCATGAAGCCAGGTCTCAAAGCAAAAAAAAAAAAATATTTGTTTTTTTATCACATATTTTTTTGGCGATTACAAACTATTATATTTGCCGTTGGAGAATTGACCGTGGCGTGTATCGATGTATGGTAGATTATGTTTTTCAACTTATGTTTGTTTTTGGGATAAATTCATTCCAACTACGGAACCCTTTGTGCGTGGTCAACGCACTTTGCCAATTTTTTTACTAAATAACCCTGGCATTAGTCATCGTAAGAAGAAATGGCGTCTATTCCTAGGCGAGGCCACACGGCAAACTATCATGATTATCTGGAATACATCTCATTTTATATCTAATTTTGTTTATTTAGCTAGATGGCAATAATAGCGAACGCCTGGGGCAATTATTGCTTGACTGGAATGCCCCGTTTTATTTTGTATTTCGGGATTCAGCTTCAGCGAATTAAAAACAGCTGAGCAGAAAATACTAGTTTTAAACTTGGTTAGTACAAGCGTACCTATTGCATGTTTAATAATTATTTTTTCATTTTTTGTCGACGTTTTCAATAAACTCTAAGTATCGTTGTGCACTTTTCCATTATTATTTTGAGCGCTTATGAAAACTTTTAAACACGATGTTCTTCTACAAACTTATTTCGCATTAACATTACGCTAACCGAGAGGCTCTTAGTAACACTTTAGCAACTAATCATTAAGGCGCTGACAAGAGGCAAATGATTAAAGTCTTAAAAAAAAAAAAAAAGCCAAATGTATATAGTTTGTGGTAACGGAAAAAATATATGTTATTCTTGAACATATTTCTCAGAAAATGGTTGTTACCAAAACACGTTAAAAAAAATCTCGTTACAAATCAACGGTAAACTAACCCTTTACTTTGAGTTTCAATCCAAAATATTTGTATTAAATATCAACGTACGGTTGGTATTTAATTAATAACAGGAACGTCTTATTTGTATGCAGAATTTGGTTGTTTTTATTTTCGATTACTCTATAATTACTTTATATTTTGCAATAAATTACAAGCGTTGTGACATCGCGCTTCTCTTTCTTTTGTATGCAGTCTGACAGTGACCGCGGTTTAGCTGTTGTCAGCGTCTTAAGTGATGCCGGTTGGGCTTTCTATTCAATTATAGTTAAGACACTCACATTCTGAAGCGTGGTAACATCAGTTACGTACGTTAAGTGTTAAAATTACTTTAGAACTGAGATACCAGGAGAGTACTCTTACAGACTTATTTGAAGATTAAGCAAAGCTTTTAGATACTGTTTGAACCTTGGCTTGATTAAACAAAACTGATTCGTGGAGATTCTGCTGTTAAACTGTTGAAAGTTTCGACGTAACGGGAAGTTTTAGAATCGGGTTTCAATTGTTAGGTGTCCTGAAACTTTACTAATAATATGCGTAGGGAAACTACGCAGGACCTATTGCCGATGTGGTTCTACATAGGCGTTATCGTATATAATTACACTTACAAAGCTAATGACCGAAAGATACGACAGGGTCACGAAGTTATGCTTAGTAATTTTCTGTTACCTTATTATCAGCATTCATTTGCCTTATCCCAATTTATTTGGGTTCGAAGCAACATGTGTTTTTCTTCCATACTTATCTATTAGTCGTCATCTCGGTAGTCACTCCCTTTCTAGCCATATTATCCTTCACACAGTGCATCCATCGTTTCTTTGATATTCCCCTACTCGTATAGTCATCCACATTTATACTCAAAACTTTCCTGACGAAGTTTTCCTCATTGCTCCCGCATGACAACCGATTGCCACAACAACTTTCAGTCTCACACATTGTCACTTTCAGGCTTCCTCGTATATACTCATTTCTTATTCTATCCATGCGTGTAACACCACAGATCCCTATTCATATTCCCATCTCTGCTGCACGTTGCTTTTCATTCATCCCTTTTGTGGCCTAAAATTCTGATCCACACAAGACATTAGGTCTCACCATTGTTTTATAAATCTTCCCTTTAAAATTAAGAGGAATGCGGCAGTCGCAGATTGTTCCCGTGACCTACTTACTGGTCTGTGGCGTTAGTTTTAGTTCAGTGTTCAGTGTTAATTCTGTGCATAATAACAGCTTAGTACGATTTACTTTGCCAATATTTTCTGTTACCTTAGACCACGTAATATTTTCTCTAGTGATGCGCCTCGCTAGCGCCAGTGCCAGCTCCGCTAGTGCTGTGTCTGAGCGCAGCATGGCGGAGGGAGCTCGCGTCGCCTGTCGTGCCACCTGGCGGAAGGCGTCGGGACGCTTCCTCTCCAGAGCCGCGCACAGCGCACGGAGTCCCGCCAGTACTCCTGACTCCGAGTTAATCACAGCCTCCTCTCCACATTCCGTCTCCACCATTCGTTGTAAACGTTTCATTACTATTTGCTGCAAACAACAACAACTGTTAAGAGATGAGTATGAAAAGTAACAACCAATTAATTTGAAAGGCTGTAATTAGATTGTTGTATTACCTTTTTCGCACATAACGTGGATCTCCTAATCTGAGTCTTAATGTATTGTAGGCACAGGGCGCGGCCTTGTCGGACTATTTGTGGCTTGACTTGTGTGGGGCTTGCGAGGCACCACCCGATAGTTGCCGAGAGCCGCCGGGACACGGCCGCGGCGGCAGCGCTTGACACCATTGTGCTGAAGCGTCGCTTCGTTCTGTCCAACGTCGATAGTGACCGCGTTGGAGAAGCGCGTAGATCTACATAAATCATAAGAAAGATTCCAGCTACAACAGATTAATTTGTTCCTTCGTTAAAGTCAAGCACATTTGCGAAACACTAGGACAGTTTAAGGCTTCCAGCGCTGATAAAGCCCAATTATTAACCGTAACCTTCGTGTATCACATGCTCCGAGTTTCTTCGGTTTACCACAGATTTTAATTAAATTTTACAGGACGATGAGCCACGTTTACTTTCAACGAAAATTATACCGAACCTCAGATAGTTGAAAGTTTTGGAAACTAAAGTACCCAAACCACAACTTATTAGGCTGTTACTCATTAAACAATCATGTGTTAAATATCTTTGAAATTATTTCAAAGTGAAGAGATTACACACTGAAAGGTTGAAGTAACCTTTCGGTGAAATAATGAAATTCTTAGGTACAGACTACAGAGGGTTTCTTTACACATCAACAGACGATTGGTATCTATTTGAAATTGTAACTTTTACTTAGTTTTTAGGGTACCGTACCTCAATAGGAAAAATTGAATCTTTATAGGATTACTCGTGTGTCTGCCTGTCTGTCCGTTTGTCACAGCTAATTTGCGCCGAATGTACTGGACTGATTAAGTTGAAATTTGGTACACATATGAATTTCTGGGACCCAAACACGGACGTGTAACGTAAGTAAATGAATTTTGAATATGTGGGGACTCTTTTGGTAGGCAAAAAAGAAAAAAAAAAGTTTTGCAAACTGTACCGTCTGCGGTTTGACATATCAAATGAAAGGGCTTGTTTTATGGATTTCAGATATACTTTTTTAATAATTTTGAAATAAATACTTTTTGGGTTATTAAAGAAAATAGATGAAAATTGATCATTCCCCGACGTTATCTCCGAGGCTGATGAGCCATCATTTTTGAAAAAGATACAGAGATTACAGGAAAACCTATAGGTTTTAAAATAACATGGTGAATCTTACTCGTGCGTACAACTTGTATAAAATTTGCAGTTGGAATGTATGGGGGACATATGTTTTTCAACTATAATGTTAAGTTTGTTCTTGGGATAAATTTATCCCGACTACGGAACCCTTTATTGTGCGTGGTCCAACACGCACTTGGCCGGTTTTTATTTTTTCGCGCTAAATTGGAAACTAATTTCGCTTTCATTTAATTGGAATATATTGGAAAGACCTATAGGTAAGTATTCTCCGACATAATATTTATGTATAATAAATCATTCAGACAGCATATTTTCTTAATTGGGAATGGATATGGATTAAAAAGCTACCGTACGTAATAGATCTAGTGTCTCAGTGGTAAAGGTATCTAATTAATCTAAGAAAATCTGTTAAGAGCTACACATGGCTTAATTAGTAATAATAACCTTAGGGAGTTCTTCATTAGGATAAAGTGACTGATAAATTAAATTGGCTTCTAAGTAATTATTATTAGATTGCTGTCTGTAAACTCAGCTATGATATTATAATCGTATGTGAACCAGTTAGTAAAGGTTTGAAGCCTTTACAAAACTTCTTATCCAACGTCCTATGACCCACCGTCGGCCCATAAGAACATGCGCAATTTAAAAACAATGAAATTGTGGCGAACCGACTAATTATCTATGGTTCCCACTTTAGATATAAAGGACAACACTATGTTGGTCTAGAGCGGTTAGTCGATGGTTTACGTAAACACGAGAGAGGATTTTTGAATCTGAATGTAAAATACATATCTTATTAACATGACTGTATACAACTAACGATATTATCATCCCGTGTTTTTGTATACCTGGCGCTCGGATACTGTGTTGTGAAACAAATACAATCTGTTACAACTGGATCGAGTTTCATTCAAATAAACAGGCGCCATAATGCTCCTAAAAGATGTTCTTAAATTGCTTTCTAATTTAATCTATCAAACATAATAACGTTATCTTAAATTCATTGATACACTGACGGGCAATGCACAGCCTAAACCACTGGCTCTAGAAGCATGAAATATTGTACAGTTTCTTTATATAGGGTGAAATTAAATTAGCTAGCGACACTCTGCAGGGCTGATGGGTATCGATACATAAACACGAAAAAATAAAAATGAAAAAGATTTGATGATTTTTTTGTTGGGGTTAACGACCACTTGTAGTGTTGTTACTGGAAGTATGACTTGTTTTATCCTGTTTAGTTATCGATACCCATCACGTCTGTGAAGTTTACACAAAAAAAAAACGGATTTTTTAAACTGATATTTCATGTTACTACACAACCAGCGCGGCGGCGGTTGATGAACCCATAAAAAAAAAACATCAAATTATATTTTTATTTGTTTTATCATGTTTAAATACAGCGTGGCGCTTTGGTGGTGACATTAATTTAACACACGTATACGGTTTCGCCTTTATGTTTCATGAAGATATTTAAATTTATTTAAACGTTACTATTTATTGATTTATTTTCAATTTTCTAAAAAGCATCTTGGAGCTACCTGTACTTAAAGAACTGTATGTATCGCAGAGGGCATTTGCCGGGATCATGGATCATAACATCGCATCAATGAAATTAAAACGAATAACATGCAAGGAGTAGGCGAATTGAAGGAAGGAGAGCTTTATTATTTAGTTTGTTTGAAAAATAAAAAAAATCAATTTATAATTATATTATCTTAAATTTTTTTTATGGTTACTGGCCACTATAGCCCTACCCATGTGTTGAATTAATGTCGCCATTGTGGCGGCACGTTGTATATGTAGATGCCAATCATGTGTGAGAAGTTTCTCTAGCTAATTTAATTTGTCAAAGTCAAGTCAAAGTCAAATTATTTATTTCAGATAGGCACATAAAATATGAGGCACTTTTGAACGTCATAATTTACAAAAAAATAAAATTGATTCTAGTCGCCCCTTCTTAAAGGTAGTTTCGTATGGAGAAGAATGAGCAAGTAACTCCACCCCATCGGGCACACGGCTTGTATTATAATAATAATTATAATTTCTAATACCACTTAGTATATACCGTGGCATTTTAAATCGTCTTACAGCGGCAGCCCACTTCATGTATCCAATGATTACTAATCATTCATCAAAGTAAAAAAAAAAATATTTATTAACCTTTGGTTATTATTCATTATGACGCATGATGTAGTTTGAAACAACCTGTTATGAGCACGGTGCGAGCCTTTCCGCCGTCATGCGTCATATTGAATATTTTTTTTTCTTTTTTTTTCTTTTCTTTTCTTCTATCTGCAATCAGCCTTTAGGCTATAATCAGATGGGTTGGTATTGAATATTTTTTTTTTTTTGTTAATGTTTCAAATGTTAATTTAAAAAAAAATACTTTCATGAATGATTAGTAGTCATTGGATACATGAAGTGGGCTGCCGTTGTAAGACGATTAAAATGCCACGGTGTATAACATAAATTCTCATATATTAATCAAAAATAATACTTACTTGGTAAGCTAATCAGTCCATCAGTAACTCCGGGCATCGCGCTGAGCGGCGTGCTCAGCTTCCGACGCATGCGCAGCGTCGGCACGAACTCGTCATCTTCTTCGCCATCGGGTGGAGTGACTTGTATAGCGATGTTGCTTGCCTCTTGACCTCTTGCCCCACCCAGTTGCCATCTCGACTCGGTTAGTGGCCCTATCTGGAAAAAGAACAGTCAATGTTTAGTCTATTTTCGAGCATAATCAGCCTATAATATTCCCAGCAATGGGACACAGCACACAGGCCTCCTCTCTTCGAGAGAGAGTGGGCCGTAATCTACCACGAGAGCCCAGTGCGGGTTAGTAGATGACACATATCTTCGATTTTTGGTTCTAAGACATGCCGGTTTCCTCACGATGTATTCCTTCATCGTTTTGGGCCCTAAGGGAGGCGGAAAATAATTAAATCTTTTTTGCTATTAATACCTAAATACGGTTTATTGTTCCCGATTTGCTTACATGCGTGGTTTTCGGTTAGTAAACTATGGAATATATAAAAAAATCAACCGACTTCCAAAAAAAAACACTACAAAGTGAAAAATAACTTTAATTTCGGAAGTCGGTGTCTTTGAATCTGTATTTTAGTTTTTTGCCACCGACTTCCGAAATTAAAGTTATTTTTCACTTTGTAGTGTTTTTTTTTGGAAGTCGGTTGATTTTTTTTTGTAAAAAGTTTTTATTTTTCACTTTTTAGTGGGTCAGTTTGTAATTTATCTAATTAACAATAGCCTAAATGTCAAATGCTCATCACCTTTTACAAAATATTGGTGTTCCCGATGCAGGGGCGTTAATTGTTGAGGAGTTCTCCTGGTAAGAACCAGGAGAACTGATAGTGACTTTACCATATGCATTTTGACGAGCATAAATTGCTTATCAACCATATTAAAGTGCCTAATCGAATCGCAACGGTGAAATACTTATTATAAGTAGTTCCGGTGGCCATCTGTGGTCTTCATCATCAGTTCCACTTCACCAAATGATGCTTTCCGAGAGCAAATGGACGAGTTACTATAAAAAAATACTCAAATCGGTATAGGTATGCCTATAAAATTTGAGGATTTCCCTCGATTTCCATGGGATCCATCATCAGATTCTGATTTGGTGGCAATGGTACCACCTCGGGAGCATACCCTTCCAAACAAAAAAAGAATTTTCAAAATCCGTCCATTATTGACGGAGTAATCGGTGAACATAAAAAAAAAAAAAAAAAAAAAAAACATATACCTAACCTCCTCCTTTTTGGAAGTCGGTTAACAAAATAAGACGCAAACATAGTATACTATAAATCATTGCGCAATTTTAAAACAGCAATTTATACTTTGTACCTTAGATGTCGGGAAAGGAAAGCGAAGTCTAGGAAAGCGCTGGCAGTCAAAGAAAGCCCCTACGGTATAGTGCTGTTCCGCTGTGCTGTGTTCGACATCGTAGATACCGTAAATAGGGTATTATACAACATTATTTTTAATTTATGCGAAACCTGAATATAGTTTGTTCAGAATAAGGAACTGAATCGATTTCAATAATTTTTACACCATGTTATATTTTGTCCCAAAAATATTTAAATGTGATGGAAAATGTTATCACCATTTAATTACTTACAATACAATCGCCGTATGGTTAGGTACCTACTACCAAATTATTATCAATGAGCGCAAGACGACCCTGGAGACGCGGGGGCACCGCGCCGTTACCATGTTGTTGTACGGACAACCCGGTAACATAATAACCTTATAACTTTGTGATTATTTATGAAACAGTTTTGAAATTTTGTACATAGATTCTTTACATAAAAATACTAGACACGTGTTTCGGGTTTCGCATATACTAAAACTAATATGTATATTTTTTTATATTGTATTTTTACAAAAATATTACATTGGCTTTAACGAGATCCTGCCATCTGCAAAAATCAGAGATTTTCCACAGGAGCCAAAGTTTTTATACACTTCTAGTTTTAGCCCGCAGTTTCACCCGCGTGGAGGTCAGAAATCATCCCACGGAAACGTATTAAGTATATTATTTTATTTGATAAGTATTAATAAATATACCGGTCAAAATAGCTTCGGAAATAACAATGAAATTTTTATCAAATTCCGAAAGATAAAAATGGTTACTGTCCATAGGAGCTAGATATAAGCTATCTGGGACTTTTTTGATGAAATTTTTAAGATGTACAATCCTGTAGAACATTAATTTGATGTTTCTCTTACGGTTTACGCGGCGCACGCCAGTAAAGCTCCCAGTCGGCATGATTTTTTCCGATTTTTGATGATTTTTTCTTCAATAATCGTCATCATATTTCAGCCAATTTACACAAAACCTTAATGAATTATACATTTAAACCTTCCTCATGAATCATTCCGTCCATTGGTGAAAATTGTATGAAAATCTATTTATTTATTTAAACTTCTGGCACACAATAAGGTACAAAGGCGGACTTAATGCCTTAGGCATTCTCTACCAGTCAACCAAGGGTGGTGAAGAGACAAGATATTGGCGGGTGCTCTGATTGAGAGAAAATAATAATATTAAAATATAACATAATTAATTATAAATAAAATAGGTGCACAAGTACATAAATAGGTTATAAACCTATAATACACATACATACATATTTACTATAATATATCCCTACATTATATATGCCTATATAAATACATACAAATTCAAGGATAAGAGGTAATTGAGATGACTCTACGCTATTTGTTTTGTAAATAACTCTGCAATTTCCGCTTAAATGCATACCGACTGGTGGCCGTCCAGATATCTAGACGAAGCACATTCCAGAGAAGAATGGACTGAATATGAAAGGAAGAATGAACAAAGTCAGAAGTATGAGAAGGACTGAGTAGAAGAAGATTGTTGAAAGAACGCAGATTTTTAGCGTGTGAAGAACATAGATACTGGAAGTGAGACATAATATAAGAAGGAGGAGTGGGAGAGTTGAGAAGGGAGAAAAGTGTGGTCAAAGCGCGTAAACTCCTTCTCTGGCGAATGGACATCCGTTTGAGCTCAGTCCTGTAACTCGACACATGATCATAATTTCTTAGATTAAATATGAACCGGATACCATTGTTGAGTAGTCTGTCGAGCTTATCCAACAAAACCGCATTCAAGTCAAAATAGCACACGCCAGCATAGTCGATGATAGGGAAAATCAAAGTCTGCACAAGCATAGTCTTCGTGTTAGCGGGCAAAAAGTTTCTCAGACGAGACAGGGATCGCAGAGTACCGTTGTCCTTTAGACTAACACTAGAAACCTGGCGTTGCCAGCCCAGCGTTGAGTCAAGATGCAAACCGAGATCTTTCACCGTAGGGGTAATGGGTATGACGATACCATTAAAAATAAGAGGAGGAAGAGAGCTAAGTGCCACCCTACCCATCATGCGCAAGCTTCCAATTACAACGGCCTGACACTTTGAGGGGCCCATTGGGTAGTTTTTGAGATTATCGGCTTCAGACAGATAGACGAGAGACGCGGTGGGGGATGTTGTTTTATAATAGGTAGTGACTATTACGTAGATATTTTCAATCAATCTGTCCTTGTATTTTTTTACACTTGAAAAATAATTGAGATTCCAACAAGTTTTTGTTCAGGCTTATGTAAGTCGAAAACAGCGTTTATAAACGAAGAAAATGTTGTAATAGCTTTCTTTAGTCTGGAGGAAATAATTTAAATTATGAATGGCTGACCAAAACAATTAACTGAGTAACGCTGATCTCGCATTGTATAGGATTTCCGTACAATGAGAGGTCAGCGTATACTGGAAATGTATAGCTTCGTGTGTACCTAAAACATTGTACGGAATACGTGACTTTTCTAAATGAGATCATTATTATATTTTATTAGCGGTTGCTAATCAGCACCCTAATTGCGTAACACTGTTTGAATCAGAATCTAAATGATTTTGAAGTATAATTAGTTAATTACTAATACATTGCTTCATAATATTCGAAAAATTTGACCGCTCACCAACGTAAATAACGCAATGAATGTTGTTTGAACTGTCAAAATGAAACCCATTGCTACTGATGATGGCGTGTTACGCAGTTAGAGGATTTGCCTCATACAAACAACAAAATTAATCCTGGGATTTTTTATCATGGCAGTGTCCATAAAAAATCAAATTAACACGGCGCCAGATGGACTTTTATGTGTCTTCGAAATTACTCGTAAAGTTTCATTAATAATATTTTTTATCCGACTTCTACTGATTTACTAAACAGTGGTTTGCTTCCTAATTTTCCTTTTTCATTGGTTTCCAATACAACTTACTAAATTTTCTTCAAGATCCTTTCATCCTTTGAGTTTGTTGGTTCGAGTTAAGCTCCGTGCACGAAATAAAAACTCTTTTGTAAATTTCTTATCTAAGCTTGAAATAATTGAAACATAAGGTCTGTGTGATGATAGCAGTACAGTGTTCGTGGAGCAATACCATTCGTGTCAGTCACAGCAATGCACCTAATAGTTTCATCCCTTTATCGGTCTCGAAACAATAGTTCACTTTGCCTTTGATTCTTAAAATGAAGATACTTGTATTTTCATAAAATTAAATTTTGATTTTATTTCAAGGATAGGTAGGTTACTTACCTGAAGACTAAAAAGTGTGCTTTTTAAATTTCTTGAAAATTTTGCTAAATAATAGGAGTTACATTATGGGTTTCTTTAAGAAAATGTATCTTTCATAATTAATTTTCTGCTATATTTTGTATCGAAGTTGAAATAAGTGGTTCAACTACGTGCAAGGAGACCATAAGATGATGATGATATTTTTAGGGTTCCGTACCCAAAGGGTAAAACGGGAACCCTATTACTAAGTCTTTGCCGTCTGTCTGTCTGTCCGTCTGTCACCAGGCTGTATCTCATGAACCGTGATAGCTAGATAGTTGAAATTTTCACAGATGATGTATTTCTGTTGCCGCTATAACAACAAATACAAAAAACAGAATAAAATATTTTTTTTAAGGGGGCTCCCATACAACAAACGTGATTTTTTTACCGTTTTTATAGATAATGGTACGGAACCCTTCGTGCGCGAGTCCGACTCGCACTTGGCCGGTTTTTTCATGTTCAAAATCGTGTTGTCAAAAACAAGTTGTTTCTTGTCAAACAATGATCAAACGTCAGTCTCGCGTCATTTTTCGGAAAACTATAGTTAGGAATATTAGTGAAAAATCCCTTTCGGCCACATGCAAAATTTTTCAGATAACAAACAATTTTTTAAAATTAATTTTCAGTTTCTCACAAAAAGTGATCAAAATCAGTCGATTTCATGCACAGCTGACCTAATCGAGTGCGTAGCGAGTGGCACTGGCGCGATGTTTTTAATCTTGGTTTAAATGGAGCTTATTGTTAGCCCGGTTTACTGTGTTACTTTTATTTAACCGTTTGTGTTAAGGGTGGAAAAACAAGCCTACAAGATGTAGTAGGCAGGTGTAACTAAAATCCTTGTGCGAGATTTTCGGTGTCTCAATAGTTTTGTAGAATACGAAACTATTGAGCTCCGAGCTCTAATATGGGTCGAACTGAAACTTAATTTCACCTGAAACGTTACCTTCCTCCGTATTTTGACTTTAAAACTTGCCTGTTGTAAAAACTTGCTAACGACTGTGATTTGGAAGTTTTGTAGAAATATAGTTAGTATAATAATGTTTAATTGGGTGTTATAATGACACGACGCTACCTCACTATAGTTTCCTGGTGCGGTTTTTCAGAATATTCAAACATCAATAATAGAAGAGATTTATTTAAAAAAAATACTACCTAGCACGAATGTCCTATGAATGTTTATTGAAAAAAATACTACCTAGCCCATTCGCTTCTATCATTGATGTTTGAATCTTCTGAAAACACGCACCGGGAAACCAGAGTGAGGCAGCGTCGTGTCATTATAATGGGTGCGTAATATATCGCATAATATCAGGGGCCCAAGTCTGATATTTTTATAAATTCAGTCATTCCAACACGATCCCAT
Organism: Tiliacea citrago; assembly: GCA_963921375.1. NCBI lineage: Eukaryota > Metazoa > Arthropoda > Insecta > Lepidoptera > Noctuidae > Tiliacea > Tiliacea citrago. Next base: position 15,616,936 of record OY992786.1, on the reverse strand, counting down.
TGTCATGCCATTGTCATTTTGCTAAAAGTTCGTAATCTGGTAAATTCATAATGGTCGATCATTGGTCGGTCAATGTTCTCGTAATATAATTGTGTTATTATAATGGCATTGTCGTATTACCATTATTATAAAACCCATTAGTAGAAATGTCATTAATTTGTCATTATGTACGAGATTACCAATATATGCAATTTCTTTCAATGTAGTGTCAGTGGCCGACCATTGGAAAGTCATAATGACGCCTTTACAATAGTAGATTACCAAACTTGTCAAAATCAACAATTATGAAATCAATGATCGACCATTCTGACACTATTGTAATAGCAGACTTGAGGCCCAGATAGTATAATATCACTTGAAATAACGTTCACACATGATACAATATTTTACTAAGCTATAAAAACAAATAACTTAATTTCATGTGATCTAATGTTATATTTCGTACATCCTTCTTTTGCTCTAATAACATTTAGTATAACGTTAATTTCGTATAATTTTAAATTTGTATAATGCTCTTCTTTATAACGTTCAGTTCTAAATGATTCACCAACAATAGAGGGGATCTTGGATTTGGAATCCAACTGGATATTATACTAATTGCATATTAATTCAAATGTGCATTATAGAAAATGTTCATTAAACCATACAAAAATTAGGGAAATGAAATTATATCAATAATGAATTATATCATTTCATCGTTATATTAAAAAAAAGAGATCATTTGATCATTAGAACTTTTGGTATTATTTCAAACGTTACACACCCCATTGTACCCCATTTAATACACTAACAATATCTATAAAAAACTACCAAATCACAGTTGTTAGCAGGTTCTATATTTATCAATGTAAATATTAATTTACATTGATAAAATATTAGACATAATTTCAGAACTTAACTATTGACACTCATCGTCATTTCAATTGAACTATATTTTAATCAATAGCGCGTCAATATGTCTTCATTGATTAAAAACAATCAAAGAACTTATTGAAATCATTCATGCCAATATGGAATGGCGCAGCTGGAAACAAAACATTATATTTCACACGGACACTGAAACAAATACTATTCTATATTTAAGATAAAAAGAAGCCCTACAAAAAAGAAAACATTCCGTCTCGTTGGTAGTTACACATTTTAACTGTTGTTTTTACCGGACTGCCTCAGAAGGAGGGTTATGTTTTTCGAGTGTATGTATGTATGTATGTCTATTTCTTTGGCACGCTCTGTAGCCTAAACGGCTTGAGGGATTTTAACATATGAGGTATCGCTGGATTTTCTTTAATTGTGGGAGTGACATAGGGTATAAAATTTTAATATGGCAACTGCGAATCAAAAAAGAGAGGGGGAATAAACAATATATTTTGTGATTATATGGGTATCAAATAAAAGCTAGTAAATAGCCGATTCCAAATATATATATATATATTATAACACTTATAAGCTACTATTTTGACACAAACTGCAGAAAGTACATTTTCTATACTTATAATAAAATCTCTGAATCTGTTCAAATTTTGCATAATAATATTGGGATACATCCTAGTCACAATTTTTGATCATGGCTGCCTTTTCCGTGGTTTTCGGGCGCACTGGAAACGATAATGGGGTCAATATCTAGGTTCAAGTCGGCGCCACCGAAAATTTGCAAATTTTTCGTCATGGATGTTGTTTTCATGGTTTTTGACTTCTCTGATAACAAAACCGGGTTCAAAATGAAATTCAACATGGCGCCAACAAATATTTGCAAATTTTTCGTCATGTTTTCATGGTTTTCGAGGGCGCTGACGATGATAATGGGGTCAAAATCAAGATGTAAGATGGCGCCAACGAAAAAAGCTAGTCTTTTCTAAAACCTATCTTATCCTATCATGCTAACCTTACTTTATCGTATAGTTTATTAACTTACCAATACTTAACTGAAAACAAAAAAACAAAAAAACCCGTCTGCAAAAAAAATCACTGAAAAGATGGAAACAAGATAAAACGAAAACGAATCCTTTATGTACCAAAAATAAATAAATGCAGTCGGAGGCAAATTTTAAGGCGTTCGTAACATTCTAGATGCCTCCGACTGCATTTATTTATTTTTGGTTTTTAAAGGATACTCGTTTTCTTTTCATCTTGTTTCCATCTTTTCAGTTATTTTTTTTGCAGTCGGGTTTTTATGTAATAATTTGTTTTTGAAGCTAGATTAAATAAACAATTGGACTATAGAGCACGTATGATGCTGGCAGACGCTCAAGATTTATTTGTTTGTTTTTCATGTCTCCAGTAGACCTGCCATTTACCTGCCTACTTGGATGTTGATATGAATGAAAGGCAATCACTCTTTAATATATATTTCTTGACTGCCTCGTTGGTCTAGTAGCCGCAAGCGCTGCTGCTGGACACAAGGTCTTGGGTTCGATTCCCGAGTAGGGAAATGTGTTATTGGGTTTTACCATCTGGAATTTCTCAGTAGAAGCCCGGAGTCTGTTTGTGATTTGTGCCCTGTTGATGGCAAAATGCTCGCCCCTTATTACATGGGACCTAAACATAACTGGCGAAAAGTGGGTGTACTGTAGTTACACCTCTGCCTAACCCTTCGGGGAATACAGGCCTGATGTTATGTTATGTTATATAATTCAAGATCAGATAATAAAATACGATATAATCGAGACATTTTAATACCATATTTCTATTGTTACTTTTTCATAGAATCATGTTTGTGAACTTTTTCATGTGAACCTTATTACAAAGGTAATATACATATAATCGTTTGATAGTCCCAAAATGTAATAAAAAACAGATCTTCAAAGAGTTCAACACATGCTTTTATATTGTATTTTTTTATTTATATCAAGGCTTGGTTAAGCGATTGACTGCTGCGCTGCGTGTCGCGGGTTCGATTCCCGCACGGAACAAATATTTGTATGACCTACAAGTAGTTTTTCCGGGTCTGGCTGTTTTGTATGTGAGTTTAAATGTTTGTAAACGCACCCACGATACAGGAGAAATTCTACATGTGGGGCACCGGTTAAAAAAAAAAAAAAGTTCGCAATTAATAAATGGTTTCGTTTTTTTCTTGTTTATTTTGGAGCTCATAACAATGTATGCTAATAACACTCGACAAAACGGTACACGTTAAGCCGCAGAATAGGTAATACAAGGGTCTCAAGATTTATGACTGTGTGGTATTAGCATTTGAACTACACATCTCTGTGTTCATATACACGATGTGCCTCTGCCGTTAGCAACGTGCCGCTCGTGTATATGAGCACTTATTCAGAGCCGACCTACCTACATTTAAGTCGGTTCATTTCGAGAAAAGAGTATTTATTTTGTTAATCAGAGCAACTTTTATATGACGTCAAAAGAATAATTACGTTTCGTCCAAAGTTATTCAGTGGGAACGTTCAGCGATGACATGCAAATAAGTGTAACATAAAACCCGACTGAGGCAATCCAAGATACTTGGATGTTTGGGTTTTGGAATTTTTTTTTTCTGAGGGGGGGGCACTTGTCACAGCATACAAATATTCAGTCAATCAAATCAAATCGTTTAATTTCACATAAACCTATGAGCACTTATGAAACGTCAGAAGATAGGTGCACTTTTTTAATTAGTCACTTCTTATGGAGAAGAGCCGGCAAGAAACTCCACGGTTATGGGCTTTTACAATGTTTTCAAATTACAGTGTTAATAGTTATGGGAGGATACAATAGGACGAACCATCGAATCATCTCATCTTTTGTCTCGTGACATTTTTCGTCCCTTGCTTGTCAGACATGTCAACGACCTTATCTAGTTCATTTTCGGTCATTCGGAAACGCATTATGTGCTATTGAATTCTAAAATAATTGTTTGTCGTGACTGCTTAGTAGCTGGTTGTAGTTGTGTTCAATTAAGACTAGTAATCTGTGAAATGTCTGACTAATTATAACGAAATGAAAGCCTTTGCTTCGAGACGAGTGACGCGTCGAATTGTCTCGACATTTTAGTAGGTAGTTGTTACTATGTAGTCGACAATTTTGGTCTGTTACATTTGATCATTCTTTGAGCAAGACGTAGCACTATGTAATTGGTAAAACAACAGGTCAATTAAGCACTGTCAGGGAACATTCGTATACTTAGTACTCGAGTTTCTCGTATAATTTAATTTTACTACGGTCGTCATATGTCTATAAATTAACGCCAGATGCCTCTAGCAGACTTTGGTAATGTTGAAAAGTTAAAGTTACATAGAAGTATAATTCAATTTAAGGTATTTACATTTACGTTGTACAGTGAGCTTTAATTAATTGAACCACGGCTGGTAGGAGAGTTCTAATGCAAAAACAACAATTGCTTTTTGAGAGGTTATCTTGAGCTTGACCTCAACGTAGGTACCCCGTATTATGGACGCCTGTCGCCTGACGTGAACGTTTTTTTAACTAAGTACCGCTTCAAATTTTTGTTGTTTTTCTATTTTATGTTATCAGTTTCACTGAAACTGGGGCTTTATACCTGCCTGAAATTGAGATGAAGTTTGTATTTTTAGGAAAATAAGGTTATTTACTGAGGACAATAAAGTTAAAGTTGAAACACCTATACGTAAGCATACAAAAACAAAAAAGTGAGTAAATAAAATCTAAACGGAATGAAGTCTTTAGTATGTAGATGGGTAGATAAGTACCTACTTACCTACATGCGATGCAACGATGTGTGAAAGGCCAATAAAGCGGGTTCATATCGATTTCAATGTCAATTATATATGTGTGCGATCGGTCACTTGTTTGGCTTATCTGATGCTGATAATAAAACATTAGCACGTAGAGCCTTTCATTAACTACGAGAGAGACACCGGTCTAGGAAACTATATTTCACAATGTTGTACAAAAAATGCAGATAATAATTCGTGTTGTTATTTTATTCAATCACGCATAAATGATTTAAAAAAATAACTTATTCAAGTATAAAGTACCTTTTGGAAGGGGCGACTAGAATCAATTCTATTTTATTTGTAAATTTTGACGTTCAAAAGTGCCATCTATGTGCCTATTTGAAATAAATAATTTGACTTTGACTTTGAACGTAAAATTATGATTTAGATTAATTACAATCGGGGATAATGTAATTCTAACTGTAATGTAGACCTGCCTGAACTAGGTTTATGAAAAACCTGTGTTTCAGGCCATCAATTTACATCAAACTTTTAAAAAGAAGGCAACAATAGGTTTATTACTAAGAAAGAAAATTAAAAAGAAGACAATCATAATATTTTCAATGACTTAAAGAGTAACTCTTTGGGTATATTATTTTTAAAACTAGATTGTGTAAGATAAATTATGTATAAATAAATTAACAATTGAACGGATATGGATGAAATTTTGGTTTCAGCCCTACTCTCACCGATCCCGGCTCTACACGATTCAAAAATTTCCAACTCTATACGAAATGATAAAAACGTACAGTCAGAATGAACTCAAACTCAAAGCATTTATTTCAATTAAATCATTTACAAGCACTTTTGAATTGTCAAGAAGTCGGTCAGTTACAAATATGAAGGTCCCATTCCAAATAGTGGGTTCCTATGGAAAAGATGGTGGTTCCTTTGTCGTTTCGTGTAGAGTTGGGACTTTTTGTTAGGTAATTTTAAATCGTGTAGAGCCGGGATCGGTGAGAGTAGGGACGAAGCCGAAATTTTGCACACAGATATATCATTTTCTGAACTTAGGTACACAATGCTGTTCACCTAATAACCTCCACCTGTAGTACCTCTAGCTAGGTAGTAACCTAGATCTATCAAAAACCTAGGATTTAAATTTGACCAAAAGTATCGATTAACAATGTCAGCCAGGAACTGGATGATGTAAGTCCAGCCGAGGACGACCCGTGACCGCAGTGCCGTCGGTAATGCTAATATAAAAAATACAACCACTCAATGCTACGTAGATATACTCGTATATATCTGATGGCAACGGAATACCAAATTACATTACTTGAGGAAACACAACAGATATTCAATTCAATTGTGGTTGGCTTAAATGAATTTCTAGAATTTACGAACGCTGGTTTTTGTTGTGGAACTTTGAGTTGAATTAGGGGAGAAAGTTGAGGTTAAACACGGCAGTTAGAGGTTAAGGTTACGCTAGTCAGTCATTCTACGTCGTATGGAGTTTACTTCACAGTTTGACAGTGTACATTTTACATCATTATCTATCTAGCCCAGCCAGCCCAGCACGGAAAGAGAATTAAAAAAAAGTTAGTTAAGAGCGTCGTAACTTCCATACAATAACTTTAACGCATCTTTGGGTGTAAATAGACAAAATTGTTACCGCACAGGGATAGATAATTTATTCAAGAATTCAAATACTTATTTTAAGCTTCTGCCCGCGACATCGTTCACGTGAAAGTCGTAATACAACACAATATAACAAAAAAACAGCAAATTTTTATAAAATTTTCCTGTGTACTAGGTACACACGGCTACACATCAAGCTACAAATTCCAGTATATGCTGATCTCGCTTTGTATAAGATTTCCGTACAATGAGAGGTCAGCTGATACTGGAAATGTATAGCTTGATGTGTAGCCGTGTGTACGTTTATAGTTTTGGTCTCAGCAGCCAAAATATGAAGAGAGTCAGGACCGGTGATGCGGGAACAAGCGACATAATAGTATAACAAAATGTAAACAAAAGACGCACAAGAAATATCAATTGTTAGGAATCGAACTTAGGTTTGCAAAGCAGTCTCGTTTGTTGAAAGTTGACTAAAATAGCCGTTCATAAATTATGTCATGATTGACTTAGCTCCTTAAAAGGTATAGCGGAAAGATAATCATTTAAAAAGATATATAATATAATATCTGCTATATTTCTTACATATTCAGCCCAGTGAAGTAAATTAATAATTCGACTGTTATCATACACTGGTATATTGTGTTCTCTCATCTCAGACTGATTTCCTACGAAATTTTTGGGGGAAAAAAAAAAGAAGCGGCAGTAAAGGGAAGCCCTCTTTACTGCCGCTTTTATTAAAAATAAAATAAGTAAAAATACTTTAAAAAACCCACCGTACCACCAGGGGTACGGCCAGGGGTACGGTGGGTCTGCAGTGAACCACGTCTACTAGCGCAAACTTAAGAGACAATATCCTTAAGAGATAATATATATAGGAAAGGGAAACGCTTTATTGGTGAAAAACAACAAACCTAAAACGATAAAAATAAAGATATACTGTGACCTTGACATGTTTTTTTATTGGATTAGTTACGACTGATGGTCGAATAAGTGGTCTCTTTGTTAACGATGAAACCCCCGCCGCGCCATTTCCTAACAGCATTAACAGCCTTCAAGTTGTGACATCACCCAAATTGACATGAACGTGCCCAAAAAGATGCGAAATCAAATGTTGTCACGGTAACAAAACCAGGGATTGAAAACCGGTACGAATTTGGGTTCCGGTGCTTCATTTCGGTTCTTAAAAAGGTTCTTCTTTTCGGTACGATTCCGGTTCAGGTTCCAGTTTGGTTCTGGTTCTAATATACCGGTTCCAAATAATGGTTCCAATATACCGGTTATAGGGATGTTATTATGTTAAATGTGTGTTATTAAAATCGTTTTAAAATAAAAATTCCTTCTTTTGAAGATATCCTATTCCACAAATTTTTTTTTTTTAAGATTGGGATGAAACATTATGGCCATCGTGTGGTGGGACATAGGAAATAACAATTTTGTAATATGTTTTTTTTTTAAGGTCATTCGCACTGATAATCTGTACAAATTTCTAAAGCTAATAAAGTCTTTTACAATAAGAAAAAAAGGTTTTGCAATGCAAAAAGAAAAGCATCAAATTTTACAGAAATACTTTATGAACTTGGTAGGACATGCCCAAAAAACGTACTGACAATGAAATAAAAATTTGCCCACAGAGCTATCGTCCTGCGTTGAGCGGCAGTGTATGAACTCTTTCAGACCGCTTTGAAGAAGAACCGTTAAAATAAAGGTTCTTAAAGGTTCCAATTTAGGTTCCTGTTCCTCTTCGGATTCTAGTAATGGAACCACTATATACCGGTATTTATTTATCGAACAAAATTTATGATGCTACTCGTATTCATACAAATTTTTCGTAAAAAAATTATAATTCCTTCGTTTTTTGAGCCGAATTAACTCGGCTGTCATTTTTGTATATAGGTAGTAATGACTAATAGATGCTATATCCAGCAAAAAATCCGGCACTTGCAAATTGAAATCCCTAAGTCTATGAAAGCCGATTTTCAGCACACTGTGCGTACTACATATTATAACACAAAGTCCGGGGGCCGCACGGTCCTGTGATTATTTACAGGAACGCTACTTGTTTAACATTTATAAAGTATCTTCAACCTATATCAGTAATAAAAACCGGCCATGTGCATGTCGGACCACGCACAATGAAGGGATCCGTAGTTGGGATGAATTTATCCCAAGAACAAAAACATGTTCCGAGAACTACTGCTGCCAAACTGCATAACAGTTGGTCAGCAGTAGTTCTCGTCTAGCAATTGATTAAAAATCTGAAAATTAATATGCTATAACTTAAATCTGCTAAGTACACTATAAAATAAATACCTACAGTTCAGATCAAAATTAATTTGTTAGAGTTGAGTGTGTGTGTCCGCTAGCTAAATGGTTTAACGAGTAATAGTCGGCCAAACTTAGATTTGCAGTTGGAATGTATGGGAGAACATGTTTTTGTTCTTGGGATAAATTCATCCCAACTACGGATCCCTTCATTGTGCGTGGTCCGACACGCACTTGGCCGGTTTTTATTATTGATATAGGTTGAAGATACTTTATAAATGTTAAACAAGTAGCGTTCCTGTAAATAATCACAGGACCGTGCGGCCCCCGGACTTTTTGTTATAATAATATGTAGAACGCACAGTGTGCTGAAAATCGGCTTTCATAGACTTAGGGATTTCAATTTGCAAGTGCCGGATTTTTTGCTGGATATAGCATCTATTAGTCATTACTACCTATATACAAAAATGACAGCCGAGTTAATTCTGCTCAAAAAACGAAGGAATTATAATTTTTTTACGAAAAATTTGTATGAATACGAGTAGCTTCATAAATTTTTATCGTAAAAAAATTATAATTCCTTCGTTTTTGAGCAGAATTAACTCGGGTGTCATTTTGTATATAGTAATGACTAATAGAAGCTATATCTGGCAAAAAATCCGGCACTTGCAAATTGAAATCCCTAAGTCTATGAAAGCCGATTTTCAGCCCACCGTACGCCGAGGCTGTCTGTCTGAACGCGATAAACTCAAAAACTACCGAACGGATTTTCATACGGTTTTCACCAATGGACGGAGTAATTCATGAGAAAAGTTAAGTGTATTCAGGTAAAAAACTAGGAGTAGGCTTAATCACACACACACCACTACACTTACCATCACGCATCATCCTTCACTTGGAACTCTTTTTTAGAAAATTCCTAAAAGGCGGCACATGTACAAAGTACCTAATAATGGATGGCGTGTCCTATAGTCGTGATAAAACCCGTTTACCCAATTTTTTTTTACACAGGAAGATAAAAGCTGCCTATAGATGATGCAATGGATGTTTTCACGAAACCATGAGTCGTCATGCCAAAAAAATATGAACATCCCAAATAAAAACCTACATTTTGTTTCTCTTTTCTCTTGGAAAAAATTCTTGACATTTGAGGAACCCTCATTGCTCACCCGCACAGAATATCTCATTCCCAATTAAATTAATTACGTAAGCAGTAAAACCACGCCTTAGAAATGTTCATTTGAATAATTAATTGGCCCTTTAACTTTATAAGGGGAACTCAATATAATTTGAACCTCTACATTATCTACATTCCTAGGATTTCGGATAAAGAACTTCATCTGTGACGGAATTTAAGGGAGGCCGCACCCACGAGCAACTAGGTTGCTCAGCAACTTTTTTTGTCTCTGTCGCTGTCTCCTCGACGAGATTAGACGATTCCGACGACGAGACGACACGGGAGCGACAGCAACGCTACATATTCGTAAAATTTTGCCGCATTCATCAACATGGATTTCGAAGATACGGTTGTGGTATTTGCGTTTGTTCTAAAAAACTAGCGAAAGAGGCAAAATTGGGTGCATCCACTAAAGAGTGAATTTCATACAATACAGCATTTCCTAAAAAAATGTTTCGCTATTTTAGAATGAGTATCGACAGTTTAGATGAATTGTGCAGACGACCTGGTATCGCTCATGAAGATACAAATATTAATCTTCAATTAGTCTCTTATTATCTATATCTTCTTCGGAAATCGACGTTCTTTCTATATTTTGTAGTAGAGTAGCGTAAGCGAATAAATACGTTCGGTGTACAGACGCGCTTTATCAATGGGGGCGGTTGAACGGCTACTGGCTGGCCGGCAACTTATTTGTCGCCGTGCGTGCACTCGCATTACAATCAATAGACGAGGCGACAGTTGTGTCGCCGGTCTGTCTCCAAGCCCGCCAATAAAAAAGTCCCCCGGCTGTCGCGTCACTACATGCGCACACTTTCATACAAACCTGTAGACGTGATGTGAGAGACAAATAATCGCGGAGACAAAAGTTGCTCGTATACGCTATCTCTTTATAGAATGAGAACATGCCTATTTTCGACATCATAATTCATTAACTATTAGAATTATGAGCTGGTTTCAGCACTCTGCCATAAATAGTCAGTTTTCTTCAGGGATTGAAAAGGTTCCTAAAACACCGGTAAAATACCGGTATATAGTGGTTCCATTACTAGAATCCGAAGAGGAACAGGAACCTTTAAGAACCTTTATTTTAACGGTTCTTCTTCAAAGCGGTCTGAAAGAGTTCATACGCTGCCGCTCAACGCAGTAAGTTTGGCCGACTATTACTCGTTAAACCATTTAGCTAGCGGACACACACACTCAACTCTAACAAATTAATTTTGATCTGAACTGTAGGTATTTATTTTATAGTGTACTTAGCAGATTTAAGTTATAGCATATTAATTTTCAGATTTCTAATCCATTGCTAGACGAGAACTACTGCTGACCAACTGTTATGCAGTTTGGCAGACTTTATGCATGTTATTGTTAATACAGATTTTGAATAAATATATAAATAAAAAATAAAATATTGGCAATTTAAAGCTTAATATTTCGCAAATGAATCCCTGAATCGAAAAATGGTTTCCACACGTCTGCAATGATGAACGAAAAAAAGGAACACCTTATCCGAAAAAAAAAAAGTACCAGTTTGTATGTTCCATGCCAAATTACAGCTTTCTAGTACTCTGAGCCAAGCCGCGGACAGACAGAAGAAAGACAGACGGACGGATATGGTGAAATTATAAGTGTTCCTTGCTGACTACGGAACTCTAAAAACAGTTTACTCGTTTATATGGTATTTTCGAACTTAATTACCTACCCTTATTTCGGGTATTAATAAAATGACCGGCGGTATCGCGATAGTGTACCGACCGTTGCTGTGACTTTAATTTTATATACTTAAACCTGCGTACACACAGCGAAGTGCTTCCACAGACCTTTCACGGACCCAATGTTGTTTTCTTTACTTTATTATGCCCGTTTCAGCCATTTTGTTTGTTTTATGTTATTCAAGGGTTCGCGGCACACCAGAGGTAAGGCCAGAATTGTATATATTTCCGCGTAGAAATTACAAATTTAACATGTTCAATGCGGCACCAAATATACCATGTTTGCCATGAGTGCGGCATGATCTCCATGTTTCTCATGCGCAACTTTACCAAGGTGCTTCATACTCATGAGCATAATTTCCCCACATCATCTACTACGAATATCTTTAAGGTTGAATATTTCAACGAATTTTTGGTATATACATAATATATTTACAGTTTTTTTAAATGAATTTTCTTTAGGCGCGTTGAGCGATTTTTGGTAGGGGAAAAACTTATAGATCGCGTCACCGACATGCTATGATTTTTGAGCTCATCTTGAGTGACATAGGAAGATTTAATGTTCTTTATTTCCTCGTGTACTAGCACTAGGTCTTTGAGTAGCTGTGAAACATCTAGATGATCGAAATTGATGGGTGGTAGTTTATTAAGGTCACGGGCCACACACACAGGCAGCGTATCAGGATCAGCCACTTTGAAAATGCCAATGATGTCGTTTAACAGTCGGTTCTCCCTTTTCGCACAATACTACTCACCTCAGACGACAGTGACTCTAACAACAACGTCAATAGTCTATCTGTAGCTATGAGTGTGACGTGTTGAACTTGGCCAACAGTGAAAGCATATGTATTTTAATTAGTCATTTTAATTAACAAATTATGACATTTTAATTTTTGTTACAACAATAAAAAATAAACTGTTATTTCATGGTTTTAAGTTTTCACGTCGACAGTGACTGCTTATGTTTTTTTTTTTTAACGTGGCAAATATATTGTAGTTTATGCCACTTAAACAGCATGCAGTTCTTTTAAATGTTTTTAGCGATAAATGGACAAACGTGACGTACCAATATTATGAGAAAGATTTTGTCATCCTGCACAACTTGGATATAGCATATTTACGGTAACAGTGATGGGAAATATATTAAATTAAAACATCGATATTAAAAAATCAACTAGGTTTAATAACCTTTTGGTAACAGTAGAAATGATTAGTCTATGACTTAATTTTAATTAATAGGAAATAATCACTACATGAGATCTTTAAGGTGGATTTGCAGCTGTAACCCGCGAAATTAAAATTTTCTTACGTTTTTGGTTATTTGCAGGTCAGTGTCAGGTTGTATCTTGATCAAAATATGATTATAGTTAATAGGAAACGAAAATGGCTTCAAATGTAGAACTGATGACGCATCTGCCATACAGCCCAGACCTCGCACCTTGCGACTTATTTTTGTTTCATAAAATTAGAGACAAACTTAGAGGCACACGTTTTACGAGCCCTGAATCGGCGGTGAATGCGTTCCATGAAGCCATTGAAGAGGTCCCTAAGGGAGATTGGTCCAACTGCTTTTCACAATGGTTCCAGCGAATCCAAAAATGTATAAAATTGTGAGGGCATATACTTTGAAAAATAATAAATGTATCATAAGTCTAATATCTGATCTTATTTATCAGAATCCAGAAACTTTCTGTATGACCTAAGTACAAAGTCCCGACATAAATCATGGGGCAGTTTCCCACCAGAAACAACACCCGTCTGGTCAGAGGATCCTCCCTTTTCTATGGAAGATGAGTGAACTTTACACCCTGTTCTTCATGCCTATATCATAGATCTGCGATTTTAGGCGCCACGCCCTGGTAAAGTCGAATAAGGCCCTATATTGTTCTGCTGACGCATGGAACGTGATGTTTAAAAAAATATTGGCGTTCAGTATAAATTTATGTTAATCTTATGAGATTGTAGCTGTAGCAGATTTATAACGAGTATGAGGGATGAAAACAGCCTTTCAGTGTTTTATTGTAAACTTCGAAGTTAAAAGCCATGTAAGTGGAAACGTTTGGGAAACTGTATAATATGTGAAGCGGTTCGCATCTACCAAAAACACTTTAATCACACAATATTTCGTTTATCAGAAGAGCGTGGCTCAAACAGGTGAATATATCTTTTCTAAGGACATTATGCCAACTACAATAAGAGCACTCTCCCTATGAATGTTTTTTAGGGTTCCATAGTCAACAAGGAACCCTTATAGTTTCGCCATGTCTGTCTCTCTGTCTTACCACTGCTGATCTCTGAGACTCTTAGTACTAGAAAGCTGTAATTTGGCATGCGTATTTTTTTTTTGTGGGTGCACGTAAATTGTGTTTGATATTTTCTCTTTTAATCTTCGTTTTTTTTCTCGTCTATCCTATGGATGGTATCGTTGGATAGGCCGTTCAAAAATATTGTGAGTCTGTGAATCCATTTTTCGATTCAGGGATCCGTTTGCGTAATATTAAGCTTTAAAGTGCTAATTTTTGTTAGAGTCGAGTGTCCTCCCCTTACCAACAAAATACTTGTTTTTGGATTTATGTGAAAAAAATCATGGCAGTAGTATATATTGACGAAGTTAAAAGGAAAACTATCTCAGCTAAGTAGGCTTTACAAGTTAACGAGTAATAGTCGACCAACTTACATTTGCAGTTGGAGAATTGACCGTCACGTATATCGATGTATGGGAGAACATGTTTTACAACTACAATGTTAAGTGTTGTTAAATATTATACAGTGCATCTTTTTACTGTTATGTAATTTTAAACCTTTAAACCAGTATATTACCAATTAACGGTATAAAGTTAATCCAGCAGATACACGTTAATCTCTCCATACAGCAGGATTTGGGCGAGTGTCGAAACTTTCCAGCGCCCTGTTTGTACTAAAGGCCACTTATCATTTGTTTTGTTTATCAACGATAGCCGCTGATAGCACGCTTTGGTATGTTATGAATATGATGTAAAGCTAATACCCCGTGAAATTGCGGTCCAATTTGTGTTTCCAGACCTTTCTAGACGGAGCTTATAAACAGTAAATTATGCTAGGTAAATGTAATACATAATATAATGGCGGCCATCTACATCACCACATAGGAACTACGTATCACACTGACGTCACGCAAAATCCTGCATCGCGCAAGCAGAATTTACCGCGCGACCAGAATATACAGGGTTACTGGTAACTCGACGTATTCCTTGCAGGACGTTATATTAGGGTTAAAATGCAAAAAATTAAGCCACCAAATTTTCTACCGAAATTCAGTAGTTTTTGAGTTTTTTTAAATAAAATAATGACAAAAATTACGAATAATATAATGTTTAATTAGTGATCACTGCCAAAGTTTTAGGTATTTTTGAACTTTTAGTTAACAACAAAGACCAGCTACGGCATCAGCTATGGTAGTAACTAAAATTCCAGTACAGTCGCGTCGTAAACCATTAATAAATTGGATTTTTCATAAAACAACTAAAAACCTAATTAACTCAAAGAGTACTGAATTTCGGTAGAACATTTGGTGGCTTGATTTATTGCATTTTAACTCTACTATGACGTCCTGCAAGGAATACGTCGAGTTACCAGTAACCCTGTATACAAGTATACAACGTCTCGACATCAATCGTTGGGAACAGGTACAAGCCATTGAAGAGGTCCAACTGCTTTTCACAATGGCTCCAGCGAATCCAAAAATGTATAAATTGTGAGGGCATATACTTTGAAAAACAATAAATGTTATAATGTATATGTTATAAATAAGTAATAATATCTGGTCTTATTTATCAGAATCCAGAAACTTTCTGTATGACCTAAGTACAACGTCCCGACATAAATGATGGGGCAGTTGCCCACCAGAAACAACACCCGTCTGGTCGGAGGATCCTCCATTTTCTATGGAAGATGAGTAAACTTTATACCCTGTTCCTCATGCCTCTAATCCTCTATACATACTTACATAAACTAGCGTCTTCTTTCCAATGGGGCTAGGCAGAAACTACAGAACACCACGCTACGACCCTTACATACTCTTTCTGCTTCGTTTGTGATGTGATACTTTGATCAAATAAGCTTTCTTTATGTTTTAGTTATTCAGAATGCAACAATTACCAACAGATTTGGGCACCGTCGCTTATGAAAATATCATCATGGAATGGGGAAGGTAGAGAAATTAAGACTATGATAAGTACACCTCATTTTTTTTTTTTTAAGAAAAAGAGTGATCATTTTTGATTTGTAAAATCTTTCCTCTCGCTCTCTGTGGGAGCGATTTTGTGGAAAGGGATGGAAGTGTGTAACAGGAAGTGACAGTTTGAGCATGGAATAAGTAAGTAGTGTTTAATAGCATGACATCAGTAAGTACTTTATAATAGCATGGAATTAGTGTACTCATGGGATTAGTAAGGACTATATAATTATGTAGATTGTAAGTATGGTCATTTCTGTCGCTGCTCAGTTGCTTATTGCCAAGGTCAGCTGTCAGATGTTAATCATCATAAGTGACTACACTGTAAGGCCTGCTCGTATTTTTTTTGTATGTTGGCATGGTTTCTGAAGAAACCGTTTCCTATATAATCCGTGCAATTTCAGTAGTTGTATATGCAACCATAGGTACTGCTGCAGCAGGCATAACTGAATGATTGCCGAGAGAATATAGGAAGTGTCACAAACCAACAGTCAGATGGGTGACCCAACAAGCCCGCTTGTAAGACCTGGATGAGACTTGAACATACCTGGGAAGCTCGGCACAAAAGGCGCTATTTTGTGCCATGCTTCCCAGGTATGAGGAACAAGATGGAACAAGGCTGTCAATGATGATGATGTCTCTAGGATAATTTACCCGACCCCAAAGAGAAGGCACTATTTTTCCTCTACGGTGACAACCGGAAGCAAAATACCCTTAAATATTGAACACTTTCAGTACCGGGAGTCCTCCTAGAGGGTTCACTCAAGTCACATATGGGATGCCGGGTGCTCTCGCATTTTTAATATCCGTTTTTCTTAGCGAATACAGCATTATAAACTGAGAAAATAAAATTTGTTGTATATTTTAGCAAGATTTAATACCTCGTTGGTTTTCAAATACAAGCATTTTTATTTAAATTCATATTTTTTTTTTAAATTATGACTTGCTATATGTATGGCGGCATGGCGTATGAGCTCTACGAAAAGTGGGTGGAGTCGAAAGTGTTAAAGAATATTTATTTATTCATAAGGTTATTAGGTTGCTAACGCGATGGCTCGATATTGCTCGTATGTCACGGCTCATTTACTCTCATATTATATGCTTTATCGGATATTGCCGGCCTATCTTATCAGCTGATTTAATGTGCGACGGTAGAATTTGTGAATAATTTTCGAAACAGTTACCCTACCTACATATAACAATATTTATTTATTTATAATTAGCACACCAACAGCACAGTCACTTACAATTCAAAATTAAATAACATCTATAATTGTAACTTCAGTAACCATGCAAATAACAGGTATGCATGACATTAGCTTATGAATATTAGAGACACAAAGAAAAATTCAAAGTGTGTCTAGAGACTTAAATCTAGAACATTACGCCTGTTTTCCCCAAAGGGTTAGGCAGAGGTCTCCACACCCACATTTTCCCAGTTATATTTACGCTACCCTACCTCATAGTATAGAAAAATATAAAGATAGAAGAGCACAAAGGCATAATTATTGGCATTTACTATTTTTAACTCTGTATTTTTAAGGTTCCGAAGTCAACAAGGAACCCTTATAGTTTCGCCATGTCTGTCTGTCTGTGTGTCCGCGGCTGAGCTCAGAGACTATTAGTACTAGAAAGCTGTCATTTGGCAAGGGTATACATATTAATCACGCCGAAAAAGTGGTAAAACAAAATCTTGAAAAAAAGAAATAGTGTAACTTCCCTTGCATGTAAAGTGGGGATGATATTTTTTCTATCCCACGGTGTGGGGTATCGATGGTTAGGCCGTTTAAAAATATTGTGGGTATGTGACAACCAGTTTTCAATTCTGGGATCCGTTTGCGTAATATTAAGCTTTAAAGTGCTAATTTTTGTTAGAGTCAAGTTTAGGATATGTGAAAAAAACACGGCAGTAGTATATAATAACGAAGTTAAAAGGAAAACTATCACAGCTAAGTAGGCTTTACAAGTTAACGAGTAATAGTCGACCAACTTACATTTGCAGTTGGAGAATTGACCGTCACGTATATCGATGTATGACAGAACATGTTTATCAACTACAATTTTAAGTTGGTGTTGGGATAAATTCATCTCAAGAATATCAACTACGGAACCCTTCATAAGATAAGGCTCTACTTGGATGCCTACTAATATGTAGAGGCAGGTAACACATTGTTCTTCTTACAGGCTCGTACAGCGTGGCGCGATATCGCGGGCGCCACAAGGGCCGAGCTGCCGGTCGCTCCGGCGATATCGCTCCGGTCTGTACAAGCCTTAACGCTGCGCGGCAGTCTAGGTTCAGTCGACCCAGAAGTAAGCTACGAGTTAAGTGAACCTACTCATTCAATCATCATCAACTTAAACATTACATAACATAACGTCTATATTCTCCAAAGGGTTAGGCAGAGACCTATATAACACCCACATTTCACCAGTTCAATGTAATAGGGGGCGAGCCTATTGCCATCAACTTTGCACAAATCCACACTTCGGGCTGCAACTGAGAAATTCCAGATGGAAAAACCCAATAACACTTTGCCCGACCCGGGAATCTAACGAAGGAACGTATCTTCCTATAATTTATCTTCATGGCAGTGCGTTAAATTGTCTGTCTCAGCCAGTCAGTCACGAAATGAATTTATTTGATTACATTCCAACAAAACCTTTTTCCCGTTTCCAAATAGTCACAATGTTAAATAGCGCCACATATTTTCCTCGAATACTTTACTTGAAAACAAGCATCTTCCAGGTCACGGTTAATTAAATCTTAGTAGAGAACAGTTCAGCTAGTGATTACACACATAAGAACTACACGATCTAATTTCATCTACAGCCCGCTTTGTACCGCCTACATGTAGTAAAACTTGGCAATTGCTCCGAAAAGAAATTCAATACAGCGAGGAGCTGACATGGCGCTGTGAGTAGGTACCGAAGTACCCACGAGTACGAGCAGGTAATCGAGAGAGCACCCGGCGAGCACGATATAACTATGGACGAAGAAGAAATACGTACAGAAGGTTCACTATATATACCGTTTTGTTGGGAAAACCTTCAGGTCGAGCAAATAGGTTTTTAGAGGAAGGATAAGCTTTTCTTCGGGAATAAAACCGGCCTAGTGTGTGTCGGACCACGCACAATGATGGGTTTCGTAATTGGGATGAATTTATCCCAAGAACAAACTTAACATTGTAGTTGAAAAACATATTACCCCATACTTACATTCCAATTGCAAATGTAATTTTGTACACACTATATTGAGGGATTTATCAAGTTATTTTAAGACCATAAACTTCTTATAGGTTTTCCTGTAATGAAAGAACTATTCTCTGTATTTTTTTCAATATTTCAGGCTCAGTAGTTTCGGAGATAAGGGTAAATTTTCATCTATTTTCTTAAGATTTTCTATAATAACTTTAAAATTATGCAAGTATTTTAAAATTACTTATTAAAAAAAAATCTTCATAAGATGTGATTTGCATTTTGCATTTTTTTTTAGCATTCATATATTTTCTCCATATGTGAACCCATAGATATAAGAAAGAAAGGTGAACCCCTTATTCAAAATTAATTTATTTACGTTACACGTCCGTGTTTGGGTCACAGAAATTCATATGTGTACCAAATTTCAATTTAATCAGACCAGTAGATTTGGGCAGACGACACACGAGTGTTCGTAATTTTGTTTTCATTTTTTCCTTTCTTTGTTTTTTTTTGTATACCTGTTTGTACTCGTACGTTTATAATATAAAGGAAGAGCGGAGCCTTCAACTACAGACATTTTCTATGCCTAAATGGAGACTCAACGACATGCAAAATAAGCCAAATAAGATAAAATATATGAAATAAACTTTTTTTTCTTTTTTTATCCTATAATGGTTCCGTTTTTTCCTTTTGAGGTACGGAATCCTAAAAGTAGGTACTTAAGGTTTTCTTTCTAACTCTCACGTTACTTTGGATTACCTAGTGTGCTGACGAATATAGTATAATTCAAATAGACCAGCCCCTGCATCGCACAGAGCGCCACCGATCGGGTCCAAAACTATCCTATCTTTCTTCAAGCTGGAACCAACCATACACATTCACAATTTCATTGGAATCGGTTGGATGGTTTCGGAGCGACACGTGATTTTTATATACAAATAGCTGCCCGGGGCGACTCCGTTCGCGTGGTGTTACTCTTCTACCCTATCCTACTCCTACCCTACCATACTCCAAAACCTTCGCGGGCGTATCCAGAAAAACTGACCAAAGTTTCATCAAAATCGGTCCAACCCTTTCGGAGTCCATAGAGGACAAACAAACAAACATTAAATTCTTTTTTATTTATATAATATAATTATGTAAGAAGATAGATAGATAGGAGATAAGTTACCCAATTATGCTTAACCTTAATCACAGCGGGCGTAGACTATCCTGAAACTCCTGTTGGAACTGTATCGCATCAATATCCGTCAAACTGACTAGTTCCTGTGAACTTTCTGTATCTTTTTATGCCGTGACAGCCCGCAGCACCGGTTTAGAGTTTAGAGACCCACACTTGCCATCAGAGTTAATTTGTCAGACCAAACTTTGAAATCGAAACGAGTTGGATTGAGTTTGGCGGTATAATTTCTTTGTTTTATCTGGACCTCATCTGGCAGAAAGGAAATGTATTTGCTAGATACTTAATGGGTGAAGCAATTTGTAAGCAATTTATAGTCAATTAGAGGAAATGGGTTATTATTGTGGACGTTCTAGCAACTTATTTATGTCTTACCTACTGAAGTACTCGAACCGAACATTACAAATCGGTATCAATATTGGATGCTCTGAATTGCCACTTCATTACACCCAGACAGGCGAAAATCTGACAATTTATCGAGTTTCCTTCATAGATTTTCTGCTTTATTAAACAGCACTTGTCGTGAAAATTGTGTAAGTAATATTTTGACAAGTATGTCACATTGTCAGTTACGCTGGCTCCACTCGTTGGCCCCAACGCGGCGTTACTTGGTTGAACAAGCAGCCAACGTATGGACGGATTTGTGGGCTGCTTGTTCAACGCGATTGCGAGCATTGGCGTAGATTCCTTTGATAAAACCGCCACGCGCGCCAACTGCCAACGCTCGCACCAACGTTGGGGCCAGTCCAATTTTATAGATACATACGTTGGACGAGCGGCATTGGGGCCAACGTATGGAACCGACCTTACTACGTAAATAGGGCCCTGGGCCTATTGATCTTGAATAGGAAAACGGAAAGATTCATTTCCGCTAATAAAATGTGAATTTACAGCACGAATGTCGGTACGGATGGTAGAAGGTCGTAGTTTTGTTGTGTGTTTGTAATTTGTAACACACCAACGTAATTAAAAACACCTGTTTAATTGACATTCATAATTAGCTAACACACGATTATCTGGTTTATAAATAATTTGGATCGAGTTTATTGAGCAACAAATCGTTATCCGATACAGAATTCGGATTTCCTGGATGGAATTATATTTTATTAGGCATCCATACTAATATTATAAATGCGAGAATGTCTGTCTGTCTATTACCATTTCATGCCGTAACGGCTGGACGGGTTTGAATTATGACGTTCCCGTGGCATAATTTCCGACCCTGTACACGGGCGAAGTCGCGGGCAAAACCTAGTAACATATAACTTTTGGAATGCGGCGGTAAAGAACACTTAATGGGCCAAGGGCTTTGCCCCGTTATAATGCCAGTCAGGTATTTATGCGTTTCTGATAAGAGAACCACTCGACTAACTAATGAAGGAGACACGAGTTTTATCTATTTATGACTAACATCGGAACTTATATCAGGAAAATAATATGAACAAATGAGGCATGACCGGATGACGCATCCAGTTCATTTGTCATTTGGTCTAGTCTTTAGTCTATTGAAAAGTGGCATTGAATCGCGTTGTATAGCGCTCAGATGATATATTATGCTTACATAGTTGTGAGTTTTGTATGACTGACTGAGAATGGTGCACTGCGGTATGGACCAGAATTGACCAGATGTTGTAAACTTGAGATGAAATCTGCATATTTTCATTGTTTGTCAACCCGCTTCATTATAGTTAACATGTATAGGTGCTTATTTGAACAGTCCTATTATTGCTGCTTGCGTTTTCATTTAAAGTTGGAAGCAACATTATTCTAATAAGTTTCTTATTGATTTAAAGCAAAAAGTAAACTACAAAAACATGTTTAATTATTCTTTAGCATGACGGCAGGCTTTTTTCAAAGGCTCTATGACTATATTTCCTGTACGTGAGAAGCAAAACATCAAAGAGTAAACAGAAAAGAATAAAGTGAGCCATTGTCAATGGGCATAAGAAAGAGTACGCATACACATGTAATAGAGCAGTCACGTCTTCTTTGTAGTTGTTGCATAAATCATGCTTAGTGCAGAACAATGAGCGGTAATAATGTCACCATCTACATAACAAAACAGGGGTTGTAAACTATGTTACACAAATGGAAATGTTGCGAACGCATGCCCATCTTTGTGTACCATAGATGTTATCTAAACATACATGTTTTCATAACAATAGCTCTTAAAACTACTTTATATGCAATTTGCTTATTCTGTTTCTAAATTCTAAAGGAAAAGTTTGAATTGATGTCGGCTCAGGGTGCCTACTCTCTCGGTGCCATCATTGCGTCCATTGTATGGAGGACACGGTGCGAATGACGCTGTGGCCTCGTTTTGGCAGTGGGTAGTGACCTGCCGCTGTCGACTTTAGTTCGTTCAATGATCGGGCGTGCAGAGTCCTGGGACGCGGTGATATCCTTCTGCGAAACAGTTATTTCGGAAAGAAGGAAGCAGGAGAAAGGTAAAGGGAGATCACGAGTGCTCTCCCGTCCCGCAGCAGGCGCACTGGGCGTCGGCGGAGGGCGGACAAAGCCCTCGTCCAGCCCCCCTAAATGGGTCCAGGAGCGACTCGGGGACACCCGTCGCTCCCTAATACACCGGACCCGAGAAGGCGGCGCGTAGTGTTCCACGCGCACCTCTCTAACACATAACGGGGGAGTTCAACACCTCACTCCCCCTATGGGACGGGGTCCGCCTACCGTGGGCAGTCACCAGTCCGGGGCAGCGGAAGTCGCATTCGCAATCGCAGCCCCCCCGATGCAAGTGTACGAGGGAACACCGGGGGTGGTTTTAGTCAGTAAGAGTATAACAGACCCCTCTGTCCACCCCAGGGCGGAGGACATCCATGAGGATATCCACACCGAAAAAAAGGGGGGCCTACTCTATTAGTCCCTCAACAAAGATACTGGCTTGTCCGAAAGTATTTCGATACATCGGAGTGAACCCTACTCCAGATTAACTTTTTCGGACAGGCAAAAACACATCGGGAATAAGGACGACTGACAAATAATCATTGGTCGAGTGTTGTCATTCATTCTTAGTTCGGGTCCCAAACTAATCTTATGTCTGCAGGTGATACGGGGTAGGAAATGAATCGTTAATATGTGCTTTCTGAACATGTTATTCTAAATGTTTCAAATGACCCCGACCCAGGGTAAATTGGAACATTTTCTGAAGATTATTAAATAGCGAATTAGCGACACATACACCGACAATAAACACATACACCCGTAACTTAGGTAAGTTACGGGTGTATGTGTTTATTCCAGCGGGTCTAAGAAAACTTGAAAACGTGGAACAAATGGAAAAGTTCTTAGTAAGAACTTTTAATTCTACTATTATAATCAATGTTATTCGAAATAATGTTTCATTTACTAGCTATCTTGTCGTATTTTCATGGCTCAAAGATATTGACAACCACATTTTGTCGCAAGAGCACGGAGCACCATTTTCTTTAGGTTGTGCTGTTATATTTTTTGTGGCCATTTTACCTTGCTTACAAAGTCACCTCACGTGAGTCACAAATCGTGTCGACGTATTTCAGGGGTCGTAATAATATGGTTTTTACTGCATTTATATAAATGCCATTATGATTCCAGACCGAAAAAGGGACGGTGCTAGCGGTCATGTATAGATCCATCTCTCTTTTGGACTGGAATCATGATGGCATTTATACTGCATAATAGCACCTGGGCACTTGAATTAGTTGCTTTTGTAATTCAAAATTTAGTTTTGGCTAGTTCACTTTGTATCGGCATTATTTTTATTTCTCACAAGTTTGGAATTATTTGCGTGAATGCCGTCGTGTTTTATTGCCTATTTTGTTAGTACGTTTCACTCGGTTAGTCCAAAAGTCTGACAACCAGTCTTACCAAGTCAAAGTCAAATTATTTATTTCCAATAGCATAAAATACCGGCCAAGTGCGAGTCGGACTCGCGCACGAAGTGTTCCGTACCATTATCTATAAAAATGGCAAAAAATCACGTTTTTTGTATGGGAGCCCCCCTTAAATATTTGTTTTATTTTAATTGAATTATTTAGTTTTAAAGTTAAGACGCTTGAAATATTCACAGAATATTTAGTATTCTGTGAATATTTCAAGCATCTACCTGTTGCCGTTATCAATATCAAGCAAAAACGACCAAAAAAATCACGTTTGTTGAATGGAAGCCCCCTTAAATATTTATTTTATTCTGTTTTTTAGTATTTGTTGTTATAGCGGCAATAGAAATACATCATCTGTGAAAATTTCAACTGTCTAACTATCACGGTTCATGAGATACAGCCTGGTGACAGACGGACAGACAGACAGACAAACAGACAGGCAGACAGACAGACAGACGGCGGAGCCTTAGTAATAGGGTTCCCGTTTTTACCCTTTGGGTACGGAACTCTAAAAAGTATTGTGATACCCAGTAACTGGGTTGTGGATGTCAGATTGGCAGTGGCACCATGTAAAATACTGGTATTCAGCTGCACCCGGTTAGACTGGAAGCCGACCCCAACATAGTTGGGAAAAGGTTACACACATTGATTTTGTTAGCACGTTTTGGTACCACACTTATGTTTTCTTTTTAGCGAAAGTCGAAAAAATTGCGGGTGAAAGTAATAAATACATAACTTTTTTTTTTTAAATTGATACAACAGAAGACCAAATCAATAATCTAGCTAGTATCACTTTTAAATCTATATTTGAATTAAAGGACATCACAATGTTAAGTGATTTCGTGAAAGAGTGTAACATGGACGCAAAGGATATAGTAAAAGTATTAATTATACAGTTAATGAACATGCCCTTGGAAGAACTAAGTGTTGAACTAATTGAAGGAATCAATTTCTGTTTTATTCATTAGTACTGGAATAGCTTATTGTATAAAAGAAAGAAGATCTGAGAGTAAATTTCGATTCTTGTCAGTTTCCGTTGGACAAGTTACGCCTTCCTTTTATTTTTCAAGTTCCAAACTTGTTTCGGCGTTTCCGAACAGGGCCTCAAGTCTACTATTACAATAGTGTCAGAATGGTCGATCATTGATTTCATAATTGTTGATTTTGACAAGTTTGGTAATCTACTATTATAATGGCGTCATTATGACTTTCCAATGGTCGGCCACTGACACTAAATTGAAAGAAATTGCATATATTGGTAATCTCGTACATAATGACAAATTAATGACATTTCTACTAATGGGTTTTATAATAATGGCAATACGACAATGCCATTATAATAACACAATTATATTACGAGAACATTGACCGACCAATGATCGACCATTATGAAGTTACCAGATTACGAACTTTTAGAAAAATGACAATGGCATGACAATGGGATCGTGTTGGAATGACTGAATTTATAAAAATAGCAGACTTGGGCCCCAGGCTAATTGACGTTAGAAAGGCTTCCGCAGACGCGACACTCGTACCACAATTTCTATGAAAATTTCATGGAACGTGTCGCGCTGCGCGTTGCGTTGCATGTCACGCCCGCGATATTGCGCCAGTCTGCTCGAGCCTTGAATCTCTGATTACTTTTTCCCATATAAACATTTTGATGTGTGAATGTAATTTAGATTTTTTATAATTTTCCTCAGATTTCCGCAACTTTGTCCCGGTTTCAAGGGTGCGAGGGACGGTGTAATTACACCTTTATACCATTTCGTTCCCCTTTTGTTAGAGTCAACAAGAAGTGTAAAACCTGTTTTTACCCGACAGCGGTGAAGCCAAAAAAGGAGGGTTATGTGTTTGACCTTTATGTATGTATGTATGTCCGTCCCTATGATCCCTCGGATACTAAATGGCTGAACTAATTTTAATGAATGATATGTCGTTAGATTCGGCTTTATCTCGTGAGTATCACTGTGATCAGCATATTTAAATATGAATAATTTATGAGTAAAATAACAAGATTAAATCAAATATTCATATGCCACTTAATTATACAGATTCGAGAAAAACTAACACTAACATTTTACGAAAAACTAACGCTAACATTTTACGACTCAATAGTGTTAGCGTATGCACGGAAAAATATTAGTAAACTATGTATGTCTGTCTATACATAGTTTTCTATTATTTTTCCGTGTATCTATTTATCGATACTTATTTATGTCGGAGGTTTAATCTTTTTGTGTTGCTGTGGTGGCAAAGTAATTGTGAGTTGATCGTTATTGATCAATCCAATGATTACGGCTTGAAGATGATACAAAGCACTATTTATATTTATTATATTCAATACACCCTAATATTTTGAATACTTTAAAACACTTACTGTTCATTAAACGTAGCTTTAACGTAACATTACCTACTTAATTATGATTAATTCTTTTGTTTCTTCATTCAAGACATAACACATATAAAATAACATAGCATCACATCTTGTTTCCCCGAGGGTTGGGCAGAGGTATACCTGAAGACAAGTCAATCAAGACGTTGCTGACAAAAGCTGGTTTACGAAAACTTGATTTCCTGTTTGTCGTATACTTTTGATAAATATAACATATTAATTCTAATGTACCTACTATGGTACTGACGAAAAATATCGCCCCTTTATTTATTTTTTTTCTAATCACTTGCCGCCAGTGCACGTAAGTCCATTCTTTTTTCATTATTAATTTTAATTCCCCATTACAAGTAATGCTGTCACTTTCTGATACGTTCCGTTAGATAAAAAAAAAACAATTTTATTCAGGAACAATTTACATTGTGTTTGAAATCATAAATAACACATTAAATAACAAAAAAAAACACGTTCATTAAAATTATAAAACTAACACATTCATAATACAATAAAATATAGTAAATTAAACATTCAACACAGATAAAGACAGCATTACTTTTAATGGGGAATTAAAGATTATAAATGGGAAACTAACTCTGTCTGAGTGTCTGTTAACTTTTCACAACTAACTCTGTCTGTCAAGATACTCTCGAAAATGAGAACAATTATAAAAATACCATCATAAACCAAAAGAAACAACATACTAAACGAATCAAACAAAAAAAAAAACTGTTTGTTACCTTTTCATACCTAAACTACTGAACCGATGGTTATGATTTTTTTTATTGAAATTTGGTAGATAGGTACCTTGCGACCTGGAGAAGGACATAGGCTATTTTATCTTGGATCGTAGACGAAGTCGCGGTCAACAGCTACTATTATATAAATACCTGGTTTTTATTCCTGTACTCTCGAATGATCCGAAGTTCGTCATCACTGTCACTAGATTCGTCATACTCATGGTACTTATGTTGATTCATGACGGTAAGAGATATATAATCACACGATAACTTTGTTTCCGAATATACGACACTAATTTTAATGATGATCAACACTCAACAATTATTGACACACTGCGGTCCCAAATGAACCGAAATATCGCCGTTGCACCTTGCGTTAAATACATTATTAACTAATTAGATATTAATGATCATTAATCAAATGGCTATAGTAATATATTTTTAATGCTTCATTTTCACATTTTACATGTAGCTTGCTCGCACGTTGTACATAAGATAACGTTGACCTAAGTACAGTCACGAGCATATTATTAAATTTAATATGGACAGTTCGGCAATAATATCTGATTTCAAGATTATCCATTAATTCAACGAAATCTCCAAACGGCTGGTGGACACATCCGGTGACCCAAGGGCTTTTACCTTGGCTAGAGGCTAAGCAAGCATTGCCATACAACGCGGCAATGCCGCCAGTCTCTTGGGTACATTACCAGTCGACACCGATACTGAGGAATTTATCGCAGCCATATTTTAGTTTGTTTCTTTTAATAATCTGTTACTAAATTTAGTTTAGTTATCTGTCGTCAAGATGACGGCAAATGTATCTAATGCATATATAAGTGGCAGCACAAATAATACAAATATGTGATACCGAAGGAACACCATAACCATAACGATCTAACGAGACAAGCCTATATTATCGCGTCGCTTGTCTCGTCAGATAAGTAGTTTTAGATGAATTATAAAATCAGATATTATTGCCGAGCTGTCCATACTAATGTATTTATGCTCGTGACTGTACTATAATAGCCTCCAACTTAATCCATGCAGTCCAATAAGGCTAGCATCCACGGTGCACGCCAATATTTCGATAACGCAAGTATCTTGCGTAACTTGCAGTTTGTTTGCATGCTCCACTCTTGCACTAAATTTGTACGAGAAACTACAAAAAAAATGAGTGTTGTTGGTCTGTTTACCTTTGCGATGGTGAATAGGGAAATAAATTATTGTAATGGGATGTTGAATGATAAAATATAAAACAGAATTCAATTTTAGTAGTACAGTAGTAGAAAAAACAACTTTTTTCAAAAAAAAAAAAAAAACAACCGAAAAACTCTTTGGTTTTGTATTTACGTTTTTGCGACCGACTTCCAAAATTAATGTAATTTTTTTTTTGGAATTCGGTTGGTTTTAAGGATTTTTTTTTAATTCACTTTTTAGTTGTGGTACCTACCTACCACACAAATTCGTATTTCACTACTTGCTATTTAAAAAACAGTGAAAGGAACATAACATCATCAACATACACACAGTTGATTAAATACGTATTATTGAAGCTAACGAAAAAACCACCACTACTACACCAAATTTTTATGGGACCAACTCAAGAAATACCATTTCAAACAAAAAAAAATAATTTTCAGAATCGGTTAAAATATCGATAATAATAGGTTGGGGAAAAAGTTTCTTCGCATTTTTTAAGAAAATTCAAAACATTTTTTAATATAGTTTACTTATTACATTTAACTAAAATATGTAGGTACCATTTTGTTCGATAACTTTTTGTCATCTTGTAGGTAGGGACATGATCCCATTGCTATAGAAATTTTGGGACTTCTGATCAAAATACCGCGACAAGTGGTTTTGGCAGTCCTCTCTTGATGTTAACCTGACACTGCCTAAAGAATTCTGAACAGACCGAAACAGGTGGAAATCTAAAGGTGCAAGGTCAGGACTATACGGCGGATGCATTAACACCTCCCAGCCAAACTCTCCTAATTTTTGCTGAGTGGCTAAAGATGTGTGAGGTCTAGCGTTATCATGATGAAAATACACACCTCTTCTGTTGATTAATTACGGCCGCTTTCTCTCAACTTCTTGCTTAAGTCTCATCAGTTGTTCGCAGTAGAGTTCAGAATCGATGGTGCTGCCTGGTGGTAACAGCTCATAATGAATAATGCCCTTCCAATCCCACCACACACACAGCATCACCTTGTTGCGAGTTAACCCGGGTTTCGCCACAGTCTGTGAAGCCTGACCGGCCTTTGACCACGACCTTTTTCGCACGTTCTTGTCGTACGTGATCTACTTTTCTTTACCAGTTATCAGCTTCTTCAAAAATGGTTCGGTTTCATTACGTCGTAATAAAGAATCACAAATGAGTACACGGTTCATTAGGTTTCTTTCAGTGAGCTCGGAAAAAACTGGGTACACAAAAAAGCTCGATATTTGGGTACCTCAACCCAAATATCGAGCTTTTTTGTGGGTACACAAAAAAGTTCTGTTTTTTCAAATTTGCCAAAACTGTTTTGTGGTCAATTCCCAGTTCTTCAGCTACGTCGTTACTACTGATACGCCGATCTTGCTCCACTTTTTCAAAAATGGCATCCATTTTATCCGTAATAGGGCCAGAGCGACGTGCATTTTTGACATCAACACGTCTCACACACACTGCACTAGGTCCATAAACATCGCAATTTTTTTTCGCGGCTTGCGTTGCATTTTTACCTTTTTAGTAGTAAAATTTTAAAATGTATCGAATTTCTTCATTAGATTCACTAATCTTGACAGTACGAAAAACAAATGAAAATCACACATTTTCCTAATTTGAATTTGGATTCTTTAAAATTTAAACTTTCAATGATACCAAAACCAGCCAGATACAAATAGTATAGCCAAAGAGATTTTATTACAAGTTCATACATACTATAATGCGCAAAGACTTTTTCCCCTATTTTATTTCACATGGATTATGTGAAATAAAATATTTTGATTTTTAATATATATATGCAGACGAACATAGAACCTCCTTCTATTTGGAAGTCGGTTAAAAACTGATTTCAATGTTAGTATAGTAAAGTAGTAGATTGCCTAGTTGGTCTTAGGTCGCAAGCGCTACTGCTGAGTATGGGGTTCGATTCCCAAATCGGGCAAAGTTTTATATGGTTTGTTCATCAGGAATTTCTCAGTAGCTGCCCGGAGACTGGATTTGTGCACGGTTGATGGCAAACGGCTTGCCCCCTGTTACATGGGACTTAAACATAACTGGCGAAATGTGGGTGTACTATAAGTACACCTCTGCCTAACCCTTCAGGGATTACAGGCGTGATCGTAATGTTATGTAATACCGCAAGATCAGTAGGATATAACATCTAAAGGGTTTATTCGATTTGCGAGGCCTCAGGCAAGAATAAAAATGATATGAGAGCGTAGGAAGAAGGCAATTTTGTGATCATATTTTTTTTTCTTTTTGGCTTCGCACGGTTTGTGTATTTAGCCAGTGTCACTTTTTAGAACATATCGAAGACGCTAGTACCCTAAACACAAATTAAATCTTACTTTGGGTACCAGAGTTCATCGAAAACACTCTTTCCCTTAGTAGTAGTAACGTTGCATAGTGTTTTTGTACAATTGAAGGCATTTTTTTTGTTTTTTAGGGTTCCGTACCTCATTCGTACCTCAAAAGGAAAAAACGGAACCCTTATAGGATCACTTCGTTGTCTGTCTGTCTGTCAGTCTGTCAAGACCATTTTTCTCAGAAACGCGTAGAGGTATCAAGTTGAAATTAATATCAAATACGTAAGTCTATGGTCCCTTCAAGCTCTAAAAAAATCAAGCTTCCAAGTCAACGCAATAAAAAAATACGGCGATATAAGCGACATTATTGCGACATATTACATACTCGCAAATAAATCAAATCCCACAGGGTACTTCCCGTTGACCTAGAATCATGAAATTTGGGCAGAAGCAAGGTCTCACAGCACAAGTAAAGGAAAAAGTCCAAAAATTGTAAATTTGTAGTTTTATCACATAAAAAAAACATTTTTTGCAATTACAAATTTAAATTTTCAGTTGGAAAATTGACCGTGGCGTATATCGATGTATGGGAGAACATGTTTTTAAACTACAATGTTAAGTTTGTTTTAGGGATAAATTCACCCTAACTACGGAACCCTTCATTGTGCATGGTCCGACACGCACTTGGCCGGTTTTTTTACCCGATTACAGTAGAGTAGAATGATTATTATGAATCTCACTGAGTGTGTATTTATCTATGACGCGTGAGTTTTGACATTATAATCTCTGCCCGAGAACATCTACTGTATTTGCATAATGACTTATTATTATTTCTTGATAATCAGGTACGAGTACCTGATCTTGACTATGTTTATAAGTACTTACATAACATCTTAGAAAATGATTGTGTTAATAATGTGGGTTTGCTTCGTACCCTCGTAATTGATGACCTGTGTCCTTGTAATGTTGTAGTCAACTATGATTACACGTATTTTTCTAAGTTAACAATAACATTGCTGTTCTAGAGTTATCTAATGGACATCGTTCATCCTAACTAATAATATAAATGCGAAAGTGAGTTTGTTTGTTTGTACGCTTTCACGCTAAAATGGCTGAACGGATTTGGATGAAATTTGACACATGCGTAGACCATTTTTTTTTTTGGTTGGGAAATTATCAAGTAACTTCTCCCGCTTTGGGCGGAGCGGGAGGGCGTGTTAGACTTTTACTGCGGCCTAATGGCGTAACACACCATCAGTAGGAACCGGTTTCTATTTGACAGTTCAACAATATTAATTGCGTTATTTACGTTGTTGAGCAGACAAACTTTTCTAACTTAAGAAGCAATGGGTTAGCAATATACTTCAAAATCATTCCAATTCCGATTCAAACTGTGTCACGCAATTAAGGTGCTGGATTAGGACATAGGATTTTTTTATCCTAGTAGTACGTTTCCGTGGAATAATTTCCGACAAACACGCGGGCGAAGCCGCTGGCAAAAGCTAGTATTTTATAAATAGCATTTTGCTGCTTGTTTTAAAATGCATGTTTAACTGAACATCAATTTCATTGTATGTAGGTTTTTTTTTTAAAACGTTGCATGTGTATATTAAGGGCAGTGTGATCAAGACGATGAGGCTAAATTTATGCTAAGTACTGAATTCTAAAAATATAAAGGGAATGACACAAATTAGGGAGATACTAAAAACGGACCGTTAATGATTACGATTATTTGAACTAAAAACTTTGTAATTACCTAAAAACTTATATACTTGCCTACCGGATGACTTTTTTACAGTCTTGAAAAGAATAGGGTATATTAGGTGAACGGAGTTGAAGCCTATGGCATACCAAGTTTTTTTTTTTTTTTTATAACGTAGTAAGAAATTGATCTATCAATAAATATGACACATTTGAAGTAACACACAACTTTCCATATTAGAACGATAAAAAAGAAATTTTGAAAAAGAAGAAAATCGTAAACAAATATATCGATACTAAAATCATATTACTCACAATACTAAAGGCTCTTACACACTCACGCGATATCGCGGGCGCGACAGGCACCGACAAAGACAATTCCTTTGTCGGTGCATGTCGCGCCCGCGATATTGCGCCTTAAAGACGCGGCGAGTAACTATCGGCCGGCTTCAAAGGATAGGATCACGCTACGAGTTCATTGATAAATTATTCGCACGATTATTAAAAAAAAAAATGGACTATGCCATAGGCTTCTACTCCGTTCACCTATAATAATAATTATATCCTATTTTTTTCAAGACGGTAAAAAAATCATCCGGTATACCTATACTAGGTTCCGCTCGCGGCTTCGTCCTTCCCCATGGTCCAAAGTATTCACATAACAAACTTCATCAAAATCGGTTCAGCTGTTTAGCCGTAATAGCGTAACAAACAAACAAACTTACATTCGCATTAATAATATTAGTTAGGATTATTACACGGTCTGTTATGAAGTTTACAACTTGTTCTAAACATTTTCGACCTTAAGTTAATCATCTAAAATCCTAAACCAAAAATCATTCTACAAAAATATCTATATAATAAAACCGTAGCGAAGTCAAAACTGTACATTCAATATTTTTGAAAAAAAGTAATTGCTACGAGGTCTGGAAACGATTCGAATGCCGAAAATATAGTTTTTTAGAATTTTCGTGTTTGTCTGATTGTATTTTTCAACATCACGCAAA
Organism: Tiliacea citrago; assembly: GCA_963921375.1. NCBI lineage: Eukaryota > Metazoa > Arthropoda > Insecta > Lepidoptera > Noctuidae > Tiliacea > Tiliacea citrago. The sequence goes on along the minus strand of OY992786.1, from coordinate 15,583,700 downwards.
TACTAACGAAAAGATTTTGTTCAAATTTTGCATATATATATTCCCTGTCTGGTCAGTCTATGGCCTATAAATTATCACGCTATTTGCTATGGGGGAAGAGCAATATTGCTTTATGTTTGTAATCTTCTATAGTTTACCGCAAATTGTAAAAATACGAGCCAAACGGTTAGAATATTCAAACTTAAACTCAAAGCATTTATTTCAATTAAACCATTTACAGGCACTTTTGTATTGTCAAGATTGCAGATAGTTACTTAATTAACCTTTTAAATGATTACCATACGTCTAAGGAGCAGTCAATCATAAAATATATGAGAACGGCTTATTTAGTCAACTTTCGACTACTTTGTCAAACCTATGTTCGAATCCCAACAGTTGAAATATTTTGTGTTTTTTTTTTACATTTTGTAATAAGTACTAATATGTGATAGTGCGTAAAAAGTACACAGAAAATAATTAAGTTTAGGCCACTTGTTATCTATGGTTATAATAAAAATTCATAGCTATGGTTAGGTGACTTTTAATAAGAAATTACGTGTTTACATCTACTGTTATATTATTTTAGTGATAGCTATTCGTCAGGAATATTCTGTCAGAATGCATCAGTCAGTGTATCAGTGTTGTGTAGGGATGCAAGAAGTGCCAAACAGTATCGATATCGTATCGATATTTAAAACAAATACTGATATTGATTTCGATATCGAAAAACAAATATCGATATATCCTTCGATCAATATGTCAGTGAAATTTTCGAAAAAGTTTATGTACTTTATGAAAATGTTTTTTAATCATCGAAATACCAAATTAGAAACATAATTTCTGATTTAAAATCTTAAACTAATAAAAAAATTATAAAATTATGTTTACTTTTTTACGGCTCTGAATTCTAGCGGTTTTAGTCGGTGGGGGCAACGGTTTTGCTATTGGAAATATATCGTATTTGAAACATTTTTGATACTTGATATATTGATGTATAGAAATAATAGATATCGCCGAAAAATATCGATATATCGAACAAAAAATATTGATATATATCGATACATCGATATTTTTTCTACAAGCCTACTGTTGTGCCATTAGGTAGGTAGTATAGGCAGGAACGCTGGCATTCATTAATTCACTAAAAACAAAAACTTCGCAAGCAATGGGAAATTGCTACTGAAGGCTGCGGGTGTCAAGGTCGACCTCAGGATGAGCTGCTTCTCACACGGACAACTGTACGTCACATACTCCCGCGTCACCGGTCCAGATTCTGTTTATATTTTGGCTGCTGAGACCAAAATTATAAATGTAGTAAAAATGTGGCTGTTATTTTAGTATATTGTGGTGTCTTACGACTTACACGCGAACGAAGTCCCGGGCAGAAGGTAGTTTTAACAATAAAGTAAAACTCCGTCCTTCAACTTTCACAGTACTTTCTGTAGGTATTTTGTAGGGCCAAAATATATTGTGAAAAGTCACTAACATACTTTATGTAAACAGAAAATTCTTATTAACCTCTTGGCAACAGGGGCCCAAGTCTGCTATTTTTATAAATTCAGTCATTCCAACACGATCCCATTGTCATTTTGTTATAAGTTCGTAATATGGTAAATTCATAATGGTCGATCATTGGTCGGTCAATGCTCTTGTAATATAATTGTGTTATTATAATGGCATTGTCGTATTGCCATTATTATAAAACCCATTAGTAGAAATGTCATTAATTTGTCATTATGTACGAGATTACCAATATATGCAATTTCTTTCAATGTAGTGTCAGTGGCCGACCATTGGAAAGTTATAATGACGCCATTATAATAGTAGTTTACCAAACTTGTCAAAATCAACAATTATGAAATCAATGATCGACCATTCTGACACTATTGTAATAGCAGACTTGAGGCCCTGCACTAGACACAATCATGAAGGCTTCATGTGAATTCCAGCATGTAAGCAAGGAGACAGGCATTTTTTGTTCTGAGCAGTTTTGCTTTTGCCAAGTTAAGGGATGTTTTTGGTATAGGTATTCTCACAGATATACTACCAAAACAACTTAAAATGTATGTGTGGCTGAGTAGATCCAAGAGTTCATTAATTACATAGCATAAACATCACGCCTGTAATCCCCGTAGGGTCAGGCAGAGGTGTACCTATAGTTCACCTACATTTCGCCAGATATTTAAAACCTGTAATAGGGGGCGAGCCTATTGCCATTAACCGGACACAAATCCAGACTCCGGGCTGCTACTGAGAAATTCTTAATGAAAAATCCCAATAACACTTTTCCCGACCTGGGAATCGAACCCTGGACCTCAAAGAGGTAGTTCAAAATTAAATAAATATTTAAAGGACAGAGCCTACACTACAACAGTAAGTACCTACTTAAGTAATAAAATTGATTAGCTAGGATCTGAAAATAGTAAGTGCCCATACTTAATCACTTATCATGATTTCGTGAAACCCAGCTGCGAATTTAAGCTAAATAAACGCAGTCATAATTAAATTCAGCATTGAACATATTATACAAATAAAATATGATTCACATTTTTTCTTTGAAAGATAAGCTTACACGTAATGATTTTTATTACCGGCCATGTTCGCCCTAGTCCCATGTTACTATGGATCGGAGTAAATCGTTTTTTGGTACAGAATTTTTACTACAGAAATTCTGCTAAACAATACACGTGGCGAGTACAGTCGCCAGCATATCAAGTTACCACAAACTATCAAACTTTCTCATTCGATTTTGAACTTAACCTTCAACGTTTTGAGGTTTAAATTCATTTGGAGAAAGACAGTTTCGTATAACCTGATGAGCTGGCGACTATACATTCAGGTTTATTATAATACAATTAGCTTTTGCCCGCGGCATCGCCTGCGTGGAGGTCGGAAATTATCCCACGGGAACGTACTGCCGGGATAAAAAGTATCCTTTGTGTTAATCCAGGTTATAAACGATCTGTGTGCTAAATATCATCCAAATCTGTTCAGCCGTTTTTGCGTGATTGACTAACAAACATCCAAACCTTCACATTTATATTTTAGGCTCAATCGTAGCAAGATTTTCTTAATTACAACAAGTATACTTAGGGGACTTAGGGGACATAGCCCGGAAAATTGCCAAACTTAAGAGCAGGGAGTCTAAATCAAATTTCTGATGCAAGCTACGCCCTTCGCTCTCCGCCACTCCGTTATGTGCTAAACGCTAATACATCAGTAATAAAGTTGAATATCGCGTGCGCTCTTTGATCATGTTCGAGCACGAAACTAAATAGTAGGATAGTCTCAATTCGTATTTTTATTAACTAAAGTAATAATTAATCTAGAGAAAAAATATCTTGTGGGTGGATAATAAACTATATTTTCTTGCTGTGAATATTTATTTTAGACATAAAAGCCAAACAATCTTCTTTGTGTTTTTTTATAATTATCCTTAAAAAAGACAATCATGATTTTCGAATAAAAAATGTATTGAGGGAAAATATTACAATTACGTAACTGTCTTCAACATGGCAAAAATAAAGATCCAATAAATCATATACTAAAATCTAATTTTACTTGTATGTGTGACAGTTTCAGTATATTCATGTAAATTAAGATAAAAATAGGGAGCCTCCTCTTAAGTGGCAGTGGCACATTGCTCGCAGAAAAGATGGCCGATAGGGCCGAAAGGTTCTGGAGTGGCGACCGCGTACGGGAAGACGTAAGCATTGGAAGGCCTCCTACAAGGTGGACCGATGACGGCAGGTATCCGCTGGATCCGGAAAGCAAAGAACGCCTCACTTTGTTTCAGTGCGGTTAGTGGAAGTGCTCAGGTGCGGTTCGGAGAAGTGCTGTTGAAATCAGTGCTCTGAGTGGAATACCTCGATTTTTTTCATCAGGAACAATTCCAACCTAAGACTTTAAGAAGTTTGAAGAAGTTTCTAACAGAAAAAGCCAATTACTCCAGGCGTTTGGAAAAGTTATCTTTGTTATTTTACTTTTCATAGAGCTAACAATGTAAAATCTAACTTGTTATTACGATTCTCTTTGCCAAAGTTGATACTTACAAATATCTATTGTTTGGTTTGCTGCTCAACGCGAGATGGGTAAATAATTATAATGGTAGTTTAAAACTTTTTGCTAAATTCCTTGACCTTTTAAACAGAACAACAGACAAAAACGTTTATGTACAATTTTATTTTATTACTTTGTAACTACACACATCAACACGGTCTAGGGATATTTCATACTCAATTAAATAACTCGAAATGTACTGGCCGCATTGGAATCTTTTATACACCGATTTGTTTGTAATTTATCTCAGACTAATTCCAAATTCAAATTTTTGAAAATTCTTTTGTTTCGGTGGCATAAAAATGTCTTGATGTGTAGGAGAGGGAATTTTCATTTGTGCGAAATTTAGAAAACAATATGAATTACGTTTAGTTACAGTTTTTTTTCATTTTTAAACGAAAGATAAAGTTAAAATTGAGGTATTGTAGCCATGCAATGCCAACATTTGACGAGGGCGGAGATGTTACGAGCTGTGGGAATGCTGGAAGCTGGGTCTGTTCAGCGTAATGTTGCTGAGGCCATAGGGACCCACCAAAATGTAATTTCAAGATTGTGGACACGCTATCGTGCCACAGGTGAAGTAGCGGAGAGGCACCGGGGGCCAAGTCGCATCACTACCCCCAGACAAGACCGATTTTTGCAAATTACTGCGCGAGCTCAACCAAATGCAACGGCGACTCAATTGGTCCAAAGGCTGCAAGTGGAACACCAAGTGCTTGTGAGTGACCAAACTGTAAGAAGGCGACTGCATGAAAGCAATCTACGCTCTCGTAGACCACTCCGGGTCCCACCTTTACGGAGAGGCAATCGTGGACGACGATTAGAATGGGTTCGGAACCACGTGGACTGGGGCCGTGAGCAATGGTCCAATGTGCTGTTCACGGATGAATCCAGGTTCGGCTTCCATCCAGATTCACGAAGGACGCGTGTTTGGCGAGTTCCTGGACGATGGAGTCGTCTTCAGAACCCTCAGAAAGTTCACCCATACCAAGGAGGAACAATTATGGTTTGGGCAGGAATTCGTCTTGGAGGACGGACGGATCTCGTTTGGGTGCGGGGCAATATGACGGCAGAACGATACGTCCAACAGGTGCTGGGGCCCGTAATCTTGCCCCACAGGACACAAATGGGGCAAGATTTCCTGCTCATGCACGACAATGCCCGGGCACACACGGCGAGACCGGTAGCAGCTTGGTTACATACACACAATGTTAGGGCCTTAGACTGGCCTGCTCAATTGCCAGATCTAAATCCCATTGAGCATGCGTGGGATATGCTGCAAAGAAGAGCTCTGAAGGAAGTTCCTGAAAATCTGGCTACAGAAGATCAACTTTTTGCGCACCTCAGAAGGACATGGGACAATATTCCGCAGCAAGACATTGACAACCTTGTTCTGAGCATGCCGAATCGTTGCCGATGTGTTATGAACATCATGGGCGCTTTCTCAGACTACTAACTTCAAGTTTATAAACACAAATTAAATGATTTTTCTATCTTTTTCAGTTTTTACTCATAAATTAAAAGTTAATTCATATACGGTTTCCGTCTATGCTTCATTTTTTTTCCATAAAATCCTGAAATTTTAATCGAAGTACCTTAACCACTATTAAAAAATGGTAGAATATTAAATAACGTATCTTTTAAATATATACATGTCATATAAATAATTAACACATTGATAGTAATTCGCTTTTTTAAAAATATCCCTAGACCGTGTTGATGTGTGTATGTTAATATTGTATTTAAGATAAAGACAACTAGATAGGTAGGTAATAGTTTATCCAAAGTTAAATAATAAATGAGAGCAGTGTTGGCCCAGTGGTTAACGGCCTCGACTTACGAGTAGTAGGTCGTAGGTTCCAACCCAGACAGGCGCTTTACTTTGTGTAAATTATTTCATCACCACTGCTCTCAAAACGGTGAAGGAAAACATCGTGAGGAAACCGGCATGTCCTAGAACTAAAAATTCGAAGACATGTGACATCCACCAACCCGCACTGGGCCTGCGTTGTGGATTACGGCCCACTCCCTCTCACAGAAAGAGGAGGCCTGTGTCCCAGCAGTGAGAACATTATAGGCAGATTATGTTAAATAATAAATTATGTAGAACTTAGAATAAGTAATAGGAGCTCGTTGTGGTTCATAAATTATGTTGTTAATTCTGTAAAATTTTGCGAAGATCTATAAGCGTCTTTTAAGCTGTTTTTTTTCGTAATTTATCTCGAGTTTGACAAAAGAACAGAGCCATAATTGCGTAACGCTCTATCACTCACAATCTGAATGATTTTGAAGGATAATGCTAATCCAATGCTTCATATGTTCGAAAAAATAATAACGTAAATAACGCAATGTACAGTCATGAGTACTAATATGTAAACACTTAGCAAAATTCAAAACCGGTTTTCTCGTGGAATAACGTTCGTAGTCAAATTAAATTACAATCAATATAGTTGGAGAAAATCACTTTTAAAAGTTGCTAAGTACTAGTGGTCGTGACGGTACGTGGATGAACTGTCAAAATGAAACCCATTGCTACTGTAAAGTGTGTTACGTAATTACCCCGCAGGACCACAGCTGTTTTTGTTAGCTATCTAAGAACATTAAAGGCTCTCGACGCGAGTCTAATAGATCAATTCCTATAAGTATATGAAAACTTCATGGAAATTGTTCTACCAAAATCGCGTCGCACTATCGCATCGTGCCTATCTGCGGGATCCTTGAAATAAGGTTTATACATATGTATGCCTGTCATCAAGCCTATTGACTTCAAGCCTGTTACAATATAGCACTTCATGGTCATTAGCCTATAGTAATCAACTTGCAGTAATTGAATTCTGTATTATTGTAGGCTTCTTCAATCCAATGCTTTTATCCATCTGCACTACCAACCACCCTGCAAAGGTCGTCAATACAACGCTTTTCCAGGATTTAAAATTTGAAAAAAAAAAGCCACAAGAAGCATCGTATTTTAAATTTTGAACGACGCCCGACGGTATTACAACTCTTCAAGAAATTTATTCTTCTTGTCGTTGGACTTGTATCCCGTTTACCGAAGTTATTATTGCGTTGTAAGGAAATAGGTACCTACCTACGAACTCACTACATTTTAACTATTACTCTTCAAATCCCGTCACCGCACTTAGTACGAAATAGTCTTGTACTTATCTAAACCTACTAATTTAACAACATTTTCATAAAGAAACAATAGCTCTTTGTGTCTCTTTTTATAACTTTGCTACCAGCTTTAATGTGCTAAATAGTGTTTAGTTTGTTTCCATAATAGCAATAGACGCATTTTTAAAATTATCGACATTCAAAACACACTGTGTTCTTTGTTCTTCGTTTAATGTGATAATTGTTTACGTGTGCGCAGGAGTTGGTGGTCGTTAACGGAAGCTGATGCGTTGTATCTGTGCGCACACAGCGATAACTTTCCGTAATAGGGACTGCTATCTCACGATGACACCAATATTACATTTTACTTTACTCTCTTTGTGTGTTTATCCCATCAACCTAATATTTCTTTTCAGCATTTGTTTCTAACACTGGCTTCCATGTCGAACCATTTTTATTTATGAGACAACTTTATTTTCATAAACGCCGTATATATTACTTATTTAAAAGTTTTGTAGACGATCGAACCTGTTACTTACTCGAGGAATAATTTAATTACGTAGAATTTCTTAAGGCGTGAGGAATTGCCCAAGGGTCTGTCCGCATGGGTCGTGGTTACGGTTAACGTTTCAATTATTCTCAGAGTTATAAATCTTTTATCATTCCGTTGTGGATTAGTTGAAATTAGGTTTAAATGTACTAGGTTTAAGAGTCATTATACCTCAAATTGCTTACCATGCAACGGACTTTTCGATATAACGGAGGATTCGTTATATCGAAAGTACCGCAGCATTTATTTTGAAACAAATATATGGTATTGTTGAGGATTAATTTGAATTACTATGTTTGACGAAAACACGATTCCATAAAATAATCTCGAGAGAAAAAATAACCTCCAAACCGAAGAAGAATAAACCGCTAGTATTAAAAAAATACTTCAAATTAGAACATGAAACTTTGCAAAATAACTGAACCAAATATAAAGCAGACACTATGTATTTTTTTTTAATTATCATTATTTTCACCGTAGAAATGAAATTATCTAAACTATCGGCGCCTTGGAGCCTTCTCCCTGCCGCCATGTCTCGCTTGCTCGCGTGACCGCGAACAGCAGTTTGCGAGCGAGATAAATAGAGTGAGTTGGCGTTGAGGTATTATGGACTCTTAACTTTACAGTATCTAATTCAAAAATCAAAAACTTCTCAGTCCTTAATTATGACAAACAAGACTATAGCATAGAAGTGAAAAAAAATTATCTCTCATTTTATAGGTAATAAGATTGCCAATAAATCGATTTCTAGAGAGAATAAATTATCTGCTTTTCCCCCACATGTTGTTTAAAATGGTCACAACTCAGGAGCACGATTTCGAAAGTCCTGAACTCCTGAAGCACGGCGCGTGTGGTCCGAACTTTGTAAGGGTCAGTGCGTGCGTACGACTACCTATTCAAAGTTAAAACGTACGTTGAAGATAATGGTGTTTTACAAGAGTTGTGACCACACACTGAAGTACAAACATTTGGAAGCACAGGATGTGTTATAATTATAATATTTAAGGTTTAAAAGTGGATTTTAAACCATAGATTTAAGCCATAAAAAGTCACAAAGTAGGTATTTAAAAATAACAAAGCTTCTGTCAATGTACAGATTAACAGTAAGAACAAGTACCTACTTACGTTTTAAAACATAAATAAGTTGTAAAACATACAATAAGTACAATAAAACGTAATATTTTTAATAAGTATATTATTTACCGGACAATTAATTACGTTCCTTCATTTTATTAGTTCTGTATCTTCTTAATAACGCCCAGCCAGATGTGACACAAAAATATATTCTTCTTATATTTTCCTATTGTACTTACAATTTATTTCACAAAAGGCATATTATTCATTGTTCTATTACGAAAAGGGATCTAATTAGACGTGAATTTTTATTAATTAAGTCCTATATGTAATGAACCTTTAATACCTACTTAAATTGTGACAGTACCTGTCTATGTAAATTCGAGATGAAGACTGTTAATTACCATTACTTTTGAAAATTGTTATGTTATTTATATTACAGCTTGATATGGCTATATCTAGCATTGTATAAGATTGCCGTACAATGAGAGGTCAGTTGATACTGGAAATGTATAGCTTGATGTGCAGCCGTCCGTACCCGAAACAGACACGAAATAACACATTTGCAAGACTCATAAGTTCATAACATGTGTAAATTTGAATTAGGCTAACGATATACGGTTTAATTAATAAATGTAATTTTACGTGTTTAAGTAAATCTTAATTATTACTTTATTACCTACTAACCCAATACGTCTGTCATTATATTAAGAGGAAGATGTCTCTACTCATTAGATGATTTGTATTGTCTTAGTGCTCTTCTATCAGTGACATGTCATTATTTGTCTATGGTGTGTCTATTGTATTCATATTATTGTGACTTTTATTTTTAAATTATTGTTTCGTTTAAATTGATATTAATTTATTGACGTATGGTTTTATAATTTATGTTTGAATGGTGTTCTACAATTTTTATGTTTTTAATTTTTTTATTCCATCTAATATTTTCTATTTTAAATTGAGTTGCATGTATTTTTACATTTGTACATCTAATTCTAACAGGTATTTATGTTTCATGCTGGACTATATTCGAACGCAATGTGACATGTTACTGATCCAGCGAAACATAGGTGTTAGATGAACAAATATAAAAATACAAATAAAAGTTCAAACAAACCAAATATGCAACTCAATTTAAATGAGAAAATAGTTAGATAAAAAAAAAACCAGCCAAGTGCGAGTCGGACTCGCGCACGAAGGGTTCCGTACTATTATCTATAAAAAAACCGGGCAAGTGCGAGTCGGACTCGCGCACGAAGGGTTCCGTACCATTATCTATAAAAACGGCAAAAAAATCACGTTTGTTGTATGGGAGCCCCCCTTAAATATTTGTTTTATTTTAATTTAATTATTGATTTTTTAAGTGAATATATAACTAAATACTCTGTGAATATTTCCAGTGTCTACCTGTTACCGTTATCAATATCGAGCAAAAACGAGCAAAAAAATCACGTTTGTTGTATGGGAGCCCCCTTAAATATTTATGTTATTCTGGTTTTTAGTATTTGTTGCTATAGCGGCAACAGAAATACATCATCTGTGAAAATTTCAACTGTCTAGCTATCACGAATCATGAGATACAGCCTGGTGACAGACGGACAGACGGACAGACAGACAGACAGACAGACGGCGGAGCCATAGTAATAGGGTTCCCGTTTTACCCTTTGGGTACGGAACCCTAAAAACGGCAAAAAAATTGTTTGTTGTATGGGAGCCCCCTTAAATATTTATTTTATTTGGTTTTTTAGTATTTGTTGTTATAGCGGCAACAGAAATACATCATCTGTGAAAATTTCAACTGTCTAACTATCACGGTTCATGAGATACAGCCTGGTGACAGACGGACAGACAGACAGACGGCGGAGCCTTAGTAATAGGGTTCCCGTTTTACCCTTTGGGTACGGAACCCTAAAAATGTGTGTTAGTCGACTAACTTCAAGAGGTTGGAGCTTATTTTGTCTACGTAGACAAACTTTTGTGATATTCAAGATCTTTCATAGTTTGTGTTTTCTTATTGACCAAGTTTCGGTGCACATTTTCCCGGGCAGAGAAAATCTCCCCTCACCCTTACTTAGTTTAAAATACATTTTAAATGAGCGCCACCTTAAATGAACCGATAAATTTACTCTTCTAACGTACTGTTCTCTTGACTTTATTTATTTAAACTTTATACAGCAGCATAGCTTTTTTTGCGGAAAAACCCGAAGGCTATTTTGGGTCAATTTATATCATTGAAAATATCTTCATTTTACTCTTGAATGGGAAAGAAATAGGATGATAAGGAAGAACGCCGTCCCTATTTCCCGGAAGGTCCCCTCGCACCTCTGAACACAACCAATTATTGGGTTTCTTATTTCAATGACTCATTGTCTGGCTTGAAAGAAAATTATTCAAAAGCTTGGTAATTAGATTAAAGGAGACTGCGCAAACATCAATTTTCATATGACGGCATTGCTGCACCGCCCAATACTTAGCTACACACTCAAGCATGTAATGGCAAGTGATTTGTAAGTACCTATTATTTTCTGAATAGCATCTTAAATATAATTGTATTACTATTTAAATATAATTAAGGCTATTAAAACTTGCAAACTACAAACAGAGAAAATAGCCCGTCATTTGTTAAGTTTGCATTTACAAACGTTTGTTTAGTTTTAAAAATTAACGTACGTCTTGCATTTTCTTTTTCTATACCAGAAGCTTTTTTTAGAGACGCAAATCATTGAGTAACTACTGAATATTAAGCAGACATTTTGATGTGTGAACATTTCGCGAAAGAGGATTTACTGTAAGGCACCTCATTTGTTGTGTAACGTAGGAGCCTAAACCGGGAAGATCTGTCAGTGTGGAATTTGGGATTTTACCAATTAGGGAGCTCACCCACGTGTCACTTTTTGTAGCTCCGATAATCGCAGTGACATTTTTTGGCGTCGCGTTTAGGAGCGACTTTTTTTAGCACGTGGGCGTTTCAGTATTGAACTCTGGAATGTCTTATATTCGGCGACAAAATAATCGCGCAGCGATTGTCGCTCGTGGGCGAGCTCCCTTGGGCTATAAATAAATTATTATATTTCATTTCATTTTTGTCGTTCATTTCGTTTTGTTTCATTTTTGGTTTGCGGTAGGGAATCAATAAAAACTGTTTATATTCCACACAGAGTTTCACGGTTTCAGTAACTTTGTTAAACGTCAGATGGTTTAATAATTGAATTAACTTGATAAATATTCATCAAAATTGAAACCAATTTCAATTCAGATTTCGGAATAAGTGTTATTTTAAAAGAGATTCATTATAAAATGCATGTATGAAATTGATGTTCTCATAATACCCATTGTGCGCTCCTAAAATATTATTGAACGCTCTAATTATAATGAGAGCGACCAAAATAGCTAATGCCTATTTTGTTGTCCATCTTTAGGAGGTCAATAAGTTTTTAGAGAATCTGATAAATATTTCCGTTTATAAAAGTAGGCATTATGTTTGTGGTGGTAGCTATATTCTCATGTATTGATTGATACGTTTTCTCAGTACATTCAAGGCTAAAATATGCATTAGTCACAAAAACCGGTTAAGTAAGTAAAGAGTTTTAAAGTCTGTTGTTAATGTAATTTTATCCTACATTAGTACCAATGATTTAAAAATAGAGCTTATGTATAGCATGATAAAGGTTATAAAAACCTTTCAGTTTCGTGTACGCGCGACGCGACTCTAGAGTCGCGTCGCGCGTACAATTCAATCAAGACAATCAGTCAATTCAATTTCTATGAAGTTTTCATAGAAATTCTTTTACCAGAATCGCGTCGCATCACGCTGAGCCTTTAAGTTCTTATTTTTTTATAGTTAACTCTAAAAAAAACGGACGAAGTTTCTTGACCGAATAACAAACGTCATAAAAGTGTCGTGACGGTCAAAATGTTAAACTTTTTTCGGTCTAACTCTCATTCGCCAAGTATGCAAAAGCGAAAGGAATTTCGTTCCAACAGGGTGTCCCACGACACCTCTCGACTGTTTTTAGGGATCCGTACCTCAAAAAGAAAAAAAACTGAACCCTTGCTTATAGGATCACTTCGTTGTAAGTACGTCCGTCCGTCCGTCTGTCTCTCTGTCAGTCCAGACCCTTTTTTCAGGATCGCGTGGAGGTATCAAGTTTAAATTAATATCAACTATAGGTAAGTACCTTGGAGCAAAATCAAGCTTCTATGAGTTGCATCAAGTAAATTTAACGATAGCCAATGCCTCGTCAGCCGTCATAAATAATTAAATTGATGTCACAAATAACGTAAACTAAACTTATTAACTTAAGTTATGCTTTGTGTCATTGTATATTGTATGGCCATCTGCCTGCCATGCTTGTCCTTTTGTTTTGTGCTAGTCGCGTCTGTATTTTTGCACATCAAAATACTTATTCTTGTATTTTTCTACAAGGATTTGTAATCTAATAACTTCTACCTTGCTAAAATTACAACTTCTTTCTCTGTTAACTCATGTCGATTATCTAATTAATAAACTAATCATAAAAACATGAGAATGTGGGATAGATTTTAAAGTTTTACATAATCGAAAGTTCTTTCATGTGATATTTTTAAGTAGTGGATATTAAATAACATAGGTATTTAGGCAATAATATAATTAATTCGCTTATAGCATGATGACAGCAAACTTAGTGTTGCCATAGCAAAAAAAAAATCCGCATGTACATTTTGGGAAATAAGATGTCTTGTTACTTGAAACCCTTTTAACTTTAACTTTTACATTTAACATGACGGTGCAACAGCAGGTAGATAAATTCTATGGTCATTGTTAATGTTAAAATTAACTTTGACGACATTAACAACCCCTTGGTGCAACCCACCCGAAGTAAACGCAATAATAAAAAATATACGGCCATTTATGTGACATATTTTAATACTCGCAAATAAATCAAAATCTAGAGGGTATTTCCCGTTCACCTAGAATCATGAAATTTGGCAATGAGCAAGGTCTTACTGCACAAGTAAAGTAAAAAGTACGATAATCGTTATGTTGTAGTTTAATCACATTTTTTTTGCGTTAAACCCCAGTTGTCAAAGAAGCTGATTTATAAATGGGTGTGTGGTGTGAGTCGCTGGTATTGGAGAGTTGATTAAAATAATTATGAGTTTAGTTTTTTTTCGTCTTTTGATAATATATCGCAGTGGAATATGGCTGCCGTAGTCGTGACTAAGTATAAGGGCAAGATTCACAGATTGCACTTTGATTTTACTTTGCTATTAATAAAATTAATGTTTCGTACGAATGTGAATCTTATTATTATGAATCTTATGTTCATATTCGTATTAGTGAATGTAAGCTAGCGTTAAATACATTAGTAGATATTAAACAAAATAAAGTACACAATCGAATGAGATGCTTATTTACTTACTAAAGTGAAAGAATAATAAAAAATCATTTTCTTTTATTCTGCACAAACAATACCTACACTTAAAAAACACAAAATACACACCTATGTGCGGTATGTGAATCTAGTCCTATCACGTCTATAGAGTATCATCACTCAATTTAATCTGAACTTGAACGTCCTGAACGACCCTGAACGTCGTTTTTGTCATCCATACCTGAGCGGTCTCTATTCAAAATTCGTTATGCCATATATTATCACCGGCCGAGTTACCTACCTATCTTTGTACCGTTTTGTAACAGAACCATTATTTTTATCTCTTGAGGGAGAATTTCAGGAAACCCAGTTTCTGAATTGAGAATTTCAAGATGAGAACTTATCCAACACTACTTAAGCATTAGATAAGTACATTTTTATTTTACTAACTAGTAAAAAAAAAAAACTTTTCATAAAACGTAAGACATTTCGAGTTTCGCCTAAAATATTAAAATAATGATAACTCAGAGAAAAAGTTTTTATGCAGTTTTGATCCTGACCATCATTTTGGTATCACCATTGTTCCTTGAATTTACGAATTTAAAAGAGAAGAAAATCGGAGTTGATTAGAGCATTTATGTATAAGTTAATAACATTGAGGTAGGAAAACTATGGAGATATAGGAAGAATAGTTATACAAATATCTATTAGATCGACACAAACATTTCATAAAGCGTTTTGTTTCTTTTTAACTAATCAAGAGCTGCATATGAAAAGAGAGACATCAAATTTTTTGTCAAGGACTAAAGTAGACGTTTCATTTTTGTATAGGACTCCGGCCATAACATGTACGCTTTAGAAAACCTGGGAAACGAACCCCAATACAGTACAGAATGTATTTTTTCATAATAACTAATATTTTGTAGGCAAAAACCATCGACAGCCAGCCGTTTTTGTCCAGAAATACCTACAAATACAAAAATAGAATATAATTGTTTTTTTATCGATCACTTTCTTAATCAGCCAAAAAATAAAATCCACTCTCGACCCCAAGGGTCGAGAATAAACTAGTGTTAGGGGTCCAGTAGACATATTATTATTTCTTGGGGGTCGAGGGGCCGAGACTGGACTTAACGAAAAAGTTGTCTAAGATCGCTATCTTTAAGTAACGTCTACGTGATATTATTACGTTTTAATGTAACATGATTTCTAGATGCAAGCAGTCTGCAATTAAGACGACGCTACAATCCATAGAATATGGCAATAATTTGAAAAACTATTATTTTTTGTGCCAAAGTAATCAGGGGAATATTTTTACTGAATTCGTGGAATTTTTTCCTCTTTATTCATTAACATACGTAACTTTGGCGAGACTTTTGTGTGACAACAAAATCATGGCCGGTCGCCATGTTTGGTGCCAAGTTTTATGGTACAAAACTCGGCAATACGACACTGAAAGATTTTAGAACTGGCCACTTGTAAACGATATAATAAAAAAATAAGTTCAAATATTAAAAATGGAACTCTGCCAATATTATTGTGTATGTATTTTTTTATTCATTTGTTACGATTTGGTGGTACTCGTAGATTGAAAATTGTCTATTTAATATTATGTAATTAACGCGAGAAAATTTTAGTACAATGATTTTTTATGACTTTTTTAAGAAAGTTATGATAGACTTCGATTGGCCTTTCACAACGAAGCCCCATCTCGTGCCACTGTTTACAACTGGTTTAAATAGTTAAAACGTGGTCGCACTAATCTAGCGACGACTGAAGATAACATCAGTGTTGTGCGGCGTTTGATGAGACTGACAAAAGAGTGGCTTATCAGCAGATTCGGACAAGCGGGCATCGGTATGAGTCAAGTGCTCAAAATCCTCCATGAACATTTAGCGGTCAGGAAGCTTTGTGCCCGGTGGATACCTCATAATTTGACAGAGGCCCAAAAAGTCCGTCGTGTTGATTGGTGTCGCGAAATGGTTTAAAGATTTTTAACGGAGGTAACTCAAATGCTGTGTTCGACATACTTACGGGTGACGAAAGCTGGATTTATTGTTATGATCCTGAAACTAAGAGACATTCTGCTGTCTGGGTGTTTTCTGCCGAGGAGTTGCCAACTAAAGTGAAGAGAGGTCGAAGCGTGGGAAAAAAGATGGTGGCCACGTTCTTCGGAAGGACAGGTCATTACCCAACAATTGTTTTAGAGGATCGAAAAACAGTTACTGCAGAGTGGTACACTAACAATTGTTTGCCATGTCTTGGAAAAAGTTCGGGAGAAACGACCTCGCAGTAGGATCCTCTTTCACTACGACAACGCCTCGTCGCACACCGCCAAGCAAACAATGGACTACTTGGCGACGTCAGACGTGTAATTACTGGGTCAGCCGCCCTATAGCCCCGACCTCGCACCTTGCGATACTTATTTATTTCCGAAAATAAAAGAAAAACTTCGAGGAAAACATTTTATCGCATTTTGTCGAAGAGACCGCTAAGGACGAGTGGGCAAAGTACTTTTCGCAGTGGTTCCATCGAATGCAGCGATGTATTGATGTAAATGGACACTATTTTGAAAAGCTATAATAAAACTAATAACTTGCTAGTTTGTTCAGTTTTTGATTTTCTAAGAACTTTCAGTGTCGCATGCTGTCAAACAGTTGCTTGCTTTCTTTCTCTTGCAATCGCAGTAACAACCCTACGAATGGCGGCCATTTTAAGTGCTCAACTTTTGAAGGTAGTTACGCTAATTTTGTAGGTATGGCAAGTCCGTATTATAAGTCAATGGTTAATAGTTATTCATTTTGTGTATGCATAAAAAGAGTACCTGACTTCTTGGCGGGAAAGTGAAGCGTCATGTTAGCAGTTTTGTTTTATTTTCTAAAATTTGTGTTTAGCCGAATATTAATGTGTAATAGTGGTGGATTATTAACCATTAAGTGTTCGTGAACCTGCATTAATGTAGGCAAATGAAACAAAACAGTGCAACATCACTTTAAGTTCTCTCAAGAAGTCCGCGCGAGGTTTCAGTAAAGTGCCGCGTCTTTACTTAAACTCAAGGGGAGCGGGGCGAGATATCATCAATCATCTTTATCATGCATTGAGTGGAGTTCATTTCATAATTATTTAAATAACTTTGTACTTGTTACCTAATTTTACATGACACTGGCTAAATGCACAAACCGTGCGAAGCCAAAAAGAAAAGAAAAAAAAAGGAGGACTTATTCTTTAACTCTTTTAATCTATTCTCACCTTAGAGTATAATAACACTGGAGAAGGCTGCGCAATAATCTGAACAAAAAAGTCGGTCACTTTTGGCGGGGAAAACGGTAGCTACTACAAAAAAAAAATGGCTCGCACGGAAAGAGAAGTCCGGACTATCGATTTTTTTTAATCGATATCGATATTCATTCGGAATTTTGTCCAATTATTTTGTCCCTTACGAGATTTTGATGTGAAACATCAGGCGCCCGTAAAACTAATTGCTGGCGGGGCGACGCACGCCGCGAGGCGACAGGCCACTATTCACTTAAATACAGTCTATCTGCCAGTCGTCCCGTGACGGCTCTTTTTTTTATCCACTTAGCCCTAGTTTTACTATTTATTTATTTAATACTTTAAGCACAAAAAATAGGCATTTTCTACCAGTCAACCTTTGGGTGATGCAGAGACAACCAGTGGTGCAATAACAAAAATTGTGAAATCAATATTTATTCAAATATAAGGATATGCATACATATACCTATATTAAAAACTTAAATATAATATATATATATATATATATATATATATATATATATATATATACCTAATTATACATAAATATAAGACTAAATAAATACATATATACACGAATATACCTATAAACCAAACAAACAATGGGAAAACTTTACCATTGTTATGATACTGCCAGCTACTTACGAATGTGCTCGCGAACTTTAACTTTAAAGGTTAATCGGTTGGTTGCCATCCTGATTTCCTGGGGGAGCGCATTCCACAAAGAGATAGACTGAACGAAAAAGGAAGAGTGAATGAAGTCAGTGCGGTGAGTGGGACATTGAAGAAGACGATTGTGTGAAGAACGTAGATTTTTATTGTGGTTGGAGCAAATGTACTGAAAGTGGGAGGCTAGATAACTAGGGGAAGAGGGAGAATCAAGAAATTAAAATAAGGTGGTCAACGCCCTTTGCTCTCTGCGCTGGCGTATGGGCAACCACTTTAAAAGCGACCGATGCGCAGAGACATGATCATATTTACGCAGATTGAAAACAAATCGAATGCAGTTATTGAGAAGACGGTCAAGTTTGTCGAGGAGATCTGCATTCAGGTCATAGTAACACACATCACCATAATCGATGATAGGGAAAATTAAAGACTGCACAAGCATTGTCTTGGTACTTGAGGGTAATAAATTTTTGAAACGGTATAGAGCCCGCAGCGTTCCAGTAACCTTCTGGCTCACCCTAGCGACTTGAGTACGCGGTCTTTCACGTCAGTGCTAAATGGAACGATCGAATTATTGAAGAGAACTGGTGCCGTATTATGACGTTTTAATGCCATCATGATTCCATTGCAAGAGAGAGATGGATCTATACATGACCGCTAGCACCGTCTCTTTTTCGGTCTGGAATCATAATGGCATTTATACTTCATAATACGGCCCCTTGAGGCAAGGTTGAACCATCCAGCTTAACAATACTACGATGACTCCCAATGATGATCGCCTGACACTTATTAGGGTTTACTGCAACACCAAATCTATCAGACCAGGTTTTAATGACTTTCAAGTCCCTATTTAACTTGTCGATAGCATCAGGTATTTCATCAACCTTCCCGTGACAGTACAACTGCAAGTCATACAGATGATACGCACACTGAAGTTCGGAAGTTATTAGATTAATAAAAATAGAAAATAGAAGAGGAGAAAGAATACTGCCTTGAGGAATGCCAGCTTCCAAATCACACCAGCATGACGAAGAATCCTCAACATGAACGGACTGCTGACGTTCCTGAAGGTAAGAAGAGAACCATTCCAGCGCTTCGGGAGAGACCATAACATAGGACAGGATAGCTAACAGGATGTCGTGACTGACGGTATTATAGGCATTCGAGAAATCCACCAACACTAGTACTATCTTTAGGAAATCTGAAAGGAATTTGCCTAGATTAGATTTACATTTAG
The DNA here is from genome assembly GCA_963921375.1 of Tiliacea citrago. NCBI lineage: Eukaryota > Metazoa > Arthropoda > Insecta > Lepidoptera > Noctuidae > Tiliacea > Tiliacea citrago. The sequence goes on along the minus strand of OY992786.1, from coordinate 15,564,391 downwards.
AAACAACAAACTTTAATATTCTCCTGTTAGCTTTGCGCCAAAAATTAATGATTTTCATATTATAAAACCGTTAGAATGGAAATATAAAACAATGAACACGAAAAACAAATTCAACTACAAAAACTAATTCGTATTAAGAAATTATCGACATCTCAATTTTGGTTACAAACATGGCATTTTTGCTAAAAGACAATCGCATGTCAAGTGCATGTCAATTTTGCTGATTTGACGTATATTTTCGTAACGCAAAAGAAAAATATTTTGAACCTTACGAAATACGAACATAAAAACGAGATTTAGCGAGACACGTTGACGTCACAAAAGCAATGTGAGGAAAAATACTCGATTCATGCCTTGTTATATGTTGAATCGTGATTGAAATGAATGAAAATTGGAAATGTATTACGAGGTTAAGATTTTGAATTTCAATAAAAACATGACCAAATTGCCTTTGACATCATATGATGTCACTAAATATCTTAGGAGATATCATAATTTTAAAATAATCGCAGTTTATTATTATATTATCATCGCACTAATATTATAGAGGCGAAAGTTTGTTAGTGTGGGTGTGTGTATGTGTTTGTTACTTCTTCACGCTCAAACGGCTAGACCAATTTTGATAAAATTTTGTATGGAGGTAGCTGGCACCCTGGATTAACATATTATATAGGCTATAGGGCATACTTTTTATCCCGATATTCTCACGGGATCGAGACTTACACGGGTGAAACCGCGGGGCACAGCTAGTGATGTAATAATAGAAGTTTTCGATTTTCCATCATGAAGTTCCAGTTCACATCTTCCGGCTCCATCATCAGATCAGTTCGACAGTACCATATTATTGTATTGTCATCAGAACTACATACAGCTGCCAATTTTCATTACGCTACGACCCTTCGAAGATGGTTAAATTAGTTACCTTAGATTCCATTAGATACATAGTTAGTTACATACAGGTCGACCTAATAAAAGCGTGTTAAAAAAGATAACATTACAAAAAAAGTACAAAACACAGGCAATAAAAATAATGCTGTTTTATACTTAAAAACCGGCCAAGTGCGTGCCGGACCACGCACAATCAGGGGTTCCGTAGTTGGGATGAATTTATCCCAATTGCAAATGTAAGTTTGCGGAGATTTACCATCATTCAAACTCAAAGAATTTATTTCAATTAAACCAATTACAGGCACTTTTGATTTGTCAAAGAGTCGCTAGTCGGTCAGTTAGTCAGAAAGTTGAAGCTATTTGCCCATTCCAAAAAGTAGATCCCTTTGGAGAAGAACAGGCAAGAAATTCCAAGGACACTCTTCAATTAGAAAATCCTGGGTACATTATTCTTGTCGTTGTTATTTTGATACCACAGACTTTTTATAGGTTTGCCTGTAATTTATCAGTAAAGAACTATTTTCTGTACTTTTTTCAAAATTTTAAGTTCAGTGGCTTCGGAGATAATAAGGGTGATAGTGGGAAATTTTCATAAATTTCTTTAAATAACTTTAAAAGGATTTATTTTAAAATTATAAAAAAAAAATATCTAAACTTCTTACAACAAGCCCTTTGATTTGATATCACAAGGTACAGTTTGAAAATCTATTATTATTTTATAAGTTGTCCCCTAAAAGTGACCCCATATTCAAAATTTATTTATTTTCGTTACACGTCCGTATTTGCGTCATAAAAATTCACAAGTGTACCAAATTTCAAGTCAATCGGTCCAGTAGATTTTGACCAAATGTGTGTCTGTGACAGACAGACGGACGGACAGACAGACAGACACACGAGAGATCCTATAAGGGTTCAGTTTTTTCCTTTTGGGTACGGAACCCTAATAAGACGGACGTTGTTGCAGTTAGTTATAAAACCAATTCCATTCACTGATTGAACTGCCAATAACATCGCGTTTTTGAAGATAATCAAATATTTGTATCGAAGAACACTTAGGGGGTGGTGTTTTGTAGTTTCTGCCTACCCCATGGGAAAAAAGCTTGAGTTTATGTCTTTATGTATGTATGAAAGTACCTAGGTAGATTGTTATTATTAAGATCGCTTTCAGCGATAAGACCGCCCATTGTGTCACCCATAGGAATATAAATCTATGGTTTCTCCCTATGTCAAATTTATAGATTTATAATATCTGTAATTCGTTTGGTTTAGATACATAATAAAAAGTATTCTATTTTATTCTTTAAGCAAATTACTAATTAATTTTATAGGCGTAATTTTTTTTAAATAAAGAACTCAATTTCCAGAAAATCTCAATTAAGTACGTACTCGCAGCATATTTGGTAAAGTTATTAGAATGTATGTATACTTTTATGGTATCTTTTAATTATGTCTTGTAATTAAATCACTTTAAAAAAAGGCTGTGAAGAACAAAAACCGAAAGTTTCACGATCACGATTGCCCAGCTTTACGCTTAAAATCCGTTTTTAAAAGTTACCGTACAAAAGTTGTTCGTCCCCCAGCCGAGCTGGATCTTGGTTTTTTAGAAGTACTTACTTAATTTTAAGTATCCTTTGTCGTGTGGTGCATGCAATGCTACCTGATTTTATTTATTAATTAAAACTTTATGCCCAAGTAAAAAAAAAATACCGTACAAAGGCGGACCCGAGGCATTTTCTACCAGTCAACCTTAGGGTGATATAGAGAGGAAACATGGCAGGTATCACATAATATAAGGGATAGATAACACGAAAATAACTATACAATACAAGAATAAATACATGGATTTATAATTATAAACAGAATAAACTTTTTCCGTCCTGTTTGTTGTCCTACAGTTTTTCAGTAGAAAACGGATTTTTCGATTGCACTTCCAACTCTTATTGATGCTAGTTGCCAAACCATAGCTCATAGCTATCTATGGTTTGGCAATTACTCTCGTCACTTTTGATTAGGAACGCCATGTTTACTCTCATCGCAGTGAGCGTTAAAGCGGGCTCATGAGAGACAGGTTCCAATAAAATGTCTTGCAACGTGTGTTTAGGCATCTGTTGCATTGCCGGCCATTAACGAGAAGAGAGTCTAAAGCTAGCAAAAAATTGGAGAGCAAGGAGCAGCAAGCTTAGCATGACGCTTTGTATTTCTACTCTATTGAATAGAAATCACTTCTCTACCGAAAATGTTCTACTGTTTTCACGGAAACGTAATTTTTGTCTACTCTTCCATTGACAAAACGCTTCTCTACGGTTCTCGTGCTAAGTCGGCAGCGAGTGCGCGACGGCCGATTACTCGCATGCTTGATTGGTTGACGCATGATTTGTACCAAATGTGAGTCTTTCAGCGAGTGTCGCCGAGCGAGTACTTTCTTTGATACGAGTAGCTCTTGTCGCTGTGACTAAAGAGTACTTGCCGGTGTGAAGTAGAGAGATGGGTTGTAACAGGTTAAACACGACATCTGTTATCAGTTATCACCGTTACTGTTACATAAAAATAACAGATACAAATATCTGTTATTATAAATAACAGCCTGTTATTTTTGTACGGATGATAAATACGTATTTAAATCTCAATTGAATAACTTCTTAATTTCTTTTCGTTTAAATGACGGGGTAATCTTAAATTATAGAATTACGTTTATTTTGAAATAACAGTAACAGCCGTGGTAACAGTCTTAGAAATTAAATTTAAATAATTTATTATTGTTAGGTATATTATTAATTATTAATAAAAATAATAACAGATCATAAACGTCTGTTTTTTTAAGTAACAGATAATTTATATTGGTAGGAACAATTTTATTGTTATTTGTAATTTTTAATTATCTGTTACGATAAATACGACTCACCCCTAGTGTGAACAGTCAGCGATCAACTATACCTACTTACCGGGACCTACAATCTTTGGTACGTTTCATGAGCACGAAAATCTTTGAAAGCTAGTCGCTTCGTCCGTCGTCGGCGGTGGGGCAGGTGCATAATAACGGATTAGCTTTAACGGGGACTTGCAGGTATTATGCTACTTAATAAAGGTATCTTAGACTAAACGCCACGGAACCTTTGTTTGGCTTCTTATGAACGCTGTTAATCTTCTTGCATAAAGGCACTGGCTGAGCGGAAAAGGGTTCTTTAGCTAATCCCATTCAATAAACTCGATTCAAAAGACGAATTATTATCTCAGACGTTCAATACCTAGAGATATTTCAAAGAGAATATAATTGAATCGTTGACAGAATCTAGTTATTATTGTGTATAGGAAACTTGGTTTGTAAACAAAGAAAGCTTTGTGGGTGCACTTAAGAATGATTCCTGAAAATAACAGCAAGGAATAGTAGGTAATTGTCGTAGGTATCACAGGTATGTACTACAGTACTACTTGGGCATATCGAAATATCCGCAAACATTTTTTTAATCCTTTCGTAAACAATGATTACATTGTTTATACTGATTCGGCCGTTATGATAACCTGATTTGGTTAGGACTATAATTAAACAAAAGAAGAAAATTTTGTTCCACTTTTTTTATAATTTACTAGCGAGCGGCCATCTACGTACAATATGCCAGAAGCGATCCCCTCAGTTTTTCGGACATATTATGCTTTCACCAAAGTATGGCCTGGAAAGGCTTATGATACTGGGCCGGGTGGAAGGAATACGCGCACAAGGCAGGGCACCGGAAAGATGGTCAGTCTCGATCAAGAAGGCTGTTGGCTTGATACCGGTTATTTTTTATTTCCGAAGATTGAAAATAATTTTTGATACAATTGATATTAGCTTCAAAGATTGCTTCATCAGATTAAGTTCAGCATTGATTTTGTAACAAAATATTAAATAATTAACGAAATAGGATCGAAAACCTTTATACCTAATAACGGTTAAGGTTACATAGAAAATTAATCGGTTTCCGAGCCCTGGTTGCAGGTAGAATTTACCGAGTGGCCCATACTGCAGATGACCGCTTAGCTTGGAGACGGGTTGTATGTGTTCGCTATCCTTAGCATTGAGGGAACGAAGAAGAAGAAGCGAGCGACCCGCCGCCGCTGCATCGCATGATTTTTACGACTTGACAAATTATATGATCATGTATTATACACAGAAACCTTCCGGAATAAATTCTCAAAATGGTGTGAAAACCGTATTAAATTCCGTTACACAGTTTAGAAGAACAATGCGGTCATACAGACAAACTATGTAGGTTCTACCTTGATTACTTTCTGCGTTTGCGAGATTAAATAATATTTGCATAAATTATGTAGGTATCTCGAATGTCAGTCTCGCAACATTCGAGATACAAAGATGCATAAGAAACTAGTTCAAAGTTACACCTTTTTTACATATTTAGATGTTCTAATTGTGGTTAAGTTAAGTAACTCTTTGACAAGCAGTTATAAACAAACTGACAAAGCTATCCCGAGATACAACTTATGGTTTCACATCTCGAATAGTAGTTGTTGAACAAGATTCTCACTTTAGTTGTTTCTAGTTGGCAACTCGAGTTCAGAAGCTCGTTATAATAATAATATGTCGAATTTGAAATTGCAAAAACTAGCCAAGAATTAGCCCGGAAGTCATAAAAGTTACTGCTTGGGTAATATTACCTGTACAAGATGAATTAATTTAGGAAAAAACCTTAAATATTAATTTAAGTAAAGACCCTATTACTATAGAAGAGCTTTGAATTTCCGCAACGTTATGCTGAGCGTTACAGACCTCTATATGACGGGAAATATCTGCGATTTCCTCCCGAAAATCCTGCTTGATACCGTGGAAAGCGGAAGGTATGACTAACTGTCAGAATTGAGTATAACGACTAAAGGATGGCACATTTCCGTAGAAGATCGTTTAGGTTTACTCCCAATCAGGGTAACAAATGTGGCATTGTGTTTAGTTTCTGTCCTCGCCATGGTGACTGAAAATTTCTGAAACTTTGAATTGAGTCCACATTACGAGTGTTGAAAAAAAATGACTAGAAAAATGAAGTACAATCTAACAATTAATTAGCAGTTTTTTTTTTTTTTAGTTTTTTTTTTGTTGTAACTATCCCTTTTAGTAGGATTTGTAGTACAACAACTTACTAGTACCCATTTCCGGAGAAAAAAATACTTAACCAATATGTTAGTACTTAAATCTGAATTCGTTAATTAAAACACGACCTTTTATTGTAATGGTCGACTTTGTAGGAAATTCTAATGACTCCGGCGGCAGCTGTTTAATTATTTGGCCTTCTACGAGTAATATTCCATCTAATCATGATCTGTAGCCTTTTCCCAACTATTTTGGGGTCGGCTTCCAGTCTAACCGGATGCAGCTGAATACCAGTATTTTACATGAAGCGTCTGCCTATCTGACCTCCACAACCTAGTTACTGGGTAATACAACACCCTTTGGTAAGACTGGTTGTCAGATTTTCGAGCTTCTGACGACCCGTAACGACTGTCAAAGATCCACGAATGACAGCCGGGACCAACGGCTTTACGTGCTTTCCGAGGCACGGAGGGGTCTTGGTATGTAAAGATAGTCACCCATCCACGGACCAACCGCGGCAAGCGTAGCTTAACCTGATTGATCGACCCGTGCGGCTGTTATTACTTAGCCACAAGCCCCCACATAATAATTTAATATTCTAACTAATACCTTCATTAATAAAAATAAAAAAAATCATCGCTAAAGTTAGGTCTTGACTATTTATAATCATATTAATGTCATTACGTTCTATTTGTGTTTTATTAAATTCGTTAATTCTCGTTGTTCTAGCGGTCGCAGGTCATGGAGCAATGGTATCAGCGATCTACGTATGGTATTCCGAAATACCGCTCACCGAAAGGACGGTTTTCCGATAACACTCTACTCCGACGGTTTGTTGAACGAAAAAATGATTGGCCGATGAAACGTTTCGCCGAAAATATTATTCATCGACGGTTGGTAGTCCGAATGAATTCTGGCACTCGCCGGCCGCTGCCGCGGCACCGCTCGCTTCGCTCGCTCGGCTCGTGCGTAGGAGGTCATAGTTTTAACCTAACCTAACCTACCCATTCCGTTTCCGGTCCCATTCCATTCCGGATAACCCGGCAAGTGCCAGAATTCATTCGGACTACCAACCGTCGATGAATAATATTTTCGGCGAAACGTTTCATCGGCCAATCATTTTTTCGTTCAACAAACCGTCGGAGTAGAGTGTTATCGGAAAACCGTCCTTTCGGTGAGCGGTATTTCGGAATACCATACGTAGATGTTCATCACCACTGCTCTCAAAACGGTGCAGGACAACATCGTGAGGAAACCGGCATGTCCTAGAACCAAAAATTCGAAGACATGTGACATCTACCAACCCGCACTAGGCCCGCGTCACCCGCGTGGTATTACGGCCCACTCCCTCTCATCGAGAGGAGGTCTTTGTCCCAGCAGTGGCAACATTATAGGCTGATTTTGCTAGTGATGGTAAGCGCTGAGCATGTGGTCCTGGGTTCGATTCCCAGGTCGTGCAAAGTGCAGTTATTGGATTTTAGCGTCAGGTATTTCTCGGTAGTGGCCCGGAATTTGGACTTGTGCCCGGTTGATGGCAATAGCTTCGCCCCTATTACATGGAATTTAGATGAAAATAACTGAAGTGTACTGAAGGTACACCTCTGCCAAACCCTTGGGGGATTATATGGCATGAAGTTATGTTATGTAAATTTATTCATTTGTTTAGGTGTAGATATTAATAGTATATGTCTCATAACAGCCGCAAGGGTTGATCTACCAGGTTAAGCTACGCTTGCCATGGTTGGACCGTGGATTGGTGACAATCTTTACATGCCAAGACCCCGCCGTGCCTCGGAAAGCACGCTAAGCTGTTGGTTCCGGCTGTCATTTGTAGATCTTTGGCAGTTGTTACGGGTCGTTAGAAGCCCTAAAGTCTGACAACTAGTCTTACCAAGGGGTGTCGTGTTACCCAGTAGCTGGGTTGTGGAGGTCAGATAGACAGTCACCCCATATAAAATGCTGGTATTCAGCTGCATCCAGTTAACTGGAAGTCGACCCTAACATAGTTGGGAAAGGCTAGGCACGTGATTATGTCTCAGAAATGAACGAAACAGCTAGGTAGAAATACATAGAGACCTTTGTCCGGTAGATGTATGGAACTTTACGAGTATATAATAGAAAGGTCTAGTGTCGTTTGTGTAGGCACACTGACCTTTCCTTTTCAAAATTCTAGACCTTAAACTGTCGGGAACTTTCAGGTCTTCACTATTGTGGAACATACTAATTCGTAAAAACGTTCTTTTTTAACCGACTTCCAAAAAGGAGGAGGTTATATGTTCAGCTGTATGTTTTTTTTTTATGTACGAGTATGTTCACCGGTTACTCCGTCAATTGTGGACGGATTTTGAAAATTATTTTTTTGTTTGGAAGGGTATGCTCCCGAGGCGGTTCCATTGCCACCAAATCAGAATCTGATGAGGGAATCCCATGGAAATCGAGGGAAATCCTCAAATTTTATAGGCATACCTATAGCGATTTGAGTATTTTTTTATAATAACTCAAGCATTTGCACTCGAAAAGCACCATTTGGTGAAGTGGAACTGATGATGAAGACCACAGATGGCCACCGGAACTACTTAATAATAAGTATTTAACCGTTGCGATTCGATTAGGCACTTTAATATGATTGCTAAGCAATTTATGCTCGTCAAAATGCATATGGTGAAGTCACCATCAGTTCTACTGGTTCTTACCAGGAGAACTCCTCAACAATTAACGCCCCTGCATCGCCGAAAAGCAATATTTTGTAAAAGGTGATGAGAATTTGACATTAGGCTATTGTAAATTAGATAAATTACAAACTAACCCACTAAAAAGTGAAAAATAAAAAAACTTTTTACAAAAAAAAAACAACAGACTTCTAAAAAAAAACACTACAAACTGAAAAATAACTTTAATTTCGGAAGTCGGTGGCAAAAAACTAAAATACAGATCCAAAGACACCGACTTCCGAAATTAAAGTTATTTTTCACTTTGTAGTGTTTTTTTTGGAAGTCGGTTGTTTTTTTTTTTGTAAAAAGTTTTTTTTTATAGTAACTTGTGAAAAAAAAGCAAGCTCAAAAAGCACCATTTGGTGAAGTGGAACTGATGATGAAGACCACAGATGGCCACCGGAACTACTTAATAATAAATATTTCACCGTTGCGATTCTATTAGGCACTTTAATATGGTTGCTAAGCAATTTATGCTCGTCAAAATGCATATGGTGAAGTCACCATCAGTTCTACTGGTTCTTACCAGGAGAACTCCTCAACAATTAACGCCCCTGCATCGCGAAAAGCAATATTTTGTAAAAGGTGATGAGAATTTGACATTAGGCTATTGTAAATGAGATAAATTACAAACTTACCCACTAAAAAGTGAAAAAAAAAACTTTTTACAAAAAAAAAAACAACCGACTTCCAAAAAAAACACTACAAAGTCGGTGGCAAAAAACTAAAATACAGAGCCAGACACCGACTTCCGTATTTTTCACTTTGTAGTGTTTTTTTTGGAAGTCGGTTGTTTTTTTTTAGTAAAAAGTTTTTTTTTGAATAACAGTTCCATCAGATTAGAAGTAAAATATAGGAGTTTCGGCTCAAGGTAGGGGTACTACTTTAGTTATCAGTTACGATTAGGCTCATTGCCTTTATAATTGGCACACAGATAATTTATAATCTGGATTAACACATGGGATACTTTATATCCAGGTAGTACTTTCCCGTGGGATAATTTCCGACCCCCACGCGGGCGAAGCCGCGGGTAAAAGCTAGTACAGGTAATGTCTACTCCGAAGCGTTAATCCGAAGTATCGGCCGAATGTTCGGCCGTTTTATAACTTCCATAGTTTCCTTTTTTGACTATGAATCCTTACCCGACTTAAAGTCACATTTTTGACTTTGGCTTATCTCTTTGACTGTCGTTTATTTTTTTTCTTTAGCCGTAGTCAGCCATAGTTAGCCGTAGTCAAGCAACGGCCGAACATTCGGCCGATACTTCGGATTTATGTTCGGAGTAGCCCCTGTATAAAATCTGCTTTTGATTCTTCTGGGTAGTTGAGGAAAAAAATACTGGTTTTCAGCTGAATCCGGTTAGACTGGATGCCGAACCCAATTTAGTTGGGAAGAGACTAGGCAGATGAGGAGTTGAAGAAAGAAGAATAGCGTTCACATTTTGTCATCATGTAGTTATCTAATCTGGTTCTTATGACCAGGGGGCCTACCATAAACTCTTATAATAATAATATAATAAATAAATATAAATAGCTTTTATTGATTCCTTACAATTATTTCAATACACATACATTATTAATTCCATAACAAATACATTTAAATTTACTTATTTTATAATAATAAACTCTTACAGCAGGTCAATTTTAAGCTGTCTGGCTAGTTTGTGCCATGAGCGCGCCAAGTAGCAGGCGAGCCAGCGATCACGTGATCTGGACCGGTGAGTGACTATATCACAGAATTTAGCAGGCTGATTTGCAACTCAGAACCAACACAAAACAAAACAAAACCTATCAGTTAACATGCTGAGTTGAACTGCCCTGCACTTGGCAAATATTTTAACAGCTCAAGGACACTGAACGAGACATAATAGAAAGTTGTAAGGCTGCCGCAGACAAACGCGACGCGACACTAAAGTCATGTCACATTTGACAACAAGCTAAATTTTCATGACCACATGGCATCGGTAGCAAAAGATTAATTTAGGTGACTAGGTTTTAGATTCATTCTGCGCAATGCTAAAGATTTTAGCAACATCAGCGCTATTGAAGCACACAGAAAGAAACGATAGGACTTATACCTAGTGCTATTTAGTATACCCTTGCCTAGCGTTTCTTTATATGCTCTTCATTTCGCCTTCTAATTTTACTATCTGTGTCCTGCGAACTCTTTTCTATCTGTGAACTTTTCTTGGACAATATAATACTTCTATAACGTAAGTTGTTGTTTTTGCTTTATTTATTGCAACTCATTACCGCTTCACTATTCAATCTATTTTTAATGTATTTGTTCGTAGCAAACTGGAGTCCAGTGCATGCGTTACACTTTACTCTTAGAAAAGGTACAGTAAAAGGCTTATCTTAGGTACGTATACAAACGTTTGAATGGATTATACGTTTATGTACCCTTCGAACTTTCTTTTAGGCTGTTTAGGTTACAATTCTCTCGAGGTAAGAAGAAAAAATAACCAAATTATTACCTAATACGTGTAAGATCCTTCACAGAAAAACAGATGCTCCTGAATTGCATGACGAGCTGCCCTATCTTTTTGCTCCGATTAACTATAACCGTAGCAGGACGCACAGATTGTTCGCCGTGCCTTGGAGTCGAACCGTCGCTCGAGCCCAGTCTCCTGCCCCCCCACACTCTCTGCGCTCAACGCTCTCAAGGACGCTAATAAAAATGGAAGAAGATCCTGTCAACATGTCTGGAGTATTGTGAGATGAGCGTATGACTGTCGAGTAGCTGTATACTTTTGTTTTTGTGCTTATATAATGTGTTGTAAGCCCATAAGTCTGACAGCCAGTCTCACCAAGGGATATCGTGTTACCCAGTAACTGGGTTGTGGAGGTCAGATAGGCAGTCACTCCATGTAAAATACTGGTATTCAGCTGCATCCGGTTAGACTGGAAGCCGACCCCAACATAGTTGGGAAAAGGCTAGGCAGATGATGGTGACTTATATAATGTGTTGTGTCTTTAACTAATGTAATTGACCTTTGGACGTTTTATGTTAAAGTAAAATAAATAAGTAGGTAAATGTAAAGTTATGGAAAGTGTCGCGCTGCCTGTCGTACCCGCGATATTGCGCCCGTCTGCACGAGCCTTTATTGTTCTGTCGCCTATGGGCGTTTAGCAGTCCGGAACGAGTTAAAAGTTTATTGTTGGCCCCCAGAACAGATCGTGGCAAACATTACAGAAGGAATAGCCTCACTAAAACAAACGACCATCCATATTTATATTCTTCGAGATTATCAAAACGCGATCTATTGGTTTTGCCCAATAGGCCTCATACATTTATGGATTATCAGATTAAGCATTAATTACCGCCACTTTGAGAAAATAATGTTTGTTCACGAGCCCGTTATTAATATTGTACAACAACGAGTTTAAATGAACCGTAAAATTTTATTGCCCTTGTACCTTTCCGAAATAACCACAGTTTGAACTTTAGCCAGTCTGTCCCTTAAATTGGAAATATATGGCCAATAGATAAAACTTAACCAATGCAAAAAAAACGTCTACAATAAAACGTCTACAATAAAACGTCTACAAAAAAACATCTAAAAAAAAAACCTCTACACAAAAAACCTCTACATAAAAAAACGTCTACAAAAAAAAATGACCGAGCCTTACATTAGTCGCATATGATGCGTAACATCTGACATCTCACCTTGGTAATAAGCACCTGAGCAGCGATAGAAATTAACCACAAAATTTAAAAAAGCTAAATGCTGGAATGCTATATATTCTAATAATGAATCATTACTAGTGGTCGTCTACTGGTCGAAATTCCAATCTATACAGTACTTACTAATTCCATGAGTACACTGATTCCATGCCATTATAAGGTACAGACGCCAGCCAGCACATCAAGCTACTATAATCTGTAAAATTTATATAAAGGATTTTCAACTTTATCGTTAAAGCATGAGGTTCAAGGTTGATTGGGAAAATTTTACAGTTTCGGGTAGCTTGACCCGCTGGCGTCAGTACTTACTTATTCCACACTCAAACTGTCACTTTGTTAAACACTTCAGTCCCTTTTCACGAAATCACTTCCACAGATAGCTAGATGAAAGATGTTACCCATCAAAAAAAGTATTAGCATAAAGGGTCTATAGTCTAGAAGACGGTTAGAAATAAAACTCCAGCTAAATGGTTGTTTTTAGACATGTGAATAAAATCACGGCAGTAGTATATTTATCGAAGTTAAATGGAAAACTATCACAGCTAAGTAGGCTTTACAAGTTAACGAGTAATAGACGACCAACTTACATTTGCAGTTGGAATGTATGGGAGAACATGTTTTTCAACTACAGTTCGTTCTTGGGATAATTTCGTCCCAACTACGGAACTTGGCCCGTTTTTGAAGTTGTTAGCTATCTGAACATTGAACAGTGTTTCTTTAGGGGATTGGACTGGGGGACTTGGCTCTAACAAAAAATTTCACTTTAAAGCTTAATATTAAGTACCCAAACGGATCCCTGAATCGAAAAACAGTTTTCACAGACCCGCAACATTAATATTGAACGGCTTATCCAATGGTACCCCACACTACGGGATAGACGAGAAAAAAAAACCCACTTTACGTGCAAGTGAGGTACCTTTTCAACAATTTTTATTTTCAAGGCTTTTTTTACCACTTTGTAATGACCATGTCAAATTACCGCTTAACAGCTTTCTAGTACCACTAAGGAGACAGTACTAGCAAGCTGTAAACCTGTAAACGTTATTGAGCTAAGCCGCGGACAGATAGACAGACGGACATGGCGAAACTATAAGGGTTGACTATGGAACCCTAAATATAAATGTGTAAGAAGACAAGGGTCGAAACCAATCGGGAATTTTAATGTGAAAAGTATGTACTTCGAGACACCCGGATAAATATAATGAATAGCAGAGTAGCCTTTGAAGGTACCTGCCTACCTAACATAAATAATTACCGTATTAATACTAAGTGGTCTTGAATGAGTACGTCGGAAGTCTGCACTAATTTTGGTGTCAGATTTTAATGCATTTAACACGACTTGTCAATTTTCTTGTCGTTATTTTTAATACTAGTGAAAAACTTATTAGTCTGGTATTCAGCTTGTGAACAAATATTAACTTAAGAAGTTAGTATCACAATTTGTGGTTTAAATAACATGCGTGGCACCAAGGACCTTAAATCTATACAAATAAATAAAATTAAAGTGTCTGTTTAATATGTAATAGCTTTTTAATAAATGCTTAAGAAAGTGTATACGGTACTTATAACTTTTTTTTATTTTTGTCTTGCTGTTTTTTTTCGGCTAATCTCCGAGACGGCTGGACTGATTTTGATGGGATTATCACTGGCAGATAGCTGAGATGTTGTAAGGAGTAACTTGGGCTACTTTTAAAAGCCACACGGGCAAAGCCGCGGGCAGCACCTTATAGTAAATCTGTATAGTATATGTAGATACTTAGTGTGTGTCTAATGTTAATCACATCACACTAATATTATAAAGGCGAAAGTTTGTGAGTGTGTGAGAGTGTGTGTGTGTGTGTGTGTGTATGTTTGTTACTTCTTCACGCTCAAACGGCTGGACCAATTTTGATAAAATTTTGTATGGAGGTAGCTGACGCCCTGGATTAAGACATATGCTACTTTTTATCTCGATATTCCCACGGGATCAAGACTTACGCGGGTGAAACCACGGGGCGCAGCTAGTGTATAATATTTAAGGTATTGTACGTTTATAACGTTATCTATGTGTGTATTTATTGAAAAAATTATGCGGATTCTGGAGTCGCTCTATCTAAAATACTGGTGTTCAGCTGCATCCGGTTAGACTGGAAGCCGACCCCAACATAGTTGGGAAAAGGCTAGGCGGATTGATTGATGTGGATTCTGGACAGTAAAGATTTCATTTCATACTAATTCTATGCATGGCACTTAATACGATAGCTCTACTGTGGTCGTGACGTAAATTGGCAGAAGCCATAAGTTATGATTTACTTGCTTTGAAGCACATTGTTCTGATTATGTTGTGGTTACAATTTGAACTTAAACGAACCGAAGTAAGGCCATAGTCACGAGGCATCAAGTCACACTCTAGATGTCGGTCATGTGGGTATCCTCAAGGATAGGAGGAAAAGTGACAAAAACTGTTTTCAAAATGACTCACCATGGAATTCAAATATGGTTGAATTTTTTACCAGTATGCAAAGTAATCTTTGAACTTATGAGGTTTGAGCCGGTGTTTTGTGACATTTTCGTTGGACCCTTTTGTGTGGATATTTTAAATAACCGACCCACGGCAAAGGAGTGTTCTGTAATTTTGTACTCTTAGGGCCTGTGCACACCACGTTTTTTAAACGAGCCGTTGACACGCGTTTGTAGATACAGACGCGATACTCACGCGAGTCAGACGCAGTCTGTAGACGTCTGTAGGATAAAAGCGCGCCGTCGACGCACGTTTCCAAAACGCGCGTCAACGGCGCGTTTTAAAAACGTGGTGTGCACAGGCACTCAGCATTAGCATTGTTCGTACTTTGTGCAGATTTACATCAAAATGGAGCTCTATAAGAAAAAAACTTTAGACAAACTTCCTCATAGAACTGTAGTATTGTTTGTACAATAGGACTATAATTAACTAAGAAAACGGTATACTTTATTAACTTGCACTCTTATATTATCTTTTCACACGAGAGTTGGACGCATCTTCTGTATTGGCGTTTCCATACAAATCGAGGCTTCTACATAAGCGTTTGCATCCAGATAATAATAATCATCCGGCACTGATCCAGCCTGTCCCATCTTCCAGTCCTCCCCCCAGCGACGCCCTAAGCCGAGGTGCGTACCTACAGGGGGTGCCCTTAGCATGCAGTCGCTTAGTAATATAAGAAATTCGCCCCTGGCTTGAGGCTTTAGGCAGCCACAGGATAGTCCGGTTAAGGCGCTGACAAGAGGCAAAAGATAAAAGTAAGCTTGTTTTAAACCTAAAAAATTGCCATATCTATACATATAGTTTGTGGTAGCGGAAAAAATATATTTTATTATTGAACATATTTCTCAGAGCTTGGTTGTTAAAAAACACGGTTAGAAAAAAAATATCTAGATACAAATTAACTGTAATCCTAACCCTTTACTTTGAGTTTCAATCCAAAATATCTCTATTAAATATCAACGTACGGTTGGTATTTAATTAATAACAAGAACGTCTTATTTGTATGCAGAACTTGCAGAAGTTGTTTTTATTTTCGATTACTCAACTCATTTTTGAGTTAATAGATAATTGCTTCATGTTTTGCAATAAATTACAAGCGTTGTGTCATCGCGCTTCTCTTTTTTTTATAAGCAGTCTGATAGTGACCGCGGTTTAGCTGTTTGTCAGCGTTTTATGTAGTTATGACCTCTCAAGGTCAACTACGAGATGCCAAATATAAGAAAAAAAAAGCGTTGGCATTAGCACTATCGCTTTATGGCTGTAGCTATAAGGTATATTGTGTTTCGTAACGTTTTGAACGTTTATCTGCGATGATCTCGTGGTAGGAAATATGCATTCTAAATAAATCAACCTAATGTTCATCTGATAACAATGCCACTTGTAGAATGGAACTGCATTGTGAGCAAAAGGCATAAGAGTGAGATCATGATTTATCCTACGACTACTTAACTCACCAGTGCCTTTATTTGTCATAATCTAGATAAAATTAAGTAAAACAACGTACATATACATAGTGAAGCTGCAATTTTTGTTTCTATAAGGTCTTAATGTGTTTCGTGAAGTAGTTAGTGCGGTGGGGTGGGACTTACCTGTCTTATTGTCAGGGTTCCATCCCTAAAAAGAAAAAAACGGACCCATAAAGGATCACTACGTTGTTCGCCCGTCTGTCTGTCTGTCAGTCTGTTTCTAATTTTACAAAAAAAATATTTTTCCCGCAAAATTAATAATATATTATATTAAAGGTGATCTCATTTTAATTTTAAAAGGTATTTTTTTTAATAATAAAAGAAGACTAAATAGTAGATTTTACAATGAAACGGTATTTTTAGGGTTCCGTACCTCAAAAGGAAAAAACGGAACCCTTATACGTTGTCCGTCTGTCTGTCAGTCTGTCAAGACCCTTTTTCTCAGGAACGTGTGGAGGTATCAAGTTGAAATTTATATCAAATACGTAAGTCTACGGCCCCTTGGTGCTCTTAAAGTCAACGCAATTAAAATTACGGTCGTTTATGCGACATATTTTGATACTCGCCAATTAATCAAAACCTACTGCCCGTTGACCATTAGATTTGGCAAGAGAAAAAAGTCCGAAAATCGTTAATTTGTAGTTTAATCACATTTTTTTTATGATATATAATTACATTCCGAATTATGCCTTAGTCGCTTACCGCGCCCACATCACTAATTTGCGTTCCAATTTAAATATCACGAATAAAACAGCTGAGAGCTGACAACAATTATGGCATGGTTATCGCAAAATGGCGCATTTCATGACGTCATCTATGACGATTCACGGGACATCGTTATCGCGCTCACGCTGATTTGGAACGGGTGTAAGCACGCTCAAATCAATTACAGCGGAATACGGAATGCGCCCTATGTCTAAATGAATTAAAGGAAAATAAACTTCGTACCTCATACACGCTTGACTAATGAGCGCCTGCTTGTCGTTGTATGATTATTTGTCGAAACTTTGGAGTGTTGTTATTGTTACTGTAGAGGTAGGTACGCATTCTATAGTCGCATATACATAATCAAACAGTTACTCGCATTCATATTCCAGAGATGCACTCGCCCCTTGTCACCAATACATAATGTATATATGTATATTAGAGAATAGCTGGTTATTAATTTGATATACCTTGAGTCAATTGTAATCACAGTTTCTTGTGATATATGGACCGGCTTCCTTTGGGTCGTACGCTGTCAGTTGATTGTTGCCTCGTTAAGATACGAGTGTGATCTTGCTGCACTTAGTAACTGTTGGTCAGTGGACCCACTTTTTGGGGAAAGACACAGTGAAAACACGTACAAAACTGGTATATGATAAGAAGTGCAGCGCGTGGAGGTGGTCGTGCGGGATGCGCGTAAGCACGAGCGTCGCGCGCGGCCCGCGGTTATCAACTAAACACATTAAAAATGCCGGCTGGTGGTACACAAGCGAACTCTTTTCTCATCGTGTATCTTACCAGCTCGCTGCATTGTAGATTCGACAAGTTGTGGCCATCTCGACAATGTTTCCTATTCGATTTTATTTAAATATAATCGATTTGCAGGCGTGTTTAACATTATCTCAAGGTTAGGTCGTTTTCGATCGATGTTTGATTGTGGTGATATTGTACCTACGACGAACGTTCACTGTGACTAATCGTTTTACGTTTGCTACGCTAGCGCACGCGCAGGTAGCAGGTACCTGTTTTGTAATTTCACGTTTATTTTCGTTTTTATTGCAGGTACCTAACTAATTCTACATCTGCGCAACCAGACGGTCATGTTTAAAATAATGAATTATATATTTTTGAACTTGGTGTGTCGCTGCATTCGCTGCTAATCGAGCCCTCTCAGTCTGAACTACTCTGAAGTGGTTTTGATAAACTTAATATTTTCATTATCAATATTGCCGTTAATCAGTACCCGACTACAGCTAAGCCAAAGGAGGGTTATGATTTTAATTGGTTACTCACTACAACAATGGGACTCTTTCAATTTAATAATGAGGTAGATTATGTGGCCTATGGGTCCAAAAATGAAAATAACATTATACCTGTATTCCTGTAGTTAGAGGTGTGTAGAACACTAATATTTCGCCATTATCATACGAGGACAATGACTTACCTTACCTCCTACTGAGAAATTCCTAATGGAAAAACCCAATAACACTATCCTGGACCTAGGGATGCAACCATGCAGTAGACCGACATCATTATCTGTCTAGTCTTTTCCCAACTATGTTGGGGTTGGCTTCCAGTCTAACCGGATGCAGCTGAATACCAGTATTTTACATGGAGCGACTGCCTATCTGACGTCCACAACCCAGATACTGGTTAACACGATACCCCTTGGTAAGAATGGTTGTCAGACTTTCGGGCTTCTGACGTCCCGTAACAACTGTCAAAGATCTACAAATGACAGCCGGGACCAACAGCTAACGTGCTTTCCAAGGCACGGAGGGTTCTTGGTAGAATTATTAGTTATATAAGTCTTCTATTTAAAGATGGTCACCCATCCACGAATCAACCGTGGCACGTGTAGCTTAACCTGATCCATCAACTCGTGTGGCTGTTATTACTTAGCCACAAGTCACCACTAGACCGACATATCGACAGTAAAAAACTTCGTGATAGAAATTTGTCTACACTGGGAGTCTACTCCGAAGATAAATCCGAAGTATCGGCCGAATAAAACGACAGTCAAAGAGATAAGCCAAAGTCAAAAATGTGACTTGAAGTCGGGTAAGGACTTAAAGTCAAAAAAGGAAACTTTGGAAGTTATAAAACGGCCGAACATTCGCCCGATACTTCGGATTATCGCTTCGGAGTAGAACCCCTGATTAGAGAAGTGAGATCGAGGAATCCTGAATCAAAAAACCGGCCAAGTGCGTGTCGGACCACACAGGTAGTTGAAAAATAAGTTCTCTCATACATTGATATACGCCACGGTCAATTTTCGAACTGCAAATATATATAAGATATTTTTTATCTAGTAGGCGTAATATTAAAACGCAAATGTGTTGCTTCTGAATTTAAAGGTTTTATTTAACATCTAAGTTTTACTAAATTAAATTATAAACTAAAATTATGTACCTACTAGGTATTTATAAACTAATCACATACCTGAAATTAAAGAAACGACATTTAAAGTATATTATTACACCTATTCGTTTCTCAAAATGTATCTAATAAAATATTTAACAACTACAATAAAAATTAATATTGTAATTTTTTATGTCATCTTGACATGCTCTATCTTTTTCTAGTTGACATCCATAGTAACTGTCTTATAGAACCTATTGAGCAAAAAGTATTAATATCTACGCGGTACCCGAATAAAAATATTAAGAAATACATTTTCTTTTACATAATTATATTTGCAAAAAAGTATTTCTTTATGTGATTAAACTACAAATTAACGATTTTCGGACTTTTTCCTTTACTTGTGCTGTGAGACCTTGTGGGGACAGACGCGGCGTAGATAATTATAGACCGATCTCAGTCTTGCCTGCCATCTCTAAAATATTAGAAAAGCTACTTAATAAACGTTTGGTTGACTATCTTGAGTCATACAAATTATTAAGTGACAACCAGTATGGGTTTAGAGGTGGCAGGTCAACTGAAAATGCTGTTGCTGCCTTGGTAGATCATGTAGTATCTAAACTAGATAGAAAAATGAAATGCTTGGCTATTTTCCTCGATCTTTCCAAGGCATTTGACACTGTGTCTGTTCCCCACCTCTTATCTAAGCTGGAAGCTACGGGCATTCGCGGGCATACCTTAAAAAATGTCCAGGATTACCTGTGTGATAGAAGCCAATGCGTCAAAATAAATAACGTTACTAGTGACACTAAATCATTGAGTTACGGCGTTCCTCAGGGCTCAATTTTGGGTCCCATCCTCTTTCTTATTTATATTAATAATTTATGCAAAATGTCTCTAACGAACTGTTCAATTTATACTTACGCAGATGATACGGCCTTGCTTCTTCACGGTAGCGACTGGCCTGAAACAGTAAAATACGCGGAACTTGCTCTAAATTCAGTGATGAAATGGCTTTCTAATAACATCCTAACCTTAAATCTTAAGAAAACAATTTACTTACCTTTCTCCTTACTATCCAATAACCTCCCTTCACCGGATACAATGGCGCTTAGAGCTCATACCCGCTCACTCGGTCTATCCTCTTGACAATGCGGCTGTCCACAACTCACAAGGTGTAAGTCAGTCAAGTATCTCGGAGTCTATGTAGATAGTTCTTTGAGCTGGAAACCTCACCTTAGCAATCTCATATCGCGAGTCCGCAAGTGTATATTTATTTAAAAAAAACTAAGGCACTCCGCGGACTCCCGTACCATTAAAACTGTTTATTATGCCCTGTGTCAAAGTATAATAAACTACTGCATCACAGTGTGGGGTGGGGCCCCCAAGACTACCCTACTGCCTCTGGAACGAGCACAGAGAGCTGTCCTCAAGGTTATGAGCTTGAAGCCGTTTAGATATCCCACCTCGGCTCTCTACACCGAATGTCAGGTCCTCACTGTGAGACAGCTCTTTGTTCTTGGCATCATTCTGCGCAAACATCCCTCTGTGATATACAAGCCGAATGCTGCTAAAAAGCGTAGAGGCTTCGAGGTATGCTCAACTCGCGGATGTAGAACAGCCCTTGCTCAGCGTCATTATGATATTCTCTCCAACCATTTATATAATAAAATAAACAAAATATGCACCATAGCTCCCATGTGCCATAATGGATGTAAGACCAAGGTCACAAAGTGGCTACTGACGATGAGTTACGATAAGACTGAAGATTTACTACATGTATCAATCGCTTAACCTTTAAGTAGTTAATAAATTCATATATTTATAATTACATTTACACAGACTTATATACACACAAGTTTTCACCATATTTTATCTCTCTCTCAATACATACACAAACACATTCCCCCACATAGGTACTTTAACACACACATCATAACATGCATTTTCTAGTAGTAAGTAGTTTTCATTATAATAATATACTGTGCTCGTCATACAACTACTGTTATATGTTCAAATTATAGGCGAGGACGCTGGCACCCTAAACACAAGTTAAATGTTACTCTGGGTGCCAGAGTTCATCGGAAACACTCTTTATTTTAGTTGTTACGCTGCATAGTGTTTAGCTAATATACAATGGAAGATTTTTTTTTTTCTTGCCAAATTTCATGATTTTAGGTCAAGGTTTTAGAGCACTAAGGGATCGTAGACCTACGTATTTGATATTAATTTCAACTTGATACCTCCACGCATTCCTGAGAAAAAGGGTCTTGACAGACGGACAACGAAGTGATCCTATATGGGTTCCATTTTTTCCTTTTGGGGTACGGAACCCTAAAAAAAAGGATTGACTCATAGTACAAGTGAACTAAATAAGTATTTGATTTATAAAATAGATAAGGGAGCGTAATAATACAAGGATTTGCAATATAATAGAATATTTTCCCTATTATGATCCCGATATA
The DNA here is from genome assembly GCA_963921375.1 of Tiliacea citrago. Lineage (NCBI taxonomy): Eukaryota > Metazoa > Arthropoda > Insecta > Lepidoptera > Noctuidae > Tiliacea > Tiliacea citrago. The sequence continues at coordinate 15,542,528 of OY992786.1, read as the reverse complement.
GATTTTGAAGGATATTTTGAGAGGACGAACGACATTTAGGTACCTACTACTTCGGAATGCCAATCGGATTTGTCTGATTGGCATTCCGGAGTAGTAGGTACCTAGGATACTTAGGGCTTACTAATTAACATGCCACTGGAATATAAGGATAACCTAGCTTGTACTCAATCAAACGATGGGCGAAGAAGCAAGTCTGCAAGTCATTATAATTACCAATAGGATTGATAATTATTAATAAAATGATGCTGCGCATCTTGGTTGCTGATTCTTGAGTTGTTTTTCGGAATGCCCTCGGGAATTGTATCACCATTGTTTCATTGTATGGGATCATTGGAGATTGATGAATATAATATTTTATTAACATTTAATTGGCGAAATTCAATTTATAACCAGACGCCACGAATACAGGATCTCCTTGCCTTCTGACCATCGAGTCCTAGTTTGCTTTTGACCTCAAATCAATGGTAAGCAATTTGAAAATGACACATTCTTCCTAATCAAAACCTGATATGGGTTTTTTTGACCCTGTTTTGTAATGCCTTTAGACATCAAAGGTTAGTTAACGATTCATGACATTTAGGTTCATCTTTGTCCTAAAAGCTTCGAGATCGAAAATAATGATAGTCACAGTGTCCCAGAAATCCAGCATGTAGAGCCAGACGTTCGTTAGGCATGGGCTAATTGTTTCTAGTAATTGGACCGTTAAGCCACCACTCAATCAACCGTGCTTCAGTCAACATCATCTAAAATACATAAACTTCACTAAAATACTAAAGTAGGTATCAGTTTCATCGTACCTATTAGAGTCAATGGCTGACCCCATAGACGTTACCCCATAATGAACGACCCATCGGGAATATTGCCTACTCAACGATACTTAGACAGTAATGTATACGGCTGCCCATTTTCTTGATTTAATCCCGCAGTCACTTTTCACGGAACCATATTTTATGCTGTGGGTAATAATGAGAGGAAGCGGCGCAGATGTATTTAAACATGATTGCCGTTTATGTTAAGGATCGTAATTAGAGATACCAAAATACGTAAAACGTAAGGACTAATTAATGACGAAACAGATTAAGATGTGTGCTTGCAAACATTTTATCTTTGCACGAAGAATTTTAAAGAACGTTCGTACAATTTGTATGAAAACTTTTATTGCCGTGACTGAGAATCACGATAAAGTTATTCTGTGCAGTTCTTCGCAAACATTGTATTGTACAGTACTGCGTCTTTTAAAATTATTAGCTGTTAGTCAACAACAAACAAGAGTAAAGTTTTGTCATAACTACGGCAAGCTTAGCATGACGCGTTCTATTTCTACTGTAGAATAGAAATCGCTTGTCTACACTTCTCGGTAGAAAACTGTCAACTATGTACAGGGTAACTTCATTGTTGTCTACTCTTCCGTCGAAAAACGGTTACGGTTCTCGTGCTAAGCCTGCAGATCATAACAGAACATGCAGTTCCTTAATAACATTTAAGGAACAGGTCACCGATCCACGAACCAATCCCGCCAAGCGTAGCTTAACCTGATGGATCGCCACCCACGCGGCTGTTATTACTTAGCCACTAATCTATAAAAGTAGATATAGGTACAAATTAATTAAACAAGACTATCCGACAGTGAAGGCTTAGTTCGAAGTTTTAAATCGATCGCAATTTGAGCTGGCTTTCGGTTCAAACAAGTTTCACACAATCTAAAGAGTGTTTAGGATCCAAAAGTTTTTCCATATTAATAAGTATGTTTTGATTCCACTTTTAACTACATGGTGTATATCTGTATGGACTGGGTCTACCCTTTATGGCAGAACTTTTTATGTCATAATATTATTTTGCATAACAGCTGATAGCATAAACATCATTTCGCAGAAAATCGTTTGGCAGAAACTCACTTATCATACATTCAAAACTCATAAGTTTGTAAGTCAGAATCATCTTTAGGCATAAATTGTATATCCATTATAATTAAAAAGTAGAACCATCATATCGCAGAAAGTTCACAGTCAGAATCGTCTTTTGGTATACATTTCATATCGACAGTCATTAAAACGCAGAACTAGCATTTCTCAGAAAGTTTACAGTTAAAATCATCTTTTGGCATACATTTCATACCCATCTAATTTAAAAACTTATCTATCACATTACAGAAAAAGAAAATCTATATAATCTAGTAGTTTCTGGCACTCGCCGGCCTCTACCGCGGCATCGCTCGCTCGGCTCGTGCATAGGAGGTCACAGTTCTAACCTAACCATTTATTTTTTAAATAATTAACCTCGTCTAACTAGTTCGGTTCTTGATAGCCTGCTAAAAATAATCTCTTTTTTTCCATATTTTTTTTCTATATAATCTAGTCGTTTCTGGCTCTCGCCAGCCGTGGCCGCGGCTCACCACCGCAGCTTCAGCTTGCTGGCCGGCTCAGCCGGCCAGCCTCAGCCGCGGCGGCGGGCGTTAACACCACCAGCTCCTCGGCTCGCGGGCCGTTTCGCCACTCCGCGCCTACGCGGGCTTAAATTACACTCTAGGGGCCTACCCCTAGAGTGTAATTTAAGCCAAAGTAAGTAAAAGAATCGCTGCAAAAACCGACTCCACGTAGTCTTGTCTGCCCTAGCAGACAAGACTACTTGGAGTCGGTTTTGCAGCGATTCTTTTCTGTCACTAACTTTTGTAGCACAACTTAATGACTTTTTAAGAATATTATTTAATTTTAATTGAAAGTTTAAAATGCTATCAGGCATATTGCCATTAATAAAATTATTTCAAATAAAATTCTGCCATCTTCATGCCAAGTGAGATTGTATCAAATAATTGTCGCTTTAAATAAAAGTTATGCTAAATTAAATTATGCGTTTTAACTTTGCCAAAGGTATGCCAAATAAAATTCTGCCATCTTAAAGGTATGCCATTGTAAATTCGGACATCTAAACATTCGGCCAAACAATAATTATGTTAAATAATTTTTATGCCTTAATAATATTCGTTTGAAGAAAATTATGCCAAGTGTGTTATGCCAAATAAATTTCGGAACATCAAGATTCTGCCAGATACCCCCGAACCCGTATGGACTGTATGGTTCAAAGACTGAAAACGCTTGCTGAGCGAAACAAAAATACACAACGTGAATGTGATGTCGTCTTTTAAAATAACCCACTACGAAAAAGTGGCACTTATTAAAATTCACTAAGCAGACAGAGTGTGTTCACGATATATACCAACGCGTTGTGGTATTTACGAAAAACTACGACGACGCGTTCCGGGGTCTACTCCGAAGTATCGCTCGAATATTCGGCCGTTTCTTGAGTTCCAAATTATCTTTTTTGACGTTAACTCCTTACCCGACTTCAAGTCACATTTTTGACTTATATCTTTGACTGTCGTGTTTTTTTTTCTTTCTCCATAGTCAGCCAGATTCAGCCATAGTCAGGAAAGGGCCGAACATTCGGCCAATACTTCGGATTTATCTCCGGAGAAGACCCCCTGGTCGTTTCTCGTATATGACTTTGAGCCTAACATATCTACACAATATCGTAGGACAGATATGAGTGCCTACCTAACCTATTTGAATTTCATCGATGACTGAGTAGAGTGCATGCCACGAAGCCTCTTTGCAGACATAAATTGTGTTTTGCGATGGCTGCCCAGTTAAAGGGACCTATAACGGGGATACGGCTGAACGCGTAACCGACAAAAATAATATTTAATAATATATAACAGTGGCGAAAAAAAGTTGGCGAATTTAGGAAATGGAACCTGGGTAACGTTTATGATTATTTATTGACATAACTTTACTTATTATTACACCTGAACTTGCGGAAAGGGTAGGCAGAGGTGCAGGTATTGTGCAGTACACCCTTTTTTTTTTTTGGGTGGGAAATTATCAAGTAACTTCTCCCGCTACGGGCGGAGCGGGAGGGCGCGTCAGACTTTTACTCACTAAAACCCACCCGTGTTCCTTCAAATGGCTGTGTGCCAGGGCCACGAAATCTCTTTCGGACAGGCTCGTAACCACCCTCACAGATCATTCTAGAGTGGAGCGGATAAAGCTCTGCCACTCTACTCTGCCGCCGGTAGAGTGATTATGGATGAAACCTTGGGCCCAGAGACAACTTACTAGACTGCATGACCAACGAGAACCCTCACTGATCTGTCCAACAATGAACTACTTATGCGTTATAAAAGCAGGCTTTTACCCTTATTTACTTTCAGATATTTATTACGCTTTGGGCATGTTTATAACCTTCAGAACGTTTTTTGAATATTAAAAAAGCGGCCAAGAGTGAGTCGTACTCACACCGTCCCACTGTACAAAATAAAACGCCGAAAGAAACACGTATCTTGTATGGGGTTTTTAATTCTTAACTTTTTTTTTGCTATACTACGCGGTTTCACTCCCGAGCAAAGCCCTCCCCCATTCCTTCCGTCTTACGCGAACCTGCGCGTCCTCCTTCCAGTTTTGACGGAACCTATCCAGCTCGTCCCGTCATCTTCTACGTGGTCTGCCACGACCCCGTCTCACTGTCTCAGGGCACAAATTCTGTGCTATTTGGGCCCACAGTTTGTCCGGCATGCGGCAGACATATCCTGCCCAGTGCCATTTAAGTTGGGCAGCCTTTTGAGCCACGTCAACAATCTTTGTTTTGGAGCGCAGGGGGTCTACTCCGAACATAAATCTGAAGTATCGGCCGAATGTTTGGTCGCTTCTTTACTACGGCTAACTATCGCTGACTACGGCGAAAAATATAAATAAAAAGGCAGTCGAAGAGATAAGCCAAAGTCAAAACTGTGACTTGAAGTCGGGTAAGGACTAAAAATCAAAAAAGGAAACTATGGAAGTTATAAAAGAGCCGAACATTCGGCCGATACTTCGGTTAAGCGCTTCAGAGTAGACCCGCTGTATTCTGTTTCGAACACGATCCATTATTTTACTCCTAATATACTGCGCTCCATTGTTCGTTGGCAGACCTTGAGTTTGGACTTCTGAATGTTAGTCAAAGACCAAGTTTGTGCACCATAGGTTAAGACGTGAAAAATACATTGTCCATGAGCCTGCGTTTCAGTGCCATGTAACTCACCCTTGAATAGTTACTTCATGGACCAGTAGCTCTTCCAGGCGTTTTCCGGACGTCTTGCGATTTCTGTATCTTACCTCGCCTGGAAAGAGACTATACTTGGCCCTAGTAAGGGTATTCCTGGACATGTTGTCGTGTCTCCCTGTCGACTTTTGTGCTTCCAGGTGTTTCGTTGCACATAACTTTGGTCTTTGACATATTCATCTTCAGTCCCACCTCAAGGTTAGCATTACTAAGTTCTTGCAGCATCCGTTCAAGTTCAGTGGCTGAGAATGACAAGAGAACAATGTCGTCGGCGAAATGTAGATTTGCCTTGACTGTATTTTAATTATTTGTTGTTATAGCGACCATAGTAGTACACATTCCATGAAAATTTCATGTGTCTATTACGGTTCAAAAGATACAGCCCTGTGACAGGCGGATGGAAGGACGGACAGCGGAGCCTTAGAAAGGGTCCCGTTGGCACTCTTTGGGTACGAAATCCTTAAAAGTGTGTTAAGAGGATAATAGATGATGAAGGTATTTTTAATTTAGCCAGCTCATTCACTCGTGTCACCTGTTTAATTTAACTAATCCCGAGAAAAACCCAAACGGATTTTCAACCAAATTATTCCTGCGGCAACGAGGACCGGTAACCTGTGTCATTATAATGAGTTATTTAATTTGTGATTCATTTATTTGTGACGAATGAGTAAACAATTAATTGTTCACGTAATAACAGGATATTTTGTTGCACATCTGTATTTACAATTGTACAATCCTCTGTATTTACAGTTGTACATATTTGAAACTTTGTAATTTAAATGACAAAGTTTTATTGCCAATTGTTATTATGAGGACAGTCATCAATGACGAGAATTATTATTATTAATTATTACTTATTTTGTGAGAATTTTGGGGCGAAAACTTTTTTTTTGTGTTTTTTTATCAACGATACGCTAAGAAGAAGACGTGAAAACCTACATATGGACCTGATATATATAACCTTGAAGTATTCCGAGAAATACCTATATTTTACATAAATGTTTTTTTTAACTTTAATTAAATGTACCTAATTAAAAAATACTCTATCTAAAACTATTTCACCATTTATAGAAACAATAACAGAAAAAAACAATAAAACCGAACCTCCAAAATGTACAAGTAGGTACTTCCCAAGAATTTCTTAAGTACTGTAAGGACTTTGAAATATAAATAAATAATCAAAAAAGAATAGCCAAGCAAGCCGATTGACTGGCTTGGCTTTTCTCTTTTGATTATTTTGGATTATTTCACAAAGGCCGCAAAAGTGGCTAAACGGATTTGAATCTCTCTGTAATGGTGACTTTTAGTTGCAATCGGTCAGAATTAATGTAAAATACACAGATTCACTCAACCGTGCAAAAAGGACACACACAATGAAACTGGTTCATTTTCCTGTTGAACCTATTAACTTCCCTTCATTCACAAAATGACGGTCATTTGTAGTTTACGAGTTCTCTTCGTAGGTGTCCTATTTTTCCAGTATTTCGTAAACATTAGTTAAATGGTCATCGAATGGAATTGAGGATATTGCGAAATTTTTCCTTAACTCAGTGGCTGTACAAATTACGAATAATTTAACATTAGTACTAACGTACCTAAATCGTTTCTGTGTCACGTAAGTTTTAACTGTGACTATAATCGTTGTAGTTAAACTAACTGCAATAAAATAATTCCCAACATAATTAATGTGCCTCTTTTTGTGATCATTTGTTCGGGATGCCCTGCCCTTACAGCGATCAAGAAAAGCCCAAAAAGATATAAAGAGGCTAATTTATTTAGAAAAAACCGGCCAAGTGCGTGTCGGACTACACAATATGAAGGGTTCCGTAGTTGGGATGAATTTATCCTAAGAACAAACTTAACATTCATCATCTACCTAGCCTTTTTCCTACTACGTTGGGGTCGGCTTTCAGTCTAACCGGGTGCAGCTGAATACCAGTATTTTAAATGGAGCGACTGCCTATCTGACCTCCACAACCCAGTTACTGCGGGTAACACGATACCTCTTGGTAAGACTGGTTGTCAGAATTTTGGGCTTCTGACTACCCGTAACAACTGTCAAAGATCTACAAATAATGTTAAGGACCAACGGCTTACCGTGCCTCCTAACAACATAACCCTTCATTTGATAAATAATTATGTAAAACGGTACAAAATGCAACTTAAAAAAAAAAAAAACAATTTTTCCTCCAAAAATGAACCCATATATTCAGATATACAAAAATCATTTATTTACGTTACACGTTCGTGTTTGGGTCACAGAAATTCATATATATTCCAAATTTCAACTTAATCGGTCCAGTAGATTCGGAGCAAATCGGCTGTGACAGACGGACCGACAGACACACGAGTTATCCTATATGGGTTCCGTTTATCCTTTTGAGGTACGGAACCCTCAAAACGATCATTATTATAAGAACGAAACGTTTTTAGAAACTCATTTATTAAAAAACCGACTATCATTAGAAGGTCAATAAGTTTTTAGAGGGTCTATTAAATATTTCTCTAAACTGCTTTCATCTCCCAGTATCGCGTCGGCGAAACTGCCAAACTATGCTAATCCTTCCCCTCTGCGGCAGTCGGGTGATCAAAAATAGCTCTCTCTGTAGTGAAAAGATTAGTTACGCTTCAATGTTTAAAGCTACCCCTGACCCCCAGCGGATATACCCACGGACGGGTGGACTTACCCTTGCCTAGGTAGTCTCCGTATATATATATTAACACACGCGCTCTTCCCATGGGGATAGACAGAAACTACAGAACGCCACCTGCTATCATCCTTAGCCTTACAAACTCCATTTGCTTCGTTTACGTTCAATACGTCATACATGCGGGATTCGAGTACTACGCACCTGATATTTCTGAAGAACATCACCAATAAGGTCAGTATATCCCGGTCCCGGTCTCCGTATACTTAGTTAATAAGGCTTTAGTTATTAATACCATTTGATGAAGTGGATCTGATGATGAAGACCACAGATGGCCACCGGATTTAGGTACTTTAATATGGTTGGCAAGCAATTTATGCTCATCGCAACTCATATGGTGAAGTGGAGCTGATGATTCTTACCAGAAGAACTCCTCAACAATTAACGTCCCTTAACTAACGACCCATTTATTACAAACTACTATTCAATTGTTTCTACTCACACCGGCAAAATTAGCGGAATATATTATATATTTTTTTAAACTAGTTTGTGTAACATGGCTGGTTGTTAACTCATTTTATTATAATAAGGAAATAATTATTTCAAATTGAGAAAACAATTGAACGTCACCTTTTATGTGATTGTTTTAATTGTATTCATACGTACATCATTTCGAGCGAATTTCCCCTATTCATCATTTTATGGTTCTGGTTTAAAATTTCGTAAAATCTTCATTAAAAATCAGTTTCATTTGTTTATTTTTTACTTTTCAATCTTTTTAAAATTCAAGTACTTCATTATGCCCGACTTGAGCGCAACTGAGATTGCCAGGGCACTTGAGATGAGGAGAAATGAACAAACCTACAGAGTGATCTCAAGAATTCTCCGCCGACCCGTTTCAACAATTTATCGTAGTATCCAACGATTCAGGGAGACTAATGCTTTTGTGAGAAGACCGGGACCAGGCAGAGAAAGACGTACTTCGAGCAGTGATGATCGTTTCACTCAGCTTCGCGTAAGTAGGACGCCTAACATCCGTCCAAGCCAGAAATGAGCTTGAGGAAGTTCGAGGTGTCACAGTAAGTCAGCGTACAGTACGAAGAAGATTCAAAGAAGCTGGTTTTGGTTCGTACACACGGCTACACATCAAGCTATACAATTCCAGTATACGCTGACCTCTCATTGTACGGAAATCCTACACAATGCGAGATCAGCTTAAACTGGAAATTATAGCTTGATGTGTACGTCAAGGCTCCAAAACTTTAGATACATCATCGTAGAAACAGACTAACTTTTCCTCGGATACATCGACTTTGGACAAGCGACCAATGGGGTAAAATATTGTTTAGTGATGAGTGCTGAATTCTTTTAAATCAAGTTGATGGAAGGCAAAGAATATATAAACGCAAAGGAGAACGATATAATCAGCCAAATTTTAAAACTACAGTGGCATACGGTGGAGGATCAATAATGGTTTGGGGGGGGATATGTTTGGGAGCTCGTACGGACCTGGTGGTGATCGATGGAGGAAGTCTGACTGCATCTCACCATATAAGATAAATTTTAGAAGAAAATGTGGTACGTTTTGACCCCTTTATCGGTGACGACTTCGTTTTGATGCAGGATAATGTTCGGCCGCATACTGCTCGTTCAACTCAAGCATATCTTAATAATGTGAATATCACAGTTATGGGGTGGCCAGCGAGATTACCGGATATGAATCCGATAGAACACGTCTGGGACCTGCTGAAACAAACAGTAAAATCCAGAAACCCAGCTCCTATCAATGTGCGTGGACTGCGAATCGCCGTAGTTGAGGAATGGCAGAGCCTGTCACAGGAAACAATAGATAACAATCATTCTCAGCATGTCGTAGCGGGCGGAAATTTAACTTTAATAACAGCATGTGGAGGAAACACGCGATATTAATTAGTATCATTTTTATTTTAAAAATTGTTTTCTATTGAGCTTTTTCAACTTTTCTTGGTTACCTTAAAAAATCAAGAAACACCTTTTTTACAAAAAAAATATTTTTCTCGCAAAATTATAATATATTATATTAAAGGTGATCTCATTTTAATTTTAAAAGGTATTTTTTTAAATAAGAAAAGAAGACTAAATAGTAGATTTTACAATGAAACGGTATTTTTAGGGTTTCCGTACCTCAAAACGAAAAAACGGAACCCTTATACGTTGTCCGTCTGTCTGTCAGTCTGTCAAGACCATTTTTCTTAGGAACGCGTAGAGGTATCAAGTTGAAATTAATATCAAATACTTAAGTCTATGGTCCCTTGAAGCTCTAAAAAAATCAAGCTTCCAAGTCGACGCAATAAAAAAATACGGCAAAAACTTTGTTATTAATCATTTATCTTTTGTTTTATTAAAGTAGTAGAGGTCGTCCAATTTAAAACTGCACGCCCCTATACTAAAGTTTATATAATCGACGTCCACTGCTGGACATAGGCCCTCCCCCAAGGGGGGGTGTTGGCATGATCGCCACGCTTGGCAGGCAGGTTGGCGATCGCAGTATGGTGATAAAATGTATAGAGAACGCTGCTGCTCATTCTCTAGTAAGTCCCTTAGTCGCCTTTTACGACACCCACGGGAAGAAATAGCATGGTGCTATTCTTTACGTCCGGCACCACACGGAACAAAAAAATTATATACAAACATTTAAAATGTGTATGCAACAAGCACTGGAAGGGGCGTGCAGTTTTAAAACTTTTAAATTAAACGATCTCTATCTATTTATTTGCGTTGAAAATTTAAGTTCAGAAATTAACATCAATATTTTGTTATTATATATCTCAATTAATTAGGAAGGTCTATTGATTCATTAGTATACGAGTATAAGCGAATACAGCGATATCTTGTCAGATTATAACGCGAGAACTTGCATGTAATCAACAGGCAGCTGTAGGGTAACAAGGCCTCATTATCTTTACTCGTTTGTGCTAGCGATAGTAACATTTACATGGCATGTATGTACGTACTATACATGTTGCATATTGTACGGATGCTACATGCAGAAATCACTTGTTCTTTGCCCTATTTCAATCATGAACTATGTAGCTTGAAAAGCATCTTACAAGTTATGTTCAAGGTAAATTATACCTACCTACCTATACTATCATTCTATAAATAGTATAAAATAAAGTAGCTTTTCGTGTCTTTTTTTTTTTTTTTTTTTTTTTCTTTTGGCTTCGCACGGTTTGTGCATTTAGCCAGTGTCAAGTAAAATTAGGTAACAAGTACAAAGTTATAATAATTATGAAATGAACTCCACTCAATGCATGATAACGATGATTGATGATATCCCGCCCCGCTCCCCTTGAGTTTAAGTAAAGACGCGGCACTTTACTGAAACCTCGCGCGGACTTCTTGAGAGAACTTAAAGTGATGTTGCACTGTTTTGTTTCATTTGCCTACATTAATGCAGCTTCACGAACACTTAATGGTTAATAATCCACCACTATTACACATTAATATTCGGCTAAACACAAATTTTAGAAAATAAAACAAAACTGCTAACATGACGCTTCACTTTCCCGCCAAGAAGTCTTTTCGTGTCTGTATGTGTGACAGCTTTGTTTTTCTTAATTCAAAATGGATTTGGAGTGCATGTCAGACCACGCACAATTGAAGGTTCCGTAGTTGGGATGAATTTATCCCAAAAACAAACTGAAACTTGTAGTTGAAAAACTTGTTCTCCCATACATCAATATACGTCACGGTCAATTCTCCAACTGCAAATGCTAGTTGGCCGACTATTACTCGTTAACTTGCAAAGCCTACTTAGCTGGGGCATTTTTCCTTTTATTTTGGGTATACTGCCATGAATTGTTTCACTTAGCCAAAAACATGCCATTTAGCTGGCAGTGGGAGGGCTTGACTCTAACAAAAAATAGCACTTTAAAGCTTAATATTACGCAACCGGATCCCTGAATCAAAAATGGGTTTCACGGACCCGCCATATTTTTGAACGGCCTATCCAACGATATTTCACACCATGGGATAGATTGGACCTACAATTTTGAAAAAAATACAGAGTATATAGTTTTATACTTATAAATTACAGAAAACCCTATAAGAAGTCTATGATCCTAAAATAACACGGTAAATCTCTCAATATTGTGCGTACAAACTTAAATTTGCAGTATGTATGAGGGAACATGTTTTTCAACTACAATGTTAAGTTTGTTCTTAGGATAAATTAATCCCCACTACGGAACCCTCCATTGTGCGAGTTCCCACATGCACTTCGCCGGTTTTTTTTTTAAATTGGCCCTTTTTTATGTTCCGCTGATTGTGCCGGTGTGTGTAGTTTACCAAAAATAATATACAAACTGTAGGTTAGGAATAGACTTAGTGTACGGCTGTTCGCTAACACCGCGGAATTTTTCCTACTTTTACATTTTTATACCCACGTCGTAACTTCAAAACGAAAGGTCCGATTCGAATAATTAAAAGAGGAATTTACATGTACGTGTGACTATTTAGTTGGATAAGGATTAAAATCATGATACAAATGTCATCATCTCTCGATTCTACCCGTGTTTTGATTGACTAATTTGAACTGAAAATGGTTATTGTGACTTGTCTGACTGTGGCCCTTGCCCTTGCTTGGCTTAGGGCTTTAGGCCTGTTGGATTTTTTTTATGGATAATAATAAGTAGGTACTATAAACATGTAGTACATTATTTTAAGACGAAGCTAGCAAGTCTCCAAGTAGCCCAAAACAAACTAATAAAAATGATTTTTAACTATTCATATTTATCATCAACATGCAAAATTTATGAAGAAACCAAAATAATGAACATTAGACAGTTATATTTACAATACATGTCATTGTAATTTCATTCGTAAGGCAGTCAACAAAAGTTTATAGACTAATTTATCGTTTACTAAAGTAAAACAAGTAACCCAACGTAGCAGTCGCCGAGCTATAGTTTTCTGATTTACCGAAGATGAGGACTAAGTTTGGCTTGAACTAAATTTAGTGGGTCGGTTTGTAATTTATCTAAGTTATAAAAGCCTAATGTCAACTGCTCATTCATTATCTTCATCATCATTTTAGCTGAAAGACCCAGGGGGGGGGGGGGGGGGGGTTCCATAATCGCTACGCTTGGCAGGCGGGTTGGCGATCGCAGTATGGTGTTAAAATTCATAGAGAACGCTGCTGGCCATTCTCTAGTAAGTGCTCATTACTTTTTACAAAATATTGCTTTTCTCGAAGCAGGGACGTTAAGGATTGACGAATTCTTCTGGTCCTTACATCCAGCCTTCAGTTCTACTCCACCTTATGCATTGTGACGAGCATAACTTGCTTTGAAACCATATTAAAGTAATCGAATTGCAACCGAGTAGTGATTACAATTGAGTAGTTCCGGTGGCCATCTGTGGTCTTCATCATCAGTTCCACTTCACCAAATGGTGCTTTCCAAGAGCAAATGCACGAGTTACTATAAAAAATACCCTAATCGCTATAGGTGTGTCTATAATATTTGAAGAGTTCCCTCGATTTCTCCAGGATCCCGTCATCAGATCCAATTTAAAAAAAATATTTAATTTCAGAAATGCTAAATCTTCAGGTGGAAAATTTCGTTTTGGAGCAAATAAAATTAATAAGTAACGCCAGTAGCACACATCGGCCGCGAAACCATCACAGCGATCGCTGCTATGGTGTCGCGGCGGAGATGTGCTACCAGCGTAAAGGTTAAATAATTGTTAACAATCCGTACAAATTGAAGATAGGTCGAGCCTTTATTGTATTTCTAGGAAAATCCTAGTAAATGAGATGTCATCAATTTGATCGTAAAGAAGAATTTCTACGACTAAGCCCTTTACTGATTTAGTCTAGGTCTGCTTTCTGTCTGCCTAAACATGCGGGGGTAGCGTCTGATCCCTGCGCAAGTGAGGTAATCCTAGCTGTCAAGAGTGACGTCTTTATCTTTTTTCTACGTTATTACGTCTGTCTTAGATAAATTTTCTGATGATTAATACCTCAATGCTCACGGTTAGTTGTCAAGTGTCACATAATTTATGACTTCTGTCATAATTCAAAAATTTCAGAGACTTCTTGGCGGGAAAGTGAAGCGTCATGATTAGAGTTTTGTTTTATTTTCTAAAACTTGTGTTTAGCCGAATATTAATGTGTAATAATGGTGGATTATTAACCATTAAGGGTTCGTGAACGTGCATTAGTGTAGGCAAATGAAACAAAACAGTGCAACATATCACTTCAAGTTCTTTCAAGAAGTCCGCGTGTGGTCTCAGTAAAGTGCCACGTCTTTACTGAAACTTAAGGGGAGCGTACGGGTGGGGAGATCATCTATCATGCATTGTTTAAAATTCATATCATCATTACCTATAACTATACAAAGTAACTAAATAAAGACTTGGCTAAAAGGTCACAGCAACCAGGCCATTAAACTATTAAAAAAAAAAAAAAATCAGATGATTCATGGCCGTTCCTGGCTCAATGCTCAAGGCACAAACAGGTGTCGGTTGACCCATTTTGTATTACCCAATAGGTATATTAAATCGGCCGTTTGATTTTTGATAAACATCCGACTAAGGTTATTATCTCATGATAATGGGGTAGCAACATCTCCCTGTGCCTTACGCTAATACGAGTAACAACAGCGGTCACCAATAAATCTGCCAAGCTATGATCATGGTCACATTAATTTTTACTGTATCGTTCATTGGGTATCCCAAGTTAATCTGAACTATAATATAATAAACTCTTAAGGCATGATATGAAAACGATGAGTAGAAACTATTATATTCCCGACACCAAAAATCAATGGCCTGTCACTAAATATTCAAAATGGTCTAGTTATAGCAGCTCACCCCAATTCACCAGATACAATATAATCGTTCAAGAACAGGGACTCAGCAGCGTCATGTCGAACGGGTTGCCTCCTGACATCGTTACAAACTTAGCCGTATTAAACTTAAGCGGGGTTTATAGCTCCATATATTAGGTACGTCAGTGAAATTAATGTATTTAGCTGGTAATACGTGGAAAGACTTGAGGTTATGTTCGAACGATGGATTTCTTAAGTAGTTCTGAGTAGTTGTTAAACAATTTTTGCGATTGGGAGAAGGAAAACGAACGAAATTGGTACTCCGCACGAAAGTGTACGACATCGGTAACAGGTGGATTTAGGCGGTAAATATGGCTAGACGTGGCGGCAGATGGAGCTTGGTTTCAGCTGTTTGGTGGGCACTTTCAGGTAAATAAACCGTGTGCGGTCGGGGGGGATCCCGTCAGGAACGAAGTTGCGCACGCACACACATCCAGTCGTGTATGAGAAAGAGACAGAGAGAGAAAGAGTCGCATAACGCTTTTTCATTACGTGACGATTTCTACCAGTCAACTCCTACCGCAAGCCACGTCAAGGAACTTCGTTCCAAAAAACTAGGAAGGGACATTAATGGCGTTGAACTAATGACATTCACAAAGTAGCGGGAAACATCATAATACGTAGCCTTTTCGTAACTGTGTTGAAGTCGGCTAAAGTAGCGGGAAGCATGACTGAAAAGAAAGAACGATACAAGACGATTTAGTTTAATAAACCAGTTTTTACATAGACAGGTTTATTGAACTAATCGACATTTAGGTGAAAAAGTTAACTTTTCACCGTTTATCTAGTTGAGCTACCTATTAATATTTACGCAAATGGTCGAACCGAATAAATTTTGCTAAATATATTTTGACAAACATTAAACGGTAACGCAAAACCTGATGTAACAATTTAATAAAAATCCAATAATATCCCCTTTACACACGGTATTTTCGTGGAAACTCATATTATACAGACGTCATCAGAAGAATCTGTAACATTCATACATCGAGTGATTTTATTCGTGTTTCGAGTGCTTGGTTGCTGAACAGCATACGGTATAAGCTCCGTAATTTATGATCCATGAATCCGGCGCGAGCAGTCCGTTCACGTTCGCAAGTTTGGTCGTGCCGGTTGTTTGTTTAGTTACCCAAGTGCATAATACTTAAAAATTTAGTACTATACCGTATAGTATTCTCTCCCTGACGTGAATAATCTCAGCCAGCGACCTTCAGATGGAACTGGGGCAGGCACCGAAAAAAATATCGCCACCGAAGGTATGCGTTATATTTTGTGCTTCCAAAACCAGATCTCATCGGGAATTCCGGGCCGGAATTCCTGATGATGTAGAAGGCCGGTCAGGACACGTGCACATAATAGATACGCACAACGTACTTTGCTTCCAATGGAATTCACGCGTAATGGAGTAGTGAAATATAAGTGTGCTACTGAATATTGGAGGGCTAACGAATCGTGGTAGATGTACCCAGCCTGTGTACGAGTGAGATATATACACGATATGCATTTACGATTATAAGGGCCTATTCCACTGTTTCAATTAAATCGCACCGAGTGCGAGTGACCTCCTTTGTGTACGTTACGTATCACCAATAAACGATGTTATATTTTGATTTTATTACAACCACACACACACAGTTTTCACCAGTTTTCTTCAAAAGTTAATTTTGCTGTTCCTGTTTTTAGGGTTCCGTACCTCAAAAGGAAAACACGGAACCCTTATAGGATCACTTCGTTGTTCGTCTGTCTGTCTGTCAGTCTGTCAAGACCCTTTTTCTCAGGAACGCGTGGAGGTATGAAGTTGAAATTAATATCAAATACGTAGGTTTATGGTCCCTTGCAGCTCAAAAAAAATCAAGCTTCCAAGTCAACGCAATAAAAAAATACGGCGATATAAGCGATATTATTTTTTTTTTTACATATTTTTAACATTTCAAATTTTATATATTTATCACATAAAAAAAAACTTTTTTGCGATTAGAAACTTAAATTTTCAGTTGGGAAATTGACCGTGGCGTATATCGATGTATGGGAGAACATGTTTTTCAACTACAATGTTAAGCTTGTTTTAGAGAGAAATTCATCTTAACTACGGAACCCTTCATTGTGCGTGGTCCGACACGCACTTGGCCGGTTTTTTTTTAACATTTCTTCATTTGACTTCTTTTAAAAAAATATGTCATAATTAAGCCTTGGACAAGAATTTCGTTTTGGTGATGTATTATTTGCTGTGAATTATTATTACAGTCTAAACATAATTTTACGAAAAATTGGAACAGGTATTCTTTTTCAGGAGTTAGTTTTCTTGGTAAAATATTATACAACGTAGAGGCGACACGTTTTTCTGAAGTTTCTATATTTTCATGATTTATTTTGTTAGGTTTTCTGAAGTCTGAAAGCAAACGCTTGTCGTTTTTTATCATTTGCTTTTTAGGACTCGCAGATAATGTCGTCTTTTATTTTTGCAAATACTTCTCATGTGTATACGTCAAAAATATTTAAATATAAACATCTAAATAAAATTGTAGGATATTGTAAGTATATTACAACATGTTAAAATAAAACTACCCGTTGGTCGTGAACTACGTACGCACAGCAAAAACAATTCCGAGTCATGTATAATCCCAAATGAGTTAATTTTTAGTAAATTGTGCAGGTTATTTATCTACTACTAATATATTATAAAAGGTGTATCTATTCATACACGAAATCTGTTAAGGGGTCGTTGTACTCATCATTATGAACAACTTTTAATATGGGACCAAACCTGAAATTGCGAAAAAAAAATCAGCTGCAAATTTTTAACGTTTTTTTTTTTTAATATATTTAAAACCCAAATTTTAAGGTCCCAAGCAAGCAACCCACACTATCTAAAGATTAATTATGTTAGTGTGTATTTCTGTTCTTAGATATTTCATTTCAGTTCAATTTTTTCTGTTTTTAGATTAATTATGTGGTATTTCTTGCAACCTCTGTAACTTATTTCTTGTGTCATTTTATATTTCTGTTCTTAGTTGTTATCACTTAATTCTTATTTTTATACTTTTGTTTATCACTGTATTTGAAAATGTTGCTTCGCCTGTTATTGCGAAACTTTTCCCATACATTTCGTTGGAAATGAGACTCCAACTTAGTTTTTATGGTGGATAGATATTCAGCTACAATGAAGACTGGCCAAAAATAAACAAAAAAAAATAAACTTCGAATTTCGAAATCGCATCAATCCAATTCCGGCAATTCGCAAGTCAGTGGTTACAAACATAATTATGGTCCCATAACCGTGACCACCTCGCAGTCCTGATCTCACGCCTCTTGACTTTTATAGGTGGCGCAATTTAAAAATGTAACTTTATAAAATGAAATACGACAGTGTTCAGGAACTCAAAGATTTACTTACCACGATTCTCTATGGAATTAATCCTAGCACATTATCGACTGCTACCCGCTCTGTAGTAAAGAGAATAAACCCATGCCTACGTCATAACGCCTACCATTTTGAACACCTCATATCTTAGAGCACAAAAGTAAAATTTCTAGGTGAGACCAAATGTTAAGTTTCAAGTTTTTAATTTTAAGGTGAAATAGTATCCAAAGTAGAAGTTATAGTTTTTTTATTTGTTTTTCGATCAGTCTTTTTTGTAGCGCCCAGTTTATCGATGGTAAGGCCCAGTTTACGAAATGTATGGGAAAAGTTTTTTGCGATTTATGTTTTTCTAGTACTCAAACCTCAATTCGTCCAATATAAGTTTTTGACCGTTATAAAAAAAGAGAGAGGATCGATTGGCATAAAAAAAGTTTTTGTGAAAATTGCTCATTTTCCTGCTGACTGTATTTTTTTTCAAAACATGTGAATGCAGATCAACATTTTTCAAAAAGTTAAAGACAGTCTCTTAAGACCATTTTCCTGTAGCTACAACGGTTAAGGTAGCAGCCCTTACTGCCCCATCTCAAAAATCCACCCTGTATACGTAGTCAACAAAGAAGCCCTATAGTTTAGCCATGTTTGTCCGTCTGTCTGTCGGCGGCTTTTAGATACTTCCACGGCATTATGTCGTATAGCATTTTACTGTGGAGTCGGGCTGCTGACATTGAATCCATCTTTATTTTGCAAAAGAGAGCTGTCAGAGCCATTTATAATCTTCGTCGCCACGAATCTCTTTGAGAAATATTTAAAACGCTTATTATTATGACGGTGCCTTGCCTATTTATTTATGAAAATATTATTTATGGAAGGAAAAATCTATATATTTTTAATAAGATAATAGTGATAGACATAATTTTAATACTTGGATAAACGAGAAAAAAAAGCAATCACCCCACTTTACATGTAGGCGACCCTACAAAAAAATCACCAGTTTGTTGGCGTAATAAATATGTACCTAAGTATACTCATGCCAAATTACAGCTTTCGAGTATTACAGTCTCTGAGTTAAATAAAGTCAAAGAGAAAATATTATTTATTTCAAATAGGCACATAAGAGGCACTTTTGAACGTCAAAATTTTCCTTCCAAAAGGTAGTTTCGTATGAAGAAGAATGGGAAAGAAACTCCACCGTTACTCTTTAAAAAAAAAACCATATTTTGTTTAAGATAATGTGAAGACAATAGGTTTAAAAAAATGAAGCAATGACAGATAATGTAATTATGAGATAGATCATACAATCATGTTGTTCACATATTTACAAACATCGTAAAAGTATGTTTACCTAAAAAAAAAAAAAAAAAGTCTGTGTATGAGTGAAGTTAATTACAGAATGTAAAATCAATGTAATTCAAATAATAAATTAAACAATAGCAACCAGTTTGATTTTGTTTAGACTCTAGATTATCCTATGGCGCTGGACCAGCATGTTTTCAAGCAATCTTATCCGGGATATAATCCTCTAATTTGTAACATGCTTGTGTACAAAGTGTACTTTTTGTGTAAATAAATGTGTAAGTAAATATGTGTTTTTTTTTTTTCATTTAATTGCAATATATCATAAGGAATTTGGTGGTAACATTTAACACAGTACCCCGTTAAAGATGCACCTATGTACTTTAGATAATCTGAAAAATGGTTGATCTATTTTATCTTTAGTTCAAGTATTAAAATTATGTCTATCACTATTATCTTATTAAAAATATATAGATTTTTCCTTCCATAAATAATATTTTCATAAATAAATAGGCAAGGCACCGTCATAATAATAAGCGTTTTAAATATTTCTCAAAGAGATTCGTGGCGACGAAGATTATAAATGGCTCTGACAGCTCTCTTTTGCAAAATAAAGATGGATTCAATGTCAGCAGCCCGACTCCACAGTAAAATGCTATACGACATAATGCCGTGGAAGTATCTAAAAGCCGCCGACAGACAGACGGACAAACATGGCTAAACTATAGGGCTTCTTTGTTGACTACGTATACAGGGTGGATTTTTGAGATGGGGCAGTAAGGGCTGCTACCTTAACCGTTGTAGCTACAGGAAAATGGTCTTAAGAGACTGTCTTTAACTTTTTGAAAAATGTTGATCTGCATTCACATGTTTTGAAAAAAAATACAGTCAGCAGGAAAATGAGCAATTTTCACAAAAACTTTTTTTATGCCAATCGATCCTCTCTCTTTTTTTATAACGGTCAAAAACTTATATTGGACGAATTGAGGTTTGAGTACTAGAAAAACATAAATCGCAAAAAACTTTTCCCATACATTTCGTAAACTGGGCCTTACCATCGATAAACTGGGCGCTACAAAAAAGACTGATCGAAAAACAAATAAAAAAACTATAACTTCTACTTTGGATACTATTTCACCTTAAAATTAAAAACTTGAAACTTAACATTTGGTCTCACCTAGAAATTTTACTTTTGTGCTCTAAGATATGAGGTGTTCAAAATGGTAGGCGTTATGACGTAGGCATGGGTTTATTCTCTTTACTACAGAGCGGGTAGCAGTCGATAATGTGCTAGGATTAATTCCATAGAGAATCGTGGTAAGTAAATCTTTGAGTTCCTGAACACTGTCGTATTTCATTTTATAAAGTTACATTTTTAAATTGCGCCACCTATAAAAGTCAAGAGGCGTGAGATCAGGACTGCGAGGTGGTCACGGTTATGGGACCATAATTATGTTTGTAACCACTGACTTGCGAATTGCCGGAATTGGATTGATGCGATTTCGAAATTCGAAGTTTATTTTTTTTTGTTTATTTTTGGCCAGTCTTCATTGTAGCTGAATATCTATCCACCATAAAAACTAAGTTGGAGTCTCATTTCCAACGAAATGTATGGGAAAAGTTTCGCAATAACAGGCGAAGCAACATTTTCAAATACAGTGATAAACAAAAGTATAAAAATAAGAATTAAGTGATAACAACTAAGAACAGAAATATAAAATGACACAAGAAATAAGTTACAGAGGTTGCAAGAAATACCACATAATTAATCTAAAAACAGAAAAAATTGAACTGAAATGAAATATCTAAGAACAGAAATACACACTAACATAATTAATCTTTAGATAGTGTGGGTTGCTTGCTTGGGACCTTAAAATTTGGGTTTTAAATATATTAAAAAAAAAAAACGTTAAAAATTTGCAGCTGATTTTTTTTTCGCAATTTCAGGTTTGGTCCCATATTAAAAGTTGTTCATAATGATGAGTACAACGACCCCTTAACAGATTTCGTGTATGAATAGATACACCTTTTATAATATATTAGTAGTAGATAAATAACCTGCACAATTTACTAAAAATTAACTCATTTGGGATTATACATGACTCGGAATTGTTTTTGCTGTGCGTACGTAGTTCACGACCAACGGGTAGTTTTATTTTAACATGTTGTAATATACTTACAATATCCTACAATTTTATTTAGATGTTTATATTTAAATATTTTTGACGTATACACATGAGAAGTATTTGCAAAAATAAAAGACGACATTATCTGCGAGTCCTAAAAAGCAAATGATAAAAAACGACAAGCGTTTGCTTTCAGACTTCAGAAAACCTAACAAAATAAATCATGAAAATATAGAAACTTCAGAAAAACGTGTCGCCTCTACGTTGTATAATATTTTACCAAGAAAACTAACTCCTGAAAAAGAATACCTGTTCCAATTTTTCGTAAAATTATGTTTAGACTGTAATAATAATTCACAGCAAATAATACATCACCAAAACGAAATTCTTGTCCAAGGCTTAATTATGACATATTTTTTTAAAAGAAGTCAAATGAAGAAATGTTAAAAAAAAACCGGCCAAGTGCGTGTCGGACCACGCACAATGAAGGGTTCCGTAGTTAAGATGAATTTCTCTCTAAAACAAGCTTAACATTGTAGTTGAAAAACATGTTCTCCCATACATCGATATACGCCACGGTCAATTTCCCAACTGAAAATTTAAGTTTCTAATCGCAAAAAAGTTTTTTTTTATGTGATAAATATATAAAATTTGAAATGTTAAAAATATGTAAAAAAAAAAATAATATCGCTTATATCGCCGTATTTTTTTATTGCGTTGACTTGGAAGCTTGATTTTTTTTGAGCTGCAAGGGACCATAAACCTACGTATTTGATATTAATTTCAACTTCATACCTCCACGCGTTCCTGAGAAAAAGGGTCTTGACAGACTGACAGACAGACAGACGAACAACGAAGTGATCCTATAAGGGTTCCGTGTTTTCCTTTTGAGGTACGGAACCCTAAAAACAGGAACAGCAAAATTAACTAGTGAAGAAAACTGGTGAAAACTGTGTGTGTGTGGTTGTAATAAAATCAAAATATAACATCGTTTATTGGTGATACGTAACGTACACAAAGGAGGTCACTCGCACTCGGTGCGATTTAATTGAAACAGTGGAATAGGCCCTTATAATCGTAAATGCATATCGTGTATATATCTCACTCGTACACAGGCTGGGTACATCTACCACGATTCGTTAGCCCTCCAATATTCAGTAGCACACTTATATTTCACTACTCCATTACGCGTGAATTCCATTGGAAGCAAAGTACGTTGTGCGTATCTATTATGTGCACGTGTCCTGACCGGCCTTCTACATCATCAGGAATTCCGGCCCGGAATTCCCGATGAGATCTGGTTTTGGAAGCACAAAATATAACGCATACCTTCGGTGGCGATATTTTTTTCGGTGCCTGCCCCAGTTCCATCTGAAGGTCGCTGGCTGAGATTATTCACGTCAGGGAGAGAATACTATACGGTATAGTACTAAATTTTTAAGTATTATGCACTTGGGTAACTAAACAAACAACCGGCACGACCAAACTTGCGAACGTGAACGGACTGCTCGCGCCGGATTCATGGATCATAAATTACGGAGCTTATACCGTATGCTGTTCAGCAACCAAGCACTCGAAACACGAATAAAATCACTCGATGTATGAATGTTACAGATTCTTCTGATGACGTCTGTATAATATGAGTTTCCACGAAAATACCGTGTGTAAAGGGGATATTATTGGATTTTTATTAAATTGTTACATCAGGTTTTGCGTTACCGTTTAATGTTTGTCAAAATATATTTAGCAAAATTTATTCGGTTCGACCATTTGCGTAAATATTAATAGGTAGCTCAACTAGATAAACGGTGAAAAGTTAACTTTTTCACCTAAATGTCGATTAGTTCAATAAACCTGTCTATGTAAAAACTGGTTTATTAAACTAAATCGTCTTGTATCGTTCTTTCTTTTCAGTCATGCTTCCCGCTACTTTAGCCGACTTCAACACAGTTACGAAAAGGCTACGTATTATGATGTTTCCCGCTACTTTGTGAATGTCATTAGTTCAACGCCATTAATGTCCCTTCCTAGTTTTTTGGAACGAAGTTCCTTGACGTGGCTTGCGGTAGGAGTTGACTGGTAGAAATCGTCACGTAATGAAAAAGCGTTATGCGACTCTTTCTCTCTCTGTCTCTTTCTCATACACGACTGGGTGTGTGTGCGTGCGCAACTTCGTTCCTGACGGGATCCCCCCCGACCGCACACGGTTTATTTACCTGAAAGTGCCCACCAAACAGCTGAAACCAAGCTCCATCTGCCGCCACGTCTAGCCATATTTACCGCCTAAATCCACCTGTTACCGATGTCGTACACTTTCGTGCGGAGTACCAATTTCGTTCGTTTTCCTTCTCCCAATCGCAAAAATTGTTTAACAACTACTCAGAACTACTTAAGAAATCCATCGTTCGAACATAACCTCAAGTCTTTCCACGTATTACCAGCTAAATACATTAATTTCACTGACGTACCTAATATATGGAGCTATAAACCCCGCTTAAGTTTAATACGGCTAAGTTTGTAACGATGTCAGGAGGCAACCCGTTCGACATGACGCTGCTGAGTCCCTGTTCTTGAACGATTATATTGTATCTGGTGAATTGGGGTGAGCTGCTATAACTAGACCATTTTGAATATTTAGTGACAGGCCATTGATTTTTGGTGTCGGGAATATAATAGTTTCTACTCATCGTTTTCATATCATGCCTTAAGAGTTTATTATATTATAGTTCAGATTAACTTGGGATACCCAATGAACGATACAGTAAAAATTAATGTGACCATGATCATAGCTTGGCAGATTTATTGGTGACCGCTGTTGTTACTCGTATTAGCGTAAGGCACAGGGAGATGTTGCTACCCCATTATCATGAGATAATAACCTTAGTCGGATGTTTATCAAAAATCAAACGGCCGATTTAATATACCTATTGGGTAATACAAAATGGGTCAACCGACACCTGTTTGTGCCTTGAGCATTGAGCCAGGAACGGCCATGAATCATCTGTTTTTTTTTTTTTTTAATAGTTTAATGGCCTGGTTGCTGTGACCTTTTAGCCAAGTCTTTATTTAGTTACTTTGTATAGTTATAGGTAATGATGATATGAATTTTAAACAATGCATGATAGATGATCTCCCCACCCGTACGCTCCCCTTAAGTTTCAGTAAAGACGTGGCACTTTACTGAGACCACACGCGGACTTCTTGAAAGAACTTGAAGTGATATGTTGCACTGTTTTGTTTCATTTGCCTACACTAATGCACGTTCACGAACCCTTAATGGTTAATAATCCACCATTATTACACATTAATATTCGGCTAAACACAAGTTTTAGAAAATAAAACAAAACTCTAATCATGACGCTTCACTTTCCCGCCAACAAGTCTCTGAAATTTTTGAATTATGACAGAAGTCATAAATTATGTGACACTTGACAACTAACCGTGAGCATTGAGGTATTAATCATCAGAAAATTTATCTAAGACAGACGTAATAACGTAGAAAAAAGATAAAGACGTCACCCTTGACAGCTAGGATTACCTCACTTGCGCAGGGATCAGACGCTACCCCCGCATGTTTAGGCAGACAGAAAGCAGACCTAGACTAAATCAGTAAAGGGCTTAGTCGTAGAAATTCTTCTTTACGATCAAATTGATGACATCTCATTTACTAGGATTTTCCTAGAAATACAATAAAGGCTCGACCTATCTTCAATTTGTACGGATTGTTAACAATTATTTAACCTTTACGCTGGTAGCACATCTCCGCCGCGACACCATAGCAGCGATCGCTGTGATGGTTTCGCGGCCGATGTGTGCTACTGGCGTTACTTATTAATTTTATTTGCTCCAAAACGAAATTTTCCACCTGAAGATTTAGCATTTCTGAAATTAAATATTTTTTTTAAATTGGATCTGATGACGGGATCCTGGAGAAATCGAGGGAACTCTTCAAATATTATAGACACACCTATAGCGATTAGGGTATTTTTTATAGTAACTCGTGCATTTGCTCTTGGAAAGCACCATTTGGTGAAGTGGAACTGATGATGAAGACCACAGATGGCCACCGGAACTACTCAATTGTAATCACTACTCGGTTGCAATTCGATTACTTTAATATGGTTTCAAAGCAAGTTATGCTCGTCACAATGCATAAGGTGGAGTAGAACTGAAGGCTGGATGTAAGGACCAGAAGAATTCGTCAATCCTTAACGTCCCTGCTTCGAGAAAAGCAATATTTTGTAAAAAGTAATGAGCACTTACTAGAGAATGGCCAGCAGCGTTCTCTATGAATTTTAACACCATACTGCGATCGCCAACCCGCCTGCCAAGCGTAGCGATTATGGAACCCCCCCCCCCCCCCCCCCCTTGGGTCTTTCAGCTAAAATGATGATGAAGATAATGAATGAGCAGTTGACATTAGGCTTTTATAACTTAGATAAATTACAAACCGACCCACTAAATACATATTTTTCCCACTTTGCCTGTGTAGATGATGTTATAAAATATCCTGTCACTGTTATTTACATAATAGGTAGTGGTATTCGAATTTGTGTGGAATAGGTACCACTACTAATAAGTGAAAAATAAAAAAAACCCCACCTACTTCCAAAACAACACTGCAAAGTGAAAAATAACTTTGATTTCGGAACTCGATGGCAAAAACGAAAATAAAAAAACCAAAGACACCGAATTCCGAGATTAGTTATTTTTCAATTTGTAGTGTTTTTTGGAAGACAGTTTTTTTTTTAAATTGTTTTATATAGAATTAATCCTCACAATAAAAAGAACAAAGTTTGAACAAAAAATAAGTTCTCTTGGAACATAACCTAATTAATAGTTAGGAAGTATATCGAACTCGTTTATTATGCTCAAGGGTAATTAAACAGCTTAAGTTAGTTTCAAGTAGATACGAAGGTAGTTAAGTTGAATATTTAAAAAGGTATTTTTTTTTTTTTTTTTTTTTAATTATTTATGTACACACAGTAAAATACAGAGAGATACGACATAATTATAATACTAGTACAAAGGTAATTTAGAAAGCTAAAGGAACAGGTACTTGATTTTTACGGTTTTTGGAGATGTTTAGATAAGATTATGTATTCCTCTTAAATGGATTTACAGAACGGGTTAGGTAGGTACTTGAACTAAACTCTGTCTATTTAGTTTTAGATAAACCAATTCTTCCGCCGGGAAAAGAAAGTAGGTAAGTACCTACGGTAGACATATAAAAAAAAAATTGAGCCGTCATTTGACGACTGACAGATGTGAAACATCGTACTACACACACATTTACCTAATACACACTACTACATATAGACTGTATAAGTGTATAGTGGCCGATCGCCACGCGGCATGCGTCGCCCCGCCAGCAATCGGTTTTACGTGCGCCTATAGATGTTTCACATCAATAAATAAATAATCAGTCTATAATTTTCCCACTGCTGGGACACAGGCCTCCTCTCTGTAAGAGGGAGTGGGCCGTAATCCACCACGCGGGCCCAGTGTGGGTTGAGATGTTACATGTCTTCGAATTTTTGGTTCTAGGACATGCACGATGTTTTCCTTCACCGTTTTGAGAGCATTTGTTATGAAGCAATTACACAAAGTAAAGCGTCTGTCTGGGTTCGAATCTACCTACGACCTACAATTCGTACGTCGCGGCCCATATAAGTTTGATAACTACATTGGCTGCTTGGCCGATACATGGTTAGAGACGTGGTTTGACACGACGGCTGAGACACGAATAAAGGCTCGTACAGACTAGTGCGATATCGAGGGCGCGACGCGACACTAGTAGCATACTTAATTTGTTGGTGCCTGACGCGCCCGCGATATCGCGCGAGTCTGTTAGAGCCTTAACGATGTTCACTAGAAATTAGTTAAGATGGTAAGAAAACCAACAATTTAAAATGATAGAACATCGTTCTAGAATACCTACGACTTGCAATACACTAGATCGCAAAAAATCCGGGTCGCTAATAAATGTCGTGATAGTTTCTTAAATACATAATACTAAATTGCGAAACTATAGTATATTGTAGATGACTGATTAATATATATAATTAAATGTGTAACACGTTTTGTACACTATATAACTGTAATTAAATACTAAAAAATATGGAAATTTCGCTTCTAACTTATGACAACAAAAATCACAAAAAATAAAAGATTTATTGGCAATTTAATATTTTGTATTTCCTCCACGATCCTGTATCACTTCATTAAGACGATGTGGCATGCTGTAAACCAAATTTTAAATACGAGCGCATTCCTTAACTCCTGTAACGTAAGCGTTGTCTCACGCATCTCCCGAGCTCGTCCCATGCATGTTCTATGGGATTTAAGTCTGGGCTACGAGCTGGCTACTCCATGCAGGTAATACCGACGTCCTGAATATACATAGTGACCAAACGAGCAGTATGTGGTCGCGCATTACCGTGCATACAAATGGAATTTGTACCCATATTCACTAAGAAAGGACCAGCATGCTCATTTAAAACCTACGTATCTGACAGCAGTCAGAGAACCATTTTCCTCTGAAGTTAACCCAGCCCAAACCATTATCGATCTTCCACCGAATTGCACCTTTTCTTCAAAACACGCTTGGTGATACCGTTCTCCTGGTCGTCTAAATACTCCTCGTCTCCCGTCGTGCGTAAATAAACAAAATCTGGACTCATCGGAAAACATAACCTTGGACCAATCTTAGTCTGTCCATCGGATGTGTTCTCGAGCAAGCCGTAACCTGGCAACTCGATGTTCTCTGAGCAGTTTGGGGCCGTTTGCTGGTCTTTAAGGCTTTATATCAGCTTCACGAAGACGTCGCAGAATCGTATCAGAGCTCACATTGTTGTGGTGAATTTCTGGAAGACAGTTTCGGACCTGAACAGCCGTGAGATGTCGATTTCTTAACATAGTGCTCACGATAAATCGCTCTTCTCGTGTAGTTGTGCACTTTGGCCTGCCATTTCCTGGTCTCCTGATGTACATCTGGTGATGGTCTCTTGAAATCGCTGGAGTACTCTTTGGACCGTTGATAAAGATACTCCTACTGTTCTAGCAGTGCTACGCTGACTTCTTCCTTCTTGTACCATGGTAATAATCCGTGTACATTCTTCAGGTGTTAATGACATGATATTGCACTGAATACTCTGATCAATCCAAGGAACCATTTATAATGACAGCTCGGTTTGAAATAAAAGCAGAAAAAATATTCATTTCCTAATTTAAAAATTTATAAATGCAGAATATTTTTTTTTTAATCTGTAACTTGTACAAATTAAACCTCTTTAAAGATTTAGAACAAGCATTAGTAACCTGCTTACAACATATTATTTATTCTAGCGATCTAAGTATATAATTTATGGAGATAATATCACGGTTTTTATAGCGACCCGGAATTTTTGCGATCCAGTGTAGTTGCAATAACTAAGCACTGACAAAAAATTAATGTATTTAAAGCAATAATTGCAATAAAGGCTCGTGCTGTCTGGCGCGATATCACAGGCGCGTCAGGCAGCGCGACACTCCATGAAGTTTTCATAGAAAAGCTGTCTGCGGGAGGGCTAACGCTTTTAACGACAGGGCCGCCCATTGTCACCTCTTGTAAAATTTCTACATTTATATCTGTAATTTTTATTGTGTACCTACATAATAAAGAGTAATCTATCTATCCATCTATCTAATTTTCTTCAGTCTTACTCATTTGCTTCAGTAACGCTAAGCCCCAAAAGCTAAGTTCTTTTAGAATACGAAGTACATAAATTGTAGTACTTACCGGTGCTACAACACGGATGAAGTACCCACAAACCCGGCAGCTCTGTCGTTTAAGCGAATTTATTAAAGCGACTGAAGATTGAGGATTACAGCACCTTTTATTCTGCTCCACATAACCTAACGTTTTGATAGCTTGAATACGGGATCCTTCCTCATTTTCAACCATAAACACAAGAACGCATAACATCAAATAAGCCACCTAGTGTTGTTTCATTTAATGTTTATTCTATTTATTTAGCATTTAGGATAAAATAGCTACTTATCCGCGTATCGGCTAGCGTAGTGTGGGACGCCCCCCCAGCTAGATGGACCGACAACTTTAAAAACGCGGCCGGGACAGACTGGATGCGGAAGGCGGAGGACAGGGTGTTATGGCGCAGCCTGGGAGAGGCCCATGTCCAGCAGTGGACTGATATAAGCCGAGTTGATTGAATTGAACTTAGTACACAATTCCTCTCCAAGGAACTCGTGACTAAGTTATAACAGGCGCACGGATCCATCCATCAGGTTAAGCTACGCTTGCCGGGGTTGGTCCGTGGATGGGTGACCATCTTTACATACCGAGACTCCTCCGTGCCTCGGAAAGCACGTTAAGCCGTTGATCCCGGCTGTCATACGTGGATCTTTGACAGTCGTTACGGGTCGTCAGAAGCCCGAAAATCTGACAACCAGTCTTACAAAGGGGTATCGTATTACCCAGTTACTGTGTTTTAGAGGTCAGATAGGCAGTCGCTCCATGTAAAATACTGGTTTTCAACTGCATCCGGTTAGACTGGAAGCCGACCCCGACGTAGTTGGACGTATTTCCTCTCCAAAAGTAAATACGTACATGTACACTTCCATAATCACCCTATAATTTCCTACTGCTGCTGGGAGTTAGAACTTACTGTAAGAGAGAGCGGTAACCTACCAAGCGGGCCCTTTGCGGGTTTCTTCCTTCATTGTGTAAAAAATGTGTAACTAAAGAAGATGTTTCATTTTAGGCCATAAAGTGTACGTTAATGAAAAAATCGGCCAAGTGCGAGTCGGACTCGCGCACGAAAGGTCCCGTACCATTATCTATAAAAATGACAAAAAAATCACGTTTGTTGTATGGGAGCCCCCCTTCAATATTTGTTTTATTTTAATTTAATTATTTATTTTTAAATTAAATATATAACTATATATTCTGTGAATATTTCAAGCATCTACCTGTTGCCGTTATCAATATCGAGCAAAAACAAGCAAAAAAATCACTTTTGTTGTATGGAAGCCCCCTTAAATATTTATTTTATTTTGATTTTTAGTATTTTTTGTTATAGCGACAACAGAAATACATCATCTGTGAAAATTTCAACTGTCTAACTATCACGGTTCATGAGATACAGCCTGGTGACAGACGGACAGACAGACAGACGGCGGAGCCTTAGTAATAGGGTTCCCGTTTTACCCTTTGGGAAGGGACCCTAAAAAGAAAAAAAAGTTCCACAAATTGAGGAAAAATAATCTTTCCTGAATATTCCCCTGATTACTTCGGCCCAAAAAATAATAGTTTTTCAAAATATACCATATTCTATTGATCATGACGTCGTCTTAAAGGCATGTATTTCTGAGCTATTAAGATAAGATAATTATTTTTAGATTAATTAATAGATTATTTAAATGGTCCAATCACTTAGTTCACAGAGAACTTACCTATAAATGCCGCATCGACCGAGCAAATTAAGTTGTTATTAATTTAAATAAAACGGCAGTGAGTAATTTGATCACCGAAATATATCGTCTAGTAACCTTAGCAAGGTGGTGGTGTGGGCACGCCACAATTGTGGCGATAAGTCCCCTCTTTGAGGAGTGGCTAGAGAGGCGCCACGGCGTCCTCACCTTCCGCCTGACGCAGGTCCTCACCGGACACGGTTGTTTCGGGAGGTTCCTGTTCAGGATAAAGCGGGAGGAAACGCCCGGGTGTCACCACTGTGTGGATCGCCCGGAGGACACGGTGGAGCATACAGTGGAGGTCTGCCCGGCTTGGGCGGAGCACCGCCGTGTCCTCACGGAGGCGATCGGCGGCGGCGATCTCTCGCGTCCGGCCCTGGTTCAGGCCATGGTTCGGAGCGAGAGTGCATGGGAGGCCGTCACCTCCTTCTGCGAAGCAGTTATGCTAGCGAAGGAGGAGGCGGAACGCGTCAGGGTGAGACAAGGTTCGCGCCCTCGCGCCCTTAGTCGCCGCAGGAGACGCCCAGGGCGTCGGGAGTCGCAAGCCGATTTCCGGCCACCGTAGGCGCGGGCATGCGGACGGTGAGCGATGGGTAGCTCGCCGTCCGATAAGGACCAGGCCTGTGTCGACGGCGCGTTGTGTTCCACGCGCGCCTCAAAGAGATGTCAGCACAAACTGACGGGGTCCGTCAGGACCAATGCCTGCCGGGGTTGCGAGTTTGTCCGAAAGGGATATCGTGGCCCTGGCACACAGGCAACGGAAGGAACACGGGTGGGTTTTAGTCAGTAAATGTCTGACACTCCCTCCCGCTCCGCACAGAGCGGGAGAAGTTATTTGATGATTTCCCACCCAAAAAAAAAAAAAAAAAAAGCAAGGTGTGGTGTTTCATATGTCAAACTGTCAGTTATGTTTTATTACTCCTCTTCAGCGTTAGCTATTCGTACAGCAAAATGCAAAAAATCTTGTATCATAAAATATTTAAAATAAATTATATCTTAATCCAGTCATTTATTTAGAATAAAAGAAACAAAGAAGTTTATAATAAGGCTAAAGCAGGCTATACACATTGTTTTTTTTTTTGTTTTAGGGTCAAAAGGAAAGAACGGAACCCTTATAGGATCACTTCGTTGTCCGTCTGTCTGTCTGTCAGTCTGTCAAGACCATTTTCTCAGGAACGCGTAGAGGTATCAAGTTGAAATTAATATCAAATAGTAAGCATATGGTCCCTTGAAGCTCTAAAAAAATCAAGCTTCCATGTCAACGTAATAAAAAATATAAGCGACTATGTAATTTATTGGGCCGCTAAACACGACAGATATGGATTTCCATACTAACATTGGCGGCCGCCTGCTCGCATGTAGTTGACCAATACAGCATTTTCGATTTATCTCGAAGATAAGGGTCACAAAAGTTCATATGTGTTCCAAACTTCAACTTAATCGGTCCAGTAGATTCGGAGCAAATCGGCTGTGACAGACTGGCAGACAAACAGACAGACACACGAGTGATTCTATAAGGGTCCCGTTTTATTCGTTTTGAGGATCGGAACCCTCAAAAAGATGTAAACCACAGAATTGAGTAAACCCTACTTAGTAAAGTCATTAAATTGTCGAGGTGTAGTAATTATGTCTGAGGGAACATTACTCCAAAACCTATTAGTACATAAGTAAGGGGTAAATGTATGATTAGGGTTTGACGTAAGATTAGGAGTCATACCAACAGTAATTAAATTTGTTGATCTGGAGCCTATTTGCGTAAACCCCTCTCAACCATTCCGTGGTGTCGGATGTAAATAATAGTACCATCCTATTTCTTCCCGTGGGTGTCGTAAAAGGTGACTAAGGGACTTACTAGAGAATGGGCAGCAGCGTTCTCTATGCATTTTAACACCATACCGCGATCGCCAACCCGGCTGCCAAGAGTGGCGATTATGGCAACCCCCCCTTTTGGGGGAGGCCATGTCCAGCAGTGGACGTCTTTCGGCTGAATTGAAAAATGAATGACTTTTAACCACAATCACATTCATTTTATCAAGCAGACGACTGTTTTAAATATATGAGACAATGGATTACCTATGTAAGTATAAATCATCATCTGCCGAGCCTTTTCCCAATTTTGTTGAAGTCGGCTTCCAGACTAACTGGATGTAGCTGAATACCAGTATTCTACATGGAGCAACTGCCTTTCTGACCTCCATCAACCAGTTACTGGGTAATAAGATACCCCACATATAAACTGATAAGAAGAAACAAACAGAAAAATACGTACAAAGGTGCTGCTTTTTTCTAAAGAAATCTCCAATCTCTCTTCCAGCATACCTGCGATAGGAAAGTAGACAAAGAGATGTAGACAACGTATACATTAAATCAAAATAAAAACTTACTAATATTATTACTGTACTAATCACTAATTTGCTCGCATTGCTGGCAGAACTGATGGCCGATGGGGCCGAAAGGTTCTGGAGTGGCGACCGCGTACCGGAAGACGTAGCGTTGGAAGGCCTCCTGCTAGGTGGACCGATGACCTTGTGAAAGTTGCAGGTATCCGCTGGATGCGGGAAGCACAGAACCGGTCGAAGTGGCGGTGCTTGGGGGACGCCTATGTCCAGCAGTGGACGTCTTTCGGCTGAAATGAATGATGAATGATGAATCACTAATTTAAATATAAACATACACTATGAGAATTATTATATTTACATACATACTTCTAAAATAAATATCACTAAAATATATACAACATGTCCCATAATTAACGCACAACCTTTTAAGGGGTCATTGTACTCATCATTATGAACAAGTTTTATTATGGGACCAAACCTAAAATCGCGAAAAAAAATCAGCTGTTCCATACATTTTGACAAGTTATTCGAACATAAATGTAGGGAACAGCTCATTTTTTCTCGCTATTTCAGGTTTGGTCCCATAATAAAAGTAGTTCATAATGATGAGTAGAATGACCCCTTAAGGAGTTGAGCGTTAATTCTGGCACATGTTGTATAAGTATAAAATAATAAATACATAATACGCAACTATGACGAAGTCTTTCTTTTTAAAACTGCAACAGTTTGGCAGTCCCTAATGTCACGCGGAAGTGAATTCCACAACTGAACCGCGTGCACAGAGAAGGAGTAGGAGTAAAATTCGGTAGAGTGGGGAAAGATTTAAGGAGATTTCTAAGACGCCACCTGGAATAGGTGCATCAGAAGGATGGGCGTAGGAAAATCGTTCCCGCAGATAGGATGGCGTTACCTTATTTTATGATTGTAATTATCTAATATTGACCTCTTGTAAGGACGGTCATCAAATGACATAGGCACTTCAACATAAAGAGTATTGTGACTGTAGGTGAGTTACTCAATTGGGGGTGCAGGTCACGTTTTAAATAGAACGGATTGATAGACTTTCTTGAGTCTATTCTGAGTCCGGAAAAACAAGGCGTGAATGTTAAATGCTTATTTAACATAACACAACGCTTTGTTTTCCCGAAGGGCTGGGCAGAGGTGTAGGTACCTACAGTACCTACACCCACATTTCACATTCACATCCGGACACAAATCCAGACTCCAGGCTGCTACTGAGAAATTCCAGACAGAAAAACCAAATAACACTTTATTTAGCCAACCGAACTAGAATCGAACCCAATATCTCATGTTCAGCAGTAGCGCGTGCGACCACTAGACCAATAAGGCAGACTGAGTTGGGATTTGTTGTAATTAAAATATCTGTTCGCGAGAACATGAGAGAAAACTAAGTAGGAATTCGTTAAATTAGTTTCCGAGTTTTCCTGTTACCTACACACACACACACAGATGTTACCTACTTCGGTAACATGTGTGTTAGCAATCAGTCATTGACGCTGATCCGTAGATCCGAAGATTTCTAAACATAGCTACAATCTACAGGTACATACATACCTACCTGTTACTTTTTCTAATGTCAACATTCGTTGCTGTAATTTTATTACTTAAAAGATTGAACCTCTCTTTATAATGAAAAAAACATCAAAAGCCGCGCACGGCCACATGCCTCTCAAAACCTTCAGTCGTCATGCGTCGTTTCAAGTTGGTTAAATAAAGAAATTAGAAATAAAATACGTTTATTTTCGCGGTAAACATGATGCAAAGAAGGAACACAAATACAAAAAGTCGGCCAAGTAAAACAAACTTAACATTGTAGTTCAAAAAAATATTCTCCCTTAAATCGATTTAAGCCACGGTCAATTTTCCAACTGCAAATGTAAGTTTGTAATCGCAAATAAATATTTTTTGATGTGATAAAATTACAAATTTACGGTTTTTTGTGCTGTGCTGTGAGCCCTTGCTTATTGCCAAATTTCATGATTCTAGGTCACGGGTTATAGGTTAGGATTTAATCGCGATAATGTCAAACTCAAAGCATTTATTTCAATTAAACCATTTACAGGCACTTTTGAATTGTCAAAGAGTCGGTCAGTTAGAAATATGAAGCTAGTTACCCATTCCAAAGAGTAGTAGGTTCCTATGGAGAAGAACGGGCAAGAAACTCCATGGACACTCTTTTAAATTAAAATATTGATACAAAGTATTGATTACATCATTCATGTTGAAATTATACATGTGAGAAGGATACAAAACGTCAGAAGCGTCCGTATATCACCGTATTTTTTTATTGCGTTGACTTAGAAGCTTGGTGTTTGTAGAGCTCCAAGGGACTGTAGATCTACGTATTAGATATTAATTTCAACTTGATACCACCACTCGTTCCTAAAAAACGATCTTGACAGACTGACAGACAGACAGTCAGACGGACAACGAAGTGATCCTATAAAAATTCAGTTTTTCCTTTTGGGGCAACCCCAAAAAGAACAAGTTGGGGAAAAAATGCGTCACATCCAC
Source organism: Tiliacea citrago (assembly GCA_963921375.1). Classification (NCBI taxonomy): domain Eukaryota; kingdom Metazoa; phylum Arthropoda; class Insecta; order Lepidoptera; family Noctuidae; genus Tiliacea; species Tiliacea citrago. Next base: position 15,506,789 of record OY992786.1, on the reverse strand, counting down.
GCAAAACGGTCATCGTCCAGCATAATGCTGCGTTCCTATGCGAGACAGAGCCCGAGCGCTGGGTTTCAGCGACAGCTGAAATATAAATCAGAGACAGTTTCTTGGCCCACACCAAAAGAGTTGTTCCATCTCCGTCCATGTTTCATTTTCCCCTGAAAAGGTTACCAATAGAAATCGAAATAAGGAAAGTTGCAAAAGATTCTATGAATGTCAAGGTAAATCAATTTCAGCATTCTCCTGCCCTTAACCCAATTTAAGGCTCGTGCAGTGGTGCATTGTGAGGGATCTCAACACTAGTCAACAGTAAATAGTTGAATGATGCTAATGTGCACAACACTATAAACAGGGTACAACACTAATTCGTTAAGATCACTCGGGCATTTCTATATGCGCCTGCTGTCTGTGTACTCCGATCTAGGGGTTCTACGTCCAGGGGGTCTACTCCGCCGATTCCCGGCCACCGTAGGCGCGGGCTTGCGGATGGTGAGCGATGGGAACCTCGCCGTCCGATAAGGACCAAGGTCGACGGCGCGTTGTGTTCCACGCGCGCCTCAAGGAGACGTCAGCATCAATTGACGGGGTCCGAAAGGGCCAATGCCTGTCAGGGTTTCGAGCCTGTCCGAAAGGGATATCTTGGCCCTGGCACACAGGCATCTGAAGGAACATGGGTGGGTATTAGTCAGTAAAAGTCTGACACTCCCTCCCGCTCCGCCCAGAGCGGGAGAAGTTATTTGATAATTTCCCACCCAAAAAAAAAATGGGGGTCTACTCCGAAGCGCTAAACCGAAGTATCGACCGAATGTTCGGTCGTTTCTTTACTACGGCTAACTATCGCTGAATACGAAGAAAAAAGTAAAACAAGTCAGTCGAAGAGATAGCCAATGTCATAACTGTGACTCGGAGTCGGGTAAGGACTCAAAGTCAAAAAAGGAAACTGTGGAAGTTATAAAACGGCCGAACATTCGGCCGATACTTCGGTTTAGCGCTTTGGAGTAGACCCTCAGGCTGAGGGCTGGACAACTACATCGTGCACGCTGCTCCAACCTGCTACTAACGCACTAGAACTCTGCAGTTAGCGAAGACAGCTCTGAAGAAGGCCTAACCGGCCCTTTGCTGAGCCTGTGCTGGCAAGCTCCTATGTCTACCACGTGCTGCCAAGGACGGTACCCTTCTTATCTAAGTGTGATAGTGCTCAGACCAGTGAACAGATTATCTAGCCTACTAGTAATTATATGTATTAACTGAACTTGAGTCAAAGTCAAAGTCAAAGTCAAACCATTTATTTCAAATAGGCACATAAGAGGCACTTTTGAACGTCAATGGAGTTTCCTTTATCTCTGATTCCTACATATCCGTTAACGGCGCGGTCTATCTGCAAAGCCCTAGCCGTTACAGCAGACTGGCGTGACGCGACACCGGTAGAACAATTTCCATTAAGTTTTCATAGAACTTTTTATAGTTATTTATGGTCGGCGCAACATGTCCTTTTCTTCCATACTTCTCTTTTAGTTGTCATCAAGGAAAATCAAAAAGAAAATCAATAAAACTGGATTTATTAGATATCGTACTCGAATAATATAATAATATGATCTTTTAGTTTTCATTTGTTTGAAAAGTAAGAACAAACATTGAAATGAAAATAAACTAAATGAAAAATCTATACTTACTTACAAATAAATAAAATTAAAATGTCTGTTTGTAATGTCAAAATAAAAGCGTTTTACTAAATGCTTATGAAAGTATAAACGGTACCCATCCACTTATAAAAAAAAAATGTCTTTGTCTGTCTGTTTGTTCCGGCTAATCTCCGAAACGGCTGGACTGACTTTGACGGGACTTCCACTGGCAGATAGCTGCTGTTACATAAGGAGTAACTTAGTCTACTTTTATTGTAGAAAAAGACACGCGGGCAATGTCACGGGCAGCACCTAGTAAATAAAATACTCCAGAAGTAGGTCCCCAGTGCCACTCGAATATTTCATACCTAGTTTCTATTTCAGACACGACAAAAGAGGTTTTAAGTTAGGAAGTATAGCGGATTCAACTACATATAAAATGAAATGAAAAAAGTTAGCGGGAACTGCTCAGTGCGCGCGAGTGTTTGCATACAACCAAGCTGCGCCGAGTCGAGAGTGTGCACTTTGACTTCGTCGAGTAACTTGGGCCTCTTGAGACTGTCTCATTCAATACCATGTTCTATTATACCCGCGTCGAGCAAATAAGTCCGATCTGCTCTTTAATGTCAAAGATAACGGTAGGTAAATACCTACTTATATTTTGGAAGGTTTAGTTGTATCATTATCTCTACTACCGGTATGTTGAAAAAGGTTCTTTGAATATAAATGAAGGTCAATTCTTTTTTGAATGTAAAGGCTCGTGCAGTAGGCAGACGCAACGCGACTGTGCGAAGCGACAACGCGACGTATCACTAGTAGCCAGGGTTGGCATGATTAAAACAAGTTGTTTTAAAACACGTGTTTAACACTTTCAAGGACACTAGACGCCCGTAGGCGTCATAACAATAAAACCTCTATTGTGTCCTTCAACCTGTTAAAACAGTGTTTATGCGTGTTTTTTATTACGTGTTTAAAAACACAGGTTTAAAAAATGTATAAAACATTAAGAAATAAATAAGCTTTTAAACTACTTTTTATTGCGAATGAATGGAAATTAATGAATATTTAGGATTTAGGACTCTAAATAGCTTGACATAAAACCAGTTGAGTCTATGGTATGTTATATTGTAGTAATTTTGAATAAGGAATTATGAGTCTATGGTATGTTATATTGTAGTACTTTTGAATAAGGAATTATTAAGGAAAATATTTGGCATTTCATTTGGCATTGTAATTAATTGTAATTAAAACAGACAAGTAATTTATTCAATCATAGATCAATGTACCATTAATTAACCAAAAATATTGGGTTCATTTATAAAGGACAAGATAACACGTACTTTTAAAACATGCATTATAATATATTTAAATCGATCAAAGTTAAAATTATAACAATTTTAATTAGTAAAAAACTAGTACTACTAAACTATTATAAAATCAAAATTGTGTGTCAGACAGACAATATGACAAGACAACAATTACTTTTTCTTATTTACGTATTTAAAAACTGTGACAAGTTTTGCAGGTTTCTCGGTAAGCCCAGTTTATTTCGTACGTCAGAATTAATAGATCCAAATGTCGAAAACAGTCTATCAATTGCAGATTTGAAATTAATGGCCTAAACTAAAAAGAAAAACCGGCCAATGAACGTCCGTGTTTGGGTCACGGAAATTCATAGTAATGTATACCTAATTTTAACATAATTATTATAATAATTGGTCTAGTAGATTCGGAGCAATTTAGCTGTGACAGATGGACAGAGAGACAGACAGACAGACACACGAGTGAATAATCACTCATGTGTCTGTCTGTCTGTCTCCGTCTGTATAAGGGTTCAGTTTTTTCCTTTTGAGGTACGGAACCCTAAAAAGACAAAATACAAAGTATCCAAAAGCCTCGTACTCAAAAAAGTTTGATGTCTGACATCAGTAGGTATTTTATTTGTTTCCCGTCCAAATTCTATAGACCTTTGAAATCAAGACTGATAAAACGACGTGTAACGAACACGGATAATTATATTATACCCAAAAGCTAGAAGGCCGCGCGATTTCGACGCGGCGCGCGATTTCGACGCGACGCGAGCGTAGGTCGCGTACGTCGAGCGAACACCGCGCCGTAACGGCGGCTGTGACAAACGAGGACAACATATTTCTCTGTGGTACTTATTTATACCCCAGCCGATCTTTACATAATAAGTATTTACATTTTCATGTATAACTGACGCTTAGCAATTACTATTAATGTAACTAAGTGGAACGGTCATCTAATGTTGTTGTCGCTATGCTATAGTTTAAGCATTTTTATTCAATAACCTTAATTTTAGACACATTTACAGTATCACTACAAAAAATAAATAAAACAACGGGCAACTTGATTTTAACACCTACCACGAGAATCATGAAGAATATCATCTTTTATTAGGTACCTTATTTTTTTTTCCGAAAGCTTTGGGACCTGTACCGTTTTCTGAAGTTATAGGTGTTTATTTTAATTTTCGAAAGGATTCACTCGCACTCGGTTCACTTAATCAAGATAGTTATCCATAAATTCTAAGTCGTCCAAATCAGCATAATTGAAGATAAACATTACTGAGAGTAAGCAATATGACGAGGGTTAAAAGCGTGTTAAACAGAGGGCTGATGTTGTTTAAATTTAAACAACGCCTAAACATTGTCTAACCATAAACAACAGCTAAACATGGTATTGTGGTATCACTTTTGCTAAACAACTGTTAAACATAGTCTATATTTTTTGTGGTAAGACGTGACGTATGCCCCGCTGTTTGTCCGGAGTCTAGAGCCTTTTTTTTTTGGTTGGAAAGTATCAAAATAACTTCTCCCGCTCTGGGCGGAGTGGGAAAGTCTGTGTCAGACTTTTACTGACTAAAACCCTCCCAAATTATTTCAGTTACCTATGTGCTAGGGTCACGATATGTTTCATAGAATTATATCCCAACCAAATGGCGACGATGCGAAGGGTTTGTTCAAATTCATGGCCCACGTGTTGTAATACTATTGTTTAGGATACGATGGGACTGGCATACGCTATGCGTAAAAGCCCCTTTAAATAAATAAAGAAAAAAAAAAAAAAAAATTCAAAATAGTGTCCATTTACATCAATACATCGCTGCATCCGATGGAACCACTGCGAACAGCACTTTGCCCACACGACTGCTTCCTCGGCATCCATAAAACGTTTTCCTCGAAGTTTTTCTTTTATTTTCGGAAATAAATACAACTCGCCAGGTGCGAGGTCGGGGCTATAGGGCGGGTGACCCAGTAATTCCACGTCTGACGTCGCCAAGTAGTCGATTGTTTGCTTGGCGGTGTGCGACGAGGCGTTGTCGTGGTGAAGGAGGATCCTACTGCGCGGTCATTTCTCCCGAACTTTTTCCAAGACAAGTGACAAACAATTGTTAGTGTACCACTCTGCAGTAACTGTTTTTTAATCCTCTAAAACAATTGTTGCGTAATGACCTGTCCTTCCGAAGAACGAGGCCACCGTCTTTTTCCCACGCTTCGGTTGCCAACTAAAGTGAAGAGAGGTCTCTTCACTTTAGTTGGCAACTCCTCGGAAGGAAACACCCAGACAGCAGACTGTCTTTTAGTTTCAGGATCATAACAATAAATCTAGCTTTTGTCACCCGTAAGTATGTCGAACACAGCATTTGAGTCACCGCCATTAAATCTTTGAACCATTTCACGACACCAATCAACACGACGGACTTTTTGGGCCTCTGTCAAATTATGAGGTATCCACCGGGCACAAAGCTTCCTGACCGCTAAATGTTCATGGAGGATTTTTTGCACTTGACTCATACCAATGCCTATATATAAGCTTGTCCAAATGTGCTGATAAGTCACTCTTTTGTCAGTCTCTATCATACGCCGCACAACACTGATGTTATCTTCAGTCGTCGCCGTAGAAGGCCGTCCCACACGCAGATCATCGGTGAGATTAGTGCGACCACGTTTAAACTCATTAAACCAGTTGTAAACAGTGGCACGAGATGGGGCTTCATCGTGAAAGGCCAATCGAAGTCTATCATAACTTTCTTGTAGACTTAAATGACATCGAAAGTCATAAAAAATCATTGTACGAAAATTTTCTCGCGTTAAATCATGCTGACGTGACACAGACAATTTTCAATTTGTCGCCGAATCGTAAACAAATGACAAATGAATAAAATACATAAACAATATAATTGGCAAAGAGTTCCATTTTCAAAATTTGAACTTATTTTTTTATTATAGCGTTTACAAGTGGCCAGTTCTAAAAACTTTCAGTGTCGCCCTCGTACCTACACTAAATCTAGATTTATGTATATTTCCATTAAAATAATGAAATAATTTATAGTTCGTTATAATTTTCTGTCTCTATAAAGTTAGTTCAAAACAATTTTAATCTACAATGTTTCAAATATTTTAGAATTATAAATTGCGATGGAATTATGCCTACCTGGGGCCTTACTCCCGAAAACGATTCGAGTTTGATTTTGTTTTCGATTCGAACTCGTTTCTGATCTGAACTCGATTTAAAACCTTACTCCCGAACCAAATCGAATCGTAAACCAAGATCGACATAGGTTCGAGTATTATCAGCGTCGTTATGCCTGTCATTGTCTATATCCTATCATTCATGGATTACGTCATTGTCAAGTGTCTTATGTCTGTGGTTAGAATCTTTTATGTGGTTGAATTTATTTACTCCTCTATCACTTTCCCACGTAAAAAACGATACCCTAGTGCTTTATTTTAACTTAACAAATAAAACACTATGAAAAAACATCAACCAATCTGCCTATTCTTTTCCCAACTATGTTGTGCTCGGCTTCTAGTCTAACCGGATGCAGCTGTATTTTACAAGGAGCGACTGCCTATTTGAGAGCAGTGGTGGCCCAGTGGTAACGACAGCGACCACGACTTACGAGTCGGTCGTAGGTTCGAACCCTGACAGGTGCTTTACTTTGTATAAATTATTTCATCACCACTGCTCTCAAAACGGCGAAGGAAAACATCGTGAGGACACCGGTGGCATGTCCTAGAACCAAAAATTCGAAGACATGTCAAAACTACCAACCCGCACTGGGCCCGCGTGGTGGATTACGTCCTACTCCCTCTCACACAGAGGAGGCCTGTGCCCCAGCAGTGAGAACATTATAGGCTGATTATGTTGACTGCCTATCTGACCTCCTCAACCTAGTGACTGGGTAATACGATACCCCTTGGTAAGACTGGTTGTCAGACTTTCGGGCTTCTCGCCTTGCATTTAATGGAAATGTCACGTATGTTCATGTATGGTGTTAAATCTTCTACCAACACATTAAACAACTCCTTCGAGAAACTATAACTTCTTCGAAATTCTTCCGAATCCATTTCTATAGCCCCGGGTATTATATCGATTCATATTTCTTTTCGCACGAAGATCCATACGATGTTTTCTCAAGAACATTGAAAAACAAAGTAAGGCGAGCCATAATAATAAAGATTTTGAAGAAATAAAGCAGTAAACACAAAAAAATCTCACTCGATCTTCATAAAGTAGCTTCTTTGCTATCGAGTAATTTGACGTTTAGTTTTGATTCAACTACTCGATACATAACTGTCAGATGGCGTGTGGAGTACGAACTTTTCGATTCTAACGAATCTTTCGATCGAAATTAGTGTCGTTTTGAACCACCGCACGATCGTGCGCTAGTGTCGGTTTCAAGAGTATGGATCGTCATTTATTTCGAATCTAATTCGATTGATTCAGTACTCGATGCTGTCGGGAGTAAGGCCCCTGGTTTCCTGTATCTAATTATCTAAACACGGTGTGTTATTTCAGTTTCAAACTTGCGAAGTTTTTGAGATCACAGGCTACGGGTCCGCAATCGCCGTCCGAATATTATTATTTAGGTAAGTAAAGTTACGGCATTATTTACAGGAGCTACAGGTTATTATCCCCTGGCATCATCGCCACGAGGATATAGAACTGACAGCTGCCTTTCAAGCAGCCAGGAATGAACAAAAGACAAGGGACAGGGGTTGTGTAAAGGCTCGAGTAGACTGGCGCGACTTGTCGCACGACGCGACACCGCCACACCGCGCACCGGTAGAACAATTTCCATGAAATTTTCATAGAAACTGTTCTCCCAGACGTCGCGCCCGCGCGACAAGTCGCACCAATCTGTACGAGCCTTAACACGTTATGGAATAAATAGAAGAGTAGATATATACTTTTACGATGAATGATGTTAAACTAATACGTAGGTAGTAACCTAATGGTTTTCGTGAATGACATTCATATTAAGACGTATCCATAATAATAAGGATAGATGATGAATAGAAACTTCGACTACTTACCTAATCTAAAACTAATCGGGCATACCCGAAACAAGGATTTTCAGTATCCTTATTTATTTAAACTTCGCGCACACAATAAGGTACAAAGGCGGACTTAATGCCTTATACATTCTCTACCAGTCAACCAAGGATGGTGAAGAGGTGAGATGACAGGTGCTACGATTGCGTCGAGATAATAATATTCAAAAGATAACATAATGAATTATAAATAAAATAGGTACACAAGTACATAAATAGGTTATAAACTTATAATACATATATACATACAATTTTTCTGTAATATATGACCTACATTATAATATGTAGTTTCATCTGGATTTACTCCGTTAGGTTCGGACATCATGTGGACAGAAGATGGGTTTCGTGTAATGAAAACACACTGGGTGCGATAAACAGCGTTTATTAAAATCACAAATTAACACATTATGATTATGTTATGATCTTCATCGCCACATGCGAAACACGCACGTCACTGACCCTGCAGACACAACACCCGTCTGGTCGGAGGAACCTCCCTTTTCTATGGAGGATGAGTGAACTTTACACCCTGTTCCTCATTCCTCTAAAACATTATCTACAAATTTCAATTATCACAATAACTGAGCACAACGAATCGAGTACAGTTCCGCGACGTCTTAACTCTGATGCGATCAGACACTGAATGACCTCGTCGCCGGGGCTCAAAACATCAGGAATTCAGGACACTGTTGTAGAAGCGCGCTGTAGTGGGGAGTGGCGCGCTTGCAATTCGTTTTGTGTCCATACTAATGACACTTACGAACTTCTTATCCGACATAATAATACAAGAAGTGTAGAAAATCAAGGAAAAGAGGTTATTGTGATGACTGCGTTATTTGTTTTGAAAATACACCTACTTACACCATTATCCTTATCAGAGCAGTGGTGGCACAGTGGTAACGGCCCCGACTAGATCGTGGGTTCGAACCCAGGCAGGCGCTTTACTTTGTGTAAATAATTTCATCACCACTGCTCTCAAAACGGTGAAGGAAAACATCGTCAGGAAACCGGCATGTCCTAAAACAAAAAAATCGAAGACAGAGACATCTACCAACCCGCACTGGACCCGCGTGGTAGATTACAGGCCACTCCCTCTCGAAGAGAGGAGGCCTGTGTTCCAGCAGTGGAAACCTTATAGGCTGATTGTGCCTACTCCAATGATACTCTAACCCATTCATCAGGCAACTTCATCCGGCGATTTCAAAAACACAGACGCATGCATACACTCATGCATACGCTCACACATACACCCGCGCATACACTCACGCATAAGCTATACAGCATTTATATGCTGTGGATAACGGTGTGAGTTTCACATTTATATAATATCTTTGTTTATATTATTTGCGTAGATATAATGTGTTACTGTTTGTTTGTCCCAAATAAATAAATACACTCACACATACACAATCACTCACCTGTGCAATCTTGTGCACGCACAACAAATGTTCAACATAGTAAAATAAGTAGCTAAATTTTTATTTTAGTTTATTGTATTTTATATAGTAGTAGTTTTTAGAGTTCATTAGTTTACGTAGGACGTTCGAATGTTTATTTCATTTTTATGTAACCTAGTTTGGAAGGCGCTGGTGTTTGTAATACGATGATTTTTTCATTAGTACAGGTACAGATGCCAGCAGGTCAAGCTACCCGAAACTGTCAAATTTTCCTAATCAACCTTGAACCTTATGACTTAACGATAAAGTTGAAAATCTTTTAAAGAAATTTGACAGATTGTAGTAGCTTGATGTGCTGGCGTCTGTACCAAAGAAACACTTTTTTCTGTAATGATAATTTTTTACTTGAAAATTTGTTTTTGTGAACCTTATAGTGTTTTTTCTGAAAATAAATTTCAAAAGAAATATGTAAGGAGCGTAGCAGGTGGCGTTCTATAGTTTCCCCCATGGGAAGAAGGCGTGACTTTATGAATGTGTATGTAAATTTATTATTGTTTAATAATAATAATAAATTCGCCATGAAAATTAGGGTTTTAAGTTAATACTTAAAACCTTAATTTTCAATAAAATACCGGTAATACCGTAAATCGTAAATACCGTTGGCCTGTATATAATGAATTATTCTGTCTCTATGGCGAGTACTTCAAATTCATTTATTTGCATAACACAGGTAAATGTGATATTACAACATTTCGGCATAGGTACACGGTACTAAGATGTGCAAATGTTTACAAATGTCATATAAATTAAATATTATCAATGTTTTTTTTATCATAGCTAAAATGTAGCAATAGGTATTATTATTAAATTAATAACTATTATTGAATTAAATTTAAATGATGTATTATTATTAAATTAAAACATTTTTATCCTCTCTATACTTAAAACAAGAATCTCATTATGTTTATACTGGTCGTTCCAAAAATAATTATTTGCTTTCTAATTAATTCATTTCTCTGTAAAATTGCTATGAATTAATCTGAAATACTCAGTAATCAGTCAATTCGGTATGTAAAGTAAAAATTAACCTATGCCGATTCGAAAACCATTTCGAGATTTTAAGCTTTTATGAGTTATTTTTCTATTAATAGGTCTTAAAATTATAAGATCGTATTTATTTTCACAAAAATACTTAAAATCACTTGACTTTTATTTGACCTCTAAAAGTCATCCAAAGTAGCCTGAATTGGGAATTTTCAGTGCCTCTTGTAACTAAATAATTAAGTTGTTCTGTATGTGTCAAGTGTCAATGTCAACGACAAATTCACATGAAGCACTTATTATTATTCTATTCAAATAGGTAAATAGTGTAGTTTCTCACCAGCGGCCGACAGTACAAGTCGAATCACATCGATGTATCGCCTCAGGAAAACTTAACTTACGTTCAAATGATCTTCACAATAAAACAGACGCCGCACATACTAGTACTCAACGTTTACTTCCTCGCACCATTTCTTTTTTAAGGTTTCTTTTACTAAGAATCAATTTGTGTCGGCTATTTGTTGTGGTGTTTATAATTGACGGCATGAAGCACGTAGCAGAAGTAGTCTTTGATCCATTCATTTGATTAATAAGCTATAACTTTAAACTAAGGTACGGAGATCGCATCTCGTATGAAATGTAAACAAATTAACTGTCAAATTTGACTGTTTGACTTCACTGAATTTTGTTTTTAAATAAGTGTTAAACGTGGCAAACATCCTAAGCTATTCAGGCTACTTTAAAAATCAGCACGAACCAAACTTTTAAAAAATATATAAAAATAACTACAGCTTGTAAAAACAAAAAGATGAAATTATGTGTTTCAAATACTCTTATCTTTAAAATAAAAATATAAAAAACATACCTGAAAAATACTTTACATACCGAATTGTCTTGACATAAGATGCGAACTGCCTAAATCGTTAAAACGTTATTGTAAATCCCGTTTCCCATCGTTTAAATAAAAGGAAAAGCGTCGAATCCTATTTAATGCCGTCACCCGCACCCGCCTCTCAGCTATTCCATTTTAGTGATTCCGTTGCATAAATATAGTACAGACGTTAAAATAAACAAAAAGACATTTTAATGGCATACAAAAAAGTTTTAATTTCCTGAAAAACATTGTTTTGAACCTTAATGAAACAGACATTTATTGATCAAAATTAAATTAACGAATCCTAACGCCAGTAGCACACCTCCGCCGCGAAACCATCACAGCGAAACCGCAGTAGTTAAATTGTACTGGTTCGCGTCATGTTCCGCTACTCAAATCGGATGCGAGTAGCGAAACATGACGCGAACAAGTACAATTTAACTACTGCGGTTTCGCTGCTCTGGTTTCTCGGCGGAGATGTGCTACCAGCGTTATTAACATTATAAATGCGAAATTGAGTTTGATTTATTTGTTCGTTCGTTACACCTTCACGTCTTAACGGCTGAACAGATTTCAATAAAATTTGGCACACAGGTAGACCTGGTAGACCATGATCTGGGTTAGGACATAGCATACTTTTATCCCGGTAGGTCGTTCCCGTGGGATAATTTCCGAACTCCTCGCGGGCCAAGCCGGTGGCATAAGCTAGTTGATAATTACTAAAACTTCTGCGAACAGTAGGTAGACCACGCGAGCACAAACTTTTTTGTAACAATTAATATCCCAATAAAATTATTTGATTTGGATAGGAAACAATAGATTGTCTGGATAAAGCTGCACTTCAGTCCGAGCTAATCTCTGCATTTGCCCATGCAAATCCTATAAAAACTACCGCCAGATAGTAAACGTAGGTCGACATCGAAATTTTAGAAATTCATTCTTGATTTTTAGATCACTACAAGACATAATATGCCTTGTCGTGATCTTACAATCAATAATCGTTCCCAGTTACTGGGTTCCCCGCTCCACGTAAAATCCAGCTGCAACCGGTTAGACTGGAAGCAGACCCCAACATAGTTGGGAAAAGGCTAGGCAGATTGATTGAAGTATTTGTTTTTAACATTATTTAACTTCCTTTCTCTCTTGTTTAACGTATCCTTTGAATGAGTAATTGGGAAGGCAGTCATAAGTAAGTATAGACACAAGTATGTCTTTATCTTTGTGTCAACATATGTAATACAAACCTGGGACATTGTGAGCATTCCATTCTCCTTTCCAATCAGATGGATTTTTCGGACGTCATATCCAAAACTCCATACAAGTGTTTGTCGACACACATTAGACTAGATTATCATTTAGTGACTTCTTAAGACACTAATAATAATCTAGATCTGCTTCAGGGCTTCTTCCACGACAGTGCAACTCCTACGCGAGAAATTACGTCTATCCACTACGAATATCGTTTTTTCTCTACAAACGATTTTTGACAGTTGTTGGAAACACCCTGTCAGCTTAATGAGAATGTCAAATGGGTCTGGGTCGCCCGAGAAAAGGTCAAGTGACCGGTCCACGGCCTATTTCAATTTACAATTCATCTCTAGCGATCAGAGATTTCCATCAATGTGATAATAGATTCAGCTGGTGTGTTGGCTGCTCGTGATAATGGAACAAAACAGGCCTGTAATAAACTTTATACTTTTTAACAACCAGTCTTCACACAATACATTTCCGCAAGAAAACCTTTTGCATTGCTCAGCTGTGCGGAGAAATAGTTTGAAAGTAATCGATTTAAGCATAAATGTCGCTCGGAACGTAACAAAAGCAACGTTCATTTTTACACAATGAAATTTCTCGCGCATAATGTCAATTACTATGTTGTCGGGAGTCCAGACACGAAATTTATTGTCTAGCTAGTGTCTGCCTACAGTTATTATATTAGGTCTACTATCTAAACATGATACTAATCAAATTTTATTAGGCGTGTCCTAGAGGCTGATGGTGGCAAGTTTATTTTCAGGGGGTGCATCATCAGCTCCACGAAGCGAGGTCGATCATTTTTGCAGTTCACCTCGGATCATATGTTAGGTTATCGTTTGTCCATTCATACAAGGAATAACTTTGTCGACTTAAGCAGGAAAGCTTAACAATTAAGAGAATGACGGATGCAAGAACGAGCGAAGCGAGCTCGATAATTTTTGCATCCGCTTCGAATGGGATGGGTTTTATTTTTCCTTTTCATACAGAAAGAGGAATAACTGTGTCGATTTATACAAAGAAGCTTAACAGGTTGAAGGACACTGAACGAGACACAATAGAGGTTTTATTGTTATGACGCCTACGGGCGTCTAGTGTCCTTGAAAGTGTTAAGAATTAAGATACAGTAGGATGTAAGAGCGAGCGAAGCAAGCTCGATAATGTTAGCACCCCTACTATACAGGGTGGATTTTTGAGATGGAGTAAGGGCAGCCAACCTAACCGTTGTATCTACAGGAAAACGGTCATAGAGACCTTAACTTTTTGAATTTTTTTTATCAAAATACACAGATTTTGAAAAAAATGTACCGTCAGCAGGAAAATGGGCAATTTTCACAAATTCTTTTGTTTATGCCATGCGATCCTGTTCCTTATATGGATCAAAAAGCTGACTGAGGTTTCAGTACTAGAAAAGTCATAAATCGCAAAAAAGCTTTTCCCATACATTTCGTAAGAAATGATACTCCAACTTAGTTTTTTATGATGGATAGACGAACCGCTTCAATGAAGACTGGCCAAAAATAAACAAAAAAACTAAACTTCGAATTTCGAAATCGCATCAATCGAAATCCGCCAATTCGCTAGGCAGTGAATACAAACATAATTATGGTCCCATAGGTACCGTGACAACATCGCAGTCCTGATCTCACTTTTTATGTAGCGCTTTCGATCTAACGTGCCCTTTCATTTGATATGTCACACGGTACCGTTTGCATAACTTTCTTTTTTAGTTTTTTAGTTTACCCCCCAAAGGTGACCCCCATATCCAAAATTAATTAATTTAAGTTACACGTCCGTGTTTGGGTTACAGAAAATATGTGTACCTTTCAAGTTAATCGGTCCAGCATATTCGGAGCAAATTGGCTGTGACAGACTGACAGACAGACACACGAGTGATTAGTTAGGGGTTCCGTTTTTTCCTTTTGAGGTACGGTAACCTAAAAATAGGAACATAAATCGAGGCATTCCACTAAGAGCATCGATAGATGTATTATTGTGATATTGGGATTTTCCATTAGGAGTTTCTCAGTAGCAGCCCGGAGTCTGTATTTGTGCCCGGTTGTTGGCAATAGGCTCGTCCCCTATTACATGGGACTTAAACATAACTGGCGAAATGTGGGTGTACTATAGGTACACCTCTGCCTAACCCTTCGGGGATTACAGGTGCGAAGTTATGTTGACGCGTAAGTAGATAAGTAATTAACGATTCTATAAATAATTTTAATTGACGAATTTACTTTCCCTAAATAATATCACAAGCTTGCTAGTTTGTGATATTATTCAGGGAACGTAAATTGAAAGAAAGAAATTGAGGGTGACATAACCTATAGCAACTCATCTTTAGAGTATTTATTCAGTAATTGCTACTAATTGTAATTATTTTTGTTATTACGCAATGAACCCGATCTAAAACGAGAGTAATAGTAATCATTTTTATTTAGAGGTTCTTAAAAGTGTGTGATGGGGCTGACCGGGTGACGTGACGTGATGTCGTGACGTGGCCGCTCAGTGGTATTTGTACGTCGGATTTATAAAAATAGATGGAACGCGAGAGAGAACGTGACCAATTATTTAAACTGGACGGACTAACAGATTTTTTTACGAAAAAATATAAGACCGATGCTCGATTTTCAAACTTTAATCTTTGAACATGTAGTAGAAAATATACTGGACTTTGATGAATTCCAAATGTGTGTCACGGACGGGTATTGAGTCAAAAGCATTCGCAGTAAATAATAGCGCGTGATTTATCAAAGGTAACGCATAAAGGCTCGTACATACTCGCGCCCGCGATCTCGCACTAGTCTGTACGAGCCTAAAGCGTCAGGGTTTCCCACGAAACGCAAAATTTCTTTAGTTTTTTGCATTTTGCAGGTCAGTATCAGGTCAGGTTGTAAGTTGATCTAAATATGATTTGCGGCCGTATTACAATATTTTTGAACGGCCTATCCAACGATACCCCACACTATGGGATAGACGAGAATAAAAATATCATCACCACTATAAGTCTACTAAGGGACGTACCCTAAAAAAAAATTTTTTTCAAGATTTTATTTTACGACTGTTGGAAAGAAAAGAAAGAAAATACGTTTATTTGCGGTAAACAAAACGCAAAGAAATAAAAACACAAACACGAAAGAACAAGTTGAGGGAAAATATGCGTCACATTCACGCAAAACGGCCATCGCTCAGCATAATGCTGCGACCCTATGCGAGACAGAGCCCCACCGCTGGTTGGAGCTGGTTGGCGTAACTAACATGTACGCCCATGCCAAATTACAGCTTTTTAGTACTAAGAGTCTCTGAGCTAAGCGGGAGACAGACGGAGGGACGGACATACAGGCAGATAGACATGACGAAACTATAAGGGTTCCTTGTTGACTACGGAACCCTAAAAAGACATGATTTCGCGAATAAAAAATGTATCTAGAGAAACGTAACTGTCTTCAACATGGAAAGAAAAAGATCCAATAAATCATATTATACTAAAGTTTCATTTTGCTTGTATGTGTGACTGTTTCAGAATATTCATGCAAATTAACATAAAAATAGGGAGCCTCCGCTTAACCCCAACCTATGAAAAGCTACGGCGCATTATTATTCTAGGTACAAAAGTAGGTATATAACACGTTTTAAATGCTTTTCCAATAAAGTTAATTTGATGACGGTCCATAGACTGCCAATGATTAAAAAAATTGGAGAGCGTGCCTCCATTTTTTGTGGGGTTAAAACTTTTCCGAAGCACTCGGAGCATGAATTTAATCATTCCGGGCGTAAAAAGTGTTATTTTGCCCAGAAATAAAGAATTCAGAGTTATTACAGGGACAATAATTGGTAAAACGAGATCTGTGTTGCTCCCGGTAGATTAATCAGAGAAATCATTAAAATGTAAAATATATGAATGCTCGGAGGTACTGTGTTTTCATTGCTCATTAAAGTTACAATTAAGTATGCGAATTTACATGTGTTGTACACCAACATACTTAATGGCGATAAGGTTATTACATTAACTAGTACAGCAGTTAATACAAGCCGATATATCGTGTCTGTTAAAATAATAAAATAAACAATTATAGGTACATAACAAATTCAATTTTTTTTTTTACACAACATAAATAGCGTTAAAATTGTCATGAAATAAAATATCGTTGATAAAATTAGAGCATCGGCATCGGTGGGCTGGCCATGTTTGTCGAAGGACCGATGGCCGATGGAGCAGACGAGTCCTGGGGTGGAGACCGCGTATCGGCAAGCGTAGTGTGGGACGCCCCACAGCTAGCTGGACCGACGACCTTAAGAAGGTGGCTGGGTCAGACTGGATGTGAAAGGCGGAGGACAGGGTGTTGTGGCGCAGCCTGGGAGAGGCCTATGTCCAGCAGTGGACTGCGATAGGCTGAGTTAATTGATTGATTGATCACCGAACACACAATTTATGTTTAATAAAAAATTGTTGAGACCAAGAGGTCTCAACAATTTATTTAACATAAATTTTGTGGTATTGTTTTTTTTCCAAACTCAAGTTTTATTTAATCACCTCATACTTAACTGTTCAATTAATTTATTTATGTACTCTCATGTCGTAAAGTACGATAAATAATGATGAAATCAAAAATGCCGCGGTCTATAATGACTGCGTTGCTGGCGCGGTCAGCATTACAGCCCATGATTGACAAGCTGGAATAAAATATGATATAATGGCTTTATAGCGCGGACGGCAAGGGCTGCAATGATAACCAAGTTTGAAGGGCGAGAGCGTTACTAAGCCAAGCTCGAGGGCATCATAGCATGGCCAGCAACGTAGTCATTGCGGACCAAGACTTTACTCAAACAATGCGAGTTATTTAAAAAAAAACTGGCCAAATGATGGAAAACAATACGGAAAATTGCAAAATTGTTCACCACGCTGCGCTTTTTTCTTCCCCACGCTTTTGTTTTTTTTAAATTAAGTAATGATGATTGTACTGCCTGTACTTATACAGCCAAATTCTAAATAAACTATTATTTTGTCCCCCCATCTCGGAAAGAGTATTTTTGTTCTTCGATATCTGAGTTTTTATCCGCTAGCTAGAGGATAAAGTAAATTGCATTTAGAACATCGTGTGCACTAAGTTTGAGAATTCAAAACATCATTAAACTTATTTACATCTCCCTCCATGGTGCCGAATTTATCATACATCCTTTTTTAATTTACTAAAAACTCGGAACCTTCTTGGTGTACTTTTTTTTTAATTTGCTTTGTTTGCGCCATTTTCTTTTCACGTCATATTGTTAAAACCTTAGGTTAAAAACAAGAAACTTGAAAACAAATGAAAAACCTAAAATGAGTGGTTCTAGCGACGAGGAAGTTTATTTGACGCGAACAGAATTTACTGAAACTGTTAATAATGCGCTTTCTCCCTCAACAAACACGCGAGAAGTATTTGAAACAGTACGATATGTTTAACACTTGGCGACTAGCTAAAGGAGCCAAAACTTTATCAGAAAACGTTTTGCTGGCATATTTTATTGAATTATCCGAGACCAAGGAATCAAGCACTCTATGGAATACGTATTCAATGCTAAAAGCGATATTAAAGATGATAAAATACATACATTCGACACCTATCCTAAAGTGGCATTTTTAAAAAGAGCCGCAGTTGGTCATCAAGAATAAAAATCGAAGGTTTTCACAGCATCTGAAATTGAAAAGTTTCTTAACGAAGCACCTGATTCCGTATATTTGGTGACAAAAGTAAGGCAGTTGCACATTCAGTATCTACTTACGTATATTATAATCTAATACGTACTTAGTAGATGTTGATAGGCACAATTTTTTATGCATGCATATCAATTTTATTAATTTATCTACTACAATACTCTTTACGTTACAGGTTGTTCTTACTATTGGTATTAACGGAGCATGACGAACTAATGAACTAACAGAACATAATGTCAAAAACATTGAGAAATATTCAGATGACTTACTATTCATTAATTTACCTAATACAAAGACAAAAAGAGACCGCAACTTCGTCATTCGCAAGGAATACGTAACAATTGTTGAGAAATATCAAGCCTTACGCCCGCCTAACACTCCAATCAATAGATTTTTTCTCTAATATCGCAACGGAAAGTGTGTTAGACAGCCTATGGGTGCTAATAAAATTGGCAGTATCCCACGAGAAATAGCAACATTTCTTGAAATTCCAGAACCCCTGTTGTACACGGTTCATTGTTTCCGACGAACTTCAGCCACACTTTTGGCCGATTCAGGAGCTGATATCCTGTCCCTTAAGCGCCATGGAGGCTGGAAGTCCAATGCGGTTGTAGAGGGATACATAGAGGATTCCATCCAAAATAAGTCTAAAATATGTAAAGGCATCGTAGGAGCCATTACACTGAAAGAACCTCAGTCAGATCCTTGGACTGGCCCTTCTACAGCAAAAATGAGCCGTTACGAAACACCTAACCATCGCCCTCTCTCGCCATCATTTACGCCAAGGGAATCCGATGAATCGGTACAACTATTAACTATGACAGATAGTTTACCGAAAAACAGTACACAAGTCACTAACACCAATATTACAGTACCTAACAAAAATATTACACTCAACTTTAGTAACTGTAGCAACGGTACTTAAAATTTTTCTTAATTATACCTAAGTATTATTTGTTATAATTTAATAGTAGATTATGTCATAAGGGACCAAAATAATGTATTTACGGCGACAGCGATTGTTTGAATCCAGAGCAAAGCGAAGGATTCTAGAGTGAATCCCGAGCCTTGCGAGGGATTCTAGAGTAGAAATCCTAAGCGTAGCGAGGGATTCAAAGTACATCGCTCGAGGTTAAATAATTTTGGTACCGTGTGGCACACTCTGCTTTTCATCTCCCTCTATGAGAAAAATAAATAAGAGATGCTTTTAATAGTGACGAACATTTATATTTACATAACCAAATTACAAATGTATAATACATGATGTATATAATATAATGTATAATATTAGATACGTTTTCGCAATTTTGGAAGTTTATTGTAACTGTTTTGTTGGGAATAGAAAATGTCGTTGACTTGTTTATCACTTGGATGTTCGTAATATCTTCAGACTCTACATAATATATAAGAAGTACCCGGGTTTTTTTTTTTCAATTTGGTTAACCACGTGGCAGGCGCGCTTTTTTTGTTACCGGCCAGGACTTTATCGAAGCAAATTGTGTTCAAACTTTTTAATTAAATAGTGTTCCAGATTCAAAAATCATTTCATAACTGTTATTAAATGCGGAATGACGCATTTTGCCGCACTTATCGAGGAACCCTTCGGCTCTCTTCGAATAGATGGGATGAAAAGATTATTCTGTAATACTTACCTATCATAATGTATTAGTTAATACCTAAACTGAAATAAAAGTATCTTGTGATTGTAAATGTTTTTCTTTTTGCATTTCGTCATTTCCTCGCTGAGGTGGGATGAAAAGTTACGTGTTGCACTCGAGTGCAAAGATTTTTCACCTCGTGCTCTTCTGATTCTCTCGCTAACGCTCAGGTTTCTAATTTTTTAAATTTTAAATTTTAGAATCCTTCGCTTGGTCGGTCATCAAAATTGAGCACGCGTTTAAAATGCAACTTTGCACTCTTGTATAACAAATAACTATTGCACTACAGTTTTTATCCGATTCTTTACAACTTGGCAAGCTTTTGCTAAATATTGTACATTCCGAACTTTTCTGCAACAACTTTTCTACTACATGTAACATGGTTAAAAATCTTGAACTCTCATTCGCATAGACTTTTGTTGGTCATGAAATTAAAATCATAGTAAATTAATCATTATAAATTACGTCTCAAAAAAAAAATATGAATGTTGAAAATGTTATCTCTTACAAACCCAACTTTTTATAGCAGGATCTTAAAATATCCGATTCACGACGAGTAAAATTTATTACGCACCCTACAATAAAAAAAATAACTTCAAGATTAGCAAACTTTAGCAAGATCGTTTTTCTTAAAAGAAGGTTTCGTAAAATAAGGTTTGAGGTATATTGCGTTGCGGCCTCGCCGTAGGTGAGTATAAATGTTCCTCAAAAAAAGGCATTAGAAATCGAAATCCGTCGAAATCCTTAGATTTTTTTCTCTAATTACAAATTGAATTGGTGACCGTAATTAATTTAACAACAGTGAAAATGTCACTATCAGGTGAGAATGGAGACCCGTATATTGCAGATGGAAAAGAAAGGAAAATAAATAATTTTCAATCTGTTGCCATATTGTCTATGTATTGGATTATTTTATTTTCTAGCAATCGTAGTGAAAAGTATAGAGTAACACACGGCGCTAAAAACCCATTATAACTCGGTTTCTATTTACTCCCTCGCTAAAGCTCGGGATTAAAACTACCTCGTATAATGGGTCATTTTAGACCTTATTATTTATTTCAAAATTAAAAAAAAAAAAAAAATTTACAACAAGACCTTTCATTTGATGTGTCACACGGTATAAATTGCAAAACATTTCATTTATTTACATTACATGTTCGTGTTTGGGTGACAGAAGTCCATATGTGTACTAAATTTCAACTTAATCAGTCTGTTGGTTTGGAGCAAATTGACTGTGACATACGGACAGACAGACAGACAGACACAAGAGTGATCCTATAAGGGTTTCGTTTTTCCTTTTAAGGTTCGGAACCCTAAACAACATGGTAGATATCGCTTTTTAAATAACTGTAGTGGTATATTTAATTGTTGAAGAGATCTACTGTTCGCAGAACTACTAGTTTATATTAGAACTAGCTAAGCGAGAGTAGTGGGAGTAGGTAAACTACATGGTTCAAATAACAAACAAATGTGTTTGTTATTTGAACCATGTAGTTTACCTACTTAGCGTATGTATACGCTTTAGACTTCTAAGAGATTCCTACGAGTAACGCACACGCATCGATGAACTCAAAATATTTAATAAGTCTGACATTTACTACGGGCTCAGAGTATATAACATTGACTTTACAAGCTTGCGTTCGTATAATCGCAAGACCGACGCATAAGTACTCGGCTTGTTTTGAACTGAAATAATTTAGCATACCGACGTTACGTGACGTTTCTGTGACGTGTACGCCGCTGCCGCGAAAGAACGCGCACGCGACTTTAGCGTCACTCGTAAAGTTAGAACAATATAAAATGACGCTAGATAGAATCTCGCGAAAAAATAATCAGTCGTCCCATAGATTGACGGCACGGTCGGCGCAGTGGTTAAGCGATTAACTGCTGCGCTGCGTGACGCGGGTTCGAACAAATATTTGTATGACCTAAAAGTAGTTGTTCCAGCACCCTCATTGCGTAACACAGTTTGAATCCGAATCGCAATGATTTTGCTAATATAGATATTGCTAATCCATTGCTTCATAAGTTAGAAAATGTTGTCTGCTCTACAACGTAAATAACGCAATGAATGTTGTTGAGCTGTCAAATTGAAACCGATTCCTACTGATAGTGTGTTACGCAATTAGTTAGCTGGTCTGGCTGCTTGTGTATGTGAGTTTAAATGTTTGTAAGCGCACCCACGATACAGCAGATAGGATCGAGTAGATATTGAAGCTTTGTGACTGTTGATATTTTTTTCGCGATTACGACGTTGGTCCCATGGAGAAAGTCGTTCAGTTTGATGGTCTATACCACATCCTTAAATATGGCCACACCTTTCTGATACACGCTATTGACATTACCTATAATTATAAACTTTATTGCAGAATAACTCACAGTTAAGGTGATACGTAAAAAATAAATCATAGCGAACTGGGCGGCCATTAGAAAGTGACAGACAATTACTTCCACATGAGAAAAAAGAGAGCGCAGTAGTGCTCTGGAAACAAAATACAACAACGTTATGGCGCCAAACCAAATAAAAATTGTTTAAAAATATATTAAGCTTCTAAATATATTAGGCTTCTGACGTCCCGTAACGACTGCCAAAGATCCACTAGTGACAGCCGGGACCAACGGCGTAGGGTGCTTTCCGAGGCACGGAGGAGTGTCATGTCTCTTTTCTAAATTTCCGGGTTACGAGAGCTGCAAACCTTCTGGAACGCAGGCTAACACTTCAATTTCATAACTAAAACGGTTTTTCATTTCAACATTACATTCAATAATCAACCTGTGTCAAAATCTAATTCTTGTATGTTTATTTGTTAGTTAGGTAAACAAAGAAGTATGATTTACACTCGTACAGGGGCCCAAGTCTGCTATTTTTATAAATTCAGTCATTTTGCTAAAAGTTCGTAATCTGGTAAATTCATAATGGTCGATCATTGGTCGGTCAATGTTCTCGTACTATAATTGTGTTATTATAATGGCATGGTCGTATTGCCATTATTATAAAACCCATTAGTAGAAATGTCATTCATTTGTGATTATGTACGAGATTACCAATATATGCAATTTCTTTCAATGTAGTGTCAGTGGCCGACCATTGGAAAGTCATAATGACGCCATTATAATAGTAGATTACCAAACTTGTCAAAATCAACAATTATGAAATCAATGATCGAACATTCTGACACTATTGTAATAGCAGACTTGAGGCCCAGATGATGTGTCGGTCGATGTGTCAAAAAAGTACGTATGTCATGTGTCAGAACAGTGGAGTTGACTCAATTGTTTTGCAGTGTAGTACCTACCTAGATGTGTTTCTCCATATTAAAATTCTCAGGAACCGCCCGGAGTATGAGATTATGCTCAGTATGACAATAGGTTCCTATCCCTTTGAATATTGCTATCCGCTATTCGTTCGAAACTTGACGTAACATTAAGATCCCTACATTTCCTTTATTTTTCTAAAGCATTGAAATAACGTCAAAGATGAAAATATTTTCCAAGAAAAATTCACTCGTTCTCTGCGGGAAATAGTTTGCTATAAGATGGCTTCTCTGACGAACGCTTCAAAGGCGTCTGTCTCCTGAGATATTGTCTATCAACATCGCGTTTCATAAGTGAATTAATTGGTTAGAATTAACCAGAGGTATTCGGCTTTGTACATCCTTCAACAGTAGATAGGTGACTTTAGTTACAAACTTACAATATCACTTCTAGGTAGTCTGGATTAGTCTGGATCAGATCATTCATGTATGAAATATTACCTATATGAATGAGTAGATACCTAATTTAGAGCAATATATATAAAGTTATCCACCAAAGCTTAGAGAAGCTTAAAGTAGAAAAGATTAGTGATTCTATCTGTATTTTCGCTAGTTGTCGTGTCCGTTTTAAAACATTGAGTAACAGCAACGAACCGACAAATAATATTTTGCTCAGATGTTTCGAACAGGCGTTCACAAATTGTTTTTATTTCCAATGAAATGTTTTGAAACAAAATTGTTTAATAGGACAGGAGCCATACATTATTTTAATACAAGGTTGTAGTCAAATAATATATGGCTCCTGTCCTAATAATGTATGGTTAGATTGAAGTTAGGACATTTACATGTCATGTTATGCTCATGACCCTACGAGTATGAACAAAGTTGTAACAAGTTATCAACGGTTGATCTTTACTCGTACGTGCTTGATTTCGTTTTTAGGGTTCCGTTGTCAACTAGGAACCCTTAGGCGATTCGCACACTGCACCGCATTACGCAGCGTAGTGCGGGAGTGCGTTTTCTTACGTTCCTATAATATTATTATTTTCATTTATTACGTACACATTACATAATATTAATTACATTTTTAAATATTTTTACAAAATACAAAAGAAAAACAAAAAACATTTAAAAATACAAAAAATAGTAGTCCATCGGCGCCCATCAGGAAATATTATTATTATTTTGTAAACAAGTTTTGTTTCTTAGCTCTTTGGCTAGTTTAAGCTTCATTAACGGGTCCAAGCCAAGCCAATGTACCGCGTGTTTTTTTGTTGATTATTATTATTATATGAGGAGTAATTTAATTTTCCTCAATTTGCATGAACTTTCTCACTATTCTTCAGGTGTTTAAAATTGCGGCTTTTTGGAGTGTTATGTAAATTGAGTCTTTCAGGTCTATAACTTTAAGGCTGTGGTGGAGGTGATTGGGTATAACACCCGTCGTGGAGACAACAATGGGTACTACGTAGACTTTCCTGCCTCTAAATTCTGGTCACTTCTTCTTTCAGTTCAGCATATTTACTGATTTTCTCACCGATTGTTTTTTTTTATAAATTATGTGTATTAGGAACTACAATATCTAAGTATGAGGTATGTGATTTTATTAACTTTATCTTGAAGGGTTATATGGGCGCGATCGTAGTTGAGTTTGTGTGTGTTATTTTCTAGAACTGTTTGTGGCACGTACTTGTAATAAGGAGTGGTTGTTTCTTGTATGAGTTTATATTTGAGTGCTAGTTTTTGATGTATGACCTTTGCTACCCGAATGTGTCTATGTGTATAGTCTGTTTGTGTGAGTGTTGTGCCTGCCCTGTTATGTGTTGAAAGGTCTCTGGTTGACTGTGATATTTGCGGCATTTATCTTTTGTTATTCTGGGGTATTTTATAATGAATTTACTGCAGTTTTTAGTATTTATGATCTGATCCTGTATTGCAATAATAAATCCCTTAGTTTCTGGAAATAAGTTACCGATTTTAAGCCATTTATTTGACGCTATTGTATCTATATAAGATTATTCTAGGTTCATGCTACACTTTTTTCTTCCAGTCTTCTAACTTTTTCTTATGTGGGTCGTCATTGCTAGTATGCTGTGTATCTATGAGTATCTGTTCGTGTAAGTTAAGTGGGGTATAGCTGATAATAATATCGTTCATAACTATGGCTTTATGAATTTCGCTTGGGTGTGATTTAGAATGAAAGAATGTTCTTAGTCTGGCTATATGTTTCTGCCAAAGATGGTGGACGTCTACAAGGCCTCTCCCTCCATATTGCCGTTTGATGGTCAGTCTTTCTATTGCAGATTTAGGGTGTAGGGTATTATGTTTAGTGAATGTGGTGCGTGTTGTTCTCTCTATTTGCTGGATGTCAGTTTTTGACCATTTAATCACTCCAAACGAGTATGTTAATATTGGGATCGCAGTTTTCAATGCCTTTATTAAATGTTTTCCGGAGAGTTGAGTTTTACATACTGCGACCACTCTTCTTTTGTATTCGGTATTTAAGGTGTGTTTTATTGCTGTATGATCTATTCCTTTGAGTTGCTTGTAACCTAAATATTTGTATAAATCTGTTGGTTCCATAGCTGTGATTGTGTCTGTAGTATTAACAGGATAATCACCCGGTTTTATTTTGCCTCTTATTATATGAACTGTTTTACATTTACCTAATCCGAATTGCATGTTTATGTCTTTACTGAATTCTGTAGTGGTATCTATTAATTTTTTCATCTCTTTTTCAGACTTTGCCTATAGTTTTATGTTGTCCATATAAATTAGATGTGATATTACTGTTTTTTCTGTGGTATGTAGGGGATATCTGGCTTGGCAGCGATGAAGTAGGTGCAACAGAGGATTCAGAGCGAGACAAAACCATAGAGGACTTAGAGAATCTCCCTGATAAATATACCCTTCTTTATGGATATTTGTCGAGTAGTGATAGCGTTGTGTCGATAATTTAATTGGAGTGTAGTTTTCCAACAGGACATGATGTTCTGTAAGAAGTTTATTATTTTTGAGTTTATATTTTATAGATTTGTAATATTTGAATTAGCCAGGTATTATTATTATTTATTAAAAACGTTTACAAAAAATCTTGACTTAAGGACTTTGCCTCGCACAACCTTTTTCACGGTTTGTCCGTGGGAACAGAACATACAGTTTTCAATAGCTTGAAAGTATCCCTCTTTGTATTGAAAACACGCGTAGTGCAACACACAGAAAACGCATTCACGCGCAGTGTTGCAGATCAAGCGCCTACATGCAGAGAAACATACGCCGTGGCGGGCGCGTGGCACACCGAGTGTCACCGAGTTCTGCAGTATGGTGCGTGATTTTGACAGCGCTAGATGTGAAGTCGGCTGTCGCTAAAAACCAGCGCTGGGGCTCTGTCTCGCATAGGGTCGCAGCATAATGTTGAGCGATGGCCGTTTGCGTGAATGTGACGCATATTTTCTCTCAACTTGTTCTTTCGTGATTGTGTTTTTATTTCTTTGCGTTATGTTTACCGCAAATAAACGTATTTTCTTTCTTTCTTTTTCTTTAAGTAATATTTTGAAATGGATCTCGCTGTTAAATGAGGCCTTTGGGCTACCATATACTATACTGCAACTCTGCGCGTTTGTGTGAAGAAATCTGCATGATGGTGCAAATCTGCACTCGCACAACTACGTGCGTAGCTTCGTCGCCACGCACCCCGCAGCGTATAGCGGGCCAGTGTGTGAAACGCCTTAATTATATATAACCATATTAATCACGCCGACGTAGTGGTAATAAAATCTTGAAACAAGTTTTTTCTATTTTTCAAAAGTGGGATGATTTTTATTTCTCGTCTATCCCATGGTATGGGGTATCGTTGGATAGGCCGTTCAAAAATGTTGCTAGTTTGTTGGAACCATTTCCCGATTCTGGGCTTCGTTTGTGTAATATTAAGCTTTAAAGTGCAATGTTTTGTTAGAGTCAAGTGCCCCCCCCCCCTCCCCTCCCAGCTAAATAGTTGTTTTCGATAAGTGAAAAAATTTATGGCAGTAATATAGGTATTATTTAACGAAATTAAAAGGAAAACTATCACAGCGATATTAGAGTTACCTAATTTTCTACTATGCTATGTACTGTGTTGTTGTTTTTGATGTACTAATAAACTTATATTATATTATAATAATATTACTTTTGCTAACTACTATAAAAAAAAAACCCTACTAAAAGTAAAATCCCTACATTTGTATCGAATTTAGGTACCTAAGTATTAATTAAGTAAATCATTTTTTAAATTAATACTAATGTTTTAATTTTGATTCTAATAATAATTTTGATTTTCATATTTGATTCTAATTTAGATTATAATTTTGTTTTTACTTAATGTTTTGTTCTTTGTTTATAATTAATTTTTATATCCTCACTACGAGTAAAAAATCTTGTTAAAACATATATTTACGCCTGTAAGTGACTTATTCACCATAACTCAATGTATATGTTATTTTTTATTATGTTAATGTTCTAGTGAATGGGTCGTTGGTGTACCTTTTGAATAAAATATAATAAAATAAAATAAAATAAATTAAAGTGAAATATGTGAAACAGTGTAACCCCGCTGGTTCTTTCGATTTAATCACATAACCAATATCAATGTAGTATCCTTATGGATGAAAGGCAATTGCATGCAGGTGATGATAATGCTAAGAGGGATGCGTATTATGAAATGAGTAAGTATACTCAATACTTCCACCCCATTCTTTCCTATTTCTTCCCGTGGGTGTCGTAAAAGGTGACTGAGGGACTTCCTAGAAAATGGGCAGCAGCGTTCTCTATGCATTTTAACACCATACTGCGATCGCGAATCCGCCTGCCAAGCGTGGCGATTACGGGTCCGCGCCCACTCGACCCGCTTAGACTCAACCCGAAGAATAATACCAGATGTTATACTACCAATTCAGTGCCATTTGTACAGTCAGGCAAATTGAATACATATAATATTTTGTTATGATACATCATTTATCGGTAGTCAGTGATTTCAGTTCAAAAATGTAGCTATATAAAGATAGCCTCTACCTCTAGCGTGCCACTAGCTTCAAGATTGTAATGATAATTAATTTAACAAATCGTATACTATATTAGAAAACTAGGTAGTTAAGTACTTACTTGTTTAATTTTACACTCTCTATGGTGCAAGCGATAAATCGACACTTTTCTGTCTGACTATACATCGACGTTTTTACGCCTATAAAAACAGATATAACCCCGTATCCAGGTATTATTCGTCGGGTCGAGTCTAAGCGGATGGAGTGGGCGCAGGCCCGCAATTACGACAACCCCCCCTTTTGGGGTAGGCCTTTCGGCTGAAATGATGATGATGGTGACTCAATACTTTATTGCATCCCCGCAATGTATATGCTTAGGTGGTAAATATTTGCTTAAGAACAATCGTGGACTCTGTTGGGCACAGCAAAAAAAAGATAATAGGTAGAGATGAGGACTAAACAATTATCTTTTATTCTAACTTATTTAAAAAAAAAGCAACAAGAAAGTACATAGGAAGTCTGAAAGTGGCTCCGGTGACTGAAAAGTTGTGCGGAAATCGGTTGCCATGGTATGGGTATGTGATGTGGAGGAATGAGGAAAATGTCGTCAGGACTAGGGAATATTTATTTAGGGGAAGACCAAAGAAACGGTGCATGGTCTGTGTGAAAGATGATATGGCTAGAAAGGGGTCACCCCCTACCGAGTTGACGACTAATAGAGAAAGGGAAATAAAAAACCTGTTGCGCCGACCCCAAATAAATTGGGATAATGGCAGGAGAATTATGATATCGTTAAAGCTCCCGCAGACAGGCGTGACTTGACGGTGCGACGCGATTTTGGTAGAAAAATTTCCATGTAGTTTTCATAGAAATTGTTCTATGTACTATAGAGTCGCGTCAAGTCTGTTTGTGTGTGTGTCGGAGCCTATAATGATTGGAAAATAACTTACCTAACTAACGCAAACAATAACAAAGTTAATCCTACGTCAGTGTGTCTAACCTTAACGTTATAAAGCTTTATTATAATTTCGAGTAGTATATTTTCGAAATATTGATTTGAATGACTGCTGAAAGAGATTTATTTAATTAAGAAATAAGCAGTTTGTGTGTACTCTGTATTTCATTGTGATCATATTTTTTTTTTTTAAAAAAAACGTTGCCCCACACTAGGAATTTCTCCTGTATCGTGGGTGCGTTTACAAACATTTAAACTCACATACACAAACAGCCAGACCCGGAACAACTACTTATAGGTCATACAAATATTTGTTCCGTGCGGGAATCGAACCCGCGACACGCAGCGCGGCAGTCAATCGCTTAACCACTGCGCCAACCGTGCCGTCAAATTATATTTAATATATTTTGTGGGATTATACATAAATAAAACAATACCGAACAGAAGACATTGCGTTTAAGTTTCAAGATGATTCAGATAAGATGAATCGCCGTGATTTCACAAGAGGCTGCGGAATTAATTTTTCTTCGGAGAAGAAATGCTCGACCAGCAGGCCCGAGGTTTATTGAGAACTCTGCTGAAATTGTGACGGATACTTAATTGTCTTTAATTAATGGATCTTATGCTTCAGGCGTAATTTAATATTTAATTGTACGTAGTAGATAGGTACTTTATAGTAATTTAAATTAAGGCTGTATTTTTTGTTCCGTTTGGGAAAATTTTGAAGCCTCCTAGAAGTTTCTCACACTATACAATATGTATTTGGGATACGATTTATGATCTACTTATATCCCCCTTATTAATAAAAACTGGCCAAGTGCGTGTCGGACCACGCACAATGAAGGGTTCCGTAGTTGGGAAGAATTTATCCCAAAATCAAACTTAACTTTGTAGTTGAAAAATATGTCCTCCCATACATCATGAACGGGCGCCGTAAGTAGGGACTGGTCATTTCTTAGCTGCCACGGCTTATTTTAATTGTTTTTTTTTTGTTTTTGTCTTTTTATTACGGACGCTTTTAAAGTGCACGTCTTTCAACATTTATCTCACATGTATGATTTCAATATGAATGATATAACCAAAACTTAGTAACAATATTTTGATTTAAAAGAGTGTCCGTGGAGTTTCTTGCCCGTTCTTCTCTATAGGAACCTACTAAACTTTGGAATGGCCAACTAGCTTCATCTCTCTGACTGACCGACCCCTTGAAAATTCAAAAGTGCCTGTAAATGGTTTAATTGAAATAAATAGTTTGAGTTGGAGTTAAAATACGTCAGGGTCAATTCTCCAACTGCAAATTTAAGTTGGTCGGCTATTACTCGGGAACTTGTAAAGTCTGCTGTGATAGTTTTCCTTTTAATTTCGTTAAATAATACCTATATTACTGCCATAAATTTTTTCACTTATCGAAAACAACTATTTAGCTGGGAGGGGAGGGGGGGGGGGCACTTGACTCTAACAAAACATTGCACTTTAAAGCTTAATATTACACAAACGAAGCCCAGAATCGGGAAATGGTTCCAACAAACTAGCAACATTTTTGAACGGCCTATCCAACGATACCCCATACCATGGGATAGACGAGAAATAAAAATCATCCCACTTTTGAAAAATAGAAAAAACTTGTTTCAAGATTTTATTACCACTACGTCGGCGTGATTAATATGGTTATATATAATTAAGGCGTTTCACACACTGGCCCGCTATACGCTGCGGGGTGCGTGGCGACGAAGCTACGCACGTAGTTGTGCGAGTGCAGATTTGCACCATCATGCAGATTTCTTCACACAAACGCGCAGAGTTGCAGTATAGTATATGGTAGCCCAAAGGCCTCATTTAACAGCGAGATCCATTTCAAAATATTACTTAAAGAAAAAGAAAGAAAGAAAATACGTTTATTTGCGGTAAACATAACGCAAAGAAATAAAAACACAATCACGAAAGAACAAGTTGAGAGAAAATATGCGTCACATTCACGCAAACGGCCATCGCTCAACATTATGCTGCGACCCTATGCGAGACAGAGCCCCAGCGCTGGTTTTTAGCGACAGCCGACTTCACATCTAGCGCTGTCAAAATCACGCACCATACTGCAGAACTCGGTGACACTCGGTGTGCCACGCGCCCGCCAGGGCGTGTGTTTCTCTGCATGTAGGCGCTTGATCTGCAACACTGCGCGTGAATGCGTTTTCTGTGTGTTGCACTACGCGTGTTTTCAATACAAAGAGGGATACTTTCAAGCTATTGAAAACTGTATGTTCTGTTCCCACGGACAAACCGTGAAAAAGGTTGTGCGAGGCAAAGTCCTTAAGTCAAGATTTTTTGTAAACGTTTTTAATAAATAATAATAATACCTGGCTAATTCAAATATTACAAATCTATAAAATATAAACTCAAAAATAATAAACTTCTTACAGAACATCATGTCCTGTTGGAAAACTACACTCCAATTAAATTATCGACACAACGCTATCACTACTCGACAAATATCCATAAAGAAGGGTATATTTATCAGGGAGATTCTCTAAGTCCTCTATGGTTTTGTCTCGCTCTGAATCCTCTGTTGCACCTACTTCATCGCTGCCAAGCCAGATATCCCCTACATACCACAGAAAAAACAGTAATATCACATCTAATTTATATGGACAACATAAAACTATAGGCAAAGTCTGAAAAAGAGATGAAAAAATTAATAGATACCACTACAGAATTCAGTAAAGACATAAACATGCAATTCGGATTAGGTAAATGTAAAACAGTTCATATAATAAGAGGCAAAATAAAACCGGGTGATTATCCTGTTAATACTACAGACACAATCACAGCTATGGAACCAACAGATTTATACAAATATTTAGGTTACAAGCAACTCAAAGGAATAGATCATACAGCAATAAAACACACCTTAAATACCGAATACAAAAGAAGAGTGGTCGCAGTATGTAAAACTCAACTCTCCGGAAAACATTTAATAAAGGCATTGAAAACTGCGATCCCAATATTAACATACTCGTTTGGAGTGATTAAATGGTCAAAAACTGACATCCAGCAAATAGAGAGAACAACACGCACCACATTCACTAAACATAATACCCTACACCCTAAATCTGCAATAGAAAGACTGACCATCAAACGGCAATATGGAGGGAGAGGCCTTGTAGACGTCCACCATCTTTGGCAGAAACATATAGCCAGACTAAGAACATTCTTTCATTCTAAATCACACCCAAGCGAAATTCATAAAGCCATAGTTATGAACGATATTATTATCAGCTATACCCCACTTAACTTACACGAACAGATACTCATAGATACACAGCATACTAGCAATGACGACCCACATAAGAAAAAGTTAGAAGACTGGAAGAAAAAAGTGTAGCATGAACCTAGAATAATCTTATATAGATACAATAGCGTCAAATAAATGGCTTAAAATCGGTAACTTATTTCCAGAAACTAAGGGATTTATTATTGCAATACAGGATCAGATCATAAATACTAAAAACTGCAGTAAATTCATTATAAAATACCCCAGAATAACAAAAGATAAATGCCGCAAATATCACAGTCAACCAGAGACCTTTCAACACATAACAGGGCAGGCACAACACTCACACAAACAGACTATACACATAGACACATTCGGGTAGCAAAGGTCATACATCAAAAACTAGCACTCAAATATAAACTCATACAAGAAACAACCACTCCTTATTACAAGTACGTGCCACAAACAGTTCTAGAAAATAACACACACAAACTCAACTACGATCGCGCCCATATAACCCTTCAAGATAAAGTTAATAAAATCACATACCTCATACTTAGATATTGTAGTTCCTAATACACATAATTTATAAAAAAAAACAATCGGTGAGAAAATCAGTAAATATGCTGAACTGAAAGAAGAAGTGACCAGAATTTAGAGGCAGGAAAGTCTACGTAGTACCCATTGTTGTCTCCACGACGGGTGTTATACCCAATCACCTCCACCACAGCCTTAAAGTTATAGACCTGAAAGACTCAATTTACATAACACTCCAAAAAGCCGCAATTTTAAACACCTGAAGAATAGTGAGAAAGTTCATGCAAATTGAGGAAAATTAAATTACTCCTCATATAATAATAATAATCAACAAAAAAACACGCGGTACATTGGCTTGGCTTGGACCCGTTAATGAAGCTTAAACTAGCCAAAGAGCTAAGAAACAAAACTTGTTTACAAAATAATAATAATATTTCCTGATGGGCGCCGATGGACTACTATTTTTTGTATTTTTAAATGTTTTTTGTTTTTCTTTTGTATTTTGTAAAAATATTTAAAAATGTAATTAATATTATGTAATGTGTACGTAATAAATGAAAATAATAATATTATAGGAACGTAAGAAACCGCACTCCCGCACTACGCTGCGTAATGCGGTGCAGTGTGCGAATCGCCTAAGGGTTCCTAGTTGACAACGGAACCCTAAAAACGAAATCAAGCACGTACGAGTAAAGATCAACCGTTGATAACTTGTTACAACTTTGTTCATACTCGTAGGGTCATGAGCATAACATGACATGTAAATGTCCTAACTTCAATCTAACCATACATTATTAGGACAGGAGCCATATATTATTTGACTACAACCTTGTTTTAAAATAATGTATGGCTCCTGTCCTATTAAACAATTTTGTTTCAAAACATTTCATTGGAAATAAAAACAATTTGTGAACGCCTGTTCGAAACATCTGAGCAAAATATTATTTGTCGGTTCGTTGCTGTTACTCAATGTTTTAAAACGGACACGACAACTAGCGAAAATACAGATAGAATCACTAATCTTTTCTACTTTCAGCTTCTCTAAGTTTTGGTGGATAACTTTATATATATTGCTCTAAATTAGGTATCTACTCATTCATATAGGTAATATTTCATACATGAATGATCTGATCCAGACTAATCCAGACTACCTAGAAGTGGTATTGTAAGTTTGTAACTAAAGTCACCTATCTACTGTTGAAGGATGTACAAAGCCGAATACCTCTGGTTAATTCTAACCAATTAATTCACTTATGAAACGCGATGTTGATAGACAATATCTCAGGAGACAGACGACTTTGAAGCGTTCGTCAGAGAAGCCATCTTATAGCAAACTATTTCCCGCAGAGAACGAGTGAATTTTTCTTGGAAAATATTTTCATCTTTGACGTTATTTCAATGCTTTAGAAAAATAAAGGAAATGTAGGGATCTTAATGTTACGTCAAGTTTCGAACGAATAGCGGATAGCAATATTCAAAGGGATAGGAACCTATTGTCATACTGAGCATAATCTCATACTCCGGGCGGTTCCTGAGAATTTTAATATGGAGAAACACATCTAGGTAGGTACTACACTGCAAAACAATTGAGTCAACTCCACTGTTCTGACACATGACATACGTACTTTTTTGACACATCGACCGACACATCATCTGGGCCTCAAGTCTGCTATTACAATAGTGTCAGAATGTTCGATCATTGATTTCATAATTGTTGATTTTGACAAGTTTGGTAATCTACTATTATAATGGCGTCATTATGACTTTCCAATGGTCGGCCACTGACACTACATTGAAAGAAATTGCATATATTGGTAATCTCGTACATAATCACAAATGAATGACATTTCTACTAATGGGTTTTATAATAATGGCAATACGACCATGCCATTATAATAACACAATTATAGTACGAGAACATTGACCGACCAATGATCGACCATTATGAATTTACCAGATTACGAACTTTTAGCAAAATGACTGAATTTATAAAAATAGCAGACTTGGGCCCCTGTACGAGTGTAAATCATACTTCTTTGTTTACCTAACTAACAAATAAACATACAAGAATTAGATTTTGACACAGGTTGATTATTGAATGTAATGTTGAAATGAAAAACCGTTTTAGTTATGAAATTGAAGTGTTAGCCTGCGTTCCAGAAGGTTTGCAGCTCTCGTAACCCGGAAATTTAGAAAAGAGACATGACACTCCTCCGTGCCTCGGAAAGCACCCTACGCCGTTGGTCCCGGCTGTCACTAGTGGATCTTTGGCAGTCGTTACGGGACGTCAGAAGCCTAATATATTTAGAAGCTTAATATATTTTTAAACAATTTTTATTTGGTTTGGCGCCATAACGTTGTTGTATTTTGTTTCCAGAGCACTACTGCGCTCTCTTTTTTCTCATGTGGAAGTAATTGTCTGTCACTTTCTAATGGCCGCCCAGTTCGCTATGATTTATTTTTTACGTATCACCTTAACTGTGAGTTATTCTGCAATAAAGTTTATAATTATAGGTAATGTCAATAGCGTGTATCAGAAAGGTGTGGCCATATTTAAGGATGTGGTATAGACCATCAAACTGAACGACTTTCTCCATGGGACCAACGTCGTAATCGCGAAAAAAATATCAACAGTCACAAAGCTTCAATATCTACTCGATCCTATCTGCTGTATCGTGGGTGCGCTTACAAACATTTAAACTCACATACACAAGCAGCCAGACCAGCTAACTAATTGCGTAACACACTATCAGTAGGAATCGGTTTCAATTTGACAGCTCAACAACATTCATTGCGTTATTTACGTTGTAGAGCAGACAACATTTTCTAACTTATGAAGCAATGGATTAGCAATATCTATATTAGCAAAATCATTGCGATTCGGATTCAAACTGTGTTACGCAATGAGGGTGCTGGAACAACTACTTTTAGGTCATACAAATATTTGTTCGAACCCGCGTCACGCAGCGCAGCAGTTAATCGCTTAACCACTGCGCCGACCGTGCCGTCAATCTATGGGACGACTGATTATTTTTTCGCGAGATTCTATCTAGCGTCATTTTATAATGTTCTAACTTTACGTGTGACGCTAAAGTCGCGTGCGCGTTCTTTCGCGGCAGCGGCGTACACGTCACAGAAACGTCACGTAACGTCGGTATGCTAAATTATTTCAGTTCAAAACAAGCCGAGTACTTATGCGTCGGTCTTGCGATTATACGAACGCAAGCTTGTAAAGTCAATGTTATATACTCTGAGCCCGTAGTAAATGTCAGACTTATTAAATATTTTGAGTTCATCGATGCGTGTGCGTTACTCGTAGGAATCTCTTAGAAGTCTAAAGCGTATACATACGCTAAGTAGGTAAACTACATGGTTCAAATAACAAACACATTTGTTTGTTATTTGAACCATGTAGTTTACCTACTCCCACGACTCTCAGTTAGCTAGTTCTAATATAAACTAGTAGTTCTGCGAACAGTAGATCTCTTCAACAATTAAATATACCACTACAGTTATTTAAAAAGCGATATCTACCATGTTGTTTAGGGTTCCGAACCTTAAAAGGAAAAACGAAACCCTTATAGGATCACTCTTGTGTCTGTCTGTCTGTCTGTCCGTATGTCACAGTCAATTTGCTCCAAACCAACAGACTGAATAACTTGAAATTTAGTACACATATGGACTTCTGTCACCCAAACACGAACATGTAATGTAAATAAATGAAATGTTTTGCAATTTATACCGTGTGACACATCAAATGAAAGGTCTTGTTGTAAATTTTTTTTTTTTTTTTAATTTTGAAATAAATAATAAGGTCTAAAATGACCCATTATACGAGGTAGTTTTAATCCCGAGCTTTAGCGAGGGAGTAAATAGAAACCGAGTTATAATGGGTTTTTAGCGCCGTGTGTTACTCTATACTTTTCACTACGATTGCTAGAAAATAAAATAATCCAATACATAGACAATATGGCAACAGATTGAAAATTATTTATTTTCCTTTCTTTTCCATCTGCAATATACGGGTCTCCATTCTCACCTGATGGTGACATTTTCACTGTTGTTAAATTAATTACGGTCACCAATTCAATTTGTAATTAGAGAAAAAAATCTAAGGATTTCGACGGATTTCGATTTCTAATGCCTTTTTTTGAGGAACATTTATACTCACCTACGGCGAGGCCGCAACGCAATATACCTCAAACCTTATTTTACGAAACCTTCTTTTAAGAAAAACGATCTTGCTAAAGTTTGCTAATCTTGAAGTTATTTTTTTTATTGTAGGGTGCGTAATAAATTTTACTCGTCGTGAATCGGATATTTTAAGATCCTGCTATAAAAAGTTGGGTTTGTAAGAGATAACATTTTCAACATTCATATTTTTTTTTTGAGACGTAATTTATAATGATTAATTTACTATGATTTTAATTTCATGACCAACAAAAGTCTATGCGAATGAGAGTTCAAGATTTTTAACCATGTTACATGTAGTAGAAAAGTTGTTGCAGAAAAGTTCGGAATGTACAATATTTAGCAAAAGCTTGCCAAGTTGTAAAGAATCGGATAAAAACTGTAGTGCAATAGTTATTTGTTATACAAGAGTGCAAAGTTGCATTTTAAACGCGTGCTCAATTTTGATGACCGACCAAGCGAAGGATTCTAAAATTTAAAATTTAAAAAATTAGAAACCTGAGCGTTAGCGAGAGAATCAGAAGAGCACGAGGTGAAAAATCTTTGCACTCGAGTGCAACACGTAACTTTTCATCCCACCTCAGCGAGGAAATGACGAAATGCAAAAAGAAAAACATTTACAATCACAAGATACTTTTATTTCAGTTTAGGTATTAACTAATACATTATGATAGGTAAGTATTACAGAATAATCTTTTCATCCCATCTATTCGAAGAGAGCCGAAGGGTTCCTCGATAAGTGCGGCAAAATGCGTCATTCCGCATTTAATAACAGTTATGAAATGATTTTTGAATCTGGAACACTATTTAATTAAAAAGTTTGAACACAATTTGCTTCGATAAAGTCCTGGCCGGTAACAAAAAAAGCGCGCCTGCCACGTGGTTAACCAAATTGAAAAAAAAAAACCCGGGTACTTCTTATATATTATGTAGAGTCTGAAGATATTACGAACATCCAAGTGATAAACAAGTCAACGACATTTTCTATTCCCAACAAAACAGTTACAATAAACTTCCAAAATTGCGAAAACGTATCTAATATTATACATTATATTATATACATCATGTATTATACATTTGTAATTTGGTTATGTAAATATAAATGTTCGTCACTATTAAAAGCATCTCTTATTTATTTTTCTCATAGAGGGAGATGAAAAGCAGAGTGTGCCACACGGTACCAAAATTATTTAACCTCGAGCGATGTACTTTGAATCCCTCGCTACGCTTAGGATTTCTACTCTAGAATCCCTCGCAAGGCTCGGGATTCACTCTAGAATCCTTCGCTTTGCTCTGGATTCAAACAATCGCTGTCGCCGTAAATACATTATTTTGGTCCCTTATGACATAATCTACTATTAAATTATAACAAATAATACTTAGGTATAATTAAGAAAAATTTTAAGTACCGTTGCTACAGTTACTAAAGTTGAGTGTAATATTTTTGTTAGGTACTGTAATATTGGTGTTAGTGAC
Organism: Tiliacea citrago; assembly: GCA_963921375.1. Lineage (NCBI taxonomy): Eukaryota > Metazoa > Arthropoda > Insecta > Lepidoptera > Noctuidae > Tiliacea > Tiliacea citrago. The sequence goes on along the minus strand of OY992786.1, from coordinate 15,468,196 downwards.
TTGTGTACTGTTTTTCGGTAAACTATCTGTCATAGTTAATAGTTGTACCGATTCATCGGATTCCCTTGGCGTAAATGATGGCGAGAGAGGGCGATGGTTAGGTGTTTCGTAACGGCTCATTTTTGCTGTAGAAGGGCCAGTCCAAGGATCTGACTGAGGTTCTTTCAGTGTAATGGCTCCTACGATGCCTTTACATATTTTAGACTTATTTTGGATGGAATCCTCTATGTATCCCTCTACAACCGCATTGAACTTCCAGCCTCCATGGCGCTTAAGGGACAGGATATCAGCTCCTGAATCGGCCAAAAGTGTGGCTGAAGTTCGTCGGAAACAATGAACCGTGTACAACAGGGGTTCTGGAATTTCAAGAAATGTTGCTATTTCTCGTGGGATACTGCCAATATTATTAGCACCCATAGGCTGTCTAACACACTTTCCGTTGCGATATTAGAGAAAAAATCTATTGATTGGAGTGTTAGGCGGGCGTAAGGCTTGATATTTCTCAACAATTGTTACGTATTCCTTGCGAATGACGAAGTTGCGGTCTCTTTTTGTCTTTGTATTAGGTAAATTAATGAATAGTAAGTCATCTGAATATTTCTCAATGTTTTTGACATTATGTTCTGTTAGTTCATTAGTTCGTCATGCTCCGTTAATACCAATAATAAGAACAACCTGTAACGTAAACAGTATTGTAGTAGATAAATTAATAAAATTGATATGCATGCATAAAAAATTGTGCCTATCAACATCTACTAAGTACGTATTAGATTATAATATACGTAAGTAGATACTGAATGTGCAACTGCCTTACTTTTGTCACCAAATATACAGAATCAGGTGCTTCGTTAAGAAACTTTTCAATTTCAGATGCTGTGAAAACCTTCGATTTTTATTCTTGATGACCAACTGCGGCTCTTTTTAAAAATGCCACTTTAGGATAGGTGTCGAATGTATGTATTTTATCATCTTTAATATTGCTTTTAGCATTGAATACGTATTCCATAGAGTGCTTGATTCCGTGGTCTCGGATAATTCAATAAAATATGCCAGCAAAACGTTTTCTGATAAAGTTTTGGCTCCTTTAGCTAGTCGCCAAGTGTTAAACATATCGTACTGTTTCAAATACTTCTCGCGTGTTTGTTGAGGGAGAAAGCGCATTATTAACAGTTTCAGTAAATTCTGTTCGCGTCAAATAAACTTCCTCGTCGCTAGAACCACTCATTTTAGGTTTTTCATTTGTTTTCAAGTTTCTTGTTTTTAACCTAAGGTTTTAACAATATGGCGTGAAAAGAAAATGGCGCAAACAAAGCAAATTAAAAAAAAAGTACACCAAGAAGGTTCCGAGTTTTTAGTAAATTAAAAAAGGATGTATGATAAATTCGGCACCATGGAGGGAGAAGTAAATAAGTTTAATGATGTTTTGAATTCTCAAACTTAGTGCACACGATGTTCTAAATGCAATTTACTTTATCCTCTAGCTAGCGGATAAAAACTCAGATATCGAAGAACAAAAATACTCTTTCCGAGATGGGGGGACAAAATAATAGTTTATTTAGAATTTGGCTGTATAAGTACAGGCAGTACAATCATCATTACTTAATTTAAAAAAAACAAAAGCGTGGGGAAGAAAAAAGCGCAGCGTGGTGAACAATTTTGCAATTTTCCGTATTGTTTTCCATCATTTGGCCAGTTTTTTTTTAAATAACTCGCATTGTTTGAGTAAAGTCTTGGTCCGCAATGACTACATTGCTGGCCATGCTATGATGCCCTCGAGCTTGGCTTAGTAACGCTCTCGCCCTTCAAACTTGGTTATCATTGCAGCCCTTGCCGTCCGCGCTATAAAGCCATTATATCATATTTTATTCCAGCTTGTCAATCATGGGCTGTAATGCTGACCGCGCCAGCAACGCAGTCATTATAGACCGCGGCATTTTTGATTTCATCATTATTTCTCGTACTTTACGACATGAGAGTACATAAATAAATTAATTGAACAGTTAAGTATGAGGTGATTAAATAAAACTTGAGTTTGGAAAAAAACAATACCACAAAATTTATGTTAAATAAATTGTTGAGACCTCTTGGTCTCAACAATTTATTTAAAATAAATTGTGTATTCGGTGATCAATCAATCAATTAACTCAGCCTATCGCAGTCCACTGCTGGACATAGGCCTCTCCCAGGCTGCGCCACAACACCCTGTCCTCCGCCTTCCACATCCAGTCTGACCCAGCCACCTTCTTAAGGTCGTCGGTCCAGCTAGCTGTGGGGCGTCCCACACTACGCTTGCCGATACGCGGTCTCCACCCCAGGACTCGTCTGCTCCATCGGCCATCGGTCCTTCGACAAACATGGCCAGCCCACCGATGCCGATGCTCTAATTTTATCAACGATATTTTATTTCATGACAATTTTAACGCTATTTATGTTGTGTAAAAAAAAAAATTGAATTTGTTATGTACCTATAATTGTTTATTTTATTATTTTAACAGACACGATATATCGGCTTGTATTAACTGCTGTACTAGTTAATGTAATAACCTTATCGCCATTAAGTATGTTGGTGTACAACACATGTAAATTCGCATACTTAATTGTAACTTTAATGAGCAATGAAAACACAGTACCTCCGAGCATTCATATATTTTACATTTTAATGATTTCTCTGATTAATCTACCGGGAGCAACACAGATCTCGTTTTACCAATTATTGTCCCTGTAATAACTCTGAATTCTTTATTTCTGGGCAAAATAACACTTTTTACGCCCGGAATGATTAAATTCATGCTCCGAGTGCTTCGGAAAAGTTTTAACCCCACAAAAAATGGAGGCACGCTCTCCAATTTTTTTAATCATTGGCAGTCTATGGACCGTCATCAAATTAACTTTATTGGAAAAGCATTTAAAACGTGTTATATACCTACTTTTGTACCTAGAATAATAATGCGCCGTAGCTTTTCATAGGTTGGGGTTAAGAGGAGGCTCCCTATTTTTATGTTAATTTGCATGAATATTCTGAAACAGTCACACATACAAGCAAAATGAAACTTTAGTATAATATGATTTATTGGATCTTTTTCTTTCCATGTTGAAGACAGTTACGTTTCTCTAGATACATTTTTTATTCGCGAAATCATGTCTTTTTAGGGTTCCGTAGTCAACAAGGAACCCTTATAGTTTCGCCATGTCTATCTGCCTGTATGTCCGTCCCTCCGTCTGTCTCCCACTTAGCTCAGAGACTCTTAGTACTAAAAAGCTGTAATTTGGCATGGGCGTACATGTTAGTTACGCCAACCAGCTCCAACCAGCGGTGGGGCTCTGTCTCGCATAGGGTCGCAGCATTATGCTGAGCGATGGCCGTTTTGCGTGAATGTGACGCATATTTTCCCTCAACTTGTTCTTTCGTGTTTGTGTTTTTATTTCTTTGCGTTTTGTTTACCGCAAATAAACGTATTTTCTTTCTTTTCTTTCCAACAGTCGTAAAATAAAATCTTGAAAAAAATTTTTTTTTAGGGTACGTCCCTTAGTAGACTTATAGTGGTGATGATATTTTTATTCTCGTCTATCCCATAGTGTGGGGTATCGTTGGATAGGCCGTTCAAAAATATTGTAATACGGCCGCAAATCATATTTAGATCAACGTACAACCTGACCTGATACTGACCTGCAAAATGCAAAAAACTAAAGAAATTTTGAGTTTCGTGGGAAACCCTGACGCTTTAGGCTCGTACAGACTAGTGCGAGATCGCGGGCGCGAGTATGTACGAGCCTTTATCCGTTACCTTTGATAAATCACGCGCTATTATTTACTGCGAATGCTTTTGACTCAATACCCGTCCGTGACACACATTTGGAATTCATCAAAGTCCAGTATATTTTCTACTACATGTTCAAAGATTAAAGTTTGAAAATCGAGCATCGGTCTTATATTTTTTCGTAAAAAAATCTGTTAGTCCGTCCAGTTTAAATAATTGGTCACGTTCTCTCTCGCGTTCCATCTATTTTTATATATCCGACGTACAAATACCACTGAGCGGCCACGTCACGACATCACGTCACGTCACCCGGTCAGCTCCATCACACACTTTTAAGAACCTCTAAATAAAAATGATTACTATTACTCTCGTTTTAGATCGGGTTCATTGCGTAATAACAAAAATAATTACAATTAGTAGCAATTACTGAATAAATACTCTAAAGATGAGTTGCTATAGGTTGTCACCCTCAATTTCATTCTTTCAATTTACGTTCCCCGAATAATATCACAAACTAGCAAGCTTGTGATATTATTTAGGGAAAGTAAATTCGTCAATTAAAATTATTTATAGAATCGTTAATTACCTATCTACTTACGCGTCAACATAACTTCGCATCTGTAATCCCCGAAGGGTTAGGCAGAGGTGTACCTATAGTACACCCACATTTCGCCAGTTATGTTTAAGTCCCATGTAATAGGGGACGAGCCTATTGCCAACAACCGGGCACAAATACAGACTCCGGGCTGCTACTGAGAAACTCCTAATGGAAAATCCCAATATCACAATAAAACATCTATCGATGCTCTTAGTGGAATGCCTCGATTTATGTTCCTATTTTTAGGTTACCGTACCTCAAAAGGAAAAAACGGAACCCCTAACTAATCACTCGTGTGTCTGTCTGTCAGTCTGTCACAGCCAATTTGCTCCGAATATGCTGGACCGATTAACTTGAAAGGTACACATATTTTCTGTAACCCAAACACAGACGTGTAACTTAAATTAATTAATTTTGGATATGGGGGTCACTTTTGGGGGGTAAACTAAAAAACTAAAAAAGAAAGTTATGCAAACGGTACCGTGTGACATATCAAATGAAAGGGCACGTTAGATCGAAAGCGCTACATAAAAAGTGAGATCAGGACTGCGATGTTGTCACGGTACCTATGGGACCATAATTATGTTTGTATTCACTGCCTTGCGAATTGGCGGATTTCGATTGATGCGATTTCGAAATTCGAAGTTTAGTTTATTTGTTTATTTTTGGCCAGTCTTCATTGAAGCGGTTCGTCTATCCATCATAAAAAACTAAGTTGGAGTATCATTTCTTACGAAATGTATGGGAAAAGCTTTTTGCGATTTATGACTTTTCTAGTACTGAAACCTCAGTCAGCTTTTTGATCCATATAAGGAACAGGATCGCATGGCATAAACAAAAGAATTTGTGAAAATTGCCCATTTTCCTGCTGACGGTACATTTTTTTCAAAATCTGTGTATTTTGATAAAAAAAATTCAAAAAGTTAAGGTCTCTATGACCGTTTTCCTGTAGATACAACGGTTAGGTTGGCTGCCCTTACTCCATCTCAAAAATCCACCCTGTATAGTAGGGGTGCTAACATTATCGAGCTTGCTTCGCTCGCTCTTACATCCTACTGTATCTTAATTCTTAACACTTTCAAGGACACTAGACGCCCGTAGGCGTCATAACAATAAAACCTCTATTGTGTCTCGTTCAGTGTCCTTCAACCTGTTAAGCTTCTTTGTATAAATCGACACAGTTATTCCTCTTTCTGTATGAAAAGGAAAAATAAAACCCATCCCATTCGAAGCGGATGCAAAAATTATCGAGCTCGCTTCGCTCGTTCTTGCATCCGTCATTCTCTTAATTGTTAAGCTTTCCTGCTTAAGTCAACAAAGTTATTCCTTGTATGAATGGACAAACGATAACCTAACATATGATCCGAGGTGAACTGCAAAAATGATCGACCTCGCTTCGTGGAGCTGATGATGCACCCCCTGAAAATAAACTTGCCACCATCAGCCTCTAGGACACGCCTAATAAAATTTGATTAGTATCATGTTTAGATAGTAGACCTAATATAATAACTGTAGGCAGACACTAGCTAGACAATAAATTTCGTGTCTGGACTCCCGACAACATAGTAATTGACATTATGCGCGAGAAATTTCATTGTGTAAAAATGAACGTTGCTTTTGTTACGTTCCGAGCGACATTTATGCTTAAATCGATTACTTTCAAACTATTTCTCCGCACAGCTGAGCAATGCAAAAGGTTTTCTTGCGGAAATGTATTGTGTGAAGACTGGTTGTTAAAAAGTATAAAGTTTATTACAGGCCTGTTTTGTTCCATTATCACGAGCAGCCAACACACCAGCTGAATCTATTATCACATTGATGGAAATCTCTGATCGCTAGAGATGAATTGTAAATTGAAATAGGCCGTGGACCGGTCACTTGACCTTTTCTCGGGCGACCCAGACCCATTTGACATTCTCATTAAGCTGACAGGGTGTTTCCAACAACTGTCAAAAATCGTTTGTAGAGAAAAAACGATATTCGTAGTGGATAGACGTAATTTCTCGCGTAGGAGTTGCACTGTCGTGGAAGAAGCCCTGAAGCAGATCTAGATTATTATTAGTGTCTTAAGAAGTCACTAAATGATAATCTAGTCTAATCTGTGTCTACAAACACTTGTATGGAGTTTTGGATATGACGTCCGAAAAATCCATCTGATTGGAAAGGAGAATGGAATGCTCACAATGTCCCAGGTTTGTATTACCTATGTTGACACAGATATAAAGATAAAGAGATACTTGTGTCTATACTTACTTATGACTGCCTTCCCAATTACTCATTCAAAGGATACGTTAAACAAGAGAGAAAGGAAGTTAAATAATGTTAAAAACAAATCAAATCAAATCAAAAGTCATTTATTCAAACTAGGCTGAGAATCAGCACTTTTCGAACGTCAAAAATTACATAAGACAGTCCCCCAAAAACGCCCACCCTTCACCACTTCCTAGTGCTTTAGCTGGGAAGAAGAAGTGGCGCAACAAACTCCCCAGCAGCACAGCTGTCTGTTCAGATATAAAACTTGAATCTATACAATAAAATGTAAAAGAATTTGCATTACGCAACACAACATTAGATTATTTGCCTTATGTTAGCTAGCACACGCCACTATACCAAAAAAAAACATAAAAATCGTCGAAAACTATACTCAAGCAGAAATAACGTAAACAGAACGTACCTAAATAAAAGCCTCCAGGCATAATGGGCGTGCCCGCCCACACAAAGCTATAGCTGCAACAACAAATACTTCAATCAATCTGCCTAGCCTTTTCCCAACTATGTTGGGGTCTGCTTCCAGTCTAACCGGTTGCAGCTGGATTTTACGTGGAGCGGGGAACCCAGTAACTGGGAACGATTATTGATTGTAAGATCACGACAAGGCATATTATGTCTTGTAGTGATCTAAAAATCAAGAATTAATTTCTAAAATTTCGATGTCGACCTACGTTTACTATCTGCCGGTAGTTTTTATGGCAAATGCAGAGATTAGCTCGGACTGAAGTGCAGCTTTATCCAGACAATCTATTGTTTCCTATCCAAATCAAATAATTTTATTGGGATATTAATTGTTACAAAAAAGTTTGTGCTCGCGTGGTCTACCTACTGTTCGCAGAACTTTTAGTAATTATCAACTAGCTTATGCCACCGGCTTGGCCCGCGAGGAGTTCGGAAATTATCCCACGGGAACGACCTACCGGGATAAAAGTATGCTATGTCCTAACCGAGATCATGGTCTACCAGGTCTACCTGTGTGCCAAATTTTATCGAAATCTGTTCAGCCATTAAGACGTGAAGGTGTAACGAACGAACAAATAAATAAACAAACTCAATTTCGCATTTATAATGTTAATAACGCTGGTAGCACATCCCCGCCGAGAAACCATAGCAGCGAAACCGCAGTAGTTAAATTGTACTTGTCCGTGTCATGTTTCGCTACTCGCATCCGATTTGAGTAGCGGAACATGACGCGAACCAGTACAATTTAACTACTGCGGTTTCGCTGTGATGGTTTCACGGCGGAGGTATGCTACTGGCGTTAGGATTCGTTAATTTAATTTTGATCAATAAATGTCTGTTTTATTAAGGTTCAAAACAATGTTTTTCAGGAAATTAAAACTTTTTTGTATGCCATTAAAATGTCTTTTTGTTTATTTTAACGTCTGTACTATATTTATGTAACGGAATCACTAAAATGGAATAGCTGAGAGTCGGGTGTGGGTGACGGCATTAAATAGGATTCGACGCTTTTCCTTTTATTTAAACGATGGGGAACGGGATCTACAATAACGTTTTAACGATTTAGGCAGTTCGCATCTTATGTCAAGACAATTGACTGATTACTGAGTATTTCTGATTAATTCATAGCAATTTTACAGAGAAATGAATTAATTAGAAAGCAAATAATTATTTTTGGAACGACCAGTATAAACATAATGAGATTCTTGTTTTAAGTATAGAGAGGCTAAAAATGTTTTAATTTAATAATAATACATCATTTAAATTTAATTCAATAATAGTTATTAATTTAATAATAATACCTATTGCTTCATTTTAGCTATGATAAAAAAAAATCTGATAATATTTAATTTATATGACATTTGTAAACATTTGCACATCTTAGTACAGTGTACCTAATCCAAAATGTTGTAACATCACATTTACCTGTGTTATAAATGCAAATAAATGAATTTGAAGTACTCGCCATAGAGACACATAATAATTCATTATATAAAGGCCAACGGTATTTTCGCCATGAAAATTAAGGTTTTAAGTATTAACTTAAAACCCTAATTTTCATGGCGAATTTAGTATTATTATAAACATAGCATACACGGACTGGTTCTGCATCTCAAGGCGTGTTAGACAGGGTTGTGTAGCGTCACCGTGGCTGTTCAACTTGTACATGGATAGTTGTCTGATAGATTTGAAAGAGAGTGAGTGCGGATTGATAATGAATGAGTTGCCTGTCAAATGCCTTCTCTACGCAGACGATCAAGTTCTACTTGCTTCGTCTGCACAACAGTTGCAAGACATGGTGACTGTGATGGATGAAGCATATAAGAGGAAAGGGATGAATATAAATGTGAATAAGACGAAGGTTATGGTGTTTGAAAGAGAAGAGGATGTATCGGTGTGTGATGTGAAAATAAATGATAAGAGTGTGGAGCAAGTAAGTGAGTTTATATATTTGGGGGAGTCAGTTTACAACGGATGGAAAGATTGATGAAGATGTGGAAAGGAGAGTAAATGCGGGAAATAAACTGAATGGTGCTATACATGCGATTGTGGCCAATCAGTCGATGCCCAAAAAGGCTCGACTGGCTGTTCACAATGGTGTGCTGGTGCCTACGCTTATGTATGGAAGTGAATGTTGGGTGTGGCAAAAGAAGCATGAAAGTAGAATAAATGCAGTGGAAATGCGTTCCTTGCGAAGCATGTCTGGCGTGACTATGAATGATAGGCTGAAAAATGAGGTGATAAAGCAACGGTGCAGTTTAAAAGAAGATATAGTAACAAAAATTGAAAAGAGTATGCTTAGATGGTTTGGTCATGTTGAGAGGATGAGTGGAACGCGACTAACAAAAGGTATTTATAAAGCAGAGGTGAGTGGAAACGCCGGGAGGGGACGCCCTAGGAGGACATATAGTGACCAAATTGGTGATGTTCTTCAGAAAGGTCAGGTGCGTAGTACTCGCAATCGGCGTGCGTGTATGACCAGATGTATGAACGTAGGCGAAGCAAAAGGAGTATGTAAGGAGCGTAGCAGGTGGCGTTCTATAGTTTCTGCCTACCCCCATGGGAAGAAGGCGTGAGTTTATGTATGTATGTATATATTATATATTATTATTTATTATTAAATAATAATAAATTTACATACACATTCATAAAGTCACACCTTCTTCCCATGGGGGGAAACTATAGAACGCCACCTGCTACGCTCCTTACATATTTCTTTTGAAATTTATTTTCAGAAAAAACACTATAAGGTTCACAAAAACAAATTTTCACGTAAAAAAATATCATTACAGAAAAAAGTGTTTCTTTGGTACCTGTAATAATGAAAAAATCATTGTATTACAGACCCTTCGCCTTCCAAACTAGGTTACATAAAAATGAAATAAAAATTCGAACGTCCTACGTAACATAGTGAACTCTAAAAACTATTACTATATAAAATACAATAAACTAAAATAAAAATTTAGCTACTTATTTTACTATGTTGAACATTTGTTGTGCGTGCACAAGATTGCACAGGTGAGTGATTGTGTATGTGTGAGTGTATTTATTTATTTGGGACAAACAAACAGTAACACATTATATCTACGCAAATAATATAAACAAAGATATTATATAAATGTGAAACTCACACCGTTATCCACAGCATATAAATGCTGTATAGCTTATGCGTGATTGTATGCGCGGGTGTATGTGTGAGCGTATGCATGAGTGTATGCATGCGTCTGTGTTTTTGAAATCGCCGGATGAAGTTGCCTGATGAATGGGTTAGAGTACCATTGGAGTAGGCACAATCAGCCTATAAGGTTTCCACTGCTGGAACACAGGCAGACTGCGTTCGGATCTCGCTGCGGACGGTCGTGTTGTGTGCTGCTATCGGTGTGCTCCCGCCCTCCTGCCGCTCTCTCGTGCCCGGTATTGTTACGCTTGCGTAACGCTCTCGTAGTCGCCCCGACTACATCTGATCGTCGATTGATTGGGTCGATTAATTTATTAATCAATTCAATCGAAAGACCTGGATCACAAAAATTGTCTTTTTCAAGACAGGTGTTTCTATAACAGGAAAACGTTATTAAATTCACTAGGCCCCTTCTGGGTAAAACCACAGTTTCGTGGTCCTAGGTGGATACCTTACGGTGCCAACGAAGCCGAGTGGGGTGCTGACCCAAACGCACCCGCCGAACCCCCTCAGGGAGAGGCAATAATTTGGACGGGTCCCAGAGTTAACCGGCCTTGGGGGATCTCCTAGTCGGCTCTGGTGACAGTTTTCCTCCCACAGCGACTCACCTAGTGTCTTTAGGGTGTGTCTACACCCTTCGCGCTAGACCAAATAGGGCCCCCTTGCACAATAAGATTGGCAACGGGATCACAAGCTCATGGCTCACCATAGGTACTCATCCTCCCTGTCTACACCCGACAGGGAGCGAAACTCATCCCCGGACCAATCCACCCGGGGAGTTAGGCGTAGGGCCCGATAGGTCATTTTCTAGTAGTGGAGTCCGGCTCCAAAATTCCTCCGTTAGGGTCCCCCCTCTCGGAAGTATGGAGGACGACCTCTTACTGACGTTCGTCAGAGAGGTCCTCCTCAAGGACCAGGACTTCCTCAGGAAGTACGCGTCACAAATTAGTGGGTTGAGGGCTACGCCATCAGCGAGCCTCTCCCAGTTCAGCGATGCGCTCGCTAGTAACTCGGACGACTCTGACTCACAGAGTCGGTCGAATAGTCCGATTGTGTCAATGGACACCACCGCCCCCGCGGACAATAACGCGGCGGCGGCGAATTTAAACTCAGACTCCTCGGATGCGGAGTCAGGTTCTTGTTCTTCCTCCTCTGGACCAGAGGAAGGGGGCATCACCTCAGGCCCTGGCAAGAGGAAGAAAAACAAGAGCAGGTCTTCGCAACCTAGTAAAATGGTTGCGATCGAGGCTCCCTCGACCTCCGCTCCCTCTACCCCCGCGGTAGTCGCCACTAGGGCCCCTACCCCGGCTCCGTCCGCGCCGTCGCAAGGTACCACTTCCGGTACTGCGACCGCGTCCGCCAAGACTCCTTCTGCCTCCAAGAAGGCATCCCGTCCCCCACCCATTATCATTCAAGATAAGGGCAGGTGGACGGAAGTTTCACAAAGGTGCAGTGATCTTAGGATCAATTTCACCAGTGCCGTCAGCACACAGCCAGGCATCAAAGTTTCCGTTCCAACGTCGAACGACTATAGGGAACTAACAAAACTTCTTCGGGCGAGGGGAATCTCATTCCACTCATACACCCTCCCCGAGGACCGTCAGATACGCGTGGTGATCCGTAGGATCCCCAGTGAGATCGCCACGGACGACATCAAGGCAGACCTAGAGAGACAGGGGATCCCTGTCCTCGAAGTCCACAGGATGCACCGATCCAGAGGTGGATCCGCATACGACATGGTTCTTGTCGTGTGCCCACAAACTGAAGGGCATCACCCAATTTTCAAGGTCAGCTCGATATGCTACCTTAAGGGCTTCGACGTCCAGAAGCCCCACAAGTCAAGCATCATAGGCCAATGCCACAGATGCCAATTATACGGACACGCGCAAAAGAACTGCTTTGCGAAACCCAGGTGCGTCAAGTGCCTGGGCGAGCACGGCACTTCTGAGTGCACCCGTCCAAAGGACCGTGCCCTCTGCACCGAGCCTCCCAGCTGCGTCCTATGCGGCCAACAGGGTCACCCAGCCAATTACCGTGGCTGTCCTAAAGCCCCGAAGTCATCTTCCTCGAAGCTGACCAAGCGTTTCGACGCGAGGCAGCAACGAGAGCACCCCGGGTACCCCGCTACCCTGTCTCAACCTCCGCAGCGTCTGAGCCCTCAAAGGTCCAGTCCGTGGAACTATTTCAACCACCAGCAGGCCTTCCCTGCCTTCGGCCAATATATGGCCCCTCCTCTCCATCCTCAACCTCTGATGATGGACCCCAATATTCGCGCTCAACGCGCTCAACTGGCACCCGCCGCTAATACCGCGCTTCCCGCGGCTCGCGCGCCTCTCGCACCCCGCGCGCCTCTCGCGCCCCGTGTACCTGAGCCAGCTCCTAAAGCCGCTCCCGTCGCCACCACTCGCGCGCCCCCTAAACCCGCGACTTCTTCAGTTGGCGCCGTCGCTAACGCACTAGACGCGGTTAATGTGATCACGAGCACATTCAACGTGTTCATGTCTCCTCGCGCCAATGGCCGGGGAATTAGTCAAGGCTCAATCCTCTGGCAATCTTTATCAGATCCAGAGCATATTCAATGCGTACCCGGAAATTACGCAAGTCCTCAACACCTTCGCGAAACGGCCCTAATATGTATAATACGGCCCCCGTAAGAACTAAACTCAGATCCCTCAAGTTAGGCTTCTTCAATGCCAACGGCATTAGGGGACAACGCGACGAAGTCGCCGAGTTCCTCCGCGTCAACAAGTTAGATATTCTCCTAGTACAGGAAACCTTCCTCAAGCCGAGTCATCGAAACCCGTCAGTTGCGAACTATCGCATAGTTCGCAACGACAGGTCTCGATGCCACAGGGGTGGCACCTTGATCTATTATAGAACCCCTCTATACTGTATTCCTCTCGATCCTCCAACTCTCTCGTGTCTTGAAGTGTCTGCATGTAGACTAGGCATGTCAGGTCATAGACCGATTACGATAGTTTCGGCTTACATGCCGCCCACCGCGACCTCGTCAGCAGACGGTCTCAAACTGCTCTCTGACGATCTTTCAATTCTTTTTGGCCTGAGCGAATCCGTTATCATAGCGGGTGACCTCAACGCCAAACACCCGGCCTGGAATAGTACCAGTACCACGTTCCGAGGCAGACACTTGTTTGACCTCTGCCCCGTCCTAAACTTTGACGTCATCGCCCCGATGACGCCCACCCACTACCCTCACGACCCCAACCATACCCCTGACGTATTGGACATAGCGCTCCTAAAGAATATCAACCTCCGGTTGGATTCGATAGAGGCGATGGACGAACTGACTTCCGACCACCGACCAGTCGTCATGAGACTGGTCCCTCGCGACGGACTCCCTGACCCGGACGAACCCTCTCGTAACAAAGTAGTCACGGACTGGAGGAAAGTAAGCGATCGCTTGAAATCCACCACTTCCCCTCTACTAGACTCTATACCAGATCAGTTTACCTCAATCGCTGACACGACGGCCGCGATCGGCTCACTCACGGAACACGTACAATCGGTCCTGAACGATTGTTCAAGGCAAGCTCCGGCGATGGACGAACATCGCTTGAGGCTGCCGGACGATGTGCGTGAACTGCTGACTGAGAAGAACGCGGCTACTCGTGCCTACGACGTCTTTCCCTGTGACGCCAACAAAGCTCACATGCGCTATTTGCAGAGATCTGTAAAGACACGCATGGCCGAGCTGCGTGACGGTAACTGGGACAAGATGTTGAGCGAGCTAGAGCCCACTCATCTGGCATTCTGGGAACTTCAGAGGAAACTCAAGTCCCAGCAAGTAGTCTCTATGCCTCCCCTGACACGACCCGAAAGGACGATAGCATTCGACGACATCGACAGGGCTGAATGCCTAGCTGACAGCCTCGAGACCCAGTGCTCGCCCAGCTCTCAACCAGTAGACCAGGCTCACCTCGCCGAGGTGGATGCCGAAGTCGAGCGTAGAGCCTCTCTCCCTCCGGTCGAAGACCCTGATTGTCCTCTAGACCCCGTCTCCCCGGACGAGGTTCACGATATAATCAAGGGTCTGAAACCCCGTAAAGCCCCTGGATCAGACGGTATCACCAATAGGGTGGTCCAGTTGTTCCCGACTCACCTGATCATGCTAATGACCACCATCTTCAATGGTGCTCTTAGTAATAACATTTTTCCACAATCGTGGAAAAATGCCACCGTCATCGGTATCCCGAAGCCCGGCAAGCCTAAGACCGAGCCTTCCAGTTACCGTCCCATCAGTTTGCTCGACGTTTTCGGCAAGGTCTATGAGAGGCTTATTTATAAGCGTCTCAGAGACTACGCCGAGACGAAGGGGCTCATCCCCAACGAACAGTTCGGTTTTAGAACCCAACATTCTTGCGTACAACAGGTCCACCGTATCATAGAACACATAAGCGCCGGTTTCCAGCGCGGGTTCATGACGGGTGCTGTGTTCTTCGATATCGCGAAAGCGTTCGACAAAGTCTGGCACAACGGCTTATTGTATAAGCTATACAAATTCGGTGTGCCAGATCGTCTCGTGCTCATCTTACGGGACTATTTGTTGAACCGCACCTTCCGCTATCGCATCGAGGGTGCGCTCTCTTCCCCTCATCCGATCCGCGCAGGCATCCCTCAGGGTTCTGTGCTGGCTCCGCTCATTTTTACGCTGTTCTCCAGTGACATCCCGAAAAGTAGAAAGGTGCAGTTAGCTCTGTTCGCAGACGACACGGCCATCTACTACACCGGCCGCAGTCAAGACCAGATCTCCCGCATCCTACAGACCGAAGTCAACAGACTCGGTGACTGGTTCAGGAAGTGGAGGATCGAGGTCAATCCTGATAAGAGCCAAGCGGTCCTCTTTTCTAGGCCCCGGCGTAGACCGGACCTACCACGACAGATCAAGATGTTCGGCAAGCCTATCCCTTGGGAAAAGCGAGCCAAATATCTCGGTGTGATCTTAGATCACCACATTTCGTTCGCTGAGCACATAAAGCAAGTGCGTTCGCGCGCTGCTTTCGCTCTCGGTAGGCTTCATTGCGTTCTGAACTCACGCAGCAAGTTGTCCCTTAAGGGCAAATTGCGTATTTACACAGCGTGCATCCGGCCGATTATGACGTACGCGTGTGCCGCTTTCGCACACGCCCGTCCCCATCTCATTCACAGAATGCAGGCACTTCAAAACCGATTTCTCCGTAAAATTACGGACGCTCCATGGTTCGTTCGGAACGAAACCCTACAAGTAGATCTTAGAATCCCCACCATCAAGCAGTTTTTGAAATGCGCGACAAAGCGGTTCTTCGAGTCCGCAGATAGACATCGCAACCCCTTGGTTGTGCAGGCAGCTAGCTATAGGCCATCTCAAATTAGTAAGACTCGCCGACCCAGGCATACTCTCTTAGACCCGGATGACCCCATTACTCTCCTTCAGGAAAGCAATAGGGCCACAAGTACAGTGCACAAACACAAACCGTCATTCCGTCCTCGCCGCCGAGGTACCACGCGAAGATCAAGAATAAATTGTTCCCCCCGTCCCTTGCACGTCGAACCGCCAGCCCCGAGGCTGAGTGAGCCGTAGTATTTAATAGTAATCCCCGTTAATAATCATGAATTTAAACTTTCGATCCAGCCCGTCCCCAATTTGCTTTGTTTTTCCCCAACGACGCCCTAAGCCGAGGTTCGTACCCCACAGGGGGTGCCCTTAGAGCGCTGTCGTTTAGTTTTTAATACTTATATTTACGCTCCTGGCTGGAGGCTTTAAGCTAATACCTTAGGGCAGCCACAGGAAAGACCGGTTAAGCAGTCACGGCCTCTCAAGGTCAACTGCGAGATGCCATATATAAAAAAAAAAAAAAAAAAAAAAAAAAAGAAACACAGGCCTCCTCTCTTCGAGAGGGAGTGGCCTGTAATCTACCACGCGGGTCCAGTGCGGGTTGGTAGATGTCTCTGTCTTCGATTTTTTTGTTTTAGGACATGCCGGTTTCCTGACGATGTTTTCCTTCACCGTTTTGAGAGCAGTGGTGATGAAATTATTTACACAAAGTAAAGCGCCTGCCTGGGTTCGAACCCACGATCTAGTCGGGGCCGTTACCACTGTGCCACCACTGCTCTGATAAGGATAATGGTGTAAGTAGGTGTATTTTCAAAACAAATAACGCAGTCATCACAATAACCTCTTTTCCTTGATTTTCTACACTTCTTGTATTATTATGTCGGATAAGAAGTTCGTAAGTGTCATTAGTATGGACACAAAACGAGCAAGCGCGCCACTCCCCACTACAGCGCGCTTCTACAACAGTGTCCTGAATTCCTGATGTTTTGAGCCCCGGCGACGAGGACATTCAGTGTCTGATCGCATCGGAGTTAAGACGTCGCGGAACTGTACTCGATTCGTTGTGCTCAGTTATTGTGATAATTGAAATTTGTAGATAATGTTTTAGAGGAATGAGGAACAGGGTGTAAAGTTCACTCATCCTCCATAGAAAAGGGAGGTTCCTCCGACCAGACGGGTGTTGTGTCTGCAGGGTCAGTGACGTGCGTAGTTCGCATGTGGCGATGAAGATCATAACATAATCATAATGTGTTAATTTGTGATTTTAATAAACGCTGTGTATCGCACCCGTTTCATTATACGAAACCCATCTTCTGTCCACATGATGTCCGAACCTAACGGAGTAAATCCAGATGAAACTACATATTATAATGTAGGTCATATATTACAGAAAAATTGTATGTATATATGTATTATAAGTTTATAACCTATTTATGTACTTGTGTACCTATTTTATTTATAATTCATTATGTTATCTTTTGAATATTATTATCTCGACGCAATCGTAGCACCTGTCATCTCACCTCTTCACCATCCTTGGTTGACTGGTAGAGAATGTATAAGGCATTAAGTCCGCCTTTGTACCTTATTGTGTGCGCGAAGTTTAAATAAATAAGGATACTGAAAATCCTTGTTTCGGGTATGCCCGATTAGTTTTAGATTAGGTAAGTAGTCGAAGTTTCTATTCATCATCTATCCTTATTATTATGGATACGTCTTAATATGAATGTCATTCACGAAAACCATTAGGTTACTACCTACGTATTAGTTTAACATCATTCATCGTAAAAGTATATATCTACTCTTCTATTTATTCCATAACGTGTTAAGGCTCGTACAGATTGGTGCGACTTGTCGCGCGGGCGCGACGTCTGGGAGAACAGTTTCTATGAAAATTTCATGGAAATTGTTCTACCGGTGCGCGGTGTGGCGGTGTCCCGTCGTGCGACAAGTCGCGCCAGTCTACTCGAGCCTTTACACAACCCCTGTCCCTTGTCTTTTGTTCATTCCTGGCTGCTTGAAAGGCAGCTGTCAGTTCTATATCCTCGTGGCGATGATGCCAGGGGATAATAACCTGTAGCTCCTGTAAATAATGCCGTAACTTTACTTACCTAAATAATAATATTCGGACGGCGATTGCGGACCCGTAGCCTGTGATCTCAAAAACTTCGCAAGTTTGAAACTGAAATAACACACCGTGTTTAGATAATTAGATACAGGAAACCAGGTAGGCATAATTCCATCGCAATTTATAATTCTAAAATATTTGAAACATTGTAGATTAAAATTGTTTTGAACTAACTTTATAGAGACAGAAAATTATAACGAACTATAAATTATTTCATTATTTTAATGGAAATATACATAAATCTAGATTTAGTGTAGGTACGAGGGCGACACTGAAAGTTTTTAGAACTGGCCACTTGTAAACGCTATAATAAAAAAATAAGTTCAAATTTTGAAAATGGAACTCTTTGCCAATTATATTGTTTATGTATTTTATTCATTTGTCATTTGTTTACGATTCGGCGACAAATTGAAAATTGTCTGTGTCACGTCAGCATGATTTAACGCGAGAAAATTTTCGTACAATGATTTTTTATGACTTTCGATGTCATTTAAGTCTACAAGAAAGTTATGATAGACTTCGATTGGCCTTTCACGATGAAGCCCCATCTCGTGCCACTGTTTACAACTGGTTTAATGAGTTTAAACGTGGTCGCACTAATCTCACCGATGATCTGCGTGTGGGACGGCCTTCTACGGCGACGACTGAAGATAACATCAGTGTTGTGCGGCGTATGATAGAGACTGACAAAAGAGTGACTTATCAGCACATTTGGACAAGCTTATATATAGGCATTGGTATGAGTCAAGTGCAAAAAATCCTCCATGAACATTTAGCGGTCAGGAAGCTTTGTGCCCGGTGGATACCTCATAATTTGACAGAGGCCCAAAAAGTCCGTCGTGTTGATTGGTGTCGTGAAATGGTTCAAAGATTTAATGGCGGTGACTCAAATGCTGTGTTCGACATACTTACGGGTGACAAAAGCTAGATTTATTGTTATGATCCTGAAACTAAAAGACAGTCTGCTGTCTGGGTGTTTCCTTCCGAGGAGTTGCCAACTAAAGTGAAGAGACCTCTCTTCACTTTAGTTGGCAACCGAAGCGTGGGAAAAAGACGGTGGCCTCGTTCTTCGGAAGGACAGGTCATTACGCAACAATTGTTTTAGAGGATTAAAAAACAGTTACTGCAGAGTGGTACACTAACAATTGTTTGTCACTTGTCTTGGAAAAAGTTCGGGAGAAATGACCGCGCAGTAGGATCCTCCTTCACCACGACAACGCCTCGTCGCACACCGCCAAGCAAACAATCGACTACTTGGCGACGTCAGACGTGGAATTACTGGGTCACCCGCCCTATAGCCCCGACCTCGCACCTGGCGAGTTGTATTTATTTCCGAAAATAAAAGAAAAACTTCGAGGAAAACGTTTTATGGATGCCGAGGAAGCAGTCGTGTGGGCAAAGTGCTGTTCGCAGTGGTTCCATCGGATGCAGCGATGTATTGATGTAAATGGACACTATTTTGAATTTTTTTTTTTTTTTTTCTTTATTTATTTAAAGGGGCTTTTACGCATAGCGTATGCCAGTCCCATCGTATCCTAAACAATAGTATTACAACACGTGGGCCATGAATTTGAACAAACCCTTCGCATCGTCGCCATTTGGTTGGGATATAATTCTATGAAACATATCGTGACCCTAGCACATAGGCAACTGAAATAATTTGGGAGGGTTTTAGTCAGTAAAAGTCTGACACGCCCAGAGCGGGAGAAGTTATTTTGATACTTTCCAACCAAAAAAAAAAGGCTCTAGACTCCGGACAAACAGCGGGGCATACGTCACGTCTTACCACAAAAAATATAGACTATGTTTAACAGTTGTTTAGCAAAAGTGATACCACAATACCATGTTTAGCTGTTGTTTATGGTTAGGCAATGTTTAGGCGTTGTTTAAATTTAAACAACATCAGCCCTCTGTTTAACACGCTTTTAACCCTCGTCATATTGCTTACTCTCAGTAATGTTTATCTTCAATTATGCTGATTTGGACGACTTAGAATTTATGGATAACTATCTTGATTAAGTGTACCGAGTGCGAGTGAATCCTTTCGAAAATTAAAATAAACACCTATAACTTCAGAAAACGGTACAGGTCCCAAAGCTTTCGGAAAAAAAATAAGGTACCTAATAAAAGATGATATTCTTCATGATTCTCGTGGTAGGTGTTAAAATCAAGTTGCCCGTTGTTTTATTTATTTTTTGTAGTGATACTGTAAATGTGTCTAAAATTAAGGTTATTGAATAAAAATGCTTAAACTATAGCATAGCGACAACAACATTAGATGACCGTTCCACTTAGTTACATTAATAGTAATTGCTAAGCGTCAGTTATACATGAAAATGTAAATACTTATTATGTAAAGATCGGCTGGGGTATAAATAAGTACCACAGAGAAATATGTTGTCCTCGTTTGTCACAGCCGCCGTTACGGCGCGGTGTTCGCTCGACGTACGCGACCTACGCTCGCGTCGCGTCGAAATCGCGCGTCGCGTCGAAATCGCGCGGCCGACGAGATGATATGTAGCTTTTGGGTATAATATAATTATCCGTGTATTACATACGAGACGTATTACACGTCGTTTTATCAGTCTTGATTTCAAAGGTCTATAGAATTTGGACGGGAAACAAATAAAATACCTACTGATGTCAGACATCAAACTTTGTATTTTGTCTTTTTAGGGTTCCGTACCTCAAAAGGAAAAAACTGAACCCTTATACAGACGGAGACAGACAGACAGACACATGAGTGATTATTCACTCGTGTGTCTGTCTGTCTGTCTCTCTGTCCATCTGTCACAGCTAAATTGCTCCGAATCTACTAGACCAATTATTATAATAATTATGTTAAAATTCGGTATACATTACTATGAATTTCCGTGACCCAAACACGGACGTTCATTGGCCGGTTTTTCTTTTTAGTTTAGGCCATTAATTTCAAATCTGCAATTGATAGACTGTTTTCGACATTTGGATCTATTAATTCTGACGTACGAAATAAACTGGGCTTACCGAGAAACCTGCAAAACTTGTCACAGTTTTTAAATACGTAAATAAGAAAAAGTAATTGTTGTCTTGTCATATTGTCTGTCTGACACACAATTTTGATTTTATAATAAGTAACTAGTTTTTTACTAATTAAAATTGTTATAATTTTAACTTTGATCGATTTAAATATATTATAATGCATGTTTTAAAAATACGTGTTATCTTGTCCTTTATAAATGAACCCAATATTTTTGGTTAATTAATGGTACATTGATCTATGATTGAATAAATTACTTGTCATAAAAATAATACTTATGTTTTAATTACAATGCCAAATGAAATGCCAAATATTTTCCTTAATAATTCCTTATTCAAAAGTACTACAATATAACATACCATAGACTCATAATTCCTTATTCAAAATTACTACAATATAACATACCATAGACTCAACTGGTTTTATGTCAAGCTATTTAGAGTCCTAAATCCTAAATATTCATTAATTTCCATTCATTCGCAATGAAAAGTAGTTTAAAAGCTTATTTATTTCTTAATGTTTTATACATTTTTTAAACCTTTTTAAACACGTAATAAAAAACACGCATAAACACTGTTTTAAACACGTGTTTTAAAACAGCTTGTTTTAATAATGCCAACCCTGGCTACTAGTGATACGTCGCGTTGTCGCTTCGCACAGTCGCGTTGCGTCTGCCTACTGCACGAGCCTTTACATTCAAAAAAGAATTGACCTTCATTTATATTCAAAGAACCTTTTTCAACATACCGGTAGTAGAGATAATGATACAACTAAACCTTCCAAAATATAAGTAGGTATTTACCTACCGTTATCTTTGACATTAAAGAGCAGATCGGACTTATTTGCTCGACGCGGGTATAATAGAACATGGTATTGAATGAGACTAGTCTCAAGAGGCCCAAGTTACTCGACGAAGTCAAAGTGCACACTCTCGACTCGGCGCAGCTTGGTTGTATGCAAACACTCGCGCGCACTGAGCAGTTCCCGCTAACTTTTTTCATTTCATTTTATATGTAGTTGAATCCGCTATCTAACTTAAAACCTCTTTTGTCGTGTCTGAAATAGAAACTAGGTATAAAATATTCGAGTGGCACTGGGGACCTACTCTGCCGCGCTAACGAAGAACACAATAACTCGATTTTGGAAGATTTTGAGTTATATATATATTCGAAATCAGCGAATCGAGATCTATAACTCTCTCTAAGTAACTTTTATAAGAATACTGCAGGAACTCGGTTTTTCAGTAAGGAAGAATGCAATAACTCAAACTTTATAACAAATTCACTAATCAAAAATACAATAATCTTTCTTGTTGTTGTGTAGTTTTCAATTACGCATACATTACTTGTCATAAGTACAATAACTATTAGTTGTTCCACTTATGATAAGTAGGACTCGGAAATCCAATATTTGTTTGCTAGTTATAAATACAATATGAGTTTGAGTTATTGTACCTACTTATTATTAGTGTTGTCTGAAGCAAAGATCCGTCGTCGTGCGAAAAGTGCCTTCTCTACCATAAACACAATTTTAAGTACAAAACATCTAGAGAAGCCTATAAAGCCGATGTAATCGCAGCTTCAACTGATGAAAATACTGTTTACTATTCTGTTGATTTGCAGAAAGTAATTATGATTCCTAGGATGGACCAGTATAAAATAGCTATTTTTTGTCCTCGTATAATAAGCCTTTAACGAAAGCTTCGTACCCCTTGGAAAAACTAAGGTCGATAAAATGCCTTTTGCTGTCTTATGGAACGAAACAATATCAGGAAGGAACCAGGAAGACATCTTATCAGCTTTCAGATGTTTTCTGTTGCACAAAAGAGACGCAAAACATGTTGTTATTTGGGCTGACAACTACGCGGCACAAAATAAGAATTGGGCATTCATGTTTTCTTAGTTAACTTAGTCAACAGCGAACTTACTGCCACTGAAACCATCACAGTCAAATATTTCGAGCCCGGACACTCTTTTATGTCAGCCGATCATTTTCACCATCAGGTGGAAATGTCTTTAAAGAAAAAAAACAAAGTCTACGATTTCGACGACTTTGTCGATGCCGTTCAGAATGCAAATTCAAGAAAAAACACAGTGCACGTTATGTCCGTGGCTGATTTTTTCATGTTCGAAGACTCTTCATCACAGCATAAAATCAGAAATATCGAACCAAGGGTTTATTTGAGGGACATAATGTCTGTGAAAGCCGAACAAGGGCATTACACCATTAAATTCAAAGACAATCTGGAATCAGAGTGGAAGGAGCTAGATTTTCTCCAGGTTAAAGTTAAAAAAAACAAAGTCTTTCCAAATGCTGTTTCGAAGTCTGCTCCTAGAGGGATAACTAAGGAACGAAAAGAAGAGATTCTTGCTTATCAATAGGGCTTTATTAAATATTGTCCAAGAATATTGCTGTTATTACCTTCCAGTAATATATGTCAAAAACACAAGTTTAATATTAAGAAGTTTTTTTTTTTTTTATAACAACTTTGGAGAAGTCATTTTAGTTAAACAGACTTATATTAAGAATATTTTTGGTCTGATTTTAAATAAACACTTGTTAAACAAAGTAAAATGTTGTTTTATTTCATTTGGATCACCGACTGTTCCATAGGTATTTCTAACGATAAATACAATAACTATTTCAGATATTGTTTTTATCGTTATAAATTATCGAAATTAGTAATGCATGTGTTAACTTAGAACTGCAATAAGTAGGTTTGCTAAAGATAAATACAATAAGTATTGTAGTTATTGTATTTATGACTAGTGATGATAGGGTGATTATTTAAACATTCCTAATTATAAGCATTATATTCACGATTTCAAGCCATAAGCTTTACATTTTCCACATAATATATAATTGAATCTCTTCTTCATTCGTTTTCCTTTCATTTGGTACTAGTTTCGTGTAGATACCTTCACTAGTTCATGATATACAAGAAAAATAAAGTTCAAAACTTTGAGCGCGATTTTCTCGAAAGCGGCAAAATCGAGTTATTGTATTTTCTGTTACACATACAGTACTTCTGGAGTATTTTATTGACTAGGTGCTGCCCGTGACATTGCCCGCGTGTCTTTTTCTACAATAAAAGTAGACTAAGTTACTCCTTATGTAACAGCAGCTATCTGCCAGTGGAAGTCCCGTCAAAGTCAGTCCAGCCGTTTCGGAGATTAGCCGGAACAAACAGACAGACAAAGACATTTTTTTTGTTTATAAGTGGATGGGTACCGTTTATACTTTCATAAGCATTTAGTAAAACGCTTTTATTTTGACATTACAAACAGACATTTCAATTTTATTTATTTGTAAGTAAGTATAGATTTTTCATTTAGTTTATTTTCATTTCAATGTTTGTTCTTACTTTTCAAACAAATGAAAACTAAAAGATTATATTATATTATTCGAGTACGATATCTAATAAATCCAGTTTTATTGATTTTCTTTTTGATTTTCCTTGATGACAACTAAAAGAGAAGTATGGAAGATAAGGACATGTTGCGCCTATAAAGTTCTATGCAAACTTAATGGAAATTGTTAATTAAAAAATGTCGCGTCACGCCAGTCTGCTTTAACGGATAGGTAGGAATCAGAGATAAAGGAAACTCAAGTTCAGTTAATACATATAATTACTAGTAGGCTAGGTACTCTGTTCACTGGTCTGAGTACTATCACACTTAGATAAGAAGGGTACCGTCCTTGGCAGCACGTGGTAGACGTAGGAGCTTGCCAGCAAAGGGCCGGTCAGGCCTTCTTCAGAGCTGTCTTCGCTAACTGCAGAGTTCTAGTGCGTTAGTAGCAGGTTGGAGCAGCGTGCACGATGTAGTTGTCCAGCCCTCAGCCTGAGGGTCTACTCCAAAGCGCTAAACCGAAGTATCGGCCGAATGTTCGGCCGTTTTATAACTTCCACAGTTTCCTTTTTTGACTTTGAGTCCTTACCCGACTCCAAGTCACAGTTATGACTTTGGCTTATCTCTTCGACTGACTTGTTTTACTTTTTTCTTCGTATTCAGCGATAGTTAGCCGTAGTAAAGAAACGAACGAACATTCGGTCGATACTTCGGTTTAGCGCTTCGGAGTAGACCCCCATTTTTTTTTTTTGGGTGGGAAATTATCAAATAACTTCTCCCGCTCTGGACGGAGCGGGAGGGAGTTTCAGACTTTTACTGACTAAAACCCACCCGTGTTCCTTCAGATGCCTGTGTGCCAGGGCCACGATATCCCTTTCGGACAGGCTCAAAACCCTGACAGGCATTGGCCCTTTCGGACCCCGTCAATTGATGCTGACGTCTCCTTGAGACGTCGACTATTTACTGTTGAGTAGTGTTGAGATCCCTCACAACACACCACTGCACGAGCCTTAAATTGGGTTAAGGGCAGGAAAATGCTGAAATTGATTTACCTTGACATTCATAGAATCTTTTGCAACTTTCCTTATTTCGATTTCTACTGGTAGCCTTTTCAGGGGAAAATTAAACATGGACGGAGATGGAACAACTCTTTTGATGTGGGCCAAGAAACTGTCTCTGATTTATATTTCAGCTGTCGCTGAAAACCAGCGCTCGGGCTCTGTCTCGCATAGGAACGCAGCATTATGCTGGACGATGACCGTTTTGCGTGGATGTGACGCATTTTTTCCCCAACTTGTTCTTTTTGGGGTTGCCCCAAAAGGAAAAACTGAATTTTTATAGGATCACTTCGTTGTCCGTCTGACTGTCTGTCTGTCAGTTTGTCAAGACCGTTTTTTAGGAACGAGTGGTGGTATCAAGTTGAAATTAATATCTAATACGTAGGTCTACAGTCCCTTGGAGCTCTAAAAAAATCAAGCTTCTAAGTCAACGCAATAAAAAAATACGGTGATATACGTCTGTCAAGACCGTTTTTTAGGAACGAGTGGTGGTATCAAGTTGAAATTAATATCTAATACGTAGGTCTACAGTCCCTTGGAGCTCTAAAAAAATCAAGCTTCTAAGTCAACGCAATAAAAAAATACGGTGATATACGGACGCTTCTGACGTTTTGCATCCTTCTATCATGTATAATTTCAACATGAATGATGTAATCAATACTTTGTATCAATATTTTAATTTAAAAGAGTGTCCATGGAGTTTCTTGCCCGTTCTTCTCCATAGGAACCTACTACTCTTCGGAATGGGTAACTAGCTTCATATTTCTAACTGACCGACTCTTTGACAATTCAAAAGTGCCTGTAAATGGTTTAATTGAAAAAAATGCTTTGAGTTTGACATATCGCGATTAAATCCTAACCTATAACCCGTGACCTAGAATCATGAAATTTGGCAATAAGCAAGGGCTCACAGCACAGCACAAAAAAGCGTAAATTTGTAGTTTTATCACATCAAAAAATATTTATTTGCGATTACAAACTTACATTTGCAGTTAGAAAATTGACCGTGGCTTAAATCGATTTAAGGGAAAATATGTTTTTGAACTACAATGTTAAGTTTGTTTTACTTGGCCGACTTTTTGTATTTGTGTTCCTTCTTTGCATCATGTTTACCGCGAAAATAAACGTATTTTATTTCTAATTTCTTTTTATTTCTTTATTTAACCAACTTGAAACGACGCATGACGACTGAAGGTTTTGAGAGGCATGTGGCCGTGCGCGGCTTTTGATGTTTTTTTCATTATAAAGAGAGGTTCAATCTTTTAAGTAATAAAATTACAGCAACGAATGTTGACATTAGAAAAAGTAACAGGTAGGTATGTATGTACCTGTAGATTGTAGCTATGTTTAGAAATCTTCGGATCTACGGATCAGCGTCAATGACTGATTGCTAACACACATGTTACCGAAGTAGGTAACATCTGTGTGTGTGTGTGTAGGTAACAGGAAAACTCGGAAACTAATTTAACGAATTCCTACTTAGTTTTCTCTCATGTTCTCGCGAACAGATATTTTAATTACAACAAATCCCAACTCAGTCTGCCTTATTGGTCTAGTGGTCGCACGCGCTACTGCTGAACATGAGATATTGGGTTCGATTCCCAGGTTGGCTAAATAAAGTGTTATTTGGTTTTTCTGTCTGGAATTTCTCAGTAGCAGCCTGGAGTCTGGATTTGTGTCCGGATGTGAATGTGAAATGTGGGTGTAGGTACTGTAGGTACCTACACCTCTGCCCAGCCCTTCGGGAAAACAAAGCGTTGGGTTATGTTAAATAAGCATTTAACATTCACGCCTTGTTTTTCCGGACTCAGAGTAGACTCAAGAAAGTCTATCAATCCGTTCTATTTAAAACGTGACCTGCACCCCCAATTGAGTAACTCACCTTCAGTCACAATACTCTTTATGTTGAAGTACCTATGTCATTTGATGACCGTCCTTACAAGAGGTCAATATTAGATAATTACAATCATAAAATAAGGTAACGCCATCCTATCTGCGGGAACGATTTTCCTACGCCCATCCTTCTGATGCACCTATTCCAGGTGGCGTCTTAGAAACCTCCTTAAATCTTTCCCCACTCTACCGAATTTTACTCCTACTCCTTCTCTGTGCACGCGGTTCAGTTGTGGAATTCACTTCCGCCTGACATTAGGGACTGCCAAACTGTTGCAGTTTTAAAAAGAAAGAGTGAAAGAATACTGTCGTTCCACTTCGTCATAGTTGCGTATTATGTATTTATTATTTTATACTTATACAACATGTGCCAGAATTAACGCTCAACCTCTTAAGGGGTCATTCTAGTCATCATTATGAACTACTTTTATTATGGGACCAAACCTGAAATAGCGAGAAAAAATGAGCTGTTCCCTACATTTATGTTCGAATAACTTGTCAAAATGTATGGAACAGCTGATTTTTTTTCGCGATTTTAGGTTTGGTCCCATAATAAAACTTGTTCATAATGATGAGTACAATGACCCCTTAAAAGGTTGTGCGTTAATTATGGGACATGTTGTATATATTTTAGTGATATTTATTTTAGAAGTATGTATGTAAATATAATAATTCTCATAGTATATGTTTATATTTAAATTAGTGATTCATCATTCATCATTCATTTCAGCCGAAAGACGTCCACTGCTGGACATAGGCGTCCCCCAAGCACCGCCACTTCGACCGGTTCTGTGCTTCCCGCATCCAGCGGATACCTGCAGCTTTCACAAGGTCATCGGTCCACCTAGCAGGAGGCCTTCCAACGCTACGTCTTCCGGTACGCGGTCGCCACTCCAGAACCTTTCGGCCCCATCGGCCATCAGTTCTGCCAGCAATGCGAGCAAATTAGTGATTAGTACAGTAATAATATTAGTAAGTTTTTATTTTGATTTTATGTATACGTTGTCTACATCTCTTTGTCTACTTTCCTATCGCAGGTATGCTGGAAGAGAGATTGGAGATTTCTTTAGAAAAAAGCAGCACCTTTGTACGTATTTTTCTGTTTGTTTCTTCTTACGAGTATCAGTTTATACGAGTATGTGGGGTATCTTATTACCCAGTAACTGGTTGATGGAGGTCAGAGAGGCAGTTGCTCCGTGTAGAATACTGGTATTCAGCTACATCCAGTTAGTCTGGAAGCCGACTTCAACAAAATTGGGAAAAGGCTCGGCAGATGATGATTTATACTTAGATTTATACTTACATAGGTAATCCATTACCTCATATATTTAAAACAGTCGTCTGCTTGATAAAATGAATGTGATTGTGGTTAAAAGTCATTCATTTTTCAATTCAGCCGAAAGACGTCCACTGCTGGACATGGCCTCCCCCAAAAGGGGGGGTTGCCATAATCGCCACTCTTGGCAGCCGGGTTGGCGATCGCGGTATGGTGTTAAAATGCATAGAGAACGCTGCTGCCCATTCTCTAGTAAGTCCCTTAGTCACCTTTTACGACACCCACGGGAAGAAATAGGATGGTGCTATTATTTACATCCGACACCACGGAATGGTTGAGAGGGGTTTACGCAAATAGGCTCCAGATCAACAAATTTAATTACTGTTGTTATGACTCCTAATCTTACGTCAAACCCTAATCATACATTTACCCCTTACTTATGTACTAATAGGTTTTGGAGTAATGTTCCCTCAAACATAATTACTACACCTCGACAATTTAATGACTTTACTAAGTAGGGTTTACTCAATTCTGTGGTTTACATCTTTTTGAGGGTTCCGATCCTCAAAACGAATAAAACAGGACCCTTATAGAATCACTCGTGTGTCTGTCTGTTTGTCTGCCCGTCTGTCACAGCCGATTTGCTCCGAATCTACTGGACCGATTAAGTTGAAGTTTGGAACACATATGAACTTTTGTGACCCAAACACGGACGTGTAACGTAAATAAATAAATTTTGAATATAGGGCACTTTGGGGGGGGGGGGAATTAGAATATAAAAAAATGGTTTTGCAAACTGTACCGTGTGATATATCCAATGAAAATGCTTGTTGTAAGGATTTCAGATACTTTTTTTTATAATTTTGTAAATAATAACTTTCTTATCTCCGAAACTAAAGAGCCTAAAATTTAAAAAAAAATACAAGAAATAGTTTTTTTAACAAACATGCTTGGAAATTCAAGCATTGTTTTGACAACCTTCTTCGAGATAAATCGAAAATGCTGTATTGGTCAACTACATGCGAGCAGGCGGCCGCCAATGTTAGTATGGAAATCCATATCTGTCGTGTTTAGCGGCCCAATAAATTACATAGTCGCTTATATTTTTTATTACGTTGACATGGAAGCTTGATTTTTTTAGAGCTTCAAGGGACCATAGGCTTACGTATTTGATATTAATTTCAACTTGATACCTCTACGCGTTCCTGAGAAAATGGTCTTGACAGACTGACAGACAGACAGACGGACAACGAAGTGATCCTATAAGGGTTCCGTTCTTTCCTTTTGACCCTAAAAACAAAAAAAAAAACAATGTGTATAGCCTGCTTTAGCCTTATTATAAACTTCTTTGTTTCTTTTATTCTAAATAAATGACTGGATTAAGATATAATTTATTTTAAATATTTTATGATACAAGATTTTTTGCATTTTGCTGTACGAATAGCTAACGCTGAAGAGGAGTAATGAAACATAACTGACAGTTTGACATAAGAAACACCACACCTTGCTAAGGTTACTAGACGATATATTTCGGTGATCAAATTACTCACTGCCGTATTATTTAAATTAATAACAACTTAATTTGCTCGGTCGATGCGGTATTTATAGGTACGTTCTCTGTGAACTAAGTGATTGGACCATTTAAATAATCTATTAATTAATCTAAAAATAATTATCTTATCTTAATAGCTCAGAAATACATGCCTTTAAGACGACGCCATGATCAATAGAATATGGTATATTTTGAAAAACTATTATTTTTTGGGCCGAAGTAATCAGGGGAATATTCAGAAAAGATTATTTTTCCTCAATTTGTGGAACTTTTTCCTATTTTTAGGGTTCCGTACCCAAAGGGTAAAACGGGAACCCTATTACTAAGGCTCCGCCGTCTGTCTGTCTGTCTGTCCGTCTGTCACCAGGCTGTATCTCATGAACCGTGATAGTTAGACAGTTGAAATTTTCACAGATGATGTATTTCTGTTGTCGCTATAACAACAAATACTAAAAATCAAAATAAAATAAATATTTAAGGGGGCTTCCATACAACAAAAGTGATTTTTTTGCTTGTTTTTGCTCGATATTGATAACGGCAACAGACGCTTGAAATATTCACAGAATATATAGTTATATATTTAATTTAAAAATAAATAATTAAATTAAAATAAAACCAATATTGAAGGGGGGCTCCCATACAACAAACGTGATTTTTTTGTCATTTTTATAGATAATGGTACGGGACCCTTCGTGCGCGAGTCCGACTCGCACTTGGCCGATTTTTTCATTAACGTACACTTTATGGCCTAAAATGAAACATCTTCTTTAGTTACACATTTTTTACACAATGAAGGAAGAAACCCGCAAAGGGCCCGCTTGGTAGGTTACCGCTCTCTCTTACAGTAAGTTCTAACTCCCAGCAGCAGTAGGAAATTATAGGGTGATTATGGAAGTGTACATGTGTACGTATTTACTTTTGGAGAGGAAATACGTCCAACTACGTCGGGGTCGGCTTCCAGTCTAACCGGATGCAGTTGAAAACCAGTATTTTACATGGAGCGACTGCCTGTCTGACCTCTAAAATACAGTAACTGGGTAATACGATACCCCTTTGTAAGACTGGTTGTCAGATTTTCGGGCTTCTGACGACCCGTAACGACTGTCAAAGATCCACGTATGACAGCCGGCATCAACGGCTTAACGTGCTTTCCGAGGCACGGAGGAGTCTCGGTATGTAAAGATGGTCACCCATCCACGGACCAACCCCGGCAAGCGTAGCTTAACCTGATGGATGGATCCGTGCGCCTGTTATAACTTAGTCACGAGTTCCTTGGAGAGGAATTGTGTACTAAGTTCAATTCAATCAACTCGGCTTATATCAGTCCACTGCTGGACATGGGCCTCTCCCAGGCTGCGCCATAACACCCTGTCCTCCGCCTTCCGCATCCAGTCTGTCCCGGCCGCGTTTTTAAAGTTGTCGGTCCATCTAGCTGGGGGGGCGTCCCACACTACGCTAGCCGATACGCGGATAAGTAGCTATTTTATCCTAAATGCTAAATAAATAGAATAAACATTAAATGAAACAACACTAGGTGGCTTATTTGATGTTATGCCTTCTTGTGTTTGTGGTTGAAAATGAGGAAGGATCCCGTATTCAAGCTATCAAAACGTTAGGTTATGTGGAGCAGAATAAAAGGTGCTGTAATCCTCAATCTTCAGTCGCTTTAATAAATTCGCTTAAACGACAGAGCTGCCGGGTTTGTGGGTACTTCATCCGTGTTGTAGCACCGGTAAGTACTACAATTTATGTACTTCGTATTCTAAAAGAACTTAGCTTTTGGGGCTTAGCGTTACTGAAGCAAATGAGTAAGACTGAAGAAAATTAGATAGATGGATAGATAGATTACTCTTTATTACACAATAAAAATTACAGATATAAATGTAGAAATTTTACAAGAGGTGACAATGGGCGGCCTTGTCGTTAAAAGCGTTAGCCCTCCCGCAGACAGCTTTTCTATGAAAACTTCATGGAGTGTCGCGCTGCCTGACGCGCCTGTGATATCGCGCCAGTCAGCACGAGCCTTTATTGCAATTATTGCTTTAAATACATTATTTTTTTGTCAGTGCTTAGTTATTGCAACTACACTGGATCGCAAAAATTCCGGGTCGCTATAAAAACCGTGATATTATCTCCATAAATTATATACTTAGATCGCTAGAATAAATAATATGTTGTAAGCAGGTTACTAATGCTTGTTCTAAATCTTTAAAGAGGTTTAATTTGTACAAGTTACAGATTAAAAAAAAAAATATTCTGCATTTATAAATTTTTAAATTAGGAAATGAATATTTTTTCTGCTTTTATTTCAAACCGAGCTGTCATTATAAATGGTTCCTTGGATTGATCAGAGTATTCAGTGCAATATCATGTCATTAACACCTGAAGAATGTACACGGATTATTACCATGGTACAAGAAGGAAGAAGTCAGCGTAGCACTGCTAGAACAGTAGGAGAATCTTTATCAACGGTCCAAAGAGTACTCCAGCGATTTCAAGAGACCATCACCAGTACATCAGGAGACCAGGAAATGGCAGGCCAAAGTGCACAACTACACGAGAAGACCGATTTATCGTGAGCACTATGTTAAGAAATCGACATCTCACGGCTGTTCAGGTCCGAAACTGTCTTCCAGAAATTCACCACAACAATGTGAGCTCTGATACGATTCTGCGACGTCTTCGTGAAGCTGATATAAAGCCTTAAAGACCAGCAAACGGCCCCAAACTGCTCAGAGAACATTGAGTTGCCAGGTTACGGCTTGCTCGAGAACACATCCGATGGACAGACTAAGATTGGTCCAAGGTTATGTTTTCCGATGAATCCAGATTTTGTTTATTTACGCACGACGGGAGACGAGGACTATTTAGACGACCAGGAGAACGGTATCACCAAGCGAGTTTTGAAGAAAAGGTGCAATTCGGTGGAAGATCAATAATGGTTTGGGCTGGGTTAACTTCAGAGGAAAATGGTTCTCTGACTGCTGTCAGATACGTAGGTTTTAAACGAGCATGCTGGTCCTTTCTTAGTGAATATGGGTACAAATTCCATTTGTATGCACGGTAATGCGCGACCACATACTGCTCGTTTGGTCACTATGTATATTCAAGACGTCGGTATTACCTGCATGGAGTAGCCAGCTCGTAGCCCAGACTTAAATCCCATAGAACATGCATGGGACGAGCTCGGGAGATGCGTGAGACAACGCTCTCCTGCTCCCGTTACCTTACAGGAGTTAAGGAATGCGCTCGTATTTAAAATTTGGTTTACAGCATGCCACATCGTCTTAATGAAGTGATACGGGATCGTGGAGGAAATACAAAATATTAAATTGCCAATAAATCTTTTATTTTTTGTGATTTTTGTTGTCATAAGTTAGAAGCGAAATTTCCATATTTTTTAGTATTTAATTACAGTTATATAGTATACAAAACGTGTTACACATTTAATTATATATATTAATCAGTCATCTACAATATACTATAGTTTCGCAAATTAGTATTATGTATTTATGAAACTATCACGCCATTTATTAGCGACCCGGATTTTTTGCGATCTAGTGTATTGCAAGTCGTAGGTATTCTAGAACGATGTTCTATCATTTTAAATTGTTGGTTTTCTTACCATCTTAACTAATTTCTAGTGAACATCGTTAAGGCTCTAACAGACTCTCGCCATATCGCGGGCGCGTCAGGCACCAACAAATAAAGTATGCTACTAGTGTCGCGTCGCGCCCTCGATATCGCACTACTCTGTACGAGCCTTTATTCGTGTCTCAGCCGTCGTGTCAAACCACGTCTCTAACCATGTATCGGCCAAGCAGCCAATGTAGTTATCAAACTTATATGGGCCGCGACGTACGAATTGTAGGTCGTAGGTAGATTCGAACCCAGACAGACGCTTTACTTTGTGTAATTGCTTCATAACAAATGCTCTCAAAACGGTGAAGGAAAACATCGTGCATGTCCTAGAACCAAAAATTCGAAGACATGTAATATCTCAACCCACACTAGGCCCGCGTGGTGGATTACGGCCCACTCCCTCTTACAGAGAGGAGGCCTGTGTCCCAGCAGTGGGAAAATTATAGACTGATTATTTATTTATTGATGTGAAACATCTATAGGCGCACGTAAAACCGATTGCTGGCGGGGCGACGCATGTCGCGTGGCGATCGGCCACTATACACTTAGACAGTCTATATGTAGTAGTGTGTATTAGGTAAATGTGTGTGTAGTACGATGTTTCACATCTGTCAGTCGTCAAATGACGGCTCAATTTTTTTTTATATGTCTACCGTAGGTACTTACCTACTTTCTTTTCCCGGCGGAAGAATTGGTTTATCTAAAACTAAATAGACAGAGTTTAGTTCAAGTACCTACCTAACCCGTTCTGTAAATCCATTTAAGAGGAATACATAATCTTATCTAAACATCTCCAAAAACCGTAAAAATCAAGTACCTGTTCCTTTAGCTTTCTAAATTACCTTTTTAAATATTCAACTTAACTACCTTCGTATCTACTTGAAACTAACTTAAGCTGTTTAATTACCCTTGAGCATAATAAACGAGTTCGATATACTTCCTAACTATTAATTAGGTTCTGTTCCAAGAGAACTTATTTTTTGTTCAAAATTTGTTCTTTTTATTGTGAGGATTAATTCTATATAAAACAATTTAAAAAAAAACTGTCTTCCAAAAAACACTACAAATTGAAAAATAACTAATCTCGGAATTCGGTGTCTTTGGTTTTTTATTTTCGTTTTTGCCATCGAGTTCCGAAATCAAAGTTATTTTTCACTTTGCAGTGTTGTTTTGGAAGTAGGTGGGGTTTTTTTTATTTTTCTATTATTAGTAGTGGTACCTATTCCACACAAATTCGAATACCACTACCTATTATGTAAATAACAGTGACAGGATATTTTATAACATCATCTACACAGGCAAAGTGGGAAAAATATGTATTTAGTGGGTCGGTTTGTAATTTATCTAAGTTATAAAAGCCTAATGTCAACTGCTCATTCATTATCTTCATCATCATTTTAGCTGAAAGACCCAAGGGGGGGGGGGGGGTCCATAATCGCCACGCTTGGCAGGCGGGTTGGCGATCGCAGTATGGTGTTAAAATTCATAGAGAACGCTGCTGGCCATTCTCTAGTAAGTGCTCATTACCTTTTACAAAATATTGCTTTTCTCGAAGCAGGGACGTTAAGGATTGAGGAATTCTTCTGGTACTTCCATCCAGCCATCAGTTCTACTCCACCTTATGCATTGTGACGAGCATAAATTGCTTTGAAACCATATTAAAGTAATCGAATTGCAACCGAGTATTGATTACAATTGAGTAGTTCCGGTGGCCATCTGTGGTCTTCATCATCAGTTCCACTTCACCAAATGGTGCTTTCCAAGAGCAAATGCACGAGTTACTATAAAAAATACCCTAATCGCTATAGGTGTGTCTATAATATTTGAAGAGTTCCCTCGATTTCTCCAGGATCCCGTCATCAGATCCAATTTAAAAAAAAATATTTAATTTCAGAAATGCTAAATCTTCAGGTGGAAAATTTCGTTTTGGAGCAAATAAAATTAATAAGTAACGCCAGTAGCACACATCCGCCGCGAAACCATCACAGCGAAACCGCAGTAGTTAAACTGTACTGGTTCGCGTCATGTTCCGCTACCCGTATCCGATTCGAGTAGCGGAACATGACGCGAACCAGTACAATTTAACTACTGCGGTTTCGCTGCTATGGTGTCGCGGCGGAGATGTGCTACCAGCGTAAAGGTTAAATAATTGTTAACAATCCGTACAAATTGAAGATAGGTCGAGCCTAAATTGTATTTCTAGGAAAATCCTAGTAAATGAGATGTCATCAATTTGATCGTAAAGAAGAATTTCTACGACTAAGCCCTTTACTGATTTAGTCTAGGTTTTGCTTTCTGTCTGCCTAAACATGCGGGGGTAGCGTCTGATCCCTGCGCAAGTGAGGTAATCCTAGCTGTCAAGGGTGACGTCTTTATCTTTTTTCTACGTTATTACGTCTGTCTTAGATAAATTTTCTGATGATTAATACCTCAATGCTCACGGCTAGTTGTCAAGTGTCACATAATTTATGACTTCTATCATAATTCAAAAATTTCAGAGACTTCTTGGCTTGAAAGTGAAGCGTCATGATTAGAGTTTTGTTTTATTTTCTAAAACTTGTGTTTAGCCGAATATTAATGTGTAATAATGGTGGATTATTAACCATTAAGGGTTCGTGAACGTGCATTAGTGTAGGCAAATGAAACAAAACAGTGCAACATATCACTTCAAGTTCTTTCAAGAAGTCCGCGTGTGGTCTCAGTAAAGTGCCACGTCTTTACTGAAACTTAAGGGGAGCGTACGGGTGGGGATATCATCTATCATGCATTGTTTAAAATTCATATCATCATTACCTATAACTATACAAAGTAACTAAATAAAGACTTGGCTAAAAGGTCACAGCAACCAGGTCATTAAACTATTTAAAAAAAAAATCAGATGATTCATGGCCGTTCCTGGCTCAATGCTCAAGGCACAAACAGGTGTCGGTTGACCCATTTTGTATTACCCAATAGGTATATTAAATCGGCCGTTTGATTTTTGATAAACATCCGACTAAGGTTATTATCTCATGATAATGGGGTAGCAACATCTCCCTGTGCCTTACGCTAATACGAGTAAAAACAGCGGTCACCAATAAATCTGCCAAGCTATGATCATGGTCACATTAATTTTTACTGTATCGTTCATTGGGTATCCCAAGTTAATCTGAACTATAATATAATAAACTCTTAAGGCATGATATGAAAACGATGAGTAGAAACTATTATATTCCCGACACCAAAAATCAATGGCCTGTCACTAAATATTCAAAATGGTCTAGTTATAGCAGCTCACCCCAATTCACCAGATACAATATAATCGTTCAAGAACAGGGACTCAGCAGCGTCATGTCGAACGGGTTGCCTCCTGACATCGTTACAAACTTAGCCGTATTAAACTTAAGCGGGGTTTATATTGCTCCATATATTAGGTACGTCAGTGAAATTAATGTATTTAGCTGGTAATACGTGGAAAGACTTGAGGTTATGTTCGAACGATGGATTTCTTAAGTAGTTCTGAGTAGTTGTTAAACAATTTTTGCGATTGGGAGAAGGAAAACGAACGAAATTGGTACTCCGCACGAAAGTGTACGACATCGGTAACAGGTGGATTTAGGCGGTAAATATGGCTAGACGTGGCGGCAGATGGAGCTTGATCCCGTCAGGAACGAAGTTGCGCACGCACACACACCCAGTCGTGTATGAGAAAGAGACAGAGAGAGAAAGAGTCGCATAACGCTTTTTCATTACGTGACGATTTCTACCAGTCAACTCCTACCGCAAGCCACGTCAAGGAACTTCGTTCCAAAAAACTAGGAAGGGACATTAATGGCGTTGAACTAATGACATTCACAACGTAGCGGGAAACATCATAATACGTAGCCTTTTCGTAACTGTGTTGAAGTCGGCTAAAGTAGCGGGAAGCATGTCTGAAAAGAAAGAACAATACAAGACGATTTAGTTTAATAAACCCGTTTTTACATAGACAGGTTTATTGAACTAATCGACATTTAGGTGAAAAAGTTAACTTTTCACCGTTTATCTAGTTGAGCTACCTATTAATATTTACGCAAATGGTCGAACCGAATAAATTTTGCTAAATATATTTTGACAAACATTAAACGGTAACGCAAAACCTGATGTAACAATTTAATAAAAATCCAATAATATCCACTTTACACACGGTATTTTCGTGGAAACTCATATTATACAGACGTCATCAGAAGAATCTGTAACATTCATACATCGAGTGATTTTATTCGTGTTTCGAGTGCTTGGTTGCTGAACAGCATACGGTATAAGCTCCGTAATTTATGATCCATGAATCCGGCGCGAGCAGTCCGTTCACGTTCGCAAGTTTGGTCGTGCCGGTTGTTTGTTTAGTTACACAAGTGCATAATACTTAAAAATTTAGTACAGTATTCTCTCCCTGACGTGAATAATCTCAGCCAGCGACCTTCAGATAGAACTGGGGCAGGCACCGAAAAAAATATCGCCACCGAAGGTATGCGTTATATTTTGTGCTTCCAAAACCAGATCTCATCGGGAATTCCGGGCCGGAATTCCTGATGATGTAGAAGGCCGGCCAGGACACGTGCACATAATAGATACGCACAACGTACTTTGCTTCCAATGGAATTCACGCGTAATGGAGTAGTGAAATATAAGTGTGCTACTGAATGTTGGAGGGCTAACGAATCGTAGTAGATGTACCCAGCCTGTGTACGAGTGAGATATATACACGATATGCATTTACGATTATAAGGGCCTATTCCACTGTTTCAATTAAATCGCACCGAGTGCGAGTGACCTCCTTTGTGTACGTTACGTATCACCAATAAACGATGTTATATTTTGATTTTATTACAACCACAGTTTTCACCACACACACAGTTTTCACCAGTTTTCTTCACTAGTTAATTTTGCTGTTCCTGTTTTTAGGGTTCCGTACCTCAAAAGGAAAACACGGAACCCTTATAGGATCACTTCGTTGTTCGTCTGTCTGTCTGTCAGTCTGTCAAGACCCTTTTTCTCAGGAACGCGTGGAGGTATGAAGTTGAAATTAATATCAAATACGTAGGTTTATTATGGTCCCTTGCAGCTCAAAAAAAATCAAGCTTCCAAGTCAACGCAATAAAAAAATACGGCGATATAAGCGATATTATTTTTTTTTTACATATTTTTTACATTTCAAATTTTATATATTTATCACATAAAAAAAACTTTTTTGCGATTAGAAACTTAAATTTTCAGTTGGGAAATTGACCGTGGCGTATATCGATGTATGGGAGAACATGTTTTTCAACTACAATGTTAAGCTTGTTTTAGAGAGAAATTCATCTTAACTACGGAACCCTTCATTGTGCGTGGTCTGACACGCACTTGGCCGGTTTTTTTTTTAACATTTCTTCATTTGACTTCTTTTAAAAAAATATGTCATAATTAAGCCTTGGACAAGAATTTCGTTTTGGTGATGTATTATTTGCTGTGAATTATTATTACAGTCTAAACATAATTTTACGAAAAATTGGAACAGGTATTCTTTTTCAGGAGTTAGTTTTCTTGGTAAAATATAATATACAACGTAGAGGCAACACGTTTTTCTGAAGTTTCTATATTTTCATGATTTATTTTGTTAGGTTTTCTGAAGTCTGAAAGCAAACGCTTGTCGTTTTTTATCATTTGCTTTTTAGGACTCGCAGATAATGTCGTCTTTTATTTTTGCAAATACATCTCATGTGTATACGTCAAAAATATTTAAATATAAACATCTAAATAAAATTGTAGGATATTGTAAGTATATTACAACATGTTAAAATAAAACTACCCGTTGGTCGTGAACTACGTACGCACAGCAAAGACGCATCAAAAACAATTCCGAGTCATGTATAATCCCAAATGAGTAAATTTTTAGCAAATTGTGCAGGTTATTTATCTACTACTAAAATATTATATAAGGTGTATCTATTCATACACGAAATCTGTTAAGGGGTCGTTGTACTCATCATTATGAACAACTTTTAATTTGGGACCAAACCTGAAATTGCGAAAAAAAAAATCAGCTGCAAATTTTTAACGTTTTTTTTTTAAATATATTTAAAACCCAAATTTTAAGGTCCCAAAGCAAGCAACCCACACTATCTAAACATTAATTATGTTAGTGTGTATTTCTGTTTTTAGATTTTTTCATTTCAGTTCAATTTTTTCTGTTTTTAGATTAATTATGTGGTATTTCTTGCAACCTCTGTAACTTATTTCTTGTGTCATTTTATATTTCTGTTCTTAGTTGTTATCACTTAATTATTATTTTTATACTTTTGTTTATCACTGTATTTGAAAATGTTGCTTCGCCTGTGTTTGCGAAACTTTTCCCATACATTTCGTTGGAAATGAGACTCCAACTTAGTTTTTATGGTGGATAGATATTCAGCTACAATGAAGACTGGCCAAAAATAAACAAAAAAAAATAAACTTCGAATTTCGAAATCGCATCAATCCAATTCCGGCAATTCGCAAGTCAGTGGTTACAAACATAATTATGGTCCCATAACCGTGACCACCTCGCAGTCCTGATTGACCTCCGCCTCTTGACTTTTATAGGTGGCGCAATTTAAAAATGTAACTTTATAAAATGAAATACGACAGTGTTCAGGAACTCAAAGATTTACTTACCACGATTCTCTATGGAATTAATCCTAGCACATTATCGACTGCTACCCGCTCTGTAGTAAAGAGAATAAACCCATGCCTACGTCATAACGCCTACCATTTTGAACACCTCATATCTTAGAGCACAAAAGTAAAATTTCTAGGTGAGACCAAATGTTAAGTTTCAAGTTTTTAATTTTAAGGTGAAATAGTACCCAAAGTAGAAGTTATAGTTTTTTTATTTGTTTTTCGATCAGTCTTTTTTGTAGCGCCCAGTTTATCGATGGTAAGGCCCAGTTTACGAAATGTATGGGAAAAGTTTTTTGCGATTTATGTTTTTCTAGTACTCAAACCTCAATTCGTCCAATATAAGTTTTTGACCGTTATAAAAAAAGAGGATCGATTGGCATAAAAAAAGCTTTTGTGAAAATGCTCATTTTCCTGCTGACTGTATTTTTTTTCAAAACATGTGAATGCAGATCAACATTTTTCAAAAAGTTAAAGACAGTCTCTTAAGACCATTTTCCTGTAGCTACAACGGTTAAGGTAGCAGCCCTTACTGCCCCATCTCAAAAATCCACCCTGTATACGTAGTCAACAAAGAACCCCTATAGCTTAGCCATGTTTGTCCGTCTGTCTGTCGGCGGCTTTTAGATACTTCCACGGCATTATGTCGTATAGCATTTTACTGTGGAGTCGGGCTGCTGACATTGAATCCATCTTTATCTTGCAAAAGAGAGCTGTCAGAGCCATTTATAATCTTCGTCGCCACGAATCTCTTTGAGAAATATTTAAAACGCTTATTATTATGACGGTGCCTTGCCTATTTATTTATGAAAATATTATTTATGGAAGGAAAAATCTACATATTTTTAATAAGATAATAGTGATAGAC
This sequence comes from Tiliacea citrago, assembly GCA_963921375.1. NCBI lineage: Eukaryota > Metazoa > Arthropoda > Insecta > Lepidoptera > Noctuidae > Tiliacea > Tiliacea citrago. The sequence continues at coordinate 15,427,154 of OY992786.1, read as the reverse complement.
ATAATTTTAATACTAGAACTAAAGATAAAATAGATCAACCATTTTTCAGATTATCTAAAGTACATAGGTGCATCTTTAACGGGGTACTGTGTTAAATGTTACAACAAAATACCTTGTGATATATTGCAATTAAATGAAAAAAAAAAAACACATATTTACTTACACATTTATTTACACAAAAAGTACACTTTGTACACAAGCATGTTACAAATTAGAGGATTATATCCCGGATAAGATTGCTTGAAAACATGCTGGTCCAGCGCCATAGGATAATCTAGAGTCTAAACAAAATCAAACTGGTTGCTATTGTTTAATTTATTATTTGAATTACATTGATTTTACATTCTGTAATTAACTTCACTCATACACAGACTTATTTTTTTTTTTTTTTAGGAAAACATACTTTTACGATGTTTGTAAATATGTGAACAACATGATTGTATGATCTATCTCATAATTACATTATCTGTCATTGCTTCATTTTTTTAAACCTATTGTCTTCACATTATCTTAAACAAAATATGGTTTTTTTTTAAAGAGTAACGGTGGAGTTTCTTTCCCATTCTTCTTCATACGAAACTACCTTTTGGAAGGAAAATTTTGACGTTCAAAAGTGCCTAAAATAATATTTTCTCTTTGACTTTATTTAACTCAGAGACTGTAATACTCGAAAGCTGTAATTTGGCATGAGTATACTTATGTACATATTTATTACGCCAACAAACTGGTGATTTTTTTTGTAGGGTCCCCTACATGTAAAGTGGGGTGATTGCTTTTTTTTCTCGTTTATCCTATGGTGTGGGGTGTCGTTAGAAAGGTTCTTCAAAAATATTGCGGGTGTGTCAAAACCATTTATCGATTCAGGTATCCGTTTGCGTAATATTATGCTTTAAAGTGCAAATTTTTGTTAGAGTCTAGTGACCCCCCTGCCAGCTAATTGGTTGTTTTTGAATATGTCAAAATATTCACGGCATAAGTATATAATAATGAGAATTAAAGATAAACTATCATAGCTTTGTAGGCTTTACAAGTTAACGAGTAATAGTCAATCAACTTACATTTACAGTTGTTCATTTTTTTCAATCACAATGATAATGTTTGTTCTTGGGACAAATTCATCCCAACTACGGAACCCTTCATTGTGCGTGACCCGACACAAACAAAAAAAACCCCACAAAATCCCATAAATAAACGCAGATTTAAAAAAAACCCTTTTCCTCGTATACCATTGCAAATGGAGTTTTTCCCAGTACCTTTATAAATACTATCTACAAAATGTTGAAGGTAAATTGTTTCTTAAAGTTATTATTTATATAGGACGAGAGCCAAAGTTGATCAAATAACACTATTGATACTACAACTAATTTTTAATATTTATTTAGGAAATCTGTTTCCAAAAATTAGTAGTATTTTCTTTGAACCCTTTGTATGTAACTCTATCTTTTGTTTACAATTATACACTTCAAAAACACGCGTTTATTTGTATAAAACATTTTCACTAATAAAAACACACCGAGATTTACTGGCCAAATGTTCTAGTTACCGTATTTATTCAACACAACTTAAATTCAAGTAGAATGTTTATTTAATTATTTATTCCATTTAAATTACACTTAAGATTATGGTTGAAACTCTTTATCATCTCTTGTAAGTAGGTATAATCCCGTAGGTATAATCCCCTAGTTTCCAGGACTTAAACACTTTTTAAAAGTACTTCAGCAGTGTATGTACACGTCCACTGCTCTTCAATTGGCTATGTGGTATGAAGCGAATCTTATCCGATACATCAGATTACTTTAAACATTATTATTATTTTTATTTAACTTTGCGCCACACTAGGAATTTCTCCTGTATCGTGGGTGCGTTTAAAAACATCTAAACTCACATACACAAACAGCCAGACCCGGAACAACTACTTATAGATCAAACGAATATTTGTTCCGTGCGGGGATCGAACCCGCGACACGCAGCGTAGCAGTCAATCGCTTAACCACTGCGCCAACCGTGCCGTCATTGATATTATTACTATTACGACATTGTTTGTATTACTAATAAATAGTATCAATCCTGGGAAGGAAAACTCGACCTTAGTGACTATGTTAAGACAGGTGTTATGGTTCTTTAAATTAGTGCTATCACCAAACTATGATACGTAGAAATGTGGCAGAAGCCGTGTACTCGATGCGTTTTCTCAGCGGCAAAAACCCCTATATTTTACCCCCCTCCCACCACCCGTGGAATATATACGTTATGTCATGTTAATCTCTTTAGGGGATACATTTTCAAAAATCCTTCCTTAGTGCTCATTTCTGCTATTTGAAAGGTTTTGTGTTACCAAGTGTCTAGCTGTGCTTTCGCGTAGCTGCTACGGCGTAGTACAGTTACGCTCCGTCGCGTCGTAGCCGCTACGCTAACAAGCTAAGTAATCGATTTACGTATTAATCCTGTATATTATATACACCGTGGCATTTTAATCGTCTTACAACGGCAGCCCACTTCTTGTATCCAATGACTACTAATCATTCATGAAAGTATTTTTTTTAAATTAACATTTGAATATTTCAAAAAAAACATATTCATTATGACGCATGACGTAGTTTGAAATACCCTTGTATGAGCGCGGTGCGTGCCTTGCGTACCAAGGGCGTTCAAAAGGCTCGCACCGCGCTCATAACAGGGTGTTTCAAACTACAACAAACGGCAAACAGCAACTGAAGGAACACGGGTGGGTTTTAGTCAGCAAAAGCTGACACGCTTTCCCGCTCCGCCCAGAGCAAGAGAAGTTATTTGATAATTTCCCACCCAAAAAAACAAAAAAAGGCTAAATTAATTTAAATTATTAAGGCTAAAGTAATTTTGTAACACATATAAAATGGCAATCAATCGCAATGCCTTTCATTTTGATGGTTCAGCCACATTAACTGCGTTATTTACGATTGAGCTGGCGAATTTTTCAAACCTATTACTCAATGGAGTTCAAAATAAAAGGCATTGCGATCGATTGCCATTTCATGTGTGTTATGCAATTACTCTAGAATACACTATGAAATCCGTGTGGTGCCAAAATTAAAGAATAGCACCATCCTATTTCTTCCCGTGGGTGTCGTAAAAGGCGATTAAGGACTTACTAGAGAATGCAGGCAGCAGCGTTCCCTATGCATTTTAACACCATATTGCGATCGCCTACCCCCCTTCCCCTTTTCGGGGAGGCCTATGTCCAGCAGTGGATGTCTTTGGCTGAAATGATGAATGACACTATGAAAATAATTTTTCAATCAAATTAGTCTCAAACTCGCAAGTGTAGGTATAATGAAGACATTTCTGTAGAATTAATTTACCGTTTACTGTGTAGTGTACATAGATCGAAGCTTGCCCTAATTACCAATGTGTGTGTAAGCAGCATTGAGCTTGGGTACATACAATATCAAAAGGCTGACTGGTTAAACAAGGAACGTAATATCTTGGACATGATTTATGCTTCATGTAAAGTAAGAGAAAATAATTATTGAGCAAATTAACTACCATTAATATTATGGGCTATAATACGGCAAAATGACATAGGGTGTCAATTTGCTTAAAAAAAAAAATCCCCTGACCTATCGAACAATATTTTTTTTTTAAGAATTGAATATTTGAGCGACAAGTTAATGCTTGTCCAGACTGGTGCGACTCTAGTAGCACAATTTCTTTGTTGGTGTCTGTCGCGTCCGCGATATCACACCAGTCTGTACGAGCCTTTATTTTACGACATATTTAACAATAAATTTGACAATTCACAAATGCTCAGCAGAATAAACTGACGTCCCACTCAGACGTACCAGACACACCACTTTGTTATCAGTACCATCGACCTCCACAAATTACCTCAAGATGTCACCATTCTTGCATCTACCTGCATTATATAATGATAAGTTCCCAACATTAGACCCCTTCAATACCACATGGAACAGATTAAAAAAGGGATTATCCAAATACTTCGTCAAACCCCGGAAACTTAGTAGTGACAATTTTAGTCACACTTACATAGACATACACACATCATCGCACACATTTACAGCACCTACACCACACAGATACACGCACACACACACTTTAAATATTAATAACTAGCTGCGCCCCGCGGTTTCACCCGCGTAAGTCTCGATCCCGTGGAAATATCGGGATAAAAAGTAGCCTATGTCTCAATCCAAGGTGTCAGCTACCTCCATACAAAATTTCATCAAAATTGGTCCAGCCGTTTGAGCGTGAAGAAGTAACAAACACACACACACACTCACAAACTTTCGCCTTTATAATGTTAGTGTGATAGTGTGATTATGTCACTCTCTGTATTTCTTATTTTTTGTGTACTTTGTAATTGGCGTAATGTTTCGAATAGCAAAAATGTTATGCTTACTGTCAGCTGTGAAGCTACCTTTTATTAAATAAATTAAAAAAAAATACCTTAAAACCTAAATGGTATTGTGTATTGTGATCAAATTTGCAAAGTGTGGAAGTATTGTACTATCTATATGCAAAGGGGCGACTACTCCAGGCAAATATCCTTTGATAAGATGCTCTGATCCGGTTTGCTTTTATCTTTAAATTGGGCTTGGGATAGGCAAACATGCGAATATCCACTGTATGTATAACTTTATACAATTTTTCCGCATATTTGAGCTTGAATCGAATAATAGAAGCCTGAAGGACAATAGTGACCTGTGGTGGACCTATTGGTGATGTTCTTCAGAAATGTCAGGTGCATAGTACTCGCAACCAGCGTGTGTGTGTGACCAGCATGTCGATTCTGTAACCAGCTCACCGTAAAAACTAATGTGAAGTGAGCATGGAGTGAGCTGTCAGTCCCATCCCACTTGATGCTAGGGATGAACCAAGTATTACATTTACAATGATAATCCAGATTTTAATAATATTTTTAGTGCAAATTGTGTTGATCATTTTATATTATTTCAAAGCTAGTATTTAAGTGTCTAAATATAGTAATGTTTAAGGACTCGTTTAGGAATAAAACAACGTTGAGTTTCTGACTGAATTTCTTTTTTGCTATTTTATTTAAAAACCTCGTAATTAGTAGATAATGTTTAGACACTTAAATACTAGCTTTGAAATAATATAAAATGATCAACAGAATTCGTATAAAAAAATATTATTAAAATCTCGATTATGATTGTAAATGTAATGCTTGGTCAATCTCTAGCATCAGTGTAATGACACTGACAGCTCACTCCACGTAAGAATTCACGGTGAGATTTTTACAGAATCGACATGATGTATGAACGATAACAAAGCAGAAAGAGTATCTAAGAATCGTAGCGGGTGGCGTTCTGTAGTTTCTGCCTACCCCATGGGAAGAAGGCGTGAGCTTAAGTATGTGTGTGTAATCGAATCATCATCATCATCATCATCATTCGCCTGCCCTTATCCCAATTGATTTGGGGTCGGCGCAACATATCCCTTTCTTCCATGTTTCTCTATTAGTCGTCATCTCAGTAGTCACTCCCTTTCTAGCCATATCATCTTTCACACAGTCCATCCATCGTTTATTTGGTCTTCCCCTACTCTTATAGCCATCGACATGCATACTCAAAACTTTCCTCACGACATTTTCCTCATTCCTCCGCATCACATTACCGAATACTGTTCTAATATGTCCCTCGTTTTACCAGTCATACTGTACGTGTGTAAACAGTTCTATTTAAAGCAAATGAAGTAACTATTCATGTTTATGGATGTTAACGGCTTTTCTCACATTAGTTTATGATTTAGGGCTTCGGGCCAGTCTGAAACTAGGCGGGCATTCCCTTTATATTATATTAGTGATAATTTATATTCAAACTTACCTTGTTATTTGCTTGATGTAGGAACAAAGGACACTCAATAATAGTAGAACATATTTGAAGAAGTGTTTGGTAGGTTTATGTACCTACAAAGTAAAAAAAACAAAGGGAAAATGTCATTAATACTTACCGTTTGAGTTACAAAAAGATCAAAGAAAACAAAGGACCTCCGTAATGTTGTTCTTATCATGAGTTCGTTTTCCTAATTATCTTTTGGGGTCAGATAGTCTTTTTTTTTGCTCCGGGTTGGAAAATCCATTTCATTCATTCATTAAACAATTTACATTGTGCTGAGCGCCCCCCGGTCTACTCTTTGATATACAATGATCTCTGTAGTCTCATAAAACATGAGACTTCAGGGGCTAGGGTGAATCTCTGGGTTCATTCGAGCAATCGAGTCTGGTAAAATCACGCTGGGATCGGTGCATTTCATTCATTCATTCTTAAATAATTTACATTATGTTGAATACACATGCAATTTACATACAAATACGAAAAAACATAATACAATAACAAAAACTATGAATTATTAATTAACATTCGAAGTGAAATTCAAATAAAGTGCAAACAGTATTAAATATAATGTCAGACAGGTTTAATATAAAATGTCAAACAGTTTTCAATATGTCAAACAGTTTTAAATGTAATGTCAAAAGATTCTAAAATTATATAATGTAAAAAAAAAAAAATCATTTATTATTGTGTGACATTGGTTCCGTTAAATTATACAGATATTTTTCTAAAAAAAAAACTTTCAATTTTGTTTTAAACAAATGGGTGGTATAAATCTGGATCCTTAGGTCAGAAGGCAACTTATTAAATAGCTTGGTACTTCGAGAAATGCTCTACTAAGGCTCTACTATATTAAATTTAGGTGCTATTAATTGCTTAATGAATTTTCAAACTCAATCTCAAAGCATTTATTTCAATTAAACCATTTACAGGCACTTTTGAATTGTCAGAAGGCGGTCAGTTACAAATATGAAGCTAGTTGCCCATTTCAAATAGTAGGTTCCTATGGAGAAGAACGGGCAAGAAACTCCACGGACACTCTCTTGAAATAAAATATTTGATACAAAGTATTGGTTACATCATTCTTATTGAAAATATACATGTGAGAACGATGCAAAAGCGTCCGTGAAAAAAAAATACAATTCAAAACTAAAATAATTAAAAATAAGCCGTGGCAGCCGAAGAGATGACCAGTCCCAACTGACAGCACCCGTTCACGAACATAACGCATGGATCAGCACCTTTCAGCTCAACAATTTTGAAGGGAGCTAAATGATCCAACACACACGCCACCATCAGCGAGACATCTGAGTGAGCATGAGTACTCTCAGCTGCCAGGGCATATTCAAGTCAATGAAAGACATATTACCCGGTAAATGGTAGCTCTATTGTACATAGTACTCACACCTGTGCTATGCAATTATATAATACAAAGGAGATTGAGTTTATACAATGAAAAGATAGTCTTACAATCTTCAGCAGCTCCAACAGTATTTTCAAATGTTAATCAATTAGTTGAGGTTGTGGAGCAGGACCAGCATTGAGCCAAGCATTTCTATCAGCGATGTAATCCCCCAGCCTATAATATGCCTGCTTGCATAGTGTGCGTTTTGTACAAGATTGGAATTTCGTCTCATTCAGTTGAAGTATGTGGGGAGGAATTTTATTATAACATTTTAAACAGGACCCCATGAAAGATGAGTCTACTTTAGCCAGTCTGGAACCTGGTTGAGCTAATAGATCCCTACTTCTAGTACTATAATTATGTCTTTCGCCTGTTTTACTAAAAGATGTAAATTTTTTCTTACGTTGATGTTTTCATAGATATATTGACAAGACACTGTCATGATGTTAATATCCTTAAACAGTTCCCTAAGAAAATCGCGCCTGCGGAGATTATATATGGCTCTGATGGCTCTTTTCTGCAGAATAAAAATAGACTCGATGTCTGCAGCCCGTCCCCAAAGTAAAATACCGTAAGACATGATACTATGAAAGTAACTAAAATAGAGTAGCCTCGCGGTATCTACATCAGTAAATTGACGGACTTTTCTGACAGCATATGCTGCTGAACTTAGCCGTCCTGCAAGAGATGTTAAATGAGGACCCCATTGAAGCCTAGAGTCGAGCGTGATCCCCAGGAAAAGAGTTTTATCGACGAAATCTAGTTTCTCTTGATTCAATACATCATTCATCTCATAATCACTACTTTTTACATTTGGTAAAGAAAATCGTATGCACTTAGTTTTTTTTCCATTTAATACTAAATTATTGACAGTGAACCAATTTTGGAACTGCAGTAGGGCGTTATTTACGTCGTCAAAATTTGAAGCACGTCTATCTACCTTAAAAATCAAGGAAGTATCGTCAGCAAATAGAGTCTGTCAGACTATTACTGACTATAAACCACCCCGGTGTTCCCTTCCAAATTAAAGCCGGGGATCTCATGATCCCCGGCTTTGAAGTCGCACATGATCTCATGATCATGTGCGACTTCTACGATCCCCGGCCCGCCTTTACGGGCCACCTGAAATCTGGGGTGAGGTAAGGTGTTTGACCCCCTCCCCGCGACGTCTAATAGGGGCGCCCGTGGAACACTATGTGCCACTTTACCTTTACTTACCATTGGCTGGAATATGGTGTTGTCCGTGGTCTAATAACTTATTCCAACCAATCTCACTAGATTAGTTGATAATCTTTGGCCATTTATCAACTGACCTTTTTATCGTTGCTACACTCATACATAATGATATAAACTGCCTACTGTATCCAAAACTACAAAGTAAAAATATTTTTAACAAACCTGATATCTTTGTAAGAAGAATAAGAATAATTTATTTGTTCAAAAACATACAGACATTAAATAACACACACACACAACACACTGACATAATGTAATCTATTGGAACGAAGTTTAACGTGGCTTGCGGTAGGAGTTCGTCACGTAAAGAAAAAGGTTTAACGGAAAGGTCCATGCGACTTTCTCAACAACACAGACACAGAACATACACCATTTGGAGAGACAGAATTTGGTCAAAATGAAAATCAAAGATGGCGATTTAAAAAATAAATAATCATGGGTGTCGTTTTCATGGTTTTCGAGGGTAATAAAGCCGATACTGACGTTAAAATGTAAATCCAAGAAGGTGGCTGCGAAAATTTCAACTTTTTCATCTTGGGTGTCGTATTCATGCTTTTCGAGAGTGTTAGAGCCGATAGTGACGTTAAACTGTAAATCGAAATGAAATGAAATCGTTTATTCTGTAAATAGGATATCGGAATCACTTTTACACGTCATATTAAAAAGTAAAAAATAAGCTAGATGTAGTCGACATTTCCTATCTGACTACCCGTGAGAAGAAATGGCGAAACAAACTCACTTACGTGTCGTTTTCGAGGGTGCTGATGATGTAAAGATGGCGAATTTAAAAAAAAATTTGGTACGACGTTCTTTATCGCGGCTTGCGGTAGGAGTTGACTGGTAAAAAATCATCACGTAACGACTTTCTTTCTCTCTCTCTGTCTTTTTCTATTATATATAAATGTATTGCATAGTTTTTGCTTATTAATAACCTGTAACTGTTTTTGGAACAATAAAAAATATAATTATTATTATAATCGAAAGACAGAGAAAGAGAGAAAGTGTGAATTTAAACTTATACTACATGGCTGTATATTAAAAAAGCGCCTGTGGGTCAGTCAAACAGTCTATGTGAGCTAAAATAACTTTGAAAAAGAATCAGTTTCAAGGTTCGTTAAGTTTCAAGTGTCAAAAGTTTTTGTTTTTGTTTATTTATTTAACCATTTATGTACACACGTATATAAACATACAAGAAGAAAGGAACAGAAAAATACGTACAAAAGTGATGCTTATTTCTAAAGAAATCTCTTCCAGCATACCTGCGATAGGAAAGTCGATAAAGAGATGTAGACACCGTGTGTAAGAGTAGAAGAGAAAATAGAATACATATAATCAAAAACAATTTACTTAATAAAATTAAACAAATAATATGAGAATGTACTAATATACATACATACATACATACTTCTAAAATAAATATCACTAGAATATTAATTATAGTTCTATTAAAATAATAAATACATACGCAACTATGACGAAGTGGAAAGATAGTGTTCTTTCACTCTTCCTTTAAATACAGTTTCACAGTCCCTTATATCAGGTGGCAGTGAATTCCACAACCGCACCGCGTGCACAGTGAAGGAGTAGGAGTAGAAGTCGGTAGTGTGGGGAAGGGACTTAAAAAGATTTCTAAGATGCGACTTGCAAGGGGCATCAGAAGGACGGGCGTAGAAAAAACGTTCCCGCAGATAGGATGATGTTTTAGGATCGTGAAGGAGGTTAAATAGCAGACACAAAATCCGCGAGTTCCTGCGAAGTCGAATAGGGAGCCACTTGAGTATCTTGCGAAAGTTAGAAACGTGGTCATACTTTTTAAGGTTGAAAACAAAACGAATACAGATGTTTTGCAAACGCTCAAGTTTATTTAAAAGCTCCTCGGTGGCATCCAAGTAACAGGCATCAGCGTAATCAATAATGGGCTGAATTAGAGTTTGAGCAAGGGAGATTTTGGTGTTCAAGGGCAAGAATCTCTGGAGACGTTTCAACGAATGGAACGTGTAGTGCACTTTGCGACTGACTTGAGCAACATGGGCAGTCTACGACAAGTAGCAATCCATGGTCACATGGTTTTTAACCGTATTTGCGTATTCAATCTGAACTCCATTCAAGCACAGAGGAGACAGCGACGCAACATTGAGCCTATTCCGCATATACCTGCCGCCAATAATCATGGCCTGGGATTTCCTAGGGTTGATTAGCAGTTCAAAGGACCGCGACTACTCACTAATCAAATCCAGGTCCCTGTTCATGGCAGTCACGGCAGCTGCCGCATCTTCCCTTAAGAAGTTATTGTAAAGCTGCAGATCGTCGGCATAGAGATGGAAGTAGGAAGAGATGACTCTCGTGACAGAGTTAATGAAAATAGAAAAGAGAAGAGGAGAGAGAAAGCCAGCTTGAGGCATACCTGCGGTAAGAGAGCACCAATCAGAAGACGACTCATCGAGACGAACACGCTGTGAACGGCCTCTGAGATAGGAGCCGAACCAACCAATAGTAAATATTGTTTTAAATCATACGTGAGAATGAACTTCGTTCCTGACGGGGTCCCACCACCACCCACTTTTTTATTTTCCTTAGGTCGTATAACAGCGAAAGTTGTGTGATTGTTTTAACGAGTGTAATCACCATTGAAAGTCTTCTCAGCTACTGTGTAATGCTGTGTTAATATTCCATCTTAACAGCTAAGTCTAAGCATCTTTTTCGCTTTCAGGCTGGCGAACTTTTTGCAAGAAACAAAACCTAAGAGAAGTTTTCATAAATGAGAGTGCAGTGTTCTATAGAAAGTGGAAAAGTTCTAGGCATAAGACGTGAATTTGAGTAATGCTAACAATATTAAATCAAAACTGCTGCTCGGTATGATCATATGAAGATACATTCATTCAACCCTTCGACCCAATTCATATAACATGCAAGACACGCGAAGCTTCGCATTGGCTCATATTGAACCTAGTTCGATACTTAGAATGATGAGGCAACAAAACATCATTCATAATTTCAGCCAAAAGACATCCACTACTGGACATAGGCCTCCCCCTAAGGGGGGTGTTTGCCATAATCGCCACGCTTGGCAGGCGGGTTGGCGATCGCAGTATGGTGTTAAATGCATAGAGGACGCTGCTTCCATTCTCTAGTAAGTCCCTTAGTCGCCTTTTACGATACTTACGGGAAGAAATGGGATGGTGGTATTCTTTACATACGGCACCACACGGAGCGTATTATAAGGACAATACGAAAAATCTTGCAGATGTCGTAAAAAATGCAAATAAGATACTTAGATTTGCTTTGTAAAAATTGTATTTATGCAAACCAATGCGTGGAGAATAAAGGCCGAATATAAATTAACTGGAAAACGTGTTCTCATTGACCTAGTCTTGTTTTGAGATGAAAACTTGTGTTCTGAGGAGCAAGTTATATTGTAGCCTAATCTGTTCCGGCTTGCAGTTCCTCCCAGATACGCCTTTATGGATGACGTTGATTATCTCCGACGGATAATAGCCCATGTCTTAAAGGTGTAGTATAGGACCTCTAAATTGGACAAGAGCCAAGTCTTTGGCGTGAAAAATTAGATGTAGTGAAAGTGTCTCTCTGTTCTAGTTTAATAAGTTTTGTTTATTGCCAAAACGTCTTGTTTGCCTAAGGCACAAGTCGCGCTATTTGTGGGTAGTTCTTCGAAATTTGATTCTTCGACAGATTCTTATGAGCAAAATTTAATTTCACTTTCAGCACTGTAACACATGTTCGTATGAAAATACGTATACCAAATAACATATATTTGAATGCGGGACTCGTTTTTTTAAAGTGTTTTTCAAGATATCGATGGTCAAATATTTGGTGTCCAGATGAATCAGAATTTGTTACAGATGAATCAGAAAAAGAAATAAAAATAAGTCTGGAACTACTGACTTGTACACGGTCAAAATTTGGACACGGAGAATTACGCAACAAAAGCGCTGCTTTCGTGCTGGAGAGGAGAAAAACTAATTTATTCTATGATTCATATGGGGTTTTAACCCTATGAATCAGGCACAGATGAATCAGGATTTTGCCTACAATCATCCATAACTCATCATACATACAGACTTCAGTATTGTCATTTTTCTATAGGAATCTATAACCCAAAAGCAGTACACAGCACATCACAAGAAACTCAGATTGAAGTTTTAAAACAATAAAATAAATTTTATAAAGTAGGCATTGTAATCAGAATGCCACTTAACCAAGCACAGATGAATCAGATGTTACCTTCGTAACACCGGGATCTAAGCAGACCAGCCGCACGTCCGCTTTCTAGCTCGTTCGTTGCACGACTGGCTTCCGCCCGCGCGGGAAGATGACTCTCATTATTATTATATTACCCGACCAAGTACGGTCAAGCGCAGCTTACGCCACATAAATCAGTATTATACGCCGGACACTTCTTATGTACTTATATATAAACACAATAACGTAGTTATAACAATACACATTTTTTTTGTAAGAGGACACTTCGTTTCCTTTTGATATAATTATTATTTATATTAATGTATCAAAGCGAAAATGCGACATCGACCATTTTGTTCTGGAAAATGACAAACGGACGCGCTGTATGAATCAGAAGAACAAACTTCAAATATTTTTATTTCGTACCTAGGCAGCAATTATTTAAAAAATGGTTAAAAAATAATTTGTCAATTTAGTAAATATAGTTTGTAAAAATAAAATTACATGCCGTTTTATTAGTTGGTTACAGAAATATACCCATAGAAATCGAAAAATTTGTCTTCAAACTGTGAATTTTTTTCAAATTGTATCCTGGAACTAAATGCAGAAATAGTAGAGACTCAATGTCCTGATACAAATCTTTAGTGGAGACCATACTAACGACTCTTAAAGTTACATACCTACTTACTTATTTTGTAGTGTTAGAGCTTGGTCTCCGGAAAGGACAAGCTTTGAAATCACAATAGTAGACTTGTAAGTTACAGAAAATTTTTAAGTGCCTACTTCAAGTGATTGAAGTTTGCAAATAAATGTCAAATATAATTTTCTCAAGTAGTGGCGGCTCCACCATGTTTGCACTAACTTTTCCTTCCAAGCTGCAGAATAACTGGCGTTCACTTATCAAAAACTGGGAAGTGGGAACATTTGTTTCAATTACGTTCTGAGCGCTGTTTATTGAAAAGTTTAAGATGAGCTGGGAAAAAAGTTAAGGGGTTGCTCAAAGGTTGGGAACGTCTTCTAGGTACGCGTAGCTGTACGAGTATGTAAAACTTTCTGAAGGTGGCTTCTTGTGAGTTCACATGAGTAAACTTACTTATGAATGGTAACAAAATAATTTTATAAAACTTTTTCGTAACTCTAAAAACAAAAATAAAAGACCCGTTTAGAAACTCATTCTTTTTTTGGGTACGCCGAACTTTTATTTTTGTTTTCGTGTGTATTGTGTGGACAGCGAAGATATGTTTAGGCCACTCAAGTAAATATAAGTATCAACCAATCAAATAACCCAACAATCTAGCTTAATACGTACTAGAGTTAAGTATATCTCAGGTTATGCCAATCAAGATAAAAATGCTGATAAAAACGAAAGAAAAAAACCGGTCAAGCCGAGTCGGACTCGCGCACCGAGCGTTCCGTACGCATATATGATGTTGATGATTTTTAATAAGCTGTGCTATTTAGAGACATTGTTTTATTTTTCTTGTAATCTTTACATAAACTTCTATCGCATAGAATAATTCCAGATTTTTCTCTATGCAAACTTCGGAGATAAGGGGAACGGTATTTTGTTTTACATTTTTCATCAAAAGTCGAAAACTATGATGCCTAAAAAAAAGTGTTTGAGAATGTGCAAACAGCGCTCTTTCATATAATACCCCACATGCCTTAGTAGACTAGTTGGGTAAACGTCATCTAAAACTATTCCAAATTTCAAGTTGATAGCATTAGTAGTTCTTGAGATATCCAGCTATGACAGACAGACAGACAGACAGACTTAGTCTCACCATAAGGGTTCCTTTTTACCATTTTGGTACGGAACCCTAAAAACAATGTAATTTTGTGCATCGATCTTTTTGATATAATGCTTTCTACTGTAATGTACTCATCATTTCGACATTCCCTGCGCGAAATTGTGCAAAATCGCAATAGGAGAGCAAATACACAAAAAAACCTGCGAGGATATTTTCCTCGTTTTTCTGGCGTTTTAGTAGTTAATTTTCTTGATATCAGTTAAACACTTTCGTGGTATTCTTGTCTACTTGTATCGACAGTTGATTTATTAAGAACAATAATGACCACTTAATTTTTTACGACATCTACAAGTTACTATTTCGTTGTGCAAAATTAATAGTTAAGGTGAATCTGCAGTAAAACTGCCCGCGAAATTCAAAATTTCTTACGTTTTAAGCAATATGCAGGTCAGGGTCAGGTTTTATCTTACTCAAAATATGATTCGCAACTATAACAGACATGAATTTACAGAGTTATTATCATTAACTAAAAAAAATAAGTCAGTGTGTGAGTATAGGGTTATACTCACACATTGACTTATTTTTTTAGAAAAACATACTTGTATGATGTTTGTAAATATGTGAACACCACGTATCTATCTAATAATTAAGTTATTTTTCATTGCTTAGTTTTTAATTCGTTTTACCTATTATGGTATAGTAATTTTATTCTAGGTGCATCGTTTTCACATATAATCATATAATTAATGTAATCAAACAAAATATTGTAAAACATTTTTAAAAGAGTACCGGTGGAGTTTCTTGCCCATTCTTCTCCATACGAAACTACCTTTGGAAGGGGCAACTAGAATCAATTCTATTTTTTTTGTAAATTTTGACGTTCAAAAGTGCCTCTTATGTGCCTATTTGAAATATATGGTTTGACTTTGACTTTGACTTTGACTTTGATTACAATCATTAATACACCTCTTTAAGTTAGATTTGTTCCATTGAATAACTTTATCATGAAATAATGACATTTGAATTTCTCGGACTGCGGAATTTACCATAAAACATTACATTTTTGTCAAATGTACTCGTTTGAAGTTAACAGAGACGAAATGACGTTATAATTATTTTCAACGCCGATATGAAAACTATTTTCTGAAACTATTTTCACTGTTGTATTAATTTGTGGATAACAATGCTGGTTGCGTGATTACTTATGTGTTTATAAAATATCTGCACCTAAATATTAAGCAGTATTGCGCTATTGTTTGTTATCCTGAAGAAATAAAATAAAATAAATAGATAATAAAGGTTTCTTTAGATTTTCCACAACCAGTACCACAATGTTTTTGAAACAATATTAATTTTATGAAAACGTGTGGTTGCATTCACGTACCAACGATTTTCAGTTTTCATAAAATTTTCTGCCCTGCTGCGACATTTTTTCCATTGTGGTGTGTATATTTCAATATTCTAACGGTTTTTTTAATACCTATCTGTAAATATGAAACTAACAACAACTTTGTGCTTTTTGATACCCACTTCAGCAAACCAGAATATGGAACCATTCTTAACGCACAGTCAGCAACAAATGTAGATTAACACTAGTTTTTTAAATCTTAATTATTGAACTAAATATTTAATAAAAATCGGAACAGAAGTAAGTAAGTAAATCATTTAACAAATTAAAAATTAAGTTAGCTATTATATGAAATGCTAAAATACAATGTAGCGAATAATTTTGTGTCAATTTAGATTATGTGTAAAAGTAGCGTATGTGTAAGTTTTAATCGACTTTTGCCGCTGACCGTACTTGCAGAACACTTTAAAACAACGTAAATTGCATATTATACACAATTCTACTGAAGAAATGCTATGAAAGAATGCTGCTTTTGCCGTGTAATCACACTTTATTGGGGGTATTTATAGAAATAGCCACCCACACAAACGTGTGTATAGGGATACAAATCATGTTGTGCGTATAAACTCAGTCAGCTGATAGGCGGAATCGTAATGTATTCTAAGAAAAATGTTTTGTGATATAGATACTTTCGCGATAAAAATATTATATAATTCTTTCGTAAGAAAGTAGGTTCTCAGAAAGTGGGTTCTGATCTTATACTGAATATTTTCAAGTAATAAGAGAAAATTACCTATTTACACGCAAGGCAACGGTAGGCTACTTATGTTAATATAAAAGGCATACCTCACATAGGTAACTAAAAAAACAATTATACTCTATAAGTACAGTATAATTCTTTCTTTCTTTCATTCTTTCGCTGTAAAATTTAAATGAATTAGACTGTCAATATTACAAACTAACAGATACACTATTTAGGTCACAAACACCAATACGTTCGGCCAGCAGAGGCGCTAAAATGCCGTCAAATGTTTAATATTTCGTCTCTAATTCTTTAAATGAAGACAAAAATTATGTCCTTACATTTACGAGCTCCAAAGTAAAGTGAAAAATTACAATCGTAAGAAAGGTCGCCGTTGGCACTCAAGAGCCCTTTTAAGTCACACGTTGGTCGCTGGGTCAGAAACGATTAAAATTAATTACAGTCAAATGATGGTAAAGTATAATGGCCCAGTAAAAAGACTGCGATGAGCCAAATTGATGGATTGATGTTAAACTGGAAAACACTGAGCTTTGCAATTTAAATCAATCTTTTGATTCAAATATTTTACCTGAAACTTGGATTTTGAAAGTAAGACACACTCCGACATCTTGCGCTGTTATATCCAATTTTGTTAAAAGATGTACCGAAACTTTTGTTGGAGTTTGACTTAAAAGAGCATTAACAAAGGTAAGCGGTATACCGTTTGAGTAACTTGAGTAAATCAGGTAACACTGAGCTTGTTGGATACTTTTTGTTAAAACACGATGGAAACGCCGATGGCCGCAAGGAAACGCCATTTAAAATGTAATCTGTGACCCGCACGAATGACAGAGTAAATAGTTTGGCGGAGCTTGCAGGGTTAAGTTATGTCTTCAATGCCTCAAATTCATTGCTTTTAAATGAAGTTCGCTATTCCACCGCAGGGTTGCCAAGATATTATCAGCAGTTAGTACTACTTTCGGATGTATATTATGTACAATGCGATTCAACTAAGAATAGGAACATCATGACCTCGATCTTTCGTCTGAAACTAGAAAAGTACGGCTTGCGAAGAACATTTTGTTGGTAACCGTTGTTTAAAATTTGTTAACCCGTTTTTGTCATTTGTATCTCACTGACTTTGCTCCAAAATGAGTAAACGAGGCGCTGTTTTGTTGAAACGTCACAATTTGACGCAAGGTTATTTCTATTCTTAGTTGAATCGCATCATTGTACGTACGTGCGTGTGCGATGCCGTCAGATTATAACGATTAGGTAAGTACGTCTGAGTTTTTAACATTCTCATTGCACTTGTACATTATGCACCTACATTTGAAATTGAAATCCGTCTTGCCTTACTGGTTGTCGATAACATATTTTGATTATTTATGTAAATAAGATATTAACTTTAAAATGCTCATTTCCAGGATTTAGCAGATTTTTATTTTATACAGATTCATAAAAAAAAAGAAAACAATTTACAAAACGATACTCACAGTAATTGCAATAAATCAATACATTAATTTTGCAACGTCAGAATAATTATTGTTGTTGCATGAGAATCATACAATAGATACTTATAATAAAATTAAGCGGTCATACATGCGCTGAAATTGTTCTCGCCAAGTTTACATCAAAATTATGTAAATTAATACGACTCATTCGGCCAAATCCACGACTAAATTTTAGTAAAAGTGTCCCTTACTAGGTTTTGAAATGGGACAGCCGCATTGTTTCCTCTTACTTTATTTGTTGAAATTGCACAATATAAGCACTGAGAAGATTTATGGGAGATTTGGGTACTCTCTGCTAGAGAGTACTCAAATCTCCCATAAATCTTCACTATCTGTGGACCCCATATACAACAACAGTTCCTATAAAGTTCCTGTTGATAAGTAACTCTACGTCTACGCAATAATATCTAAACGTAACAGCTAGTTACGTGACAAAGTTAACGAGGCTCGTTAACGACTCACAAGCTTGTCCGATAAACCGATTATAACGATGTTTGGCACAAAGGCTTTAACATAGTTACACTTTTCATAGTTACACTTAATTAAAGTAGAGATTAACTCTTCTCTATTGCGAGTATCCCGGAACTGGATTTAACGAAAAAATAAAAAATTGCAAGCCCCTAACAAGGCGTTTCATTAGAACCTACATAATAATCGGATGCTGACGGAGTTCCGGTGCTCTTTGTATTAGATAGGGAGTCTTGATTAATACCTTTTACTCTGTTGCCAAGCAATCAATTGGAATTTATATTTTTCATTATGCTATTAATGACGTATTCTACATAGGGCACCAGCTTAAATAACACCGGAGCAAATGGCACCTGAGGTATTCCACATACAGCACCTATCGATATTTTTCGCAGGTGCCATTAGTGGAATAATTTGTTATTTGAAACTTTATTCCACAAACGGCACCTACCGGTACGTACTAGTGTTTTAAAAATTCGATTAAAATCATTAGAGAGTTTAATAATATGATAAAAACATAACTTCTTTGTGGGATCCTGCCGTTTTGCCGAAAAGATTTTGACAAAATTTTACTACCCAAACAAATTTTAGCAACCTTTTTTTATACCAATGCAATATTTGGAATGATTTTAGTACGCACATTTTCATTTGGTAAAATTTTTACTTGGCAGAATATTACCAAGGATAATGTCATTAAGGAATTTGGTATATATTCAAATAATTTATTACAACAACAATCGTTAGACGATAACCTATCTTAACATAAACTTGAATTTGTTTGAAACTAGTAAAATTTATGGTTACTAGATATTAGGTTGTTTATGGAACTAATAAGAGTAGGTTAATTATTAAAAAAAAAATGGTTAGGTTAGAATTTTATTATTAATGTGATGTAATTATTTATTACTTATCTCGTGGCAGTCATTGTCATATTTTCGATTGTTAATATGCGGATAACGAAGTGGGCTGCAATGTTGATATTATCTCTGGTACAATACTTATTGTAGTTGTTTATTGTCACTGAATAAAATAAAATAAAATAAAAATATTAGTCCAACCCATAGATATAAGTTTATATTTCTATGGTCCAACCAATTTTGTCGATGTAAACCTAAATAAATAGCCCCGTCTCGCCCAAAATTCATGGTATGTTTAGTTTAGTTCATTCCAGCGAGTCCCTACTTTGTTTTCTAGATAACACATAATAAATATAGACGCATTTTCTTGTTTTGTTGTACCTTCGTCGTCTCGCTTTGACTATGTAAGAACGAGCACGGTTAATAATAGTATTACTTACTACTAAAGCGTAAACATGTTTGTTTTTCTTGAAAGTTCTTTCAGTTACTCAAGACTCTCTTGAATCACCAAATTCAAGAGCCCAAATCATCATCCAACCGAAGAATGATACAGATCTAGATTTCTAGTTCATGTGAAAAGAATAAGTACGAGTCTCACGCTCAAAAATATTTCTTGGCAAGCTTATAGATCTCATAAATTGTAGGCAGGTAGGTACTGATAATGTGATTTTGATACAATATCATCTGCCTAGCCTTTCCCCAACTATGTTGGGGTTGGCTTTCAGTCTAACCGGATGCAGCTGAACACGTAGCGTATAGATTATTTTACATGGAGTGACTGCCTATCTGACCTCCACAACTGAGTTACTGGGTAACACCATACCCCTTAGTAGGACTGGTTGTCAAACTTTCCGGCTTCTGACTACCTGTAACGACTGTCAAAGATCTACAAATGACAGCCGGGACTAACGAGGCATGGAGGGGTCTCGATATGTAATGGATGGTCGCCCATCCACGGTCCGACCTCGGCAAGCGTAGGTTAGCTTCGAACGACCCGTGCAGCTGTTATTACTTAGCCACGAGCTCCTCCAGATTTTGATACCAATAGGTAAATATTGGTGGTTTCCATTGTAGATATCATATTGCTTATCAATGATTAAATTGGATTTGAATTTTGTATATTCGTTCCTCCACTATTCCAATGCTTGCTCAAGGATGCATATCCAGTAGGCTCTAATAATCCTTCCATATCCCAAGGGCACGTCTTTCCTAACATTATCGCGCCCCCCGGTCTATCCTTTGATGTACAATGGTCTCTGTAGTCTCATGAAACATGAGGCTTCAGGGGCTAGGGTGAATCTTTGGGTTCATTCGAGCAATCGAGTCTGGTCCAACCACGCTGGGGTCGGTGCACTTCATTCATTCATTCAATGTTTAGGTATCGTTTTTAAGTGATATCAAATCCACAATTTAACTCGCGGTTCAACTATGTAATTATTTACTAAACCAATATTTCATAATTATTAAAGCTCGGTTCGGTAAATTGGATATCAACAATTTAAATAATTAATCATTAACATGCCACGTCGCAAATTTGTTACCGTGGCATAATTTCAGCTTAGGTATTCTACATGGGATTGTAATTAGCTTTAGTGGATACACAATTACACACGTACCTACCTATAGTTTAATATCTACATAATGTAATGTTGTCTCTCTCTGTGGTAGTTTGTAAGCATATGTGGGCATAGAAACCTCCCTGGTCACTTAAACAAAGAGCGTGGACGCGGGAACGGAAATCAAAGCTCATGCGGACAAAGAAATAAACGAAACAGCTGCCTTAATAATTCACTTCCTTGTTATTAACGCGGGAGTCAGGTGATGTAGGCGGGGGTGATGATGTTCCCTTGACGAGGGAATTTAATTGAAACCACTTTCAGCACTTTTTAAAACGTTATATTTGCTATTTACACACACAATAGTTTAACACGAATTTAAATCACATACGTAAGGTTAGTTAATTGTACACAACACGGAAATACAGTCAAATAAGCATAAAGGATCATTAAAGAGTACACGGAAATACACAATAATAGAGAAGTAAAATAATCCTAAGCTATGATAACTTGACTGCCCTGAGCTATTTATAGAAAATTCGCGACTTGTAAAGCTAACAGTTATGAGGAGCTGTTACTTCACCGGAGACTTGTCGAAGACTGCACTTGCTGACACAATAAGAACTTTTAAGCGTTTAGAACTTAATTTAATTTGAATTTCTTCTGTATATATGGCTTTGGTCATTAGCTCAAGTAGCGTGTGGGCCCTGAAGGGTTTTAACTTTTCTTCCATACAATGCTACGGGTTACCAAAGCGTGGCTGGGTTTGGCCTTGAGTTAGGTCGCCACCTCAGAATCGTGTTGCAACTTGATTAATCTTACGCAATTGACAATATTATTGCGTAAGATTGATCATGCATGTTTCAACCCGAGTTTTTACCTTGCATTATTACGATCATTATCCAAATGATGATGTTATCAAAATACATGTTATGTTACAATGTTGTTATCATGTAAAGTGATACGTAACACAATCTGTTACAGCATATCTGACTATGGCATGCTATAAGTAAATAAAACATAGTTACAACTCATGTTGTTGTATTATCAAATCATGGTGCTTCGCCTACATTCCACCCCCTGTAACAGGGTTCAACCGTATTACATTTCTTGGTCTGTGGGAAGCACGATGATCTTAGCTACAGGCCGACGCAGGACCCCGTTTGTAGTTTTAATGTCTACTACACGGATGATGCCGTCACTCCCGTGGTACACTGTTTTTATAACTCCTTTAGTCCACGCACTACGTTGTTTGTTATTGTCGGCTATTATCACAACGTCGCCGACACGCACATTTGGCACATTATCTGCCCACTTTTCGCGACGTTGCAGCGTTGGGAGATATTCCCGCAGCCAGCGCCGCCAGAACATGTCAGCGAGCGCGTTTACACGCCGCCATTGCCGGCGCGAGTCGACGTCGTCGACGTCGGCTGGTGCCATCGGAGTACTCCCGGACGCCGTGCCCAGGAGCAAATGGTTCGGAGTCAGGACCACGGGCTGGTGGTGGTCGTCGTACACGTAGCTCAATGGTCGGCTGTTGATGATCAGTTCGGCCTCTGTGAGGAGGGTATACAGAACCTCCTCACGGGGGGCCCGCTCTTTAAGCGTGCTCCGCAGCGCGTTCTTTACGGATCTCACCAGGCGCTCCCAGCAGCCGCCCATGTGTGGGGCCGCCGGGGGATTGAAATGCCACTCGATTCCTCGATTGATGGCCTCGTCCCTTACTCGACCATGGTTGAGGTCTTTCAGGGCCGCTCGGAGCTCGGTATTTGCCCCGATGAAATTGGTACCCTGGTCAGAGTACAGATGCGCTGGCTGCCCGCGGCGCGCTATGAGGCGCCGCAAGGCTAGTATGGCGGAGTCGGCGCTCAATGAGGCGGCCAACTCCAGGTGGACGGCGCGCGTAGTGAGGCAGGTGAATAGGGCTCCCCACCTCTTTTCGCGCCGTCGCCCGATAGCGACCTCCATCGGGCCGAAGTAGTCGACTCCCACTCGAACGAAGGCTCTTCGGTTCACCTCTATCCTGGCGAGTGGGAGGTCACCCATCTTTGGTGGGGCTGGTTTAGCTCTGCAAATACGACAAAGCTGACAACTTGCGATTACTGCTTTTACTGAGGTCCTTACCTTTGTGACCCAGTATTTCTCTCGTAGGTTGTTAACGACTGTTTCGTGGTTAGCATGTAGAGCCAACGCATGGTAGTGTGCGATTAGCTTTCTAGTCAGAGGGTGACGACCCTCCAAAATTATTGGGTGCTTCTCGCCGAATGTGAGCGCCTCACAGGCACTTAGACGTCCCCTCACTCTTAGCAGCCCTCCGTCGGCGATCATCGGGTCGAGCGCCTTGACGTTGCTGCTGATAGGGACGGGCAGGCCTTTTAGGATTGCGGCCCGCTCGTCATGGAAGCTATCTTCCTGACACAACTTTATTAGGAAGTCGTGTGCTTCCTCTAAGTCACGTGGGCTTAGCTCGGTAGTGACCCGGCGTTTACGACACCGGGCGACAAAAATTAGTACGCGCGCTGTGACGCGCTGTATGCGTGCCCATGAAGAGTAGCGCTCGTACTGTAGAAGTGGAGCCGCGGGCGTTGTGGTCGCGTGGACCCGCTGGATGCGCTCGAGGTCCGCCTCGGTTTCCTCAGGCTCGCGACATGCCGGCCACTGCTCCTGTGGGTTACGTAAGAAAGAGGGGCCCGAGAGCCACTCTGCATGGTTATCAGGCCAACACAACCTGGTCGCTTTATCAGCTGGGTTGTCCTCCGAGGGTACCCAGTGCCAGTTGCCTCTGTCTGATAACCTATCTATCTCGGCTAGTCTGTGAGAAACGAACCGTTGGAACTCTTGGGCATCAGAATTGATCCACTTTAAGACAGTTTTACTGTCGGTCCAATAGAATTTCTTTTTAATTTGCAAACCTAACTCTTTCTCAGCGGTGTCTGCCAACCGGCAGGCCAATACCGCAGCTTGCAGCTCTAATCTGGGAATAGATACTACTTTTTGTGGAGCCACTCTAGCCTTCCCTAGCAGCATGACAATCTCCCTGCTACCTTCGGAGTTATAACCCACTAGGTAAATGACCGCGGCGTATGCTAGTTCGCTAGCATCTCCGAAGGCATGCAACTCTAGGTTTTCTAGGTTTAAACCATACCACCGTGGTATTTTTACGTCTTCTAGACGTTTCAGATTACTTAACCAAATGAACCACACCTTGGCGTCTTTGTCTAGTAAGGGTTCGTCCCACTGGATCCCCGATTTCCATATCCTCTGCATCAGTATGCGCGACTGAATAACGCATGGATAAAGGAAACCCAGTGGATCATAAATTGACATAATCATGCTCAAGAACTGACGTTTCGTGGGCACCAGGTTACCGTTCAATATTTCGGCCGGCAGCCTTTTAAATGAGAGATCAAAGCCTAAATCGTCTTTCTTTGGTGACCATATCAGACCTAGGGTCCTCTCCACAGTGCCCGCTCCTTTCTCAAGGGCTACCCTATCAGGCATATCTATTGCCAACCTATCCCTAAGCTCTGGTGAGTTGGTGACCCACCCCCGGATTATGAACCCGCCAGAGGCGTGTATACTGGTCACCTCCTCAACCAGCCTATTGGCTTCGTCTGCGGACCAGGCACTGTCTAGATAATCGTCCATGTAATGCCTGGTCTTTATTGCCTCAACAGCCTCGGGATATGTCGTTCCAAACTCACTGGCATTTTTGTTTAATATATATATCGCCGTGGTAGGTGATGAGGCTGCGCCAAATATCATGGAATTCATCGCATATGTATCTGGTTCCCTATGTTGGTCCGCGTCTCGCCACAAAAATAACTGGGCGCCTTGATCCTCTGCCCTGATTCGTACTCTTAGGAACATGTCAGCGATGTCGCCTGAAAAGGCTACAGGGCCTATTCTAAATTTTATTAAAATTCCTAACAATGAATTTAATAAGTCAGGTCCGGTCAGTAGGTTGTCATTTAGACACGTTCCATGTGACGTGGCGGCCGCGTCGAACACTAGGCGAAGTTTCCCTGGTTTGTTGGGATTTACCACTGCAAAATGTGGCAAATACCAAACCGGTGTACTGGCTACTTCGCCTTCTACTTTGCGCGCGTAACCCTCGTCCACTAATCGATTTATTTGCTTCGCATATGCCTCTGCGAAACTAGCGTCTTTGCGCATTCGTTTCTCTATACCGTACAACCTCTGCCGGGCCTGATTGTAGTTGTTGGGCAATTGTACGTTATTATGCTTCCACAATAGACCTACTTCCCATTGCGACTTATCTATGGTGCGATGGCTAGTGCTGTCCAACACTTCTAACGCCTTTTCGACATCCCTATGTTTGCGCTTATTTTCTGAAATGCCTATTGATTCTAGCTCAAACTGTGACTTAACTAAGTTATGTAAGTCAGGGAGGGAGACTGTCATGCAATTGACTATTTCATCAGAACTAGAATTATTGAATGGTCCATGTATGACCCAACCTAATCTAGTAAGTGAGGCAACTGGCTTACCGGATCGTCCCTGGCGGATGTCCTGGCTGACGAGTAGCTCCCAGTTGTCCTGCCCGAGGAGCAGCAGCGGCTTCGCGCCCCTCATCTCCACGCAACCCAAGTCGCTGAGATGGGCATTGTCGCCTATCACTGAGGCGGACACTGTCTGCGTTGGTAGGTTTATGTCTACCATTGTGCGACACTTAATGTTGTGACACTGACCATTGGGTCCTTTCACGCGCACTTGTACCATTCGCGAGGTTAGGTCCGTCACTCCGTGGCCGCCCGCGGTCTTCAGCGAAAGAGGTACACACGGACCCTCTAGGTCGGTAGCGAGAGAACTGTCTATCAACGATACCGTCGCACCATCGTCTAATAATGCGTAACATTGTTTATTGTCGCTGATTGATACCGGCACTATTTTTAATAACGCGGTTGCTCGCCACTCTCCTATGTTCGTGATGCTTTCTGTTTTCTCAGTTTTCGGCTGTTTATCCTCCTTCGGCTGCTTGTCCGCGTGCAACAACAGGTGATGCCCGTAGCCGCACTTTTCGCATCTACTTGCGCGGCAAAACCTCTTAGGGTGTTTTCTCACCAGGCACTTGAAACACGTGTTTTTATCTTTGATTGTGTCCCAACGCTGTTGCACTGTCAGCTTTTTAAACTGTTCACACTCTTCAATGGTGTGTTTCTTCTGGCATATTATGCACTCTTTCGGTGCGAGGGATTCGTCACTTTGCGTGTTCACCTTTTGAACCCACGGTGTCCTGCTGGCAGCGGGGCGTGCATTGGTCACTGGTCGGGTTTGACCGGCGCCATGCTTTTGTTGCTTCGCAAGTTGTTTGGGTGGACTCGACTCGAACATGTTAGCTTGCGCGTAGTATGATGCCGAGCGTGTTAGGTGTGTCAGGAATTCCGAGAACATTTCTAAGTTCGGTGACACTCTTAAATCCACCCCCTGCGCGTTATCTAGGCCCATCGCAAAGTCACCGTACTGCGTACGTTGTACCGGTGTTAACTTGCTCAGCAGGTCACTCACTAATTGTGGGTTATTTATGTAGCCCTCTGCGTGTATGTTTTTTAATAATGATACACAATTTCTTACTGTAGAAGAGAATTTACCTAGCTCCCGGCAACTCTCCGTCACTCTAGGTAAATCTCGTACTTTCTTCAGTACGCACTGTAGCACTAAGGTCGGGTGACCAAACTCGTCCTCTAACGCACGCATTATATCAGTGGGATCCGTCGACGTCCTTAATAAATCCTCCACTGATATCTTTGCCTCGCCTTGTAATGAGGTTTTTAACCGTGCTAAGTTTTCATGCGCTTTAAATTCGTATTGCCGGGTCGTATCCCAATACATATTTCTATAAGATATCCAGTCGGATGGGTCCCCATTAAAATATGGCAATTCGTAAGCTTGTCTTGGTACCGGCCGTGGTCGTGCCATGCTTGAGATTGCCTCTGCCAGTCTGTCGATTTTGCTGTCTCTGTCTCCCGACGATTCTCGCCGTCTCTCTCTTTCACCCGCTCCGTACTGCGTCTGCCGCCGTGTATCCGACTCAAGTGTTGATACTTGAGGTACACTTGCGACCGGAGTGGTAAAGACGGGATAATATTCGGGTAGACGAAATCTCACACCTTCTGTTGACACTGGCACGTATGATGGCGTACTCGGTACCGTTATGTTACGTAACGGTACTGGCTCAGATGCCCTTGTTATACGCGACACATTTTCATTAGGCACTGACGACGCACGGTATGTATTCGGTACGCGATTCACTCTACTTACAGTTTCAGATGGTTCACGGGGCGCAGCCATTTCAGTGGTCGCGCCTGACACAGCCGGTGTGCGCAATACTTCGTTCAATTGCGGCACCTGGGGCGTTGTATTCACCCACTCTTCCACGCGCTGTGTCGTACTCACATCTGAGTGAGAGTCATCGCTGTCAGCAGCCGCCTCTATTTCGGCGATGTCAGCTTCTAGTCTCTTTTTGACTAAGTTCTCCTTCATTTGCACCAACTCGCGCTCAGCTTCGTATTCGACTCTTTTCCTTAAGTAATCGACTCGGCTATGTTTAGACGAGCCTTTGCTTCGCGGCGATCTATGTCGGTCTTTAGTGGCTGTCTGTCCTCCCTGTGGTCCCTCTGGCGTACTCCTACTGAAGTCGACTACTCGACCACCCGTCAGTGGGATATTGAGGGCAGACGTGGATGCCATCGTTGGTGCAACAGACGGTGACTCTGGTGCCCTTTCGGTGGTCACACCTGAGTCAGAGACCATCTCTTGATGTCTACGAACACTCATTTCCTCCGTTAGCTTACGTAGTTTACTGCGTGTGGTTATTTCGCTCCTTAAACTCATTATTATGTGGTTTTTTAATTAATTTATTATTTATTATTATTTATTAATTCCCTCTAGTTGAACCTGATCCGGCTCGACAGGACCAAAATGTTATTAACGCGGGAGTCAGGTGATGTAGGCGGGGGTGATGATGTTCCCTTGACGAGGGAATTTAATTGAAACCACTTTCAGCACTTTTTAAAACGTTATATTTGCTATTTACACACACAATAGTTTAACACGAATTTAAATCACATACGTAAGGTTAGTTAATTGTACACAACACGGAAATACAGTCAAATAAGCATAAAGGATCATTAAAGAGTACACGGAAATACACAATAATAGAGAAGTAAAATAATCCTAAGCTATGATAACTTGACTGCCCTGAGCTATTTATAGAAAATTCGCGACTTGTAAAGCTAACAGTTATGAGGAGCTGTTACTTCACCGGAGACTTGTCGAAGACTGCACTTGCTGACACAATAAGAACTTTTAAGCGTTTAGAACTTAATTTAATTTGAATTTCTTCTGTATATATGGCTTTGGTCATTAGCTCAAGTAGCGTGTGGGCCCTGAAGGGTTTTAACTTTTCTTCCATACAATGCTACGGGTTACCAAAGCGTGGCTGGGTTTGGCCTTGAGTTAGGTCGCCACCTCAGAATCGTGTTGCAACTTGATTAATCTTACGCAATTGACAATATTATTGCGTAAGATTGATCATGCATGTTTCAACCCGAGTTTTTACCTTGCATTATTACGATCATTATCCAAATGATGATGTTATCAAAATACATGTTATGTTACAATGTTGTTATCATGTAAAGTGATACGTAACACAATCTGTTACAGCATATCTGACTATGGCATGCTATAAGTAAATAAAACATAGTTACAACTCATGTTGTTGTATTATCAAATCATGGTGCTTCGCCTACACTTCCTACTTTATGATATAGAATCTAAAAATTGCTTTTGATAAGTATTGAACATAGTTACATAAAGTCTCTCGATCATAACAAGTTATTGTTAAAACCATATAACTTTACATTCGGGCGAGCTTATTTTATGTGACCTTAAGCCAAAGTTATATACTTAAACAACTTATATTAGGCTGTAAACCAAAAGCTAGGAGTGGTAGTACAGCAGCAGTGTGAAGGCGGCTCCTACATTTTGTCGTCGAGTGTAAAAGAAAATAGTTCTCCAGTGTCCTGTCTCACTTTTAATTGCGTGATCTTATACTGCAGTTAATTTATGAGGGAGAGGAGCGAGGCGGTTGCGGAGCGAGTTGGGCGAATTTACCGCTTGTCACACTGCCTAGCTGCCACTCTGTTCCGCTCAAAGCGGAAGGTATATTTGTTTCTATCAGTTCTGCTTGTAGTCTTGCAGCCTAACTAGTGGTTTTTCTTAAGATGCAGGAAGTAGGTTAAAAAAAATTCTCTCACTTTCTCTAACAGACTTATTAATCGTCTAAACTTATTTTCAATCCTTAATTTTTGTTATACACTCTCCAGTTTCTTGTTTTCCTTTCTCCATCGCACCAGGCATCTAAACAGTCCACTTGTACACTCAACCACACGTCTCGAAATATGACCTCGACAGCGCCTATATGTCGTAGACTTCGTAGCGGCTGTGGTAGCCGTCGTAGCGGTTTTCGTAGAGCAAGTCATGCGGTTAACTATACCACTTGAAACGTAGGCCCTAAAGTAAGGTAAGTGTTTACTACTCCAATATCTTGTAAGAAGTAAAAAAATATTTTTTTCCAACATCATCATCATCATTTTCATCATTTCAGCCGTAAGACGTCCACTGCTGGACATAGGCCTCTCCCAAAGGGTTGCCATAATCGCCGCGCTTGGCAGGCAGGTTGGCGATCGCAGTATGGTGTTAAAATTCATAGCGAACGCTGCTGCTTAGTCGCCTTTTACGATACCACGGGAAGAAATAGGATGGTGCTATTCTTTACGTTCAGCCCACATGGCTAACAGTTGCCAACAGTTGGGCCATAAGTTTGCAAATCTTTCATTATTAAACTTACCGCTGGGTCGTACCGAGGGAAATAAAAAGGGTTATTCCTAAAGGATCTTTGTGAAAGACGTTCAGGCCGAATGAACATTGCTCAGGAAGTCACGACCGCGAGTGAACGTGACCAGACATATACTCGTATCACAGTAACTTGGGCATAGATTGCGGGAATGAGAGGGTAATGTGAGTTTTGCAAATTATGTGTATGTAGGTACAACGGAAGGATTGACCGGGGCGAAATTACTAATGAAAATTATCTTCCTTGGTAGATATTTTACAGACTTCTGATATTTTACTTTTTTGCACTAATATTTTTATGTTTTTAAGAGTCGGCAGCCTTCTCGGTCTAGGCAGGGTGGTCAGAAGCCTAGATATGACAGCTACTGTGATTTCAGGGTATATACCTTTATCTGTTCCTTTAGTTTGGGGTGCGCAAATAAGCGCGGGATTCGCCTCAGAATGCCGCCAGTTAGAGCTCGGTGACAGCGGGCAGACTGTCCAAAATGCTTCAGGCAAATATAACAACTGTTTTGGTGTGTTCTTGATAATTAGTTAAATGAAACTATAGTGGACTGTATTAAAATTATAGGATATATTGCAAAGGGCAAAACTATTACTCAAGGGCTTTTACCTTGGCCAGAGGCTAAGCTTTGCCATACAACGTGGCAATGCCGCCAGTCTCTCGGGTACATTACCAGCGATACGGAGCGATTTTTTGACGCCATATTTTAGTTTGTTAATAGTTTTAGTTAGATATTGTATGTATGACTAGCTTTTGCCCGCGGCTTCGCCCGCGTGGATGTCGGAAAAAATGTCACGAGAACGTACTACCGGAATTAAAAGTACGCTATGTGTTAATGCAGATTATAAACTATGTTACCAAATTTCATCTAAATCCGTTCAGCCATTTTTGCGCCAATCCGAAACATAAAATCATCCCCTTTAAAATTGACTACCCCTTTCCACCCCGTTAGGGGTAGATTTTTTGACAACCCTGATACACCTTTTCCTTTACTTCCGATCCTAAATATAAATACCGAGTTTCAAGTTAATCGAACCGCGCCATATATCTTTCCATACAATTATTTTCCCCCACAAAATTCAACACCCCCTTTAAAAGGTTGTTTTCGAAAATGTATGTTTATGGTCGTTTAATTTATTAAGAATATATACGGGTCAATTTTAAAGTTTATTGATTAAAGGAAACATAATTTTGATATAAACTGTGTCCCCCTTATCACCCCAAAAGGAGTTTATTTTTGAAAAATATTCAATCATGTGTTATTCAAACCTTGGAGTTGAGACGCACAGTAAAATCCTTCCCTAAAACTCAAAAACCCCCTTTTGCCCCGTAAAACATATTCTGTGAGCATTAGGTATATATAAAATACCGAGTTTCGAAAAAAATTCTTCTTCAACTTTATAATTTACTTAGGTTAGTATTCGTGCCAAGTTTCAGATTTATCAACTCAAGGAAAAAGATTTTTCATACAAATAAAATCCCCCCTTTTCACCCCTTTAAAAGCCAAATTCCCAAAAACCCCTTCTTAGCAGATGCCTACGTCATAATTTAGAGTTAATCAAGCCATGCAGTAAAATCCTCCCTAGTAAAATTGACAACCCCTTTTCATCCCGTCAGTGGTAAATTTTTGAAAAACCCTGATACACGTTTTTCGATATTTTTGGTTTTAAGTATAAATACTGAGTTTCGAGTTAATCGGACTATGCGTTAAAATTATTCTATATAAATTTTGACATCCCCAAACCCCCTTTGGGGCGAATTTTGAAAAAACTAAAAATGGAAAACTTTATGATCTATTTAGGTTAGTATTCGTGCCAAGATTCAAGTTTATTAACTCAAGGAATAAGATTTTTCATACAAACAAACTCCCCCCTTTTTACCCCTTTAAAGGTCGAATTTTAAAAACCTCTTCTTAGCGGATGCTTACGTCATAATGAATATCTGTTTGCCAAATTTCAGCCCAATCCGTTCAGCGTTTTGAGCTGTGTGTTGATAGACCAATCAGTGTGTGGACAGAATATTAATTCAGATTTGTTACAGTTGTAATGGCAATTTTGTCATTTGGTTTAAATAGGTAGGTTTTTTTTTATTATTTTAGTAATATTTTATACAGATTCTTTTTTTAATTTGTGAATGTGAGAACGTTGTAGGCTTAATAGACTGTAGCTTTGTAAACCATCTTCTGTTTTGCTAAGTAGTTGGTACTTGTTGACGGTCACCTACACTGTCCTCCCATACCTATTAACACTGTAACTTGAAAACATTGGAAAAGCCCATTCTTTTTAAAAGAGTAACCGTGGAGTTTCTTGCCGGCTCTTCTCCATAGGAAACGACCAATTGAAACCGTGCACCTAGCTTCTGACGTTATTTGATTTTGATTTTGGTTTTGAGTCATGGTTTCTTTTTTGAATACCCCTTTTCACCCCGTTCGAGGTAGATTTTTGAAAAACCCTGATACACGTTATTCTATATTTTTGGTTATAAGTATAAATACTGAGTTTCGAGTTAATCGGACTGCGAGTTAAAAAAATTCTATACAAACTTTGAGATGACCAATACCCTTCGGGGGGAACTTTGCGAAAACTAAAAATGGAAAACTTTATGATTTACTTAGGTAAGTATTCGTGCCATGTTTCAAGTTTATCAAAAAAAAACACGATTTACGTTGTATAAGCCAACTGTAAGCCGAGCTATTAGTGATTTTAACTTAAATAATAAAGAACTTTAATTAAAAACAAAATTTCATCCCCCTTTTCACCCCTTAAGGGTTGAAATTCTAACAAAACCGTTGCGTTAGCTTCCGACCATAAGCCTAAATAATAAATTTAGTGATTTTTACATTCTAAAATGAAGGACTTTCCATACACAACTCCATCCCTCTTTTTATCCCTTCGGGGGTGGAATTATCAAAAACACTGACACACATATAAATTAATTTTCAATCGTCAGCCTAAACACAAAATTTGAAGATCCTAACTTCAAAACTGACGGACTTTCATATAAACTTCCATCCCCTATTTTACCCCTTTAGGGGTAGAATTCCCAAAAATCCTTTCTTATTCCTTGTCTACGTTATAAAGAGAACCTCTGTACAAAATTTCAGGTTTCTAGGTCCAAGGGTTTGGGCTGGGCGTTGATGAGTCAGTCAATAAGTCAGGACTGGTCTTTTTATTTATATAGATTGATAGATTTGTTACAGTTATTGAAACTATAGAACTTGAAATAAAACCACCATATTGCGACAATAATAGGGCTATTCAAACAATAATGATTAATTACAGGGCGATTAGGTACCCGCCTTGTGAGAAATATTCACTTCTAGTAATAGGCAGCAAATTATACACGCCTCCTTGCTTTGTGTAAATTAATTATCTATAGATACATATTAAGCTAGGATGGAAAACACAGTATTATCTTCCGAGTTTATGGTAAACTAAATCTGTTTACAGAGCATTTGATTTGTAAGAACCTCATTTGTTATATCCACATTTGATACGCTCACGTCTCATCACTCGCCAGGGTAACCAATGGTGTGGTCAATTATGATGCACGCTTGCCTACAAGTAACCTATTCTCTGAAGAATTTAACTTTGATTACTCCCAGGCAATCCCAGATAGGTATCTTCAAACGTACACCCCGGCGGGGAGTTCTACTTCTTTAGCTGTACGCATAATTAACGTAAGTACCTATGTCCGTAACATTTATGTAATTACACTCGAATGAAAATCGCGTTTATTTTGACTGTACGTAAAACAAAATTCATTCGTGTAAACAGTTCCTCGTCTTTATACCAAAAATCAACGCAAATGTCCATTTTGTATTAAAGTTCCTGAAATCATAATAATCAGTTCATAACTTATTTATTCCAAACCGTGACTGAATGTGAATACTATTGTAGATATGAGCCCATCCTTTACAGTACCAAAGCAAACTGTGTTTTGGTACTTAGTACCCATTAATTAATTGTTCCGCGTGGTGCGAGACGTAAAGAATAGCACCATTCTATTACTTCCCGTGGGTGATTTTTCATACAAACAAACTCCCCTCTTTTCAGCCCCTTAAAGGTCGAATTTACAGAAACCCCTTATTAGTGCTCCCCTCAGATTATAGAAAAAAGGTGCTCCCCTACATTATAAAAAGAACCAGTGTGCAAAACTTCACGTTCCTAGTTCCAGTAGTTTCGGCTCTGCGTTGATGAATCAGTCAGTTAGGACAAGACAATTAAGAGGAGACTCACTATTTTTATGTTAATTTGCATGAATATTCTGAAACAGTCACATATACAAACAAAATGAAACTATAGTGTATGATTTGTTGGATCTTTTTCTTTCCATGCTGAAGACAGTTACGTAATTGTAATATTTTCTCTAGGTACATTTTTTTCATTCCATAATCATGTCTTTTTTAGGGAAAAAAAAAATATAAACACAATCAAGATTGTTTGGTTTTTATGTCTAAAATAAATATTCACAGCAAAATATAGTTTATTACCAGCCACCGGGTATTTTTTTCTCTAGATCAATTATTACTTTAGAACATATAAACAAAATAAGAATTGAGACTTACGCTATTTTGTTTCGTGCTCGAACCCGATCAAAGAGCGCACTGTTATACCCTAACTTTGTAGGGGTTAATGCTGGATCAGCACCTCGTCGGCGCTGCCAGCTGATAATCTACCTGACGGCTTGAGTCGCCATTTTAGTTAGAGGCAGTTGAAGTTCAACCATCTTAGCGGTCGGTTCTGCCCATGGGTCTCTCGCGTTCTAAGTATAATTATCCTGAAATGTAATATCCTGAAATATAATATCCTGAAGTGAATAAT
Source organism: Tiliacea citrago (assembly GCA_963921375.1). Taxonomy (NCBI): domain Eukaryota; kingdom Metazoa; phylum Arthropoda; class Insecta; order Lepidoptera; family Noctuidae; genus Tiliacea; species Tiliacea citrago. The sequence goes on along the minus strand of OY992786.1, from coordinate 15,392,524 downwards.
TCTTTTTTTTTTAAAGCCAATTACGCGGAGACCTATAACAATTGGTGGCAGCGGTGGGATACGAAAATCCCCAGTGTCCTTAAAACATTAACTCGCCAGTGTACCAGTTAATATCAGTGTGTAGTGAAACGCCTAAAATCATACATAATATTACCATCCACGTGTGTGAAAGTGTAGTCAAAACATCCTGTAAAATCCAACGTGTAGTGAACGTGAACTGTACTCTGCCTGTTAAACCCTGTAAAATAACGTTAAATGTGAACATTTACATACCTTCAATTATCCTGAGCATCACGTCGCCGCTATCTTAAATATCCTGCAAAATCCAGTGCGCAGTGAACGTGGACTATATCCTGAAGTACCCTGAAAATAACAAATAAGTGAACGTCTACCTACCGTCAATTATCCTGAGCATCGCGTCGCGTAGCTGCTATTCCTGCAAATTCAATCCTGCATCCAAAGCCGAGGTCAATGCCAAATAGTTGACCGTATTATTCAAGACTCCAACGATTCGAACTCCGGCCGCAGAGGCGCAGCTTATCGCAACGGAATGTTCCTGTTCGCCATAACATCCGTCGCCCACGCATTACTAGTACTGTGAGTCTTTGGTCATTGTTTAGTCTAAGGCTGAGATATTATTTAACACTATACAAGGTTATTTATTTGCGACTTATTAACCGAATCTATTTACTGTAATTATTATTGTAAAACCTTATATGACCCGTGACCCATTTTCTTTCATTTATGGTTATACGACATAATTATGCCGATAGTTGCTAAAACAGAAGAAAGTAAATTAAAACTTGATATCCCAACTTCAGAACAATCCCTAAGTGTCACAGAAAAATCGCCTATCAAATCTCCTAATCCCAGGGTCACAAGGGCTACTATTGCACGAAGCGCAATGGCCGAACTAGACTTAAACACTTTGTTTAAATTCGTTAAATCATTTGACGGCAGCCGGGAAACTGTCAACTCGTTTATTATAAATTCTAATAACGCGTATGACCTTGCATCAGAATTACAAAGACCAATCCTTTTTAAATACATTCTCAGCCAGTTGAGTGGAAAAGCGGAAATTGCCTGTTCCATTAAAGAATTCATGTCGTGGGAACAACTCAGAGAATTTTTAAAAGCACAATTTAGTGAACGAAAACATTATGCTCACCTTCTTACTGACCTTCAGGAGAGCAGGCAAAGCCCGCAGGATAATGTAAGCCAATTTTTGCTTCGCGTGGAGACCTGCCTCTCACAATTGTTAACGGAAATATCTTTATCGAATACTAAGGCAAAGGAATTGCCCGGTCGTACTGCAGCCATGGAGGACTTAGCCCTCCATCATTTTCTTATGGGATTACACCCCCGTATATCAAACATTGTGAGGTGTAGATCTCCCAAAACATTAAATGAAGCCATTAATCTAGCGATTTCGAAGGAACGCATTCAACAGAGCCTGTATAAGCGTCCACAGGTTGAACAAAAGTTTGTCAATAATAACAAACCAAAACCAGGGCCTTCAAAACCAAACTCACACACACAATCCACTTCGTCAAATTCGAGTAAAACCAATGCATTGTTTTGCCGGTATTGCAAAACTGCTGGTCACGAAATCAAGGACTGTAAAAAACGCGAATTCTATAATAACAAATTTCAATTAAAACGAAATAATAATAATAAAATCAGCCATATCCGCGAAACATCCAATGACGAACCCATGGATGATTTCTCTTTATCCTATGTCCATGGCTCCAATGATTTAAACGAAATGGAGTCTCGCGAGGGTGCCGCACGGGACGAAGCATAATCATCGGCACCCAACAACAAAAACTAATTCGTAGGACCAACCAACAAGGTAACCAGCCCCAAACCGACAGTCCTAACCCTTATCCTCATCCAAGCAAGGTCAACCGACAGGGTAACCAGCCCCGAACTGACGACCTTAACCTAGACCCATCACGCACCAATCGACAGGGTAACCAGCCCCAAACTGACGGTCCTAATCTTCATCCAAGTAAAGTCAACCGACTGGGTAACCAGCCCCGAACCGACGACCATCACTTAGATTCTTCACGGACCAATCGACAGGGTAACCAGCCCCAAACAGACGATCCTATCATTAACATATCCAAGGTCAAACGACAGCGTAATCAGTCCCGAATCGACAGTCATGTAACTAAAGATTCAGGAGTCTCGCCAGCATCCGACAAGACTAGTGATAAGATATACGAAATAAATCTAGATACATCCAAGAGGTTTCTACCACATGTATCCCTATTAGTCGATTCAGGCTCCGTCATATGCCTATTAAAATTATCCAGTATTAAAGAAAATCAACGACTGGTAAAAGAACCAATCAAACTTTAGGGTATTGACCCGGGTGACGAACCGACTCAAACTGAAGGCCATTTCCAATTAAAATTAAAATTAAATGATAATAAAGTCACACCATTCAAATTTCATGTCATTAAAGATATAAGTTTGCCTTATGACGGTATTATAGGATCAGATTTCTTGACCTTTTTCGGCTGTAAAATCGATTATACAACCGATACTCTCAAAATGGGAGAATCCGAAGTTAAACTATACTTCTACGACCCATTCTATATTATCCCGCCACGTACTGAAAGTGTTATTGAGTGTTCAGTACAGGATACCGATCTAAAAGAAGGTATCATTATGGATCAACACTTATCAAAATGTATCCTAATATCTAATTATATAGTAAAGGTCAAGGATAACCATCGTGTTAACTTAACGATAGCCAATACCTCAGGGATGTTTATAAAAATCAATCCCAATTTAAAACTCGCAATCAAACCCTTACATGCTGCCCTTCAGGTCAACATGAACATTCAAGAAACATCCAATCGAACCTTACAAGTCTTAAATTCACTACGTACTGATCATCTAAATCAAGAAGAGTCTGATCACAGAACTTTGTTCCCAATATTCTGATATTTTTCATCTACCAGATGATCAGTTAACTCACACTACAGCCCTCAATCATCAAATCAAAACTAGCAGCGATATCCTTATTCATACAAAATCGTACCGATTTCCGGAATATCATAAGAAAGAAGTCGAGACTCAAATAAGTAAAATGCTGAGTCAAAATATTATAGAATCGTCATCTTCACCCTGGAGCTCACCAATTTGGATAGTCCCCAAAAAGGCAGATTCTCAAGGGCAAAGAAAATGGAGAATAGTAATTGATTATAGGAAGTTGAACGACGTCACTATCGGTGAAACATATCCTATACCACAAATATCCGAGATCCTTGATCAATTAGGAAGTAGTAAATACTTTACGACTTTAGACCTCCCCTCCGGCTTCCATCAAATACTTATCTCTCCTGATGATGCATCTAAAACCGCATTTTCCGTACCCCAGGGTCACTTTCAGTTTACACGAATGCCATTCGGATTAAAAAATGCACTTTCCACTTTCCAAAGACTAATGAATAATTGCCTTACTGGCCAACAAGGTACAAGATGTTTTGTGTATTTAGATGACATTGTGATCTATTCAAATGACCTAAACTCACACGTTGATAATCTGAAAGTCGTGTTCGGCAGACTACGTAAATTCAACTTAAAGTTACAGCCAGAAAAGTGCGAATTTCTCCGCAAAGAAGTCGCCTACTTAGGGCACATTATCAACGAGAACGGCGTCCAACCAAACCCCGATAAAGTTCGTGTGGTGACAGATTATCCAGTCCCTCAATCTCCGAAGGATATAAAGTCTTTCCTTGGTTTAGTGTCCTACTCGTATTATAGAAGATTTATACCCGACTTTGCCAAGTTCGCTTAACCTTTAACCTCCTTGCTAAAAAAGGACGTCGCCTTCGAGTGGCGGAATGAGCAGCAACTTGCTTTTGAACCCTAAAAGTCCAGGCTCGTTTCCACCCCGGTCCTTGCGTATCCAGACTTCCTTTCCTTCTAACCTGTGACGCCTCAAATTATGCAATATCCGCAATCCTATCCCAGGGCCCAGTATGATCTGCCGGGGTTGCGAGTTTGTCCGAAAGGGATATCGTGGCCCTGGCACACAGGCAACGGAAGGAACACGGGTGGGTTTTAGTCAGTAAAAGTCTGACACGCCCTCCCGCTCCACCCAGAGCGGGAGAAGTTATTTGATGATTTCCCACCCAAAAAAAAAAAGAAAAAGGGCCCAGTATGACAAGACCGTCCTATTGCATATGCATCCCGCACGCTTAATAAAGCTGAATGCAATTATAGCGTCACAGAAAAAGAATGCCTGGCCATTATCTTCAGCACCAAAACATTCAGACCGTATCTCTACGGTCACCGGTTTAAAATCCTTACGGACCATAAACCATTACAATGGCTATTCAACTGTAAAGACCCTGGATCTAGACTTGTCCGTTGGCGCTTAAAATTAAAAGAATTTGAATACGATATCCAGTATAAAAAAGGAAAGATTAACGCTAACGCTGACGCCCTATCTCGTTATCCGGTAAATCCTGTCCAACCAACGGACCCTGTAATCCCTAACCCTCTTGGTGAAGAAGAACCCATAGAGACCTAATGGATTTACTGATAGACCCACCTTCGTTCAATGCTGATGTAGATATTCAAATTTCTCCGAATCTTCTCGATCCAACCGATGACCTCTTGCCGTTATCCGACATAAACTTACCTTCTAACGTCCCAGACACCCTTAGAGAAGAAATCGAGAATGAAACAATCACATTACTTGATCCCGTATTGGACAAACCAACAGCTTTCGATCCTCAACTTGGTCATAGTCCAAGGCCATTCACAAGTGCAAGTCCAAATACTCCTGTCGACGATTATCCCACATTCCTGAAATCTATGGCTAATAAAGATAAATCATTTAACACTGAAATTGTAGAACACAATGAAAGCCTTTTGAAATATCCTGCAAAAGTAATTCTGGTTCCCACATCTATTGATCTGGATGAATCTAATCCGTATATCCAAGATATATTAATTGACCCCGAAATTAGCACTAGAATACATAATTTCGAGAAAGAACTCTTCTCGTCCTTGAAAATAGAAGTTAATAATAAAATATATTACCTGTTGTTTATCAAAGTCCATTACTTTGACGAAGCCTCCTACCCGGAAGTTTTCGAAACCCTGAAAAGAATAAGAAATGAATTATTAATATTTGGAAACGTTAATGAAATCAGCATATCCGATTTAAAAAATCCGTTTGAGAAACATCCATTTGTTAAAGTTTATAATATCCTTACTTACCTTTTCCACGACACACAAATCAAGGTCAGTGTGTTTCATAACAACATTATATATCCTGTTTCAACTGAAATTCAAAAGATCCTGCATGATAATCATGATATCCCAGGTCATTTAGGCTCATCGCAAATGTATAACAGGATAAAGCAAACGTATTATTGGAAAGGTATGCGTAGTGATATAGAATCATACGTAAAACAATGTGTCATGCCAAGAAAACAAAGCACTTAGGAAAATCAATCGGGCACCTATGCAAATTACTAGTACTTCAACGGAACCGTGCCAACGAGTTGCTCTGGACATCGTAGGTCCGCTCCCCGAAACAGGTCCTGCAAAATTAAAATATATATTAACAATCCAAGATGACCTTACCAAGTTCTCTTCCGCGTATCCCATTCGTAGTACTACAGCAGAAGAAACAGCGAGTATCTGCTCCACTATATATCTATATTTGGCATCCCCAAAATGATTCTCACCGACCAGGGTACCAACTTCACGTCAGATCTGTTTAAGAAAACATGTGAATTCCTTAAGATAAAAAAATTATGGTCTTCACCCTATCATCCACAAACCCAAGGTGCCCTGGAACGAAGCCACTTTACTCTTAAGGAATACCTCAAGTCTTATATTAACAAAGAACAATCAAATTGGCCTGGTTACATTATACACAGCTATGCTCACTTATAATACTGCCGTTCATTCCACAACTCACTTTACACCTTATAAACTAATGTTCGGTAGTAAACCATTCATCCCTAATTCTATTTACGATGAATCCCTAGGAGCTACTTGCCCCGAGTATGTCCATATGCTACAGAACCGACCAAAATATTCACGTGAAAAAGCATTGGACTTCATGAGGAAATCCAAGGAATCCTCCAAATCTTAATACGATAACCATACTCGCTCAGTCAGTTATAAGGTCGGCGAATTCGTATATCTCAAAAATCATTTGAGATTGCGTAAAGCTCTCTCCCCTTTATGGAAAGGTCCTTATAAAATAGTAAAAGTTAATAGTAATAATACACTTACCTTACTTATTAATGGGCGTCATGTCACCCATTATTTTGATGAGGTGAAGCCAGCTGATGTTGGAAGTAACCCATAGTATCTTAAATAGTTATAGATTTAAGTAATAAAACATAAAGTAGGTATAGTTACTATATAAATAGTCATAATTATATTCCTTTAACGTAGCTATTCATTTGCAGAATGCCGAGTCAGGCTCGAAGTCAACAGGACTATTATGTCCAGCAGATAAAGTCAAGCTCTGGCCTCTGTTTCGATTACCTCGGCATACTGAAAATCAGCAGTGGACAGTTGAACGTATTGATGCCCTTAGATATTTCACACATCGGCCCGCATATTGAAAATATAAACTCCGCTCTTAATACTACTAAACACCTATGTAAAAGAATTGGTCTGATAGAACATAGTTGTAACAATATAATAGAACCCTTAAATGCTCGCTACAGCGACATGTACAAAGAGTTTTTGTCTATTTCGCACATGTTAGAAAAACGGCCACAACGCGGTTGGGTAGGAGGACTAGGTACTATGATTAAACAATGATTCGGTAATCTGGACGAAAACGATGGTCTCATGTTCAAAGATGCTATAAATGTACTACAAAATAATGAGAAGAAATTGTTTTCATTAATGAAAGAGAATATTTTATTAACCACATCGACAATTTCATCATATAATAACTCAATTAATAAAATTAAAATTAATGAAATCAACCTAAACGAATCTATCGACAAACTCGCGACCAATTTAATAACTGTAACTAATGAAACAAATGAATTAATGCAACGATTGGAAATTGTTCATATACTTAACAATCTAGAAGTGTCAATCTTAACTATGTCATTCCAACTCGAAGACATAACAAACGCGGTCCTATTTAGTAACCAAAATACTCTACACCCATCGATGATTACGTCACAACAATTGTTCCGGGAGCTTGCCGATAACTATCAATACTTACCTAATGATTTGAAGCTACCTGTTGAGTTAGATTTAAGTTCTATTCATTTAATCCTGAATGTATCTAGACTAGTTAGTTATTATACAATAAGATATTTTTCGTGTTACAAATACCCTTAGTGTCCATCAAAGAATATGTATTATTTCATAACATTGCTCTGCCTACTCCTCATAATTTAAGTAAGCCTAATACTTTTAGTTTAGTTTTACCTAGTTCCATATACATTGCAATGACCAAAGACAAAACCCAATACAGCACTTTAAACGATTTGGAAAATTGCATAACTATCACCGCAGGAAACTATGTGTGCAACATAACAATCGTGTATACGTCAGACATCAAACCTATATGTGAAAGTGAATATATGTCAAAAGTGATCAGTGAAACTCCACAATTTTGTGAAACTAAATTTATTTATGGTAATTTAGATATTTGGAAACCCATAGAAAATAATAAATGGATTTACATACAGTCAGTGTCTAATAGAGTTTCTATAGAATGGCGAAATTCAACATTAATAGAGATTAATGTTTTAGGTACCGGAATACTTACAATCCCTAACAATTGCATAGGTTACTGTAAGGGTACCACTTTGGTCCCAAAATATACAACATTAAATTTATCTACACCCATTGTCTTTCCTGACTTTAACTTATTAAATGACACTTGCTGTAATGTAATGAAACTAAACCAATCAACAATGTATCCCCTATTAAACTACTAAGCACTGATTTAGACGACCTGAAGTTTAATAAGCATATCTTTCTAAAACAACTAAGTAATATAGACAACGTCCTTGACAGTCAACCACACATCTTAAAATATGGGATGCATTACTTTATTATCACTATGTTAATTACTGTCCTTATAATGTCATATGTATGTTTTAAAGTTTATAAATGTATACGACCCGGCAGCAGAACCCTAGTTAAAGTATCTTTCTCCTCAAAACCGGAATCGACTTGTAAAATTAATACAGAAAACAGTAATTCTGATATTGAAGAAAACTCACTTCCAGCTATTAGAACCAGAGTTTAAAATACTCGATTGCTTGGATTTTACACATAAATAATTAAATAACTTCATAGCAACCCCAAAGTTATTTCTTAAGGGGGGAGGTGTTATACCCTAACTTTGTAGGGGTTAATGCTGGATCAGCACCTCGTCGGCGCTGCCAGCTGATAATCTACCTGACGACTTGAGTCGCCATTTTAGTTAGAGGCAGTTGAAGTTCAACCATCTTAGCGGTCGGTTCTGCCCATGGGTCTCTCGCGTTCTAAGTATAATTATCCTGAAATGTAATATCCTGAAATATAATATCCTGAAGTGAATAATTCTTTTTTTTTTTAAGCCAATTACGCGGAGACCTATAACAGCACGCGATACTCAACTTTATTACCGATGTGTTAGCGTTTAGCACATATCGGAGTGACGGGGAGCAAGGGGCGGACTTTGCGTGGAAATTTGGTTTAGACTGCCTGGTCTTAAGTAATTATATAATTTAAGTATAGATAGACAGATATAGATTGTTAGGTTAAATAAATAACATGTCTTTCATTACAACATTTTTGCCACTTTGGATTACATAACATCACGCCTGTATTCCCTGAAGGGTTAGGCAGAGGTATTACCTATAGTACACCTACATTTCGCAGTTATGGTTAAGTAAGGGGCAAACCTAGTGACATCAAATCAATCTGCCTAGCCTTTTCCCAACTATATTGGGGTCGGCTTCCAGTCTAACCAGATGCTGCTGAATACCAGCATTTTACATGGAGCGACTGCCTAACCTAACCCAGTTACTGGGTAGTACGATACCCCTTGGTAAGACTGGTTGTCAGAGTTTCGGATTTCTGACGACCCTTAACGACTGTCAAAGATCCACGAATGACAGCCGGTATCAACGGCTTAACGTGCTTTCCGAGGCACGGAAGGGTCTTCATTAAATTGATGGTGTAATATTACAGTTATTTGACGAGACATAAAGATATGGCTGGAGTAAGTTAGTGCCACATAAGTGTCATGTTAGTACATTTCACACGATAAGAAACTTTGTTGTATATGCTACACGCTAAACTTTGACATGCAATTAATGTATTTGTGAGGTTAATCTGTGTTTCACTGAATTACTGTTTTTAGTGTTCATATTGCGTGAATAATGAAAATTGTGGACCGGAATTTAAATCTACGTTTCAGGTCCATTAAATCATGTCCAAAATGATAATAAAAACGCTGGTCGCTAAAAGTACACATTATTGTTAGGCATAAGAATATAATAAAAAGGTATATTTACCTTTATTTATTACGAAAGAAAATAGTTTAAAGTTCAATTCAATTATTTGCATACCCTAATGTGCATAAAAGATGTTAGGTACCTACTTAAAAGGCTTAAAGCTAAAGTAGGTACAGTTCAGTTTATTATGAGTACAATTTAAGAGAGAATATTCAGTGGTATTTCACAGTCAATAAGCAAGGCCAAACTGCGAGCGACAAATGGTTAGCTAAAACTGATTATATCGCTAGTAAGTTCAAGAAAATAAACAGTTTTTTAAATTTGGAATTGATATTTTGTGGCACGTCACTTCAAAAATTCATGCGTCAATTACCATCACAGATAACCACTATAATTATGTAACGCACGATTCCCCAACTAATGTCGACCGTTCGTGTTAAAATTGTGTGTCACAATCTGTACTTATAATGTCTTTTTAGGGTTCCGTACCCAAAGGGTAAAACGGGAACCCTATTACTAAGGCTCCGCCATCTGTCTGTCTGTCCGTTTGTCACGTCTGTGTATGAGCCGTGATAGCTAGACAGTTGAAATTTTCACAGATGATGTATTTCGGTTGCCGCTATAGCAACAAATACTAAAAACTAGAATAACATAAATATTTAGGGGGGCTCCCATACAACAAACGATTTTTTTGCTCGTTTTTGCTCGATATTGGTAACGGCAAAAGGTAGACGCTTGAAATATTTACAGAATATTTAGTTATATATTCACTTTAAAAATAAATAATTAAATTAAAATAAAACAAATATATAAGGGGGCTCCCATACAACAAACGTGATTTTTTTGTCATTTTTATAGATAATGGTACGGGACCCTTCGTGCGCGAGTCCAACTCGCACTTGGCCGGTTTTTTTTTTAAATATATTAATATTTTTGCATGGTGTGTCTGTCGCTTAATATTGTGCACGTGGCTTGTATGTTGGCTTGCGTTAATTGGTTGAACAGTGACGATTGTAGATAGAATAAATAAAGCGTTAATGAAGTTTCCTTACCGTAAATTACAAAACGTACTAGGGCGAAACCAGGGGGTCAACTCCGAACATAAATTTGAGGTATCGGCCGAATGTTCGGTCGTTTCTTTACTACGGCTAACTATCGCCGACTACGACGAAAAAAAAAATTTTAATGGCAGCCGAACAGATAAGCCAAAGTCAAAACTGTGACTTTAAGTCGGGTAAGGTCTCAAAGTCAAAAAAGGAAACTATGGAAGTTATAAAACGGCCGAACATTCGGCCGATACGTCGGTTTAGCGCTTCGGAGTAGACCCCCAGGTACGAACAAATTATTGCGTTTGAAGCTGGTAATGAGTTCTGTTCTTCCTTTAATAGCAATTAGCACTTTGTCCCTTCATGTTGCTATTGGCATTTCGTTCAGTAGGTTTAAAAGTCATTAAAAACATATATCTGCGCCTTAATAGTTCTTTTTGTGCTTAACTGCTCAGATATTTTTCGAGATATAGAAGGAAAGCAAGAAAAGAAAACAAAAATTGTTTATTCTGCACAAACAAAACGCACTATGATATTTTACGCGAAGAAACGGTGTACCAAACCCTTCTTTTCATTTAAGAAAAGTATAATATGGTTGATCCTTATATGCTCCTACGGTAAGCAGTTTAGAAATATTGCGACACATAAGTGTCTCACTTAAAGGGCAATTTACGAGGTATCTAAATCTAGACTAACTTCGGGGGCGCATAAACGGCACTGAGGTACAACTAGCTCGGGCACTTTAATTGAGTAATAGACTTTTTTATGAAAATATTCTTTGGCATATATTTACTCTTAAGAATTTTCTTTTGAATTGAGAAAATTATCGTTATTGTAATTTGCAAAATGACGATAACAGCTTTTTCTGCTTCAAAGGACAGGGTAGTTTAAGAAACTGGTGTTTTTGAAACGGAAAGAACGCAGATACCTTTCGTGGATATAAGTATATTCTAAGTAATTTGCATAGAAAAACTTTTATTTAAGAATAATAAAAACCTCTTGGCGCATCTCGAACATAAATCAGGTTTTATATTATTAATAATCATGCTCTTTGTGGAAATTTTTACGTGTAGGCAGGCTTAGTAGCAAGATTACTTCAAAATCTCCGCAAAGTTTGTGAAGTTTTCACTAGGTATTATTGTGCGCTCGTTATAACTGAGAAGTAACTCAATTTCCAGCTATCTACAATTACTGTGGCGTGGTGTTCCTAGGTGAAGGGCGGGAATTTTTGGGGGACTGTCTTTTAGAGGTATGAGGAACGGGCTGTAAAGTTCACTCATCCTCCATAGAAAAGGGAGGATCCTCCGACCAGACGGGTCTTGTGTCTGGTGGGCAACTGCCCGATGATTGATGTCAGGACGTTGTACCTATATAATTATGCTAGTCGCACCGTAAACTCTGCTTGCGCGATGCAGGATTTTACGTGACGTCAGTGTGATGCGTAGAGTTCGCATGTGGCGATGTAAATGCCGCCACAGCCTTATGTAATTCTGACATTTGAAAAGTGCTGATTCTGAGCCTAGTTTGAATATAAATTACTTTTGATTTTGATTTGATTAGTTCAAGATAAAAAAAAAAAAAACCAAATTCTTTTAAATCTGTATTAAGTTGTTCGATCTGGCGATAAATTACATCTTGAAATCTAAAAAACTAAACAAAAAGCAATCAGCAGCATGAAGGCAAACTAATACCGCCTTATCCTATCTAAGCAATAAATAAACAGGATGTTTTAATCGAACCTTTAAATTTAACGTTTTTCTTTCAGGACAATTTTTATCAAGCTAAGCAAGAACGCTTTTCCGGGCATTGCGCGTGAGTAATATTGTTAATCTGTACTTATTGTGCCCCATCTGTCGTTGGCCTGTGTCCAACTCCCTGTAACCCTTCAATCAATCAATCAACTCGTCCAATAGCAATCCACCACTGGACGTCACTTCCAGTCAAAAGTCGAGCGTACAACTGAAAAAGCTGACTGTAAAATGTGTAGTTTTTTACTGTCATGATTTTTTTAATTAGTTTTTTTCTCAATTTTAATTTTCATCGTTAGTTTAGTCAGCTTTTTTTTAATGGATTTTTCAGAAGCTATAGGTACTGTCAGGTCTACGATCTTTAAAATTGTTTCACGGTATTTCAATATCATATTGGGTTTTTCACGTAGGCAAGTTTCACTTAAGTTTTTAATAGAATTCGGATTATTTTCGGAATAGATCGTCTCTTGGTTAATCTTGAAAGGTCCCTAAAAAACCACGTCATATTATGTAGATCCGTTAAACCATGACTGTAATAAAATGCTTTTGTCTTCTCCTAACGTGAATATTGCTTTTCCTTCGACAATTTTATTTTCAAGAAGTAAATTGTGTTTTATTTTATTACGGTATATTTATTACGTCTATTCAATGAAACCCTTTTGCTTATATATTAGGTTTCTTTCTCCAATAATGTATGTTAATTTTTGGTACGTAATTTAAAAGTTGCCTCGTCGCTCTAGCGGTCGCCAAGGGTACACTGCTGAGCACGAGCTCTTAAGAGGAGTCTCCCTATTTTTATGTTAATTTGCATGAATATTCTGAAACAGTCACACATACAAGCAAAATTAAACTTTTTATATGATTTATTGGATATTTTTCTTTCCATATTGAAGACAGTTACGTAATTGTAATATTTTCGCTCGATACATTTTTTATTCGAAAATCATATCTTTTTTAAGGATAATTATAAAAACAAAAAAAACATTGTTTGGCTTTTATGTCTAAAATAAATATTCGCAGACAGAAAATATGATTTATTATCCAGCTACCAGACATTTTTTCTCTAGATCAATTATTACTTTAGTTATAAACGAAATAAGAATTGAGACTTACGCTATTTAGTTTCGTGCTCGAACACGATCAAAGAGCGCACGCAATATTCAACTTTATTACTGATGTGTTAGCGTTTAGCACATAACAGGGAGCAAGGGGCGGAGCTTGCGTGGAAATTTGATTTAGACTGCCTTGTCTTAATTGGGTTTGTTTCCCAGGTCGGGCAAAGTTTTATTGGATTTTTCGATCAGGAACTTCTCAATAGCAGCTCGGCGTTTGGATTTGTGCCCGGTTGATGTCATTAGGCTCGCGAGGAACTCGTGGCTAAGTAACAACAGCCGCACGGGTCGATCGATCAGGTTAAGCTTCGCTAGCCGGGGTTGGTCCGTGGATGGGCGACCATTTTTATTTTTACATACCGAGACTCCTCCGTGCCTTGGAAAGCACGTAAAGATGTTGGTCCCGGCTGTCATTGGTGGATCTTTGACAGTCGTTACGGGTCGTCAGAAGCCCGAAACTGACTACCAGTCTTACCAAGGGGTATCGTTCTAATCGTACTACCCAGTAACTGGGTTTTTTTTTTTTGGGTGGAAAATTATCAAATAACTGAACTGGAGGGCGTGTCAGGCTTTTACTGACTAAAACCCACCCGAGTTCCTTCAGATGCGTATGTGCCAGGGCCACGATATCCCTTTCGGAGAGACTCGTAACCCTGGCAGGCATTGGCCTGGTGCTGTGGAGGTCACATAGGCAGTCGCTCCATGTAAAATGCTGGTATTCAGCAGCATCTGGTTAGACTGGAAGCCGACCCCAACATATTTGGGAAAAGGCTAGGCAGATTGATTTGACGTCAGTAGGTTCGCCCCTTATTACTTACACGGACCTTAAACATAACTGCGAAATGTAGGTGTACTATAGGTAATACCTCTGCCTAACCCTTCGGGAAATACAGGCGTGATGTTATGTAATCCAAAGTGGCAAACATGTTGTACTGAAAGACATGTTATTTATTTAACCAAGCAATCTATATCTACCTATATATACATTTATTAGAATTACATAATTGTCTTGTCCTGACTGACTGATTCATCAACGCAGAGCGGAAACTACTGGGACTAGGAACGTGAAATTTTGCATATTGGTTCCTTTTATAGTGTAGGGGAGCACTAAGAAGAGGTCTCTGTAAATTCGACCTTTAAGGGGATGAAAAAGGGGGATTTTTATAAAAAATCTTATTCCATGAGTTTAATAAGCTTGAAACTTGCCACGAATGCTTATCTAAATAAATTATAGTTTGTGTTTTTGTTTTTCTAAACTACCTCCTAAAGGGAGGAATGACGCCCAAAAAGTACACATATATTATATACACAGTATACATATGGCTCATGGAAAGCGTTCGGTGACGTTGACACGCGAGTTCCACGATTTTGTTCACCCAAAAAGTGCTCAACGCGCCTAAAGAAGTTTCACTTCAAAAATCAACTCCTAACGGGATAGAACAGGGTGGTAAAAACAAAGGGGTGGAATTTACTGCTTGCGTCAATTACCTCGAAAATGGTAATAGAATAAAATAGATACTCTTTAATATGACCATAAAAATAACAGATATTAATGTTGAAATTTTTATTTTTTTTGTTAGTATTACGTAATGTCAAAGTCATACATTTTAAAAACAAGCCCTGGCGGGGTGAAAATATTTTTTTACCCCGCCAGGGCTTGTTTTAAATAATAATAATAATAAAAAATAAAAAAAAACCCTTTGATCTTGTACGGTTCACGTACAATGTATTAAACTGCATACGCAGGAACCTACTTACTTTATTCACTTATATTAGTGACAAATTACTACTAGCGCGGCTACTAGAGCTATAACGTATTATACAAGTGTAAGGTGCCTACTACGAGTACATCTGCATGTCGATTCTGTAACCATCTCACCGTGAAAACATAAGTGAAGTGAGCGTGGAGTGAACTGTCAGTGTCATCCCATGTGATGCTAGGGACATAACAGTAGGGGATAACAGAATTAGCATAAAAAAATATGATTAAAATCTCGATTATGATTGTAAATGAAATGCTTGGTTAATCCCTAGCATCAGTCATATGACACTGACAGCTTACTCCACGCAAGATTTCACGGTGAGATATTTACAGAATAGCACTACTGGACCGTAAATCTATTAACTTTAAAATTGGCCCGAATACTTATTTATCTAAATATATGATAAAGATCGTAAACATTAATTTTCGAAAACTACCTTTAAGAGGTGTTAAATTTTTTAGAGGAAAGTATGGAATCCACGCGGACGAAGTGGCGGGCAAAGTGCTCGTGGTGTATAAATATTCAATTTTATTCTAAGATAAAGGAAAATTACTGAGAATCATTATAACAGCTAATGGCAGGGTGTTTAAACAATAAACAATGTTCTCACCTCCGTGAACCGTTTAAAGCATGAACGTTATAACTTCAGTATCAAAGATCAAACGCTTTTGCATAATGAGTTAGTTTCATTATGATCTGGCAGTTTGAGAAATTTATGCGGCCTACCCAAATGTCCTTTCTTTGGTATTGTTCGTTGAATCGTTGAGCTCCTTAAGTTCTGAGTTGAATTGCACGACTACTGACAAATGGGTGCACTGACTGGACAGGTGTGGTTCTTTCATCAAAAGATCATTTCAGGCACCAATCTACATGGTCTTCACATGATCTGACCAAGATTATGTCTTTAAAAGAGACTGTGACCTCTGAGTATTCGGCCTTTCTTCTCTGAGTAGTGAGATACGAAACGCCGACCTCATCTAGTTTTTATTTCAATATGATTGACTTGTAAAAGTATTTGTACAAACCTACTTACCGAAACAAATCATTTATCATCCCTTAAACGCATAATGTATCAAAATTACAACATAACTTTTCTGTGCCGTTTCCGCAAAACTAAAAACCTTACAGGTATTGGCATTATAGAAAATAATACCGTTGCCATTTAGACATTGAAAAAAAAAACCACAATTGCCATAAATGCGCCATTTTTTCTGTCATTTCGAAGAAATTAGCTACACCCCGCGATTTTATGATTTGGTTATTTGTGATAATTTCATCGTGTTGAATCTCCGATAAATTGGGATATTTTTGGGTGTAAAAATCTATAAGACGTTGGTAAGTATTCAATTTTGCATTGAGAGTTCAAATTTATCAACTTTTTTTGTAAAATAAACAATTTATGCCGAATTTTAGTTTGTATCAAAAACGGTACATCATGCTTCTACGACATGTTTTTTTCGGGTTTTGTTTTCGTTTTATGCGACTTTGCTTTGATGTTTATTTTATTTATGCTTTGGTTGTGGGTTGTATGTTTGCTTTTATTTGGTTGTAGGCATGGCTTCTAGTGAAAAAGAAATTGAATATTGGCTTCAGCAGGTCGAAAATGGAGAAATCTCTACAGATGAAGAGGAAGATGAAGTCGATATTGACTATTATTCGACTAGGGAAGAACTACGAGCTGAATTAGAAAGCCAGATAGATGAAGAGGATGTAGTACCTAGCAATGAAGATGCACTACATATACAGAATGATTCACCACCTATACAGAATGATTCCCGAGCTATACAGGATGATTCGCCACCTATACAGCGTGGTCCACAAACTTCAAGCAATTCGCAGGTGAGGTATACTTGGAGGAAACAATCCATGGCTTATGATGAAAGTAATATTACTTTCAGAGGTAGTACACAGTATCCTCAAGCTTTGATGGACCTGGAGACTCCATACCAATGTTTTACATATTATTTTGATAAGGAATTTATGGAACTGATAGTCAACGAAAGTAACAAGTACTCAGTTCAGAAAGATCCAAGTCGTCCTGAAGTACTCACCAGCAGTGATCTTAGGAAATATTTTGGCATTTTGATTTACATGTCTGTGTACCATTACCCTAATGTGCGGTCTTACTGGAATGTCAAGCATGGATTTACTGCTATAAAAGACGCATTACCATTCAATAAATTTGCCAAAATACGCCAGCAAATTCATTTCAATGACAATGTAAATCATTTGCCCATGACACACCCAAGACATGACAAACTTCATAAGTTGAGACCAGTGATAAGTCACCTAAATGAAAAATTTAGTAGCATTCCTTTGGATCAACGTTTATCACTTGACGAACAAATGTGTTCGACGAAAATCGGGCATTTCCTAAAGCAGTACTTACCAAATAAGCCCCACAAATGGGGCTTCAAATTGTTTTTACTGTGCTCGCTGCTCGGATATGCGTATCGATTCATCATATACTCTGGAAAAGATAATGAACCGCCAGTAGTCCATGACCCCAACATTGGGCCTGTTGGACAAACAGTTCTGAAATTGACCACTGTGGTACCAAGAAGTGTTAACCACATATTGTACTATGATAACTACTACACGTCATTGCCTTTGATGCATTATTTGGCCAAAGAAGGGATCCTATGCTTAGGGACAATACAAAGAAACCGATTAGGTAAAAATTGTAAATTGCCCTCAAAACAAGACGTGATGAAAATAACGGTACCTAGGGGAGCACACGAAGAGTATATGTGTACATACAATGGCATAGATATGACAAGTGTAAGCTGGAAAGACAATAGGCAAGTGATCTTTTTGTCTACATATGTTGGTGTGGAGCCTATTGAGAGAATCGATAGGTATGACAAAGGTACCGAAAGAAAGGTTTCCATTCCATGCCCGAAAATTGTCAAAGAATATAACGCTCACATGGGGGGCGTAGATCTGATGGACTCTTTTCTTGGACGATACCGGATAAGAGTGAAGTCACGAAAATGGTACTTGAGGATATTTTACCACCTCTTAGACCTCAGTGTAATCAACTCATGGGTACTTTATAAAATAGTCCAAACTAAGAAAAAATACAAAAAAAATCTCTGCTGAATTTGGCCGACTTTAGGACTGAACTTGCAGAAAGTCTTTGTACATAAACACCACCTAACCAAAGAGGGAGACCAAGTGCCAGCAGCAGACAGGAGGAGCCTCCAGTCAGTCGTAGAAAAACATTTCAAATTGTTCCTGCATCAAATATATGGTTAGATAATTTTGGGCATGAGCAAAAAAGAACAGACTGACTTGTAAAAGTATTTGTACAAACCTACTTACCGAAACAAATCATTTATCATCCCTTAAACGCATAATGTATCAAAATTACAACATAACTTTTCTGTGCCGTTTCCGCAAAACTAAAAACCTTACAGGTATTGGCATTATAGAAAATAATACCGTTGCCATTTAGACATTGAAAAAAAAAACCACAATTGCCATAAATGCGCCATTTTTTCTGTCATTTCGAAGAAATTAGCTACACCCCGCGATTTTATGATTTGGTTATTTGTGATAATTTCATCGTGTTGAATCTCCGATAAATTGGGATATTTTTGGGTGTAAAAATCTATAAGACGTTGGTAAGTATTCAATTTTGCATTGAGAGTTCAAATTTATCAACTTTTTTTGTAAAATAAACAATTTATGCCGAATTTTAGTTTGTATCAAAAACGGTACATCATGCTTCTACGACATGTTTTTTTCGGGTTTTGTTTTCGTTTTATGCGACTTTGCTTTGATGTTTATTTTATTTATGCTTTGGTTGTGGGTTGTATGTTTGCTTTTATTTGGTTGTAGGCATGGCTTCTAGTGAAAAAGAAATTGAATATTGGCTTCAGCAGGTCGAAAATGGAGAAATCTCTACAGATGAAGAGGAAGATGAAGTCGATATTGACTATTATTCGACTAGGGAAGAACTACGAGCTGAATTAGAAAGCCAGATAGATGAAGAGGATGTAGTACCTAGCAATGAAGATGCACTACATATACAGAATGATTCACCGCCTATACAGAATGATTCCCGAGCTATACAGGATGATTCGCCACCTATACAGCGTGGTCCACAAACTTCAAGCAGTTCGCAGGTGAGGTATACTTGGAGGAAACAATCCATGGCTTATGATGAAAGTAATATTACTTTCAGAGGTAGTACACAGTATCCTCAAGCTTTGATGGACCTGGAGACTCCATACCAATGTTTTACATATTATTTTGATAAGGAATTTATGGAACTGATAGTCAACGAAAGTAACAAGTACTCAGTTCAGAAAGATCCAAGTCGTCCTGAAGTACTCACCAGCAGTGATCTTAGGAAATATTTTGGCATTTTGATTTACATGTCTGTGTACCATTACCCTAATGTGCGGTCTTACTGGAATGTCAAGCATGGATTTACTGCTATAAAAGACGCATTACCATTCAATAAATTTGCCAAAATACGCCAGCAAATTCATTTCAATGACAATGTAAATCATTTGCCCATGACACACCCAAGACATGACAAACTTCATAAGTTGAGACCAGTGATAAGTCACCTAAATGAAAAATTTAGTAGCATTCCTTTGGATCAACGTTTATCACTTGACGAACAAATGTGTTCGACGAAAATCGGGCATTTCCTAAAGCAGTACTTACCAAATAAGCCCCACAAATGGGGCTTCAAATTGTTTTTACTGTGCTCGCTGCTCGGATATGCGTATCGATTCATCATATACTCTGGAAAAGATAATGAACCGCCAGTAGTCCATGACCCCAACATTGGGCCTGTTGGACAAACAGTTCTGAAATTGACCACTGTGGTACCAAGAAGTGTTAACCACATATTGTACTATGATAACTACTACACGTCATTGCCTTTGATGCATTATTTGGCCAAAGAAGGGATCCTATGCTTAGGGACAATACAAAGAAACCGATTAGGTAAAAATTGTAAATTGCCCTCAAAACAAGACGTGATGAAAATAACGGTACCTAGGGGAGCACACGAAGAGTATATGTGTACATACAATGGCATAGATATGACAAGTGTAAGCTGGAAAGACAATAGGCAAGTGATCTTTTTGTCTACATATGTTGGTGTGGAGCCTATTGAGAGAATCGATAGGTATGACAAAGGTACCGAAAGAAAGGTTTCCATTCCATGCCCGAAAATTGTCAAAGAATATAACGCTCACATGGGGGGCGTAGATCTGATGGACCCTTTTCTTGGACGATACCGGATAAGAGTGAAGTCACGAAAATGGTACTTGAGGATATTTTACCACCTCTTAGACCTCAGTGTAATCAACTCATGGGTACTTTATAAAATAGTCCAAACTAAGAAAAAATACAAAAAAAATCTCTGCTGAATTTGGCCGACTTTAGGACTGAACTTGCAGAAAGTCTTTGTACATAAACACCACCTAACCATAGAGGGAGACCAAGTGCCAGCAGCAGACAGGAGGAGCCTCCAGTCAGTCGTAGAAAAACATTTCAAATTGTTCCTGCATCAAATATATGGTTAGATAATTTTGGGCATGAGCAAAAAAGAACAGACAAACGTATGCGATGTAAGAGACCGAATTGCAAATTGTTCAGCTCAATTATGTGTTCTAAGTGTAACGTATACTTGTGCAGTAACAAAAAAAATGTGGATTGTTTTAATGATTTTCATAAATAATATTTTAATAATAAATAAACATATACCTAATAAGCTATATAATTGTTTTTTTGTATACCCTTAATGCACAGTGTATCAAAAATAAAACAATACATTTTACATTAAAAAAAAACACTATAAGACCTAAGACTTTTTCAAATATTTTTCCTTGAATTTACTCCATACAATGTAACATATATATTTTTATCAAGCAAAACAATCATCTTGTGCAATCATGTCAATTTTACAACATACGATTGCTAAAACAAATTAAAATTAATGTTTGCGTGCAAACAAAGTAGTTGATTTACTTACTTGTGTTCACATATTATAATCATAAATTACGAAGACAATGATTGAAATTGAAATAGATACCGAGAAACTGTCAACTTTTTTTTTTAAGGTCTCTGTGTAGTGAATTTGATTCTTTAATCAACGTAGTACCATTTCTTTCTGCACAAACGTTTAGGTGTCTATATGGATTGAGGAGCCATGTCTCATATTTAAACCAGTACTAAATTAGCCGATTTTGTAGCCCCGAACGCCCTGTAACTTTTTAGAGGTTTTACTACAAATTCCATACATACTGAACGTGTATACCTACGTTCAGGATGTATGTGTCGCAGGCAATTTGAATGCAATTCCGCTTTTTTTAAACAGTATCGTCCGTTTAAAAACTCTTGCAGTTATGAAATATGCCGAAGGCAAAATGCAAATTGCCAATATTAATTTGATGGACAATTCAAACGCCGTTTACCGTTTACGTTTACGTAGTTATGCAGTAACCGAGAACTGAATGAATGAGAGCGAAATAAATCATGTTTAGGCATTGAAAGTCAACAGCCGCATAACGTTTTTTAAAGATCTAAATAAATCAGTCTTCTGACACGAACCACGATAGCGTCAACCTGTTTTTTCCGAGTTAAAAGATTGTCCAATATAAATCCAAGACATTTGATACTGTGAGACCGTTCTATCCGGGCACAGTTACACGTGGTGGCCGCTGGGTAACGACAAACATGAGTCCTAATACCAAATGTCGTAGGTGATTGGCTAAGAATTCCCGGGAAAGGGGATGAACTTGGTCTTTGAAATTTTCAGTGTGAGCAGTTTCAAGGTAAACCATATCATGACTAACCTCAAAGCAGCCTCTGCCTTCTAACGAGCCACAGGCCTGTCCAGTCAATTAAAAGAGCTGTGTCATCCGCACTGTTGTTTTCCGAAGAAATAACTGACACAGCTCATTGACATAGATAAGAAAGAGCGTTGGTGCAGAAAATATGATTTTTGGTATTTATTTATTTGGTTTACCAACAATTGTTTACACTAACATCTTGATAAAAATAAAGTCTGTAAAACATTGAACAGTGTAACAATTACTTAAAGGTAAACACCACATGAACTAAAATTATGCTAATTTGTAAGCCTAGGTACATGTATAGTATACATGCCAACTTAAAACTAAAGAAAAAGAAAAAATATGTAGCCTAAATAAAGATTTAGTTTTGAATTTGATTGCTAAAGTTATAATTATGTAAGTAATAAAATAACAAAATAATGAATGCTTTACAAAAAAGAAAAAAAAAATGTGTTTATTATCTTAAATCTACACAATTAAGTTGCCTGGGCTTTCCAGAAAGTAATCCGAAGATACGTGTGATGGGATAAACCTCGCTCTTCCTTGATTAATTAACAATTGTTTCGTTGTGCTAATTAGGTATAAGTTACACATTTTTTTTATAAAACCAATAAAAAGAAAAATGAAAATCGTATTTGTGGCAGTGTGTGAAAACTAGTGTGTTTTGTATAAAAGTGTGTTTATACGTGTGTATGTGTGTGTCTATATGCACGACGTTCAACCCAGAGTCGCCAAAATGTCTTCCACGGCATCATAATTAAGTGTGGAGAGCCATTCAGTCAATGCCTTCTTACACTCATACAGCTGCATAGGGTAAATGTTAAGTATGCGATTTACTTTATTATAGACGCGTGGGGGTTTGAGTTACATTTTGGCGACTAGCAAAAATTGAACGTGCTGAGTATGTAGGGGCTACTATATCACACCATCTTTTTTTAAGTTTGGCATGGCTAAAGGGTAGAATTTTGTGATATCTTAGTACCATGTGTAGTATATCGACTTTTCTAACGGAGAGCAGCTTAGAACTTGCGTATAGAGTTTCAGTAGGGAACCTGTAGGGCTTACAGTACATGACCTTAATCAAGGATCTCTGTGCCCTCTCTAGATCTATAAAATACGACTTAGCTGCTCCACCCCATACCGAGATACAATATATGATTACAGATTGGGCCAGTGCGATATAGATTTTATTTTGTAGTTCTGCATTCATTACGTCTCAAAGATTTGAAAACCCATATGAGTTTTCTTACCCTCGCTGTAGTTAGATCGAGGTGTGGGTACCAGCCTTTGATCTTTGATCTACTACAGTACCTAGGTACTTGACGGAATTTACCTTATGAATTACAGGGCAACTACAGGTAGATTGGGTTGGGGTACGACAAGAATTTATTCTAATCAACATCTCTGATAAACATCTCAAGATTTCAGACTTCAGCTTAGTCAGAGAATCAAAGTGGAAATCGATTAGATCGCTGCAACTGTTAGCTGCAAAACCCTACAGAACCTAGCGCATGGAGAGTTAGATCCCAACACCGTTCTTCTCTGTGGAGGACGAAGTGGAGTTATGGGTTTACGTGGAATTCTTGAAGGAACATATGGTACTTGGTATACCTCAGGGTAGTCTTGAAGTATACCAAAAATCATATGTTCTGAATTGCTAATAAATGTTTCGACTTTAACAGCCTGTTTACGCCTCGTCAGGTAGCTACGAAATATATCGAGAGCAATGCCATGAATGCCAGTTGGTTTCAGCTTGTTAATTAATTTGGGGACAGAAACGGTATCGAAAGCCTTCGATAGGTCGAGGAAGACACCGACAGACTTTTGCTTATTGTTTAGGTGTTCGACTATTTTATTTGACAGTTCCAGCGTAGCGTCTTCTGTAGATTTTCCAGCGCTGAAGCCGTATTTATTGTCGGCCAGGATATTGAGTTTCGAAAGAAAATTAACTAGTCTCACGTTAATAATTTTCTCAATGATTTTGGAGATAGTTGTAAGGACGGGTATAGGCCTGTAATTAGAAACAATTTGTCTCCCCCCTTGTGGATAGGATGGACTATAGCAGTTTTGAAAACATCCGGAAAACACCAGAAATAAGGCACAGGTTAAAAATGTTGTTTTGAGACGTACGTACAATTATATTCTATTATACCTAAAGGTCCACTTCTGATGAAATTTCTATGAAAAACATTCGTAATAAATTAATTCGGTGAAAGAAATTCAATAACGTACTTACCAACTTAATTAATTCAAATGAAATGGCTTTCGAAATGGCGTATCGGCAGGAATTATCGTTTGTAAAGTTATAGGTATCCAATACATACCAATTAAATATTTACGAAGACCTTTTGTCTTACTTTTTTACGTCGTTATACACTTACCGACAAAACTAAGTACCCAGAGCTACATTTTCATACAAACGAGGTCATTTCGAAGCCTCTGTTCTCCGTCAGGTAACGATTCTACTGAGATATGATAGCAGCTCTCCAGAGTCTGAGATGGAGGAGGTCTAGAGCGTCTAAGGCACCCAACTGATCAGACAAGCCATTAACACCAGAGAGTGTGTAGGAGTGTTCGGATTTCTATACATTTTGATGGTATTTTTGAGGTTTTTTGTTTCGTGAACAACTCCGGTATGAAATGTTGGTTTTATCAGTTGGGTGCCATAAGAGCTCTAGACCTCCTCCATCCGTACTTTAGAGAGCTGCTATCAGATCTCATCTGAATCGTTACCTGATGGAGAACCAAGGTTTCGAAATGACCTCGTTTGTATGAAAATGATGCTCTGGGTACTTAGTTTTGACGGTAAGTGTATTTGGTACTTCATAAGATCTGACATTGACTAAAACATCGTAATTTTCGTAATTATGTCTTATATCTACGGCTCTGTTCCTGTCTTTTTTTGTTGTAGTCAAAACAAAAAAACTAAAATGGAGGTGGGTAGACCATAAGATGAGAGAGAATGGTAATAAATGGACAAAAGATTGTAGCGTTGTGCGTCTCAACGGTAAATAGTCGAGTGATGTTAAAAATCTCACTATTAGTTAATTGCTAAGCACAACTCTAAAAACGTGGTACAACACTAATTTCCTAAGATCACGCGGCCATTTCGACATGCGCTGGCATTGCTAGCAGGAGCTATTTTCCTGGAACTCAAGATCTATGTGCCCCTCTCTACACTACCTATATTTGTTAACGGCCCGCGCAGCCTCCCTGCAAAGCCCTAGCCGTTACAAGATATAACAGAATGGACCCCTAGAATCCAAACAAAGAGAAAAAGAGGAAGACAAAGGAATTGTTGGTCTGATGAATCAAAAAATCAAAAAGATTACGAGTCCACTATGGCACAGAACAACTCAAACAAGAGTAGACTGGAAAGGGCTGGAGGAGATCTTTGTGTCACAAAGACACGCCGACGCCCAATAACTAATACAATTATACTAGCTCAACTACTGAAATTGTTAAATAATTAATTATATTGTACAACAATTTATAATGTAAAAATTATCTATAGTGTAAGATTGTTTCTTAAAGAATAAGTTGGCAATAAAGGTTGCCAGCGCCTGCGTTTATTATGTGTATTAATTTTTAATTTTTGATTTTTTGACATTTACGATCATTTGTTTTTAAATTTTTGTTTTAAATTTTTAGTTTCTGATTAAGATCAGAAATTAAAAAGAAACATTAAGATTTTGATTTTAATTTTTAATTTGATTTTAATTTTTTATTTTTTTTATTCCATAAGTTTGCGATTTTATTTTGTATTATGACATGAAAATTTTACCTATGGATATTTATCTGAAATTAATGATTTGATTTGATAGGTTTAATAATAGAAAGCTGCAATCTTGAATACCTGCAGGACTGTCAGAAAATTTCTGCAAAATGACAACGAAACATCAATTGTGTCCTCACACACGCGTGCTGCAACCAACGCACGAACACAGTCTCATGAACAGACACAATCACCATCACCTTTAAGTGACAAGTTCACTGTAGCAATTTTAAAAGGCATGTATTTAACGCGGCGGCAAATTAATCTGAATTTGGGATTAAAAAATAATTAAAGCGGGTAGCAAAAATAATAGGTTGGCAGCTACAGCGAAGTATTATTTTAAGTAGAAAGTAGCAGCTCAATAATCAGTTTTTAGCTTTATTTTAATTTAAACTGGCATCGAATTTTTGTTTTGGTAACTGAATTTACCAACAATAGAGGGGATCTGGCGCTCGGCGGCCGCGGCCGCGGCACGCTCGCCTTCGCTTGTTAATGGTTACTGTTCTAACCTAACCCAAATGATTCAATAACAGTAGATGACTTTGCAGCGATTATATAGTTAGTCGCCCTTTAAGTTATTAGTCGCCAAGTTATTATTTTAGTAGCAAATAGTTAGTCGCCCTTTAAGTTATTAGTCGCCTGGAAAATTATTATCCATTTTAAAATAAGATAAAGTTTTCTGTAAGTGCTTTTGTGAACTAGTCAATAAATAAATAAATCACAAAACCCGAACACACCATCATCTCATCATAATAATAACCAATTTCCAGGGGTAGCACTTGGCTTGGGCCCGTACTAACCCGTAACTCCGGCGCAACGCCGAGATACGTAAACGTATAAAAAGAATAATAATAAGAACTGAAATTTTTAAACGAAATTAGATCTTCTGTACCAAAAAATAATCGAGATGATTAAAACAAAACATCCTTCAATAAGAAACCTAATTCGTTTAATCAAAAACCTGATCCTGTTTATGTTCTATATTTCGCTACTATACTTGGATCAACATACCCCAATTGTATGAGGCAAAAAACGATGAAACCATAATTATGTAGACCTTTGTTATTATAATATTATTCAACCGTCAAAACACCTACGTTGTTCCAGCTTTGTTTATGGACTTTTACGGGTCGCAAATCTTTAATACATTTTACAATATTATTATAAATTGGTGAATTACTCAGAATAATAATAACTACCTACATATACAGGGTCAAATTAAATTAGCTAGCAAAACTCTGCAGGCGTGACGGGTATCGATATCTAAACACGATCAAATAGAAAAGAAATGAAGTTCTTTTTGGGGGGCCAACGACAGCTGTTAGTGGTTGTTACTTGAATTATGAGTAAAGAAAATAAAAAAGAAAACAAAATCATTACAAACAAAACGCACATTACAACAAAATAACATTAATAAAATACACACCTACAAACTGGTAAAAAGCCACGTATTCAATACACAAAAAAATTTGACAATCTTGTCCATTGCTTGATGAAAATCTGTTTTCTTTTGTTTTATCGATCGATACCAATGACGTCTGTGAAGTTTATACAAAAATAACTGATTTTTTAAACAGATATTTTATTCAAGTGACTGCACTAACTACGGTCGATGACCCCAAAAATAAAACATTAAATTAACTTTTTTTTTGTTTTATCATGTTGTTTAAATATCGAACCCCATCACGACTGCCGAGCTTAATTTAATTTAACCCTGTAGATATAGTCCCTATACCAACTATCAACAATTCTATAGGTATAGATACCTACCTGCCTATAATACAATACACCCTTGTAGGTAATACTACCATTGCTGCTGCTGGAGGCGGCATTGTCAACATTTTCCATAAAAACCAAGCGTACTGCCAAATTTTGCCGGCATCGGCAGCTCGGGCGGTAGAAGGAAGAGAAAGTTTTTTTTTTATTATAATATTTTAATGGCTTGGTAGCTTTTTTTTTTTTTTTTTGTGTGGGAAATCATCAAATAACTTCTCCCGCTCTGGGCGGAGCGGGAGGGCGTGTCAGACTTTTACTGACTAAAACCCGTGTTCCTTCCGTTGCCTGTGTGCCAGGGCCACGATATCCCTTTCGGACAAACTCGCAACCCCGGCAGGCATTGGTCCTAACGGACCCCGTCAATTGGTGCTGATATCTCTTTGAGGCGCGCGTGGACACAACGCGCCGTCGACCCGGGCCTGGTCCTTATCGGACGGCGAGCTACCCATCGCTCACCGTCCGCAGGCCCGCGCCTACGGTGGCCGGAATGGCTTGGTAGCTGGGACCTTAGCCAAGTCTTTATTTAGTTACAAAGTTTGTTTAAATAATGATGAAATGAATTATATTTAATGCATTATAGATGATATCCCCGCCCGCCCTTGAGTGTCAGTAAAGTTGTGGCACTTTACTGAGACCTCACGCGGACTTCATGAGAAAACTTGAAGTGTTGTTGCACTGTTTTGTTTCATTTACCTACACTAATGCACCTTCACAAACACTTAAATTACACATTAATATTCGGCTAACACAAATTTTTGTAAATAAAAAAAAACTACTAAACATGACGCTTCACTTTCCCGCCAAGAGATCAAGAAAAAACATTTATTGGTACTCAAAACATGGTATGGTAGCAACATTAACACAAAAAAAAAACAAAGTAAAATAAAAATAAAAACAGAAAGTCCTGTACGAGGCCAAAAGGCTCCTATCTCAGCATGATGCTGCGACATTTAAAAATAAGTGTCGCAGCGCTGGTATTCTGATACGGCTTGATACTTAGCGGTCCCGACCTTCCGCACACAAACACAATGTGCATGTACACACACAAAACTAAGACCAACCCGCCATCGTGAGATAGAAAAAATGCGTCTATTTAATCTTACTTTTTTTACTTCCACTACGCCTCAAATGAACGCGCGCGTGCGCGTTTTAAAAAAAATGACGTATAGACACTAACGGCGTTGATGGCGGTAAGTGGCAGAAGTTTTGCGCTAAACGCACTTACGACGTTAATAATAGTAGGTGTCTTTTCTGCTGGAGGTTATTAGTTGCACCTTCGTGCATATTTGGTGGCTGACTAATCTCGCAGTTCCGGAACTAACGGACGAAATAACTGTGAAACAAATGACATTCAGTAAATAGTTACATATTTGTGCAACAAGAGAGCAAAGTTGGTTATTGCTGCGAGTGTCGATTTTGAATCCCGAGTAAGCGAAGGATTCTATAATTGAATCACGAGCGTAGCGCAATTCTAGGTTAGACACGAGGCAAATCACTTTGGTCTCGTGTAACACATACAACTCATCACCTCAGCAGCGAGAACATATTATCATAAAGGTAAAAATAATCAACATGGTAAAAATTTAACCACAATGTATGTTTGTAAAACAAACAATATCAAAAAAATAAAAGTTAAAATATAATAATTACTTACATTTAAATCTCTCGCTTTTTTCGTATCGAAGTGAAAGTGACCGAACAAAGTGAAGTTCAAATCTTTCGCATTTTGTGAGCACTGTTCTCAGCATTAAAAAAAAAATAGTTAAGGGGTTAGTTTGTCTCACGCTCGCAGCAAAATCGAATGAAATTAAATGAAATCGTTTATTCTGTAAATATGATATCGGAATCACTTTTACACGTCATATTAAAAAGTAAAAAATATGCTAGATGTAGTCGACATTTCCTATCTGACTACCCCTGAGAAGAAATGGCGAAACAAACTCAGGGGTCAAAGTCTCTTTTAAAGTCCAGACATAATCTTGGTCAGATCAGGTAGATATGTGTCTGAAATGGTGTTTTGAGGCAAGAACCACACAAATTTTAGTGGACCTGTCCAATCAGTGCAAGCATTGGTTAGTGGGTCATCTTAGATTTGTCAGTAATCGTGCAGCTCGACTCAAGACTTAAGGAACTCAACGACTCGAAGAACAATACCAAAGAAAGGACATATGGGTAGGCCGCATAAAGTGCTCAAAATGCCAGACCACCATTAAAACTGAGAAAAAGCAAAAAATAATAGGAAAACATTTACAGAAAAAAAAAATTACCCACATAGTGCTCACGTTCACAATAAATTAAAGCAGTAAATATAATACTTTCCAAAGTAAATATTATGTTAAGAATTTTGCTCACGGTCTCTAAACAGCAAAACCTGCTTGTTTGAGGTGTATTAGGGTCCCGTTTTGTGGTAGTACTTATGTGTACCACCGCCGTTTACATAATTAGAATTGAAAACAGACAATAATAAATTCTAGAAATACAAAGAGTGAAAACCTTTCCAGTAAATTAAGCTTAAAAGGACCCTGGGAACTGGAACTTGAATCGTTCCTACCTTTCAGTAATTTGCTTTCTCATAAATTATATGCTATTATGTAGGTAAGTACAATTAATACTAAAATATACCAACTTTATTAAAAAAATGATATAAAACGATCTAATAAATCACTGTTAAAAGCAAATGCTGATTAATTCTTGTAAAGATTTTAATTTAAGTTAATTTAATTAAATTACTTTTATGCAGCGATAGAATTACAGATCAGAGACAAAATGGTACCCTTTTCGCAGACATTGGACGGCAGGCAATCAACATGAACGATTTAGTACGATTTTATTCATTTTATGTAAATTTCTTTCAGAACCTCCAAAGTACAAACAATACCTACCCACTTTCCACAGAAGAAAAATTGTGTTAAAATAAAACCTTATTCCAAAAACACGGCGAAGATGAAGAGTTCTCTTTTAGGGTGTTACCGCAGTCGGGTAATATAAAGACAGTAATAGCGTTGACTCAGATTATCCGGAGTTCACCGCCATATTTAATTGCAGGCATAAATACGCTTTTATCTAAAGATTTAAGTAGATAATACTGTTTACCTAGAAAACTAGATAAACATTAACATATTACAGACTGCCCCAAGCACTAAAGCTGAGAATGAGGTCCTGGGGGTCTACTCCGAAGCGCTAAACTGAAGTATCGGCCGAATGTTCGGCAGTTTTATAACTTCCATAGTTTATTTTTTTGACTTTGAGTCCCTACCCAACTTCAAGTCACAGTTTTGACTTTGGCTTATCTCTTCGACTGCCTTTTTTGCAATTTTCAGCAATAGTTAGCCGTAGTAAAGAGAAGACCGAACATTCGGCCGATACTTCAGATTTATGTTCGGAGTAGCCCCTCTGGGTTCGATTCTCAGGTTTGGCAAAGTGTTATTGGACTTTTCCATCTGGAATTTCTCAGTAGCCTCCGTAGACTCCGGCGAGTCTGGAATTTGTGGCCGATGGTAGCAATAGGCTCGTCTACTACGCAGGGACCATTTTGGTTAACCATTGAAAGGGTTTTCGATAGGGTTTTTCTAAGCGGTTAAACAAAAACCCATACTTTATGGGTAACCCTTTTGAACGCCTTAAATTAAATTTTGGTTACTCGTTGAAAGGGTTTTTGATAAAAACCCATACGGTATGGGTAACCCTTTTGAACGGCTTACTTTAAGCCATTCAAAATTACCCACACCGTATGGGTTTTTGATTAACTGCTTAGAAAACCCCTATCGAAAACCCGTTCCATTGAAAGGGTTTTCGATAGGGTTTTTCTAAAATGGTAACCAAAATGGTCCCTGGGTAGAATAGAGATAGAATTGGTCATGCTACGCGTGCTGGACGGATATCGAAATAACATAATATTACGATTTTTTTCATGTCACTGGGTTTCAAGTAGGTATAGAACCCATTGAATGGGTTATCATGTAACCCTTTCACTGGGTTTCAAGTATAAAGCCCATTCAATAGGTTATCATGTAACCCTTTCATTGGGTTTCTAGTATAAAACCTATTCAATGGGTTACATCATGATAAAGGTAACCCACTGAATGGGTTACCCCTTCGAAAGGCTTAACCCTTAACCGGGGTTGTACGGTCCCTGCTATTACGTGAGACATAAATAACTGGCGAAACGTGGGTGTACTATGGGTAAAGTTCTGCCTAACCCTTCGGGGAAACAAGGCGTGATGGTATGTGTGTATATCTCAGATGTAATAAGATTTTCGAATTCAATTCTGTTTAACTTCCATTTGTAAAACCCAAATTCAAACAAGCAGAAAGTTTGCCATTTCAAAGCGTTTCTCAAGATACTACCTAGATAGAAAAGTGCGACAGAGATAGAACGTTTGATTACTTTTCCAATACCATTTATATTGGAACTAAACAAGGGACAATATAAATGGATTAATGATTTAAACGTTGTATATGGATGATTATTTTACATGTTTAAATTAAATGTCAGTAAACGGCGCGTAATGCAAGTTCTGTCCGACTTGTTAGTCCTACCGTGTATTGTTTTACTATGGTTGATATATATTTTTTTACTATGTTGCTGTTGCTGTGGCCTAACTCAGAGCCGTCTTTGCCCGTGGGCACTCTGGGGTCCCCTAGTTCTTGCCAGCACCGTAACTAGAGGTCATAAGTCGACAAAGTAACTACTATTTCACTTTCTAAAAGAAATACTAACCTATCCGAGGCGGTGCTTTAAATTTTGAGCTCGCTCTTGCATCCTGCATTCTCCATAATTATCCTAAAGTGCCCAGGGCCTCCAATAGATTAAACACGGCCCTGGTTAGTAGTACGTATTCTTATAGCCCCAATCTTAGCTGAACAAATTCAACCAAAGGTCCAAGTAACAGCGCAATAAGTCCTTCAAAATCATCATCGTCTTACTGCACTTGTAACATGTCATTTTACGTCAGTGTAACACGTTTTTTTCTTCCGCGACCCTTCAAAATATGTCATATTATTTAAAAAAGTAATATATTTTGGTGGCAATTTCCTCCCAAAAAATAAACGAACTTGAAGAATTATTTATAAGATTTATAATTATATTTCTTGACAAAATTATACATCAATAATACATATAATATTTCATAGTTTACAGTGAAAAATATATTTTCTTTAACATTTCAACAATCAGAAACACATATTTAATAATACAAGTTAGAAGTAGGTAGGTCAAAGTTATTGTACCAAATCATAAGGGCCAGTCAAGGAAGTTAACTGTTAAGCAAATTGAATTAAGCAAGTGCCCAGGGCCTCCAATAGATTAAACACGGCCCTGGTTAGTAGTACGTATTCTTATAGCTCCAATCTTAGCTGAACAAATTCAACCAAAGGTCCAAGTAACAGCGCAATAAGTCCTTCAAAATCATCATCGTCTTACTGCACTTGTAACATGTCATTTTACGTCAGTGTAACACGTTTTTTTCTTCCGCGACCCTTCAAAATATGTCATATTATTTAAAAAAAGTAATATATTTTGGTGGCAATTTCCTACCAAAAAATAAACGAACTTGAAGAATTATTTATAAGATTTATAATTATATTTCTTGACAAAATTATACATCAATAATACATATAATATTTCATAGTTTACAGTGAAAAATATATTTTCTTTAACATTTCAACAATCAGAAACACATATTTAATAATACAAGTTAGAAGTAGGTAGGTCAAAGTTATTGTACCAAATCATAAGGGCCAGTCAAGGAAGTTAACTGTTAAGCAAATTGGCACCCTTCATCAATTTGCCGTGCTATAGCCATTTCATACTTCGTCGAAGAATCAGTCTGTTGTGATTATAACTATTTGAGATGTTGGCCAATTTGCTTCCCTGACTTTACAATAGAAGTGGAAAAAATAGCTCTTTGTTCTCTAGACAGTAGATTTTAAACACACATGAATCAAGCTTTCGGGAAGGTACAGATTTGTGCAATATCCATTGTTACTATTAATACTGTTCGCATTACAATAATAATTAATGCTGCACGAGTCCGTCCGTAATAGAATATGTAATATGAACTTCAGGTTAATAGGTGAAAATAATAACAACCAGCAGAGTAGACTGGGGTCAGTTGTATCACGTTTGGAACATCCAATAAATAACTCGCGGAGTGACGGGGTTACGTAGGGTCTGTAGGGACAGGCTCGGATATCGGGTAACTCAACGCATTTATCAGTGTTACGCTTGTGAGTACAGACAGATACTTGCCCCAAAGCATGGTTGAGTGGAGTCTATTATCTAACATAAATTGTAAGTTTAGGACGAATAGTGGATTTTCGCCCTTGTCTTTGTAAAAGACAAAAACGGCGGAATCTCGGTAAAAATACTGTTCTCCTGTTCTAGTTTACTGTGATATGGGGAAGGTTTTTACACAAACAGATTTGGTCCAATTACTTTTTAGGTTAGTTGGCGTTAGATTACAGTCTTGCCTGGGAGCAAATGACGCCAAATTCAAAGTAGAGCACGTTCACTTAGGAGCCTATTCGTTTCTGCCTAAAGCTTCTAACTATAGCAGAAAAAGCTCAAGTTGTGGCCTTTTGAGGACTAATAAAGTCATTTTATCGCTAAGAGCTCGGTTTCGTAACGACTTCGCTACGGT
This sequence comes from Tiliacea citrago, assembly GCA_963921375.1. Taxonomy (NCBI): domain Eukaryota; kingdom Metazoa; phylum Arthropoda; class Insecta; order Lepidoptera; family Noctuidae; genus Tiliacea; species Tiliacea citrago. Next base: position 15,358,378 of record OY992786.1, on the reverse strand, counting down.
TTCCAAATCCCTTTCCCCTGTTTCCTCTTATATAACTCTCAACTATTGGTAATATATACATTTATATGAATTTTATTATAACATCAAGACAACGAGAACAACGTTGAAATTAGTTTATACACGATGCCTTTTAGTGACCAGAAATACTCTCAGGTGCAATGATACCTACTTGCTACTTTTAAAATCGTTTGTTCGACTTTATTATTTTATTATTTTGTAATTTGTATACAATAATGCACAATTAAATTTTGTAAATAATTAGTATTTGGTGTAATAAACTGTGGGAAATACAGATACATAATATGGGAGATACATAATATATCGAATTAAACATAAATTTATGTTGGCAAAAGTAAATAAACGTATTTCTAGCCATTAAAAGATAAAAATATGTCTAGACTCTAGATAGACAATCAAAACTGGCCGGAAAATGCACGCATACTAGAATAACACAATGACAGCAGAATGACGTGGCGCAAGTGTAAGACGTAGCTTCACGCACACCAACATAACAAAGTAGGCGTGTTTGTTTTAGTTCTTTTGCAGCGCGACATTCTATCTAGACCTCAATCTAGACATATAAATAATCAAAGTAACCATTATGTCGTTATGTTTAAAAGTAATTTATGGTTAATTGCCCATCGTTTGCTATATTTCGGCTATTAGGCGGAATTATTAAGAATTATATTTAGCTCGACTGTATTAGAATCTAATTTACGTATCAAAATGTTTAGATATATTCACTATTTACAAGATTTAAGTGTAACAAAAGAATTTTATGCTTTAAGCTTATAGTTTTCACATGTCGATACAATTTTCAGTTGCCATTTTAACTTAATTCGTATATTTGAAATTGTTATTATAATATTGCTATCACTCCCCTAGACTCTCGACCTAGTTGTTAAATCGTAGCGTGCCTCTGCTACAAGCGATAACAGGGTAAGCGGTATTTCGGTATTGAACATAAATATTGCATTTCAAATTCTGGCTAAGGCCAAGATGTCGGCTGTACGTGGCCTTATCTTGAATCTTAGTGATCCGAATTTTGTTGGTACTGTTTCGTATCACATAAAATCTTCATTTGCTTACAACTGTACCGACGTACCCACTCATAAATATTCCCTTTTCATGTAAATTTGATGAACTTTAATTGCATATTTACACTTTTTACAGTCATTTAGATTTACATACACTTATTTATAACCAGTTAATTTAAAAACATTATCTATCTAACAACAAATAAAGTCATAGATTTTCATCAAGTAGGATTAACTAAAGGTTATCAGAAAGATATGTTACGTTTGGTCATAACTCACTAGCCCTAGTTAATCCATCTAATAACAAACATATTCTAACTTTTTAAGCTCGCGAGATCACTTAGTTCACAATCACTCACACTCACTCAGCATCAAAATGCTAATCAGCGATGTTTATTAAGAAGTATTTAAAGTTTTTTTAGTCGAAAGCGCACACACGCATCACACACGTCTCTCAGTCGTATAAATCACGTCTAGATACGGTTGAGACAGTGTAGAAGCCGCTGCTGTCCGTCACTTCATCGGTGCTCTCCGTCAATCAGGAAATATCAATGTTTTCCACCTTGTACAGGAAGCGCCGCCGACGCATGTCTCATGACTCCCCGTTGGGCGCGATGGTCACCGTGCTGCAGTTGGCGCGGGTGGAGCGCGTCGAACTCCTGCGCAGACCGACGCCACCCACGGGGTTTAAAAGAATCAAGTTTTCGCTTTTCCTTTTCCCGTGACAGTTGCAGAATATCAACTCTTTCATACCTTTTCTAAAATTCTTAGATAGAAAAGCGTACAAGAGAGGATTTATACCGGAGTTGAAGTACGTGATGAGGAAAGTGAGGGGGGTGAGTAGAGTACTGAAGTCGCTGGGGCCCTCGTAGCCGCTGGACCAGTACTGCCACATCTTGCGCGCGTGGAAGGGCAGGTTGCAGATGGCGAAGGTGAGCACTACGACGATGAGCATGCGCACGACGCCACGGCGCGCGCGCAGCACGTTGCGCGACAGGTGGCTGAGGTGGTGGCAGTTGCGCGTCTCGTGGCCGCGCGTGGCCTTCGACGTGGTTGTCTTGCCAGTCTGACTGCTGCTGCTCATCGTCACCGCTTTCTGTATTTAAGAAATATTAATTTAGATATGTAGGTATATTGTTAGTTGGTAGAAACAAGATGGACTTTTAAAAAAAATACCTATTTCTTTTAAAACTTACTAAGTACTATTTCCCACGACCCATATGTATTAAGGCTCGCGCTGCCTGACACGCCCGCGATATCGCGCCAGTTTGCACAAGCCTTTACTGTTGCTTACAATAACTAAATTCTATCTAGCTACAGGCCATAAAGATATATCATAAAATTCATAGGAGCATATCATAACATTCTAACCCATGGCAACAGCTGTTGTTAAAGTACTTTTCAATTTATCTCGTCGATTACGACTAATGGTATGATGGCGCAAGTAACGAGGTAAAGCCTACTTATTACATTTGCCCTGTAATATGAGATAATTTAATACCAAAGAATATGTACATATTGAGGAAGCTCATAAATTTATATTGGCTTAATTTTCCACTTGATGAAAAAGCAATATTTTGATTTCTGAATATGAAAATAATAAGTATATTGATAACTGTTGTCTGGTTATCCGTTGCCAACTAAGATCTTAGGGCTGCCGCAGACGCCCTCGCGCCCCTAGTCGCCGCAGGAAACAACCCGGGCGTCGGGAGTTGCAAGCCGATTTCCGGCCACCGTAGGCGCGGGCTTGCGGACGGTGAGCGATGGATAGCTCGCCGTCCGATAAGGACCAGGCTCGGGTCGACGGCGCGTTGTGTTGAGATGTCAGCGGCAACTGACGGGGTCCGCTAGGGCCAATGCCTGCCAGGGTTTCGAGTTTGTCCGAAAGGGATATCGTGGCCCTGGCACACAGGCAACGGAAGGAACACGGGTGGGTTTTAGTCAGTAAAATGCTGACACGCCCTCCCAGTCCGCCAAGAGCGGGTTAAGTTATTTGATAATTTCCGATCCAAAAAAAAAAAAGGGTTGCCGCAGACAGGCGCGATCAGACAGCGCAACGCGAATGGAAATTGTTCTACCAAAATCGCGTGATACCGTCGCGTCGCGCCTCTCTGCGGGAGCCTTTATCCCAATTTATATAAACCAACCGTAGTCGTTAGATCCACCTGAGATCTAAGAACCTAGAAATCTTATAATAAATCTCACTGCTTATGTATGTACCCACTTGTGTACTACGTTTGTTAGCTATAACTATGTTGGGGTACAGGATTTCATGGTCAGCAGTAGCGCTTCCGACCACTAGGCTTACTAGGAAACTCAATAAATTTAGCCTAATACTACTATTACTATGAACTAGGATGTAAATAATATAAGTGAAAAGACCTGTATCTTGGAAAGCAGTGATAAAATAGTACTTATAATGGGCACGTCGTTGGCTCACGCAAAGTGATTACCAACTCATTATTCATTTACACCACAATAAATAAACGTTGTTGTACTTCTCTTGCATTTAGTTTAATATTTATGGAAGCTCTAACCGCCTCGCTGTCCACACATATCTCAGTTTGTCTGTTTGAGACGGGAGACTTCAAGTAGCGTCTTTTCATTGACTGAGACGAAAATGTTTGCCGAGTAAAAAGTTTACGAGGTGCCGGGGGAACTTCGCTCTTGTGATCACTGCTTTATTCTTGAGATGATGGGAAAGTAACGTGTGTACTGGGATAATGTAGATACCTACCTACATGTTGGTTTTGATAAGTAACAAGATGTATGACGTGTAGCAGGTAGGTACAGAAGAGTGAAAAGAGAAGACGGCTCAAAAATTATAAGCACTGTAACAGGTATCTCCAATTAGTATTATGGGCGGTCTGATTTTATGAATAATACGGCTGTCGTGGTCCGTTTTGTACGAGGATTACTAGCAGCCAAGATTAAAAATATAATTAAGAAATAAATCGAAAAATAAAACTGATATCATTTTAACAAAGTATAATGTAATTAATATGAATGTGAATAATGCAAATTTTTACTTTGACCTATCTGTCTGAAGTCTGGAGTAAATTTGGTTCAAGCTATTGCCATTAAATTCTGGAGATGATCATCGATTAGTCGATATCGAAATGGACTTAGGGCTGCACAAAATAGATCGGTGGCGGTCCAGATCCGGACCGCGGTCCGCTATTTGGTGACTCCTGCACTATAATAAGTATACTATTTGAGGGAAGCCGAAAGGAATATTAGATCAGATGGTCAGATGATGTAGAAGTGCTAAATTTTATCTAAGTAAATGAAAAGGTTTCTGGGCCACGTTCAACATTTGAAGTTCCTCTAACAATATGAAAATCTACTCCTATTTTATCAGTCAAAGTTTTCATTCAAAAAAGAGTTATATTATGTCCACAACGGCGGACCATCTATCGCGACTTCGCGCGAGAGCCCATTCACTTGCTAAACGTTTCACCGCCGCAAGCCGTCGTGTCGCCATTCCTGCTCACATCCGCAACCAGATGATTACACAAACGTGTCACTTTATACTAGCTGCCAAATGTTTGCCGAGGTCAAAGCAAAAGTTCTTTGTCAGTTCGGGTCTTACAGATCAGGTTCTGAGATTTCAGAACCTGATCTGTAAGACCCGAACTGACAAAGGAAATTCAGATCAAAAGCATTTTCTCAAGTAAACAGAAGAAGAAAGTGGAGAAGGTTTCCTTTTGATTGTTTTGGTTTGTATTCGATTGTTCGCATGCTTCTCGTGCCAATTATTCCTGTAACCCCGCACTCATGAATATTTTTAATCGTATCATTTGGATACTTATACAATGAAAATACGAATTGATTGCATTAATGTATGCAAAAGAGGCAGAGGGCACATTTATGTCAAACCGAATACTGTTTATCATCAAGCCGCAGAATTATTTGGCTTTTAATATGTACTTTTGTTTTTGGCATTTACAAAAGGTAGCCCTACTTGTTTCTTACTTACTTTTGTGATAAAGGTAAGTTTTAACAGGCTTTAGCTTTGAATTTTAAAATACTCTATAGTGCCCTCACTGCCTGCCTACGCCTAGGCATGAATAATTTCATAGTTGGGCGAATAATGAAAGGCAGATAGACTTGGAAAACTAATTATTCAGTCTACTTGTTTAGTGTCTAACTGAATAATGGTTTGAATTAAAATTCAAACGAAAGAATAATTTTCACAGTAGAGTGGAAAAATAACAGAAAGTACATATAGTCTATATTAGTATTGTTTGTACGAGTAAGGCCACAAACACAGCAAAATTGCCTAACCTAAGCCCGCCCTCGAGGCTCAGTGTGGTAGCACCATAGGTACATACATCTACGCATCTGCCCAACTCTTCGGGAAACACAGGCATGATGTTATGTGATGAAATAACTTATCTACGTGTACCTATAGCTATTTCCACCCAGTGCCGTTGTATAGTACGCAAGCGCTGTAGCAAGGAAGCCGCGTTTTAACGCATGATAGCGTGAAAACCAACTGTGTGTTAAGCAATCAAATTATTAAATCAAAGCAATCGATGCCAATTTGAATTTGTACGGTTTCAACCCATTTATTGAAATGTTCATCAGATGTTTCTGGAACATATCATACATCCAACGTATACTATCGGCAAAACTTAAGCATGCTGAGTTAAGAAAATATCCCACTAAATAACTCACAAGCAAGTGAGTATAGCCTAGTGAGTGTCACACTTTGATACATCACTACATTCATACGGATATAGAAGAATCTCGCTTCGTGCATCCTATTGGTCAAAACGCATGCATCGGACGATCGACTCGAAAGACGTACTATGCGATTATCGCCTTAAAGGTGAGCATGCGGAAGTTTGGCCGATAGTACAGGCTAGAGAAGAATAATTAGAATACGTTGATAGTAGTACCTTTTCATCGTTACTGCCGACGAGCGGCCGGTTCGGGTCGAACGGTGCCGTTGCCGACTTCTCAGGACGTGGAAACTGCGTCGCACAGCACTGAACCCGCTCCAGATGCTGAAGCGCATGAGAACTCTGCCACAGACCCACTGCTATGCGAGTGTACAGGACCTGGGACAAAAAAAAACTATTTTTAGGCAACAAACATTTTCGTACCTACATAGTGGACCAAAAGCTCTAGAATATAGAAAAATATTTGGTATTTATACAAAAACAGTATGCCAATCAAAAACAGATGTTGTTTTTAATTTTTCCGTATTTCAGATTCGAGTCTATTTCATAGAAAAAAATGTAAAAGTCGTTCAGTAGGCACTGTCACCTGGAAGTATGCCACCTTACACCCTGCTAGATAAGTATGTATAATATACATATATACTATTACCGGGAAGCGCATAGTTACTAAAGCGCTGTCGCGATCTGCGGTGCGCGAACCATATTTAATTGTGATTGCCGTCGGCTTCCTATTTCCAGCATAATTATAGAAAACTGAACCTAGATTAGGTTTGCCAACTTTTAAATATATACGCTAACAGACTTAATATAATAATATGTACATTATATAAAAAAGGAGGGGACAGAATCATAGGGCATCAAAAAATTCGTCCGCATCGCTGTCAACCGGAAAAGTGCCCAAAAGGCTGGCAAAAAGAATCTAGGTACCTAATGATGTCTGTAGATCTGATAGATGGGGGCTTATTTGAGCAGAAGGAATTTAATATACATACGCGTAAATTAAGAAATTATATTGAGTATTTATAGAATAAGACAATACAGCACAGTTATTTGAATCTTCATTGTTTTGTGAACAACAACGACCATTTTTATTGGGTCGTCCTATTTATAGACCACGTTTTTATTACATATTTATTATATTATAAAATTGAGTATAAAGAAAGAGAATTCAAACTATATCAGCCCATACCCTGGATAACAGCAAAAGGCTCGTACAGGCACTGGACTTGTAACATAACTGGCTAATTAAGGGTGTTATACACACCGCTGCCTACCCCTTCGGGGAATGAAAATTTCCGGTTTAATTATTCAAGACGTCATGTCTAGGTACTGTTAATTTCACAGTACTAGGTAAACATTTCGGGAACTACAAAAAATATTGTCTCTTAAGCGCGGCCCACCCGACATACTTTTCATACAAACGCTCTTTGAAATTTTATGTAATCGTGTTTTCGGCAAACATTACTTAGCAATAATACTCAACGTTACAATATTTTTATTTCAAATTAAAGCTGCAGTATTTTCGATATAACGGAGGATCATAAGCAATTTGAGGTATTGTAGACTCTTAAAAGAAAGTTAGTGATAAGAATACAAAATTATTCATGTTTATGCAAATTGTAAGGCTTTGCGCTTCAACTGTTTCTGTAAAAATACAACCTTATAGCACCCTAGGGTGAGATATTTTACTTCCAGTACCTATACATAGTTAACTAAATCACCACAAAAAGGAAGTGTTTAAAATAAAAAATAAACGTGGTCATGTGATCGGTGGCGTTCAATCCATACAAACACACAAATATTATTTAACGATATAACGTATCTACCACTGCCACGACCCTATGATTTGTTTTTTGGAGTAGCAAAAGAAATTTTAGAGAAAAAAATATATATAGAAAATGTAACCAAAGATACAAACATACTTAAGTAAACAATTTAAAAAAAAATGCTCTAGTGTCATTACCCAAGTAGAAAACGGAGGAATACGTGTGCATGCAGATAGACTAAACGGCAATGGGTGACCATGTTTCCTCTTAAAGTCATTGTCCAGTGTGAAGATATAGATGGAGCTATACATAACGAATAGCACCATCCCCTTTTCGCAACGTAGCAATGATGACTTTAACACTTTTGCGTTAGGTACAGACGCCAGCAGGTCAAGCTACTGCTGTCAAATTTTCCCAATCAACCTTGAACCTTATGCTTTAAGGATAAGGTTAAAAATCTATTAAAGAAATTTGACAAAGTAGTAGGTTGATGTGCTGGCGTCTGTACATAATTAGATAGTTTTTCATCTTTGAGAGCTTTCCATATTATAGAAAGCTTGACAACATGTTGCAAAGCTAACTATGCTAATTTCACCTGTGCCCAAGAGTACTTCCACCAAACGTTCAAACCAAAACACGTCAATGCTCCTTTGTAACAGAAATAGAATAATATCTAAAATCATAAAATACCCGCATAATACCTAAATTCTCTTTCTACAATATAATATACGTTTAATGAAATCTTCTTTTCCGTTAATGATTGTATTATGGCCCTCACCTCGAGACCCCGATAAATGTAAGGGCATGATGAATTGTATTTTTATAACACGTAATTATATAGGTAGGTACCTATTGATCGCTGCCGATACTCTTCAAAGTACCTACCTAACGTTCAAAACGAATTTGAAAGACGAATAAAAAGCGAGGCATTACCCATATCAATCGTAGTAAATGTTGACAGACCAAATTCTTAAAGATGTCTGCAAGATGCATTATCTCAGATTTTTTTAAATTGACGAACTGTTGAGAAGACATTATAGGTTTATTTAAGCAAAAAAAAAAAAAACAGCAGTAAAAACTTTTAAGATGAAGAAGATTATATAAATTAGGCAATCATCTCAATCCTCTTTATCCTTCGTTCTTGACTTGCAAAATGATCTCTGGTTGAATTAAATTCTGACGTTTCACAGTAATATCGCTACCAAATTACAGTGTCAACTTGAATTATAAGAAATTAACTAAGTAATTAAAAAATATCAATTTATTTTGTCGAGTTATATAATTTTTTATTTCGTATTACTTTACACTTATTTATGCAAGAAAAAAGGTGAAAAGTGGGTTTTCAGTTCCCCAGACCCCAGAGGAGGGACCTCCAGAGGGAGTGTTAGTCCTGGGTCAAATATTTTATTTCTTTTCTTTTTATTTTCACTTTTTAGTGGATCAGTTTGTAATTTATCTAAGTTACAATACCCTAATGTCAACTACTCACCTTTAACAAAATATTGCTTTTCCCGATGCAGGGGTGTAGGTGTCGAGAAGTTCTCCTGGTTCATACCAGGAGAACTGCCACTCACCATATGCATTGCGACGACCATAAATAGTTCCGGCCATGTGTGGTTCCGATCATCAGTTCTACTTCACCAAATGCTGCTTTCCGAGAGCAAATGTATTTTTTTACCCATTTAAAATAAAATAAAAGCTATACGGGGGGGGGGGGGGGTGCTATATGTGTGCCAATACAATTTGAGGATTTCCCTCGATTTCCATGGAATTCCCTCATCAGATTCTGACTTGTTGTTGACAATGGGACCACCTCGGGAGCATACCCATTCAAACAAATTCGTTTCACAATGACGGAGAAATCCGTGAAGTATATTGAAAAAAAACTCGTTTTCGGAAGTCGGTTAAAAAACTAAAAAAATAAATAAATGCAAAATAGGTAAAAATTAAAATAAAACAACAAAAGCAGTCAAAGGGTGTATGGTGAATAGTGGTAAATGTGTAGGTGAATGGTGGTGAACGTGTAGGCGAATGAAGGTGAATGTGTAGGTGAATTAAGGTAAATGTGTAGGTGAATGAAGGTGAATGTATTGGTGAATGAAGGTAAATGTGTAGGTGAATGAAGGTGAATGTGTTGGTGACTGAAGGTAAATGTGTAGGTGAATGAAGGTGAATGTGTAGGTGAATGAAGGTGAATGTGTAGGTGAATGAAGGTGAATGTGTAGGTGAATGAAGGTAAATGTGTAGGTGAATGAAGGTGAATGTGTAGGTGAATGAAGGTGAATGTGTAGGTGAATGAAGTTGAATGTGTAGGTGGATCAAGGTGAATGTGTAGGTGAATGAAGGTAAATGTGTAGGTGGATCAAGGTGAATGTGTAGGTGAATGGTGGTGAATGTGTAGGTGAATAGTAATTATCGGAATGCAAGTGTTATTTAACTGAGTGGAGCAATTTATTTGTGTCATCATACTCAAGTCAGTTACTTTTTGCTTGCATCTGGGTTTGTGTGGTTGATAAATATTAAAAACCAAGTATAATAATTATAAGAAAACATTCAGACGGAACAGGTAAAACAATTCAAATAGATGTAAACTTGAGCCGAAGCAATCTCTAACGAGGTGATGGTTTCCCGACCCTAAAGTCAATAACAAAGGTTCAATTGGAAACGTAATTTATCATCGAGCTTTAGTTATAACTGTTATAAGTTAAGGTATTAAATATCCCTAAAATCACGTTTCAGTTCAAAAGTGTTTCATATTTTGCAGTCGATTAAATTTTTTGGAATAAACTCATAACTCTCCTTTTGGGGTGAACATACTCGATAACTCCTGATCTTGATAATTATTATCAAGATCAGGAGTGATGAGAATGCTTCATATAAAAATGTAAACTCAAATGAAAATGTATGAAACGCAGATTTTTGTAGGTATTTCAGAGTTGGTACTATGGTGAAAGTTGTTTATATTTATGAGTACTTTCATCCCTTGATAAATTGCCGTTGAATTTAAAATCAGCCAGTTCAGTAGTTCACCCCTTGATAGATTGCCGTTGAATTTAAAATCAGCCAGTATAAGAGCAGTGGTGGCCCACTGGCCCAGTGGTATCGGCCTCGACTAAAGGCTCGTACAGACTGGTGCGATATCGCTGGCGCGACGCAACACTAGTAGCACAATTTCTTTGTCGGTGCCTGTCGCACCCGCGATATCGCACGAAGTCTATACGAGGCTTTACGAGAATGAACCCATTTTTTTTTAATGATCGCTTCATTTTGTGTAATTTATTTCATCATTACTGCTCTTGAAACGGTAAAGGAAAACATCTTAAGGAAACCGGTGGCATATCCTAGAACCGAAAATTCGCAGAAATGTGGCATCCACCACCCCGCACTGGGCCCGTGTGTTGAACTACGGTCCACGCCAACTGACTCCGAGACATTTCGACCCGGACAACTGGACCCGGACAATCGACCCCGCTACAATTCAACCCTAGGACAACTCGAACTCGACCCGAACAATTCAACCGCATAATCTGCAATTATGCTGTATACAGATCGAGTGGAGCCAGTAACACTCCCATACATCGCCTTAGCATTTCCTTTTTTTGTTGCCGGGGTGGAAAATCCTCATGGATGTCCTCCGCCCTGGGGTGGGCGGAGGAGTCTGTCAGACTCTTACTGACTAAAAACCACCCCGGTGTTCCCTTCCCACACTTGCACCGGGGATCTTGGGAGCTAGTATTACTTCCGTGTTCCCCGGCTAGTGCCACCTTAAGTCTGCGGGGGGGTGAGGTGTTAGACCCCCCCCCCCCCCCCGCGACGTCTGAAAGGGTGCGCGTGGGACACTAGTGCAATTTAACGGTTGAAATATTGCTTGAAGACCATCTTTACTCAAATTAATCAAGTTGTATGTTATTTACCCTATGAAATATCGCGATTACGAAAAGACACTCACTGAATGGTTGAACAGCAAAAGCTACGAAGAAATCGAGGTTATGCTCCATCTAGCCACATAATTCGCAAAATAAATCATTATAATCTAAAGAAATCACACCTTCCACACCAACATTCACAGCCCTAAACCACACTCACCGCCACCTCACACATACTAACCCCCCCACACACACACACACACAAACACACTCACATAAAACCTTTGGCATGCTTTCAAAACAATATTTTGTTTATTCTCTCACTAATGTATGGTCAATGTTAACTGGAAGAGCGGAACTACCTAATACAAGCAAATCTTTTCTTAAAAGGTGACTACTCGTATAAGCATAACAATGTACCTAATTTACATAAGTTGATGAAATAAACATTTTTATTATTTAGTAATGACTAACTTAATCACAGTAAATGTCATGTTTAGGTAAAAAGTAAAAGGGGACGTGTTTAAAAGCTTTTGCAATCCCAGAAATAATGATGTAAACTAGTTGCATTTTGATAAATGTACTCGGCACCTTTTCTGTTACATAGTTGTGTATATAAGAGAATAATTAATCAAAGTGATGTTTTGTTTCCGTACCAGCTGAAACATCTCCCAATTAACTCACTGTTCCTTCGTATTTCGGTGCCATCAGGCAGAAAAGCAAAAGGAGAATAAATAATATATCCTAATTATTATTTTTTTACTTGTCTTCTATAGTAATGTTAAGTCAATGAATTTTCAATATTCTGTTTCAGACCAGCAGAGTTATTGCGTAACACATTATCAGTATTAACAACACAACATTATCAGTTAAACAACATTAATTGCGTTATTTACGTTGATGAGCACACAAATTTTGCGAACATTTATTTATTTAAATATCATGGGATACTTACAGCTAAAACAAACAGATCAAGGACAGTAGGTACATTAGTCTGAAAGCTAATTATAGGTCTCCACTTAAATACAGAGAGAGGAAAAAAAGTTAATTCTAAGGACATCACAACAAGTTCCTATAATATACTACAGCATAATTACTATGTTGCTCGCATTTCATAACAACAGGAACTATATGAAAAAGTTACGGCTTAAGCACTTCCTGGCTGACGACACAGTTATGAACGGATCTATCGTACTGCTCACAAAGCTTGTTTAAATTTCTGCTTGCACGCACAATGTACGAATTCTGCAGAACGAATACCTACGAATTATGAAGCAATGGATTCGCGATATGCTTCAAAATCATACAGATTATAATTGATTGTGTGTTACGTAATTAGGGTGCAGATTGTAACACCTAAAGACTCTTTTAAAGGCTAGCGCACATTGCAGTCGCACCGAGCCGCAGCGCAACGCGTTTCAATACCAAAAAACGCGGTGCGGTCCGCCTTATGCGATAGTCCTTATGTAAGTATGTATCTGGTTATGCGATAGTCCTTATGTAAGTTTGTATCTGGAATAATGTACAAGAGTCATGAAGGGGGATGTCGGCAATGCGGCGCAGCCCGCCCAAGTGTGCATAGGTAATAAAAAAAATTGCCGAAAAATGTCGTTAGGTGGAACAGATTGACTGATGAGATTTTTAAAAAAGCGATTTGTCTCAGAAACCTTTCTATAATAAATCTGCAATTAAAACTGAAATAATTTATGAGTAGATAATTCCTTATCTTAGCCGTTCATTTAAATTTATAGTCCTTTTAAAATTTCATATCTCATGGCTGACATGAAATTACTCGGTTGAGACTTTTAAATTAAGTTGGGCACTGAGTAGCTTTTCTTAACAAAAAATGCTGTGGGAAGCTGTGTCGTCTTGTGCTTTAATCTACGTTATACTCGTAGTAGGTAGTTTATTAAACCATTCTTTTTTTACAGACACTCTTTTTGTACTAAAGAGAAAATTAAAAAGGCTACGTTAGCAATTATTGATATTCAAATGAACGTAAACGTAGCAAAAGGAGTACTATGTTAGAATCGTAGTAGGTGGCGTTCTGAAGTTTCTGCCTACTCCCATTAGAAGAAGGCGTGAGTTTGTGTATGTAATAATATTCATAGTTCATGTGTGCTCAATATTGAATAGCAAAATATTAGACCCGTAAACATACCAGACTATTAACAATTTTAATGGTCAAACATGTTTTACTACTAATGTTGAGCTAATAACATTGTAACAACCCAGAGTGGTACTGTGGCGGCATCAACATCGCCACATGCGAACTACGAATCATACTGACGTCAAGCAAAATCCTGCATCGCGCAAGCAGAGTTTACCAGCGACTAGCACATAACAACGTCCTGACATCAACCGTCGGGCAGTTGCCCACCAGACACAACACCCGTCTGGTTGGAGGATACCCCCTTTTCTATGGAGGATGAGCAGACTTTACACATTGTTCCTTATACCTCTATAGATTGATAAACAAATCACACTACGTTCATTTGCTTATTAATTAATTTTCCTGACTTTACTTGTCAGTAAAACCAAGCACCTGTCTGTCAGTATTCATACAGTGGGCTTCGAGTATCAACTTCAACCCCCTGCTGGAATCCTGGCTCCAAAATAGGACTCTCTAATTGCACACCCCTTGCGAATATTGCTGGCCCAGCTAGTTAGAAATGTTTTTGACACATATTTGTGTATGTTTAAAGCCGCGGTCCCATGGCCTGTCAAGGCCTGTCATGGCCTAGAGCGCGGTCTCGCCTGTTGAGGCTTGTCGCGGCCATTGCCGAGCATTCCCAACACAGGCCTCATCGATCGACGGTTCCCACGGCCTGTCGGCATGGCCTGGCCCGGTCTGGACTGTGAGAAAGCGGGCCGTAGGACCACAGCATAAGATGTACCGTCGCGACCATAAGTGCACCTGCACAGTCGTAGCTTGCATACTATGTTGGTAGTGTTATCTCTGTGAGCCGAGCCTGCAACTCGTCGTATTGAATAAATTATGTATTTCGTAGAACTAAGTACTGCACTTATGAACGCGACTGTACTAAGTATTGGTATTGTAACTGTGTACTTATTTATAAATGGTTCGCAAAACAACATAACAAATAGTAATTAAAAGCTAGAACTCAACCCTGTTCTGTTGACTCCTTTTAGGGTTATTGGAAGATCACTTTATTGAAACGAATTAGACAAATACTCAACTTGTGTACCTACCATTTTCAATGATTAGGTAGATACTAATTATGAAGGTCAATCAATCTGCCTTTTCCCTACCATGTTGGGGTCGCTTCCAGTCTAACCGGATGGAGCTGAAACCAGTATTTTACATGGAGTGACTGCCTATCTGACCTCCATAACCCAGTAACTGGGTAATACCCCCGTAACGACTGTCAAAGATCCACGAATGACAGCCGGGACCAACGCGCGGCTTAACGTGCTTTCCGAGGCACGGAGGAGTCTCGGTATGTAAAGATGGTCATCCATCCACGGACCAAGCCCGGAAGCGTAGCTTAACTTAATGGAGCGACCCGTGCGACTGTTATTACCTACTTAGTCACGAGCTCTCTAATTAAGAAGGTATACATAATTACGCTACACTGCTACACTACTAATGCCTCTTTCGCGTGAAGACTGATAAGGTTATCCCATAAGTAGGTACGTGATGGTTAGGAAAAGTTGTCAAAGGTGCGGTATGGTTCGCACTTCGGTTTTTTAACAAATTCAAATTCAAAACGTTTAGGTATTGCAAACTAAGTGTACAATGTAGGTGCAGTCGCCTGCACTTATCATTCTAAATTAGCATGCATTAAACATTATTATTGCTTAATTATTTTCTTTTATATTAGTACAATTAAATTGAGAAATTACCTATAGTTATGTCAAAATGAAAATGTGTTTATGAGCGTATACGGCGTACGGCATTTCATACAAACTTTAAAGCCCTTTTTTTTTCGAAATTACTGCACCGATTTTAATGAAACTGCATACATATAAGCAGGATATAAAGGTCTAATAAGTTAGTTAAGAACATTTTCGAAATATCTTATTTAAAAACAGATAACTGGAAAACTCTGTTTCTATGGAAAATTTTAAATCAGTCTCTAATTTGGCTGTAACACTATTTTTCGAAAATGTTCTTAACTAACTTTTTAAACCTTTGTATCCTGCTTATGCGTATACGGTTTCATTAAATTTGGTTCAGTAATTTCGAAAAACAAGGGCTTGAATGTTTGTATGAAATGCCGTACGGCGTACACGCTCTATACAATTATTCAGCAATATTAATGTCATCCTTTTCAGGTAGTACAAATTATCCTTAATTATAATTTGTTATAAAGTTAAAAAGGATAGACTAAATGTTATTGTTTTTATAGGACAGATCGCCACTTTTGTACATGAGAGAAAACCGTTATTTTAAGACAAATAGTGACATCAAATATTGTGGCGTAAATGCTACCGAGAATTTCACCGTGTTTTTATGGTTCAACTGCAATAATGTTTTGTTTAATGTTTAATGTTTAATGCAAGCTGTGGTCTCCTATAATTGAAGATGCACAAGGATTTGTATCTTTTTATGTTTTATTTTTAGCATGTAAGGTGTAATCTTTGTTGGAGATCCAAATAAATAAATAAACTGTTTTTGGAGTCTCTTCTTCGTCGTTCCCTCAATGCTGAGGATCGTGACCACATACGACGCGTCTCCAAGTTATGCGGTCTTCTGCAGTGTGGATTTTTTGAGTAATTGATGTGAAAACATCTGAACGTACGTTGAGCGATTTTAGGTAGAGGAAAAGCTTAGTTATGGGTTCGCGTCGCCAACATGCATGCTGTAGTGTCAGTAAGTGAAGTTAAATGGACCACGTGAAAAGTTTAATTTGTGTATACTGTGCATTGTTTAAATTGTGTTTTAGATATTAATTATTTTATTGAAGTGAAAACTCCTCGAGACGCGTTGAGCGATAAGTTTTCACTCCCGATGACTGCCTATTTTTATACTGTATGTGTTACGCACTCCTAACTCGCGAAAAGTCGTTAATTTCTATTTGTTTTTTGATTATTAAGACGCTGACACGGCTGACAACAGGTAAACCGCTGTCGCTGTCAGGTTGCATACAAAAGAAAAAGAAGCGCGCTGACACAACTCTTGTAATTTATTGCAAAATATGAAGCAATTATTTATTTACTCAAAAACGAGTTGAGTAATAAAAAAACAACCAAGTTCTGCGTACAAATAAGGCATTCTTATTATAATTAAATACCATCCATACGTTGATATTTAATACAGATATTTTAAAAGTAAAGAGTTAGTTTAGCGTTAATTTGTATCGAGATTTTTTTTCTAAACGTGTTTTGGTAACAACCAAGTTCTGAGAAATATGTTCAAGAATAACATACATTTTTTCCGCTACCACAAACTATATATATTTGGCAATTTTTTTGTTTAAGACAAGCCTACTTTTATCATTTGCCTCTTAACGTCAGCGCCTTAAAGAAAAGTTATAAGGAATAATACACTGTAACAATATTGGCAATTTTGCCAAGCAATAACACAACGTTAGGTACTAATACATTGATGGGATAACTCACATTGGCGTGAAATATTTGTTCCCTAGACAGATGACCCCATGTTGTGTAACGAGAATAAAAAGCGCTTTATCGTGTGTGTTTTACGTCCGCGAACTGATGACATATGGCCTCTCAAAAATGAATATTTAGTCTTTAGCTTTGTGATTCCCTCTCATCGAGAGGAGGTCTGTGTTTTACCAGTGGGGCTAATTATGCTTGTTATTCTACAGACTGTTTTCTATGTAGGTACTTAGTAATATCATTTATGTTTAAAACCAGAGGGCATTGTTTTTGTTTACAAAGTGGCTAACAAGTATGCGGTCGACCTGTACGCGTAGCATGACCACTTCTATCTCTTGCTATACAAAGTGATATTTAATTTCTTCACTTTGCCATCGCGCCGTAGAAATCTTTCTATAATCCGTCAGTTTGTCTTTCGTTTCTTCCGTTTTTCCAGTGTTCATTCTGTGGCGGCACACAGTGGGCTGAAAATCGACCTTCATAGACATAGGATTTATTTTTCGAATTATCGTTTTTTTAAATTGGAATTGCTAAAGATAATCTTGATCTTGATACACACTTGATATGACGTCATAGAACATGGTGGAAGATACCCTTTTTTTTTCGAAAAACTTCTATCGAGATGATCATAAAATAATTAATATCTCGGGTATCGATTGCATGCCAAAGATTTGCTTTGACACAGTTATTCTTCTATTTTTTTGGCAACGTTTGATGTAATTCATTTTAATGGCGGAGATGCGATATCAGAGGAAAAAAATGTTTTTCATTATTCATTTTATTTTTTCTTATTAAAACGGTTATACATAGTTACTAATTTGAATAATATAACAGAGAAATCACATCAAAATAGCCTAATATGGAGTCATTTTAATAGGTAACATTTGACGTCTATCAGTTTAGTGAAAGCAAATCGTATCGGTCATTATTACAATAAATATGTAATCGTAATTGAAAAAATTGTGCAGTTCTAACAAAACGAAAAAATATATTATTTTATGCCCGCCGTTACAAGGTTACGTTGTTGAATTTTGATGAACTGTCAAATGTTATCTATTAAAATGACTCCATATTAGGCCATAACAAGTGGCTTTTTTTGCTAATCAGTTTTAAAACTAGCAGGCAATGAGCAGCTTAAAATTAAAAGTTATAATATTTCCTTATTTTGTTGACAACAGATACGTCATTTTATTAGTAACTAACCCTGTTCGCCTATAACAACTACAGATAATTATAATGAATAATTAATAAGTTGGTACCTAATGTGGTCACTCAGTTAAGTCCTAACTTATTATTATAATAAAGGGTCGTTAGACTGGTCGCTAATGATTCTCCTAACTTTTAAATATAATTTATGTGTAGTGAACTATGTAGACAAACCCAAATGATAATAACTCGTTAGGCACCTGCATAATGACCTGTAACTTCTTATTCTAGAGAATCATTAGCGATCAGTCTAACGACCCTTCATTATAATAATAAGTTAGGACTTATTATTATAATATAATATAGAATTCGAAAAAAATATCCTATGTCTATGAAGGTCGATTTTCAGCCCACTCATCAACATCACCACATATGAACTACGCGTCACACTGACGTCACGCAAAATCCTGCATAGCGGAAGCAGACTTTACCGCGCGACTAGTATATATACAATGTCCCGAAATTAATCGCCGGGCTGCCGCCCGATACTCTCCCTCCGCATAAGTACGATTCGCCGACCGAGACATACCCTCTCTATTCCAGATGACGCCAAAACCCTCCTCTTAATTAAGTTACACCCTGGCCGGAGGCCTCAATTTATTGAGGCACAGGAAAGCCCGGTTAAGCAGACGACAATCCCTTTTTGTTTTCTTTTTTTTTTTGTTGCTGGGGTGGAAAGTCCTCATGTATGTCCTCCGCCCTGGGGCGGGCGGAGGGGTCTGTCAGACTCTCACTGACTAAAAACCACCCCAGTGTTCCCTTCCCACACTTGCACCGGGGATCTTGGGATCTGTTATTACTTCCGTGATCCCCGGCTAGTGCCGGGGCTGCCGGCCCGCCTCTACGGGCCACCTCAAGCCGGGGCTCGGGCCCCCCAGATTGAGGAAGCAGCGTTGACAACGCCCCAGCCGCGCCCAATAACTTGGGCGAGACGACAATCCCTAGATTGACCTGTGAGATGACATAATCCCTAAGTTGACCTGCGAGATGACATACCAACAAAATTAAAAAGAAACGCCAGGCAATTGCCCAGCGATTGTTTTTTTTTTTGTGTGCCCACCAGGCACTGTCTGGTCGGAGGATCCTCCCTTTTCTATGGCGGATGAGTGAACTTTACACCCTGTTCCTCATGCCTCTATATTTCTAACAAGGGCTGTTGGTAAGTAGTGTTTACTATCGACATCGCTTGAGCCAAAGAATTTTAGGAAATAGAGGCCTCCTGTGCGCCAGTGGCAAAACCCATCCATTGGCAATCATCATAATACTGAATGGTATGGAAAACTTGGTTGATGCCTCAATTTATGATGGGAAAAGAATTAAACCTTTTGTCTAAAGACTTGTAGGTTTGATGGAGTCTCTCGTTTAACGACTTTAACGTCAAAGTCCTCAGGCCATTTTGTATGCAAAACGACAGATTATGACTGGCATCTCTCTGGCAATTAGAGCTCATATTAATCCGACTCCATTTGTTTCAGCTTTTCTGTTCGTGGAAGCAATAATGTTGCTTAAAATATGACAGAGAGTACTAACAAGATGACATAATGAGAGAAATCCTTTAACATACTTAATTGTCATAAATTAGTTTCCAAAGTACCTGAATGAAACTAACTGGTAAGGAACCGGAGTTACCGACATAGCTAGCGGAGTGAGCAAGCTGAAGTGTTAGGGCCATGTTTTTGTCGAAGGACCGATGGCCGGTGGAGCAGACGTTAAAAAGGTGGCTGGGACAGACTGGATGCCGGAGGTGGAGGACAGGGTGTTGTGGCGCAGCCTGGGCAAGGCCTATGTCCAGCAGTGGACTGCGATAGCTTGAGTTTATTGATGGAATTTCCTACTCGCGTTTTAAGGCTCCGTGCACGAACCAAATCCGTCTGTTGTCAATTTCTTATCTAATTGTGAGAAAGTTTGAAATAATTGAAACTCTGATTCTTAGACTTTTGAAATTAGACTTATGTAATGTAATTTATGTTTGTACTAGTAGACACAAATCACAGGATTGTTGGGATTTGTGTGTAAGGTTTGTTCTTATAAATTATCAATAAACTTTTTTACTTTTACTTTACTTTTACCTTATAAAGATATATTGTTATAATAAAATTTTGATTTTATATCAAGGATAGCTGAAGACTAATAAGCGATTTGTCTTGAAATGGTTTGCTAAATAATAGGAGAATATACATTACCCGACTAGGTTTAAAAAAAGGTTCTTTAATAATAATTTTTCCGTTATATTTGTATCGATGTTGAAAAAAAACCTGCCGAGCAAGTGTCGGACCACGTTCACACTTTGAGCTGGCAGGGCAGCCCCCAATATTTTATAACGGCCTATGATACAACGATATCATCATCATCATAATCATTTTTTTTTTGTGAAATACATACCTACTGGACAAATATGTATTTTCGAGTCTTATTTTATTTTATTACTTTTACCGACGAGAGTAGTGAATTATTAATAATAACTGCTAAAAGTGATGAATTTCAATTTTATATTCACATTAATAACCAAATCATGAGGTAGGTACCTAATTAATAATTAATAATGATGCATAATTATTAAGTACCTACCTAATAATTTTAAATTAATCACACTTACTGTGACTTACATACTTTATTGTTAGTTTTAGATGCTATTTTTGTATTTCTTGTGCGTGTCACAAATATATTTTTTTTCTTTTCTTTCTTTCATTTCTTTATGGGATAGACGAGAAAAAATACTATCCCCACTTTACGTGCAAATGCTAATTAAAAAGTTAATTAGAACTGAGTATGTGTACCTATATAAGTATGTGTTCTTTGTGGAGGACGTCGTCTAGGGATGAACTATCAATATACCTATTTCTGAATCTAAACATCGTTGCTGTCTTCCAGTTTACTGTAATTGCACGCACATGAGATATTTAGCAAATATTTTGTGTTCGAAAATTGCAATGCAAATACAACGCATCTGATAATGCAGATAACCGTATTCGACGGAGGCTAATTACAATTAGGCGGGCTGCCTATTTATTTATGTGATTATTTGCCACTGAATTGCTTAATTTATATTTCAGTCCGCCTCTGTACATTTGTGTGCTTGAAGTAATAAATAAATAACTTAGAAGAAACATATTTCAAAATGTTTCTAACAGCTACAAAACATTTACACCAAATTTTAACTTCCTAGAGATGCCAGCTGTGTAAATTAGACCGAACATTCCGTCATATAAGTGGCTACAACTGACAGGATGCGGCAGCCTAGCGGCGAGTGTTTAGTGCCGAGTGCTTTCACACTTAATGTAGCCATGAAAATGGACTCGTAAATAGTTGAATGAATGCAAGTTGAATGATAAAATTTCTTTATGTGTTTCTTCATAGGGGAAAGCGTGGGCCTTGTGGTCCATTCTGAGTTAATCACAACGCGTTTCAGGAACAAGTTCCACAACAAAAACTTCGTGTTGTGGATTTGTTAAGACAAGAACGCGTTACGAATGTTTTTAGCGTTCTTACCAAAATGTTTCGCTCATTGAGTGTTTACAAAGAAATGATTTGTTTGAAAAACGTGTTAGTCTAACAAGCTAGGTACTTATATTTACAGAGACTTATAATGTAATGTAGTATATTTCTTTACAAATCTCAATCTAAGGTAAACTGCAATGTTCTTTTTTTCAACAC
Source organism: Tiliacea citrago (assembly GCA_963921375.1). NCBI lineage: Eukaryota > Metazoa > Arthropoda > Insecta > Lepidoptera > Noctuidae > Tiliacea > Tiliacea citrago. The sequence goes on along the minus strand of OY992786.1, from coordinate 15,336,575 downwards.
AAAAAGAAAGCTTCCAGGCAAAAACTTTTCCGGAAAGTAAGCGCACGAGGCGACTGAATCAACAAACCCGGGCTTACCCGTGTTTTTAGAATGTTCTGGCTCATCATGCATGGCCGCGCTTCCTGTATTATATACATACTTACACAGTTTTAATTAACTTTCAACGGGACTGATTATTTCCTCAGTCCTTGAGTATTTTTATACATTAAAACGCAAGTAGGACACTCAATCAAAAAATTCAACATATCGCAGTCCACTGCTGGACATAGGTCTCTCCCAGGCTGCGCCACGACCCCCTGTCCTCCACGTTCCGCATCCAGTCTGTCCCAGCCACCTTTTTCCTTCGACAAACATGGCACTATACCACTTCCACTTCAGCTTGCTCACTCCGCTAGCTATGTCAGTAACTCTGGTTCTTTTCCGGATAGTTTCATTTATGTACTACGAAAACTAATTTATGACAATTAATTATGATATAAAAACGAATTATTCATTCACCGGAGTAATCTGACATGTACTAGCTATCACTGTATTCTAGACTTGTATACTTATTATTATACCTACATTTATTTTATACTTATAAAAATTGATTAAACTAAACGTTCACCATCACAATAAATATGACCATTTTATTACACATGTCAGATTACTCCAGTGAATTAATAATTCGACTTCAGGATTTCTCTTATTATGTAATCTTGTTAGTACTCTTTGTCATATTTTAAGCAACATTATCGCTTCCACGAACAGAAAAGCTAAAAAAATGGGCTCGGATTAATATCTGCAGCTTTAATATGAGCTCTAACTGCCAGAGAGATGCCAGTCATAATCCGTCGTTTTGCATACAAAATGGCCTGAGGACTTTAACGTTAAACGCGAGCACCTTGATCAAACCTACAGGCCTTTAGTCAAAAGGCATAATTCTTTCACATCGTAAATTAAGGCATCAACCAAGTTCTTCTTATCATTCAGTATTATGATGACTGCCAATGGATGGATTTTGCCTTGGGCGTACGGGAGGTGTCTATTTTTCAAAATTCTATGGCTCGTGTCAAACTTTAAGTAGGTATAGGGCACTACTATTACAGATGTCGATAGTAGAGACTACTTACTATCAGGTCGACGGCCTACTTGTTTGCCACTTTGGCACGCAATAACAAACAAATAAAAACCGCCAAGTGCGTATCGGACCACGCACGATGAAGGGTTCCGTAGTTGGGATAAATATTTATCACAAAAATAAACTTAACATTGTAGTTGAAAAACATCTTATCCCATACATCGTATTCGTCATGTTCAATTCTCCAGCTGCAAATGTAAGTTGTTCGACTATTACTCGCTAATTTATAAAGCCTACTTAGCTGTGATAGTTTTCCTTTTAATTTCATTACCTATACAATGTATATACTACTGGCATGAATTTTTCACATAATCAAAAACAACCATTTCAGGGGGACACTTGAATCTAACAAAAAATAGCACTTTAAAGCTTTGTATTACGCAAACGGATCCCTGAATCGAAAAATGGTTTTCACAGTTCCGCAATATTTCTGAACGGCTTATTCAATGACACTCCACACCATGGGATAGACGGGAAAAAAAATATCATCCCACTTTACGTGCAAAGGAAGCACACATATCTTTTTTTACCACTTTCGAGTAATAGTAGTCATGAGTGTAGTATAGTACACCCAGCTTATAATTTTCCCACTGCTGGGACACAGGCATCCTCTCTTCGAGTGCGGGTTGGTAGATGTCACATGTCTTCGAAATTTTGTTTCTAGGAAATGCCGGTTTCTTCACGATGTTTTCCTTCACCGTTTTGAGAGCAGTGGTGATTAAATTATTTACACTAAGTAAACCGCCCGGCTGGTTTCGAACCCACGACCTACAACTCTTTAAGTCGGGACCATTACCACTGGGCCATTTTTGTTCATTAATTTGTATTCCCATGCCAAATTACAGCTTTCTAGTACTAAGAGTATCTGAGTTAAGCCGGGGACAGGCGGACGGACATGGCGAAACTATAAGGATTCTTTGTTGACTACGGAACCCTAAAAACTACCTATTACACAATAAAAAGTTTTGGTTTTTCTCAAGTCTTGAGGTCAAAGGCCTTTAAAGGAGGTAGGCTTGGGGGAGGCCTATGTCCAGCAGTGGACGCCTTTCCGCTGAAATGATGATAATGATGATGAGGTCAAAGTAATGAAAAACATATTCATTCCGATGAATGGAGTTTCACATACCACAGCTATAAATACCGCTTTGATCAAGGCCGTAAGCCTTGGTGGTTTTGGGGGTTCAACTCCAAAAAGAGAGAATCCAGAAGAATCCAGATTCTCAATCTAGAGACCGTTGTCATGTGCAGGGCTGGTTCTTCATATCATAGGGTGAATAGAGCGGCCGCTCCAGTCGCTGCACCAAAGATGGATGAGTGCCTCAAGCGGTTACATTTTTTTTTTTGATTAAACAGTTTTTTTATTGACTACGTTTAACCGGAGCGGAGTGTCCCGCCCGTCCCGACGCCTGTAAGTGCATTGCGTACTGTATTTATTTATTGGTTGGGTGGAAAACAACAACAGCTCGTCTAGCAAAATTCTGACAGAAAAGCAATGCGACAATAGAACTGTGCCACAAAGGCACCCCGCGAAACACAATTTCCTTGAATTTTTGGGTCCGTGCCCACTCGACCCGCTTAGACTCGACCCGAAGAATAATACCTGGGGGTCTACTCCGAACATCAATTCGAAGTATCGGCCGAATGTTCGGCCGTCTCTTGACTACGCTTAACTACGGAGAAAGAAAAAAAAAACGACAGTCAAAAAGATAAACCAAAGTCCAAAGTGTGACTTGAAGTCGGGTAGGGACTCAAAGTTAAAAAAGAAACTTTGGAAGTTATAAAACGGCCGATCATTCGGCCGATACTTCGGATTATCGCTTCGGAGTAGACCTGCTGGATATTTCTGTTTTGATAGGCGTAAAATCGTCGATGCTATAGTCAGACAGAAAACTGTCGATTTAACGCTTGTGCACAGAGAGTGTAAAATTTAAATAATGTTTGGATAAATAAATCAGTAATTAAACAAGTAGGTAAGTATTTATCATTTTTTAATATAGTGTAGGCTTTGTACTTTGTTGTAGTATAAATCACAGATTATTGTTGACAGATTATTAACCTGGTAAATCTAGAAATTAAAGTTGATATAATAACACTAAATGAGTGCAGATTAAACCCCAACAAACGAATACCAGAAATACATAACTACTCATCCTATCAAACGACTAACCACTTAAATAAAGCAGACGGAGTGGTCACATACATAAAAAATACACACAATGCTATAGTAAATGAAGTGATACTTTCACAAGCATCCTGCCTGCAAATTAGCATCAACCCTGATCTAATAATTTTGGCAATCTATCGATCACCCTCTACGTCAAATTCCGATGAGTTTATTTACTCCCTTAATCAACACATTACTACTATTGCACCCAGTAATAACATAATAATTACTGGCGATATAAATATTAATTTAATATGTAATCAAGACGAACAAGCTGTCGATCGCACAAAAAGGTTAAGTTATTTAAATATGCTGGCAATGCACGGTTTGCTACCGGGCCACACACTGCCTACTAGAGGGAAAAACTGCCTTGACCACTTTATCCTAAAGTTAAAGTCATCACGTAAAACTGCAACTATAGCTATTATCAATACTACTATAACAGATCACTACATGACTTTCTTAAACATATCTGACCAAAAATATAAACATAAGAGCACTGTCACAAAAACTACGGTAAATATAGAAAACGCATTTGAATATTTAAAACAAAGTAACCTCCAAAATCTTTTAAACTTAGATGACCCTAATGTACTTACCGATCGCCTAATAAATATATTACAAACAAGCCTTATCTCCAGTACTCTTATTAAAATAACTCCTGTGAAACATAGACTACTTAAACCATGGATGACCATTGGCTTACTTCGATGCATTCGAAATAGGAACGACATGCAAAAAAGACTTAAGATAGATCAGTATAACGAAATATTAACAGTCACATACCGAAGATACCGTAATTATTGTAACTATTATAAAAAAGCGAACTTACGATAGAGAGCAGCTAGCCAAAGCGCAGAAAAACCCTAAAAAACTATGGGACATAATCAACACTATAACTCAACGTAAACCTAACAAAGCACCTAACACGGAGCTATTACATCTGAAACCAACTGCACAGGAGTCTGCAAATACAGTAAATGAATATTTCTCTAACATAGGCACTCGTATTCTCGCCAATGAAATCATCTCGAACAGTTCCAGAACAAACGTCTTTCACCCTGATGCAAATGACAATGCCCCTTCATCTTCATTCGTAATTTTGCCAACTGACCATACAGAGGTTTACAACACTCTAATGACTGTAAAGACTGATAGTGCTCCTGGGTGGGATGGCATCCCAGTTAGCTTCCTAAAGGCTGCTCATGGACTCATTGTTCCAACTATTTCTCATTTGGCAAATTTATGCTTTGATCATGCAACATTCCCAGCAGCTCTGAAACTGGCTTTTATAACACCAGTGCATAAGAGTGGAGACAAGACAGACCCATCGAACTATAGACCCATATCAGTATTACCGTCTATTTCCAAAATCTTAGAAAGACTAATAAACTCACGTTTAATAAGTTATCTTAACAAAAACAAACTACTGTCACCCAATCAGTTTGGCTTCCGTCGAGGAATGTCAACGGAAGACGCAGCCCTGGCTCTTGCCTCCACTGTAACCAGTAAAGTGGACAGTGGAGACAGGTGCCTCGCCGTCTTCCTTGACCTCAAAAAAGCGTTCGACACTGTCTCTGTCTCCACTCTCCTGGACACGTTGGAAAGTAATGGCATAAGAGGTCAGCCACTTGTTTTATTCAAGGACTATTTACGTGGTCGGAAACAAAAAGTCAAAATTGGCGACACTGTTAGCATAGATGAAACTACTATTTACGGCGTCGGTCAAGGAAGCGTCCTTGGCCCCACTTTGTTCTTAGTTTATATAAATAGCCTCTGTAATATGAACATTGAGGGAGCTCACATCTACTCATATGCGGATGATACTGCCATAGTTTTTAGCGACACAACTTGGAACAAAGTCAAGAAATCTGCCGAATCTGGCCTGTCCAGGATCGCATCATGGCTCGACCACAATCTATTGACCCTAAATATTTCTAAAACCACCTTCATTTGCTTCTCTAAATATAACCTTTCCCAACCATCAGCTGCCTTTAAAATCAAAATTCACAAATGCCAGACCCCCTTAAACTCTAACTTTGCTTGCCCTTGCATAGAAATTGAAAAAGTTCAATATACCAAATATTTAGGTATAATGATCGACCAACGCTTGTCTTGGCACTTACATACTGAATTAATAATGAAAAGACTACGGAAACTTATCTGGACATTTAAAGCACTGCGTTACGTAACTACTAAAAACCTTTTATTACAAATTTACTCGTCACTGGCACAGTCGGTACTAGCGTATTGTTTACCAATCTGGGGAGGAGCAACAAAAACTAAATACTTAGAACTAGAGAGAGCTCAGAGATCACTTTTAAAAGTTATGTTATTTAAGCCCTTTAGGTTCCCAACTGAAAGTCTTTACCTAACTTCGGATATTCTGACGGTTCGGAAACTTTATATACTCCAAATTATTCTAAAAAAACATAAATCTCTCACTTTCGATCCCACGACTCGGCAGGGGAGAAGGAAATACATGATCCCTAATGTTTTTGTCAAATCAACTTTTGCTAAGAGACAATACGCTAGGCAATCCTCTTACTTATATAACTTGATAAACAAGGAATTAAATATTTATTTACTTTCATGTCGTGACTGCAAAAATGCTTTGACTGAGTGGCTAAAGTCCAAAACTTACGATGAGATTGAGAATATAGTCCAAACGATAAGCTTATAAATACTAACAATTCCGGTTAAATATCTTCTGAGACTACTTCTCCCTCATTTTCATTAAATATAAACATACTCATATGCTATTTATATATACACTATCTATATATTATACTATCGTTAAATACACATACACTCACACTCACTCGCGCACACACACACACACACACACACACCCAAACACATGCACGAGCACGCGTGCGCATATACTCATACACACCTCCACACAATCAGCGCGTCTATATTTAATGATTACTTTGTTTTTGTTTTTTTTTTCTTTATATTTTTGATTTATATCACTCTTTTCCGAATACATACTAAAATGTAATGTCTATTGAATAGCTTATACTAGAAGTTGTAACTAGTGGAAGAGCGGAACTTCCTAACACAAGTATATTTCTTACTAAAATGGAAATTTCCTAAAGACCTAATGTAAACGTATTTTTAAGTTATTGAAATAAACATTTTGTATTTTTTGTATTTGTATTATTATTAACTATCATTACAATCTTATAGCTAGTGGCACGCTAGAGGTGGAGGCTATCTTTATAAAGCTACATTTTTAAAACGAAATCACTGACTACCAGGATAAATTATGATAAAACAAAATATTAACTATTCTATGTATAATAAGTTAATATCACTTTGTCTGACTGTACAAATGGCACTGAATTGGTAGTAAAACATCTTCGGGTTGAGTCTAAGCGGGTCGAGTGGGCGCGGACCCTAATTTTTGAACACAGAGTCGCCTTCTTCCGCCTCTGGTCTGATTTTAGAAATTTTCGAGTTCGTTTCGTTCGCTCTTGTATTCTAGATTGTCTTAGTTCGTGTTGAGCCTTTCTGCATACGTCAAAATAAAATCTATCCTATTCGAAGTGAGGTGTTTAAATTTTCTAACTCGCTTAGCTTGCTGTTGCAGCCTAGGTTCTTTTATTTCATGCCCCTTTGTAATAACTCGACAACGTAAGTACTTACTACTCGTATTTCTGTATGGTATAGCCAAAAAGCAAATCTACCATTCCGAGGTGCAAACATTTTCGAGCTCGCTGCGCTCGCCCATGTGTCATACTCGTATCATCTTCTTTGTAAAAGCTTTAACTGAACTGAGTCAGTGAACAGCATTGTGTAAATGAAGCGGATCTGATCAAAACACATCTCTCTAAGTTCAAAAAATCCTACCGAATGATTATTTCAGAAATAATCTTTCAGTAGGATTTTTTGAAGTGATGATGATGCTTTTTTGATCCTAATGATTATAATTCTGTAAAGCCATATTTGTTATGGCCACGATTCATATTTAGATCAACGTACAACCTGTTGAACCTGTTGAACCTGAAAATTTGAATTTCGCGGGCTACCTTAGAACATCCCCTTATCAGATGATCTTGATACAAGGGGATCGCATTGCATTATCGTGATTAAACCATTACATGAAAACGTTTTCTGTTCTCTGTTATTATCATATTTGCGCCTTAACACAGATTAAAACGGTGTGACCTCGCTTTACACAAACGTGTATCTGCGAATTGTTTTTAAACAAGATAGCAAAACCTCCGGGGATTTTATATTCAAGTTTAGTTCTGTAAACAAATGCAAGGTAACTACAATAGGTAGTTGAGCTTAAATAGGATTTGGGTATTACATAAATGGAGCAACTGTTTAGCATTCCAACAGTTCCAAATCCTTATTATGACTGTGCAAAAATAATTAAAACGTTATTAGAACGAGCGGACGATATATTAAACGTAGTAGGTACAGCCCGAACATCAAAACAAAAGTTTTGGTGCTGAAACAAGTCGATCCTTACCCGTGGTTCCTCCCGTAGTCCCTGAAGGGCACCACGGGTATACGAAAAATAAAATGCTGCCGAATTTAAATTGTACAAAGTCAACACTCATAATACAGTCAAAGGCAATATTTTTAAAAGATGCATTGCTTTTTATTCGCGTTTATACACGAATGAAACCACCCGCCGCGCTATTTGCCTGTATGGGCGAATAGTTTAGTCTAACTGAAAGGCGGCGCATGAGCTTCAGCCTTATATCCGGGTAGGACGAGGCTTATTTTTGAAGCTAGCACAGCAACATAGGGCTAGTAAGCTAGCAACAATATTATAATGTACTCTGTGGCGTCACTCAGGACTGGTGTATACAGAGTTATCGTCATTTTTAGGCTTGTTATGTAGCGAGAAAAATTTTAATCTAGTGTAGTAGGGTGAGGCTTTCTATTTTTGAGCTAGTAACAAATTTTACTATCCTGGATTGTGTACTAGCCTAGCATAGACGGTGAAGCTAGTAGGTGATATCTATTCGTTCATTTTACTTTACGAAATAAGTCACTACAATGCTATTGGCTTATAATTTCCTAACTCTAGCATGTGGCAAGCCAGGACAGCAAGCCTGGATATTACTTGCTTACTATCCTATAGCTTCGAAAATCAGCTCATGTGACCCGGGTTTTATGTCATAATACCCACAAAACTATGCAAACCGGTTAATATAGCACTTGCGGACGGATACTGATGCAAATGCAAAGCTCATGTTGTACCGCTGTACATATTTTGTCTCACGTGTGCTGTTGTTATATAGATTTACTGATCGATCTGGCGATTCTTTAACGTGACGCTTTTTTATCGCGCACTTGATTTTCAACTCTAGTTGTAGAGCCAATAAGATTGAGAATTCAACAGAGTACATCCAAGCGCGTCAAAATTGTAAATTCACTGTTGGATTTTAAACTCTCGGCACTAAGTAGTGCGTTGAAAATTCACTGCACGATAAAAAAATCGCCAGTGGGTATACGTGGGGCTTATTCTGGTTTTATAGCACTGACTTGCAGCATACCTTCACGCAGTCAGGAAACATCTTAACAAAGTGGGGTGCAAATTAATGCTAATCTCCGCCATGTCATAGTACCACAAAACGTTAATAGGGAATATGCACGTAATTCAAAAATATTGTATAACATTTTTTAATGTATTAGATTTTTCACAATTAATTATAATAATATGTTGGTTTTTTTTGGTGGAACGGAACGCAAACTCAAAACGCATCTTCTTCGAAAACGCAGGAAGTGACGAAAAATACTATGTGAATAAAATCTATTCTTTGCTAAGTGCTTGAAATCTAACTAAGGTAAATATTTAAATGCGATTTCTGCTTCAATAAAGCATAAACAATAATTTAATTTGTTTGTACAATAATTGAATGTTCATATAATAAAAATAATTATGTATGTTTAGGTTAAGGTATTTATCTATGGGCCTGCGTCGCCTGCAATAAATGGATTATTATTATTATTATCTCCTTTATTTCATTAACAACATATTGATTATATTTTTAAATATTAGATTATAAAAGAAAAATATAAGACATTTAAAAAAATAAAAAATAGTAGCCCACCGGTATGGGGAACAAGGTCCAAGCTACCGGCGGTCAGTGCTCCAGAGAGAGGAACCTCCTAACAATGCGAGCCGTGTCCAGAAGTACCGCTCTCTGAATCAGGCACTTAATCCAGCTGCCCAACGAGAGCGTCCTTAGGTGTTGGTCGAGGCTCTTGGCAATCAAGCCATTGGCTGATACAACTATCGGCACAATGATTGCTGAGTCCTCATCCCACATGTCGACAACCTCGCAAATATTCTATTTCACGAAGTCCGTTCGGCTTTGATTGTAGTAGTGACGTATCCCGACAAGCGCGCTTGTGTGTGTAAAAGTAGGTAACGTTAGCAAAAAAATCTGATATATATTCAAGTCGAGATTTAATAATCTAAATAAAATTTTGGTTTTAAAAGTTTAGTACATTTTGTAAATAAATTAGATTAGGTTGCAATAAATACAAAAATATTAAGAATATGTAGGCATTTAATTAAGCATTGGTGTTACAAAATTATCTATATCCACTTTATTATCTCGCTTTCTCCTTTTCTTCATAGGTGAAGTGAATTTTGATGAAGTGGATGGGAATTCCTTCTCTTCTTTTAATATTCTTTCAACTGTTTTTTGGCTCACACCCGTAGCTTCAGCTGTACGGCGTGTAATGTCTCGTAAATGAGACAAATCACAGTTGAGTTCCATTAATGATTTTGTAAATTCATATTCTTCTCGCAGAAAATGATAAACACTAGCTATCATGTTTCGACCCTAAAACAAAATGTAATCAAAATAATTAAGTAATATAAACATTTTATAACACAAAAAAACATTCATTTTATAAATACTTCTATTGCTATATTAAGTATCTTTGTATAACATTTTAATTGAAAACGTATAAATAAATATTACCTCACTATGGACAACTCTTCTTCGTTTTGTTGCCATGCTGACCTTACTCCGTGAAACAATTTGGCGCGAACTAAAAACCATTACTGATCCGGACCGTGTCCCGATCGACACTGAGCGCTCTCGAGGTTACGCACACAAAAACAATGTGCATGTGCACGCTTGACAACATTCATAGCCAAACGGACTTCGTGACATAGAACATCTTGTACTTGATTTGTTTATCTTTCTCGGCTTTCACGAGGTTCCCGTCATGAGGGACCGCTATGTCAATAATCATTGTGCGCCGCTACAATAGTCCTGTCAGTGATTATGGATCGGTCCCAGTACAATGTGATATCTCCATTCTCGAGAACTGGGTCGGGCACATACCTGTAGTACGGCACCTCCGATCCCACAAGGCTGTATTTCAGAGCAAGTTGCTGATGGATAATCCTGGCTACAAGGTTGTGTCTATGCAAGTACTCTTCGTTAGCTAGACGAGAACACCCGGAGATAATGGTGTCGGATTGATTCTCCCGGGAAAAAAAATATTTTACATAGGTGCCGTTCGGGGACTGAAAATAATATTAATAAACTGTTCCACCGAACCGCACTTATCAAAATTTTGTTTCAGTGCGGTTAGTGGAAGTGCTAAAGTGCGGTTTGGACAAGTGCTGTTGAAATCAGTGCTCTGAGTGGAATACCTCCGGTTGACGTGTGTCGGGCATGCCACCGATGCCCGAAAAGTGATTAGAGAAATGACTACTTAATGGTTTACACAGAATAACTAATGTAGTAATGAACACTAACAAACTGCTTATAATAAACTAATTTACCATGCCTCATCAGCAAATAGGACCGTGTAATATTAATCAATCAATGAGGGTACCTGGATATAGTATAAATATGTCACCATAAGTAGCCTTCAAATCAGCATTGATTTATCTCTGTTTTTTTTTTTCTCTTTTTATTATTTATTTATTATATCAGAAGGTGCACGTTTGGCGCACCATGTGTCTTAGCACTAAATGCAGCTCTTGGTGTGTGTATTATGCTAGTAAAGACCACAACCTGAAATAGGATCAGATTCAGGAGGCAGCGAGCTCGATTCAGTAAAAAAATACATCACCCTATATGTCAGAAGGTGCACGTTTGGCGCACCATGTGTCTTAGAAGTAAATGTACCTTTTGCTATGCGTAATACGATAGTAAAGCCCACAACTTGAAACAAGGCTGGAAACAGGCGGCAGGGAGCTAGATACAGTCATTTGCATAGTAAAATTTCACATTTTCTCAATTAACTCCTGAAATACGAGAGATAAAAAGAATTTTGTCAGCACAAGTTTTGAAGGCATTTAATAGTTAAATACGATGGAATTATTATTTTTTCAAAATTAGACTTTTTTTCTCGGAAATGGGTAAGTCCAACCTCTCCTATACACTCGTTCCACTGTGCGGCGGTCAAAGGTAATTAGTAAAATACACGAGTTAGTCCGTTCCACACAGTTTCGAATCGGCACAGAGGTTTATCATAATATTCAATTCCAGGAATTTCCGACTGACTTTCATCAAGTAAATTATGTGTATACGGTGTACTAGGGTAGCCATAACCTCTTTACACCCCGTATAATGCCTTTGATCTTGCTCATACAAACACATAGGGTAGGATTTACATAATATAACATCACGACTGTATTAAAGGGCCAGACAGAGTTGTAAGAGCACAAATACTTACTTACGCAACATTAAAAAGCAGTTTTCTCGTGAAATAACTATTGTAACTTGGAGGCAAGACTTATTTCATAATAGTATCTATTGTTTCGTACTTAAGAGGGGCCTTTCCGGTCCGTATATCGTCAACGCGAGCATGGTCAAAAAGTTTGTTGTTTCATCCAGCGCAAGTGAAAACTATTAACAAAGGAGTGAGAACGCGATAACATTGAACGAAAAATAATGTGCGGAATTTTCATATAACTTGTTCCAGGAAATACGTGTTTTTGAGTAAGCCTTACCAGTTTGTGAAATAAATGTAGGTCATTTCGAATTTCCATTACATTTGCAAGGTTTCTATCGTAATGTTTTCTTAACATTTACAATTAATGAGTACATTATGAATGGCCAAAGTTCAGGTAAAATTTGTGCAAATAAGCAGATTTTTGCAGGCTTATACTGAATTTGTTTTTATTTTTTGCTTGCATAGAAACCTAGATAAAGTGCAAGATACCTATTGGTTCAAAAATTTCAAAGAAAGATGTTTTACAACGTCATAATCACGTACGAGCGTTTGTATGAAAAGTATGTCGGGTTGGCCGCTTTTAACACCACAAGATGTCTATCAGTACTTAAGGAGAAAACCGCTTTCGAACCTTGCGCATTTATGCTCGTGCCTGTACATATAGTGCACCCACATTACGCCAGTTATGTTTATGTCCCATGTAATAATGGGCGAGCCTCTATCAACAAAAAACACACATCTAGACCAGGAGTTTAGATTTATGCCCGGTTGATGGCTAAGTATACCCGCGTCGTCGCACGCCCCAGTACGAGTATACGGCGATACCCGCTACGCTACAAGTTCCGCCGCGGCCGCAGTGGCGGACACCGCTACTCTTCACGCCCCGCGTCTCCATAAACAACATCGTACATTGCCCTAAGTTTGTGTTTAAGCGTGTGTTGACGCTGGCCGCTGCGCGCACCGCCTCTCTGTAAACAGAAAAAAACGTCCGACGCGCCGCGAGACGCCACGCTGCACGCGACGCGTGCCCGTGCTCCGTAAACGAGCACATAGACTGCCATAAAAGACTAGAAACGGCGCGCGCCGGGCACGGCTCCGAGTCGGGTCAGCGCTAGCGCTAGCTTTATTTACCCACCGGCCCGGCTAGAAACCGTCTCGTGGACACAGAGCCTAAGAATCATCAAAATCGGCCCACGCGTTTGGTCTCTAGAGCGCCATAAAGGAACAAACCATACATCCATATAGGCTGATAAACACTTTACCCCCTGCGTCGTGCTGTCGGGTAAAAAGAGACCACTATGCAGTTTACACCCACCCCACTTATTTTTACGCTATACATGTATATATTTTTTTTTTATTGGTCGTCAATTAACATTTTTTTTTTCAGTACTTTTCCCAATCAAAGTTACCGAAAAACATTGTTACAACCATGTTACAACGTACTTATCTCCTTTATCACGGAATCTCCAGTAAAATTTGAGTAAGCACAACAACGAAATAATAACGAGGAAAAACATGATTCTTCTAATGCCAAAAGTTAGTACGACATGGTTGTTCAAGTTTATTTTCTCCAAAGTCAAACCATCTATTTTATTGCCATGGAACGTAAATAGAGCTATTAACATAACATTAGGGGCATAGTTTACTTAGGCTAGAGTTTGTTAACAACATTAACAGCGTAGGTTTTGTTGACATTGAATAAAGTTTCACATGTTGTACCTAATCGAAGCTTTTGAATAAAACGGGGGGGGGGGGGACACTTTTCACTTTAAGAGCAGTAATCTAAATCAAATTTCGAACGCAAGCTACGCCCCTCGCTCCTCGCCACTCCTTTATTGCTAAACGCTAATACATCAGTAATAAAGATGAATATCGCGTGCGCTCTTTGATCGTGTTCTAGCACGAAACTAAATAGTGTAAAGTCTCAATTCTTATTTCGAAGTAATACTTGATCTAGAGAAAAATATCTTATGGCTGGATGATTAACTATATTTTCTTGCTGTGAATATTTATTTTAGACATAAAAGCCAAACAATCTTGTTTATTTTTTTAAATTCCTTAAAAAAGACATGATTTTCGAATAAAAAGTGTATTGAGAAAAAATATTACAATTATGTAACTGTCTTCAACATGGAAAGAAAAAGATCCGATAAATCACTAAAGTTTCATTTTGTTTGTATGTGTGACTGTTTCAGAATATTCATGCAAATTAACATAAAAATAGGGAGCTTCCTCATAAAGCTCAACCTTACGCAAACGGACCCCGAATCAAAAATGGTTTTCAGAGACCCGCAATATTTTTGAACTGACAGTCCAACGATACCCCACACCACGGGACAGACGAGAAAAAAACCCAACATTTTTTTATTTTCAAGATTTTTTTTTAGTTCCACTTTGTCGTGTCGCGTGATTAATATGTTTACCTATGCCAAATTACAGTTTTTAGTACTAAGATACTCTGAGCTAAGCCAGACACATGGCGACAGACAGACATGACGAAACTATAAGGGTTCCTTGTTGACTACGGAAGTACGGAACCCTAAAAACACATGAATATTATAAAGCATCAACCCTACGTGCTTTATAATATTGATGCCATGTTTTTTATAAATTTGTGAGTGTACAAGAACCAATGTTTGGGACCCAATGGTCCCATTAAATGCTAAACGGCTGCGGCATCGCGCAGACCAAGACGAAGTTGGAGGGATGAACTTGACTCCTAACGACTGGCCCGGAATTGTAGAGGACAGATGTGTATGGAATAGGAAAAGGGAGGTTTTTGCCCAGTAGTGCGAAATTACGGGCTAAATAGATAGATAGATAAATAGATTGTGAGTGTTCATTGCCATTGGTTATACACATCTAAAAGGTAGGTAAGGTAGGTACGTTGCTATACCAGAGACAAAGCTGATACGTCAGAGGTCCTTAATTATATAATATAACACAGCCTTCAGACCTGAAACAGCAACACTACTTATGGTCCTAAAAGTTTCCCTCTCCGGACGAGGTCAATCACAAAGAGCTCTACTAGTACGGTTTATACCATACTAGTTTTTGCCCGCGGCTTTGCCCGCGTGGAATTTGGAAAATAACCCCACAGTACGGAAGTATTACCACACCCTCTCACATTCATGCACCCACATTATTATATCACACAAAGAGAGAACACACACTATCCAGATTTTACTTTAATTGTAGTTTTGATTTTCTTTATGATTTTTATTTTTGGCAAATTCTAAAAATACTGCCTTTAGTGATTATATTATTTCATTGTATCGAATTATTATGTTATTTATCATCACTTTTTTTTAAGGAGTAAAAAATGTTAAACTCTTTAATTGATGGCAATTTTTAAGTGTTAATAATTATTTGAGGGATTTCGCGCTGATAGCCGAAATACAAGCTTTCGCCTAGTTCGGCTACAGATGTCTAATTCAGTAAGTTGGTAACAGGAAATTATAGCTTAAATGACATGTGTATTGTCCTAAGTAGGTATGTTTAATCCAGGATATTAAACTATAAATTAGTACTTTTAACTAATTTTTACAAAAAACGGTTATAGTGACTTAACTATAATAGTTACACATATAGCCTCGCGGACTTTTTTGTGGATAATGATTAGTTATATAAACATGTAGTACAATATTTTATATTTCATCAATATTTTTCCCAGCGTACCCCAAATAATGACTTTTATACACAAATTTTTGATACCATGGGTTACATTATTGCACATTCGTAGGGGTCTCTTTTTTTTAAAATCGCTGATAATGTAGCTTTCTATGGTGAAATATTTTTTTTAAATAGTTTGTCCATTACAAACAAACAAACAAAAAATCAAATCTTTTGTCTTTATAATATTAGTTTAAATCATACAAAATCAGTGCGGTTGGCTAATTAAATCCTAATCCCTTTGGCGTAATACCCTTGATTGCCTTTCAAGACGTCCTTTGACGTAGGAAAAGGATATTATGTAATTACCGGCACCCATAAGGGTTCCTTGAATATTGATAATACTAATTGGTGTTTCATAATCCACTTATTATTTTACTACCGAACAATTAGTTATTTAACGACTAGAATGCTATAGTAAATAATTATGTATGTATGTGTATTATAAGTTCATAACCTAATTATGTACTTGTGCACCTATTTTATTTATAATTAATTATGTTCTAATTTAATATTTTTTTATATTATTATTTTCTCTCAATCAGAGCGCCCGCCATCTTGTCTCTTCACCACCCTTGGTTGACTGGTAGAGAATGCCCAAGCCATTAAGTCCGCCTTTGTACCTTATTGTGTGCGAGAAGTATAAATAATTATATAATGTTGACCAATGAACACTCAGCGATTTAAACTCATAATTTGTGCCCAATTACTGATCTAAAACTTTACGAACATAATTAGCGTCCATTTGCGTTAAACTTTTAAAATAATTAATTGTTAATGAAGCGAAGTTCTGTGGTTAACAAGAGTGCGTCTGAAAGAGAACATCGCTAATAAGCAAGCAATTATACATTATTTAAGGGAAGGAATTAAACAAGCGCACGGGGAGACGAAGTTTGTCAATTAAATAATTTACTTTATTTAAGTACTTACTACAGAGATTTTAAAGGCATAATAAATCTATGTAAATACTTAGTATCTGATTATCTATGTACCTAGTAGGTACCGAGTAGTCCAAAGAAACGAGGAACGTATTCTGTTTGTGCTTAATGCTATTGGCAGAAAGAGAGGTACACTAAGGATGAAGGCTAATAGAGATGTTTGATAGAAAAAGGGATACTGCGCCGACCACAAACATCAGTTAGGATAAGGGCAACAATTTTTTACACGACTGCCCAAAAAGGAGTGTAATGTGTTTAGGGTTCATGTATGTATGTAGCTATGTGGGAGCTTGTAGCTAAGTAATAACTGCCGCACGGGTCGATCGATCAGGTTAAGCTACGCTTGCCGCGGTTGGTCCGTGGATGGGTGACCATCTTATCATACCAAGATTCCTCCGTGCCTCGGAAAGCACGTTAAGCCGTTGGTCCCGGCTGTCATATTTAGATCTTTGACAGTTGTTACTGGTCGTCAGAAGCCCAAAAGTCTGACAACCAGTCTTACCAAGGGATATCGTGTTACCCAGTAACTGGGTTGTGGAGGTCAGATAGGCAGTCACTCCATGTAAAATACTGGTATTCAGCTGGATCCGGTTAGACTGGAAGCCGACCCCAGCATAGTTGGAGAAAAGGCTAGGCAGATGAATGTATGTTTGTAGCTATGTGGTTTCTTTGTGCCACCCTAACTTTTAAATGGCTGAATAGATTTAAATGTATGGGGTATCGTTAGAATAGTATGTCAGACCTCTTAGATTAAAAAGTGTTCAGCAGTGCTCGTACAGGACTTTCAGATTTTATTTTAATTTTACTTTTCTTTTTTTTGTTTAGTTTTTTATGTTTCTATGAGTGTGTTTTATTTTAATTTGTGATTTCCTGTGCGAGTCCCAATAAATACTTTTGATTTCTTTCTTTCTTTTCAACGAACAGTCTTCCGACAGCATTGACAATTTTATTTGTCTGTTTAGTCAGCGAGTAAATGAATGACCTTTCGCTTTGTATATGTTACGGCTAATACCCGAAGTGCGGCTACACCTAGTTTTAGCCGGTTAGAACTAGGTGTAGCCACTAACTCTTGGTTAAACCTAGTACGAGCCGATTGTTTTTATTATTTCTTAATCGCTGCAAAGTCATCTACTGTTATTGAATCATTTGGGTTAGGTTAGGTTAGAACAGTAACCATTAACAAGCGAAGGCGAGCGAGCGAAGCGAGCGTGCCGCGGCAGCGGCCTCCGAGCGCCAGATCCCCTCTATTGGCGGGGCGGATCTAACCGGCTAAAACTAGGTGTAGCCGCACTTCGGGTATTAGCCGTAACATAATATACAGATTAACGAATAAAACTTGTTTTTTACTTTTTAGTTCGTTTTTTTGTCAGGGCAGTCATGTTTTTAATTATTTTTTTCTTAATTACAAATACATTCAAATCATTATAGGTACCTATACAATATATTACGCAACTAACTATTTATATTAGATACCAAATTAAATGACTAACTAAATAAATACACAAATAAATACAAAAAACAAAAGAGCTAAGGGTAAGGGCTGATGATGGCCTGTGTAATGTATGGAGGTACCTACTATAGAGAAGTCACACGACACTCTTTTCTTGATAACACGTTTATTCCGCACAACCGTACTATTTCACAATGAAACGACGACTGACTCTGTACTACATTTTACCATTTGAAATGACTTTATCCCACCCAGAAATAACGATAACAACTTAAGGGGGATGCGCTAAGGTAGCCCACGAAATTCAAACTTTATTACGTTTTTTGCAATTTGCAGGTACGTAACAGATTGTATGTTGATCTAAATATGATTCGCGGCCGTAAAAATATGGCTTTACAGAATTATAATCATTACAATCGGCAATACAACTAAGTCTCTTCGTAAAATCCTATTGAATGACTATTTCTGAAATAATCATTTAGTAGGATTTTATGAACTTAGAGAGGTGTAATGCTGATTCTAATGATTATAATTCTGTAAAGCCATATTTCTTGCGGCCGCGAATTATATTTACATGAACATACAACCTGTTAATGACCTGCAAATTGCAAAAAACGTAACAAAATTTGAATTTCGCGGGCTACCGTAGCGCATCCCCCTTAACCGTTATTTGTAAGTATTGCCAAAGTAAAATAATACATTCAGTTGCCATAATGTAAATATATTTAAAAGTTTGTTACAATACTAATAATTTAGACTTTGACAGTGGATATTATAATTCGATATTAATTTTTTAATTATTATTCCATTGGCCTTGATCTCAACCTTTCTAAATATGAACTATATTTAGCGGACAGTACTGACAGACATCTGACTCTTCCTAAATTTAACGCAATAGCCCCAGAAATCAAAATTATTGAAAAAAACTCTCTTCGTCTCCTTGGGTCTCCAATCTTTGAGAATTTCCTTCCCTCAATTGAGGAAAAAATACAAAATTTCAATGACGTTTCGGAAAGATTGTTCCAAATTAACATACATTCGGCCATAACCTTAATCCGTTACTGTTGTTTCGGTCCTAAATTAACATATTTCCTTCGCCCTTCCCATTTTTGGAAGCACACTCACCTATTAGACAAAATGG
Organism: Tiliacea citrago; assembly: GCA_963921375.1. Classification (NCBI taxonomy): domain Eukaryota; kingdom Metazoa; phylum Arthropoda; class Insecta; order Lepidoptera; family Noctuidae; genus Tiliacea; species Tiliacea citrago. Next base: position 15,317,417 of record OY992786.1, on the reverse strand, counting down.
ACCAAATTATCCGGCATACATTAACTTTGATCTTAAATGTGACCATGGACGACCGAGCTTGGGCACAAGCTACTCTTCCTAATCGTATGGGAGGCCTCGGTGTCCGTAAAATTTCTAGTATTAGTTTACCGGCTTTCATATCCTCGGGCTTTCATATCAAAATCCTAGCCTCTACACTGATTGATTTTGATGTGCCGTGGTTCACCGAGGCTATGGATGCCTGGAGACTGGCTGGCCCGAATTGAGATCCACCCGACAATCCATTTTCCCAGAGACGGTGGGATGAGCAGCTCTGCGGAGTAGTACAGAACAATTTACTTGACACATCGGCTACTACTGCGGAGCGTGCGCACTTTCTGGCTGTGGGTAAATGGGAGTCGGGGGTCACTTTGTTCGACGACACTACTTTCCGCCTCGCTGCTTCCCTGCGACTAGGAGCTTCTTGTTGTTCTCCTCATCGCTGTCACTGTGGCAAAGTTGTCAACAGCCTCGGACACCGCGGCCTGTCTTGCAGGCGTCATGCGGGTCGCTTAGCGCGGCACGCGAACATTAATGACATCAACCGACGAGCTCTTATCACCGTCGGCATTCCAGCTGTATTAGAACCCAATGGCTTGGCACGTGACGATGGCAAAAGACCGGACGGCATGACTTTATTTCCATGGAAGGTGGGTAGTCCTTTAGTGTGGGACGCAACGTGTGTCGATACTCTTGCGCCATCCCATCTTCCTGACTCCGCGTGCTGTGCTGGCGCTGCTTCTGCGTCTGCGGAAAATCTCAAGCGGCGAAAGTATAATAACCTTATCGGTAATTATATTTTCATGCCGTTTAGGGTTGAAACCCTCGGGCCGTGGGGTACGAATGCTCATGTTTTATTCAAAGAAATCTCCAAACGGCTGGTTGACACTTCCCGTGACCCAAGGGCTGGCTTTTACCTTGGCCAGAGGCTAAGCATTGCCATACAACGAGGCAATACCGCCAGTCTCTTGGGTACATTACCAGTCGACAGCGATGCGGAGGAATTTTTTGACGCCATATTTTAGTTTATTAATAGTTTTAGTTTATATAGGATATGATTTTGTTATTTTTATAAATTAATTAGATATAAGTTTTTATTCATGTATATAAAAATATATTTTTTTTAAATTAAATTAAATCAAAGAAATCACGACCCTATGTAGTTGTAATGTTACTTCACACTGGTAAGAAAAATAAATTGTAGGATCATGTTGAAATTTATGAATCTGCTAAGTTAAAATTAATACACGTAAAGTAATAAATTCAACCACTCCTTAATCCAGAAAGGAATCAAGCTCCTATCTGAAGTAGGTAATAAAAATATGGTGCAATCTCATTATTTTTTTCATTGCGGACTCGCTCACTCTATGGAATAAAGACAAACATTGACCTAGGATTTATAATTTGATACGAAATTTTACAGCTTAAGGTAAAATATCTGATATATAATTACCTACTTATTTAATTAAAATTATGTAAATTATCAGAAAAAATAAACTGGTATGCCTGCGAAGATTTATCGTTATAAGAAACAAATGAATGTTAGTCACGTCAATTATTTGTAGCTTAACTATCAGTGAGAACTGGTTCCTATTTAGGGCTGGTTTCACCATTAAAACTGAACGCGATCAGCACATTTAACCGTATCAATATTCCATATGAATAATTTATTTATTTATTAAAAATTTATGCACAAGTAAAAAAAAACACTATAAAGGCGAAGCCCCGACCGCACCGAAAAGGTGCCGTAAACAATAGGTTCATTAGCAATGTTAAGTATCTGGTACTTGTTGACGGGCCTACACTGTCCTCCCATACCTATTAACACTGTAATTTGTAAACATTGTAAAAGCCCATTACTTTTAAAAGAGTAACCGTGGAGTTTCTTGCCGGCTCTTCTCCATAGGAAACGACCAATTGGAACCATGCACCTAGCTTCTGACGTTTCATAAGTGCCATGTAGGTTTATGTGAAATAAAATATTTTAATTTTGAATGCTTATGAGTATTTTGAAACCATCAAATAAATCCTAACATTGAAATTGTAAAAGTGATTTTTTTCAAACAAACTAAATACCTAATAGTGATGGGCAGACTAATAGTCCGTATTACAGAACGTTCCTCAAGTCCAATAAAATTGATCGTCAATCAGTCGATTACTGTTTAAGACACTGACAACAGCTAAAGCGCGGTCACAGTCAGACCGCATACAAAAGAAAGAGAAGCTCGATGACACAACGCTAGTAATTTATTGCAAAATATGAAGCAATTATCCATTAACTCAAAAATGAGTTAAGTAATCGAAAATAAAAAAAAACCAAGTTCTGCATTCAAATAAGACGTTCTTATTATAATTAAACACCAACCGTACGTTGATATTTAAATATTACCACATATTTTGGATTGGAAGTTCGGAGCTCAAAGTAAGACCGTTTACCGTTAATTTGTATCGAGTTTTTTTTTTCTATACGTGTTTTGGTAACAACCAACTGAACTTCTTGAACATACATATTTCTCAGAACTAGGTTCTGAGAAATATGTTCAAGAATAACATAATTATATTTTTTCCGCTACCACAAACTATATAGATTTGGCTATTTTTTTGTATAAGCCTTCTTAGATCATTTACCTCTTGTCATCGCCAGTATACAATCAGTACTTGAGCACCGGTCTTAATCATCAATCTATAGGTACTTACTCAGCTAAATCGAGACTCAAAGCAAGCCTCAAGCAGTGATGTGTATTGTCTATGAGTCAGCCTGTTTTTGTTTTCGATTTACGAGCTTTATTCTGATCTTCACAGGATTAGAAGCCTTCATAACGTACATTTTAATAAATGTACATTATGACGGCAATTATTTAGGAAATTAGCGTTATTATAGCAGTCCCGAATTATTTGGCGCCTAAAAGACATTGGCCGGGGGGCGTTATTGGGAAACATTTGTAATTTTTTACAGTATTTATTTACAGTGGCATTAGTTCCAACCACGATCCAAAATAACCTTGTAGCGTTGTATTTTCTGTTGGTTGTATTTTATTTTCATGTTAATTACTCAAATACTATTGAGATTTTTGTTACTTAAATAAAAAAGTACATTATTTTACATATTGTTTTTTTATGAATAATATTCAAAGTCAAACTCAAAGTCAAATTATTTATTTCAAATAGGCACATAAAAGGCACTTTTGAACGTCAATATTTACATGAAAACATAGAATTGATTCTAGTCGCCCCCTTCCAAAAGGTAGTTTCGTATGGAGAAGAATGGGCACGAAATTCCACCGTTACTCTTTTTAAATGTTTTACAATATTTTGTATTCGTACATTAATTATGTGTGAAGACCCCGCACCTAAAATAAAATTGTATACATGGTAAAAATAAATGCAAAAAGAATTAAAAATGAAGCAATGACAGATAAATTAATTATGTGATAGACACAATCGCGCTCGCATATTTAAAAATATTGTAAAAATATACGTTTTCCTAAAAAAATTATATACGTCAGTGTGTGAGTTAAGGTAATCAGTATCACAGAATGTAAAATAAATGTCAAAAAAAATATACACAATTAAAATAGCAACCAGTTTGATTTTGTCTACACTCTAGATTGTCCTATGGAGCTGGATCATCATGTTTCCAAGCATTCTTATTTTGGAATATAATCCTCCAAGTTCAAAATTCTATTTGGTTGTCTACCACATTGTGTTGTCATGTCGTGTCTATCTACTTTCTCGGTATATCTATTTTGATAGTACTCAGGTACCTAATGCTTCAATTCCACATCAATATTTAAAAAAAAAACTCGACAACGCAGATAAACATGAAAATAACAAAGATTGACATGTCAATTTATTCTCAAGCGCGGTCTCGACCACACTTGGGTTACATATCAAACCACTGCTTGGGTTCGCTTCACGAACTGAGTAACGATCTAAAATAAAACCAAACTCAGCTGAACTACGATCAATGAATCTATGCTTGACAACGTTCTAAAATTAAAACTTGACTTAAACCTAATTTTAAACAGAGATCAATGCTTGAGTTTCCTTCTGTAATGGACCTATGGGTTCTGCCGACGAGCTGACTAGCTATATTGACTAAACTATTGGATTTATTTGCTTGAACTTTTGTATGCAGACTGGGAACGTCATATCTATGGCCGGGACCAACGGCTTAACGTGCTTTCCGAGGCCCGGAGGACGGAGGAATCTTGGTATGAAAAGATGGCACCCATCCATGGACCAACCGCGGCAAGCGTAGCTTAACCTGATCGATCGACCCGTGCCGCAGTTATTATTTAGCCACAAGCTCTTAAAAAATATAATATATGAATATAAATAATATATAAATAAAAATGCTAGTATTTGAAAACCAACGAGTATACTATTAAATCTTGCTAAAATACACCTTTTTTTTTTTTTTGGGTGGGAAATCATCAAATAACTTCTCCCGCTCTGGGCGGAGCGGGAGGGAGTGTCAGACTATTACTGACTAAAACCCACCCGTGTTCCTTCCGTTGCCTGTGTGCCAGGGCCACGATATCCCTTTCGGACAAACTCGCAACCCTGGCAGGCATTGGTCCTAACGGACCCCGTCAGTTTGTGCTGACATCTCTTTGAGGCGCGCGTGGAACACAACGCGCCGTCGACCCGGGCCTGGTCCTTATCGGACGGCGAGCTACCCATCGCTCACCGTCCGCAGGCCCGCGCCTACGGTGGCCGGAAATCGGCTTGCGACTCCCGACGCCCGGGGCGTCTCCTGCGGCGACTAGGGGCGCGAGGGCGCGAACCTTGTCTCACCCTCACGCGTTCCACCTCCTCCTTCGCTAGCATAACTGCTTCGCAGAAGGAGGTGACGGCCTCCCATGCACTCTCGCTCCGAACCATGGCCTGAACCAGGGCCGGACGCGAGAGATCGCCGCCGCCGATCGCCTCCGTGAGGACACGGTGGTGCTCCGCCCAAGCTGGGCAGACCTGCACCGTATGCTCCACCGTGTCCTCCGGCGATCCACACAGTGGTGACACCCGGGCGTTTCCTCCCGCTTAATCCTAAACAGGAATGCTAAAATACACCTGATTTTATTTCCACAGTTTTTATTCTTGTATTTGCTAAGAAAAACGGATATTTAAAATGACCAGCATCCCATATGCGACTTGAGTGAACCTTCCAGGGGGGCTCCCGGCACTGAACGTGTTAAAACAACTGCCAAATAACGTCAACAGTTTTTTGACGTTGAATTGGATTATGTTTTTCTTTGAGAACATCAGCGTTAAAACATAAAAGCTGAGACTCATGAAAGAGCTTTCAAATAAAGGGTCTTGCAGACTAGTGCGATATCACTGGCGCGACAGGCCTGGGCAGCGCGACACTTTCCATGAAGCTTTCATAAAAATTGTGCTTCTAGGGTGGCGTCCCGTTGTCGCGTTGCGCCTGTCTGCCATAAGAGTGATTTATTAATACGGACCTAAGTGTGTATGAGCACTTGACGCTAATTACCTTAATAAGCACTGACGCTCTGCAATAAATAGAAGTAGGGTGGAAGTCCGGGGTGTGTGAGATTTTTATGCAGATATTCATTCATGTATTTTTGTGTCATAGCGAGATAATTAGGCTTTAACTCATTTCGAATTTTCATTTCATGTTTAAAAAGTCGTCTAAAAATGGAGAGCGCCTCATCATCTTGAAAAACCGGCCAAGTGCGTGTCGGAGCACGCATAATGAAGGGTTCCGTAGTTGGGATAAATTTATACCAAAAACAAACTTAACGAGGCATTCCACTAAGAGCACTGATTTCAACAGCACTTGACCGAACTGCACCTGAGCACTTCCACTAACGGCACTGAAACAAAATTTGGATGAGTGCGGTCCGGTGGAACAGTTTTCTAATATTACTTTAAGGCTCCGAACGGCACCTGCATACAATTTGTAGTGATGGGACGTACATTATATTCTGTGTTCAGGACATTACCAACTACAACATAACGAGTAGTAAGTGCAATCGAACCACGTACAGTAAATGGCTCCGATATCGTACGTAATGAATGCGGGTAATTTTTTACGTATGCAATTTGTTTAACGTTGGATTCAAATCACTAAACTATTTCAACATAGCATAATAGCAGAGACGCTGCAAAAGTTAGACCACATGCTGCATAGCTTAAATGGAGTCTCTCGATGGGTTGGCCTCGGTATCAATTTGGACAAGACGAAAGTCATGTACTATTCACACGTCTTGCCGAGACCAATCTACATCAAAAGGTCGCTTTTTAAAGTTGTGAAGGAGTATGTCTACCTAGGGGAAGTCATCCAGCTTGGTAGACACAACTTTGAGAATGAAGCGGACAGAAGGATTCAGTTGGGTTGGGCAGTGTTTGGAAAACTTCCTCAAGTCTCTTCGTCACCTATCCCGCAATGTTTAAAGACCAAGGTCTTTAACTAGTGCGTCCTGCCCGATATGACATATGGTGACAAAACGTGGACACATACAGTCGGGCTGGTCCACAAATACAAGGTTGCTCAGCGTACTATGGAGCGGGCTATGCTCGGAGTTTCTTTTTTAGGATAAGATCAGAAATGAAACTATCCGGAAAAGAACCGGATTTACCGACATATCTTACAGAGTAAGCAAGCTGAAGTGGCAGTGGGCGACCCATGTTTGTTGAAGGACCGATGGCCCATAGACAGACGAGTCTTGGAGTGGAGACCGCGTATCGGCGAGATGGACCCAAGACCTTAAAAGGGTAGCTGAGACAGACTGCATGCGGAAGGGGGAGGACAGGGTGTTGTGGCGCAGTCTGGGAGAGGCCTATTTCCTGCACTGGTCAGCGCAAGGCTGAGTTGATAGATCACGTTGACGATATAATAGTTACATATTATGAGGAGTTGATTGCATTCACACATACCTAGATACATACATAGTAATTAAAAAAAAAAAACTAAACTAAATTCAATTTTGAAAGCAATCGTTTAAGTTACTACATAACACACATACATAATCAGCCTATAATGTTCCCACTGCTGGGACACAGGCCTCCACTCTTCGAGAAATAAAAAAGTAACAAGTAGTAAGTTTAAGTTACTAAAAAGTCCAAAATGGCGGAAAATAGTAATAATTAATATGCCTGACCTAGTTCTCGAAAATTACCATGTCACGTTGTACTGGGATCGGTCTATCATTACTGACCGGACTATTGTCGCCAATTTGCCTGATATAGTGGTGATAGATCGATTAGCGCGCCGCGCAATGATTTTAGATGTTGCCATTCCACATAACGAGAACCTCGTGAAAGCTGAGAAAGAGAAACATAATATCTCGACACGAGCTTGTTGACATGTGGAATGTGAGCTTGGCTGTCACTGTGCCGATTGTCGTTACGGCCAAAAGCCTGATGCCTGAAAGCCTCGATCAACATCTCTCGAGGCTCTCGTTAGGCGGTTGGATCAAGGGCGTGATTCAAAAGGCAGTATTCCTTGATACGGCTCGCATTGTGAGGAAGTTCCTATCTCCTGCAGCCCTAACAACTGGTAGCTCGAACCCTGCTCCCAACACCGGCGGAACTCATTTTTTATATATTTTTAAATATTTTGTTTTTTATTTTTGATTGTAGGAAATATTTAAAAATGTATTCTGGTAAGAAAACAAAAACAAACGACATAATTATTATTATAAATTAGATATCTTACCTACATGATAACACGCAATTACTAAACTTGCCTCGATGTGAAAGCCCCGACTCACTGCATACCGAAACATACTTAGATTTCATGTAGCGGTCTATATATGTTTGAGTGTGTTCATTCCACCATTTTGTTCCTAGTTGAAATACTGTATGATTTGAACCTCAGAACAATTTTGAACAAACGAAATCGCTAAGAAAAGTGACAAGGTCTCTCATTTTTTGTTTACTGACAGCGACACAAATAAAACATTACTCTTTGCTCCAGGTGAACAAGGTGGAATTATCCGGAAGACTTAACTTCTGCTGATTTGTATCGATATGTTTTGTTTGCTTATGTCTTGAACAAAAAAATACACCCCATCACTAAAAAAATATTTTACTTAGGTGCCGTTCGGGGACTGAAAATAATATTAATAAACTGTTCCACCGAACCGCACTCATCAAAATTTTGTTACAGTGGCGTTAGTGGAAGTGCTCAGGTGCTGTTCGGTCAAGTGCTGTTGAAATCTGTGCTCTTAGTGGAATGCCTCAACTTAACATTTTAGTTGAAATATATGTTCCCATCATGCATTCCAACTGCAAACGTAAGTTGTTGAATAATTCAATGTTGCCATGTTATTTTAAGACCATAGACTTCTTATTGGTGTTCCTGTAATCTATAAGTAAATAACTATTTTCTGTATTTATTTCAAAGTTGTTGGTTCAGTACTTTCCGAGATAAAGGGGCATAAGTAAGTAATTGCTACTAATTGCTATTTTTGCTATTACGCAAAAATGGACCTGATCTAAAACGAGAGTAATATTGATAATTTTAAAAGTGTGTTCCCACACAGTTTTATGTACAGGGTGACGTGACGACTACGTGACGTGGTCGCCCAATGGTATTTGTACGGCGGATTTATAAAAATACAGACACACTAGTGATCCTATAAGGGTTCCGGTTTTCCCTATTGAGATACGGAACCCTAAAAAGAATTAACGGATTTGTAACCGAAATGAAAAGTAATTTTAACATTTCGTTTAAAAATCCAATACAACCACTGAACACCGTAAAAAAAACATCCAAAAAGTGACACAACGGTAAACCGCTAAGAGCTTTATTTGTTCGAATAGAAATACATTGTTAAAAATGTAGCAGGTTTACTGAAACAACAATTGCTTTCATTCATCTTTTTAATAGCAAAATGTCCACTGAAAAGTTTGTCTGCCCGTGACTTACATGTTTTTCACATAAAAAATCTAAAACGCAAGCGGAAATACCGGAATGGAATGGAATTGATTTTCAGTGTACCGATGTTTACATGTTCGCTGGTCGGCTTAAAAAGATTGGTTTGCAATCTTGTTTGTCTTTCAGCCATCAGAATGCAGAGTGCTACTTTGTTTATTATCAATTTTAAATTAAAACTATTTCCAGACCTACATCACGAATTAAATACTTGAAAAAAGATTAAGAAAAATCTGTTGGATAACTCTAAATCAAAAATAATTTATTCAAATTAAGCGAAGAATCGGCACTTTTTGAAAGTCATAATTACATAAGACAGTCCCCGAAAATGCCAGCACTTCACGATTTCCTAGTGTTTTAGCTGGGGAGAAGAAGTGGCGCAACAAACATATTCAACGAACTCACATATTATACAGACACTAGGCAAACTGTTCTGTAGACAGTACAACAGGGTATAATAATTGCAAACACACTATCAGTAGCAGTGGGTTCAATTTTCAAAATTCAAAAACATTAATTTCGTTATGTACGTTTTTGAGCAGACAAATCTCAATACTCAATACTTTATTTGCATTCCACAATGGGTACCTACTTAGGTGGGTGCTAAATTATATGTGAACATTATGGACCCTGTCGGGCACAGCAAAATTGTCGGAGAGAGGAAGTTTGAAATAATTAGCTTTTTTAGTCTTCTAAACTAAATCTAATATTACTTATTACTATTATTAAGGTTTTTTTTTTTATATTTGTAGTCTACTGTACTAATACTTATTTGATAATTAACTTTTCTAACATTTATGAAGCAATGGATAAGCAATATACTTCAAAATCATTCAGATTATGATTCAAACTGCGTTACGAAATTAACATAAACTCGAGTAGGTAAACATTACACTAAACACATCTACATTATAATCGTGAGCATAAAAAGAAAACCGGTCAAGTGCATGTCGGACCACGCACAATGAAGGGTTCCGTAGTTAGGATGACTTTATCCCTAAAACAAACTTAACATTGTAGTTGAAAAAAATGTTCTCGCATACATCGATATACGCCATGTTCAATTTTCCAACTGGAAATTTAAGTTTGTAATCGCAAAAAAGTTATTTTTTATGTGATAATACTACAAATTAGCAATTTTAGGACTTCTTCCTTTATTTGTGCTGTAAGACCTTGCTTCTTGCCAAATTTCATGATGCTAGGTCAACGGGAAGTACCCTATAGGTTTTGATTTATTTGCGAGTATCGAAATATGTCGCAATAATGTTGCTTATATCGTCTTATTTTTTTATTGCGTTGACTTGAAAGCTTGATTTATTTCGAGCTTCAAGGGACCATAGACTTGTATTTGATATTAATTTCAACTTGATACCTGAGAAAAAGAGTCTTGACAGACTGACAGACAGACAGACGGACAACGAAGTGATCCTATAGGGGTTCCGTTTTTCCTTTCTAGGTACGGAACCCTAAAAACAAATGGTCGGCAGCTGCACATCATGACTATGACAAGAAGGCTAGTGATGAGTCGTTTTCTATGTCATGGAGTGACGCCATTTGACTGCTGAGGAAATGCAGAGACCTGTAGGAATGCTACAAGCAGGAAGAATCGCTCCCAGGTATCTCGGCATTTTGGTGTCTATAGTAGCGTGATTTCCCGTCTTTGGCAGCGTTACGTTAATACAGGGGATCTTGCTGAGCAGCACCCAGGACGTGAAAGGAGTACAACTGCTCGACAGGACCGATACATACAACTCACTGCAAGACGCCAGCCGATGTTAACCGCCCGGGAGATAAGTTTAAACCTACAATTCTCAAGCGGTGTTGTTGTTACCCACCAAACCGTGAAAAATTGGCTGCATGAATACGGCCTACGAGCACGACGCCCAATTAGGTGCCCACCTATACGCCATGGGAATCGCGCCCATCAAAATGAATGGTGTAGGGAACACTTGACATGGAACCAGGAGCAATGGCATCAAATTTTATTATGCGGTTTAGATTTAGGCCTGATTGATACGAAAAGGGTAAGAATGCATAGTCGTCCCGGAAATGCTGAACGGCTGAGATGCGTCCAGGAATTGCACCCTTACAGTGGTTCCACAGTGATGGTATGGCCGGGTATTATGAAGAACAGACGAACTGAGCTCGTTTTTGTAGATGGCAATATGAACGCTGAAAGTTACGTTGAAGATGTCCTCGGGCCTTATGTTCACCCATTTGCACAAAGTCTTGGTTCAGATTTCACGCTGATGCATGACAATGCGCGTTCGCACACAGCTTTGACGACCAGAGAGTACTTGATAATGGAAAACATCCGGGTAATGGCCTGCACAATCACCAGACCTCAATCCCATCGAGCACGCATGGGACATGCTCCAGAGACGTGTCCTAGAGAACCTGGACGGAGTGTCGACCACCCAACAACTGAAAAACTTGTTAAATTCCATTGGGAGCTATTGCCGCAGGATCAGATAAACAATCTTATAAATTCAATGAAAAATTGTCGCCGACACGTTTTAAACATCAGAGGCGGTCACACTTTGTATTGAATTACCAAATAATTAAAAAAAATGTCGTTATTTAATTTTGTAAAACATGAACTGCTTTATTACAAAACAAGATTAATATTTTGACATGGCTTAAACCATGCAGCCAGTTTTTGTAATAAGAACGTAACAGTGATTGAAATACCGTTCTTTATACAAAACTGAAAACTTAGTTTGGTACTAAGTTTTCAGTTTTGTGTTTAGGAACTTTACCATAGTCGGAATAAAGTTCGAAATTCCATAATGGCTCCATGTTTTAAACCTGGGTCTGAAGATAAACCTTGTTTTGTAATAAGGGGGATACAGTTTAATTTCGTTTTAACTTTATATTATACTACGTATGTTATCTACGGTACATCATTTTTATCATTTCAGCCGAGAGACGACCATTGCTGGACATAGGCCTCCCCCAAAGCCACGCTTGGCAGGCGGGTTGACGATCGCAGTATGGTGTTTAAATGCATAGAGAACGCTGCTGCCCATTCTCTAGTAAGTCCCTTAGTCGCCTTTTACGACACCCACGGGAAGAAATAGGATGGTGCTTTCTTTACGTCCGGCACCACACGGCAGCTACAGTATCGGTTATCTACGGTACACAAATATTGTTAATTATTGTGATTAAATGACCAATTGAATGAAAATTTTTGTTGCATTAGTCACTAATGCATCAAAAAATGCTTAAGTATTATTATTTATTATGTATAAAAGAAATATAAATATATTATAATAGTAAAAATCGTTCAAAAGTTAGAAAGAAAAAACCGTACTGTTGTATAACCGTAATGTTGCATAGACGTTTTTGATGTGTGTAGTCTTATAGTGGTGTAGATATACTATCATGTGAAGGAAATTAATGTGAAGCTGTCCTGTAAACACACATACGAGGTACTTATGTTAAAAAGATCAAAGTTCTAACACATATTAATCAGTGATGTATGAACGGTATATTTACCGAGTTTGCAGATACGATCTGCCACTCGAAAATAAGAAGGGATCCATAGTTGGGATGAATGTATCCCAAGAACAAACTTAGAAAGAAAGAAAAAGCATGGGACTCGCACAGATCACAAATTAAACTAAAACGCACTCATAGAAACATAAAGAACAAAAATAAAACAAAGTTATAAATAAAACAGAAAGTCCTGTACGAGGCCAAAAGTCCAGGGGGGCCTTTTGGCCTCAGCATGATGCTGCGGCACTTAAAAATAAATGTCGCAGTACTGGTATTCTGATAGGGCCCGCTGTGGTGTCATGGATAGATACGGAAATAAATAAATAAAATAAAAAATAAAAATAGATGAGTGAAATAACAATAAAAATAAAATAATTATTTAATAAACATTGTAGTTGAAAAACATGTTCTCCCATACATTCTAACTGCAAATGTAATTTTGTACGCACAATATTGAGAGATTGACCATGTTATTTTAAGACCATAGACTTCTTATTGATGTTCCTGTAATCTATAAGTATAGAACTATTTTCTGTATTTTTTTCAATAATGTAGGCTCAGTAGTTTCGGAGATAAGGATTGGTCAACTTTCATGTATTTTCTTAAATAAGTTTATAAGCATTTTTTATAAAATTATATATATCTGAGACCCTCACAACACTTTCATTTCATATGCCACACGATATAGGTTACAAAACTTTATTTTCTAATTTGCCCCCCAAAAGAGTCCCATATATTCAAAACTCATTTATTTACGTTATGAGTACACGTCCGTGTTTGGGTCACAGAAATTCATATGTGTACCAAATTTCAACTTAATCAGTTCAGAGCTTTGACAGACGGACACACGAGTGATCCTATGAGGGTTCGTTATTTTCCTTTTGAGGTACGGAACCCTAAAAACACTATAAGCATGGCCTCTTATTCTATTGAAACACCGTACTTTTCATTCCAGCTCAAGGTCAAGGTGTTACCAGAGACGTGCAGCTGACTGTACCTACCAATATACTGCCGTACGTTACTTAAAACACGGTTAAGCCTCAAACTGCCATTTTTTAGTTTTGAATCACACATTACGTTTTGAAAAATTCTCTATCTTTTGTGCTGGGTCCCATTACTGTACGACTTTTACTTTCCGAGATATAGAGCGGGTGTGAACCGTTAAGTAACATATTTTTTACAGTTTACTTTATTATTTAACAGCTATTCCTCAAATTTATGTTATAACACGGCAAAAGGATGGTAACGTTATTATCACGGATCGTTCCAAGCGATATTAATTTATTATAATACAGTTATCACACAATGCTGCACTTAAATTAAGCTATACGACCATAACCGTGTTATAATCAAGTACTTACAGGTGTGTCTGAGAACAAAAACTATGTTATAATAAAGTTACTATAGAATAATACATTACATTATAGTTATAGGCATTTAGCCTTTTTTCAATAAAGTTTATCGATGGATTAAAGTGTAAAATTCTTTACTAAAATACGACTATACAGATATGCTAGATTAAAATCTAGTTAAACCCAGAAACATTTTTGAACCGCGGTCCCCCGCGTTCCCGGTTTCCTCGGCCATTATTTCGCTACCAGCGACGACGGGGAGCGCTCGTGTGTGTGTGGAGCGGAGCGGCGGCGCGCCATAAATGTTTTACCATGTCGCGTCATACGTACTCAAGGTAAGGTTTTTATAATTTCACTAAATAGAATAGATGCATCAGTGAATTTAATAACCTATGTAATTAGTATGTAGATAATCGATATTTATAATATTTTCTTAAAATAAGTATTACATTCATTCAATAATTACGTAGTGGTAGGTGACAGGTATATAACCTTTAGCTTATAAATATTTGATTGGAACGAAATAATCCTTTTTCTTATCGTTCTGAAGCCGCTATGAAATCACACGCATCTCGAGTCAGGGTCAACGATGAGTAGGTGCAGCGCGTTGGGGCGGTATGTTTGAAACGAATACCTATCGGACATGGGCTTTCGCGCGCTTTTTTGCTTTTTACCTTCTTTCCTATTCTTACGCATTATTGCGTTGACGACGAGGATATAGAATAATAAAGTACCTACCTATAAGTTTTTTTTAAATTTTTTTTTTTTTTAAATTAGGTATTTAACTAATTGTGTCTGTCATTATTGTAGACGCTCCGGGGTTCCACAAAGAATTCAGAACATGATGAGCATTGTGAATAGAGAGGTCGTACCTGTCGAACCACCCAAATTACGTATTCAAGAACAAATCATTGGCTTAACAAGCATGCCAAATTCATTAAATGAAAGTGATCCTTCTAGTCCTTCAGCTAATAATGGCATCGATTTATATGCAAATCCTCAACCTGGTACATCAAAAGTTTCGGATTCCAGTTTCCTGTACTGCGATGAAACTATACCGCCGTCTTTACATTCTCTGTCTCCAATCTTCTGTGACTTTGATTCGGATGATTCGGTTAAGGACAAGGACTACGAGGTTACATCTAATTACGTCGATTCAAGTGAAGAGAGTGATACGGACAGGAATATTAAAAAAACACTTGCTCATAAGTCCCAAATAAAATGCATATCTCAAAGAAAAGGTAAGAGAAGCTCTAAAGCAGAGAAAGAAAAATGTGTGCCTTCCTTTCCCAATAAAGTTATATCTCGACGTCACTCATTTAACAATGGCGAAAGAGCTGCTGTTCACGATCCTGTTTTCAAAAAGAGACGAGCGTCGACTGATGCTGCTGTTATTATATCAATGCCACCATTTGACAACCCAGCCACCAGTGATAATGAAGGTGAAGAAGGTTCAACAGCGCGGAAACGAAAAAAGTACAATAGCAGTGTGAAACAGCGAGAAATCCAAAGAAAAAAACAAAAACTTTTGAAATATACTGTAAAACCTGGATGTGACGAGAAATGTATAAAAAAATGTAGTTCTGTATTTGATGAATCTGAACGTGAGAATATAAATAAAACATATTGGAGTCTGCAACGTGGGGAAATGAGAATGTTTATAAGGTCAAACTATATTGTAGCCATTCCCAAGCGTAAGTACACATCTGACCCTAAAAGAAACCCCAAAAGAACTTTTACGCTGCAGAAAAATGACGGAACCGTAAGACAAGTATGTAAAATTTTTTTTTTAACAACTTTAGGTTTCAATAGAAACAATGATCTTATACTTACCACCTGTCTCGATACTGAAAAAGATACAGATAAACGTGGTAAACATACCAAGAAACCGGCGTTTAATCGTGATTTACTCAACCAACATGTTGAATCATTCAATCCCAGCGCTCCTCATTACCGTAGAGAGCACGCACCAAATCGGCGTTATTTGCCCAATGACATTAATATAAATTTTATGTATAAAGACTTTTGTTCAAAAAATCCCGAGTCAAAACTCAGTTATGACTTATATCGATCTCACTTAAAATCAATGAATATATCTTTCACTCGGCTCGGGAATGAGGAGTGCGAACAGTGCGAATCATACAAACATCACACTAAAGAAACAAGCCATGATGTTCGTAAGCAATGTTTTCCTGATTGTGACACTTGCTTGGCTTGGGCTAAGCATCATGATCGATACAAAAAAGCTAGAGCCCTTTATGATGCTCACAAAGCTATAAAGCAAAACGAAAATAGTATTTATTTCAGCGGCGATCTAGAAAAAGTTATCATGCTGCCTAGAATGGAGATGTTCAAAGCGGTTATATTTTGTCCCCGTTTGACGCTCTTTAACCAATCCTTTGCACCGGTTGGAAAAATATCAAAGGAATCGAAACCTCTTGCTGCAATTTGGCACGACGGAATAGCCGGTAGAAAACAAGAGGATATTATGAGCGCGTACTACAGTTTTTTCCTTCGTCATCGAGACGTTCAGAATGTTAATATCTGGTTAGATAATTGTACATCACAGAACAAGAATTGGCTGTTTTATTCCATGTTAGTCGACCTAGTAAACAGTGACGTTATAAGTACAGAAACAATAACTTTACACTACTTCGAACCCGGCCACACCTTCATGAGCTGCGACCAGTTCCACCATCAAGTGGAACTTGCAATGAAAAAGAAGGGTAAAATATATGACTTTTCAGATTTTGAGGAAGCTGTAGCCTCTGCAAACAATGGCAGAGTAACTGTCAAAGCGCTACAAGCAAATGAATTTCTCAATTTACCCAATAATGTCTCTGAGCGGCGAATTCAGCAAGCATGCCCTAGAGTCTATCTGAAAAATATAACACAAGTCTCGTTTAAGAGGTCAAGTTATGACATGTTGTATAAAAATGATTTTAGTGATGAATACTCAAGTTTTAAATTTTTAAATGACAAGTACTTAAGAAATCCACGTACCAACATAAGCTTCCGGACACAGCCGAAAGGCATTGATGAGGAACGTAAATCTAACTTAATAACTAAATTGTCGCCTATCATTCCAAAACATAAAATGGTATTTTGGAATGGATTGCCTACAAACAATAACACAGAAACGACCAAAAATTCAAGGAGGACTACCTAAACCTAAGAAAGCCATTTTAAATACCCAAGTACCTACAATTCTTTTTTTATTTTAATATAACTACTTAAATGTATATATTACTTAGTGCCATAAGACTAAATAATTATATTATATATTAAATTATTTAGTCTTTATTATTAATAATTATATATTTATTACTAATTATTAATTATATTACATATTAAACCTAATAGGGACCCCTATTAGATTTAATTCTATATAGAGGACTCAGTTGATTACATGATTGTGATAATTTTTTAGTTAAAGACTGATTATATTGTAAAATTTAGAAAGCTATATAATAGTCTTAAGACTGAAGAAAATTGTTATAGCAGGTTGTTTTATGACAACTGCAGCTAGTGAGATAGATGGTTATATTTTTTTATTATCTTAAGACACTTTTCACTCCAGGGTTTTAAGTTAGAGAATGTTTTGATATTAAGATAATATTGTGATTTAATTATGAATATTACTAAGCCCAAATGTCAAAAATAATTATTTATGTTATTGATAACCATTTAAAATTGTTTGAAATAAATGATTAATAAATAATTTGTTTAATTTGCTTGCTTGTTTTCTTTTTTTTTCTCGAATAATTGTAAGTCATTGCTTATCTATAAAACGGCTAACCGCGAGCGAAGTATGAGTAGCCTTGTTTTAAGTAAGCAATACCGTTTAACTTGACGCCGCTTAATATATTATTACACAATTACTTGATTATAATGATCACTAAGTGCCTTAACTTGTTTATAAACCAAGGGGCTAAACCTTAATTTTACAGTCATTACTTGATTATATCATAGTTATGCAGCTTAGCCGTATTGTAATGACGTATTTTTTGATAACTTTAAATAAAATTTTTAGTAGTACAATTCTAAAGCAATTACTACGTTATAATACCGTTAGAGTAGGGTTAGCCCTATTATTATGCAGTATTTAATTACTAAACTGGGAAGAAATGCTAAGCTTAATTACAAATATCTGTTTTATTGTAAGACTGAAAGATGTTTTCAGTTTTCATACCCCAAAAAAAAATCGTTGATAAACCAGTGACATTTGTCTCTTAGAAAGATTTTTATATCTTTATTCGTTTGGAAGAGACATCATTTCGCAGGTTTTTGTCCGATATCTCTGAAACTACTTTATGGGTTTAACCGTATTTTAAACAATGTACGGCAGTATACCTATCCCTCTTCAACCGTTATTAAGGACTATGGATTTTAGCCTTAAATTAAGATAGAGAGCTTTCATTAAGGGTCAGATAGTCGCCGTTGACCTTGGCCATACAAATGCGCGTCGCGCTTACGCCGCGTCACCATTAACTTTCATAGGGAATATTTATTTTAAGTAACAAAAATATGAATATTTGAAAAAAATCACAAATAAAAAATGATAATAAAACAGTCTATTCATTCCAAAAAAAACATAAGTAGGTTGAAAGTAATATCGTTTTTTATTTTTTCTTTGGGTAGACATTACCTCCTCAATTTATTTCATAAAGTATTTTACTACAATTATTAAATATTCACATATAGAATTGATGTGTATGCGTTCTAGTTTAACATACATTTTGTTGCATAACTTACTTGGATTATATGAAGGCGTAATAACAGATTTAAAAGTCACCAAAACATATATCTGCGCCTTAAGCCGTTATGACCAACTAACCTTGGGGTTTAGAAAAATTAAATCTAACGACTAAAATACCGTTTAATAGACTCTTACATAAGTATTACAAAACTAAACTCAAACACTGATAACATATCATAACATCACGCCTGTAAACCCCGAAGGGTTAGGCAGAGCCGCACTTATAGTACACCCACATTTCGCCAGTTATGTTTAAGTCCCTTGTAATAGAGGGCGAGCCTATTGCCAGCACTGACACACTTGTATTGTGTTTTACTCAAACACTGAGCTCTGTTTAAAACTAGTTTTAAGTTCTTCATTGATCATAGTTCAGCTGAGTTTGGCTTTAGTTAATATCGTTACTCAGTTCGTGAAGCGAGCCCAAGCAGTGATTTAATCTGTAATCACCCAAGTGTGGTGGAGACCGCGCTTGAGCATAGATTGTCAATATTGTCATGTCAATTTTTCATATTTTCATGTATAACTGGGTTGTCGAGTTTTTTTTAAATATTTTTGTGGAATTGAAGCATTACTATAAAAATAAAAATAAATAACACACACACTTAAATAATATCTAGACATAATTATAGTCACCTTATTGGTGATGTGCTTCAGAAAGGTCAGGCGCGTAGTATTCGCAACCAGCGTGCGTGTATGACATGACCAGGGGGCCGATCGCGCTAATTTTGAACGTTAATACCGAAACTAAACCACAACCAAAAACGTTACGTTAGACAAATTTCGTATCGCGCTAATCATTTCAACGCAAACGATTTAGCTTTGCTTTGGAAGTTACGTTGGAGGAACGAGCGATCGAACTTTCAGTATTGGGTAACGTCAACGATTTTGTCGCTCACAAAAAATAGCGCGATACCGTTTCTTACATCAGCTAAACCAAAACCAAAAACGTTCCGTTTGAACCGTAATTACGTTGAGAAATAACGCGATCGGCCCCCAGATGTATGAACGTAAACGAAACAAAAGGAGTATGTAAGGAGCGTAGCAGGTGGCGTTCTATTAGATTCTGAATTCCCCCTTATGGGAAGAAGGTGTGAGTTTATGTGTGTAAGTGTAAAAATTAATATCAATATTTATTTGGAGAAGTAGATTATTACAATAATTTATTGAACGATAGTGAAACACGGATCCTTGAGGCTCTATTTGAGTCTTGATTCAGCTGAGTATAGATTGATCACCGTCCTGGAATAAGACCGATGCTCAAGTAGGTACAGATTATTTATTTAAACAGTGATCGACGATAAAACTAGATTTGTGGAACGTTCTGTAATACGGACCTTATTGTTGAAGGTAAGTAATTGAAGACTACAAAAATATAATTCATATTTTTAATATAAATGTTTTATTAATATTTAATGGCTGAATAGTAACTATTTCATATAAAGCTAATAATAAAGTTCAACGACGACGACGACGTTCGATTCGTGTAGGTGTTTTGACTCGTGTCCTGTGAGAACAAGTTGTTCAAAAGCCGATTTTTTTTTTTTTTAATTACTGTCTTTTTTGCTTGCGGCTAGACCAACGCTTGACTTTCGACGATACGATGCCGACGTAGAGCAGGTATTTGGATCTTCGAAGATTTTTTCAACAATAGCTCGGGCTCGGTGTCTACGAGATATTATGCCTTGAGCCCAGTTAATAGCAAAAAACATGACCCCTATTACACGAGACTTGAACAAAAATTAAATGGCGGACTGTGTGAATTCAAGTGTGATGTTATGTTTTGTTCAAGAGTGTGAGCATCCGATCGTCCTATCTGTTAATATGTTACACCTAACCCAATTTGCGATAGCTAATTCGTATATCAAGCATCGTGATTATCGCGATATTTATGACATTGTATTACGGCCATTAGGAGGATCATAGACGTGGACGTTTTTGACGTGATGTGATAATGTGATACCTAATGATAAAAGGATAAAATTATTATCAGTTCAATGGCCAGTGCTACAGATATATTCGGCTCAGCATGATTCGACACAACCAGATGACAAAATCGAATATGTAATGAACTAGCTTCTGCCTGCGACTTCGTCTACGTGTAATGTCTTATTTTAACATAAAACTTTTTACAAAAAAATATTACCTACTTCTAAAAAAAATACTACACAGTGATAAATAACTTTAATTTCGGAAGTCGGTGTCTTTGGATCTGGATTTTAGTTTTTTTGCCACCGACTTCCAAAATTAAAGTTATTTTTCACTTTTTAGTGTGTTTATTTGGAAGTTGGTAATTGTTTTTTGTAAAAAGATTTTTATTTTTCAAAATCAATCAAAATCAAAATATTTTATTTCACATAAGCCTACATGGGCACTTATGAAACGTCAGAAGCTAGGTGCACGGTTCCAATTGTTCGTTTCCTATGGCGTTTCTTATGGAGAAGAGCCGGCAAGAAACTCCACAGTTACTGTTTTAAAAATAATTGGCTTTTACAATGTTTTCAAACCACAGCGTTAATAGGTATGAGAGGACAGTGTAGGCCCGTCAAAAGTACCTACCAGGTACTTAACAAAATAGAAAATGGTCTACAAATCTACAGTCTATTAAGCCAACAATGTTCTCACATTAACAAAACATTAAAAAGAAAACAATATATATATTAATAAAATAATAAAAGTTAGAACCTTGTTTAAATTAAAATTGTAGGTATAAAATGTCAAAAAAAAAAAGATTATGTCAAGGAAATATATAAAAAAATAAAATAAACATCGTAATTTGGGAGCAGTTAATAGACACTTACATATTTTTGCTAGAAATGAGGTACCAGGGAAGCTACATGTGCAGAAGGAATTAATGCCAAACTTCCTTGTCTTCAACTTAGTCTTTAATCTTATAATATGCTTTTTTGATAAGGACACGTTTAATGTGGATTTTGAATTTTCCATCGCTTAGTTCTGTAATAGACTTTGGCAACTTGTTAAAAGCGGATACTGTTTATAAGAAATAACTTGATTATTTTAGTTAATCTAAATTTGGGTATCACACTTTCTTGTTTACTACGTGTATTTATATTATGAAAATCGCTTCTTATTTTAAAAAGGCCTAAGTTTTTGCGAACATATAAAATACTTCCTAAAATATAAAGAGAAGGCAGAGTTAGTACATCAATTTGTTTGAATTTGTTTCTAAGGGACTCACGAGGACACATTCTATAGACCGCGCGGATTGCCCTCTTTTGTAAAATGAAAATTGAATCCACGTTGGCAGCTGATCCCCACAGTAGAACGCCAAAAGACATAATACTGTGGAAATAAGCAAAGTATACTAAACTAGCTGTGGCTATATCTGTTAACTGCCTTATTTTTCTTACTGCATATGCAGCTGAACTTAATCTACCTGAAAGAGCTTTAATGTGGAGATTATTAGCTGCGACCCATTTCGAAAGAACAGCAAGACTATCTTAGACGTGAAAGTTATCCGTATCTTTTCTTTTAAAAATAATAGAAGTGTCATCAGCGAATATAATTATATCCGAAAAGTTAGCCATCGTGTAAGGAAGATCATTTATATAAACTAGAAACAGAAAAGGCCCAAGAATTGAACCTTGAGGCACGCCCATCCTTACTAGAGTTCCCGAGGACGTCACCCCGTTGACGTTTACTTTTGCTGCTAGTTTGATAGATAGGAAAGAACAAGACCAGCAGTTTGTCCACGAACTCCGTAGTTCTGTAATTTACAGATCAGTGTATTTTGGTCAACGCAGTCAAACGCTTTTGAGGTCACAGAAAATGCCAATGGCATCCTGGGATTTCTCCCGGGATTCCTAAATGTGACTGATGAGTTTTACTCCTGCGTCAGTCGTCGACCTACCAACTTTTTGTGAAACCGAACTGGCAATTATGTATGAATAAAAAATAAAAGGACTTTATGAATTAAAATGTGACAACATCTGGTCTAGCATGATTTTTCATATATTTTACTCAATGAAGTACAGATATATTATGTCTATAATTAGAGAGATCACTTTTACTTCCAGATTTGAAAATTAGTACTACTTTACTATGTTTTATTAAATTAGGAAACATACCGCTTCCTAAACATTGATTAAATATGTCTGTTAGGACAGGGGCTATATTTTCAATGATATCTCCAAGGACCTTAACGGAAATCCCGCATAAGTGTTCTTTTTGTTAAGACTTTTGAATGCTTTATTAATTGTGAAAATAGAAATGGGCTTGAATTCAAAACTTGGAATGACCTTAAAGAAGTTTTCTTAGAGAAGAGATTCAGCTAATAAAGATGATGAGGGAAGAGATTTCGTAACCATTGAGATTTTGTCTATTGGGATTTCGGTAAAGAAATGTTCTAGTGTCTCAGCAACTTTCAACTTATCTGAAATGGTTTCATTGTGAATTTTTAAAGACAATTCATACTGATCTCGCTGTTTTGTGTTTCCAGTTTCTTTGTTAATTACCTGCAACACACCATAATTTTATTATTAGATATAAGTACTAATTTTGTTACTAATTAATTTAGATTTAGCTTGAGCGCAGACTCTTTTGAATAGTTTCTCACATAATTATGAAGGGCTTGTCAGATGTCAATGATTTCTCGTAGTACAAATTATATAAAATATCTCTGTTTTTTCTAATGCCAGCCTAGCAGTGGCCCATTCATTAAATTTTGGTTTAGAATTGATTATAACTTGTTTACAGAAGACGCTTTATTAAATTCATGGCATACTGTAGAAAATAATGTACCGTAGTTTATATTGGGTCTTGTGAATCAAAAATAACTGTTAAAAGATTGCTAACA
This sequence comes from Tiliacea citrago, assembly GCA_963921375.1. NCBI lineage: Eukaryota > Metazoa > Arthropoda > Insecta > Lepidoptera > Noctuidae > Tiliacea > Tiliacea citrago. Next base: position 15,294,072 of record OY992786.1, on the reverse strand, counting down.
ACATTATTATTAAACAGTTTCAATTTACTTTTAGTGAGAGGTCTCAATTCAATGGTTTTATCTATCTGTAACTTTTTATCTAAGTCAAATGATACAAGTTGACCAGTATGTTCAGACCTTTTTTTTTGGGTGGGAAATTATCAAATAACTTCTCCCGCTCTGGGCGGACCGAGACTCAGACTTTTACTGACTAAAACCCACCCGTGTTCCTTCAGATGCTTGTGTGCCAGGGCCACGATATCCTTTTCGGACAGACGCGTAACCCTGGCAGAGTATGCTCAGACCTGACACTGGCTGAATTTAGGTGGAGTCTTTTATTTTGTAACGTTGTATCGTTACTATCTTCCAAACAACAAAATGACAACCATAAGATGTCAAGTCGAACCGCAGACGTAATAATATTAGGGATGTCCTAAGTTACTAACCAACATAAATTAGCTGTCTGTGCTAGTTATGCGCGCGATTGGCATATCCAAACGTACATAATGATATACGTGGAAGAACGCTCGCGCCGTGTGCCACTCGCTCACAGTCACCTTCCATTCGAAATCCTGCTCCGGGCGAAGATGCACGTTCACCTGATTCCATATCACTTGTGACCTTACATACGTGGTCTTCACCATTTTAAAAGCCTAAAGCAGACTACAGTATTTATTGGCTCATATTAGTCAACCTTATTAAATTCTGTGTTTTCGTAACCCCATATTGGGTAAGTGTTGAACAGCTAATTAAGTTTTATATTTTTCTATGTACCTACCTATATAGGTTAACTTAGGGCGTGTACCTACTTGCTACCTTTGTTTAGCTTATTATGCCTTCTGCATTCATATTTACCATGCAACCTATTTGCTTACAGCTCTGTGCATTTTGAGATCTGTATCGTATTATACAGGGTGGAATTTTGTAATGCCACCTGGAGGGAAAGTGCTCTTGATACTGCAGATAGAAAGTTTTACTCAAAGGAAACATTCCTTTATTTTTGAATAGAAAGCAAACTGCATTCAAAGATTTTCGAAAATTCTCTTCTCCCACACCCGGGAATCGAACCGGCTAAAATCTGAAAAAATTATACCCTGTACTTTTATTGCATCGATCGTTAGGGTCAATTATAAGGATGAAATCTCTCTAACAAACATGATAAATTAAATGAAAGGAAAACCAGGAAATCTGAAGTTACAAATTCAATGAGTCAAGTTAAAGCTCTTTAACTAACATCCATCTTTTGTAATGCAGACTCCTTTGCGACATACTCGTAGCTGCGTGTAAGAGGTAATTTAAATATGGAATGTTAGATTAAAATTTGAAAATTAGATTGTCATAGTTGTTATTCACATTTGATTGTTTTTACAACTCATTTCACATTTTGTCTCACGGTGAAAATGGCTTATCAAGAACAGTTTGATTTAATGGAAGCTTATTTTTTAAATAACAAAAACGTGAATCTAGCTCTGCGGTGTTATGGGGAGAGATATCAAGACCGACAGGCACCAACTCGGTTCGTATTGAAAAGAATGGTAGAAAATTTAAAGAATACAGGTGGTTTCAAGAAGAGACGGCAAACTATTCAGCAAAACTATTTCGATTTTGAACTACATGTTTTAACATACTTTGAATCATTTCCAAAGGCTTCAAGTAGAGATGCTGCCGATGAATTCGGAACAACCCACACTCGCGTACTTAAAGTGCTGAAAAAGTATAAGTATAAATGCTATCGTGAAGGTCGGTTGGTGCAAAAATTGCATATTGGGGATCGTGACAGACGATTACAATTTTGTGAAAACATGCTTGGAGAAATTGACCGAAACCCTAATTTTTTGAGTAACATTGTATGGTCTGACGAAACCAACTTCAGCAATAACGGCATGTACAATCGCCGCAATAACCATTATTGCATTTGGTGCGGAATTATGAGAAATAATGTAGTATTAGTCCACGTGTACGAAGGTCATTTAAACACTGTCAAGTATATTGAAATACTGGATCTCTTAAGAAACGAGTTAAATGGTTTCCCCGAGGAAGAGCGAAACCAAATAATTCTACAGCAAGATGGTGCTCCAGCACATAACAGCAGAATCACTACTGCCTACATTAATAACCATTTTAATACCTGGATTGGTACAAACGGCACAATCAGATGGCCTGCGAGATCGCCAGATCTCACCCCATTAGATTTTTTTTTGTGGGGATATGTAAAAAATCAAATTTACATGAAATCTTATGCGAATGACAACGAGTTGAGAGTTGAAGTTCAGAATACGATTTATAATATTCACCACAACACTTTATTAAAGGTTACTAGAAATGAATTTGTTAAAAGAATAAATGTGTGTATCCAAGAGAATGGAGCCCATTACGAGCAACGAATTAGTTAGTTTACCATTTTTTGTAAATAATTAAATTAATTTAAGATTTCCTGGTTTTCCTTTCATTTAATTTATCATGTTTGTTAGAGAGATTTCATCCTTATAATTGACCCTAACGATCGATGCAATAAAAGTACAGGGTATAATTTTTTCAGATTTTAGCCGGTTCGATTCCCGGGTGTGGGAGAAGAGAATTTTCGAAAATCTTTGAATGCAGTTTGCTTTCTATTCAAAAATAAAGGAATGTTTCCTTTGAGTAAAACTTTCTATCTGCAGTATTAAGAGTACTTTCCCTCCAGGTGGCATTACAAAATTCCACCCTGTATATTCACTCAAAATTTGCAAGTCATGCCGTGCTTCTCACTACCATTTTGTTAACTCCGAACTGATTGTGACATCCACACACCACCTTCATTAGCGCACTAGTACATCTCGCTTTGCTTATGCTTGGTGTCACAATCAGCGGAGGTGACCACTATAGGTCATCTTGTGACACGCTGGACGTTATGTTCCAGGATCCAAAGTACCGGCTTACCGATCCTTGATTATCGGTGGCATCCGGCCATCTACTGCCGTGCCATCACCTGCCGGCAGTTCAAGCAATCGTCCAGCTCCACGCCGGGTACATATTTTACCCGCGCGGCACGTCGAGCTGGGCTTCGGGTCTGGCGTGAACATCCGCCGACCGTCACCATCCCTGGCGTCTGCAGCGTGGCGCACCCGCCGCGGTCTTCGTCACACCAGGCTGAGCCAGGAGAGTACTGTGCTACTCCCAAGGGAAGTTAGGGAGATCCTTGTGACCATAGACTTACCTACCCCCCTTCACTTTTATGTGATATTGTAATAAATTATGTTGACAATTTACGTGGTTTTACTTATCTGGTGCACCACGTAAACCCTTTCCGTCACAATTTTACAATTAGCAAATACATTAATGTGGGTGTACTATAAGTGCGCCTCTGCCTAACCCTTCGGAGATTACAGGCGTGATGTTATGTTATGTAAATACATTATCTATGCATGAAGCTGCGGTTGCTGTTATTCTAGTCGCTTCATTAAATATACATTTTAAATTGAATGATTTAAACAATGGTATAAGCTTACATTAATCTAGAGAATTAACTAATAGATCAATATTTAGGTCACTTTCTAGTAGGTCAGTTCGTAATTTATTTAAGTTACAATAGGCTAATGTTAACTACTCATCACCTTTTACAAAATCTTGCTTTTCCCGATGCAGGGGCGTCAATTTTTGAGGAGTTCTCCTGGTAAAAACCAGGAGAACTTCCACTCACCATATACATTGTGACGAGCATAAATTGCTTAGCAACCATATTAAAGTGCCTAATCGAATCGCAACCCGTGATATACTTCGGTGGCCATCTGTGGTCTTCATCATCAGTTCCGTATTATGACTAAGCGAGGGTAGATGCCGAACGAAGTTTGTCGGTCGGCACGAGCCGAATGAACGCCGAACACTTATGAGTAGTATATAATTGCTACGGGTGGGCTTTGTTACTCAACAAATACTGCCGAATCGACGGACCCAGATACAATTATGTGTAGCACCCCTAACAAATACATCATCATTCCATCATTTCAGCTGAAATACGTCCGGTTCTGTGCTTCCCGCATCCAGCGGATACCTGCGGCCTTCACAAGGTCATCGGTCCACCTTGTAGGAGGCCTTCCCACGCTACGTCTTCTGGTACGTGGTTGCCACTCCAGAACCTTTCGGCCCCATCGGCCATCAGTTCTGCGAGCAATGTGCCCCGCCCACTGCCACTTAAGTTGACGAGATCCGCAGGCGAACCAAGGTAACCAACATAGCCCGAAGAATTGCCAAACTTAAACAAATACATACCTATACAATGGGAATCTAGAACCTGCATTCAGTTGCAGAGAAGTGAGAACACAGTAGCGACGCGCATAAAGTAGAACGAGGTACTTTTTGCACTATGGTCCATATCCTGAATAAAACATTGTAGCTACGTGGTGTTGAGTTGGCTAGTACAACGAGTATCCAGTACTACACGAGAACGACTTGAAATAAAAGTAGTTTTTCAGTAAGAAGGATAATTTTATTTACGAATACCTATTTAAACATTCTTCTGAAGTTTCAAGCACTTGTAATCAAAACTGGGTCGAAAGTCATAAAAGATTAAATTTTTATTGAAATACTTTCGCCTGTTTTTTGTACTCCTGAATTTTTATTTTTAATAAAAATGTTTTTAATTATTGATAAGGAGGATAGTGCTGCTTCTAGTTCGTTCTAGGCTAAAATTTAACACGACAAGGCATTTTTTATAGGCGACGTCGTAATTGCTTTACCACCATAAGATTTAATTAATTTCACTTGCATACAGGGCTTGAAATACCGGTATTTTTGGGAACCGATACCATTGGTCTTGGTGTGATACCGGTACCAAAGTAGTACCTGTACTGTTGGTACCGGTACCAGATGTAGTACCTGTAGGTACTATTGGTATTTCCAATCAGTATCGGTACTGTACCGGTACCAAACAAATATTTCCGCAAGTTAGAGTGAGAACTTAGTAATTAAAAATAGGCATTAGAAAAATAACTTCAGGGGCCAACCGTACGAGGTTCCTCTTACAAATATGAGACATGTAGTACGCGCTGGGTACCTGTATTTGGTACCGGTACTTGTTAGATGGAGTACCAGTTATACCAGTCTGCAACCGGTACCCTTCTGGAACCCAGATAGCGAAATGGCAAGAACCGCTAAGTACCGATACAGAAACTGTACTTTTGGTACCGGTTCCAATCCCTGCTTGCATGCCATAATACAATAATTTGTTTATATGACAATTAGATAGTTTCAACTTTGGTGAAGTTTCAATTTACTTGATATTGTTGTCAAAAGTGGTAACGCAATTCCGAGGACGACTACACAATATACTTCTCAATAGTCGGTTAAACCTATCATAAGTTCGAAAAAAAATGGACCGAATTTCATTTCACCTAAAACTTTTCAACTATTATCGTTTCGTATTTTTTTTTACTTCATCGAAGTTACGTCTGTCACTGTATCAGTTGACCTAATATCAATTAGATTTTTTTCGGTGCTCTGACGTTCCATTTGGTTGAAAAACTTTTGACCGATAGCCGAAATAACATTTGTAAAAAGTATTATCTTTCCGAACATTCATTATACCATTGTTTTAATTACCATATTTTCATTTCACCAAACGCCTATAATAGAGGGGATCTGGCGCTCGGCGGCCGCTGACGCGGCACATATTGAAAATGCTACCAAGTAACCGGCTATAATATATATTGTGACCAAATAATATTCCGTAAAATGTTGTTTCGGTGTGGTGAAAAAATGGCAAATAAATCATTTGGCAAATGAAAAAGTTATTTTGTCGGTGAAATATAATATAATTCGGTAAAATAATACCTATGACACATGAATACATGATACTTCGATGATCTAAAAATATGTCAAATAATGCTTAAGAAAGAGGAATAATTAAATGTGTTTATTCACACTTATTTATTACATATTATCTATTGTTCTCCACCAATGATATTATAAGTTAAAAGAGGTAGCCCAAGTAGCATTGCAAGCTGTATACAAGCTGTATTTAAGTTCGTTTTTATACTAGAAGCTTTATATTCAGGCGGTATAAGCGCATATACAGTCGTCATAAGTAAAAAAGAATCCATATTATACAGCTTTTTGCGTTATTAGAGCTATATGGTAGCTGTAGAAGCAATAGAGAAGCCGCATAACAGCTGTATTAGAGCTGTTATTCTTTTACAAATAAACCATTACACTACAGATATCATTTTATTTATTTAACAGTTTCATCTTATAAGTATCTTATAATGAAAAGTGTTCTAAATAGGTTTTTGAAGAGAATTATAAAAGAATTTAAACGACGTATTACGTGTAATAGAAACGTACTGAATGGTGACATTATTATTTATATCATATTTATTAGTATAAAAGATAATCTTGGACTTGGATAAATTATGGTGTTAATTGGTGAATTGAAAGTGCAGGTTCAAATTTATTGTGAACCTGTGTAAGTTTTAGTTGACATAAAGAAAAATACTAATTATCGTTCGTTCGCGTCGCCACCGCGCCGTCGTTATCGTACTCGTACGTTACGTACGTATGGTAAATCCAAAAGAGTTATCTGTTTTATTTTAGACCTTAGTAAACTTATTGTAAAGTATTATTGGTGTATTGTGTATAATTTATACCTGTTTTACTTTTTTTTTTCAGGAAAATATCGTTTAAAATTACAGAAACCATAGAGAAAGGGCAAAACAGGCTTTGCATTATACCAAGTTTGTGGAAATCAAAAGGCGGGTTAAGATGGCCAAGAAAGCGATTAGATGTCAACCAATTAGTAAAGTATGTGTACTGAACCGTACACTATTTTACCGTCTTACGCACTGTGCCTTCTGCACACACAGCATTTGTACCTGTTATTGAAAATAATACGTAAAAATATATTTTAATAAATCAGTTTAACGAATATTCAAAGCGGTCGGTTTTATTTCATAATTCGAATAGAATCGCCCCGTTATCATAAAACTAAGTGTAGGGATCCCCTACAGGATGAAACATCTCAGCCTTTAGATAAGTCAGGATGGCAACCAACCGATTAACCTTTAAAGTTAAAGTTCGCGAGCACATTCGTAAGAAGCTGGCAGTATCATCACAACGCGCAACGGTAAAGTTTTCCCATTGTTTGTTTGGTTTATAGGTATATTCGTGTATATATGTATTTATTTGGTCTTATATTTATGTATAATTAGGTATATATATATATATTATATTTAAAGTTTTTATATACATATGTATGTATATCCTTATATTTAAATAAATATTGATTTCACAATTTTTGTTATTGCACCTACCACTGGTTGTCTCTGCATCACCCAAAGTTTGACTGGTAGAAAATGCCTATGGCATTAAGTCCGCCTCTGTACGTTTTTTTGTGCTTAAAGTCTTAAATAAATAAATAAATAATTGGTCTACATTAAAATACTGTGTGAAAAGGCTATCATTATCGTCATATGACTAAGCAGTAAGAGAATTAAATCTCGTAGTTCAAAATATCACTATTTAATGTTTTTGCTACGGATACCTCTTCGTCGGACGTCGATAGAACGAGGCTTGACTGTAGGTTGTCCGATTTATTAATGATTCTCTCTCTTCCTCAATAAATGATGGTTCACTATCATTACTGTTATTTGGTTGGTTATTTGTAATATTCAAATATTTCCTTTCAATCCTCCTCTTGACAGCACCAGATCTTTTTCTTTTTTTTCACATATTGCATTTGTTCACAATGAAAATATTAATTAGAAGACTAAATCTGTACTATAATAGCTGCCATTATTTTTTTTTTCATTTTAGAACACCCTCATAGACAGAAGTCATAAAACCACAGTATTTAAAAGAGTGTACAATTACGCCTTATACATAAGTTTGATAACGGAGTTTGCACATACCATTGTACAGAAACAAGTATCTAGTGATACTATAATAACACTTAGAGCTGTAATAAGTAAGTGATCACATGCAAAATACAGCCTCACAGCTTTAACGATAAAACCAGATTGAAGTGTCACAAAATACTTAAAGTTGTATAGTAGAGTTTTAATATTCTGTTTAAGCACCCTAAGCTTACGCGGATCCTAAGAAAGATTTTATACAGTTTGAACTGGTAATAACCCACAAATCACTCTTAAAAAGACAAAATCATTTTTGGCACTCTTGTTCGTCTGTAAAAGAACTTTGAGTTCTAAATAGGCTGGTATATTGATGTTGAAAACGCTTGCGTACTGCTTGGGAGATGTTACCCAACATTCGATCTTCAAAAACGGCACAATGTCACATTGATAAAAGACACGTGGAAGTAGGACGGCAATTCGTAATTATCTGGGGCGAAAAAGAGACAAAACTAAAAAACTTGGCAACTTTTGGCCTGTCACTTGCGGAGCGCGTATAACCTATCTACCACTTTTTATTTATAATATGTATTATATACTCTAATATCTTCTCAACCCTATAAAAGCCATTTTTTTAATGGGTAAGGCTACTGGGAAAACTGTAAAACTTTGTTAACCTTGTAATCAGGTTATCTAAGTTTTCTTTAAAATAATACAAGTGTATGCCTTAACACTTGTTTTATTGCAAAGTTTTAGATTTTTTATTAAATCTCATTATTCTTATAAAGTTAGTACAATTAAAAAGGCATTTTTGTAATGTGAGTAACCACAAAACAAAAAACACACAAGCAAAACAATAATGCGACTATAACATAATACGTGAGTAGGTATACCTATAATTAAAATGGCTGTACATATGTCTAACCTCATTTTATAACATGTCGATAAAAGGAAATGGCTTCACATTAAGTTCGATATACTGCCAAATCAATATATGTTTAGGGGTAATTTATTTATCTGTAACGTTACTGATCGCATAGTGAAATTCTCTTCCTTGCCTCCCGATTTAGCGCTTGATACGCACGTACGGATCCGCGCGTACAGGGCATCTACTCCCTAATCACGAAATCCGTAGTTTCGGCCGATGTTTTGGGCGTTTCCTACTCCGTATCACTTACGAACATATTTAAGATTAGTTCAAAGTCCGAATTAAAAAATTATGACAACATGATTTGATAGTGTTCCCTAATCCCGATGAGTATTTACCCGTTAGAAAAATTTAATTTGTCACTTGTTTTGACGGATCAACTAATTTCGGACTGGCCCGTATCTTCTTTGACGGATTTAGAGAGTAGACCCCCAGACGTGATACGCGCGCTGTTGAGATACTTTGAACCAGCACAGTCAGTCCTCATGCTCGCAATATTTTACGCGCGTAGCACGCGTGTTTCCGCATACTCTGAGCGCCTGTTCAGTATAAAATGCGGACGCGAGTATGCCTTATTTGGACAAGCACTTATTAAATTAACTGGCATTAATTAAAAATACAAACTAAAATACGCTTGATGTATATTATATCAAACTTTATTTTAGTTTTTAGTCGCTCTATAGCCACTTAAAAGTTTTAGCGTTCACGTGGTTACTATGGTATACTTATAGCTCTTTTGTTCCTCATAAATCGATCCATTCTTAGCTCAATTTTGTTAAACCACCAAATAAAATACGTATACGTATTTTATTTGGTCTGAGCCCGCACAATAACTTGCTAACAAGAAAATAATTCCTATATCAGATACGTAAAGACTCCTCTCGTATTGTAAAAATAAACCTGTCTACGAGTATCCAGTGTTATAATATTTTTGTTTGTTATAGGTATTATAAAAGAAATAAAAGCTATAACAAGGAATTTTTGTTTCTGTTCGGGAGTGGGTAGTAGATTATAATGTTTTGTGAAACGGTAAAATTTCCATGGAAGGCCTTGTTATACAATGTTATTATACAACATTATTTTTAGCATAATGCAGACCTGAAAATAGTTCATTTTTAGAAAACGGCAAAGATAATATAACTGCGGGTCGGTTTTTTTCTGTATTAAATATAACAATATAGTCCGAGGTTTTATTCTAGCTATATCAAAGCTCATTCGTAAATCACGATCTAAAACCAGCACCCTTTCTTTTTCTTGTTTTTGGGTGATAAATTATCATGTAAATTCACCCGCTCTGGGCGGAGCGGGAGAAGTGTGTGTCAGACTTTTACTGACTAAAACCCACCCGTGTTCTTTCATGTGTCTGTGTGCCAGGGCCACGGTATCCCTTTACCACCCAGTACCCTAAGCTTAACAACGTAAATAACGCAATGAATGTTGTCTAACTGACAAAATGCATCCATTGCTACTGATATAGTGTAGATCTCGAGATAAGTATCAAATCTGGGACTCTGGGGATCTGGGACTTAAACATAACTGGCGAAATGTGACTATACTATTAGGTACACCTCTGCCTAACCCTTCGGGTTTACAGGCGTGATGTTATGTGTATGTGTGTAAGTATCAAATCTGTGAGTTTTAAAACAAGATTCATGGCTGGGCATCATTCTTGAATTTGGGCCTAAAAGCTTTGGGTAGTTAATTAGGTACACGTGTCTGTTTGCATGTCACCTGCCTACTTTTTAATTTGTGTAAGTTTCATGGTTTGGCGCAAGACCATGGTTTGGTTTAATTTGAAGGTCCGACCGCATCCGACATCAAACAACGTAATTAATTTTCTGAATGTTATATATTATAATTTAGCAAAATTAACAGTATGCGCAGATATCGTCTCAGTGTCTAAACCTTTTTACACCCTGTATCATCATCTGCCTGCCTTTTTAACCGACTTCCAAAAAGGAGGAGGTTATATGTTCAGATGTATGCTTTTTTTTTCCCCCAACTCGGTTGGGGTCGGCTTCCAGACTAACCTGAAGCAGCTGAATACCAGTATGTCAGATGGAGCGACTGCCTATTTGACCTCCACAACCCAGTTACTGGATAATATTGGGTCCCCACCTATGAAATAGGCGTTTTTTTCTCACAAATAGAGAACCTCGTCACTTATATGATTTAAAATATTCATCAATTGCTTGGTATTATTTCGAATACTGACCATCATAGACAACTACCAGAAGTAAAAAAAGCTTATTACTTATTTTCTAAACATAAAAAATACCTTAAAAATGACTCCTCATTTTTTTTGCAGAAATTACCCGTAGACAGAGATTCTGTATCTATGAAATTACCACTATTTGTTTTAACTTATTATAGCCAAAAGCGCATTCGCTAACGCTTAATCTAAGTGGCATTTATCATTATCATAGTTTTGAAACATTAGTGCATAAAAGTTTGAAAACATTAGTGTTCATGGTTGTTATATATATTAAATTAAAAAAATGCAACTTCTTTAAAATTCCCCATACAAAACGCTGATTTCATAGGTTTATTATTTACTTTATTTTTATTACTTTATTTTATTATTACTATTACAATACCCCGTAGTAAGACTAGTTGTCAGACTTTCGGGCTTCTGACGACCCGTAACGACTGTCAAAGTAACCACAAATAGACGGCTTAGCGTGCTTTCCGAGGCACGGAGGGCTCTCGCTCGGTATGTAAAGATGGCACCCATCCACTGACCACCTGCGGCAAGCGTAACTTAACGTGATCGATTCGACCCATACGGCTGTTACCCTCTCTTTTTACAACCTGTATAGTTTAAAAAATATTATGTGCAGATCCTTGTACCTAATACCTAAGAGACCTACTTCGTTCTTAATATGATTAGTTGCTTCTTGTGAGTTCGTACCCAAACTCTCGCTCTAGGTCCGATTGAAAAAGTATTTACGAAACTAGCAAGACTGATTTGATGGATATGAAACACGACGTACAAAATGATAGTAGGTAATTCTGGGAACCATTCGATGAAACGTCCGAGCTACCCGCATCATAGAGAAACCTCTGTGCAAATGGAACCTCTCTCAGGTCTCCACCAATTGATTGTGTAAATATAATCACCACTGAAAGAGGGAGGCGGCGAGTGCCCTCTGCTGACATTTGCACGAACGTCCGTCCACTCCATTCAAACCGAGAAATAACTTAATTTTTTTTTTTTTTTTTTCTTAAAATGTTACAAAGAATTCCGTATTTTGGGAAGTTTCCACAAGTAAGTAGACCGTTGTAATAGATAAGTTAGACATCAAAATCGAACTGCTTAAATTCTAGCCTTCACTTTAATTGAAGTTCTAATCAATAAAATACCAATTCAAATTGTTGGTTTTCAGCGTAAAAAATTCACGACTTTACAATAATAAAATAATTTTAAGAGAAAATAACAGATCATTTCACACCGCGGAGATAAGTTAACTCACCAAAGGGACTATTCAAATTCGCAGTCAGAACAGAACGTTCTGACTTGCAGAAGTCATTATTTTAAACAATAGCTGAATAGAACGCGGGCAGAGATATCCGACCGAGACCAAATGCCACTATCGGCAGTTTATATTGCATATTGCGGATGCACGGATGAATAGAGGAATATATTTTATTTTTAATTTTCCAATACGTAGCTTGTGGTCTCTAGTCGCGAATAGTTCAGGTTTGTGGATATTTTACATTGATAATACGAGTACAGTCTTACCAAGGGGTATCGTATTACCCAATTACTGGGTTGTGGAGGTCAGATAGGCAGTCGCTCCATGTAAAATACTGGTATTCAGCTGCATCCGGTTAGACTGGAAGCCTTGGGGTCGGCTTCCAGTCTAACCGGATGCAGCTGAATACCAGTATTTTACATGGAGCGACTGCCTTCCACAGTTGGGAAAAGGCTAGGCAGATAGATAGATAGATAATATCGCGAACTGAATCTCGTGTCCAATGACGTTGCGGTGTTGAAAAAGAAACCGAAATCAGTCATGATAATTGCTATACCATTAAAATCGTTCGTTATAATTTATTGTTCAAAGTTTTGTAAAACAATCTAATATTTTTGCTAGGATATCCAACAAGCTTTGTGTTCTGTTATGTTATAACTATTGGTCGGGCGTCACATCTGAACTTATAAAAGCACCCTTTCTAAAGCTTGTTCCTAAAACTTTTGCGGTTGTTGATATACAATCTATTATGCTTGAGATACCCTTTGAGATCAACATACTATTTTCTAAGTCTCAATATGTTTTTGTTTCATACAAGTCTTGTTTTGTTTGTATTCTGTTATGTTATAACTATTGGTCGGGCGTCACATCTGAACTTATAAAAGCACCCTTTCTAAAGCTTGTTCCTAAAACTTTTGCGGTTGTTGATATACAATCTATTATGCTTAAGATACCCTTTGAGATCAACATACTATGTTCTAAGTCTCAATATGTTTTTGTTTCATACAAGTCTTGTTTTGTTTGTATTCTGTTATGTTATAACTATTGGTCGGGCGTCACATCTGAACTTATAAAAGCACCCTTTCTAAAGCTTGTTCCTAAAACTTTTGCGGTTGTTGATATACAATCTATTATGCTTAAGATACCCTTTGAGATCAACATACTATGTTCTAAGTCTCAATATGTTTTTGTTTCATACAAGTCTTGTTTTGTTTGTATTCTGTTATGTTATAACTATTGGTCGGGCGTCACATCTGAACTTATAAAAGCACCCTTTCTAAAGCTTGTTCCTAAAACTTTTGCGGTTGTTGATATACAATCTATTATGCTTGAGATACCCTTTGAGATCAACATACTATTTTCTAAGTCTCAATATGTTTTTGTTTCATACAAGTCTTGTTTTGTTTGTATTCTGTTATGTTATAACTATTGGTCGGGCGTCACATCTGAACTTATAAAAGCACCCTTTCTAAAGCTTGTTCCTAAAACTTTTGCGGTTGTTGATATACAATCTATTATGCTTAAGATACCCTTTGAGATCAACATACTATGTTCTAAGTCTCAATATGTTTTTGTTTCATACAAGTCTTGTTTTGTTTGTATTCTGTTATGTTATAACTATTGGTCGGGCGTCACATCTGAACTTATAAAAGCACCCTTTCTAAAGCTTGTTCCTAAAACTTTTGCGGTTGTTGATATACAATCTATTATGCTTAAGATACCCTTTGAGATCAACATACTATGTTCTAAGTCTCAATATGTTTTTGTTTCATACAAGTCTTGTTTTGTTTGTATTCTGTTATGTTATAACTATTGGTCGGGCGTCACATCTGAACTTATAAAAGCACCCTTTCTAAAGCTTGTTCCTAAAACTTTTGCGGTTGTTGATATACAATCTATTATGCTTGAGATACCCTTTGAGATCAACATACTATGTTCTAAGTCTCAATATGTTTTTGTTTCATACAAGTCTGGGCTCAAACAACCTACATTTTTATGAAAAATTATCGACTAGCTCGACATTTCCTATAATCTTATTATCGACGCTCCCTATTTTACTTTTTACCGATTATCCAACTAGTTGAGCAGAAAAAGTAGTAGCCAAGTTCATATTTCTGCTATAAAGATTGACAGTTTCATTTTCGACATATTTTCACTTTGTGAACTTTGTGGTTTCCCAAATTACGTCGCGCGTCGCTGTAAAATTTGAAGTCCGCCATTCAAGCCAAAGGCGGCGTTTTTATTATATTAGCACAGAACTCCTCTCAAAGGTGAAGTTACCATCACATTACCGTTCAATCTTATTTTGGTCGTTTGTACCAGGACACACGGATTTTATGTACTTACGGATAATATGAAGGAGGAAATAGACTGATAGGTACTTTCTACGACTCTATTTACCTGACTACGGCAAAGTTGGGAGGGTAATGTTTGTTGGTGATATCGTTGCGACAATAACTTGCAAACTTGTTGAAATAGGTTTCTGTTAGATACTGTATTACTTGTAATTAATACTTAGACTTACAGGCTAGGCCTGGCAGCAGTTAGTCTTCAACGACACCCATATTAATTTCAGTAACTTATAACTATATTTCTGATGGTTGAATTCTGGCGTAGAAAGTTATTACCTACAACAAATAGTTAAAAAATCCTTTACCCTAAACAAAGGATCGGTCTAAAACCTAAAAAATAGAGCGGGATCAATCTCCATACTAAAACTCCAATCAAAATATGCTGAAATGAAGCATAGATACGATGAAACTTTACTAGCTATGTAACAATTAGGACATATTTATTTTCTAAGACAGCAACATGTTATGATAGACGCTGATTTTGGCGCTGATGCAAGACTGTAACATTCGAGCATCTACAGTTTGTTAGTTGAATAGGAAATGCTCTCAGAGTACCTACAAACAAACACACGATCATTAAAATTCTGTTTTACGGACATCCCGTTTTCTGTATTTAAATATTTACCAGCTGACGTACAAACGAACTCCCGACGTACTACTAATAACTCAACTAATTCATCACCTGTTGTAAAGTTGATTTTGTATTTCAATTTGATTGTGTCTAGAGCTACTGAAATTATCTTGCCCTTAAGAAAGTTGCTCAAATACGTATTTCAAAACGTCGTAAATAATGAAAGCTTCAAAAGATATTTGATAAATGAAACCTACATGAGCAATGTGACGTTTTAAGTATTATAACGCTGGTGGCACATCTCCACCGCGAAACCATAGCAGCGAAACCGCAGTAGTTACATTGTACTTGTTCGCGTCATGTTTCGCTACTCGCATCCGATTCGAGTAGCGGAACATGACGCGAACAGGTACAATTTAACTACTGCGGTTTCGCTGTGATGGTTTCACGGCGGAGGTGTGCTGCTGGCGTTAAAATCACAAATAAAAACTCTGTAGAGAGATATTTGCCCGGCTTGCATTATACCTGACATTTCTGAAGCTCCGAGCTCTGTTCGAAATAGGTTATCTTGCTTGCCTTTTATAGTAGTTTCTAATTTCGACATAAATCCAGTTCCTTCGAAGATATACTATGTAAGTTCGTTTATTAATCCCAGAGACTAATTTGACATTTCAATTGATTGTTGTTCGTTATCAAATTGGAGTTTGACATTTGCACCTGTCAAATTAGTATCTGGGATTAAAAATTGAACTTTAGAAAAAAAAGATTTTGTTCAACAGTAACAATAGAAGAGTTTTAATAATTATATTTATACATCTAAAGTTTTTTTTTATGTTTACCATGCAGACTTGTTTTCCCAACTCACTTTGGACATTGGCAGAATAGTCGACACCAGCTTTACTTGTCATATAATAAAAATAAAATAGAACTTTAGAAACTAATATCCGCGAATTTGGTTAAAGATGAAACGCTGAGTGCAAGTTGCTGTATCGGGGCGATTTTCACTTGATAAGCTCTTTGTCCAGCTGTCTAGTATCCAATATCTGTCGCAATTTGCGTCCGTCCGTCGTCACACGACCAGTGGCGTCAGCACGAAAAGGAATTACATGAAATGAACATCGCGAGAATTGAAGATCTCTAGTGATACAAATATTCGCAAACGGGATATTGGTAAACGTACTGTGGTTACACGCGTCTCATTTCTGCTCTTCACATTACGTCTTTCTTAAGGCACAGATATATGATCTTAGTGACTTTTAAATCTGTTATTATGCCTTGATATAATGCAAGTAAATTATGCAAAAAATGTATGTTAACCTAGAACGCATACACATCAATTCTTTATGTGATTAAATAAGTATTTTAGTAAAATACTTTATGAAATAAATTCAGGAAGTAATGTCTACCCAAAGCATAAAAACACGATATTACTTTCAAACTACTTAAGATATTTTGATGTTTTTTTTTGTGTGAATTGACTATTTTCTTATCCATAAAATTATATCTGTGATTTTTTAAATATCTATCTATCTATATAAATAAAAAGACAAGTCCTGACTGATTGACTGACTCATCAACGCCCAGCCTAAACCCTTGGACCTAGAAAGCTGAAATTTTGTACAGAGGTTCTCTTTATAATGTAGACAAGGAATGAGAAAGGATTTTTGGGAATTCCACCCCTAAAGGGGTAAAATAGGGGATGGAAGTTTATATGAAAGTCCGTCAGTTTTGAAGTTAGGATCTTCAAATTCGTGTTTAGGCTGACGATTGAAAATTAATATATACGTGTTTCAGTGTTTTTGATAATTCCACCCCCGAAGGGTTAAAAAGAGGGATGAAGTTGTGTATGGAAAGTCCTTCATTTTAGAATGTAAAAATCACTAAATTTATTATCAAGGCTTATGGTCGGAAGCTATCACAACGGGGTTGTTAGAATTTCTACCCTTAAGGGGTGAAAAGGGAGATGAAATTTTGTTTTAATTAAAGTTCTTTATTTTAAGTTAAAATCACTAATAGTTCGGCTTATGGTTTGTTTTTTTTTAATTTCAACCCACAAGGGGTTGAAAAGGGGGATAAAGTTTTGTATTGAAGTTGTTCATTCGCAAAATTTTGTTTTCAAGTAAAAATAATAAAGTTGATAATCTTGAAACTTGGCACGAATACTTACCAAAGTAAATAATAAAGTTTTCCATTTTTAGTTTTTTCCCCCCGAAGGGGGATTGTGGCATGTCAAAGTTTGTATAGAAGAATTTTAACTCGCAGTCCGATTAACTCGAAACTCAGTATTTATACTTAAAAGCAAAAATATAGAATAACGTTTATCAGGGTCTAACGGGGTGAAAAGGGGTAGTCAAAAATTAACCATGACTGACTGGTAACACACAGCTCAAACCACTGAACGGATTGGGTTGAAATTTGCCACATAAATACTTTTTATGAAATAGGCATCCGCTAAGGGGTTTTTGAAAATTCGACCTTTAAGGGGGTGAAAGGAGGGATTTTGTTTGTATGAAAAATCTTATTCCTTGAGTTAATAAACCTGAACTTGGCACGAATACTTACCGAAGTAAATTATAAAGTTGTCATTTTTGTTTTTTAAGGGGGATTGAGGGATGTCAAAGTTTGTATAGAAGAATTTTAACGCGCGGTCCAATAAACTCGAAACTCAGTATTTATACTTAAAACCAAAAATAAAGAATAAAATGTATCAGCTTTTTTTTTAATCTTTCCCTAACGGGGTGAAAAGAGATAGTCAATTTGACAAGGGAGGATTTTACTGCATGGCTTGATTAACTCTAAATTTTGACGTAGGCATCTGCTAAGAAGGGGTTTTTGGGAATTTGACCTTTAAAGCGGTGAAAAGGGAGATTTCGTTTGTATGAAAAATCTTATTCCTTGAGTTAATAAATCTGAAACTTGGCACGAATACTAACCTAAGTAAATTATAAAGTTAGTAATTTTTTGTTTTTTTAAAGGAGGATTGGGGAATGTTAAAGTTTGTATGGAAAAGTTTTAACGCGCGGTCCGATTTACTCGAAACTCGGTATTTTATATAATTATACCTAATGCTCACAGAATACAAAGCCTTACATGTTTTTGGGTTTATTCATGTAACCCTTACGGGGCAAAAGAGGGTTTTAAGTTTTAGGGACGGATTTTACTGTGCGTCTTGATAAACTCCAAAGTAATTGAATAACACATGATTGAATATTTTTCAAAAATAAACTCCTTTTGGGGTGAAAAGGGGGACACAGTTTATACCAAAATTATGTTTAATTTGATCAATAAACTTGAAAATTGACCCGTATATTTTCTTAATAAAGAAAACGACCATATACCATTTTCGAAAACAACCTTTTAAAGGGGTGTTGAATTTTGTGGAGGAAAATAATTGTATGGAAAGCTTTATCGCGGTATTTATATTTAAGATCGGAAATAAAGGAAAAGGTGTATCAGGGTTGTCAAAAAATCTACCCCTAACGGGGTGGAAAGGGGTAGTCAATTTTAAAGGGGATGATTTTATGTTTCGGATTGGCACAGAAATGGCTGAACCGATTTAGATGAAATTTGGTAACATAGTTTATAGTTTATAATCTGTAACATTTTTCCGACATCTACGCGGTCTAAGCCGCGGGCAAAAGCTAGTACAAAATAAAACAAAAATAAATGTATAATATATTTTTTGCTACTAAAAATAAATCATCAATCTGCCTAGCCTTTTCCCAACTATGTTGGGGTCGGCTTTCAGTCTAACCAGATGCAGCTGAATACCAGTAATTTACATGGAGCGAGCGCCTATCTGACCTCCACAACCCAGCCACTGGGTAATACGATACCCCTTGGTAAGACTGGTTGTCAGACTTTCGAGCTTCTGATGACTCGTAACGACTGTCAAAGATCCACGTACGACAGCTGGGACCAACGGCTTAACGTGCTTTCTGAGGCACGGAGGAGTCTCGGTATGTAAAGATGGTCACCCAAAATAAATATTCTCTATGACCGAACGGGCGGCGGCGCATTTATATGGCTAAGGTCAACAGTCATTACCCAACCCTTAAGCTTTTTTGATTAATCTCAACTTAATTAAATTATTATGTAGACATATTTAATTAAACAAAACTTGATAATAAAATTCCCCATTTTATTAGAGGTTTTACCGAAAATTAAACTTGTATACTAAAGTCCACGTAAAATTCAGTTAGAGCCGAGAAGATAAAAATACTTTTTATAATAATAGACTTAGTGTATCCCAGTTACTGATCCCTAGAAAGTCAACAAAGGAATAGTTATGATGTCGTAACGTTAAAAACTTAATGTTAAAGTTATTTTCATGTATAAAAATAAGGTTGTCACTTCAGATGATAAAATTGAAGCTGTAGGCGAATGAAAGTGCTGTAGGTGACACTTTAATTCGCGCGTTTTATCATTATTTGCATGGGAGTTGAAGTTCGGGTAAGTATATGGTAGATATAGTTTATTTATATCATCATCATCATCATTTCAGCCAAAAGACGTCCACTGCTGGACATAGGCCTCTCCCTATGGGGGAGTGTTTGCCATAATCGCAGCGCTTGGCAAGCGGGTTCGCGATCGCAGTACGGTGTTAAAATGCATAGAGAACGCTGCTGCCCATGCTCTAGTAAGTCCCTTAGTCGCCTTTTACGACACCCACGGGAAGAAATGGGATGGTGCTATTCTTTACGTCCGGCACCACACGGAGCTATTTATATACCTATACATAATCATTATATTAATACGTGAAGCGAAAACTTTGTACCCCTTTTTACGAGAATTACGCAGACGGAGGAGTATGAAATTTGGCACATTTAAAGTTTATATGGAGGAGTAGTGTAGAATGCATATATTTTTGTATAAAATGCATGAGAAATAAATAAAATTAATAAAAAAAAAAACATTACACACACTACCATGCGTTTGACACACACTTATAGTAGGTACCATAGCCTCATGACTTAAAGATAGTTAGGTGACAGAAGTGACAGCTTGAGCATGGAATAAGTTACTACTCATGGAATTAGTAAATACTATATAGATTGTAAGTCGAATTTCGACCAGTGAGCGATCACTAGTATAAATTAAAGGCGCTTTTCGTGTTTTCATGTGTGGGATTCTGATGCAGTTTTCACATCATTTAGATAATTTATTCCGGAATTTAAATATAACAAAGAAATCTCGATGTTTTTTCAAGTCGTAAAAACCATACGAAGCAGGGGCGGGTCGCTAGTATTATATAATTCACTCACCGTCATGACACATAAAGGTGTGACGTAGAGAAGCCCGAAGTTCACCATGTCGAACAGTTCCGAGTTGTACTTCCTTCGGTGGGAGATGCATATCGTTTCCATGTGGCCGTTGCCGAGGTCGTTGGTGATGGTCTCCACCCAGATGAACTTGGGAGCGCTGTAGGCTGCGCTCGTGATCCACACGCCGAGTATCACCAACTGTTCATCAACAGAAGTTGGGTTAGCAACATCCTAATTGTCCCAACAATCCCATTTCATTTTGAAAATTTAGATTTAGTACACATTGCGCAATTTTGGTGTCGAGCAGACGAAGTTTTCAAAGATACGAAGCAATGGAATTTGTTGTAGTGTTAAAATGAAAGGAATTATCATTCCGAGTATGTTACGCACTTCCTCAACTAGGCGGCATGTTATTCTTAGAAAAAAAATCATTTTTTAAACTATTCCTATATTTCTGCCCTTTTTAAAAATAGAGTTATCAAACAACAGTAACCTCGTTCCACAGCCTGTTGGGCAGCATCATTTAACAAAACTTTTAAATTGAAACTAAATCCAATTTAATAATTTGGCACTACGCCTGACTGAGGCCTTTGACTTATATTAAACAGTTTATTATTTATTCTAAAGCTGTAGCAGAAGTAAAATCTACATATTTCCAGTTTGCTTTCAAACTGAGTCTAGTCAATCTGGAGAACTTACTAATTATATTATTTACGCGACAGGGGCGCCACAGTGCTATTTGGATTATAATATGTACTAGTACTAGCCGGACCGGACCATTCTGCGCTGCTTACAAAATTGCTTTAGCAGTTATCTGCAAAAGCTGCAAAACTCGAGACTGGATTCATTTCTACTAACTGAGATACCATAGTTAACACTTTTAATCTTACTATTAGATACGGAGTCAAGTTTATAACACTCTGTATTTTGAAGAGTTCTGAACTTTAACTGAATTAACACATAATCTTTGAAATAGAGATAAATATAATACAGTTGAATGACTATGGCTCCAGTACCCCAAGTGTACAGTTGGTTGTGTGTAGTTTGCAAGAGAGTAAACGTAACTAACGCGTTCGCGTTAAGATTTTTATTCTCACCCTTATATTCTTATCATTATGATCTATCGGTCAAATTTTAACGCCAACGAAATAGTTACGTTTACTCTCTTGCAAACTTACACTTGGGGGTACTGAACTATTCTATTTCAATATCACGACGTTACGGCGAGCAGTGGCGTGAAAACGACGACATTTGTCGACCTGAATAATGCTCTAGCAATTTATAAGGTTCTGGGAAAACACCGGCCTATCCGGGCATCCGAGGGAATTGAGGAAGTCAATTCAAATGAGATCGTTCCCCCGCAACGCGTTCGCCGCCCGCCGTTTGCGACTATATTATATAATCTTACCCTAAGTCGTGTCGAAGTCAGGATCTGTTTGCAAGTGATCGGGTGTATAATAGCGAAGTATCTCTCCGTGCATATCACCACGAGAATGAATATTGACGCTGTGTAGCTCAGCGAATGCACAAACTGGTACATTTTGCACAAGAAGTCGCCAAACACCCAGCTGAAAATAGAAATAAATGTTCACAACTTGCTGAATTTTCGACGTTGGTTTAGAATTTAGATCGTTTATCGCAAGCTGTTATTGCTTCAAATTCAAGTAAAATTTCATGAGATGCCAGGGGCAAATGCCAATATCCATAAGCGCGGCATTTTATATTTGCTTTGAGATTTTCAGTGTTAATTAGCTGCTCTTCAATTTCGTAAACAGTGATAATGTGATTATAGAGTCTAAGCTCTTATAATTACTAACTGCGATAGCCAATCTGTTTATAAAGCTCAGAGATTAATATATCTCTCTCAGAACGATAGTTTGAGTGCAATTAAGAATTTCGGAGATCCTCTTTTACGTGCCTTTACGAGCTGATAAAAAATTAAGGTATTGGATCTTCCACGAGCCCATCTACGCTAAATAACCATAATATACCTAGTATCTATTCAATATAATTATTTTAATGGAATTATATTACTTGCATTGTATTAAAATATACTACTTACAAAACAAAGTATCTAGACCTGACCCATTACTGGTAATTAATGAAAACATTTTGAACGAAAGGAGAATGTAATAGGTATTCATTCAACCGAATGGGTTACACAGAAGGCGTTTTAATCCCATGTCTTCAATTTCTATGTCTGTGGAGGTTATTGTTCTATTTATAAATTATTCAGAACCAAACCACATTTTTAGTTCCACTTGTAAATCATGGTAATTTAAATTGGCATATCTTTAACCGAACCTCTAATAATTCCCATTTTGCGCTCCTAAAAATATTATTGAACACTCTAATATAATGATTGCGCCTCTTTTTGTGAACCTTAATTAATTTCTATTTCGGGGTCCTAAAATACTAAATAGCCCAGTGACTGTGAACAATTTTCGAGTGCATGGGAGGCCGTCACCTCCTTCTGCGAAGCAGTAATGCTCGCGAAGGAGGAGGCGGAGCGCGTGAGGGAGAGGCAGGGTTCGCGCCCTCACGCCCCTAGTCGCCGCAGGAGACGCCCTGGGCGTCGGGAGTCGCAAGCCGATTTCCGGCCACCGTAGGCGCGGGCTTGCGGACGGTGAGCGATGGGTAGCTCGCCGTCCGATAAGGACCAGGCCCGGGTCGACGGCGCGTCGTGTTCCACGCGCGCCGTCAGCACGAATTGACGGGGTCCATTAGGGCCAATGCCTGCCAGGGTTGCGAGTTTGTCCGAAAGGGATATCGTGGCCCTGGCACACAGGCAAATGAAGGAACACGGGTGGGTTTTAGTCAGTAAAAGTCTGACACGCCCTCCCGCTCCGCCAAGAGCGGGAGAAGTTATTTGATAATTTCCCACCCAAAAAAAAAAAAAGGCTCGAAAGTCTGACTACCAGTCTTACCAAGGGGTATCGTATTACCCAGTTACTGGGTTGTGGAGGTCAGATAGGCAGTCGCTCCATGTAAAATACTGGTATTCAGCTGCATCCGATTAGAATCCGGTCATTCATCCGGTCCTGAATTGCATGACGAACTGTCCCAGCCTTGCTCGAGCCCAGTCTCCTGTCCCTCGCACACTCTCTGCGCTCAACGCTCTCTTGGAGGCTAAGCCTCACTGTGATGTGTTCGTGGATGAATGGAAGAAGATCTTGTCATCATGTCTGGAGTATTGTGAGATGAGTGTATGAGTGTGTGAATGTCGAGTAGCTGTATTTTTTTTTTTTGTACTTATATAATGTGTTGTGCCTTTAACTGATGTAATTGACCTTTGGCCGTTTTATGTTAAAGTAAAATAAATAAATAGACTGGGAGCCGACCCCAACATAGTTGGGAAAAGGCTAGGCAGATTGATTGTTCATTGATTAATTTCATGTTTCGGTGTCAATCATTTTAACGTGTTATTCTAGCACACACGGCCAGCAGTCATCAATCATCTCTCGCTCAGTCATTTGTTAGGATTGCCAGACACATATTCTCACGATACGTAATCCTTTAATATTTCGGGATCCAGATAAAGGCCGGAGCAATCCCTCAACATGACTAGTGGCTCAATTTGTGTCTATGTTATTCGTATCGCAAAATAACATGGAGTTCCACTTAGAGGCAAGTTTGAGTGCCCAGTGATAGGTTGGATTCTTAATTTTCATCGGTGTACCCGTATTGTTTAGAAGAAAAAACTATATTTTATGCCTGATAAATAGCAAAGAGTCTTATTACTTGGTCATCAGTCTGAAATTCTACTTAGGTAACGCTAAAAGCAGTAACTAAACATCCAACATTCAATATGCAAGTGTAATTCCTGCTGCAATGATTGTTCCTTCTCCGAAAACTGGTGTCTCTGTTGCAGTAGGTGTGATGCTCCACAATCAATGGGACATTTTATCGTTTCCAGAGTGGGCTATTGTTTGCATGTTACAGGAACTGATTGACGCTACCCACTAAAGGTGCCAAACTCGTAGCCAATCACTGGCCGATACCATAATATCGACTACCAAACTCAATTTCGACAAACTGTAATACGACAAGATTTAATTTCGACAATATGGAACTCCGACACATATTGTCGAAATTAAATCTTGTCGTATTACAGTTTGTCGAAATTGAGTTTGGTAGTCCATAATATCATTCATACCTAACGTAATCATTTTTTTTTTGTCAGTGCGGGATGTTTACGGAATTCAACAAAAAAATAACTTATTATTTATAGGTATTTATTAAAAAAGAAAAGGTAATGAAAAAAAATATATATTAGGAATATGTAATTTGTCCATTACATTGTATTTGTCGGTTTTAAAATGTCGATGTTAGTCTTTGTAATTAAAATGGCTTTAAGAACTGGGCCATTTAGCTGTGTTTTGTCCTTTGTATATATTTTATTTATCAAATGAAAAACTCTTTCGACAGGTGCGTTACTTCCAGGCAGAATGAATAATGAAGATACTCGTAGGTAGAGTAAAGGTACGTTTAGTGAATTTATCGTTTGAACCCTTTGTAAAACATTAACATTTTTTCTCCTATTGGGGACAACGGGACAGACAGCCTGAAAGCGGGACAGTCCCGCCCAAAGCAGGATGAATAGTCACGCTATTCATACCCCATATTGTCTCGAAATGAAAAATTTTATCGAAAAAGTAGCGAGCCAGAATTGGCCTGCAGCAGCACAGGACAGAAAAGAGGCTTTTACCCAAAGAGGGGTCCTTAATTTATTTATTTGTTATATACTTTTTTAGTTACAATTTGTTTATTTTTTAATTAAGGAATAAAGAGGCTTTATTATTATATTATTATTACCATGACTGCCCCTTCAGTAAATATACATCGGTACAACGATAATGATTGTGACAAAAAAATCACTTCCCCGACACCCACCCCTCCCCGCGTGCTCTCTGACAATCACATCCATGCATGTCAAAACCTCTTATTTCCTCCACTTGATCGTTATTTTTAAGAATCTTAAGGTAAAATTCTGTAAGTACATCTCGAAAGATCCGGAAACAGGCAGGACCGTTCAGAATGAATCTTTTGTCATTGATTTATAGGTACCTACCCGACCCTACCAACATACCTTACTTGTAGCATATTCATATCATTCAAGCTAAGTATACCTATTACGGTAACTTAATTTATCGCCACCTCGATGTTGAACTTAATCGTGCTAAATTAATTACTTCAAGGAAAATGATTTTCTAATTGAAAGGATAATCCATCTAACCTTCATCCCAGACTAATTAGGTGTTAGCTCTCACCGATTATAGTACCAAAATTATTTTAAAATAAAAAAGATATCAAATTAAAAGTTTTTTTGTTTGTGGTTACACAATTTTCGGGTTAACTCAAAAGAGGGTAACAGTGGTTACAGCGCGGAGTCCGAATTATGAAAAAATGTAAAGTTAATGCTATCAAGGAAACGTAAACAAAACGTTAATTTGCGATTAACTATTTATTTATATTGAAGTGAAAACTTCTTTAGGCGCGTTGAGCACTTTTTGGGTGAACAAAAATCATGGAAATGCCTCATCGTCATCGAACGCTAGTTTTCACTTCCATCGGCAGTCCCCAAAGACTGCCCCGCATGTTTTTTTTTTATTTTTTTAGTAGTACACTTACATTTTTTTTTTTTTTGTAAAAAACGTTGCCCCACGCTAGGAATTTCTCCTGTATCGTGGGTGCGTTTACAAACATTTAAACTCACATACACAAACAGCCAGACCCGGAACTACTACTTATAGGTCATACAAATATTTGTTCCGTGCGGGAATCGGACCCGCGACACGCAGCGCAGCAATCAATCGCTTAACCGCTGCGGCAACCGTGCCGTAACATATAAGTTAGTGCAAAAATAAAATTATTAGAGTTGTACCGTGCACCAAAATCATCGACCACATAGTTTTGAGAACTAAATCAAACTTTAGTTCTTAATTAAGATTAAACAACCATAAAAATAATAACGAGGGTATTTAGCGAAATATTTATATAACTAAATAAACAAGCGAACATCGGTGACCGATCAGGACTGTCAAAAAGTGTTTAAAAAAGTGGCAGAGGAATGTGACATAGATTGACAGGATTTACAGGTTGATCTTACAATAGTATAATTTTTTTCCCTTTATTTTTCTTTGTTATGTATTGTTTCTCGTAAGTATTATGGTTTTTAGGGTTCCGTACCCAAAGGGTAAAACCGGAACCCTATTACTAAGGCTCCGCCGCCGCGTCGTCTGTCTGTCTGTCCGTCTGTCACCAGGCTGTATCTCATGAACCGTGATAGTTAGACAGTTGAAATTTTCACAGATGATGTATTTCTGTTGCCGCTATAACAACAAATACTAAAAAACAGAATAAAATAAATATTTAAGAGGGCTCCCATACAACAAACGTGATTTTTTTTGCTCGTTTTTGCTCGATATTGATAACGGCAACAAGTAGACGATTGAAATATTCACAGAATATTTAGTTATATAATTATTCACTTTAAAAATAAATAATTAAACTAAAATAAAACAAATATTTAAGGGGGGCTCCCATACAACAAGCGTGATTTTTTTGCCGTTTTTATAGATAATGGTACGGAACCCTTCGTGCGCGAGTCCGAGTCGCACTTGGCCGGTTTTTTTAAACGGACACGCGTTCGACATAAGACCTTGTTTACTTGTGAACGTGGAACATGATACGCACATGTAATACATAAATGAGCTATGTGACTGTGCAGGTCAAGCAAATGTATGCATAATTGCATAATAATACCTATACAAGAAAATATAGGAGGGAGACGGAATTATAGTCTGGTCCAAAAGTACCTACCTGATGAAAATTTAAACTAATGGATCAGAAAACGTACCTGTGAAGAAGTAATGCCACATAAAAATGTACTTTGGTTTGACTATTTGAATCCCGAAATTCTAATTTTAAATCACCTTATAGATGTTTTTTATTAAACAATTAAGATTATTTTTATAATCTTATTTTTAGTCAATGATTTTTCAATCATAATTTAATAATGTTATTCAAAGAATAATTGTTGGAAAAACCTGTGAGATACAAAGTAGAAACTTTTTAAATATAGATGAATGTGTTACTATTCCCTTTAGTGAGTGATTGCGTAAGAATTTAACCTGAACATGTTTTGTTTAAACTTTCATAAGGTACTTCTGGAACAGACTATAGCATTTATTATCAAAACATGACGTTGCAATTAAAGTAACATAAAAAAATCATATAATATCTTATTTGCCTTACATTGCATGTCGAGGAGTCTCCATTTAGGCATAGAAAATGCATGTAGTTAAAGGCTCCGCTCTTCCCTTACTAATGTAAGGGAAGAGCGGAGCCTTTAACTACATACATGCATATAATTATACGTACAAGTACAAACAGGTATACAAAGAAAGGAAAAATTAAAAATAAAATTACGATCAATGTTTACGAGTGTGATGTGAAACAAACACACAAAGTGTTTGTTTCACATCTCTCACGAAATTAAGTGATATAAAAATTGTTTAAAAATTAACCTGACAAACTTTAAGGAGTCCTTTAGATTAGACCATCGAACTGAATATTATAACTTTTACAATGAACCACCTTTGATCGCGAATAAAAAAACCTGCTGTTCCGTATTAAGGCTAAGAGCCAAGATAGACAGAGAGAGATAAATCGCGGAAAAAAACACACAAAATAACTACTAAAACTTTAAAGGGTCGTACAGGCTCACGCGATATCGCGGGCGCGACAGGCACCGACAAAGAAATTGTGCTACTAGTGTCGCATCGCGCCCGCGGTATCGCACCAGTCTGTACGAGCCTTTAAAGGTTTAGTAGTTATATTGTGTTTTTTCCGCGATTTCAATGTTGGTCCCATAGTAAAAGTTATTCAGTTCGAGGGTCTAAAGCACTCCTTAAAGTTTGTCGCGTTAATTTTTAAACACCTTACCTATACGTGATAATATGTCTTGCCATTCATCTACGACTAAGAGCCTGTCTATCTTGTGTAGACAGCTCTTGAGAGCTATAAAGTACACACCATTTACCCTTTATACCCTTCCGCGCCATTATTTTTACATTTGACAGCGTCGGGTTACACACATTATTCATTCAACATACCGTTTTAAACACACGGTGTGTTTACAGGCGTTGTTTACCTGATGCTTCGATTCACTCACCTTGGTATAAGATATATAGTTAGGTTTTGGAAGACACAAAACACGCCAACACATAAATCTGCCACGGCCAGATTCGCCAAAAAGAAGTTGGTTATGGAGCGCAGGCGCCGCGACAGCGTAACCACGAGGATAACCAGCAAGTTACCTGGAACAAAACATACTATTGTATAGATAAATTATCATAAGAATCTTTTGTAATGATCACTACTCAATTTAACAAGTCTCTTCAACTCATGTTGTTTCGTAAATAACGAAGATGTTTAAAGAAAATTTAATATTATTTTATAATATTTAATACGATATTAAAACAAAGAAAAAATATTATAGGCAACTTTTGTATTGGTACTTCATTTAACAAGGCCGTACTCATGTTTTCATGTTTAAAGAAAACTTTAATACCATACTACATCAATAGAAAATAAAGATTAGTACTTCTAGGAATCGAAGAAAGCCATCAAAGTTATCTGTTACTTAAGGTATAAAGGTCGTCTGATTCTGTTTCGGGACATTTTAAAGTGGAGAATATTCAATATCAAACATATCTTAGAAATATATTTTGAAATATCCCTGATCATTTATTCAAATTAATCTACTTGTAATAACTTTTTCGCTTATAATGATGCTCACGTTGTTTAATAATTGACCCTCTTTTTAACTTTCTGACCTTTTCTCACAGTCGGTCGCGGTAACTAATTTTGGTTACCCTGACTAAACGGGTTAGGTGAGGTTAGAACTGTGACCAACCGCGCGCAAACCGAGCGAGCGAAGCGAGCTGTGCCGCGCCAGCGCCGTCGAGCGGTACATCCAAGTTGGTTGCAGTTGCGTGGCTAATTTATTTTCAGGACCCCAAAATATGAATTATTTAAGGTTCACAAAAAGAACCGCATTATATTAGAATGTTCAATAATATTTGTAGGAAAGAAAAATGGGAATTATTTGAGGTTCAATTAAATACATTACATAGGTACGTTGTCTATCTGTCGCAATCAATATTTATTTAACTGTGAATTCAGGCATAACCAAGCTTTTATTCCGAAAGCTTTCACATTAATGAAAACTGAGGGAATATTAAATTATTGTGATTTTATGATTCTGTGAATATATACTATTAGCCTTTGCCCGCGCCTCTTCCGCGTGTAGATTGGACATTTACAGGAACGTACTACCAGGGTTAAAAGTATTGCGAGTTTGTCCGAAAGGGATATCGTGGCCCTGGCACACAGGCAAATGAAGGAACACGGGTGGGTTTTAGTCAGTAAAAGTCTGACACGCCCTCCCGCTCCGCCCAGAGCGGGAGAAGTTATTTGATAATTTCCCACCCAAAAAAAAAGGGTCAAAAGTATCCTGTGCTTTATTTAACCTATGTCACGGTCATGGTCAAATTCGTTCAGCCGTTAAGGCGTGAAAAGGTAACAGACAGACTGAGTTACTTTCACATTTATTACATCAGTATTGATTTAATTAAGAAAATATAATAAAGAAAGAAAGAAAAAACTGTTTACTTGTCAGAGAAAAACGTGCAACCAAAAAGAAAACTAACTCGAGAAATAAAACAAACTAGATCTACACGAATCACGAGCACAAAACAGAAATACTCGGCAGTTGCTGGCACGTCATGACTGCGAAGAGAAGGCTTCCACTCAGCATGATACATCTTTTTCGGGTGACCACTGAAAATCAGCCATATAGCACAGCGCTGATTTTCAGTGGTCTCCCGAAAAAGATGTAAGGTAACCAAGTCAGGTTTAATGGATTGTACTTATGTAGGTAACAAAATAAAATAATCATTACTTAGAATATAATGCAGGTGTACAACTAAGTATAGAAATAAATATTATTAAATAACATAATAGCAGATTGTTATATAATACAAAGGTCGAAAGGAATCAATTTCCATGCAAGGTATTTAGACACCCGAGCGCAGCGAGGGCTGCTATAGTCCGAGTAGGAATTTGTGACTTTCGACTCTTCTTTTCATTTCGAATCTATGGAAAGTAAATAATAGTAGTTTTATCTAAAACATTTTATTTTCTTGTTTGTTTGCCACTTCATTAAATCATTGTATGTATTTAAATATATTTCCTTTCAAATTTCTGGCAAAAGATTTTCGATTACTGTATTTGCCTCGTCTTTATCCGAATCTGGGGTCAACATTTCAGAATCACCTGAACTCATTTTTAGTCAAATATTAGTCTATACAACCGAGATTTTGAATTTCGGTAAAGCTTACAGAGTCAGTATCCCGCCAAATTATATAGTATTTTTTTTTAATTTTAAATATAAACACCGCGTCACCGCCGCGCCGTGGACCGTCCCGAAAAGGTATTTTTTTTTAATTCACAATGGCTGTTTATACACTCACAAGACCGCAGCATTTTTTTTTTAATTTTGATCGATATTTTTCTTAATTATTAATGTAAATATGCCTGCCAGGGTTGCGGGTTTGTCCGAAAGGGATATCGTGGCCCTGGCACACAGGCAACTAAAGGAACACAGGTGCGTCTTAGTCAGTAAAAGTTAGACACGCCTGTTCCGCCCAGAGCGGAAGAAGTTATTTGATAATTTCCAACACAAAAAAAAACTGACTTCCAAAAAAAAACACTAAAAAGTGGAAAATAACTTTTTTAATATTATATTTAATTTAATTTCCGAAGTCGGTGTCTTTGGTTCTGTATTTTCATTTTTGGCCACAAAATCCCCCCTTCCTCCCCCCCCCCTTAAAAGTCAAATTTCCAAAAACCCCTTCTTAGCGGAAGCCTACGTCATCGAACTGTCTGTGTGCCAAATTTCAGCCCAATCTATTCAGTGGTTTGAGCTATGTGTTGTACTGACCAATCAGTCACGGTTTCCTTTTATATAAGGCTAGATATTATATTGAGAACCTCCTCCTTTTTTGAAGTCGGTTAAAAATCATTTATAGCCAGATCGCATTTCATGACTATTCCAATAAGACCAAACACGGGTAGGATACATTGTTTTATTACGGAGTTCCAGTGCCTACCTTCCGGCTTCATCATCAGATCAGTTTGATGGTACCATTTTGATCAGAACTATTTTTGCTTCGCTTAACTATCTTAATCCAGATATCTTATCGCAACCCGTGAAATACTTATCATTGAGAAGTTCCGGTGGCCATCTGTGGCCTTCTTCATCAGAATAAGAATAATTTATTTGCTGAAAATATAGGTATTACCAGTTGTTAGAGGTTGGTGGTTTAGGCACAGTCCATATTTTGCCTGTTTAGGGCATGCAAATTAACTTTACATTATTACCTAATAGGTACTTATTTTATTAAGATATTACACGGAATATACGATAAAATATCTATTACAATTTTTAAAATAATGATAAATTTTAAGTTAAAATAAAATATACACACATAACAAAACAAAAATTCTTAAAATAATATTTTTCTTTAGGTAACAAATACAATTTATGTTAAATTATTAGACATAACAAATTAAAATTCTTAAAATAATATTTTTCTTTAACTAACAAAAGACAATATGTTAAATTATTAAACCACAGCACATCATATTGGAAACTAAACTATAGGAAACTTAAAATATATTTTTTTCTTTTTTGTTGCAGACATTCTCGTAAACTATAAAAACAATTCTCTATTAACCATCTACGTAGTTTAATTTTAAAATATTTAAATGGGGAGCTCCCTTATGATCTTCGGTAATTTATTAAAAATTGTAATGCACATATGATAAACATTATTTTTACTTAAACTTGTGTTACAAAGAGGAACTAAAAATTTTGTTGCATCTCTTGGTCTCTGTTTGGTGTAGTTGTCACCTTTGAATCTAAATAATTCACTATTTTTCCTCACGAAAACCGATACCTCAAACAAATATATGCCTTATGTTAAGGTCAATAGTTTCAGGTTTTTGAATAAAGGCCTACAAGATTCAAGTGGACCGACACCGCATATAGCTCTTACACATTTTTTTTGTTCAATAAATGTCTTATCACTGTCTGTTGAATTGCCCCATATTATTAGTCCGTATCTTAATATTGATTCAACATACCCACTATATGCTATACGGGCTGTTTTTTCGTCAGACACAATACGAAGTTTTCTTAATGCATACACAAATCTATTTAATTTACTGCATATGTTGTTAATGTGTTGTTTCCAATTACAAAATTTGTCTAGAGTTATACCTAAGAATTTAATACTTTCTGTTTCTTCTACTACTTTGTCTTTAATTTTAATGTTAATACTATCGGAGAGTTTGCTTTTTTACATTCGAAATTTAATGAATTTTGTTTTAGATATATTTACACATAGGTTATTAGATTCAAGCCATTTTATTACAGATTGTACAGCTTCGTGTATTTTATTTTCATGAGTTGAACTTTTAGTGTTATTTGGGACTATAACAGAAATATCATCAGCAAATAGTACACTATCGTAGTTTAATGAATCTGGTAAATCATTAATATAAAGTAAGAATAGCAAGTTCCACTTCACCAAATTATACTTTCTGAATGCAAATAATTGACTTGTTGATGAAAACATAAAAATCGCTATATGTATGCCTATAATATTTGAGGAGTTCCTTCAGTTACTCATGGATCCCAACATCAGAACTGGATTTTGATAAAAATGGGACCAATCTGGAACCTTCAAACCTGAAGGGATTTTGAATCTGGGTCCTTTCAAATAAAAAATAAAAAAATCTAAATCGGTTCATAAACGACTGAGTTCTGAGGTAACTAATATTAATAAAAAAATAAAATAAAATATACAGACGACTTGAGAACCTCTTCCTTTTTGTGAAGTCGGTTAAAAAAGGCATCGCCATGAGTGCATAGATAATATACCCACCAAAAACATTTTATTACACGAGAATATCCAAAATTAGAGAGTATAACCAAATTATAAAATGTTTACTACGGAAATGGCTCTTTCATGAACATCAAAGCTCATAGACTGCTTCAATACGAAAGATCAAGGGATATTAGTATCGTTATCACCACCCTGGGAGATGGGGTTGGTGCTCGTGTTAAATTGTTACTCGAGACCAAATCCTATAAATTAACCGACACCCTCAAAAAGACAGTGGGCGTACATATTCAGGTCAAGCCACAACAATGTGCGTAGCCGTTCTAATGAAACAATTTAGAAGCACGTTGAACGAATGTGTGCACGCTAACAATGCATTAGTCACTAGTGCACAACCAACTGAGAACATAATAGTCTTTTACTTGCATCTGACAGAGCGTCAATTGAATTATGGGTATTTCAAATTGATTTCCCTGTTTCTGGAAACAAATTACAGTAACTATTATTTTGAAACAATTAACAACAAATGCTCATATTACAGTGTTGACAATATTGGTTCAATTTTCAATGAGGTTGATTTACATTTTGTTGTTTGTTTGGTATAAATAACAGGCTCATTATAAATAGCTAATTAAATTAATTGGAAGCAACCATTTTACGGAATAATGTCAATTCCAATAATTACGAGTAAATAGCTGACAATAAATATTTTTTCAATACAGAATTGGACAGAATATTAATTCTGATTTGTTACAGTTGTAATGGCAATTTTGTCATTTGGATTAAATATCTAGGTTTTTATTTTTATTATTTTAGTAATAGTTTATATAGATTCTTTTTTAATTTGTGAATGTGAGAACGTTGTAGGCTTAATAGACTGTAGCTTTGTAAACCATCTTCTATTTTGTTAAGTACTTGGTACTTGTTGACGGGCCTACACTGTCCTTCCATACCCATTAACACTGTAACTTGAAAACATTGCAAAAGCCCACTTTTTTTTTTAAAAGAGTAACCGTGGAGTTTCTTGCCGGTTCTTCTCCATAGGAAACGACTAATTGGAACCGTGCACCTAGCTTCTGACGTTTCATAACTGCCCATGTAGGTTTATGTGAAATAATATAATTTTGATTTTGAATAATCGGTTAGAAATATTTACGAAGAGGTTTCATACTGCACCCTAATAATTTTGTTACAAACTACCAATCACAATCTGAATGATTTTGAAGTATATTGCCAATCCATATTGCTTCATATACACCGTGGCATTTTAATCATCTTACAACGGCAGCCCACTTCATGTATCCAATGACTACCAATCATTCATAAAAGTAAAAAAAAAAATTATTAACATTTGAATCATTTAAAAAATATATTTATTATGTCGCATGACGTAGTTTCAAACATCCTGTTATGAGCGCGGTGCGAGCCTTGGGCTCCATTTTGCGCCGCCCTTGGAACGCAAGGCTCGCACCGCGCTCATCATGCGTCATAATGAATAATATTTCCATTTTTTTAATTATACATATGTTAATAAATATTATTTTTTTACTTTTATGAATGAGTAGTAGTCATTGGATGCATGAAGTGAGCTGCCGTTGTAAGACAATTAAAACGCCACGGTGTATAATAAGTTAGAAAAAATTGTGTGCTCAACAACTTAAATAATGCAATAAATGTTGTTGAACTGTCAAAATGAAACCCATTGCAACTGATAGTGTGCGCAATTACCCCGCAGGTGGATTAACTCATATTGTCTATGACGGCAATCTATGATTGTTACCTACTTACGTAAAAAAAGCTGTTATTTTATAAATATTCAAAATACTATGTAATTTTTAAATCACTTCCATTGCGATGGACAGGAAAACTATTTATTAAAAAAGTAAATAAAAAGTACCTACTTATTATTAATGCCATTAATCTTAATTTAACCAACCTACGTATTTATAGAAACAACTAGGTAACAGACAGAAAATTAATACCCAGATAAATTACGGTAAATTCTTCGGTCATATTTAATAAGGCCTACGCCACTACACCGTATCATACCATGACCGTGCTATCCGTGAAGCGGTGCGAGTAAGATAAGCTTCGAAGATGCGCCGCCGCGAGGTAGCTGTGCGAGGAGATGCGCAGCTCAAGTTATGCGATGCATCGACAGTAGAGGAAGGCACGGGAGAGGCTGTGGCGCGTTGAGGGGAGAGGCGCGCGCGCTTTCCGCCACTCGGCCAGTTCATTTCGTTGCACATAGCTACACCACTCGTGCATCCATAGCTCCCACGTATCCACAGCACGCATCCTTCCATATACAAAACATAGCTAAGTTGAACCCGTTTCCATCAGTGCTATGTTATGTGGACCAATGAATATGATTGGCAAAGCAACCGAATGGTTATAGTGGCCGTGGCATCCGGGTATCATCTGCGTCTCAAATCCGTATGGTTCCTGGTCTCTTGGTTGTAGTAGTTCACCTGTCTCGCATGACGCAGACGTGTCAGGAAGAGCGAGTGAATATTTTTGTTAAGAAAATTATTTTCTACACCATACGATGGCTAGTAGAAAATTATCCTCGTGGACAATTAAAACAAATTTGTCTTGAAAAAAAAACGGTAACTACTACTCGCCACTCGCTACTCGTCTACGACGAGGAAGAAAGAGAAAATAATATCATTAGACGATCACGACGATATTGGGTTCACGCCATTTAAAAAAAAATGTCGAAGGAGAACACTGTTTATAACCCGTATATAACGGGTTTAGAACGGTCATCATACGCGGTTATAATCGCCGTTTCGCCGCCTGCGTGCAACGTTGCGTGCCATGCACAATATTGTCGCCGACAATTGTTGACGCTCCGTGCATGGCAAGCGACGGTGTTGGTCGGTGACTGAACGAAGTTGGTCTAGTGGTCATAGTCTCATACTTTAAAAACGAAGCTTTTCTTAAAAATTGGACGTCCTGTCTTGTCAGGGACTTTACACTAGTAACAAGTTGTTATAAATGCCAACTATATGGCCATGCAGCAAAAACGTGCCGTGAGATCATTACTACGTGTGGTCACTGTGGTGACGCAGGCGATGTCCGAATGCGCGAAAAAAGCCGACATTCCGAAATGTGCAACTTGCTCACGCTTTAAAAAGCCTAGTGATCACAAAACAAGAGACGCTGAATGCCCTGCTAGGAAAATAGTAGAATACAGATACGTTAACTCTATCGATTATGAGGGCACCTAGTGCGGCGTGCACAAGGCCAGGCTTCTGTATCGCTTGTTGCTGACTCAACAAATATACCTGACCACTTGGCTGTCCTACCATCGATATGTCGCTGTCTAAGCACATTAGCCGACCGCTTCAAAAATGTAATGTGGCCTTGAAGGTGATTTAAGAAATAACCTGTTTCGACCTAGTTAATAATACTGCAGTCGCAATCATAATCGTGTAACTAAGTGCTAACATCTATTTTCCGTGAATAATATAGAAATTATCTACATGTTTAAGACTTTAATTATTAGTGTTTAAGTAAATTATAAATAATAAATTAACTATGTCACTATTCTTAAGACATACGTTAAAAATATTATTAAGAAATCAGTTGTCCATAAGGTAATTGTAAGAACTCATGCCGCCTGTGATACAGGTCTATCCTAGTACAGGCACCATACTTTGTAATGCTTACATTATTTCTTAGATTTATAGGTACTGTATTACACCAATTTTTATTTTTGTAATAATTTAATTATTTATTTAAAAAAACAAAAAAAAAATGTAAGTAGCACTTCAAGTTGGCATCCATAGGTACGTTTTATGATCCATTTGTTTACATTTTTATTAGATACATTTTGAACAGCCTATAGAGCCAAACTAATAAAATAATAGCTACCAATTAATGCCTTATTTAGGTTATTACATCATTTATAATAAGAATCCTCTGCACTAATCTGGGCAAAGTTGCAAAAGTATAAAAACTTATCCGTTGGCTAAAGTTTTATGGACGGTAAAGTGTAAAGACCACTTAATAGTTGTTTGTGGCAATGTTCAGTCTAAGTGGCTGCCCGTGCGCTATTACAGCTCAACACTGCGATAGTTCACGATCACAGTTAGCCCGGGCAGCTCAACCCGCAGCGTCTGCATATAAATCAGGTAAGCTGCCTGTGAACTAGGGGGCACCATCCGGCCGGATTTGTCTAGATATGTCCTGCTTTATGTTCTGCCATCCAGACTTTATAAGGACCTTTATTGATCCGAACTTTCGACTTAAGTACTTACGGGAAAAATTTATAAAGCCTCTAAATATAAAGCCTAAAAATTTATAATACCTAAATGAACATTATAACCTAAGAATGTTCAATCTTTTTGTTTTAGCCCGGTTTTTTGCCAGGTCTTTATTTTATTTCATAATGGCAATCCTGCCTAGAACAGCTCTATTCTTAAGTATTGGAAATCTGTGCAAGCAGTTCTAAAATATACCTATATTATCTATTATTCTAACTCTTAACTACAAAATATATCTACTATTTTGTTTTTAATAGAAACTAAATCTAAAGTATGTTTTATTTTACTTGTATTGTTTAAACTTTTTCTATGAAAACTTCACGGAAATTATTCTGCCAATATCACGTCGCGCTGTCGTGAAGCGCCTAGCTGCGTGAGCCTTGAAGCACACACGCCCACACAAACCCACAAAACATTAGGTATTTACTTTCATTTCATAATTTAATTAAATACAAAGTTTAAGATTAACTTAATAATCTCTGCTAGTAAAACTAACCACTGCACACTATAGAGCAAAAAGCTCCGTTCATACAAAAAAACCGGCCAAGTGCGTGTTAGACTACGCACAGTTAAGTTTCGTAGTTGGGATGAATTAATCCCAAAAACAGACTTAACATTGTAGTTGAAAAACATATTCTCCTATAATTCGATATACACCACGGTCAATTTTCCAACTGAAAATGTAAATTTGTAATCGCATTTTTTTTTAAGTGATAAAACCAAAAATGAACCATTTTCGGACTTTTTCCTTTACTTGTGCTGTGAGACCTTGCTTTTTGCCAAACTTCATGATTTTAGGTCAACGGGAAGTACCCTATAGGTTTTGATTTATTTGCGAATATCGAAAATGTCGCAATAATCATCTTATTAAATAATATATGAAAACAAAAACTAATGTAAATAAATATTTTTTTACCTTTATGAATGATTAGTAGTCATTGGATACATGAAGTGGGCTGCCGTTGTAAGACGATTAATATGCTACGGTGTATAAAATAAACAATATTGAAAGCTACGAATGTTACTATAATACTAAGAATTCGTATACCGCTACATGTTTCAATTACTTTTAATTGAAACATGTAGCGGTATACGAATTCTTCCGCCCTTACACACCTCCATGGCGGGCTGTCACTAATGTGTCAGCCTGACAAGACGTCTGGCAGATTGACAACTATGACATGAGCTTTCCAAGGGGCCCCGACATGGCACATTACGTTATAAAATGTATGGCCAAAAGACAAAAGTTTAACCCTCCATCAATGATATTATAAGTAAAAAGTGGTATATCGGCTATACTCGCTCCCCAATTGACACGTTATTTGACTAATTAGCCTAAATTTCTTCGTCTTGTCTCTTTTCGCTCCCGATAATTACGAAATGCCGTCCTACTTCCACGTGTCTTCTAATAATGTGACATTGAACCGTTTTTGAAGATCGAATGTTGATTATTATAGCTTGGCGGGAAAGTGAAGCGTCACGATTAGCAGTTTTGTTTTATTTTCTAAAACTTGTGTTTAGCCGAATATAAATGTGTAATAATAGTGGATTATTAACCATTAAGTGTTCGTGAACGTGCAATAGTGTAGGCAAATGAAACAAAACAGTGCAACATATCACTTCAAGTTCTCTCAAAAAGTTCGCGTGAGGTCTCAGTAAAGTGCCACGTCTTTACTGAAACTCAAGGGGAGCGTACGGGCGGCGATATCATCTATCATGCATTGTTTAAAATTCATTTCATCATGACCTATTTAAAACAAAGTAACTAAATAAAGACTTGGCTAAAAGGTCCCAGCAACCAGGCCATTAAACTATTGTATAAAAAAAAAATTGATTATTATAACTTATCTACCTCGTTTTACGTATAATATCATTACTCCCAATGGTTTATTTTTTTCAATTCAAATGAAATTAAAATATTTTATTTCACATAAACTTACACACACATGCACAAATGAGACGTCAGAAGCTAGGGGCACGGTTCCAATTGGTCGTTTCATATGGAGAAGAGCCGGCGAGAAACTCCACGGTTACTCTTTTATATAGAATGGGCTTTTACCATGTTTTCAAGTTATAGTGTGGCCCGTCAATATGTACCAAGTACTTAACAAAATAGAAAAAGTCTATTATGTCTACAACTTTCTCACATTCACAAATTAAAAAAGAATCTATACAGGGTGGCATACATCATTCTTGATCCCTCCGTTAAATTTTTTCGTCGGTTATAAAAAAAAATTCGCTGTTCCATATATTTTGAGTAGGTATTGCATTTCTGTAGGAAACAACTGTTTTTTTTTTTAATTACCGACGAGAAATTTCAACGCACGGGGGTTATCAAGTATGATGTACTGAATCCATGGTAACAGGATTCCCTCCGTTAAATTTTTTCGTCGGTTATAAAAAAAAATTCGCTGTTCCATATATTTTGAGTAGGTATTGCATTTCTGTAGGAAACAACTGTTTTTTTTTTTTAATTACCGACGAGAAATTTCAACGCACGGGGGTTATCAAGTATGATGTACTGAATCCATGGTAACAGGATTCGCGTCGATGTCCCTTCCACCCTGTATAAAATATTACTAAAATAATAAAAATATAAACCTATTTAAACCAAATGACATGATTGCCATTACAACTGTAACAAATCTGAATTAATATTCTATCCACAAAGAACAATGCCCACTTCCCATACATTTGAAAACCTGATAATGAAATTGTATGTATAGTTAGAAGGTATAGTAGAAAGACTACATGTAAGTTTAGAAAATAATGTCTTATACTCATTTTTACGATTTAAACACTACGAAGTCCAAAAAATATTAATATTACTTTTTAGGTTAGGAATTGCCTAAACGCTTTTGCTAGAACGAATTATTAAAGCTTGAAGTTCAGTCTAAAATAGGAATACTTGGTCAGTGGGTCATCTTAGGGGTACCTACTTACCTAGCTATGGTCTAAAACGTCTTTTTTACTTTGTGAATTCCTTGAACCCAACTGCCCTCGTCACTGCTTAGACTTTCGATGATTGTCAACATAAATTGAGTGTCGAGCATTAACTGTTGTTTCTCCAGCACACTTATGTACTTACTAACTACATTTTTAGTATAATAAACGATAGTTAGATAGTTTCTGTACCTCTAAAATGTCTAACTTAGTTCTTGTATATTCAAAAGTGATCACTTATCTACCCAACACATTTCATTGGCACATTTCATTGTACATACATACCTGATGAACAAAACGGGAAAAACAAATAAAACACTATGTTAAAGTGGAATGTATTATTAATTATCATCATTTTCCTCTAAATCTCATATAACTACGTCATCCAGAAATGCTGCTGGAACAAATATATTTTCTTGATTGGTACATATTGGTACCAAGGAAATAGCCCATAAGCCCATCCAAGGTACCACACTAATGTCATAACGTGAGCGCACCATGCAATCCGGGCCATCCATGCGGTTCGATATCCACGAGACGCAAACGCAACTATGAAGGACTTAAGGGCGAGGCGTATTTATCGTAACAGATAGAAATAACAGATATTTAAAAATAACAAATAACAATTGTTCCTACCAATATAAATTATCTGTTACTTAAAATAACAGACCGTGAGGGTCTGTTATTTACTGTTACTTACATACACACTTACACAAAAAAGAAATATAGCAAATAAAATACCGTTGGTGGTCTTACAAGAACAAACATTTTTGAAAAACTGACTCCGTGATTAGGTCGTGTTACCTGTTGTGTTGGTACCAGTGACCAATATAAAAACAACTTAATAAATACGTATTTATCGTCCGTACATAAATAACTGGCTGTTATTTAATTAATTATTTGGATCTGTTATTTTTATGCAACAGTAACAGTGATAACAGATATCGTGTTTAACCTGTTACAACCCATCTCTCAGTACTGCGCCAATGCCAATCGCAGAACTGTCAAATGTCAAAAAAATCAGTTTCAATCGTGGGACTCAATAACATACTGCATGATTAATTTATTTAATTGTTATGTTTGTTTTTATTTAATCTGTAGGTATTATACAAAGACTAATAAAGAAATAATAAGTGATTAAATAAAACGTAAAAAATGTATAAAACTCAGAAACGAGAGTTGAATAAAGTCCAGTAGCAGTGTCTAAAATGGAACATCGTAAAAAAGGGTAGTTGAGATGCGTTCAAAACATGGTAATACGTTTACCCTTGACGTACAATGAATAAAGAAATATTAAAAAATATATTTTTCCTGCGTTTCTTTTAACATTGTGATAAGCGTAATTAATATACAATTCAATTAGCTGAATTTTAAGATTTATTTCATGTCTATACGAGTCAGGTGAAAAATGAACATTCTTCTTTTCATTCCACAAACAGAAATAAAATAATAGAAGAATAGTGAGAAAGAATAGTGCTTTGTGTGTACATGAATAAATAAACAGATAACTACTTTTTTTCGTTGCTTCATTACAAGAAACATTTACACTAATCGTATAAACGGTTAATTTACAATATTTCTTGACGTTTGTAGAGCAAACAGTGATTAAATAAATATATTTCTTAAAATCCGTTGTGGAAATTGACCAGCTGCTAGCTACCTTAAGTACTGTTTAACCTTCTTTGCGTCGGCATCTACTTACATATTATTTATCTTCTGAAAGTATTTCAAATACGCTTCTTTTTTTTTGTGTTTGTGCTTAATGATACGGCCAAGGTAAATAGGTAGCTTTTTTAAAGTACCTAAGTTTTATGTTAGACCTCTACCATTTTTTTGCATTTAATTCTTGTTTTTTTTTTGCCGATGTGTTAAGATAGCTTGTTTCTCGATATATTTAAATTTCTTAGTAAATATTAGATATATCTTCTGAAACAGCCTAGAAAATGGGATAAAAAACAATAATTTCGATAGTGGCCTCTGACGTGTCTCATTCATACATAAACTCACGCCATTTTCCCATGGGGGTATGGAAAAACTATTAGTAAATTATTTTGAATTCAACACACAGAATAGTAAGTACATTGTGTCACCCTGTGTAAAATTTCAACATTTATATCTGTAACTTTTATGGTGTACATAATAAAGAGTATTCTATTCTATTCTATTCTACATTTTGATACAAGTGGAGAATGTTTGTTATTGAATTCGAGGCTGAATTAACACCCGAGCCGCAGGTGAGGTTGTTTTTGAGACGAGAACTGCAGAAGTCCGCAACCGTTCTCCGACAGTCGTTTCTCCTTTGGACTGTTCACCGACAGTACGTTTCGTTTTTGAGAGATTTGTCGATAGAACGTTTCACCTATGGATGTTTCGCCGACAGAATGGTTCGCATTTGTTAGTTTCGACGACAGGACTTTTCATAGGTTACCCGGAACTCAACTATTTCGATTGGGTTAATTTCTTCTTTAAAAAAAATGGGTAGGTTAGGTTAGGTTAAAACTCTCGAGCCCTGGCTCGGGAGGAGGCACGGCTCCCTGTCGTTTCGGGTGACGCAGGTGCTCTCGGGGCATGGTTGCTTCGGGAAGTACCTGTGTCGCATAAACAGGGAGCCGGACGCCCGGTGTCACCACTGCGTCGACTGCCGGGAGGACATGGCGCGGCATACGCTGGCAGAGTGTGCCGCTTGGGAGGAGCCACGCCGTGCCCTCATCTCAGAAGTAGGCAGTGACCTGTCGCTGCCGGCCGTGGTCGAGTCGATGGCCGGCAGCGAGGAGTCCTGGGACGCGGTGGTATCCTTCTGCGAAACAGTCGTGTCGCAGGAGGAGGCTGCGGAAAGGGAGCGGGAGATCTCGTCCGCTCACCCGGCCCGCAGCAGGCGCACCGGGCGTCGGCAGAGGGCAGATAATGCCCTCTTCCGGCGGCGGACTCGGGGACGTCCGCCGCCCCCCATCACACTGGACCCGAGGTGGCGGCGCGTAGTGTTCCACGCGCGCCCCTTTGAGACGTCGCGGGGGGGTCTAACACCTCACCCCCCCGCAGACTTGAGGTGGCCCGCAGAGGCGGGCCGGCACTAGCCGGGGATCACGGAAGTAATACGGGAAGGGAACACCGGGCTGGTTTTTAGTCAGTAAGAGTCTGACAGACCCCTCCGCCCACCCCAGGGCGGAGGACATCCATGAGAATTTTCCACCCCGGAAACAAAAAAAAAAAAAAAAAAGGTTAAAACTGTGACCTCCTACGCACGAGCCGAGCGAGCGAAGCGAGCGGTGCCGCGGCAGCGGCCGGCGAGTGCCAGAAACGAAACAATCGTAGATAAAACGATCTGACGGCGAAAAGTATGATATAGTTAGTTGGAAAGTCCTGTCGTCGAAACTAACAAATGCGAACCATTCGGGCGCGAAACATCCATAGGTGAAACGTTCTATCGACGAATCTCTCAAAAACGAAACGTCCTGCCGGTGAACAGTCCAAAGGAGAAACGACTGTCGGAGAACGGTTGCAGAATCGAACTGCAGTAACAAATGTCCACGTGTATCAAACGATGTTTTTCAATACACTTTTGAAGAAGTAAAATAAAATAACGAAAAATATTATCATAAATTATTAGGAAACTAATAATTTACTAATAATTAATAAATTTTCCGCGCTTTGCTTTCGCCAGCTTGAAGGAGAAGCAAAGGTATAAAGCCGATAAACAGCCTAATATGAAAAATATTTTTGAGTTTAGAACACAAATAAATGTTAATTTGTTCATAAACTTATTTTTTTTTATTGTAATAACCATGGCATTCTATTTATAAACAATATTTAAGTATTCCAAAAATA
Organism: Tiliacea citrago; assembly: GCA_963921375.1. Taxonomy (NCBI): domain Eukaryota; kingdom Metazoa; phylum Arthropoda; class Insecta; order Lepidoptera; family Noctuidae; genus Tiliacea; species Tiliacea citrago. Next base: position 15,249,670 of record OY992786.1, on the reverse strand, counting down.
TTAACGCCGTAAAGACGCATCTTTGCCGAGATTAAAAAAAAAATCACCTCTGTATAGAGAGGACCGTTTCTGGCGCGTGACGGTGTGAATAGAGGCATTGAACCAATTTGGACTAAGTATAGGTATAAGTTATCTGTGGCAATTTTTCTACCCGCACACGTGTTCGAAAATAAAAAAATCGCATGCGTGTGAAATACATTGCATTGTAAACCTAATCGTAGTGCGATATGAACCAGTTTTCGAGGACTTGTATCGAAAAATAGTTTCCTATATAATAATATATACCTATTTTCAAATTTCAGCCATATTCCTAGTTTCTACCACTGCGACGACCACCGTGCTGAATACAAAATAACCCAATTTATTACCCAACTTATAGAAGTTATGCGCACGCTATTAAAAAACTTTATAATTCCCACGTCAAGTTTATATTAAACATCAGAATTATAAGTGGTACAAAACGATAAAAAAACATTTTAGACAGACAACAGCTGTTGAGGGAAAATTATATATCATCTCATACGAGCCTGACGTACCCTGCGCCCAATTTTTGTTTCTTCTGGCTCAATTTTCTAGGTAATATGTTCTACATTTTGGAGTGAGTTATATGAACGGGCTTCCACTAAGCGTCAGACCCATTTTAGATATAAAAGCAAACAGGTCTCGGCAAGTAGCGTTTAATTCAAGAATTATAAACATTTTGGAGAATACTCGTCTATTCGACAATACGATATTTGGAAACTAATTCGAGCTTTGCTTCTTCTAAATCTGGTTGATCTTGGTAGGTAGGTACGTATAGTAGAGCTATTAAAAATAGGTTGGGTTAGGGTAGGTTCTATTTCCACCATGAAGTACCTAGGATTGGTGCTCGACAGCCGGTGGGATTTTGGCCCCCACTTCCGGCGGCTGGCGCCCAAGTTGTTGGGTGCGGCTGGGGCGTTGTCAACGCTGCTTCCCAATCTGGGGGGCCCGAGCGCCGCCTGTAGGCGGCTCTACGTGGGGATCGTGCGATCGATGGCCCTTTATGGGGCCCCGATCTGGGCGGCTGACCTGACGGCCGGAAGCATCGCAGTCCTGCGGAAGCCGCAGAGAGCGATGGCCGTCAGAGTCATCAGGGGATATCGCACGATCTCCTACGAGGCGGCTTGCGTACTGGCCGGATCCCCACCCTGGGACCTCGAGGCGAAAGTACTCGCGTCACTGTATCGGTGGCGCGAGGAAGCGAGGGCGCGGGGCGAGTGGCTGATGCAGCGACATGTTGAGTTGCGTCGGTCACAGCTTCGCGCAGCCCTGGTGGCGGAATGGCGGGAAAGGCTTTCACGCCCTACCGCCGGCCTCGCCACCATCGAGGCGATCCGGCCGGTACTCGAGCCCTGGCTCGGGAGGAGGCACGGCTCCTTGTCGTTTCGGGTGACGCAGGTGCTCTCGGGGCATGGTTGCTTCGGGAAGTACCTGTGTCGCATAAACAGGGAGCCGGACGCCCGGTGTCACCACTGCGTCGACTGCCGGGAGGACACGGCGCGGCATACGCTGGCAGAGTGTGCCGCTTGGGAGGAGCCTCGCCGTGCCCTCATCTCAGGAGTAGGCAGTGACCTATCGCTGCCGGCCGTGGTCGAGTCGATGGCCGGCAGCGAGGAGTCCTGGGACGCGGTGGTATCCTTCTGCGAAACAGTCGTGTCGCAGAAGGAGGCTGCGGAAAGGGAGCGGGAGATCTCGTCCGCTCACCCGGCCCGCAGCAGGCGCACCGGGCGTCGGCAGAGGGCAGATAATGCCCTCTTCCGGCCCCCCTAAATGGGTCCAGGGACGGCGGACTCGGGGACGTCCGCCGCCCCCCATCACACTGGACCCGAGGTGGCGGCGCGTAGTGTTCCACGCGCGCCCCTTTGAGACGTCGCGGGGGGGTCTAACACCTCACCCCCCCGCAGACTTGAGGTGGCCCGCAGAGGCGGGCCGGCACTAGCCGGGGATCACGGAAGTAATACTAGCTCCCAAGATCCCCGGTGCAAGTGTGGGTAGGGAACACCGGGGTGGTTTTTAGTCAGTAAGAGTCTGACAGACCCCTCCGCCCACCCCAGGGCGGAGGACATCCATGAGGATTTTCCACCCCGGCAACAAAAAAAAAAAAAAAAAAGGGTAGGTTCTATTGGATCGCCTGCAGTCAGAGGTCAGCCAACTGCACCAAAAGCTGGCTGAAGCCACGGCCCGGCCAAACAAAGGTGAGGCCAGACCAGCGGCTGAGGTCTCCCCCTCCAACCTTGAGGATATAATCCGCAAGGTCGTCACGGAGGAGAGGGCCTTCACGAGAGCCTGTCTAGCGGGCATCGAAGACAGGCTCTTGCCCGAGAAACGCCTCCGGCCGCCGCTCGCGGCGGACAAGAGGCGACGCGAGCCGGAGCCGTTACCCCAGGGGGAAGACGCTCATCTTCCCTCCACCACCCCATCCAACCAGCAAGGGTGGACGAAGGTGGCCAAAAAGGGGAAAAAGAAGGGAAAAAAGTCGAGGTCGGTGGCTCCCCCTGCCGCCCCCGCCAACACCCCTCGCGGCCAGTCCCAAACAACAGGCAAGGGGAAGAGGAAGACGTCGGCCCCAAGGCCAAGGAAATTGGTTCCCCCTAAGACCGCAGCCGTAGTGGTGACGCTCACCGCTGAGGCTGCGGAGCGGGGGGAGACGTACGCGTCTATAATGTCGCGGGCGCGTCCAAATGCCGATCCTCACAAACTGGGGATCGACACAGTCTCGTGCCGCCGGACCCAGGCCGGAGCTCGAATTTTCGAGTTCCCGGGGGCTCAGGGTGGCACCAACGCGGACCTCTTTGCAACCAAGTTGCAAGAGGTCATCGCGGACGCGGCCAAAGTCACCAGGCCCACGAAGTCTGTGGCCCTGGAGGTGACCGACCTCGACGACTCTGTCACTAAAGAGGAGGTGGTGGCGGCGGTCGCAGCAATGGGGGGCTGTAGCGTCACAGCGGTGCAAGGTCGGGCCATCAGACCCGGCCGCAGTGGCATGGGCACCATTCGTCTTGAGTGCCCAGTCGCCGCAGCTATAACCGTCCTCGCCAAGGGACGGCTTGCCGTCGGGTTCAGCTCGGGTGTAGTCCGGGCACTTGCAGCTAAGCCTCTGCGCTGCTACAAGTGTTGTGGCATCGGACGCACTCGGCCTCTTTGTCCGTCCAAGGTCGACAGGGCGGATACGTGCTTCCGATGTGGCAGAGACGGGCACAAGTCCGCCTCCTGCGAGGCCGCCACGCCGCACTGCGCGGTGTGTGCCGCCAGTGGCTGCCCTGCGGGCCACGTGATGATGGGGAGGAAGTGCAATCCTCCCCCTAAGAAGGGCAAAGAGCAGGCGCCGATTCGGCCTGTCGCTGTTACCGCCGTCCCTGAGACTGGGACTTTGGCGGCTGTGGAGGGGGGTGCGATGTCTGATTGATGGATAGGGTCATCAAGCATCGCATCCTTCAGGCGAACACCAACCACTGCAGAGCGGCCCAGGATCTGCTGATGCAGACCATGGCCGAGTGGTTGGTGGACGTGGCGGTGGTTGCCGAGCCGTACTCGGTCCCTGGCCGTTGGCTGGGTGATCGAGACGGCTTGGTGGCATTGGTGTCGCGGTTTTCCACAGACTCCCCTCCCCTCTCGCTCTTAGAGAGGGGACCGGGATACGTGGCCGCCGCGTGGGGAGACTTGGCCCTTGTGGGCGTCTATTTCTCCCCAAACCGCCCTCTCGCGGACTTCGAGAACTTTCTCGAAATCCTCACCGCAGTGGTCGGGAGGGCGGCACCACGCCAGGTCGCCATATTGGGCGACTTGAACGCCAAGTCGACGGCCTGGGGCAACCCGGCCGCTTCTTGTAACGTCCGGGGACGCGCCGCAGAATTTTGGGCGGCGTCGTGCGGTGTGTCCCTCCTAAACAGAGGGACTGTCCACACCTGTGTGCGGCAACGGGGAGGGTCGGTGGTCGACGTCTCGTTTGCCACCCCCGTGCTAGCCGCCCAAGTCGTGAACTGGCGGGTGGAGATGGTGGAGACCATGTCGGACCATCGCTACGTGCGGTTCGACATCTCCACCCAGAGCTCTCAGGGAACGGCCCGCCCGGGCCAATCAAGGTTCCCACGGTGGGCTCTCACCCGTCTGGACCGAGAGGCAGCGGAGGAGGCGGCGTTCGTCCAGGACTGGCTCACGCCTCCTGTGGAGGTCCTGGACGTGAACGCCGCAGCGGTCCAGCTGAGGGGGTCCTTGACCGAGGTGTGCAACTCCAGCATGCCCCGGTCTCATCGCCCACCTCCCCGCCGCGCCGTCTATTGGTGGTCGGAGGAACTGGCGGGGCTCCGGACCGCCTGCGTAGCGGCCAGGAGGGCCTACACGCGGAGTCGAAGGCGCAGGCCCCGAGATCCCACCAACGAGGAGGGCCTCTATGCCACGTACGTTGACGCAAAGGCGGTCCTGAAGACGGCAATGTGCGCGGCCGAAGACTCGGCGAGAGCCGAGATGCTGGAGGGTCTCGACAGGGATCCGTATGGAAGACCATACAAGGCGGCGCGGGATAAACTGCGCCCCTTTGGTCCTCCACTGACGGAGACCCTCGAGCCGGCATTGCTGGATGGGGTGGTCCGGTCTCTGTTTCCGTCAGGGACCGGCTTCACCCCGCCAGTGATGGACCCCCCGCGGGAAGCGGTTCCGCCGGAGGAGGAGGTCCCCGCGGTTACGGCGTCGGAACTGCGTGCAGGGACTCTTCGTCTCCGACCCATTTGCTTCCAACACATTTGAGTGGGTCCTGTTTAGACCACACCTTGCTTAAAACTAACCTTGCATCCATTACCCTAGTAACAAATCCTTCAGTTTCCGATCATGGAGCAGTCCTGCTTAGTTTAAAAGTAAAAACCCCTAGATCTAAGTGCACAAATACCATTACTAAAATAAATATGAAAAAACTTGAAGACGCATTACGTCATATTGACTTTGACCCAGTTTACAAAACTGATGATGTGAACATTTCGCTGCCATACTTTATTAATAAAGTGCAATGTGCTATTGTAAATAATACTTCGCACATAAAACTAACTAAGAAAAACAATAACCTAAAACCATGGATCACACCCGGGCTAATAAAGTGCATTCAGCACAAGGATAAACTTCACATGCATGCAAAATCCTCTCCAGATAATACCTTTTTACAAACATCATATAAAAGATATAGAAATTTCTGTAACAATCTACTAAAAAAGTTGAAAAATACGTATAATAGAAACTTAATTGAAGAATCAGGAAACGGCAGCAAAAAAATGTGGCGCCATATAAAAAAATTCGCTTTTGGATCAAAACAGCATGAATCATCGTCAGAGTTATTACAAACGCTCGCCTCGCCGCATACATCAGCAAATCATGTTAATAGTTACTTTATTAATGTGGGTCAAAATCTTGCTGAGCAAATTAAATGTAACTATAACAAAAATTACAGCATACACGGAAACAGGGCCATTGTGTCATCGCAATATCGTCAACTAACCTCATTTGTTTTACTGGATACAGACAAAGACGAAGTCGAAAGGGTTATTTTGGGGCTGAAAGAAGTCTGTGCGGTTGGATGGGACGGTATCTCAAATAGTGTGTTAAGGAATTTCAGACACATTTTTGTTCCGCCGTTAACTCATATTTTTCAAATTTGCCTTTCTGAAGGCATTTTTCCCGACTATCTGAAAAAAGCTTTAGTCGTCCCAGTGCATAAAGCAGGTGACAAAAAAGTACCTTCAAATTACCGACCCATTTCAATACTTTCATCTACATCTAAAATACTAGAAAAAATAATTAACAATAGGTTAATGAAGTACTTAGAGTCTAAAGCCATCCTTTCGGATAATCAATTTGGTTTTAGACCAAAATTATCCACAACTGATGCTGTGCAAGATATGACCGATTATATATCTCAAGAACTAGACAAAGGTAATCATTCTATTGGTATTTTTCTTGACCTAGCAAAAGCTTTTGATACCGTGTCTGTTCCTATCTTATTGAACAAGCTTGAGAAAATAGGTATACGAGGTAAGCAGCTTAAGATTTTTGCAGACTATTTAGACAACCGCTGTCAATGTGTGAAGATTGGTAATTTTACTAGCTCAGAACTAAAAAATACTTCTTTTGGAGTCCCGCAAGGAAGTATATTAGGACCAACCTTATTTCTTATTTATATAAATGACCTCTGCAGTCTCAATCTAAATTCGGGGAAAATTATATCTTATGCTGATGATACCGTACTCCTATTCTCCGCAAATACAGTACATGAAGTTTGGTTATGTGCACAGCAAGGTTTCAATATAGTTAATAGATGGTTACAACATAACTTACTGACATTAAATGCAGACAAAACTAAATACATACGCTTTTCTTTACGCAACTCAAAGACATCTATGATCATTCCAGATATTCATGCGCATGTATGTAACACAGTTGCAAACTCTAAATGCAATTGCCCAACTATCCTTAATACGAAAACTATAAAATATCTTGGAGTAAGTATTGACGCTACTCTTACATTTAAAAATCACGTTGAACTATTATGCAGTAGAGTCCGTAAGTTGATGTTCATATTCAAGAAAATTAGGCCTTTTGCTGACTCTAAGGTGATAAAACAGGTATATTATGCTTTGTGTCAATCGATAATTACATATTGTATTACTTCATGGGGAGGAGCGGCTAAAACAATTTTACTACCACTGGAGCGCGCGCAAAGAGCTGTTCTGAAAGTATCCACATTCCGGCCTATCCTGTTCCCGACCCAAGTTTTATATAAATCTTGCAATGTTCTGACAGTGCGGCAGTTATTCATTATGAATACTTTAATAAAACAGCACTCTAAATTGCCGTATGATAGAGTTGTCACTGATAAAAGACGTAAAGATATCTGTATGGATAATTATAGATTAAGGCATTCGTTTATGTATAGATTTTTTATATTCTTAGGCCCATTTTTGTATAATAAAGTAAACGCAATTTTGTCTATGTCTGCATTAAAAACGGTACAATGCAAAAATGTTATTTCAACTTGGTTACAAAATCTGTCTTATGATGACACAGAAAAGTTACTGGTTGTTTTAAGTTAAATATTATTTTTAATTAAGTACTGTCCTATCATTAGTCTGTTAAGTTACTCACTAATTATGTCTACCATCAATTTTAGAAAATTTTAATGTAATTTTGCACTTATGACACCTGAGATACAGGTTTATCCTAGTTCAGGTCGAACCATTATTATATACCTACCATTTTACTATAAGGCTTAATATTGTAAATATGCATTATTTAATTAAATAAATAAAAAAATAAATAAAATAAAAAAAAGTCTCCGCGCGAAGAACACGGCCCCAGGGCCGGACGGCGTTCCCGCACGGGTGGTGGCCATCGCCGCCTCTCAGATGGAGGAGAGGCTTCGGGACCTTTTTAGCGCGTGTTTCACGACTGGGAGGTTCCCGAAACCCTGGAAGGAGGGGCGGCTATGCCTCCTCCGAAAGGAGGGACGCCCGGCGGACTCCCCCTCGGCTTACCGGCCCATCGTTTTGCTCGATGAGGTCGGTAAGTTGTTCGAGGGGATAATCGCCGACCGGCTGAATAGCCTGCTGGGGACGGTGGGGCCGGACCTGTCGGACGCCCAATTCGGTTTCCGACGGGGTCGTTCGACAGTGGATGCGTTGGCCCTACTGAAGGGCCAGGTGAGGGAGGCCGTGGAGGCGGGTGACGGAGTGTTGGCGGTGTCATTCGACATAGCCAACGCCTTCAACTCTGTCCCCCACTCGACAATCTTGGAGGCACTTCGGTACCACGGAGCGCCCCAGTACCTGCGCCAACTCTTGGCCAGCTACTTGGAGGACCGGGTGGTCCTCCTTGAGGACAAGACGGCCAGAGTTAGACGATATGGCGCAGAGTCCGGTGTTCCACAGGGGTCGGTCCTAGGGCCACTGCTGTGGAACATTGGATTTGACTGGCTCCTGCGGGGAACCCTCCTCCGTGGCACGAGCATCATCTGTTACGCAGATGATACTCTCCTCATTGCCCGGGGGAGGGACTTCGGCGAGGCGGCCAGTCTGGCCTCGGCTGGCGGATCCTTAGTGGCAGGAAGGATCCGCCGCCTAGGGTTGAAGGTGGCGCTCCACAAGACCGAGGCCGTGTTTTTCCACGGGCCACGGCAGCGCATCCCTCCCGACGGCCACATTATAGTGGAGGGCGTCAGGATCGAGGTCAAGGCCCAGATGAAGTACTTGGGCCTTGTACTCGACAGCAGGTGGCGCTTCGGCCCACATTTTAGCGGGCTGTCGACGCGCCTGCTGAAGACGGCAAACGCCCTGTCGTGGCTCCTCCCGAACCTGGGGGGTCCGAAGGCGAGATGCCGGCGCCTGTACGCATCCTGTATCCTCAGGAGCATGGCCCTTTACGGGGCCCCAATCTGGGCGGACTCCCTCCACAGGAGGGAGAACGCCACTGCCATCCGGAGGCCCCAGAGGGCCATTGCACTGCGGGTAGCGAGGGCCTACCGATCGGTGGGCTTCTCGGCGGCGTGCGCTCTGGCCGGCACCCCTCCTTGGGAGCTCGAGGCGTGGGTGCTGACCAGAGTTTACGAATGGACGGCGCGGCGTAAGGCGCTTGGGGAGCTCCCCGCTGCAGAAGAGCGGGAGGCCGTGCGGCAGGAGGCGAGGGACGCGATCGTTCATCACTGGACAGAGGACCTCGCCACTGCCGCTTTTGGCCGCCGAACTTTGGACGCGCTCGGGCCGGTCCTGAAGGACTGGCTCGAGCGGTCACATGGTTTCCTCTCTTTCCGTCTGGTGCAGGTGTTGTCCGGCCATGGGTGTTTCGGATCGCACCTGCACCGGATCCAAAGGGAGGAGACTTCGTCGTGCCACGACTGTGGCGCGGCGGAGGATACGGCACAGCACACCCTTGAGGTGTGCCCGGCCTGGTCCGAGCTGCGCCAGACTCTGATCGCAGCGGCCGGGCCGGACCTCTCGCTTCCCAGCGTCGTCAACTTCATGCTGGAAAGCGAGGGGGCCTGGACAGCAGTCGCCTCCTTCTGCGAGGAAGTAATGTCACAGAAGGAGGCGGCGGAGCGCGCGCGGGAGGACGATCCTCTCGCGGCGCCGCTCCGCAGGCGAAGAGGAGGCGCGAGAAGGCGATTGTACGATCGTCGTCTCCGCCTCCTCCCAGGTGGATGCCAGCAGGCAACGGGTGCGGGGGCACCCTTGCCTGTATTGCACAGGCCTCCACCAGTGCCGGACGGGAATGGCCAGGTGTTCCCTGCCATTCCCGTAGCCCCCCATTGAGAATGGGGGGCACGCGGGGCCCGCCGGTCAGGCGGGCATGCACCGAGAGGGTCATGGATGTAAAGGTTGAGCCGGTTTCCCATGGCCCTCCCATCACGGTGATGTGGGAACACCGCTGAGTTTTAGTGGGTATACTGTCACTTATTGCCAGGAGTCCCACATACCCCGACTCGTCCCTCACGAGCGGGCATGCGTAATGCATTTCTCAGCGTAAAAAAAAAAAAAAAAAAAGGGTAGGTTCTATATCTGGTTTATTACCTCTGGCTATCAATAAAGTTTAGATCACTTCATCATTTCAGCCGAAAGACGTCCACTGCTGGACATAGGCCTCCCCCAAGCACCGCCACTTCGACCGGTTCTGTGCTTCCCGCATCCAGCGGATACCTGCAGCCTTCACAAGGTCATCGGTCCACCTATTAAGAGGCCTTCCAACGCTACGTCTTCCGGTACGCGGTCGCCACTCCAGAACCTTTCGGCCCCATCGGCCATCATTTCTGCGGGCAATGTGCCCTGCCCACTGCCACTTAAGCTTGGCAATTCTTCGGGCTATGTCGGTTACCTTTGTTCGCCAGCGGATCTCTTCATTTCTGATTCGACCACGCACGGAAACTCCAAGCATAGCCCTCTCCATTGCCCTTTGGGTGACTTTTAGCCTTCTGATAAGGCCCATTGTGAGCGACCACTTTTCAGTGCCATAGGTCATCACTGGCAACACGCACTGGTGACTTCAATATTATACAATTCTATATTCTAATACAAATATATTCCTCGTAATACTTAATACAATATGTCTGCCTTGGGTGTATTTTACTAGTTAGTTTGGTACCTACATCAAACAAATTTGTCGGCACAGATGTCTCATTGTGATCGTTACAAAGCAAGTATTTGTCATAATCGTATAGGCTACCGCAGACAGGCGCGACGCGACACTATTAGCACAATTTCTATGAAAACTTCATGGAAAGTGTCGCGTTATCCCGTGATATCGCGCCAGTCTGTACGAACCTTAATCCAGTAAGTACTTCCTGATGTTTGAGAATGTTCGAGATAATCCCAACAGAGAGTATTCATTCGACGTGTTAATGATGTCAATGTATACGGACATAATTGATGAGTGTTTACTTCATTTGTACTGATATTGGTGGCCATGAGTTATGAAGCCTGCACTGCTAATATGTGTGCACTGTGCCAGAACACACATTACTCAACCTTCTGAATTGAAATACTAATCCAGTCAATTTACGCTTTGTAGTCGAATTTTGGAACCCTTTTAGCTTTTACCTACTAAAGGTCAGTCTATTATAAACACAACGGCTTAATTTAAAAAGCTTCTGCTTATACAACATTTAAAAGAAACAGCGAGAATACCAAATCCCTAAGCGTTTAAAAAGTAATCAATTACCAACAGCCGTAAAATGAGAAAATTTCTTGCTCTTTGACTTGACGAAATTCTGCGGTGGCAAGAAATCACTGGAAATTCGGCCGTCTTTTAATTTAGCAGAACAATCCCAAGCGCTATAAGTGGATTTTTCGGAATCCCTCTGATTCAAGATTTCACACGAACGAAACAAGAACACAGGTGAGACCGAAAATGGTAAAGCAATGTTTCATTAACATGTATCGAGGAAATAAACTTTTTATTTGATTATTGGTTCACGTTGAAACTGAAGATGGTTGTAATGGTGTAAATTAAAATCAATTTTCAATAATATGAAATGCTGAAAAGTACGTCAAGTTGCTTCGAAAAAAGAGTGTTGGTAGTATTGGTGTTTGCTCGACTTACGGAAATAGGGCACAATAGAACCTTTGTACTTATTAATAATGTAGTTAAATAAATAAATAACTAAGTCTCCTACCTAATTTCTCCGTACAACGAGTGGTTTTTTTTTTTAATAAGTTTTCTTGTCGCGAATTGTCTGCCTATTTTATCACAGCAGACTATTTTATTTAAGAAACTTCAAGCTTTTTTCCCGTGTAAGTAGGTACTGACTGTGACTGTTTTCGTTTGTCTCGACACTATTATGACAAATCTAGTTTTCTGCCTGTCTGAATTTAAGTCATACGTTAGCTCCTAAGATACATGTCTCGATCTAGTCCCAAGATGTACTCAACTACAAGATTTACAAACGAACTCGTTAAGTATGAATTTATAACATCAAAAATTAAACTTTTTACTTACCAAAGAAACAGCAACAGAACACGATCGTATACAGCGTAATGAATATCGCTCTAACATCCGTTCTATCGAATATATACTCGTCGTCGCTGAGCGAGTATATTGTCTGGTTCACTCTCGACACATTGACAGCGCCCCCGTCGACTGCCTCCGTCTTGTTAAAAGACCCCCATACATTGTTCTGCTTAAAATCTTTGGTTACGAATAACTTGACACCGTCGTACATATTTTCTGTTGACGTGTCGATCATGGCTCATTCTTCACTGAATCGCGTGTTTCGTCAGCCATCTTCTGAAACAAAAACAAAATTTTAACAACTTCTAAAATACTATGCTCTAAGTCGTTTATCGAAAAGAAAATACACAATTTTAAAAATACAGCACTTGTATTCATAAAAAACCTGAGAAATCGAACTAGAACCGTCATCGTAAATAAACAACCTTATCCTAGTATTTACAGTAATTTTAACACATGGAGGTTATTTTTGTTTTGAATATTCCAACAAATTTTTCTTAGACGTGTTTCTTTAAATCGTAGATATATGCATAAGGCTTTATAAGCTACTAAAAATGTAAGCATGAAATCAATGTATATTCGAAACATATTAAAGTTGTTTTGGCCTTAAGACGCTGACAACAGCTAAACCGCGGTCACTGTCAGACTGCATACAAAAGAAAGAGAAGCGCGATGACACAACGCTTCTAATTTATTGCAAAATATAAAGCAATTAACTATACTATTTACTCAAAAATGAGTTGAGTACTTAATCGAAAATAAAAAACAACCAAGTTCTGCATACAAATAAGACGTACTTGTTATTAATTAAATACCAACCGTACGTTGATATTTAATATAGATATTTTGGATTGAAACGCAAAGTAAAGGTGGTTCAGGTTTGTCGACACGGTTGGCGCAGTGGTTAAGCGATTGACTGCTGCGCTGCGTGTCACGGGTTCGATTCCCGCACGGAACAAATATGTATGACGTACAAGTAGTTGTTCCGGGTCTGGCTGTTTGTGTATGTGAGTTTAAATGTTTGTAAACGCACCCACGATACAGGAGAAATTCCTAGTGTAGGGCAACGTTTTTATAAAACAAACAAACAAATAGTGTGCGGAAATTTCATGAATCTTGTTCCAGTAAATACGTGTTTTTGAGTAAAAGTTACAATTTTGTGAAATAAATGTTTGCTATTTAGAATCTCACTTACATGTGCGAGGTTTCCATGACGATGTTTTCTTTACTTTTACAATTTATGAGCACATTATGAACTGCTGGCTTATATTGATATTTATCTCAATTTTTTTTTTTTGGTTTCTGAGAATATCTTGTGCACTATTTTAAATAGTGCACAAGATACCTATTAGTTCAAAAATTTCAAATAATGATGTGTTTCAACGCCTTAATCACGTACGAGCGTTTGTATGAAAAGTATGACAGGTTGACCGCTCTTAAAGGACAGAAACAGAGAAGAGAGATATTATGAAACAACAAATTGGTCGTTTCATCAAGAAATAAAATAAATTGGAGCAGCTGAAATCTTTTTGCGTCAGTTTTGTTCTGGCATTTGTTCGCGGAACAACCCATCTGCCAGTATTACGATTGCACGGGCTCACCGGCTGATAGGATTAGGTACAACGGAAACTATATTATGTTTCTATAGTGGATGAACTTATAATACTAGAGTTAGTTCCACAATACAACGGTACTTCTGAAACTGGGCTTGTAATGTCAAAACTTTCGCCCCCAAAATAGAAGGCTCAATTTGTACCTAATAGTGCCATAAGTATCACATCAGATGTCATAAAAGTTTGAGTTATATCATGTACATATCAAACCCAACTCATGACTATTATATTAGAGTATCGTGACAATCTTTATTGATATATTGTGTGGATAGTGTTCCGAGAATTTAAATATGTTTTGGTATGTACCATTCTATTCCTGCTAATGTTGAATTTTCTTAATATTTTCCCAATCCCTCCTTTGTATTTTTATCTTTTTCTTTCGTGCGTAGTTTGGGAAGGTAACTAATGAATTTTGATTTTCTTTTTACGATAGCACACAACTCGCAGCAAACACAGTTAACTACAATTTAGGATTCTTAAGAATTTTACCCAAAACGAAAACAGAGCCGGTTGCTATTTATGCGAAGTAATAAATAATAAGCTTACAAAAAGAAACACTTCATTACAAACGCCTGGGTTTCATCAGATTCTGTTTTGAATACTTAACTTCCACCTCGTTTTAATATTTCCTTTCGCAAATAAAATACAATTTTCCGGTGTAAGGTAATAAAATATCTTCAATGTGTATAAGAAACAGTTCGTTGGGCGCAACGACCCTATGCAAATAAATATTTAAGACCTTCCCCTCCTGCGTCGTGCGACTCGTTGAGTGATAGAGATTTTCGTTGAGCATCTGCCAGATCACTCAATGAGTCATCAAAATCTGGGTCGCAGAAAGTGCGCCAAGTTTACTGTCTAAACTATACCTATCCTTTCCTAATTCACACAGAGTGTAGGGGATAGACAAGGAAAGGCGTATAACAACTCATGTTAAAAATCGAGAAACATTTCGCTCCAAAATATTTTAGTATAGGTAACAGAGAAGTTTTTCAGAAAGGTACTTTATACCTAAGTATGTATTTCCCGTAACTGGATCCGTATCCGGGATTGATAGACAAAAGTCAGAATTGATTGTAAGACGTTACATTCATCTCGCAAAAGATGGACAAAGGCCACACAACGTGGTTAAGATTCGACATAAAAAATTATCCGTCCATTGCCGTACTAGGCCACGGAAATCGCACTATCAATAAAAGTGCTCGGCGAACATAGCCGTGTCTTTCTATTACTCTATAGGGATTCCTCAGGACTTCTGTCCTATTAAAGTTTTATATCTATGACAATCTTGACACTAATCTGGGTTTTACGATCGAAAAGATTTTTATATCAATTGGAAGAACGTTCTCATTTACATCCCTCAAAGTAGTATTTTTATAGGAACACTTAGTGTGTGAATATATTTTAAGAGTTGAGACAGTGAGATGAATTGGCTGTAAGATTTTCCTCTGTTTGAAATAGATAAGTACTCGAATATTGTACCTCTACTCTAAGTATTCAAGGAGCTTTCAACGTACCTAAGTAAAATATATTACCGCATTATAAAATTGAAGATTTTTTATTTGACCAGAAAGAATAAACATTTACAGTACAATTTGTCGTAGCTACTTATAAATAAGCATACCAGTGAATCAGTTACAATGGTGTCAAATTATTAGCATCATCTTCCGAACTAGGTTTATAGCCTGTGCGCAGTGCCTCAAGCCCTCGGACTGGGTATGCAAGTATGAGCTTTCGAACAAAAGGAAACAGTTTATAGTAAAAAAAATACGTGAAGCACGATGACACAACGCTTGTAGTTTATTGCAAAATATGAAGCAATTATCTATTTACTCAAAAATGAGTTGGATAATCGAAAATAAAAAAACAACTAAGTTCTGCATACAAATAAGACGTTCTTGTTATTAATTAAATACCAACCGTACTTTAATATTTAATACAGATATTTTGGATTCAAACTCAAAGTAAAGGGTTAGTTTACCGTTATTTGTATCGAGATTTTAATTTTCTAAACCTTTTTTAGTAACTGCCAAGTTCTGATAAATAATATTATGTTCAAGAATAACATATATTTTTTTCACTCTGAGTGAGACCAAGTAACATTTTAATTTTTTTTTTTCAGAAAGCCGCGATTATCTTATTCAGCCTTACGTTAATCATACAATTCGAAACATTCACACTCTATCTCTTTCCCGCAATTAGAAAGAGAGAGACAAAGACCAGCCCTTTCGAAGTTCCGATTTTGAATTCGACCTCAAAGACAAATTTCGTACAAACTAAAGAAATTTTGCAAAAAGATAATTATGTCTTGTAATTTATTGAAACTTTAACGTATTTTTGTATATAAACGAAAATAAGTATTTAAATAAAACTGATATTTAACCTGTAAATATTTATTTCTAGTTTCAATAATGTTACGTAATATATTTTGAATAATAAAATATCATGGGTCCTATTTCAGAACACGCCTTAATTTAAATTAAAGAACAGGAATAAAATTTCGTGGCTGGCGTAAAGAGTTGAATAAGTTAAAAAGTATTAAAATATGAGTGAAACTAGCGACGAGAACAGTATTTTAACACCGAAAGAGTTAAAACAACAAGTTATTAATGCAGAATTAGGTTTCCTACCTCAGAAGTCTCGCGAGAAATATCTGAAAGAATACCATGTCTTCAATGAATGGAGACTTACAAAGGGCGCCGCCGCAAGCAGTTTTTCGGAGACGGTGTTGCTATCTTATTTTTTAGATTTATCACAGACGAGGCGATCATCTACAATGTGGAGTATTTACTCAATGTTGAAAGCTACTTTAAAAACAAAACATAACGTGCATATTGAAACATAACGCAAAACTCGCATCTTTTCTAAAAAAAATGTCAGTTGGGCATAAAATTTCTTTATGAAGCTCCGGACTGCAATTTTCTTGCCGCTAAAGTAAGTGGTACCTATGAATCTATGTTGTCAGTTATTAAAATTTGTGTGTAGACTGTTATGTATAAAGGTACTTACTGCCTACTACTAATTTTCGGAGGCGCAATGAATCCTATTCTGGGTTAGCAATACTGTTAAAATATTTATTACGATATGTAAAAGATGATGTAAATGTTAAATTATGCATATTAATTATGTAATATTTTCATTACAGGTTGTACTGCAGTGCTATTCTGTAACCATCTCACCGTGAAAACTTATGTGAAGTGAGCGTGGAGTGAACTGTCAGTATGGAATTGACACTATTAACGACTCACTTCAAGCTCACTTCAACTACGTTTAGACGGTGAGATTTTTTCAGAATAGATCGGCTGATCATAGGAATTACTGGGTCGCAATAACAAGCTATTACAGCTAACAGTTAATAATACCGAAAAGCATTCAGATAAATTACTGTTAGTAAAATTCGACGAACCTTGACAGGTATTTTGTCGTAGGCGAAGAATATGTAACTATTGTAGAAAAATACCAAAATTTATGTCCAGCCAATATAAAAACCGACCTATTTTTCATACAATACCATAATAATAAATGCTCAAGACAGCCCATGGGAGTAAATAAAATAGGCGCTGTACCGCGAGAAATTGCCACTTTCTTAAAACTGGAAGAGCCTCAGCTATACCTACACGGGTCAGTGCTTTCGGAGAACTTCGGCAACGCTTTTGGCTGATTCCGGAGCCGATCTCACCACTTTAAAGCGTCACGGCGGGTGGAAGTCCAATACGGTTGCAGAAGGCTATATTGAAGACTCAATAGAAAATAAGTCGAAAATCTGTAAGCGTGTAATGGAAACAATAAGTTTGAATTCGACCTCAGATCCTTGGTCTCACCCACGCCCATCCACTTCCAACGACGCACAGTGTACTTATACAGAAAGCCGATCAGAGTCACCAACGTTCACCGTTGTCCCTTCTCAATCCGCCACCGCAACAGAAACCTTAACCCCAGATAATCAAACTCAACTCAATGCATAACGTTGCCTAATAAATCTGTTACTTTTAATTTGCAGAATTGCAGTAATTTTACTTTTAACTTTTAAAATGTTCCATTTTATTAAATTGGTACCTCTACCTAAAATGTTAATTATTTTGATTAACAATAAATAGTTATTTCAATCTATTTCTGTTTATTATTTTATCTCCTAAAATGTTCTCGCTGCTGAAGTGAAAAGTTAGGTGTGTTACACGAGAGCAAAGTTTTTTGCATCTCGTGCCTTTGAATCCCTCGCCACACTCAGGATTAAAAATCACTCGCAGCAAAAAACGACTGCTCTCTTTTTGCACAAATAACTATTCCGCTACCACAAACTATATAGATTTGGCATTTTTTTGTTTAAGACAATCCTACTTTTATCATTTGCCTCTTGTCAGCGCCTTAAAGACAAATTATTTATTTCCGGAATAAAAGCAACAGACAAACGGTCATCATATTCCGCTTCGCTGCCAAATCCCCCTGGAGATTGGCAAACTCAGGGAATTGAATTTGATAGCATAAGGTTGAAGAAAATACGAGGTCTGAAATAAAACGAATAGCGGGGGAAAACTAATGAAAGGCTGTTTTATTTGTAACTTTACTACGAGTTCTATCCGTAATCTATCAAAGGAGTTTTTAGCGGGTTTTGGACCGAATCATGATGGATTTATTTATTGACACTGTCCAAATTTCACATATTTAGCTATCTATATTTAGGTTCAAACAGAATGTACCAGAACGGTGTGGTCATATTTAAGGGTGTGATACAGACCCTCAAACTGAACCACTTTCTCCATGGGATCAACATCGCAATCGTAGACTTGAAAAAATAATCAGCCATCCCCATAAATTTGGGTCGAGTAAGTATGGAAGTTCTGTATGGGACAGTTGATAATGTTTTCACACCTTCCTGATACATGCTGTTTATCACCAAATACGTAAAACTGTCATCGCTTAGTTACGGTTATACGCGAGATCAAAAATACCGCCGTGAAACAAAAATTCCCAAATAATTCGTCGAACTTGTCTATTTGTTGAATAAATGTTTTAAATATTTCACGCTGTGAGTTGCCAACCAAAAACAGTGAACGTTTAAAACGAACTGACATTCCAAAATGTATTCTACCGCGAAACTAACATAGCTACGTGTTACATTAAATTCCTGTGCCCATTTTATAGTTTAATAGCTTTTTCTGTTATTGTATAAAACGTTTATTATAAACAGATTACCGTGATAGTTTAAAAATAGACATTTCGAGATTCCCTGAATCAAGGTCACTAGCATACGGGTTAAAACAAAGATATTTTATGTAAAGAGACGTAGGTAAGTTACCTACTCAAAATTCGATCTTTAAAAACGGCACAATGTTGCACTATTAGATGACACGTGGAAGTAGGACGGCATGTCGTAATTATCGGGAGCGAAAAAGAGACAAGACGAAAAAATGTGGCAAATTAGCCATATTTTGATGTGCCACTTGTGGAGCGTGTAAAACCCATCTACCTCTTTTTACTTATAATATCATTGGTAAAGATGTTTTTACAAATTCTCTATGACTCTTTAGGAGCTAAACAGATGCTACTCCTTCAAAAGTTCGTAAAGAATGATATTAAATAACAAAGGAAGAAAGATTGAAGGCGCCATTGAAAACATAAAGCGTTCTTTAGTTAGTTATTTTACGATTTATTACAACGTATAAAAAAAGCTGCCAAATACGCGGGCACCTCAAGCTCGTAGATCGAATGGATCGTAGTCGACTCGTTAAGGTTCCGCACCACAAAGAAACATAACGTGGATTTAAAGTAGAATAATTGAATTTCTCAGTTGTTTTTTAGTATTAGTAAGACGGGCTGGTGCCAGCAACTCAACGTGCAAGCAGGAGGCCAAGTCTGCTAACGCAGTTGTGTCCGAATGGCCGATCATTGGTACCGTAATTGTAGAGTATGACAGTTTTGCTAATCTCCTAATTGAAAGGCGTCTTTATGATTTTCCGATGACGTGTCATTGATACTCCATTGGAAAAATTGTCTGTATTTGGTCATCTCGTACCGACAAGCTCCTATTATTTTGACTTCTTTATGGACCACTGTCACGCCATTATGGATTTAGGAGGTTACAAACTATTGGCACAATGGTCATGGCGTTGCCTTGGTATGGTCGTCATAATGACCAATCATTGATAATAGCAGACTTGGCCCCCAGGTATTTTGGGTACGGGATGTTGTTTGTTCATAGAGTTTTGAACATTTTATCAGAAGAGGTCCTATTATCTCTTATGTGTGGGTATGAGGGCACGGAGATGTAAATAAATGACAAGTCAATAATATTCTGAATAATCATAGGTCTCTGATCAGTGTGATCACATTAGAGAATAAACAATAATGTAAACGACATTTCACCGAGTACGTGAGGTGCTAGCGCTAATCAATCGACTCACTGCACTGCAAGGGTAGTCACAATGATCACCAATCTCACAGTCACAATAAATCAATTCGATCGATCTCCTCGATCTACATTTGTTTTCCATTTTTGCGGGCCGCTTGCGCGCCGTTTTGTGCCCAGGGTTACGTCAAGTTGACAGCTGTTAAATTCGTTCTAAGATCCACCCTGATAAGTTTAGCGCCACAAAACCATTAGGTAGACGTGCCGTAATACTTATTTGTAAACGGTACCCACGTACATTGTCTTGCACTTAACCCAATTTATTTAGGGTCCGCGCAACATGTCTTTATATATAGGTACTTCTCTATGAGTGACTACCACACTTATTCAGCTCTGTTCAGCTTTTATCCATAGAAAACAACGATTTTGTATGGAGATGCTTACGGACCCGTTGGACGCGGAAAGCTGAACGCATGCGTACGCATCTCCATACAAAATCGTTGTTTTCTATGGACAAAAGCTGAACAGAGCTGAATAATAATAAGCATTACAATGATATAAAAAAATAAAAAACTTTTTTACAAAAAAAGAAACAGACTTCCAAAAAAACACTAAAAAGTGAAAAATAACTTTAATTTTGGAAGCACATCACGCCTTGTTTCCCCGAAGAGTTGGGCAGAGGTGTGCCTGTAGTACATCGACATTTAATATTATATTTAATTTAATTTCGGAAGTCGGTGGCCAACCACACGGTTTATCACATAAAAAAATCATTTTTTGCAATTACAAACTTAAATTTTCAGTTGGAAAATGGACCGTGGCGTATATCGATGTATGGGAGAACATGTTTTTTAACTACAATGTTAAGTTTGTTTTAAGGATAAATTCATCCTAACTACGGAACCCTTCATTGTGCGTGGTCCGACACGCACTTCGCCGGTTATTTTTTGGAAGTCCGTTTCTTTTTTTGAAAAAGTTTTTTATTTTTTTATATCATGGTAATGCTTTCAAATGGTCGCGAAATCTGCAGAAGAAATCAAGAATTGGTAAAATGTAGTGCCTACAGCATTCAATATCATATTCATACGGAGTTCCAGTGCATACCTTCCGGCTTCATCATCAGATCATTTTGATGGTACTATTTTGATCAGAACTATTTATTTAAATTTGAGTAAAAAGTAAGGCTTTACAGAATTATAATCATTAGAATCGGCAGTACAACTAACTCTCTTCGTAAAATCCTATTGAATGACTATTTCTGAAATAATCATTCAGTAGGATTTTATGAACTTAGAGAGTTGTACTGACTTTGCCTTGCCTTTGCCTTGCCTTTGCCTTGCCTTTGCCTTGCCTTTGCCTTGCCTTTGCCTTGCCTTTGCCTTGCCTTTGCCTTGCCTTTGCCTTGCCTTTGCCTTGCCTTTGCCTTGCCTTTGCCTTGCCTTTGCCTTGCCTTTGCCTTGCCTTTGCCTTGCCTTTGCCTTGCCTTTGCCTTGCCTTTGCCTTGCCTTTGCCTTGCCTTTGCCTTGCCTTTGCCTTGCCTTTGCCTTGCCTTTGCCTTGCCTTTGCCTTGCCTTTGCCTTGCCTTTGCCTTGCCTTTGCCTTGCCTTTGCCTTGCCTTTGCCTTGCCTTTGCCTTGCCTTTGCCTTGCCTTTGCTTTGCCTTTGCCTTGCCTTGCCTTTGCCTTGCCTTTGCCTTGCCTTTGCCTTGCCTTTGCCTTTGCCTTGCCTTTGCCTTGCCTTTGCCTTGCCTTTGCCTTGCCTTTGTCTTGCCTTTGCCTTGCCTTTGCCTTGCCTTTGCCTTGCCTTTGCCTTGCCTTTGCTTTGCTTTTGCCTTGCCTTTGCCTTGCCTTTGCCTTGCCTTTGCCTTGCCTTTGCCTTGCCTTTGCCTTGCCTTTGCCTTGCCTTTGCCTTGCCTTGCCTTGCCTTGCCTTTGCCTTTGCCTATGCCTTGGCCTTGCCTTTCCTTTGCCTTACCTTTGCCTTGCCTTTGCCTTGCCTTTGCCTTGTCTTTGCCTTGCCTTGCCTGGCCTTTGCCTTGCCTTTACCTTGCCTTTGCCTAGCCTTTGCCTTGCATTTGCCTTGCCTTTGACTTGGTACAACCTACCCTTAACATATTTATTCCTGCCTTTATTTTTGACTGCCTCATTGGTCTAGTGGTCGCAAGCACTACTGCTGAGCATGAGGTTAAATTCCCAGGTCCAGCAGTCTTATAATTGGGTTTTCTATCTGGAATTTTTCAGTAGCAGCCCGGAGTCTGGATTTGTGCCCAGTTCATGGCACCCTATTACATGAGACTTAAACATAACCGGCGAAATGTGGGCGTACTATAGGTACACATCTGACCAACCCTTCGGACAAACAAGGCGTGATGTTATGTCATATTTATTCTTAAACTGTATAACATGTGCGACTTTATTTGAAAACATTATGTAAACATTAGGTACAATGTTACATACATACATAAACTCATTGCACGCCTTCTTCCCATGGGGGTAGGCAGAAACTATAGAAGGCCACTTGCTACGCTCCTTACATACTCCTTTTGCTTCGCTTCCGTTGATACATCTGGTCATACACGCACGCCGGTTGTGAGTACTACGCACCTGACCTTTCTGAAGAACATCACCAATTAGGTAACTATATATGTCCTCCTAGGGTGTCCCCTCCCGGTGTTTCCACTGATCTCTGCTTTATAAAAAATACCTTTTGTTAGTCACCTTTCACTGATCCTCACAAAAGTGTTTTTTTGGAAGTTGGTTTCTTTTTTTTGTAAAAAAAGTTGTTTTATTTTTCACTTTTTAGCTGTGGTACCTACCCCACATCAATTCGTATACCACTACTTGCTATGAAAAAAACAGTGACAGGAAGTTAGATACCAACTTTGACATCACATCCATAGAAGTTAAGATAAACAAAAAATTACTAATTTTATAATTTACTTCGGTAAGTATTCGTGCCAAGTTTCAAGTTTATTAACTCTAGGAATAAGATTTTTAATGCAAACAAATCTATCTGTTACGATAAATACGCCTCGCCCCTAAGTCCTTCATAGTTGCGTTTGCGTCTCGTTGTGAACTGTGCCATTTTGTATTCGTTATTTCTTTTTACGACCCTATTTACCGCCCCTGGACCTTGATATCGAACCATTGCATGGTGCGCTCACGTTTTGACATTAGTGTGGTACCTTGGATGGGCTTATGGGTTATTTCCTTGGTACCAATATGTACCAATCAAGAAAATATATCTGTTCCAGCAGCATTTCTGGATGACGTAGTTATAAGAGATTTAGAGGAAAATGATGATAATTAATAATATATTCCACTTTAACATAGTGTTTTATTTGTTTTTCCCGTTTTGTTCATCAGGTATGTATGTATGTACCGTAGGCCAATGAAATGTGTTGGGTAGATAAGTGATCACTTTTGAATATACAAGAACTAAGTTAGACATTTTAGAGGTATAGAAACTATCTAACTATCGTTTATTATACTAAAAATGTAGTTAGTAAGTACATAAGTGTGCTGTAGAAACAACAGTTAAGTCTCGACACTCAATTTATATTGACAATCATCGAGAGTCTAAGCAGTGACGAGGGCAGTTGGTTTCAAGGAATTAAGGTTGGTTTCAAAGTAAAAAAGACGTTTTAGACCATAGCTAGGTAAGTTGGTAACTTGGTAGGTAGGTACCCCTAAGACGACCCACTGACCAAGTATTCCTATTTAAGACTGAACTTCAGGCGTTAATAATTAGTTCTAGCACATTTATTTCTTTATACTCGTATTTGGAATCGGCAATTCCTAACCTAAAAAGTAATATTAATATTTTTTGGACTTCGTAGCGTTTAAATCGTAAAAATGAGTATCAGACATTATTTTCTAAACTTACAGGTAGTGTTTCTACTATACCTTCTAACTATACATACACTTTCATTGTCAGGTTTTCAAATGTATGGGCAGTTGGCATTGTTCTTTCAGCCCAATCTGTTCAGTGGCTTGAGCTATATGTTGACAGACCAATCAGTCACGGTGTCCTTTTATATATAAGGCTAGATATTATATTGAGAACCTCCTCCTTTTTTGAAGTCGGTTAAAAATCATATAGAGCCAGAGTGCTTCTCATGACAATTCCAATAAGACCAAACACGGGTAGGATACATTGTTTTATTACGGAGTTCCAGTCCTTCCGGCTTCATCATCAGATCAGTTTGATGGTACTATTTTGATCAGAACTATTTATTTAAATTTGCTTCGCTTAACTATCTTAATCCAGATATCTTAGGCCACCGGAACTTCTCAATGATAAGTATTTCACCCGTGAAATTATTATTATTATTCGTATGTAAGTGTGATTTCTACTTGAATAAAGCATAAACAATAATTTAATAAACAAAGCGGTTTTGTGAACAATGACGTCACATCATGACCGCGACAGAAACGCGTGCTTGAATTGTACTAGAAAATTGTTGGTGTTTCATAATTTTTTTGAGCATCAATCAGTAGTTCAATTTAATTTTCAATACTTTTCTTAGGTTGTTTGTATTACTGTCTATTATTGATTTAGTGAAAAAAAAATACATGCATATTCCCTAATTCCTACCTACCTGTTTTTCGTAATAATAAAAACAGGTAGGAATGTTTCCTCATTCACGTATCTACCAGGTAAAAATAAAGTAAAACACTTCAACTACGTTCGTATTTTATCTTTTATTACCACAAACATTTTCGTTTTCAATTTTCACACTTAGTTGTAATAACAAGAAAAGCTTTTTTTTACGAAAGCGTAGATAGATGATTGTATGCATTTGTCCGGACTGTGTAGGCGGAACAATTTCAGTAAGTAATTAATGAATTCCTTTTTAATCTTTCGCCCAAATATAAAGATAATTATATAACCCGTGTAAAAAATCTGTATATTATATTATTAGCTTTGGCCCATCGAAGATAGCTCTAGAATAAAATTATAAATCTAAATTCAAGCTATGTCGTACATTTTAATTAGTTTCTCTCCCTGTCTTAGTAACTTTAATAAAACCGTTTTGGCAACAATATCAAGGCCACTATTTCAAACTTAATCAAATGTTCGCTAGTATAAAATGTTTATTTTCCCTCTGGGTCTGGGTATACCTACGTGACTTGGCCAAGCCGAAGGCGTAAAAATTTTGTTACCCTTCTAAAAATAGTACAAAATTCATATATGGGACTGAAGATTACATTATTTTTTAGGGTTCCGTAGTCAACAAGGAACCCTTAGTTTCGCCA
Organism: Tiliacea citrago; assembly: GCA_963921375.1. NCBI lineage: Eukaryota > Metazoa > Arthropoda > Insecta > Lepidoptera > Noctuidae > Tiliacea > Tiliacea citrago. The sequence continues at coordinate 15,224,962 of OY992786.1, read as the reverse complement.
TGCCATCGGTCTGTCTGTCTGTCTGCGGCTTAGCTCAGAGACTCTTGGTACTAGAAAGCTGGCCGACAATGTGGTAAAATAAAGTCTTAAAAACAAAAATTGTAATCCCAACTTTACCTTGCACTTAAAGTTGGGATGATATTTTTTTTCTCGTTTATACCTTGGTGTGAGGTATCATTAGATAGGCCGTTCAAAATATTGCGGGTCTGCCAAAACCATTTATCGATTTAGGAATCCGTTTGCGTAGGGATGCGTTTGCTTTAAATTGCTAATTTTTGTTAGAGTCAAATGTTTGCCAGCTAAATGGTTGTTTTCGGCTAGATAAAAAAAATCACAGCAGTAGTATATATAACGACGTTAAAAAGAAAACTATCACAGGTAATTAGGCTTTATAAGTTAACGAGTAATAGTCGACCAACTTACATTTGAAGTTGGAATGTATGGGAGAACATGTTTTTTGATTACAATGTTAAGTTTCTCTGGGATAAATTCATCCCAACTACAGAACCCTTCATTGTGCGTGGTCCAGCACGCACTTGGTCGGTTTTTAATATTCGACCTCATCGGTATTCAAAGTATGTTCTTATGTGAACAGTATCTTATAGCGTGTTGATCTTATAACGGCCGGACGACCGGTGTCACACATATTTGGGTGGGAAATTATCAAATAACTTTTCCCGATCTGGGCGGAGCGGGAGAGCGTGTCAAACTTTTACTGACTAAAACCCACCCATGTTCCTTTCGATGCCTGTGTGCCACTAACAGGCCGGTGTCACCACTGTGTCAACTGCCGGGAGGACACGACGCGGCATACGCTGGCAGAGTGCGCCGCATCATCTCAGGAGTAGGCAGTGACCTGTCGCTGCCGATCGTGGTCGAGTCGATGGTTGGCAGCGAGGAGTAGAAAATATGCGGGAGATCTCTTCCGCTCGCCCGGCCCGCAGCAGGCGCACCGGGCGTTGGCAGAGGACTGACAACGCCCTCTTCCGGCCCCTCTAAATGGGTCTAGAGACGGCGAACTTGGGGACGTCCGCCGCCCCCTATCATACAGGACCCGAGGTGGCAGCGCGTAGTGATCATCGCGGGGGGGTCAAACACCTCACCCCCCACACTTAAGGTGGCCCGGGGATCGCGGGATCGGGGAAGTTGCACTAGATCCCAAGATCCCCGGTGCAAGTATGGGCAAGGAATACTGGGGTGTTTTTTTAAGAGTCTGACATTGAGGATTTTCCAGCCCGGAAAAAAAAAAGAAAGGATCTTAAAACGCAAGTTGGTAAAATATGCGCTTACTTCTGTCCTCATTACGAAGTTCATTATTTTCAGGTCGGAATGTCTTGATGTCTGGTCTTAAAATCAAGACTCATTATAATGAATACTAAGAAAGAGTTGTGTGTTTGTAAATAAATGATAAATGATTTTTTATTCTGTAAGTAGGTTTGTACAAACACTTTTACACGTCAATCATATTTAAAAACTAGATGAGATCGGCGTTTCTTATCTGACTACTCTGAGAAGAAAGGCCGAAACAAACTCAAAGATCACAGTCTGTTTTAAAGTCCAAACATAATCTTGGTCAGATCGTGTGAAGGCCATGTAGATTGGTGTGTGAAATGGTCTTTTGAGGAAAGACTCACACAGATTGAGTGGACGTGTCCAGTCAGTGCACGCATTTGTCAGTAACCGTACAGCTCAACTCAGAACTTAAGGAGCTCAACGATACGACGAAGAATACCAAAGAAAGGACATTTGGGTAGACCGTATAAATTACTCAAACTGCTAGACCATGATAAAAAATTAACTGAGAATAAAAAATAAAAAAACCGGCCAAGTGCGAGTCGGACTCGCGCACGAAGGGTTCCATACCATTATCTATAAAAACGGCTAAAAAAACACGTTTGTTGTATGGCCCCCCTTAAATATTTATTTTATTCTGTTTTTTTTTGTATTTGTTGTTACAGCGGCAGCAGAAATACATCATCTATGAAAATTTCAACTGTCTAACTATCACGATTCATGAGATACAGCCTGGTGACAGACGGTGAGACAGACAGACAGACGGTGGAGCCGTAGTAATAGGGTTCCCGTTTCACCCTTTGGGTATTGAACCCTAAAAACGATAACTCACATACGAGTAGTCTTCACATTCACAATAATTAAAATAATATAATAATTAGCAAGTAAACATTCTTGGCATTGTATATATAAATTCATCAATGTCAATGTGTATATAAATCCAGAAATAATCTTGGTCAAATCATTTGAAAAAGTAAATCTTTGGAAATACTGACCGATTACAATTCAAAATCACAATCAAAACATTTTATTTCACGTATACCTACATGGGCACTTATGAAACGTCAGAAGCTACGTGCACGGTTCCAATTGGTCGTTTCCTATGGAGAAGAGCCCGAACAAAACTACACGGTTACTCTTTTAAAAATAATGGGTTTTTACAACGATTTCAAGTTACAGTGTTGTAGTGTAACAACAAATACTAAAAAACAGAATAAAATAAATATTTATGGTGGCTCCCCTTAAATATTTATTTTACTCTGTTCTTTAGTATTTGTTGGTGTAGCGGCAACAGAAATACATCATCACCAGCCTACGGTCCAAAGGTGGTTTTGAACCTAATATTACATACAGAGGTATAACCTTTTCGGGAACTAAAGCAGCAGGGGCCTTTGCTGAGTTTTTCTCAAATGTCTTTCTGCCTGATGTCCCGCGGCTTAATGCTGATCGTGTTAGTGCGGCTGACTCTATCAGTGACAGCAATTACATAAGTGTACCCCCCTTGTGCACTATAGACATTGTAAAAGGCATAAATAAACTGAAACCAAACAGTTCTATTGGTCCCGATAACATTCCCCCTTCTATCATTAAATCTTTAAAATATATTTTCAGTGATCCACTTTGTCACATTTTTAATTTAGCTTTGCAGGCTGGTACATATCCCTCTCAGTGGAAAGTATCTAGAGTAACACCTATTCCTAAAACCCAAAACAAAAGTTCCGTTGAAGATTACCGTCCTATCGCAATTTTATCTTCCCCGGCGAAGGTCTTTGAGAACGTCCTTCACAATGCCATATACGAGCAAGTTAACAAATATTTATGTAATGAGCAGCACGGTTTTAGAAGTAAAAGGTCGGTTGATACGAATCTCCTGACACTAGTTGATTATATCTCCTCTAGCTTAGACCATGGGCGTCAGGTAGACGTACTTTATTTCGACTTTCGGAAGGCGTTCGATAGAGTAAACAACGACACGCTGCTGATGAAACTTAGTAACATAGGTTTCACACCGTCTTTATTACGTTTCTTCGCAGATTATCTACGTGATCGCCAGCAGTTCTTTGGCTCGGTATCTACGAATCAGGACCTTACCACACGCGTTCCGGAGTTAGTCAGGGCTCAATTTTGGGACCTTTATTATGTTTAATCATTGTAAATGATCTTCCCCAAGTTCTCCGTAATGCAAGATGTCTGTTATATGCTGATGACTTGAAGTTGTACCTCGAAATAAACTCCGAGCGTGACTGTTTGGCACTACAGCAAGACATAGATGCGATATACAAGTGGAGCCTAGACAATAAGATGGAATTTAATTCCTCTAAATGCTTCGCTATGACATTCGGTCGAGTGCGGCACCCAGTTAATTTTGAATATAATTTAAATAACAATGTCATTATGAAAACTACGGCTATGAAAGATCTGGGAGTCACATTTGACCGAAAGCTCACCTTCCACGACCATATTGCTACGGTAGCTAAAGAATCCTACCAAAGGTTGGGCTTTGTCTTACGTAATTGCCGCGATTTTCGTACCACACATGCCATAAAAACAATTTTTAATGCACTTGTACGTAGTAAATTAGAATCCAGCTCCTGCGTGTGGCATCCACACGAAAGTACCTACGTGCTTTTATTGGAAAAGGTGCAAAAAGCGTTTCTTAGGTTTTTATATAAGCGTAAGCACGGTTATTACCCTTACCTCTATCCGACTAAATTTCTATTGGGATGCCTGGGATATAACTCATTAGAGGTAAGGCGAGCACGAGATCAGCTCACCATAGCCTGCAAGATGCTCCGTGGCACTATTGACGCACCTGACCTGCATGCTGTGCTGGCTCGTTTCTTTGTCCCAGACAATTACTGCCGCGGCAGAAACCACAGGTTGTTTGCCGTGCCTCCATGTCGCACCGTTTCGCGTGCTAAGTCCCCAGTACCTCGCACTCTGGTCGCACTTAATGATCTCTTGGATTCCAATCCAACAAACGATCTGTTTGCGGATGAATGGACGAAGATTTTATTGGCATGCCTGAAATACTGTGAGAGGGATTCATGAAAGTATTGTAATTTTATTTAATTTTTTTTATTGTTTTATAATTGTTTTTATGTTTTCACCAGAATTTTAAATTTTATATTCTTTCCTATGTATGTGTCTCTGCCTTTAATTAATGTAATTGGTATAACCGTGTTAATTAAAGTTAAAAAAAAAATCATCTGTGATGATTTCAACTGTCTAACGGTTCATGAGATTTTTTTATTTCGGTCTAGCTCTCATTCGCCATGTGTGCAGAGTATAATGTATGATGAGGAACTTTGTTCCTAGTGACAGACGGACGGACAGCGGACTTTTAGTAATAGGGTCCCGTTTTTACCCTCTGGGTACGGAACCCTAAAAATACAAAATTTAGTATTGTATAGAATAACTAAAAAAAAATATTTCCTCCGTTTCAATTTGATTATAGATTACACAATGTTTATCCGTAATCTACAACCATTATTTATACAAAAATTACAACAGCTATGTATTTATTTTTAAAACAAATTCTAATAATCGTAATTACTTTTATTTCGGTCCGAAAAAGTATCAACTTCGTCCACCCACAACAATACAGCACTCGCTTCTGTACGTAAATATTTTTTGCGAGAAATCGAGACACCGGTGCTTCTACGAGCGCGTCTGAGCGCGGAATGACGAACCGCGAGTGTCCGCGAGTAGAAAATGTATGGAGAAATTTGAGAGCGCTTCTTATTTTTCTCATAAATAAAAAGTTATTTATTTACCTACAAAATATTTAGCTAGCCGTATGGAGGACTATAAAGGCAACAATTTCTTATTATTTTTAAGTTTAACTATGCAGTGAATTTAGCCATATTGGTTCCTATACAGACCCCATTATAAAAAAAATGGGATTATTGTGAAGGTTAAAACGTATTTGTGTGAAAAATTTGTATGGGGCTATACCATTATTATGGGCCCACTCTGGAGATGAATATCTATCTATCTGCCTAGCCTTTTCCCAACTATGTTGGGGTCGGCTTCCAGTCTAACCGGATGCAGCTGAATACCAGTATTTTACATGGAGCGACTGTCTATCTGACCTCCACAACCCAGTAACTGGGTAATACGATACCCCTTGGTAAGACTGGTTGTCAGACTTTCGGGTTTCTGACGACCCGTAACGACTGTCAAAGATCCAAGAATGACAGCCGGGACTAACGGCTTAACGTGCTTTCCGATGCACGAGGAGTCTCGGTATGTAAAGATGGTCACCCATCCACGGACCAACCCCGGCAAGCGTAGCTTAACCTTATGGATCGACCTATGTGGCTGTTATTACTTAGCCACGAGCTGATACATGATATCTTTGCAGTTGTGACTCCTAATTCATTCGAAATTCCTAGTGTGGGGCAACGTTAAAAAAAAAAAAAATATGGTACCTGAAAAGCACTGATATTTGTGGAAAAATGTGATAGCGTCCTTAAGTCCGCGTATCACTGGTCAGTTTCCCTCAGTGGTCAGTTTATTTAATTCGCCATTTTCGTTGATTAGTTAGTTTCACTTATTGGTCAGTTTTAGAGAGAGTTATCGATTGGACAGTTGCTTTAACTCGCCATTTTCCAGTATTTGCCAGTTTTCGTCGATTTGTCAGTTTTATTCAATTCGTCAGCCAAAATTCAATCAGTAGAAAACAAATTTGGATGAACGTTGTTACATCAGGTAATACTCATGACGGTGTAGACATGACATAATTATAGTACTAGAAGTAGGGATCTATTAGCTCAACCAGGTTTTAGACTGGCTAAAGTAGACTTATCTTTCATGGGGTACTGTTTAAAATGTTATAATAAAATTCCTCCCTACATACTTCAACTGAATGAGACGAAATTCAAATCTTGTATAAAACGCACACTATGCAAGCAGGCATTATAGGCTGGGGGATTACATCGCTGATAGAAATGCTTGGCTCAATGCTGGTCCTGCTCCACAACCTCAACTAATTGATTAACATTTGAAAATACTGTTGGAGCTGCTGAAGATTGTAAGACTATCTTTTCATTGCATAAACTCAATCTCTTTTGTATTATATAATTGCATTGCACAGGTGTGAGTACTATGTACAATAGAGCTACCATTTACCGGGTAATATGTCTTTCATTGACTTGAATATGTCCTGGCAGCTGAGAGTATGTCATGCTCACTCAGATGTCTCGCTGATGGTGGCGTGTGTGTTGGATCATTTAGCTCCCTTCAAAATGGTTGAGCTGAATGGTGCTGATCCATGCGTCATGTTCGTGAACGGGCGCTGTCAGTTGGTCACCTCTTAGCTGCCATGGCTTATTTTTAATTATTTTAGTTTTGAATTGTTTTTTTTTTATCACGGACGCTTCTGACGTTTTGCATCGTTATCACATGTATATTTTCAATAAGAATGATGTAACCAATACTTTGTATCAAATATTTTATTTTAAAAGAGTGTCCGTGGAGTTTCTTTCCCGTTCTTCTCCATAGGAACCTACTATTTGGAATGGGCAACTAGCTTCATATTTGTAACTGTCCGACTTGTTGACAATTCAAAAGTGCCTGTTTAATTGAAATAAATGCTTTGAGTTTGAGTTTGACTCCGCTAATCTTTCTTATTTGTCGCCATGGATAGAGGCTTTTTCGTAGATTTGGTTATTTGAACAACATAATTAGTCTTTAATTAAAAACAAAAACCTACTCCATGCTTTTAAGAAAGACGTGTAATTAAGTGCATATCTATATTACAAGTTTGAAAAGATTTATTCTATAGCGATACTTTTCATACAACTCCGCGGATAAAAAGAGAAGTGCTGAAAATAGCGGCAACATGGCGACATCATTAAGCTGCCGTACCAACGGAAACTAGTAACGCACACAGAGTTCTATCACGTGAACGACGGAGTACCTCGTATATCGATACTTTTATACAGCAAAAGTTTGTGATATTTTCTTTCTAATAAAGTCACTTTGAACCCACAACGGTTTGTTTGACTAAGTCATGATCGGCACGTCTCCAATTGCGTAATCTCATTTCTTAATCTCTAATTAATTAAACGAAATTAATATCCCAATCCACAAATTCAAGGTCACTCAAACTCGTCTGCGTGCTATGGAGCGGGCTATGCTCGGAGTTTCTTTGAAGGATAAGATCAGGAATTAAGTTATCCGGAAGAGAACCGGAGTAACCGACATAGCCTGCAGAGTAAGCAAGCTGAAGTGGCAGTGGGCTGGCCATGTTTGTCGAAGGACCGATGGCCGGTGGAGCAGCCGAGTCCTGGAGTGAGACCGCGTATGGGCAAGCGTAGTGTGGGGCGCCCCCCAGCTAGATGGACCGACGACCTTAAAAAGGTGGCTGGGACAGACTGGATGCGGAAGGCGGAGGACAGGGTGTTGTGGCGCAGCCTGGGAGAGGCCTATGTCCAGCAGTGGACTGCTATAGGCTGAGTTGAATATCCCAATAGTACTTGTAATAAACACGCACTGAATAGACTTAAAAATAGCCAACAGGAAACGTCAATATATTTTGGTGTTAACATAAATTGCAATCATCAATCCATATTGCGGAATAATTAAGCACGTTTGCAACGAAATTGAAAAGTTAACTGTTCAATGAATATTTAAGGGACCTGACACGATTGATTGCTATTTTTATTGCGGTCCGAAACATGCTTGTAATACATAACAAACTTCTGGTGTGTAGTTCACTTTATTATGGAAGAAAACAGATGTCTTTAGGACTCAAGACAGCCAGACTACCCTTGTCTGGTTAGGATATTGGTATTACCCAAATAAATATTACTCAGCTGTAAAGGATTTCACTTCACGGAAAGTAAATAACTTGATTTGTTCTACGATCATAAATTTTACGTAGGTACTAACATTGTTATTAGGAAAATTTTAGATGAAAAGCCTTTTTTTTGTATCGGAACGTACCTATACCTCATCATCCTGCTTAGCCTTTTCTCAAATATTTTGGGGTCAGCTTCCAGACTAACCGGATGCAGCTGAATATCAGTATTTTACATGAAGCGACTGCCTATCTGACCTCCACAACCCAGTTACTGGGTAACACGATACCCCTTACATATATACGTTGGTTGGGGAACGTTGTAGGCTTAATAGACTGTAGTTTTGTAAACCATCTTCTATTTTGTTAAGTACTTGGTACTTGTTGACGGGCCTACACTGTCCTTCCATACCTATTATTTATTATTTGAAATTGAATTAACACTGTAACTTGAAAACATTGTAAAAGCCCACTTTTTTTAAAAGAGTAACCGTGGAGTTTCTTGCCGGCTCTCTCTTCTCCATAGGAAACGACCAATTGGAACCGTGCACCTAGCTTCTGACGTTTCATAAGTGCCCATGTAGGTATAAACGAAATAATTTTTTTTTTTAAGACTGGTTGTCAGAATTTCGGGCTTCTGACGACCCGTAACGGCTGTCAAAGAATTACGAAAGACAGCCGGGACCAACAACTTAAAGTACTTTCCAATGCACGGAGGAGCCTCGGTATGTAATGGATGGGTCACCTACACACAGACCGATCCTGGCAACCGTTGCTTAACCTTGAAGATCGATCCATGTGGCTGATATTATTTTTAGCCACGAGCCCCTTCGGAACGGGTGCCGGATATTGTAAGGTTCGTAAGTCGGCGGCTCAACGCACACTAGACCGGTTTTTATCAAGTCAAGAGGCTACTTGAAGCTCAACACGTACATATGTACTTATGTAGGTAGGTGAGGTAGCCTCCAGTTTAGTATCCACTCCACCACACTAAACACTTGGCTTGAGTGGTATCTATTCATTGATACCGACACGCTCGCTGCTTGTTCTATCAAATACAGTTTTTGATCGAGGATTTTCAACGTCATTTAGTTAAAACGATAGTTTTTTGTCATATCATACCCAATTTTAGAGATAAAGCATGAAGCTCACAAGTAGGCTTTTTGCGTCAAATCGACGTCAACAACTGCCGTACAAAACATTCAGAGCAAGTAGACTTTCTTCAGCAAAACATTCGAAATTACAATTTTCGCAATAAAAAGTTGCTGGAGTGAACATCATGCATAAAAATGCTATAATTTCGCAGTTTACAAGTCAAAGAAACGGTCAAAGTAAATTAATGGAAATATTAGAAGAACCTCCAGAAGATACTCGTGTGGAAGTAAAGACTTCTGTAATTTTTCGAGATTCACATAATCACGTTAAATCCGCTACATAGAGCACCTACTACTCGTATGGGAATACTTACTCACACTTGGAACGGCGCTGAATAATTAATCAAATAGAAGCTCATAAAGGCGCTACTCATTTTGTGAGTAAATATTAAGTAATGCTATTAAACCAAGCCATCTTAACCACCTTATTGTAAATACCTACATTCTGATGAAATAAATGAATATTCTATTCTATTCCATCCTTTATTGGTTATCGAGTTTGGTATATTTCTACAAAATATTCTTCAGTGAAAGATCTTGTCTTGTAATATACCTGTACTAAGCTTTTACCCAATGAACGCCTGTCAGATTTTACTGACATTGAACAATCTTAAGAACTCCTTATTGGTATTTAATAAAGAAATAATTTTCCTAGGTTTTGAGCGTCTCAAGTAAACGAAGAATACTGAGAATCCTTCTCAAAGGACTAAATAGCTGAAGCCCCAAATACTATTAAGGACAAGCATTAGACCGCTAAGAATTTTAATATAATAAATTCTTAATTTTTTTTTTTTAATATAATAAAGATCCAAAAAATTTAGAGAAGTAGTCGCACCAACCAACAATGGCTGATTATAAACTCAAATGAGGAAACTCAAATGGAGATTAGCTCAGAGAAAGTACTAGAAAGTTGTAATTTGGCATGAGTGGTAACATAAAAACCTGAAAAAAAAATTTTGGGTACCTCCCTTGCACGTAAAGTGGGGTTGATATTTTTTTTTCTAGTCTATTACATGACGTGGGGTATAGTTGGACAGGCCGTTCAAGAATATTGCGGGTCTGTCAAAACCATTTTTCGATTCAGGTATCCGTTTGAGTAATATTAAGCTTTAAAGTGCAAATTTTTGTTAGAAGATTTTTGAAGTTTGTATGAGACTTCAAAATGTTAGGGTACTTCCTGAAGTGCTAGAAAGCCGAAATAACACTAAAAAGACTGCCTAGCAACTTACAAAAAGTGCTGAAATCTCACCAAAAACATTTCATGTAAAATGTTGCCAAGACGACCACATAAGGTTTGCCTTGGTATGTATGGCTTGGCTGTTTCGTTACTTACTTCAGAAACTAAATATTCGCATCACCTCCACGACGGTAGCAAAATTGCGAAGCCATACATTTTACTGCTATGTAGAATTTGTGAAGTTAGGGTCGGTAGAGTTAGGCCGTGTAGATTCAGAAGCTTGGCTCTACATGAGATCTGATATCTTTTTCACAGTGGCAAACCTTATGTGGTCGTCTTGGCAACATTTTACATGAAATGTTTTTGGTGGGATTATTTCTTCCCTATTTGTGCTTTCATTTTAGGATGTGGCGTTCATGGAATTAGGTACTTTAGAATTCGGAAAACCATTTTATATTTACGAGTATACCCATAATTAAATAACCTGGATCTTGGAAGTCGTTCCCCGTTCAATTGTCCATTTCTTTTATCGATATTGTCGAAGAAGTGAGAATATAGCACAGACATTATAGGAGCCAGATGGCGCGCGACCGAGTTAAAATCTTATTTAGGTGAAAATGGGTTTTGAAGGTCTATTTCAGAAAATGAAACGCCGTAAACAATAGATGTAACAATTAGTAGTCAATGGTTTGACCGGGGGACCTAGATTAACTAATAATTTTAGATCGTTTGTGAGATACAAATTTAATATTCATGTGCCAGAGATTTTCAGTCGGCCATTCTCTTCGGCTGCTTTCGCAGAATCGGTGTAATTTCCTGCAATAAATTTCGTAAAGGTGTCATAAACAGTTACAGGGGAAATGATGTTTGTGTTCTTTAACGTTTCCAATTTTAATGTGTGGCGTTTACGCATTCTGTTTTGGAATATAAATGAGGTATATAGGTTAAAAGTCAATAACTGTGCAACATTTATGCTGCCCAGCTAAAGGCGCCATCCAGGTGGAATCCAAAATTAAAACACAATGGGTGAATCGACTTTTTATGGAAAACGTCGATTAATTCCCGCATACACAACCGATTGGGGTAATTCCTACCGATTTTCGTTTTTAGGGTTACGTAGTCAACAAGGAACCCTTATAGTTTTACCATGTCCGTCAGTCTATCTGTCTGTCTGTCCGTCTGTCCCCAGGTTAGCTCAGAGAATCTTAGTACTAGAAAGCTGTAATTTGGCATGGGTGTACATATTATATTAATCACGCCGACAAAGTACTAATATAAAATCTTGAAAAAAAATTTTTTTACGGTACCTCTCATGCACGTAAAGTGGGTGATGTTTTTTTTTCTCGTCTATCCCATAATGTGGGGTATCGTTGGATACCGTTTTTTGATTTAGGGATCCATTTCCGAAATATTAAGCTTTAACCCTTAATTTATCTGTTCCCAGGGACTCCGCGCGAAGTTTCATTTTGGTCTAAAAACTTTATTGTCGCGTTTTTGTTTTCGCGCGTCTCAGTACCTTCCTGCAGTAGCGGTCCGGACGCGGGGTAAAGAGGACGTGCGGCTGCGCCACGCTTATAGGTGAGTAATTGTGCATATCGCTGACTGAATTCGATAGTGGCACAAGACCAAATTCAACAATTTGAGAAAACGCACAATAAATATTCGAAGAATAGTGAGCGCGCACAAATTAGCTCTTACTGACTGTACTTTATGGAATATATAGTTTATGTTCGGTTTTTAAACATCTATGTTATAGCTTCAGTTGCCGTCAGTAATAATTTTGAAATATTTATTGTTATTTTGATTAATATGAGGTTCAGAAGATGGCGACTCCGAGTTGTGCCAGTATTGCATTGTTTTGTCTCCACTTTTTTGATTAATACCAAAAATTATGTTATAAAAGTAAAGAAAATAAGAATACATTTTCACGAAAAAGTAGCTAAGTAGAATATAAAACTAGAAGTGCTCATCAATGGAATTGTCAAATCGTAGATAAAAATACCATAAATGTTTAGTAACTTAATATTTATTAGCATACTTTTCAGTCTGACGTATTGAGAAGCAGTTTTAAACAAATCAACAAATGAAATTTAGTTATTGTACTCTATATTTGCACTTATAAAAAGTACTACACTTATAAAACAAAATATAAAATCCACTTTAGCAATATAACAAAAAATTACCAACATAAAATTATCAAAAACTTCTTAGGTTTCAGTTCAATAGACTTTCAAATCACATAAAATCAGCCTTATGGTTCCAGTAGGAAGTTATAGGTCAGATAACACATATTAATTAACAATCTCAAAAATAGGTACCTAATCAAAGAGTAGACAAGAACGTAAGTTCTTTAAAAGAGTAGGAATTTTGTAACCAAATCAATCATGTTTCAAGTTCTGAAAAAAATCTGCATAACAACGTGGAATAGTATTAGAATTAACTAATGACATCAAATCTTGAAATTTTCTTTGAGAAATGGGTATCTTATCAGGGTAAGCTTTCTTCAGTTGCGCATCTTGTATAAGTCTTAGTTGTTTTCTAGTTCTGCTGGATCTGATGTTGACCGTTTTGTAGTGGTCATCTTTGTATGAAGTCTTATAAGAGAAGATACCAGGATTCTCTTTTTCCACTCGTAAGACACAAATGTCGTTAAAATTAAACTTCTCCCCACATGTGTTAACATTAAAATTGGTAGCAGTGGTATCTATGAGATCTTTCAAGTCAAAAAAGAAGCCATGATCTAATTCATGCACCTTAAACGATTCTCCAGATTTCCGTGCTGTTGAAATTAAAGTAGTATATTGCGATGGTAGATATATTGGGTTAGATTTCAACGCTTTCTTGATATTTTTTTCGATTAATGAATGGCTCACATCGCCTTCGTTTTGTGTATGGCCAACAACCAAAAATTTATGTGTAATTCCTTTTATGTTAAAATTTGACACAGCATATAGATAAGCAGCAATTATGAATTTGTTCTTTCCTTGACCACCACAATTATCGGAATACAATACAACTTCTACTTCGTCGACATCATTAGAGCAACCAGCAATATCCTGTCTTGAAGCACACATTTCTAAGTAATGCAGTAAGCAAGACCCAATCTCATTAGATCCTTTGTGCCCTTCACCTTCATGCCAAATATAGCAATTAACTGTGCCCAATCCTTTCTTATTCAAGTCACAAATGGTAAAATTGTATGTGGACAATTTGCTTTTATAATAGAAAGTCGAAACCTCACCTTTCGGGGTTGGTAAAGCGGCCTGAAGATCGAAGCATGCAACTCTGTAATTCTTAGAAATTTTTGTTTTATCTTCTTCTTTCTCATTTCTAGCTATATTTTTCTCTTCGTGGTGTCTCATGTACTCGATTTCTATGTCTAATCTTTCACCGTAATCTTTGTTTTTGTATGATTCACAAAATTGGCATAAATCTTTTTTTGGCTTAAAAAACTCGATATTAAATTCATAATTAAATATTTGTCTATAGATTGAGAAAGTAACGAAATCACGATTTTCTTTTTGACAATCTTGCTTGTAATCTCTGTATAGGTCCATCAGTGTTCGTCCTCCTTCTATGTAATTTTTAGAACTATCTGCACGCGTGTAGTGACTTTCAACTGTCGGAATACTAGAAATATGATTACGCGCACCGTCTTTTACTTCTTCAGGTATCGTAGCGTGTTTTTCATGTTTACCTCTTCGATCTTCTGTAGTGAAGCCTTTCTCTGTCTTTTCAAGTACAGTTCTTATGCATCGGTTTGTTATACCTAGAGTAGAAGTAAAAAACGTTTTGCAGACTCTTACTTTCTCTTGGGCCTTGTACATAAAAAAAGTATGGTTTAATTTGCGAGCTGTCCGATTTTCACGTAGAACAGGATATCTGTATTTAGGTTGAATCAGTTCCATAGAACTTGCAATGAATTGTCTTTGTCTGTTAAGATCTTTCAAAGACCAAAACGATTGGAAATATTCCTTCCGTTCATCTTCGCTTACTTTTAGTGTGCATTTACGTCTGCAAGAGTCAGTGCAGGGAAGCCCTATTGTCCTTGAAGGTACCAGATTACCTTTTTTTAAAGCTTTGTACTCTTGTCCAGAGTTACGTAATTCTTTTGCTCTATTTCTTTTCCACAGTGCAGGATTTGCTTTTCTTTTGCGAGTTTGAGGCTTAATGTTTTCTTCCTGCACACTTTCAGATAGACTTGATAATATACTTTCATCAGTCTCAGACATTCTGGATTCGATCCTATCAAGATTTTCATAATCAGGGTCGGCATCAGAGTCGTCAATCTCTGACTCCGAACTTAAAGACTCATTTGATAGAATCGCAGAAGTTGGTATTATATTGACATCGGTGTGAGGGTGCTCTGAAGACACATTGGTGGGTAAATCAAGCAGAATATCATATCGCGAAGGGTTATTTAATGGAGATACATTCAGGGGCATTTGCTGTTTATTAGGACTTTCACAATCAGTCAAATCGTCTTCTATGGGTTCAGTTCTAAATTCAGACGTTGGTGGCAATATCGAAGGACTACCAGGACTACAGAAAATGTTATTTGGATCGTTTGGCGTGTCTTGCTCATCCATTGTACGGTAATTTATAATTTTATCTGTATTTAAAGATGCCGAACCTTCGCACAATATTTCTCCCTCTGGCACGCTTGAGAACGTTGGTCTATCGTGTTCCAAAGAAATTACACTTTTTGATTGTTTGTCCAAGCTTTCAGGTTGACTTTGCGAAAACTCTAAATCTGATGCAGTCGATGGTGAGTCACATAACAACTGAGCTACATTCGAGACACAATTTCTGCCAAAGAGATCCTTCATTAACTCATAATCAAGTCCGGAGAAACATTTGTTTTCAATTGTGTTTCTAGCATCACTCAATTTTTTTACACCAGGATCACTTACTGATGAAGCAGTCGTATCGTGTTCACTTTGATAAGGGGTTTCATTAGATCTGAAAAAAAAACAGTTACTGTATGTTAATTCATACTCGATTCTTTGCGGTGTTATGGAATTTACACGATATCAATTAGCATTATTCGTTTTTGGGAGTGACCTTGATAAGAGATTTTTATTTGTCAATTAAATCTTTAAAGGAATATTTTACACTTTAAGGTAAATCATACGCTGGATTAAGTATTTACTAGTATACATGGAAAAACATTACAATAGATCATTAGAATCAGCTACGTATAATATTTCTAGCTGGATTGTTTTCGACCTGTACGTAATTAAAATTTTATTTTACGCAAACAAGTGATTTTCACGTTTCACAGTATGGTTACATTATGTTGTATTGTTAATGATGATTATTTTTATTTAAAACAAAATGAATGACTACTTACCGTGGTACAGCACACATATTTTTGTTTGGCATCATTATTATCAAAATTACACCGGCACAACTAAAAAAACTTCCCGATGTTTATGCAAAACTGGCACAACTCCAAAGTGTCACTATTGCACAACATTAAACGTGCAATAGCCGCGAGCACATGCGGCCGACTAACGATGAGCCGGTGTAGCATGAAAAAGACGCAACGATATCGTTTATTCACTAATGACACTTACGCCTCCAACCGGGTAGTTTATGAACTAACGAGTTGGGTCTCTAATGCATAAAATAAAGTACCTAATGTAGAACAAGAATTCATTACTAACTCAAATTGCCACAATTTCGACTTGTGCCACTAATGTATTCAGTCAACGATATGGAGTCCGCTGGACTCCATGGGGGTATTTGTGTGATAAAAATATTATTTCGCTGGATTGTTACGTTATCATTTATTCAGTGTTATTTTTGTGTTTTAGGCTACCAAATGGCTTCACACAGTCGGTCAGTCAATTTATTTCAACCCGAAGCTGACTCGGTAGTACTAGACTGGCTCAGATGTGATGATGAGGAGTCCAACGACGAGGAGCAAGAACAACACGATAGACCACAAGATGAAACCCAGCCCAGAGACCAAAGAAAATACTGTCATATATGTCCCAGCCGCCTGAAAAGATAAACAGTATACTTATGCCATAGTTGTGTGAAGCCGGTATGTTTGGCATGTACAAAGAAAATCTGTGTTCGGTGTGCAGCTAAAGATAAGGAGTAAAAAGCGCTGCAAGTTTTTTTTTTGTATAAACGTGTTCCAATTTTTATTTAGTTTTTAAAAGTTGATTATATTTTAAACTTATTATAGAAGGAAATAGTTTAAAATTATAATATATTGTATTTAAGTTTTGAGCCAGAAGTTCCCATTGATTTTTGTTTTCTTATTTTTTAGTCTATTAGGTTTTTCAATTGTCAAGAAGACTGTTACAAACTTATAATGAAATGTGATATTAAAACATATAAGTATAATGTTGCTAAGTATAATAAACCATTTTTGAGTACATATTTTGCTTTTATTTTGACCATAATCAATGATTATTGTGCAAGGAGTCTCATGGACTCCATCGGGTAAATTAAGTGATTTGGGGTCACCAGGTAAACTAAGGATTAAAGTGCTATTTTTTGTTAGAGTCAAGTGCCCTCCCCCTGCCAGCTAAAGTTGTTTCAGGATATCTGAAAAAAATCAACCCTAGTATATATACGTAATTATAACGAAATTAAAAGGAAAACTATCACAGGCTTTTAGCACAGCTAAGTTAACGAGTAATAATAGACTAACTTAAATTTGCAGTTGGAAAATTGACCGTGACGTATATCGATGGATGCTAACATAACTACAATGTTAAGTTTGTTTTTGGGATAAATAATTCATCCCAACTACGGAACCCTTAATTGTGCGTGGTCCGACACGCACATGGCCGGTTTTATTTTGGATGTGTGTCTTTCCTCCCGCTTTCTGTAGGAGTGATTTCGTGAAAGAGACGGAAGTGTGTAACAGGAAGGGATAGCTTGAACATGGAATAAGTAAGTACGTTTTAATAGCATGAAATTAGTAGGTACTTTATAATAGCATGGAATTAGTGTACTCAAGGAATTAGTAAGGACTATATAGATTGTAAGTAGGGGGTCGAATTTCAACATTTTCAACCAGTGGACGACCACTAGTAATGAATAATTCCAAGGTGAGATGTCAGATTTTTCACATCATAATATGCGATTAGTTTCTTTCCACATATAGGGGAAATATGGATGACATGAATTCAGTTAGGTAGGTTACTAAAATGATGCTCGGGGATACCAATTAAGAACTCTTATTTTATATTTCTACTAGCTGCGCCCTGGTTTCACCCGCATAACTCTCGATCCCGTGGGAATATCGGGATAAAAAGTAGCCTATGTCTTAATCCTTAAGGGTGTCAGCTACCTCCATACAAAATTTTATCAAAATTGGTCCAGCCGTTTGAGCGTGAAGAAGTAGCTTTATAATATTAGTGTGATTAATTTGGATGATGTTAGAAAATTGCTTATTTCCTTTTAAATCTAGCTAAAGGAAACTCCCACATAGGTTCTTTGCAGACCAAGTCAAAGTAGATAAGTTTACTGAAACTTTGGCCGTATCCTCTATGAAGTAGATTAGATTAAAAATCTTTGCATACTCCTCTCGATGAGACTAACTTGGGGAGAAGCCCTACACTTTTAGCTAATAGGCAAAACCTACACTTAGTTATCTACTGCGGTCATTTGTAGGGTACGGGTTCGGTACCCGAAGGGTGCCAACGGGACCCTATTACTAAAACCCCGCTGTCCATCCATCTGTCACAGGGTTGTATCTTTTGAACCGTAATAGGGACACACTTGAAATTTTCACACAATGTGTACTATTTTAGCCGCTATAACTAAAATAAAATAAAGATTAAAATTGAAGGGGGCCCCATACAAGAAACATGTTTATATCGGCGTTTTTAGAAAAAAATGTTAAATTTTGTGCGGTGGTACGGAAGCCTTCGTGTGCGAGTCCGACTCTCACTTGGCTGCTTTTTATTTATTTTAAAGTTAAAAAGCAGATATTAAAACGGTACAGTTCACCATGTAGGTACCTAGTAGAGTTCCCAGATTCAAAAGCTCATTCTGTTGTCAAATCATTGTTGATTGGCTGGCTGGCGGTTGTCAACCAACCACAATGGTTACAATGTGACAAGATAGCGTGTTAGGTAATTATTGAGTTGATCAGCAACATAGTGGTAATCAAATAATGAACACTTCAACAAAATTTACACTGCTTTATGTCATCATTTTTTGGGTGAAAAACAACAGACATATTTCTCGCATTTACTCAATTTACGCCTTATTTATTTATTTTTAAATAGACCAACAGCTATAACAGATGGATAATAATTTTATATGAAACGCAGAGCCAATTACAGGTTCTCACGGGTAAAAAACTGAAATGTAGTAGAAATCTTAGAATCACTAACAAGCACGATAGAAAAGAATATAATGTAAGGTACAGACGCCAGCACATCAAGCTACTACAATCTGTCAAATTTATGTAATAGATTTTCAACTTTATCACTACAGCTTAAGGTTCAAGGTTGATTGGAAATCGTCTGTACAATAAACACAGAATTTTTTTTTTTAAAAGTAGGCGTTCAGCTGCTTGCGTGCAGAATAGGTTTTGGTGGTAAACGGGTCAAATGAGAACTCTTTACAAAGAATATTAAAGTCCTTACTCGCTTATGAAACTCCTTACTATCCTAACTAATATATAAATGCGAAAGTGAGTTTGTTTGTTTGTTACGCTTTGACGCTAAAACGACTGAACGGATTTGGATGAAATTTGGCACATGGGTAGACTATGACCTGGGACCCACATAGGATAATTTGAAGTCCCTAATTGTTAAAGGGACTGTTGCAGAGATGATGCATTCAACTTGAAAAACACTTTACCCAACCCGGGAATCGAACCCAGGACCTCATGCTAGGCAGCATAGTGCTTGGGAGAACTAGAGCAACGAGGCAGTCTCAAATGATCCTACTTATTCTTTTGTGACAATAATAATTTAATGTGGTTACTTAGCTTTTCTTGCAAATAGTTCTAAAACATTTCAAAGTACAAGGTAAAAAAGAAATATATATATAATATAATAAATACTATATAAACACATTAAATCTTATAAATAAAATGACACAATAAGTCCCTTATTGTTAGACTGTTGAGATGATACACCACCATTTTGTTTGACTGGCGAATTGTTTGTTTAAGGTGTCGAGAAAATTTGCAGACGTGATTCGTTTAGTAGAGGTGTAAGAAATCAAGAATTTTATTTGAGCTGTAGGTACATATAATATAATAAGGTATTTAAGAGGAGGCTCCCTATTTTTATGTTAATTTACATGAATATTCTGAAACAGTCACACATACAAGCAAAATTAAACTTTATCCTTTTCTTTCCATGTTAAAGACAGTTGCGTAATTAATTGTAATATTTTCGCTCGATACATTTTTTATTCGAAAATCATGTCTTTTTTAAGGATAATTATAAAAAAAACAAACAAGATTGTTTGGCTTTTATGTCTAAAATAAATATTCACAGCAAGAAAATATAGTTCTATGACGTTTAAAAGTGATTCTGATATCCTATTGATAGGATATCAGAATCACTTTCCAGATACGAAACGGACGGATACAGAATAAACGATTTCATTTAATTTCAGTCCAGCCCCAGATAATTTTTCTCTAGATCAATTATTACTTTAGTTATAAACGAAATAAGAATCGAGACTTACGCTATTTAGTTTCGTGCTCGAACACGATCAAAGAGCGCACGAGATATTCAACTTTATTCATGATGTGTTAGCGTTTAGCACATAACGGAGTGGCGGGGAGCAAGGGGCGGAACTTGCGTGGAAAATTGATTTAGACTTTATCCCCCTTATTACAAAACAAGGTTTATCTTCAGACCCAGGTTTAAAACATGGAGCCATTATGGAATTTCGAACTTTATTTCGACTATGGTAAAGTTCCTAAACACAAAACTGACTACTTAGTACCGAACTAAGTTTCAGTTTTGTATAAAGAACGGTATTTCAATCACTGTTACATTCTTATTACAAAAACTGGCTGCATGGTTTAAGCCATGTCAAAATATAAATCTTGTTTTGTAATAAGGCGGTATAACTTTTACTATGGGACGAACTTTGAAATACGAGAAGAAAAATCAGCTGTTCTATACTAAGTTTATAATAACTACTGTTCCAAACTGTATGGGACAGCTGGTTTTTTTTTCGTGATTTCAAAGTTGGTCTTATAATAAAAGTTATTCAGTTCGATGATCTAAAGCACTACTTAAAGTTTGTCGGGTTATTTTTTTAACACCTTATACCTAATTATGGAGTTAGGTATAACAGTTTTATTAAGTCTATAACACTTGAATAAGGAAGTTAAAAATTAACTTCTGGCCGACGCCATAGTGATTAAAAGATTAGGTACATTTGCAATCATTTACATTTAGCCGAAAACAAGAAAACTAAAAGGTGTTCATTTGATATATTTTAGTATCAAATAAAACCTTAGATTTACTGTGTTGCTACTTGCTACCAAAAACAACGTAACTTAACGGCAAAAGAAGCTGTTTTGAAGTGCCTTAGGTTTTCAGCTGACCTACAAGATTTCTGCTCGTGGGGGATTAAGTAATAATCATTCTGCACAGATTATACAAGGGCTTGTATAATCTGTGCCAGACATGTCCTAATTACTCGTTAGACTTATATACTTATTACATTGTAACTAAATTAAATCGTATTTTTTTAGGATTCCGTACTTAAGAAGGAAAAAACCGATTAGGTTGAAATTCGGTACACATATGAATTTCTGTGACCCAAACACGGACCTGTAACTGTAAATAAATGAATTTTGAATATGACGGTGAATTTCTGTGACCCAAACACGGACCTGTAACTGTAAATAAATGAATTTTGAATATGACGGTCACGTTTGGGGGGCAAATTAGAAAATGAATAATAATGGTTAACAAACTGTACCGTGTCGTGTGATATATCAAATGAAAGGTTGTTGTGAGGGAATCAAATATATAGTTTTATAATTTTGAAATAAATCATTTTAAAGTTATTTAAGAAAATAGATAAAAATTGACCAGGGGCATTCAGATCTCAGAAATAGTACGTGAGCCTAAAATTTTGAAAAAAAAAAAAGGAAATAGTTTTTTACTTATATGAATATATTTTTCAACTAGGTACAATGTTAAGTTTTTTTCGTTGTTAAGATTACAACCGATTTCTGAGACAGTGATATATGTATAACACAAAAATTTACAAACAAGCTAACAGTAGTAGCAGTTGTGCTGTGATTAGTAAACAGAAAAAACAACGGCCAACCAAATCATTTTGATAACAGAGGGGCAACTCCCGTATTTTTATAAGTCTATAATAGCGCCATCTCACTCATTATCTTGCTCGCCCACTACTGCAAGCAAGCGAGACAGGGCGGCAGGCAGAAGGCTCCAAGGCGCCGATAGTTTAAGTAATTTCTTTTAACGGTGAAATTAATGGTATTTTTTTTAAACATAGTATCTAATTAGAAGTATTTTTTTTAATAAGTAGTAGCAGTTTATTGTTCGGTTTGTAGGTAACTTTGTAGTTTATATCTGTCGAGAAAATTTAATGAAATCGTGTCTTCGTCAAACATAGTACTTAATATTAATCCTCAACTTTACGATTTTATTTCAAATAAATGCTGCAGTATTATCGATGTAACAGAGGACCATGCTAAGCAATTTGAGGTATTGTAGACTCTTTAGAACGTTCGTAATTCTCACTCTCAATTTTGCGATCAAGTTTATGGCATTGATTGTCGCTCAAATAAGATTGCGAGTTTAATTTGTTATAAATGTGTGTTATAAATGTATACATTGCGCAATCACACACCCCCCTGCATAAACTGACACCTCTCTCCGACGCACGCGCAAACACACACATATACCTACACTCAACGGACAAACTACACCATTCTTCTATACAAACACAATTTCACATAAAATTGCACTTTGGTAATTATGTTAAATTTTTAGTTTTAGTTTTAATTTTAAGTTCTAATTTATTTTTTTAATTTTTAGTTATTTTACTTTACTATTTATTTTACTTTTTACTTACTTTTATTATTTTTTTATTTAATTTCTTAGTTTTGTTATGTTGAGTGTTTGGAGGTGGGCGTTAATGACTGCGACACAGTATTATTACTAATGCAGTTGTTATCGAACACAGAGTTTCTGTAAACTGAGTTTTTTCGTTCGATAAATAAATATCTAAAAAAAAAAACTAATTTGGACGTTTTTAATAACGAGAATTGCCCTTCAGTTTACATACTTAGAGAAAAGGCAGAAACTATAGCACGCCACCTACTACGCTCCTTACATACCTATTCCTTTTGCTTTGTTTACGTACATAAATCTCTGGTCATACACCCACGCCGGTTGCGAGTACTACGCACTTGACCTTTCTGAAGAACATCACCAATTAGGTCACTATAATTATGTCCTTTTAAGGCGTCCCTTCCCACGTTTACACTCACTTCTGCCTGTACAACATGTATTACTTTAACTCTTCAAGTGGAATGATGAGTTAATAAATAAGCCAAAATCACTGAGATCTCACAGTAAAAACCCACACTGTTTAGCCAAGATATAAGTGAATGGGACTAGCTAGCCCATATGCAGATTGCAAAGCGTGTGGACGGAACTGCTAGCAATTAAGTACCGAAGTATTAGCGCTCTCAAAGGATTCCAGTGATCGCCGCCGGCCCGCCGCCCCTCTGATAATACAACTCCATTTCACTGCTAAGAGGTTTAACTGCTTTTCAAACATAGGATTTAATACCTACCATATCTACAATATTTTAAACAAACGGCTGAATCGTTTTTTATTAATTAAATAGCTATGTCAAGTGTTTAACCGACTTACAAAAAGGAGGAAGGTATATGTTCGATTGTATGTCTTTTTAGGGTTCCGTACCTCAAAAGGAAAAAACGGAACCCGTATAGGATCACTTCGTTGTCCGTCTGTCTGTCTGTCTGTCAGTCTGTCAAGATCCGTTTTTCTCAGGAACGCGTGGAGGTATGTAGTTGTAATTAATATCAAATACGTAAGTTTATGGTCCCTTGAAGCTCTAAAAAAATCAAGCTTCCAAGTCAACGCAATAAAAAAATACGGCGATATAAGCGACATTATTGCGACATATCGATACTCGCAAATAAATCAAAACCTATAGGGTACTTCCCGTTGACCTTTAATCATGAAATTTGGCAAGAAGCAAGGTCTTACAGCACAAGTATAGGAAAAAGTCCTAAAATTGTGAATTTGTAGTTTTATCACAAAAAAAATCATTTTTTGCGATTACTAACTTAAATTTTCAGTTGGAAAATTGACCGTGGCGTATGGGAGAACATGTTTTTCAACTACAATGTTAAGTTTGCTTTAGGGATACATTCATCCTAACTACGGAACCCTTGATTTTGCGTGGTCCGACACGCACTTGGCTGGTTTTTTTTTTATGTATGTTCACCGATTGCTCCGTCAAAATTCTTTTTTTGTTTGAAAGGGTAAGCTCCCCCGAGGTGGTCCCATTGTCACCAAGTCAGAACCTGATGAGGGGATCCCATGGAAATTAAGGGAAATCCTCAAATTGTATAGGCACACCTATAGCGATTTGGGTATTTTTTATAGTAACTCAAGCATTGCTCTCGGAAATCAACATTTGGAGAAGAAGAAAGAACTGATGATGAAGATCACAGATTTCCACTGGCACTACTTAAGTAATAATAAGTATATAACGGGTTGCGATTCGATTAGGTACTTTAATATGGTTGCTAAGCAATTTATGCTCATCACAATGCATATGGTGAGTGGCAGTAGGTCGCCTGGTTCTTACGAGGATAACTCCTCAACAATTAACGTCCCTGCATCGGGAAAAGCAATATTTTGTTTGGTGATGAGTATCTGACGTTAGGCTATTGTAACTTAGATAAACTACAAACTGATCCACTAAAAAGTGAAAAACTAATGTAAGTTACTTTATAGATATCTGAAATTATTATTCTGAAGGAAATATGAAAGTTTTTACTATGTTTTTACAAATAAAAACCACCGACTTCGAAAAAAATACTACAAAATGAAAAATAACTTCAATTTCGGAAGACGGTGTCTTTGGTTTTGTACTTTCGTTGCTGCCTCCTCCTTTTTTGATGTCGGTTAAAAAGTATTTACGATTATTTATATTTTGCGAAATCCAATTGCTTTTTTATTGCTTAAGATAAATCCGAAGTATCGCCCGAATGTTCGGCTGTTTCCTGACTACGGCTCAGGAAACATATGGCTCTATTCAGCCATATTCTATGGCTGAATAGAGAAAATAAAAACGTGAAAGAGATAAGTCAAAGTCAAAAACGTGACTTGAAGTCGGGTAAGGATTCAAAGTCAAAGAAGGAAACTTTAGAAGTCAAGAAATGGCTGAACATTCGGTCGATACTTTGGACTATCGCTTCGGAGTAGGCCCCTGTTTATTTTAAAGTAGGGATCCTGTCTGACACCACATTTCAGTCAACTAAATAACAATATTAGATTATAACACGTGATGAATTTCGCGGGTTGACCTTTGCCAATTAAGTAGGTACAACGTCAAACGTGAAACTACGTGAATATAATTATTATAAAAACTAAGTGTTTTTAACTCCAATGTTTTTACTACCCTTAAAAATTTCACAAGTGCCTAAAGTAATAATGTGGAACTAGTGATATCTGCAAATTCAACATTAGTTCCATTATTTTTATATTTTTTAAAAGACGGAACTGGTGATAACAATTTCAACATTAGTTCCATTATTTTCAGATTCTTTTAAAATGGAACTAGTGATAAAAAAAAACAGTCAGTAGTTCCATCATGGAACTGTTAATGGTACTAGTGACAACGAAGGGCCTAAAGTAATAATGTGGAACTAGTGATATCTGCAAATTCAACATTAGTTCCATTATTTTTATATTTTTTTAAAAATGGAACTGGTGATAACAAATTCAACATTAGTTCCATTATTTCAGATTCTTTTAAAATGGAACTAGTGATAAAAAAAAACAGTCAGTAGTTCCATCATGGAACTGTAAATGGTACTAGTGACAACGAAGGGGCCACGATATCCCTTTCGGACAAACACGCAACGCTGGCAGGCATTGGCCCTAACGGGCCTGGCCATTAACGGGACATCTCTTTTAGACGCGCGTGGAACACAATGCACCATCACCTCGGGCCTGGTCCTTAACGGACGGCGAGCTCCCCATCGCTCACCGTCCGCAAACCCGCGACTACGGTGGCCGGGAATCGGCTTGTGACTCCCGGGACTCCTGCGTCGACTAGGGGCGCGAGGGCGCAAACCTTGCCTCTCTCTTATGCGTTCCGCCTCCTCCTTCGCGAGCATTACTGCTTCGCAGGTGATATCCTCATATGCACACAGTGCTGTGTAGTCTATCATTAAGGGACTGGCCGCCTTTGTAACACGATAAAAGTTTGTGTAGTTTGTGAATCTTGTGCAGATTAGATATATGTATAAGCAGTGGTGACCTAGTGGTATCGGCCGCGGCTTAGGTTCGTCGTAGGTTTGAAACCAGACAGGCGCTTAACTTTGTGTAAATTATTGCATCACCACTGGGGCCTAATAGGGAATATGCACGTAATTCAAAACGTATCCATTATTTTAATATACATTGTGTAGGAGTCAAGAAACAAATTCCAATATTTTTTAATACATTACTTATTTTACAATTAATTAATTTATGTTGCGTTTTTTTGGTGAAACGGTACGCAATCTAAAAACGCGGCCGCTTCGAAAATGCCGGAAGTGACGAAACAATACATGTGAATAAAATCTATTCGTTGCAAAATACTTGAAATCTCATTAAGGTAAATATGTAAGTGCGATTTCTACTTGAATAAAGCATAAACAGTAATTTAATATATAAGATTTGGGGCTAAAAAACTGATGTAAACCAAGCAGTTTCGTGAACAATGACGTCACATCATGACCGCGACAGAAACAGACTTTTGAACTGTAGTAGAAAATTGTTGGAGTTTCATAATTTTTTTGAGCATCAATCAGTAGTTCAATTTAACTTTCAATACTTTTCTTAGGTTTATATTAGTGTATATTATTGATTTAGTGACAAAAAAAAATACATGCATATACCCTATTCTGTAACTTTGAGTTAAGCAACACGCCATTGACACTCTATCGACACACTACAGACATTATTTTGCCACTATTGCAAATTTGGCATTCTGCAAAAACTTCAATGGCGTTTCAGTGGTGTCTCAGTAGTGTGTCGATAGTGTGGCAGTACAATAGTTTTTAGTGTTGCTATCAAAATCTATCAAACCTACCACTTTTTTAAATCCTATTTTGATCAATTAAATCTATTCAATTTTGATAAATTAAATATATATTATGGGTTTATTTAATATTATAAAAACGTTTTATTATTAAAAACATTAAATTTCACTAAAAACGTTTAATGAGTGTAGCCTTAAGGGCGCTATGGCGCGAGGACTTTTTTTTCGAAATCCTAACAATTTTATTCCAGTATCGGATTAACCTTGACCATAGAAACCATTTAGGCTCAGAGACGCATGGCCCCACGACGCACTGTTTCCGAGATATGGGCCTTCGATATTTATTTTTTTATAATTAAAAAACCTTAAATTCATGTTGGGATGCTGCGTACATGGGGGGTGGCACACAGGGGGGGTCAAATTGAGGCATTCCACTGAGAGCACTGATTTCTACAGCACTTGACCGAACCGCACCTGAGCACTTCCACTAATGGCACTGAAACAAAATTTTGATGAGTGCGGTTCGGTGGACCAGTTTTCTAATATTACTTTAAGTCTCCGAACGGCACCTGCAAACAGTTTGTAGTGATGGGACGTATATTATATTCTGTGTTCAGGACATTACCAACTATTACATAACGAGTAGTAAGTGCAATCGAACCACGTACAGTAAAGGGCTCCGATATCGTACGTAATGAATGCGGGTAAATTTTTACGTATGCAATTTGTTTAACGTTGGATTCAAATCACTAAACTATTTCAACATAGTTTAATAGCAGAGACACTGAAAAAGTTAGACCAGATGCTGCACAGCTTAAATGGAGCCTCTCGACGGGTTGGCCTTGGTATCAATTTGGACAAGACGAATGTCATGTACTATTCACACGTCTTGCCGAGGCCAATCTACATCAAAAGGTCGCTTTTTAAAGTTGTGAAGGAGTATGTTTACCTAGTGGAAGTCATCCAGCTCGGTAGACACAACTTTGAGAATGAAGCGGACAGAAGGATCCAGTTGGGTTGGGCAGTGTTTGGAAAACTTCGTCAAGTCTCTTCGTCACCTATCCCGCAATGTTTGAAGACCAAGGTCTTGAACTAGTGCGTCCTGCCCGTTATGACATATGGTGACAAAACGTGGACACATACAGTCGGGCTGGTCCACAAATTCAAGGTTGCACAGCGTACTATGGAGCGGGCTATGCTCGGAGTTTCTTTTTTAAGATAAGATCAGAAATTAAACTATCCGGAAAAGAACCGGATTTACCGACATATCTTGCAGAGTAAGCAAGCTGAAGTGGCAGTGGGTGACCCATGTTTGTTGAAGTACCGATGGCCCATAGACAGACGAGTCTTGGAGTGGAGACCGCGTATCGGCGAGATGGACCGAAGACCTTAAAAGGGTAGCTGAGACAGACTGCATGCGGAAAGCGGAGGACAGGGTGTTGTGGCGCAGTCTGGGAGAGGCCTATTTCCTGCACTGGTCAGCGCAAGGCTGAGTTGATAGATCACGTTGACGATATAATAGTTACATATTATGAGGAGTTGATTTGATTCCATTCACACATACCTAGATACATACATAATAATTTAAAAAATCTAAACTAAAATCAATTTTGAAAGCAATCGTTTAAGTTACTACATAACACACATACATAATCAGCCTATAATGTTCCCACTGCTGGGATACAGGCCTCCTCTCTTCGAGAAGTAAAAAAGTAACAAGTAGTAAGTTTAAGTTACTAACAACTCCAAAATGGCAGAAAATAATAATAATTAATAGGCCTGACCTAGTTCTCGAAAATTACCATGTCACGTTGTACTGGGATCGGTCTATCATTACTGACCGGACTATTGTCGCCAATTTGCCTGATATAGTGTAGATCGATTAGCGCGCCGCGCAATGATTGTAGATGTTGCCATTCCACATGACGAGATCCACATGTCGTGAAAGCTGAGAAAGAGAAACATCCCGACACGAGCTTGTTGACATGTGGAATGTGAGCTTGGCTGTCATTGTTCCGATTGTCGTTACGGCCAAAAGCCTGATGCCTGAAAGCCTCGATCAACATCTCTCGAGGCTCTCGTTAGGCGGTTGGATCAAGGGCGTGATTCAAAGGCAGTATTCCTTAATATGGCTCGCATTGTGAGGAAGTTCCTATCTCCTGCGGCCCTAACAACTGGTAGCTCGAACCCTGCTCCCAACACCGGCGGAACTCATTTTTTTAATATTTTTTAATGTTTTGTTTTTTATTTTTGATTGTATGAAATATTTAAAAATGTATTCTGGTAAGAAAACAAAAAACAAACGACATAATTATTATTATAAATTAGACATCCTACCTACATGATAACACGCAATTACTAAACTTGCCTCGATGTGACAGCCCCGACTCACTGCATACTGAAACATACTTAGAATTCATGTAGCGGTCTATATGTGTAAGTGTGTTCATTCGACCATTTTGTTCCTAGTTGAAATACTGTATGATTTGAACCTCAGAACAATTTTGAACAAAGGAAATCGCTGAGAAAATTGACAAGGTCTCTCATTTTTTGTTTACTGACAGCGACTCAAATAAAACATTACTCTTTGCTCCAGGTGAACAAGGTGGAATTATCCGGAAAACTTAACTTCTGCTGATTTGTATCGATATGTTTTGTTTGCTTATGTCTTGAACAAAAAAATACACCCCATCACTAAAATGCCGTTCGGGGACTGAAAATAATATTAATAAACTGTTCCACCGAACCGCACTCATCAAAATTTTGTTTCAGTGCCGTTAGTGGAAGTGCTCAGGTGTGGTTCGGTCAAGCGCTGTTGAAATCAGTGCTCTTAGTGGAATGCCTCGTCAAATTTTGGTTATTTTTTGCCTAGAATAATTTTGCCTAAAATTTCGAAAACGGGGCACCGTCTTCGAAATTTTTAAATTTGTATATTAATAAAAAAATATTAGATATTTGAAGAAAAGAAAAACAATTTTTCGTGAATTTTTTACATCATCTCATGGTTTTCGATCGGAGTGTCAAATTAGGTACCTTCACATACAAACCTTTAATTCAGCAGCAATTCCATTCCGCCCTCGCTGTCTCTGGAGAAAAAGAATGAAATGGGAAAGCTCGTCAATTAGCCCCCTTGCTTGCACCTTACCAAGCCGAAACGTTTTGACGAACCCCGCCTTGGGAAGTTCACGAAAGCCATTCATTTGCAGCTTCATTAGTGCGCGAGATTTGCGGTGCTGGCGCAAAAGCAAACTTCGGCGGTCGGCACCATAAGCCAATGCCATAATACGCCACCGCAAAGTAGGTACAGACGGCCTCATTGTGGCGAAAAACTACGTCCACTTTATCAATTTCGCTACGTAAGACGCACACACACACGGACACTTTATTTTAAATTTAAAAAATAAACAAATTGAATCCAATCAATAGGGAAAATAGGTGTCGTTGTTCGATGGCTTCACAATGGCGGTTCGATGGCGAAAACACTATTCAAACACGATAGAAACAACTGTCAATATTTACAGACTACCGTAAGCTTGGCCATCACGATACCATTGTAACATTATAGTGGACCAGACTACCAATTATTACATTAGTCTTACTATGGCGTTTCAATGGCACTACAGTGGCAAGTGAATGTCAATAAATGGTTTGTAGAATACCTAATGTCAATGACTATTCTATAGAGACACTACTGAGACACTACTGACACACTACCGACACACTATTGACAAGTTGGTTATTTTACAGAATTGGGCCCCTGCTCTCAAAACGGTGAAGGAAAACATCGTGAGGAAACCGGCATATCCTAGAACAAAAAAAAATCGAAGACGTCACAATCTACCAACCCCACTGGGCCCGCGTGGTGGATTACGGCCCACTTCCTCTCATAAAGAGGAGGCCTGTGTCCCAGCAGTGGGAATACCATAGGCTAATTAAATATGCTGTGTTGTTTTACTGTTCTGATTCTTTATGTGGACTTGTGTAATTACGAATTAACGATTACCTTGTTATAATGAATGAATGAATGAAACGCACCGGCCCCAGCGTGGCTAAACCAGACTCGATCACTCGAATGAACCCCAAGATTCACACTGGCCCCAACAATAATTCTTATTGGACTTATTGTAAATCACAAATCTTCAATTGTTCATAGATAAGAATGACATTTGATTATTTGTACACCTGTTGTGGTAGAATGTTTATAACTTAAAAAAATATGAACACCATGCTATGTAAAACAACATTCTTACAAATAAATAAATTCTGATTTTGATCCTGAACATGTGATTGACTGACAGGTACGCGTACTATTTTTATTCCGTTTTGTTTAGAGTGTGTTTTAGTTTAATTTGTGATCTACTGTGTGGAGTCCCAATAAATATTTTTTCTATCTTTCTTTTTTTCTTTTAGCTGTAAATATTCCAAAGAGCTTAAATAAAAAAAAACTAGATTGCTTCCTTTTTCAAAGCTTTCGATTCGATTAAGGGGGATGCGCTAAGGTAGCCCGCGAAATTCAAATTTTCTTAAGTTTTTTGCAATTTACAGGTTTGTGTTAGGTTGTATGTTGAAATATGATTCACGGCCGTAAAAAATGTGGCTTTACAGAATTATAATCATTAAAATCATCGACGTTTTTGTCTTAATGTGCCTGTGGGTTCGCTATACGCAGAAGGCTTTCAATGCCCTACGGATCCTCTACAATAATGGGTTTAGGATGCTGATGGGGTTGCCGCGACACTGTAGTGCATCAGGGATGTTTGTGGAGGCCAACACCAACTGCTTTAGGGCAATAGTGCGCAAGAGAGTGGCCTCCCTGATGCGTCGTGTGTGGGGCAGCTCCAACGACCTTCTAAACACAATTACGAAAAGGGTTGAGTGTCCTATTGTGGGGCACTGGAATAAGGTACACTTATGTAACTTTTTAATGTAAGATAAATAGAATAATTTAATTGAATAAGTAGATAATAGCACTAACATAGTTTTAAGCTTTACTAACAATTTTATATGGAATTTATGTTCTGAATTAAGCTTATAAATAAATAAATAATGTAAATCCTCTGATTGTAACGTCCCGTATTTAGGACTCCTTTTCAAAATATTCGTTCCGAAAATCTTTTCTTTTTGCACTTTTGGTGTTCGTTTTACCAAATCATGATATTCAAACACGTCTGTCATAGTAATACGTGACAAAAAGTAAACTCGATACAACCAATCAATTTACCTAACCTTTTCTCAAATATGTTGGGGTCGGCTTCCAGTCTAACCGGGGTTTTTTACATGGAGCGACTGCCTATCTGACCTCCACAACCCAGTTACTAGGTACACGATACCCCTTCGTAAGGCTAGTTGTCAGGCATTTAGGCTTCTGACTACCCGTAACTACTGTCAAAGATCTAGCAATGGCAGCCGGGATCTACGGCTTAACGGCTCTCGCGGACGGGCGCGGTGCGACTGCACGACGCAACTCTAGCAGAACAATTTCAAAAACATCGTGGAAATTGTTCTATCTGAATCGTGTCGCACCGTCACTTGCGCTTGTTTGCGGGAGCTTTAACGCAATAAGCTAAAATAGGTAACCCGCTACAACATCACAGATATGATCGCCAGACATACTTACTCCCAAATAGAGATTTAGGACTTATTGTATTACCTACAGATTCTGTATATTTCTTTGAACAGGCATTAGGTACACACGGCTACACATCAAGCTATAAATTTCCAGTATACGCTGACCTCTCATTGAACGGAAATCCTTTCAATGCGAGATCAGCTTATACTGGAAATGTATAGCTCGATGTGTAGCCGTGTGTACGTCCCAAAGTTATCTACTTATGTTATAAAGATTAGCTCGTAGCGACAAATTACTATATCCTAGAATCTTGTGTGAATAGATTATTGTACAAAAAGTTCTCCAATTGTTGGCTACAAAAGCAGCTATTACTGAAAATGTGAAAGTAACTGTCTGTCTGTATTTGTATTAAAAAAACACGCTTATAAAGCCGCGGGCAACAGCTAGTATTCAATATAACATAAACTCAAGCCTGTAATCTCTGAAGGGTTAGGCAGAGGTGTACCTATAGTACACCCATATTTTATGTTTAAGACCCATTGAGTAGGGGGCTAGCCTATTGCCATTAATCGGGCCCAAATCCAGACTCCAGGCTGCTACTGAGAAATTCCTGATGGAAAAACCCAATAACACTTTGCGCACTTGCAGGGCAAAGTGTTATTACTACTTTTTATCCCGATATTCCCACGGGATCGATACTTACGCGGGTGAAACCGCGGGGCGCAGCTCGTTGTTTTATAACGATGACAACTAGTCTCCGATCTTATTTCTAGGCTATATTAAAATACTAGCTTTTGCCCGCGTGGAGGTCGGATATAATTCCACGGGAACATACTACCAGGATAAAAAGTGTAATCTGCTCTAACCCAGGTTATTGTCTACCCATGTGCCAAATTTCATTAAAATCCGTTACGCCGTTTTAACGTGAAAGCGTAACAAAGAAACAAACAACAAAATAAACTTACTGTCGCATTTATAATATTAGATAAACTCCATTCTAGATATGATTAAAAATTTAAATAGACCTTTTCTACAGTCCGTTCAACCGATTTTGACTTCTATTCAGTAGGCATTAAAATCAAAAACGTGGTTACAATACCAACTGTTTATTACAGCTGCCATTTGTCATTTCAGCAAAGTAATAGAAGTCAGAATCGGTTGAACGAACTTTGAAAAAGGTTTATTTAAACCTATCTTATTTCAAATTGAGTATAGAATGTTCAGATTGCTGGAAGTACGGTCTACTAGAGATCAAAATTATAATGACTATATACGTAATAACTTTTAGAGGCATGAAGAACAGGGTGTAAAGTCTACTCTTCCTCTATAGACAAGGGTGGATCCTCCGACCAGACGGGTGTTGTATCTGGTGGGCAGTTGCCCGATGGTTGATGTTTATTTATTTATTTATTTATTTATTAATAACCAACTTATATTAACAGTTTGCACCACACATAAAAGTTATCGGTCAATATTAGTAATTACACATAAAATCATAAAATAAGGTTTACAAACAATTTGACAAAATTAGACAAAATCATATAAAATTGGATAACATCAGATAAAATTATAGAAACAAAGATCAATTAGAAAAACAATGATAAAATTAGAGAAACAAAGATAAAATTAGTCAAAATAAGATAAAATTATAGAAACAAAGATAAAATTAGTCAAAATAAGATAAAATTAGATTAAAATTAGAATTGCAATTGGAATAAAATGGTAACAAGATACATTTAATTTATTTACTCCAAGGAGATGGTACTGGGAGTGGCAATGGACTCCAGGTATTGATTAGCAGTATTCAGGAATCTCAGTTCAGCATCCGCGAAGACATCTATGGATTCGTCGTATAATAGCATGTTGTTAATATGGGTGAGGGCTAGGTACAATGGACTGGTCTTAAGGGTTATGGTACTAGTTTGAGGTATTGAGAACAGAGAACGCTGGCGAGGGCGAAGTGTGTGTCTAATGGGTAGTGGGATATTAGAGGAGATGTTGGGATGTTGTACTTATATATGCTAGTTGCGTGGTAAACTCTGCTTGCGCGATGCAGGATTTTGCGTGACGTCAGTATGACGCGTAGTTCGCATGTGGCGACGTTCATGCCGCTACAAACTTAATAAGGGACCGGCCGCCTTTGTTACACGTTATAAGTGTGTGTAGTTGGTGAATATAAATTGTGTAGATAAGATAAATGTATGAGCAGTGGGGCGAGCACGGCCTACTGTGACATGGGTTGAGTCACACATTATAACACAGTTTGATAAAAAACTTTTTTGTCATAAAATGCATCTAGTACAAATTGACATGACATAATTTATCATGTGTACACAGATGTTTTAGATAATCATTATTTTATTGAAGTAAAAACTTATTTAGGCGCGTTGAGCGATAAGTTTTCACTTCTGTCGGCAGCCTCCATGATTGTTTTTGATGAAAAACCTTCCCAGATGAAACAATTAAGGTCAATTACACGAAACAAAAAAACAATTGTCTCTTCCGATTATTATTTTTATTATCCACGCGAACGAAATATTTCTACCAAGAAAAATCCCAAACTCGAAATTGAAGACAAACATTATGCTTTGATCTTTATTTCAATTAACCCTAGGTAGGTAAACGTGTTCTTGAGTGGCGACCACAAATCGGCAAACGTAACAGTAACGTGTATTAACAGTACCTATGCTAATTATTTTATATGGTAATCTGTGGATAACGTCGTGTAGTGTATTTGTTCATTCTATTAGTTTAGTACTCCTATCATGTGTAATATTTAATATACTGCTGTTTGTTGTCCCTAATAAATAAAATAAAAATAAAATAAAATAAAACGTAAGGAAGACGAAGGTAGGTACAGCTACGATCTTCGCAGGGTGGCTGGCAGTAGCTGGGTGACAGTTGCCGAAAATCGGGCTGAATGGCGTGCAATTGGAGAAGCATATGTCCAGCAGTGGACTGCTATAGACTGATGATGATGATGCAGCGTGGGATGGTACTTCTTGTACCTTTATAAATACCCAGGACGAATGATTACACTTCAGGTTAACTTAATTATGAATATTCCTTAAGGAATATACCTAAGTATTTATAAAGGTAAATGAATTATTTGACGAAAGATTACACTTTATAAGTTAACCTGAAGTGTAATCTTCCGTCAAATGATTTGAAAGATAGCATTAAGTTTGGCAGCTTGCTAGTTAACTTCTGTGTTAATCACCCTTTCAGAAACCGTTTGATAGCGACGTTTCATTAAGAGCTTCAACTTACCTTACGACACCCTTAATCGTCAGTTAATTAATGCAATAATTACTGGTATGTCTAGAAAATAGACACTGGCGGTATTTATATAAATGAGGAGTTATTTCTACAAAGAGAAATGTTCATTAACATAATCAAGATCAGTTGATATTTTCAGGAGGTGGTGAGTTAAAAAAACAAGGCAAATATACACAATTCTCTGAAATATTTGAACCACTCAGCATGTTGTGACATACATTGTGGTTTAGTTCCATATTTGCCACCTGCCTGTCTCTACCAAGAGGTAAAGACCCTGTTAGGTTATCAATTAGAGGCAGAGAAATAAAGTTAATAGGTAATGTGGGTACCCACTCAATTTTTTTTTTTTTATTGGTAAAATAATTATGGGTTTCACTCAGTAACTAGACTACAGTTAATCTAATAGTAAAATTTTAAAGTGGGCTGACCATTTTTTGGTTTACCTGAAACACTTGTTAGCGGCTTGCGAGGAGGCGAAACGCCGGGGTGAAACTCCGCTGCCGCGAGAAATCACGGCACAGCGGACAGAGCTCCGGCGGGATCTCATGGCGACATGGAGAGTGCGATTGTCGCAACCCAGCGCTGGGCACGCCACAATTGTGGCGTTAGGTCCCCTCTTTGAGGAGTGGCTAGAGAGGCGCCACGGCGTCCTCGCCTTCCGCCTGACGCAGGTCCTCACCGGACACGGTTGTTTCGGGAGGTTCCTGTTCAGGATAAAGGAAAGGAGGAAACGCCCGGGTGTCACCGCTGTGTGGATCGCCCGGAGGACACGGTGGAGCATACGGTGGAGGTCTGCCCAGCTTGGGCGGAGCACCGCCGTGTCCTCACGGAAGCGATCGGCGGCGGCGATCTCTCGCGTCCGGCCCTGGTTCGAGTGCACGGGAGGCCGTCACCTCCTTTTGCGAAGCAGTTATGCTAGCGAAGGAGGAGGCGGCACGCGTGAGGGTGAGACAAGGTTCGCGCCCTCGCGCCCTTAGTCGCCG
Source organism: Tiliacea citrago (assembly GCA_963921375.1). Lineage (NCBI taxonomy): Eukaryota > Metazoa > Arthropoda > Insecta > Lepidoptera > Noctuidae > Tiliacea > Tiliacea citrago. Next base: position 15,188,423 of record OY992786.1, on the reverse strand, counting down.
CAGGAGACGCCCCGGGCGTCGGGAGTCGCAAGCCGATTTCCGGCCACCGTAGGCGCGGGCCAGCGGACGGTGAGCGATGGGTAGCTCGCCGTCCGATAAGGACCAGGCCCGGGTCGACGGCGCGTTGTGTTCCACGCGCGCCTCAAAGAGATGTCAGCACAAACTGATGGGGTCCGTTAGGACCAATGCCTGCCAGGGTTGCGAGTTTGTCCGAAAGGGATATCGTGGCCCTGGCACAAAGACAACGGAAGGAACACGGGTGGGTTTTAGTCAGTAAAAGTCTGACACGCCCTCCCGCTCCGCCCAGAGCGGGAGAAATTATTTGATAATTTCCCACCCAACAAAAAAAAAAGAAAAAAGCGGCTTGTAGAAAAGCGGTACCCTTCGGACCGTCTGATCGCTCAACTGTTACAAAAATGTTTTATCCGAAAGTTACATCCGGACCACACTCTTAAACAAACTTAAGAGCGTATACGCGGTACGGCATTTCATACAAACTTTCAAGCCCTTGTTTTTCGAAATGACTGAACCGATTTTAATGAAACTTTATACGCATAAGCAGGATACAAAGGTCTTAAAAGTTAGTTAAGAATATTTTCGAAAAATAATGTTAGTAATTTCGAAAAACAAGGGCTTGAAACTTAGATTATATAAATGTCTAGATAGAGTGTCGCGCTGCAAAAGAACTAAAACAAACAGGCCAACTTTGATAAGCTAGTCATTCTACCTTTCTGTGTGCGTGCATAATGATACCAATTGTTGAAAAAATCTCATTAAAATAGGGAGAAATTAATTATATGTCCAGTGTATTCATCTACTAAAATATGCTCAGAACAAAAATATAATTTGAATCGGTATAAAACAATAACAATAATTTCTTGAGGGTCGGAGGTCGGGTTATTTTCATACTTTGCATACAATCGTACTACATAGTTAAATTTTTGGAAACTTCTCGGCCGATTTTGATGAAACTTGGAATGCATAATTATTTAAACTAGCAAAATGAATGCTTTTAACGAGTTTTTTTAAACCCTATTTAAAAATGTTAAAATTGCTTTTTTTAATTAGCCATTTCGAAAAACAAGGGTTTGAAATTTTGAATGAAATTCCGTACCGCGTATACGCTCTTAAGGTGAATCCGTAGCTGTAGCCCGTGAAATTCAAATTTTCTTGCGTTTTTAGGGTTCCGTACCCAAAGGGTAAAACGGGAACCCTATTACTAAGGCTCCGCCGTCTGTCTGTCTGTCTGTCCGTCTGTCACCAGGCTGTATCTCGTGATTCGTGATAGTTAGACAGTTGAAATTTTCACAGATGATGTATTTCTGTTGCCGCTATAACAACAAATACTAAAAAACAGAATAACATAAATATTTAAGCGGGATCACATACAACAAACGTGATTTTTTTGCTCATTTTTGCTCGATATTGATAACGCCAACAGGTAGACGCTTGAAATATTCACAGAATATTTAGTTATGTATTTACTTTAAACATAAATAATTAAAATAAAATAAAACAAATATTTAAGGGGAGCTCCCATACAACACACGTGATTTTTTTGCCATTTTTATAGATAATGGTACGGAACCCTTCGTGCGCGAGTCCGACTCGCACTTGGCAGGTTTTTTGCTATTTGCAGGGCAGTGTCAGGTTGTATCTTGATCAAAATATAGTTCGCGACTATAACAGATATTTGTATTTACAGAGTTATAATCATTAGCATCATTGCTATCAGAGCTGTTAAAACTGAGACAGCGCTACGCAAAATTGATGTCTATTCTTATCTGTTTTTCTATATTTACTCGTAGAAATGTATAGGGCCACTTTATTGCTGTCAGAGCTACCGCTAATATTGGAAATCGTTCCAACAACAATTAAAACATAACCAAACAACGACTTAGCCTCACTAAGTCGTTGTTTGGTTATGTTCGTTGTTTAAAAAGGTACAAAAGGATTTTATCTACTCTCTTATCGTAAAATCCGAATTACAAACTTCAAAACGAGTATAAATTGACACACTTTAAACACAATACAGAAATTTAAAAATAGAATCCTATCACTTTCTTTTATCTCTCAAAATAATGTAATAAAACATTTTTTTACCAATACATTAAAAGACAAATCCAAGAAGTTTTTTTTTTTAAATATATTTTAATGGCCTGGTTGCCAAGTCCTAGCCAAGTCTTTATTTAGTTAACTTTGTTTAAATATTGATGGAATGAATTAAATTCAATGCATGATGATGATATTATCTCTGCCCACTCCCCTTGAGTTTCAGTAAAGATTAGGCACTTTACTAAGACCTTACGCGGACTTCTTGAGAGAACTTGAAGTGATGTTGCACTGTTTAGTTTCATTTGCCTACACTAATGCCCGCTCACGAACACTTAATGGTTAATAATCCACCATTATTACATATTAATATTCGGTTAAACACAAATTTTAGAAAATAAAACAAAACTGCTTGTCACTTCACTTTCCCACCAAGAACTCCTCCAAGAAGTTATTTTTTTTTAATTAGTTTAATGGCCTGGTTTCTGGGACCTTTTATATCACCAAGGACACAGATAAGATAATCCAAGAAGTTTCCATCACTTATTATTTTCTAATGGAACGCTTGTTACGCGAGGCGCGCCAATTTTATTGCATTACAAAAAAGTTTTGATTCCAATTTTTACTTGTCTGTGGCAGCACAGCGCCCGCTTTAGCGCATGTACGGTGATGTGATTTTTTTCATTCTTACTAATTTATTCAGTAGGTTCAATCCCAATGTTTGAGAGTAGATAAATTAGTGTATAAAACTGCACACAATTAGGTAGATATTAAAATACTCGTGTTTTAATACCTAGTTGAGCGGTACTTTTCTTCTAGCGGTAGGTTTCTTTATAGGCAAAAATTTTAATCCCGTTTTATTATTCTTACAATTTATTCTATTTCATAATTTTAGAATGGGTAGGTACTTACCTATGTCTAGAAAACTCCAAAAGAAAAGTAAAAAGGATGGCTTCCAAAACAGCCCCGAATTTGAACACATTTTCCTATTTTGGACCTAAGCTTTGACACTCACTTACATAATACCCCTATTATTCACATACCATAAATTGCAACGTAAATTGTTCCTTACTTTCATCAGAAATATGGCAGTTACTGTAAGAAACAATTTTATTTTGAACTAGTTGTTCGTCCAAACTCCAAAATATGCACGTATACACAAAACACTATGTTTCCAAAGATGAGCCGTAGCCAGTAGCCAGCATGTTGGTGTATTTCAGTTATTAATTATCTCGTCTTTTTCAACTTCCAGAAAATTAATGCTCCGGATGCGTCGCGTGATCTCGTCAAATATTCCTAACTGAACCTTCCCACACAAAATGCCGAATTTCATTCACAAAATATGTTTTACATGTTACCGATCGACGGCTGGTGATTAATCGTATCCGCTTTTAGCGTCTGCTAAACGAGACTAAGCAGATCAACTTATTGTTTATACAGAGAGAAGTGTGCAGAGTGAAACGTGTCAAATTATTTCTGAAAAATATGTTTTTTCAAAATAGTAACAAACATCGATCTCTTCTTATGACTAAACAAAGCCCACGTTCGATTAAATCATAAATATTATCGACGCGGTAACGTTTGTTTGCTATTTTTAATGGCGTAACACACTATCAGAATCTATGGGTTTAATTTTGACAGTTCAACAACATAATTATGGCGTTATTTACGATGTTAAGCGGACAATTTTTTCGAACATATTGTAGCAACTACAAAATAAATCTAGATATTTTAATTTGAATTTAAGATTTTATTAATACGCAACTTGACTAAGTGACTGTAATTTGACTCCATAAAAAATTACACTATGTTTTAGTATTATGTTATGACTAGCTTCTGCCCGCGGCTTCGCCCGCGTGGATGTCGGAATAAATGTCACGAGAACGTACTACCGGAATTAAAAGTACGTATAGTGGAATTAAAAGTACGTATAGTAGTGTGTGTTAATGCAGATTATAAACTATATGTATGTTACCAAATTTCATCTAAATCCGTTCAGCCATTTTTGCGCCAATCCGAAACATAAAATCATTCCCTCTAAAATTGACTACCTCTTTTAGATTTCCGTTTATTTCCGATCTTAAATATAAATACCGAATTTCAAGTAAATCGAACCGCGCGTTAAAATCTTTCCATTCAATCATTTTCCCCCACAAAATTCAACACCCCCTTTAAAAGGTTGTTTTCGAAAATTTATGTTTACGGCCGTTTTATTTATTAAGAAAATATCCGGGTCAATTTTCAAGTTTATTGATCAAAGGAAACATAATTTTGATATAAACTGTCTCCCCCTTTTCACCCCGAAACGAGTTTATTTTTGAAAAATATTAAATCATGTTTTATTCAATTACTTTTGAGTTTATCATGGCGCGCAGTAAAATCCTTCCCTAAAAACTTAATTACCCCCTTTTGCCCCGTAAGGGTTACATTTGAATAAACCTAAACACATGTAAGGCTTTATATTTTGTGAGCATTAGGTATATATAAAATACTGAGTTTCAAGTTAATCGGATCGCACGTTAAAATTCTTCTATTCAAACTTTGACATCCCCAAAACCCGTTTTAAGGGGTAGTTTAAAAAAGAGAGAGAGGCAAAATTCATGCCTTCACGCCTTTAGTCGCCGCGGGAGACGCCCCGGGCGTCGGCAGTCGCAGGCCGATGCTTGGCTACAGTAGGCGCGGGCTTGCGGACGGTGAGCGATGGGTATCTCGCAGTCCGATAAGGACCAGGCCCGGGTCGACGGTGCGTTGTGTTACACGCGCACCTCAAAGAGGTGTCAGCACCAACTGACGGGGTCCGTTAAGGCCAATGCCTGCCAGAGTTGCGAGTTTGTCCAAAAAGGATATCGTGGCCCTGGCACACAGGCAAATGAAGGAACATGGGTGGGTTTTAGTCAGTAAAAGTCTGACACGCCGTCGCGCTCCACCCAGAGCGGGAGAAATTATTTGATAATTACCCACAAAAAAAAAGAGTTCAATTTTCGAAAAACTTTGATACATTTTATTCTTATTTTTTGTTTCTAAGTATAAATACTGACAAAAAAAAACTAAAAATGTCAAACTTTATAATATACTTACGTAAGTATTCATGCCATGTTTAGGTTTATTAACTCTTGGAATAAGATTTTTCATACATACAAAATTCCCCCTTTTACCTCCTTAAAGGTCGAATTTCCAAAAACCCTTCTTAGCGGATGCTTACGTCATAACTATCTATGTACCAAATTTCAGCCCAATCCGTTCAGTGGTTTGAGCTATGTGTTGATAGCCCAGTCAGTCCTACCACCTTATATTTAAATAAATATTGTGTATTTGTATAAGTTGGAGTAACATTTCGATTTGTTTCATCGCAATCGCTTTATTCTATGAAAAGTTAGAAACGGTACACGTGTACTTATATTATTTTTACTTGAATACGAAATTTAGCGAATGAACAACTTCAATACAAAACGTCATCCCCCTTTTCACCCCCTTGTGGGTTGAAATAAAACAAAAAACAATGGTTTACGTTCTGTTAGTTTACAACCATAAGCCAAAATATTAGTTATTTTAACTTGAAAAATAATGAATTTCATCCCCCTTTTCACCCTTTAAGGGTTGAAATTCTTACAACACCGTTGCGTAAGCTTTCAACTATAAGCCTAGATAATAAATTTAGTGATTTTTACTTCGAAAATTAAGGACTTTCCATACACAACTTCATCCCCCTTTTTAACCCTTCGGGGGTGAAATTATCAAAAACGCTGAGATACGTATAAATTAATTTTCAATTTTTAGCCTAAACGCAAAATTAGAATATTCTAACTTCAAAACTGACGGACTTTCATATAAACTTCCATTCCCTATTTCACCTTCTTAGGGATGGAATTTCAAAAAATGCTTTCTTAGTGGATACTTACTCTTTACAAAGAACAAACCCTCCAAATTTCATGTATCTAGGACCAGCGGTTTAGGCTGTGCGTTGATACTCGTATATCAGCCAGTGAGTCAGTCAGGACTTTGAATTTTATATATATAGATGAAATACGTCATAATTGACTTGAATCCATATACAAAACAATAACGATTAATATAATAAATAGTTACCAGTTTATATACCTAAGTTTAACGTACATCTATTGACTTAAAATTCGCGCGCTTTCCCCCACTTTGTAACGTGGACATGGACACAGAGCTGTCAAGTAAATCGAATAATGTTTTCGGGCCAATATATTTTGGACTGCCGAGCTGTAAAATACAGACTAAGTGTAAACGTGCATTTAGTATAGTGTTATTAATTAAAAAGATTTATCACATTATTAGTGACTTTTCATTCAATATGAAGAAATGGATTAGCAATATACTTCAAAATCATTCAGTTGTGATTTATAGTGTGTTACCCAATTAGGGTGCTAGATTTGATCGCCAGGACAACATTTTATTGATGTTAAACTAGAAACCCAGTGTCTGTGGGTGTCCAAATCATACTCCGACATACTATGAGGTAGTTACAGAAGTCAGGAACATTGTAAGAAAGGGGAAAAGGAAAGAATAAGATCCAATAAATCATATACTAAAGTTTAATTTTGATTGTATGTCTGACTGTTTCGGAATATTCTTGCAAATTAACATAAAAATAGGGAGCCTCCTCTTAATTAAACGTATTCGTCGAACATTCAGGCAATGTGTTCGTGTAATATTTGATAGGTTTATAAATTGGAACATTTAAGCAGAGTATATTCCTTAATGGTGTCGACTTAGATAATGGTTGTTTGAATAATATTAAATTTACTGATCCGAATTTTGCCAATAATTGCAAGATATTTCAATATTCTAGCTCTATGTAATTCGTTAAAACCATGACGTGACATCATTAGCGATTCAGAATGCGAGCTCCTAACAGGAAACTGTATTGCATTTTTAATTTCTGAGACTACATTTTCTACACTCAGAAACGTCAATTTACGTTAATGATCGTTGCTCTTATAATTGCTATACATATGGGTAAGTATAGTGAATATATTACAATGGTTCGTTATAATAAATTAACATAATAAGTCAATTTCAAATTCTGTATTCTGTGCGAACGTGACGTCCCGGTGGTGGTGTGCGGTGGACCCACGGCCATAGGAAATGTATGTATCGCTACTTCGGCGCCTTCATCTCGTTCTGGTCGACGGACGTCCCGTGGACGTGGCGGTGGACAAACAGCCTTAGGATGATAAAGCAGTTCTTTACGAGATCGACTATACCATATTATTATGTTTTACAGTACAGACGTTATTGTTACAAACATAGAATAATTTGCAGTAATTATATACCAATATTTAAAATTCGTTTGAACTGTTGTCTATTTTCCAATGTTTGCAGTAATTAAAAGCAGAACATGCAATATTTATCTCTTTATCTATGCTACATACACAAACACGCTATAATTAGGACGTAATAGATTTATAGGAACACGTAAAAAATCAGCCCGCGCAGCCCGGAGTCTGGATTTGTGCCCGGTTGATGGCAATAGGCTAGCCCCCTATTACATGGGACTTAAACATGACTGGCGAAATGTGGGTGTACTATTAGGTACACCTCTGCCTAACCCTTCGGGGATTACAGGCGTGATGTTATGTGTGGGTAAAAAATCTAAAATATATTTCTTACCTATTACATTATATATTTTTGTACATCATATTTTCAAAATTCTTAAAGGCTCCCGCAGACAGGTTCGACGTGACAGCGTGATGCGGCTCTAGTAGAACAATTTCTATGAAAACTTTATGGATATGGTTCTACCACAATCGCGTCACACCGTCTTGTCGCGCCTTTCTTGGGAGCCTTAACATTTGTGCTTCAAATTCAAATATAGGTACACAATTAATATTCATAAAAGCAGTATCACAGGCCATTGTTAAAAACTGCGGGACCTAAAGCCTCTTTTTTGTCAAAAGGTTGGAATTATATTAAGTAGGTATCTATATATTTATTTTTCATTTCTCATACTCGGAAAGTAGTGTTTGTTTGATCTGAGTAGCGGGTGGAAAACGCTGCTTCCCTCCCTACGGCGGGAATGAATTTAAAAAATAGGACTAAATTTGGTTAGGTAGTCGGCTACGACTTTTTGCATAATTAAGAAAAATAACGATTAAATAAAAATGCTGCGGTCTTGTGAGTGTATAAACAGCCAATGTGAATTTTAAAAAAAAACCTTTTAAGCGAGACGGCCCGCGGTGGTGAAGCGGTGTGTTCCATACTTAAAATTTAAAAAATAAATTTATTTTGACGGAATACTAACTCTGTAAGCTGTACCAAAATTCAAAATCTGGGTTTTATATAGACTAATATTTGATTAAAAATGAGTTCAACTGATTCAGAAATGTTGACCCTAGATTCAGTTAAAGACGAGGCAAATACAGTACTGTATGGTAATCGAAAACATTTTGCCAGAAATTTCAAAGGAAAGATATTTAATACATACAATGATTTTATAAAGTGGCGAGCAAACAAGAAAACAAAATATTTTAGAAAAACTACAATTTTGTACTTCCCTTATATTCGAAATGAAAAGTAGAGTGTTTAACACGGGTGAAAATCAGCAATTCCTACTCGGACTATAGCCGCCCTCGCTACGGTCGGGCGTCTAAATATGGGAATCGTATGGGAATTGATTCCTTTCGACCCTTGTATAACAATCTACTATTTTACTCAGGTTATTCGTTACATACATTTTCTCAAAGGAGCTTTGTATTATTTTATACCCACATAATTATAATAATATAATTGAAGCTGCTTTATTTATGTCAAAATAAATAGCAGTCGTAAGAAAAGACGGCTTGTTTATATTTCCGCACGGATTACCTACTTATGTAAATGAAAGAGGAATCCGTCACTTTGAATATTCTAGTGCTAAAGAAACAGCAGATTTTTCTTTGCGTAGTGGTTATCAACCTCTTGGAGTCAATCTTAATATTTAAGTAATATTTCATAACATGAGTACCTAAGCTTGAGCGCCTCTGTGACACTGTATAAGTTTTCCGGTTTTTAGGGTTCCGGAATCAACAAGGAACCCTTATAGTTTCGCTATGTCCGTCTGTCTGTCTGTGCCCGGATTAGCTCAGAGACTCGTAGTACTATAAAGCTGTAATTTGGCATGGGTATACATATTAATCACGCCGACAAAGAAGTAAAATAAAATCTTGGATTCTTTTAGTGTATCTCCCTTACACATAAAGTGGGATAAATATTTTCTCATCTATCACATGATGTGGGATACAGTTGGATAGGCTGTTCAAAAATATTGAAGGTCTTTCAAGACCATTTTTCGATTCAGGGATCACACATATACATAGTCAGCCTATAACGTTCCTGTAGGCGAAGCACCATGATTTGATAATACAACAACATGAGTTGTAACTATGTTTTATTTACTTATAGCATGCCATAGTCAGATATGCTGTAACAGATTGTGTTACGTATCACTTTACATGATAACAACATTGTAACATAACATGTATTTTGATAACATCATCATTTGGATAATGATCGTAATAATGCAAGGTAAAAACTCGGGTTGAAACATGCATGATCAATCTTACGCAATAATATTGTCAATTGCGTAAGATTAATCAAGTTGCAACACGATTCTGAGGTGGCGACCTAACTCAAGGCCAAACCCAGCCACGCTTTGGTAACCCGTAGCATTGTATGGAAGAAAAGTTAAAACCCTTCAGGGCCCACACGCTACTTGAGCTAATGACCAAAGCCATATATACAGAAGAAATTCAAATTAAATTAAGTTCTAAACGCTTAAAAGTTCTAAACGCTTAAAAGTTCTTACAGTTCTAAAAGTTCTTATTGTGTCAGCAAGTGCAGTCTTCGACAAGTCTCCGGTGAAGTAACAGCTCCTCATAACTGTTAGCTTTACAAGTCGCGAATTTTCTATAAATAGCTCAGGGCAGTCAAGTTATCATAGCTTAGGATTATTTTACTTCTCTATTATTGTGTATTTCCGTGTACTCTTTAATGATCCTTTATGCTTATTTGACTGTATTTCCGTGTTGTGTACAATTAACTAACCTTACGTATGTGATTTAAATTCGTGTTAAACTATTGTGTGTGTAAATAGCAAATATAACGTTTTAAAAAGTGCTGAAAGTGGTTTCAATTAAATTCCCTCGTCAAGGGAACATCATCACCCCCGCCTACATCACCTGACTCCCGCGTTAATAACATTTTGGTCCTGTCGAGCCGGATCAGGTTCAACTAGAGGGAATTAATAAATAATAATAAATAATAAATTAATTAAAAAACCACATAATAATGAGTTTAAGGAGCGAAATAACCACACGCAGTAAACTACGTAAGCTAACGGAGGAAATGAGTGTTCGTAGACATCAAGAGATGGTCTCTGACTCAGGTGTGACCACCGAAAGGGCACCAGAGTCACCGTCTGTTGCACCAACGATGGCATCCACGTCTGCCCTCAATATCCCACTGACGGGTGGTCGAGTAGTCGACTTCAGTAGGAGTACGCCAGAGGGACCACAGGGAGGACAGACAGCCACTAAAGACCGACATAGATCGCCGCGAAGCAAAGGCTCGTCTAAACATAGCCGAGTCGATTACTTAAGGAAAAGAGTCGAATACGAAGCTGAGCGCGAGTTGGTGCAAATGAAGGAGAACTTAGTCAAAAAGAGACTAGAAGCTGACATCGCCGAAATAGAGGCGGCTGCTGACAGCGATGACTCTCACTCAGATGTGAGTACGACACAGCGCGTGGAAGAGTGGGTGAATACAACGCCCCAGGTGCCGCAATTGAACGAAGTATTGCGCACACCGGCTGTGTCAGGCGCGACCACTGAAATGGCTGCGCCCCGTGAACCATCTGAAACTGTAAGTAGAGTGAATCGCGTACCGAATACATACCGTGCGTCGTCAGTGCCTAATGAAAATGTGTCGCGTATAACAAGGGCATCTGAGCCAGTACCGTTACGTAACATAACGGTACCGAGTACGCCATCATACGTGCCAGTGTCAACAGAAGGTGTGAGATTTCGTCTACCCGAATATTATCCCGTCTTTACCACTCCGGTCGCAAGTGTACCTCAAGTATCAACACTTGAGTCGGATACACGGCGGCAGACGCAGTACGGAGCGGGTGAAAGAGAGAGACGGCGAGAATCGTCGGGAGACAGAGACAGCAAAATCGACAGACTGGCAGAGGCAATCTCAAGCATGGCACGACCACGGCCGGTACCAAGACAAGCTTACGAATTGCCATATTTTAATGGGGACCCATCCGACTGGATATCTTATAGAAATATGTATTGGGATACGACCCGGCAATACGAATTTAAAGCGCATGAAAACTTAGCACGGTTAAAAACCTCATTACAAGGCGAGGCAAAGATATCAGTGGAGGATTTATTAAGGACGTCGACGGATCCCACTGATATAATGCGTGCGTTAGAGGACGAGTTTGGTCACCCGACCTTAGTGCTACAGTGCGTACTGAAGAAAGTACGAGATTTACCTAGAGTGACGGAGAGTTGCCGGGAGCTAGGTAAATTCTCTTCTACAGTAAGAAATTGTGTATCATTATTAAAAAACATACACGCAGAGGGCTACATAAATAACCCACAATTAGTGAGTGACCTGCTGAGCAAGTTAACACCGGTACAACGTACGCAGTACGGTGACTTTGCGATGGGCCTAGATAACGCGCAGGGGGTGGATTTAAGAGTGTCACCGAACTTAGAAATGTTCTCGGAATTCCTGACACACCTAACACGCTCGGCATCATACTACGCGCAAGCTAACATGTTCGAGTCGAGTCCACCCAAACAACTTGCGAAGCAACAAAAGCATGGCGCCGGTCAAACCCGACCAGTGACCAATGCACGCCCCGCTGCCAGCAGGCCACCGTGGGTTCAAAAGGTGAACACGCAAAGTGACGAATCCCTCGCACCGAAAGAGTGCATAATATGCCAGAAGAAACACACCATTGAAGAGTGTGAACAGTTTAAAAAGCTGACAGTGCAACAGCGTTGGGACACAATCAAAGATAAAAACACGTGTTTCAAGTGCCTGGTGAGAAAACACCCTAAGAGGTTTTGCCGCGCAAGTAGATGCGAAAAGTGCGGCTACGGGCATCACCTGTTGTTGCACGCGGACAAGCAGCCGAAGGAGGATAAACAGCCGAAAACTGAGAAAACAGAAAGCATCACGAACATAGGAGAGTGGCGAGCAACCGCGTTATTAAAAATAGTGCCGGTATCAATCAGCGACAATAAACAATGTTACGCATTATTAGACGATGGTGCGACGGTATCGTTGATAGACAGTTCTCTCGCTACCGACCTAGAGGGTCCGTGTGTACCTCTTTCGCTGAAGACCGCGGGCGGCCACGGAGTGACGGACCTAACCTCGCGAATGGTACAAGTGCGCGTGAAAGGACCCAATGGTCAGTGTCACAACATTAAGTGTCGCACAATGGTAGACATAAACCTACCAACGCAGACAGTGTCCGCCTCAGTGATAGGCGACAATGCCCATCTCAGCGACTTGGGTTGCGTGGAGATGAGGGGCGCGAAGCCGCTGCTGCTCCTCGGGCAGGACAACTGGGAGCTACTCGTCAGCCAGGACATCCGCCAGGGACGATCCGGTAAGCCAGTTGCCTCACTTACTAGATTAGGTTGGGTCATACATGGACCATTCAATAATTCTAGTTCTGATGAAATAGTCAATTGCATGACAGTCTCCCTCCCTGACTTACATAACTTAGTTAAGTCACAGTTTGAGCTAGAATCAATAGGCATTTCAGAAAATAAGCGCAAACATAGGGATGTCGAAAAGGCGTTAGAAGTGTTGGACAGCACTAGCCATCGCACCATAGATAAGTCGCAATGGGAAGTAGGTCTATTGTGGAAGCATAATAACGTACAATTGCCCAACAACTACAATCAGGCCCGGCAGAGGTTGTACGGTATAGAGAAACGAATGCGCAAAGACGCTAGTTTCGCAGAGGCATATGCGAAGCAAATAAATCGATTAGTGGACGAGGGTTACGCGCGCAAAGTAGAAGGCGAAGTAGCCAGTACACCGGTTTGGTATTTGCCACATTTTGCAGTGGTAAATCCCAACAAACCAGGGAAACTTCGCCTAGTGTTCGACGCGGCCGCCACGTCACATGGAACGTGTCTAAATGACAACCTACTGACCGGACCTGACTTATTAAATTCATTGTTAGGAATTTTAATAAAATTTAGAATAGGCCCTGTAGCCTTTTCAGGCGACATCGCTGACATGTTCCTAAGAGTACGAATCAGGGCAGAGGATCAAGGCGCCCAGTTATTTTTGTGGCGAGACGCGGACCAACATAGGGAACCAGATACATATGCGATGAATTCCATGATATTTGGCGCAGCCTCATCACCTACCACGGCGATATATATATTAAACAAAAATGCCAGTGAGTTTGGAACGACATATCCCGAGGCTGTTGAGGCAATAAAGACCAGGCATTACATGGACGATTATCTAGACAGTGCCTGGTCCGCAGACGAAGCCAATAGGCTGGTTGAGGAGGTGACCAGTATACACGCCTCTGGCGGGTTCATAATCCGGGGGTGGGTCACCAACTCACCAGAGCTTAGGGATAGGTTGGCAATAGATATGCCTGATAGGGTAGCCCTTGAGAAAGGAGCGGGCACTGTGGAGAGGACCCTAGGTCTGATATGGTCACCAAAGAAAGACGATTTAGGCTTTGATCTCTCATTTAAAAGGCTGCCGGCCGAAATATTGAACGGTAACCTGGTGCCCACGAAACGTCAGTTCTTGAGCATGATTATGTCAATTTATGATCCACTGGGTTTCCTTTATCCATGCGTTATTCAGTCGCGCATACTGATGCAGAGGATATGGAAATCGGGGATCCAGTGGGACGAACCCTTACTAGACAAAGACGCCAAGGTGTGGTTCATTTGGTTAAGTAATCTGAAACGTCTAGAAGACGTAAAAATACCACGGTGGTATGGTTTAAACCTAGAAAACCTAGAGTTGCATGCCTTCGGAGATGCTAGCGAACTAGCATACGCCGCGGTCATTTACCTAGTGGGTTATAACTCCGAAGGTAGCAGGGAGATTGTCATGCTGCTAGGGAAGGCTAGAGTGGCTCCACAAAAAGTAGTATCTATTCCCAGATTAGAGCTGCAAGCTGCGGTATTGGCCTGCCGGTTGGCAGACACCGCTGAGAAAGAGTTAGGTTTGCAAATTAAAAAGAAATTCTATTGGACCGACAGTAAAACTGTCTTAAAGTGGATCAATTCTGATGCCCAAGAGTTCCAACGGTTCGTTTCTCACAGACTAGCCGAGATAGATAGGTTATCAGACAGAGGCAACTGGCACTGGGTACCCTCGGAGGACAACCCAGCTGATAAAGCGACCAGGTTGTGTTGGCCTGATAACCATGCAGAGTGGCTCTCGGGCCCCTCTTTCTTACGTAACCCACAGGAGCAGTGGCCGGCATGTCGCGAGCCTGAGGAAACCGAGGCGGACCTCGAGCGCATCCAGCGGGTCCACGCGACCACAACGCCCGCGGCTCCACTTCTACAGTACGAGCGCTACTCTTCATGGGCACGCATACAGCGCGTCACAGCGCGCGTACTAATTTTTGTCGCCCGGTGTCGTAAACGCCGGGTCACTACCGAGCTAAGCCCACGTGACTTAGAGGAAGCACACGACTTCCTAATAAAGTTGTGTCAGGAAGATAGCTTCCATGACGAGCGGGCCGCAATCCTAAAAGGCCTGCCCGTCCCTATCAGCAGCAACGTCAAGGCGCTCGACCCGATGATCGCCGACGGAGGGCTGCTAAGAGTGAGGGGACGTCTAAGTGCCTGTGAGGCGCTCACATTCGGCGAGAAGCACCCAATAATTTTGGAGGGTCGTCACCCTCTGACTAGAAAGCTAATCGCACACTACCATGCGTTGGCTCTACATGCTAACCACGAAACAGTCGTTAACAACCTACGAGAGAAATACTGGGTCACAAAGGTAAGGACCTCAGTAAAAGCAGTAATCGCAAGTTGTCAGCTTTGTCGTATTTGCAGAGCTAAACCAGCCCCACCAAAGATGGGTGACCTCCCACTCGCCAGGATAGAGGTGAACCGAAGAGCCTTCGTTCGAGTGGGAGTCGACTACTTCGGCCCGATGGAGGTCGCTATCGGGCGACGGCGCGAAAAGAGGTGGGGAGCCCTATTCACCTGCCTCACTACGCGCGCCGTCCACCTGGAGTTGGCCGCCTCATTGAGCGCCGACTCCGCCATACTAGCCTTGCGGCGCCTCATAGCGCGCCGCGGGCAGCCAGCGCATCTGTACTCTGACCAGGGTACCAATTTCATCGGGGCAAATACCGAGCTCCGAGCGGCCCTGAAAGACCTCAACCATGGTCGAGTAAGGGACGAGGCCATCAATCGAGGAATCGAGTGGCATTTCAATCCCCCGGCGGCCCCACACATGGGCGGCTGCTGGGAGCGCCTGGTGAGATCCGTAAAGAACGCGCTGCGGAGCACGCTTAAAGAGCGGGCCCCCCGTGAGGAGGTTCTGTATACCCTCCTCACAGAGGCCGAACTGATCATCAACAGCCGACCATTGAGCTACGTGTACGACGACCACCACCAGCCCGTGGTCCTGACTCCGAACCATTTGCTCCTGGGCACGGCGTCCGGGAGTACTCCGATGGCACCAGCCGACGTCGACGACGTCGACTCGCGCCGGCAATGGCGGCGTGTAAACGCGCTCGCTGACATGTTCTGGCGGCGCTGGCTGCGGGAATATCTCCCAACGCTGCAACGTCGCGAAAAGTGGGCAGATAATGTGCCAAATGTGCGTGTCGGCGACGTTGTGATAATAGCCGACAATAACAAACAACGTAGTGCGTGGACTAAAGGAGTTATAAAAACAGTGTACCACGGGAGTGACGGCATCATCCGTGTAGTAGACATTAAAACTACAAACGGGGTCCTGCGTCGGCCTGTAGCTAAGATCATCGTGCTTCCCACAGACCAAGAAATGTAATACGGTTGAACCCTGTTACAGGGGGTGGAATGTAGGCGAAGCACCATGATTTGATAATACAACAACATGAGTTGTAACTATGTTTTATTTACTTATAGCATGCCATAGTCAGATATGCTGTAACAGATTGTGTTACGTATCACTTTACATGATAACAACATTGTAACATAACATGTATTTTGATAACATCATCATTTGGATAATGATCGTAATAATGCAAGGTAAAAACTCGGGTTGAAACATGCATGATCAATCTTACGCAATAATATTGTCAATTGCGTAAGATTAATCAAGTTGCAACACGATTCTGAGGTGGCGACCTAACTCAAGGCCAAACCCAGCCACGCTTTGGTAACCCGTAGCATTGTATGGAAGAAAAGTTAAAACCCTTCAGGGCCCACACGCTACTTGAGCTAATGACCAAAGCCATATATACAGAAGAAATTCAAATTAAATTAAGTTCTAAACGCTTAAAAGTTCTTATTGTGTCAGCAAGTGCAGTCTTCGACAAGTCTCCGGTGAAGTAACAGCTCCTCATAACTGTTAGCTTTACAAGTCGCGAATTTTCTATAAATAGCTCAGGGCAGTCAAGTTATCATAGCTTAGGATTATTTTACTTCTCTATTATTGTGTATTTCCGTGTACTCTTTAATGATCCTTTATGCTTATTTGACTGTATTTCCGTGTTGTGTACAATTAACTAACCTTACGTATGTGATTTAAATTCGTGTTAAACTATTGTGTGTGTAAATAGCAAATATAACGTTTTAAAAAGTGCTGAAAGTGGTTTCAATTAAATTCCCTCGTCAAGGGAACATCATCACCCCCGCCTACATCACCTGACTCCCGCGTTAATAACAGTTCCCACTGCTGGGACACAGGCCTCCTCTCTTCAGGGATCCGTTTGCGTAAAATTAAGCGCTAATTTTTGTTAGAGTCAAGTGTGTGTGTGTCCCGCCAGCTAAATGGTTGTTTTTGGATATGTGAAAAAAATCATGGCAATAGTAGGTACATAGTAACGTAATTAAAAGAAAAACTATCACTGATAAGTAGGCTTTACAAGTTAACGAGTACCTAATAGTCGACCAACTTACATTTGCAGTTGGACAATTGACCGTGACGTATATCGATATAGGTAGAACATGTTTCTCAACTACAATGTTAAGTTTGTTTTTGGGATAAATTCATGCCAACTACAGAACCCTTCATTGTGCGGGGTCCGACACGCACTTGGCCGGTTTTCGTTTCGTGAATCTTGCAAGTCGGAAAACGCCGCACTGTGAAATGTTTTGACTAAATTAATCAAACAACTTTCATTTTAATCATGAGCTCTGTGAATTAAATTATGTTTACAATGTTACCACAGTTTACATACATTTACAATACGGTGGGAAATAGGTCTGTAACTAATTTGACACCGTTGAAATTGCCCTCCATACTGTTACAATAAGGCCTCTACATTTTATCTTATCGAGGTTCTGGGTAAGTGATCCCTCATAAAATCGTAAACACGTAGAGATATGTAATGATACGCTTTAGGGCTTCCTCGTTTAAATTACTCGCGTAATCTGTCTCCAAAATGTTCTGTCGACAAAAATAGGACGCCGCGTCGCGTGGACTAGTTTGTTCCGACCGTGCAGTTCCGACCGTACAATGCGAGTACATGAAAAATGTGAGTTGGAATGTTGTTTTTTTTTTGCTGAAACGTGTTGGTACTTATTATGAGTTCATTGCAATTATTTGCAATCAATCTTGAAAACAATTTCAATAAAAACTTAAAACATTGATCATCATTCATCATCATCGCTTCAGCCGAAAGACGTCCACTGCTGGACATAGGCCTCCCCCAAGGGGAGGGGTTTACCATAATCGCCACGCTTGGCAGGCGGGTTGGCGATCGCAGTATGGTGTTAAAATGCATAGAGAACGCTGCTGCCCGTTCTCTAGTTAGTCCCTTAGTCGCCTTTTACGACACCCAAGGGAAGAAATAGGGTGGTGCTATTCTTTACGTCCGGCACCACACGGAACAAAGATTGATCACGTTTATCTATTTCTAGTTTTAAAACAATCATAAATGTTAAGTATCGTACAGAAATCAGAAACAAGTAGCCTTTCATTCTCAAAATACTTATACCCTTTCCAAAGGAAAAAAAAAATATAGGTACTCTAACAAAAGTTGAAATATGAGATGAAAGTAGGTACTGAGTTGGATATCCCTTTCGAAAACATAACGAACCCTACAAAGTTCTGTGAAGATTTATTCAGATTTCATTTATTCCCAGAATAAGACAGATTGTTTCGGCGTTGAACTTGACGTTACGACGACAGGGGATAGCCCCAGTGCGGTTCAAAGTCACTGGCTCACTGGGGAATAAAGTTAAAATAATGTCGCTATTCGTTTGAAGTATCTGAGAACTCTAAGATCCAGCTGTTCGCGTATGGCTATCGAACACCTTGTGTAAAACTACCCACTTCTGATTTGTTTTGTTTGGTATGCCAAAATTATTAGGTCAAGGTAATATTATAATGCTAATTTTTTTTTTTTTTTTTTTTCTTTTTGGCTTCGCACGGTTTGTGCATTTAGCCAGTGTCATGTAAAATTAGGTCACAAGTACAAAGTTATTTAAATAATTATGAAATGAACTCCACTCAATGCATGATAAAGATGATTGATGATATCCCGCCCCGCTCCCCTTGAGTTTAAGTAAAGACGCGGCACTTTACTGAAACCTCGCGCGGACTTCACGAGAGAACTTAAAGTGATGTTGCACTGTTTTGTTTCATTTGCCTACATTAATGCAGGTTCACGAACACTTAATGGTTAATAATCCACCACTATTACACATTAATATTCGGCTAAACACAAATTTTAGAAAATAAAACAAAACTGCTAACATGACGCTTCACTTTCCCGCCAAGAAGTCCATGCTAAGTAGTTGTAAGATACAGTAGGTACTTGAGTTCGTTTTTTAGGGTCCCGTACCCAAAGGGTAAAACGGGAACCATATTACTAAGGCTCCGCCGTCTGTCTGTCTGTCTGTCCGTCTGTCACCAGGCTGTATCTCATGATCCGTGATAGCTAGACAGTTGAAATTTTCACACATGATGTATTTCTGTTGCCGCTATAGCAACAAATACTAAAAACCAGAATAACATAAATATTTAAGGGGGCTCCCATACAACAAACGTGATATTTTTGGTCGTTTTTGCTCGATATTGATAACAGTAACAGGTAGACACTTGAAATATTCACAGAATATTTAGTTATATATTCACTTTAAAAATCAATAATTAAATTAAAATTAAACAAATATTTAATATTTATATTCCCATACAACAAACTTTTTTTTTTTGCCGGTACGGAACCCTTCGTGCGCGAGTCCGACTCGCACTTGGCCGGTTTTTTAACCCCAGATAGTAATTTGACAGGTGCAAATGTCAAACTCCAAATTGAAAAAACAAACAACAAAAATTTGAAATGTCAAATTACTATCTGGGATTCAAAAACAAACATTACGTGAAGCAATATCTTATTGATGTGTCACATTTCCTCTCGGTTTCTGTGGGAGTGATTTCGTGAAAAGGGACGGAAGTGTGTAACAGGAAGTGACAGCTTGAGAATGGAATAAGCAAGTACTTTTTAACAGCATGAAATTAGTAAGTACTATATCTATTGTAAGTAGAGGGGTCATTTCTGTCGCTGGTCGGTTGCTTATTACCAAGGTGAGATGTCAGATGTTACACATAACTATGCGACTACTGTAATACTCGTTTTTTTAAGCTACGCATAAGAGGGGCTACCTTTTTTATGTTAATTTGCATGAATATTCTGAAACAGTCACACATACAATCAAAATTAAACTTTAGTACATGATTTATTTGGATCTTTTTCTTTCCAAGTTTAAGACAGTTGCGTTGTAATATTTTCTCTCGATACATTTTTTATTCGAAAATCATTTCTTTTTAAGGATGAACAAACAAGATTGTTTGGCTTTTATGTCTAAAATAAATATTCACAGCAAGAAAATATAATTTAATATACAGCCACCAGATATTTTTTCTCTATATCAATTAATATTTTAGATAAGAATTAAATAAGAATTGAGACTTACGCTATTTAGTTTCGTGCTCGAACACGATCAAAGAGCGCACGCGATATTCAACTTTATTACTGATGTGTTAGCGTTTAGCACATAACGGAGTAGCGGGGAGCATGGGGCGGAGCTTGCGTGGAATGGCACATATTATCTAATATTGTTTAAACCTATTGATGTTTCCTCTACAAGTGAACCTGTCATTCTTTTGAGACAAAAATATCTTTAACCGTAAAATCCGTTTCAAAACTTGTCTGTCAGTTAATAGGTACCAAGAACAATCCCAGAAGCGAATCGTTTAAACTGATGAGATTGTTTCGTGTATATGCAATCAGACCCAACTGCCACAGGTTCAGCTGTACAGATTGATTTCTCCATGCTTATGTGCATTTCTTGAATATGTAGAAATCCAATTACATTCCAGTCCAGGGTCTGCAGTCTTGACATAGACAGTGATCGCTTTACGACCGAATTCGGTCGCAAAGTCCAAATGGGGTCCCTAGACAGTCAAAATAGCTTGATAAGCACGAAAAAATCACAATCTTGTCAAGCAATTTTGATCGTCTAGAGACCCAATTAGGACTTTGCGACCGAATTTAATCGTAAAGCGGTCGCTATTTATGGACTTGATAAAACTCAGAAATGAAAATTGGCAAGTCTGCAACGTTCATTCAAAATACTTACACAATTAAACAAATGATTTTTCACCATTCCGCAGATCGTTATTCGCGTCTGCATAAACAAAATATTCATGATAAAGAACACACAAGCCAATATCCACGTGCTATCGAAGAAGGCGAAAATGGTTCCGTACCTACTATAAACATAGGTTGATATAAATAGAAGGAAGAATTCCATGTTTTATCTAGAACAAGATTATGAAATAGTAACGGATGTTTATACCCACATAAAAAGGGTTATTTTTTTTATTTGATCGTATTTAGATCCCATCGCGTTTGTGGAGTCTAAACTCCATTGTATGTTATAAATTAAATTTTCAATTTTCACTTGAACTATTTGCTAGGTGAAGTGTCAACATCATATTTTTCAACACGCATGCTGGTAAAGTGACTCTGATGGCAACGCATTTAGGTTCATAATTCAGCTATTATACACTCGTGTTTTTTTTTCCTTTTCATTACCACACTAGTTTTTTTTTTTAAACACCGCAAAGTTTTATGTCTAATAACAACGAATATTTTTGGGAATAAATGAACTCTTTTATGTTACATATATGAAAAATCAATCATCATTTTATCAAATTATATATTTTTCAGTACATAATTAACCTTAGTTTGCGTATTCAAAACATTATTTTGAGTTTATTATATTTTTATATAGGTGGTTTAGCCAGTTCCTTTAATTACACCTGCGCGCGCATTGCTAGCGCGGCGCGGAGCTCGGAAAAAACAAAAACCAGGGCACCATTTTCCATAAATATTAATGTTAACGTTTTCGTTGTGTAGTTAATTATTATTAAAAATGTCGACTTCACGTAGGGAAAAAGATCAATACGAAGATTTGACCCCGCCGGAAATACTAATCGAGGCACGAAATGCGAGTGAGTGCTGGTTTACGGAGACGCGGGGCATAGCGCGTCGCGTGCAGCGTGGCGTCTCGCGGCGCGTTTGAGGTTTTTTCTGTTTACAGAGAGGTGGTGCGTGCAGCGGCCAGCGTCATCTCACGCGCAAACACAAACATATCGCACCTTCGGTAGAACAAGGGCATAATTGCAGTTTTTGCTATTTTACAGGAGAGCTATTTTAAGATATTTATTGCATTCAGTGAGGTCTTGCTCTGTTAATATTGCTCGAAAGTTTTTCTTCTTTGCATGATATAAACTATATACTAGGTAGTCTTTGTTCCTCCAGTTCAAATAGCATTTTTAAGGCATTTCTGTATACTTAACTCACTTTTGCAATTTTTGACAATTGTGCCCTTGTTCTACCGAAGGTGCGATATGGCAATGTACGATGTTGTTTACGGAGACGCGGGGCGTGAAGAGTAGCGGTGTCCGCCGCTGCAGCCGCGGCGGAACTTCTAGCGTGTAGCGTAGCGGGTATCGCTCGTACTAGGGCGGGCGACGCCGCGGGTGTTGTTACGTTTTACCCTGAACGGAGAATTACACCGCCGCGATAAACGTCGCGTGCGACGCGGTGATGCCATCCGCGTGCTCCGCCTGCATTTCAAGGAAACGCGTGTAAAATCGCTTCTCCGTAAACACTCTCATACAACGCCATATGTTTGAATTTATTGCGGGCCGGACCGCTCAACGCGACGCGCGACGCCCCGCATCTCCGTAAACAATGCCTCATACAGCCAAAGTCGCGGGCAGAAGCTAGTTATTTTAATAAAAATCACAGCACTGCAGAGCCGGTTGCGGACCTACCTAATAATACTTTAATCAACTCTACTGAGCCGTCCACAAAGTCCTTTTACAACAAAATGTAACCTTTGTGGCCGTTCCGTTACACGAGGAGTACCTAAAGTACCTAAATAAACACTTTTTGAACACGTTTGTGACGCAGAACACTTTCGAACTGACGATGACGAGATGAATTATCCAAAAGGTTAACGATTTTTTTTATGTAGAATTTCAGTGTTATAAATATAATATTTATGTGTCTACTATAACCAAGGTTTCGGTATAGGTTAAGGGTAACGGAACTATTTCTCTGCAAATATGTTTTTTTCCAAAGTTTTGATTAAATACTTTATTCTGGCTTGTGTGTTGATAATAAAAGAGTTGAATAGAATTCTAATTTCAATTTTTGAATAGGGGGTCAATGTTTTACTAGCTGGTTTTATATCAATTTTATTTGGCTATTGTTAACGTTAACAAACATTGACCCCCCTATTTTTTTTTATTTTTTTTTATTATTTTATTAATGTAAGTGTACTACGGAATTAATAAATAAAAAATATAAACGTTGATAAAAGTTCAAATATGCTTAACGTCTGCTTTACCAAACATGGTTTTTTTTTATATTTAAACGTCTCTTAACTTTAAGCAGCGTTTTTAAATAAAGTTAGTACCTAAAAACGAATAGCTGTGATAGCCTATTGGTGTGACTGTCGGGCTGTCAAGTCATAGGTCTCGAGTTCGAAAAAAAACCTCTGACTTTACGAATTCATGTGCGTATTGTATATTGCTTAAAAAAAGGGTGAAGAAAAACATCGTAAGGAAACCATGCCTTTTTTTTTTTTTTTTGGGTGGGAAATCATCAAATAACTTGTCCCGCTCTGGGCGGAGCGGGAGGGCGTGTCAGACTTTTACTGACTAAAACCCACCCGTGTTCCTTCCGTTGCCTGTGTGCCAGGGCCACGATATCCCTTTCGGACAGACTCGCAACCCCGGCAGGCATTGGTCCTAACGGACCCCGTCAGTTTGTACTGTTATCTCTTTGAGGCGCGCGTGGAACACAACGCGCCGTCGACCCGGGCCTGGTCTTTATCGGACGGCGAGCTACCCATCGCTCACCGTCCGCAGGCCCGCGCCTACGGTGGCCGGAATTGCGACTCCCGACGCCCGGGGCGTCTCCTGGCAAAAAAGGGTGAAGAAAAACATCGTAAGGAAACCATGCCTGAGATATATTTCTCGACGGCATGTGAAAACCAGAATAACATAAATATTTAAGTGGGCTCCCATACAACAAACGTGATTTTTTTGGTCGTTTTTGCTCGATATTGATAACAGTAACAGGTAGACACTTGAAATATTCACAGAATATTTAGTTATATATTCACTTTAAAAATCAATAATTAAATTAAAATTAAACAAATATTTAATATTTATATTCCCATACAACAAACTTTTTTTTTTGCCGGTACGGAACCCTTCGTGCGCGAGTCCGACTCGCACTTGGCCGGTTTTTTAACCCCAGATAGTAATTTGACAGGTGCAAATGTCAAACTCCAAATTGAAAAAACAAACAACAAAAATTTGAAATGTCAAATTACTATCTGGGATTCAAAAACAAACATTACGTGAAGCAATATCTTATTGATGTGTCACATTTCCTCTCGGTTTCTGTGGGAGTGATTTCGTGAAAAGGGACGGAAGTGTGTAACAGGAAGTGACAGCTTGAGAATGGAATAAGCAAGTACTTTTTAACAGCATGAAATTAGTAAGTACTATATCTATTGTAAGTAGAGGGGTCATTTCTGTCGCTGTTCGGTTGCTTATTACCAAGGTGAGATGTCAGATGTTACACATAACTATGCGACTACTGTAATACTCGTTTTTTTAAGCTAAGCATAAGAGGGGCTACCTTTTTTTATGTTAATTTGCATGAATATTCTGAAACAGTCACACATACAATCAAAATTAAACTTTAGTACATGATTTATTTGGATCTTTTTCTTTCCAAGTTTAAGACAGTTGCGTTGTAATATTTTCTCTCGATACATTTTTTATTCGAAAATCATTTCTTTTTAAGGATGAACAAACAAGATTGTTTGGCTTTTATGTCTAAAATAAATATTCACAGCAAGAAAATATAATTTAATATACAGCCACCAGATATTTTTTCCCTATATCAATTAATATTTTAGATAAGAATTAAATAAGAATTGAGACTTACGCTATTTAGTTTCGTGCTCGAACACGATCAAAGAGCGCACGCGATATTCAACTTTATTACTGATGTGTTAGCGTTTAGCACATAACGGAGTAGCGGGGAGCATGGGGCGGAGCTTGCGTGGAATGGCACATATTATCTAATATTGTTTAAACCTATTGATGTTTCCTCTACAAGTGAACCTGTCATTCTTTTGAGACAAAAATATCTTTAACCGTAAAATCCGTTTCAAAACTTGTCTGTCAGTTAATAGGTACCAAGAACAATCCCAGAAGCGAATCGTTTAAACTGATGAGATTGTTTCGTGTATATGCAATCAGACCCAACTGCCACAGGTTCAGCTGTACAGATTGATTTCTCCATGCTTATGTGCATTTCTTGAATATGTAGAAAGCCAATTACATTCCAGTCCAGGGTCTGCAGTCTTGACATAGACAGTGATCGCTTTACGACCGAATTCGGTCGCAAAGTCCAAATGGGGTCCCTAGACAGTCAAAATAGCTTGATAAGCACGAAACAATCACAATCTTGTCAAGCAATTTTGATCGTCTAGAGACCCAATTAGGACTTTGCGACCGAATTTAGTCGTAAAGCGGTCGCTATTTATGGACTTGATAAAACTCAGAAATGAAAATTGGCAAGTCTGCAACGTTCATTCAAAATACTTACACAATTAAACAAATGATTTTTCACCATTCCGCAGATCGTTATTCGCGTCTGCATAAACAAAATATTCATGATAAAGAACACACAAGCCAATATCCACGTGCTATCGAAGAAGGCGAAAATGGTTCCGTACCTACTATAAACATAGGTTGATATAAATAGAAGGAAGAATTCCATGTTTTATCTAGAACAAGATTATGAAATAGTAACGGATGTTTATACCCACATAAAAAGGGTTATTTTTTTTATTTGATCGTATTTAGATCCCATCGCGTCTGTGGAGTCTAAACTCCATTGTATGTTATAAATTAAATTTTCAATTTTCACTTGAACTATTTGCTAGGTGAAGTGTCAACATCATATTTTTCAACACGCATGCTGGTAAAGTGACTCTGATGGCAACGCATTTAGGTTCATAATTCAGCTATTATACACTCGTGTTTTTTTTCCTTTTCATTACCACACTAGTTTTTTTTTTTAAACACCGCAAAGTTTTATGTCTAATAACAATGAATATTTTTGGGAATAAATGAACTCTTTTATGTTACATATATGAAAAATCAATCATCATTTTATCAAATTATATATTTTTCAGTACATAATTAACCTTAGTTTGCGTATTCAAAACATTATTTTGAGTTTATTATATTTTTATATAGGTGGTTTAGCCAGTTCCTTTAATTACACCTGCGCGCGCATTGCTAGCGCGGCGCGGAGCTCGGAAAAAACAAAAACCAGGGCACCATTTTCCATAAATATTAATGTTAACGTTTTCGTTGTGTAGTTAATTATTATTAAAAATGTCGACTTCACGTAGGGAAAAAGATCAATACGAAGATTTGACCCCGCCGGAAATACTAATCGAGGCACGAAATGCGAGTGAGTGCTGGTTTACGGAGACGCGGGGCATAGCGCGTCGCGTGCAGCGTGGCGTCTCGCGGCGCGTTTGAGGTTTTTTCTGTTTACAGAGAGGTGGTGCGTGCAGCGGCCAGCGTCATCTCACGCGCAAACACAAACATATGGCAATGTACGATGTTGTTTACGGAGACGCGGGGCGTGAAGAGTAGCGGTGTCCGCCGCTGCAGCCGCGGCGGAACTTCTAGCGTGTAGCGTAGCGGGTATCGCTCGTACTAGGGCGGGCGACGCCGCGGGTGTTGTTACGTTTTACCCTGAACGGAGAATTACACCGCCGCGATAAACGTCGCGTGCGACGCGGTGATGCCATCCGCGTGCTCCGCCTGCATTTCAAGGAAACGCGTGTAAAATCGCTTCTCCGTAAACACTCTCATACAACGCCATATGTTTGAATTTATTGCGGGCCGGACCGCTCAACGCGACGCGCGACGCCCCGCATCTCCGTAAACAATGCCTCATACAGCCAAAGTCGCGGGCAGAAGCTAGTTATTTTAATAAAAATCACAGCACTGCAGAGCCGGTTGCGGACCTACCTAATAATACTTTAATCAACTCTACTGAGCCGTCCACAAAGTCCTTTTACAACAAAATGTAACCTTTGTGGCCGTTCCGTTACACGAGGAGTACCTAAAGTACCTAAATAAACACTTTTTGAACACGTTTGTGACGCAGAACACTTTCGAACTGACGATGACGAGATGAATTATCCAAAAGGTTAACGATTTTTTTTATGTAGAATTTCAGTGTTATAAATATAATATTTATGTGTCTACTATAACCAAGGTTTCGGTATAGGTTAAGGGTAACGGAACTATTTCTCTGCAAATATGTTTTTTTCCAAAGTTTTGATTAAATACTTTATTCTGGCTTGTGTGTTGATAATAAAAGAGTTGAATAGAATTCTAATTTCAATTTTTGAATAGGGGGTCAATGTTTTACTAGCTGGTTTTATATCAATTTTATTTGGCTATTGTTAACGTTAACAAACATTGACCCCCCTATTTTTTTTTTTTTTTTTTTATTATTTTATTAATGTAAGTGTACTACGGAATTAATAAATAAAAAATATAAACGTTGATAAAAGTTCAAATATGCTTAACGTCTGCTTTACCAAACATGGTTTTTTTTTTATATTTAAACGTCTCTTAACTTTAAGCAGCGTTTTTAAATAAAGTTAGTACCTAAAAACGAATAGCTGTGATAGCCTATTGGTGTGACTGTCGGGCTGTCAAGTCATAGGTCTCGAGTTCGAAAAAAAACCTCTGACTTTACGAATTCATGTGCGTATTGTATATTGCTTAAAAAAAGGGTGAAGAAAAACATCGTAAGGAAACCATGCCTTTTTTTTTTTTTTTTGGGTGGGAAATCATCAAATAACTTGTCCCGCTCTGGGCGGAGCGGGAGGGCGTGTCAGACTTTTACTGACTAAAACCCACCCGTGTTCCTTCCGTTGCCTGTGTGCCAGGGCCACGATATC
The DNA here is from genome assembly GCA_963921375.1 of Tiliacea citrago. Lineage (NCBI taxonomy): Eukaryota > Metazoa > Arthropoda > Insecta > Lepidoptera > Noctuidae > Tiliacea > Tiliacea citrago. The sequence continues at coordinate 15,160,593 of OY992786.1, read as the reverse complement.
CCTTTCGGACAGACTCGCAACCCCGGCAGGCATTGGTCCTAACGGACCCCGTCAGTTTGTACTGTTATCTCTTTGAGGCGCGCGTGGAACACAACGCGCCGTCGACCCGGGCCTGGTCCTTATCGGACGGCGAGCTACCCATCGCTCACCGTCCGCAGGCCCGCGCCTACGGTGGCCGGAATTGCGACTCCCGACGCCCGGGGCGTCTCCTGGCAAAAAAGGGTGAAGAAAAACATCGTAAGGAAACCATGCCTGAGATATATTTCTCGACGGCATGTGAAAGCAAGTTAAAGGCGGCTTAAAAACTCTGACATGAAAGTCACTAACCACACGAAAAATAAGGAAGAAGTATGAAACATAACAAAATATTTCGAAATGAACACATGGGTAGAAACGGAGTGATTACCGAGATGACGACTAAAGGAAGGAAAGGATGGAAGGAAAATACATATTGCGCCGACACCAAATGAATAGGGATGAGGGCTGGAGAATAATAATTATAATGAACAGATAGGATTCTATTATCTCGGAAAATCAAAGGGTTCCTGTGGAATATGCGAAAAACGGTACCCACTTATCTTTGCATCGGCCTAAGAGGAGGCTCCATATAATCATAATCATAATCATTTTATATTTGTTTAAGATAGGTAGTGAATACAGTTCTTAAATTAAAGTTATTAGGTCGCTATGTTATGCCAAGAAACGTACAAATATGGTGCATGCGAAATAAAATATTGATCATGCGAGAGGTAAACAAATTATTTGGTAGTTATGTCGAAAATAATAGAATGATGATAAATAAATAAAAACAAAAATTAAAAATGTCACAATATGGAATAATTTCTACATTCAATGCATAAATAAATTATCATAAATTACAATTAGTCACAATATTCAATAAAAAATTGTTTCTCCAGTCAAGTACCTACTTAAATAAGTCTATATTAATTTACAGGGCTTGGAAACCGGTTAATTTTCTATGTAACCTTAACCGATATTATAAAGGTTTTTGAACATATTTAAATTTTCGTAAATAAAAACTAACCGGTTTCATACCCTGTTAATTTATCATTTAGAAAATTATCAGTCGTATAATAACATTTTTCAATTAATAACAGTTTTAATTTTGTTTTGAATTGTGTATTGTGTCTATGTGCATGAATATTCTGAAACAGGATATTTCACACATACAATCAAAATTAAAATTTAGTATATGATTTATTGGATCTTTTTCTTTCCATGTTGAAGACAGTTGCGTAATTGTAATATTTCTCTCGATACATTTTTTATTCAAAAATCATTTATTTTTTAAGGATGATTATAAAAAACAAACAAGATTGTTTGGCTTTTATGTCTAAAATAAATATTCGCAGCAAGAAAATATAGTTAATTATACACCCACCACGTATTTTTTCTCTAGATCAATTATTACTTTAGTTATTAACGAAATAAGAATTGAGACTTACACTATTTAGTTTCGTGCTCGAACACGATCAAGGAGCGCACGCGATATTCAACTTTATTACTGATGTGTTAGCGTTTAGCACATAATGGAGTGGTGAGGAGCAAGGGGTGGAGTTTGCGTGGAAATTTGATTTAGACTGCCTGCTCTTGATATGTGAAATCTACACTGTTACATAGTTTAGGTGACCTTCCTGGCCACCCACTTCAATATCCTATCAATCTCGGATCTCCAATTCAAATGGCACAAAAGCTTATTTTTTTAACAATATTTCTTTTTACACATACCCCTGTCACGTCCAATCTGTTTTTTCCGACACTCATCCATTCATCGACCCTCAACTCAATCTAAGTTTCTTTATAACCGAATTGCGAATTTCGAATGTGAAATGTTGTTTACCGACATCCACGGGGATCGAGGCTTTGGCTCAGCTATTATTATACCTATTATAAATCTCAAACAATTTTAACACAATTATAATTTGCTCCTTGGTAAGAACTACTAAAGTCTCTTCATAAATTGAACAAGAAAATCCATTTGACTTATCCGCAAGCTGAACGAAAAACGGAAATTTAAATTTTCTGAACATTTTATTCGCTTTGACAAATGAAATGGAATTCAATTCATCTTGGTCACAAAATAACAGGCTTTTAGAAAGTCCAATATTTTGCAATCACTATAGCCATGATTATTCTTCAAATGATTTCATTTTACTGGCTTTTACTGCGACTTCTTTCGCATGAATTTCTCTGACTTTGAAGCGCGTATCTCCCCATTTTACCCACTCAGAGGTTGATTTACGAAAAACTCTATTCTAAGTGCATCCCTCTGTAAATTACCTTCACACCCGAAAGTGACAAATCTCTCCATTTTCGTGTCGTTATCTTTAATGGTTTAGGCTGTGCTTTGCCTCAACTCACACACGGTCAGTGTGTGAGTTGAGGCAAAGCACAGCCTTTTTTGTTTCTCCTTTTTTGTTTTTTTAGGAAAACCTATACTTTTACAATGTTTGTAAATATGTGAGCACCATGTATCTATCACTTAATTAATGTACCGTAAAACGGGGTGAATAGAAATGCAGGGGTGAATCGAGACGCAATTTTATAATGGATTTTAACGTTGCAATAATATATTTTGTTGCCAAAAAGGACTTTAATGTGTTACCTGTACTATAATTAACGATTAAGTGCCTTGGCAACAAACTATATTATTATTTCAAGGCTCAAATCCATTTTAAAGTTGCGTCTCGATTCACCCCTGCATTTCTATTCACCCCGTTTTACCCGGTATCTGTCAATGCTTAATTTTTGATTCTTTTTTACCTATTTGTGGTAATGGTACCTAGTAATTTTATTCTAGGTATTCACATATAATTATATAAAGAAATTAATGTACCTAAACAAAATACTTATTGTAAAACATTTTAAAGGAGTAACGGTGGAGTTTTTTGCTCATTCTTCTCCATACAAAACTGCCTTTTGGGAGGGGCGATTAGAAACAATTCTATTTTTTGGATAAATTATGAAGATCAAAAGTGCCTTTTATATGTCTATTTGAAATAAATAATTTGTCTTTGACTTTGCCTGTCAGTCGGTCAAACAGTCACAAAAAATCTGTGATTTAATTTACGTTTTTAAAATGAATTTAAAATAAAAAAGGGTTACAAACGACCTGTGTAGTAGATATGAAAACACTGGTCACTTCACTTAATCATTTCCACACCGATCCCTAAACCATTAGCTATCATATCTCAACAACAAAAAAATACTACAGTAAAAAAACAAACCGTTTTAATGCGAAACAAAAATAACTGGCCGTTCATAGTGTACGAACCATTAATTTGAATTGTATACAATGGCGCAGTCATGTGGAAGATAATGTTATGAGTGTTTTTTAAACACGGAACGTCTGTCGTCGGAAGCGCCTGCTGTTTTCCGGCTCACACCTGAAACGGACACGGCACGTAGCAACCGCCTAGTGTACACAAGTCATTATATAGTTGAAAAGTTATTTATTACATTCACGTCATTACCTACTGAATATGCTATACATACTCTTGTTGAACAGGCATTTCTTATGTTTGATAAAACTAACGTAGACGCTAAAATAGCTCTAGATGACATTAAATTTAAGATAGAATACCAACAAAAAGTGTCTACAATACAATTTCGTTTAAATAACTGAAGATAAGATTGTTATCTCAACTGCTGTACCCGTGATAGAAAACAACTGTCTTTGTGATTTGACTTCTGAGTTTCTTCTAAGATCGATTACTAAGATAATGCGTAGGGAAAGCAGCATCTTATGCAGACGGTTTTTTTTCTCTAAGGTACCGTATTTTTGGCATTCTAAGAGGTACACTGACACAATTTAAAGGTCCCGATGGCATCACAAAATGATGGCAAGCCCTAAAGTAAATTATGTCGACAGTCTTATGACACACGCTCGAGGGTCATAAGTGTCTACGTAAATAGCTTTAATATCTTTTTGGCCTAATGGATCTTTATTGCAGGAAATCATTTATAGGTCTATTTGGTCATAGTAGAAGAATTTTATGACCACTTGTTTGTCAGTTTGTCAGTCAAGGATAACTAACCTTTGATGGCTTTTGTTTTAGCCTTCTTTATTGTCTGTGAATCGTAAACACTTTTCTTAATTCTATAGTTCTATATTGTCAACAGTTTATGATTGTAATGATAAATCTGTTCAGATTTTAAAAAATCAGAAACTTTTTGATTATCTTCAGAGGAGTAAGTTGCTGCTGCCCGCAACTAATTCGTTCACATTCCAAGTTTAGAATTACCCAGGGGGCCAACCACAGTGGGAAAGAGATACGTCATAATTATATAGCTCCATCTTTTTCTCACTGTGAAGTAATATTAAAATAATACTGCTATAAGAGGTTGTGGTTGGCACCTTCAGTCGGAGGTAGTTTCGAAAAAACTAGTGCACCTTACCAAATATTTAATTCACTACGAGTTGAACGAGTAATAATATTGACAGAATGTAGTTACAGATTGGCATGCCAACACACTTTTATGAAAACAAAACTTTCTGCGAATTCCATCGCTAATCTTTCAGACACGTTTCCGGTTTATTGCGATGTGGATGAATTTAAGCTTTTTGCATGATTACAGTAGCGACTAGCGCGTCTCTACATTTGTTATTGTTCGCGATCGTAGGTACATATATTTTGACTGTGCATTGGTTGTTTACGTTTATAATTATTATTATCATATTTAAGAAATAGATGGCATTCAATTTATTCGACAGACTACCAAGTACTTCATATGTTTTTTTTTTAAATACATTTACCTATATATAACGAGACAGTAACACTCACACAAAATTAATTAAAATAAGCGTATTATGTTTTAAATTGTGGGCGATTCTATATTGTAGAAAATTATGGAATTTAAAATAAAAAATATTCTGTAAGTTCTTTTAATGTTTTCATTTAAAAATAAAAAAAAACGAACCATGAATATAACGAGCCACACATTCGTAAATAATTGATGAGCCATAATATGTCATGTGACGAGACTGGCCTGTTGGCTTCATATTTTACCTCTTTAGACGATGGTTTCCGTAAAATTAGTGACGTGTTCGTCCACGAAAATCTACGATAAAATCTTAATTTTACGGTTCTGCCTAATGTACCGCGCGAAATATTATAATATTCGCGAAAATAGCCAGCAGCAGACAAACTTTTGCGTCATATTCAAATATTCGTAGTTAACATAAAATTACGACCATAATTTAATTATGCTACGAATGACATATTACTTGTTATTTTATATTATAAAGGTTAAAGTTTTCTACATTTTAAGGTACAAACCGGCCAAACTAAATAACCTACCTATATTACATTTTATTCCCGCCTGCTCGTAACATCAAAATGGATTTAGAATAAGTTTAATAAAGCTGAATAAAGTGACATCTACCAACCCGCCTTGGGCCCGCAATGAGAGGAGGCCTGTGTCCCAGCAGTGGGAACATTATAATCTGATTATGATAATAAAGCTTTAGTGTAAAGATATAAATGTCTAGATAGTCAATCAAATCTGTGAAATGCACGCACACTAGAATAACACAATGACGTGGCGCGCCGCGCGAGTGTAAAGTCGCGGTCCTACGACCTGTCGAGGCCTGTCACGGCCAACGATGAACATTCCCACTACAAGCCTCATCGGATCGATAGTTCCCACGGCCTGTCGGCCTGGATATGGCCTGGCGCGATCTGGCCTGCGAGACCGGGCCGTGGGGCCGCAGCATAAGACGCAGCTGTCACGCTCACCAGCATAACAAAGTTGGCATGTTGGCCTATCTAGACATAGGTATAATCAAAACTTTAGTGTTTGAAGTTTGATCCTAAAACAAAGTCAACGTCTTATTTTATGAAAGTGCCGAAACCCATAAATATTTAAATATTTATTCTTAAGAGAAAAATATTAAATAAAATTATCAGTCTTGAACCTAGACACGCGTAGGTACGCTGTGACTTAGGTCTTAGGCTGTGAGTAGGTACATCTGAGTCAATACCTACCCGTCTTTACAGAGACTATTTCTCTGTGAAAACAAGTATGACGTGCCCTTTCGCAACAAAACACCCGTTATTAAAGTAGTCTTAAACCTACTAAAGTACTTAGTACCTATACCTTCTACAAATGTTTTGACACAAGACAAAACAGACTGTTTTGAGTATAGCTCATGGCTGTAGTATGCGCTCTGACATAATATTTATTAACTTATTTAAGGTAGATGCGGTCTGGTTGTACATATCTTGATCAAAATATGATTCGCGACCATAAAAAATTATGTATTTACAGAATTATAATACATCTCTCACACACACACACACACCGACCAACAGCAACCTTTTTTTTTTTTGGATGGTAAATTATCAAATAACTTGTCTCGCTCTGGGTGGAGCATGTCAGACTTTTACTGACTAAAACCCACCTGTGTTCCTTCAGATGCCTGTGTGCCAGGGCCACGATATCCCTTTCGGACAAACTCGCAACCCTGGCAGGATCAACAACAACCTGACACTGAAATTCAAATTTCGCATTTCATGTGAAGACCATGCAGATCCGGGTCTGAAATAGACTTTTGAGGGACGAGCCACACAAATTTGAGTGGACCTGTCCACGTCCAGTCAATGCAAGCATTTTTTAGTAAACGAACAATACCAAAGAAAGGACATTTGGTTAGGCCGCATAAAGTGCTGAAACTGCCAGACCATCATTATAACTAACTCATCATCATCTGCCTAGCCTTTTCCCAACTATGTTGGGGTCGGCTTCCAGTCTAACCGGATGCAGCTGAATACCAGTATTTTACGTGGAGCGAATGCCTATCTAACCTCCACAACCCAGTTACTGGGTAACACGATATCCCTTGGAAAGACTGGTTGTCAGATTTTTGGGCTTCTGACGACCCGTAACAGCTGTCATTGAGATTTTGATTGAGAGGCACGGAGGAATCTTGGTATGAACAGATGGTCACCCATCCACGGACCAACTGCGGCAAGCGTAGCTTAACCTGATCGATCTACCCGTGCGGAAGTTATTATTTAGCCACAAGCTACCTAACCTACCTATTATAACTAACTGAGAAAGAAAAACAAAGACCAAAAATTTTAAAAAAAATACCAGCATTGCTCATCATTCATTCATCATTTCAGCCGAAAGACGTGCACTGCTGGACATAGGCGTCCCCCAGGCGATCGCAGTATGGTGTTAAAATGCACAGAAAACGCTGCTGCCCATTCTCTAATAAGTCCCTTAGTCGCTTTTTACGACACTGACGGGAAGAAATACAGTGGTGCTATTCTTTACGTCCGGCGCCAAACAGACAGCGTTGCTCACATTTACAATAATTAAAGTAATAAATATAATACTTTCAAAGTAAATATTCATTTAATTTTGCATATACTTAATACATAATTTCAAAAGTGTCAATATGTATATACATACCTATGTGGTTGCGAACTGGCTTCCAAAAGCTGTAGTGACTACCGAAGGCACGGATATAGGCAACGTTTACAGTTGTCCCCTAACTGAGACCAAAACTCTAAATTAAGATAAGTCGTCGTCATGCTTTATAGTGGGGCCCATTGTTGAGTTTACGGAAAATAACCCCCCCCCCCCCCGTCCGCTAGCGAAACATTTACCCCCCTTGAGCGAAAACATAGATACGGTACCAATAGTGGCATATAGCTCTAGAGGTATCAATCAGGGTTGGAAAATTTACATTTCACGGGCTACCATTGCGCATCCACATTAAGACGCTGACAACAGCTAAAGCGTGGTCACTGTCAGACTGCATACAAAGGAAAGAGAAGTGCGCTTGTAATTTATAGCAAAATATGAAGCAATTATCAATTTACTCAAAAATGAGTTGAGTTGAATAGGTAATCGAAAATAAAAAACAACCAATTTTTGCTTTCAAATAAGACGTTCTTATTAATAATTAAATACCAACCGTACGTTGATATTTAATAAAGATATTTTGGATTGGAACTCAAAGTAAGAGGTTAGTTTACCGTTAATGTTTATCGAGTTTTTTTTTTTCTAAACGTGTTTGGGTAACAACCAAGTTCCGAGAAATATAAAATATATATAAAATAGTAAAAGTCAAACCGTAAAACATCAAAATGTCAAGATTTAAAAATAAAAACAGAAAGTTCTAGAATAACATATATTTTTTCCGCTACCACAAACTAAATATATTGATTTGGCAATTTTTTTGTTAAAGATAAGCCTACTTAGATCATTTGCCTCTTGTCAGCGCCTTAAACCAAAAAACGGTCGCATTTCTGTTCCTTTGAAGGTGAACTGTTCTCTACTTATAAACTGCATAAAAGGTCCCTCTTCATTGCCAATAACATAATAAAGACAGGCAATGGTAGGTAATAGGTAATACGGGCTGGTGTCCGCAACTCCACGTCAATGCGCGTATTGTGCGTACCGGTGGGAAAATCGATTATTCGATCCACCCCAGCTCCTAAAGTAACGTCTTTGTGTTACTGACAATCTTACGTATTCAGGCAGTGGTAAGAAATCTTTGCAAATTAACTTACAATTTAGCCGCCGACATCGAATAAGCTCCCAATACTAACGTAGCTAAATCCCTCATAAGCAATATGAAGGCTAATAAAACGTCCTGTTTCGTTAGTTAGTGTAATAACAAGAACGTGCCGCTCATATCTATGTAGGATGAACAAGAAACCTTGATTAGACGATTCACCTGAATCATGCAAAACTTTCGGCTGCTCGGTCAAGGAATTGATCAGGCATGAAAGCGGTTTCACTGAGGATAAATGAGACTAACGTCATCGATGGGTACAACTTATAATGACGAGGAGATCATTAGAGAGGTTATTATTTTCCGTTTTCTATAACTTTCATATCTTATCTTTACCCTAATTTATTTGGGGCCGGCTCTTCACGTCTTTTTTTTTCAATGAATATGTACCTACCTACTTCAAAATTGTTGTGTATTGACTCAGTAATAGAAATGTGATCAAATTCACTTTTATTTTATTATGGTAAGTAGGTACCTAAATGCTTCCAAATCATTCATTTTATTTTGGGCACGTACTTATAACTAACTTTCCTCTTCACTTGTATTCATATTTTTTACTTCCACTTTTTAGACTTTGTCATCATTCGTAGCTCAAAAACGCACCTTTTATCTTCTGGCCTTACTTATGTAGGTATAAACATTTCAAAATTACACATCCAAGCAGCGTCTCCAAACAGGCCAAACGCAAGGGACTTTTAATTATCATATCATTGTATTATATTGAATTAGGATCGAAGGATGTATCCATGTATCTATCTAATAATTAAGTTATTTTTCATTGCTTAGTTTTTAATTCGTTTTACCTATTATGGTATAGTAATTTTATTCTAGGTGCATCGTCTTCACATATAATCATATAATTAATGTAATCAAACAAAATATTGTAAAACATTTTTAAAAGAGTACCGGTGGAGTTTCTTACCCATTCTTCTCCATACGAAAATACCTTTTGGAAGGGGCAACTAGAATCAATTCTATTTTTTTTTGTAAATTTTGACGTTCAAAAGTGCCTCTTATGTGCCTATTTGAAATAAATGGTTTGACTTTGACTTTGAAGGACTCGTAGAGCTGACACGAATACTACCGCCCACTTCAAAGACAAAACTGATTGTCTTTCGCTCATTTTCTTTATTGGCACGTAAATTGCAATATTTGGTAAAAAATAAATGAAAAGAGTGTATGCCATGTAGTTTTGCGTGGTTATTTCCTGAACATACCATTTCATACACTGACCTACATTGTCCTCACATGATCTGACCAAGATTGTGTCTGGAAATTAAAAAAAAGAGACTTTGACCCTTTGAGTTTGTTTCGCCATTTCTTCTCAGGGGTAGTCAGATAGGAAATATTGACTCCATCTAGCTTAATTTTTAATATGACGTGTAAAAGTGATTCCGATATCCTATTTACAGAATAAACATTTCATTTCATTACTCATCGTGCGTATGACCTATGAGGAACAATCCTTCACCCACGTTATATCAGTGTTAGATTACGACATTAGATTAGACTAACGATAATCCATTTCCATCATTATCTATTTTATCGACCAAAACACCCTCCAATACTCAGGCACAGTTCACACGACTCGTCAATACGCAATGAGGTAATTTTCCTTATTTCCCAATCGATAACCTCGATAGCATTTTCTTAAAATAAACGGACATAAACCTACAACGCTTTGTATTGTAACACGATTAATTTAATACGTACTGTGTACAGTCATGAGAACTGATATGTAAACACTTAGCAAAATTCAAAACCATTTTCTCGTGGAATAACGATTGCAACTATTGAGAAATGATCTATTTCATAAAATACAATCAATATAGTTGGAAGAAATCACTTTTAAAAGTTGCTAAGTATATTCATATTAGTGCTTGTGACTGTACGTGGCCTTTATTATACCACATGGTGTGTGGATGTAAAAACAGCAGTGTAGAGGCTATCACGTCTGGTGGCACCCTAATTTGAATAGAGAAACGGAACAACTATGATAACACCATAAATCAGCTACTTTATAGGCGCTTATGTAGTTGAACGAACACACATTTACTTGGGCACACGTTCAGGGTTTGCATAGCCAGGAATAATGTATTACAGCATCGAAGCTCGTTACTTGCGACAGCCACAAGTTTTGCACGACATTATTCCAAAACTCATCCTTAGCCAACCATTAGCAGAACTAATTTAAGTTCCGACAGAATTTATTGCGGGCTTTGTTGGATTTTGCTTGAGTGTCATTGGAAATTGAAAGAAAATTGTTTCCTTTTGCAAACAATTTGATGTAGCCTAGTAAACCCAAGCTGCTTAGCGAATTTAATCTCAAAATACCTTCAAGAAATCCTAGGAGGCATATTATGTCGCTGTCTGCTCCATTTAGGAGAAGAGAGTCGGTGAAAAAAACAGCTTTTCAGGGTCCGGAAGTGTACCTATTATATAAAGTGTATACTCGTTGGCAGGCAAGCATGAACGAGCGTATTGTATAGGTACCTGATTTGTATCTTCAATAATCGCTTGTTTAACCTTGAATCCCTTGATAGACTTTTACTAAGTAGTATTTTGTAGGTACAGACCTACAGCGATTACGCCACTAAGCTTCTTCGGATGTCAATTCAATAGAAACTAAGATGAAAATTAAGATTTATTACCAATAATGGTTACCAATTTATCATATTTTTACTCGACAAAATTATCTTTAACAACCAACCGAAAATCCGGGAAACCTGGCGCTATTGCAACTTTATTTAATCCACTACGTTCTTTTTTCTGAATAAACCCCAGAAACAAGGTAAAGTAAACACGTGTCCTCTAGGGATAAAATATCTTAAACATCGACGATATCTCCACAAAAGGGGTTGTTTTTTTTTAATCGACCTTTAGCGTTGACTGTGCAATTGTATACGAAAGTAATGACTATCGTTTCACATAATATTGTTATTCCACACAGTTCGTTCTTACATACAGGGTGAGCTGTATTTACAGAGGCAACAATATGTGGGTTGGTAGGGTCAGACCACGTACTGCAATATTTAGTTGGTCTACCGCGCCTAATCGTCAATAAGTAAGTTGTTGGTTAGTGGGTTTGAGCGCACCCTAATAAATGTAGCTAAACATTCCGCATCAAACTACGACAAGACGAAAGTAGATATTCATTATCTTAGCAACAGTAACTAGTCGTAGGTCCATCCTCATAGATGTACCTAAAGATATTATTCCATGTTGCTCGCCGATCCCCAAAAATCGTTTGATTTATTTCAAATTCAAATTCAAATTCATTTATTCACGTATAAATAGAGTAAATACAATCGGTGGTTTCCATGTTACATTATTTGGTCTTATAATTCTATTTAGCCTGTGGTATGGCATGTGAATCGTTTTCTTAAAAGTAAAAAGGAATAAAGAAATATAAATAATGGTTAGTCTTAGCCCGTGGTCTTAGCCAATACGTGTCTCCGAAATTCATAGTCTTATATAATGTCAATAAAACAATTATGTGCCTGGTAAAATACATTGTCAAATGCCAATAAAACTTAGTCATTTCTACGGTGAATTAATAATATACAACACACATTATTTAAAATATTTATATATAGAATATTTTCCTTATTCCTGTAGCCATTCATTTACCGAGTAAATCATTTTTTTAAGCAGTAGCTCTTTAAGCTTTTTCTTAATATTTGGTAGGGGGAGATTTTGAATGTCTGTTTGTAACCTATTATAAATTTTAACGCACATAGCTGAGCAATTTTTTTTGAACACCGCAGTTTTTGGTGCAAAATCTAACACTAGTCGCTGACCATGTCTGGAGTTACGAGGGTAGACATTATCCCGTGTATAAATATCACGAGCTCTTACAAATAGATTAGGATTGGACTTTACGAACACACAAACTTCAAAAATGTACATACTCGGCAGGGGTAATATCTTGAGTTTATTAAAGTGAGGTTTACATGACTCATAAGGAGGAGTACCAACAATTGCTCTTATGCATCGTTTTTGGGAGAGAAACGCCCGCTGGGAGTCTGTTGAGTTTCCCCATAGTATTAACCCGTATCGTAGCACGGAAGCTACATGGCCATGGTATGCCAACAATACCGTACTTTGGTTAGACGTAGTTCTTAGTCTGTTTAGGACATATACGAAAGTGTTAACTCTCTTGCAGACTCCGTCAACGTGTCCTTTCCAGTCTAGGTATTTGTCCATGGTGAACCCTAGAAATCTTACACTGGTAGATTCATTTATTTTTATACCGTCATATGAAATATGCCTTGGAACAATTTTTGATCCACGGGTTTGGAATTGTACAAAAGTCGTCTTATTGATATTTACTTGTAAATTGTTCCTTACTAACCACTCTATAACTAAATCAATTGTATTGTTTATATCAATGTCAAAGTTATTATTAATTATACTGTCATATGCTAATATTATTGAGATGTCATCTGCAAATAATATACATTTTTTAGTAAGAATGTCAGGTAAATCATTAATATATATAAGAAAAAGGAGGGGTCCGAGGATACTTCCCTGCGGAACGCCGTAACTGTTAACAAGATACTCAGACCTCTCTTGTTTTACCGCTGTATTATGTTCACAAGGTATTTCTACACATTGTTCGCGATTACTCAAGTATTGTTCTAACCATTGTAACGCTGGGCCTCTGATACCATAGTTCTCCAGCTTTTGTATAAGCAGATCATGAGAAACGAAGTCAAATGCTTTTGACATGTCAAAAAATATTACTATTGTCTGCTTTTTCTTGTCAATGTTTACTAGGATATTGTGTACTAAATCGAATGCAGCAAGTGTAGTTGATTTTCCCTTTTGGAAGCCATACTGTTCATTCTTAATTAATTTGTACTTATTCAAATACGAAGATAATCTTTTATGCATAGCCTTTTCAAATATTTTAGACATGATAGGGATTAAAGTTATGGGTCTGTAGTTACCCATTTCTGTTTTCTCTCCTTTTTTATGCAATGGCTTGACTACTGACTTCTTTAACCGGCTAGGGAAATTTCCTTCCTGGAAGGATAAATTTATCAGGTATCCGAGCACGGGGACAATACTGACGACACATTTTTTTAAAATATCGGTTGTAATACCATCATAACCGACAGAACTTGTATCAGCGGTGAGGGAGGCAGTTTCGCCGAAGGCGTTTATTGGCAGTTATCCAAAATTTGTAGGCATAATATCCTTATTTATACAAAATATATTCGTCCCTTTACATTAATCTTGAAGCAATATCTTCTATTTAGAATATATTTTTTTTTTAAAGCCGTAGTGATTTAAATACATAGGTATTTATATTTGCTGTAAAGTATGTCAACTGAAAAGCACTTTAAAATATTGTCTGGCAATGGGCCAGCAGGTCGTTAATACTCAAAAGCTTAAGCCGTGTTCATTAAACTCAGGTACTTCATAAAGACGTGTAATATAACCTAAGTTGCAATCGAACAAAATCATTGTTTCTAAGTATTTTGTATGCCTGGGAGTCTGTATGTCTCGATTGAATAGGTTACTTCTAGGCCAGGGTGCACCCTTGTCGACCAATATTTTTTTTTTTTTTAAAACGTTGCCCCACACTAGGAATTTCTCCTGTATCGTGGGTGCGTTTACAAACATTTAAATTCACATACATAAACAGCCAGACCCGGAACAACTACTCGTAGGTCATACAAATATTTGTTCCGTGCGGGAATCGAACCCGCGAGACGCAGCGCAGCAGTCAATCGCTTAACCACTGCGCCAACCGTGCCGTCAAAATACTACGAGAGATAGTGATCTTTATTGGACAAACAAAGTTTTAGTAGCTATTTACCCATTATTATTATTATTTTAAATGTCTTTGACATATCTCGGAACCATGGGGTCCCGGACCTTTAGAAGGAGTACAAGGGGCCAAAGTCAACTCGCAGAGGTCCGTTAGACATTTTTAATTAAATATGTGAAAAAAAACAACCGACGAACGGAAACGGAACGGAATTATCCCTGTTCGATTTCTATGCAAGGACCACCCCTGGTTGGTGTAGGACTAGTACAGTATATGGAAAGAAAGATATAGAGCTATGGGTTTGGGTGGCTAAAGTGAACTGGTTATCTAGGACTATGGAAAGACTATGGCCCCTGCCTAACCAATGTTTTATTGAATACACGGAAAAAATCATCCTAGCATGTTTGTTCTTATGGATCTCCACTCAAGCCGGCCAATAAAGGCAAGAATGAGGTGGGAGCTCTGTTCCTCGTCAGTGTACACTTCAGCCGGCCAATAAAGGCAAGCCAGAGATGATGACAAGACTTCTCTCGAGAGATAGTGTCCGTGGGGTCGCTACTGCCCAACAGCGCGCCACATGCTGCCCTGCGGGTTTCTGTATCTCTCTTGGTCTGGCTCCTTACCCCAGACTTGTTCCGGCAAAGTAAACTCTACTGTCACATACCTAGAGTTTAGAGCGCGCAAGCCCCACCACGAGATCAACGTAGAGCGGCGGTGGGGTTCCTTATTATTATTATTAACCACTATCTGCGCCCCGCGGTTTCACCCGCGTAAGTATCGATTTCGCTGGAATATCGGGATAAAAAAGTAGCCTATGTTTTAATCCAGGGCGTCAGCTACCTCCATCCAAAATTGGTCCAGCCGTTTGAGCGTGAAGAAGTAACAAACATACACACACTCACAAACTTTCGCCTTTATAATATTAGTGTGATGTGATATAGTTCACACTAATATGAAATTATTCTGCAATAAATCATCACATCACTGTGATGTGATGATTTATTGCAGAATAATTTACATAATAATAATGAAGAGTGGCATATAGAAGTACCAAATAGACAGATAACTAAAGGACACTCACACGTTCTACATCAGAAACCACGACTTTAGAGTAATTTCGAACATGATTTATTAATAAACCGTGATCCTATCATTAATTTTCATTGGATTAGGTTCACATCTTGAGCTAGCCATTTATCAAAGTGAAAAGCAAATCACAGTGGTAAAGGAAAATTGTCTTCTCTCATTAACATTATGCGAAGTCTCAGATCCTATCAGCATTTTATTGATTGATGGAAAGTAAACAAACATGTTTGTTGAATAAACCATTTACCGACGAGGCTCGGTGTTTGGTTGTGTCATATTTTCACAAGATACCTGGGGCCCTAGTCTGCTATTTTTATAAATTCAGTCATTCCAACACGATCCCATTGTCATGACATTGTCATTTTGCTAAAAGTTCGTAATCTGGTAAATTCATAATGGTCGATCATTTTCCTTGCAATTTCTTTCAATGTAGTGTCAGTGGCCGACCATTGGAAAGTCATAATGACGCCATTATAATAGTAGATTACCAAACTTGTCAAAATCAACAATTATGAAATCAATGATTGACCATTCTGACACTATTGTAATAGCAGACTTGAGGCCCTGGGCTACTTCGAAATCATGTATTTATATTTATATTAGTTCTATCATGCAATTTTATTTTAACTTAAACTTGCTAATATTAGTTATTATATAATATTAGTTTCATAGTTTAGTGCTTGTGGCACACCTAATATGTTTATGGGGCATGCGGTGCTAACCTGTAAGAAATTGTTCCACTAACGTTAGATCATATTAGACTATTTACAGTGTAAACAATTGTTAGTTGGCCAATAAAGGAAAATAAAATGTAAGTATACAGTCCTCGAATTTCGGCCATGGAGCCTTAGCGGAGACCAGACTTCGGCACGGGAGATACTCGTATTAAAGTGCTCAAGTGTGTGCGCAAACACAGCTGGTGCACTTTCTCTTCCCTCACTCTCATAGTCCGATAGGACGGAAATCCGACACGACCGGAGAGCGATCAGGCCAATGGCTTAACGAACATTCTGAGGCACGAGGGTATCACACCGCCAACTTCCAATATCTGGGGAAAAACCCAATAACACTATGCCCGACCCGGGAATTAAACCAAGCTTAGCAGACCACTAGACCAATGGGGCAGTCAAATCATGTAAGTATACTTTGAAGTACGAGCATGTATAGAGCACTGCAAACTCATTTGTGAAATGAGGTGGTACGACATGCGCTGTCGCTTGTCGAAGATTAATCATTTCATTTATTATAATATGAATTAATTACTTAAGGAAAATTATAAAACGAACGACAAAAAAAAAACTTAGCGACTGATGATGAGATACTGTTTTAATAACTTAACTTTAACTAAATGTGGGTTGTGATTAATCCATTTCAGATATTAAAATTCTAGCCGTTCGACTAAATGACTGAGTGAGCGACTAGAAATACAGAGAGGATGCTGATATTGAATCATTTGGGTTAGGTTAGATTAGAACAGTGACTATTAACGCGCGAAGGCGAGCGAGCGAAGCGAGCGTGCCGCAGCAGCGGCCGCCGAGCGCCAGATTTCCCTCTATTCTTGGTGAATTATTTGGGTTAGATGAGGTTGTGAATATGAAAATTAGGTCAACTGAACGTTATAAATATAAATAAAAGCTTCTCATTTTGTATTTTAAGTAACTCAAATTAATGTTTGTAAGTCGCTGTTCTGTTGATTTCTCGTCACTCGCAGTCAGTCGCTCACTTAGTAATACTATATGTCACTTAAAACTTTAATTTACAGTCACTCGTTTAAATACTACCCATTACTTAAGGGAAGCACCGTACTTGTAGGTTGTGTCCGTGTAGTATTTATTTAAAGCTTTATCTCACTCGCGAACTTTCTCACAAACTTTAGATTAATTTGGCCGAGTAGTTAGAGAAAACCGCAGAAAAGCTTATGAATGTCAAATATCTCCATGGCTTGGGTCAATTTGTTAGAAAACTTGGTGCCGAGTTATGTTCGCCAGTGTATACTGGCGAACTTAACTCGGAACCAAGTTTCCTTCCTTGTTCATGAAATATTAATCGAACTGTAACTAATTCTATCATCAATATAAATATAATAATTAAATAGTAACGAAGTCACGTTGTAGGTACATTGAATATTTTTGATAAAAAGTAGATAATTTCTACGAGGTGGGGGTCGAGTCTGATGCCAGAAATATAATTTTCAGAATTTTGTCTGTTTTTGCAGTATGTATTTTTTGTCTGTATGTTCCGGATTGGCGCAAAAACGGCTGAACGGATTTGGATGTAATTTGGCACACAGGTCGTTTATAACCTGGATTAACACAAAGGATACTTTTAATCCCGGTGTACGTTCCCGTGGGATATTTCCTGACATCCACGCGGGCGAAGCCGTGGGCAGAAGCTAGTGTTAAATAGAGAAAGGAGTGTATTGTAAAGAAATTATTTTTTGGAACTAAGTTCGTTATCGCCCGTTATGCTCTGCACACTTGGCGAATGAGTGCTAGACCGAAAAAGTGTAACATTTGGACCGTCACGACACCACGCACAATAGTCCACATGGAGGACTAGGTGCGGAAACCAAACCCGCTACCATAGAACAGTCACGACACTTTTTTTTTGGTAAGTTACGGTACCTACTTTTGCGCTTATCTAGGCGCTGCAGCTGTGCGCTGGTTGTGATACAATGATTTTTTATTACTACAGACATCAACGATACCCTTATTTCTGGAATGTTCCATTTTTACTTTGAAAATTGTTTTTGTGAACCGTAAATGTGTTTTTTCTGTAATAAAAAATATTATTATTATTACTTTTAAACGTTCTTAATTTATTTCATTATGCCTGTTATTTTTGTCAGTGTCGTAAGTTTCATCATTCTGCCATTTCACGATCTGTTAGTGGACCAGTTATAAGGTCTAAGCTTTAGTGTAAGTTCACGAAATAACTAACAAAAAGCTCTGTAGTCTATCAAAAACTTGGCAACGATACTAAAATATTTACCTGTTCTAGCTAACATTGAAACAACCGCCCATCCTCGAAGTGGATTTGTTTGTTACAAAACAAGATTTGAAAAGCTGTTAACATTATTATGGACTATAAGCTTTTGCCCAGTTTTTATTTATTTATTTATTTAAACTTCTCACACACAATTAGGTACAAAGGCGGACTTAATGCCTTAGGCATTCTCTACCAGTCAACCAAGGATGGTGAAGAGATAAGATGGCGGGTGCTCTGATTGAGAGAAAATAATAATATTAAAAAATATTCAATTATAACATAATTAATTATAAATAAAACGGGTGCACAAGTACATAAATAGGTTAAAGACTTATAATACACATACATACATAATTATTTACTATAATATTTATATACCTACATTATATATATAAATATACATACAAATTCAAGGAAAAGAAGTAATTGAGATGACTCTACGCTATTTGTTTTGTAAATAACTCTGCAATTTCCCGCGTGAAGTCGGAAATTATCCCTCGGGAACGTACTACCGGGATAAAAAGTATTTTATGTGTTAATCCAGGTTATAAACTATTTGTGTGCCAAATTTCATCTAAATCCGTTGAGCCGTGTTTGCGTGATTGAGTAACAAACATACAAACATTCACATCCTAACTAATATTATAAATGCGAAAATTAGTTTGTTTGTTTGTTAAGCTTTCACAGTAAACAGCTAAACGGATTTCGATGAAATTTCGCACATGGGTAGACTATGACCTGGATTATTACAAAGGATTATTTTTATACTAGTTCCGCCCCGCGGATTCATCGGCATAAGTCTTGCTCCGGTGAGAATATCGGTATAAAACGTATCCTATGTGTATGTGAAAATATTTATATCCCTTCCTAATTCTAAATTCACACATGAAAACCTAATGGAATACTTTACGCTTCGTGACCACTAAATTGCTTTATAGCTTCCGAATCAATTAATAATTTAGTGTGAGTAATCACGTACTTATTAGAACACGCATACTGTCCATAATATATTGTGCAACTGATACATAGATACCAGCATCTATCAGTAGTCGGGTTTATCGTAGATATTACAAATTACCATTCTGGCGTGTGGTATTAATTATGTGGTTGGTAATATATACATAAATAACCTACTTAATTCATTAATAAAAATAATAAAATTATATCCTATCTAAAACCAGCCGTCCTTCGGTGTTCCCCAAGGAAGTATTTTAGGGCCTACACTATTTTTGATATATATAAACGATCTTTGTAATTTAAATCTAAATCACGGCCAAATTATTTCTTATGCTGACGACACTGCCCTTCTTTTTTCGGCTGACTCAGAAGAAAATGTCTACAAGCTTGTGCAACACGGATTCAATGTTGTTAATAAATGGCTTCAACGTAATTCACTAACATTAAATGCAGACAAGACAAATTATATAAAGTTTTCGATGCGCAAGCAAACATCAACTAGGACCACAACATTATTTGCTCATTATTGCGCAATTCTCACAGATAACCAATGTGTTTGTCCCAACATTAAAATGGCAAATATGACAAAATACCTTGGTCTTATAATAGATGAAACACTTTCGTTCAAACAACATATAGAAGCTTTAAATAATAGAATTCGCAAGTTAATATTTGTTTTTAAAAAGTTACGCTAT
Source organism: Tiliacea citrago (assembly GCA_963921375.1). Taxonomy (NCBI): domain Eukaryota; kingdom Metazoa; phylum Arthropoda; class Insecta; order Lepidoptera; family Noctuidae; genus Tiliacea; species Tiliacea citrago. Next base: position 15,140,537 of record OY992786.1, on the reverse strand, counting down.
ATTGCTGACCCAAAAATAGTTAGACAAGTTTACTTTGCTCTATGTCAATCGATATTAACTTACTGTATTAACACATGGGGTGGAGCGGGTAAAACAAGGTTACTAACCATCGAGAGAGCTCAGAGGGCGATCCTCAAAGTGTCTACTTTCCGCCCTTTCCTTTTTCCTACCAACCTCCTATACAAATCTTGTGAAGTATTAACAGTTCGGCAACTATTTATAATGGGTATTGTATTAAAACAATACACAGCTCTACCCTACAGAACTGAAAATTCTAATAAAAGACGAAAAGATATAGTCTGCCCACGAAATACAACAAAACATGCTTTTGTATCCAAATTTTACCTGTACCTCGGTCCTCTCCTCTATAATAGACTAAACTCGAAAGAAACATTTACTCTCTGAAGTACACAAATTGTAAGAGATTTCTCAAGGAGGCTCTCCAAAGTATGTCTTACGAAGATACAGAGAATTTATTAACTGTATTAAAGTAAATATGTATGCTAACCTACGATAAGTATTTATCAAATTTAGAAAATAAGATTTAAGCTACACAACATAACTATCATTTATTTGTCCATTGTCATCTTTTGGTATTTATTAATTTTATAAGACTATTCTACTTTGTACTTTTCGCCTGAAACACAGGATTACCTAGTTCAGGCACGTAATTCATAAGAATATAATTTACATTTAAGCAAAACTGTACACATTTTTATACCTTGTAATTTTGAATAAATATATTATATTATATTATTATTATAAAACTATTCACAAATTAAAATATGGCGTCGAAAAATTCATCCACATCACAGTCGACTGGTAATGTACCCAAGAGACTGGCGGCATTTCCACGTTGTAAGGAAATGCTTAGCCTCTGGCCAAGGTAACAGCCAGCCCTTGGGACACGGGAAGTGTTGGTTGGTTGACTTGTTGGATATTGCGTACAAATGCTCCTCAGTTGCCTGCCCTCTTACTCAATACTCAATATATTTATTGCTTCCACATTTGAACTTAGGCGGTAGGTTTAACAGAATTATGATCATTGTGGACCCTGTCGGGCACAGCAAAAGTAGGAGGGCGGAAGAGGGCTTTTATTTGACTACATAATTGTTATAATAAATATTGTAATTATTTTATAAAACATGTCATTCAAAAATTTGTCATTTTAATTTCTTATTCTTATGGTCACACACAAGTGCAAGTGCAGATCCCGGGGGGGGAGGGGGGTCATTGGGGTCATACCCCCCTGGGCTCGGTCTAAGTCGACCACTGAGATTTCCCTAGTCTCTTTGTTATCTAAAAAATGGATTGCTGTTCGTTAGTAAGCGCATCACTTGAGAACAGCTGGACCAATTTGGCAATTTTTAACCGACTTCTAAAAAAGGAGGAGGTTCTCAATTCGAATGTTTGTATTTTTTTTTTATGTTTGTTCGCGCATAACTCCGTCGTTGCCAACCGATTTGAAATATTTTTTTTTTGTTGGAAAGGGAACACTTCCCAAATGGTCCTTTGAAAATTTTATCGAAATCAGACAAGTGGTTTTTGAAAAATCAACAAACAACTAGTAATTTATCAACATTGTCTACATTAACGATCTTTTCGTTTACTCTGCATTGCGTTTTTTGTTCGCACATACGAGGAACTCCGTCATTTACGAACCGATTTGGAAAATTCTTTTTCTGCACTAAAAAGTGAAAAATAAAAAACTTTATACAAAAAAAAACCGACTTCCAAAAAAACACTACAAAGTGAAAAATAACTTTAATTTCGGAAGTCGGTGGCATAAAACTAAAATACAGGTCCAAAGACACCGACTTCCGAAATTAAAGTTATTTTTCACTTTTTAGTGTTTTTTTGGAAGTCGTTTTTTTTTGTAATTTTTTTTTTGTTTTAAATTTTTTTGTAATAGTCCAAATCAGTTATAAACAGAAATAAAAATTTTTAGAAGTTGCCGGGAAAATTGGAAAATTCGGGAAAACTGAAAATGCAACAAGTTTCACATAATAGCCCTCCAGACCGAATTTCAGCCATGGCAACTAATCTCAGCGGAGACCAACCTTCGGCGCGGGGATATTATAGTGCTCAAGTGTGTGCGCAGACACAGGTGCACTCTTTCTTCCCTCACACTCATAATCCGATGAGTCGGCAATCCGACACGACCGGAGAGAGATCAGGCGCAGGGCCAACGCCTTAACGTGCATTCCGAGGCACGAGGGTATCACACCGCCAACTTCCAAACTCCGGGCTGTTTCTAACAAATGTCTAATATAAACCCAATAACCCTTTGCAAGACCCGGGAATCGAACCCAGGATCGACGCTCAGCAGTCGCGCTTGCAACCACTAGACCAACGGCATTCCATAAGTCCTTAGAGATAAACTACGATAATATGGCCCGCCCCTCCAAAATTCAAAACGTCGAAAGTATTTTCTACGCATGTGAGCGTAATGAGACGGCCGTCAAGCAAAAACAAATCACGAATTTGTTGCTGGACTAGTGGCGTCATTAATCGCTCTTAGAGCGCTGCACTGACGTACTCTATGAAAATGACACGTGCATTGTCTTGCGCGATCGGCTAGTTATGATTAGTTGACCAACAAATCTGGTAATAAGTGAGATGTTACGAGTACTTACAACTACATACAAACTCTTTCGTAAGGATGTGACTACACACATTAAAACAATAATTTGAAGGGGCGAGCCATGTTATCGTAGTTTATCTCTACCTACCTACATAAAGATATATGACAACAACTAACTGTATCGTTTGTTTTTTGTATTTATTCTCGTAAAGATCACTATCTTATAATTAGGGAACTATCAGAACTTGACATTTAAGACTACCTACCGACCTATCTGTATATCAACTTGATAACCTAATAGCGTAGCATATGCATAATTAGCCTATAATGTTCCCACTGCTGGGACACAGGCCTCCTCTCTTCGAGAGGGAGTGGGACATAAGCTCTAATCAACCACGCGGGCCCAGTGCAGTGTGGGTTGATAGATGCCACATGTCTTAGACTTTTTGGTTCTAGGACATGCAGGAAACCGGCGTTTCCTCACGATGTTTCCTTCACCGTTTTCAGAGCAGTGGTGATGAAATTATTTACACAAAGTAAAGCGCCAGCCTGGGTTCGAACCTACGACCTACAACTCGTAAGTCGGTGTTGTTACCACTAGGCCACCACTGCTCTTTAACTTAATAAGTGAACGTTAATTGCCATCAAACGAGCCAGTAACGAGTTTCCTCGAATTTGCCGATATTGAATTTAGATAATTATATTGAATTTAGATAATTATGTGACAAGTGGATTTAGATTTGAAGTAGTGAAATTAACACAAAACATCAAATCATCTAATCATCGTCTGTAATCTCCGAAGAGTTCAGAAGTGTACCTAAGCAACGTACACTATATTTTGCCAGTCATGTTTAAATCCCACATAAGATGTAGGTAAATTGTGAAATTATATTACAACAACCTACAAAAAAAATAGTTTCTTTAGTTAGTAGGTATATCTACTCTACAGTCATATGTGAAATTAACAACTTAAAACTAACAAAATTGTGAAAACAAAAAAGAAAATTAAAACTAATAAAACAGTGAAAACAAAAAGAAGTCCTGTGTGAGGCCAAAAAGGCCATATCAGCATGACGCTGCGATATTTGAAAAAAGCATATTTGCTTCTTTTTTTTAGCGGGCCCTATCAGAATATCAGCGCTGCGGTATTCCGCAGCGCTGATATTCTGATAGGGCCCGCTGTGATGCCACGGACCCACCTGAAGAAGAAATGAGAAGTGAGCGGAAGTGAGTCTTCTACCTTGAAATACAAATACAAATTGTTTATTTCTTTACCAATCGTTTGATTTAGTTGTGATTGGAGCCTCCTTTTAAGCATGATGACGCCTGTGTTAGGAGACTTCGCACTTCCATCGTTTTGGCTGATTGTACAGTTTACAAAATATTAAATAAGTTTTTAGTTCTAAGTATAGATTTTTCCTTATTACTAAAATAATATATATTACTAGAGCGCGTGAAATGATCAACCCGATTCCACGTGGAAGTATAAATTAATTAACCACAACATTTAAACACAACAAACGCTGAGAAGTGTTAAAGCCATCGCGAAATTGCTGAAAACCACTTGTATTCCAGAGCCGTCAGCAATTTGGACAATTTTAATAACAAATTTGTTCAACAAAGCAAAGGTTTCTTTTAACAAGAGGGAAAATAATGAAATATTTCGCTATGTTGTTGTTACTTATGTTTTCGGATAAGACTTCTTCTGTGAATTTAATGTTACTGAAAATACACCAAAAAGAATAACCAAAGAAAAAACTTTTATTTTTTCTTCTTTCATATCAAATACATATTTATTAATACCAACACAAAGAAAATTCTAAAGACAACCTTCTGTAAAATAATCTTTGTATAAGAATACATTTCTACAGCTTTATTAAACAATAAAATAATATTAGCGTGATTTCAGGTTCAATAAATTTTTAATTTCTAAAATAACAATTTCGCAAAGTTTAGCAATTAAATAGAGAATCAATTTGATGCTGAAAAATGAAAATGTATTTCACGCTATGAATAAAATAAACAAAAACTATTTAAATTCAACAATGAATAAATTGTTTACAGCAATTTGGTTTAAGATTTAGCGTCTGCGTGGGATTCCGTTTCTTGAAGGTGTAAGTGAAATAACGGAAAACTTCTTCTTCTTCTTCTCATCAAGGAACAACTTTCACTATTGTACCAACCCTGACATCACGAAAAAAGACAGCTCATTCATACATTTATGTTTGGATAGAAAAAGCTGATTTTATTTCGCGGTTTCGGGGTTGGTCCCATAATAAAAGCAGTTAATAATGATGAGTTGGTAGATATACATGTGGGCGTCCAAACAAAAAGGGTCTAGTAGTTTTTTTTTTTTTTTTGGCTGGTAAATTATCAAATAACTTCTCCCGCTATGGGCGGAGCGGGAGGGCGTGTCAGACTTTTACTGACTAAAATCCACCCATGTTCCTTCCGTTGCCTGTGTGCCAGGGCCACGATATCCCTTTCGGACAAACTCGCAAGCCTGGCAGGCATTGGCCCTACTGGACCCCGTCAGTTGGTGCTGACATCTCTTTGAGGCGCGCGTGGAAGGGTCTAGTAGTGGGGTATTGATTTAAGACTAGATTCGGTATCTAGAATAAAAAAATATTGATAATAAGGATTAAAAAAATGGCACCTTTTTTTCTTATCAGACATTTGTCAGTTGAAACTCTGAATAGCATTTTTACAAAACTTCTGGTACTTCAACATCATATAAAGTTATTTATATATGAACTTGTAGATATATGAGTATTAATTAATAATCATTTAAAATCTTGAAATGCAATCTTGTCACCCTGCTTTACAAAACTGCGTATATCTCGGAAACTAAATGCCGAGAACTGAACCCTTTTTGCTTGACCGACATATAACATACAATGCCCCAAGAGGATTTTTGGTATTACACCTTGTATAGATTTTGTAAGCAATTTACCCTGGTAAAATCTAGATCTAATATTCCTATATATATAGGTAACCCACCAATAATAGTTTTCATCACTAACTAACCAAGCAAATATTAGGCATATCCTAGTCCCAGGAAGCCGAACTGATAACTTAAAACCACGTTATAGGAAGTCCGCTGTCCGTCTGGGGATCACGGAGTATTTCAGACTCCTACCAACTTATTTATTTATTTGGGACAAACAAACACTAACACATTATATCTGCGCAAATAATATTATATAAACAAAGATATTATATAAATGTGAAACTCACACCGTTATCCACAGCATACACAATTCATATAACTTTACTAATGAACAATCTATGCGAGTAAGACTACAAGACTGTTCAAATAACTATACATCGGAATCCTTAAGTTTCTTTAACAAAGCAGAACGAAATCTATTTGCTGACACTGAGAATAAATCTAATTCTGTAGTTTCTGAACAAAAATCATTATAGTTTTTGCACAAGCGACGTAGAGGCGCCCGCAGGCCAGCATTGGTGCGGCAATGGGACGCAGCAAAAAGAGGACGTGCGCGCACCTCACTCGTACCAACTTATCTTGGTCAAAGATAATTGGTTCTTATCTTGGGAAAGGCTTCGCCTTAGGAACATCCCAAGAGAAACCAAGTTGTGTATTGACAACTTCGCGGTGCATGTAACCACTACTGTCGCCCCCAGGGTCTTTTCATGGATGATTCTACTCTACTGTAAGCGAAGTTATCACTGCTGTCAATGCATTGGGAACCACTCGCCTAGCCCGAAACTGTGCATGAGGGTCGCGTTAAACGACAATCGGATTTTCTTTTTTTCGAAAGTTAAAGGGTACCCTGGGGTACTAACCCTAAGGTATAGGTATCGTAGGGCTTCTACGAGCCCTGGTACCAGGATAAATGTGACGTTGCCGTTAAATAAGAAGCAATACAGAATTTTAGCAAGGTCATTATTTCAAGTGGACGGTATCTTTTACAAGTTTGACAATGATGCTAAACTCGCTTGTGTAATCGAATGCAACCAGAATCATTTTTCTGCCAGCCTGCATGATGCCATGCATTCCCTTGCCCAGACAACCTTTACAATACTATAAAATATCCAATAAACACTACAGTCCTTATAATTCATTTAACGCAGCCTTTAGAAGTTCAGTTTCTCTAGCGTATCGGTTCACCGGGCCGAGCAACATACAGACGCCGCGCTTTCCGATTGATGCTCTTCACTCAAAGACTCGTCTGCTCCAACGGCCAGGGCGCAAAAATAATTACATAAATCATCATTCACCCTTGAAGTTTGGACGAACTATCTAACTCCTGCAGACGGCTTACCATTTTGGTTTTTAGAACTTATATAATAGTGGCCGAGCATTCGATTTATTGTAGGCAGACAAATATTTTCGATCCCAAATGATTGAGAAAATAAAACCGGCCAAGTGCGTGTCTGACCACGCACTATGAAGGATTCCGTGGTTGGGATGAATTGATCCCAAAAAACAATACATTGTAATTGAAAAACATGTTCTCCCATACATCGATATACGTCACGGTCAATTCTCCAACTGCAAATGTCATTTGGTCAACTATTACTCGTTCACTTGTAAAGCCTACTTAGCTGTGACAGTTTTCCTTTCAGTTTCGTTATATATATGTACTACTGCCATTAATTTTTCACATATAAATCCAATAACAAACCATTTAGCTGGCACGGGAGAGGACACTTGACTCTTAACAAAAAATAGCACTTTAAATATCGAAAAATGGTTCTGACAAATCCGCAATATTTTTGAACGGCCTATCCAACGATACCCCACATCATGAGACAGGCGAGAAAAAAAATATCATCCCCACTTAACGTGCAAGGGATACTAAAAATAGTTATTTATGATACTAGTGCAGTAAGTTGGTTTTTACAAACGAGTAGACGAATGTAAGCCCGAGAAGAAGTCGAGGGCTTACCATAGTCACGAGTTTGTAAATACCAATTTCCGCACGTGTGTCATACAACGTTTTTCAACACATTTGCGAGAAAACAGTAAAATAGGTAATGAAACAAGCCTTCAAAACGTTTTCAGAGAATGATTAAGTATTTCTTCGAGTCTTCCATGATATAAAATTATTGTAAATCATTAAATAGCTCAGTCGCAATTTTGGCGGCAAGAGACCATTTTCTGCAATTTGCGCCTTATTCAAGATATCAGGTGGAGTAGATTCCATATTAATATCGGATTCCTCGCTTGAACTCATATTATTATTTTGTTATATATCAGTCGGAAAGTCGCATCAATCTGTGACGTTTCTAATATAAAAATCGAAGGATGAGGTAAAACATGTACTTTAATGAGAGTACCTATTTTACCGCACATTCCGTTGTATGGTGCGTAATTTTTAACTTTCGAACAATGTAATACAGGCTACGTAAATATATTTTTTGAGCAAATGTGTTGAAAAAAATATTTTCATGATTTTATTTTATCACTTTGTCGGCGTGATTAATATGTACACCCAATCCAAATTACAGCTTTCTAGTAGAGTCTCTGAGCTAAGCTCGGAGGGCACACAGACAGACAGATGGACATGGCGAAACTATAAGGGTTCCTTGACTACGGAACCCTAAAAAAGAGTGTAAACACGTGAGACGTTTCAGACACATAGTGCCGCTTTGACTTTTGTGCTTTAATAATATCTATCTGCTTCTTGGCACTGACCCAAGTATTGAAGCGCAGCTTGGATGCGGCCTATGTCCGGCTGTGACTTGGATAGACTAAGTTAATTGATTGATTATTTTATCACTAGCTGTTGCCCGCGCCTTCGTCTGTGATCCAGGATGAAATACTCCTGTGACCTTCTCCAGGTCATGGTCTACCCGTGTGTCAAATTTCATCTAAATCCGTTTAGCTATTTTAGCGTAACAAACTCACTTTCGCATTTACAATATCTATTACTACCGTTTTCCAGCGGCTTCGCCCATGTGGATGTCAGAAATTATCTCACGACAACGTACTACCGGTATAAAAAGTATCCTATGTGTTGATCCAGATCCATAAAAAAGAAAAAAGAAAGAAAATACGTTTATTTGCGGTAAACATAACGCAAAGAAATAAAAACACAAACACGAAATAACAAGTTGAGGGAAAATATGCGTCACATTCATGCAAAACGGCCATCGCTCAGCATAATGCTGCGACCCTCAGCGCTGGTTTTCAGCGACAGCCGGAACAAACTATCTGTGTGCCAAATTTCATTCAGTACTTAGCATAATACTAATGATTGAAATACTATAGTGAATTCATGCAAGCCTAATACTTTTTGTTAGGTTACTGCTCAAAAATTGTGCACAAAAATACTATCTTGAATACATGCAAGACTTAGTACATACTTTTTGATAGGTTAGTGCTCAGAAATTGTGCACAACGTGTCGTGAAAAGAATACCGTCTTGTAAGCATACAACAAACGACCGGAATAAAAAGTACCCTATGTACTAATCCAGGTTATAAACTATCTGTATGCCAAATTTCATCCAAATCCGTTTAGCCGTTTTTGCGTGGTTGACTAACAAACATACAAACTTTCACATTTATAATATTAGTAGGGTTAAACTGAACCTACTTAAGTTTGTATGGGAAAGTAAGGTCAAGCTCAGCATGAGACACTTAAAGCTGCAGGAAAATGTTAGGCATTCTGACTTTGAATTGACTAAGGCAGTCTTTGACGCGAGCTAACTCACGAAGTTGGGCTATACGGAACTATTTAGGGCTTCAGACGATAAACAACGTTCTCATTCCCATTGGGTTACCAATAGCGCCTGAATTACGGTCTATTAGCTGAGTAAAACACTAAATTGGAGATGTGTTAAGTGTGAGGGTTTATTTGATCACGTTTATCAACGGCGGCCTTATTTACTGCTCTAATCTGACCCAAGTATTTTATTAGGACCCCGTGTTTGACACACACTATCGTGAATTCGTGACCATTTCAGTCAGTATAAGCGTCACAACCTATTTTTATTTATCTGTATCTACCTAGAATTTATCCGTAGTCATTTAAAACCACGATTGTTCACAAATAGACTTTTAATAAAGTTAACAAGAAAAAATTGTTGTATTCATAAAAATAAATGGAAAAACATCATGTTAATAGGTAATAGGAATATGAAAAAAACCAAGTAAAACAAAAATATAGGTCTCGAAAGAAAATCTCTCTCAAGTGATTCAATCTCGGTTCATCAACTTAATAGAAATACAGGAATACATTATCTGTAATAACATTTTTGGGTCTCTAACAAACTAAACAGCCGAATCCATCAACGTTTCCTGTTCCTAAAAATGTCAGGAAACTGTACTGTAGGTCATTTGGTCGCATCGTGGAAATTCATTGTGCATTTCGCACCCAAAATAGGACAAATGTCACTCAACATAGTTACAAGACGACAAACACGTTCATAGCTCTCGGTTAGATCCTGCTTTGGACACGTTTATTGCATTATAAGCCGCTCCTGCCAATGTGATTGTAATTGACCTACGTAAATATTTATGTAGCGGAGAGATGTTGGTTCGATCGCGGGGTTGGGATGAGCACACGCTCGTAACATTGTCAGTCGGCTGGGATAATATTGTGTTTTTCATTAAGAATTTCTCTGTAGCCATCTTGGGTGCCCATCTTTACATACCGAGACTCCTCCGCGGAATCGGAAAGCACGTGAAGCTGTTGATCCCGGCTGTCATTCGTGGTGTTTTGACAGACGTTACGGGTCGTCAGAAGCCCGAAAGTCTGACTACCAGTCTTACCAAGGGGTATCATATTACCCAGTTACTGGGTTGTGGAGGTCAGATAGGCAGTCGCGCGATTGTAAAATACTGGTATTCAGCTGCATCTGGTTAGACTGGAAGCCGACCCCAACATAGTTGGGAAAAAGGCTAGAAAGATTGAATTTCTCTGTAGCAGCCCAAAGTCTGGACCTCTGCCCGGTTGATGTCCATAGATTCGCCCTCAGACCCTTTTGCAATGAGACTTGCTTAATACAAGACATATGAGTGTCCTAGACGTGATCTTAATGTTTATATCCTATTATACCTACATCGGAACTACCGTGTGATGACCTTGGTCTATTAAAAAATGGCTTCTTCGAAGATAATCTGTTTACATTCCTACAGCATTCTTTAGCCAATCTGGGACGAAAACAACAAAAAAGACCGTGAAATCAAAGAAAAAAAAATCAAGTCATATATCAGGTCTAATAATATCTACTCCATTGAGTAACAACAACATGAAATAATGTATTGGCATCCAATATACAAATTATCTTGGCAATCGTTTCCGAACTATTAAGCTCACGTCAAAATTGTAAAAGCTATCGATTTGTTACAAAATGGTTTCTAGATAATATAATTGGTAATAGATAAATGGAGGGATAATGCTATTGACTGAAACTGAAGCTGTTATCGGGGTTTAAAGCATTTCATTAGGTCATGCAACGTAATACGGAAGGCTCATAAACGTTTAGTGCCGGTCGCCACAATCTGCTGTTTATTACGATAAACACTGCATGGAGATATGGCTTGGCAGATGAAATAAAGCAATACAATGGTTAAGGAATACTGACCGTATATTACGCATCTCTGTCTCTCTCTCTCTAGCTTTTTCTACATAATATTGGGGATGGCTTCCTGTCTAAATGGATGCAGTTCTTCAATTTTACATGGAGGACTTCTACCTGATTTCCATTACCCAGAAACTACTACTAGGTTGGTAGATATGACATTATGACTGGTTGCTAACTTTAGGGCTTCTGACCCCCACACTTAATAATCCCCCACTTACATGTGATATTTCTCATTGAGAACGATTCGTAGATTCTGCTTTTTTCCCCTCTATTTAGCTGGCATCCTAACTTCCTAACTATTATATTATCTATTATTATTATTATTCTATATTAACTATTATACAGGGTTACTGGTAACTCGACGTATTCCTTGCAGGACGTCATAGTATGGTTAAAATGCAACAAATTAAGCCACCAAATGTTCTACCGAAATTCAGTAGTTTTTGAGTTAATTAGGTTTTTAGTTGTTTTATGAAAAATACAATTTAAAAATGATTTACGGTGCGACTATACTGGAATTTAATTTATTATCATAGCTGATGCCGTAGCAAATCTTTGCTAATAATTAAAAAATCCAAAATGCCGAAAACTTGGCAGAGATCACTAATTAAACATTTTATTTTTCGTAATTTTTGTCATTACTTTATTTAAAAAAACTCAAAAACTACTGAATTTCGGTAGAACATTTGGTGGCTTAATTTGTTGCATTTTAACCTTACTATGACGTCGTGCAAGGAATACGTCGAGTTACCAGTAACTCTGTATATTATTAATTTATTTCAAATTCATACATCGGCAATTGATTTTTATATAAATAGGCTCAGTGTTTCAAGGTAGTATAAAGAGCGCCATTCTCGGTATTCGTTTGAACACAGGCCACTTAATGTACAATTTTCCTGCAACATCTTTAAAAAAATAATTTGCTGTTTATTACTTTGAGGAAAACACTTAATAATAAGGAAAATTGGATCACATAAACGAATTCATCTCTCGTCTTGGACTTCCAACGAAAGTGAGGTATACATACCACAATACATACGAAATACGACTTCAAACGTCGAAATTTCAGCCAATGATCAAATTCCCAACTTAATCGGTCGCGTGATGTTCACCACTTACCTATATGTCGTGCTTAGGTACTAATAAAATTATAAAACGTATTTGATGAACGACACAGTATTGACTTAGTTTTAGTATGTACTTCAAGTTGACGAACTTGAGAGCAGCGTAGCTGAATGTCAACTAGTAAATTATAAGGTAAAATAGATGCCATTTCATAATTTTCGTTCCACATCTTGGGTGGAACGAAAATGCTGAAAAATGGGCAAATATAATATTTTACATACCTACTATTAGGTAATTTTTAATTTCCAATTTTATTTTTAAAGGGCGATGGGCAATCTACTGTAGACCTCGTCCCCGATTTTTTTTTGATCTAACAGACTTCATGTTTATCTCATATGTTTCGTTACGGGCTACAAAATAACAAACCTTTTGTTTCGAGCAAGTAGTTTGCAAGTCTTTAATACCTATACGGGATTTAAATAGGTACCTATTTAAAGAAAGATGAGTAAGCCAATACCTTTAAAATGAGAAATGTCTCAAGTCTGTTGACAAAGTTTCAATTTCGGGGACTAGTGCCCATCGTCCTTTATTTATATTTTTAATTTAATGTTAACTTTTTAATAGGTACTACTACGAATAACAAATATTTAATGTAAATAGTTCAGAATATTCAGCCATTTTTCAAATGTATCGAAATCGTAATTATTTTGTATCTATTAATACAAAATAATCACGATTTCGATACACTAACACGGTTGTTGTACACACACAACAACCGTGTTAGTGTATCGAAATAGTGCTGCGAAAGGACAAAGTCTCAACTTTAAGACTCTCATAATATTTGTTACACTATTGAAGGAACTGCTCGAATATAAATCACTTTTTGGCTCTTAACGACACACATCTTATGGCATCCGAATATAGATTGCTCAACTCACATAAAAACTTTTCATAACAATTTTGGCACGTTCGTTTGCGAATAACTAAACAAATTATTGGCAACGTTACACACATAGAAATATATATCTATGGTTACACATTACATGAATGGTAATGAGAGCAGTACAAACTCCCTTACGTCTCACAAAAGGGCGTCAAATAATTAAAGATATTCTTCATTAAATATTCATTAAGTATACCTGAAGTTATGGCCGGAATGAAAAAGTGGAATTCCCAAAAAAAATCTTTTATACATAAATTACTTCAATAACTGGTTTTATATAATATAATGTAAGAATTCCATTTATCGAAAGAACCCTATTAAAGTGCAAATTATCACTGTTAATAAGAATTCCTTCGTTCTCCTGACATTTTAGGTGGTACCTACTTGCTTTGTTCTGGTCATATTTCTTGAACTAATCGTTCATAAGGCACCTTCCATGTACGAAAGTCATTTTGGTATTTTATTAGTTCGCTTATCGAAAATCGATTACAGCTAAGAGTTATCACATTAACGGAAGAAGTAACTTCAAAAACAAACCTAAAAAGAGAACAATTCGCAAATAAAGACATTATTATATTTTCTCTCTGCAACATAAGAACTATAAGACCAGTACCGCTGTACCGCGCCTTAGGTATATATTCTATACATTGAGCCTGATATATTATATTATGAAAGAACATCGTAAGCGACATAATGTAGGTATTTCACTTTTTCAAAAAATAATAAAATAAAATAATCAATAAAATACCTCTCCTGTAAATTTCAATTTATGTTGCTTACGATGTTCTTCCATACGCGCGACATATTCGTTCAAAATTTGATTTTCAGCGGTCACGAAAATATATGTATTTTAGAAACACCCACAAAATAAAATAACTACAACAATTCAAAAACGTCTGAAATGTCAAGAAACTGTTCAAAGATTATATTGTTTATTTTTAGGCAATAAACTTCATGCAAGTCGAGACCGGGTTTATCATGACCCTCAATTTTGTAGTTATTCTATCTACCTGACATTGGTTTATAAAAAGTTTGGGAATCTACGCAAACTTATGGGACCACTAAATTAAAATCTTCTGCCTGTATCTATTGTAAAAACACGGAGCTTTACATAAGCCTTAACCGACTAAACCTAACCTAACCGACTAAATCAGGTGCTACCAGCACCTGATTTAGGCATACAAATATAAATGTGTCAACAAGTAGATATTTGATGTGATGAAGATGTGATGCTATCGCGCGGAAGCGGTTTTCGTTGTTACCTACCTACATGTTCTCCAAACTATATCGACGCATCTAACTAGTTTTAGGAAAAAGTTATATATTTTGTACAGAACATACTCTTGATTATTAGTTATAATACCTCACCATAACTTAAAATCAAGAACCGCCGTGTTGTGACAGTTTGTAGAAATTAACACCTACTGAACCGAGGCAACAAACTAACCTTTACAAAATAAATAGGCTGGTCTAAGACACATCTAGCCATGTCAAGGCGCCAACGGAAATAAAACGTAACAAGATTCACTACAGGCAATCATTCTGAGAGAATACTACTCTTTTATGCGTAAAAAAAGAAACTCGCTGGCTGGAAAGGAACGGAAAGGGAGGGCTCGACCGTTTTTAGCCGACTTCATAAAAGAGGCGGTATGTTCATCGATATTTTCATCAATTGTTGATTGATTTAGTAGTGAGGTATATATACCTCAGTACTAATTCAAGATGACAAACAGACAAATTTAAGATGTAGAGCTTTCCTACGGCGACAAGAGTACCGGAGATTTTCATCTTACTGAACGAAAAATCGTTTTTTTTTTCTCGAGATCACATTTTATTAGTAAATTATTTTTATTACGCTGAAATAAATAGCCGGATAATCATGCTACCCGAATAAATTTTTAAATGCTGTAGTTTGTCGATTTTAAAAATTAAAACCGAAAAAATATCTCCGAAGTTCCAAATCGTTTTCGGCATTGGGCACTGATAATAAAAACAAATACAGGTTATTGCATCATAAATATTATTAAAACATAAACAACATTATAGTTTTACACCGACATCAAAATCAAAAGTCATTTATTCAAACTAGGCTGAGAATCAGCACTTTTCGAACTTCAAAAATTACATAAGACAGTCCCCCAAAATCACATTATGCTCCCGTGTATTTAATTTAATTATTTATTGATATAAAATCAAAGATTATTATGTGATTTTACTCGGTTTTTTTTGCACTTCGGATCATTTCGTTCACTTTCATTCACTCTTTATTTTTAATTTCCGACAAATCTTGATAGATGGTCTACTCAACATAGCGATTGTCAAACTCAATTTTAGTTGTGTCAAAATTGTTAATAAGTTTAGAGAATCTTGTTTGCAGAATAGCTCATAAGATTCTCAAAACCAAAAATAAGTTTTTTTATTATAGTTTAGTTTAGTGCCGTGTCCAAGAGAATTGGCACCATTATCTCCTCAACTTTCATTTTCAATTCAGATGTCAAAAGAGGTAACACCCGTACCACATGACGCCCACTTAAAGTGCCTACTTAAAGCAAAATTAACAATAAAGCACGTTATAAGTTGCTTTCTGTAAGTTTTTGTAATCAATGAAAAAAATCACATTATTAGGAACTTACTGGCGTTTCAAATAGTTTGCTTAAACGTTAATACGCAGGAATCGTGCTCAAAATGTAATAATAGGTAAGCTTTAGTAAAATTAATAGGTAATGATAAAGCTTTCGACAAAGAACCTGTGAGCATGAACACAAATTATTCAAAGCCAGAATTTAAGCGCTTGGGTTAGAAAGTGCTAAGACATTTCGCGACCATGATTATTCTATTTTCAGAATTTATTTCTCCAAAGTAACAACTCCGATAGTAACATAACATCACGCCTTGTTTCTTGGAAGGGTTGGGCAGAGGTGTACACCCACATTTCGCCAGTTTTACTATACGCATAAGAACTCATAAATCAATTTATAATCATATTAGTATGTACAGTCGCCAGCACATAAGTCTAAACCAAACTGTTAAATTTCTCCAAATGATTGTAAACCTTAAAATGTTGACAGTGAAGTTCAAAATCGAATGAGAAAATTTGACAGTTTTGGTAACTTGATGTGCTGGACTGTACCTAAAATAGGCCATACATATTATATATAATGACTACTTTACCATTCACTCGTTGGTTGCAAGTACGATTGCTGAGCGTAACGTCCTGTAGGGTGATTGCGTAACACACAGTAGCATTGGGTTTAATTTTGACAGTTCACCCAGGTTAATTGCGTTATTACGTTGTTAAGCAGACAAATTTCTCGAACATATGAAGCAATGGATTTGCAATATCCTTCAAAATCATTGATAGTGTGTTACGCAATTAGGGTGCTGGATTTGATCGCTAGGACAAAAATTTATCGAGTTTTCGTCTTGGTAAACTAGAAACCCAGTGTCTGGATTTGTGCCCGCTTGAAGCAGTCAACCATGTTAAATTATATTGAATAAGTAGGACCTCGTAATTGCTTTATCACCCCAAGGCCCTTTGTACTCACACGTTTTTCTTGCCGTGAAAAACTACGGTTTATTCGCCGTGTGTAGGCACGCTCGTCAGTGTTGTATAGAAGCTTGTTGAGGGACATATTTTTTCTACGGCGCGGTTTATACGCCATACCGTAAAGTAACCGTGTCATGTGCAAAGGGCCTAATGGTTGAATGTCACTTTAACATCATACAACGAAAAGGTATATTTGTCTATAAGATAGTCAGATTGTTTCAACCTTAGTGAAGTTTCTATTTACTGCAGGCTTAGCATGACGTTTTCTATTTCTACGAAGAATAGGCACAGCTCTTTCTATACAAAGTGACATTTTGTTTCTCCATTTTTGACATCGCACCGTAGAAATCCTTGCACAATCTGTCATTTTGTCTTTCGTTTGTAACGATCTTTGTCTAGGTCCTTTTTATGTAGACTATTTCAAAATAAAGTTTTCTAACCCAAACTGTCAAAATCACACTGACAACTAACAGTTCTCTACGGTAGTGAAGACAATTTGGTTTTGTAATCGTCATGCTAAAGACAGCAGAACTTTCTACTCAACGGCCACAAAGTATATACGGTTATCTACAAAATCATGATTTTACTGAAGAGCATTTTGAACGCAAAACTGTGATAATTAATAGAAGAACAAAGATCTCCTATTTTACATCATTTAGTTAATAGGACATTACCAAGGAAATGGTTAAGGCCAGTTTTATACTGTAATATTTTTTTGTTCCAAAACACGCTACTTCGACAATTAGAGAAAATTTATACGTGACTTAATATCAGTAAAAATTGAGAATCAAGAAGAAAAAAAATCCTATGACAAAACAAAGAATTCTGAGTCGAAATATGTAAAAGAGTATATTTCGTAAAAAAAAGTGCTGTTGACTCTTTCTACTTTGCTGACGTCGTACTGTCTACATGGAACGTCATTTTTCTTTACTCTTCCGTCGACAAAACGGTGCTCATGCTATGCCTGCTGGGAAATGTTGTTAGAAGTGCTACACTATAAGCTAACACTAGCTACTGTGATCGCTGACAGAGTGGACTGTCTGTATATAATTCACTGCTGTCAGTTACATGTATATCGTGTTGTTTCCTAATACTTAGTTTTAAGGACAATTTGATAAGACAATGGAACTTTCCATTGTCTACGAAATTTTGTTAATAGTCGTGGTAATCGAACCGGTCCTTCCCCTAGTGAAGACGATGTCTGTCTGCGCTAGAAATAAGTCAGTCAATCAATAGGGTTATATTAAATTCATTGCTAGAGCTAGAATCGGTCGGAACCTATTATTAAAATCCTATTCATACTCAAAAGGTATTCTATATTTTGATTTAAAAATATAGGATACCTTATAAAGGTTTGTAAAGTGCCTGTAAATGGTTTAGTTGAAATAAATGCTTTGAGTTTGAGTTTAGATACGTATCGAAAACTAGTGACAACTGTATGGCAATTTTATAAGCTATAGCTATTATATTATTCTAGGAAAAAATAAACCAATTAAAAAGGGATTTTCATTAATGAAGCAAGGCCATAACCATTCTGTCTTCCTACTTAGAGAATGTGTATTTTTGCCTTTATTTATTCAAACTAGTATTTAAAATGAAATACTCTATCAGTCTCAAATAAAGTCAAGGACAAGGTGTGTGTGGGAAACAACTGAGTAAAAAAGCCTATAATAGAATAGAATACTCTTTATTATATACACCATAAAAATTACAGATATAAATGTTGAAATTTTACATTGGGCGACACAATGGGCGGTCTTATCGCTAAAAGCGATCTTTTACAGACAACCTTTGAATGGATTAAAGGGAGAAGGAGAGACAATACTGCAGGTAGTCAGTGGTGTACGATTTACATGTACAATAAATACATACATACATAAAGCAATACACTTATCTATATAAATATATATATACAATAATAAACATGAAACAAGAGCAAGGAACTGTATTGTAATATGGAAAAGCCTTTTGAAAGTTTTTTTTATACCTTAGTGGATTCATATACCACTACTAAAAACTACGCAACCAAGGCAATTAAATTATTATGGGGTCATTTCACGAACTCCATCTGCAGAATATAGAACCTCCGTCCTTTCTAAAATTGGATAGAATTTTCAGAAAACATCAGACAATTAAAAAATAGTTAAAAAATAATATCCACAAGAAACGCACTCGTTCATTCCTGAGCAACATTGATAGGGTAATACTAGCTAGTTAGGTTCTACCACCCCAGCAAGAAGAACTACTAGAGATGGCCAGGGACGTAAGCAATATTACTTAAGAGGAAGCAGTCACCCCTTTTTATTCAGTGGGGAAATCCTTTCGGATATCCTCCGTCTGGGGAGGACGGAGGGTTATGTCGGACTCCTACCGAGTAAAACCCTTGGTATCTTCCACTACCATGAGTCAGGGGAACGGGAGATACCTACTAGTAGATAAGGAAACCCCTGTAGCGATCATTACATTCTAGGTAAATTAACAGCAACAATATTTTGACAATTAGTATGTACCTACTTATAATTTAGTTGTTATAACAAACGTAAATCAATTAATTTAAATAAAAGGATTTAATCTTAATCAAGTAGGTACAGCAGTGCTCTGCATAATCCGACCCTTCTTTGTAAAAGGGGTCACGTAATTCAGACCACTGACCGTACTAATTGAAATATAATTAAGATATCTCTCTCAGAGATTCTACAAATAAAAAGCACTTTAGCTAGAATCTAAGACTTAATAGACCTGTCAACCTGGCCGTCACTCAAAGTTAAACAATGGACAGGCAAACTTTGTTTGATTATAGGTCCACGGTCTTTCAAAATAACAATATTAACTGAACAAAATTAAACTTTAAAAAAAAATCTGTTAGCTGTTATTATTGGTCGGCTGTCACCTGAATTTCATCATACCAGACACAAAACTGAAATATCGTATTCGGCAATAATAGTACTTTATAATAGATACTCGTAGTAGTACGAGTAGTAATTTATCTTTTTTTTTTTTTACACACATACCCAACAAACCAGCACCGCAACGCTGTTTGGTGGCAAAAATATAGATATGGTGTACTTCTAAACGCTCTTGCACTACCTAAGCCTCCAAATATCGAACCTTATTTTTAAGACGTTTCAATATTTAGAATTTAAAGCCCGCCTGAGTACCTCATACAAACATTGATCGACTACTTGAACAACCACGTAATAATAAAGAGCAATCCAAACTATAATTATAGATAGCTAAGTTATACGTTTTTCGAAGAATCTCGACTTATATACATATAATAAAATCGTAGCGAAGTCAAAACCGTACACCGAATATTTAAAAAAAAGTAATTGCTACGAGGTCTGGGATCGATTCTAATGCCAAAAATATAGACTTCGTTTTTAGACTTTTTGTCTGTTTGTCTGGGTGTATGTCCCAGCATCACGCAAATTCTACCAAATAGATTCTGTTCAAATTTTGCATAGATATTCCTTATAAGACCGGTCAGTTGGTAGGCTATATATTATCACGCTATTGACTATGGGGGATGAGCAATATTGCATTATGTTTGTATTCCTCTAGTTTACAGCAAATTGTAAAAAGACGAGCCAAACGATTAGAAAATTGCAGATAGTTACAGATTTAACCTTTTAAATGATCATCATCACACAGTCAATCATCATGACATATACAAGGTGGATTTTTGAGATGGGGCAGTAGGTAAGGGCGGGTACCTTAGCCGTTGCCGCTACACGAAATCGGCCTTAGGAGACTGTCCTTAACTTTTTGTGAAAGAAAGAAAGTATAACGTTTATTTGGACAGAGTTCGTGAAACACAAAATACAAATAACAAAATAATATTCTAACAACAATAGTGTGCCTCACGGCTGTGCCAAAAAGGTTCATTTCAGTATTAATACCAGACAGATGCTGCTGACGCTAGTTTTTAATGGACCTTTAGAGAGTAATGACAGGGGAGTAGAAACAGTTTCAACATACTTAATACATAATTTGTATACTTATAAATAAATAAACTAGTAATCAAACATATTTACAAAAAGAAAGAAAATACGACAACAACAAGAACTGTCTGAGCAAAACCGTTCTTAGTGATTAGCTAGATTGATCCGTGCACGGTGCATTCGTAAAGAGCTACAGGCCGCCGCCGACCGCGACGACGGACAAATACACCGACAGTTATTTAGTTTTACGACAACCTAAAATTACTAATGTTGCCTGTTTAAAAAAAAGTTTTAATAGTTATAATAATAATAAGAACGAAGACATTTTTTTTTCATAAATAGTTAATTCAATACTATTCGGAGAAAGTGAAGTACAATTTACCAACCTATAATAATAGATGAAGTGGGGGGGATTAGTAATGTTAAAGGCTCGTGCAGACCAGCGCGACTTTTGTTGTTGAACAAATTCCATGAAATTTTCATAGAAATTGTTCTACCAGTGTCGCACCGGTCTGTACGAGCCTTAAGAAGAAGGTAAGCGTCATATAATACGATAACTTTCTTTTGCTGATCAGTAGGTATTGTTAGTCTGGTGTTAGTGTAAAATAACCTATTATGCTCCTTTCTGTTTTAGTTGTGCATTTTCTAAAGATGCAAGTGTAAGTACACATAAACAAAAGTATCGTCTTCGGCCATCTTAGGCCAAAATTTTATTGAAAAAAAAAATCGGTTGTCTGTAAAGTCGGTTTACTGACGATAGTTGAACGTGACAACGTCATAAGCCTTAAATGGAACGCCTCAGAGCGAGGTAACGCCGCATGAGTCATGTTTTTTCGTGCGTGCAGCCGGCTCCATCGAATTATAAGACGTTGTCACGTCAAAAAGAGGGTGTATGATGCGATCTTGACGCCGGCTGTGCGTCACAGTCTCAAGTAGGCCAGGCACAATGGGTAACTCCGAAAAACAACGCGTGTACGAGATGATGGTGGTGAAAAAAAAAAGAACTGTGTCCGTTTATGTTTCCCACAGGTCTCACAACTGCGAAGGCACGTAGGCGCCGTGGATGGCACAGCAGTGCCATTGAGTCGGGGACAAATTTTGAGGCAGCAAAGGACGGAAAATCACCGAGCGTGCGCTGTAACCACCACCCTAATACCCAATATTTTTGTGACACAAGAGGAATTATGTTTTAAGCTAAGTACTATAGGCAGAGCTTGAAACCGGTTAATTTTTATCAAGATACAATTTATTTTTCACATTAAGTTCACCATTGATTTTGTAACAAAATATTAAATAATTAACGAAATTTGTCTGAAAACCTTTATAATAACGGTTAAGGTTACATAGAAAATTTACCGGTTTTCAAGCCCTGACTGTAGGTATTTAATATAAGTGAAACCCTTAAGGCGACCATATATCTAGTATCTGTTGCAAATATAATATCAGATACTGTCGTAAATTTGTTCTGAACGTGTGTATACTTGCCTTAATGGTGGTCGGATATTATTCCTCACCTTAATGTAGTGCATTTGAAAGTGCCTCTGAAAGCTGCTGTCCTATGAGACTGTGTTGAAAATTATCGTGCACATTGCCTAGGCGCACAATCTCGGTTATAACGGGTGGCCAATTCGGATGTTTACAACTTTTTTTAGCCCCCATTCTGATATGACGGCAAATTTTTCAGTTCTTTGATGTCTATTATTTAGTAAGAATGCGGCAAATTCATTATGCACCGACGATAAGACCATGACCACCGTAATACTTTCAGTAATTTTATCCTCAATTTCTTAAACGAATTTAAAAATTATACAATTTTTCTAACTAATAATTAAGATTAACGAATACCATTTTGGTGGCTGAGGATATCACGACACGTCCTGCGGTCCTTTTTTCTGCGGGGTTTATCTAGGAGTTTCGTGGTCAAGCTTAAATACGAAAAGCAGAATATTTGTGACTTTGTTAGTGGGGTGTGTGAAACTTTAATGATAAACACGCTGAAAAGGACTACCAAACTCTATTTCGACAAACTGTAATACGACAAGATTTAATTTCGACAATATGAAACTCCGACACGTCTTAATTTCGACAATACGAATTATATAAGTATAGATCAATATCCGGTAAGTTTCGTTTGTAATAAAAATGATCTTTATTTAAAGTTATACACTTCAGAATTGGCCTCCTGTATATAATATATATACTTCGGTTTCTTAGACTTGACGACACCAAAAAGCAAGCACGCTAGGTGTAACTTTCGTCTCGACTTCATCTTGAGAGTAAAATGTTTGATAATAAAGGGCAAAACATGAATTATAGGGGAACAGAGTATCAGAAGCGCACATATATGCATGCTGAGCGAGTAAGCGTGGGCCGTAAACCGTAAATCAGCGTAGTTTAATTTAGACAGAACAAGAGTTTCGAACAAGTATGGCCTTTGAAAAATTTTGATCTGCAAATTTATACAGATTTTGAAAAAAATAGTAGTCAGCAAAAAAAAAAATGTTGTTTCCAGTATGTCTTGTTTCTTATGAGGATCAAAAACCCCTATTGGACCAATAGAGGTTTCAGTAGTAGAACAGGCAGAAATCGCAAAAAGACTTTTCCCATACATTTGTTGGGAAATGAGACTCTAACTTACTTTTTAGGGTTCCGTACCTCGAAAGGAAAAACGGAACCCTTATAGGATCACTTCTATTTTCGTCCGTCCATCTGTCTATCCGTCAAAGACCTTTTTCTCAGGAACGCGTAGAGGTATCAAGTTGAAATTAATATCAAATACGCAGGCCTATAACGGTTCCTTGGAGGTCTAAAAAATCAAGTAGAAGCTTGATTATTTAGAGCTCCAAGGAGCCGTCAACGCAACAAATACAATCGGCCATTTATAATGCGACATATTTTGATACTCGCAAATAAATCAAAACCTATAGAATACTTCAGGTCTCACAGCTCAAATAAAGTAAAAAGTCTGAAAATCGTTCATTTGCACGGTTGGCATGCACTTGGCCGGTTTGTTAGGATTAATAGACCAGCGGCTACAAGTCAAAATCGCAACAAAAAAAAAACTTTTCCCATACAAGTCTAAACGTTATAAATTATATGAGGTCCTAATTTTTTTCTCAGAGTGTCAGAAATCACAAGCAAGATATTATCAAAATTAAGCAAATAATATTATAACGCGTATTCGTTCGTTTGAAGTTTAAAAATGTTGGTAATTTTCGGCCAGTCTTCGTTGTAGCGGCCATTCAAAACCCCGTGTGTTTACAATCTACTGTTATATTATTTTAGTGATAGCCGTTCGTCCGGTAAATAGTGTAAGACTGCATCAGTCAGTGTAATCAGGTATTAGTAAAAGCAGAGAAAATCTTTTTGAACTTTATGGCTTAAAGCAACATATGAATAATACAAGATTTCATCAGTAGGTTGCAAAATATTCTAAAACTTTTAAAAGTGTGTGCAAAATAGTTAAAGCTTTTTATATTAGCAATAAAATAAAATCAGCTGATGATAAAATAAAAACTACCAGAGACTGCACATGGCCCCATCGCCTCAGATGTAGAAATAGCTCAGGAATTTGAGAACATTTTTGCTAATATTCCCCTTAAAACTACTGAAACTTTAAATTCCTCACCCGCGCTTTCTGCTACCTTACTTAGAAAGAATGTAAAGGTATGCCCTTTGGAGTTTAGGTTTCAGCATACATACCCCCAGGCAGTTTTAAAAGCTTTTATAGATCTTAAAATTAAGTCACAGAAGATCTCTGGGGAATGTCTTTAAAAGTCTGTAGATCAAAACCATTGGGCCCTATTTACCTCACATATTAAAAACCAGTGTGGACCAAGGAGTCTTTCCGGATCTCACGAAACTCAGATGAAACTCAGTAAATTAGTTCCTTTGTTCATATCCGGTGATATTAAAGAACCTAACAATTATAGGCCTATGTCAATTCTGCCAGTTCTCAGTAAGGTGTTTGAAAAGTTTATGCTCAATCAAATGTTACGTCACTTTAATAAAAATTCCATTTTTCATGAACAACAGTACGGTTGCACCAAAGGGCGTTGTACCACTGACGCCGGTGTCACTCTTATAAAAAAACATTTTTAACACCTGGGATGAAGCACAAGATGACATTGGAATCTTTTGCAACCTCTCTAAGGCGTTCGATTGCGCAAACCATGAGACACTTCTGCTAAATTAGAGCACAATGGGATTAGGAATACAGCTCTTGATTTACTAAGACCATACCTGAAAGATAGAAAATTCAAGTATACGGCGTAAACTCATTGTGGTCTGAAATGGCAATGGGCGTTCCTCAACGTTCGATATTGGGTCCATTCCTCTTTTTAGTTTACATTAATGATTTAATTACTTCAAAATCAACCGAAGATGGTGTTATTTGCAAATGACACATCTTTGATATTTAAAATAGACCGACGGTCATAAAATCTGCCTGCCAGGGTTGCGAGTTTATCCGAAAGGGATATCGTGGCGTTATTTGATAATATCCCACCTAAAAAAAAGGGCCTCCTGTGCAACAGTAGCGCTTTGCGACCACTATACGAACGAGGCAGTTTTTTATTTATAAAAATGTGGCTGTTATTTTAGTATATTGTGGTGTCTTACGACTTCCACGCGAACGAAGTCGCATTAGAAGCTGATAACAAGAATAAAGTAAAATAAATAAGGTTGAAATTCTGAATAAACATACGATTAAATTGTCTTGAATATATAATGATGTGCAGGCACGTGAAATAAGTCCTTATACGTGACATTCGCTTGATATGTATTTTTCCAAGCCAGTTATTTTATTATTCATTTATATTGGCGAATTAGGGACGCCTACGTGCTTTTAAGGTTGTTCACACACAAGTCAACAGCATCTCAATCTAACTCATGTAAAATAACCCCGAATAAACTCTTAAAAATAAAACTTTTTACACGACTGCCCAAAAAAGGAGTGTAATGTTTTAAACTTATGGTTTGTTTTTTATTTTATTTTGGTATGAGTGTCCGATATCAATGTGTTTTACGAAATACGACAGTACTTACCTACGGACAGTAGTACCAAATAATAATACCTACTACATACTACCGAAGTGGACAGTCTTTTTTGGGCGGATAAACATCAGCCCGCCCTACGTGTTTTTCGCCCAAAAAATACGATAAATGTCACATTAAAATAGAATTTTATTTATTTTTGAGATTATGTTTGCAAACAGCCCTTGGGTAGACTGCGGAAATGGTAACCAGCGTAAGCGCCTCAAATGCTGAAGGGTATTCCAATGCGATGCCAACCTTACAGACATAGCTGACATTATGTCATGTGCCTGTAATTTCACCGGCCGGTGCCGGTATCCTATGGATTCACAATGGTCCAACCTCTTCATAGCAATAGTTTCGAGGTGGACAGAGCCGTACCTTCCGCTTAAGTGGCCCGGGGTAGGACAACAAAAAATGAGGCCCCGTTCATCAATAATTTTCAATGCTTGGAAGGGAACAAAAAATACTTTTTAATAGGCGTTATTTAAAATATTTATTATAATGATACTTATTTTCGCAACGTAAACAAAGCGGATCAAATCTGAGACAAAGCTCAAAACTGTGACATTGACAGTGACAGGTCGTCTATCTCGACGGAGACTGCTAGTTGTAAGCAGGTTCTTAATTGCAGAGCCGCACAGCTTATATGCGCATAATTGCGCGAAGTTCAAATGAATCAGACGCCAAATTCAAAACGGAAATTCAAATCATTGTAAAATGGTCTTGAAACTTTTTTACGGTGCTTTCTCGTAGAACGGGTGTAAATTTTTTTCTCCCTGCCCGGGGCCCACCCTAGTGAGCGGCCCCGGGCAGGGAGACATAGTAGTTCCAGCCCTGGGAATGGGTCGCTAGCGTCGCATAAGCGGTCTCTCTATTCGTAAAACTCTTTGTTTTCGCTGTTCTTCAGCAAATCCCAGCAATACTAGACCTGCCATACTTCTGCCACGAACAAGAATCACAATAAAACAACACAAAAGACGTAATGTTTACACGCTCCACTTACTACCGGCTTCGGTGTTAATCACTAGAATTCAGAAAACACTACCTTTGAGTAGTGTCTTTCACGAAAGCCACCAAAAACTAAATGATTATCAATTTGATGTCCACTAAGCTTACACAATCGCAATCTTAAAAGTATCGATACAAAAACATCTGTCAAAATGTGTAACGGTGACTATCAATTTAATAGTCAGTGACTATCAGCGGTAATGGGTGCCTATGACGTCATCCTAGTTATTCACTGAAGTTACCCAATACGAAACTAACTGTTTGACAGCTATTCGTTAGACACTTTGCCAAGTGATCATCACTATGAACTGTCAACAGAGATACGCAATAGCCCTGCTGGAGGTAGAAATAATATATTAGCTTTTTTTTACTTCTCATTCCAACATTTTCAGCATCGAATTGCTTAATTAACGTTACAGCTACGAAGAACTACCACATTGCAACAATCAAAATTCTTGGAGAAATAATATTAGAATAGTTGTACCAACACGACGTATTTTAAACGCTAGTTAATTGAACGTGCTTTGTAGCATGTGATTATTGCTCTCGGACGTTCCAGAAACATGCACCGTGTAAATAGGGCTTTAGGTACATAAAATATTCACCGATTTATCAATCGTCAAATAACTTTTAGCAAAGGCATTGACAGCGGTAAAGTTGGCTGGTCGGTATTATGCATAAAGACAAGCGATCCAACAAAAAACTCGATGACGAATCATTCGTAGGTACAGGTACCCACCTAAATAAAATGAAATTCCGATAAAAAGCCTTCCGATGAAAAAATTTGAAACATGCAACGGTAGAAAAGGGGTCTGTGGTGAAATTTTGGAGACCCATGTCCTTATTCAGAGAAATTCTTGAATGAAAAAATGCCTTTATAACATTTAGGGATACTCGTAATATTCTCAGGTACATTCGAAGTAAAAAAAAACTGTCAGGTCCTATGAACAGTCATATAAACCATTCTCCAAACCAGCCATACTCAATGTGTGCTCCGCGGAGCCCTAGGACTCCAGGGTGACCAGTATTTGAGGCTCAACGAAAATACTGGTGATAATGAAAAAATTATACTGAAGGGGGTACTTACTACATTTCATTTCAAGGCTCGTACAAACTCGCGCGACATTGCGGGCGAGACAGGCAGCGACAAAGAGATTGTGCTACTAGTGTCGCGTCGCACCCACGATATTGCACCAGTCTGTACGACCCTTTACTCTGCAACCCGAGTAAAATAAAAATCTATCTAAATATTCCAACGTAAAGTAAAAAAATATGCAAATGTTAAAGTCAAGAAATATGATTATTAATAAAAAATAATACACTCTTAAGCATTTTGATTATTTTAGGGCTCCGTCAAATATTTCGTTTTCCAAAAGGGTTCCGTCGCCAAAAAAGTTTGAGAACCACTGCTCTAAACTATTAATTGATGGATTAAAAATAACGATATTAAAAATAATCGAATGCTTGTTAGTTTCCATATAAAGGCTCCCGCAGACAGGCGCGATGCAACAGTGCGACTCGACACACAATATCTATGAAAACTTCATGGAAAGTATCGAGCTGCCTATCGCGTCCGCGATATTGCACCAGTCTGCATGAGCCTTCAGTATCATATCCGTAAACACTTTGGTGATCAACCAGTTTTAGGTGTGAGGTAGGTAACTAAAATAAGTTCCTATTTTATTAAATAGAACAGCAATTCGTTTCTTTTATTGTATATCAAGGTAAGCCCAGTAAGCTCCTTATACTGTAAAAATATTGATAGATATAAACTGCTTCGCGGGGATTTCTTAGAGCTTTTCAAATGAGGCGTGAATAGATACCGCGGAGTTTCAGCACCCTCTGCGCTGCTTATAATAGAACCAGCCAGTGGCGAAATGATACTATTCAGGTGGATTTATACTACATAAGGATTATAAAACCTTATTTAAAAAAAAATACTGTTACGAAAATATAATATTTTAAGATTTAATAAAATACCGTACTTAGTTATTATTAAAAATGTTTCAAATATTAATGAGTAATGTTTAAATAGAGTTCAAGCCATTATTAATATAAAATAGAGGCCTTATTTATTTTTTCTTTATTTATTACCTGTGAAAAATTGAACTACTTATATAAGAAATCCGAAACGTAAACTATTTAAATTCTAACACCAACCATAAAATAGTTTCTTACCTTTTAAATAATAATATAAAATATCTCGTTACAAACTTAACTTCATAAACAATTTTACTTGATCAAATAAAAATATTTAATTATTATTTTCATAAAACTTTTTCACATAATAACTTTTATTAGCACCGCGGCGCGATATTAGCGGAAGTTTTCAGAATTATCCTGTAAACGCGTCGGAGCGCGCGGCGACGTTCGAAAGCACTGAACCGGGGCCTCGCTACACGAGCACTGAATGAATGAGAAATGAGAATCAAAGCGCAGCCCTTCCACAGATGCGCTGAAAACACGCGAATAACAACAATTTTAAGTACCTACCTATTCTATTACTGAAATTCATTCATGGTCAGACATTAACTGATGTTTTAACAATGCCTGCTACCATTACACAGCGTCAACTGTATGGAGTCACCGCGCGTCAAATCTGCTATTGTTACGTAAACTAAACCGACTTTAGACTGGTCTAATAAAAAGCAAATAGGCTTTTTTTTTATAGTAAAATCAATGTAACATAATCATAGATTTGCAATTCATGCTATGTGTAACTTCGATTCTTTTCATCAAAAAATCGAACGGCGCCATATTTGGAAACGAAATATATTTCTTTACGTATAGTGTTCAAGAAAGACTACAAATGTACGCCAAGTCAATCAACACAGAAAGTCAAATACATTAAATCCTTTACACCTGGCACGCGCTTATTTCGACGAGAGATTGACACATTAATAAGTGTGAAACACAATTTTCACGTGGACTGATGCTTTGACAATATTTGATTTCTGAGTACCTAAGTATCGGGTCAGCTCACACCGAGACGCGACGCGACGTGACGATACTGGAAGAGGCCAGTGATTTCGCGCTACGCCGCCCGCCGCCGCGAGACGCATCGCAACGTCGCGAGGCGCATAGTAAAATCGTTGGCAACACGATGCCTCGCTACGCAGCGAGACGCCGCGCGGCGCAGCGGAACGTGTCTACATTCGCCACGTGCTCCTGCCCCGCCCCGCGTCCACCCGCAGTCTACCATTTGCAAGCGCATGAGAACGACGTACGGCTGCGCCGCGCGGCGTTGCGCGGCTTCTTGAAGCGCAGCGCCGCTCTTGCACGCCGCGCGTACCGGCGATTCACCGCTGCGTCGCGATGCGTCGCTTTACGCCGCGAGGCATCACGACGCGTAAAGCTGCGTGTTGTAACGTATTCTAAATTCTCACAATGAAATGTGTGTCTTTTCGTGTAGAAAATAAAGTTATATTTTGAGTCGCTCTTTTAAAGTGTGCGCGCAGCGTCGCGTCGCGTCGCGTCCCGGTCTGAGCTGACCCTAATGCAGGCAACACACGTCACGATATACTTGCGCAAAATTGGACTTGCACAAGTCACCCGACATTTAATCGAAAAAAAACATTAAAATAATACCTGATTATGATTATTAGACCTATAATAAGGATAGGTAAAATAGGGGAAAAAAACTAACTAGCTGATAATCTGAGATAATTAGTTTATATTATTAGATACTATACATTAGGACAATAGAGTCAACCTTTAGCAATAATGTACAGAATTGCAAAAATAAATCAAATAAAAGTTTAAAATCAGTCAATAGTATCAACCTGGTGCATCAAAATATTCAAGTATTTCTGAACAAAGATTTAGCGCAGCGTCGCGTCGCGTCGCGTCCCGGTCTGAGCTGACCCTAATGCAGGCAACACACGTCACGATATACTTGCGCAAAATTGGACTTGCACAAGTCACCCGACATTTAATCGAAAAAAAACATTAAAATAATACCTGATTATGATTATTAGACCTATAATAAGGATAGGTAAAATAGGGGAAAAAAACTAACTAGCTGATAATCTGAGATAATTAGTTTATATTATTAGATACTATACATTAGGACAATAGAGTCAACCTTTAGCAATAATGTACAGAATTGCAAAAATAAATCAAATAAAAGTTTAAAATCAGTCAATAGTATCAACCTGGTGCATCAAAATATTCAAGTATTTCTGAACAAAGATTTAGATGTAGAATTATTTATGAATTTTAACAGTATTGATATTCTTTGTATAACAGAACATTGGCTTAAAAGCCACCAGTTCTTGTTCAATTTTAATAATCACCAGGTTGGTAGTTCGTTCAGCAGAGTAAATGCTATACACGGTGGCTCATTAATTTTAGTAAGTAACCAGCTTAAGTTTAAAGACCGTAAGGATATTGTGAGCCTATCTGTTGAGCGGACTGTTGAAATAGCCTGTATAGAATTGAAGCAGTTTATTGTATTAAGTGTGTACAGACCCCCTTCAGGATTGTATGATTACTTTGAAAAGGTAATGGATGAAGTGTTGCACAAGATTTGTAACTCGAACAAGTCCATTATCACTTGTGGTGATTTTAATGTTAATTTGTTAGAGAACTCAGGTTCTTGTAGTAAAATAATAAGTCTGTTTCAGTCATACAATCTTGTAAACCTGTTTTTGGAGCCCACAAGAATAACCTCTACTAGTGCCACATGTCTAGATAATATTTATACAGATATTATACCAAGCCACAAAGAAATTATAAATTTACTAGATTCTGATCATTGTGGGCAAAGGATTACTATCCAAAACCGAAACAACAAAGTGGCTAAAAGTGATATCACTGTTAACCCCAAAACAGCACGTCGCTTGGAAGCTTTTAAAGGTAAACTCATTGATAAATTACCAGATCCATCTATTAATGCTGATCTTAATCATCTTTATAATGATTTTTTTAATATTTACTGTCAACAATTTAATTCCACGTTTATTCCCAAGACTATCTCGGTTAATAGTAACGCATCTTTCAGCGATTGGGCTACCATTGGTATTCATAAAAGTAGAACACAGCTTTATGAGCTTTACAATGAAAGGTATTATGTAAACACTGATGAATTTAATTTGTATGTTAGAAATTATTCAAAATTATTTTAAAAAGTTTGTTGTATGGCCAAGTCGCGTTATTTGAGTTCGAAGATTAAAAACAGTAGTAATGTAATTAAAACGACTTGGAATATTATTAACAGTGAAACGGGAAGGTCTAGGAACCGAAATACTGACTATAGCAAAATAATAAAATCAGACTCACAAGTCGCCGTGGCCTTTGAAAATTTATTTTCAGTATATATACTAAATCTCTAAACTCATCACCTTCTGTTGCTGAGTCTTTGCTTAAGGAAAATGTAAATGTTTGCGATTCGGAATTTCATTTTGAACATATTACCTGTAGAGATATAATTAAAACCTTTAACACTTTAAATGTAAAAAAGACTGCAGATCTGTGGGGTAATTCTGTAGAAGTTGCTAAGTCTATTATAGACATCGTAGCACCTACTTTAGCTCTTATCTTTAATAATTGTATTGACTGTGGGGAGTTTCCTGACCTCATGAAGAATAGTAAAATAATACCGTTGTTTAAATCAGGTAGTACATCAGACCCCACAAATTATAGACCTATTTCAGTACTACCTACCTTTAGTAAAATTTTTGAGAAATTAATTTTAGACCAATTGCAAAGATTTTTTAATAAACATAAATTACTACATAGCAAACAGTTTGGTTTTACATGGGGTCGTTCGACTACTGATCGACCGGTGTTGAACTGTTAAGACTTATTTATAATGCATGGGAAGATAAATGCGATGCCTTGGGCATTTTTTGTGATTTGTCCAAGGCTTTCGATTGCGTTTTTCATGAAACGTTAATCAGGAAACTCCGCCACTACGGGATCCGGAACACCGTTCTGGATCTTCTTACTTCATACTTGAGTAATAGGATTCAGAGCGTTGACGTCAATGGAAAAAGATTTCCCGGATCTATAGTAACAATGGGAGTTCCACAGGGCTCAATTCTTGGTCCTTTCTTTTTTCTTATTTATATTAATGACATGCCTTACCTCATAAAGGATAATCATGATATAGTGTTGTTTGCAAATGACACTTCACTTTTGTTTAAACTTAAACGTCAGCAGCTGGTTACTGACGATGTAAATAGCGCGATCTCAAAAGTAGTTCACTGGTTCAATGTTAATAATTTACTTCTAAATGAAAAAAAAACCAAATGCATTAAGATTACGCTTCCTCACGTTAGGCAGGTGAAAACTGATGTGTTGATAAAGGGCGAAGAATTGAATACTGAAGATAGCACAGTATTCTTGGGCTTAACTTTGGATGCTAAGCTTCAGTCAGGCCCACATATAGATAAACTGTCAAAAAAGCTAAGCTCCGCAGCATATGCTGTTAGAAAAATTCGTAATTTAACTGACATAGAGACAGCCCGTTTAGTGTACTTTGCCTATTTTCACAGTGTAATGTCGTACGGTATTCTGTTGTGGGGAAATGCCGCCAACATTCAGACTATCTTTGTTTTGCAGAAAAGAGCTCTACGATCAGTTTATAAATTAAGTCCAAGACACTCTCTCCGAGAGAAATTTAAGGAGATTAATGTAATGACTGTACCTTCTCAGTATATTTTTGAAAATCTTTTATATGCCCATGCAAATATAAAATTGTTTAAAAAATACAGTGATATCCATAATATAAATACTAGAAACAAACATAAATTTGTTGTACCTACAACAAGGCTCAAGAAAATAGGTGGCTCGTTCCGATGTCAATGTATACGCTTTTATAATAAACTTCCAAGCCACGGTCAAGATCTAAGCCTTAATAAATTCAAATCATTCATTAAACGTAGGTTGTGTCAGAAAGCCTTTTATACAGTTAAAGATTATATTGAGGACAAAAAGGCTTGGGATTGAGCTGCTCCAATTTTTACTTATTGAAGTGGTTTATTTTATTGTTTGATGTTTTTTTTTTTGCTAACTTTTATTATTTTATATACGTAACGTAATATATACGTAATGTAACGTAATGACATGATTATTTACTTGTAAAGTATTATATTATTTTAATTATTGTGAATGTGAAGACTATGTTGGTTATTGCTCTTTTATTTTTATTGTTAGTGTTAATCATGGTCTGGCAGTTTGAGTCATTTAAGCGGCCTACCCAATTGTCCTTTCTTTGGTATTGATCGTTGCATCGTTGAGCTCCTTAAGTTCTGAGTAGAGCTGCACGATTACTGACAAATGCGTGCACTGACTGGTCAGGTCCACTCAATCTGTGTGGTTCTTTCCTCAAAAGACCATTTCAGACTCCAATCTACATGGCCTTCACATGATCTGACCAAGATTATGTCTGGACTTTAAAAGAGACTGTGACCTCTGAGTTTGTTTCGGTCTTTCTTCTCAGAGTAGTCAGATAGGAAACGCCGATTTCATCTAGTTTTAAAAATATGACTGACGTGTAAAAGTGTTTGTACAAACCTAATCACAGAAATAAAAATCATTTATCATTGCTCCCGACGTTAGTAAATCTCATGTTTATGGGGCGTATAGCATAATATACAAAATGCGCTTTGACATAGCTTTAACAAAAGAAAACAACGATATTTTGTGTAACGATCGGACTCGTCAGCTTGCGTGTTGTCAGCAAAGTGTATAAAATACCGCCTTATTTGTGGAAACCTTTTGATAGGCATAACGTTGAAACCTTCTCTTTGTCTATTGATAAGAAAGTTTGAATTTCTGTATGTTTCCTCTTTGTACCCTGTTAGCAACAACTAAGTATATGAACTTTGCGTTTTCTTTGGACACGTGTTGATGTAGGTGACAGCGTCGATGGCGACGGGTAAACTGATTGCAAGGAGGGTAGCGATGCAATAGAAGATTTGGGGTAGGGTATAGGGTAGGGGGGGAGGGTAGTGATGCATTATAATTACATTGCGTATTGGAAGAAAATACTGTTGAAAGAACCGGTGTGAGTGGTGGTGGATCATTGCAGGCATCGGCCACAGTTTCAGGGCTTTGAGAATATATGGATTCCAAGTCTGGATGGAGAATCGCTAAAAAATCTTCATCAGAGTCAAATTATAGTACTGACATCTCCATCACCCATTGTAACCACCCCAGTGTATAGAATAATATACATCACAAATAAGATTTTTTTTTAGCAAACAGTCGCAATGTATGGTATGCTATACGCCCAAGATTATGGTCGTAAAATACGTATAAAATTTAGCATTGAGCTTGAGGCACGGTTGACAGCACGGTTGGCGCAGTGGTGAGGCGATTGATTGCTGCGCTGCGTATCGCGGGTTCGATCCCCGCACGGAACAAATATTTGTATGACCTACAAAATAGTTGTTCCGGGTCTGGCTGTTTGTGTATGTGAGTTTAAATGTATGTAATACAGATTGGGTCGGGAGTTACTCTACTAAGTACAACGATTTACTTGGAAAATAAAAGGATCACAGAAAAAATGTAGGCCTTCATATATTTTCTATAATGACAGTTTTATAATAAGAAAAAACAACTTCTTTTTAAAATTACCAAAGACAATTTCACAACATCCTCCGGCCCAGCGAGAAAGCGGAAGAAATCTATATAAACTAAAACACTGTTCGCGAATAAAATAAAATATTAAAATTCATAAATACTTAGTGGGCAGTTTCACCAGCCGACCGGAACGAGTGACATGTATTTTAGGGGGCAGCTGCTGTGCAGGTGCAGTGGTTGGCACATCCCTATGACGAACCTCTAAAGGGAAGAGGCGCTGTAGTGGTCTGATTAATTCACCTCTTGCGGTTCTAACCCGCGCTACACGTCTATGACCATCCGTCCCTTGCAAGGTCTCAACAACAATACCTAATGGCCATTTAACCCTCTTTACATCATCAGACCCTATCAATACTATGTCCCCGATTTCAACTGGATTAATATTAGCCGTTGATTTCTCAGTAAGTAGAGCCAGGTATTCGCTGCGAAAGCGCTGTTTCAGATCGCCACATACATTTTTAATATAACGCCAACATCCAGTCAAGAGCTGACCATCAATATGACCCATATCTAGGACATCTTTGCCTTCTTTTCCTACATTTAAAAACATTGAAGGAGTCAACGGAGCTAAATTTTCCGTAGTGTCGGCTATATAGGTTAGCGGCCTAGAATTAATCATCGCTTCGGTTTCACACAACACAGTCAACAGTTTATTATATTTAAGTGCTGCCCTACCAAGTACTCTCCTTAGCATTTCTTTAACCGTCCGTACCATCCTTTCCCAGAATCCTCCCCACCATGGCGCTGACGGAGGTATAAAGCGCAATTCAATCCTTTGTGTTGAGGTCTCCTGTGCTATTCTATCCCACTTGATGTTCTTAAGTATCGAACTTGCTCCGCGAAAATTTGTTCCATTATCTGTATATATTACCCTTACGGAACCTCTTCTTGCCACAAACCGGCGAAACGTTAACATAGTCTTCTGTAGACAGTGAAGAGCACAAGTCTACATGGAGTGCACGGTATGTAGTGCATGTGAATAAAACGATCCAGCACTTTTCTCCCGTCTTTAAATACAGTGGTCCAGCTAAGTCAATACCGGTTGCCTCAAATGGACTGCCACATTGTAGCCTGTCTGTAGGTAGCGGTGCGGAGGGTCCTGTACAACTTTTGCTGCTGAAACGCTTGCCAACGACACATTCCTTTTTAGCAAGATGACGTATGCTTATAATCCAATATATTTCACGAAGTTTACTAATTAACGTTTGTGATCCCGCATGAAGGTATTTTACGTGAAAATATTGTACAATTCTCTCAACAATAACATTATCACTTGACAGCAATATAGGTGACATGAAAGCGTCACTGTCTTTGCTCATTGTTAAACGAGTCTTAACACAAAAGAGTCCTGTATCGTTAAAAAATGTTTGTAACATCTTATTGTTTTTAGTAAAGTCAATTAAACATTCTCTTTGAATTACAGCGAGTAAGTCATTTTCAGCTTCTGTGTACTCTTCTGCTGATAAGTCTCCTGCTCTTCTGTGTTCTTTCTTCAAACTTAATCCACAGTTATTACGGAACCTTAAGCACCAGCCGACCATTCTTACTATCTTCGAATATTTCCCAAAATAAAGGAGGCTTTTTGAAAACTCTTTTGTGTTGACTACACACAAACACGACTTCTTTACCTCTCTAAAAACCTCATTTTCATCCGGAGTCACTTCTATATGTGGCCATTCTGTTTCAGATTTCTTTAGCCACTCGGGACCTTCCCGCCATTTGCTTTTAAGAAGGTTTTCTGCATTGCAGCCTCGTGATGGCAAATCAGCAGGGTTACACTCTCCTGGAACATGGCGCCATTCGTGCAAAACTGATCTATTTAATATCTCTTGAATTCTATTATTTACAAATACATTCAAGTTCACCTTTCTATTAAGCCATGCTAGCACTATAGACGAATCGGTCGAGTAGAATACCGGACAGTTTAAGTTTAGTTCCCGTCTTATATCAGCGGCTACTCTAGCAGCCAGTAAAGCGGCTAATAGCTCCAGCGTCTTTTGTATTATTCCACCACAAAAACTTGAAATATTCACGATCTTCAGGACATAAAGATATTTGTAAAAATGCTTTCTTAATATCAGATGTAATGCCAATAGCATTTTTCCTGAAGTTAATTATCAACTTTGGTATTAGCTCTATTAAATTTGTTCCCTTCTCCAAGCACATATTTAAAGACAGGCCATGTTTGTCCTGTCACGGTCGCCAGATAATACAGATTGGGTCGGGAGTTACTCTACTAAGTACAACGATTTACTTGGAAAATAAAAGGATCACAGAAAAAATGTAGACCTTCATATATTTTTCTTTAATGACAGTTTTATAATAAGAAAAAACAACTTCTTTTTAAAAGTACCAAAGACAATTTCACAACAGTATGTAAACGCACCCACGATACAGGAGAAATTCCTAGTGTGGGGCAACGTTTTTTAAAGAAAGAAAAAGCTCAATAGTCAATACATTTGTAAATGAATCCACAACACACATAATAGATTTTTATAGTGAATAAGAAATTATATTAAATTTGACCTTGAAGTGAACAAGATTCTTCTGCACGTTCTGTATGGTTTCTTATTTACGTCACAATTGTCAAATTTACCATAGATAATACTTTCGTTTATTTATTATTTAAAAGAGGTGCTTTCTGAAATTAGTTTTTAGTAAGAACATTTCATATTAAAGTATTTGTTTACTGAGATTTTATTTTTATTTTAGTGTGTAGTATACTATAAAATAAAAATAAAATAAAATAATTTTATTTCATTTATCTTATGTGGCTTACATTGCATGTCGAGGAGTCTCCATTTAGGCATAGAAAATGCCTGTAGTTGAAGGCTCCGCTCTTCCCTTACATTATAAACGTACGAGTACAAACAGGTATACAAATAAACAAAGAAAAGAAAAAATAAAATTAAAATTATGATCAATTTTTACGAGTGTGTATGTGTGAGTCAGGGTGTGTGTGTGTGTGTGTGAGAGAGAGAGAGAGATTTTGAGTGAACATGAGTGACTATAATAGCAAATAACATCACTCTAATAATGTAATTATATTATTAAGTCACACGTTGCAAAAGTAACTCTGTATCATCATAATCTAAACTGTGAAGCCATATTATTAGCTTTTTTTTTGCATTCAATTTTTTTCTTATCATTCTTATTTCATATTTATTATTTTATTAATTTTATTGTATATAAAAGCTGAGCGATTTTTATATTGTCTGCTGGCAAATTCTGTCCTAGTTATGGGAATGTTTACTATGTAGTATTTATTTCTTTTTCTTAGTATTTCAGCATCATACGGTATCTCTTTGTGCGTTTTGAGGATGCTATGAAGGATATACAATTTTCTCACTGACAGCAGATTACATCACATCACATCACACTATCACACTAATATTATACAGGCGAAAGTTTGTGAGTGTGTGTGTGTGTGTATGTTTGTTACTTCTTCACGCTCAAACGGCTGGACCAATTTTGATAAAATTTTGTATGGAGGTAACTGACACCCTGGATTAAGCATTTTTGCCCTTTTACGTTTAATCTGGTATTTGGTAGTCTGCTTTTTATCCCGATATTCCCACGGGATCGAGACTTACGCGGGTGAAACCGCGGGGCGCAGCTAGTAATTCATAAAGCTTATCAGTAGAGAATCTTCTTTTTTTGAAGTACACCACCTTAAGCATCGCTCTTTGAGCGCGTTCTACCCCTATAGAACTAGATTTCGCTGCTCCACCCCATGCACAATGTATACAATATACTATAACAGACTGAACTAAAGATACATAAATTTCATTTAATAGATTTCTTTGGTTGTTCTTATTTTTATTTACATGTATTCTTCTTGGTACAACATATCTCAGCTCTTTGAATATCCATATAAGTTTCCTTACTCGACTCATGACTTGTTCCAGTTGAGGATACCAGGAAAGACGCTGGTCAATAATCACTCCCAGATATTTTGCTTGGGTAACTGGTTGGATAGTTGGGCAATTGCAGCGAGTTCTATCGCTGGGCACGCCACAATTGTGGCGATAAGTCCCCTCTTTGAGGAGTGGCTAGAGAGGCGCCACGGCGTCCTCACCTTCCGCCTGACGCAGGTCCTCACCGGACACGGTTGTTTCGGGAGGTTCGGTTCAAGCCATGGTTCGGAGCGAGAGTGCATGGGAGGCCGTCACCTCCTTCTGCGAAGCAGTAATGCTCGCGAAGGAAGAGGCGGAATGCGTGAGGGAGAGCCAAGGTTCGCGCCCTCGCGCTCTTAGTCGCCGCAGGAGACGCCCCGGGCGTTGGGAGTCGCAAGCCGATTTCCGGTCACCGTAGTCGCGGGCTTGCGGACGGTGAGCGATGGGTAGCTCGCCGTCCGATAAGGACCAGGCCCGGGTCGACGACGCGTTGTGTTCCACGCGCGCCTTAAAAAGATGTCAGCACCAACTGACGGGGTCCGATAGGGCCAATGCCTGCCAGGGTTGCGAGTTTGTCTGAAAGGTATATCATGGCCCTGGCACACAGGCAACGGAAGGAACACGGGTGGGTTATAGTCAGTAAAAGTCTGACATGCAAAAAAAAGGTCTGTGTAACTATAAAAGTACAGTTTTCGTGGTGATAAACTATTCGTGTCAGTGTCAGCACCTGTCACCACACCACCACTACTCACTCTCACCACCACACCACCACTCATCACACATCACCACAACACTCATTTTAATACACGGATAGCTGAAGCCCAGTGTGTGATTTTTTAATTTCTTGTTATGGTATCACACTAATATTATAAAGGCGAAAGTTTGTGTGTGTGTGTGTGTATGTTTGTTACTTCTTCACGCTCAAACGGCTGGACCAATTTTGATAAAGTTTTGTATGGAGGTAGCTGACATCCTGGATTAAGACAAAGGCTACTTTTTATCCCGATATTCCCACGGGATCGAGACTTACGCGGGTGAAACCGCGGGGCGCAACTAGTGTTAAATAATAGGAAAAAAAAACAATACCAACAGTGTTTTTTTAAAAAATATAGGTTTTTTCAACATTATTTTCTGAGACTATTTGTAACATTTTGATAAGTAGTTCTTTTTACCACCTTTTTGAGTCGAACATGTCTGCCTAAATAAAATATTTTTAATAACTCAATTTATGTTATTATATTGAAGAAAAATGTTCCTAAACTCAACACGATATCGTCAATTTTGTGTGAAGAGGCAACGGAAATTATTTTTTACGATATTAATATACCAACATTTTCGAATAGAAAATTGCTACCAATGGAGATGAAGGAGTAATCTATTTGTCGAAATTATTAGTTACATTTGGTTTAGTTCAATTTTGCCGCAAAATGTACCTACCTGTATACCTGTAAATGTATGTGCAAATTTTTGTCAGATTTTGTGATAGCGTCCTTAAGACTAGTGTCATAAATCTGGCTCGCGACAGCCAATGACTTATTGTTGTTACTATTAAAAGAAGAAAAGACAGAATGATAATTACTCGGTTTTATTTACTTGCAAGGTAAAACTTAACGAAAGAAATGATGACGCAGAAAACTTAACTTATTAGGTACTGGACGCAATCACAAAATACTGAAAGTTCCTTTTATCTTTGAACGTTCTGCATTCACTGTCTATTTTGCGCTTCTTTTCCATACTAATAAATCACACATAAAAACAATAAGTCAAATCAAAATACTGTTATGCACGGGTGTTACTTATTTCACAATATACAGTTTCTCTATTTTCGCCTTTCCTACGCAAACTGACTCACGGTTGAGCCGCTAGCCTTTTTATATGCAATTACTGCCATCTCAAAGTGATCGGAATACACTAGCCAGGGGGTCTACTCCGAAGCGTTAAACCGAAGTATCGGCCGAATGTTCGGCCGTTTTATAACTTCCATAGTTTCCTTTTTTGACTTTGTATCCATACCCGACTTAAAGTCACATTTCTGACTTTGGCTTATCTCTTTGACTGTCGGTTTTTATTTTCTTTCGCCGTAGTCAGCCATTGTTTGCCGTAGTCAATCAACGGCCGAACATTCGGCCGATACTTCGGTTTAACGCTTCAGAGTAGACCCCCAGAAGTCAGAACCAGAACTTCTCGAACCAACGCGTCAATTCCCAAATATTTAATTACAACTAATGCCACCTGTTAGTGGGTAGCTGAAATAGATATTACATAGTATCACTACTCGCCACTAGATGTCATTAAGTGTCACAATACACAATAGTAATTGAAATGCAAAAAAGCGTATGTTTGCTTAGGTTGCGCACTTTGCGTCTAGTCTAGAAAACTTAACATCTAGCTTATTTTTTACTTTTTAATATGACGTGTAAAAGTGATTCCGATATGTTATTTACAGAATAAACGATTTAATTTCATTTCATTTAAGGACAGAAAAGTTTAAACGGTTTTGGCCCTTGGAACGTACTGAAAAAATCATCATGGCCCTGGCTTCCAAGTTTGGGGACCCCTGAATTAGACGACATTTTAAGAATTCTCAAAGGCGTTACCCTAGAAATATATTTTATTATCAACGTTAATGTAAATTCCATTCAGCGGAATTTAGTAATAAAAGCTAATTTATCGATAATATATTTGCACTTTAGGACAGCAACATCGAATAACTTTTACAAAATTAAAGTAAATCAATCAGCTTTTAAGCCCGAGACCGTCCCATTAGCGCGGCTACATGGTGTGAGATCGTGGGTTCGGTCCCCAGAGTAAGTTTAGTAATATAAAACAACAACACGCCTGCTTTTACCAAAGGGTTGGGGACACAAGTTGTATTGTACACACGGCTACAGATCAAGTTATAAATTTCCAATTTAAGCTGATCTCGAATTATATAGGATTTCCGTACAATGAGAGGTCAGCGTATACTGGAAATGTATAGCTTGATGTGTAGCCGTGTGCACCACATTTCGCCAGTTGATTTAGATTCAGATTTAGATTCTTTATTAGTCCCATATTATGTAACAGGGGGAGGGGCTTGTGGCTAAGTATTATCAGCCGCACGGGTCGATCGATCAGGTTAAACTTGGCTTGCCGCGTTAGGTCCGTGGATGGTTGACCATCTTTACATACCAAGAATCCTCCGTGCCTCGGAAAGCACGCTAAGCCGTTGGTCCCGGCTGTTATTTGTAGATCTTTGACAATTATTACGGGTCGTCAGAAGCCCGAAAGTCTGACAACCAGTTTTACCAAGGGGTATGGTGTTACCCAGTAACTGAGTTGTGAAGGTCCGATAGGCAGTCGCTCCATTTAAAATACTGGTATTCAGCAGAATCATGTTAGACTGGAAGCCGACCCCAATATAGTTGAGAAACATAGTTGGCTAAGCAGATGATGACGGGTAAAAATCGATACACCTGGGCTACTTCGGGGAAAATTCCTAATGTATAAACCCAATTAATAACACTTTACCTAACCTGGGTACAATAGAGGATCTGACCCGAGCATTCACGCTTATGACCACCAGACCAGCGAGCTAATAAGAAAAGTATTAACGATTTTTAGATACGAATTTTGTAAATGGACCATTGCTGGATTCATCATCATCATTTCAGCCGAAAGACGTCCACTGCTGGACTTAGGCCTCCCCGAATAAGGAGGGGCGTTGCTATAATCGCCACGCTTGTCAGGTGGGTTGGAGATCGCAGTATAGTATTGCTGGATTATTCACAAAGAAGTCCCTAAGTTTGTTGTTGTTTTCAGTAAGAGAAAGGTTAAACTCAATCTGAGTAATAACTTAAGTAGGTAAGAGTGTTACTGTGGGTAAGTTTGGATTTATTTCAGCTCTCAGCTAGAAAACTGGAGGAAAAGTAAAGTCTTCCAAGTGTGAAAATTAAGCACCTAACCGACCGGCTTAACAATTTATCGCGAGGAAACCGAAGGCAGTTCGTAACTATTCATTAACTTATTAAACAAGTGCGAGCGAACTAGATTATAATGACTATAAAATTAAAATTTGTCCGTCGTTCGTTCGGGTCGTCTATCACGATTATTTGCTGTAAAGGCTAGAAAGCTGTGTGGTTTCTTCATGTTTATCTAACACTGCGACCCACCTTTGCTTCGTATGGTGCTTACGACTTTGTTATACTAATTTTAGATAGAACAGTTACTTGCATGCTCGCAGTCTAAATCTTCAGTCATTAATCTTATGATGAAGCTATTAGACTTACGCTTTCGAAAACTTTGCCCTCCCCTTCCCACCCTTAATTGACACGGTTCGATTTAATTGCCTTAGGCATACAATAAGTTGAATAATATGCAATATATAAATAATATTTAAAAAAAAACAAGTTGGGGAAAATATGCGTCACATCCACACAAAACAGCCACCACTCAGCATAATGCTGCGACCCTATGCGAGAGAGTGTATGCTGCACCGGTCGACGTCATCACGTTAACGCCGGCTATCGCTGAAAACAAGTGCTGTGGCTCTGGCTCGCATAGGGTCGCAGCATTATGCTGAGTGGTGGCCGTTTTGCGTGGATGTGACGCATATTTTCCCCCAACTTGTTTTTTTTTTTATTTCTGTTCT
Organism: Tiliacea citrago; assembly: GCA_963921375.1. Taxonomy (NCBI): domain Eukaryota; kingdom Metazoa; phylum Arthropoda; class Insecta; order Lepidoptera; family Noctuidae; genus Tiliacea; species Tiliacea citrago. Next base: position 15,096,737 of record OY992786.1, on the reverse strand, counting down.
TTCTTTGCGTCATAGTTACCGCAAATAAACGTATTTTCTTTCGTTCTTTTCTTTCTTTAATCATCAATAAAAGTTGCACCGTTTAAACAATCTTTAAAAGACGATGCAAGTCAGTTGTTGCTTTAATTGCATTGCATGTCACAGGCAAGATACTTCCATCGTGGGGCTTTACTTTTATCTGTGGTGCAATTCAGCTTCGCAAAATTCGACTTTCAGTGACCGGGTAGAGATCGAGTCCAGTACAATCAAGTGCTTACTTCCGTGACCATACAGAGATGTGTTAATGCTGTAGTTTTTTGGAAGAAATATTATTCACGAAGAAGCAGTGAAGAACAGAAGAGTGGCTTCTGCGATACTGTCTTTTGTATCCAATATTTTCGGATGGAAAAGCTTATTTCTATTCGACAAAATCTCAGCCTATGTAAAAGTAAATGAGTTTCTGATTACTTAACCGAAGACGGAATGATAAAATTAAGCAGCCGACGTATTTTAAATTTGGTTACCTAATATCCATCCACTTGACGTAGACAGATAAGCTAACGAACTTGAGATAATTATAGCGTCGTAATGATTGCCATAATTTTACCCGTACCTGTAGGTACTGTGGTAGGAGCAGTTGCAGCCCATTGGTAACGGCTCCGACTTAAGACTTGTAGGTCGTAGGTTCGAACCCGAGCAAGCGCATTTCTTTTTTAAAATAATTTCATCACCACTGCTCTCAAAACGGTGAAGGAAAACATCGTGAGAAACCGACATGTACTAGAACCAAAAATTCGAAGACACATGTGACATCTACTAACCCACACTGGGCCCGCGTGGCAGATTACGGCCCAATTCCTCTCGAAGAGAGGAGGCGTGTGTCCCAACAGTAGGAACATTATAGGCTGATTATGCTGTAGGTACTTGTCCCCTAATGTCGAATTGATGAGTAGGTAAGTACTTAATGACTTCTTTGATTGTAAGCTTTTTCGTCTTAATTCAGCTGGGGACCAATCTCACCGTAAATCTTCGTTTAAGAGAAGGCTCCCTATTTTTATGTTAATTTTCATGAATATTCTGAAACAGTCACACATACAAGCAAAAGTTTAGTATATGATTTATTGGATCTTTTTCTTTCCATGTTGAAGACAGTTACGTAATTGTAATATTTCCTCTCAATACATTTTTTATTCGAAAATCATGTCTTTTTAAGGATAATTATAAAAAAAACAAGATTGTTTGGCTGTTATGTCTAAAATAAATATACATAGCAAAAAATATAGTTTACGTACCACTTGCTCAAAAAAGTGACATTCTATGCCACAAAAAGCGAACATAACAATAGTCATTTTTAATCTGTTAAAAACAGGGAAAGAAAATTGTACTGAGGTTCTTAGCGGGAAAGTGAAGCGTCATGATTAGCAGTTTTGTTTTATTTTCTAAAACCTGTGTTTAGCCGAATATTAATGTGTAATAATGGTGGATTTATTAACCATTTAGTGTTCGTGAACGTGCATTAGTGTAGGCAAATGAAACAAAACAGTGCAACCTATCACTTCAAGTTCTCTCAAGAAGTCCGCGTGAGGTCTCAGTAAAGTGCCACGTCTTTACTGAATCTCAAGGGGAGTGGGGATATCATCATCTTGCATTGAATATTTCATTTCATCAATATTTAAACAAAGTTTGTAACTAAATAAAGACTTGGCTATAAGGTCCCAGCAACCAGGCCATTAAAATATTTAAAAAAAAATGTACTGAATTTCATTCATCCTCTAGGGAGAGAATGTGATTTAAATTAATTTGGAATACTTACCGAAATTTATATTGAACTACATCTGTGTTTACACCATTGAGTTTGTATATAAAGCATTATACATCTTTTTGAAAAAGGAATACGCATTTATTATGCAGTTATGATTTTAAATAAAATTACGAAAACCGACGAGGCCGTATGAGCTTGATGCCTTTGCTTTTCCGACAACAAAATATTAGTCTAGGAACTTGCCGCGGTTTTGTTTTCTTTTTTTCCTTTTCTTTTTTATTTTTCCCTTTCCTTTTGGCTTCGCACGGTTTGTGCATTTAGCCAGTGTCATGTAAAATTAGGTAACAAGTACAAAGTTATTTAAATAATTATGAAATGAACTCCACTCAATGCATGATAAAGATGATTGATGATATCCCGCCCCGCTCCCCTTGAGTTTAAGTAAAGACGCGGCACTTTACTGAAACCTCGCGCGGACTTCTTGAGAGAACTTAAAGTGATGTTGCACTGTTTTGTTTCATTTGCCTACATTTTATTAAATTGTGTAATAGTGGTGGATTAATAATCCACCACTATTACACATTAATATTCGGCTAAACACAAATTTTAGAAAATAAAACAAAACTGCTAACATGACGCTTCACTTTCCCGCCAAAAAGTCCTTTTGTTTTCTTAAAAACATAAACGTTAAGTTAATCATGGACCTAGGTCCATGAAGTTAATGTTCTAAAAATACGTTACGATGTTAAATCAAAGCGACAGTGACAGTGAATTGTCGGATTCCATCAGTGCAAATGCTGCCGCAATTATAAATAATTTCCTTCCAACAAAATCCAAGGAAAATTATTTAAAAACTTATGAAGAATTTTCAACGTGGAGAAGTGCGAAAGGCCTATCAATTTCAGAATCAGTACTTCTTGTCTATTTTGATTATTTATCCAAGACAAAGAATCCGAATTCACTTTGGTGCATATACTCAAAACTGAAAGTTATTAGATTCACGAAATTACTGGCTTTTTTAAAAAGAAATTCAGAAGGGCATTGCGCAAAGTAGTCTAAAATTTTTACGACTCAAAATGTGGAAAAATTTCTTAATGAAGCTCCTGACGAAAATTTTCTGGCCACAAAAGTAAGTATACATGATTTAACTATGCATATTTCGTATCTTAGTAATGGTAATTATTCTATATATTTACCTGTTTTTTATCTTTGTTATAGGTGGCCTTAATTTTTGGACTCAATGGTGCTTGCCGCGGATGTGAACTTGTAAACTTAAAGGTGGAGGACGTTGAAAATCATTCCAATGAGTTACTGCTGATTAATGTAAAGGACTAAGACAAAGAAAAATCGGTAATTCATTGTACAAGGACAATATACTAAAATCATTCATAAATACCAAGCATTACGTCCCACCAACATGGAAAACAATAGATTTTTTATAAACTATCGGAATGGGTGTACTCGACAAGCCATCGGCAAAAATAAAATTAGCAATATGCCAAAGGAAATTGCTAAATATTTAAAACTTAAAGATGTTGAACTCTACACCGGTCACTGCTTTAGAAGAACTTCGGCGACTTTCTTGGCGGATTCAGGGGCGGATATTACGTCAATAAAAAGACACGGTGGTTGGAGCTCTGATAGAGTAGCTGAGGGTTATATCGAAAGCTCAATGGCGAATAAAACCATATTAAGCAGTCAAATTAACAAAAATATAAAACTTAATCCATCAGAGCCACAACCATCAACTTCTTCATCTTATCTTCGTCCGTAACTCACGATGCACCACCACCACTATCTCCGGCGTATACTATCTACAATGAAACGCAAGTTCCTCAGACGCAAGAACAGAGAAATACTCAAATCAAGTCATCAACAACAAATGTACCAAACAAAAATGTAACTCTCTCTATCAATAATTGGGAATGTTTCGAATGTTAACTTTTACTTTTAATTGTCATTATTTTTAATAAATGCTTATCTCATATTATTATTGTGTTAATTTTTTCGCAAATGGTACGAAAAGTAGAGTATTTTCCTCGGTGATAAAGCTGTCTTAGTCTTGGGTGAACTTAAATCCGCGACAGAAGACACTGCTTTATCCCCTCGGTTAATAATCTAGTCTACTATTATTATCTCACAACAAGATAGATTTCTTCTCTAGATCAATTATTACTTTAGATATTAACTAAATAAGAATTCAGACTTACGCTATTTAGTTTCGTGCTCGAAACGATCAAAGAGCGCACGCGATATTCAACTTTATTACTGTTGTATTAGCGTTTAGCATATAACGGAGTGGCGGGGAGCGAGGGACGGAGCTTGCGTTCGAAATTTGATGCAGACTGCCTGCTCTTGACAAAATAAAGTAAATAATGCACGTTCACAAACCCATTTCATGAGTATTTTCTAATTTCACACTTCCTTAACACAAGTACTTTCCTTAAATTATTTTTATTGTCATTTTGAGGAGGATGAATACAAAAGAATTTATTACCCGACTGCGGCGACACCCAAAAGTAGGATATTGTTTTGTCAACTCAAGCTGCGTTCATATCGCTAGAGACCGCGTGTAGTACTAAGTACTAAGATATTGTAGGGACACGTACTGGCGGGATATTTATCACTACACAATGGCCCAACAAAGGCCACAATAACTGTACTGTTCGACAGCTCTTACAAATGTAAATAGTCTACCATCCGCCACTCACGACTTCGCTTTCATGATGAGGTCAGCAATAAACATAAACAAGTAGTTCAATAATACCTATTTCATATTGATGGCAACTAATAAATCAAGGGTTTTCCTATTTAATTTCATAATTTACAATAGTTTAATACATTCATGCGGTTTTACCCATCTTTCTTCAGTCTACTGTTGTAGCATGGTATCTAAGGTATACGGTTAACAAATTGTTTTTGATGAAACGTCGCATTTCTCGGGCTTCTTCGAAGGTCACAATTGGAAGTTAGAGCATTTGGTTCAATTATAATATTTTCCTGAAAGATAACTCGGTCATTAAGTCTGATTTGAACTTCTGGTCCAAAACAAATTCTTATCCTAATCATAAATCTAATAAAAATAAAGAAAAGAATAACACCATCCCATTTCTTCCCGTGGGTGTCGTAAAAAGCGACTAAGGGTCGCCGCACACGGGCTTCACGCCACAGCCACAAACGCCGCCACGAGAAGCTAGTTTACGTATAGTATCAGTAGCGCGTGGCGGCCACCGGCGTCAACAGTATGCGGCGGGTCCTTAAAAAATGTATGAAAACTACAGGAAATATGCCGGTGGCGTCGTTTTGTAGTTGTAGCCGCTGGCCCGTGTGCCTTTAGGGACTTACTAGAGAATGGGCAGCAGCGTTTTCTATGCATTTTAACACCATACTGCGATCGCCAACCCACCTGCCAAGCGTGGCGATTATGGCAAACCCCCCCTTTGGGCGAGGCCTATGTCCATCAGTGGACGTCTTTCGGCTGAAATGATGATGATGATGATTATAAATGCGAAAATGGGTTTATTTGTTTGTATCACACAATTAATGTACTTAAACAAAATATTGTAAAACATTTTTAAAAGAGTAACGGTGGAGTTTCTTGCCCATTCTTCTCCATACGAAACTATCTTTTGGAAGGGGCAACTAGAATCAATTCTATTTTTTTGAAATTTTGACGTTCAAAAGTGCCTCTTATGTGCCTACATAATCTGCCTATAATGTTCCCACTGCTGGGACACAGGCCTCCTCTTTCTGTGAGAGAGAGCTTATGTGCCTATTTGAAATAAATAATTTGACTTTGGCTTTGTATGTTACGCTTGCACGCTAAAACTGCTTGAAGCGGATTTGTATGAAATTTGGCACATGTGTAGACCATGACCTGGGTTAGGAGTATCTTATGTCCTAACCCAGATACGGTTACGGATATAACACGTAACATAAGATACTTTATATCCCGGTAGTGCGTTCCCGTGAGATAATTTCTGACCTCCACGCGTGCGACGCCGCAGGCAAAAGCTATTGCCTACTAAGCCTGCTAGTGTCTATTTAGTACCTGCTAAGAATAGTACTGCTGGGGTCGGCCATATTAGCCGTAGAACCGATGACCGTTGGGGTACACGTTTTCTAGAGTGGAGACCGCAAATCGGCAAACGTAAGGTAGGAAGCCCTCAAGCTAGGTAGAACGACAATCTTCGCAGGGTGGCTGGTAGCAGCTGGCGTGCAATTGGAGAGGCCTATGTCCAGCAGTGGACTACTATAGGCTGATGATAAAGAAGAGTATATTTCACTGCTAAGGTTTTGGGTGGGAAATTATCAAATAACTTCTCCCGCTCTGGGCGGAGCGGGAGGCCGTGTCAGACTTTTACTGACTAAAACCCACCCGTGTTCCTTCATTTGCCTGTGTGCCAAGGCCACGATATCCCTTTCGGACAAACTCGCAACCCTGGCAGGCATTGGCCCTAATGGACCCCGTCAATTCGTGCTGACGTCTCTTTGAGGCGCGCGTGGAACACGACGCGCCGGCGACCCGGGCCTGGTCCTTATTGGACGGCGAGCTACCCATCGCTCACAGTCCGCAAGCCCGCGCCTACGGTGGCCGGAAATCTGCTTGCGACTCCCGACGCCCAGGGCGTCTCCTGCGGTGACTAGGGGCGTGAGGGCGCGAACCCTGCCTCTCGCTCACGCGCTCCGCCTCCTCCTTCGCGACCATTACCGCTTCACAGAAGGAGGTGACGGCCTCCCATGCACTCTCGCTCCGAACCTTGGCCTGAACCAGGGCCGGACGCGAGAGATCGCCGCCGCCGATAGCCTTCGTTAGGACACGGCGGTGCTCCGCCCAAGCTGGGCAGACCTCCACCGTATGCTCCACCGTGTCCTCCGGGTGATCCACGCAGTGGTGACACCCGGGCGTTTCCTCCCGCTTTATCCTGAACAGGAACCTCCCGAAATAACCGTGTCCGGTGAGGACCTGCGTCAGGCGGAAGGTGAGGACGCCGTGGAGCCTCTCATGCTAAGGTTTAACGATTCCTTCCCTACCGGCTTACCTGTAGTACAAGTAAAACCTTTTCAGTACCTAAGCTACTGTTATCGTTAAGAAGCACAGAAGTTTCATGATTAAAAATGTAAAGAAAGTTTAAGTAAACCTTAGTAGGCATTACGTAGCTGAAATGCCTAATTGTTATTAGATTCCCAAGTACCTAAATAATAATATGTTGATATCTGTGAAACCTGACTGATTTATGTGATTGAAAGGTGATAGAAATGTACAGTATGCTACCATTACCTGAATTTGTATCATTTCATGTAAAACAGCCGTTTAAATGACCAGAATCAGAGAGTTAGCTAAATAACATGGGTACCTACGAACTGACGCAATAATATTGAAGATTGCGTCATATTTACCACCTCGAACCCGACAAGTTGAAACCTGCTCCCCTAGGCGAGTCCATTTTCCACAGTTCTATATGGGAAATTTACCGAATGGCGATCTGGGTACACACGCTACTTGCGCCCATGACCAATAAAAGAAACGCCCCTTTGATCGGGTCGTTAACCTGTTCGACTCTATCGCGGACACAACGGCCGCGATCGATTCACTCACAGGACACGTACAATCAGTCCTGAACGATTGTTCAAGGAAAATTCCAACGATGGATGGCTGGAACTTACCGGACGATGTGCGTGAACTGTTGACTGAGAATAACGCGGCTGTCCGTGCCTACAGTAACTTTCCCTGTGACCTGTGATAGTTTTTCTTTTAATTTCGTTATACAGGGTTACTGGTAACTCGGCGTATTCCTTGCATAGTATGGTTAAAATGCAACAAATGAAGCCACCAAATGTTCTACCGAAATTCAGTAGTTTTTGAGTTAATTAGGTTTTTAGTTGTTTTATGAAAAATACAATTTAAAAATGATTTACGGTGCGACTATACTGGAATTTAATTTATTATCATAGCTGATGCCGAAGCAAATCTTTGTTAATAATTAAAAAATCCAAAATGCCGAAAACTTGGCAGAGTTCACTAATTAACATTTTATTTTTCGTAATTTTTGTCATTACTTTATTTAAAAAACTCAAAAACTAATGAATTTCGGTAGAACATTTGGTGGCTTAATTTGTTGCATTTTAACCTTACTATGACGTCATGCAAGGAATACGTCGAGTTACCAGTAACCCTGTATATACTACTGCCATGAATTTTTTCCCATATCCAAAACCAACCATTTAGCTAGCGAACGGATCCCTGAATGGAAAAATGGTTTTTACTGACAATAATTTTTAACGGCCTATCCAACGATACCCCATACTATGGGATAGACGAGAAAAAAAAAATATCATCCCCACTTTATGTGCAAGGGACCTCCCTTGCACATAAAGTGGGGATGATATTTTTTTTTCTCTTAAATCATTTTTTTTTCAAGGTTTTCTTTAACGACTTTGTCGGCGTGATTAATATCTATACCCATACCAAATTACAGCTTTCTAGTACTAAGAGTCTCTGAGCTAAGCTGGGGAGAGACGAACGGACGGACAGACAGACAGACAGACTGACGGACATGGCGAAACTATAAGGGTTCCTTGTTGACTACGGAACCCTAAAAAGGCGCAGATAGCTCTGTTCGCAAACAATAAGGCCATTTACTACACCGGTCTCAAGCAACACCAGATATCTCGCAATCTCCAAACTAAAGTCGATAAACTCGATGCATGGTTCAGAAAGTGGAGAATTCAGGTCAACCCAGACAAGAGCCAAGTGGTCCTCTTTACGAAACCGCGACTCAGCTCCATCCGGTCAGATCACCATGTTCGGCAAGCTGACCCCTTGGGAGAAGCGAGCCAAATGTCTAGGTATGACCCCCGACGAGCACCTTTCCTTCTCTGAGCACATAAATAAGGCGCGTTCGCGCGCCACTTTCGCTCTCGGCAGACTCCATTCCATTTTAAATGCACACAGCAAATTGTCCCTTGTGCAAATTGCGTACTTACACAGCGTGCATTCGTCCCATCATGACGTATGCCTGTGCAGTTTTCGCACAAGCAAAACCCCACCACATCCGTAGGATGCAGACACGTCAGAACCGTTTCCTCCGAAAGGCTTCGGGGTCCCCTTGGTTGGATCGTAACGAAATCCTCCACATACACCTCAAAATTTCCACTATAGTTCAATTGATGAAACGCATTACCAAGCGTTTCTTTGATTAGGCCGTTAAACATCGCAACTCTCTGGTTGACAATGCCGCTTGTTATAGACACTCTAGAATCAGTCAAATCCGCCGTTCGAGGCAAATACTCACCGACCCGGATGACCCCATTACCCTTCTCCAGGAAAGCAGTAGGGACACCAGTAAAGTGCACAGAATACACAAACCGACATTCCGATTCGCCGCTGAGGTCCCACGCGAAGACCCTGACGTAATTGTCCCCCCCGACCCTTGGTCGAGAATTGCCAGCCCGCACCACAACTGAATGCGCCGTAGCTTTAAATTCCCTAGAAATAATAATCATCCAGATCTGATCCAGTTTGTCCCATTTTGCTGTTCTCCCCCCCCCCCCCCCCCAACGACGCCCTAAGCCGAGGTTCGTACCCCAAAGGGGGTGCCCTTCGTGTGCAGTTGCTTAACGCGATGAGCGTAAGAAATTCGCCCCTGGCTCGAAGCTTTAAGCTAGCTTAAGGCACCCTCGGATAGTCCGGTTAAGTATTGACGACCTCTCAAGTTCAACTACGAGATCAAAGAAAAAAACAAATATCGGGTCGTCAGTCTTCATCTGTCTTCATCAGTATTCATCGAATAGTCTTCATCAAGTATTCAGCTAAAGTAACAGCTCCCCGCGCTTAGTATTTAGTCAGTATAATAAAGTTGTGTGTATTAAGGGTGCTATCACAAAAAAAAAACGTTTTCGTCAATTTCTTTTAATAATTAATAATTGAAACATTGTCTTTGTATGTGTATAAAAGTACAGTTTTCGTGGTGATAAACCATTCGTGTCAGTCTCAGCACCTGTTAATAGTTTCATTACTTTTGCGCTCTCGAAAATATAGCTTATTTCGCCGTTCATTTACGTAATGAAAATATTCAATAATCATAAAATATTTATTTGATTTTATCACACGGATAGCTGTAGCCCAGTGTGTGATTTTTAAATTTCTTGATATGGTTTGTTAAATAATAGGAAAAATAACATTACCGACAGTGTTTTTAAAAAAAAATATAGGTTTTTTCAACATTGTTGTTATCTTCTGAGACTATTTGTAACATTTTGATAGTTCTTTTTGCTACCTTTTTGAGTTGAACATGTCTGCTTACATAAAATATAAAATATTTTTAAAAACTTATATTATTAAATTGAAGACAAATGTTCCTAAACTCAACACAATATCGTCAATTTTGTGTGAAGAGGCAACGGAAATTATTTTTTACAATATTATAAACCAACATTTTCGAATAAAAAATTGCTACTTATTGGAGATGAAGGAGTAATCTATCTGTGGCAATTATCAGTTACATTTGGTTTAGTTTAAATTTGCCGCAAAATGTACCGAAAAACTGCAAATTTTTTGCCAGATTTGCGAATGCGTCCTTAAACCGTGTGTAAATTATATCGTGTGAACAACATCCTAGTCTTATGTTTTCAACAAACATTCTACCCTGCACCTGAAATATCCTACAGTTATGATCTTCAGTAGATGCTCGTGCAACTAATCGCTTGAGAACACACGGATGCAGACTGTCGTCCACTCCAGCTTATGGCTTTCGTGACATTGTTGGTGACGTAAGTACGTATATCTCACCATGTGAGTAGGTTAAGTGTTTAGTACAGTGTAACACATTGCTAATATGTAAACCAAACTAATATGGAGTAATTTTAATAGGTAACATTTGACAATTCATCAAAATTCAACAACGTAACCTTGTAACGGCGGGCATAAGATAATATATTTTTTCGTTTTGTTAGAACTGCACAATTGCTTAACTTTTTTCAATTACGATTACATATTTATTGTAATAATGACCGATACGAGTTTTGCTTTCACTAAACTGACAGACGTCAAATGATACCTATTAAAATGACTCCATATTTGTCCCAACATTGAACTATTACAAAACGAATTCTTTTCTTGAAAGCATAAAGGGAACAATTATTTGTTTGTATTTTAACACTAGCTATAAAAAAATGGGCCTCCGGTCAGACAAACGGGGGGCAGCCGATCCGACTCGGTAGCGCCAGGTAGCGGAATTGTTTGAAAATACTAACCGCGCGAAGGTGACGGGCAGTGGCATTAGCGGTGTCCCGTTATTCCGTCCGACGTATTTCAAACAAATACAAACATTACAAAAATCCTGCTAAAACGCTATAAAAGTTTTATTTACAAACTCAAAACAGTAACTGGGCCATTATAAGGCTTGTGAATATTAGGTATTAAAGGTTAAATTCTATCTAACTTCACTCGTAAATTAAAAAGCAAATCTTACCATAGCTAATTGTCATCGTGGGTATCCAGTAGATTTACTTAATCCAAAAATCCGAACTAACATTTTCACGAAGCACAATATAAGTACTTGGAATTAAACTTTCGGAAAACTTTTGAAGAATCCTTTGATTTAAAACTAGAGACAAGTTGCTAACTCTTCGCTGGATTACAACCAGAGATTCCAGTTCAAATATTTTACTAATGCTTTGGTCTTTGACTGTTGCTGGTTGATAAGTGCCATTATTTAAAAAAATCTTCTTCTGAATCTTGCTAAGCTTATTGAAACAGAAGTCACATACAGCAATATTGAGATCAATAAATAAGGCTCATTTTGGCACAGGACCCCTTTTTCCAACATTCTTTATAATCTGTGATAGAGTGTCGCTCCACAGCATCCCACAGTTAAATCTATGAAGTATTGATAACTGCTCCACATAAAACCTAATATCCATCTCGATAGAAGGTTGATGGATCACTGGCATTTTTCATGAATACTTTGTATTTCACCACTCTATAAAAACAAAAAAAATACAACATTTTCCCTGCATTTCCCATCACAAACACAAACTAGTTTATTTTTTCACAACAAAAATAATAAAAACGTACCCACTTCGTAGTGCCCTCCAACAAATTACAGGGGAGGCGGGAAAGCATTAGACAAATTAGATTATGCTCTAGTAAATGGATAGAGCGATCTTGATCCCGTTTCCCTACAAAATGGTTGAGCTGGATGAGGCTGATTCACGCGTCATGTTCGTGAACGGGCGCCGTCAGTTGAGGCTGGTCATCTCTTAACTGCCAGGGCTTATTTGAAATCTTTTACTCTTATATTTTTGTTTTTTTATTTTATTTTTTATTTTACACTGTACTCACATATAGAAGCGACAAGAATAATGTACCCAGGATTTTGTAATATCTTGATTTAAAAGAGTGTCCTAGGCGTTTCTTGCCTGTTCTTCTCCATAGAGATCTACGTTTTGGAATGGGCAAATAGCTTCAACTTTCTGACTAACTGACCGACTCTGACAATTCAAAAGTACCTGTAATTGGTTTAATTGAAATAAATGCTTGAGTTTGAGTTTGAGATGGGACTCTCCACTGTGACCCACCGCCACGCTACGCATGGGTACGTGGCTAACAAATAAATGAACCGCGCAGCGAACGTGCCACCTCGTGGCTCAGTATAATTTTTGTAAAAGGTTTCGTGATAGCAGTAGACGTCATCTTAAACCTCTCGCGTAACGCCGCTTCCTGCGTAGCAGTGGACGATCGACTTTATGACAAAGATGGCCTTTATTTACTACGACAAATGTGGCACAATTTTGCCATCAACATTCCTCAAGTTTCACGCTTCGCGCACACAAATTCACGGTAGTAAGTATTTTTAACACTACAACAGCCTTCTTGAAAGTGGAACTTGAAACGTCGCAACATTCCGGTAGAATAGAAAATGGTGAACTCACACTTTTTTCGTGCTTTTTTCAGTAGCCTTGAAACAAGTGGATAGAACACATCTAGACTTTTCAAATACATAATGCATGATCGCAACAAAAAAGGAAAAGATTTATTCAAGTCCTACTTTCTAACAACATCAATCTACTGAGCGTTTTCCCAACTATGTTGGGGTCGACTTCCAGTCTAACCGGATGCAGCTGAATACCAGTATTTTACATGTAGCGACTGGCCTTTACAACCCAGTAACTGGGTAATACGATAGCCCTTGGAAAGTGATTATCAGACTTTCGGGCTTCTGACGACCCGTAACGACTGTCAAAGATCCACGAATGACAGGTGTGTTGTCATTCGTGGAGCTGTCATAGCTGGGACCAACGTTTTAACGTGCTTTCCGAGCCACGGAGGAGTCTCGGTGACTTATATACGGACCAACCTCGGCAAATGTAGCTAAACCTGATGGCTCGATCGGTGCGGCTGTTACTATCTACTTAGCCACGAGAACCTCCTACTTTCTAATAATACGGGAATGTTTTTAGCTGAGTACCTAGGTGAAATCTCAATTCACACTTACATACTCCGCTTTCCCGATCGTCAACAGTGTGGACGACAAGGTGGTACTGATCGGGAATATTCGTGCTCCTCTGCTCCATTTAAAATTCTTTTAAAGCATGGATTAAGGTTGATAAATACCTAATATGTAGTTTATTTAGAAAGTCAAACTCTCAAAGCAAGTTTTAATTAATTACTAAACTCTCAATGGCCAATTGAAAGTGTGTTCAAAAACGATTTGGAAACAACTTTATCGCAATTGTTTTAATATTATAATTTTATAATATTACAGATCTTAACTACCGAATTGAGTTTATTTGTCCATGCGGGAAAGTTATTGGTTATAATCTAAATAGAAAGAGCCGGGTCGTCGGAGATAGGAGTCAGCAAAAGTATTATTGCTAGCCTTTTATGATAAAGGGAGCTCTTTTGTTCGTAAAAGGTTTCGATGTCAGTAGCAGTAGATATGAACCTAAGTATAAATACTAAGGTATATCATTATCTAGGTACGCTTATCTAATACTCAAACGTATTTCTGAATAAAGGCTCGTGCACATTGGCGTGATATAGCGGGCGCGACAGGCCGCGCGTCTTGCCTTAAACTTAAGGCTAGGTACAAACTTAATATTATACCTAATTAGGTACTTATGTTGCATTTCGAACATTGAGAATTAGATTTACATTGATGTCTCCTAACTAATATTATAAATGCTAAAGTGAGTATGTTTGTTTGTTTATTTGCTTGTTTGTTTGTTACGCTTTCACGCTAAAACGGCTGAATAGATTTGTGTGAAATTTGACAGATAGGTAGCCTGGGACCTGTAAAAGGACATAGGCTACTTTTCATTCTGAATCGCGGACGAAGTCGCGCAAAAGCTAGTACAAACCTATAAAAGCTAAACCTAAAAAACATAAAATATTTAGGTACCTACAGAATTATTTTTTGCAAGAATATTCTACGATTCCACGTAGTATTTTAATAGTATTTTTCTTAATCAGGGTATGAAGTTTTTGCGTTTTAGCACGAGCGAGGGAATAAAACTCAGTCTGTAAATTTTAAAAGATTTAACATTTCCAAAATTATTTAACATTGCTAAAACATGATTAAGAAAAATACTATATAATACTTAATACAATTATAGTACCTAAGTGGAATCGTAGAATGAAATGACATGATATAACTACCATATATTAAAACTGACGGAAACACAGACCTGACGATTCTTTAAGACATTGTTTTCCTTTATTGTGCATAATTATGATTTCTCGATGGTCCGAGCAATATCGTCTGAAAAGGCCCACTCTACATTGGAAAGGCATTGAATTGTATTTATTCACTTTGATACCAGATTTTCAGTTGAGGATCACTTTTGAAAACTTCGGTCTAATCCGCATCGAGTCCCAGAGGAAAACTGAAACGTGGAATAGCTTCCTGGGACTTATATAAATTTTATATTTTCACTCAACACCTCTGTTTTAGCATTTTTATCTACTTGGTTTTATACGGACTCACTGTTTTAGAGCATTTGGTTCCCTACATTAGTCCACTACTAAAATAATGATTCTCGAAATTCCGTCACCAACCACGTTCAAGCCGCAATTACACTAATTACGTCTATACTCCACTTATTAAAAAAATAACAACAATTATTTTGTAATATTGTAGTAATTAATGGACTTTAGAGTTTTTTTTTTAAATATATAAATAGTAAATAGATTACATTGCTTCGTATTTATCGTGAAATAGCGGAGTTTATTGTACGTTAATATTGAAATAACGAGAGAGTGATAACCGTTATTTACCACTTACATACTTAATAGTAGATTGTTGCAACGAGTGCAAAGTGAGTTATTAATGCACAAGTGTTATGTTGGTGTCCGAGCGCACGCGAGGGTACTAAACTAACACGAGTGCATTAATTAAGCAAGGTGCGTATTCAACTTTCCTTTCAACTACCAATCGACCTACCGTGATAAAATATACCTAAGTTCTCAAAATAAAAACTCAAGTTAATGAAAACAAAGTTTTTCACAAAGTTGGTTTTATTCAGCCGATTTTTATTTTCAGCCAGTATCTTTTTGATCTAATGCATACATTTTATATTAAACTTAATAGGAGACATTAAACCTCTGTGGTAAATTTATATCTAAATAAAAAATAAAAAACAGCGCATTAATGAAAAACTGTGATGTGATTGTGAACAATGAGATTTCATGCAACATTTCTGCACTGTTTTGGTTCTAAGCAAAAAATAAGTACTTTGTGATCGGTTTTGTAGTGATTAATGATAACATTACTTCGTAGTTGAAAGAAAAAGAAATAACTGTAAAGTGAAGTAATTTCAACAATATTACAAAATAACTGTCGTTAGTTTGACGATATTTTTCTAATGCTATAATAAATGGAGTATAAATGATAAATGATTTTTATATCTGTAAGTAGGTTTGTACAAACACACGTCAATCATATTTTTAAAACTAGATAAGGTCGGCGTTTCCTATCTGACTACTCTGAGAAGAAAGGCCGAAACAAACTCAGAGGTCACAGTCTCTTTTAAAGTCCAGACATAATGTTGGTCAGATCATGTGAAGGCCATGTAGATTGGGGTCTGAAATGGTCTTTTGAGGAAATAACCACACGATTAGTGAACCTGACCAGTCAGTGCACGCATTTGTCAGTAAAAGTATAGGTATGCATCTTCGATCAAGTATTATTATTGATCTAAGGTATGCATAGATAGATGTCCAATACTTCCTTAAACACAGACTCGTATTAGAGCTGAGAAGCTGAACTACAAAGCCGTATTATTATCAGAATATCGGTATACTCCTTGTTATTATTACCGATATGATAAGATCTGATGAAGATATGATGAGATGGTACCGCCTACCTGTCTAAGCTTGATTGGAAAAAAATACCGAAACCCTCCAATTTCGATGTTAACTTCTCTCGTTTCGACAAGGGTAAATCATGAAGGAGCGAACAGTCTAATCAGCAATGTTAGGAAAATAAAAACCGGCCATGTGAGGGTCGGACCACGTACAATGAAGGATTCCGTAACTACTAATTTATCCCAAGAACAAACTTAACACTTTCAAGGAAACTAAACGTCCATAAGCGTCATAAAAATAAAACTTGTATTGTGTCTCGTTCAGTGTCCTTCAACTTGTTAACATTGTAATTGATAAACATGTTCTCCCCATTCCAACTGCAAATGTAAGTTTGTACGCACAATATTGAGAGATTTACCGTGTTATTTTCACATGTTGTTATTTTAAGCTTTCCGGTAATCTATATTATGTATAGAACTATTTTCTGTCTTTTTCAAAATGTTTGGTTCAGTAGTTTCGGGAGATAAGGGGCAATAGTAAATTTTCATCTATTTTATTAAATAACTAGCTACACCCCGCGGTTTCACCCGCGTAAGTCTGGATCCCGTGGGAATATCGGGATAAAAAGTAGCCTATGTCTTATTCCAGGGTGTCAGCTACCTCCATACAAATTTTTATCAAAATTGGTCCAGCCGTTTGAGCGTGAAGAAGTAACAAACATACACACACACACACACACTTACAAACTTTAGCCTTTATAATATTAGCGCTATTAAGGGGCAATGGTAAATTTTCATCTATTTTATTAAATAACTATAAAACTCAATATAAAAACAAAAAAACTGAGACACTCACAGTAAGTCCTTTCATTTGATGTGTCACACGGTACAGTTTGCAAAACTTTTATTTTTCTTACGTTATACGTCCGTGTTTGGGTTACAGAAACTATATCATCATCATCATCATCATCAGCCTATATCAGTCCACTGCTGGACATAAGCCTCTCCAATTGCACGCCATTCAGCTCGATTCTCGGCAACTCTCATCCAGCTGCCACCAGCCACCCTGCGAAGATCGTCGCTCCACCTAGCCTGAGGGCGGCCTACCTTACGTTTGCCGATTCGCGGTCTCCACTCAAGAACACGTCTACCCCAACGGTCATCGGTTTTACGGCTAATATGGCCGGCTCATTGCCACTTCAGCTTGCTTATTCTGTGGGCTGTGTCGACAGAAACTATATAATGTGTACCAAATTTCAACTTAATCGGTGCAGTAGATTCGGAGCAAATTGGCTGTGGCAGACGGATAGAAAAACTGACAGACAGACACGTGAGTAATCCTATAAGGGTTCCGTTTTTTCATTCAGACGTACGGAACCCTAAAAAGAAAAGATTTCTTTTTTTTTGGACTAAGAAAAGATAAATCGTTAGACTTGCCCTCATCGTACTTATGTCGTGCGAAAAGACTCAAAATTAAGAAGAGTGAGCTCACATTGCGACTGCGACATTGTGTGTGAATAGGTGTCACAACGAAATAGAAATGTGACCATCTTTTGACGCAGTAGGTCAAAACTTATTAAATTGGTATTCCCTTTGATAACTATTCACTGAGAATTACGTGTAAACCGTCCCTTATTAATGTGGGGTCTAATGAAGCAATACAGTGGATTTCTTCAACGTCAATATAGATGTATGTATTATATGGGTACCTACATGACAGTTATTAGGAAAATCGACCGAGAATTTTCGTTTTGCATCAGGAGGACAATAGGTAATATCTGGCGCCTTATTATCTCTTAATTACTGGAAAGGGGTCCGATGTAAAATGTTATTTTGTAGGAGTTTAGATATTGTCAATATTAGAACTCATAATATTATAAAGAGAGAGAGTGAATTAGAGTTAATAAAACACCCCGTTAACAAACAAAGAGGTTTGCGAGGCAAACCGTCAGATAAAACTTTTAAAATAATATTTCAGGTGTGAATACGCAGAATTGTAGCAAGTTTTATCCCGTTTAGTATAATTGCGAGTTCGCGGTTCACCACCACGACTCGTATTCATCATCTTGTCTAATTTTCACAAAGAACAACAGACTTCACTCAAACGACAAGTAAATTATACCATTCTTTATAAACATCAACTACGTATCACATGTTTTCAGCCCTATTTGAGCGCTGAAATACGTACTTTTAGCGCGCTATTACAATGAAAGCTCACGCGCGACTTCAAGCGTCACTGCCGTAGCACTCACGTCAGTTGTTTGAGGATTGAGACGCCTAAAATGCCGCTTTGTTGCATTCCACTTCGACTTCGAATCATTTACATCTTCTAGCAGATAGGTATATGGGTAGCTATAATTACATAGTTTACGAGTGCAATATTGTGCAACCTTTTAAATTTTCTGGTATTACCAAACTATGACATTCTGGCTGAATAATGACAGGAAGTCAATTAGTATTTAAAGCCAAACAGTTCGTTTTTAGATTACTGGCGTAGTTAATAATTAACCTGAGCCACGGAGTAGATTTTAATTGGTTGCCTGGGCAATGAACCCGGTACAGAAAAGCCCAAAAAATACTAAGTATTTGATTTAGGTAAGTATATTGGTTTAAATATTTACTTCGGCAATTACACTTCTCGTGGTTTTTGGTAAACCGTATCCTACCTTAGAACCTACCTACGAACCTTCTACGTAACCTTTTAGAAATTCAGTATGTAAATACTAAAAGTAATGAGAAAAACACAATTATTAATTCACTTACTCTTTATGTACACACACTGTGAAGGTGACATGCAACATTCGCGGGTAATATGATACCAGCCGATCTATTCTGAAAAAATCTCACCGTGTAAACGTAGGTGAAGTGAGCTTCAAGTGAGTTGTTAATAATGTAAATCCCTCACTGACAGTTCACTCCACGCTCACTTCACCTAAGTTTTCACGGTGAGATGGTTACAGAATAGCACTGCTGAATATATATTATCATTCTGAAAACCTTCACGATAAGGTTAGGTACCTAACTGTTAATAATAAATATATTGTAATAAATAATAGGCAATGATTTAAACGAGCGGTTTACACATATCAATGTTTTTGAAACCCCTTTATAGGGTTCCGTTTCGTCATGTACGTCTGTCGTCTGTCCGTTCGTCCGGATGACACATAGCCATTTTATTCGGTAACTATTGGCACTACATCAATTATAAAAATTGGAAAGAAGATGTATTATGTGTACCGCTATAAAATGGTGTAGGTAAATTACAAAAAATAATATTTATGGGTAGGAGTCTCCACGAAAAATAAAAACGAAAAAACATCGGTACCGATCGTACCGTTATATTATCAAATTCTCATGTAAGTAAGTGATTGATGAAAGTCATGCGTTTACAATACTTATTATTATTCAGCAACAGCAAGTAAAACAGTAGATTGATATACAAGGGTCGAAAGGAATCAATCAAACCTACTAAACACTTGTTATGATACAATGCAGGGTTACATTGCTGTACCTACTTCATTTATTGATTTCAAGTTCAGCGCATAAGGTACATAAATTATACATATATTTCATGTAGCCGTAAGCCATCCAAAGCTTTATTTCCCATAAATATACGCCACCCTTTTCGACAGGATTCTCCGAAGCGCGTAGCAAACTGCCAAGAAAAGATAGTGAATACCGAGCGTCGTTGTTGGGTGTGGTTTATTAGTGTCGCTCGAGCGTAAACTCAACGTTCATGAAGTAGAAAGTATACCCCAAAACTTACGTATTACCGTATGTCTGTATACTCTACAAACCTAAGCTACCGACAGTCGGCGACAAAGTTTCACAAGAATCATTGTGATATTTTGTCGCCGACATTTATCGCCCACTGTCGCGGGCTTAGGTGTGTAGAGCCCTTTAGATGTACAGCCAGCTATGACCTAACTCCATTTTTTATAACCCTCTCTAAACGGTACTCGCGTCTTTTTTTGTGACCTAAACAGTCATGCGAGGGTCTAAAAGACCTATAAGTTCAAGGTATTATTTTCTATGAATTTTAAAAAAATTAGATTCGTTTTTAAATTAAATAGAAAGAAGGTAATTAAACAATATTGAGATCACAAATATTTATTTATTCTGGTATCAATTTTAACTTATATCACAAGAAATCACTGCTAAATCGATTTTTTTACTTATGAACAAGAACCATCGTGTAACTTTTTTGTTTATTCTAGAAATACTTTCTTTTTTAACCGACTTCCAAAAAGGAAGAGGTTATATGTTCGGCTGTGGTAGTTTTTTATTTATTTTTATCTATGTTCACCGATTACTCCGTCAATTGTGGACGGATTTTGAATTTTTTTTTTTTTATGGAAGGGTATGCTCCCGGTGTGGTCCCATTGCCACCAAATCAGAATCTGATGAGGGAATCCCATGAAAATCGAGGGAAATCCTCAAATTTTATAGGCATACCTATAGCGATTTGAGTACTTTTTATAGAAACTCGTGCATTTGCACTTGAAAAGCACCATTTGATGAAGTGGAACTGATGATGAAGACCACAGATGGCCACCAGAACTACCTGATAATAAGTATTTCACCGTTGCGATTCGATTAGGCACTTTAATATGGTTGCTAAGCACGGTTGGCGCAGTGGTTAAGCGATTGACTGCTGCGCTGCGTGTCGCGGGTTCGATTCCCGCACGGAACAAATATTTGTATGACCTACAAGTAGTTGTTCCGGGTCTGGCTGTTTGTGTATGTGAGTTTGAATGTTTGTAAACGCACCCACGATACAGGAGAAATTCCTAGTGTGGGGCAACGTTTTTAAAAAAAAAGAAAAAAAAAAAAGAAAAAAAAGAAAGAAAGAAAGAATTTATTCTCGTCAAAATGTATATGGTGAAGTCACCATCAGTTCTCCTGGTTCTTACCAGGAGGACTCCTCAACAATTAACGCCCCTGCATCGGGAAAAGCAATATTTTGTCAAATGAGATGAGCATTTGGCATTAGGCTATTGTAAATTAGATAAATCACAAACTGACCCACTAAAAAGTGAAAAATAAAAAACTTTTTACAAAAAAAAAAACAACCGACTTCCGAAATTAAAGTTATTTTTCACTTTGTAATGTGTTTTTTGGAAGTTGGTTATTTTTTTTTTGTAAAAAGTTTTTTTCTTAATATAGACACTGATTAGCATTCTTCTAAATAGTAAAATAGTATAAAAAATTTTACGTATCATATTATCTATAATCAACCTCCAAACTTCTCATAAAAAAATACAAAAAAAATTGCCTAATTTATTTCAGTATCTCAGTTTTGACTTAGTTTCCGGTTGCAATGTATACATAAAAATGTAGTGTGGTCTCTACAAATGTAAGTTTGACAATATTGGCATTGGGTTTTTGATTTCCTATCCTTTTTAGTGGGGCAGATCGACCATCGCCCGCGAATACCTCTAGGCCTTGCCAATCTTGCCTTGCTGGTCAGTCCTTAGTTTCTTTTGTGCCCAGTATAATATGAAACATTCTGTTCCGGATGTGTCTGGCCAAAGTCGTGGTATTGGACCTTTTCTCTATTTGCCCGGGAACAAGCGAGTTATTTTAGGAAGTTGCGTCGTGCCATAGTTTATTTTAGTAAACGAGTCATATTTGCGTTATAAGTGACATTTATGCATTTATCGCTCCCATATTTAACAGTCCAAAAAATATTGTTCGCGGCCATCTTTTACTAATTACCCTCCTTGACACAGAATAAGTACCACACATCTCATCAACAACGTCCACCTCACATTTATGCACATTGTAATCCGTAACCATTTCTGGCGCTTTTCTACATGAAATATAATGTTGTGACTACGTTCCTGGACGAACATTTCTGGGAGGCTCCTCAATATTCCAGTTAGTTGTTGTTCTGTTTCTACACATAAAGTACCCTTGATGGAGGTAACTCAGACGCACATCGTTCAGGTCAGGTCTTCTTGGTAAAAAATCGATAGATAAATTACTTTATGCTTAGGCTCAAGAACTTCATCATCGCCGCTTTGGCAGGAATCCAAGTCTTAATTATGTATTTCCAAATTCAATTTCTGATGAACTTTCTCCTTCAATATCATCTTCTTCCAAAACTTCTGCAATTCTTTGGGCATCTAAACGATATTGCGACAAAGTAACAAAATAAAAAATGGAATCGAAAAAATGCTCTTACACAAGACGTCGCACGAGGGTCGAAACAACCCATACTTATGTGACATGTCGTGTCGGTGCTGCCAATCGCTGCGCGCAAACCGGGTGAGGTGGGGTGTGCGTGTAGTCTTTAGAGTAACTTAAAGGTACAGGGCGCGACCATGCAAAGTAATGAATATTTAAAGGTTATGAAACAAGAAACGAAGTACTGGGTCTTTACGAGCCATGCGCGACTACCCGCGGGTTAATGAAGTGCATGTGGTAAGTCCTCGTAATCCGAGTACCTAAGTACATCGCTATGTTTATCTTAGCTTTAGCCTTTTCCCAACTATACGGCGGGTGTCAGAAATGTTCAGCCCCGGATTTATGCCTAAGCCAACAAGGCCCCGGCCTAGGGGTTTCAAAGATACACCGACCAGGGCTATTTCTGCGCTATTTCTCAACATGATTACCGTTCGAACGGAACGTTTTTGGTTTTGGTTTAGTTTTGGTTTAGCTGATGTAAGAAACGGTAGCGCGCTATTTTTTCTGAGCGACAAAATCGTTGTCGTTATCCAATACAGAAAGTTCGATCGATCGTTCCTCCAACGTAACTTCCAAAGTAAAGCTAAATCGTATCCGTAGAAATGATTAGCGCGATACGAAATGTGTCTAACGTAACGTTTTTGGTTGTGGTTTAGTTTTGGTATTAACGTTCAAAATTAGCGCGATCGGCCCCCAGGTAGCTTGCCGCGGCAAGCGGCCAGGACTGGATAGCAAATGTTACAGACTCCGCACACATATCATGTTTATTACCTCTAACACCCGTAGGAAAGAAAAACAAATCTGACCTCTCCGAGGAAGGATTCTAAAACAGCTCGAGTTCGCTTCGCTCGCTTTGAATTATAGTTTCTCTTATTTCTTCAGCTTTTCTGCATAAATCTACAAAGCAACTCCTATTTCTATATTAAATTGCCAAAAGAAATCTAATCTCTCCGAGACGGGGTGTAAAAAATCTTTGAGCTCGCATCGCTCGCCATTGCATCTTAGTTACTCTTACCTAATTCTTAAACTTTCTTGCGTAAGTTGACAAAGTACCTCTTTACTGTATGAAAAGTCTAAAGCACTATCAGAGGTGCCAACATTTTCGAGCTCGCCTCTTGGAAAGATAACCGGCCAATCACTGCCGGCAATATGAAAAATCAATCATGTAGGATTTTACAAAAGTACTATATTACTAGTGTTTGAAGAACGTAAGTTGGTTTAAGTAGGTAACTTGAGTGTTAAAGAATATCTACGAGGAAAAAAACGTATTTGTTTAGTACGTCTATTTATGTCGGCCGGAGTAAATATGGTGATATACCTACATAGCAAATACTGCATTATTTCTGATGTTTATTTATAGTTTTAGTATTATTTCATGAACAACTTATCAATTATACTTTTAGTTAAATATTAGAATACAAAAAATATTTTTAAAAAACATTTAAAAGCTAAGCAGAGAGAGTCCAGAGGTGGAAGGCGTGCGCGGCGAGCTCACGAGCTGCTGATCTCGCTGATCTCGTCAACATTCCGTTTCTTGGTTTTCAATGTAAAATGTGTTAGGAAAGTCGGATTGACGGCTGTCTTTGCTTTAAGAAATTTTAAAGGTTAGTAGATTTTACAGGGACGGGGCTAAAATGTTAAGTGCCTTGAGGCCCTGGGTCCGGGCCTGGAAATGGGTGGTCATATAATTAAGCGTGTGGTACAGACCATCAAACTGAACAACTTTCTCCATGAGGCCAACGTTGTAATCGCGAACCGTCATCATTAGGGATGGGCCGAAATTCGGTGCACATTCGGTTCAACCGAATTTCGGCAGCTTGAACCGGCATTCGGCCGAAATTCGGTTCAGATGCCGAACATTCGGCATAAGAAAAATAATACAACAACTCAACTCAACATGCAATATTTTGACTGAAATTTAATAGAATTAGAATAGCATTACTGTAAAATAAAATTAATATGTCTATTACTCACTCATGGTCATTTATTTTAGTTAGGAACATTGTAATGTAAATGTAAACCTTAAATTAAATCAGTTTTTCTTATTAGTCTTGATAATCTCTGCCTAATTAGTTAGACATAAATAATACACATACTATTACAAAAATTAAAAAAGCTTAGTATTCTTCTAACAAACAACAGTACAATTAACCCATATGTCGCCTAACACACATAGACCAACACCACACACACACACACACACACAAATAACCTGTTTAACAAAAGTTCAGTTTATATGTAAAGTTTAAAAATTTCCACTCGAGCCACCAATCTTTTTATAATGTTGTTTTCTTTTAGGTTGTCAGTGTACAAGTACATAACAAATAAAATGTATAATTTTATAAAAGGGCGGAGACCTGGTGATCTGAAATACAGGCCTAGAGCTTAGTTTAGGGGCCAGTCTCCCACAATATTAAAATTTTGTCTGACTCAGATACCTTGTAATATGTATTTTGTAATATTGTGGTGAAAATATAAATCTTATCTTATCTTAATTAGTAAATTTAGTAAAAAAATCACGTTTTTGGTTCACAAACTAAACATTCATTAACATCAATTATTTTTTATTACAATTAAAGGGTATTTTTACTACCACCACCTTTTCCACTACCACCACGAGATATCAGCGAATCACATAAGATGCATTTTACTTTATTTAGTTGGTCAGTTTCTGGCCGAAATTCGGCCGAACTTTTCATTTTAACCGAATGTTCGGCCGAAGTTCGGATTCGGTTCAAACCACATGCGGCCCATCTCTAGTCATCATCATCTGCCTAGCCTTATCCCAACTATGTATGTTGGACTTCTTGGCGGGAAAGTGAAGCGTCATGTTAGCAGTTTTGTTTTATTTTCTAAAATTTGTGTTTAGCCGAATATTAATGTGTAATAGTGGTGGATTATTAACCATTAAGTGTTCGTGAACCTGCATTAATGTAGGCAAATGAAACAAAACAGTGCAACATCACTTTAAGTTCTCTCAAGAAGTCCGCGCGAGGTTTCAGTAAAGTGCTGCGTCTTTACTTAAACTCAAGGGGAGCGGGGCGGGATATCATCAATCATCTTTATCATGCATTGAGTGAAGTTAATTTCATAATTATTTAAATAACTTTGTACTTGTTACCCAATTTTACATGACACTGGCTAAATGCACAAACCGTGCGAAGCCAAAAAGAAAAAAAAAAAAAAAAAAAAGTATGTTGGGGTTGGCTTCCCATCTAACCGGATGGAACTGACTACCAGTATTTCGCGAACCGTACATACCCTTAAATAAGACCACACATTTCTGATACACGCTGGACTGGCGTCGGCGAATTATCATAAGGGATCATGCATCGTTAGAGATAATAATGAAACTGCCTGCATGAATATGAATTTTAAAAATCTGTTTATTTCTTGCCTGAATACCAAACTCATAAGCTGACTGTACCTCGGAACTTGTTTAGAACTGGGGGTCTACTCCGAAGCATTAAACCGAAGTATCGGCCGGCTCGAATGATCGGTTTTGCTTAACTACGGCTAACTAGCTGACTACGGTGAAAGAAAAAAAAAAAAGACAGTCAAAGAGATAAGCCAAACTCAAAGATATGACTTTAAGTCGGGTATAGATTTAAAGTCAAAAATAGAAACTATGGAAGTTATAAAAAGGCCGAACATTCGGCCGATACTTCGGTTTAACGCTTCGGAGTAGACCCCCTGGTTATAAAATAAAACTCAATGCCTCGTCGCCTTCTATTTAGGTTCAACTTTTGTTCAACATTTTCTCGAAAATCGTGACAATATTTACATTTGACCGTTTTGTTAACATTTTGCTTCTACGTAGCGACAAAATGACTCTATTTACGTGATGAATTCTGACAAATGTAGTTTAGACTACTTAAATACGAGATTTGACAAATCGGGTCTTTTAATTTAATAAAATTCAAACTCGCATCGTCTTCAGTCGCAGGCGGTACAGCAGCATTAAATTGAATAAACAGAAACATAATAATATAAGAAAACCTAATAATATATTTATCATCATTACCTATATTAAATCATACTAAGTATAAGTATGATCAGGTTAAGCTGTGCTTGCCGCGGTTGGTCCGTGAATGGGTGACCATCTTTACACAACAAGACCCCTCCGTGCCTCGGAAAGCACGTTATGCCGTTGGTGTCATTCGAGTATCTTTGACAGTCGTTACGGGTCGTCAGAAGCCCGAAACTCTGACAACCAGTCTTACCAAAGGGTATCGTATTACCCAGTAACTGGCATCAGACAGCATTTAAGGCTCAAAAAAGATGTCTCCGGTCAATGTATAAGCTAAAAACCACCGACAGTTGCAAGCCATATTTCAAGCAGTACAACATATTGACCCTTCCGTGTATCTATATTCTTGAAGTGGCTATGTTTGTGAAGAACAATCCAAATCGTTTTGAACGTTTGGCCGATGTATACCCAAGAAACAGAGTGACAATTCAAAATTAAATAATGTACCGTGTCAAACCGCTATGATGCGCAAAAGTATTTATTGCATGGCCCCAGTTGTTTATAATAAATTGCCAAGTGCATGGAAAGACTTGAAAACGTTGCAATTCAAAAGTACACTTCGTGAATTGTTAATACATAAAGCATATTACAGTGTAACTGAGTTTTTAACGGACAATTTTTATCAGACCACCTCGAACTTTTAATTAATTAATTATTGTTTTGCGTTTGGAATATTTATGGTGTGTTGTCTATGACCTGGAATTTTGATGTTTGTTTGTTTATTTATCTTCGGACCACGATTTGTATTTCTTGTATATGCCTACTGTTACTGACAATTTAAATTTTTCTTTTTTTTTTAAATGAATATTTGAATTTTAATAATTTTATTTAATGAGAATGACATAACTAATTTAATGTTCCAACAAGAGTTTAAATTTTAACAATTTTATATAGGTAATGAAAATGTTTGCATGCCGAATGGTGAAATATGGCAGAACTCTGATGAAAACCTACTACTACCTACTTATGTATAACCCATATTTGCAAATAAATGCTATTCTATTCTATTCTATTCTGGGTTGTAGAGGTCAGATAGGCAGTCGCTCCATTTAAAATGGCGCTGCAGTCGGTTAGACTGGAAGCTGACCCCAACATAGTTGGGAAAACGCTAGGCAGATGATGATTATGCTACTAAATCATACTAATTAATATACAAAACCACTTTTTTTAATAAACTGTATTGGCGTAGCTCAAAGCTACGGCGTAGCACCTCCTACGATCGCAGCACCACAATGCCTACGAAACGTTTTAGAAAACTTTTCTATACGATTTTGATCCTTTTCTTGATTGCTATTTATTAGTGGCTTTTGTGGACAGGATATTAATTCAGATTTGTTGCAATGGCAATAAAGTAATTTGCTTTAAATTAGTTTTTATTTTTAACACACTTTGTATTATTTTAGTCATATTTTAAATGGATTCTTTTTAATTTCTGAATGTGAGAACGTTGTAGGCTCTATAGACTGTAGATTTGTAGACCATTTTCTATTTTGTTAAGTACCTGTACTTGTAGACGGGCCTACACTGTCCTCCCATATCTATTAGCACTGTAATTTGAAAACATTGTAAAACCCCATTATTTGTAACAGTGTAGTTTCTTGCCGGCTCTTCTTCATAGGAAACGACCAATGCGCGTAGGCAACGTAGGACTTGACGCCGTAAAATTCACAGACTGTATAGTTTTTTTAATGATGATGCGATTCAGAATATAGTTCAAGTATGTTGATAGCCTTACAAAGTCTGCCATTGGATGATTGGCACGGCTTCATTGACCCAACATGCTACGGTATGGATAAGTTTTGGTTTTTTTTTTCGGTCTTGCCTCATGGAAAGCGATGGATGAGGTCACCGATGGAACGAGCGTGCCCAGAAGATAACTGTTCACTCTTGCTTTGAAGGCTCGGGATGGTCCTATGTCCCATGCTGAATTAGGCAAAATGGAGAAAAAAGGTTTTTCATATAAAAAATATTTTCTAGCCGCTTTCAGGGAGAAGTGTGTACATATACTTATATATTTATGATTTATGTACTTTTAAACTGCCGCGTAAAAATAGAAACGGAAGAGGAACGGGGACGGAAGCAATGCTGCTGACAGCTGCCGAGTGTGCTCCCATGAAAATAATATATCTGTTTGTTGCCAGAAAACAAAAATTGTTTAACTAGAAAAAACAACAAAGTAAGAAGTTCTATTACTACCTGTCTACTATGTTGTCAGGAAAAACAGACATCTCCCGTTTAGTCACTGAACCTCCATATATTTCACACGTTTAATGCATTTGTAATGAAATAATTAAATAGCAAAGTAACTATTACAAAACGATTTCAGGATTTATGTAGAAAATTACAGAATTACATTGGTCACCCTATAATCAAATACACGTCATTAAATTTCCAGATAAATAGCATCAAAAAATTACTTTTTCGCTCCTTTTTACTCTTACTGAAAATGCATACCGCTGTCCTGTAGTAATGATAAACATATCTACTTTTGAATTTCGTTAGCACCGTGTGTGTTGTTACTCGCGATTGCATTGCATCGCACTGTAAGACGCAATTTGTGTTTGTGTTCAGTTCACCCGTAAGTAATTGAATAATTTTCTATTGTAAAAGTATACGTTTTAGGTGAAATATTATCCGTTATCAATGCCCTACATTCTGATTAGAGGTAATCTAGCATCATATGGACATAAAAATCCTTGGCGTGTTTTGGTATCCGGCTTGAAAGGTAGATGTTGACAAATTACGAAAGTAAAATGAGAAACAGGAGAGAAATAAATACATCTAGTTGGGCTTAACAACTAGATTTAAACACAGTCCTCTTCTCATTTTATTTACTTCATAAAATGTGTCTGTTTGTGTTATTTTATTTAAAGCCTAATTTTATTTGTATAGCTGGCGACATAGAACAACTCAAGAGGTTCGCATGTGGTGGCTACTGCGACGACTCTACTATTGTTTACTTACAACATCCTTGTGTTATTCTTAGCGCACTTGAGGTTTGTGATTTTCTAAATTCCTTACATAATAGCTAATTGAATCATTGTAGGTCTGTAGTTATGAGTCATATTGTCACAGTGCTAATTGATCAATAACATTACAGGTGTTGGGTTACAAGGTTGTCGCATCTAGCTCCACAGCTGTCAAACAAGATTATAATGAGTATATGTGGACTATGAGAAAAGAATTTTCAGAACCAGAACCCTCAATAATTGTGGAGCAAGATAACATCAACAATTTTAGCAAGGAGGCTATGCACTTGGGCAACTACCAACATCAGACCAAAGACGACGAAGTGTAAGCCAGAATCATCATATTGAAACATCAATCTTGATCAGTTTAATTTGTTTTATACTATGGACACAAAGGGCAGCCAGAATCTGTCTCCATGCAACTTGGAAACAGTACCTATAACTGAAGAAGACAGTGTTGTTTATATTGCTATCAAAGGGTCTTTGCATGCAAATGATTGTTCTGTCTTTGGACTAGGAGACGAGGAGAAAAGAGCTATTGCTAAAAAGTTTCCAGGATCAGGAGTAGTTGTGAATGGGATTTCAATCAAATCAAATGTTCTTGATACTCTTAATTCATTGAGCCAGCTTGGTTACAAGATAGTTTCAAGCACTGGTGAGACAGAGATTACTTGGACCCTCCAGCGCATTATTTAAATCAACACTAACCTACTCACTGTACTGTTGTTCAATGCAATATACTATTATTATAACAAATATGGACCATGGAAAGAATTGTGACCACTCAAACTGCACCCATGCTAATGCATCTGTTAGCCAAACATTATCTGAAATGCATTGGGAGAGGGGCCTGTGGTATGCAGGTAATTAGTTTAAAATATATTTATTTCTTCTATGTATAACTTGCTACTTTATAAGGTGTTATATGCAACTATGTTAGTATCACATATTTTCAAGTGTTTCCTGATAAGATAGCTTAACCACTCCCTTATGCACGGGTGTGCCAGATAAAATTAAGCATGCAAACAATGTACTTATACTTGTATCAAAAACATGAAATACATATTTTATTATTACAGCCTTCTACGGTGATGAGGAAAGAGTCGGACATCTGATTGCTAAGGCAGGCAATGCCAAAGAAATAGTGAACACACCAGATAATTCTGGATACAGTCCATTGCACTATGCTGCACGTAAAGGATATGTGGATATTTGTAAGGTTTTATTACAAAATGGGGCAGTGATTGATGCGAAGACCAATAGTGGACAAGCTACACCATTACTCAAAGCTGCTGCAGCAGGTAATCACCTTCACCAACTTATAATTA
Source organism: Tiliacea citrago (assembly GCA_963921375.1). Lineage (NCBI taxonomy): Eukaryota > Metazoa > Arthropoda > Insecta > Lepidoptera > Noctuidae > Tiliacea > Tiliacea citrago. The sequence continues at coordinate 15,066,173 of OY992786.1, read as the reverse complement.
TATAGACAACACAAAAATATTCAATGTGTTTCCATATCTCATCTAAAGCAAATAAGGCAATTAAGCTCAATACTTAAAGAACTACTTTTTTAGTGCTTATTGTTTCATCTCACTCCTACCAATCGCTTGACTGCTAGTAAATACACAATCAGATGTTGAGATAAAGCATTGAATAATGGTTTCCCGTCTTTATATTAGACTATTTTGAAGTTGTCACTTATCTTTCAATGCTCTTTTTAGGTAAAATTGAAGCAATAAAATTCCTTATTCAATCAGGTGCTTGTATTGATGCACAAGATGCTGATGGGCAAACAGCTCTGCATAAAGCTGTTGAAAACAAACACTATGATTTAGTAAATTTTTTGATGGAAACATACCCTAAACTGAACACTATGAAGGACATTAAAGGTTGTTGCCCTTCTGATAACATGTCAAGCCCAAAGGACTGATTTCGAGTCTAGCCAGAGATATGCAATGAATATGGCAGTAAGGTTACTCAATGATGTTGATTGACAAGTTGCTGTTTAAACATTGTCATGCACCTTCATGCCAGCTTATAATATTTCTAGTTGGACTTTATTTTGCATTTATTTTTCCTTGCTATTGATAAGTTTTTATTTATGCTGTTTTATTTGCATGATTTAATCTGCAAAGTGGTGTAACCTTATGTATATTGATTTGTTAATGTGCTATATTTTTAATGCTGTTATTATTATTTGTAGAAATGTTTATTTTATGTTAACATTACCATTAGTTGTTTTTATTTGTTTTTCAAATTAAGTCGTAAGTAAGGTATGTAATTATTGCCATTAGAGGTATTCACTTTAAAAGAAATAATATATTATTAACATAGTATTTTTAACACCTAGTATTTAGTCACTAATCACAATTTTCCGTCTCTTTATAATATTATGTGTTAGATATCAAAATTCTATGGATTATTTATAATGTTGGTCTTGTATGGCCAATGTTATTATTTATAGTAGGTGGGTACGTTACCATATATAGATATTTTTCGTCGAAAGCTATTTTTAAACCCAGTCTGGGTTTAAAAATAGCTTTCGACGAAAAATAAAAAATAAGTTTTCATTATTTAATATTATTGGGGCGGGTATGGCGCATCTACCTACTTTTTTATAATTATAAACATTACTTGTGGCTTTGTTATTCATAATTAAAACACATCTACTACAATAACTACTTACCTTTTGAACAAATGAAAACAATAAAGATAAATTATGGGTTATATGATTAAAACTCTTACTTTTCTTATGTATTATGTACAGTTTATGTATTATCAACAGATTAGCTAGTACATTATAATTTACTCACCCTGTGTAAGTAGGCTTAAAAAACAACTTGATGTTGCTTTGTTCTATGTATTATTATTATATCTGAATTCATATCATTTATTTTAATTGCTAATTGTATTATTAATACATGTATTAATTAGTTTAAGACTCGATTCTTATTTCAACCAATTCACAATACTTGGACATTTTTTATAACAATATTCAAGGAGAATGAGTGGTCCTTTTTAGTTAATAAATTAAATCATCCTCTATCATACATTTGATAACAAATATAAATAATCAACATTAAATTGTCTACAACTTAATATAAATAACTTGTAAGTACCTTTTTATAGTAACATGATTAAAAACCAGAAGATCCTTTTAGGTCTCAAGAAAATATAAACATCTATAAAACTACTCATATCTGCACATTCTCCAATTAATGTAATTACAAACATGAAATAAGGATTATTCTTTACTGTTAGTTGTTTTAACAATTCAACTCATTTTGAAGATTTTTATGGACAAACATATTCTGTCACATAAGTATAGATATTCTAATCAACAAATATTTTATATTCAACCTTAAGTACACCTTTGTACTACTGTGTAATTTTACTAAATAAAAATGCATTTACATATTTATTTTTATTTCTTGATAGCCCAGACTTTTTACTGAATCACATTACAAATTAGTACAGACCTTCGTCCTCCATCATAAGGTATCCTTTTAAGCTCTTTGGTAGAGGTAGTGACGATATGAAGCGATACAATGTCTTACCCGTCCTGGCGCTTATGCATCTAATTTTAATTCTACAGAGATCAGAGAGACTAAGTGGTTGTTTGCAAGCATGATATAACCAATATGCCGTGCATCCTGGTTTAGGAACAGTCCTTTGGTCGGGAACCGTGACGTAATGACCTGCCTTTAGCAACATCGACGCTAAACTACACGATCGTCGTCTGCTTGCTATGGTTAAATTGTCCAGACCACACGAGTGTAAATCGCAAGTGTTCACGTCTGCTCCATAGCGAATTAGTAGAACTGCAGCATGGTCTCTGAAACAAGAAAAGTATCAATAAGTTCACAAGAACCAAAAAGTTTTTATACTTATGAGAAGAATCATTATGTGATTGATAACTAGAATTTCGTTTATGTTTTCATATCTGTGTACCAAGCGTGGTTATTATGGTAATATAGGAAATTCCTTGCCTTGCCTTTTTGCCTTCGGTCTTAACAGACACAAATAATACTTTTAGCATCAGTTGTCGACGATTTTCGACTGCATCAATGTTGAGATTTTATTAACATCGGCAGGACTCGGAACAACCCGATAACAATAGATTAACACATGAACTTACTTGTGCAACAATAGGGCCCTGTTTAGCGCTGTATCGCCCGTGAGAGCTGTGGCATTCAAATCAATCTTAAAGTCTATTAAACATTTTAACAATTCCTCAAAATCTTCATGGGCAGCTACACTTTCAACGGCAATGTGCAAAGCATTAGCACCTGTTATACTGTTGCACAAATTAGAATTCGCACCTGTAACAAAGACAAGAGTAAGTACCTATAGTTAAGAAATCACAGTGATTCAATTAAATATTTTTGATTAATATGATGAATCATCTACATTAAAATTCATCAAATTAAATACGATTTTGAAATGCTGCGGCTTCTTTCTGAATTTATCTCTGACATTACTGACTTCGGTGAAGAAAAATATCGTGAGGAAATCAGGGGGTCTACTACGAACATAAATCGAAGTATCGGTCGATACTTCGGTTTAACGCTTCGGAGTAGACCCCCTGGACTTACGTCTGAAAACGCCAACCCGTCTTTACCAAAGGTGGTTATCAATGCTCATGCCTTCTCTCTATGAGAAGAGGCATTGGCCCTGCAGTGGGACAATAAAAAGCTGGTACAGTTGTTCTATCTTACGACGGCGGGTCTTAGTTAACATAACATCATCATCATCATAACATCACGCTTGTAATCCCCGAAGGGTTAGGCAGAGGTGTACCTATAGTACACCCATGTTTCACCAGTTATGTTTAAGTCCCATGTAATAGGGGGCGAGCCTATTGACATCAACCGAGCACAAATCCAGACTCCGGGCTGCTACTGAGAAATTCCTGGTGGAAAAAAAAACTGGTTTTGGTATCATTGAAAGTTTAAATTTTAAAGAACATAATTCCAAATTCAAATTAGGAAAATGTGTGATTTTCATTTGTTTTTCGTACTGTCAAGATGAGTGAATCTAATGAAGAAATTCGATACATTTTAAAATTTTACTACAAAAAAGTTAAAAATGTATCGCAAGCCGTGAAAAAAATTTGCGATGTTTATGGACCTAGTGCAGTGTCTGTGAGAGTAGCACAAATTTGGTTTAAGCGTTTTCAATCCGGAAATTTTGATGTCAAAGATGCACGTCGCTCTGGTCGCCCTATTACGGATAAAATGGATGCCATTTTTGAAAAAGTGGAGCAACGGGGAACGGCAACGGGGGTGGGGAACGTATCTGAAGAACTGGGAATTGACCAGAAAACAGTTTTGGCACATTTGAAAAAAACCGGGTACACAAAAAAGCTCGATATTTGGGTACCTCACGAGCTCACTGAAATAAACCTAATGAACCGTGATTCTTTATTACGACGTAATGAAACCGAACCAATTTTGAAGAAGCTGATAACTGGTGATGAAAAGTGGATCACGTACGACAAGAACGCGCGAAAAAGGTCGTGGTCAAAGGCCGGTCAGGCTTCACAGACTGTGGCGAAACCCGGGTTAACTCGTAACAAGGTGATGCTGTGTGTGTGGTGGGATTGGAAGGGCATTATTCATTATGAGGTGTTGCACGCAGGACCATCGATTCTGAACTCTACTGCGAACAACTGATGAGATTAAAGCAAGAAGTTGAGAGAAAGCGGCCGGAATTAATCAACAGAAGGGGTGTGGTTTTTCATCATGATAACGCTAGACCTCACACATCTTTAGCCACTCAGCAAAAATTAAGAATTTGGCTGGGAGGTGTTAATGCATCCGCCGTATAGTCCTGACCCTGCACCTTCAGATTTCCACCTGTTTCGGTCTCTCCAGAATTCTTTAGGCAGTGTCAGGTTAACATCACGAGAGGACTGCCAAAACCACTTGTCGCGGTATTTTGTTCAGAAGTCCCAAAATTTCTATAGCAATGGGATCATGTCTCTACCTACAAGATGGCAAAAAGTTATCGAACAAAATGGTACCTACATACTTTATTTAAATGTAAATAAACTACATTAAAAAATGTTTTGAATTTTCTTAAAAAATGCGAAGAAACTTTTTCCCCGACCTATTATAATAAACCGTAGTTGTGTGTGTAGATGTACATGCACACTGTGTCTGTGTGCGTAAGCTCGGGAGCGCTCTGGAATGTTCGGCCGTTTTATAACTTCCATAGTTTCCTTTTTTGACTTTGAATCCATACCCGACTTAAAGTCACATTTTTGACTTAGGCTTATCTCTTTGACTGTCGTTTTTTTTTTTCTTTCGCCGTAGTCAGCCATAGTTAGTCGTAGTCAAGCAACGGCCGAACATTCGGGCGATACTTCGGTTTAACGCTTCGGAGTAGACCCCAGTATCGATCGCCCGAGCTGCCGGTCGGGCTACTAAATATACTAGTGCTAACGGTTTCGCGCCAAAATTTTGCGTGGCGGACCGTCAACATGGAAAGTAAACGGAGAAAAGTTTTTCACAGTGAGCTACGTAAATAATGTTTATTTGTGAGTTTAATTACAATTAAACACACACATGTGATTCTAATTAGTTTTTTTATTTAAGTACCTACTATTATTGCTTGTTTTAGGGTCGTCAAATAATTGAAAACGTATCATTTTCTCAAGACAGAGTATGAATTCACGTTAAGTCATCAAGAACCAAACTGCGATTTGTGCGACTGTTAGTGATCGAACCGTACACAGAATACTTATTAAAAGAAGAAAAGAGTGTCCCTAGCAAGTCATCTTCCACAATAGGTACCGCTCCCGGTCGGCCTAATGTTTATACTGACGAATGTTAAGTTTTCACAACACATGTTCGGTATGATACCTGGGCACCAAAAAATGAAGTCTCCATTTAAAAAAAACTGTACAGGCACTCGGTTTTTTTAGTACACGCTGGACCCGTTGCCGGTTTTATTGATAACGCCCGTTTAGTCTAGCTAATTCAGTAAGAGGAGACTACCATTCGAACATGAGCTTTGAAAATTATGTCAAATGGTTGAATGAAAACTTGCTGCTAAAGCCAGATCATTCTGTGAAGATATTAGATAACGCTTTGTATCAGAGTACACGCGCGGAGAAATTGCCAACGTCAGCCTCTAATAAATCTGAGATGCAGCAATGGCTCACTGCTAAGGGCATACAGTTCGACTTCGAGTTTGCACAAAGTTGAGCTATATGATATTAAAAAAAAAACATGAAAAAAAATTTATAACGTACAAAATCGATGACTACATCAAAAGTAAAGGATTTGAAATACTGCTGTTTGTTCGGTCCCTATCAGAATACCAGCGCTGCGGTATTTATTTTTTAAATATCACAGCATTATGCTGAGATAGGAGCCTTTTTGGCATCGCACAAATCTTGATTATTTTTATTTTTGGATATTGTTACTTTAAATGCTATTTTTGTATTTCTTGTGAGTGTCCCAAATAAAGTATTTTTCTTTCTTTCTACTGCGCCTGCCTCCATACCACCCTGAGCTAAATGTTATAGAGTACATATGGGGGGTTCTTAAAAAACTATGTTGCCTTAAGAAACGTTGTGTAAAATATGACAAATACAGAAAAAATTATTCACGAAAGTATTGAAAAATATAACTAGCGAAACCTGGCGAAACACAGCAATAGTGTGATTAAAAAAGAAGCTGAGTAAGTATATGAAATACTTTGATGCCGACTTTGTGTTTATCATAATTTTTCAAGATGATAGTGACGATGAATCTGTCACTAAAGAGTCCAGTTATGATTCGAACTATTTAAATTCTAAATATTCATGTATGCAAAACAATATTGAACAAAAAATATTTTTATTACATCACTAAAGGAAACACAAATCTAACTACCACTTATATTATTTTGTTTAATAACGATGAACTTGCTGACGCTACCTGGAGTTACGCACACAAGAGCGCGTGTCTATACACATCACAACTATATGTATTGCTCACCCGCCGTCGTGAGATAGTATAAATGTATTATTATTATAAATGGAGCGGCTGCAGTGTCCTATTAGCTAGTTATTTCGGCTGAGAATGTCGAGCAAAACAGACTTTTTTTCTGATACCATCAGAGAAAAAAACCCGCAAAATGTTTTTAGAATATGTCGTCTTTGTCCGCCATAATATAGACTACGAAAAGAAATTTTTTACCGGAAAACGCAGAATAATTATTATCGCGAATTTATTCGGATGTGAGCAAAGTAGACCAGTTGGATATAATCACCTACCTTTACATAACAATATTTTAGCGATCGCAGGCTGTGTTAGTCTGGCCGCTAAAAGCAGTGGTGTGTCACCGTTGTCGTTGTAAAGGTTTATGCCCGCACCGTAAGCAGTAAGCATTTCCACGATTTCCATCTAAAAATTTAATTACAATTTTACTATAACATTAATGAATTCGAATGAGTGTCATTATATCTAGGCATAACGCCACACGCGCACGCGCCTCGCGTCAGTCTGCGGCTTGAGAAAATTAGTTGCTCAATGTGAGGCGTATGCTAAGGTTCATGGCTTGGCATACAGCACCAAGAAGTCGGAGATCATGGTCTTTGATGCTGGGGGTAAAAGTCCTGAAGCAGTTCCGCCTGTACTACTTTATGGTACACCTTTGCAGAGAGTCTACAGGTTTAAGTATCTTGGTCATATACTGAATCCCAACCTCAAAAGACGATGATGACATTGAACGGGAGCGGAGGGCGTTGTCGGTTAGAGCGAACATGCTGGCTCGCAGGTTTGCACGATGCTCACTTCCTGTTAAAATCACGCTCTTTCGAGCCTACTGTACTGCTTTTTACACGTGCAGCCTTTGGGCTAGATATACGCAAAGATCATACAGCGCTCTTCGCGTTCAATACAACAATGCGTTTAGGATACTGGTGGGGCTGCCCCGTTTCTGTAGTGCGTCAGGGATGTTCGCAGATGCGCGTGTAGATTGCTTTTATGCAACAATGCGTAAAACGTGCGCTTCCCTGGTGTGCAGGGTGTGGGGCAGCTCCAACAGTGTCTTAAGCATGGTTGCGAGTCGCCTGGGCTGGGGGTCGGGTCTCCCTTGTTTGACCGAAAGGAATTTGACAAATTTTCACTTCCCAAAAAATTTCTCGCATAATTTCATTTGCCAAATTATTACTTAGCAAAAAATCTATTCACAAAAAATTGTAACGCAAACCTAATGTTTGACAAATGAATGTTTAAACTATAACTTGTTTACCAACTAGTACTTTTAACATTTTTTATTTAGTCAAATATTTCAGTTGGAATAACAGTTTTTACGCAAAATCAAATAATAATATAAATAAGTAATTAACCTAATCTAAATAGTTCAGATCCGGGTAACCTACTAAAAACAATCTCTTTTTTCTATTAATGCAAGTCGTTTCTGGCACTCGCCGGCCGCTGCCGCGGCACTGCTCGCTTCGCTCGCTCGGCTCGTGCGTAGGAGGTCACAGTTTTAACCTAACCTAACCTACCCATTTTTTTAAAAAAAAAAGAAATTAACCTAATTTAAATAGTTATGTTCCGGGTAACCTACTAAAAACAATATCTTTTTTATATTAATGCAAGTCGTGTCTGGCACTCGCCGGCCGCTGCCGCGGCACCGCTCGCTTCGCTCGCTAAAAAACGTTTATTGTCTGAAGATTGTTTGCTGTAATAAATCATTTGATTAAAGACCAAATGCCATAATAACATTATACTTGGTAATATTTTGCCAAGTAAAAATTTGACCAAATGAAAATATGCGTACTAAAATCATTCGAAATATTGCAATGGTATAAAAAAAGGTTGCTAAAATTTGTTTGGGTAATGAAAATTTGGCAAAATCTTTTCGGCAAAACGGCAGGATCCCACGTGGGTCCCTGTTGTGCCGTCTCTCATGGAATGTCGCAACGGTGACCAACAGTTATTTCTTTTGTTGTTTTTTTTTTTTTTGTTTAATGTCTCTGCTTACTAACATAGTCGTAAGTTTTACTAACAATCTTGTTGAGTCTTGGTTACTCGAATAAAGAAATTTCTATTCTATTCTATAACGGAAATGAATTTCATTCCGACCGTAGATGTGTAAAAAGATAAACATCATAGAGCGTTTGCAGTACCCATTTACGATATGTGGTCCCACAAAATCTTGTCTGTTCCCAATTTTCGGGCACACACTATTGTGTCAGGCGGTATGAGTTAAAATTGTCGGTCATTTGTGTATTATGGTCCCTAAGGCACGCTGCGTCAATTTAGGTATACCTAAATTAGTTCGATGCGAGACGTACCTGTCTTTGTATTATCGCATTGTGCAAAAGTCTATGCGAGTGAGTGATCCTAGCACCAGACAACAGCAGCAGTTCTACACCCACAGCATACTTTTGCCATACAGCTTCACAAAGGGGTGTGTATCCTGAAAAAAAAATTTTTTTTTTCATCATTCTTTTCAGCTAAAAGACGTCCACTGCTGGACATAGGCCTCCTCCAAGCACTGCCACTTCGACCGGTTCTGTGCTTCTCGCTTCCAGCGGATTCCTGCGGTCTTCACAAAGTCATCGGTCCAACTTGTAGGAGGCCTTCCAACACTATTTATTTATATTTACTTTATTGTACTTCCACCACAAAAATACATAACAAAAAAATAAATCAAACACTATATAATTAAATGAAAAAATTAAATGAAGGAATGAAATGTTTTGCAAATTATGAGAGCCAGAGGGTCTACTCCGAAGCGCTAAACCGAAGTATCTTCCGTATGTTCGGCCGTTTTATAACTTCCACAGTTTCCTTTTTTGACTTTGAGTCCTTACCCGACTTCAAGTCACTGTTTTGACTTTGCCTTATCTCTTCAACTGTCTTTTTTTTTTTTCGCCGTAGTCAGAGTTAGCCGTAGTAAAGAAATCCTTGAAAGAGATTTGATGTGACAAGAGCGTCATTACTTAGACAGAAACCTGTACATTTTTAAGTTGTTACATCCTATAAAATAGATAAGTATTATTTACCATGGATCTCCTCACTGTTAACATTAGCACCAGCATCAATAAGATATTTGATCACATCCATATGGCATCGGCCAGCTGCTATGTACAATGCTGTCCTCTCGTTTGCATCCCTAGCTTCTAAACTAGCTCCATTGCTGACTAGAATCTTTACCTGGAAGTTATTTTAAGAAGCTCATCTAAGAATTGTTGGTATCTAGTGTGATGTCTGGGAAGAATTGGCCAAAAATTCATATAATAATATAGACAATAGTGGAAGACTATGGGGGACCCTGCATCCTAACCGAAAGCGGTAGTCGCGCCAATACGCAATTGTTTACCTGAATAATGACGTACAGTCAGCGCCAAAAATATGTACACACGGACAAGGAGCAATTTTATTGTCTGCCACCATTTTTCCATAACATGGTATCCACCGTAGAGGTACAAAACATAGTATACAATTTATTTTACCAAAACAAAGTAAAATTTTGTCCCAAAACATCTATACACTCTATGACCAAAACAAGGCAATCAATATAAGTCTCACAAATATGTTTAAAGTAATCATATTGAATGATTATTTAACATATTTGTGAGACTAGGTAAACAAATCTTCTTTCAATTAAAAAGTTCAACTTCTAGATGAGGTGCTAGAATGATGACATCGTATATAGTTGAAAATACGATGTCATTAACAATTGCCATTTACCCTAACGCGTCAGAGCGACATTATTATTGTCATGACAACAATCACATCATAAGATAGTCACTCACCGCGAGCATTTGCGTGTAATGTAACAGTTCAGATACGATCTTTCATCAGTATAGCGAGCATTACAGTCAGTGCGTACCTGTAATGATACAATTTGTAAAATTGCAGCAGTGAGTCCAGAAAACCGAGCATTACACATGAATCGATGTAACATGTGCGAATACTCGTCGTTCCAGCCGTTACAAAAGCGAAAGCTCCTTATTCGGTGCGTCGAGCTCGCGCAGTACTGTAACGCATTGCTCATTATCAAATAATGGAATGTTAATTATACACGAATACCCGGTGAGTGACCACCTTAAAAAGCCTAAGCAACATTCGTTATGAACATTCATGATTTACGTATTTGTATTTCAAATCTAAATCTAAAACAAATGACACGTCAGTGACATCATGCATGAAATGACGAATTTAAAGACGTATCATTCGATGTAAGTTGTATGACGTTGTCAGTCTTGTTTACCATGTTCTGGAACTATCACTGTGTACATTGTTTTGGTCATAGGGTGTGTATATGTTTTGGGCAAAAATGTTCTTAACTAACTTTAGACCTTTGTATCCTGCTTTAAATGCGTATGAAGTTTCATTAAAATCGGTTCAGTCATTTCGAAAAACATGGGCTTGAAAGTTTGTATGAAATGGCGTACGCTCTTAACAATAAAATAGTTCCTTGTGAGTGTATAGATCTTTTTGGGGCTGGCTGTAGGTACATACGCGACTTGATTGATCGCGCGAGTATGTCATATGCATTTAAAAAGATCGCGACGATCGCTTTCATAGAGGATGCTGCCGGAAATCTTTGCTCAACCATCATGGGACAGTACAGGTTTCAAAGAAGTACTTTGGAAAAATAGTTCTTGATGCAATTACTTTGTAAATTTATGATTGGTAGTATGTTCACACACACAAATCCCAGTGTCTTTGGGGTACTCACCAAATCCAGAAAACCTCTTGATGTTGCAAAATGCAGAGGAGTCATACTATCATATGTTTTGTGATTGACATTGCTCGCAGCCTTTATAAGAATCTTCACAATATCTATATAATTTTTTATTACTGCTACATGTAAAGCAGTCACACCATCTCCTGTTTCAGCATCTATTTTACAGCCTGAAAGTATATATTTTATTTGTAGTAGTGGTAAGAGGGAGACAACAAATTGTTAGAGTGCCAAAACACTTACCAGCTTCTATCAGCAATTTGACAACTCCAGCATGTCCCTGTTCGGCAGCATAATGTAAGGCAGTCTGCATGAAAGCATCATGTTGATCAATTCCATTGGTCACCACAGAAGCTGATGCTATGGCTGCCCCGGTAGACTCTAATATAGCTGCATACCATCTGAATAAAAGAAAATAGACATGTAAATATGTGTAAATTGCCATTGGCAAATATAACAACAATCAACCTCCTATAATAATGAGTTACTAATTCTGTAATCACTGAATATATTAGATATGGACACAATTGATATTATAAATTATTTTTTTTATAACCCAGGCACACCAGGATCTTATTTGGTGTTCCAGTAGTTAGTATTAATAATACAAAAAGAAGCAACTTACTTATACATAGAAGACCAGGTTTCATCTTCACTTGTAGTTGGAGCAACATTTCCTATGTCCTCATCCCATTCTAGGTCAGCCTGTGGTGATGGTGTCAGTGATGATGAAGTTACTGGTGATTTCAGACTACCAAGTTTACTATCATCACTGCTAGATCCTTCACTGTGTATAAACACGAAGTATCCCTGGTTTGTGTCTGCTTTTGAACTGTTATCTTTTACTCCAATCGTCTCATATTGTCCAAAATGAAAATCCTTAAATGTTCTGTCGTTTAAATTTTTACATTTAACAACAGTCTCATCATGTTGTCCGTGGTGTCTTAACTTGCGTTTGTGACACTTGACTAGCCTTTTTTTAGGTGAACCTGCATATGATACAGGCATGTACGGTTTCGCTTCAGTTGCATTAATTAATAGTTTGACAATATCAATGTTTCCATTATTTGCAGCTTCACCTAAACTAGTTTTACCTTGGCTGGCAGTCTTATTTGGATTAGCACCTGTAATAAAATAAAGAATAATCCCAATAAATGTTTGCCGCCAACTGTATTACTTCAGTAATTATTATCTTCTCAACCAGCTAAATGAATCATAAATAATGTACCTTTAGAAAGCGCCCGCGAAACTGCGTCTAAATCTTCGGATAATACTGCACGATATAAACTCTCCTCAATTGAGGTTTCCATGGTAAGTAAATTGATGACTTGCCATTTAAAAGCGATCACATATCTAGAAAATCCTACTCCAATATCCTATCAAGTAGAATAAATCGTTGCAGCGTTGAACATTCAGTTCATGTTGATGATTTTCTTATTTAATTATAAATGGTCTCATGATGAAGGAGGGTCATTAATGACAAAGTCTTCAACTCTCCATTGCTTGACAGTAGCAGAGCTAAAATAAAATTCCTCTTTCAGGTTTCAGTGCAGGCAGAAAAGCAGTTTGTTATTTTTGTTTAGACTTCCACTTCCAGACATTTTGACATTTAGAATTTTTGACGATTTCAATTTGTTGTCAACAATGTCAACACTGCCACTAGTGTCTGCTGTCAGAGCAAGGTTACACGCTCAGTTTGGCGTCATTCTGGTCCAACAGTCTGGATTGACTTGACTGAAGCTAGAATGATGGATGATTTTCACGGTTACACGGTCAATCTAGACTGACAGCAGACTGATGAAAAGTACGCCAGTGGACATTAGAATTCACACAGATTATAATATCACGCCTGTAATCCCCGAAGGGTTAGGCAGAGGTGTACTTATAGTGCACTGACATTTCACCAGTAACGTTAAAGTACCATGTCCCATAAAAATTCCTAATGGAAAATCCCAATAACACTTTGCCCGACCTGGGAATCGAACCCAGGACCTCATGCTCAGCAGTAGCTAGTTAGACTTTGGATGATAAAATCTTTTCGATCTGAATTGGTCGCGGCGGGGGCAGTGGCGGAGGTGTTGGGGACGGCTGCGGTGCCGGCGTTGGCGGCGCTTGCGGCGCGCTCGTAGATAGGTCCCTTGACTCGTCCTTCTGCATTGCGTCGCTGACGGTAACTGACGCGAGAATGATACGAGCAGGATACACGATCATTCTCCCATCAGTCATTCATCATTCAAAACGGACTGATAAAATTATTTAAAATATTTAATTTTCATCAGTCTGTCAATCCGTGAATTACACGATCATTCTCCGATCATTCTGACCAGACTGATGGACCAGACTGACGCCAAACTGAGCGTGTAACCTGGCTCTCAGAATGGCCGTGAGACGATTACGTCTGCGTCCGAAACAGTCGTTTTCATGGAATTACTATGTGTATGTGTACTACAAATAAAGATTATGCCACAAGGATCTTTTATAAAAATTGTACAAATAGCAACATCAGTCTTATGCAACAGCACAGAAAACCTCAAGCATTTTATCAATAAATGGTTATATGCTCTAAGATAAATATCACTGTATGCGTTTGTAGGACATTTTAACGATGATAATCTAAAATTCTCTCTTGATAGACTTCTGACAAGATTAATTTAATATCGTATCGTATCAATCCGTTGCCGCGTTGTTAATTATTATTTCGTGTTGCGCCGAGTGGTGCCGACCCCGAGTGATATGGGACAAGGGCAGGAAGATGATGACTATTGACTTGGTAAATGAAAATAAAAATATTTTTTCTTACCTACTAACTTACTGTGAGTGCATTACGTGTCCTTCACACTTTCATGCTTGGCCTACGGAACGATTTACTATTTCCATGCTTTTTGCATTGAATTTGATTTGTTTGACAGATGATTTCTAATAGGCTAACTATGGCAACCCTGAAAGTAATTGACTTGTTTGCACGCTAGCTTGGTTGCCGTTAAATTAATCATCGATATTGTTATCCTAGATTCCAAAGAGTGTGCAAGTGTAAACTTATATTTATTAACACTATTGAGTAATATTTCTGAAAGGAATAACAAGGTATCCAGTCACAATGTCGAGCACATCACAGAAACATAGAAACTTCGTTGCGGAGCCCATGGGGGAAAAACCTGTAACCGAATTAGCAGGCGTCGGCGAAGTGCTAGGAAAGAGACTGGAAGTTGCAGGATTCGACAAGGTTGGTACAACACTGCATATGTAACTATTAGGATTTAAAGCTTAAAATGCCCGACTTAGCTATTTTTGGGTCGATAATACATGATGCTGTCCTTGTTAAAAGAAAAGAAAATATAATTTTTTAAGCCGGTTCTCATCCCTTCAACCTTCACCAAAGTTTAACCAGCAGTATTTTATTTGACAAGCAGTAGGTCCATAACAGCATAATGCTGATCGTCCACTTTTATGGCAGAAATGGTTACCTAATATTACCATTGCTTTATAATTGATATTAATTTTAAATGTGTGGGAACACCTAAAATTATATTGTTTTACCTTGAGTGTCTAGCCTACCTATACACATCTTACCATTACCTATTCATTGTTACTAGTTAACAGCTTATGTATTATTTTATTAGTCTCACATAAACAAGACGATTTAGGTTCTATAGAAAAAGCCAAGCCCAAGTAAAAGTTTTGTATCTTAAATGTTAGACTGAAAATAATTGTAATTTTCTAAACCCCCCCTACGCTGTATCTGGAGGCAACATGTTCTATTTTGTCACTGAAGCTTGTAGGCATTTAACCAAATTTTTTGTACAACTGATAAGTTATCTAATTTTAGGTAACTTATCACTTGTACAAAAAATCAGCATGGCCAGACCATTGAGGCAATTTTCACCCATAGTGCTTCTTAGCCAGGTTTTTAGTCTCCTGAGGCTGCTAAACGATCGCTCTACCGTGCACAATGTGTACGGTAGAGCGATCGTTTAGCAGACAAACGGGAATGATCGATAAAGCGAGTCAGAGAGTTAGGACTTTGATTGCTTTACATTTGGCAACTTTTTTAGAATGAAAAATTGAGGTGCAGCTTCTCTAGTATTGGTTTAGCCACTTCTCATCCCTTCAACCTTGAACAAAGCTCAACAAACATTATTTTGTAAGGCAAGCAGTAGCTAAACCTTCGTAAGCATAATTTCGATGATCCAATTTAATGGCAGGAATATTAGGAATAATTACTTATTATTCTTGCACCAATAGAGAAGTTATTACATGATTTGAGTTTTAAGTGTTCCCTTGTATATTTTACCTTGAAGCTCTAGTAGTTTTAGGTACCTATGTATTCATTTTTAATAGTTAAGTCATCTTTATTTTTAGAATACATCCAGTTTGGTTGCTAGATAAGTTTTATGTTTACTTTTATCCAAAAATTTCCCTCATAAATAAAAATGGTTAACACTTTAAAATTAATCTTCTTTGGCATTGACACAAGTTATACGTGAGGCTAAGGACCAGATTTAAAACTCATTCAGTCAGCAAGGGCTGACTATCAAGGGCGCACTGGACATACTTTTCAGTAACGCCACTCGTGGAGGCTATTTTAACAAACAAATTATAGTTGGATAATTTAATTTAACTTTTGCAGGCTTACACGGTGTTGGGACAGTTTCTGGTGTTGAAGAAAGACAAAGAGCTATTCCAGGAATGGTTAAAGGACACATGCAATGCTAATTCAAAACAATCAGCAGACTGTTACCAGTGTTTGAAAGATTGGTGTGATGAATTTTTGTAATGAACAGTAATCTCCATAATAATTTTAAATAACATTCTTACATACATAAGATAATGTAAATAATATATCTAATAATTTGTAATTACACATAAGCAATAGGTATTACCTATATTTTTTATGTAATTTTTCATTTATTAAAATTTGTACAAGAATTTTATTTTTTATTGCAGTAACTGTTGTGAAAATTAATTTTCCCATGTGTTAAAACTACAAATTTACAATTTTAGGACTTTTTCCTATACTTGTGCTGTAAGACCTTGCTTCTTGCCAATTCTAGGTCAACGGGAAGTACCCTATAGGTTTTGATTTATCGAAATATGTCGCAATAATGTCGCTTATATCGCCGTAATTTTTTATTGCGTTGACTTGGAAGCTTGATTTCAGAGCTTCAAGGGACCATAGGCTTACGTATTTGATATTAATTTCAACTTTATTCCTCTACGCGTTCCTGAGAAAAATGGTCTTGACAGACTGACAGACAGACGGACAACGAAGTGATCCTATAAGGGTTCCGTTTTTCCTTTTGAGGTACGGAACCCTAAAAACCGGCCAAGTGCGAGTCGGTTTAGAGCACGAAGGGTTCCGTACCATTATTTATAAAATTGGCAAAAAATGGGAGCCCCTTTAAATATTTATTTTATTCTGTTTTTTTTGGATTTGTTGTTATAGCGGCAACAGAAATACATCATCAATGAAAATTTCAACTGTCACTGACAACTGTGACAGACGGACGGACAGCGGAGTCTAAGTGCCAATTTCAGCAATGAAACTGAACGCGATCATGTCATTATTTTCTTTGGAATATTGACACTGACAGCTCTTGAACTCTGTTTAGATGTGCTGATCGCGTTCAGTTTCATTGATGAAATTAGCCCTTAGTAATAGGGTTCCGTTTTACCCTTTGGGTACGGAACCCTAAAAAGGCAAAACTAATCGCTGATTCTACGAAGGCTGAATAAACAAAAAAAACTGGCCAAGTACGAGTCGGACTCGCGCACGAAGGGTTCCGTACCATTATCTACAAAAACCGGCCAAGTGCGAGTCGGACTCGCGCACGAAGGGTTCCGTACCATTATCTATAAAAACTGCAAAAAATCACGTTTGTTGTATGGGAACTTAAATATTTGTTATATTTTAATTTAATAATTTTTTTTTAAAGTGAATATACAGGGTGTTCGGTGCATCGTGTGCCAAATTAAAATGGTCGACTGAAGGGGTCATCCGCTAGCCTTTCAGACCCCTTAACACCCCTCATGCTCTGTGGATTTTTTTTTATCGACTTTTTATTGTTTTCCAAAAAAAAGACCCAAATTTTACATTCAAATACATACTATTTAAAAAAAAAAAAAGCGTAGACTCTGAATTTTAATTTTATTTCGATGTGTATTGTTTAAGAATACTTTTAAATACAAAATTAGTGATATTAGTCACCTAGTTTTTTTTTTAATTCACTGTCCCGCGCATTGGCGATTGACTGTGAGGGAATATCTCGACAATGTGTTCCCCAATGCATGGATTGGACGCGATGGCCCTATTCCATGGCCGCCACGTTCCCCAGATCTAACTCCGTTAGACTTTTATGTCTGGGGACGTGCCAAAGAGTTGGTATATGTCACGGAGGTTCCAACTAGGGAGGTATTAGTTCAACGCATAGAAGCGGCATTCAATACTATTAAGGAGGAAATACGACTTCGTACAACAACTGTTGAAATACGAAACAGGTGTCGGGCCTGCATTCGCAACAGAGGCCAACAATTTGAGCAAGATTTGTAACAATGATTAAATAAATGTTAAAAATGCAATTTTGTTTTTTTATTTCAAGTAAATCCCACGAAAGATACAGATATGAGACACGAATTTACCTAACCATAAGAATGAGATAGCAGATTTATAGGTTTGACAGGTATCATTTAAGAGATTTTTTTTTAAATCATAATTTTGAATATTAGCCTTAGGTGACTCGATTCACAATTCTAGCGAATTCACAAAGTTGTTAAAATACTTTTATGGCATGTGGCACATCATTAGAAAGAGGATAGACTGGAGAATTAATGAGGGAGTTGGAAGATCCCGGTCGCTTTGGGTTTTTTTTTTTCTGTAACATGTACAGCTTTAATTTAAGTTTTACCTTTGCGAGTGAATTAAAAAAGAACTAGGTGACTAATATCACTAATTTTGTATTTAAAAGTATTCTTAAACAATACACATCGAAATAAAATTAAAATTCAGAGTCTACGCCTTATATTTTTTTTTTATCTGTATTTGAATGTAAAATTTGGGTCTTTTTTTTTGGAAAACAATAAAAAGTCGATAAAAAAAAATCCACAGAGCATGAGGGGTGTTAAAGGGTCTGAAAGGCTAGCGGATGACTCCTTCAGTCGACCATTTCAATTTGGCACACGATGCACCAAACACCCTGTATAACTAAATATTCTGTGAATATTTCAAGCGTCTACCTGTTGCCGTTATCAATATCGAGCAAAAACGAGCAATAAAATCACGTTTGTTGTATGGGAGCCCCCTAAAATATTTATTTTATTCTGTTTTTCAGTATTTGTTTTTATAGCGGCAACAGAAATACATCATCTGTGAAAATTTCAATTGTCCAGCTATCACGGTTCATGAGATACAGCCTGGTGACAGACGGACGGACAGACAGACAGACGGCGGAGCCTTAGTAATAGGGTTCTCGTTTTACCCTTTGGGTATGGAACCCACGTTTGTTGTATGGGAGCCCCCTTAAATATTTGTTTTATTTTAATTGAATTATTTATTTAAGTGAATATACTCGTATTATAACTAAATATTCTGTGAATATTTCAAGCGTCTACCTGTTGCCGTTATCAATATCGAGCAAAATCGAGCAAAAAAAATCGCGTTTGTTGTATGGCAGCCCCCTTAAATATTAATTTTATTCCGTTTTTAGGGTTCCGTACCCAAAGGGTAAAACGGGAACCCTATTACTAAAGCTCCGCTGTCTGTCTGTCCGTCCGTCTGTCACCAGGCTGTATCTGATGAACCGTGATAGTTAGACAGTTGAAATTTTCACAGATGATGTATTTCTGTTGCCGCTATAACAACAAATACTAAAAAACAGAATAAATTAAATATTTAAGGGGGCTCCCATACAACAAACGTGATTTTTTTGCTCGATATTGATAACGGAAATAGGTAGACGCTTGAAATATTCACAGAATATTTAGTTATATATTCACTTTAAAAATAAGTAATTAAATTAAAATAAAACAAATATTTGAGGGGGGTTCCCATACAAAAAACGTGATTTTTTTGCCATTTTTATAGATAATGGTACAGAACCCTACGTGCGCGAGTCCAACTCGCACTTGGCCGGTTTTTTAGTATTTGCTGTTATAGCGGCAACAGAAATACATCATCTGTGAAAATTTAAACTGTCCAACTATCACGGTTCATGAGATACAGCCTGGTGACAGACGGACAGACAGACAGACAGACGGCGGAGCCTTAGTAATAGGGTTCCCGTTTTACCCTTTGGGTACGGAACCCTAATTATGTTCTCGATATAGAGAGAAAGTGCAAAATTTTCACATTTTTCGTCATAGGTGTCGTTTTCATGGTTTTCAAGTGTGTTAAAGCCGATAGTGACGTTAAAATGTAAATCCAAGATGGCTGCTGGGCTAAATTTTAATTCATTTTGGCTATCGTTTTCATGTGTTTCTATCTAGCTGGTCCACCTGAGCCACAGCAACGAAACCTATGTAGACTGTTAGCTTATTGAATGTACTTCTCTAATCGAATGATAATATTCAATGTACCTCCGTCACTAAGACAGAAATAGCATTTAATTTCGGTTTCCATCCAGCGGGGCCCTTCGTTATTCTATTGCTTAGAGACTTGAAAATGTTGTTGGAGATACTCCTACCAAAGTACTTTTCAAATTATTCATTTATTTCCAAATTCCTGGGATAGTACAGCTGAAATTACACTTATAAGTTTTTTTTTTCTACAATGATTTGCATAGTAATTATAAATGTCAAGTTTGGTTTTAATACAGCTTTTAAATCGTTTAATGGGTAAGTTTCGAATGTCAGTAGGAAGTTTGTTGTAAAAGTGTATACATTGACCCATGAACGAGTTGCCTACTCTGTGGAGGCGAGTGCGATGTACAGCAAGATTGTGTTTATTCCTGGTATTTAAACTATGAATATCGGACCTTTTCTTAAAATTTGATATATTTTTTTTGTACATACAATAGATTTTCAAATATATATTGAGAGGCTACAGTCAGAATATGTATTTCTTTGAATTTTTCACGAAGTGATCTCTTGGACCTAGATTGAAATGGCTGGAACAGCCCTTTTCTGTAAAACAAAGATAGTAAGACTATGAAAATAACTAAAATAAACAATTCTGGCAGTATCTATGTCAGTTATCTGTCGAATTTTTTTAACAGCATAGGCGGCCGAACTTAGCCTTCCTGACAATTTTTCCATTGTAATTTACCGTCAGTAGTTATTCCAAGAAAAACTGTCGACTCAACAGGGTCCAACTCTATTCCATTAAGTTGAACATTGGTAGTTAGCCGCCTGACATTTGGTATTGAAAATTTAATGAGCTTAGTATTTTTTTCGTTCAGGAGAAGATTATTTACATTAATCCAATGGACAAACTTAGAGAGTGCATCTTTAACATGTTCAAAATTGACTAGCTGACGTTTGATTTTTAAAATGAGGTTGTATCATTGTATTATTCGCAGATGAAAGTATCATCTGCGAATAATACAATCTTGTGATTATCCCTTATGTGATAAGGTAAGTCATTTATATAAATTAGAAACAAGAAAGGACCTAGAATTGAACCCTGCGGAACTCCCATAGTGACCGCAGATCCTGCAGATCTCTTGCCATTAACATCAACCCTCTGAATTCTGTTGTTCAGATAAGAAGTCAGAAGGTCGAGAGCACTGTCCCTCATACCGGGTGCCTTCTATCTGGCAGAATCTTGATGCTCCGAAATTTATTTGGCATAACACACTTGGCATAATTTTCTTTAAACGAATAGTATTAAGGCATACAAATTATTTAATATAATTATTGTTTGGCCGAATGTTTATATGTCCGAATTTACAATGGCATACCTTTAAGATGGCAGAATTTTATTTGGCATAATTACTTTTGGAAAAGTTAAAATTCCGCATAATTTCATTTAGCATAACTTTTATTTAAAGCGACGATTATTTGATACAATTTCACTTGGCATACTATGAAGATAGCAGAATTTCATTTGAAATAATTTTAGTACGCATATTGCCATTTCTATTTTATAGAAATGGCAATAAAAAATATATGAATAATATAACAAAATTTATTTATAAAGCCGAAGCTGCGGTAGTGAGCCGCGGCCACGGCCGGCAAGTGCCAGACACGACTTTAAAGAAAAAAAATATGGAAAAAAAGAGATTATTTTTAGCAGGCTATCAAGAACCGAACTAGTTAGACGAGATTAATTATTTTAAAAACAATGGTAAGATTAGGTTAAAACTGTGACCTACGCACGAGCTGAGCGAACTAGATTTTAAAGAAAAAAAATGGAAAAAAAAAGATTATTTTTAGCAGGCTATCAAGAACCGAACTAGTTAGACGAGATTAATTATTTTAAAAACAATGGTAAGATTAGGTTAAAACTGTGACCTACGCACGAGCTGAGCGAACTAGATTTTAAAGAAAAAAAATGGAAAAAAAAAGATTATTTTTAGCAGGCTATCAAGAACCGAACTAGTTAGACGAGGTTAATTATAAAAAATAAATGGTTAGGTTAGGTTAGGTTAAAACCCCTGTCGTGGCTCCTCCCGAACCTGGGCGGTCCGAAGGCGAGATGCCTGTACGCTGGCATCCTCAGGAGCATGGCCCTTTACGGGGCCCCAATCTGGGCGGACTCCCTCCACAGGAGAGAGAACGCCACTGCCATCCGGAGGCCCCAAAGGGCCATTGCACTGCGGGTAGCGAGGGCCTACCGATCGGTGGGCTTCTCGGCGGCGTGCACTCTGGCCGGAACCCCTCCTTGGGAGCTCGAGGCGTGGGTGCTGACCAGAGTTTACGAATGGACGGCGCGGCGTAAGGCGCTCGGGGAGCTCCCCGCCGCAGAAGAGCGGGAGGCCGTGCGGCAGGAGGCGAGGGACGCGATCGTCCATCACTGGACAGAGGACCTCACCACTGCCGCTTTTGGCCGCCGAACTTTGGACGCGCTCAGGGCCGGTCCTGAAGGACTGGCTCGAGCGGTCACATGGTTTCCTCTCTTTTCGTCTGGTGCAGGTGTTGTCCGGCCATGGGTGTTTCGGATCGCACCTGCACCGGATCCAAAGGGAGGAGACCTCGTCGTGCCATGACTGTGGCGCGGCGGAGGACACGGCACAGCACACCCTCGAGGTGTGCCCGGCCTGGTCCAAGCTGCGCCAGACTCTGATCGCAGCGGCCGGGCCGGACCTCTCGCTTCCCAGCGTCGTCAACTTCATGCTGGAAAGCGAGGGGGCCTGGACAGCAGTCGCCTCCTTCTGCAAGGAAGTAATGTCACAGAAGGAGGCGGCGGAGCGCGCGCGGGAGGACGATCCTCTCGCGGCGCCCCTCCGCAGGCGAAGAGGAGGCGCGAGAAGGCGATTATTCGATCGTCGTCTCCGCCTACTCCCAGGTGGAGGCCAGCAGGCAACGGGTGCGGGGGCTCCTTTGCCTGTATTGCACAGGCCTCCACCAGTGCCGGACGGGAATGGCCAGGTGTTCCCGGCCATTCCCGTAGCTCCCCATTGAGAATGGGGAGCACGCGAGGCCCGCCGGTTAGGCGGGCATGCACCGAGAGGGTCATGGATGTAAAGGTTGAGCCGGTTTCCCATGGCCCTCCCATCACGGTGATGTGGGAACACCGCTGAGTTTTAGTGGGTATACTGTCACTTATTGACAGGAGTCCCACATACCCCGACTCGTCCCCCACGATGCGTAATGCATTTCTCAGCATTAAAAAAAAAAAAAGGTTAGGTTAAAACTGTGACCTCCTACGCACGAGCCGAGCGAGTAAAGTTTAAAACTGTGTGCAAAATTATATTTTAACGCGCTGCGGGGCTCCGGTGGTCCCACGCGAGCTTAGCGTCGCAGATGGACCACAGATTACTAATATGTAGCAAGCTAAGATGGACAAACCTGCTCCTCAACTCGCGGGCCGCCTCGCCGCGCCCGCCGCGCCGCTCCGCGTCTACGCGATTCTAAAACTAGGGGTAGGGTAGACTGTAGACAAGACTGCGTGGAGTCGGATTTACAGTGATTTGTTTTTGTCACAAACCTAATTTTAGCAAATGTTTTAGGACTAATAATTTTATTATAAATTAACATTCGGAATAATACACATTAAATAATACAATACATAGGACACATGACTTTATATCATGTAAAATTAGGAGATTAAATTATTATAGTACTCGATATTATGACAATAATTTTAGAAGCAAAGATAATTATGTAAAACTTACACCACCAATTACATTTGCAGGTGGAGAATTGACTGTGACGTTTAGCGATGTATGCGAGAATATGTTTTTCAACTACAATGTTAGTTTATTTTTGGGATAAATTCATCCCAACTACGGGACCCTTCATTGTGCGTCGTCCGACACGCACTTGACCGATTTTTATTTACTATCCATAGACACGAGTCTACTCTATTTTTTTCTGACATTTACATTTACAATACGTTTTGGCAGCAGTATGTAGTCTAGTTTAGTCTGTGGTCTATTTATTTTTGGAACTGGGAGTCCGTGAAAATCGAGGATTTTACGCTTTTGTACGTCTAAAATCAGTTATTGAATACTCACACCTTATTGTTTTTACATAATTATAGTGTGTTGAAGTGTTTTACTGTCAATTAACTTGATGTATCCAATACCTTTACTGTGTAATGCAACTCTTTGATTTGACACCAACACTTCCTGTTATTTCTATGAGCTGTCCAAAAAATATTTCAATCTGAAACAAATCGTGTACCCTAATAACATGTTTACTCATAAATTCTAATTGTAGCTGTATTTGAGAAGCCTCTGGTGTAACTTCCATGCGCTATTATTTTGTGCGCACAATAACTCGTAACATGAACATTTGCCTATTCTGATTAGAAGTTATTTTTCTAGAATTTATAACATGGTGCCAGGAAATAAGTAAAATGTCAACCGAAAATTGCTTAGTGAAAGCAATTTATTCCTTTAAGGGCAAAAACAATGACGAGCTATGTTTCAAAAAGGGCGATATTATTACTGTTACCCAAAAAGAAGAAGGTGGATGGTGGGAGGGAACTCTGGGCGAGACCACAGGCTGGTTCCCTAGCAACTATGTGACTGAACATAAAGGTATGCATTACTATTTATTATTGTGCTACTAACAATTAAATTAATTTGTTGATATTACATAAAATACACTATAACATATTCTGTAAAATAAATTAATTTTACCACAGATCCATCTGGTAGTGTGACAACATCGCCTATACGGGCAGCATCAGAAATACAGGCATTTAGAAATGTAGTTCTCAAAGATATAATAGACTCTGAAAAGGCTCATGTAGCTGAAATGCAGGGGCTGGTCAGCAATTTCTTACAGCCTTTGGAGAAAAGTGACATGTAAGTTATTGTTTGTCAGACTTTGGACAACACCCTGTCCCAAAGGACTACCTACTATTTGTATGTTAACCATAAAAGAGTTAGTATCATATTAATCAATCTCTTCCACAAATTATAAAATATATATTTTACAGTTGACCAAAATAAGTTGACAGTATAGTTAGATCATAAAATAATGGTTGTAAATGCAATAGAACTGTTGTATATCAATTAAAATGTTTTTGTTATTGCATACTTTTCAAGCTATATAAATAATTACTTAGTCTGTATAATTTAACAAATTATCAATACTTTTAGGCTAACAAGGGATGAATTCAGGCAGCTGACGGGCACTATTAATGAGGTGCTACAAGTACATGAGCAGTTTCTAGCTCTTTTAGATGAATGTGCAACAAAAACAGGGCCTGATCAGCGAGTGGGTGGTCTGTTTTTACAATGGGCCCCTAAAATTAAGACTGTTCATCAAACTTATTGTGCTGGCCATCCTAAAGCAGTCTGCATTCTTGATAAGTACAAGTAAGTAAATAATTCTAAGCAAATAGCTAGTTTCAAAACATCTGTTGTTGGAATTATTAGCATTACATTCTTCATTTGCTCTGTTATGGAAAATAATAATAAATGACGTAACATGTTAATAGCACTGTTTTAATTATTTTGTACTCTTCTTTATATTTTGATATCTTCAGAAATCGTATTTCTCTTTCTAAGAGTAAACATTAATTACACAGTCTCCTAAACCCCAATTCGGGATCTACTCCTGATCCTGGCTAATCCTTATGAAATGTGTATTATTTTTATTTTATAATTATTTTAGGGAAGAACTGAACACATGGATGGAGGAAGCTGGTGCTGTTTGTCCAGGGGTGCTAGTATTGACAGCTGGCTTATCGAAGCCATTTCGTAGGTTGGGCAAGTATCCTGCAATGCTACAGGAACTGGCCCGACATGTGCATGAAGCGCACCCTGATAGGGGGGACACTCACCGTGCCTCTGTTGTGTACAAGGATATAGCCGTAAGTTTTATTTGTTTGTTCTTCTATATTTTGTTGTTACAACTTTTTAAATTGTTTTGATGCAATTTTTTTTTAATAAAAAATACTTTAGATGTCCTGTGTAATATAAGTATTTTGTGCTGTAATAACAGCCTCTAACTTACTGTACAGTGAATCAGGTCTTATCAGATTTTTTTGAAAAAGAACAGTATTGAAAATCCATAGAGAAAAAAAGAAAAAACAAAGTCACCATCAATCATCACCTGTATTTTACTGTGTGCATAAATAAATAATTGAAAGAAACGTCTTTGGAGACTGTCCTTATTTTTTTGAGAAATTTTGATCACCATTCATAGATTTTGAAAAAAAAAATACAGTCAGCCAGATAATGACCCATTATTACAAAAAAAAAAAAACCACCCCGTATATCTCACAAGCTACTTCTTTCAGAGTGGTTGTGCGGCATTACGGCGACAAAAAGAGTTGGAGCTTCAAGTGGTAACAGGTGAAGTTCGCGGCTGGCCCGGTGGTGAACTAGCGTCTCTTGGGGACGTGCTGCATATGGGCAGCGTCGCCGTGGGCCCGTCACATCAAGACCGCTATCTCGTCCTCTTCCCCTCTGCATTACTGCTACTATCCGTCAGCAAGAGGGTGTCGGCGTTTGTTTATGAAGTAAGTTCCTTTATAAATACATAATTATACCGCGAAAATTCTTAATCTATGTTTTTCAATATTATAAATGAAAGTCGCTTTTCGTGTCTGTCTTGTGACCGATTTGTTCTTCTAAATTCCGCAACGGATTTTGATGCGGTTTTCACCAACATTTTAGAGAATTTATTCCGGAAGGTTTCTGTGTATATATTATTATTAAACTAACATAATTATTCTAAGGGACCGTGCACGTAAAAAACCCGTTTGTCAATTTTAATCTAATTAATAAAATAATAGGTCTGTGTGACTATAAAAGTACTGCTTTCGTGGCGCAAAACCATTCGTACCAGTCACTGGTACTGTTAATAGTTCCAACACTTTTATGCTCTCGAAAATATAGTTAATTTCTACTTTGATTTACCTATTGACGTTATTGCATTTTAATATTTAGATTAACAGAAAGGATTGCTGAAGATTTGCAAAATATGCATTTTTGTTTGGGTTTTAAAAAAAACGCTAATTACAAAATAATTTTTGGGCTATTATTTTGTCGAAATTAAAGAAAGTGGTCAAGCCCCCTGCAAGTAGACCATATAATAATATTGATGATATTTTTTATGTTAAAAATCTGGTTTCTTTCTTAAATTGATGATCAAAATCAAACGTCATTCTCGCATAATTATTCGGAAAACTTGTGGCCTATTTTAGCGATTTTCCAGTTTTAATTAAATTATTTGAAAAATCTCTTCTAGCTGTCTGCAAGACTAAAAACTCGACATTCCAAATCGCAAACAAATTTGTTTTAAATTCTTTTCGCTTTCTCACAAACAGTGAATAAATTTTATCAAAATCAGTCGATTTCGTACAAGGAATCTGTATTGTCAAGCCGTAAAAACCATACGAAGCTGGGGCGGGTCGGTAGTATTAAATAAGTTCTCACAATTATTATTTTTTGTAGGGTTGTCTTCCATTGACTGGCATCACAGTCTCCAAATTAGATGATACAGATACCAGAAAGAATGCATTTGAAATAGGTGGCCCAATGATAGACACGATTGTGGCAGTGTGTCAGACAAGAGCTGAAGCTGATAACTGGGTGAGCCTGCTGCAGAAGCACTCCCACACCAGCAGTCCGGCCCATGAGCCTGGACAACCTCAATCATTACCACATGTAAGTATTTGTTTACAAATATTGCCCCACTCTGCTTAAACAATAAAGAACTCTTAAACGCGTCTAATAGCCAGCCCAACTAGAATATATTTTGTTTATACACAAGACTAAGGTTTATTTTTGATTGTATAGCTGACCCGCTCTCCTTCTGAAGGGGCGTTGTCTAGCCTCAACACTAGTCGCCGCAGCCTTTATCACGTCACGTTGCCACCGCCTAGCTACCCTTCTGCATCACCTTACTATTCGTTAACCAAATATTTCGCGAGACTCGTAAAGAAAAAAGTTATCACGAGGCAAATGTTACGCAAACTTTTACATGAAAGACCATGGGCCAAGGCTTTCGAGTTGACTGGATTGCCAGTGAGAAGAAGACATAAAAATCATATTCGTTTAAAAATAGAAGATGATGGTACTATAGGCGCTGACACAGAATATTCCGATTCTGATGATAGTGACAGAGAAACCGACGGGACTGAATCGTACACGACCTCTAGCTGTACTGACGCAGAAGCAGTTAGCGGGTCAAAAATTCTGAGACAGAATGCTATGGAAAGTCCGCGTACAATATCATCATGTAGCAGTTGGGGTAGTAATTTTGGTTACGTACGATATTTCGACAACGCCGCTGAAATGCATTTGGATGGAAGTCAATCAATGGTCAGGGCAGATTGTACGCGAGATATATTTGAAGGTATAACGGGCAGTAAGATACCTCATAACACTATCGACACTATTGATAGTCGTCAAAAATATTCCCTAGGAGGTATGAATATGTTTTCTCCATTTGCCCCACATTCCGAAAGTACTGAGAATTCCAGCTTCGAAGTAAGATCTTACATGGCCTGTGAAGATTTAGTTAACATGGATCAAAGTACACAAATTGATATACTTGGCAATGAAGAAATAGATTTCATACCAACAAGACGGAGTTTCCCAAATGTTAGTGCCAAAAATGAAGCAGTTACCAAACTTTGGAAATCAACAGAGGAAAGTTATGCACATGAAGAAGAAAATGCTGATGAAAAATTAACATCTGACGTACTACAGCTTTTAGCTCCTCCGTCACCAAAACAGAGATACAGTCCTATAGAATCTATAATACTAGACCCACCGCCAATGTTTAGAAACGAGGAGGAAAACATGAAGATAATCAACGTCAATCTGAACACCAATGTGCCGTTCCGGAAGCATTCGCTCAATTCCGACAAAAGAATAAGACGATCTATGTCAAGGTCAATGGTGGAAACTGAGAATTACCATAGAAATGAAGACACCAGAATGCATAGAATGAGCTCTCAGTCCGAAAATCACAAAATGCATAGAAAATGCGAATGTTGTAATAGATCGATATGTCCTAGCCCGCGATCATCTGATTCAGGTGTAGTGGGAAGTTGTAATCTAGCCTCACCAGAGTTGAACATGCATGAATACTCGAATTCTGGCACCACAGGCAATGAATCAGACACTCACGACAAAAGTTCTGATAATTCAAAAGGTTCTTTAACGAACTTATCGCAACGCAGTTTTGATGCTGACCATCGAAAAAAAGTTACTTTATCTGAAATAGAAGCGGCTACTTATGAAGATCAATGTAGGTGTACGTCGCCTTTTGGATCCACTGCAAGAACATCTTGTGTGACCAGCGTAACTTCGGAGAATAGTCTAGATGTTATGGATTCATTAAACATGAATGTGACGTCTAC
This sequence comes from Tiliacea citrago, assembly GCA_963921375.1. Taxonomy (NCBI): domain Eukaryota; kingdom Metazoa; phylum Arthropoda; class Insecta; order Lepidoptera; family Noctuidae; genus Tiliacea; species Tiliacea citrago. Next base: position 15,037,032 of record OY992786.1, on the reverse strand, counting down.
GTTTGCAGCAGTACCGACCGTACCAACATCGCAAGTCAAGCGTACCTCTATTAGATATAACATTGAACGTTACGTGCCAGAGCTCAAGTTGAAACCTGATCCTCCGCCAAGAGTGTACAGGAAGCCCAGCACTCACATTGAGATTCCCAAGAACGTGCGTCAACCCCTACCCTGCCAGTGGAGCACTTTAAACATAACAGAAAGATCGAAGCCTAGCTTGCATTATCATATGCGTATTTATCGTGAAACTCCCGAAGTCAATAATATGCAGAGGCAGTCTCGGGCTAACGCACCACGCAATCGGGATGTCTTTAACAAGGAAAATATACAAAGCATGGATGAGAATAATTCGCAAATGCGTAAAACGAGATCTCGCAGTGAGGACTTATCGAAGGTGCAGAAGGGTCTAGCTGAAGCCCAAAGCGGCTTTGTGGTGTATCGTTCAGATTTGTACGCACACTGGTGGATGAAAGCAAAATTACCCATTACCGTGGTCACCGACTCAGGCAAGGATTATTCTTTTGTAAAGAGCTACTGATTTGTGTCACTGGTTTGAAGATAATATTGCCTTGAGGATTTGTAACCATTAGATTAATACTGTCATTAGAGTTACCCCAGTGTTGCAGTGCTTTACTTTATCATCCTTGCCTGTGTTTATTCATCTTACTAACTACAAAACAATCACTGCAAGTAGAAATCATATAATTATACTAACCAATTAAGAAGAAAATAATGCATGGTAAGGCTTAATGACCTGTTCCTCTCACAAAGATTAAGACATATACATTGAACTGCAAAGTGTTTGGTTTCCTTATTTTGTTGAAACCCATTTGAACTGGGACTAGAAGTGTTATTGTCAAGGGCAGATAATCTGATAAACAAAAAATTCAATGTTATAAATGCCATTCTTATAATCTTTTGATCTGATGTTTGAAATGCTGCAGTGAGACAGCTGGCGAGTGCCCGCTAGATACCCTTGCTTATTTAAGATAAGTATGTTTGAACAAGTGCTGCTCCAGAAAATTTGAAAATTTTCGTATAAACTACTTGCACAAATGTATCTATTTGCTAACTTTTAAATATTAATACCTACCTATAACGAGTTTCCGTATTACATGTTGAAGTTTAAGTAGTAACATATTTTGTTTTTCAACAGATGGCCATGAGCGACAGCAATAATTCTGATTTATCGTCTGGTCTAACAAACCACAAAAGATCACACTCATTCAACAATCATCAAAGCTACACTCAACATACGCAACAAACGCAAAAAAATAAACAAAAGAATCAGTCGGCACGATGGCTCTTAAATTCATGCGACTCTCTTGACCAATCCCCTGCCAAGCCAAACAAAACTCCTATCGGCAAAAAGTTCTCTTCTGTTGATTTCATCGACACAGCTGGCTCGAACTACAGCAATAAAGGTAAATATGCTCATTCATTTACAACACGTGTTTCACATAAAAACGCGTAATTTTTATGCAATTAACTTGTTGATGATATCTAGATTAATGGTTTTCCCATGAGCTGCTAATTAGTTTATAAGTCATTTAAATAGGTACTTTTATCTTTCTTCCTAAATTTAATTTTTAATTTTTTTTAGTCATCTTTTGTAAACAATCGTCTCAATAGTGTTAATAATTAAGGGAAAGAGCGAAATAGCCCCAACACAAGTATTATCAATTACTTACTGGGGTTGTCTCATTTATAATATATGTAACTGTTTTGGGACAAATAAACATTTTTCATTTTTTTTTTCCATACTTAGACAATATTTCGTGTACAGTTTCGAACGGAGGCCTTATGTGAGCCTCAATGTTTCTAAACGACAAGATGATTATGTGAAACTTTTCATGCTCTTAACCTATGCGATCACTCGTATCTTATTATGTTGAATGTATTAGGTATTTTTGTATGTGTTGGTAACAAATAAGATTTGTCTACTTACTGCAATATTTCGTTCCATGCACACGCAGGGTGGAGCATAACATGTTTACGACCGGCGCCGCCTCTCAGGCCGCAATCATTCACGGTCGGTTCGGACGAAAACATTGGCCCGACGCACCCATATGCGCCGCATCAACGAAAGTCCAATTCTTACGAAGAGGACGCCCTAATATTAAAAGTTATCGAAGCGTACTGCACCTCGGCGCGCTGCAGGAATGCTGTCAGTTCAGGTGAGTATCTTTGATTTGCACCACCATAACACACGCCCGACAAGCATTGTTAAAATACTGTAGAAAGAATCTACCATTGATATAATATTTTAAACTACCTACTATTTGCTTCGGCGGATTTAAAAATAATTGTGAAATAAAATATTGACTCTTGTGCCTCGCAATACACCCAACAATAAAAGTAGACCGATATCGCTAAGTATGAGATGAATGCATAATAGAACTTATTTGCAAAGTATGAATAATAGCTTAATGGTTGTAGTAATTGAATGATCATTATAAGCAGGTAGAAGGTATCCACTAACACAGCGTATTTATTATGCAGTACCCAATATTCCGCTGGAGATATTCGAGTCTACAAGGAGGAGACATGCGAAGTCAAGAAACCGAATTATCAGTTGGTTCTTAGAATGAAAGATCTGTATATACATGAAACCAAATTTTTCGCTAGTCATAAAAGTAGCGCTTGAGAATAATATTTATTCAAGTTTGCTGTTGTTGGTGTCATGACGATAATATTTATTAATTAAGCACTTGGTGTATCAGTATATTAATTTATTACAATACTCAGTATCTCTCTCATATTTATATCGGTATTTATACAGGCACTCATCTCTAAGTGCATGTGCAGCATGCTTTGATAATCTCTTGTTCACTGTATTAGCTCTTGTAGATCTGATATCGTTAGTATTAATTTATTCTCAAATTAGAAGATACGGTAACAATTATAGCAATTTTATTTATTGTATCTTTAGTTCGTATGAGTACAAAGTAGCTAGTCGTTGTAGAGGTTACTTATTTATTTTGTATCCGTATCGAATATATATTCGAGTCTACGATGTTCAATAGTTGAATATTTTTAGCATTATCTTACTTCCTGCCATCACCAAAATATCTTGTCACTAACAAATCGCAAGAATCTCTTCAGTCTGCGCTTGTTGTGTATAAACATTGAACAAATGCCGGAGTATCTAATCTAATAAGGACATTACCAAACTCAATCGTCTCTTGATCTGGTAGTCTGAATCTTTCTATTTTGTTACATGCGGCTGCCTTTATATCGCACCTGCAGTGGACTGCGGCCACTTATCTGTCGGTAAAGTACAATATCACGCACCCGCTACTAACATACCTCACTATAACTACACTAAACTTCCGACCGTCCAGCGAAGTAACACGCCCGATTATTCCGGCTGTAGTACAACGACAAAAGTAAAGCGTAACAAAAGCTCCTCTGCGGCGGACGCATACTTGTATCGAGGGCCGGACACAAGGAGGCTGCTGTCGGACCGAAAATTCGACATGAACCGCTCTAATCCTAATCTGTGGGAGTGTTCGGAAGAGCGTAGACAGAAGTTAATGTGCGGCCGGGAGCGGCGCAGCGGCTCGCAGCCCAGCCTGGCGCCGCTGCGGGCCGCGCTGCTCGCGCCCGCGCCGCCCCGCGCGCCCCGCTCCGCGCGCTCCTCCACCTGGTGCTGTGGCACATTTGTCAAACAGCTCACCAAATCTCATCATTTTGATTGACATAAGTAGAAAACTTAGTTTTATGCTCAATTGTTGTTCCTACATATCAATCACTCTTTTCGCTGTTCGCTCGGATTACCTAGTATTTAACCACGTCATGTTATCGTGTGACAGGTGTGACCGCTGACATTCTGTTTCATTTTCCAATTTTACATTTAACCAAAGCTGATCCCATTGACTAATAATATAATTGTTTGTTTTTTTTTTTAATAATCGCATCCTCATTTCATTGTAGCTGATCATTATAGAAAGTTAAGTGTAACAGTATAAGCAGTATAATATTGTAAGCAAGGCGAATGTTTGTGTAAAACTATTCGCTTTGATTTCAATTTAGTGCTGGTGCCATTGATGTAGGCTAATGAAACGGTCGATCAAGCGTGTTATCTGTATTGACATAGATTTTTCATATACAAATGCATGTGTGCAGTATTATTTAGTCATTAGAGAGAGTAATTTTTAAATAGTGCTTGTATATTTTATAAATATATTTTTTGTGGTGCATTATTAAATTATAGCATAATTTGCATGATTATGCTTATAGCGAGTACCTAGTAGATTGTAAGGAAATAATATATAAAATGGTTAAACGTAATTACAATAATAACGAGTTGGCGCATTCAGTAATGGAATGATGCCAAGGACGCAATTTTTTCATAGATTTTGTATTTATTATTGAATCCATTAAATGCCAAATGGTGCTTTTTATACGCAGACGTCTATTAGGAGTCATTAAAATTGTCGTTACATTGTTAAATATACGTCTATTATGAATATTTGTAAATGTATACAATAACTTTTATAATATTTGACTTGCGCCTTATTTAATTAAAATTATAAACTTTACCGTTGAACATTTGGTTCCATAGAATATCTCTGTTTTGACATAAAATAGCGTTTTAAAAAAATAACTAGCCTGAAATAATGTTATATTATTATCTTTCTATAGAATACCTCGATATTGAGATATAACTACAAGAATGACGATGATTTTATAACAGAACAGTAAATTAAGTAGTCTAAACCAAAGAGCATATATTCGTAGGGGCTAATAGAGACAAGTGAGGCAAGTTATTAGATTGTGCGGCGGGTAATCACAGCGGGCAGCACCGGCCGCCGCGTGCCATTCATTTAATATTGAACAGGATAGCGCAATGTACTGCATGCTACATTTACATACGAGCTTTACTGTACCGGTGCCAACTGCAATGCTGCCTACGCTTTGACTTGTTTCATTGTATCACTTATCTCATACATGTCTTTGTCCTTCACCACTTTTTGGTCTCGAAAGATTAATCTCAAAAATGTGTTATCTAATTTCATAATAATGTTTATAATTACAAAGTCACATTGGTGTATTTGACTATCTATAGATATCTTAATACTCTTATTGAATCACACGTCATATTTGCGTCACCAACAAGCATATTATAAGAACTGATTCAGCGAAGCGCTATTCCCACAGCCCATTAGGGAAAAGAGGTAAAAATAGTGAAGCTTGTCAAGCATATGCTGGCACTGATTAATTGAAGTGGAAACTGGAAATCCGCCTTGTGCTGTTCGCACACACCGCCTCTTACTGATTACTGCTGAATTTTAATTAAATATTGAAATTAAAATTTTGATTTTCAGTCTTTTTGTTTGCAAAAAATTTTTACGTGTTAATGATTTTGCATACACCTTAATTTTTGAAGCTGGTCAATTCAAATGCAAAGATTACGGTACAATTCCTATATAATTTCATATTAGGTATTGTTTTTTTTTTAGGATGCATAGCTTGCAATATCGCTTCGTAATATTTTCTCGTAAAGATAGTAACGTGTGGCTGTAAAGCTTGACATTGCACAGCTTTGACTAGGCGAGATCATTGACTCGAAGCTATCGATTTATTGTTGGTCGCGCAAAATGTACAATGTCTGCCCTGTGCCTAGGTAATTCTGTTCAGATCTGACATCATAAAGGATACCTATCCTTATTTGGAGGGTATTTGAAGAGCCTTTTGGCTTCTTTTAGTATGTAATTGGCACACAATTATGGATACAAGTAGACACACTTTTAAGTGACCTGTGTCTACAATTTTTTTTCTTTGTAATTTGTGATGCTATAACCAAGTGATCGATCAATTCTGCAGGTTGTAAATGTTGTTTAGTTTAAACAGCTTATTACCTGATTTCAATATTTATTATTGAATATATACGTGTCTATTATGAATGATTTATGTATATGTTTATTAAACTTTTTCGATTTCTGTAGTTTATTAACATTAACATATTATTGTGTAATTTTGTATTTGTGTATACCTATCTATTCAACTATTATAACTAACAAATTTATGCCTTTTAAGAGTTGGATTTAATCCATTAATTTATTTAAAAATACGTGTCGTGTTGTCAAATACTGTATTATATGATTAAAATTAACTCTATATGTATTACATATTTACTTTCTAGCCAAAATGAAATATATGTATGTTAATGAAATAAACTTAATATTATTGTATGTGTTTTCGTAGCTTTTGTGCCTTTTTTAAAGGGTAAATATCTAGCATATAATGGTATAACACACAACAATTTGATACTATTAAAAGTTTGCATTACATTCTGAATGTTTGTGTAATCGTTATAAGGATCATATTGTACAACTTGTTCCTCGTCTAGTTTTAATGTTTGTCGTGATTTGTCCTTGAAATGAATATATTGATTCCACTTTTTAAATACGAATGCGCACTAGTTTAATTTTAACATTGATGAGGTATAAGTTATTCGAAAATATTCATTTATCCTATCTGTATTACGATTCTAATAATCTTTACATCTTTACCTATATGTTAACGAAATTGTTTGGTACAATATTATAATATATATATTTTTTCTATGGAACTGTAGTTATTATTAACATCTTGAAATCAATTCTACAATTAATGAGCACAAGATAACGTTGGCATGCCTGAAATGCTTCAATATGAACTAGTCGTTAATGTTCTATTGATTTTCAATACCAGTAATAGCTGCACTAACATGATATCTGATAACGAGACTGGACTCTGAAAAATATCTACAACTAGTAAAATGTATTATACACAGTAGATAGTCAATAGCATGTTAATTACTTGAACAAGCGTTGATACAAGGTGGGTATCAGGTAAAATATCCATCGAAAGCTAATCGTAAGATTATTACGTTTTATACTTTCATAAAATTCTATTTTCAGAATGCGACGACGAGAATCCGGCGATAGAGGCTTTGGTGAGATCACCGTCGCTGCCGATACATTCTGCGTCGAGCCAAGCTTCGCCGAGTTTGTGGACGATAGTCATGCGGCTGCAGAACGAAGTGAAAACATTGAAAATGGAAGTCAAGAACTTACAACTACAGTTGAGCGAAGAAAAACACGACAGAACTCTTGCCATTGCTACTTTGCAGTCCAGAAACATATTAATGGACGCGAAGGAAAGTAAATGCTAATGTTTTTTCTTTTAAGAAGTATTAAACTTTATTTTAAGTATGATCATATTTTATTTTAAATCCCGTTTAGGTTTTACTATACTATACCTACTGGAAATTATGATTGATTGAGCAGGTGAGTTAGTGTCATTTTAAATACATCTTTGGCAGTCGTTACGGGTAGTCACAAGACCGAAAGTCTGACAACCAGTCTTACCCACGGGTATCGTGTTAACCAGTAAGGTCTGACAGCCAGACGCTCCATGTAAAATGCTGCTATTCAGCTGCATCTGGTTAGACTGGAAGCCGACCCCAACTAAGTTGGGAAAAGGCTAGGCAGATGATGATGCGATTGAGTAGGTAGTGTATACTTTTAACAGTAGGTACCTACTTATTTTGCTGTATTAAATAATCACTTTACACTATCGATATACGATGTGGTACCTACGTAAATAGAATGGAAGCCAAACTAAAAACATTTCAATTAAACCGTTTTGAGGCACTTTTGAATTGACAAAGACTGTCAGTTGAAGCATTCGTATCAGCTTTCAAAAAAAAAAAAAATGTTTATAAGTCAATCACAACGTTTCCTATCAACTATTAAAGAAAGGCCTTGCACTCGGCTACGTACTTTAGCAGGTAGAGACCCTTTATTTGTATTTTTTTTTTTAGTTTTTTTTTTCCGTCGATAAAATTTAGCTAAGTTTCCTTAATTTCGATATGTGCACATTATCAAGACTCACACTGTAGATTGAACGATATCCTACCTGAAACTAAGGGATGCCTAATCACATAAGTTGGGAGTGGTGACGGGTGGCTCGGTTCAACGGGCGCTCATCGAGGTGCATCGCCAACGTAGGCGTAGGTACCACACAGCCCCGTAGAAATGCTTGTGGTATAAAGCACCTACTCGTGAATGTTCCCGATGCAGTTCACTGCGTTCTCATTATAACTAAATAGATAAGTGATGCCTCAATAGGCAACTATTTAATCATTTTCATTCGCAAAAAGTAGGTACGTGCCTATGACTAGAGTCGCTAACATGACTCGGTGCGTTTTATAAAACCTCTTAATTCGTGAGGATGACCATCCGCAATCAATTAGTTAGAGACCATAGATCTAAACTAAACACACTTAAAACTTTAAGTAGGTACAGCCAGCAAAAAAAGTCAGTTAACAATTCAGTAAAAAAAAAAAACTTTTTTAATCGGAACTTATATTTATATTATATTGATATAACTGAACTGAGATGATTGATAGTCGATTATCGTTGTTATATAGGTAAATTAAAATAATAGCAAAAATTTACCGGTAGGCCTACCTAATAATGATGCCTGAATTCAGAATCTGCTCACGCAAATGTTTGGCCTGCTACTGTTCACACATAATTACTATTGTTTTGGAAATAGAGAGGTACAATACAACTGCAAGGAGCCTCACACGTTAATAATGTGTGGAGTGCCTAGAAAACAGCGATACGAGCTTATTGGACGTGAAATACATGATGCGGATCCCACACGCCAGGCGAATACATCGTATGTCAAGCGTTCACCACAATTACTTATGGCTCAGGTAAATAAAGGTCGTTGTAGGCTCCAATACTTGATTAAATAGGTTTTTATTAAACACACTGGCCGGCTTTTGAACCCGGCAAAGGGTTAGGAAGGGTGGAAGTAGGTACAGTCAGCTACGTATGTCTGTTAAACATTTCAGAAGAGTTTCATGAATAAAAACTGTAGTACTAGCTTATTTTAACAAATTATTGAAGGTTAGGGAATATTTTGAAGACTAGCACCTATAGCCAATGCTATGATAAGTAAGTACCTATATTTAAAACAATAATTAGGTTTTAACATTTGAATTACAAAAAAAACGTACCTAATAAACAGATCAGCGGCCGTAACAAGTATGGCTTTACAGGATTATCATCATTAGAATCGGCAATACGACTAACTCTCTTCGTAAAATCCTATTGAATGACTATTTCTGAAATAATCAGTAGGATTTTATGAACTTAGAGAGTTGTAATGCTGCTTCTAATGATTATAATTCTGTAAAGCCATATTTGTTACAGCCGCGAATCATATTTAGATCAAAATACAACCTGACACAGACCTGAAAATTGCAAAAAACGTAATAAAATTTGATTTTCGCGGGCTACCGCCAAGGTAGTCCCCCTTTAGGCACGCCACAATTGTGGCGATAAGTCCCCTCTTTGAGGAGTGGCTAGAGAGGCGCCACGGCGCCCTCACCTTCCGCCTGACGCAGGTCCTCACCGGACATGGATGTTTCGAGGTTCCTGTTTAGGATTAAGCGGGAGGAAACGCCCGGGTGTCACCACTGTGTGGATCGCCCGGAGGACACGGTGGAGGTCTGCCCTGCTTGGGCGGAGCACCGCCGTGTCCTCACGGCAGCGATCGGCGACGGCGATCTCTCGCGTCCGGCCCTGGTTCAGGCCATGGTTCGGAGCGAGAGTGCATGGGAGGCCGTCACCTCCTTCTGCGAAACAGTGATGCTTGCGAAGGAGGAGGCGGAACGCGTGAGGGTAAGGCAAAATCAACGCCCTCGCGCCCCTAGTCGCCGCAGGAGACGCCCCGGGCGTCGGGAATCGCAGGCCGATTCCCGGCCACCGTAGGCGCGGGCTTGCGGATGGTGAGCGACGGGTAGCTCGCCGTCCGATGGGCACGCCACAATTGTGGCGATAAGTCCCCTCTTTGAGGAGTGGCTAGAGAGGCGCCACGGCGTCCTCACCTTCCGCCTGACACAGGTCCTCACCGGACATGGATGTTTCGGGAGGTTCCTGTTTAGGATTAAGCGGGAGGAAACGCCCGGGTGTCACCACTGTGTGGATCGCCCGGAGGACACGGTGGAGCATACGGTGGAGGTCTGCCCTGCTTGGGCGGAGCACCGCCGTGTCCTCACGGCAGCGATCGGCGGCGGCGATCTCTCGCGTCCGGCCCTGGTTCAGGCCATGGTTCGGAGCGAGAGTGCATGGGAGGCCGTCACCTCCTTCTGCGAAACAGTGATGCTTGCGAAGGAGGAGGCGGAACGCGTGAGGGTAAGGCAAAGTCAACGCCCTCGCGCCCTTAGTCGCCGCAGGAGACGCCCCGGGCGTCGGGAATCGATGGCCGATTCCCGGCCACCGTAGGCGCGGGCTTGCGGACGGTGAGCGATGGGTAGCTCACCGTCCGATAAGGACCAAGCCCGGGTCGACGGCGCGTTGTGTTCCACGCGCGCCTCAAAGAGACGTCAGCACCAATTGACGGGGTCCGAAAGGGCCAATGCCTGCCAGGGTTACGAGCCTGTCCGAAAGGGATATCGTGGCCCTGGCACACAGGCATCTGAAGGAACACGGTGGGTTTTAGTCAGTAAAAGTCTGACACTCCCTCCCGCTCCACCCAGAGCGGGAGAAGTTATTTGATAATTTCCCACCCAAAAAAAAAAAAAAAAAAAAAAAAAAGCTCGCCGTCCGATAAGGACCAAGCCCGGGTCGACGGCGCGTTGTGTTCCACGCGCGCCTTTAAGAGACGTCAGCACCAATTGACGGGGTCCGAAAGGGCCAATGCCTGCCAGGGTTACGAGCCTGTCCGAAAGGGATATCGTGGCCCTGGCACACAGGCATCTGAAGGAACACGGTGGGTTTTAGTCAGTAAAAGTCTGACACTCCCTCCCGCTCCGCCCAGAGCGGGAGAAGTTATTTGATAATTTCCCTACCAAAAAAAAAAAAAAGGTAGCTCCCCTTAAGTTGTTTTAATAAAGGTTGAGTGTTGAGTGAATCACTATAAGCACTTACCTGCCAGCTATCGGGTATCGAGCACAATTCCAACTCTCCTTTTTCTTAAGTCAGCACTTGCCTGTCTTGGGAATCGAACTCCGGAGCTCACTAAACTGAAATAAATTACATTCATGGCTGCGGCAATATGCGCGAAAAGGCTTAGGTATAAATGAAAATTCATATCTCAAGAGAGAATTGAGTGACTTTGTTACCGAGTAGGTACCTACAGAGATGCCGAAACGGTATCTCTGTAGGTATAGTTACTAAGTAACTTTTAGATAAAATAAGTCGATCCAATTACCCGGCCATTCCTCCTACTCTAGCTGATAAAATGCCGGAATGTTTTTATTTCTTGTGTAGCAACTGGAAACGAGCGTCGTGGACGCTTCGGCAACTCGGCATGACCAACAACAAACGCTACCGTTTTTAATTTAATTTTCAATTTACTGTTGGAGGCGGTACCTTCCCACTTCTGCATACCTACCTCTTCGTACATAAATAACGACGAGTTTTGAAGTCAAGAATTAAAAGTTCACGCTACCTCACTTAACGTCTGTTTATTTCGGACGGGAGCTTAATCGCTAATGAATGGGTAGGTAGGTACCTACCAACGCTACCTAATGCATTTCAGCAAGTCATTCAAAATGTATTAATAACTTTCATCGATTATGGTTTATGGTTTAAGACATTTATTTCTCAAAAACAGAATACAATTATTCACTTAGAATGAGAAACACTGGTTGCATACATATAAACGTTCCTTGGAACGAGTATCGGAACGGTGTGTAGAGGTTAGAAATAGGTACAATAATCAAATGTTAGTCATTAACTTATCAAAAAGTTGGTAAATTAAACTATGTTAAAATAGATCAAGTTATGAAGGTATTTAAAAAAAAAAAAATATTTTTACTTGATGTAGGTAATCTGCAAAAGTATTGAAACTATAAGTCCATAATACGTAGATATCAAAACACAGTTTATTATACTTACTTTTACTTATGTTTTTAATACTTAGTTACTGATTTATAACTTGGCATAAATGTCACCATAATAATTACTTCGGCTATTTATACACCTACGTAGGCCTATTTTAGGTCCTGCCGTCAAATGTATACAGTTGTTACAAAAGGTACTTAATTATCGAATCTAAAACGCGAGTGTAGTGTTACCTCGTAAAACGAAGTTTCAATTTTGTAACAAAGTCTAGGATTAAAAAAAACAAGTTGATGCAAAAAAGGAGATGAGTTTTTGTATTGGGGCCACCGACCGGAGCGTGTTGATGTCTGATACGATTTGACCCCTCATGTTGGGGTGGATTTTCAATGAATGAACCCAGGTTTTAGGTTCCCTCTAAACCTACACAGTCTGCCCACGAATACTACCCAGTTTCACTCATTTCTCTCATCCATCACATTTATAATTTAAATTGACTCATTTATTCTGGAATAGACCTATCAAATCGTGACAATAATTTTGAGAATTTGCGTTCACTTTGTAGTGACTATTCAATTTCACAGACCGCAGTAAGTAATTTTAACTGAGCACGTACTCGTAAGTACACTAGTAAATCGGAACACAATGCGATATAAATGGGAGCTGACTGACCAATGTAGTTTCTCAAAGCTACCGCCGAGAGTGATGTTTTCTTGGTTCTCCTGATTGCTAAAAAGTAGTTCTTAGTTGATTTCAACCAAGAACCTAACTAACCAACCAATCACCTAGCAACTCGTTGCTTTTTGGCACTCTACTCTAAGAAGTAGTTCAAAAGATATTCGCGGTACGAGTATGCTAATGCACCTATGTCTAAAATAGAGACCCACCTATGGGTTCTAGGTTGGAGGTCTTAGTGTAAAAAAACCCGGCCAAGTGCGAGTCGGACTCGCGCACGAAGGGTTCCGTACCATTATCTATAAAAACTGCAAAAAAATCACGTTTGTTGTATGGGGGCCCCCTCAAATATTTGTTTTATTTTAATTTAATTATTTATTTTTAAAGTTAACATATAACTAAATATTCTGTGAATATTTCAAGCGTGTATCTGTGCCGTTATCAATACCGAGCAAAAAAAACACGTTTGTTGTATGGGAGCCCCTTTAAATATTTATTTTATTCTGTTTTTTAGTATTTTTTGTTATAGCGGCAACAGAAATACATCATCTGTGAAAATTTCAACTGTCTAACTATCACGGTTCATGAGATACAGCCTGATGACAGACGGACAGACAGACAGACGGACAGACAGACGGCGGAGCCTTAGTAATAGGGTTCCCGTTTTACCCTTTGGGTACGGAACCCTAAAAACGTTTATTTTCATTATGGCTACTTTGATAAATATAGGTAGGTGTGTAAATTGTCTAGATATATCTTTATCAACCTTCCTATCTGTTAATTCAGTGAATTATTTTTGTGCTCATGGTTAGATTAAAACCGGTCAAGTGCGTGTCGGACCACGCACAATGAAGGGATCCATAGTAGGGACGAATTTATCTCAAGAACAAACTTAACATTGTAGTTGAGAATCATGTTCCCCCATACGTTCCAACTGCAAATGTAAGTTTGCACGCACAATATTTAGTGATTTACCATTTTATTTTAAGCATAGACCATACAACCCTGGTTAAAAGTTAAGCCTTTTATTTATTTATTTCTTACCACAAATTACAGAGAATGTTAGTACAAAGTCTACAGACACAATTTTATAATTAACCAGGGTCATCAGGCCCCCTAAACAAAGTTTTTTTTCACATTTTTAATGGTTGTACTGGAGACGATCTGATTCGCGTAAGTATAATATTATTCAAATAAAAATCTCATCCGTTAGAATGTTGCAATATTGCTCATAAAAAAATATTTACAAAAATAAAAATATTGAAATAAAAGTAATTCAATAAGGGTAGGTACATGCAAGGGAAGATGTAAGTGTATGTGTGTATCTTGCTAGTGTAGTAGCTATGTATGGCCGAAAAAAAAAACAAACCATAAATCATTTTAGCAAGAAAATTGCCAGCACTCATTATGTAGTCAAAATTAAAATCTTTTTCCTATAAAGAATTTAAAAAATACTTGTTTTATTTTTAATAAATGCGAATAGGTAGAGTTAAAATAATTAATTATTCATTAAAATAACTGTTAATTAAAGTTAAATAAACTGCTGGCCATCGTCGTTAGGCTATGTTAAAATAAAATAAATACCAACTCTTGCATAAAAATATTATTTGTTCTTTAAATAATATAATTTTCAAAAAATAGGTATACACTCGTAAATTACGCCTTAAGGCTCTTACACACTCACGCGATATCGCGGGCGCGACAGGCACCGACAAATACAATTCCTTTGTCGGTGCATGTCGCGCCCGCGATATCGCGTCTGTTTGTAAGAGCCTTTACAAATTAAGGTGATGGCACATCATTTTTTTAAATAAAATTTTATAGTTATAGGCATGCAGTTCTTGATCAAACACATTTTGTTTTATTTACACGTTAAATGAACTCATCTAGTAGGTATTAGTCTGCGCCTGATATTTCGAGCCATGCTGGGATGCACTGGTGAGCATATTCGAGAAGAAAACATTTTTAGTTTGCCGCCTTTTTAGTACTTTGCAACGTATATACATAAATGATGTTTCGTAATGAACCACCAAGGAACTATGAACCGTAGTGCAGACTACTCAGTAGCGTTGTTGTTCTGCGCGTCAGGGTATTTTGCCTGGAAGCGCCACCGGTCGCGCCAGCAGTGCACCTGGTTGCGTATGCGCGACACGTCGGCGGCGTACGTGCGACAACAGCCGCCCACATACCGCACGCCCAGCTCCAGCCACTCCTGGACGAACACTTCTACTGCCTCGCATTTGTCGCGATCTATCCACCTGCAAAACAAAGAATTAAAGTAAGTAAGTAGGTTACGAAACTATTACCAAGCGGTCTGCCTTTGGAAGAAACTGTTTTAGTTAAGCCAGTTCTACAAATTTCATATTTTAATTCCTTTCCAAATACCTAATTATATTATTACAAGAATAAGTCCATCCTCAGTGTATACTTTCTAAATAAGGCAGTATGGCTAATTCGTAGCCGAGGCTACGTCGTAGAGTCGTAGAAAATAATTGTGCTACGGTCTACGACTTTACTTACGTAGTCGCCGCTCCGAACTTACCCATTATGCGGATAAAATGTGAAGTTGGTTACAGCCCCACAGCCAAAATTTAAGTAAGTAAAATCTAATTTCATTAACAGTTTCACCTACATTAGAATAAGAAATCTTGACAATTACATTCACTTGGGAATATACAAACTAAACCGTAGATTACTTATCCTACTCGGAAATCTTACCCTATTTGAGGGTTGTATTTTTCGCCCGAATTGGGGTAAACGATAAGCGGAATAGGGTCGTGTGGCCGGTCGTCGTTGAAGCCTTTCACGAGGCTCGACACAAAGGACGGCGTGCAGCAGTTCACTCCCACGGCAACGAGCTGGTCAGGGTTCGCTTCCCAACATTTTTTTGCGACTTTTTGGAAGCTTTCGCCGTGAGCTATGCTTTGATTGTCCTGTAAAGAAAGGTAACAATAAGTAGTCAGTAATGGCAAATAAAATAGTAAGTGGAATTTCTCACCGTATTGCGATAGTAAAGTGCAAAGATTCGTCTATCTAGTAATCTAGGAACGAATACAAAACAGTCGGTGGCTACAATGTTTCGAAAGTGCTTATCGTTTCGTGAAAGTTGTAAAAGTTCGCTAGATGAATCTTACAGCGATACTTGTAAGTATGCCGTTGACTAGCAAATAGCCTAGGCAGCTATAGGCTTTTATGTTGAAAAGTTTATACCTACCTAGTGATGCAAAAATGCCAACAAGCCTGTATTACTTATTTTACATTTTTTGTAAAGGTTTGGATTAAACCATTGAGAATATGTAAACAAATGTACAGGTATAGACAACAAAATGTTTTTCACGCAACAATTTTTCTATCAAATCTTTTATCAAGGTGATCGGCTTTTTGTTCCCGATTCGTGCTATTCGTACGAACAGAATAACAAACTCCATTTGAATATTTTGTGCACAGGTATCCACGGTGTGCCAACCCGCCGTATTCAGATCTATGTACAAAAATAAATAACCCTTCTGCAGAGCCCCCAGCCCCACACAACGCCAGTAACGCAACATGGCAATACCACGCTTCCAAAAATCGATGATTTTCGTTATTTTAGAATTTCAAAATTGGTTTGGTGCAGGATGGAGAATTTATCGGAGCTATTACGTAACTCATCGATCCCAACCTTTGAATAGACGAGGCTGGTTATGGTTGGCAAGGTTTCTTTATGCTCATATCTACGTCCAATATTACGGAAAACGTCAGGAATTTGAAATTATACTTAGATATAATGTTTCAGCTTACTCGTTTACCTTACAACTGAATGCGATCCAAGCCTTTATGTGAGGGAAGTCTCGAAGAAGGTCGCATAACATTTCGGCTTCTTCTTGACAAGGGATCGTCTCCAACGCCAGTAGGTCGACTCCCGCCTCAACCAGCGCCTGGATCCGAGGTCGGTGCCACGCTTTCATAGTCTAAGAACCAAATGTTAAGATTATGTTAGAAAATAATTCTGCAGTATTCAATTCGTCAAGTTATCCTGATGTGGTAGGTCCATTATAATTCTAAACTAAACAAGGCATTATTAAAAACAATAAGAGAACTTCAAATTAATTAAGGTGCACATTTTGTTACTTCATGTTTGTTTCAGATGGCCATTTGTTCTAGGTTTCGTTAATTAACTGTCCACCCCAGTCAAATGCTGTCGGTACAGGAAAAAAAAAACAAGAGAAATGAAGTGGAGTTTTTCATATTGCCGATGTAAATTTTAATTTGCAGGCAACTTTACGGCCCACTTTACGATTTAGCCGCCGCTTTCAATGGCCTTTATTAGGCTATGCATTCATGGCTCTCGGGGTTCCGCAGAAATGATGGGGCGCCTGATTTAATAGTAAAAATAATATAATAATAATTTAATAGTAAATATAATATAGATTATATTTAGTTTAAAATAGATAATCTAATAAATGTTGGATAGAACTTCAGTAAAAACTGAACTGAACTTCTGAAAAAACTTTCGTTTTTGAAAATAGATAACTAAGTCTATACTTAGTTATCAAAAACGATTTCCTTGCTACGAAAATTTATATGACGAAAATATGGAGCATGCCTGCAGATTCATGAAAAATCGTCTCAATTTTGCCGAGAAAGAACGATTACCTTATAACTGGGATAAGGGAGTGGTGAGGAGAAGTAAAGTAGTGTTTCTCTTATGTATTCTTTTAAACTTTAGCCACGACAGTGACGAACAATAACTTCCCGCGTTTTTTATTTATGGGTAGTAAAGATCATAAGTTAAAGTTTTGCCTATGTAGGTAATTTATCAGAACGTAGTGTTGTGTGTACAACAACAAAAAAACTAGGTACTGCTTTTAATAAAAAATGTGTTCCTATGTGTTGTGTATTACAACGTTTAGGAAGAAATCAAACTAGCCTACTTTTCTTTTACGCAATATGGTTGTTATATTAAATTCAATTCATTTATTGCATCAAATATGGTAGGTACATAAAGTACTTAGATAAAATATTTAGTAAAACACATTTGGAGCATGCAAGAGTACAAGTTTTTACATTCAGTTAAATATATCTGTACTTTAACGTATCAAATTTACAGGGACACTTTTGAAAGAACTCATCTATAGAATAAAAACATTCTTGTAAAGATCACTTCCGCAACGCAACACAAAACTTATTGGAGGGTAGTTGAGTAATTGACCTAGGCAAAGCATTGTTTAGGGGAGCCATGTAAACGCAACTCCGCCGAAAAAGTTTTAGCTTTGGAACGGGCATTTCATAATCTAAATGTGTAACTTTCCTTTTATTTGTGTTATCTTTTCGTACAAGATTGGACCTCAGAAACCTGGCAATTTCGTAAATATAAATGCATGGGACAGTCAATAGATTGTGCGACTCGAAAATAGCCCTGCATGAGTCAGACCACTGCATTTTGAATATTGCACGAATACACTTTTTTTGGGCGATGAAGATCCTCGCCATTTCGGAAGAGTTTCCCCACACAACTATAGATACCGTATCGTATTACTGAGCACACGTATGCGTGATACACCATTATGGCGGAACGCAAAGATGTAGGTAATATTTTTAATTCTTTTTAAAGCAAATACGAATTGATTGTTTTTTTTTAAATTATTTCGATATGATTCTTCCAAGTAAAATGCTCATCAAGTGTTACAACCAGGAACTTTGCATTACGGTACACATGTAATGTTAATATTTTTGACGTCAATAAATAAATTATAAATATAAAACCTCCCAATAGCCTGGTCAAAATTTTAATGAAAGATAGAACCAAGTGAATGTCTGGGGTAAGAAAAAATAAATATTTTAATTTCATTAAACGTTATTATTTATTGATATATTTTCAATTTTCTAAAATAGCATCTTGGAGCAACCTGTACTTAAATAACTATGGGGTAAGGGATACAAAAAAAAAATCTTTAAGCTTTCACAGTAGATAGGTATCTACCTAATATCATCATCGTTCTCCCTTATAGCAATTTATTTTTTAGGTATAACTTTACAAATAGTATTAACGAAAAGGAACCCTAACATCGAACAGCATAGTTAATGTAGAATAATAAAAATACTCATTCAGTGAATTCGGGGCTTTTAGTTAGAAAGCCTTTACCTTTATCATTTGAACAAGATCGATTCAACCGATTGCCGCCCTAAAAGCACTCAGTGACAATATATAGAAATAGACAAAGAACCAATTTCGCACCGGCCAAATTCATTAATTATTAATTACATAAAAGCGACTAGTTTTATACAGCGTGGCGCTTTAGTGGCGACATTCATTTAATACACGTATACAGTTTCGCCTTTACGTTTAATTAAAATATTTTAATTACATTAAACGTTATTATTTATTTATTTATTCATAATTTTCTAAAATAGCATCTTGGAGCAACTTATACTTAAAGAACTGTAGCGCAGAGTTAATTAGCCGGGGTCATGGATCATAACATCGAATCAATGAAATTAAAACAAATAACGTACAAGGAGTAGGCGAATTGAAGGCAAGAGAGAGCTTTATTAATTAGTTTGTTTGATTTTATTTTTCAAGTGAGATAAATAATTATAATTATTTATCTCAATATTATATATATATATATATATATATATATATATAAATATATATTTTAAATTAAAATATTATTTTGTTTGACTGACCACTAGCCCTACCCGTGTGTTGAATTAATGTCGCCATTGTAGCGGCACGCTGTATACTTAGATTTTTTTATTTTTATTTGTCGCGTTGTTGGTAGTCGCAACCGGCAAGGTATGACCAGATGTATGAACTTAAACGAAGCAAAAGGTGTATGAACGGATCGTAGCAAAAGGCGATGGCGTTCTGTAGTTTCTGCTAACCCCGTGGGAAGAAGGCGTAAGTTTATGTGAGTGTATCTAAGCGACTAGTTTTATAAACCCAGATAACTATTTATTTTTCTATTTAAACAATGTCTAGTATATTGGCCCTAATAGGTGTACAGGTAACCTATCCATCTTCATTTTATAGGCGATCTATATCGAAGTTACGTAAAAATTTAATAAGTTATTCAGACAAGCTCGCTCCATACAGAGAACATAATCCGTGCTTGCCGAACAGGGGATTTTACGTGTACCTACAATAAAATAACAATATGTGCTTGTTTTTTTGCTTTTGTAAAGTCTGGGGTGCCTCATGTTTTTATTTGACAGAATAAGACTGCCCCAATTACATGTTATTAATAATAAAAAATCTTAAATTGCTTACCTCAACAGTCGTAGTATCTGCGTAGCTGCCATCATACTCCGAGCCGTCGTGCAGATGAGCCCCGTACGGCCCCACCGAGCCCACGATCAGCGGGATACGATCTAAAGGATCAGGTACGTATCATAAATATACCAAGTTCTTGTTTATAATACGTCTAGCGGTATGCTCTACTAGCCTACGCGAATACACATAACTTCCAACCCTTGCAAAGTGTAATTAATGCGTGCTTGCACCCGACCCTCGCCGCCGCGAACCCTACAATGTTTGTTTATAGCAAAACACAAACATTCTTGAAATTTTATAAATTTAAATAATAATTTACATCTGCTATACCTTTTACCTTGTTTCAAGAATCTCTATGTTTAATACCGAAACTCATTTTAAAAACAGGTGGAAGTATAGGTACCTATTACGTTCTAAATAGTCACTTGTCATTCTAAAAAGTTATACCGGTCATAAAGTACATGATAAACCCGTGATAAAGATTTAAAAGCGTATTTTCGAGTGGTTTTATAGCCTATTTGCCTGTTTGCTAGAAAATGAACGAGGACTTGAGAAATGAATGTTAAAATTAGATATTTGCTCCGAGGGCACTTTCATTATATCGCTTTTCGTTTGACAGTGTCATCTTGGGTATATTAAAAAAAATCTACCTTGCTCTTTTGTGTTTGTTAGCATAAAATGGATTTCAAGATTTGTCTTTTTACAAAAATAGTATGTATTTTTTAGTGTGTAGGTAGGTAGATAAATTATGCATATTTTACGAGTAAGTATTCTTCGTACCTAGTAAAACCATAATCATAATCATTCAATGTAGAATGTAAAAAATTCGTAGGCTTAATGTTTAATTATAAACATCTACATATTGTACTTCTACAAATGTAATTTCACAGGCCAACCATTTGTCATTTTCATTTGATCTTTTAAAGTCTCCCATTTACTGCGGAGGCCGGCCTCCCTCGGTATTCATATACGAAATATGTCACGCCATTCAGGCCCGTATATTGTAATGTATGGTCGCTGGTACTTGCCGTTCTGCACGTAGTCCTGGTACTCCTCGAGGTACTGCGAGCGCGCGCGCTTGGCCAGCTCCACGGCGCGCACGATCAGCTCAAAGGCCCGCTCCGCCGTCACGCCCAGGTGCTCCACGAACCCCTCCACTGACGCTTGGTAAGTGTTCGTTATAACTAAATCTGCTCCCGCTGCAAAATAACCATAAAACACGTTTTATAGCCCGCAAACAGTCATAACGTTGGGCGCATTAATCACATTTTAAACACAGGCATTTAATGAATACAAATTAATCCCAAGATTAATGTCTTTAACCATGCTACCGATATCTCCATGCTTTTCCTGTCAACGCTAATTAATAGTCCACATACTCCAAAGTCGGTATTACGAAACTAGTTCGATAAATATGGCTAAAGTTGAACTTTGTTAGTATTACGGACTGTGAGCGGGGTGCGGCTAAGAGGCGTAAACAATTAATATTATTAAAACTTAGTAATGCAACACGAGCCCGGCTTGTTCAATATTACGGAAGCGAGGTCGGCAAAG
This sequence comes from Tiliacea citrago, assembly GCA_963921375.1. Classification (NCBI taxonomy): domain Eukaryota; kingdom Metazoa; phylum Arthropoda; class Insecta; order Lepidoptera; family Noctuidae; genus Tiliacea; species Tiliacea citrago. The sequence continues at coordinate 15,015,699 of OY992786.1, read as the reverse complement.
GAACCGTTCTCTGTCGAAGAAAATAATTATGTAATAAATAGAAGACGGCGCACGGCTTGCGAATGGAAAGGTATTAGACAGACAAGGTGATTAATGGCAACAACGCTGTGTATCCGGAGTTGTAGTCTGTATACGAGGTGCCGTCGGCGGTACGAGCGGAGTCGCGCCTCCTGCATGCCGCCTGCCGCCTGCCGAGCCCGTACTATGCAAATGTGAAGTAGTTAGTAGATGAGGGAGAAATAGCGGCATCACTTGCCAACTTGCTACAGCGTCAATCATAATAATCACAGCGGAACAGCTGCGACTTACCTACCGGCAAAATATGTGTGACTTTATGGATTACATTGTACATAATCTGTCTGCAGTTTACGTAACACTGTATAATATACAGCGTGCCGCCAGAATGGCGACATTGATTCAACACACGGGTAGGGCTAGTGGCCAGTAATCACATTTTTTTTTAAATATCTATATATATTAGATTAAGATAAATAATTATAAGTAAAATAATAAAAGCTCTGTCTTTCCTTCAATTCGCCTGCTCCTTGTTATTTGTTTTAATTTTATTGATTCGATGTTATGATCCATGACCCCGGCTAATTAACTCTGCGCTATGTAGTTCTTTAAGTATAAGTTGCTCCAAGATGCTATTTTAGAAAATTATGAATAAATAAATAAATAATAACGTTTAATGTAATTAAAATATTTTAATTAAACGTAAAGGCGAAACTGTATACGTGTATTAAATGAATGTCGCCACTAAAGCGCCACGCTGTATAAAACTAGTCGCTTTTATGTAATTAATAATTAATGAATTTGGCCGGTGCGAAATTGGTTCTTTGTCTATTTCTATATATTGTCACTGAGTGCTTTTAGGGCGGCAATCGGTTGAATCGATCTTGTTCAAATGATAAAGGTAAAGGCTTTCTAACTAAAAGCCCCGAATTCACTGAATGAGTATTTTTATTATTCTACATTAACTATGCTGTTCGATGTTAGGGTTCCTTTTCGTTAATACTATTTGTAAAGTTATACCTAAAAAATAAATTGCTATAAGGGAGAACGATGATGATATTAGGTAGATACCTATCTACTGTGAAAGCTTAAAGATTTTTTTTTTGTACCCCTTACCCCATAGTTATTTAAGTACAGGTTGCTCCAAGATGCTATTTTAGAAAATTGTAAATATATCAATAAATAATAACGTTTAATGAAATTAAAATATTTTCATAAAACGTAAAGGCGAAACTTTATACGTGTGTTAAATTAATGTCGCCTCTAAAGCACCACGCTGTATATTATATATTAATACATGTTAGACTCTGATAATGATTGTTATTACTGGGATACTACAGTATAATATAGCCAATAATAACCATGTACTCACAACTGAACGTTATGTTCGGTAGTGATAGTAGAGCCTGTTATCTTATGTCCGGCGTACTCAACCAGACGAGAGTGCAAAGCGTTCATGTTTCCACAAAGTATGCGGTCATATTTTATATTTTTTCACATTATATCTTCTATAAGAGCCACCAAAGCAAGGCAGTAGGCTTTTCCCTCCAGGGAGTTATTTGCTCGCAGACACTTTTCAGCTTTTCCTTATGAAAAGAAACGGTCCGTTTTGTGGCGAAGAAAAGCGCTTTCAGAGGACGATGACACGAGCCGAGGTCGCACTCTCGCTGTCAGAGGCATGAACATGACGAGCTAAAAGCGACCTAACGTGTAATTCGTCAAAACACGCATGTACACTTGTACTTAGCCGCAAAGTTTTGCGGGATGTAAGTATTTGTGTAACTTCGCCGTCGTTTGCGGTTTTTGTTGAACTGTGTTTCGATTCATTCAAACTTGTCGGTGAATAACTATGCCTGTCAGTAAAATTCACGGTAGTTACTAAAACTTAGGTGGGTGTTAATGTTCTGATGTTAATATGTTGTGTAGCTACCAGTATTGGATTTAGAACAGTTTCCGAATTTATCATAATACATGTTATTCCATAATGCATGCAGTTGTAGTCTGTTGTAGTACCTATCTGTTGAGAAAGTGGGTGTTTATTTAGTTCAGACACGTGTACGCCCACCACTAGCAAGACGTTCGGTGATGCGCACTCTGCCACGTGGCATAATAAAGCACTAATTTATTAATATAATGATAGCGGTTCTATTATTAAATTATGTACGACGTAGAATATGCTCGGAAAACTGTAACCTTTTAAGCAAACACGACCATCTCTACCTTTATATTGCACAATCTTATGTAGGTGTGCAGGTAGGTACACCAGTAGAATACTGTATTCCGCGTACACAATGCACGCCTCATTAGGTACTTTATCTCTCGACTCTCGTAGAGGAAAATCTGTTTAAAAATATGGCAGATACGAAAATGAATTAAATTTTACCTCTTAAGAAGTCAAGATGGGTATTAACGACCTCGTCGGGGTGTGTGTAGAGGAAACGCGCGCTCCAGAGAGGGTCCCCGTCGATGACGTGACCCACATGGCAGGACAGCTGCGTGGAGAACCCGCCGTCCAGCACCATGATCTGTGGCGGCTCTGGACCCTCGCCGTTTGTCGGTGTCATTCTTCAAAGAATGCTGTCCTGAAATTGAAGCAGTTGAAGTTTAAACATCAAAGAAATTCTATTTCTTTGGTAGATTTTGAATAACGTTGGTTTTACTCGTAATAAAAATCTGCCAAAGAATTGTAAGGAAATTTCTGAAGTGAATCATAGTTAAAGTCAGGCTCCGATTGCTTGCTAAAGCTGAGTTGCAAAAATTGTCGCAAAGCGCTTCGGGTAAAGCGGGACTGTCCAGCGCTCTTTGAAACTTGCTAGTATCCATTGAACTGTGCATCCAGATAGGATATGTATTCGTAGAATAGCTATATATCCGTACTCCGACTGAATATGGTGCTTGTTACTTTGTTCGAGAAGTAATGTGTCGTGTGCATTTTACTCTGCGTACGGTCGACTATCGACGTTGAATTACCTCCATCGCTGCGATCGTATACAAAAGCGTTCATCAATGTAGGTGCTGAGGGGAATTGGAACGTGTAGAGGCATTGAGGCCGTCCGGCTGCCGCCGGCAGGGAAATGTAAGAGCAGTGCTAATGCAACTGATTTATGCTTTTTCCATGTGCCATGCATCTACACAGCATGACACATGAAAACAGCACAAATCCTCAATCAATAAAACCAAACGAACGCTAGTCTATTCTATAGGTAGGTACCTACTTTTATTCTATAAAAGCAGAAAACAAAGCTATACTATAGCAGGCAGATGCTTGTAAAGTATTGATTTCTGGAATTCAATTAATGAGGCAAAAGGGACGCAGTTTGGTTACATCATTTCGAAAGCTATAGAGAAAAGCCCTGAGTTAATAATACTTTGTAAACGTGTCCCATCAAACGGCAATAAACAGTTGCCACCTGTCTAGCATACCATCTATTTTAGGTATATATGTAGGTATACAGTGACACGCATTCCTTGTGTAATGAAGGTTTCCAGTTTCCAGGAATCACTACGAAACAAAATAGGTTGCTAACTAGTAAGTTCATTCCTACTATCCATTTTATTAATTTCTCAGAAACCTAACCTCTCCTTCTAATTTGCATGCGTTATTTAAAACAATACGCTGCTTGTTATAATTACTGTAGTGATGATTATATTACGTATTTCTCCGTTTAAACTTAATATTAGTGACCCTCAGAACAAAGTCCGACACATTATACAACCACCGATTGTGAAGGTTTTCAACCAATCAGATAAGTTGATTTACGAGAGTTCCCGGTAAATAAATAGAACTTTTCTGTTTTCAATCAGGTTAACTTTTTCCAGGCCTGGAGCTAAAGTTCACCTTGCATGGCAAGGTTGGTTTGTTGAACTTTGTGGTCGGGGGCCACTCAATAACATCACTTAGTCGGCTCTTACAACACCGATTGAAATTACTTTATACTTACGTACCTACTTTCATGTTAAATAATAACGTAGTCAACAATGCCAATAATGCCTATGATACAGTACAAGTAGATAGGTTTTTATCTATACTGAAGAGTTTGTTTGGTTGAACGCGCTAATCTCAAGAACTGCTAGTTCGAAATGAAAAAATATTTTTGTGTTGGATAGTACATTTATCGAGGAAGGCTATAGGCTATATAACATCACGCTACGACCACGAGGAGCGGACCATCATTGAAAAAAATCCTTTTGATAGCTTCCGTTGCGTACGCTGCTTAAAGGCTCTTACAAACACACGCGATATCGCGGGCGCGACATGCACCGACAAAGGAATTGTTTTTGTCGGTGCCTGTCGCGCCCGCGATATCGCGTGAGTGTGTAAGAGCCTTAAACGATTAAAGTTACGCAAAAATTATGTATGACGGAATTGTTTCCCTTTAAAAGTTCTAAAAAAATCTTTTAAGTTTGACTCATTATAACCTTTTTATGGTAATCAAATTTGTTCTAAAATAATGCATTATCTGGGAAGGTGTTTTTATAAACATGATATTTAATTTTGAACATAATTGCCCTTGACATCATATGATTTCAATAAATATCTTAGGAGATATCAAAGTTTTAAAATAATCACAGTATATTATTATATTATCATCACACTTATATTATAAAGGCGAAAGTTTGTGAGTGTGTGTGTGTGTGTGTTTATTACTTCTTCACGCTGAAACGGCTGGACCAATTTTGATAAAATTTTGTATGGAGGTAGGTGACACCCTGGATTAACATTTATAGGCTATCCAGATATTCCCACGGAATCGAGACTTACGCGGGTGAAACCGCGGGGCGCAGATAGTATATAATATGTCAACACAAGTAAAACCAAGATACATAAATATCAAACTGCCAAATATCCCTTATAAACGAAATGTGTTATAAATTTATGTTTGGGGTCCCAAGAAACTTTGCGGCACAGTGGTAACAGACAGTCAGACATAACTGCAGATGTAGGTATAGGTTTAATACAGTTTGTAGAACTTAATTTTGTGTCCACGATTACTGAAGTTATATATAGATAAATATTTATTCTTTACAGTAGACTGAAACATCGAAAAACAGGAAACAACAAGGTACATTAGAACGGTATAAACGGCAGTCTTATCGTTAAAAGCAATTTTGTTTCAGAATGAACGTATACATGTAGTGGTTTCAGAATGACTAGGAGAGTCGAGACATTATACTTACCAAAACTTTTTTCAAATTATACTGAAACAAGTGAACTTTCATAACAATTTATCTGTGCATTAGTAAACTACGCATAATAAAAGCTTTTGTGTGTTCCTTCTAACATAACGTGACATTTTGGTTTGATTTAAAAAGTACGAAATCTCCAGCTCCAAACAGGGTAACTCGTATTTTTCCCGTGTGTGTCTGCGGCATTATTAATGGTTTATATCAGCAATGGCTTGGGTACAATAAGTAACATCTGACAGCACATACCACACCGCCTTCTATCTAACCGTAATTCTTGCATTATGGTGTTACCACAGAGCATTTTATGTCTAGTAGAACTGGACCTACTGCAATAATAAAAAAGATTCGATTCTATGAGGCTGAAGTCTAGCTGTAGCAGTAGAATCACAGTTTTAGAATGTAGTTGATACAGAAACCACTCTAACAACTTCATTTAGTATGTAGTTGATACAGAAACCACTCTAACAACTTCATTTAGTATGTAGTTGATACAGAAACCACTCTAACAACTTCATTTAGTATGTAGTTGATACAGAAACCACTCTAACAACTTCATTTAGTATGTAGTTGATACAGAAACCACTCTAACAACTTCATTTCTTTATTTCTCACTGAAAATCAATTTAAAAGTTCAATTAAATGTCATTGTCTGCCTCGTTTGTCTAGTGGTCGTAAGCGCTACTCCCAAGCACGAGGTCCGGGGGGTCTACTCCGAAGTATCGGCCGAATGTTCGGTCGCTCCTTTACTACGGCTAACTATCGCTGACTACGACAAAAAGGCAGTCAAAGAGATAAGCCAAAGTCAAAACTGTGACTTGAAGTCGGGTAAGGACTCAAAGTCAAAAAAGGAAACTATAGGCCGATACGTCGGTTTAGCGTTTCGGAGTAGACCCCCGGGGTTCGATACCCAGGTCGGGCAAAGTGTTATAGGGTTTATCCAGCAGGAATTTCTCAGTAGCAGCTCGGAGTCTGGATTTGTGCCTGGTTGATGGCAATAGGCTCGCCCCCTATTACATGGGACTTAAACATAACTGGCGAAACATGGGTGTATTATAGGTACACCTCTGCCTAACCCTTTGGGGATTACAGGCGTGATGTTTTATGTACGTTCAATTAAATTCCATGCTTGTCACAATCGCTTCAAAATCCAATGATGCTCTCTGGTTTTTTCCAATACCAAATGATCTATTTAGGTAGATAGGTATTCATGTTCATAATAATTGGAACAGTTTAAATTAAACAATACCTATCACGACTTATTTGTATTGCTACCCACATATCCCTATGTAATTAAATAGATAAATGTTAACACAAACCAGACAATAGTGTTATGAGTCTAAAATAGATAGTGCTCGTAAATATTAATTGGTCGCTATCAGAACTCTTATTGTTTCTCCTAATCAAAGGGTAAGATCAGTGAGAAATTTTGGGAGGTATCCATGTTCGTAACATAATGCGATCGATATCATTAAGTATAGGGTTGTGAAACGGAGCGGAGAGGTGGAGTGTTGCATTGACAAAGGGAACCATTATCGAGTGGCTTAATTACCTCGTATAACGCCAAAGTAAGCTACCTTTTAAAATAGAAACTAAACCTAGAAAGAATACGACTAGAACACTACAATAGACAGTCAGACTAGAATACTTATTTTTATGTATTTTTAAACCCCGACGTAATAAGAGAGCTGTTATGAGTATGTAGCTAAAACGAGTAGTAGGATTTCAAAGCGGTTTTTTTGTTATTAGAAGGCTGATTAAATCGGGGTGGTTCTTAGCTATATTTCATGGAAATCTGATTAGCCATTTTAAAGATAAAAGGGCGTTTTCTGATGGGAAACCACTGAGCAAGCAACTTATGGTTTCCCCAATCATATTCAATAGTTAAATTACAAAATGAATACTAAAATTGTTGCGTTTCATGGTAAAAATGTCGTGGTAAGGTGTATTCTTCAATAAGTAGGCAAGGGGAATAAGAGGAGGAGGTACCTATAATTCATGTTGGTTGCATTATGTTCACAATATAATTCATGTTGGTTGCATTATGTTCAAATATAAATCTTTAAATTTGTGCTATGTTGTTAAAAATAGTGAAGACAGAATAACGTAGATATTATCTAGTAATGGTCTGGAAACATAATTAACATAATGATAAATACGTTAAAATAGTAATAAATCAAATGGTCACAGACCTCAGCACAATCAATAACGAGTGTTTATGAAGTCTGAAGTCGCGACTACTCTTATCTCCGAAGAAAAACAATAAACATCGCGCTGATACACTATACAATGTAAGTATGAAAAATAGTTTTATTTTTATTTTGCCGACCAGCAAATGTTGGTCATCCAAAATCGAAATAAAAATGAGCCCAATGATATTCATTAAATAATATTACGATTTCTTCCAAACTAAACTTACTCCATTAACATACTAGGAATAATATCCTGTTTATTATTAGGGTTCCGTACCTCAAAAGGAAAAAAACGGAACCCTTATAAGATCACTCGTGTGTCTGTCTGTCCGTCTATCACAGCCGATTTACCCCGAATCTATTGGACCGATTAAGTTGAAATTTGGTACACATATGAACTTGTTTATCCCAAACCCGGGCGTGTAACGAATATAAATGAATTTTGTATAAATTTTGTATACTCTTAGGAGGCAAATTAGAAAATTGAAAAAAATGTTTTGCGAACTGTACCGTGTTACATATCAAATGACAGGAAGGCATTCAGATTTTTTTTTTTAGAATTGTAAAATAAGTACTTTTAAAAATATTTAAGAAACTAGATGAAAATTGACTTTGCCCCTTATCTCCGAAACTACTTAGCCGAAAATACAGAAAATAGTCTTAATACTTATATATTACAGGAAAACCTATAAGAAGTGTATGATCTTAAAATAAAATGGTAAATCTCTCAATATTGTGCTTACAAACTTACATTTGCAGTTGGAATGTATGAGGGAACATGTTGCTCAACTACAATGTTAAGTTTGGTCTTAGTATAAATTAATCCCCACTAATAGATGAACTTGTAGATAAATAAGCATTCATTAATAATCAATTAAAATCGCGAAATGCAATTTTTTCACCCAACTTTACAAAACTGAGTATATCTCGGAAACTAAATGCCTAGAACTGGACCCTTTTCGCTTGGACGTATAGTATACAGCGTGTATCAGAAATGTGGTCATATTTAAGGATGTGGTACAGACCATCAAACTGAACAACTTTCTCGATGGGACGAACATCGTAATCATGAAAAAATTATTAGCTGTCCCATTCACTTGGGTCGAGTACGTATTGCAGTTTTGTATGGGACAGCTGATTACTTTGTCGGGATTGATTGATACAAAATCACCTAAATATAATAAAATGTAAAGCTTTTCGAAAGTGAATGTAGAGTCGCCAGACGAATCCATGAAAAGGAAAAAGAAAACTTAGATATCAATTATTTTTTTGTTTATGTATGTCATCCACCTACTTATATAACTTTAACTTTTAACTTTTACGTTTTTATCTGAAGTAATTATTATGCAAAATGCATCCATCGTGGCTTGATATAATCGAGTTCAAATATTTTAGTTTTGGTTTTTAGTTTGCGATATATGTCAGCAGCAACAGGCTATAATGTTCACTACCAATAGATACCAAAAAAATAATATTTGTTCGTAGAGACGTACATACATACCTAAGTACTTATATTTAATATTATTCATATTAGATAATAATAAAGTATAATAATTTTAATAAAAAATAAAAAACTAAATACCTACTCTGAGTTAATGAATTCGCAGCTCACAAGATTGATATAGGTAATAAGCGTAATATATAAAACATATGAATCAAACTGCCTCGTTGCTCTAAGTAGTAGTCGAAAACGCTACTGCTGAGCATGAGGTCCTGAGTTCGATGCCCTGGTCGGGCAAAGTGTTTTATTGGGTTTTTCCATCTGGATTTTCTCAATAGCAGCCCGTACTTTGGATTTGTGCCCGGTTGATGGCAATATATTGGCTCGCCCCCTATTACATGGCACTGAAACATACCTGACGAAATGTGAGTGTACTCTAAGTGCACCTCTGCCTAACCCTTTGGGGAATACAGGCGTGATGTTATGTTATAAATCAAACTGCAATATTAAAGTAGCACTTTTGCTTATTCTTCTATTTTTGTAACGCCGTCGTTACAAAAATATAGAAGAAAACGAGTATCTAAGAGAAAGCAAAAGCTCAGCTTTGTTCCGAATCAGATAAAAGATTAGGTAAAATAAATTCATACCTTCAATGTGGAAGCACAACCAGCCGGTACAAAATGTACTCAAACAATAAATCGATGTAGGTACAAACAAACAGAATGACTAGTGCATAATTAAGTTCAAATTACTGATATCCATATCTTTTGATACTGGTTCACACCGGACGAATTACAAAAAGTACCTATTAAGTATTTTTTTGTTTGTTGATAACGTAGTAGGCATGTTGCTAGTTTTGATACCAAGCTCCGTTTTCCTAAAAGCGTAAAAAATTACTGCGACGCGACGCCTGTTTTCGTCAACAAAACTTTTACGAAACTGAAAACTGTAGGAACGTGTCTGTGGTTGTCGGAGAACGCGGAGAGCTACGAAGGAATAGAATAACCATTTGACGACTGGATGTACCCAGTTATAGAAATTGATCCAGTAAAACGGATCTCCTATTTCCTAATTACTATCGTATGAGGTAACTTTACAATTGTATTGCTTATTGAGAAGATTAAGACAAGTTTGAGCGAATGATAAATCTCTTCGACCTGCTTATCTGTAGTTATGTGACTCGGAGACGAAAGCGGAGGTCACCGCGTTCTGATCCCATACTACTTGCTTATCTGCTACAATTAAAACTACCTATAGTACCTACCACTGTGTAATGCATGCGGCTGAGCAACATTGTTTCAAATAACGCTGAAACGAAAGGAATTTACGTATCGAAACCTCCCCTTGACAAACTCATAATTGTTTTAGAAGTTTTCTCCGAGCTTTCCCGTAGCCCTCGTCGCGAAGTTCTTAAATTATTTCGGAATGACATAAAAATGTGAAGGACACTCTAATTAAACATAAATCACTACAAGAAAAACTTGGGGAGCCTCCTATAAAAGCGGTTGAGACATTTTTGCAGCTAAAGAAATATCGTTTTCGGTGACAACAATATTTTAAGCGTCTCGACATACACCTGAGCACGGAGGGCGCCGAAATGAGTTATTGTAGGTACACCCTGACAACTTGCATATACCACGAACGCCTTAGCTCATTACATGAAACTCTTCATGAATGTAACGAGGAAATTAGTTTTAAAACTAATTTCTTTTTGTCGGCAAACGCGCTTTAATAAAAACTATTTATGTAAAACTATATGGCGTTAGGTTCAAGTTGGGAAGTTGTGCACTGTAAGCTACGTTACAAAACTAGTGTTTTGAACTACTAAGTTACAAAACTAAGAGCAACCAAACACGTAAACTCGATACCGTAGAGAATTCACTGCGGTGCACATACATTATAATAACACATTGTGATTGAAGTAACATTACTATTCGAACGGAAGGTTTCAGTTTCCATGAGGCAATTTACCAATTTGAGAGCACGCAGTGAAACTTTGCGATAACATGTCACAATTTAGCGACAGTAATTATTGTACCTACCTACTGATACCAGATGTACCGTACCATAATACCTACTTTGAATTTTGATTAAAAACAAAAGTTTTGTTATTTACGTGTGAGCCGAAGGTTACTAGGTACCTCTGTGTCTATTTTTAGTGAATGGGCCTTGAATAGATAAATGTGTGGAAGTACTTATGATGTTAATAAAACTCTTCCAAAATGTTCAGCAAGATTGCTCCAGCTGATAGAACTACATTTATCTATTTATTGATAAGTCCGTAGGAAAATCGTCCGGTCCGTTACAAAAAGAGCATTGATTGATGATATTTTAACTAAGATACTAAACAAACTTAAAATAAAGTAAATGGGCAAAGTAATATTTGTTATGGCGTTTCCTATACCTACTGGCCCGCTTAACTCATGGGGCTTAACGTATTTAAGGCATTTTATTATAGACAATAAATTCGCCAAGTTTCAATAAACTCTGTAGTTAAAATAACAAATCAGCTTAAAAAAATATCACATTAAACACGTACTTTATATAGTCAAATACTCACGTTACTTGTTGTTAATATTCGAGTGATCAACTCGATTCAAGTTCACTAAACGGGGAACAAAATACTATATTATACTCTTTTTATTTAAAAAAACATGATTATTAGGCGACGCGCAAACATGCACTATCACGAACACACGCGCGACGCTCGTATCTACAGCGTGATGCCCACACACTGGAGCAAAACAAACAAAACTCTAGACAAAAATCGTGTCTTACAATTTGTCTTGAATAAAAACTAAACACACGATTTGACGACGAGAGGAAGAATGAGTTTGAACATTCCCCGAGACTCGCTACTAGGAGAATACATTAACATAAATGAATACTAAATCACAAAGCTGAGTTATCCGTTATCTTTGTGTTATTATTTGTTAATCGTTCGGCATTAATTATTTAGTTTGCTCGGAAGAGCTAATCGAGCTCAAAGGTCACCTCGGATTCCACGAACGTCTAATTAGGGTAGGGATAAGACTTGCAGACCGCCTTGTCGGGCGGCTGGTGCGGGTGGGGCCGGATTTGGCGGAGAGCCAGTTTGGTTTCCGCAAGGGGCGCTCTACGGTGGATGCCATCATGCGCGTTCGAGCCCTCACGACGGGGGATGCTGTTGCCCGGGGTAGGGTTGTCTTGGCGGTGTCTCTTGACATCGCCAATGCCTTTAATACCCTGCCCTGGAGTTGCATTGGGGAGGCACTTCGGTATCACCGGATGCCGACCTACCTCTGTCGCGTGGTCGAGGCCTATTTGACGGACAGGGCCGTCCTCTACCCCGGTCACCAAGGAGAGTGGAACCGGCGAGAGATGTCGTGCGGTGTCCCACAGGGATCGGTTTGGGGCCGCATCTGTGGGACATCGGGTACGACTGGGTGCTGCGCGCCGACCTCCCCAGTGGCGTCAGCGTAGTCTGCTACGCTGACGACACGCTGGTCCTGGCACAAGGGAGTTCACATCAGGCGGCGGCCGAACTGGCGGCACGTGGGGTTGCGACAATCGTCGATAGGATCCGGCAATTGGGACTCGAGGTGGCATTGTACAAGTCCGAGGCCATGTGTTTTTATGGTCCTCGGAACGCGCCACACTGTCGGGATCCCAGATAACGGCGGGTTCACATCGGCGTCGAGTCGACGATGAAGTACCTGGGACTCGTCCTCGACAGCCGGTGGAACTTCGTCGAGCACTTCCGACGTTTGGCTCCCAGAATGGAGCGGGCCGGGGCTGCCTTGAAGCGGCTCCTGCCCAATCTGCTGTCCTCCTTGCTGGACTACCGCCATGGGATCTGGAGGCAAAAGTCCTCGCGCACATCTGGGAGTGTCGCGAGGAGGCGAAATGCCGGGGCGAAACTCCGCTGCCGCGAGATATCACGGCACAGCGGACAGAGCTCCGGCGGGATCTCATGGCGACATGGAGAGTGCGATTGTCGCAACCCAGCGCTGGGCACGCCACTATTGCGGCGATAAGTCCCCTCTTTTATTTCTCGCGTCCGGCCCTGGTTCAGGCCATGGTTCGGAGCGAGAGTGCATGGGAGGCCGTCACCTCCTTCTGCAAAGCAGTAATGCTCGCGAAGGAGCAGGCGGAACGCGTGAGGGAGAGGCAGGGTTCGTCGCCGCAGGAGACGCCCTGGGCGTCGGGAGTCGCAAGCCGATTTCCGACCACCGTAGGCGCGGGCCTGCGGACGGTGAGAGATGGGTAGCTCGCCGTCCGACAAGGACAAGGCCCGGGTCGACGGCGCGTTGTGTTCCACGCGCGCCTCAAAGAGACGTCAGCACGAATTGACGGGGTCCATTAGGGCCAATGCCTGCCAGGGTTGCGAGTTTGTCTGAAAGGGATATCGTGGCCCTGGCACACAGGCAAATGAAGGAACGCGGGTGGGTTTTAGTTAGTAAAAGTCTGACACGCCCTCCCGCTCCGTCCAGAGCGGGAGAAGTTATTTGATAATTTCCCACCCAAAAAAAAAAAAAGGGTAGGGATAAGACAAGAGAATTTTTAACTTAGTCCTTATCTACCAGGAAATATAAATATGGCTTTTCTGTATACATTAATTTTGTGACATTAAACCGTCAATTCTGTTGTTGTTAATATTATGTAGATGTTTACTTCAGTACATGCATGTTTTACTTTAAAATGGCCCGTTCTTGGTAAATGAAACTTATGCTTCTGAAATCTACGGTAAATTACTCTTTAAGTAAGTTCCTTAACTTGTACAGTATACTTAGGTGCTTTTACTCGTATAATATTGGTACATTACAAAGACAACTGTTTTCCTTAGATCGAAGAATAACAGCTTATCTTAGCTTATAAAAATAAAATAAGTGCATATCAGCAATATTCTTGTAAGCGAGTATTTTTCCAGCGGCCGGTATACTGGGCGCATTGTGCGCCGCGATAGCTGCTGATTGGCTCGCGAAGTACATTTCGAGACACCAGTAGATAGGTATTAATAGAGTTATCAACATGGAGCAATGTACTCGCGGCCCGCTCACTCCAGCAACCGACCACCAAAACGCAACTCCCTAATATAATATTATTGATGCAATCCAACTTCATGATTACAACGTTATATTGTAGCCAGATTATAGAAATAAGAGGAAATATAATTATAGTAGTAGGTACTTCTAATTAAATATTTTAAACATGGCAATAATTGAGTTAAAAATAAACAGCAACAAGCAGATAGCAATGGTATGGTAACCGAATATTAATTTTGAAGAAAAAAAATCTGGTCTTCTATAAAACTTTTTGTTTTCTCCCTACCTTAAATTACTATTACTGGAATACCGAATAACTCCAACCTTTGAGTATTATGGTAATGAAAACAAAATGTCGTATGTGGAAAGCACATATATAATGAAGTGCAAACAACTGAGGTCGTGTTGTAAAAAGTCAGGCGGCGGGTAGCGACCCGAGTCAATGAAAGGGCTTTACCCACGTCGTTAACGACGATACCATGAATCTACCTCGCGCTAAAGGTAATATTGCCTGTCCAAGTTGCAGCTGTTGAACCTTTATCGGTCATTCACCAGGCGTCGGCTGTATATTTGAAAATTCTCTACGTGAATACCTACTATACGTTCGTAATAACAATATTTGCTGGCAAGCTTTCAACACTCAATACTTTCACGAAAAAAGTATGTACCTATACTACGCAATTTTCTCCTGCAATATAGATCTTACTATATTGTCATTGTTACAGTGATTATACATATAGACATCTTAATTCGATCAAATCCTGTAGATAAATTTGAACGATACTACGTTTCTGCCAGACACGTCGGATATCTGATAGTAGAAGTAATTGTATTACCTCTAGTCAAATCACAATAGCTGTCTCATGCAAGTCAATTACGTCTATCTGCCGCCTGGTTAGTTATCTGAACACACTGATACAATATGAATTCAGTACGAGCGAGTTACAGTTGCTCAGAACTTATTAAACATGATTATTTCGTTAGGAAATTGAATTAAAATTCAATTCTGTTATCTGGGTGCGGTTGAAAGTCTAGGCGGACAGATACACAAGATACGGCAGACGGTGCTCGCTACATGCACACTTGTTTTATCTATTCAATTAAACGCTGCGAGAATGCCATCACAATATTATGATAACAAATATAGTTGGCACAAGACCTCTCTATATCTTTGATGAGATGTATTTCTATGTAATGTTATGAAATTATGATGGTAGGTTTGTTAGAATACCTACGTTGAAGCTGCGAGTTGAACATGTAATGTTTTCAATATTAAATAATTAATATGTGTTTTTTAGATTAGTAGGTGAGGTTATTGGTGGATATTAGTTTAGTTAATATTAATTTTTCGAAGCCAAACTCTTACCTATATATTTTTTGTGTCTGAATTCTACAATAAAAGTCACTGACTTGTAGAAGTAAGAGACAAAAAATACCTAATAGTTATTAGTCACCGCTATTTGGGCAAAATGTCTAAGTAATTTTGGTTTGCTTGTTATATACAGGGTCAAATTAAATTAGCTAGCGAAACTCCGCAGACTTGATGGTTATCGATATCTAGACATGATAAAATAAAAAATAAATTAATTTGTTAATGTTTATTTTTGGGGTTTTTGGGGTCGCTTAACAATCAGGTTTTTTTTGTGTAAACTTCACAGACGCGATAGGTATCGATATCCCAACACAATAAAACACATTTTATCGACTCAAACTTCAAGTAAGTAACAACAATATCAGCGGTCATTGACCCAAAAAAATCATCAAATCTTTTTTGTTTTTATTTTGTCGTGCTTAAATATCGATACCCATCACGTCTGTGGAGTTTCGCTAGCTAATTTAATTTTACCCTGTATAATGCACACATCTTCCAGTTACCACAAAAGGAACGTGATAACATTTCCCACTAGAAATTGGCACAGCTAATAAGTTACGTCATAACCTCATCAATAATTCAAATTGCAAGATTTTGCTGCACGAGTATAATCGTTTCCTACAATCCAATTTCTTTGTTTAAACAACGAAATTGAATATTGAGAAAGCGCTGTAAAAGTCCGTTTCGACGTATAATTTTTAGCTTTGTATAGTATAGTCGTGGTGAATAATATATTATTATTTATGGGACTGGGATTTCATCGGAACGTAGCCCCCAATCACCACATTGGGGGCTACGTTCCGATGAAATCCCAGTGCGCTGCGCACACTGCAGGCTATCGTGTCCTTCCCTACTTGATGTATACTTTATACGGTTTTATATATTTACTTCGATGAAACATATTTCCCGACATCTCGTCAAGTTTCTGACCTACTGGGGGCTAATAGGTACCAACCGCATCTTGCCGGAGATGTGTTCAGTCTACGGTATAGAGGAGAGAGCCGCAACCTCGAATTTTAGCTTCGTAAAATGCCACTTCCACAACACTTTGTCTGACCGCAAAATTCACCAGGCACTCGGTTTCGGCAGCTGCGCTTACGAGACCAATTAAGTTAATTCAATAATGATTCTCAAGAAATTCAAACTAATATTATAAACGCGAAAGTAAGTTTGTTTGTTACGCTTTCACGCTAAAACTTCTTAACGGAGTTAGATGAAATTTGGCACATTGGTAGACCATGACCTGGGTTAGCACATAGGCTACTTTTCATCCTAGATCGCAAACGGAGTCGCGGGCAACAGCTAGTTACATTTAATTATTTTATCTTTCATTATAGCCATTAAGATTTAGCCTTACAATTTAATGCTCTAGGAGTCTAGGAGGACCGCAAGTATGCTCATTATTTTAAAGTACTAGATGCGCCCCGCGGTTTTATCCACGTAAGACTTTATCCCGTGGGAATATTGGCATAAAAATAGAGCCTATATGTCAATCCAGGGTGTCAGCTACAAAACTTTATCAAAATTGGTCTAGCCGTTTGAGCGTGAAGAAGTAACAAACACACATACACACACTCACAAATTTTCGCCTGTATAATATTAGTGTGATAATTAGCATTCGAACTACCAAAATCAATCTCGCTGGAATCTCAGATAAATCATTTTGATACAGCTCTTCCTTCTAATCAAGTTGTGCCGCCTGGGAGGTAGGGAGAAACCATTTAAATAATAAAAACATTCGCCCGAAAAAACAATTCACTGCCGATCCTTCGATTGATAAAAAGGAAATTTGATTAAATCTTGATTCCAACGATATTTGGGATTTAGCTATCGATACTAAGGGCCAATTTCACCAAAGAAACTGAACTCGATCAGCACATCTAAACCGCGTTCCAGAGCTGTCACTGTCATAATTCATAGGGAATATTGACACTGACAGCTGTTGAACGCGGTTTAGATGTGCTGATCGCGTTTAGTTTTATTGGTGAAATTGAACCTAAGTGCCAACTTCATCAATGAAACTGAACGCAATCAACACATAAACCACGTTTAAGAGCTGTCAGTGTACTTATTTTCTTTGGAATATTGACACTGTCAGCTCTTGGACTCGGTTTAGATGTACTGATCGTGTTCAGTTTCATTGATGAAATTCGCCCTAAATTAACTCAAGTAATTATTGGAAAAACATCATCATCATAATAATCAGCCTGTAATGTTCCCACTGCTGGGACAAAAGGCTCCTCTCTTCGAGAGGGAGTCGGCTGTAAATGGCTGTAATCTAACACGCGGGCCCAGTGCGGGTCGGTAGATCTCACATGTCTTCGAGTTTTTAGTTCTAGGACATGCCGGTTTCCTCACGATGATTTTTTTCTTTCACCGTTTTGAGAGTAGTGGTGATGAAATTATTTACACAAAGTAAAGCGCCTGCCTATGGGTTTAAACCCACGACCTACAATTCGTAAGACAGGGCCGTTACCATTGGGCCACCACTACTCTCAAAGAAATCATCTTAAAAGATCAGTCAGAAAAAATCTTAAAAGATGTTTTCTTAAAAGATCAGTCAGAAAACATCTTATATGATCAGTCAGAAAATAACTTAAAAGATATTTTCTTAACAGCTCAGTCAGAAAACATCTTAAAAGATATTTTCTGATTGATGGTTTTTGACTTAAAAATGATAATTTTAATAAATTATCATTTTTGAGTCTCCATACAACCAAACCTATGAAGGTTCAGTCATAATTTATTTCCACCGAACCAACTCCTGCGTTTGATGGTCCTACATAATGGTAACCTCCACAAAAGCCACAAATCAAGAGTTGAAGTTGGAAACTCAATTTTCAACCTATTCATAAAATACCAATACAGCATGATGGATTTTATAAAGGCTATCGAAAAGCGATCCCCCTTTTAAAAACCCAGATTTAGGAATTCCATGGTAAAAATAAATGTTGTCCTCTTAAAGCTAACGTAGAAAATCTTTTTGCGGAGCGACTTTTCACCCGCCTGTGAAATTTCTTAAAGCGGTGACAAATTGAAGGAATCATGAGTTTGTGATATGAGGTCGGATAAGACAGACGGATGGAGGGCAAGGCGAAATTATAAGGGTTCCGTATGACTACGGAACCTTCTTGTCAAGATACGCTATTGCAGAGTGGCGGGCGGTAGAAAAGATTAAGTATTTTTGGGCATTGAAATATGTTGTTATGTACCTGTTCGGATATTTGATTGTTTCTGGTTATAATTTTTTTTTTGCTACCTAAAGTTTTTTTCTTTATTCTGTTTTCCATTCGCAGGCCTGGCAGATTTTTTTTTTTGTCAGACTTAATTTGTGGAAGTATCTGCCAGTTCGGTAAATGGCGACAGGGTCGCTAATCTACCTATCTCTAACCATTAAGCAGGCCTTAAACCTCTGGCTAACCTCTTCGAGCATAAACATGGAACCGTAATAATGTAATAAGTAGACGGTATAACAATAAACGTAAGCCTTCCTTGTCTACGCTTTGTGTACCTACTCGTTTAAAGCCTGGCAATTTTTCTCTATTTCTTAACTTCCTGGCATCGGTTCAAAACGAAGCATACCTCAATTTCTCTTTTAGACTCCGAGCGATTTATATCTAAGACTATGTAAAACGTGAATTTATTTAAATCAATATACCTTTGAAGGAAAACAATGCTGATGATGATGAAGGTAGAACAATGTCTCGTATTGACTGGCTGGTAGATCATCACCTGCCAAGGCAGCCAAAGCCACTATGTTCACCCCCCCATTAAGCGGGACTGCCTTAAATGCGGTAAATATGGGTAAGGCCTATTAAACACTGCCTTCTGAAATCTGCAACTTAATTACGTGTGTAAATAATGAATGGCCTCCCATCTAAACAAGAGATGAGTTTATCTCACAGATCGATAGTTTAGGGGTGATGACCCGAGTATGTGATTAAAAGAGCCATTTGTGCTGTAAAATTGAATTTATATTCAAAATAAATGACCACTCATAACCATTAACTGACATTATTTATTTGAACACTAATCTAGAATCCAAACAGAATCTCCGAGATGAAAGTGGACGGATGAATTAAGTAATTGCTTAATTAGGCACATGAACAGGTCAGGGTCTTTTGGATTAAACAAAATATATTCTGGATATATTTTCACCTGAAAAGGGGAATGAAGTCTAGAATTTCTGAGAACTACTTTCATTCGCTGGTTCCTAGAGAGCAGGTGACGTGGTTTACGACGTGCACTCGAGAAGGAATGTTTAGTGCAAATTGCACAAAAGACATTCAGTTGTGCCGGTGATAAATATAATGTCAAACGTTACCGACAGAGTAACGAGCTCTTTGAAATGTAAAAAATAGATTTCACGTCCAATAAACACGTCCGCGTAAATGTAAGTATGTTGGACTATATAAATGTAAAACACGGTTCACTAAATTACATGCTCGTAAAGTTGCGAACAAAATTGATGGGCTTACTTACCTATTGTTTTGCCAATTGGGGAAACATATCAGCATAATATTGTTTGTATGTTTGTTGTTTTCTTTTTAGGTGTTGTTGATTCATGAAAGTGAGTAAGCACTCTGC
Organism: Tiliacea citrago; assembly: GCA_963921375.1. Lineage (NCBI taxonomy): Eukaryota > Metazoa > Arthropoda > Insecta > Lepidoptera > Noctuidae > Tiliacea > Tiliacea citrago. The sequence goes on along the minus strand of OY992786.1, from coordinate 14,995,884 downwards.
TATGCATTATTAATCATTTTGGATATTGGATAATGTTTTGAAAAACTGTAGTTTTGATAACAAAATTCGACGTCGTCCGTTAAAACAAAGATTAAAAGATTTAGGTGATTGTAAAGAACAGTTTTTTTTTGTCTACTTTAATACGAAAAATTAATTCGTGGACTGTAGCCTACGGTGCTACGCTACTACCGCTACGGTGCTACGCTACTACCGCTACGGTGCTACGCTACTACCGCTACGGTGCTACGCTACTACCGCTACGGTGCTACGCTACTACCGCTACGGTGCTACGCTACTACCGCTACGGTGCTACGCTACGAACGCTGCGGTGCTATTTTACTCACGCTACGGTGCTACGCTACTTACGCTACTAACGCTACGGTGCTACTTCGACAAATCACTTAGATAATTCTTTAAGTGTGAATGTGTACAAAAGTACATGTTTTTCATATTTTTGATAAGTCTACTCACTAAATTACTCATGGTGCAAATAAAATAAAAATAGTTTAATCGTTGATTATGCAAGGGTGATGCTAATGTTATTGATAAATACTACAATTTGTTCAAGGGTGCAGCTTTGCACTGTGTGTACCGTTTGTAATTTATTCATTTGCCATCGAACATATAATCTAGTGAATTGCAACAAAAACATCAGTAGACAGTTAATAATAATAATAAAATAAAAAGCTTTTATTGATTCCTTACAATTATTTCGATACACACACACATTATTATTTCCATAAAAAATATATTTCAATTTACTTATATTATAATAAAATTCATAATGGTTAGTTAGTAGACAGTTAAGTCACATAAAATTTTGCATGAGTATATTTTAAACGGAGACATTTTTTTTTTTCATAACTTACCAGTGCTAACTATTTTTTGTCCAGCCCAGATTCAAACCCCGAAGATTTTTTATTTTTTACGTAAATTACTTCACTAGATTTTTTAACACCTATAAATTAATAGGTATAATTGATACAAGATAGAATTATTAGTGCACAATAAGATTTACATCGTCTGCAAACTTAGCAAATCTATGCCCATTCTTGGTATATATAAAGCCATGGCCATAAACAGCAAAGCGTAATTACCAGCCGAACACTAACAGCAATGTATACGTGCTCGTGGATATTCGGAATAGTTGCGTTCAGTGCAGTGGCGCTGCCTGGCCCGGTGCTGGCCCAGCCATCCCTGTACCCACCCAACATCACGACCTGCGAAAAATTCGAAATATCAGCACAGTTCAATCCGTATGCACTAATTGATTCAATGTGGAAAATATTTTACTTTTGGTCAAATAATACGGAACTGACCCCGATTGTTTTCTCGTTAGCGGGTAAAACCGTAAGGAATATTTTATTATTATTATTATTTATATTTTTTTATCTTATTTGTAATGCTATCCCGTCGAGTGTGTGATACCTGTCTGGGACAAAAATATTCTTGGGAATCGCGGCAACATGTATATTTCTTCCGGTGTATTGGGATGTAACCCAATTTACTTTTTTTGCCTACCTACGTATTGTCCTCGCACATACCAACAATCCTTTTTATGTCCACGTGTTATTTTGTATTTCAAGGAAACTCACAGTGACTGAATGAGCTGCAAGTTTGTGATATTTTTGCTCTTGTGTAGCTTGTTACGAATAGTTGCATGATGTTTCGTTTGTAGGGTTTGTTTGACACATTGATAAAGAAAAAAATATTTAAGAAAAGCTAATATTCAGTTCTAATAAACATAATTACTATTTCCCTTTTTTGTATGTAGAGGGTCAAAAAATTCAGGGATGTTTACGAGGCAATAAGTGGTGACACGGAAGTGGAATGGGAGAAGGCAACCTTATTCATGAACGCGAAGCCTGGTACGGAGGTGCTGTTCATATACGCTGCCACGCCAGGCGCCTTCCGCGCCATCGTCAAAACTGAACAGCGCAATAAAGGTGCGCTATATTGCCCCCGCCCCCGCTCTCCCCCCGCTGCCATTTCCGCTCCTAACTTTTCCCGCTCGACTTGGCTCATAATGATAATAAACAGGTCGCATTTCAAACATTTTTTTTTCAGTTTTTCATGGTCTTCTCCTAATGACCTTTACTGTTTAAAATGTTGTCCAGTATTTTACATTTTTTTTAAAAATAGATTGCATGGTATTACACGTAACAATTCTTTTTCATGTTCCTACTAAATATCTCCATTTTCTCAGAATTTTGAAATAGTATTTAATTAGGTAGTTTGCAATTAGGGCATTACAAATGAGATTAGCCACTGAAAGCGAGGTAAACTGGCTAAGTAGCACAAACTTAAAGTTGGATGGAGAAGTAAGTAATGGTTTATATTACAGCTCGCCCAAACCCCGAGCCCTTGGTAAAGTATGCAGACGTAAGGATGAAACTTGTTGAACGGTATCTTGGTATGATGTGCTGCGAGGATCTGACGGCATACGGCCTGGCGAGAATTATGGAGGTGCCCAAAACTGAGGAAGCTTGCAAGAAAGCGGCCGCCGCCATTGGATACCAAGGGTATGAGGGACGCTCGTACTTATCACTCATGGCTGCTGACAATGACGAACTTTAGACTTTAGTTTACTAGACATCACACATGTTTAGAAATAAACTGATGATGATTGTATGAATGTTGTCTCTTTTTTTTTGCGTTGTAAACCAGTGGTTTAATAATAAAGGCATCGCACAGTTTTGTTTATTGATACCTATTGTTTTAAAAAGATTTCTTCAAATTTATTTTTGAGTTTATTATACCGGCTACTAATGCACCCCCATTGGTGTAGGACGTGACGAGTAATCAGCGAAATCATTTTGGTGTAGGACTTGAAGAGTAATCAGCGGGATTTAATATAACTTCTGTTTAAGGTTCGGTTATGAACTACCCATGTCAATAGTGGTAGCTACCGTTCCAAAATGTCCCCAAAACAATCTCGCTATAGGAGAAAACCACGTAATCAGTATTATAATTCCTTCGTCTATAGACTCGATCACTCAGATCTAATTTGTGTACAATATTTACTACTTAGGTCTACATCTAACGAGAGAGAAGAGAGAGCGTTCCTAACTTTATCTGCACAGCACGCGAAGTATCGTTTACGTCAAACAACCTGTTAACTACATACGGCTACTATTTCACACCAAAAGCAGTCTAACAGATCACAGGCGATTGAGGGTTTAAAAAAAACAAATCTGAATAAAACAGAGGTAAGCCTACCTACCCGGCTTTTCGGGGCGCTAACGTACATTTTATGTAAGCTACAAAAATATTGGCGAGTGTTAGTAATATATCCCTATTTCCGAATGGTGCGCCCAGAATATTTGTATGATGTGTTTAGTGAATAATGTGGGAGGCGGGACATCTCATAGTCCCGATCTACCGATAAATCAATTGCCAACACACAATACCTTACGGTTACCATAAATAAAATATGTTGTTATTTACACCCAACTATTAAGAGAACCAACCTGAATTCTGATTCGGCAAAGAATCTCGGTCATCTTGTAATTAATAAAGGATGTGAATTCATTGAAAAGAATGCATATGAGCCGCGGAAAAAAATGTGAATATTCTAAGACTGACTAAGACACCCGTAGATATCTTTAGCGATAAAAAAAAATTGATGTAAAAAGATGACAGAACCATCTTTAGTCGTTCTTCCGCGTCCATGCTGATCAAATTTTGAAAGGTTGCATTGCCTTGATACGTAAATAACGTTCCAGACTTTATAAAAAAAAAAAAACAGAAAATACAGGTAGTTTTTAAAACAAAAGAAACCTAGCCAACCAACCAAGAAATACAATGTCAATTTATAATTATATAATCTAACCTGATGCCTAAAGATTAGGTATCAGGAATCGCATCGACTGGCTGTATAAAGACAAACCTGACAACAGTGCAAATAAATAGAGGTGGGCATTAAGTCGACGATCTGCATTCAATAAGATGTCGTTGGCGAGTGCCCCGGGCTCCCCATATCCAACAGAGCAAATTTATTTTCCCCCAAGCATACTAGACGTCAACAAATAAGGTTATCTTTCAATATAGAGGTTTTATTCGTTCTTTTTACAGCAAGTATAAGTGAGGTCAGCTCAACAGGGCTTTAACTTGGAGAACTACAATCGCAACATATATGTATCATAATATTTATGTGCTGCTGCTGTACTGTTATATGTGATATATGCACCTATGTATGTTCAAATCCATTAAATCATAGATCTCACCTAACATGTGTTCGTGTGTGTCGGCTAGGGATGAGCGATTGTTTAGAAATAACAAACGAGTTAGTCGAATATTCAATTGGCAAGCTTTTCTCATTCGAATGAACTATCGTTGAAATGCTTTATTCGTAATACAGTTTATTTTCAATAAACACTGTGTATTGAATACATCTACCAATATACTCCTGACTTTACATTGAATTACTTATTTGTACCCCAAATTAACACACCAGTTTTCAAAATTATATGTACATTTTTCCAAAATAAAATTCATTAGAATAAGTACCTACGACGAATATTTTCAATAGATTCTTATTAAGCACATATTTGAATACATGATCAAAAACTGGAATAAATAATCCGATTAACAATCGAATAATAAATTCGAATGAAACATTCGATTTCGCCTATCTCTACATCGCCGTCGGTGTCTTAGCAACGCTAGTTGAATAACCAGATAGGATATTGGAGGTCAGTTCGGGCTGACAGCTCTGAGACGTAAAGAGGGGATTCTGAGAGGATATTAGCAGATTACAGTTATTAGAACCCGAGCCACCGCACACTTTTGTGTAGGGAATATCTTGGCACTGATGCTCATATAAACCTTGGCAAACGAGAAATTACATTAATGAATAGTGGTATTATATCGTACATATTGTATTCTGTCAGGCTCTGTAAGATTACATTGCTTATTATTCGATATAAAGTACGATAATTGCAAAAATGTTGGCTACACTATTGCATGGTAGACAATAATATGGTAGTTGTTAATATATTGTATATAGGCATAACATAACATAACATCACGCCTGTAATCCCCGAAGGGTTAGGCAGAGGTGTACCTAATAGTACACCCACATTTCGCCAGTTATGTTTTAAGTCCCATGTAATAAGGGGGCGAGCCTATTGCCATCAACCGGGCACAAATCTAGACTCCGGGCTGCTTCTGAGAAATTCCTAATGGAAAATCCCAATATCACTTTGCCTGACCTGGGAATCGAACCCGGGACCTCATGCTCAGCAGTCGTGCTTGGGACCACTAGACTAACGATGCAGTCCTATATATAGGCAATTTGTATGCTTTCCTATTTTGATTATCATGATCGAGAGAACACAATGAGTACAAAGATTTTACATTTGTTTCCTTAATAATGTTTAATATTTATTGCACTTAATAATAACACTCCGATGTAAGTAGTATAATATAACAGACACAACATATTGTCCAGTACAAAAATATGTTACCAATTGTGAGCCCGAAAATCTTCAACTACATATTATATTGTATGTGGGTCCACATTCCACACAGTCTTTTTATACCCAATAATACCAACATAAAAACAGCTGGTTTTCCGCTAAAGCCAAAAGTAAAGTCCGAGTCCGAGAAAATATTATGAATCCAGATAACAGTGTTCCGCTTGCACGTCTTCCTATTTACAGTATATCCGAAGGAATTCCTATTAGTGAAGGTTGTTTTCTTTCTGACGGAACCATAAAAAGTTCTCTGTTAAATAAATGTTCTGTCGACCCTCGAAACAAAATGTTTAACTTACAATGTTTCTAGACTATCATAAAAACAATCGTAGAGTTTTATATTGTTGTTGCAAGAAAACAATTAAAGCTTTTACAGTGAAATGTAAGGTATTGAAAGTAAATAAAGTTAGCTTTCAGAACGTTATAAGACGCCAGTCTGAGTATCCGACGATGCTTTTAAAATTTTAATTCAGCTGATCACATAGTCGACGTCTTGGGGTACAGGAGAGGGTGGCGTGCGTTTACTTAGAGAGTCAAAGAATACATCTTGTGTTGGTATATTACTCTGGAAGTACCGTGATTAATGTTTGCGTTGCGTTGGCGTCTACGAATAGAAGGAACAAACCTGGTTTCTCTCAACATCACCATTGTATAATACTTAATGTTTAGCTTAGGTACTGCCTATATGATTTGATGTATTATGTATCAAGTAAAATTTTACATCTAGACACGTTTCATAAGTATGCAAGTGGAAGTGTGAAGTTTAAAACTTAGCTACGGCTCTGGAGGGAGTTGGATAAAATATACTGCAGAGGCAGAAAGTATTCCAGATTAGTCCATGCCGCTGATTATTAGTCATGAAAAAAACTAGAATAAAGGCAGAGACAAAAGCTAGCGTACAATAAAGATCAAAGAACTAGTCCAAAAACTACAACAAAGTAGATAAACTTATATATACGTATACTCTGCTCTATATTTAGGTTAGGTAGTAGTATGGTCCTAATCAGGTTCGTGGAATTTCAGCACGGACGGTGTAGATGATGGGTACATAATTAGGTACCTATAACGCGAGTTCGGAGAATTGTTTCAAACACTGTTTCAGCTACAACATTACAATTCCATTTTCTCCGTCAATTGTGGACCGATTCTGAACATTATTTTTTGTTTGAAAGGGTATGCTCCCGAAGTGGTCCCATTGTCACAAAATCAGAATTTGATGAGGGGATCTCATGGAAATCGAGGGAAATCCTCAAATTTTATAGGCACACCTATAGTGATTTGGGTATTTTTTATAGTAACTCGTGCATTTGCTCGTGGTAAGCACCATTTCATGAAGTGGAACTGATTATGAAGACAACAAACTGCAACCTAATAATAAGTAGTTAACGGGTTGCGATTCGATTAGGTTGCTAAGCAATTTATGCTCGTCACAATGCATGTGGTGAGTGGCAGTTCTCCTGGTTCTTACCAGGAGAACTCCTCAACAATTAAAGCAATATTTTGTAAAAATGTGATGAGCAGTTGATTTTAGGCTATTATAACTTAGATAAATTACAAACTGACCCATTAAAAATTGAAAAATAAAAAACTTTTTACAAAAAATAACAACCGACTTCCAAAAAAACACTACAAAGTGAAAAATAACTTTAATATACTGAGACAAACTAATGTGCAATAAAAAACTTTTTACAAAAAAAAAAAGAAACCAACTTCCAAAAAAAATACTACAAAGTGAAAAATAACTTTAATTTCGGAAGTCGGTGTCTTTGGATCTGTATTTTAGTTTCGGAAGTCGGTTGATTTTTTTTTTGTAAAAAGTTTTTTATTTTTCACTTTTTAGTGGGTCAGTTTGTAATATATCTAATTAACAATAGCCTAATATCAAATGCTCATCACCTTTTATAAAATATTGGTATTCCCGATGCAGGGGCGTTAATTTCACCTATAAAATTTGAGGATTTCCCTCGATTTCCAAGGGATCCCTCATCAGATTCTGATTTTGTGGCAATGGGACCACCTCGGGAGCATACCCTTCCAAACAAAAGAAAGAATTTTCAAAATCCGTCCACAATTGACGGAGTAATCGGAGAAAATATATAAAAAAAAAAAACGCACAGCCGAACATATAACCTCCTCCTCTTTGGAAGTCGGTTAAAAAAGGGTCCGATATTAGCTCGACTCAAGAAAGCGGCATATACGCAAGGAAGATGTTAGCGGATTCAGGATAATTAAATGATGGTGATGTCGGTACCAACAAAACTTTCAGCCGATCCACATCCAAGAAATGTGTCGTCACACCGCAAAAATTTGCGACCTCACTCGAGCCTATCACCTATGTTAGTTAAATTACCCAAGTTTTTGTGTTTCTCTGTCGCATTGTATTGGTGTGTATCGGCCTTTAGATTTACCTCTACGTAGTAGGCATTATCACAAAAGCCACCTCTCGCATCGTCGTTTTGTTTCTACAACTATCAAGATAACTGTATTTCCCACAGTTTGTCACAGAACTTCCGCGACCCTTAACTTTGTAATGTTATTGTAAGTACGATGACAAAGTTCGGAATGGGCCATCGATTCGATCTACAATACAAACATTTACTTTTACGTTGAGTATCTACACGACGCTGACGTATTTAAGCGCGGTGAGACCCATGTATGCTGAGCAATTCCATTCACCGTCCTTCTCATTATTGACGTCAAACACGGCCGTACGAAAACTTAAATACATTAATATCGTCTATGTTTCATATAAGTACGTATTTAACCGTTCTATACCTACCATTTGTAAAATGAATCACTAATGGAATCACAGCGGTGTCTGTCTGTCTGTCAGTTTTCTGTGGCGGCCTTTTTATTCCGAGCCGTTTGTAGTATGTTGGTAGTATCTATGGTTATAGTTCGGGTTAACGTAAGCATAAGAAATGAAGAGATACCTATGTGTAGTGTATGTGTGTGTGTCTTACTAAAGCGATTCGATGTGATCCTTTACATTTGGGAGTTTGAATAAATCTATGTTATTATACCTAATTGGTTATGACAAAAAGCGGTGCGTGTAGTCAAAGTCAAATTATTTATTTCAAAGAGGCTCTTTCGAACGTCAAAATTTACAAAAATAATAATTGATTCTAGTTGCCCCTTCCAAAAGGTAGTTCCATTCCGTATGGAGAAGAATGGGCACGAAACTCCACCGTTACTCTTTTAAAAATGCTTTACAATATTTTGTTTAAGATAATTATATGCGAAGACTATGGCACCTAGAATAAAATTACTATACCACAAAAGGTAGGTGTAAGGCGGCGTGCGGTGCTTGCGTGGCTTCATGCCCGTCCTATCTTAGCCATGGAATATAAATATTTACCCGAAAATAATCGAAGTCTTCAATAAAGCCCGTAATTTATCACTGTTATCAAATTCCTATACAATGTAAATGATTGATAAGTTACGATTCTAGAAGCTGCACATCTTTGTTTTAAGTCTACGGTGTAAATTTTTAATCTGGAACCCTGCAGGAGCTCGCAAAATTAACCCGCGATATTAAGTTTCATATACCACCAAAATTCTTTAAAATAACATAGTTCTAAAGCGTCTGCCGTTTGAGAGTTGAGACGTGTTCTTGTTCACACTGCCTACTATATATATTCCTCTGGTTAATTTACTGTTAGGTAGGCTTACGGTGGATTAAGGTTAACTATACTCCATAAACGCGCCTTCCTAATAGAGTTACTGTGTTTAGTAACGGCGGATAACAAGCTACGATGTTTGCTCAAACGGTATTCAATATGTATATTATGTTTAATAATGAGGAACAGCGAACGAAGTTGTCTTACCTATGCGGATTCATTATCTGAAAGACGCTATAGGCTTGATTGTGAATTTGTGTAATTCATTATGTAGTCATTATGATTATCTATCTACACCATATTACTCGTCTATTTTATTGACAAATAATATTTAACAAGTGCGTGTCGGACCACGCACAATGAAGGGTTCCGGAGTTGGGATGAATTTATCCCAAAAACAAACTTAACATTGTAGTTGAAAAAAGTGTTCTCCCATACATCGATATACGTCACGATCAATTCTTCAACTGCAAATTTAAGTTAGTCGACTATTACTCGTTAACTTGTAAGGTCTACTTAGCTGTGATAGTTTTCCTTTAAATTTCGTTATATGTACTACTGCCATGATTTTTTTCACATATCCCCAGTCAACCATTTAGCTGGCAGTGGGGGGGGGGGGGGCACTTGACACTTGACTGTAACAAAATTTTACACTTTAAAGCTTAATATTACGCAAACTGATCCCTGAATTGAAAAATGTTTTTCACAAACTTACAATATTTTTAAACGGCCTATCCAACGATACCCCACACCATGGGATAGACGAGAAAAAAAAATATCATCCCCACTTTACGTGTGTTACACAAAAAAATAAAATTTCAATATTTTATTTTACGACTTTGTCGGCGTAACTAATATGTACACCCATGCCAAATTACAGCTTTCTAGTACCAAGAGTCACTGAGCTAAGCCGGGGACAAACGGACGGACGGACAGACAGACAGACGGACATGGCGAAACTATAAGGGTTCCTTGTTGACTACGGAACCCTAAAAATGGGAACCTAAAGTATTATTGAGTCAACTTTATCTATATGAAAAAAATACAATATGTAATGTAACATCATGTCATGCAAGATTCGTAATGTTTAACGATTTTATGTTCAAGTCTACGCACGTGTAGGTAAATAAATATTAACAATGGCCACATAAATATCTCCAAAAATTCTATTAGAATAACAAAAGCGTGAGGTTACTGAAGAAGCATCAACGTGTAAAATCTTTTGGTGGCTGTATTGAAAAGGGTGTGAAGCATTCATAAGCGGGCACGTCAGTGACGCGACCCAAACATCTCACCGTACTCCCAAGAGGCACTGATGCCCTTCGTGTCATACACTTTACTCTCTACCTTACCTTTCCGCCGTTTCCTACAAAAATTTGCTAGAAATCTTATATATTTCTCAGAAAATTTTCCCTTCTGCAATAAAACTTAACGTTTTACGAGCCAGCATACTCTTTATACCAAAGTTTTGGATTGATCAGAAATCAGAATATAAAATATTTGGGTTCGACTCGTTGTATGAAAACATTTCAAACCCTAACATAAAAATGAACATTTTAGATTTTGCTAAAGGTTATTGTTTGCGGTTATGAATAAAAATTGTACGAAACGGAGCAGGCCGGGAGTGCTCTGGCATTAAATCATTCTCAAAAGCCATTTGGACACAAAGGATATGGTCAATAAACAAACAGGACTCGGCACTGATAGCCGCGATCGGAGAGAAGTAACTGGCCGACAAATTTATATTTTACGCTATTTTGTTGGCATATTTTCCCAGATGTCTCATTTAAGGAATTCTATCTGCAGGAGCGCGTCCGACTCCCAAAATCTCATTTATTCGTAGAGCTTACCTCCCTCACCTAATGCAGCTACTAATAAACCGGTCACGTCAACGTTATTTATTGTTATAGGAACAACAAAGAACAAGAAACTCGCGTCACTATAAGACTTTGTTTGCTGCTCCACCACATTTCGACTTTGTGTAAAATTGGATTTGAAGAATTACATTCATTCGAAATTACACGTGGATTTTTCCCCATGAATTAGGATTTTTCTATAAAAATTAATAATTCTTCTGTAAGATTTCGGGCATTATAGGCAGATTCACTATTATCATATGTTAGTTTTCATAAAGTAAAAGCGTGGGAGCTTATCTCCATTCCTATCGCGAATGCGACCCAGAGCTAGAGCAAAAAATGGCAACAGGCTACTTAATTCCACTAACTTCAAAATCCATAGTTGTATATTTAACGATTACCCTCATTTCCTATGACAAGAGATCCGACTACCCTCATAATTCCAATATTATAGGTGCTAATGATGAATTTGCTAAATTACAAGAGGAGGCAATAAAAACGATATTACCGATCGCATCGTTATGATTTACCTTAATCGTACATGTGATTTATGTTGCCTCCGCCCTCAGATATTCATATAATGAAATATATAACCGCGGTGATTATGGTGTTGGATACGCTTTCCTATAAATCGTATCGTGTAAACAAAGACACATGTGCACAAAGATTTTAAAGCTTTACAAATTAAATTATTTAAGAGCAGAGCAGAAGCATTTTAATATTTATTACTAGCTAAGTACTTGTACTTAAATGTCCGTTTTGGTAATGTAAATTATGCAAAAATATTCTTCGACGTAATTACTTAAACGATACGATTTCTGGATACGTTCAAATAAGTTGAAAATAATGTTATTCTAGTTACAGGTCCTACTTTCGAATTTATCCTCAGTTGTCGCTTATCTCAGGAGGTAAAACATGCCTTTTAAACTTGCAAATTCAACTTTTCTCAAGTCTTTCTAAGTTAGATAAGCACGCAGTCAGGTATCTCTACCTCTCCCCTTTCTCTCTACCCAAACCATCATTTTTATAGTTTGAAACTTATCTCATTGCCCATAACTTTTTACCGAATAATTTATATTTTTAAAGTTAAAGTTACATTCCAGCCGTTTGTCATGAATGATCCCGATCGATAATAAAAGAAAGTAGATTCGATTGATGAATGTTGTAATTTGTCTCTTTGAGTTTGTTCCAAGTTACATTAGTTTTCAAACTCAATTAAGATAATCAGCGTTAAAAATGAGGACGTTAAACGTATGACAGATCCGTCGATAGAGTTTTTACGTAACCGTGCGAAGCGCAATCAGTGTACAGACCCTAAATTATGTGACATTATTTGAAATTGTGTCAACACGAAGGAGCGTGGCGTGCAACGCAGCCGTGGCGGGCGGCTGCGGCCCGGCGGCGGCGGCGGGAGCAGTCGAGCTCGCTCGCCCGACCGCCCTTCGGTCCGGTAAATACAGCCTCCTCGCCTCTCGGGTATGGATTATTCGCAGCGAGCAGCGAGCGGAGCCAGTCCGAGCCTCGCGCCTCCCGCGGCCGCTCGTGCCTGGATCCCGCTCACCGCACTCGCGATCCCGTCGTAGCCTTATAAACACGCGTAGCACGTCCGTCGCTCGCTGGCTCGTAGCCGTCGTAGCGCGCGCCTAATGTAACCTTCCACCCGTAGCACCGGGCTCGGCTACGCGACGCTATTAAAAGTATGCCGTTGTTAATACGGGCACCATTGTGTTCAAATGACGAGACTAATGTCACATTTAATTATCATGGGAACCTGTGGAACAATTGATATTTGTGAAACTTTCACGTGATTTGTTCGCTAATGTTTCATTTAAGTGTAAGTATATAATTAATAACTAAAGTTTACTTAAAATATATTTTCAACCTGATTTTGGTGAATTCAGACAATAGTTTCAATCTAAACAAACTAGACAAATAAATTATCTTTATCTTTAAAAGTTAAAACAAGTTTTAATGTATTGAAAATATTGTTATAATTTTGTTCGATTTGGCGTTACATAAATGGGTAAATTAAAATTCTGTTATTTAAACAAACTGCAATGAAATACAGATTAATTAGTTTTTAAAGTATTTAAGTATAGCTGAGTAAACAATTTTAAACCCCTTTTGATTGTTAACCTATATAAGTAATTTCATTAGTGAGGACTATTAAAGTTTGGAAATAAAGTAGATAACATTATTTGACTCGTGTTTCAATTTGTTGGTTTTGAAGTTTAAATCACAACGAAAAGGTCTTAAAACTTCATAATAAACTAAGATAACTTGAAAATCGTTTATATATGTATTTCATTTTGTTTCTCTTCTTTATCTTTTGTTTAAATTATAGGGGCGCGTGACAAATTTAAAACTTTTTCCCTAAAGTTTGGGAGCCCACTGTGTGTGCCTACCTACTAGCTGACCTTTGAAGTCACATGCATCTCGTTTAGGTATCTTATATCTCTAAGAAAACCTATGTATTTATATTACGTTCACTTATATTTTTAAGTTCATTCATAGGTATGTCAAATATATTTGTAAGAAATTGAATAAGAGTTGAATTTGATTGAATTGTTTAATTGAAGAATTGAATTCCATTACTTACTTTGATTTTTTTTTTACAAATTGCCTTTGGCAGACAGTTTTAAAGTAGACATAACCCAAAGAATTGCCAAACTTAAGTGGGAGTGGGCAGGGCACATTGCTCTAATGTAACTTTACGAGTCAATAATTGCACACAAAATATTTATCATCATCATTCATCAAAAGACGTCCACTGCTGGACATAGGCCTCCCCCTAAGGGGGCCATAATCGCCGCGCTAGGCAGGCGGGTTACACAAAATATTACCTACAACTAACTACCAACATTTGTAGAAAATGTTTGAATTTTCATTCATGAGTACTTTCATTAAATGGAAGCTGAAATGTTGTAATTAAGCACTGATATTAATTTAATGGATCGTCCCCAATTCCCCGCGAACGAGATTACAGATTTGTTAACCTACCGAGAGGTATCCCTTATGTACAACATAGCGTGGTAAAACCGTGCTGAATTTAGTATGCTCCATGTATCGATTTGCAGAATGTAATGTAATTAAAGCATTTACATATTACGAAATTCGCTTACCGTAACAAAATTTAAAAAAAATCTGTTGCGGGACATTTGAGTTTCATGATCGACTAGATCTCATCTCCGCTCGGAACAAACAGTAGATTGGAAACAACAGCCGAGAATGATTAGGTACCAATCAGTAGGCGTAAGCTGCCAATCAGCGTATTGTACCAATAATTATTTAATTCATCAAAGTGGCTAGACATTTAAAATTCCGCGTCGATTGTTTGAGTTTGATTGTGTAATTTAGAACGCTCGCCGCCGCCGGTTGTACAAACCGCAGTACGTAAGTAGTATATCTCCTGTCGTCGTTCACTCGATTATTTTTTCTGGACGAGTGAGCATTTTTCTCGGCCTCTTACAAATGACCGCTTAGTTACCTGCAGAGAAATCTTTTCCCACATTTTATTTTCCCTCCCGTAGATATTTCCATTATTCGGTTAATGGAACGGTGTTCAGAGATGGTCAAACAATGAAGGCCTATCTAAAAACGCGGTATTAGTAGCACATATAATGGAAAAATCTTGAGTTTTTGTCTTGCGAAATATGCGTTTGTAATTAAGACACGAGGCTCTCCCTCGTGTCTTAGTAATAACAGCCGCACGGGTCGATCCATCAGGTTAAGCTGCGCTTGCTGCGGTTAGTCCGTGGATGGGTGACCATCTTTACATACCGAGACCCCTCCGTGCACCGGAAAGCACGTTAAGCTGTTGGTCCGGGCTGTCATTCGTGGATCTTTGACAGTCGTTGCGGGTCGTCAGAAGTCAGAAAGTCTGACAACCAGTCTATAGTATTACCCAATGACTATAGTATTACCCAGTAACTGGGTTGTGTTGATTGGCAGTCGCTCCATGTAAAATACTGGTATTCAGCTGCATCCGGTTAGACTGGAAGCCGCCCCCAACATAGTTGGGGAAAGGCTAGGCAGATGATATATACCTACGCGCATTATATAATGGTCATTATACTTATGTTCACGTCAACTTGAAAAATGCGATGAAGCAGCTTTGAAATATCTTCTCGTGCCCGTTTTGTGCCGTTGACATTTGCAAGATTTTGATTCATTTTTAAATATTTTCTTTTTTTTTAATATCCTATTGTCAGACAATGTCTGATGGTAAATTGATGGGTAGTTCGTGTAAATAATACTGGAATACACGAACACGGAACAATATCCTTAACACACTTTTCTTTGATGTCGGGTTACACTGTTTATAAAAGTTTATTTGGTACACAACGTTGTATTCAAATGCATATATGCAAGCTTTTAAATATTAAAATATTTGGAGCATTTTCTTGTTCAGAATGCAAGTATGCACATAGTAATCTGTTGATAATGAATGTTGAAATGTACACTCGACACAAAAGCTTTATTGTCGTGGCTGAGCCAAACAAACATAAAACAGGAATGGCTTATTCCCGTTGTCGTGGAGGCTGCGTCTCGTCTCGTTTGACTCGTACGGATCTCCCATTCACCTCGATGTCGGCAGTTGCTTGTCGCGGATCGCGAGATTCGCGAATGTCACCGCTATCGTATCCGAGAAGTAGTACACAACTATTGAAATTTATAGGACACGATTTTCACTTTGAATAACTTGAACTTACTCAGATATTTTGTGATACTACTGTATCACTATTTTTAGTTTGTCAATGTTTTATTAAATACACATATCTTTTTATATTAAACAGGTACTTAACATATAATGTATAGGATTAAAATAATATGAACATAAATAACAACTTAACCTAATTAATTTATAAAAATAACAAAATTATATCCTAACTTAACTAAAAATTCTTCTAATATTGTATCTAGGTACATGACATCGACTTATTTGTTGAACGCTCGTCAATTGCTTCCTGTTTTGTCTCCAATAGAATTATGTCCTCGGCTGTTGTCGTGTTTACACGTTGTATGCGCTCGCCGGAATAGTTCCACTTTTGTTTTCGAAGCGTACAGGCATATTCTGTAGGGAGACGGAAACAATAACTGACCCGAAACTCCCACTTTATGATCGCACGCCGGCACCATCCTGAATAGGTACCTACGTCGCCGCTGCGGACTTTTAAATATGTGCGGCACTTGATCAAGCTCCTAAACTACTTAGGACAAGTGGTGTAAGACAGATGTTGACTGTCATTAAGTGTATTCTCCCGTCCATTAAAACTGTATTTACAATTACAATAATTCGGAAAAGCTTGAACAGCTGGTTTAGATTTCAAGCTGTTCGGAGCATAGACAACCTTAAATATGCGGTGTCATCAAGCGGCACATTATTTGCGAATGCGGTGCGTTTCCCCTAACAACAGTGAATTTCCCCTGCAATCGCATTATCTAGTCTTTTCAACGTACCCAACTTACACGAAAAAAGGAATCAAATTACGCAATTGACACCAACGCAAAATAAACGAAAGAAAAGCTCTTTCATGCTGTAATTACACCAAACTTCATGCCGAGACGTCGAGGTATCCTTCAGGCACTCTTTTGTGTCTAAAATTGTAAAGAAAACTAATTAGAGCTCGAAGCATATCTTCGTAAGTTATCCACTAAAACAATTTCAATGCTTCTGCATTAATTGGTGATTTAAAATGGCAGTTAAGTTATTTGTGTTCTGAGTCTTGTTTGTAACAAGGATCCGACAAGGGATGTTTGTAGAGCGCGATCGAAGCCGCACGAGTGGTCAACCAACATACTCAAAAGAAAAAGCTACACAAGTTACTGTATTGTACTCGTTCGTTGTTCGTTGCGGTGCTTGGAACACACCACAAAATGGAAAATGTCTGTTTACGTAGGTACTATTACGCCACACGTATCCAATCGCAACAAGTTTATTTTTTTTCTTTTTGTAGCAATGTACGAATACCCACTGTACCAATACTGTACTGAATACATTCACTACGGATATGAAGCAGTTTATAAACATTAGATGTTTCTTTTCACAAATATAATTGCACCGATTCCAACTTGAAAATGTTTCTTTTGAGATTCAAAACGCACACAGTTTCACATTCGCATTTGAAATGGAATAGAATGCAATGCCAACTTTTAATGTTTTGAAATCTTTTTATAAAAGTGTACAACTACAATTTTATTATTTTCATGGAAACAGCGTAAAGAGATGTCTACGAGTAACCTAGTGTGAACACAATACTTCATTATAATGATAGAAAACAGCCTTTTCTACTTTAACAAAGAAATCTGAGGTATAATTAGGTTAACTGGCAAAACTTACACGGTAGAGTAAACGTAAAAAAACTGGCCAAGTGCGTGTCGGACCACGCACAATGAAGGGTTCCGTAGTTGGCATGAATTTATCCCAAGGACATAACTTAACATTGTAGTTGCAAAATTTGTACGCGCAATATTGAGAGATTTACTATGTTATTTTAACACCATAGACTTCTTATAGGCTTTCCTGTAATCTATAAATATAAAACTATTATCTTAATTTCTTCAAAAGGCTCAGCAGTTCCGAAAATAAAGGGGAAAAGGTCAATTTTCATCTATATTCTTAAAATGCTTTAAGACTGTTTAATTTTAAATAATAAGAAAAATATAGAGAGATGTAGAGCAGTGTTGGCGAAGTGGTTAACGGCCTCGACTTACGAGTAGTAGGTCGTAGGTTCGAACCCGGACAGAGCGCTTTACTTTGTGTAAATTATTTCATCACCACTGCTCTCAAAACGGTGAAGGAAAACATCGTGAGGAAACCGGCATGTCCTAGAACTAAAAATTCGAAGACATGTGACATCCACCAACCCGCACTGGGCCCGCGTAGTGGATTACGGCCCACTCCCTCTCACAGAAAGAGGAGGCCTATGTCCCAGCAGTGGGAACATTATAGGCAGATTATGTAACAAAAACATATTTTAAACGCTTACAGTAAGTTCTATCATTTGATATGTCACACGGTACAATTTGAAAAACTTAAATAAAAAATTTATTTGCCTCCCATATTCAAAATTCATTTATTTACGCTACTCAACCTTGTTTGGGTCACAGAAATTCATAATGTGTCCTAAATTTCAACTTAATTGTATTCGGAGCAAAATTACTCCAAATATAATGAACCGATTAAGTCTGTCTGACCGACAGCCAAATGACTGTGACAGACGAGACAGACAGACACACGAGTGATCCTATAAGGGTTATATTTTTTCATTCGGACGTACGGAACCCTATAAACACGAAATCAAGGGATCGGTAGCAGAGTTCGAGTCATTTAAAACAGAAATAAATTTACACGGATTTCAGTTGGAGGCAGCTGCCTACATTTGTTGTGAAGGCAATGTGGCTATATTTATGCAGACCACGGCGTGAAGCGAAAAATATGTAAACTTTAAAAATCTGTAGAGAGACCATTATTCACTTTGGTACTTCGTTGAAAGTTGTTTTCGATTGTTTTATACATGAATGACGTTTCAGTTATGCACATTTTAAGTTTTTTTTCCCTTTGTAAATTATCATAAGTAATTGGTGATACGTTATTCACTAAGTAATTTAAATATAACTTAAACTGCTAAGTATTATTTTATTTTGTATTATATTTTAAGATTAAGCATGCTCTCTAGGACCTTCTTTTATGTTATTGGATGTCCTACAATAAGCTATAACGGTGCACCTAAGTGGTCACATGCAATAAAAGAGGCAACGGAGATGCGTCGGCATCTCAGGGACAAAGCTGAAATGCCTTATTTGCCTGAAATTACAACGGTTAATTGATAGACTGACTGTTTAATGATCGCGTGGTATTAAACTTGTAATCAAATTCCCAAGTTTAGGACGCGCATTATCATTAGAAGTGTTTTTCACCCAAAAGTTCTGAACTGCGAGACACATTCCAACATGGATCAGCAATATAACCTCTGTTACATTCTCTTTAGAATTAATATTAGTATGATATTGCGAATTATCCCTCGTAGTTGTCATCCTATATTTCATGAAATGAATACTCGGGTATTTATTGCGTATCATACTAAGCCAATCATCTAAATTGGATTGGAGATTATCCGTGCCCTCAAATGGTTGGTGTGTAACAGAATAAACAATTAAACCCAGCTTTGGAATTCACAGATCGTTATGATAACCAATGCCGTTAATGGCCCTTGTCTATGTACTACATACTCGTATTTAACATTTTTTTTTTTTTTTAAAAAAACGTTGTGACATATAGCTATGTAAAGTGTATTTAGCTAATATAACATATTACTATTCATATTTCTTTATATTTTATTCCTTGTTTTCATTGTTATCCTGCCTAAAGTTGGGGTATAATCTGGGTAACAACACTCTTTGTGTCATCACTCATTAAGCTGTGAGTACACGCGTTTAATATTCTCCCCCAAACCGAGAGCAACACAAGTAAAGTTACAAGAGTAATGTGGGGATTGTTTACGAGTCCAGATATCTACATAATGTACATGTAAACCAAGTATTTATGGTATATTGAATTATTAAACCAACAGGCCCACTGATAAGATATGTTTTTTTATTTCATGGTTCCTATTTCAATAAGAATTCGCATCACGTTCCGTACGCAGTGTTTGCCTGTAACTCTGAAACTGA
The DNA here is from genome assembly GCA_963921375.1 of Tiliacea citrago. Taxonomy (NCBI): domain Eukaryota; kingdom Metazoa; phylum Arthropoda; class Insecta; order Lepidoptera; family Noctuidae; genus Tiliacea; species Tiliacea citrago. The sequence goes on along the minus strand of OY992786.1, from coordinate 14,976,258 downwards.
CCGCGCTTTCGATAGATATGTAATAAGTAAGATACTAAACACCTTTGATAGGATTGTTTACATGAACGCGTGAAAAAAAATACCATTTGATCTCAGTTCCCTTTTTGCCAGAATCGAAAACCTACTGACAGAGTACGAGTACTTACCTACTTGATACCAAAGTGTGGGTAGTGTACTTATTTTTTTAAATAATAGTAGGCATTTACGTAATTTTTTGTTACAGTTGCATATTTCACATCGTATACAATAAATTGTAAGAGATGATTCAAGTCGAGAGCTTTAAGCGTCCATCGCCGTCGCCGTCTCGGAGTTCCGTGCGCAGCGACAGCAGAGTGTTCCGTCAGCCGCGCGTGATCACGGTGAACCGCGACGCTGCCACCATGGTGGACGGTGAGGCCAGCGGGCCCGGCGCCGCCGCTGCACCTCCCGCCGACTGGGAGACACGACTCACGCAAAACGCCGCTCACTTCCGCTCACGAACGTTCAGCGACGGCTTCATCAGGAACACCAGCCTCGAACTCCTGCTCGGAGTCGACTGCGAAGCTTGCCTCGCGCTCGCCGCACAAAGACAATGTCTAGATGAACACATATCAAAACATGATTTTGATCTAGTTTGCAATTGCAATGTGCAACAAAATAATTTTGTTAACTGCCATCGAAATATCAACCAGCGAGGCCACACCCTCAACATTTACGACTTGGAGAGAATCAAACGGGACACCGGCCGGAGTCAACTCACAATCGGATCACATCGTAGCCTCGACCGGAAATACAACAAAAGTAGGACTATCGGCGTGTCAAACTACATTTCAAAACAGTTAATATCTTACGATCCCAGAAATACACTCGTGCAAAAGATAAAAAGGAAGTTATCTAACTTAAAAAAGATGGGCGGCGAGGCAATATCAAAAAAACATCAAAACGCTGTCCAACTGGCCGAGATAACATCAGGGTCGACGAGCTCCCTAAAGAAGGCATCGATGTTGTCACTGGCAGACAAGTCACAAAGGAGAGTTAACAGCCAAAGTTGTATTTTTACCTCTTCGGGCTATCAAGGAAAGGATGACATGAAAAGCAACGCTTCTACATACGCTAATTTTTCTGGTAATGTGGACCAATGTTTCGAGAAATTGAGAGATTATAATGTAAGTTCAGATATAAATAGACGAACCTCACAAAAAATGGTAAAAATGAGGAGTTTTGATAATAACGATATACTCGTTACTAGAAACTCACCGGGCTTAGAAAGAACGAAGTTTTCTACTCTAGACAATCGTAGTCGATGTAAAAGTATTAAAAGACAAATGTCATACAACGATTTTCCAAGTGAACGATTTCGAGATAGATTATCGGAGACTTGGACGCGTGACGAGAGCACAATGGAGTCGAGAAGTACTCGCAGTGACTTAGCGGATGACGATGCACAGACGTACCTGGGCGGCGACGTGATGGACATGAGCGGCCCGCGCGGCGCGCACGCACTCTGCACCTGCGACGCTCCTCAGGATACCAGACTACCGTCAATTTTCTACGACACACATGTAAGTAGCTTAGCGCTAAAATTTTCTATGTTGATCCGAGAGCCTGCCAGTAACATTTTTGCGTTTGTGACATTTCTCACTTATTCCATTGAAATATTTCAGCCGTAACGAGACAACAACAAGCATTATTACATAGATCGGGACTAAACCTACATCATACAAAGTGTCTAACGTGTATACCTATTGAAATTAAGTCAAGTATAATATTTTACCTGCAGACATCTCTAAGCCATATTTAAAAAATAAGTAGGGCGGATTTTGTCTGACAATGTTTATTTTCGTTCGCTTAGAATCTAACAAAAATATTTTATTCATTTCTTGTGTAGGCTTAGACCAGACATTTTATCTAATTGCCTTTATTCAAAGAAATAATAAATCATAAGCAGACTAATAGATTTCAATCCCGCAAAGTTTTTACGTGATGATTGAAATTAAATTTCGTGCCTCGGAAAGCACGACGTGTCTCGGAAGGCACGTTAAGACGTTGGTCCCAGCTGTCATTCGTAGATCTTAGACAGTCGTTACGGGTAGTCAGAATCCCAAAAGTCTGAGAACCAGTCTTATCAAGGGGTATAGTACTACCCAATAACAGGGTTGTGGAGGTCAGATAGGCAGTCGCTCCAGAGACTGGAAGCCGACCGTAACATAGTTGGGAGAAGGCTAGGCAGATGATTATTGAAATCAAATTCTGAAACCTTAAAAATAAAAGGATATAATAGATAGAAGAATAATAATGATTTATTGAAATAAGAAGTATGAGTAAAGAGAAAATTTGTATTTTAGAACGATGCTCTAACATGAAGAATATTAAAACTGTTTTGTTTCGAGATTCAAGATTGAGCTCCATTTTACTGGGCTTTAGACAACCGAAATGCCACCTACGCATAACTTTGACCTTACGTACTACGAAATTGAACTAGAAGCTAAAATATATTTTTCTATATTTGAGAGTAAAGCTTTCATCTCAACATTATTATAGTTCAGGTGTTATTAAAATGCTCTTTACATTGCTATAAAGGCACCAATTTAGAGTATGCGGTTTGGAAGGCAAGCGCTTCGCACTACAGAAATTAGAGCAGTCGCTAATAGCCGCGCACTCAAAAAGGATAATGAACCATTATCTAACGATTAACACATAAGAGTGAAGTAGGTATTATTTGCAGATGCATTATTTAAGCAAATATGGGTAAATGTTTATTATGCCGCCTGTTCATATACTTGGAGACTAGGAAAAAATAGGTATGCAGCATATCTTAGTAAAATAGCTAAAATAATCATTTGAATTTGGCAAAATTGTCTTTTCCCATACTTGAGGTTGATTTTGAGTTGTGTCCAATTTACCCATACTTACTGAGCACCTTCAAAAAATCTTTAGAAAGCGGCTATAATGTTGCGGAAAGAACAAATGCTTAAGAATTAAATTAGACCATGTTGTTACCTTGTAGTTGCAACACAAAAAAATAAGTGAGCAATGTAACGCAAAAGTTTTCGCTTTATCGGTCAAAATCTTTAATAAGATCCGTATGCTATGATTTTCACTTTTAAACCGCCTTATAGGCAGGCGAAACAATAGTCCTTGCCAACGGGACAAATATCTAGCTATGTATGCAGGGCGCGGCGACCGTGGGGTATGCGCCGAGAGCGGACGGCAGCTGGTATTTGCCTGCCGCTGTGTACCCCGCGGGCGATCACTGAACAACATTAAATTGAGCATATAGTAGCGAGCGTGTTCGAGCGTGTTAATTGAACTAAAACATGGCGTAGGGAAAGAAGCGCGCCACGCCAGCGCCCGACGTGACGGAACGCGGTCAAGGAGGCCGTGTGGCGTCCTGCACCGCCTGCAAGTCACCGCAGTGGCTGTCCACGGGGACCACCTCCACCACCAGCCATAGTTCCACCACTACTGGAAACTCTTCACGTTAGTTCATACTTTATTATCTTTATAGAGCCCCCCTGATGATTGCTTTTTGATACTGATTTGCAAAAAAACCTATTAAAAACTGAAAACTAACATTTTAGCTGAAATTAACAAAGAATCTCCTGTGGTTTCAAAATGAAAACGACCAAAATAGGTTAACTCCCACGTGACTTGCCAATAAAAGGTATATGTAGCTAATAAAACTGCAGTGACACATTGTTTTATCGTACAAAGCCTTCCCAATACTGTTTCTAAACATGTAGCTAAGCTGCTGCATCCGGGGCGCGCGACGTCGTGATCGAGTAAGTTTGCTTCTGACAGGAAGATTATAGGAAGCACAGTAGCGAGCGATTGCTATGACCCAAATTAATTTTTATAGGTTTTTCACAAGTGTTTTGCTTTTGTTTTAAATGTGTGCGTCGAAATGTAGAGCGTTTCTACTTCTTTAATGAAAGTTCACCGAGGATATCAGCTTATAATTATGGGGGTTGGCTTTGGTTATAAAGAAGCTGGCTTACATGAGGGCCTATAGCCATCAGACTAAGTTCTTTGTACCCAAACCCTCTTTACCACCACACCTACAGTGTTTTTGAACCTTTGTACTTTCTGTGATCATTCATCAAAATAATTTAATTCTCCTCCATAAGTGAAAGTTTTTGCTCCAAAACGACTCCCTTTTCAAAACAAATGCTGGAATATTTGAATAAATATTTAAATATCTGAATGAGTCGCAAAATTGAATTTAGAGTTGAATTTTGAATTTGTCGCGCAAATTCTGAAACGAATAATATAATGTGTAGGTTTGTCGGTGTGGCACCGGCGTTGGTGCTGCGTGGCGATCCTGGTGCTGGTAGCAGGTACGGCGTGCGTGGCCGGGCCCCTGGCATTGCGGGCCCCACCCGGTGCACCCCTGCATGAAAGACTGCGCCTTGCCGAGCGACTTCTGCACGACACCCCTCTCATAGACGGGCACAACGATCTACCATGGAACATAAGGAAGTTTCTACACAATAGAATTAAAGATTTTAAGTACGTAAAAGCATCCTTTTTTTTAATTTTTAATTTTCGTCTATCTATATTTAAAACATGCATAAATATAAGTCCGTACCTACATAGTCTCAGAAGTCGATAGTGGATGGCCCAAATGTTATAGTGACGACTACGAAAGTACACCTAAGGGTATCGAAAATTTAGGAAATAATTAAATCTTGTTTTGAAATAAAATGGTTATTTGAAGTCATCCTCGTTTTTATTTTGTTAGGTGCACACGTGTACGCTACCGTGTAATCAGAGGCATAGGTACCAGGATGTATTAACAAAGAGCTGAAAAAACCGGATTAAAAAAAATCTAACCTAGTAGGGTGCTCATAAAAGATGAGCGGGGAATCAATCCACTTAGTGAAATGTAAAAGCCTTTGAACCCAACTGTTTAAAACTAGCTAACGAAATCTGTGAGGCGTAATGCCGCTCTCGTTACTAGCTAGTAGGGATGTGCAATATCAAGTTTTCATTCGAATTTTAACGAACGCAAGACGAACCATTCAATTATTAGTCATGTATTAGAATAATCTGTAATACCAAAGCGATTTGAACTAGTTAGGAAAACGACTTAACGATGACTTCAATAAAATAAAGTTCAGCGGTTGAGAAGGAAATGAAGGAATTCGTTTTAATTAAATAAACTGCAGCCCTATGTTAAAATGATTTATTCGAAAGTAGCTTCTGCCTGCGACTTCGTTTGCGTGGAAGTCGTAAGACACCACAATACTTATACTAAAATAACAGCCAGCTTTTTATAAAATTTTGTACTACGGTTGTAGTTTCGGTCTCAGCAGCCAAAACAAAAAGAGAGTCAGGACTGGTGATGCAGAGCAAGCGACATACAGTTTTCTGTGTGAGAAGCAGCTCGTCCCGAGGTCGACACCCGCCACCTTTAGTAGAAATTTCCCATTGCTTGCGAAGTTTTTCGTTTTTAGTGCATTAATCAACGCCTGCGTTCCTGCATATAGGTACTACATAATGCCACAACACTGATATACTGGCTGATGCATTCTCACAGATTACTCCAGGCGACCAGCTATCACTAAAATAATATAATAGTAGATTACGTAAACACACGGGATTTCATTAACAGTCATCTAACCATAGATATTTTTTATTTTATTATAACCATAGATGACAGAAGACGCCTGAGCTTCATGTTTTTCTGTGTACGTTCTCCGAGCTATCATAAAATAGTATAACAAAATAAAAAAAAGAACATAAAGTATCAATTGTTGCTACTTTATGTTTGTCCGAACTTGCTTTGCAAACACAGGTTGGCAAAACACGCCGAACCGCTAAAATAGCCGTTATTTTAAATGTTATGATTGACTACTTAGCTCCATATAGCTGGATGATAATCGTTAAGAATAAATAGTAACTATCTACTATATTCCTTCCCTATTCAGCCCAGTGAAGTAATGAAAAGATTCGACTGTTGTCATACATTGGTACATTTGCATGTTCACTCTCATCTCAGTCTCATTTCCTACAAAATGTATGCGAAAGCTTTTTGCGATTTCTGCATTTTCTAGTTCTCAAACTTCAACTGGTCTAGTTTCTAAAGTTGTTTGATCGTTATAATAATCAGGATCGATTGGCATATTTTATTTTTTTTGTGAAAATTGTCCATTATGTTGCTGACTGTATTTTTTTTCGAAATCTGTGACTGCAGATCAAAATATTTCATAAAGTTACGGACAGTCTCCTAAGACAGTTTTCTTGTAGCGACAACGGTTAAGGTACTTGCCCTTATTGCCCCATCTCATAAATCCACCCTGTATATGTCATGATTTACTGCTTAGCTCTATAAAGGTATAGCGTCATGATAATAATTTAAAAGGTTAAATCTGTGACTATCTTCTAATCTTCTGGATTGTCTTTTTACAATTTGCGGTAAACTATATCGAAGAATACGAACATAAGCAATATTGCTTATCCCTAATAGCAAATAGCGTGATAGTTTACCTACAGACTGACACTTATATATAGGGAATATGCATGCAAAATTTCAGCAAAATATATCCGATAGTATTTGCGTAATACTGGAACATACATTCAGACAAACATAAACAGACAAAAATTCTAAAAACTATATTTGCACGGCGGCTATATTTTAGAATCGTTCGCAGCCCTCGTAGCACTAACTTTTTTTTTAAATATTCAATGTTCAGTTTTGACCTCACTACAATTGTATTAATAGGGAATATGCACGTAATTCAAAACGTATCCATTATTTTAATATACATTGTGTAGCAGTCAAGAAACAAATTTCAATATTTTTTACATTTTTTAATGCATTATATAATTTACAATTAATTAATTTATGTTGCGTTTTTTTGGTGAAATGGAACGCAAACTTAAAACACGTCCTCTTCGAAAGTGCCGGAAGTAAAGAAACAAAACATGTGATTAAAATCTATTCTTTGCTAAATGCTTGCAATCTCACTAAGGTAAATATGTAAGTGCGATTTCTACTTGAATAAAGCATAAACAATAATTTGATATATAAGATTTGGGGCTAAAAAACAGATGTAAATAAAGCAGTTTCGTGTACAATGACGTCACATCATGACCGCGACAGAAACGGACGTTTGAACTGTAGTAGAAAATTGTTGGAGTTTCATAATTTTTTTGAGCATCAATAAGTAGTTCAATTTAACTTTAAATACTTTTCTTGGGTTTATACTACTGTCTATTATTGATTTAGTGAAAAAAAAATACATGCTTATTCCCTATTGTTTAGCTATAAGTAGATTATAAAGTTAGCCAAGCATACATTCTAATGTTTGTTTAGGTCGATGTCGATAGTTATTTTTGAACCCATCGCACATCACTAGTAGCAAGGAATAAAGGTGAACTTTACTTTGTATACTCGTATATCCCGTCCATCGTAGTTCTACTGCCATTAATGTGCGTAGTCTGTAATGTGCAGAGTTTCCTAGCTAATCACCACTTTATCGGAGCTGTGTAAGAGCACTTAGACCGAAGCAGGATCTTCTTTACAACTTATTATTTTCTGCACTTATGGAGGCACCGAAATAACTCACTGTGTGTGGACTGTGGACATAAGCATCTTCCACTGACGTCCAGATTAAATAAAGGGTCTGTCCAGTAAATCCGAAAAAATATGTGTAAAGAATTAGCTGAATGTGGGTGTTGCTCCCGGACATACCGACACATCCGAATCGGATTTGGTCATGTTGGTTAGTCACGGCATAGCTACCGTCCTCCGCCTTTGTGGGTAACATAGATACCATAGTGATTTATGTTGATTTATTTGGAATATTTACATAAATATAAAATGCGGAACGTACGATCTTACAAAATGGAAAAAAATAAGGTAACTTCGAGCAATTAAATTTAAAAAGATTTAGATTTTTTTTTCTAACATATCCTGAGAAAGAGTCCACAAAGTGACTGAGGTAAACTGCACGTTACGTATTCAAGGCTTCAGTTCAATAGCACTTACAACGAAATCATAGTTCACGAGTAGCGTAAAGAATTGAAATGTTTCTTGACAGACATCTGGCTCAATGCCAGGTCGGTGGTGACGCGTGTGGTGCGGGATCCGATTCAGTTACCAGTGTTTGCTAGATTTTTCTAATTTTACTTATGTTTAAATTCACTTACATTTCCTACGAAAGTATATATATAAAAGTTTTGTTGTGGTATTATTATATTCTAAATGTGAATTGTTTACAAAGTGTTGCCTTTAAATTAATAATTTTCCCGTAGTTTGTTTTATATTATAAATCTATACGTATACGTAAAACGTAAGAACGAACTGAAAAGTTCACGCAGCTCACTCATGACAATCACGCAGCGTCAACATACTGCAATGTGTGGGTGGCTTTATTTTTTTAAGAAATCTAATAAACTAGCCATCCTAAAATAACTAACCTCAATAAAAGATTAAGAATAGGAAAAAAATACTGACTTGAGTGAAAATGTATATCCAGTTAAAATAGGTAGGTACCTATTATTTACAGGTACTCGTTATAAGACCTGTATTCCAATATATCAATCAACTGTAAAATAATGAACATATTCCACATACTTTTCAACGAGAGAATAATCGTCTAATTTATTATTAAATCCGCAAATAGTTTCGACGAGGATTTGCGGACGATCTCCCCATGGGCAACAAGTTCGTGGAGCCACACGGACCTGCCGCGACTGAAGCAGGGCAGAGTGGCCGCACAGGTGAGCCAAATTCCTCAAACCGCACGATTCAATTAATTGTGCATTTAATAAAGTGGGTCATATCGACGTAATCCCACGACAAGATTAATATGTGCCGCGTGGATCATAACGCCCACATTATTGTGGCATCAAAAGATATTGGTATAGCTTTACCAATGTTATTTAATTAAAATGTTTATCTTTACCAATTCAATAATGCTTGGATTTTTAGCTAGTGTAACAACGTCGGCTACTTATTTATGTATATTTGTGAAAGTATTATTTTCCATAGCACTTGCAGACATTCCAATCTCCTCATCCCAGTACCGATTGTCAGTTACTTTACATAATATTCTCAGCAGATAACGGAGAATATTATTTAAATAATTATATCATGGACACGGTACAATGAACCGAAACAGAAATGATAGTGAGCTAATTGTTTCAACTTCATCGCACAATTCCACGAGATTGATGTGTTTGTGTAACGTACATAATACAATATGTCGTGGCAGCGAGTTAACCGCCCGTGGCCTCACGTTTGCCATCAGCATCACTGATTCCATTATGGAATCTTTGTCGGTTCACTGTATCAGTGGGATTTGAAATTCTGCTCAAGCGTTGCTCAAGTCGTGCGTGATATTTAATCAGCTGTATGTCAGAGTGATCCTCTATCGCCAGTTTTGGGCCGCGTACGTGCCGTGTGACGCGCAGCACCGCGACGCTGTGCAGCTCACCTTCGAGCAGATCGACTTGATACAGAGGCTCACGGACAAGTACCACCCACAGCTGACGCTCTGCACCTCTGCTGAAGGTAAGCGCAACCACCTGGTCACCAAGAAGTCACCATGATTTGTACTAAACCAAACACATTTCAGGTAGGGTAGGTACAGCAATCTGAAACGGACAAATGTAAATGAGTAAAGTATATTAGCATGAGAAACCCATTGTTTTCACTTCGTAGCCTTTAAAAAATTAAACTGTTTCGAATTAATTCGTGCATTTCCTTTATCTTCAATGTTTTTTTTTTTTGGTAATTCAAATGAACCCAATTAAAATAAACGGCATAGGCTTATTTAGCTTATTCTTTGGAAACAAAAACGTGATTTCATGTTCAGTCAATTTCGGCAAAACTGGAACTTTAATTAACAAATAACTGAGTAGGAAGTGAATATTTCAAAAAATATATTATTATACCTCGACTGCCTCGTTGGTTTAGTGGACGCAAGCGCTACTGGCGAGCACGAGGTCCGGGGTTCGATTCCCAGGTCGGGCAAAGTGTTTATTGGGTTTTTCCACCAGGAATTTCTCAGTGGCAGCCCGGAGTCTGGATTTGTGCCCGAATGATGGCATTAGGCTCGCCCCTTATTACATGGGACTTAAACATAACTGGCGAAATGTGGGTGTACTATAAGTGCGCTTCTGCCTAACCCTTCGGGGATTACAGGCGTGATGTTATGTTATGTTATTATTATACCATGAATTACAAATTAAATGAACAGCTGTACACCTCAATTAGTAGATTACTGCAATGCAGACAGTAGTCAATTTAATGAACAATTATATACATTTTAGAGTCAACTCTAAATTACTTCATAATAAATTCAATAACATGAAGTGTCGTTAAAGCTTTTGAATACGTATTTTAGTCGATGAATTAATTTGTACATTAAATGAATACAATATTTATACAAAATTATGTTTACATAGGTACTGCAACAGTTCATAAACATATTTATTATTATATTATATTATTATTTACAAACTATCATTGCAGCGTTTAAAGCAAACCTATTGAACTGAGGTTTATGTGTGTGTGATGAACATGAACTCTTGGCTCCAGAACATCTATTGGAATTCCTTATCGCTTTCAGGTCATTAATCACGCTAAGTATATTATTAACAATGTGGATTGCGAACAATGTCGCGCTACTCGAAGACGGTGGGGAATGGTGCAATTGTGCACACGAATCACAGCCAGGTGAAACACGAAGCACCAGGTGCCAACGACTTTTTCTTTGAAAAAACAAAAGTAACAATATAAGCTCTCAATCTATATGATGTTTTGTTTTCCTTGGACCAAAAGATAAAGAAAAACACTTGTATAATAAGAAATCCTGGCGTCCCCTAGGTTTATTAAAAATTCGATGATCTCTCTTCGTGTTTCTCTTCATTCGATTACAAAGAAAATAAATAAGAATGAACTTGCTGCGACAATTTATTTCACAAGTGGTATACGTCCATCAGATACTTGAAAAACTTCTAGGTTTCAATGTACACATTAAAGTCCGGAATACGGTGCAAAATAAAGTTTAAAGAATGGACAGAAATTGATTAAAACAAGTTATATTTTATCACGTGGAACACAATGTATTCTCGTTTATGTATTTCATTTTTTTTTTAAAAAAAACGTTGCCCCACTCTAGGAATTTCTCCTGTATCGTGGGTGCGTTTACAAACATTTAAAATCACATACACAAACAGCCAGACCCGGAACAACTACTTGTAGGTCATACAAATATTTGTGCCGTGCGGGAATCGAACCCGCGACACGCAGCGCAGCAGTCAATCGCTTAACCACTGCGCCAACCGTGCCGTAAACGTGCATATAACACGTCAAAATATTTTAGCTAATTATGTTTTTCAGTAAATTCACTGACTCATAGATCATTTCCTTTGTTATTGAGCATGTTACACTGGTAATGGCAATTAATGCGATTTCGCATTAATTTCATTCGCTTGTGAATTCTTGAGTCATAGCGTGTTAATTGCTATTGCTATGCTATTTGCTAATATGACGATAATTGATCCGCGTTCGCCTTAGGACGTCTCCTAGCGTGCGTTTAGTTTAATCACCGATAATTAAATATATTTAACAATTTAAAACCTTTCATTATTTAAGATTTTATGAACTTTCCTTCATTTATCGCAGGCTTAGGACTGGCAGTAAAATGTCATTCACACGCTAACAATTAATGCGAATCCTAATTAATCCATCACTATGTAACACAGTTCTCACGTCGATTGTCTATTGTCACAGATATAGTTTCGGCGCACGCCAACCACAGGCTATGCTCATTGGTGGGGGTGGAGGGGGGGCATGCGATCGGCGGCTCGCTTGGCGTTCTGAGGACCCTGTACCAAGTGGGCGTCCGGTACCTGACGCTCACGTCCACGTGCGACACCCCCTGGGCTGAGTGTGCGTCCGCTGATAAACCTGAACCGTCGCCGCGGGGCGGACTCACGCCATTCGGAAAGGTAAGTCCTGCTACGAGAAGTGCTACGATCCGCTACGTGTGGTTACGACCGGCTACGATGCTACGCCAAACATAAAAGAGTGTTTTAAAAGATATAGGCAGGTACTTGGAGTCTTCCGGTTTTAAGAACAAATATGATTGACATAATTATAAACGCGACGATGCCGATGGCGTATTCAAGCGACCGATCGCTTTGCTCTAATCTGGGCGTCCTGCTACGGCAAGTGCTACGATCAGCTACGCGTGGCTACGTCGGCTACGATGCTACGTCAAACATAAACGAGTGTTCATGGGTGTTTATATTCAAAGTAATTGAAACTTTCTAGGAAAAGAAAGGTTGGTTTTTAATAACTCGTACACCCGGAATCTTTAGTAGTCGTAGTAAGTTATTTTTTTAAATTATATTGTAATTCTTTTAATTTTGAATTGTTATATTTGTGTAAAATTTCGATACAATGTTAAAATTGTTACAGAAATAAATAAAAAAAAGACCCTGGCTAAGACCAATACGATCAAACCCTTAATTGCCTGACCTTAAATATTTTTGATCATCAAAGTGTAATTAAAAAAAAAATTGTAGTGTCTTAAAATAAGATAACGATACCTAAACGTAAAATGTATTTTTAAAAGATTAAATAAAATCAAAAATAGAAAAATTTGAACATAGATTTTAATTTTAAAATAATTTAACCACATAAATAAAATATATAATAAAAATGCAGATTGAAAAGAACTGAAACATTAAAACTTTGATTATTCTTACGGGTTTAAATTGTGAGTAATCTCCCCTTAATTCTTTCTTAAATCTCTTAAGATTAGATGAAGTTATAATCCTCTTTGCAGACTATACAATGGTACTCGTAGCTCGTTAGGAGTGAATTTATTGTCTTAGGTACATGCTGGTTGTTATTAAGAATTTTTAGCAAGCGGACGTGGCTAAAAGAAATCTGTATGAAGTATTTACAAAGCAATTTGCATAGTATATGAGTAACATATGTGTTCATAAAGAGCAATCTTGGTACATGCGAAAGAATATTAAAATACACGTAGCTGAGTAGTCAGAAGGCAACCGTAAAGATTGAGACGTCGAGTAGAGTGAGTGTGCCATAATCATAAACATCCTGCGCACCGCAATATTTCTCTTTGTATGAACTCGGGCTGCTCGCTGCTCGCGAAAGCAGTTCTTTGTTTACCTCCAACGATACTTTTCGAAATATTTTCTTTTGTTTAAACTGCACACTGCGTGCAACGTAGACTGCGTCGCCGTTGTACGTTCAAACTTAAAACCTACCATAAGTAGGTACAGTCGAAAAACGAGATAAGCATACAGGCTTGCAACTTTTAATACTGTGGGTGTGCTGAGTAGACACGTCTTTGACAATACACTTTTAAGTGTGTGTTTTATTTTAAAGTTCTTCATCATTATTTCAGCCAAAAAACGTCCACTGCTGGACACAGGCCTCCCCCAACATTTGTGGGGGGGGAGGGGGGGTTGGTTTTAAAATTTATTAGGTGGAGGACAGAGGACAGATAGGCAGTCGCTCCATGTAAAATACTGGTATTCAGCTGCATCCGGTTAGACTGGAAGCAGACCCCAACAGTGTGCTGATTCTAAATGATTATTGTTCACAGTTACGTAGTAAAAGAGACATAATTTACCAATATACTTAACTCTTTTACTGACTGTAGCCACATACCCTACTTATCAGTTAACAGTTATCTTTACTGTTTTTATTAATTGCAATGTATATCATCTGCATGCGCTCGCAAGTTAGAAGTGGCAATACAAGTTGCTTCTACTTTCTTAACGTAAGAAGCAACCCCAAGCGGTACTTATCTTAATAGGAGAGTCGGTAGCGCTACAGTGCTGAATTTAAGATGGCTATAAACTATAAGTAGTGGCTGGTTATTAGCCCATCATTTACGATCGCTGCGAGAACCGTTCTTGTTACTTCTCTCTTAGGTAGGATAACTTTTATTCTTATAGGTTTGTACAAACACTTTTACACGTCACGTCAATCAAATTTTAAAACAGCTTAACTATATGAGGTCGGCGTTTCCTATCTAACTACTCTGAGAAGAAAGTCCGAAACTAACTCAGAGCTCACAGTCTCTTTTTTAAATTCCAGACATAATCTTGGGCAGATCATAACGTGAAGACCATGTAGATTGGTGTTTGAAATTGTATTTTGAGGACAGAACCACACAGATTGAGTGGACCTGTCCAGTCAGTGCACGTATTTGTCAGTAACCAGGCAGCTCAACTTAGAACTAAAGGAGCTCAATGATTCGACGAACAATACGAAAGAAAGTACATTTAGGGAAGGCCGGTTAAAGTACTCAAACTGCCAAACCATAATTGAAACTAACTGAGTAATGAGAATAATATAATACTATACAAAGTAAATATTAATGTCATTGTTTAGGTAAAATTGTATTTTTATTTATTGATACGTCTCTTTCATTCCTTAACGCTTTATAATACCAAACTCGAAAATAAAGTTATGCAGATCATTATGTTCATTTTGAAAACTTCGTCAAGTCTTTTCGTCACCTATTGCGCAGTGTTTGAAGACTAAGGTCTTCAACCAACATAGCTTGCAGAGCAGGCAAGCTGAAGTGGACTGGCTATATTTGTCGAAGGACCGATGGACGTTGGAACAGATGAGTCCTGGAGTGCACACCGCTTATTGGCAAGCGTAGTGTGGGACGCCCCGCAACTAGATGGACTAACGACCTTAAAAGATAGCTGGGGCAGATTGGATGCGGAACCCGAGGTGGTGGCGCGTAGTGTTCCACGCGCGCCCCTTTCAGACGTCGCGGGGGAGGTCTTACACCTCACCCCCCCCAGACTTGAGGTGGCCCGCGGATGCGGGCCGGCACTAGCCGGGGATTGCGGAAGTAATAACAGATCCCAAGATCCCCGGCCCAAGTGTGGGAAGGGGACACTGGGGCGGTTTTTAGTCAGTAAGAGTCTGACAGACCCCTCCGCCCGCCCCAGGGCGGAGGACATCCATGAGGATTTTCCACCCCGTAAACAAAAAAAAAAAAAAAAGATTGGATGCGGAAGGCGGAGCACAGGGTGCTGTACCGCACCTTGGGAGGCCTATGTCTATGGCCTATGTAAGCAGTGGACTGCGATAGGCAGAGTTGATGATTGATGAAAATAATTTTTAACAGACTTCCTAAAAAAGGAGGTCATATGTAGTTCGGCTGTACGTTTTTTTTTTAATGTATGTTCACCGATTTCTCCGTCAATTGTGGACTGATTTTGAATATTCTTTTTTTGTTTGAAAGGGTATGCACCCGAGGTAGTCCCATTGCCACTAAATCAGAATCTGATGAAGGGATTCCATGGAAATCGAGGGAAATCCTCAAATCTTATAGGCATACCTATACCGATTTGGGATTTTTTATAGTAACTCGTGCATTTGCTCTCGGAAAGCACCATTTGGTGAAATGAAACTGATGACCACGAATGGCCACTGGAACAACATAATAATAGGTGCCTATTAAACGGGTTGCGATTCGATTAGGTACTTTAATATGGTTGCTAAGCAATTTATGCTCGTCATCATGGTTATGATGAGTGGCAGTGCTCCTGGTTCTTACCAGGAGAACTCCTCAACAATTAACGTCCCAGCATCGGGAAAAGCAATATTGTGTAAAAGAAGATGAGCAGTTGACATAAGGCTATTGTAACTTAGATAAATTAAAAACTGACCCACTAAAAAGTGAAGAATAAAAAACTTTTTACAAAAAATAAAAACATCCGAATTCCAAAAAAACACTAAAAGTGAAAAATAACTTTAATTTCGGAAGTCGGTGGCAAAAAACTAAAATACAGATCCAAAGCCACCGACTTCCGAAATTAAAGTTATTTTTCACTTTGTAGTGTTTTTTGGAAGCCGGTTGATTTTTTTTTTGTTTCTTATAGTTTTTGCACGTACTGTTTTGTGATAATTGAAACTGACTATTGAAACCGCGCGCGTGGCAGCCCACAGGCCTCTAGCTAGAAACTCACCGGTAAATCATTTGTTAATTTGTTATTGAGGATTACATTTAACCAAATGGCTGACACTGACATCAGAAACTATAAAACTAACTAAGTACGACAATTTATCGCTTTCAAAATTCGTCGGCTTTCTGAATTCACAACCACAAAGGTTCTAAGAAGTTAGCAATTAATTTAAAGCACCGCAAACTCATACGAACTTCAAAAGCGGCTGGAACAATAGAGACTTACTTTATGATAAATATGCAAACGGCCAGGAGCAGCCGGAACTGTGTTTGCAGTTCATTTCAATAGCCTATAAAACCGACGTGTTTTAAAAACATTTTTTTTCATCCTTTATGTAAATGCCGTTCTATAGTGTATAAACTTTTTTTCCCCAATAACAGAAAAAAATCAATTAAAGTGGTTGAAGAAGACACGCATTTTACTTTTTTACGCGTCCTCTTTTCCTGCCATCAATCTTATGTTAACAAATTGTTACTGATCGGGCGGACAGATAGTGGTGAAGGAAATGAATCGTCTGGGCATGTTGGTGGACCTGTCGCACGTGTCGGAGCGCACGATGCGCGACGCGCTGGCGGTGTCGCGCGCGCCCGTTCTGTTCTCGCACTCGTCGGCGCGTGCGCTGTGCAACGTCACGCGCAACGTGCCCGATACCGTGCTGCGCCTGCTCGCCGCAAACAAGGGCCTCATCATGGTCAACTTCTACACGTCCTTCCTCACATGCAAGGATACCGCGACCGTTCAAGATGCCATCGGTAAGAAAACATTTACCTGGCGCCCATCTCGGTAACTCAGCGTCCTCCTTCTTCTTATGATGTTTAGGTTTTCCATGCCACTCTACTTTTCCTTTTCTTCCAAAATGTTTTGGTTGCTTCAGTATACCTAACAAATAAATAAAAAATCCGGCCAAGTGCGTGTCGGACCACGCACAATGAAGGGTTTCGTAGTTGGGATGAATTTATCCCAAGAACAAACTTAATTTTGTAGTTGAAAAAATGTGCTTCTACCTATACATCGTCACGGTAAATTATCCAACTGCAAATGAAAGTTTGTAATCGCTGTGTGTTGAAATGATCGTGAGTTTTATGTGATAAACTTCAATTTAACGATTTTCGGACTTTTTCCTTTACTTGTGCTGTGAGACCTTGGTCCTTGCCAAATCTCATGATTCTAGGTCAACGGGAAGTACCCTATAGGTTTTGATTTATTTGCGAGTGTCAAAATAATTATGGCGCATTTATGGCCGTAGTTTTATATAGCGATTACTTGGAAGCTTGATTTTTTAGAGTTCCAAGGGACCGTAGACTTCCCGTATTTGATATAAATTTGAACTTGGTACCTCCACACGTTCCTGAGAAAAAGGGTCTTGACAGGCAGACAGACGGACAACGAAGTGAAACGGTTTTTCTTTTTGGGTACGAAACCCTAAAAATAAATTATTTCGTCCAAAACTGTAACAGTAAAAAGTACATTATCTGAAGGTCATTAATTAACCGATACCTACTTTGTCTTACAGCACACATTAATCATATAAGGGATGTAGCCGGTGTGGACAGTGTGGGCCTTGGCGCTGGCTACGACGGCATTAATTAGTGAGTACATATTGCGATGTGTAGCTATCTCCGGCTTACCTCCACAGACATGGAACCGGAAAAATTATAAATTCTGACCTGTGGGCTAATTGCGTAACACACTATCAGTAGAAATCGGCTTCAATTTGACAGTTCAACAACATTCATTGCGTTACTGCCGTTGTTGAGCAGACAATTTTTTCTAACTTATAAAGCAATGAATTAGCAATATACTTTCATAATCATTCCGATTACGATTCAAACTGTGTTACGCAATTAGGGTGATGTTCTAAAACATTAAATAGGCACTCTTATTCTACACTACTTACTTATATTAAAGATTTTAAAAATATAACGAACCAAAAGCAATAAAATTGTAAATCCCAAAAGCGTGTAGCTTTATAAAGGATAAAGCGTTGAACAAAAGTTTAATAGTTCGGAAGGCTATTATTCCTACAGAAGATTTCTTCCTTATAACTTTTTAAATCAAAATAATATTGTTTACATAAAGTTGTATATTTTTCAAAGGGTTTATTTTTTACGCACATACCTACTCTTGGCATTATCATGTAACGAGTTTGTGTATTAGGGACGGTTAGTACCTACCTACCTACATAATGTAACTGTATTGCATGTAGGAACTAGGTACGGTCAGTGCTCTGCATTACCTGACCCGAGCCCTCTTACAAAGAAGAAGAGGGGAAAGATGTCAGGTTATGCAGAGCACTGACTGAACGTCTACGTGAGTCTACGCAGCGTTTAACATTAATCTTATACAAAATGCTTACTGTACAGTACACCTCAAGGACTGGAGGACGTGTCGTCATATCCGCTGCTTTTCGCGGAGTTGATGGAAGAGGGTTGGAGCATAGAGGAACTTCGGAAGTTAGCGGGGCTCAACCTGCTCCGTGTGATGGGGGCCGCAGAGCGCGTGGCGCGGGACCTCGCATCTGCTCGCGTCGCGCCATACGAAGACGTCGCGCCTAAATTATTCGAGACACACAACTGTTCAAGTCAAGACCTTTAAATCTAAACAACACAGCTATCGTTTATTCAAAAATTAACTTTTCCTGACATATTTTATATGCTGCGTCTAGACATTTTTAACATAACAGTAGATTTCTTATGGAACAATCATTTAATTGATAGTAATTTTATCAGATTAAGATAATTTTTGAAAAGACTTCGTTAGCTTGCATTGAAGGTTTTTTTGATTGTTGAAATGTAATTTCTAACATCGAACCCGGTGCTACGTGATAGGCTCGAGATGCTCGAGCTCAGAAATATGCCTGTAGGTACGCAAACCTTCTATGAGACTTTCTCGTTTGTAGGTC
This sequence comes from Tiliacea citrago, assembly GCA_963921375.1. Taxonomy (NCBI): domain Eukaryota; kingdom Metazoa; phylum Arthropoda; class Insecta; order Lepidoptera; family Noctuidae; genus Tiliacea; species Tiliacea citrago. Next base: position 14,957,393 of record OY992786.1, on the reverse strand, counting down.
TGTGTGGTTGATAATGATTGATCTGTCTCTAGGGACTTACCATGCGGATTATGTAATGTTTCATGTTATATTTCGATTAATGTAACACCATACTCATTTTCTTATTTACAAAATATTACTCTTTTTCTAAATCTTCACCTTAACAGCAGCGTTAATTGTTTGGCCGAGGGTCGCCACGGTCAAGGATGTAATAGTAATAAATAATAGTCATCTATCTCAGTCCAATCTCGGCCGGGACACAACAATACCCACACATTACTTACCTACCGTATTTAATCAATTTGTAAACACATTGTTTGTACTACGATACCAACGCTAACCCATTCCTTGATTATTTTTTTGCGTTAAATATATAATATAATAATTATAAGATACCAACAGTATTTGAAATACAAATGCTGGTCTGGAACTGATTCTTTCAAACTCAAATAAAAATTTGTAATTTAGGTATTTTAAAAATATTGGAATTTAGTTTTTTTATTTTTTTTATTTGGTCTGTATCTTAGATATCAGTTAGAACTTACGGACGATAATTGGAACCTGTACCCTAATTGCGTGACACACTATCAATAACAATCTGAATGATTTTGAAGTATATTGCTAATCCATTGCTTCATAAGTCTGCTCAACAACGTAATACGTATCTAATACCTTAGCTTTAAGCCATTGTAACACGGAATGCAAATAAATATATCAATATGAATAAATAACGCTAATTAATGTTTTTAATAATAATAAGTAGATACCGTTTATTTCAGGCGACACAGGCCCATAGAAAAATACCTTAACTTAAACGTTAATATTTTAATATAAACAAAACCCCGGGTTTTTGTACTGTCAAAATAAAATCCATTGGTACTAATAGTGTGTTACGCAATTATCTCGCTGGTACCTACACACGGTTACACATCAAGCTATACATTTCCAATATACGCTGACCACTCAAGCACGGAAATCCTTCACAATGCGAGATCAGCTTATACTGGAAATGTATAGCTTGATGTAGCCGTCTGCACCTATGTACAGGAAGTAAAATAATTAGTTGGGTACCTACAAGGTACGCAGCTTAGACATTCAAATATATAAACAAAAATTGTCTGGTGATTAAATTCGTACTTTTGATTTGAATGAAAAGCTTAAAGTCTCGTACAGACCGGCGCGACTTGTCGCGCGACGCGACACCGATACAACAATTTCTATGAAAATTTTCTTGGCATATGTTCTACCGGTGTCGCGTCGCGCGACAAGTCGCGCCGGTCTGCACGAGCCTTTAACACAACTTGATGTTCATGATACGAGTTGCTCCACAGTAAGGTTCAGTAGGTATACCTACTGTGTCATTCCCTCTTTACACCCCTGTTTTTATGCGCTCGAACAGTTTTAAAGCTGGGTAAGTCGGTTCCTGTAATGATTTGGGTTGGGGCGAGAAAATATGTGCCATCGCAATAACAATAGCATAAATAACATAACACCTACTTATACTTATCATCTCTAATAATAATAATCTGTACCTAGTACTTACTACCGATGACCGCAAGGGGGCTTTTTGGCGGGAAAATGAAGTGACAAGTTTAGCAGTTTTGTTTTATTTTCTGAAATTTGTGTTTAGCCGAATATAAATGTGTAATAATGGTGGATTATTAACCATTAAGTGTTCGTGAACGTGCATTAGTGTAGGCAAATGAAACAAAACAGTTCAACATCACTTCAAGTTCTCTCAAGAAGTCCGCGTGAGGTTTCAGTAAAGTGCCACTTCTTTACTGAAACTCAAGGGGAGCGGGCAGGCGGGGATATGATCTATCATGCATAATTATTAAACAAAATAACTAAATAAAGACTTGGCTAAAAGGTCCCAGCATCCAGGCCAGTAAAATATTATTTTTTTAAAAATGACCGTAAGGAGGTATGGCAAAGCAAGGAGCTGCACGGGCGCTTCTAACGGGCTCTTCACGAGCTCGGTGTAGATTTCTTAGCGGTCGTACCCTGGCTACGTTTTGGGGACCTTTTTGGGAAACTGAAGGTTTCGTCTGTGCAATTATGGACGAATTTATCTTGACGAATAGAGAATACGGAGACATAATTATTATGAATTTATGAAGGACGGGACGGTTGACGTGTGTCGGGAATGCAACGTCCGGGTGAGTCCATCTGACATATTATCTCTGGTTGTTCTCGTCTGGCTCACGGCGAGTATAACCAAGTAGCCAGGATAATTCACCAGCAACTTGGTTTGAAATATACACTTATGGATTCTGAGGTAGAGTATTACAAGCATGTGCCCGACTCAGTTCTCGAAAATGACTATGACACGTTGTACTGGGATCGGTCTATCATTACGGACTATTGGCGCCAATAAGCCTGATATAGTGGTGATAGATCGATTAGCGCGCCGCACAACAACATCTCTCGAGGCTCTCGTTAGGTGGTTGGATCAAGGGCCTGATTCAGAAAGCAGTACTCTTCGATACGGCTAGCATCGTGAGGACCACCTGTCTCAGGACCCCTAACCACCGGTAGCTTAGACCCTGATCCCGATACCGGCGGTCCACTATTTTTATATGTTTTTTTTGTAAAAACATTTTAAAATGTATTTAGTTTGGTATGAAAATAAATAAGGCCATTAACACACGGCACCGCGCACCGCCGCGGTAGGCGGTGAAGCGGATCTCATTTTTTTTTTTTTTTTTTTTTTTAATACGGACCTATTGCAGATGGCTCCGGAGTGCCTTTTCTGCGTAACCGAGCGTTGGCGGGGCCAGAAGGGCCTCTCACCGGGTTAGCGGATCTCATGTCGCATTGGCCTCTTATAAATCCGTTGATGCCTAACACACGTATACCGCCCGACCGCGCGGTCAAGCGATGCTCTCACCCTCTCCGACCGCGGCGGTGCGCGGTGTCATGTGTTAAGGTGATACGTAAAATATAAATCATAGCGAACTGGGCGGCCGTAAGAAAGTGACAGAGTCAATTACTTCCACATGCAAAAAAAGAGAGCGCAACAATGAGCTGGAACCAAAATACAACAACGTTATGGCACCAAACCAAATAAAAATTGTTTAAAAATAAATTAAGCTATCTATCAAAAATATTTTCAGCCAGAGTTTTCAGTTATCTAATACGCACATTTTGAATGCAATTTTGCAATGAAATTACTGAGGATTCTAGAATTACAGGAAAAAATATGAAAAAATAGAGGTCTTTTCGGAAATAAATTATATCGAGGAAATGTAACCCAATTGCTTTTTCCTTCAGTCAGAGTATTAATCAAATAGTCAATAAATATATATCCAAAAATTAAATCCATACATGCTGTAAAAGTGAAATAAATGGATACGAAACAGCCGACAATTTTTTTTTTTTTTGGTATCGCCTTAATCGCCTAAACGAGATAATAATAAATATTATGTTTATTTATCCAAAGTAATACACAGGTTGAGCACAGTGGTAGATATACTAAAATGACATAATAGTTGTTTGTACAAACGTTAAAAGGCTACAAAAAATCTATAGGTATACTTACTTAAATAAAATATAAACCCTGTCTCTTAAACTAGGAGGCCTGTATCTATTACTCTCTTATTATCTTGTAATTTATAGGCTGCATACCTACTTGATTTTAATATAAAAGGATTTTTACTTAGATAACACATAAAAGTCATAAATATCGCGAGCATCCATTACTATTGTTCAGCACCGAGTTCGATGTACTGAGTTCTTAAATCATATTGGAATGCCCCCAACATCTAACGTAACTAACTGCGGTCATCAATCTAAATAGTATTGTTATCAAGCTTTAATAAATTAGTCTAATTATTACTTAGATACCTACGTATAATTTTACCCTGTAATCTTATTAACGTCCGATTAGATGTGATTTGATATTTTTGTCTACTCTAAATAAAGGATTAGACTTATTTCTTTAGATCTGAGATTATGTACCTACATGTTTAATGCATTTACACAAAATTATGTATATGTATTTATTGTACCTATCCTCAAAGCTTTTTTAAATATTGACAATCAATAAAAATGCGACTAGAATTAATCTAAGGCAGTAAGTATATTTAAATCTTTATTTAAATATTTAGGTTCCTAGTGGTATTTATTACCTTTGAGGACGACTTGAGTCATTAAAGATAAAGTAACTACAGGGTTATTTTTAAGTCGTTTATAACCTCTTAAGGGGTCATTGTACTCATCATTATGAACAACTTTTACTATGGGACCAAAACTGAAATCGCGAAAAAAAAAACCAGCTGTTCCCTACATTTATGTTCGAATAATTTGTTAAAATGTAGGGAACAACTGGTTTTTTTTCGCGATTTCAGTTTTGGTCCCATAGTAAAAGTTGTTTATAATGATGAGTGCAATGGCCCCTTAAGAGGTTATAAACGACTTAAAAATAATCCTGTATAATAATATTAGACTTTAATAATGTTATACTTATACAGTGTGTTTTTATTCAAATGTTTATTGCATAAATTCCTACAAAACTGTTATATTGGGCTCTTTCCCGAGAAATTGTATTTGTACCTGATACTGACGAAATTGTATAGGTTTTCGTATCACGGATAGAGCAGCCTTCAGAAAAATACGAAACGCAAATCCAAACTGCTTTCATTGACAACACTAAATAGAGTAAACGCGACTGAAAACAATATTTCCTAAGTACAGATAATATTCTGAGATAAAAACGCACTGCATAAATAAATAGCTTTACCTTATCAACGACCAATAATAGATAATCGTAGTATTAGAGACATAGTACTGACCCTATTTGAAAATATGCAGGTATCGCTGCGTCGAGTAAACAGCGAAGAAAACTCCCTTAAAAAAACCCTTAAAAAGATTTATACATCGACAAGAATTCATTTATTTCGTCTACAATCTTCGCTCCATAATGTTTTATCAATGTGAATTCATACATCATGTAATTACTAGTAGTATTATGGAACAGAAATGGTAGACAATCTAATGAATTCTTGTCGATTACTTATTATATCTTTTTAAGGATGACTGTAGCTACACCCACATTTCGCCAATTATGTTTAAAAGCCCCATGTAATAGGGGGCGAGCGAATTACACAAATCCAGGCCAGTGGCGTAGCTAGCATGGGTGACACCCGGAGCGCATAATTGTGGTGTCACCCCAGAATAAAAACCGGCCAAATGCGTGTCGAACAACCACGCACAATGAAGGGTTCCGTAGTTAGGATGAATTTATCCCAAGAACAAACATAAGATTGTAGTTAAAAACCATGTTCTCCCATACATTCCAACTGCGAATTTGGTCGACTATTACTCCTTAACTTGTAAAATCTAGTTTTTTAGTTAGTTGCCGTGATTTTTTCCTTACCTTTTCCTATATTTAAATTATTTAGTTTGAATAACTTGGTTGTAATGGCTTCAACCCCAAGTGGTTTATACTTGAAAAACGTGATAGTTTGTGTAATATTTTTTTTTCATGGTCGGGTGTTACCCCAATCAGGTGGCACCCGGTGCGGACCGCCCCCGACGCCCCTCCCCCCCTTGCTACGCCACTGATCCAGGCTTCGGGATGCTACTGAGAAATTGCTGATGGAAAAACCCAATTTCACTTAGCCCTACCTAGGAATCGAACCCAGGACCTCATGTTTAGCAGTAACACTTGTGACTAGACCAACAAGCCATTTGTATATCTCTCCATTTATTCGCTGTTTCGCAAACTAGAACTACCCACAAGTTACACCCACAGCCCTCGTACGCACGTGCGTTTTTTTCGCACACTTGTTTTTCAACGCTCTGTGTAGCGCCGAGAGTTGAAAATCCAACAGTGTGGTTTTTCGACGTGCTGGGATTTTGGGGTTATTTTCACGACCGTGCGCACGTGGGCTTACAGTTATTCTGATAGAGCTTGATGAAGCCATTTGAAAAATTGAGACACTAGACTAGTAATTGATGTGTGCGATACTTGCCACAATTTGTACCTCCTAACGCAATATTAGTTAGTAATGTAAATAGTTATATTTGTCAGTACACTGGTAATAATAGACGGATCTTAAGACTGACGTATATCAGAAATAAATTAGTGTACGTTATTGCTACTGTGTTGAATTAAGTACCTATAAACAATTAATGTTATTCACTACATTATAATATCTTAAGATGTGTTTATTATTCCTAAAGGGAAGACTAACGCTGATGTCCCCGCTAGTATAATTTTTTCTCAATTAATGGGAAATACTTAATTACCCGTGAGACATATCTCATTAAAATACCTGATCACAGGCGTTCTAATAAATTGCTAAGCAGAATCCTTGTCTTCAATTTAATATTTGATCATTTTTTATAAAACAGTATAAAATATTTAGATACAAGTTTTCATAAACTCATCGCGTTAGGCAAACAATACGTCGTATAGGTATGTAGGTATTGCTTTTAGGATTTTTTCTCATAGTTTTATAAAGATTTCCAGTGTGAACCATCAACCATGTTGAGTAGGTCCTACCTACCTACCTATAAGAGTCGTATAAAATAAAAAGAGGCAAAGTAGATAAATTGGCAAAAATGTGTTAGTTAGTACACAGAAAATTCAAATGCAACTGACTCATTCGACGCTTCACAATAAAAAACGGCTAACGGTTTAAAAACTGCAATTAATACTGACATTGGGATAAAAATCGGCTATTGTCTGGACTTTACAAAGAATTAACAAACTCTCGCTGTCAGCCGCCAATCAGGATCGTGCAGTTTCGTAGAAATTTATCCAGATTAGGTTCAAAAACGGCATTCTGGTTATTTTACAATCAATGTCGGCAATCTAGCAAATAAAAAGTGTTCTGACACGGACACGCCTCTTTTTCGACCAAAATGTCGATATTAATGTCTATTCGTAAGTTCCTCAGATTATAGTAAAACTTATGTCTTGTTAGTCACAACTGTTTTTTACATCCTGTCAAAAATTAGGTCAGACCTACATTGCCGCTTTTGAATGTAATCTATCTCAATTCTCGTCCTCTCAAGTGTCAACATAATTTTTGCAAAAAAACTGACAGACGTCAAGCTACGTCGCGGGTGACTGGGTGGTCTCGCGGAAATCGGAAACGTGTTAATAAAATGATTAAAACTCTTTGAACATCACAGTAAAAGTTACTTGTTTGACATTATTGTATTTTATTATTGTGACTTTATGTACAGACGCCGGCAGGTCAAGCTACCCGAAACTGTCAAACTTTTCCAATCAACCTTGAACCTTATGCTATAGTGATAAATTTGAAAATCTATTAAAAAAAATTGACAGATTTTAGTAGCTTGATGTGCTGGCCTCTGTACTTAGTGGTTTCATATTTGATATTATCATGTACAAACGCCAGCAGATCAAGCTACTCGAAACTGTAAAATTTTCACAATCAACCTTGAACCTTAAGCTGTAGGGATAAAGTTGAAAATCTATTAAAGAAATTTGACAGATCTACAGCTTGATGTGCTGGCGTCTGAACCTATTCTGAAATAACCAATTAGAACTTGATTTGTTTTATTAGCTAATCCAATAAAAACCTATTTTTAACTTACTTGTTTTATTATGGTCAGCTCAAAACGAAAACGGATCCTTAATCACTTTTTTGTCGGTCTGTCACAGAGGTTTTTCTCAAGATATGTTGCTCTGTATAAGCAACGTAGGAGTTTAAAATTTGGGCATAATGATAGATCTCTACTATGCCGTGCACACAGACCGCAGTGTACGACTTAACGCCGATAGACATTACGCCGACAGACTGAACGCCGACAAGACTTTACTTCGATGGGACTCTTCGCCGACAGGACTCTTCGCCGTAAGGGCTCATCAGGGACGCAACTTATCTCCGATAATCAGTCGTACACTCAGCTTAACAATCAGTTGTTAGTTTTAATTTAAACTGGCATCGAGTTTTTGTTTTGGTAACTGAATTTACCAACAATAGAGGGGAATAAAGATTTGGGTTAGGTTAGGTTAGAACAGTGACCATTAACGCGCGAAGGCGAGCGAGTGAAGCGAGCGTGCCGCGGCAGCGGCCGCCGAGCGCCAGGTCCCCTCTATTGTTGGTAAATTCAGTTACCAAAACAAAAACTCGATGCCAGTTTAAATTAAAACTAACAACTGATTGTTAAGCTGAGTGTACGACTGATTATCGGAGATAAGTTGCGTCCCTGATGAGCCCTTACGGCGAAGAGTCCTGTCGGCGAAGAGTCCCATCGAAGTAAAGTCTTGTCGGCGTTCAGTCTGTCGGCGTAATGTCTGTCGGCGTTAAGTCGTACACTCCACAGACCGCTAGTAAAAAAATATATATTTAGATTTATTTCTATTACAGAAGAAGATAAATATTACTTATAAATATAGGTAGGTGTGCAGGCGTAGGTTATGAAACAATTGATTTTATCATCGCAAACATTTGCCAATATACTAGGGTACCTACCTTTCCAAGGTAAGTATCCACGTGTTGCCAATAAACTTGGGCATGGTTCAGATTTTTTTTTTTCAATTTGTTCTTGAGACTTTATATGTAGGAGGCATTGATATAGAAAAACCCTTCTATTTTAGTTTTAGTTTTTTAATATATCAATGGTAGGAGGTAATCTTCGGAACTACTGATCCGATTCCGAAAATTCGTTCACTAATTAATGGGAAGCTACAGTATTGCCAAGTGCCTTATGATATATATATTTTATGTTAAAACAAGAAATTTCAAGCGGACGAAGTCCTAAGTATGTGCATATCGAATCCGCAACCAGCGGCGCAAAAGCCAATTAGCGTTCAGCTACTACGTATATTCATGCTACGGGCTATGGTTATGTCATAATGACTGTAGATTCCTCCAGTATTTTTTTTTTTATAAAACTAGCTGCGCTCCGTGGTTTTACCCGCATAAGTCGATCACGTGGGAATATCGGGATAAAAAAATTCTGTCCTAACCTAAGTCATGGTATACCCATGTGCCAAACATCCAAATCTGTTCCGCCGTTTTACGTGTTTTTTTTTTACTATCAGTATTTAGTGGCCCTCCGTGGAGAACCACTGCACGCCACTGGTGGCTGGGACAGACTGAATGCGGAAAGCGGAGGACAGGGTGTTGTGGCGCAGCCTGGGAGAGGCCTATGTCCAGCAGTGGATTGCTATAGGCTGAGTTGATTGATTGTACGATTGTATGCAAAGTATGAAAATAACCCGACCTCCGACCCTCAAGAAATTATTGTTATTGTTTTGTACCGATTCAAATTATATTTTTGTTTTGAGCATATTTAAACAGATGAATACACTCGACATATAATTAATTTCTCCCTATTTTAATGAGATTTTTTCAACAATTGGTATCATTATGCACGTACACAGAAAGGTAGAATGACTAGCTTATCAAAATTGGCCTGTTTGTTTTAGTTCTTTTGCAGCGCGACACTCTATCTAGACATGTATATAATCTAAGTTTCAAGCACATGTTTTTCGAAATTACTGAACCGATTTTAATGAAACTTCATACGCATAAGCAGGATACAAAGGTCTAAAAAGTTAGTTAAGAACATTTTCGAAAAATAGTGTTACAGCCAAATTAGACCGATTTTAAATTTTCCATAGAAACAGAGATTTCCAGTTATCTGTTTATAAATAAGACATTTCAAAAATGTTCTTAAAATAACTTTTTAGACCTTTGTATCCTGCTTTAAATCGCATATGCTGTGAGAAAAATCCGTCAATTAACTGATGTAGATACTGCAAGGCTAGTCTATTTTAGTTACTTTCATAGTATTATGTCATACGGTATTTTACTATGGGGACGGGCTGCAGACATCGAGTCTATTCTGCAGAAAAGAGCCATCAGAGCCATATATGGCCTCCGCAGGCGCGACTCTCTAAGGGAACTGTTCAAAGATACTAACATCATGACGGTACCTTGTCAATATATCTATGAAAACGTTATGCACAGACGCCAGCAGATCAAGCTACCCGAAACTGTCAAATTTTCTCAATCAACCTTGAACCTTATGTTGTTGGGTTAAAGTTGAAAATTTATTGAAGAAATTTGACAGATTGTAGTAGCTTGATGTGCTGGCGTTAGGAAAAATCTACATATTTTTAGTAAAAGAGGCGAAAGACACAATTATAGGACTAGAAATAGGGACCAATTAATTCAACCAGGTTTCAGGCTGGCTAAAGTAGACTCATCTTTCTACTGTTTAAAGTGTTACAATAAAATACCTCTGCACATACTTCAACTGAATGAAACAAAAATTTTATCATGTTTAAAACGCACACTATGCAGTCAGGCATATTATAAGTTGGGGGATTACATCGCTGATAAAAATGCTTGGCTCTATGCTGGTCCTGCTCCACGAGGGCGCAAAAACTTAATTGATTAGCATTTGGAAGTAGGTACTTTTGGAGCTGCTGAAGATTTTGATTTCAAAAACTATCTTTGCATTGTATAAATTCAATCTATTAGTATTATATAATTGAATAGCACATGTGTGAGTACTATGTTCTTACTATAAAGCTACTATTTACTGGGTACGTCTTTCATTGACTTGAATGTGCCCTGGCGGCTGAGAGTATGTCATGCTCACTGTAATGTCTCGCTGATGGTGGTGGGTGTGTTGGATCATTTAGCTCCCTTCAAAATGGTTGAGCTGAATGGTGCTAATCCGCGTCATGTTCGTGAACGGGCGCCATCAGTAGGGACTGGTCATCTCTTAGCGGCCATGGCTTATTTTAATTTTTGAATTGTTTTTTTTTAATTCTTTTTATTACGGACGCTTTTCACGTTTTGCATCGTTCGCATATTTATAATTTCAACACAAATGATGTAACCAACATTTCGTAACCATATGTCAATTTAAAAGAGTGTCCGTGGAGTTTCTTGCCCGTTCTTCTCCATAGGTACCTACCTACCTACTTAGCTTTGGAATGGGTAACTAGCTTCATCTTTATGACTGACCGACCCCTTGATAATTCAAAAGTGCCTGTAATTGGTTTATTTGAAATAAATGCTTTGAGTTTGAGTTTTGAGTTGAGTATGCTTATGCAGATTCATTCAAATCGGTTCAGTCATTTCGAAAAACAAGGGCTTGAAAGTTTGTATGAAATGCCGTAGGTACGTCTTATACGCTCCTAAGTCCTCCTCCTAAGTGATAATTTTCCCGAGTTAAATAATTCATTGCAATAGCGATAGGTACTCAATTTTCTAAAGGACGCCACAATTAAAAAACAAACGACAGTCTCGCAAATTAAAAAGTAACATGTTCCCAGATAGTTTCATTTATTGAATTCCGTAGATAATTGATTTTGATTTTTTTTTATTGTAAGTGGCCAGTTATAGTAACTTTCAGTATGCCCCACGTAACAAGTGGAGTGATTTTTTAAGGTAACCAGCCATGAAACATAATAGTCATTTGTGACAACGACGCCAATTTTATTCAATTTCCTTATTTAAGTCACATACATTTATTTTAAGTAAATGCCGCCCCGAAAATCAAAAGAAGTTTAAAAATTAAAATTATATCATGAACTTTACGACGCTTGTGTACCCATGTCTAAAGGTACAGATTTTTTTTTTGAAAAATTGGTGTTCTATGGATGCATTAATAAAAAGCATGACCTATCAGCATTGATATTTATAAAACCCTATCAGAAAAGTATCAATTAACGTCCAAAGCGGAGCAGATTTCTTACTTAAAAGGTTGGGAATGTTTGATCAACCCATTCTGGATCCCAAGTTATCGGGGTCAAAAATGTTGCAAATTAGTAGAACTAATTTATCAGTATTAGTTAATCAGTATCCTGTTTAGTTGACGATTATATGAGCGACCTTTCACTTTGTGTATACAGATTAACTGGTACTGATTAAAGGTTTTATACTTTTCAGTACGTTTTTGGCAGGGCCGTCGTGCTTTAATTTTTTAAATTATTTATTTTTATTTTATACATTTTAGTGACCAATTTTATTTTACAAAACATGTAAAGTGTGCTAAGTAGCGAAGCGAGGCGTGAATGGCGCGTGGGGATGAAATTTTTGTTTTGCATGTACACTCTACCTGTGTAAAATGTATACACATAAGTTTTATAGTTTTGGCAATATCATTAGAATCAGCAATACAACTCTCGTAGAATCCTATTGAATGACTATTTCATGAAATAGTAATTTAATAGGATTTACGAAGAGTGTTAATTGTATTCCTGATTCTAATGATAATAATTACCATAGCCATATGTTTTATGTCCGCAAATCATATTTAGATCAACATACAACCTGACACAGACCTGCAGATTGCAAAAGACGTAAGAAAAATTGAATTTCGCGGACTACTTAAGCGCATCCCCAATCGGTATTTTTTCAACAATTCTAGATTGTAGCTGTGGTGTGTAGTTGGGTGTGCATAGTTCTATGGTGTGTGTACTGTGCAATATTATATTGTATAATAGAGTGCTCTGTGGTCAATGTGGTTGGCTAAAAGGTTCCAGCAACCAGGCCATTAAACTAATAACAAAAAAAAAATGATGTTTGCAACTTTGCATTTTTTTCTCTGTGATAGACTATTTTCGTAAGCGAAGCGTCGAAGTCGAGGAAAAATTGAAAACAATAAATTAAAAATAATAAATTAGATTTAAATTCAATTATTGCGTTTTCTTAAAATTGCATGTAGAAGTGCCTAATAATGGGGGAGAAGAATACCCCTCTTTTGGCTGTACTACAGCTTCTGAGGAAGTATAATTTGAAGGTAACCATAACATTTTAATAACATGGCCTAATACATTATTTCCGTCCTCTGAAAGGCTCTATTTTACTGTATTTTTTATCATATTTCAGGGTACAGAAGATATCCTAAGAAAAGAAGCTAGCCTAGGAGATGTTGAATTTGAAAACTTAGATCTTCCTGAGGTCGAATTAGCGAGCATTCTTACTTCGCATCACACTGAAAGTGATCCATACAGCTATGAATTTGCTTACGATAACCTGAAGAAGTTTGTTGAGAACTCGCTCGATATATATAAGGTAATAATGGCTAATGCCTATGAACCTAGTCACACTTGTAACTGAAGGAAATTGGCTACCTTAATATTGGTCAGGTGTGACTGTCTACACTCAATAACTGCAAACCTGTGTAAACTGATAGACTTCCTGAATTAGCATTTTGCATTCTCTTGAGTTTTTTACTTTTACAGATTAATATTTGAAGAAAATCCAGTCTATTTAAATTATATTGTGTCTTGCTTTTATTCATTACATTCATTGTTTTGAAATATGTTTGTTTTTCTAGCATGAACTATCAACACTTTTGTATCCAGTGTTTGTCCATATGTATCTGGTACTAATATTATATGACCATAATGAACATGCTGTCAATTTCTTGGAAAAATTTGGTCCTGAGCAAGAAGATTATTATCAGGAAGATCTAAAACGATTGTCTCTAGTTAAACATAAGGAACAAATCAAGGGGAATGAGTTGGCTGAAATATACAGGTATCTTTACAAAATAATCATTTTAAAAATGTTCTGTAATTTCTGTCTACCCCCATAGGAAGACGGTGTGAGTTTATATATGCAGGTATATTTTTTTTTTAATCTATCTAATAATGATGATAACCAGTGATCGGAATTTGGGGTGCAATTACTGGGATTTAATTATACTAATAATATTGTTTGTGGTAGACCCTAAATTGTACTACCAAAATTAATGAAAAATTAAACTTTGACTTAGGGAGATATAATATATATGTTACGGCTAATACCCGAAGTGCGGCTACACCTAGTTTTAGCCGGTTAGAATTATAGGTCCAGACAATCACTGTTGGATAAAACCAATTTACCAACAATAGAGGGGATCTGGCGCTCGGCGGCCGCTGACGCGGCACGCTGGCTTCGCTCGCTCGCCTTCGCTTGTTAATGGTTACTATTCTAACCTAACCTAACCCAAATGATTTTATCCGAAAACAATCGGCTCGTACTAGGTTTAACCAAGAGTAAGTGGCTACACCTAGTTCTAACCGGCAAAAACTAGGTATAGCTGCACTTCGGGTATTAGCCGTAACATATATACAATCTTATAAATCATCTCTCAATCATCATCTCAATCATCAATCAAAATACCAGTATTTTACATGGAGCAACTGCCTATCAGAAGGCCAATTCTCGTAATTTAAAACGTTCAAAATCTAGTCGCAATCTCATCTTGGCGACAAACAAACGTCAAAAAATTGTCAAAATGTAGGGAAATAAGAGGTATTTTTGACAGATTGAGACTGAGATCAGACTGTGAACGTTCTTAAAATTAGTAGAATTGCCCCTCTGACCTCCACAACCCAGTTACTGGGTAACACAATATCCCGGTATCCTGGTATTTTGGGAGATACAATACTTAGCTTAAATAATTATAAACCTGATAAAAAAAAGAAGTAAAAATAACAATTTCTGTGTTAAATGAATGACTTTTAAGTAATTAGTAAAATGTTTGTTTTCCAGCACCAACAAGTTTGTTGTACAATTATCAAGAGATGCCTCATCTCAGCTGAAACGTTTTTTGCAAGAACAAAAAAGCTCAACCGTAATCATTAACATTATAAACAACCACATCCAAGTTGATGTGCATGATGGCCCCGGGAGGACACAAACACAGGTGCGCTCCACCACTGGGGGACTGCTTGGTGAAGCCACTAGAAATGGTACGAAGTGTTATTGTAGTGTTCTTATTTTCCAGAAACATGCATAATATTTATAAGATCATATTTAAGTATACAGTGTGTGTGGAGAATAGTCACCAATACTTTAAGGCATATTATATTAAAAAAAATATCAACAAATGCACTTTCATAAATACTTATTCAGGTGTTGGGTTAGTCCAACATCCCGACAATGGCAGCCCTCTTATTTTGTACTCTGCTAATATAAGATATGTTCAATAAAATGCCAATATCTATGAATACGTTACGTTACGTTAACTATTGTGTTGTTTAACTTTCCTAAAATTGTTGTTGAGCATAACTCTTAAAATAATTGGTGTAGTCATTATTGTGGTATCATTTTGTAGGTTGCCTCAAGTACTTTTGATTAAACATAAAAACTTAAGCAACATTCAGGGTTTATTTTCACACTAGAGTAGAAAATTTAAAACAATAAGTAATTTTCGTCTAGTTTTGTTTTTTTTTTTATTGCTTCTTTTGCTTATTGGTCAGGAAATTTTATTTGCTTATTCGATAGCCTCGACGTTTACCTTTGCAATAAGGTCATTTGCACGTCTGTAGGTCTCTTAGATTCAAAGATATTAGCATTTTACTGAACATACCCATTTTAGGCGATTAAAAAAAAAAGAAAGAGAGGCTGCCAATCTGCCATTCGCCGGGTGTTGGGTTAGGAGTATTTATAAAATACATTTGTCGATAAAAATGAGTATCTAATATGCCCTAAAATATTGGTAACCATTCTCAAAACACACTGTATACTGATACAGTATCACACAGTTACTTTACACCGGGGCTTGGAAACTGGTTAATTTTCTATGTAACCTTAACCGTTATTATAAAGGTTTTCGAACATATTTCTTTAATTATTTAATATTTCGTTACAAAATCAATGCTGAACTTAATGTGATGAAGCAATCTTTGAAGCTATATCAATTGAGCTATATCAAATGTTGTTGAGCTATTTAAATAAACTGTAAAATGAAAGTGGTTGTTGTTTGCAGAAAATCGGACAAAGGTTTACTATGGGCTGTTAAAAGAGCCTGATATACAAGTTCTCCCAGCACCTGTGGAAGATGAGGAAGAAGTGGAGGAAACACCAGATAAACCAAAAAAGAAAAAGGCGAAGAAAGAACACATCTTTATGAAAAAACCGAAGTCTGATCCTAATGCACCTCCAAATGACAGAATTCCTTTGCCAGAACTGTGAGTTTATTGATATTGTTTTTACCTTTTGAAACTCTGGCAGACGTTTAACTAACCTTATAGTATTAATTTGCAGAAAGGAGACTGATAAAATAGAAAAAGGCAAAGCCCTAAGAGAAGCTTCAAAGCGCATTCAACTGGGGCCAGAGAGTCTGCCATCTATATGTTTTTACACACTGCTAAACAGTGGTCATACCGCCATTTGCACCGATATTTGTGATGATTCTACACTATTAGCGGTTGGGTTCAGTAACTCGAATATTAAGGTATGGAAAAAACAATATAAAAACATAATATCATATCATATTGTAAATAGTATTGATTTCGGTCCTCATTTCTTAATAATGAAAGAGTCTTATAATCTAGGTTTGGACATTGACTCCGGTAAAATTACGTGGGATGAAATCTGCAGAAAAATTGATAGACATTGACAGAGAAGCAGGTGTGTACATTAACTTATTGTAATTCATTTTAAGTGTAGGGTTTATCTCTGAAATACACAGATTACCTAAAAGTGATTACAATTCTTAGGCTGTTGCCCCTCAATTTAAATGCTTACTGAAAAAGAAGAGTTCAAACTGTTATCTAAAATTAACCATACTGGTTCACGATTTTCATTAAACACAAAATATAAATGATACTACAGGTTTTTTATGACAAGTTGCGCCGCCCCTTTATAACTTGGGGTGAGGGCAAGATACTGATGATGGCTACAGCTTTATTATATTCTTAAGTATATATATTATGTTATTTGAATAAATTAAACCTTTTTTGTAGGTGACGTACTCGTAAGAATGATGGAAGAAAGAGATAGAGACACTTGTCGTACTCTGTATGGACACTCAGGATCAGTTTATAAAGTAGCATTTGATCCTTTTAAAACGATGCTACTATCGGCTTCTGAAGACACTACTGGTACGTTATATCTATGTCATTTAAATAAAACTAAAAACAAACAAATAACAACTACAAATAAATCATGGAGGTCCAACAGTCATTTGAAATATTTTTTTAAAGTACGAACGGAAATGCCTACTAGAAATAATACATTGCACCTACACACAGATTTTGGCTGCTTTGGTGATTTCGGACTTATTTTAACGACTACCTACGCCTCGCGGTTTCACCCGCGTAAGTCTCAATCCTGTGGGAATATCGGGATAAAAACCCTACATGTTAATCCAGGGTGTCAGCTACCACCATACAAAAATTTATCAAAATTGGTCCAGCCATTTGAGCGTAAATAAGTAACATACACACGCACACACACTCACAAACTTTCGCCTTTATAATATTAGTGTGATTATTTTTAAAATATGATATCATCTAAGAATTCTAAGATATTCATTGAAATCATATGATGTCAAGGGCAATTTTGTTTATAATTAAATTAAACTTGTGATGAATAACGTATTTATTTGGATAAGGATTAATATCATGTGTTTAAAAACACCTTTGCATTGCATGCATTCTTTTAGAACAAATTTGATTACCATAAAAAGGTTGTAGTGAGTCAACTCTAAATGATAGACGTATGCTGTCGAGGACTTTTAATTAGAACTTTTAAAGAGGAACAATTCCGTCATACATGATACGTAACTTTAATCGTTTACGCAGCGTACGCAACGGAAGCTCTCTAAATACTTGGGGCATTGGGTAACAGCCGACATGAGGGACCATGTGGACATCGAAAGGAAGCGGAGGGCACTGTCGAAAAGAGCAAATATGATAGCCCGTAGGTTTGCACGTTGTTCAAATCAAGTTAAGATAACGCTTTTTAAAGCCTTTTGCACTTCTTTATACACGTGCAGCCTATGGATTTCCTACACACAAGCGACTTACAGTGCCCTCCGTATCCAATACAATAACGCGTTCAGAGCGGTGTTGGGGCTGCCCCGCTTCTGCAGTGCCTCGGGCATGTTTGCGGAAGCGCGCACCGACTGTTTCCACACCACCATGCGCAAGCGGTGCGCGTCCTTGGTGCGCACTGCGCAGGGTGCGGGGCAGCTCCAATACAGTGCTGGCGATGATTGCCGGGAGATTTGACTGCCCGTACATCGGACACTGCTGTAGCAGGCATGTTGCTAGCTGTGTCCGATAATATGTCTGTTTTGTGTATTTTTTATGTGTGTGTATGTGTCTTTTATGTATTCTGGTTGCTGTATGGGTGCTTTTTGGTTACCTGAAATAAATACTTTTTTTTTTTTTTTAAGATTTTTTTCCCGTTTTTGCAACATTTTTCATTGATGCTCCGCTCTCCTTGAATGTAGCGTGATGTTATATAGCCTATAGCCTTCCTCGATAAATGGACTATCCAACACAAAAATATTTTTTCAATTCGAACCAGTAGTTCCTGAGATTAGCGCGTTCAACCAAACAAACTCTTCAGCTTTATAATATTAGTATAGATAAGTTCGGGGTACCCATAGAAATATAAAAAAAACCAGCCAAGTGCGTGTCGAACCACGCACAATGAAGGGTTCCGTAGTTGCACAGTGTTTTTATTGCCCTAAAAAAGTGACATCAGCTTTTTATTGAATATTTCTACTCAATAGTTTACTAAAAATGCACGAGTAAAACTCCCAGGTGCCAATTTTGTATACTCTATTTAAAAAAAAAAAAATACTTACGTTACGGTCAATTCTCCAACTGCAAATTTAAGTTGGTCGATTTTTCATTTATCATTTATCAACCATTTAGCTAGCAGGGGGGGGGACACTTGACTAACAAAAACCGGCCGAGTGCGAGTCGGACTCGCGCACGAAGGGTTCCGTACCGTTATCTATAAAAATGGCAAAAAACACGTTTGTTGTATGGGAACCCCCTTAAATATTTGTTTTAATTTAATTTAATTATTGATTTTTAAAGTGAATATATATCTAAATATTCTGTGAATATTTCAAGTGTCTACCTGTTACCGTTATCAATATCAAGTAAAAACGAGCATAAAAATCACATTTGTTGTATGGGAGCCCCCTTAAATATTTATGTTATTCTGGTTTTTAGTATTTCTTTGTTTTCTTTGTTTTGTTTTTTTTTTTTTTTAAAAAACGTTGCCCCTCACTAGGAATTTCTCCTGTATCGTGGGTGCGTTTACAAACATTTAAACTCACATACACAAACAGCCAGACCCGGAACAACTACTTGTAGGTCATACAAATATTTGTTCCGTGTGTATTTGTTGCTTTAGTGGCAACAGAAATACATCATCTGTGAAAATTTCAACTGTCTAGCTATCACGGATCATGAGATACAGCCTGGTGACAGACGGACAGACAGACAGACGGCGGAGCCTTAGTAATAGGGTTCCCTTTTTACCCTTTGGGTACGGAACCCTAAAAAATAGCACTTTAAAGCTTAATATTAACGGATCCCTGAATTGAAAAATGGTTTTCATAGACCCACAATATTTTTAAACGGCCTATCCAACGATACCCCACACCATGGAATAGACAAGAAAAAAATATCATCCCCATTGTACGTGCAAGGGTGCACCCTAAAATTATGTATTTCATAGTTTTATTTTACGACTTTTTCGGCGTGATTAATATGTATACCCATGCCAAATTACAGCTTTCTAGTACTAAGCGTCTCTGTGCTAAGCCGGGGACAGACGGACGGACGGACCGACAGACACACAGACAGACGGACACGGCGAAACTATAAGGATTACTTGTTGACTACGGAACCCTAAAAACAGGAGAAGTGGCAAGGGGGCTTGTCTGTTTCCGCGGGACATGATCGTTTCTGCGAACTAGTGCGCTTTCGACCGCGATCGTGATAACATTTAAGAATGACGTGTTGTTCAGTGGTTTCTTGTAAAAACCGAAGCCAAACTAAAAAAATAATAAATAATGGAATCACTTAACACATAAATATGTAAAAGTATTTTACTATATTTGTCTTTAAAATCATGAAAAACAACAAATCGTAAAATATTTCTTGCTTTTACTAAGTTACTTTTGTTTTCATATATAACAGCTACTGTACTATTTTCGCAGTACCTAAATACATTGCTTCTTAACCACTTCCTATGTTCTATGTTAGGGGGTTTGGTTTCCGTACTTGTCCTTCATGTAGACCATTGTGTGTGGGAAACAAGAAAAAAAACCACTACCTAAGAATGTCGCTAAATGAATGAATGATTGTGTAGTACGTTCGGATTTATTAATTGCGCGGCTTCGTATCTATTTACTTTTACTCAACTGCATGTGTAGTTGTAGCGAGTGGGAGGGACAAACTGGAGACTTCTGGTTCCGATACATTTTCAACTACCGGACATAATTATTATGTCCTTCTTTCTTATCTATGGGGGGTACCTCACGATGTTTTCCTTGGTCGATGTCAGTGATGTCTAAGATAAACTTAGCAAAACTTAAAATTTGAACTGAAAATGTCACATCGGTACTTACCCGGTTTCGAACCCACAACCCCGTCCATGAAACGCCTTGTACACTGAGCCATCACTATTATGAAGTAGGTATAAAGATCGATATAATTTTTCATTAATATTGGTCTGTGGCTGTACTTTTCGACATCCTCTTTACAGATTTTCGTCTACTTAACCATGGTTTTTTTTTTTTAGTTAAACGATTTCTTTTAATATCTGGTATGTACCTTAAAATAATGTGTAACAAAGTAGGAAAACAATAAAATAATTATTTTATATAAGTTAATAATTATTATAGAGGGCAAAAAGAGGCACCTCATTTTTATTTTATGAGTCTCCATAAATATTTTTAGGAAATAAAAAAGGGGATTATTTGGTTAGGTTCGATTAACTATTCCTACAACTTATTTGTTGCAGTGAGGTTATGGTCTCTGCAATGCTGGACATGTCTGGTAGTATACCGCGGCCACGTGTGGCCAGTGTGGGACGTCCGCTGGTCCCCGCACGGCCACTACTTCGTGACCGCTGGACACGACCGTACCGCCCGCTTGTGGGCTACTGATCATCATCAACCACTACGAATGTTTTCTGGACATTTATCGGATGTCGACGTAATACTTTACAGGCCTATTAATTAAACACTAATAATATACTACCAAGTTAATAACCATAACATATTTATCAGATTTTAACACAGCATTATGTTAATCTTCGAGTACCTATGCATTTACATTTTGGAATAAGCCATATTTGCTACTGTGCAAAGCACGTCTCATGCAGTGTAAGTACTAAATGTAATATCTACTTTGCAGTGTGTCCAATTTCACCCAAATTCTAACTATGTGGCCACTGGATCTAGTGACAGAACAGTACGCCTGTGGGATTGTTTGACAGGAACACAAGTTCGAATTATGACTGGGCATAAGGTATTTATTAATCAAACGAACTGGCGCTATCAGAAAGCCCCTAGTGGCTTTACTGAATTTATGTTAATACCATTTCATTTTCAGTCTACCATATTTGCCGTAGCGTTTTCCGTTTGTGGGAGATGGCTAGCATCGGGAGGTAATGGAGAGCTTATCGTGTGGGACATTTCGACAGGATCTCCCGCTGCCTTACTGCCGCCAATGCATACTGCTCCTATTCATTCATTGGCTTTCAGTCGCGATGGCACTATTTTGTCATCAGGTAATTCTATCGGTTTTTCTATTTTTTCTATAGTATTTGTAAACACTATAATTTGTTTGAATTTTTGAAGATCTTATGAATTGCATTTACAACTATGTTATTTTCAGGATCCTTGGATTGTAGCATAAAGTTATGGGATTTCAATGCCATCACAGAGGAAGCCAATGGTGAGGAAGCAGCTGCTACAGCCACAGTACAGAAAGAGGATAAATTTTTACTGCGGTCATTTGCAACAAAGAATTCACCCATAAAGGGTTTACATTTTACACGACGGAATCTTTTGCTTGCAGTAGGTTCCTATGAAGGCAGTTCATAATCAACTAGTTATCAAGTGACTATTATCTATCTAATTTTAAATTACGTTAATCAATAAAATCATAATTATTGGACTTATGTTTTTTATTATTATCAACAATCAATTATTACAGTGAAAGTCAATTGATTTTAGCCAGCCTGAAACATTTGTGACCTTTAATGAACATAATAATCTTCATTCACAATGTTTATAATACCTGCAGAAGGTAGGCCCTTTCTGAGGTGATAAACTGTATCATTAAACTTAACACAGATTCATTACTTCTGGCCACTTGTGCTTTCATTGCTTGTTTGAAATCTTCTTTTACACCTTTATCAGCTCCACGAGTACCTATTCTTCTTTGTCCCAGATGCTGCTGAGAATTTGGTATAATGTCTAGCACAACATTGTTCCCTGGTTCATTCCAAATGAAATACAGCTCTTCTAGTAAATCTATATGAATTATGTATGTAGAGAAGAGGCGGTAATGAAACACACCTTTTTGCCGAATTACATCCAGTATGTGAATAAATATGGCTTCTTCTTGTGGCCAACCAAGTTGCATCAAAACAAGCATGTGACCATATGTCAGATCATTGGTATTACCGGTATTTAACAAAATTCTAATAAGCAGAGTACAGAAATAATGCATTATGGCAACTTTAGTGAGTGGCAGGAAATGTAAGTGCCTATTTTTTCCTCCAACAATTAACTCTGGTTCTAGGACACCTTCCACATTAGGTAATTGGGGTAGGGCAGCCAAAATACTCTCTATACAGGCAGTATAGTTCTTCAGAAAATAGTTGATAGACACTCGTACTATGCTAGCAGTAACACTAGTTACTGTACCTTGAGGCATAGCCTCATCATATTTTCCTCGGTATAGAGCAAACTCAGCAGCAAAACCCTCAGACCATGGTTTAATTTGCAATTGATTAGCTAGTTTTGTGAATTCTCTTGAAATAAGTTCATTACTGTGGAGTAACTCCCAACAGTTAGCAGCTGCTTGGAATTGATGTGATGATATACCAGTAACCTCCAGGTCACCTTTCCTTCTTTTTGATGGTGATACTTCTGGATCTGACAATGCCTCCACAAGAATATGATTGCCTTTTAATGACTTCTGCTCATATAGACACCTAAGGAAGAATGTTGTTCCACAATATAAAAGCTGGCGACAGTCTTCAATGTTCCTCAACGTCAATAATTTTTGGAAGTATGTCTCTTTGTTCAAACTGTTACTATAATTAACAAAAAAAGAATCCCATCCCAATTGCCTGCCCATTAAATCTAAAACACCAAAAAGCCTTTGCCAAGGATCTGTTATATCATGTTCATTTTCATCATATACATAGGAATTATAAAAGTCAATAGCTTTGATTACCAGACGCTGTAGCAATCTTGGTGATTCTAGTGAGCTGAGTAAGGGCAGTGTTTCCACTACTAAAAGTCTAGCATAGCGATTGTCATAAAAGAACTTTTCAGCATTTATTAATGTCTTCACTAGACTGTCTACTCCTAGTTGTGGAAATTTCTTCAACAACAAAACTAATAAACGACAATGTTCCATTGTATCATCACTATTCTCAACACTAGTCTTAAGGATTGTTAATTGTATATCTGGACAAATGTTATCAAACATTTGGCTTAAGAAGCTTCCTTCAGATGATCTCAAAGCATTTGCAATTGCTGATATTTCAGGCAATAAAGACGGCAGGTTTTGCCTTGATTTCATTAAGGAACTAAAACAATCGGCAGCCTCTTGAACATTTCCTGATTGCTTTTCCATTAAATAGGCTTCAAACTGAATTTTAAAATTTGCAGGAAATAAAGTTTTTGCTGTGAGCATCCATGCTTTAGCAGAGTGGATATTGTATTTCTGTGCGTCTTTAGCTTTCGCTATGATGTAGTCCTCATCGCTCAATGCTGTATCGACTCCTGGCATTTTGTTGTATGGACGTATTGCTTTTAAACAATAAAATAAAGTAACTTTAACACTATTATGTTGCTAATTAAAATCAATATTATTTATCTGACGGCGAAATTGTTGTTGACTATCTGACATCCACAGATAAGGCATACGGCACAAGCAGGTAGGAATACACAAGGCACAAGTATTCCTACCTCAATGAGGCACAAGCGAACAATATGACGTTTTTTTGACACTTAGCGTACTTTTTTTTTCTTTTTGGCTTTGCACGGATTGTACATTTAGCCAGTGACATGTAAAATTAGGTAACAAGTACAAATTAGGAAATGAACTCCATTCAATGCATGTTATACTCGTAGATGATAGATGATATCCCGCCCCGCTCCCCTTGAGTTTCAGTAAAGACGTGGCAGTTTACTGAAACCTCGCGCGGCCTTCATGAGAGTGCTACACTGTTTTGTTTCATTTGCCTACACTAATGCAGGTTCACGAACACTTCAATCAAACAAACAATCAACTCAGCCTATCGCAGTCCACTGCTGGATATAGGCCTCTCCCAGGCTGCGCCACAACACCCTGTCCTCCGCCTTCCGCATCCAGTCTGACCCAGCCACCTTCTTAAGGGGGCGTCACACACTACGCTTGCCGATACGCGGTCTCCACTCCAGGACTCGTCTGACAATCGGCCACCAGTCCTTCGACAAACATGGCCAGCCCACTGCCACTTCAGTTTGCTAACTCTGCAAGCTATGTTGGTAACTCCGGTTCTTTTCCGGATAATTTCATTCCTGATCTTATCCTTCAAAGAGACTCCAAGCATAGCACGCTGGGCGACCTTGAATTTGTGGACTAGCCCGACTGTCAGTGACCACGTTTCGGCACCGTAGGTCATGACGGGCAGGACGCACTGGTTAAAGACTTAGTACGTAGACGTAGTCTTCAGACATTGCCGGATAGGCGACGAGAAGACTTGACGCAGTTTTCCAAATGCCGCCCAACCCAACTGGATCCTTTTGTCGGCTTCTTTGTCAAAGTTGTGTCTACCGAGCTTGATGACTTGTCCTAGGTAGACATACTCCTTCACAACTTCGAGAAGCGACCCTTCGATGTGGATTGGACTCGGCAAGACGTCACGAATACTTAATGGTTAATCCACCACAATTACACATTATTATTCGGCTAAACACAAATTTTAGAAAATAAAACAAAACTGCTAACATGACGCTTCACTTTCCCGCCAAGATGCAAACACTTGGCGTACTTCAAGTAAGGTTCAAGTGGTAACCAGACAAGAGCGGTGGAGTTCTGGAATCTCTTGGAATTAGTAAGTACTCTTCCGGCTCTACACGCTTGCCAAACTTCGACAAACCCATAGCTATTCACAAAGGTACGATTTTTATTGGGTATTTCGGGCGCTACCTTGACCAAATAACCTTGACGATTCGGTCCGTCTTTGCCGCAATTACTTCGTAAAACATTACTAGCGCCAACTGGCGGACAACTTACGAATACAAGTAACCTTAGAATTCACAGACACGGCGTTCAATGAATTCACAGATACGAGTGTGCACAAACACACTCGCATCTAAAAGAATATTTATTTGCAAGTATTTATTGTATGTTTATAGTTTGTATTTTGATGTGAAACTTTTTTTTACTTTTTGTTTTTTTAGGGTACCCAAAGGTTAAAACGGGAACCCTATTACTAAGAGCCATGCCACACGATGCGGTGCGGCTGGCTGCGCGGCGCCGGAGCAGTGTCGCTGCGGCGTCCTACATATAAAAATGTATGGTGTGGCACACGGCGCCGTCCGGTACGCTCCGCGAGAGGGCCTGCGGTGCGGCGCCGCACCACATAGTGTGGCATGGCTCTAAGGGTCTGCCGTCTGTCTGTCTGTCCGTCTGTCATCAGGCTGTATCTCATGAATCGTGATACCGGACAGTTGAAATTTTCACAGATGATGTATGTCTGTTGCCGCTATAACAACCTATGCTAGTTATTTTATATGGTAATCTGTGGATAACGTCGTGAGTAGTGTATTTGTTAATTCTATTAGTTTAGTACTCCTATCATGTGTAATATTTAATATACTGCTGTTTGTTGTCCCTAGTAAATAAAATAAAATAAAAAACAACAAATACTAAAAAAACAGAATAAAATAAATACTTAAGTAAGATGGCGCCACTAATTTTTTTATCTTTTTGTTTTTTTTCGACATGGGTATCATTTCCATGGTTTTCGAGGGCGCTGATAACTATTATGGGGTCAATATCAAAATTCAAGATGGCGCCACCGAAAATTTGCAAATTTTACGTCATGGGTATCGTTCTCATGGTTTTTGAGGCAGCACCTCAGGAAGTGTCGTCGATATGTCACTATGTGCTAGCGACCATTTTCGGGGGCCCAATAATGAGTGTGCAAGTCAGGCCTGCCATTTTATCCGTGTATTACATAGCATTGATCAGGCAGGGGACATAGTCCTTCCATAGTTCTAGGTAACCAATCCACTGTAGCCACCCAAATCCATACACCCATCCCAATATATTTTGTTGCTATATTTTGCAATAGTCCTGCATCAACCAGGGGTTGTCCTTGGGTGCACTTGCATGGAGCAAACAGTGATAATCGTCGTTTGGTGAACTACACTTAAAATTGTAGGGGCCTCTGCGAGTTGGCTTCGGCCCCACATACACCTTCCAAAGGTCCGGAACGTGTCAAACAAGTCATGTAAACACGGGTCCCGAGATGTGTCAAATACTAATAAATAAAAAGATCACTTAGGTCGGGCACAATAATTTAATCAAATAATATGAGTAATAGCATGGTTTAAAATAAATCAAGTAAATAGGATTAAAAAATATTTAAAAAAATCTTTTAATATCATCGTAGGCCCTTAACGTGTTTGTATTATCTACAAGTAACTTAAAAACTATATTAGTAACAAATTAGGCACACAACAAAAACTTTTTGCGCATGATCGCGAATTAATCATCAGAGTGCGCATCTGCGAACATCTGTGACGCAGGAAGCCTCAACAGCACCCTGAAGGCATTGTTGTATTGAATGCGCACTGCGCAGGGTGTTGTTAGTTTTTGGGTATGATTAGCCCACAGGCTGCTGGTGTAAATCCTCCGTAACAATATGGCCTAAATATTTAAATAATGTTACCCTCTGCAAAAGTGAACCATTCAGTTCTACGGGAGGGACATTTGAGGGACTTTTATTTCTTTAAATACCAACAGTTCACTCTTTGTAGGAATAAATTTTAATTAAGCTCATGCTGCTCGGCGTAACCCTCACATATAGCGAACAATGTCATTATTCCACCGATTGTGGGGCTCAGCAGCATCATATAGTCTGCGTAGCTTAGATTATTTAAACTATATCTATATGGCATCCGACATGTGTGCTGCTGAGCTCAACATGCAAGTTATTAACATAAATACTAAAGTCTCGGGAACGTAAGACCTCCCTGCCTAACACCACATTTGAGTTTATACGGGTCGGACCAATTCCCAATGCAAAAATATATTGTTTTTATAATTTTTTAATGTTATTTAAGAAAAAATAGGTGACATTTGATCATTCCCCCGATAACTACAAAACTACCTACTGATACTAATTTTTTTTTTAAATACAGAAAATAGTTCTTTACTTACAAATTACAGAAAAGCCTATGAACTCATTGGTGTTAAAATAACTTGGTAAATCTCTCAATATTGTGTGTACAAACTTACATTTGCAGTTGGATTGTATGGGGGAGCATGCTTGCTTGTTTGTTTGCTTGCTTGCTTGCATGCATGCTTGCTTTTCAACTACTTACAATGTTAAGTTTGTTCTTGGGATAAATTCATCCCAACTATACGGAACCCTTCATTGTGCGTAGCCCGACACGCACTTGGCCGGTTTATGAAGTGAAAACTTTTTTAGGCGCGTTGAGCAGTTTTTGAACAAAAATCATGGAACTCGCGTCATCGTTACCGAACGCTTTCACAAGTTACTTAGTTTTCGCTTATAACGGCAGTCCACAAATACTGCCCCGCATGTTTTTTTTTTAAACCATATTTGTTGTTCGATATCACTTCCGACAGCAAATACCTGTCGGAAGGATGGACTTCTTCGCAGGGTTGGATTTAGGTATGTTGAAATGGATAGCACAAAAAATGAAAAGGATAGTATTTATAAAAAATTATAGTACACTTTCATTATTTTCAATTTAACATAGAATAGTCTTCAGTAATCATCACCGTTACGTTACGTTAAGGGCGATGAGCTAAGGCCCGCGAAATTCAAATTTTCTTACTTTTTTTGCAATTTGCAGGTCAGTAACAGGTTTTATATTGACCTAAATATGATTCGCGGCCATATCGAATATGGCTTTACAGAATTATAATCATTAGAATCAGCATTACAACTCTCTAAGTTCAAAAAATCCTACTGAATGAATATTTCTGAAATAATCATTCAGTAGGATATTTCGAAGAGAGTTAGTTGTATTGCCGATTCTAATGATTATAATTTTGTAAAGCCATGTTTGTTACGGCCTCGAATCATATTTAAATCAACATACAACCTGTTACTGACCTGCAAATTGCAAAAAACGTAATAAAATTTGAATTTCGCGGGCGAAATATTCATAATATGACTAAGCATTCGGGAGCAAACTATCCTTAGATTTGTATAGTATATAGTACAAAGGGCGAAATTATAGTATAAATACTATAATTATAGTACAAAATCCAACCCAGCTTCTTCGTCAATTTATGTCAAGCGTATTTGAACTGTCAGAATTGTACGGTTTCGGATTTGTGAATATCATTTTTATAACTTCGTTGACAACATTGACGTTCGATACGACACGAAAGCGAATCGTACCATTATAGTTTGAATAGCTATGGACGTGTAGCGCCACATGGTACTCTGTACCTTGTGGCGCCGGACGTAAAGAATAGCACCACCCTATTTCTTCCCATGGGTGTCGTAAAAGGCGACTAAGGGACTTACTAAAGAATGGGCAGCAGCGTTCTCTATGCATTTTAACACCATACTGCGATCGCCAACCCCCGTGTCAAGCGTGGCGATTATGGCAAGCCCTGGGGGATGCTTATGTCCAGCACTGGACGTATTTCGGTTGAAATGATGGACGTGTGGATAGGGTTTGGCTTGGCTCATAGATAATATACTACCTATAGCTTGGCTTGTGGTGAGTTTGAAACTTAGCAGATAACCCAGGCCGATATCAAAGCTGAAGGGTTATCAGCGGCATAACGTAACTTCAGTTGCTGACCATGGTTTTGTTTTTGTTATTAGTAATTAACTGTTTATTTATTTTACTTGGATGGTCCTAGTTTATCATTGTGACTTTGAGTTGCAGCTATAAATATGAAAATTATCCAGCATAGCTTATGTAAGCGGGCACGCCCTTTATGTCTGGAGGGTTTTTATTTTGGTATTATGTTCTGCAGGCTAATTGCGTAACACACCATCAGTAGGAATCGGTTTCAATTTGACAGTTCAACAACATTCATTGCGTTATTTACATTGTTGAGCAGACAAATTTTTCTAATATATGAAGCAACGGATTAGCAATATACTTCAAAATCATTCCGATTCCGATTCAAACTGTGTTACGCAATTAGGGTGCTGTTTACGTTTTTAGGGTTCCGTAGTTAACAGGGAACCCTTTTAGTTACGCCATGTCCGTCTGTCTGTCTGTCATAGCTCAGAGACCATTAGTACTAGAAAGCTGTACTTTGGCATTGGTATACATATTAATCACGCCAACAAAGTGGTAAAGTAAAATCTTGAAAAATATTTTTTTTTATCGTCTGTTCCGTGATGTGGGGTATCGTTGGATAGGCCACATAAAATATTGAGGACGGTTTGTGAAGACCATTTTTCGATTCAGGGATTCGTTTGCGTAATATTAAAGTGTCTTTTTTTGTTAGAGTCAAGTGCACCCCCCCCCCCCCTTTTTGTGTGGGAAATTATCAAATAACTTTTCCCGCTCTGGAAGGAGCACTAAATCAAAATCTGATGAAAATACTCAAATGGCTATAAGTATGCCAATAAAATTTGAGAATTACCTCGATTTCCATGGGAGGGGATCCCATGGAAATCGAGAGTAATTCTCAAATTTTATTGGCATACTTATAGCCATTTGAGTATTTTTTATAGTAACTCCAGGAAAGCACCATTTGGTGAAGTGGAACTGATGATGAAGATCACGGATGGCCACCGGAACTACTTAATAATAAGTATTTCACCGTTGCGATTCGATTAGGCACTTTAATATGGATGATAATGGATGGCAATTTATGCTCGTCAAAATGATTATGGTAAAGCATCTGTTCTCCTGGTTCTTACCAGGAGAACTTCTCAACAATTAACGCCCCTGCATCGGTAATACCAATATTTTGTAAAAGGTGATGAGCATGGCTATTGTTAATTAGATAAATTACAAACTGACCCACGAAAAACTGAAAAATAAAAAACTTTTCCAAAAAAAAAACAACCGACTTCCAAAAAAAAACACTACAAAGTGAAAAATAACTTTAATTTCGGAAGTCAGTGGCAAAAAACTAAAATACTGATCCAAAAACACCGACTTCCGAAATTAAAGTTATTTTTCACTTTGTGTTGTGTTTTTTTTTTCATAAACGTTTATTCATACTTGTAAATTTTTATAATTAATGTTTGTTTTAATTCCCTCGAATACAATCGTACTTTTATTTCGTCAAAGATTGTTACAACTTTATTTTACGTTGCTATGGTAATCAGGCTTAGGTCAGACCTGGGATCAGGGATCTAGGTCAGATCAGGGATCTATTAGAGTAAAACATAGACTCTTTGGAGTAAAATCATGTTCTGAGAATCAAAGAGATTAAGATAGTTAATACAGAGAGGCTATCAAAAGCACAGACATACAAGATATCAAAAGTAATGTCATAGAAAAAATGTGATCCCAAGTCTCAGTGACGTGTCGTTTGGTAATAAATAAATATAAATCAAAATTACATAACTAAGTTTGACACGATACACTTTTACCGACACCAACCTTTGATTACCAACCGTCATATCTCGGGACCGTGGGATCCCAGTCCTATGGAAGGCGTAAGAGAATCCGAACTCTCGCGTCCGGCCCTGGTTCAGGCCATGGTTCGGAGCGAGAGTGCATGAGAGGCCGTCACCTCCTTCTGCGAAACAGTAATGCTCGCGAAGGAGGAGGCAGAACGCGTGAGGGAGAGGAAAAATCCGCGCCCTCGCGCTCCTTCGCATTTGAGTATTTTCATCAGATTTTGATTTAGTGCCAATGGAACCACCTCGGGAGCATACCCTTCCAAACAAAAAAAGAATTTTCAAAATCCGTCCACAATTGATGGAGTAATCGGCGGACATACATTAAAAAAAAACATACAGCCGAACATATAACCTCCTACTTTTTGGAAGTCGGTTAAAAAACAGGCAGAGGTCAGTGGGTCATCTTAGGGGCGGAGTATTATGAATTTTAGTTTCCTTATGTTTTGTACTTCCCATGGAATTAGTAAATACTCTAAAGTACAATACTTATTCCATGAAGGCTAACCATGCATGGAAGACAAATTAACAATGACATTGCCAGAATGACCAATGACGTGCAACTGACTTATTGTTTACGTTTGATTGAGAATTGAGCAGTTAAGTTGTGTTGAGTTGAGCTACTGTGAATGTGATCGAGCTTTTGGTAGCAGTGTATGATTATATTGGTAATTAATTTAATGAATTGAATCGTGTAGTACAGTGTAAATAAAGTTATTAAATTAATTCTTCAATCAGATAATATTTTGTGACTTCAAGCAAAATTTAGTTTTGCATTTGTATTTCTAAATGTTAATAATGCATGAATTCGACTTATATGATGACTATGCAATTGCAGAGGTCGTTCCTGATCATATTTTAGAAAATATATTTTCTTTTCTCCGTTTAAAAGATCTCCGCAATTGTGCTTTGGTATGTAAGAGTTGGTATAGAATTCTTAGTGATGAAAATAATGACGTTTGGCGACTACATTGTGTGAAAAGGTTAGCAGAAGAAGTTATGAAATCCGATTTACTATCCACTGTTAATACTTACAAATCAAAACTGAGGGCGTTTTACCATGCATGGAATCCTCATGACTGTTCAAGAAACATATATGTTAAAGCTAATGGATTTACTTTACACAGGTGGGCTATGATGCTTTTTTTTATTTAAGATATTAAATGTTTCCACAATTTATGTCTTTAAGTATCAATATTCAACAGGAATCCTGTAGCACAAAGTACTGATGCATGCAGAGGAAAAGTTGGATTTTACAATGGAAGACATGCTTGGGAAGTCATATGGGAGGGACCCTTGGGTACTGTAGCTGTAGTAGGGATATCAACCAAAGACGCGCCTTTAGAATGCCATGGATATGTGGGGCTACTGGGGTCAGATGAACAGAGCTGGGGATGGAATTTAGTTGATAATCATTTGTTGCACAATGGGGACACTCAAGGACATTATCCTCTCCTAAATAATTGTCCAAAGTACCAGGTGAGAAATTGTGTCTTTAAATTAATAGCCTATTAAACTTACATAATAAAGTTAAGTTTATCCATTACAATTTTATTATGTTGTGGCTATAGTAACATTTCTGTAAATTATTTTATAGGCCTAAACTTCTTGAAACAAAACTGTTTATGCTTTTGTAGGTAATAATACATTTATATCTGTAACTTTTATGGTGTACATAATAAAGAGTATTCTATTCTATTCTAATATTTGCTTGCACAAAACTCAAATTAACTCTATTATATTAAAAATTAGTATGAGATTATGATATACTTTATGGGGTTGACTATACAGCTTTAAATTTATAAATGTTTTCTGTAGGGTGGTCTCTAATATTCATAATAATACTTTTCTTTTAGGGCTGATGTGTAAAAAGTCAGCCATGTTTTAATTATTGTTGTCTCCTGTTTCAGGTTGGTGAGCGCATTCGAGTGATCCTAGACTGTGAAGATAACACTTTATCATTTGAAAGAAATTATGAATTTTTGGGGGTTGCATTCAGAGGTAAACAAAGATAAAATGTAATGTACAGTCATGAGCATAAGTATGTATAAGTGTGCAATGGAGAGTTTGGCAATAATATCTGATTTCAGTATTGGTTCATTCATATCTGGTCTTGTAGAGACAGAAAATATAAGTAATCATCTTTGGAAGGCATATACAAGTAGTGGCACTATGTGACATTGAAGAATCACCAGAACTATCTGACCTACACTACATCAAAATAAAGGATACTGCATTGGCTTCAAAAAGATGTGTCACCTCTCAGAATGCATAAAGAAGAAGGATCAAAATTAACCCGTGTCCTACAGCAAAGAGAAGTATCTCAAAAAAATATAAAACAGAATATAAAAAAATGGTGTTCTTCCGAACACCATCCTTACAGTCTAACATATAAAGTTTAGTCAGGATAGCCAAGTATCTCAATATTGTAGCTATACTCTTGTACATATCACTGTCTCTGAACGAATTTTCATACCATTTTTTTTATATGTTAGAGTAGTTAGACTGTAAGGATGGTGTATGGAAGTATACCATCTTTTTATACAAATTTTTATCGTTTTTCAAGATACTTCTCTTTTCTGTAGGATGTGGGTTAACTTTGTATGGACCATGCTCATTCTTCTTTTGGACATTTCTTGCATTATAAATATCTGCCTACTCAGTTCAGTTCAGGAATGTAAATACATTTATTTACGCATTCTGAGAGGTGCATGTGCATGTCTTGTGAGATAGTTTTGATGATGTCACATAGTTATGATAAATTATGTATTTGTGCCGCTACTTGCTACATGCACATGCTACATGCTACTTGATGGTCACATGTATTTACTATCTTCTTGAGAATAGATTTTATTGAATATATTTATGCATGTGACTGCATTGTCAAGAAAAATATTTAGGTTTACATGTAAATTTCTTATTTTTGTGTTAATTCTTAGTCATTGTGGACAATCTCTTGCAAATGAATGGAGGAAAGAAGTAAGAAAGATAACAAAAAAAAAAAATGTTCTTTAAATGATAAGAAACCATAGAAATTAGGAAAAAATTGCTTTTTGCTGGCCGATAATGGACTACAAAATATAATAATAAAATTATTTGTTTGCTTACAGGCCTTCCAAATAAGAAACTGTACCCAACAGTTTCAGCTGTCTACGGTAACACCGAAGTGTCCATGATATACCTGGGTCCCCCAGTGGATGGCTGATAGTAAACGAGTATGTCTAGAAAATTGTCAGTTTCTAGTCAAAATGAAATAATGTGATATAATTTACTATTTTGAGGCTATATTTAATTTAATTATTACTGAAAAAGCTTAAATAGTGGTGGTAAAGATTGTTTTTTAATACATAAACAAGTTGGTGAAAGTTAAGATTTAAATGTATCAATAATCATGTCCAACTTCAAAGATTAAAGATTGAAATATCAAATCACATGTCATCATCACAAAAATTTACATGACATCTGTTAGCATATTATTCATCAGACTTCATCAGGATTTCAGAAAGCTGGTGTTAATGTTGAATCTTGTGACATAAATTAGTATTGCCGACAGTTTAGGGTGAATTTTTGGAAAATCTCGAATAATTTCTTATAACAACTTTACCATTGTTTAAGTGCTTACAGTAAAATGCAGGGTTATTTTTTTAACTTTGGTTTTTACAAATTGTGGTAGTTTTGGCTTTTGATCAATTAATTATGACTAATGGTGTGACTTGACGGCTCTCGGCCCAAAAATTATTTTTCTTAATGTTCAATAATTATTAAATGCGTTCATGAATGAAAACCACGTTGAAAAAAATGTCCTGCATGTATACAGTGTAAAATTAAATTTGCTAGCGAAACTCCGTGGCCGTGATTGATACCTAAACACGACAAAACAAAAAAAAAATGATTTGATGACATTTTTTTGGGATCAACGACCAAACATTTCAAGTTTAAAAAACACAGTTTTTATCGATATCTAAACATAATAAAACAAAAAAAAACTGTTTTTTTTTTTGTTTTAATAAGTTTTCCATCACGTGTCTGTCGAGTTTCTCTAACTAACTAATTTAATTTGACCCTGTATATATAGATACCTAGGGATTTGATATACATAAGCTTCGAATTCTTAAGAGGTGAATTTTACAATGCTTTAACGCAATAGCAGCACGCTGTCAATTATGACTACATAAAAGATAGTAATGAATTTTATTATGGTTTAATAACCATGGGTTTATAGTGTACTTTCTTGGTATACTGGTTGGTGCCATGATATGTTATGTATATAATTATCTAAAACATTATTAATTGACTTACGGCTAACTTTCAATTGCTAATTTATGAGAAATCCTTTTGAATGATTGATTATTACTTTTTGTTCTCGCGTTAAAAAGCTGTCAAATATTTGACAGTTTTAAAATCGACCGACAAAAATATTGTCATTAAGAAACGGGGGACTTATCTAGGTTTTGTTACCACAGGATGCATCTTGACTATCCAGGGTTCCAATCAAAAGGACAATGATAAAATTTAACATTCCGACTAAATTCAATTGTTGAAGAATGAAAACTTCCTGATTGGCATTTTTATCGTGTTTAGTTATCGATACCCATCACGTCTGTGAGGTTCACACAAAACGTCTGAAGAGTTTCGCTAGCTAATTTAATTTTACCCTGTATACATAGGTTTTAGATCGCCCCTCTACTGCTTTTGTGAACACGTGCTACATGGATCTTTTGCGCTTGAATGACATTGACTGGGGGGCGTTGTTGTGCGGCTGTTACTTAGCCAGGAGCTTATTGAATTAGAAATATATTTTACAATAATATGAAAAAAAAAGACTGGCCATATCAATTTTTAACCTATAATAAAATTGGTTGGTGTCAGAGGTTTTAAGTTATTATAATTACACAGTGTATAAAGAATATAGTGTGTAGTTAATTAGTATTATCAGATAGTATTATGAATTAATAATTTTAATGATTAGGTCCAATAATTTATTGATGTAAAAATTCCGACAAATGTATGATGCCGACTGTACCTGATTGAATATTTGTTTAAATCCTGAGAGTAAGAATGAAAGCTTGCCAGTCGGTTTGAAGGACTCACTGAGAACTCGAGATCGAGCAACGCCGTCGCTTAGCTTCAAAAAGCCGCCCTAGTTAGGTACCATTTGTGCGATATTTTAATACATCTCTCAATATCATCAGTCTTCACTGCAATAAAATAAATCTAGTAATTTTTTTGAAAAGTTGTTAAGTTCGTGGTCTCTTGCTACGTCACATTGAATTTATCGGAAAGTTCAAGATGCATATGTGTGTGAGAATTAAAGTCGAGACAACTCGGGCAGATATTTTTTTTTTTTCAAGTTCCTGATTTTCTAGTTCGAAATCTGAATATTTCAAGGTGTTTAATACTATCGGAAGCGTTTAATAGGTAGTAATCTATGAAGCTTCTATCTATAAAGCCAGCCAGATAAAGTGCTTTATTAAACTTTTATATTTATCTAAGAACTGATTAAAAGCCGGTCTGTTAATGAGTGGTCTGTAGTTAAGAAATTATTGTTTTCATGCCAATAAACTATAACGATGTTGTATCATTGTAGGGTTGACATCGTAAATCTTAGCCGGTAACACTTAAATTCAGAGATGCTGCGAGCATTCGTAATGTCTGCCTTAAACCGTCCTTTATTATCTAACCTTATAACACGGTAATATTAATGTACTTAAATACTTTTTTGTCGTACTCAGAGACGGCACTTAAACATAATCAATCGTTGACTTTCTTAAGTCCTATAGAATTGAAATGTTCACAATCTGTCATATTTGTTAGTGTCAGTTTCAACGTACTATACCTAGCTCCGTAGTACCTAGTTAAAGTTAATAAATGTTTATACAGGGTGGCAGGGACATCGACGCGAAACCTGTTACCATGGATTCAGTACATCATACTTGACCTCCGTGCGTTGAAATATCTCGTCGGTAAGAAGTGCAACTCGGTCAAAATGTATGGAACAGCGAATTTTTTTTTTAAGAACCCACGAAATTTTTTTACGCAGGGGTCAAGAATGATCCATGGTAACAGGATGCGCGTCGGTGTCCCTTCCACCTTGTATTTAAGTGAGGTCTCTGAGTGTGGCAGTTAGGACCAGCTTCTCGCACGAAAATTATCGTAAAATTAATTTGACAAATTGTCAAGCGCGCGTAAATTGTTGCGATTGACTGTTGAAAAATCATTCAACTAATCACAGCAGTTTACGCACGCTTGACAGTTTGGCACATTAAGGTAAATCCGCAGCTGTAGCCTGCGAAATTCAAATTTTCTTACGAATCTAACTTAGAGAGAATATTAATGAATCTTATGATTATAATTCTGTAAATACATAGAAGGTGTAGTCGCGAATCATATTTTGGCCAAGATACAACCTGAAAGTGAACTTGCAAAAAACGTAAGACAATTCGAATTTTGCGGGCTATAGCTGCGGATTCACTTTAACTTTGCGATAATTTTCGTTCGAGAAACTGGCCCCTAGTATGACAAAAATAAACAAGTGAAGGCACTAAAATTGTATCTCGGGGATAAGTACGTACTTATGTTATAAAGGGTTCTAGAATAATGTTACCACCAACTGAAGTGTCTAAATTATAACAAAATTTGTTTCATGTTAATATGTGTTTACAAATACTTTTGCATTAAAACAATAACCTAACAATTTGAATTAGGAACATTCCCAAAACAAGAATGCTGTAGTTATATTAGATAGATATATTTTAAGCCTGTTCAATATGTTTTTCTATGGGTAGGTACTTAGGTGCTACTTATAACTAACCCATTTTGTTACTCTTAAACTGACAGTCCTTTGGGGCGGAAGAGCGTTTTTTTTTTTTTACAAAATAGTCCCCTACTCATGTTGAGGCGGAGGACTTTACCCTTTTAAAATAAAGGGACCTATTAATTTTCTACGCTGCGCCTCAGTAGTGTTAGCCTTAGGTAGGTACCTAATGGTTGATGTCTTTTTAAAGATTTTATTGACATGTTGTTTATTAGAACATTCATAATTATTAAGTTTTATTATAAGTCGTGCAATATCAATCAGCGTAGCCTTTTCCCAGCTAGTTTAGGGTCGGCTTCCAGTCTAACCGGATGCAGCTGAATACCAGTATTTTATAAGTCGTGCAATATATAACTAGATAACTAAGGAGACTCACAAATTCTACTAACACCGCTGGGCTATTAAAATGTCATTATGTAACTTAACTTTTATAATAAATAATAATAATTAAACTTGTCCACAGCTATTGTAGATTAGTTTGGCGTTGAAAAATAACTTGCGATATTTTTTTTTAAATTTTAAATTTCGAATGGAAAAAAAAACTTTAAAATTACAAGTCAATAATATTGAATTGCAAATTCAATAATAGTGACTTGTAATTTTTAAGTTTTGTCTGCTAAGTACTGTCATTTTACGAGTTAATCCTGTGTGGCCCGGCCCCCACAGGATTTACTTAACTAAATAGGGATTCAACATTTCAACTATTTTGTATAAAAACCAAACAAGTAATTTTAATGGTTAAAAAGGTTAGATACCTACCTACTTGTAACTGAAGCGCAGGCCACACCGCGAGCAGCTAATCTAACTTACCTACTTTAGTTTTGTTCATTTACAATATTGAAACGGTGTGCCTTTAAAGCGTAGCCGTTCTACTGGCCACGTAAGCTATGGCGAGGAAAGGTAAGCTAGTTTATGGCCGGTTTAGTTGGCCTCTGAATGTTCTTTTCGAACGCATGCGTTACGGTTACGACTCAATATTGCTGAAGAATAAAGCTTAACTTTAATTACCTCTCGGTGTGGCCTGTGCTTTAGGCTGGTTATTAAAAAGGGAGATGTTTCAGGCATCGAACATTTTGTTCCCTTAAATTAAACGGGGGCTTGAAGAAACAGGTACACAAAGTTTATGGCTGCTCGGAACATGAGACCCGAGTCGCTGCGCAGTAACAAATTCTCAGGGTTACGAGCCTGTTCGAAAGGGATATCGTGGCCCTGGCACACAGGCATCTGAAGGAACACGGGTGGGTTTTAGTCAGTAAATGTCTGACACTCCCTCCCGCTCCACCCAGAGCGGGAGAAGTTATTTGATAATTTCCCACCCAAAAAAAAAAGGTGTCAGCGGGGGTGAGGTACTGCGCAGCGAGTAGCGCACTTCAGAGCCGCCATAAAGTTTGACGCGTACTATACCTACAGATTTGTTACATACAGGGAAATAATATTCTAAACGTTTTTTACTAATAAGTACAGACGCCAGCAGGTCAAGCTACCCGAAACTGTCAAATTTTCCCAATCAACCTTGAACCTTATGCTTTAACGATAAAGTTGAAAATCTTTTAAAGAAATTTGACAGATTGTAGTATCTTGATGTGCTGGCATCTGTACAACGATTAAGTTCACAATTTATCTAAATTTGAATGCAAAACTAACATTTTTGGTATTTTCAAACTCACATCTTGGGGGTTAACCGTCTGTCGATGTTTCTTGTAAGAGTGAAAATGTTCAGCAGGCTTAGTACGACACTTTCTATTTCTACTCTACTGTAGAATAGAAATCGCTTGTCTACCGACAATGTTCTACACGGGAACTGTCATTTTTGTCTACTCAAACGCTTCCCTACGGTTCTCGTGCTAAGCCTGCAGGAGGTTAATTACAGTATATTTTCTTTCAGGCCAACATCTTCTCAACATTTTTGTGTACTTATGTTATGACATGATTTTTTTCAGATATGATTTTCATGTACCTAAGTGCAATAAGTGCATTTTAAAGTTTTCCATCTGAAAATGTTCAGTTGCAGCCCGTAGTTTGGTTGGAACTGTATCAGGTAAATGGCAATAGATTCGCCTGCTGGGTGGCTAGCCAAACGTAGATGGATTGGAGGTAAAAGATAAGGGTGAATTTGCTATGTTATCTTTTAGATTGACGCTTCGCTGAGTTTCGACTCTGCGCTAGTATGAATGAATCGACCTTTACCTATGGTGCGACTTTTTTATTTTATTTGAATTGCATCAGGTACCAACCGAAATGGGGATAGAAAATTTAAAGTGGATTAACTAGGCTAAGTAAACCTAAGGGCTTATTTTGCACATTCATTGCATTTACTTCCGCTCATACGCTTGCCACTGGCTTTGCTTTGTTGCTTCATGTCATGTTGCTGACTGCCTAGTTATGAACGTCGTAGGTCACATAAAGGAATGTTGTTATGTCGATTGTTTTAATTGTGTTTCTTAAGAGCCCTAAGTATATGATGCAACTAAAAATCAATCCTTAACCTTAATTTCTGTTATTAATTTTATCTGTTATTTATTATTTACACTCTGTTATGTTTTTTATGCATCTACAATGTATAACTGAATTAATGCTCATTATGCAAGTTGATTACCCCAAAAATTAGAACTACCTACGTAAATTACAGCCACACTTCTAATGTAGGTACAGTCAAAACAAACCAAAATGGACGAAGTACCTACACCTAGACCCTTATACGCGTGCGACTGTGTGCGTGCGTAGATTTGTAATGTGACCACAATTTTCTCCTACAATCAGTATACTTATCTAATTTAATAAATAAAAATTCAGTGTATGTAATAAGATTATAACATAATATTCTAATTCGGGTGTTTGGTGGTGTGCGTTGATTCCGGGACTTCTTGCATATAATTAGGTACAGTCAACCGCACATCAGTGGTAACCCTTGCACTACAAAATCGTCCTTACAGCTACGACATAAAGGCAATGTCAAATTGTCACGACTGATCTGCGGATGACGCCATAATTATTATAATTTCAATAATGCAATAAAGGTTGGTAAATATCGTGAAAAGTATACTTACGTTTAGAATAACTTAATCATTAACAATGTATTTGTATATTTCTGTTATTTATAGAAATAAAAGACACCTTTGTTAATTATTTATATTTTATTGTTTTATTCAGCAATACATTCATTAGTTGTCATAGGCTATAACAATATTGTGCAACTTGCTATTGAAGTTCAGTGTTAATAAAACGGTTTTGGACATGATAGCAAAATAACCGGAATGTTAATATTTTATATTTTTCTTATAACTTACGCTGGGACAACAGTAACTCCCAACAGATTGACAACTTACTAAATGTGACGGCAAATGATATGATTGATGGACAATGATAAGATGGACAAGTGTAGGTAACCAAATCTAAGGTATTATTAATGCCTCAACTAACGAGTTATTTCCCTTCAAATGTGAAAAACACCGAATGTCAACAATAAATTTGCGAAAATTGATGGTCAGTGTAGCTTATAATTTATGTTGGGTAACTAAACGCTAATTTTAAAGCTGCGGTAAGTTAATGTAGCCCCAGCATAGGTTTGCGTATAGAACCAAGTTAAAATATAACTAGGTAGATACTTTCGAAAAGTAATGAATAAGCAATTTATAAGTTAGGTAGTCGCAATCGCAACAATATTTTATAATAAACGGCTAATATATATACTTACCTTCAGGGTGGCAATTAAAGTAGCTCCGTGGAGGGAAAGCACTTACGCACCGCAAATAATGATAATACTTAGCGATTCTCTAAATCTTTTAATGCAGTTGCATTAAAAGATTTTTGAAAATTCGCTTGTTGCAGCCTATCAAACAGACGAATACATGAAACTAACATTCTGGTCGTGGCCAGTACCCAATCGATAGGGTAAATTT
This sequence comes from Tiliacea citrago, assembly GCA_963921375.1. Lineage (NCBI taxonomy): Eukaryota > Metazoa > Arthropoda > Insecta > Lepidoptera > Noctuidae > Tiliacea > Tiliacea citrago. Next base: position 14,915,913 of record OY992786.1, on the reverse strand, counting down.
ATTATAAAGATCTAATCTCCAATAAACGTTGTGTTAAATGAAAGAAAGACCATAACATTTTCAATAAATACTAATTGCTAAATTATAAGCTTGTATCTTCCCCTCCACTGGCCGCCTTTTTTCACCCTTTATGACGTGTTTGTATATTACCTGCTCATTATTAAGACTGTTATTCACAATGATACATCATACGTAACAAATAAGGTAGGTATACGTAGGAGGTAGGTACTTTTGTGATTGACTAAATACAAATAAAATTAGCCAATATGGCTTATCACAGCCTGTCAAACACTTGAGTACATAAAAAAAGATTCCCACGAATTGAGAAACTTATTTCTTTGAAGTCAGTTGAAATACCTACAATAACCTTTATGTATCTCTTGTAGGTATTTATAAAAAAATAATAACTATTTCGTACTATTCTGTAGGTGTGAAATATATATCTTTAAATTACAAGTTCAATAAAGATCCTGAAGGAATGACAGGAAGAGGGAATAGCAAAGAGATTCAAGGTCTTACATTTAAATGTCTTTAGCGAATAGTAATTATCTACCTATACTACAACAATGTCAGAAATAGGGTAATAATGAAGAACATGGTCAAGTTAAAACAGTAAAAATCATAGGTACCTACTCGTAAATAACGACTTATAACTAGCTTTAATTTGTTTTTTCAGACGTCTCGGAACCCGGCGAAACGAATCCGATTTTGATGTTTTTTTTTGACAGAGTGAGGTTATTTTTTTACACCTTCTAGATTCTTTTTATACTCGTAATATAACAAATAATACCAGTCCATTATTCCCCCAACTGCAGGATAAAGGCTTCTTCTCATACAGAGAAGCGCACGAGCATTGATCAGCACGCTTGGCGACTTCGACTTAAATTACTTATCTGAAAGTCTGAAAATCTTTATCTTTAAGTCTAGGTTTCTGTCATCCGGACGGACGGACATGCCGAAATTATAAGGGTTCCGGTTTTGCCATTTAGCTAGGGAACCCTAAAAAACATCAAAATCGGATTAAATTTTGCCGGGTTCCGAGGTAAAAGGCCCCAGGCACTGGACTAATACCCGAGGCACCGCACGTGTGCCGAAAACAGCAAGGCACGGTAATTTAAAAAAAAAAATGTAAATTGGAAAAATCGATCGATAAAAAGTTTACCGTTTAGCTAAGCCAATGCCAGTAAGTGGAGCGGTGAGGTTGCAATTAACCTTGACAAAAAAAAAACATGGCGACAAAATCATATTTGACATAGCGGAATGTGTGAATGTGAATCACGCATCGATTAGAGTAATCTAACTCTCGGACACTCTTCAGTAGGTAGTCCAAATTGTCGTTCTAACAGTTGACTGTAAATTATTTTTATTTAACCTAGACTAGATAGAATTAGATCTCTATGCTATGAATTATTAATTAATAATATATTATAATTATTGTGTAGGTGTTACCAACGCGACAGATTCGATAATCACGTTTGGCAGTCCGGTGAAGCATTTGCCCAGATGTGGTATGTTACACAAACAAATAGGTAAACGTGTACCTAACTTCGTAAAAAGTGGCCGACTCGTTCTTAGTCTTTAATTATTTACCTACCTATCTTTCTTGTTAACGAGCATGAGCGTCCAGGTCAGCATTGAAGGCCAAACAGCAATCGATGTGAATGAAAAAATCGATGAATATCTATTTACCAATAATTTATTACCTATTACGAATGACCATTTTCAGACTGACGCGGACGTGCCACGCTTGGGTATTTCATTTTTAAATAGTAAATGATAGCAAATTGAATCTTTCAGTTGCAGGTGCTGAACTTTATTCTGTTGGGTAGGTACATATTACATCTATTTTTTTCATTGTATCAGGGGATTTTCTAGTTATTAGGCAAGTTTTATGACTTCAAGTCTAATAGGATTATTGCGTATCACTTCACAGCTTCAAGCCGCAGTATACAATATTCATAGGTACCTAGGTACTCTTAATTACCTATACCTAAGTACCAACCTACTCTTATATATCTATTATTTAAATTAGGTCTACTTATCTAATTGTAATTTAATTAGGTAAGTTCCTCATTCATCGAGGTCATTGTACTTACAGAACACTGTCCTGTTTGTACCTACTCACTTGATAGTACTTAAGTCTACTATTTCGTTAATATTTACTCACAATTAGGCATGTATTTTTTAATGACATAATTATAACGTTATATTTTAATTGTTTGTAACTAATATACTTTTCAATATAGTCCTTGGCCCGTGTGGTTCTCGGTAAAGAAAAACATACGTATACTGTTAAAATCATATCCCTTCCTTTTGGCTTTGCCATAGTCGGGTAAAAAAGGTCACCGGGATCACCCTCATGCTGGGTAACTTTTATTATAATGTACAAAGGTGCTTTAATTTAGGCCAAAACTAAATGTAAGCGGGAAAGTGATTGGCTGAAGTTGTGAGGGCAGGTAGACTTAACGGGTTGTAAAGTAGAGACCTATCATGGGTATAGAGCTTACACAACACAACATCACGCCTATTTTCCACGAAAGGATAGGCTGAGGCGTAGGTATAGTATAGGTACCCACATTTCGCCTGTTATGTCCATGTAGGTCATGCATGGGTTTCCAACCGGTAGGGTCCACCCTCCTTTAGGGGCGTACAGTAACCGATGAGGGAACACGGCGTGCGGCGGGGCTAAAAATAAACTATATAGATATCTGTTAAATTCTATTTTGTTGGTATTAGAAAAGGTCAAGAGGAAACGCGGTCACGTGGTCGTTGGCGTTCATTCCATACTAACGTCCCTATTCCTCTGTTTTCTCCCTTGTTAGGTAATGATACTAGTACAAATATTTTTTACCGATTTATGTAATGTATAGCTCCCACTGCCGTGCCTGTGTATTTTTGTGTTTCTAAAATTAATGTACTTAATTACACCAAAAATCAAAACACGCTTTTATTTGGCATAAGTGTTGTTTGATTGACGTTAGTGAAAACGGAGAGTCTTTAGTTAATTTAAAACGTCTGCGACAATTTTTCAAATATTTACCTACATACCTAACCATTAATAATTCATTACAAACTCACAACCTTAACGGCTCAATCAATTGGGGTAAAGTGGTCTTTAGGTTTTAGGATCATGACGAATGAAAATGAAAAAAATGAATGGAAGTTAGTGCTAAAACCTATTGTGATTAAGAGGCTATTTCGATCGTACACATTTATTTACGAGTCCGCGTACCACTGGTCAATTTCCCTCAGTAGTCAGTTTATTTAATTTGCCAGTTTCGTTGATTAGTTAGTTTCGCTGATTGGTCAGTTTTGGGGATTAGACAGTTGCGTCAACTCGACAGTTTCCAGTGTTCGCCAGTTTCGTTAATTAGTCAGTTTTTTTTTTTTTTTTCTTTTCATTTTGGCTTCGCACGGTTTGTGCATTTAGCCAGTGTCATGTAAAATTAGGTAACAAGTACAAAGTTATTTAAATAATTATGAAATGAACTCCACTCAATGCATGATAAAGATGATTGATGATATCCCGCCCCGCTCCCCTTGAGTTTAAGTAAAGACGCGGCACTTTACTGAAACCTCGCGCGGACTTCTTGAGAGAACTTAAAGTGATGTTGCACTGTTTTGTTTCATTTGCCTACATTAATGCAGGTTCACGAACACTTAATGGTTAATAATCCACCACTATTACACATTAATATTCGGCTAAACACAAATTTTAGAAAATAAAACAAAACTGCTAACATGACGCTTCACTTTCCCGCCAAGAAGTCTCTTAGTCAGTTTTATTCAATTCGTCAGTCAAAGTACAGTCGGTAGAAAACTGCCTACACGTCTGCTAATTTAATTATGTACGTATTACGTAACATAACACACTACAACATGACGGCTGTTTCCTCAAAGGGCTAGGCAGAGATAAATTTTTTTTTTTTTTTTTTAGAAAACAAATATATATTTAAAAAAAAATGTGATTGTAAAAATACAACTTAAAGTTTGATTTAAATTGGGTTCCTTACATTTTCCACTTTTGTTTACTTATCATCAAACATATCTTTTACGTTGAGTGTACTAAACTGACGAATCGAGGAAACTGGCAAACACTGGAAACTGTCGAGGTAACCTGTCTAATCGGTAAAACTGACTTTAATTGAAATAAATGCTTTGAGTTTGAGTTGTTTTGTAAAAAAAAAAAACATAGCGCGTGCAGCTCCGTAGGTAGGTAAGTGACGTGAGAGAAATGAAACTTCTTAAAAAATGATGATTAAGTAACAGAGATTTAGTGTGAGGAGACAGAGAGAGTTATATCTTTCTTCTCTCTCATGTAACGTGTAAATGTGCCTAAAAGCGACGCGTCCTTGAAATTTCACTGTGAATTTTCGCCGCCGCATAAGAAGTTTCACATCTAAAAAGTAATTTCACCACTTTGCCCTGCCACTCATAGCTTCGAGTTTAGTCTTGATGTGCCATCGCAAGGATCGTGTTCTTTTACGCGACTGACATAGGTGTAGATACGTATATTCCGCCCGCTTCATGTATTGTACTGTATTGATGATTCCCATGATTAAGTATAATTCTGTAAATACATATTAGCAAAATTAAATCTGACATTGACCTTCACATTGTAAAAAACGTAAGAAAATTTTAATTTCACGGGGTACTTCCCCTTTAGTCACAACAATTACAACGACCCTTTCTGCTTGACGGAATAGTTTTTAGTGACAAATTGCAAACAATTTTACATGAATCTTGAAACACTGTCAATACTATCATGTAGGTATACAACCTCTTGCCAGGGTTAAGAGTCTGTCCGAAAGGGATATCGTGGTCCCTGGCACATAGGCATCTGAAGGATCACGTTTTGGTCAGTAAAAGTCTGACACCCGCTCCCGCTCCGCCCAGAGCGGGAAAAGTTATTTGATAATATCCCACCCAAAAAAAAAAATGTTGGTATACCACCTTCATCAACACCAAGCAAATCGGAATAAAAGGGTAACCTACACAAACCTAGAATTTATTATACAATTCGCCTACAACGAAAGTAAATACTAAAATTAGTACCTACTTAAGTTATCCATATCACATAGGTAAGTGCAGGACCTATCATGTTGGACTCTAAGTGCAGCGTGGATTCTATTTTCTACCAATTCTACATCGAATGTGAAGCAATGATTCTATATCGAAATCGGTTTGCTGCTTAAGCTACTGTGGGCACAATTCTTCTTATTTAAGGTGAATCCGCACTGGCAGCCCGCGAAATTCAAATTTTCTTAGGGCCTACCACAACGGTTCCACCTTAAGTGTCTCTAGTTACAAGTAGATATAATTAATGACTAGGTGTATTATTGTGATATTTATTATGGCTAGTATGTATAAGGGGACCGTTAATTGTATTAACGTTACTACGACTTATATACGTATACCTAATATACAACCATAATACTGATTGATAATGAACTTTATTTATTTCTAATAATGAATTATTGAAACGTAGAGAATAGTTTAGAGAAAACGATAGGCCTACTCTTAAAATACATACATAACACACAACATAACTTGCGAATTAAGGTTGTAATTTACACCACTCCCTCCACCCCTTCGGGGAATACAAGCGTGATGTTACGTTAATACGTTTATGGTAAAGTTTAAAACAATAAATCAATACATTATATAATAATAGTTCTATGATAATACAAAAATTCAGAAACGTTTAGTAACCTTTGTCGCTGACAGTACAAGCACCACGCACTTGACCGCACAGCAGCAAAGGCCGCAAATAATGTTAAGCTTATTTTCAAGAAAGCCTTGAAAAAATAAAGCTTGCTGGCATTAGGTATACTACTTACTATGGCCCAGTGGTAATGGCCCCGACTAACGAGTTGTAGGTCGTGGGTTCGAACCCAGCCAGGCGCTTTACTTTGTGTAAATAATTTAATCAGCATTGTTCTCAAAATGGTGAAGGTAAAGATCGTGAGGAAACCGGCATGTCTAAGAACTAAAATTTGTGACATCATCATCAACATGTGGTATCTACCAACCCGCACTGGGCCCGCGTGGTAGATTACAGCCTCTCTCACTCCCTCTCGAAGAGAGGAGACATGTGTCCCAGCAGTGGGAACATTAATTATGCTTGCAATACATGTAATAAGTTTTGACAACTTCATTTTATGAATAATTTGAAAGGCCGCATTTTGGGGTCCAGAAATTACTAGGCCAAACCTGCGTTATGCGCGCTATAGTTTAATTAAAAGTATCCTAATCAATTATATTTTTGGACAACATTAATAGAGCTTGTACACCTCGCTCTGCAAATAAAATTAAAGACAAATATAATGTAGGTATTCTTATACAAAAGTAAGGCTTATATCTAACACACACAAACACGGAAATAAGACCTTTGGTAGAACTTAGTCGTACATCGCGGTCTAGTTTACCGATTCAGTTTTAATTACATGGGGCTATCATCAAATTTAATAATAATGATGTGGAAAAAAAACAGCCACAACGTGTAATCCGACCAACAAAGCGAAATTCGAGTCGTCGGTAACTCGTATATTACCTACCTATATTTGACCACAACGCGTTTTGTTAATCAACACCAGCCATAAACATAGAGCGTCTCGACGTTAGCTGCCGTGATGCAATTACAGAAGGGTGATACGATCAACTTACTGCGACAGAATTCGCGTTGGGCCGATTTCTTTTGTTTACCTAATGTTTGGCCCAAATTTGCAAGTAATTTAGCCACGATGTGAACATTTTCCTTTGCAGTAGGGTAACCAATACCAACCGTCCGGAATTAACTGGGAATCTCCGGCTTATTGGACTCCCGTCCGGACTTTTCACGAATTATTATGGAGAAACTAGAGTTGAATAAAAATTCAAACCTAAATTGACCAGAATTTGTTGTGAGTGTCCAATTTTTTGAGAGGAATGGTAGGTACTACCCAACTTAGCAGCATTTATGAATGTTATTAGTTTATTAGTCACAATGTTTTGTGGCTGTTTTTACATTACTCTAAATAATCTAAATTTATAGTGCATGTGGTGTTAGCCTGTAAGTAATTGTTGCACTTGTAAATGTATAGTGTGTACTTTTATATGAAAGGTATAGTGTAAACAATTGTAGGTTAACCTATTAATAAATAAATAAATAAATTACAAATGCCTCAACACGAATTATCCGCTGTGGATGGTTCTGATGATTTCCACAACGCGTTGTGGACGTTTTTTGCACAATGATAGTTTTCGTTTCGTGTGTCTAGCTCACGTTGCAAGCAATTAAGTGTAATAATAACAATAGCTATTTAAACTACCTACAGACGTAGCAGTATCGCGAATTGACCCACATGCACTTAGAACAGTTTTTCCGCATTGGTTATTATAATATACCACGATAAAATGCTTAAAGGTAACGAAGGCGTGTTTACATGTTAATTTGAGATTATTCGTACCAATCATTACAGTAATTAGAATAGACCTAACAATATCAACAAATATCATCACAAAAATCTTTGCAAAAGTTAATTAATAATCTTTTATAATTCTTACCTTATTAATATAAATATATTAACCACCAAAACCAAATGGACGCGATGAAATATTGTTCTCCAACCCAAGGCAATTTGTATTATAGTTTTACCTACCCTGAGAGGGATTACAGCCATAAATTGTTCCAGCTGTAACAGCTACTAGTCCTCATGTTGGTAGTCAATTGGTTTGTTAACAATAAGGCTGTCAATAAGAGAATCCTTCATATGTGGCTTTACTTTAGTAGGCGGAAATTTCGTAAGGCAGAAGTCAGCGATCATACAAAAACCTTTACATAGCAAAGGACACAGCAGTGCTTGGTGAACAACCGCTGCTACTCTGAACCAGGGCCCATCAAACGGATCCAATATAGCCGGGCAGAGCATGTGATTCAAGTTTACTTGGGCTGGCTGAAAGAGAAACAAAAATATATTAGTTACGATTGAAAAACTCACTGTATATTGCGGACCGCCTAATCTATCGTTAGTGAATCACTGAAAGCTAAATAAATACTGGGTAGGTTAATTCGATGCTAAATAAAGTTTTTGAAAAAAAAAATAGCACCTTGTGTTATAGCGCAATAATTCAATTGATAGAACAAATCAAACTAAAAAAATAAATATAAAAATGGAAGTTAACGCAAGATCTTAAAATCGTGAGAGAGTGAATAATCAAAAGAGCCCTGGTATTTGAATTTTCAATTTATTGATGGTTATATTTCAGAAATAGGTGTGTTCTGTTTAACGTTTGATCCAATTTTCCCTAATAGATCTATTGACCGGTAATTCGATTTAATCTCCCTTCTGGCCACAACTCAGGACCCCGGGCAACGACACGACCTTGATTATCACTTCCACCGCTGGCGGGTGCCATTCCCGCTATCCGTAGTTCCGTACGCTACAGTTCATTTACACGGCTCGATTCTTGCCGCACGGCTAGTGATCCAAGATATATCTCATCTTTTGGCCCTTACTTTAGGGCTTCACTGGTTTTTAGGCGCCTAGGTTAAGAGCCTATAGGTACTTACAGCTCTTTGGCTCTCGATGCTTGTTCTATTCTGGGGTCTAAGCTCTCGAAATTGGGAGTCTGAAACCGTATATCAGTTATATCAGAGTCTTTCCTTAACCTTTGAAGCTGGGCTTCAAAGGTTAAATAATTTAAAGTTTGGCTAAAATTAAAACTTTGAATTATTTGAAATATCCCCACTTTATGTGCAAGGGAGGTAACCCTACAATTTTTATCTATATCACGGTTTTTTTTTACCGCTTTGTCGGCGTGATTAATATGTATACCCATGCCGAATTACAGCTTTCTAGTAGGTACTAAGATCTCTGTTCTCTGAGCTAAGCCGCGGACAGACAGACAGACTACGGAACCCTAAAAACGATTCAAATAACTTAACGGCCTTGTTTGTGTAGGTAGTGTTTGTTGTAGGCGGATTTGGGCAAAATAAAATTGTTTGTACAATGAAATAATTAAAATAATGTAGGTTTCCTTTATGTAAATATGTATAGGTCATTTTATAAAAGGCCAAGTCTTTGAAGATTGTAAAAACTATCTTTGCATTGTATAAATTCAATCACTAAGTATCTATTGTAAAATTTGCATAGCATATGTGGGAGCACTATTTACCATTTACCGGATATATATTATATAAAGCTACCATTTAATGGGTACGTCTTTCATTGACTTGAATAAATGAATACTTATGCCCTGGCGGCTGAGAGTAGGTATGTCAAACTCACTCAAATAAATGTCTCGCTGATGGTGGCGTGTGTGTTGGATCCCTTCAAAATGGTTGAGCTGAATGGTGCTGATCGATACGTCATGTTCGTGAACGGGCGCCGTCGTCGGTAGGAACTGGTAATTTCATAGCTGCCACGACTTATTTAAGGGATCCTGCCGTTTTGCCGAAAAGATTTTGCCAAATTTTCATTACCCAAACAAATTTTAGCAACCTTTTTTTATACCATTGCAATATTTCGAATGATTTTAGTACGCATATTTTCATTTGGTCAAATTTTTACTTGGCAAAATATTACCAAGTATAATGTCATTATGGCATTTGGTCTTTAATCAAATGATTTATTACAGCAAACAATCTTCAGACAATAAACGTTTTTAAGCGAGCGAAGCGAGCGGTGCCGCGGTAGCGGCCGGCGAGTGCCAGGCACGACTTGCATTAATAGAAAAAAAGATATTGTTTTTAGTAGGTTACCCGGAACATAACTATTTAGATTAGGTTAATTTCTTTAAAAAAAAAAATGGGTAGGTTAGGTTAGGTTAAAACTGTGACCTCCTACGCACGAGCCGAGCGAGCGAAGCGAGCGGTGCCGCGGCAGCGGCCAGCGAGTGCCAGAAACGACTTGCATTAATAGAAAAACGAGATTGTTTTTAGTAGGTTACCCGGATCTGAACTATTTAGATTAGGTTAATTAGTTATTTATATTATTATTTGATTTTGCGTAAAAACTGTTATTCCAACTGAAATATTTGACTAAATAAAAAATGTTAAAAGTACTAGTTGGTAAACAAGTTATAGTTTAAACGTTCATTTGTCAAACATTAGGTTTGCGTTACAATTTTTTGTGAATAGTTTTTTTGCTAAGTAATAATTTGGCAAATGAAATTATGCGAGAAATTTTTTGGTAAGTGAAAATTTGTCAAATTCCTTTCGGTCAAACAAGGGAGGCCCCTTATTTAAACTTATTTTAATTTTTCAATTGTTTTTTTTTATTACGGCCGCTTTTAACGTGCATGTCTTTCTACATTGTTCTCACATGTATAATTTCAACATGAATGACGTAACCAGTCTTTTGTAACATTATTTTAATTTAAAAGTGTCCGTGGAGTTTCTTGCCCGTTCTTTGCCATAGGCACCTACTACGCGTTGGGATGGGCAACTAGCTTCATATTTCTGACTGACCGACCCCTTGACAATTCAAAAGTGCTTGTAATTGGTTTATTTTAAATACAATGGTTTGGGTTTGAGTTTTACCGTCAGACCAGCTCGAAAAGGGACTCCGGAGCTTTAAATTTAGTGATAAATCGGATAGGGTCGGCTGGACATGGCTTGATTATAGTGTGAACCCGTGGGGATGAGGCTCGAACAATCGGGCAGATTCGTGTGGTAATCGTCGTTCATGAGTTAGTGGGAAAATTACATATTGATTGAGTTTGATCCGGTGTCCAACTGGATTTCAAAATAAGGTTGGTAGGCCTGATACCTGGTAGTTGCAGAGTATTATTGTCATCTCAAGTTCTAACTCTTTCATACGGCCGTTTGTAACCACACGTCGCATGCAGCTCGCTGCCGCACTGCGAAAACTAGTCTAGCACTCCTTTAGGGTTTGCGATTTTCTATTAAGACGCTGACAACAGCTAAACCGCGGACACTGTCAGACTGCATACAAAAGAAAGAGAAGCGCGATGACAGCTCTGCTGCTGCTCTGCTGGGGAGTTTGTTGCGCCACTTCTTCCCAGCTAAGGCACTAGGAAGTGGTGAAGGGTGGGCGTTTTTGGGGGACTACCTACTGTTTTATGTAATTTTTGACGTTCGAAAAGTGCTGATTCTCAGCCTAATTTGAATAAATGACTTTTGATCTGATTTAATTTGATTTGACACAACGCTTGTAATTTATCGCAAAATACCGTAAATTGAAATACCTACCGATAATTTGTATCGAGATTTTTTTTTCTAAACGTGTTTTAGTAACAACCAAGTTCTGATAAATATGTTCAAGAATAACGTAAATTTTTTCCACTACCACAATCTATTGATTTGGAATTTTGTGTTTAAGACAAGCCTACTTTTTTATTTGCATCTTCTCAGCTCCTTATCGGTAGATTTTTATTGTTCAGTTAAACATTTTAGGTACATACATCACTGAATTTTAAGTATGGCTGTACTCATTTTATTTGATCTAAAGTGCTTGAATGAAATTCGTAACCTCACCTTATAAAATAAATTAACGGCGAAATTATGATTTTATGTTGAAAACTATGATTGCATTCTTAAGTAATTGTGTAACTAGTCCACAGCACCAGGAAGTATTTTACTTTTATCCTAATTGTGCATGCCTGTTACCAACCTAACCCTCTCCAAATAAAGTCCTTAGAAATAAAGTAATGGCTGTAGTTTATCCTTCTAAAGAGCTACAGGATATGGTTGAGCCAAAGCACACGTATTTGGAACTATATTATTATGAACATTAACTTGCATATTTATATTAGAAGTAGGGTTGCCAACTCTTTGTACAAGAAATAAAGTATATTATGGTCAAAGCGGGGATAAACATTATCTCAGAAAAATAAACAATATTTTAAGTATTTTTTCAAATGTTTTAAACAGATACATCATTCATTAATGGTACTCGCGCAACTCATCAATTTAGCACCAATTTTGAAGGCTTCGTAAGCCTAACCAAATAGACCAGGAGCATTTTTTTTTAAATTAATCTTATTGAAGCTCTTTGTCTCCCACCCACCACTTAACATTCATCACTGAAAACACTCATTCTGTGAATACTGAGGTGGCAGAACTAACTATAATACTAGTATCTGAAAGGTATTCTGACGACAATTATCTATTTACTATGTCCCGAAAAATGGAGACATTAACGGCCTGTTTATTTTGTAAAACTCTCATCGATAGCTCACCTGTTTTCACGGTGCTATTTTCACAGAATAGCACGAGTTTTATTTTGAAATTTAGGCTAGCTGAACCACCATGCCCAGGTGCATGCACGATGTTCTACATAGTAGATTAAACTTTTTATATTGGTACCTATAGCTCTAGATATCAGTGAAAACAGTATATTCATATACTTTATTTTTGTTGAACATTAAACAGTATTTTGAGTGAAAAACAGTATACTGTTTTTAAGAGTATGGTTGGCAACCCTAATTAGAAGCCAAAAATAAATTTAATAGGTTTACTTACGATTGCAATAAGTTGTAATACAATAAAGTGATATATCAAGTTTAGACAATAGCTGAATATTGCCCAATTAAAATCCCAAAAAGGTTCTATGTTGTAGGCACCTAGAAGAAGAAGTTGATAAATTATTATGAAATAGAGAATATAAAATATTAATAAAATTCAACCCACCACCAATCCTCAAAAGGTAATATGGTATGACAAACATCATTCCATGTTGAATCCAGTAAAGTGCAGCCTCAGCAAATATCTAATATTAAAATACAAAATTAAGTAAAAATTACAACAATAAAAAAAATACAATGAATAATTTATTGTGTGTATTGCAGATGCTTTTATGGTCTAAAATACAATGAGTAATTGTGTGTGTGTATTGCAGATGCTGTGTTACGGCCTAAAGGGTATGGGTGCTAGTGTAATTACAGGCACATTGGATATTACAATTTCGTCTCTAGGGTGCTTCTGATATTGCCCGTGTCCATATGCAGCAGTGACCACAATCCATCAGATGGGCGGCCTGCATATTTCCCACTCAACACTATAAAATAGATGGGTATTTACCTTCCTTGATGCAGTTTCAGGAAACAGAAATGCTAACAAAGGCCCGTTTAATAAGTTCAAATGAATACGAAATAAAGCTGTAACAGTTTTGCTGGGTGGAGCTGCCAGTAGATAAATCTAAAACAGTAATAACATTTTATTGTACCAAAGGCAAACATATATTCAATTTAAATTATTATCAAAGGTACCTATTTAATTAATTTGGCTGTTTGAAATAAATCAAATTAATAAATTTTTAATCTAAACTGCAGGTAGTGAAAATGTACATAAAATATTTACATAATGCACAAAATATTATGTGCAAAAAAAAAATAGTTTTTACAGTTTAAAACATTCAGAATATTTTATACTTTGATCTAGAGCAAGTTAATTAAATGAATGAGTCCTCTAACTTTTAATGTAGAAGTATTTTGGCTCGGGAAGTAGCTGTTTAGAAATACTCACTTGTATCAATGTTGTTACATGGCAAGGATTTAACAGGTATATCACGGTGCGTGAAGCAAATTTAAAACCAATTTCCATGCCCCATAACAGAGCCAAAAGTATTACTAATAATCTTTTACCCCCTCTATCACTTTTCACATAATTTGTATCTTGAGGTATACTTAATCTTGGAAATGTCTTAATCTGTAACAATTTTCAAAGACATTGGTTTTTGAACTAAAAGCCACACAGTAAATATTGATTGAGAGAAATAAGGTCGAGTACTAATTTAATTACGCTCATACTGCAACCAGATTTAAATACGTCATGCATTTAAGATCTTCCAATAAATTAGACCTAATTTAACTCCATTAAATATTTAAAAGCTGCATACTTACTAAAATAAATACACAAATCGTAACCACGACTAGGGTTTCTATTATTTGCCTTTTAGTCGACAAAAAGTAGGCACATTCTGGGCCCACATTTCTGGGGACAGCTTTATTGGCACCACTATAAGCCCACTCAAACATTATATGTCGCGTAAATTGATTTTACTGTAATAATTTTTTCATCGATTAAATTATTATTTTTGGAAATGCCTGTTCAAACTGTTCAATGTTACAATTCCCGCTACGTTGACAGCTAGCCACAGACTGAGTAGTACTCATATACAAGTACTCAGCATACCATAAAGTACTCTTTGGTACTCAGCTCTCTAGACTCAGCTAGCTTAATTATCGGCTGCGCGAACGAGAATGTAAATCGTATTTTTTACACAAAAGCGAACCTACAACCCAGTCTTTTCAGTAAATTATGATACGGACGATACAGAGGACCTTTGAGTTTAACAAGCGTCAATCTGCTGTCAAATATTGAGATTTTGCATTATCAAGCATTACTTCTACCGCCGATTCCTGGTGGATCCGCAGTGGTAGCCCGCGAAATTCAAAATTTCTTACGTTTTTTGCAATTTGCAGGTCAGTGTCAAGTCGTATCTTGAGCTTAATATGATTTCCGACCTTAACTAATACCCTATGTACTAGGTAACAGAATTATAATCATTAGAATCATTTATTAATACATCTCTCTTAGTTAGATTTGTTCCAGAACAAATCTCATAAGGAAAAGTTCTTATCTTCTCTCTTCTATTCTTATCAAACAACGTAAGAACATTTGAATTCCGCAGGCTACCACTGCGGCCAGTGTCACTGGGTTACAATGATTAAAAATCAAAATGGCGGATTTTTGGCGCGTAAGGGTGTTTTAGAAAAAAAAAAATGATTACAAAAAAATATACATATTATATGTTTAAATGTAATTAAATAGTCAATCAGGATCACGATCATGGCAGTAACACAGCGTGAGCGGTCTAGGCGCCCGCACGCAACATTCTTCGAGGCACTCGATTTAATGTCAAATTCACACTGACTGATGCCAGGTGCACTGTAATTACAGTAGATTCACTGATATTTTACTGTATTACTTTATATTGTATTACAATTATACAGTGTATGAAAAACACTGTAATTAATTTTAATGTTAAAAATATATGTATCACACTATCTAAATACACTGTAACTACACACACTAAGTTCTAGCTCTAGTAAGCATTCGCGATAATGGGGAAATCCCCACAGAACAGTTTATTTCCATTGAATGGTGTCGCCGGGATTTTACCGAGTTAATAGACTGATAGATAAATGTTATTCGACAAACCGTAAAAGTATGAATTCGGTTTAGAATCATTGTGTACTGAGAAATAATTTTGTAACGTTGTGGATAGTAGTATGTACATACTTTGTAATTTAATTTGCACATTTTTTTTTCTAAACGTAGCCCCACACTAGGAATTTCTCCTGTATCGTGGGTGCGTTTACAAACATTTAAACTCGCATACACAAACAGCCAGACCCAGAACCACTACTTGTAGGTCATACAAATATTTGTTCCGTGCGGGAATCGAACCCGCGACACGCAGCGCAGCAGTCAATCGCTTAACCACTGCGCCAACCGTGCCGTCAAATACATATATGTCGATCAGTGGCTAAAATACTTCGGTCGTATTAAATAATATTAGTTAGTTGTTAGTTGATTTTATCACGGATTTTATCATAATATCTGCTCGTGATTGCGACGATGAAGCACTCTTTATGCCCAAAAAAAATAAGAATCTCGAAGCAAAATTTCGCGATGAGTGGTTATATCATGAAAGTAACAAAAAGTGGTTGCGACGTGATTTGAAAGTTTCGTATAGCGCCTACTGTTTTTTGTGATATAATTTTCAAAACATATCATGTATTATGTTTCGTAGCTTCATTCGAAACGATTTATTGTTTACGTATTGCAGCAGCGCCTCCATGTTCCAGCCTTGTACAGGTAAGGGCGGGTGTAGGTAAGTAAAAGGTTGTTTTTTTTTGTAGGTTTCTTTCATTTTACTGGCAGCACTGTATCCGTTTTAAGGTTTTTTTACCCCAACTTTGCACCCACTACACTATTTCTCTCTAACGGTCGGCAGCCATTTTGATATAATTTCGCGTTTCCGTGCTCAAGTCAAGCCCAAGCATTCGCACGTCTCCGCTCCTACAAATAGATTCAGCTCCTCAAAATGGGAAAAAGGAAGACAGAAAAACTGAAGAAGAAATACGACGAAGAAAGACGGCAAAAAATACTAAAATTGCAAAATAAATTACAGGCAACGACTAATCGCCGTATTAATTCTTCATCCGAAGAAGACTTACACACTAAGTTAAACAAATATAGAACTACTAGCTGCGCCCCGCGGTTTTACCCGCGTAAGAATAGAATAGAATAGAATACTCTTTATTATGTACACCATAAAAGTTACAGATATAAATGTTGAAAGTCTCGATCCCGTGGGAATATCGGGATAAAAATTAGCCTATGTCTTAATCGAGGGTATCAGATACCTCCATACAAAATTTTATCAAAATTAATCCAGTCGTTTGAGCGTGAAGAAGTAACAAACGTACACACACACACAAACTTTCGCCTTTATAATATTAGTTTGATGTGATTTACAATGATGCGAGGTTACCGAGTTTTGGTCTCTGCTGTATTTTTTAATATGATGCGTACTATCATACTGGGGCTGATACTGTCACATAATCATTAATATAATACTTACATACATAAGTGATGCGACGATGCTACCAAGCTTTGGTTTTCTCTGTCCCGTTAAAAAGTGATAAAAATTGCATTTATTACCGAACGTATTCTAAAAAGAAACGATTTTCACAGATTTTTCACACCATCAACTAGATGGTATGTCGCAAACTGAGGAAGCCCCCTTGGTTCAAGCTTCACCGTTTCCTCCCTCACCGCTTTGTGTCTCGCCACGTTTCTCGCCATCTGGGTTCTACCCCAGATTCAGAAGAAGAGAGATTCTAGCTCATATGGGTTACAGAACTCTTCAATGTGCGTGGTCCGACACGCACTTGGCCGGATTTCAGTTATTAAATCCTTCAAATTATTGTAATTAATAGACAATACACAATAATCCTAAGTAATCATTTACAAATCACTTTAGTGTACAGACGCCAGCAGATCAAGCTACCCGAAACTGTCAAATTTTCCTAATCAACCCTGAACCTTATGCTGTAGGGTTAAAGTTGAAAATCTATTGAAGAAATTTGACAGATTGTAGTAGCTTGATGTGCTGGCGTCTGTACAATAGTACTAAGTAAGGTTTTTTTTTTATAAAACTGATTTTTTCACTATACAGAGTGGAATTTTGTAATGCCACCTGGAGGGAAAGTACTCTTAATACTGCAGATAGAAAATTTTACTCAAAGGAAATATTCCTTTATTTTTGAATAGATAGCAAACTGCATTCAAAGATTTTCGAAAATTCTCTTCTCCCACACCCGGGAATCGAACCGGCTAAAATCTGAAAAAATTATACCCTGTACTTTTATTGCATCGATCGTTAGGGTCAATTATAAGGATGAAATCTCTCTAACAAACATAATAAATTAAATGAAAGGAAAACCAGGAAATCTTAAATTTAATTATTTACAAAAAATGGTAAACTAACTAATTAGTTGCTCGAAATGGGCTCCATTCTCTTGGATACACAAATTTATTCTTTTAACGAATTCATTTCTAGTAACCTTTAATAAAGTGTTGTGGTGAATATTATAAATCGTATTCTGAACTTCAACTCTCAACTCGTTGTCATTCGCATAAGATTTCATGTAAATTTGATTTTTTACATATCCCCACAAAAAAAAATCTAATGGGGTGAGATCTGGCGATCTCGCAGGCCATCTGATTGTGCCGTTTGTACCAATCCAGGTATTAAAATGGTTATTAATGTAGGCAGTAGTGATTCTGCTGTTATGTGCTGGAGCACCATCTTGCTGTAGAATTATTTGGTTTCGCTCTTCCTCGGGGAAACCATTTAAGTCGTTTCTTAAGAGATCCAGTATTTCAATATACTTGACAGTGTTTAAATGACCTTCGTACACGTGGACTAACACTACATTATTTCTCATAATTCCGCACCAAACGTTGAAAGAAAATCTTACTTGATTGTTAGTTTCATGAACACGAACAGGATTCACTCGAGACCAATAATGGTTATTGCGGCGATTGTACATGCCATTATTGCTGAAGTTGGTCTCGTCAGACCATACAATGTTACTCAAAAAATTTGGGTTTCGGTCAATTTCTCCAAGCATGTTTTCACAAAATTGTAATCGTCTGTCACGATCCCCAATATGCAAGTTTTTATTTATGATCAATGTTACACAGATAATACTTAACTACTTATATTCACTATAATATACACTCTACCTATAAACAGTTTTGAGTTTCAGCTTTTCAAACTTAAATTATCTAAAACTGTCCTCCTGAATAATTGCTAGGTCTGTAATTAGTACGTTTGTCTTCTAGACCATCGATATGAAAGATGTTTGCACATTCTCAAACAATTTTTTTTAGGCATCATAGTTTTCGACTTTTGATGAACAATTAAAAAAAAAATGCCGATCTCCCCCCTTATCTCCGAAGTTTGCATAGAAAAAAATCTGAAATTATTCTATGTGATAGAAGTTTATGTAAAGATTACAGGAAAAATAAAACGATGTCTCTAAATAGCACAGTTTTTCAGAAATCATCAACATCATATATACGCACGGATCCCTCGGTGCGTGCGTCCGACTCGCTCTTGACCGGTTATTTTTTTTAATTCACACTGGCTGTTTATACACTCCCAAGACCGCAGAATATATTTTTTTAATCGATATTTTTCTTAATATTATATGTAAAAATGTTCGTATCCGACTACCTACAATCAATACGGCGGTTTACGACTTTCTACACAAAATAATCATAAATATGGATAAAAATACACCCGTCTGTGCAATTTACTGCGACATGACGCAGGCATTTGATTATGTTCAGCATAATATTCTATCAAAAAAGCTCGAAGCGTATGGTGTAAGAGGAAATGTTCAAAAGCTCTTACAATATTTACAAGAAAGGAAGCAAACAACAAAAATAACGACGATTAATACGAGCACTAAACGTAAAGTAATTTTTACATCTGGGGAGCGTAACGCCAAATATGGCGTACCGCAAGGAACCGTATTGGGACCAGCGACCGCTATTTACCCTATTATATACCTATCAACGATTTTCCTAAATGTATAGAACACAGTATGACATTTTTTGCAGATGACAGCACGATAACCATTCCTAGTGATAATAAGCATATGTATGAAACTAATATAAATAATACATTAAGCAAAGCTATTCTATGGTTAGAAAATAATAACCTCAAGATCAACTAACAGTAAAAATGCATTTTAGCCAAAGGCAGTTAAAATTTACAACTTTTTTAATATAATTATAATAATAATTTAATGCTATTATTGATCGAAGAGTGATGCAGTAAATTCCACTAAGTTTTTAGGATTAACCATCGATTTTAATTTAAATTGGAAGGCTCACATTGAGGTTATTATTAAAAAACTAAGTAACAGTGCATTCGCCTTATACACCGTGTCATTTTAATCGTCTTACAACGGCAGCCCATTTTATTTATCCAATGATTACTAATCATTATTATTAATCTCTCTTGTCTGTATGACACTCGAAATCTATTAAAGTGCCGTTGATCAGCTTTAAGACCACTGTTCTCTCTTAAACTACCATTAAAGTGCTATCTACTATTGCGTACCTTTTGCGAACTTAAGGCAGAATAATTTGTGCCCAAACCGGTGGTATAAGGGCTGTATAGTATGCTATAGAGCTCTTAGATAGCTTAGGTACTTAGACAGCTTAAAGAATAAATGTGTACCATTAGTCAACCGCTATAGAACCCCCAATGCAACTTGGGGATGCCCTATTAACCGCCTATTATGGCATAGCAGAGTCCATTATCAGATACGGCATTAATTTTTGAGGACTATCTACAGATAGAGCTGTCGCATTTAAAGCCCAAAAAAAATGCCTTAGACCCATATTTAAATTAAAAAAACCGGCCAAGTGCGAGTCGGACTCGCGCACGAAGGGTTTCTGTACCATTATCTATAATAATGGCAAAAAAATCACGTTTGTTGTATGGGAGGCCCCCCTTAAATATTTGTTTTATTTTAATTTAATTATTTATTTTTAAAGTGAATATAAAACTAAATATTCTGTGATTATTTCAAGCATCTATTACCTGTTGCCGTTATCAATATAGAGCAAAAACGAGCAAAAAAATCACGTTTGTTGTATGTAGCCCCCTTAAATATAAATATGTTAAAAAAATATGTTATTCTGTTTTTTAGTATTTGTTGTTATAGCGGCAACAGAGATACATCATCTGTGAAAATTTCAACTGTCTAGCTTTCACAGATCATGAGATACAGCCTGGTGGCAGACGGACAGACAGACAGACAGACAGACAGACGGCGGAGCCTTAGTAATAGGGTTCCCGTTTTACCCTTTGGGTACGGAACCCTAAAAATGACTGATATCTACAAGCTGTTTTTCATAAACCACAACATATTGACTGTACCATCAATTTATATTTTGAAAATCGCCATATTTGTTAACACAAATCCGAATCTATTTCCCCGCATCGCAGACCGGTTCCTAGAAATAGACGTGATAACAGTCAACTCTGTCAACATACCTAGGTGTCGGACTGCACATAGGCGCAGGAGTGTTTTTTGTATGGCTCCCATTACTTACAATAAGCTTCCCAATAGCAGAAAGAGCTAAGCGTAGAAGCATTTCAAAGGTCATTAAAATCTAAAGACGCTGACAACAGCTAAACTGCGGTAACTCAGACTGGATACAAAAGAAAGAGAAGCGCGATGACACAACGCTTGTAATTTATTGTAAACTAGCTGCGCCCCGCGGTTTCACCCGCGTTCGTCTTGATGCCGTGGGAATATCGAGATAAAAAGAAGCCTATGTCTTAATCCAGGGTGTCAGCTACCTCCATACAATTTTATCAAAATTGGTCCAGCCGTTGGAGCGTGAAGAAGTAACAAACATACACACACACTCACAAACTTTCGCCTTTACAATATTAGTGTGATTGTAAAGCAATTATCTAAGTTAATATTCAAAAACTGGCCAAGTGCATGTCCGACCACGCACAATGAAGGGTTTCGTATTTATCCAAAAAACAAACTTAACATTGTAGTTGAAAAAGATGCTCTCCCATACATCGATATACGTTACGGTCAAGTCAACAAGACAACAAATTCAAAAATGACCTACAAAACTACTTAAACTTAAAATCATATTATAGCCTAAAATAAATTTTAACTGAGAAATAAATAAATTACTATCGACTCGAACACATTACATACATAACTAGGTACTCTATAAGACATCAGTCAGAAAATGATAATTTATTTATTTAGTTTGTAAGAATGACATAATGTATAATAATAATTAATAATTTTTAAATTAATCTATATCAACAAATTGTATTAATAATGAATAATGATAGCATGTTTAAATTAATTAAAACCTGTCGCCTATACATTGCTGTGCCCTAGCAGGGTTCATTGTTTGGAACTATCATAATGTAACAACCTGTAAACAACATGAAATGCAATAAATGAATATGAATATGAATTCTCCAACTGCTTTAAGTTGGTGGACTATTACTCTTTAACTTGTAAAGCCTACTTAGCTGTGATAGTTTTCCTTTTAATTTCGTTATAAATACTAGTGCCATATTTTTTTTCACATATCCAAAACCAACCATTTAGCTGGCAGGGGGGGGGGGGGACACTTGACCCTAACAAAAAATAGCACTTTAAAGCTTAATATTACTCAAACAGATCCTTGAATCAAAAAATGGTTTTCCAGACCCACAATATTTTTTAACGGCCTATCCAAAGATACCCTTAAACCCATAAACTACTACCCATAAACTATGTGTCTTGGAATTGATATTGACATTTTTATTTATTTACGTGACATATATAATCACACACACACACGACTCGTGACATGTAAAGATATTTGATTTGATTTGACAATGTGAGGACTATGGATCATAAATTTTTCTTTTTTTCTTTTTCTAGTTTTGTTCTAATGATAATCTGGCAGTATGAGTAGGTACTTTTTATGCGTCCTTTCTTTGGTTTTCTTCGTCGAGTCGTTGAGCTCCATAAGTTCTGAGTTGAGCTACACGATTACTGACAAATGCATGCACTGGATGGACAGGTCCACTCAAATCTGTATGGTTCTTTCTTCAAAATACCATTTCAGACACCAATCTACATGGTCTTCACATGATCTGACCGAGATTATGTCTGGACTTTAAAAGAGACTGTGACCTCTGAGTTTGTTTCGGCCTTTCTTCTCAGAGTAGTCAGATAGGAAACGCCGAACTCATCTAGTGTTTAAAATATGATTGACGTGTAAAAGTGTTTGTACGAAGGAACCTACTTACAGAAATAAAAATAATTTCATTGAATATTTTTGACGTCATTGACATTTATTATTACTTATGTTTTTTACTATTGGTAATTGAATATTTGACAATTTTGTAACTCGTATCTATTTCTATATGAATTAATTATCCATATTATAATCAATTATTTTTATTTTGTTTATTTATTTATGTGAGCATTGTCAATATTAATGAATGTTGTTATATTTTTTAAATTCTAAACTTGTATTACTATTTGCACATCATGACAATATGATGAACATGTTAGCACAACTCCATGTACTTATAATTCTACCTTGCATGCATTTATTTTATATTTGTATGTCCACACGTTTGAGGAAAGTTATCTGAATCTGAATATGAATCTATGGCCTGTGTCGCCTGAAATAAACATTATTAATATTATTATTTCCTTTATTACATTTGTATACATATCAATTACATTTGTAAATATTTTTATAGAATAGAATAGAAATACTCTTTATTATGTACACCATAAAAGTAAAAACCATTAAAAAAAATTGTGGCCCATCGGCATCAGGAACAGGGTCCAATCTGCCGGTGGTCAGGGCTCTAGAGAGAGGAACCTCCTCACTATAAGTGCCCTGTCCAGGAGTACTGCTTTCTGGATCAAGCCTTTGACCCAGCCGCGCAATGAGAGCCTCCTGAGATGTTGGTTGACGCTCTCCGCTATTAGGCCATTTACCGTTACAATCATCACATGATTGCAGAGTCCACGTCCCACATGTCGACAATCTCGTGTGCTAGATCAAGATATTAGATTTTTTTAATTTTCTCAGCTTTCACGAGATTCTCATCAACAATCATTGCACGGCGCTCTCGTCGACCTATCACCACAATATCAGGCTTATTGGCTACAATAGTCCTGTCAGTGATGATAGATAGATCCCAGTACAATGTGGCGTGACCGTTCTCGAGAACTGGGTCAGGCACATACATGTAGTATGGTACTTCGGATTCCACAAGGTTGTACTGCAAGGCAAGTTGCTGGTGGATAATCCTAGCCACTAGATTGTGTCTGTGCAAGTACTCGCCGTTAGCAAGACGAGAACAACCAGAAATAATATGTCGGATTTATTCACCGGGACGGTGGCATGCCCGACAGATGTCAACCGTACCGTCCTTATTTTTTTTTTTTTGCCGGGGTGGAAAATCCTCATGGATGTCCTCAGCCCTGGGGTGGGCGGAGGGGTCTGTTAGACTTTTACTGACTAAAAACCACCCCGGTGTTCCCTTCCCACACTTGCACCGGGGATCTTGGGAGCTAGTATTACTTCCGTGATCCCCGGCTAGTGCCGGCCCGCCTCTGCGGGCCACCTCAAGTCTGCGGGGGTGAGGTGTTAGACCCCCCCGCGACGTCTGAAAGGGGCGCGCGTGGAACACTACGCGCCGCCACCTCGGGTCCAGTGTGATAGGGGGCGGCGGACGTCCCCGAGTCCGCCGTCCCTGGACCCATTTAGGGGGGCCGGAAGAGGGCATTGTCTGTCCTCTGCCGACGCCCAGTGCTGCGGGCCGGGTGAGCGGACGAGATCTCCCGCTGCCTTTCCGCAGCCTCCCTTCTGCGACACGACTGTTTCGCAGAAGGATACCACCACGTCTCAGGACTCTTCGCTGCCGGCCATCGACTCGACCACGACCGGCAGCGACAGGTCACTGCCTACTCCTGAGATGAGGGCACGGCGAAGCTCCTCCCAAGCGGCACACTCAGCCAGCGTATGCCGCGCCGTGTCCTCCCGGCGTGTCCGACCGTACCGTCCTTGACTATGTATTTCCGTTATTTATTCGTCATGATAACTTCATCCATAATCGCACAGATAAAACCTTCGATTTCCCCGAAGAGGTCGCCGAAACGCAGCCAGGATACGGACGCCAGACAGTCTACATCAGGCCCATGGAGAGCCCGGAAAACCGTCCATGAATCTCTTTGCCTTACCATACTTCCTTACCATCGTTAGTATCAAGTGCTGTAGGTTTGCGCCAGTTCTCTTTCGCCAAGGACAGCGGAGTGAGGCCTTTGTCCTGCACTGCGACCACATGTCGGTGCATGTCCACGTCAGTTTGTAGGAAATATTCCCTGAGACTGCAAATCTCGCAGTTGTGGAGGGTTTTAGCATTTAAGAAACCTCGACCCCCACACTTCCGCGGGATGTACAGTCTCGTCACTGATGACCGTGGGTCAAAGGACTGTCAATGCTCAGCGGGACCAATACAATATAATAACGCATTCAGGATGCTGCTGACGCTCCCTCCATTTTGCAGCGCCTCCACAATGTTCATGGTGGCACGCACAGATTTTTTTAGTTTTACGCAATAAAACGGCGTCACTGCTGCACAGAGTGCGTGTGAGTAGCACAGCAAAATGGATCATGTTGTCTGAATAAATAAATAATAATAAGTTATTTACTTATTGGGCGTACCCAGCATTTTTTTAGGAATGGGGCAAAAGTAAATAAACTCGATAGATAGTAGAAAATTAAAAACGCTTTATTGACCTTATTTCAATAATAACCCGCGAGTTTGTTATTTGACAAGTGCAAATGTCATTACTCCATTGAAAAACCGGACAAGTGCGAGTTGAACTCGCATGGTGAGGGTTCCGTACAATGAATAAGTTATCTACAATGTTTTTTTTTTCCCAAGGTAATTTATCCCAAGAACAAACTTAACATTTTAGTTGGAAAACATGTTCTCCCAAACATTCCAATTGTAAATGTAAGTTTGTACGCACAATATTCAGAGATTTACCATGTTATTTTAACACCATAGAGTTCTTAGGTTTTTCTGTAGTCATAAGGAAATAACTATTTTCGATATTTTTAGTAGCAATATGTAACTAGTTTCAGAGATAAGGAGGGCCAAGGTCAATTTTCGCATATTTTCTTAAATAACTTTAAAACTATTTAAATAAAAAAACAATATTCGAAACCTTCACAACAAGCCCTGTCATTTGATGTCACACGGTATAGTTTTAAATTTTTTTTTTGTAATTTGCCACCCAAAAGTGACCCACGTTACAAGTCCGTGTTTGGGTGTACCAAATTTCAATTAAATCGGTCCAATAGATTCAGAGCAAATCGGCTGTGACAGACGGACAGACAGACAGACAGACACACGAGTGATCCTATAAGGGTTCCGTTTTTTTTTCCTTTTGAGGTACGGAACTTTTGAAATGTTCAATTACTAACTGGGGTTAAAATAACGTCCTACGCATGCGGGCTCGATTTATCGATCCTACTGCATTGTTTCGCCCTACATTTTTAGCTTCGACTCAGGGACTAGGGTGGGGCCGACGCCCCACCTTGCCACACCGTGGGTATGCCCATGCATGGTAGAGAGGTATTGGGTTGAAATGAAAAACAAATACCAACAACTTTTTAAGTTATTTTTATTGTGTACGAATTCTTAAATTCATTAACATTAAATTATCTACAATATGGCAGTGTTGTATAAAAACATTTTTACTATGTACTCTCATTTTATGGCGTATAAGTTATTATATTTTATTTACCTACTGTTCAATTTATTATAGGTAAAATAGACGAAATATATTTGAACATTTTGTTGCATTTATATTTTTACGTGGTATCTATTATTTGAAATTATTTAAGTGTTTAAATAATAGGTAGATAATATAAATTCAATAATCTAGACAGAAAACTAAGTAAGTAATTACAGTTGCTAAATAGGTAAACGGTAAATCTATAACTTCTAATTAATTTTTATATATTATATACAATTAGGCAAAACTAAATTATCACAAATTGAGTGTATCTGTGCATGTGGGTTTCAACTTTCAAAGTCGTTTGGCTACTGAAATACATAGATACTTATAACACACAATTTTCAGCAACAAAGGAAAGTAAGTAATTTTTTATATAATATACGTATAATAATAACAATAAAATAATATACTACTAGCTGTGTCCGTAGTGCTTAGCTTAGGATTCCTACGACCGCGGTGTCCGACACATAACGGCCGCAATGACGGCCGTCATGAGGGCCGTCATGAAAATAATGGCGGGGTTTTATCAAAAAAAAGCTCGCTCGGGAAACACTAACTTACTTTCATAAATAAAGTTTCAGTGACGTCATTCGACAGTAAATTTCGGACGCTATGTTGCGCCACCGCAGTTTTTAAGTAACCCTAGCTTTACCCAGATAACAATCATACACTACGACGCGCGGCGTCGGCGCCGGCACTAATGAGTAACGAACATTATTTTAAAACTTTCGTACTAGTACTTAGTTGAAAATAAGTACCTAGTTGATTATGTGAAAAAGTCAGCCCAGACAAGATACATCTATCTATATTCCAATGTAGGTATTGATGACTTAATGCATTTTTTGGTAGACAGGTAAATAACAGAATGAAAGAATTTAAGTAACAATGCAATAACATACTTTGTAAGACGTTATTTTTATAATAATTAAATAAAATACCTTACGTTAAATTGCTTTGGTGTGTTATTGATAAACAGGAACTCAATTAAGTAATAAGTGACTTCGTTTACTTATAAAAAGGCGAATAAGACACCTAATCCTTTCAGCCTCTTCATAACTTGCCAATAGATGTATTTTCAAATAGAAAATATAATTTAGAATTATATTGATTAGTTATGTAATTATTAATAATTACTAAACAAATCCAGATCAACAGCTTAAAATAATTTCATTACACTATTTGGTATTCTTCATGCAAACTGCACATCGAGCCACTCGCTGCAGTAGATTTCCTGCCTTTAATGTTTCTCGGACTGGCATAGTAAACTGTTCCTCTTCTCTGATGGTTGTTAGCCAGAAGCTGAGCTTATTGGCAAATTTGTGGCATGTACCGCCCTCGCCGTTACATTCTATGAATGGTACAGCGCGGAAGCTTTCTAAACACGATCCAGGACTCTCCAAAGCCTGTCCTCCACCTTGGCCTCCAGCTCCCGTATGCTATAAGGTAACATCATTAACATTATTGATAGGTAGGTACTTTATAGACTGAAACTAGATGTTTTATATAACTGGCATGTGTCTGCCAGATATATGAACGTAAACGAAGCAAAATAAGTGTGTAAGGATCGTAGTAGGTGACGTTCTGTAGTTTCTGCCTACCCCCATGGGAAAAAGCGTACATACATAAGTACACATAGGCTACTTAACTGTAACTTATACCATTTAAATAAGTAAGTACAGTTAAGGAGCCTATGTGTACTTCTATACTTGCTTTATTATGTTTAATTTTAAGCTTTTTATAGTACTCTTTATGTATATACCTACCTGGCCTGTTATACTCATGTTATGTAGCTACAGTTACAAGAAATATCATAATCTTTTTAATTATGGGATCCAACAATATCCCACACAGTGTATATGTGCATTGAATTTATTTTTTCATTCATCGGTTACAAATATCGGTCACCGCTAAATATTTGTTTCTTAAATTCACTATATCATTGTTTAGCAGTGAACAGAATACACCTTCTGTTCGATTTAAATCGATATAGTTCTAATAGTCTCCGAGTAAAATGGCTGTTACATCACATCCGGACGGACAAAATTATAAGGGTTTCGTTTTTGCTATTTGACTACGGAACCCTAAAATGGTTTTGTGCGATCATGTGAGTGTGCTGGAGTTATCATGGTAGGTATGGGCACGTAATGATGCGGAGGAATAAAGCGAGAAAACTGTAGAGATAAAAGTTTTTAGTATGAATGGCTAAAGAATAGGGGAAGAACTAACAAACGTTGGATGAACTATGTGAACGATGATAATAAGGCTAGAAAGGGGGCCTACTGAAATGGCGATTAATAGTATGGAAGAAGAAGGCATGCTGCGCCGACCCTAAATAAGTTAGGATAAGGGTAGGAGACTGATAATGATGTGATTGTGGTAGAGTGTCAGATGAACGGTTATTGACCTGTTGTATACGTATAAACATTATGAAATAATATCCTCTTACCATAACAAAACTGTATCCAATCCAAAGTTCAGCCCACCCTCCAGGACATTCCGGTACACTGTTCGATTGACTGTGAACAGCTATGACGTTAGCTGGCGCCTCGCAGACGACACACCTTGAGATATACTTGATAATGTCGTTTCCTTGTACTGGATTCATGGGAGTTTCTTCATTCGTTGATAGCCAGTAACTTCGATCATTTCGACTCGCATAATTGCACACTTCATTCAGGTCACAGAATAGGAATGGCATAGTACTGAATTTTCTGACACATGACCCAGCATGACCTAAATCTTGATTATGTGCTTTTTCGTTTCCGTCTATATACAGTAAAGAATATCCGTCCCAGAGTTTTATTAAACCGTCGGGACATTCCTGTACAAGACTTCCTTGACTGTGACGCACAACGAGGATTCCCGTTAAATAGTCCGTTTCGACACATGGAGCTCCAGGCGGTCCAGGTGGTCCTCTTTGTCCACCAATACCAATCACACCCCGATCACCTTGTAGTCCTTGCATACCTGGCGGTCCAACTAGCCCTGGTGGACCTACTCTACCTTGATAACCACGATCACCTTTCATACCTGGCATTCCATCTATTCCTGGTGGACAGGGTAACCCATCCCTTCCTGGTATTCCATCTGCTCCAGGTAATCCAGGAGGTCCACGCTCTCCTTTTGGTCCAAATATAAAACCAGCAGCTTCACCTTTGTCACCCTTTGTACCTTCACTTCCGAGTAGACCAATTCTTCCAGGGAATCCTCGCTCACCCTTTTCGCCCATTCGACCCATAGGGCCAGTTTGCCCATCAAGTCCAGCATATCCACGATCTCCTTTGTCACCTTTTTCTCCAACCATACCTGGTACTCCCGGACCTCCTTGATCTCCTTTCGGTCCTTCATAGCCGATTCCTGTCGCACCTTTCTCACCCCTCTCACCCTTTTCTCCTGGTTGGCCTGGGAGTCCAGGACTACCAGGTCTTCCATCATAGCCTGGAGGCCCAGCTACACCTTCTCGGCCTTGATCACCCTTTATTCCCTGTGGTCCCACAGTACCTGGTGTTCCGGCCGGTCCAAGCTGACCAGGGAGCCCAGGAAGACCTTGCTCTCCCTTTTCCCCAATTGAACCAGGCGGTCCTGGGCGACCGTGTTTTCCAGGAACTCCCGGCAATCCCTTTTCGCCAACCATTGTTATTCCTGGGACTCCTGTAGGCCCGGCAGGACCGCGATCACCTGTAATATTTTAATAAAATTTGGTACATTATTTTGATTATATTACACGTTAAACACAATACAATTTATTTTACTAATGTTGCGAAAAAACATCAGTATGCAATTGATAAAGAACCCTTACAGTAATCTAAAGTATGTTTCCTAAATCATTATTCACTGAATTTGATTATGTAAAAAAAATCGTATGCGTATCACTGGTCAGTTTCATTCAGTCAATTCGCCAGTTCCGATACTCGTAATCAGTCAGTTTCGCTGATTAGACAGTTTTACGGATTAGTCAGTTGCGTCAACTCGACAGTTTCCAGTGTTTGCCAATTTCCGTGATTCAACAGTTTGATATACCTACTCAAATATATTTTTACGTTATAGCAAACAAAAGTGCATAATTTAAAGAATACCTAACCAAATTTTAAATAAAACTTAAAGTTGTATTCTTTTGTAAATAAGTAAGTACTTGTTCGTTCTAAACATTTACTAACAGAAATCTGATTCTAGAAATATGATATAAAATATAACTGCTGAAAAATGGGTGTAGGTACTCAAGTACACCTCTGCCTAACCCTTCGAGGAAACAGGCGTGATTTTATTTCATGTAATACATAGTTAGATTAGCAGTCGTGTCGTGCGTGCCGTTTTCTACCGACTACCGTAGGTACTTTGGGTGACGAATTGAATAAAACTAGAATCAAGGTGACTGGTAAAAACCCTGGAAAGTGTCGAGTTGACGCAACTGACTAATCAACGAAACTGGCGGATTAAATAAACTGATGAGTCGGATGTGCAGTCGCTTTCCCACACTGTGATACGCAGAATCAAAATCATTGCACAAATAAATAAAACGTTCTTCAACGCAACGTCTACAACGCATTTTGCGAGTTGTAGACAACGGGAAGCACTTTTATAATCTAATACTTAGTCAATTTCATGATCCCATCAATCTGCATCGTACGTATCTGGACTGGACGCGTCATATCTCAGAGATAGAATCAATTACTCGGTTAGGTTAGGAAAAAATATTAAAAAAAAATTACCTTTTTCTCCCATAAGGCCAATCAACCCCATTTCTCCCTTTAGGCCAATTAAACCACGATCTCCTTTTTGACCTTGTACACCTTGTAATCCAACGGGGCCTCTATCACCTTTTATTCCTTTCACTCCATCTAAACCAGGTCTTCCTATTTCTCCCTTTTCTCCTTTTTCATTAATTGATACTCCAGGAAGACCTCGATCTCCTTTGTCACCTCTGAATCCTGGCGTACCTTGGGGTCCTTCAGGACCGGTTGGACCTCGTACACCCGGCATTCCATCATATCCGTCTCTTCCTGATAAACCTATATCACCTCTATCGCCTTTTACACCCTCTGGCCCGAGCAAACCTACATCTCCTTGCATGCCAGGAGGACCGTTCAGTCCAGGCATCCCGGGTTGTCCAGGTTCACCTGGCATACCCATTAATCCTTTGTCTCCCTTAATTCCTCGGAAACCTTGGTCTCCTTTTTCTCCGGCTTGGCCTGGCAGTCCATTTAATCCAGGCATTCCAAGATCACCTTTTTCTCCTCGAACCCCAGGAATTCCATAGCCAGGATTACCTGATTCACCTCTGTCTCCTTTGTCTCCTGGTGTACCCGGCCTACCATCTAACCCGCGAACACCTGGAACACCTGCGTCGCCCTTGTCACCTTTATCTGATGCTGAACCAGGTTCACCTTTCGGTCCATCTAACCCAGTAGAACCTCTGTCTCCCTTTTCACCAGTAAATCCCATTTTTCCAGGTATTCCTGGCTGTCCAGGATAACCTTGATCGCCTTTTAAACCTTCTCTACCAGCAGGGCCCATAAGGCCATCCAAACCAGGTGCACCTGGTTGTCCATCGAAGCCACGGTCGCCTTTGTCTCCTTTATCTCCCGGTGAACCTGCGATGCCTTGCGGGCCATTCCGACCCGGTCGTCCTCGAGTGCCAGGGAATCCTTTCTGGCCAGGCATACCTTCAATTCCTGGTTCTCCCTTACTTCCAGGTAACCCTATAATTCCTTGTTTTCCAACGGGTCCAGGATATCCCTGTTGTCCTTTAGGTCCTTCTCTTCCAGGTGCACCCGGTTTTCCTGGCACTCCGGGTGGTCCAACGGGGCCAGGGTCACCCTTTTGACCTGAGGCACCCGTGAAACCTGGCCGACCTGAGACGCCCTGATCTCCTTTTTCTCCAGGTAATCCAATACCCCCAGGAAGTCCGTCAGAACCTGGCGTTCCAGGAGTTCCTCGGTTTCCTTTGTCACCCCGAACTCCAGGTAAACCAGAAGGACCAGGTGGGCCAGGCATGGATATACCAAGTTCACCTTTATCACCTTTTGTACCAGGTGTGCCTGGATATCCCCTAAGCCCCAATTCTCCAGGAGTTCCTGGGAAACCAATTGAACCCATTTCGCCAGTGTCACCTCTTTCTCCAGGGATACCTCGAGGACCGACTGGCCCTTGTTTTCCAGGTAAACCCATGTCACCTTTAGCTCCTGGACGCCCGGAATAGCCTCTATCACCTTTCTCCCCTCGTTCGCCTGTAAAATTTGGACAGAATATAGTCTAAACAGTTCTTTACCTACTACTAAAGGACTGAAAGAGCAGTAATAAATTACCTAATTTTTATTTTTGCTTCTATTTAAAAATAGATGTATAAAAAATATTATTTTTACTAATCATCATCGCTATATGAATCCAACATCATTCATCACAATATTAAGTTGGTTATTTAATGTAGTAACCAGTTTTGCTGGTTTCATGTCATAATTAGAGATGGGCCGAATGTGGTTTGAACCGAATCCGAACTTCGGCCGAACATTCGGTTAAAATGGAAAGTTCGGCCGAAGTTCGGCCAAACTTCGGTTCAATTTTGCACACTTTCTCGAGAGCGACACGTCGTGACTTGTTTAAGCATTTACTTCACATAATGCTAGATGTACCCCGCCCGCCGCCCGCACACCGCGCTCCCACCGCGTGGCCCGGTAGCACAGAGATCCACATCATCATCCAATAACGAAAACATACACAGAACGTTCTGGAGCTGCTACGAGGCAACTAGCAGCAGTAAAGTTACCACTAGATGTAGAAGAAACCAAAACTCCGATTTCGTCAGAGCTAGACAGCTATCTCAATGAAGTTCTGCTACCCAAAGACCTATGTCCATATGGCTGGTGGGCTAAGAATAAAGACAAGTTCCCTAACATGAGTTATTTGGCTCGAATATATTTATCGTCTCCTGGAAGCTCTGTATATTCTGAGCGACTCTTTTCGGAGGCAGGAAACGTATACGAAAAAAAACGTAACAAACTTCTGCCAGATAAGGCAGTCTTTGGTGTTTTTGCACCATAACCTGCCTCTGGTAAATTTTAAATATAAGTGAGTAGTTAGAAAAGTTTGCTTAATTTGATTGTTGAAAAAAAAATACCCTTTAATTGTAACCAAAAATAATTGATGTTAATGAATGTTTAGTTTGTGAACCAAAAACGTGTTTTTTTTACTCAATTTACTAATTGTACTGATGTTTGTTAGAAGAATACTAAGCTTTTATCATTTTTGTAATAGTATGTCTAATTTTTATGTCTAATTAATTAGTGAGAGATTATCAAGACTAATAAGAAGAACTGATTTAATTTATTTATATTTACATTACAATGTTCCTTACTAAAATAAATGACCATGAGTGAGTATAAGACATATTAATTTTATTTTACAGTAATGCTATTCTAATTCGATTAAATTTCAGTCAAAATATTGCAAGTTGATTTGAGTTGTTGTATTATTTTTCTTGTGCCGAATGTTCGGCATCTGAACCGAATTTCGGCCGAATGCCGAAGTTCGGATCAAGCTGCCGAAATTCGGTTGAACCGTCATAATATAAACTTAAAAAAAAAAAGAAGTCGGTTGTTTTTTTTTAGTAAAAAGTTTTTTATTTTGCACTTTTTAGTGGGTCAGTTTGCAATTAATCTAAGTTACAATAGCCTAATGTCAACTGCTCATCACCTTTTACAAAATATTGCTTTTCCCGATGCAGGGGCGTTAATAGTTGAGGAGTTCTCCTAGTAAGAACCAGAAGAACTGGAACTGATGGTGACTTCAAATGCTTTCTGACGAGCATAAATTGCTTAGCAACCATATTAAAGTGTCTAATCGAATCGCAACAGTGAAATAGTTACTATAAAAAATACTGAAATCGATATAGGTGTGCCTATAAAATTTGAGGATTGCCCTCGATTTCCATGGGATCCCCTCATCGGATTCTGATTTGGTGACAATAGGACCACCTCGGGAGCATACCCTTTCAAACAAAAAAAGAATCATCAAAATCAATTCATAATTGGCGGAGTAATTGAGTAACAAACTATCTACCTAGCCTTTTCCCAACATGTTGGGGTCGGCTTCCAGTCTAACCGGATGCAGCTGAATACCAGTATTTTACATGGAGCGACTGCCTATCTGACCTCCACAACCCAGTAACTGGGTAATACGATACCCCTTGGTAAGACTGGTTGTCAGACTTTCGGGGTTCTGACGACCCGTAACGACTGTCAAAGATCCACGAATGACAGCTGGGACCAACGGCTTAACGTGCTTCCCGAGGCACGGAGGAGTCTCGGTATGTAAAGGTGGTCACCCATCCACGGACCAACCCCGGAAAGCGTAGCTTAACCTGATGGATCGACCCGTGCGGCTGTTATTACTTAGCCACGAGCTCCTCCTTAGCCACGAGCTCCTCCCTTGCTCCCCCACTTTGTTAGTGCACAACGACTCACAAGGTCTCTGTAAGAGAACACTCTTCCTACGGGATCAACTAACTTGCAATCATACGTAGAATATAACCAAGGAATATTGCAATGACTTAATAGGTATGGATTCGCAATACATACAAAAATTACTATAAAAAGAAAGAAAAAAACAAGAATTAAAAAAATAAAAATAATAATAAAGGTATAATACCTGGAGCTCCTTGAGTACCGGGTGATCCTGGTGCTCCTCGGTCACCTCTTGTTAGTTCGGCCATATTTGCTGGGCAGTGGCCAGGTTCACCTTTTATACCAAACATACCAGGGAATCCTTTGTCTCCTTTTAGTCCTGAACTTCCTGGTGAACCTTTTTCTCCTTTGATTGAGAGTCCATCTTTACCAGGAGTACCTGAATTTCCATCTGAACCGGAAGTACCATCGTTTCCAGGGGGGCCCGTTAAACCATGGTCTCCTTTTTGTCCTGGCATGCCAACTTGACCTTGGTTTCCTTTTGATCCCAAGCTTCCCTTTTCACCTTTCGGGCCATTAAGGCCTGGAGGCCCTCGTTCACCCCTTGGTCCGGCTTCACCTTTTTTAAGGCTCTCAGGTGTTACTATTGCGTTTTCTCCCCTTTCACCAGGTGGTCCAATTGGTCCATCATCACCACGTTCACCCTATTCATAAAACAGATAATTCAAAATATTTTAGTTCACATAAACCTACATGGGCACATATGAAACGTTAATAGTTAGGTGCACTGTTTCAATTGGTCGTTTCCTATGGAGAAGAGCCGGCAAGAGACCCCAAGGTTACTTTAAAAAAAAGAAGAAGTTTTTTTACAATGTTTTCAAGTTACACTGTTAATAGGTATGGAAGGACAGTGTAGGCTTGTCAACAAGTACCTACTAGGTACTTAATAAAATAGAAAAGGAATGATAGTAGAATGTATTCATAAATGATAAATAGAAAGCAAACATAAGGCAAAATTAATTATCATAATTTAAAAAAAGATAATTACTGTGACTCCTCGATCACCGTGCTGCCCGTCTTTGCCGTCGGCTCCGCTCTCGCCTTGTTGACCTTTAGACCCAGGTTGGCCTTTTTCTCCAACAGAACCACGATAGCCGTCTGTACCGCGGTCTCCTTTCGGTCCTGGACCTCCAGGTCTACAATCATTGCATCGTCCACCTATGTCTCCTTTAGTACCTGGACTACCTGGTGAACCATCGTAACCTGGGCTGCCTTTATCACCTTTCTCTCCTGGCGGTCCAATCTCACCTGGACTACCAGCAGTTCCTAAACTGGAGTTACCAGGGAAACCTCGCAATCCAAGGTAACCCTTTTCACCTTTTTGACCTTTTGAACCATCCTGTCCATTAAGTCCGCTTTCTCCTTTCCGGCCCTAAAATGTGAAAGGCAATAGAATGTTATTATACAATAACCAATAAACAATGACCTGGATTCGGGATTTCGGATTTTTACTTTCTGTTTTTATTTTTATTTTTACTTTGTTTTATTTTTGTTCTTTATGTTTCTATTAGTGTGTTTTAGTTTAATTAGAGATCTGTGCGAGTCCCAATAAATGCCTTTTCTTTTTTTTTTTTTTAGATTAAGACAAAGGATAACTTTATCCCGATAGTGCGTTCCCCTGGGGTAATATTAACGAATAATTTTGTCGTGAAATTAAATGACATGAAATTATTTATTCTGTAAATAAGATATCGGAATCACTTTAATACGTTATTAAAAAAAGAAACTTAGATGGAGTCGACATTTCCTATCTGAATACCCCTGAGAATAAATGGCGAATTAAACTCTGTCTCAGTCTCGTTTAGGGGCCTCCTCGCGGGCAAAGCCGCGGGCAAAGGGTAGCTGGAAATATTGTCAAAACTTGAGGGGTTAAAACATGCATGTACAATTACACAACTCAGGTGGATGCACGCCACAATAGTGGCGGTAAGCCCTGTTACAAAGGAATGTCTGGAGAGGCAGAACGGCGCCCTCAGTTTCCAGCTAACGCAGGTGATTCCCAATGGTGGTTGCTTTCGGCCGTGATTCAGTCCATGGTCGAAAGTGAAAACGCGTGAGGTGCTATCTCCTCTTTTTATGACGAGGCGATGCATGCAAAGGAGGAGGCGGCGAGGGAGAGAGATCATACCTCTCATTCCACCCGCACCAGAAGAGCAGCCGGGCGTCAAAGCTCGCTTAATAATTTCCGGCCACCATAAGGAGGGACCAGACAGACCGCAATAGGCGGAGCGCATAGTTCCATGCGCTCCTTTATGGTAGGACGTGCAGCCGTGGGATCGGCCGCACTTGGTGGAGGGTCCCGCTAAGCATGACGGGCTGCTACCAGTCGGGGTCCGGCGAGTGTATGGATACTTCTCGGGCCCCCGACTCAAGGTAGTGGAAGGAACCGTCGGGTTTTAGTCGGTAGGAGTCCGTCATAGCCCTCCATTATCTACAGACGGAGTGAATCAAGGAGGATTCACACAGAAAAAAAAGTATCTTTAATGCATGTCATTCGTTTCTTGCCTGCAAAATTCCATATAAATTATGAGTATTACCTATTTATTTTTTTTAAATAACGTACTAGATATGTGTCATTTTTGTAAATTCAAAAGTAATAGTTTCAGAACCCCTTCTGTCGTGTTACAAATTTCTAAACATATAAAAAACTTACAGGTATTGAAAGACCATCGTCACCCTTAGGACCTCTTATCCCTGTTGGGCCTTGAGGCCCGTCAAAACCACGGGGTCCAAGTTCACCTTGCATTCCATCTCGTCCTGATTCTCCTTTTTCGCCTTTAGGGCCGGCTATTCCTTCAATACCAGGAGCACCGTGTTCACCTTGACCTCCTGGAGGTCCCGTTGGTCCCATATCACCCTTGTCTCCTGGCATGCCATCGGTTCCCTTAGGTCCAGGTCGACCCTGATAACCTCTTTGACCTGGTGGTCCTGGTGGTCCACGTGACCCAGTGCGGCCACCAGCCGGACCAGTAACTCCCTTAAGTCCTCTGGGTCCCGGTAGTCCATCATTTCCAGGTTCTCCTTTAACTCCAGGTCTTCCATCCAATCCAGGTAGTCCATCATTTCCTCTATCTCCTTTCTGTCCCCTTGGTCCAGAATTACCATACGGTCCGTCACGACCCTAAAAACATACCATGTTATATTGTTGATTTTGTATGTACACAAAAATATTTGTATAACCTCGTTAAAATTAAATTTTGTCAAATATTTTATGGGAACGGTTCCCATAAAATATTTACTCGCAAGGTGTTTTATTATATGTATAAAATTTCGCATTATAAAAAAGATGCACAAGAAAGTCAACGTACTCTTTCACCGGGATTGCCTATTAGTCCCTTTTCGCCCTTGATACCCGTCTGTCCAGAACGTCCAGCTTCACCCGTTAATCCAGTGTCACCTTTATGTCCCATTGGTCCAGGTTCTCCTTTATCACCCTTATGTCCCATATCACCTTGTATTCCTTTGATAACTCCCTTAGGTCCTATGAAAGGGTAGGGACCACTCGGACCTTTGTCACCACGATCACCTCGGTCACCTTTATCTCCTTGAATTGCTGATCCTTTAGAACCTTTGTCACCCTTATAACCTTTTGAACCAGGTGGACCCTTTAAGAAAAGAAAGTAAAAAACAATTAATGAAGATAGTTTTTGATAAAAGTATATTAAATAGTCCGTGCTTGTTTAGAGTAAAAATTACAGAAAACAACAAAAAGGTCTATCTCAAACTTGAAGGTGTAAAAGAGGTTTCTAAAATCAACATCTGAAATGTTGTTGTTGACATTTTTCAGAGAGAATCGGATTTCTCTGCTTTAAAATATATCAACTTGGTATGAATATCTAACTAATCATAATATATGTAATATTAAGTACAAGAATAAACAATCTAGTAGGTACACATCTTACTTAATAGGGTGGTCTGATATTTAGAAATAATTTGTTAGCTCTTGTATTTTTTAACGATTATTTGAGTGTTAAAAACGCGGGCTTACCATAGGTCCGGTGTTGCCTTTGCTCCCTGGTAGACCAGGAGTACCTTTTGGTCCAGTAAGACCTTGGGTGCTTGTACCTCCTTCACCTATTTCACCTTTTTGGCCTTTTTGATTTCTTCCTGTGTAAGCTGCCTCTCCTTTGTCTCCTCTATCTCCCTTGGAACCAGGAAAACCACGAGGTCCCTGCATTCCTTGAGGTCCAGTCACTCCAGGTTCTCCCTTCAAAATATAACAGGTAAGGTTATCAATTTGTAAAATTTTAGTTTTTAAATTATGTAAATACTTTCAAAATGGTTAATCTAAATAAATATTGATTTTTATTTGTACAATATTCTAATACGAGACATACATATATTATATATTGGTTTACCAGTAACTACTAAACTGTTAAAAGTTTCATCAACAGAAACTGTAAACAACTGTTTACAGTTTCTGTTGATGAAACTTTTACTTTTTTTCTTTTTTTTCTTAGTACTTTTATTATTTACATTCGTATTAAGTCCCCGATTGTCCCCGGGGAAAAAGACAAAGTTTAAGTTTTATTTTTTACTTCACCTAAACTTATGAAGTAGTACTTACGTCTGTTCCGTTACAACCGTCTCTACCGGGGATACCAGGTAAACCTGGCTCACCTTGAGGACCAGCTGGACCATTTCTTCCAACGAATCCTCGTTCACCGGGTTTTCCTCTATCACCTTTTGGTCCTCGTGGTCCCGGATTTCCCATCTGTCCCTTTTGTCCTTTTGTACCTTGTGGGCCTTCAGGCCCTTCGTGACCAGGAAAACCTGAACTTCCTGGAGGTCCAGATGTGCCTGGGAAACCCTGAAAAAATGTTGTTTCGTGAAGAATTCTCAACTATTCTACACAGTTTTAAATAAACTGTTAATGTTCGGTATTTACCCTATTTCCTTTTTCCGCAAAGCATTTTGGCACACAACATCCGGGCGCCGTACAGTTGCGGTCAATAGGCGCAACCCGTTGCCTGGTCACAGGATCATAGACAGCGAAGTTGAGGCCTCTGCTGTTTGGTGGTGGAAGCGGCGGGATGTCTTGTCGGTTATACAATCCATGTGTGGGACGTTGGGGTGGGTATGGACTTTCTTGCTGCCTGTTGTCTGTGGGCCATTCCACAGCATTATTCCATTCATCATATCCTCTATTATATTGCTGCAAATGTACAAAAAGGTTCGATGAATCTTAATTCTGTTTCATAAATAATATTAAAAAATAAAACAACACGCTTTAATAGAAAACTAAACTAAAAACTAGAAAATAATGTTAAATAAGTTTGAAATAACGCTTTTTATGATAAAATAAATTTCTTTTTAATCACTAGGTATTATTATTTCAAACTTATTTAAAATTATTTTCTATTTTTTAGTTTAGTTTTCTATTAAAGCGTGTTTTTTAGTTTTTTAAACTTGAAGTCATATATGCCTTAGTACTTGGCACAAATCACTACCATGTCTCTGATTATGGAAAAAATAGACAATCCTGAAGATCCTGGTAAGGATAATGGGAAAAACTTATCTATTAAATTATTGTATTGTCATCGGTCCTTGATAAGTTTGCAAAATTTTAAATTAATCCGACGTTTTGAAGTGGTCGAAAATCAAGTTCAAAGTTTCCGTTACATACATACATACTAGCATACGTATGAAGCTAATTAAAGCGTGTTAAAAGCGCTATTATCTAAGTATATGAAGAATAAATAAACCGAAACAATAAAGAATAGAGAAAAATACTAAGCTATGACGATGTCAGAAAAAAACAAAACAGAATCTTTCGTTTTTGACTTTACCTTTCAGCTTTGGGCAGCAATCGGTTCTGTATTTATAGCAAAAAGTTGGTACTGCATAAATAATCTTAAAGATAATGCCTGTTTTCCCCCAGAGGTTAGGCAGAGGTGTACCGTAGTACGTACACACATATTTCGCCAGTTATGTTTTAGTCCCTTGGGTGGTCCTATTGCTATCAACCAGGCACAAATCCAGATCCAATGCAAATTAAAACAAAACAATCAATCATTTATTTCAAAACTTTGGGCATTTCCCTCAAAACCTTTTTTGTTTTATTTTTCATTTTAAGTAAGTATAGTTGGATGTCCAACTTTTCTGTGAAGTTACGCTAATTAATTAAAAAAGCTCCAGTCAAATATTTTGGTTATTACGATTTAAAAAGCAACAACAACTGCTATAGCAACTTGTTTTTGTAGACATATGTACCTATACATCTTGGACTTTGACCTAAACCTGATACACTATCTATCGACGTGTCAGCTTTTCAGCAGTAAGTTGATAGGTACCTACGTATTTTCACGAATGCAATGCAATTAATTGCACCACAGTGGGATCATTCATTTATATTAAATTTACAAATTTTCTATCACTTTAAAAGTAGGAACATCTACATGTATGATGCATGGAAAAAAAACACTAAAATGTTAATAGCTAGTATTTTAGTGTTTTCTATTTACGACGTCATCATCTACCTAGCCTGTTCCCAATTATGTTGGGGTCGGCTTCCATTCTAACCGGATGCAGCTGAATACCAGTATTTTACATGGGCCAACCGCCTATCTGACCTACACAACCCAGTTACTGGGTAATACGATACCCTTTGGTAAGACTGGTTGTCAAACTTTCGGGCTTCTGACGACCCGTAACGACTGCCAAAGATTGATGAATGACAGCCGGGACCAACGGCTTAATGTGCTTTCCGAGGCGCGAAATCAACCTGTATCAGGGTGAACAGGAGGAACTGTGTATAAAATAACTTAGTTCTTCGGTTTAGCATCTTGAATGTTGGCACAAACACTTATCTAGGTTAATAATAAAGATTGATATGATTAATTTTCCAAAACTACATTTGAATGACGGTAGAGGGGAAGTTGAAAATTGTAGGAGAAAATACGAAACCCACGCGGATAAAGTCGCGGGTGGCGAAGTCGCGAGCGTAGTAATAAACTATTATTTCATGTCCTTATTTACTATTATCTTTACAAGTAACAAAACGAGCGCAATAAACGATGACAGACTTTTTTAAATTTTATTTTCTGAAACCTAGAAAAAATATTTAGCCACACTAAAATAAAGTATTTTAATATCTCAAAAAATGGCGAAGTGGAATGCGCTTTAAAATCTTTGCTAGATACAGACAGCACAGCTGCGATCTGATATCACTACACAGGAACGTCTAACTTCGCGCCATCATGATCGTTTAGCGTGATATGTATAAAAGAATAATTTCGTGTAATTTTTCCACTTATTTATTTACATTTTAACCGACTTCACAAAAAGGAGGAGGTTCTCAAGACATTTGTACCTATTTTTTTTTTTATGTTTCTTACCTCCGTCCTTTACAAAACGATTTGGAAAAGTCTTTTTTTATTTGAATAGTTATACTTCCAGTTTGGTCCCATTTTTATTAAAATCCTGTTCTGATGATGGAATCCATGAGGAATTGAGGAAACTCCTCAAATATTATAGGCATAGGTACATATAGCGATTATACTATTTTCATCAACAAGTCAATCATTTGCATTAAGAAAGTATCATTTGGTGAAGCGGAACTGATGAAGAAGACCACAGATGGCCACCGGAACTCGTCAATGATAAGTACCATACAAATACATGCGGCAAAAACATAAACTTTCTTGTCAGTCGGGTCCGTCTTTGACAATTTCTATTTTATTTTATAACTCCGTGGTACTGCGTGTGACAGCACCATGGACATTTTGTTGTGATTTCTTGAAACATATCACTGATTTGTTCAAACATATCATTGGCTGTGTTGCTGGTTATATTTTTTGCATTTCTTAGTAACTTCGCCTTTCTTGGACTATGGACCTTCGCATTACAGTTTATCTGAGCTACAATAACAATACCTACCTAGGTATAACTCACATCTCGGATCACTCTGATTTTGCCTGGGTTTCCAACAAAGCTCCAACGTTCTATAAACTGGGGCATAGCAAATGAATCATTTGGGATACAGTCGTTAGATTTGAGTGAAATTCAATCTGCTGGAAGATAGTGACTTACTCCGCGATCAACAGCTATGAATAATTTTTTTGAAGTCAATAGATTTGAGAAGAATCTTTGTCCCTACACAAAGTTTTACGACGAACAAAAATATACAGGGCTGTACCTTATTATAGCTTCATAATACATTTGTTTTATTTGTGTTCATTTCTGGGCCGAACTTGTATGGGACTGTTTTCCATCTCCTATTAACTTTGTGTAGTTTTGAGTTAGCTTCAATAATACGTATCTAATCCACTCGGTTGATATTGACAATGTTATAAAACTTCCTGTCACTGTTGTTTACATAGCAAATAGTGGTATATGAATTGGTATGGGCTAGGTACCAAAACTAAAAAGTGAAAAAAAAAACAACCAACTTCCAAAAAAACACTAAACCGTGAAAAATAACTATAATTTCGGAATTTGTTGGCGAAAAAACGAAAACTTTTTTTACTTATTTTTCACTTGTTTTTTTTTTTTTTTTGGAAGTCGGTGGTTTTTCGAAAATAATTGTTCATTCATGTATATTTTTTATAGTAGTCAAATACCCTATTGGAAAAAAAACCGGGCAAATGTGTGGTGGACCACGCAAGGGTTAAGTAGTCGGGATCAATATTTACGCATGCAGAATATTGATTTTATCGGCAGGAAAACAAAAATAAAGTAATTTCTGCGGTTGTGAATGTAAATATTCCATAGATATTTCAAAAACTATTGACTTAAGAGGCTTACAACAGGTAAACCGCTGTCACTGTCAGATTGCATACAAAATAAAGAGATGATACAACGAATGGCGTAAAAATGCAAAAAAAAATCGTATAAAATTAGATATTAACTAATTAGTAAATAATAATCCATCACCGGATGCAGTTTGGTATTTGCAATTTTATGGTATACTTTTAATTATAATTATAACTGTTAACGAAGGGATAAACTGCTTTTAAAAATAATTAAGAGTTGTCTTTGAAGAATTTTTTGATGTATTAAATTATGTTTAATTATGTTTTGAGTTCCATCACCGTATGCCCAAAAGACTTGAAAATATCATACTGTTTCTGTTTTGGAAAAAATAATTACGGTTGAAGAGAAAACACATATTTGACCATTTTCATGAAATCTCCGCCTTAAGGGTCGGGTAATCACCGTTGACCTTGGCCATAAAAATGCGCGTCGCGTTCACGCCGCGCCACCTGCCGCGCCGTTCGGTTTAATACGGAATATTTATTTTTAGTAACGAAAATATGAATATTTGAAGAAAATCTTAAATATAATTATAATTAATAAGTCTGTTCTTCCAAAAAAACATCATGAAAATATCTTTATCTTTCTTTTCTTTCCATAGTAGGGTGCGGGGCAGCGCCAACAGCATCCTCTCTATGGTAGCAAGCAGGCTAGATTGTGCGTATGTGAGCCACTGCTGCAAGGTATCGACTGGGCCGGTCACCTTGCAGCAGTAAAGTCACAAATTTTATTGTTTCTGTGTTAATGTTTTACTAACGTAGTTTGTAAGTATTTTGTTACTAACACAATGAGTCTTGGTTGCTTGGATAAAAATTATTAATATTTATATTTATTTATTTAGCTTGAAGGTAATATACTTTATTATGCTTTGGGTAGACATTACTTCCTGAATTTATTTCATAAAGTCAGTCATTTTACGACAATACTTAACTATGAATCACATAATAATATAGAATTGATGAGTATGCGTTTTAGATTTTAACACACATTTTTTGCATAACTTACTTGCAATAGGTATATGAACGCGTAATAACAGATTTAAAAGTCACTAAAATCATTTATCTGTCTTTCTTTGACAGTTGTATGAAAAGCCACGGCAAATTGATGTACCTGGTTGATGTACCAAATTGG
This sequence comes from Tiliacea citrago, assembly GCA_963921375.1. NCBI lineage: Eukaryota > Metazoa > Arthropoda > Insecta > Lepidoptera > Noctuidae > Tiliacea > Tiliacea citrago. The sequence continues at coordinate 14,871,667 of OY992786.1, read as the reverse complement.
TGTCAATTTGCTTAGCAATTAATTTCCCTGACTGTACCTAACTATTTATCAAGTAGGTAGTTATTTAAAACTATACTTGAACTTTTAATCGTATTCAGTAACTTGACAGTTGGTGGAACACCAGTTTCTGACAAAAAAAATAATGCTGTATTTTTTTTTTATCATAAATTGAATGAACTTTATAATGTACATAATTATATGCTTATTATTGTCTTTATTTGAATTTGATAACTTGAAATTTAAAACACATTATTCAAACAAATGATTTTACGTTTGAACGAGTAGAGTTAAAAATTAAAGATTTATTTTGTCGTAAGTATTATGGGGATTAAATACTGGCAAAATAATTATTTGCAATATTCCTATAAAGAAAATACATTTTTTTTTGACATTTATTAAATTATTGCCAGTGGGTTCGCAATTTCGTTTACTTAGTAAACGGAATTATTACGAAAACAATGAATTAAATTTTTACCTCTAACTTTGAAAATTACGGATTTCCATACAAACTTGGACCACCTATTTAAACACCCTTAGGTGTGTTATTTCCTAAAATCCTTTCTTAAGCGCAGGCCACACCGCCAGCTAGCGGGCGGGCGGGCGGGCGAAGCGAACGAAGAAACTATACAAACTACGCGAAATGGGTAGCTCGCGGTGTGAACCGAAGTATGTAAAGAGGTGAAACGATGTTCGCTTCGCCCGCCCGCCCGCCCGCTAGCTGGCGGTGTGGCCTGCGCTTTAGCGAGCACGTACAACGTATTAAAAACTTACAAGTTTACAGGTTTCATAGCTCTTGACATTTCGTGATCAGTCAGTCAGTCAGTCAGTAAGTCATCGAGTTATTTCGTTTTTTAACCGACGAAAAAAAGGAGGAAGTTAACTTCTTTAGACGCATTGAGCGATTTTTGGTAGGGGAAAAACTTACGGGTTCGCGTCACCGACATGCTAACCGCGACATGTTGTGTCAGACTGGCGACGCACAGCGGCCTGTGTACATGTAGGTATACGTTTTTTTTTAATATTTGTTATTCCAAAGTTTTGAATAAAAAGTAAAAAAATTATAAAGTGATAAAAATCGAATAGATAAATATTTAATTGAAGATAAAGTTTTAATTTTAAGTTTTAACTTCTGTCAGCAGTCCCCATAACTGCCTATTTTTTAGGGTTCCGAAGTCAACAAGGAACCCTTATTGTTTCGCCATGTTCGTCTGTCTGTCTGTCCCCGGCTTAGCTCAGAGACTCTAAGTACTAGAAAGCAGTACTTTGGCATGGGTCATACATATTAATCACGCCGAAAAAGTGGTAAAATAAAATGGTTTTCAACTACAACGTTAAGTTTATTTTTAGGATAAATTCATACGAACTACGGAACCCTTTATTATGCGTGGTCCGACACGCACTTGGCCGTTTTGTTTTTATAAGTATACTTAGAAGATAAAGAAGATAGGAGAAGATTTATAGAATATATTTTAAGTTTGATAGTTAACGTTTAGTTAAGTTAATTTTCAGCTTCTTATAAACTTTTCTTACGGTGGCGCGGAAATGATTTAATGACGTTTAAATTTTGAGTTGGTATTGACTAAAGCAATATTTTCGAGGAAAGTAAAGTTTACTAAAACTGCAATACTTATTTAAGTTCTGGATTAGGTACGCTCTACATTTCACGAAAGCAAAGTATGTCATAATTATAACTGTAGGAAATAGTAGGTTTGCGCAATACCGACGCACTGCATCCGAACGATGATAAACTTTGTCGGTCTTCCATTTACTATGTTATAAATATTTATGCAACAAGCTAAGAAGTGGAACAGTCACCAAGATTGAATATGATAATATATTTTATATATTAATTTTGTGTGTTGTTTTGTTGTAAAGTAAATTCAAATTAACTTTTTTAGTCTTGGCAAATGTTCGATAGCATTAGCATTTTGGAGAAATTGCAAAAGGATGAGTTGAAGCGGACAGGCGGGTCGAACTGCTCGCCGCCGCGCGCCCCTTCACCGATTCGCAACATTCCCAAATTCCACTCATGTTTTTCTATACATATTAATTTTAATCACTTAACACAAGGGACAATTAAAATATGAATTTAAATTGTAAGTACTCACTTGTGTTTTCACACCTAGTAGCGGTGCTAAAGCAGCTAACAACCTATTTAGAGAGATAAAATTAAGTTCAAGAAAGTTACGGTCATTACAAAAAATATAATTATTGATTAAAGATGTTGCAGATATACGACGCAATTATTTTAAGAATAGTATCGTCTTCCAGTATATTAATGAGAAAAAAAAGAAAGTTCAAACTATAAAAGAATTCAGACTATAAGTTAGTTATTTGAAACTTACCATAGCACAGACAACGCCATAGCCCGGAGCGCGCTGCGCCTAATTCCCGTGCGCGCGCGCTGTTTGTGCCGGGATACTAAAGGATAGAGGAGTGCTTGGGCAGCAGTCTGATCACCCCCGCCCCGCAGAGGCGCGGGCGCCGGGCGCGGTGCCTGCGGCCCCGGCAGGCCGCGAGGGCGCGCATCCAGTAGTGGCGGCGCAGCCATGTCGGGCCCGGCGCGTGCGCGATTCATTGCGCTTCATCTCGTGCCCGCCTCACTTCTGGTCTTATCATGGACTCCTACTCCTTCTTCAGCGGTAAGTACAATAGCTGTAAGAACTGAAAATACTAACAGGTATGTTTAGGATTTACATACCGGTTCCATCTTGACCGCCGAAAAAGACATCAACGCGTTAGGTCAATTCAAAGACAACGTAAATATAATAGCAATAAAAAACCATATAATAAGTATAGTTTGTTTATAAGTGTTAATTCAATATGTTACCACCATAAAAAAAGTTTACGCCACAAGCAGATTATTGTGTCCCAACGCAGCAATAAATTGATGTAATCAGAATTATTGTGAAATGTGGCGAACTAAAGCTAAGGAAGTCAAAGTTCCTGAAACTTTTAAACATTTGAAGCATTGGATTGGCGAAGCTTGTGTAAAGATTTATCTCTGTATATGACCTATGAGATATTATTATTATTCGTTTAATTATTGTTAACTCTTTGTTTTTTGAATGGTAACGCAATTGTTCAACTTTTGAATAATCTAAACAAGACATCGGTTAGGTACCTACTTTTATTTTTAAACGAAACTTTTCCACCCAAAATGCTCCGCCGACGACGTAAAAGCGTAAGTCAGTCTTACCTTCACCTATTTATTTTACCTAAGCATTTGTAGGTACTAAGTACCATAGCGTCCCACTTGAACGTACATCGGCTCACTCACTTACGTAGAAATAATGATTAATTTCAGCCTTATTCAGCTCTTTTCATGTACCTATCGTAGGCAAATCATATATTTCCAAAAGAAAAGAGAGTAGGTACCTATATGTTGTTCTTATCCTACGCATTGAACTTGAAGATGCAATAGGCAACACTATTGAGTATTGTTAAATTGACAAAATATATTGTGAGTGAGATACGCAATTGCCCGGCGGTTATTGCTACCACACACACGCAGGTTGTACCAAGTCTTAGACACTATTGTATAGAATCAAGTTTTTCTAACTGAACACAGTTGTGCTGCTGGGCAGTATGTTGCGCCACTTTTTCTTCCCAGCTGAAGCACTAGGAAGTGGTGAAGGGCGGGCGTTTTTGGGGGACTGTCTTATGTAATTTTGACGTTCGAAAAGTGCTTAGAATAGTTTATATATAAATGACTTTTGATTTTGACCTCACTTAGCTATTGAAGATGCGGAAATGGTCTTATATCATAGTATTTTGCTCAAAATAAAATATAAGTAAGTAATAATAATATGATGTTTTTGAGATGGAGATTTGAGGCCAAACTATGACCAATTAAAAAAACTTTATTTAAAGCTTTTGAGAGCGTGGATTTTCAAGAAATTCTGTTTTTTTTACCCGACTGCCTCATTAGGGTTATGTTTTTTTTGAGTGTATGTATATGTAGGTATGTCTAATTATTTGGCACGCTCTGTATCCTAAAGGCTTGATGGATTTTAACATATGAGGTATCTACAGATTTGTTTTAATTGCGGGAGTGACATAGGGTATACAATTTTAATATGGCATCTGCGAATAGAAAATGAGAGGGGAATAAAAAAAAATATTTTGGGATTATAATAATATGGGTATCAAATAAAAGCTAGTAAATAGCCAATCCCAAGCTTTGACACACACAACACTTTTAAGGTACTATTTTGACACAAACTACAAAAAAGTAAAAAAAAAATCTAAGACTTATCCTAGCAAGATAAGATAGGATACTAATCTTTCTTGCTAACCTTACTTTATCGTACTTATAGTACTATATATATACGTAAAAAAAAAATGGATACAAGATAATAGAAAAGAAGTTATATATCCTTTAAGTACCAAAAATAAAGAAATGCAGTCGGAGGCATCTAGGATGTTACGACCGACTTAAAATTTGTTTTTTTTTGACATAACATCACGCTTGTAATCCCCGAAGGGTTATGCAGAGGTATACCTATACTACACCCACATTTCAACAGTTATGTTTAAGTCCCATGTAATAGGGGGCGAGCCTATTGCCATCAACCGGGCACAAATCCAGACTCCGGGCTGCTACTGAGAAATTCCTCATGGAAAATCCCAATAATACTTTGACCGACCTGGGACTCGAACCCAGGACCTCATGTTCAGCAATTAGCGCCTGCGACCACTATAGACCAACGAGCCAGTCGAGGCACTTTTTAAATACTTAGTTATAATATAACAGCTCCATGCAGTGGCGGAGCTAGAAGGGGGCGTGGGGGGCGGTCCGCACCGGGTGCCACCTTATTGGGGGTGACACCCGACCGTAAAAAAAGAATAGTTACACAAACTATCGTGTTTTTCAACGATAAACCAGTTAGGCTTGAAGCCATTTTAACAAACTTATCCAAACTAAATAATTTAATTACCTAAAGCAAAAATGGAAGGAAAAAATAACGGCAGTGGTATATAATATAACGAAGTTAAAAGGAAAACAAGAAAGGCTTTACAAGTTAACGAGTAATAGTCGACCAACTTACATTTGCAGTTGGAATGTATGGGAGAAAATTTTTTTCAACCACAATGATAAGTTTGTTTTTCGGACAAATTCATCCCAACTACGGAACTCTTCATTGTGCGTGGTTCGACACGCACTTGACCGGATTTCATACAATTAGTTCTAACGATCTATATTCTATATATAATTATATCTATATAATTATTTCTAACGATCTCCTTGTAGTCCTTGAGGCAGCCATAAAAAAAAATAATAACGCAAGTTAGTTTGGGCACGGAATTTGCTCTGGTGTACTGACTTACTCGAAAAATGGTTGAACTTTTCAATAGAAAAGTCCATGGGTTTGAATTTTTTTTTATAAACAAAAAACCCTGATCGTTTAGATCAAGAACGGAAAATGACGGTCAAGGTAGAGTCGATAGGAGAACTGACCTCATTCTAGCACAGGACAGTAGTATAATAATAATTATCATTGACATTGTGCTAACAGTCTCCTAGTAAAAAGGCTGTCATATCCGGACAGACGGGCAAACGGACATGACGAAATTATAAGGGTTTCGTTTTTGATGTTGTGACTACGGCACCCTAAAAAAGCATCTCTGACTAGTATACAGTTATCTGCACTTTTCCGCACTAGTGCGGCAAAGCAAAGTAAAAAGCACGCGTGTTAAATACACTACACTGTGAAACTAAAATCGGTGCATTAAGAGCCACTTTACGAACACGCCTGTATTCCCCAAAGAGTTAGGTAGAGGTGCACCTATAATGCAACCAAATTTCGCCAGTTATGTTTAAGACCAGACCAGCCAGCCAGTTCGCAGCAGGCAGCAGGCCGTAGGCAACAGTTGGGTTTTTTTCATGTGTACGTGTATTTTACGAGCAATTGTGTTGAAATACCTTTTCTCATCCCACGTCATGTTATAATGAAGAGTCTACCTACCAGATTTCAGGCAGGTAGGAAGTAGTTATGCAAGGTTTTATCCTTAAAATAAAAACTTTTGATACTGTAATGAGTTTATAGTTGTTTCATTAAAATCACTGATGCTGCGATTAACGTGGCCATCCCTGAGCCCAAGTGATCTTAAGTAACATCGATTCCAAAGAAAAAGAAGTTGTCGTATGAAAGTTAAGGTTTTGTAACAATCCGTATCATTGATTTATTGAGGCATTATTTGTATCGCTTGGCACCTTTTCACATGATCAACCCTTCCTACATAAGTATATAATAATAGTTTTTAAAGTTTTAAATAAATATTGGCGGTTGAATTTGACCGCCATTTGATTACCTAGGTTCCGAATAAGTTTCTTAGGCTTTTATCCAGAGCAAAGAGAACAAACAGTACCCAAACGTGTCAGTCCGTTGTCCTGGTCAAGAGTAGGTAAGGTCAATGATCGATCCCTGGGGAACACCCTACTTGGGTCAGTAGTAGGTAAAACAGAAATAGTAGAAATAGCTCTTTGTAAAGGAACTCGTCCGATAGAGAATGACACAGTTAAACACGAGTTACCATCTGACCTCAAACTCGATTATCCGCTTCAGAACAAAAAATAACGGTTTGTTAGATTAAACTTTAGTGATAAAATGTCTTCTCCTATATAGAGGCTATCGTATATTCAAAACATTGATGTCATCATTTGATGCCTAATTATAAAATTTAAATAATAATTACTGCCACTGTAGGATAACACACACAAAAGTCCGTGCTTACTTGACCTATGTGGCTTTATTGAATATACGCGTTTTGAAATATTTTTTTCCACAAACCGACACTTTTAGGTAATTACGAGTACCTACGGAAAACTACTATTCGAGGGTAGATCATTTTCCAATAATAGATAATAGAAACAAAACATTGAAACCATTCCTGCAGTAACAGCCTCCTTGGATTGCCAGTCCCTTAAGACCAGGCAGTCTAAATCAAATTTTCACGCAAGCTCCACCCCTTGCTCCCCGCCACTCCGTTATGTGCTAAACGCTAACACATCACTAATGAAGTTGAATATTGCGTGCGCTCTTTAATCGTGTTCGAGCACGAAACTAAATAGCGTAAGTCTCAATTCTTATTTCGTTTTTAACTAAAGTACTAATTGATCTAGAGAAAAAATATCTGGTGACTGAATAATAAACTATATTTTCTTGCTGTGAATATTTATTTTAGACGTAAAAGCCAAACAATCTTTTTTTGTTTTATATAATTATCCTTAAAAAAGACATGATTTTCAAATAGAAAATGTATCGAACGAAAATATTACAATTACTCAACTGTCTTCAACATGGAAAGAAAAAGATTTAATAAATCATAAAGGCTAAAGTTTCATTTTGCTTGTATGTGTGACTGTTTCAGAATATTCATGCAAATTAACATAATGATAGGGAGCCTCCTCTTAATCTTTTTGTTTCCCTTTAGGTTACCGACTGTATTAGTATTAAGAAGCACATAGTTACCGGTACACCAGGCAAAAATAACAGGAAACAGCAGTGCACTCGTAATTGCGTAACACACAGTAGCAAGGGCTTTCACTTTGACAGTTTAACAACATTCATTGCATTATTTACGTTGCTGAGCAGACAAATTTTTAGAACATATGAAGCAATGGATTAGCAATATCCTTCAAAATCATTCAGATTGTGTTGTGATTGAAAGTGTGTTACTTAATTAGGGCGCAGGTTAAATTGAGACGTTTTAATAGCAAACCAAGGCTCATGCCTACGCTGCATCTTTGCATGCAAGTTCGAATACTTACAAAATATGACAAAGTAACTTCAAATTAAAACACCAGAAATGATGTAATTCTTTTATTTAGTTAGGGTAGGTACTTCATTTGAGAGAGGTCAATTTTAATGTTCAACAATTGATAAATTATTTTAATTGGCCATTCGATATCCACACCTAAATATTTATTATTTTATATAGGGAACCTATTTTATTTATCATTAGATTATAAAGCATAGGTAATAAAGTTTTACATCAATTTATAAACCTAACTTTACACGTGATAAATCAATGATACTTTTTCAAGTACCTACAGTGGCTCCTGGCCTGTATGATATCTTATTTATTTAAATACGTATTTCATAATTCAGCTGATATTTTGTAACACGAGCCATAGTACGCCCTTGTTTTGTTGATGATATAAATTAGGTATACTAACATTAGTACCTTTACATAATTGATATTGCTTTCTGTACGCAGACGATTTGGCATTAACTTGCCAAGCCACTGTTTTTAAGAAGATAAAGGGCCAACCTTTCCTCCACCCTCTTAGATCTCAGCCATTATTATGGTGACCACGCTCTAAACAAATCCTTCAAAAACACAGTCATACGCCTTCCACCTTCGTAACAGACTTATGCGGGTCGATCACTCAATATCTCATGGGTGGGGGGGAGACCAATCATACACAGAACCCACCCAAAATATCTCGGCATCAGTTAGGTCACTGGACCTTAACAGGTAAAACTGGGAGAATGTTAAACAGAAATTACACACAAGGAATAACCTTCTACGTAGCCTAACATCCACCAGATGGGGGGTATCTCCCCAAGTCTTGCGAAAAACGGAATATCGCTCTGTTTCTCCGCTGGTGCCTGTTTAGTATGGAGCCGCTTTGCCCACTCTAACTTAGTGGTTGCAGCTCGAAATGAGACGTACCGGATTTCTACTGGTTGTCTTAAGCGAACCCCCATTAATTGCCAAAACAACACCCCCCCTAACGTGCCTCCAACATGTATTCTCTGATAAACTCAACTGGCTACTCGCTACGGTTATAAATAAAATAGAAAAAGGCCTGAGACATACACATAAACAGACGGCGCCGGCGGCGGCGGCGGCGCGCGGCGCGGCGGCAGGCTTAGTAATACGATTCCCTAGAAATCCTTTGGGCCCGATCCCTAAAAAAATAACCATTGATTTTTTCTATCGTCAATTAAGTAGGTATAACACACAATACCTATTAGTACAACTCTCATTATTCACAGCATCTAAATCAGCTAAAGAGTTAGATTCCAACTACATACCTATGTAACTTCTCACTTTTCATTAAGGTCTCAATGACACTACAATGCGGTGTAAATAATCGCAAATCAAAGCAATATTAGACTGGGTAAGTAGCTATTTGTCGTCATGACGATGACTACAGATCTATTAGAGAATCTATCAACGAAACAATAAATATAGAGGAAATTGATTTTTTTTAAATCTAAACGAATATCTAAGTGATAGACTTAAGTACATAACTTAAGTACTCGAGACTTTAAATTTTATTTGATTTATTAATTATTATTACATCTCTCAATAGATAGATATCTAGGGGCCAAGTCTGCTAACGCAGTTGTGTCCTGATGGCCGATCATTGGCACCGTAATTGTAGAGTTTGATAGTTTTGCTAATCTCCTAATTGAAAGGCATCTTTATGATTTTCCAACGACGTGCCACTGATACTCCATTGGAAAAATTGTCAGTATTTGGTAATCTCGTACTGCAAGCTGCTATTATTTTGACTTCCCTATGGACCACTGTCACGCCATTATGAATTTAGGAGGTTACAAACTATTGGCACAATGGTCATGGCGTTGCCTTGGTGTGGTCGTCATAATGACCAATCATTGAAAATAGCAGACTTGGCCCCCAGGTTAGCTTTTGCTAAGTAATGCTAAATAATGAACAAATGCTTCCTCTCTCCTAACTCACTTATTTGGCTGTGCCCGATGGATCTAATTATAAGTTTACCACCTAAGAATACCTACTACATGTGGAATGCAATACAAGTATTGGGTATCTGTTTTTGTATAGCAACACGATCCTGCTTTGCACGTATTATACGACTTGACAAAATATCGAGATTTATTTAATAAAGTTTATTTTTTATTTATTTATTATATATAAGTTTAATATGAATGTTTATAATGCACATAAATCTTCCAGAAAAAAATATTCAAACGAAGGTGAAAACCACATCAAAATCCTTTGCGTAGTTTAAAAGAACGCTGTTACACAGACTAGAAAGCGACTTTAATATAAAACACATAACAACATAACATCACGCCTGTATTCCCCGAAGGGTTAGGCAGGGGTGTACCATAGGAGGTACAGCCATATTTCGCCAGTTATATTTAAGTCCCATGTAATAGGGGCGAGCCTATTGCCATCAACCGGGCAAAAATCCAGACTCCGGTCTGCCACTGAGAAATTCCTGATAGAAGACCCCAATAACACTTTGCTCGACCTGGGAATCGAACCTAGGACCTCATGCTTAGCAGTAGCGCTTACGACCACTAGACCAAAGAGGTAGTCGAGGCAGTTAATTTATAATATGTATAGATATAGAATAAATGAAATACATAAATGAACACATTTACCTATTTAAAAATACTAGTGGTCGCCTACTGGTCGAAATTAGACCCGTACTTACAATCTATATAGTACTTACTAATTCCATGCTATTAAAAAGTACTTACTTATTCCATGCTCAAGCTGTCACTTCTGTCTATCTTCAAGTCATGAGGCCCTGTTATTATGTGAGTGTGTGTCAAACGCATGGTAGTGTGTGTAATGTTTTTTTATTAATTTAATTTATTTCTAATGCATTTAATATATAAAAATAATAGCTTTCTGCACTCCTCCTCCATATAAACTTTAACTGTGCCAAATTTCATACTCCTTCGTCCGCGTAATTTTCGTAAAAACGGTGAACAAAGTTTTCGCTTCACGTATTAATATCTAGGTAATAATGATTACATTCATAGATAGTGAATAATAAACATAAATAAAACAAAATGTAATCCATACTAATTCTGTCTGTCTGTATGTTACCTTTTGGCGCCTTAACGGCTAAACGGATTTGGATGAAATCTGGCACACAGATAGACCATGACCTGGGTTAGGAGTTAGGACATAGGAGACTTTTTATCTTGGTACGGTAGTACGTAACTGTAGGATAATTTCCGACCTTCACGCTGGCGACGTGGCGAGCAAAAGCTAGTATAAAAAATAAAAATAAAATACACGCTTTACTAAACTAGCCTTGTAAACTGACATATTTTTTTCTGCTCAATCGCACTCCGACCCCCAAAATACAAGCCCTGCTTAGTTTGGGGGTCAATGGTCAAACCAAAATACTGAAAATATTGATGTACAAACTCGTGTTTATGTAAGATCACTGCCTCTCATCACCTTTTCGTTTTTACAGTAAAACTTTTTGTATTTTGTTTTGTTTTGTAAATACATGTTTTCGGAAACGTGATGCACTGCAGCGTACTTTTACGTCACGATCGCGAAAACGACACCTTGTACCTACTTGATGCAGGCTTTCAATAATTGAGCCAGCAAAAGATTTAAAGTTGATATTGTGAAGCGACTCATGTGACCTTAGTCGTCATGGGCACATATACCCAGGTATACATACTTAATTCACGATATTGTCTACTACGTGGTGTAGATATGTGGCAACATAGTTAGTGTCGCTAGTGGATTTCACCATCACATATCAGCAAATAAACCATTTTGATCGACCTGCATGTCGATTCTGTAAAAATCTCACCGTGAATTCTTACGTGGAGTGAGCTGTCAATGTCATTCCACTGATGCTAGGGATTGACGAAGAATTACATTTACAATCATAATCGAGATTTTAATAGTATTTGAATGCTAATTCTATTAATCATTTTATATTATTTCAAAGATTACTATTTAGGGGGATTTAAAATAAAATAGCAAAACAGAAATTTAGTCAAACTCAATTTAATATAAAAAACAAAATTGAGTTTCTGTTCAAAATCTCGATTATGCTTGCTATTGTAATCTTTGGTCCATCCCTAGCATCAAGTGGGATGACACTTACATTTCACTCCACGCTTACTTCATCTAAGTTTTCACGCTGCTGCTATAAATATTCTGAAATCATGGTGGGTCATAGAAACAGCACTATCGCTGCGCTGATGTAGCGTAGCGTAGAGGCTTCGCAGACTAGGGCGTAGACCCTGCGTAGACCCTACGTAGCACAAACAACTATAAATAATTCTAGAATTTACTCTTATTCACGTTCGCCTTTATCAACTTGATCGGTTCTTCTATAATTATATTATCTGAATCCATTATTTAAGTATTTAAATACGGATGTGCAGTATTTTCACTACTACACCAGTCCTGCTGTCACAAGACTTGAAGTTGCAACAGTCAATGGAGAATTGGAGAGCCTTAAATTAGGCATTTTATTTTGCTAAGTATAGAGTTCTAGATTAAGGAACTCCGGGTTTATCGGAGAGGTTCTACGTTCATCCTCCAAGGAATATCAGAACACATATGGACGATGGATGTAATTACCTTAATTTAAATTACTGCAAATGTACAATGACAAAATAAATGTTCACGCGTACTATCATACAACGTTTTTCAACAAACAAATTTAATAAATAATATTTTTGTAAATATTTGTGAAAAATGGCTTGCGGATTTTATTTTCGCGCGCTTTGACTTCGTATTTTCAACAGGGACCATTTTGGTTACCCATTGAAAGGGTTTTCGATAGTGTTTTTCTAAGCGGTTAATCAAAAACCCATACGATATGAGTAACCCTTTTGAACGGCTTAAATTAAATTTTGGTTACCCGTTGAAAGGGTTTTTCAAAAACCCATACGGTGTGGGTAATTTTGAATGGCTTAAACTAAGCCGTTCAAAAGGGTTACCCACACCGTATGGGTTTTTGATTAACTGATTAGAAAAACCCTAAAAACCCTTTCCATTGAAAGGGTTTTCGATAGGGTTTTACCAAAATGGTAACCAAAATGGTCCCTGGGTATAATAGAGATAGAATTGGTCATGCTACGCGTGCTGGGCGGATATCGAAATAACATAATATTATGATTTTTTCATGTCACTGGGTTTCAAGTATAAAACCCATTCAATGGGTTATCATGTAACCCTTTCACTGGGTTTCTAGTATAAAACCCATTCAATTTGTTACATCATGATAAAGGTAACCCGTTGAATGGGTTACCCCTTCGAAAGGCTTAACTCTTAACCGGGGTTGTACGGTCCCTGAATTTTTCAAGGAGAGGCCGTTAGAAAGCCTAATCTAATGAAAACCGGTATCTTCCAATTTCTTCCCTGGCAGTCTGGACCAGACGTCAGAAAATAAAATATAAAAACTGAATATATTTATTTATAGAGCATTCATTAATGTTAATATAGATAATATTAATATTAGCTAAGCTACATACATATTATATAGATTTAAGTCGCGTACTTTCCCGCACTAGTCCAGGAATGCAAAATAAGAAGCATACTTTTTGAATACTCTGCATTGTAAAACTTAAAATGGTGCGGTGCAGTTTCTTTCTGTTTTCATAGTTGTAAGGTATTTTTTGTTCTAATGCCAATAAACGTATTTTTCTTTCTTCCTTTCAATAAGAGTCACTTTTCGAGTAAGCGTATTGAAAATGAATATCCTAGTTTTCCTTTATAGTACATAAACGGTGTAAAAAGTCTCATCACAAAGCAAGATGACGATCTACGCATTCTGTAGATACATCAAAAATGTAACACTGTAAACGACTTTTATTTTTGGGATGAAACATCGCTTTTCACGGAAGCTCGTAATGTAATGCATGCAAAACAAAACATTTTGCATCGTTGCATGCTACGCGTTGCATTGCATAGGCGTTCTTACTGGACCATGCAACGGAACAGGGGGTATTTAGAGTTAAGTTACAACATTTAAAACTTTGATTTCGTTTAAAAACGCCAAAAAAAGTTGGAATCTTCAATATCTCCATAACCAGAAGGTTGGCAAACTATACTTGGTTCTCGTGCTAAGCCTAGGCGTGAGAACCGTAGAGAAGCGTTTTGTCGATAGAACCGTAGACAAAAATGACGTTTCCGTGTAGACAGTTGACAGCTTTCTACTGAGAAGCGTAGACAAGCGATTTCTATCCTACAGTACAAACAATATGAACACAGTGATGCGACAGGAAGAACAAGTGACTCTCGGGTTCGCTGAGAATCTTTAAATGAAATGATTCACCAAAAATAGAGGGAATCTGGCGCGTTAATGGTCACTGTTCTAACCTGACCTAACCCAAATGATTCAATAACAGTAGATGGTTTTAATTTGGCAGCATTGTATTTGTCGAAGGGACCATGGGTAAAAAAAATACCCGTGGTCCCTTCCAGGGACTACGGGAGGGACCACGGGTAACAAACTGTACCCACCACCAGTAGGCATTCCTCTATTATCAGTAGATAATAGAGCCAACCTCTTGCTTGTTATTTATTACTTAACTACACCAAAGCTTAATTAAATTTTGTGAATTGAATATTGCTTAATACAAATATATATCTATAATTTAAAATAACTATACTCCAATAATCAGATGTTACGGTAACCTTTGCACTGTTATCTTATAAGTTTTTATTTGGTACGTTATATCAACTGGCAACAACATTGTTTATCATTTCATAGCCTCGTGACCTAAAAAATGCTATTTAATTACTTAAATTCTTTTATTCCGTGCTTGTTTATAATGTCAAAGTATCTTCATCAACTCTTCTTAGGTAGGTACATCTGTTATCAATATCTGTTAGTTTATTTCGAGCTTTTTGAACTATAGTTAGGTACCTACGTAGGTCTAATAATCTTCATAGCAAAATATACATCATTGAACAAATCCGCTAGGTACATAAAACGATTCATTATTTGAATACATTCATGTTTTAAGAAGCACTGTATTATCTTATCACCAAATAATTAAACTAATTTTGATTTTTAAGGTTATAACCCCCCGATAAACTGACGGATGAATGACGTATGATTGTTATATGAAATCCTACTCATTATAAAGATTCGACCTAGTTACTGTGTCTATACAAATTAAAGTCATCGGTATGTAATCAAAGCAGGAAGCGTTAAATACACAACAATCACACATTTGTTGAGGGCGCTTTTTACCCGACTACGTCGAAGGAGGATTATGACCCATCATAACCCTCCTTCGGCATAGTCGGGTACCTAAAAAGCGCGTGGAGTTATGAGGGAATAAATGAACATACATATGTATGTATGTTCGTTAATTCCCTCATAACTCCTGAACCACTAGTCGTGCTTTTATAAACTAGGTATTGTTGGAAGCGTCATGCTGTTCCATGTCAAAACCAACAGGGCATGGGTTATAGCAGATGTAAAGTGATAGGTACCTACTGACAGGTTTGATGGAGTATTTTCTGAAAACGTCATGTTCGGAATAGTCCGAATATGGTTTTTAGGGAAAGAAAAATTGGAAATGGTTCCCGGAAAATTGGAAAAATGGGAAAAACTGAAAGTCCTATTTCTATGAGATTTTTGTATGAACTATTCTTTGGACTGGACAACGTCTGTCGGGTCAGCTAGTAATTATATAATAATATATACATACGTGAATCCCAAATAATAATAAAAATAATGTATTTCACTCTGACTGTTTTCAATAACATTATAATTACGTACGTTACTTAAGAACGGTTCATTTCATAAGAAGTATCTCTCTAAATCTTTTGAATTAACTCAAACCAAAGAAGTGGGTAGGAACTCTTAATGATTAACCTAACCTAATCCCAAAATCATTTCAATAAAGTTAAAATTACCCAAATTACAAAAATGCCAACTAATAATTTAAGGTTAATAAACAAAAGACATCGATGTCTATTTTTTTCGGTTTTAGTATAGCTTATTTACCATAGATATAAGAAAGAAACAGTTTTTTTTTATATTACTATGTTAATTATACCTACATTACTTTTAATAAAAAACTTTTCAACCTCACCTTGGCACAAAACTTAATTAGGTAGGTAGAGGTACCTCCCTGTCACCCATCGTACCGACCGCGACGATTTTTAGCTCAAGTCATAGACAAGACTTCACAGCTCTTCTGCTTGTTTTCAAAAAAGAATATAAAAACTGTTTCTACATCCACACTATCCGTTTGTAACAAATAGGTACTATTTTCTGCCGCGGTAGTGCTACCTACTGCTACCCTAAGTAATTACTTAACAATGAATTCAGAGGAACACTTTATTACGTCACACCATGATCCACAACCCTAGGTATTTGTTCAAGAGTCATTCTTGGATCTAAAGCTACGATATCAGTAAAAAATTGCTACACATGACATATACTATGGTACTCTCAGGTTGAAAGCCTAACGTCAAGGGTCAGGAAACTTATTTATATCTTTAAGTCCCTAAGGCAATGCGCTGACTCCAAAACTTTAAAAATGGTGTATCTTACGCTTTGCCAGTCTGGCCTCAGTTATTGCATTCCGGTTTGAGGGGGCACCGCTAAGACTAAACTGCTTGGATTGGAACGAGCCCAAAGGGCAGTGCTCAAGGTGATGCTTAGCAAGCCGTATAGATTTCCTACAAGTGAATTGTACGCGGAATGCAAGGTACTTACTGTGCGGCGACTCTTTGTGCTCAAGGCCTCCCTCAGGAAGCATAGTCAGGTTCCTCCATTAGATCCAACCACTCGTAAAGCCAAATCTGCATGCCCATCTGTTTCTCACAAAACAGCTCTCGCTAGCCGCCAGCTTTATGTCATGAGCTCACTCATTTATAGAAGGGTCAACAAACATATCCAAATAAGTAACTTAAACAAACATGAAGTCAAAACGAAATTACAAAACTGGCTGTATAATCAGGACTATTCCCGTACAGAAGACCTTATTTCTAAAATAATATAGGCACATAATAATTAATAATAATTATTATTCTACAAAAACGGATACAGTAACACATGCAACATCACACGAACACACCTTACACGACTACACGCGTGTGTGTAGTCGTGTAAGGTGTGTTCGTGTGATGTCCACACACAAACACCCACGAAACATCCCCTCCCCTCTCATACAACACACCCACCCCATCACACACACATACTCACACATTCATATTCATATAAGTAAAATCAGGTCATAATGGGTTTAATAACACACATAAATAAAGGTTTCTTTTGTACACGAAGTTACTATAGAACACTGACTCCTAGGTCACAGGGTTCCCCTAGTTTAGGAGGCAGGGTTTTTCACTACTTGTGCAGCCTTTTCCCAAAATCAAATGTACCTATTGTGAAATGTATTGGAATTGTTTAAAAGGGTATTTTTTTTTGTGTCTATAAACTTAATTTAATTTTTTTAATTTAATAGGTATCCAGGGGGTCTATACTCCGAAGATAAGTCCGAAGTATCGGCCGAATATTTCGTCGTTTCCTGACTATGCCTAAGTACGGAAATGGAAAAAAAACGACAGTCAAAGAGATATGTCAAAGTCAACAATGTGACTTGAAGTCGGGCAAGGACTCAAAGTCAAAAAAGGAAACTTTGGAAGTCAAGACACGGCCGAACATTCGGCCGATACTTCGGATAACCCGCTTCGGAGTAGACCCCCAGCACCCTAATTGCGTAACACGGTTTCAATCACAATCCGAGGGTTTTGAAGGATACCTATTTCTATTCCATTGCTTCATAGGCTTAATAAATTCGTCTGCTTAACAACGTAAATAAGGCAATGAACGTAGCTGAACACAACGTCAAAATGAAAGAAAATGCGATCAATTGTCATTTTATGTGTGTTACGCAATTACACCACGGCAGGCGTATCACGAAAACCGTAGGGAAGTTTTGTCGTCTGAAGAGTAGACATAAATATGAAGCGTGTTATAGTCGCCGGCACGTAACTTGGCAAGAATCGTTAGATGTTTCTCCCCTTTCTTTAACTTTCTTCTAAACAGACATGTTTAAAAATAAATTCTGGCAATAACCATAGAATAATGATAAGCAATAAAAGAGCCAATTTTTTGGTTGCACTAAGTGTACTCGTACATGCATGAATTTACTCCCACTACGCCAAAGCCTTGCCAAGTTACGTGCCGGCGACTATAACAACAATGACGTTTCCGTTTAGACAGTATAGAACATTTTCGCTAGACAAGCGATTTCTATTCTACAGTAGAGTAGCAAAAGATAGCGTCATGCTAAGCCTGCTGGACTCTAGTAGATAATGATTCTACATTCAGTTTCATGTAGCTAAAAACAGAGTTATTTTGAGCCGCCCCGAAATCAACTGTTTCATTCTAAGTAGGTACCCATAATAAATAATTATAGACTTTGCTGTCCAGTCGTTACTGATTCAAGTATGTAATTAAATAGAGACCCACAGTGAACTTGTACGTATCTAACTTGACCATGTTCAAAGCTGATAATGTCCGATTACATTATCTATGGCTCATATCCTGTTAGGAAGCATTAATTCCGGGAATCACGGCAGCAACTCGGCAACATGCGCAAAATTTAGATCTGTGCCGAGCTCTATCAATCTAACGGTTATAAATTGGGTCAAAATCAGCTTCCATTGACAAAGCCTTAAAAACGAGGCCGCGACACAAACAGCAGCGTCTGTTATCAAAGTGACAGGAAACTGCTGCTATCAACTTGTCGTTATGTATAAAATACAATTTTTGCAATTATTGCCGAAATAATAACATATATATAACTCCCACGAATTGGTATCTGTAAATGATAATAAGTTCGTATAAGTTTTTGTGTGTCGCGTGTGATAAACTTCACGACAACAGATAAAGCAAGAAATACCTACTCGTCGCGTACGGCGCGGGCGTATCAATATATTGGGTAGTCTAATTAAAATTTTGGAGCAAGTTTTTGAAGTAGGTAGTAGTAATGATACCTACTTCCCTAAATATTCATATTTTCTAGCCGATTTAGGAATACCCACATCATAAAATAGTTATAGTTTAAAGAAAATCCTAAGAAGACAAACAAAATTACTTAATGCCACTCGGAGTTTTAACAATGACCTAATACTAGGTATGTCTGTCATCAACCCTATGAAGGTGCCTCTTGCTTACGTATTATGTACGTTTAAATGTAACATTTTGTTATGATAAAGTCAGCAGCGTCGGTCCACATTTAGTTATAGGTACTATTCACTATTCCGGGGTGAGTCGCCCTGTCAATGCACGAGCTCATTCATAAGTTACTCTTTTATCACCGTGACGTATGCTGGTACAGAACGTTGAACCCAAAGGGAAGTATTCCATATTCTTTTTTTTTTATATTCTGTCGATATCGCTGCTATGCATATATATGCACGGCTTTATTAATTTACGTTTTTTATGCTTACTCTACGGATTCACTTAGAGGTACATCAGGCACATCTTTGTCTATAGAGTTATATCGTAGATAGAAACACTAGGAAACATTAGGAAAGTCCAGTGTACACTTCTAAAAGATTCCTTTGTTGTGAAAATTAGGAACCTACTAGATATATCTAAAGATGATTAAATATTGCTTTCTTGGACCCTGTTTGTACATATACAATCATTCCAATAAACATGCTACCCATGTACCGTTGTTTCGCGTTTGTTATCTTCAGGGTCAAAAATGCATTCAAAATGTGCGTATTAGGAAATTGAAAACATTGGCTGAAAATATTTTTGATACATTGCTTAATTTAGTTTTAAACAATTTGAATTTGGTTTGGCGCATTGTTGTGCTCTCTCTCTCGCATGTGGAAGTAATTGACTCTGTCACTTTCTTATGCCCGCCCAGTTCGCTATGATTTATTTTTTAAGTATCACCTTAAAAACTTGTGGAATCAAAGGACGAAACCGCCCATTGAGCGAAAAAAAATCCACAGCGAATAGTTGTCTTTTTAAATCGTCCGCCAGCTCCGGAACGCTACGTGGAACTTGTACAAACACCCGCAACGCGTTTTAAGTTTTGAGTAGCTCGGAATGACCACATAAAATATAATGCAACTACCATGTGATAGACTTGTTCAATTGACTCAGAAGAAAAATAAAAATCACACTAATATGAATAATATAATAAATGCGAAAGATTGTGAGTGTGTGTGTGTGTATGTTTGTTACTTCTTCACGCTCAAACGGCTGGACCAATTTTGATAAAATTTTGTATGGGGGTAGCTGACACCCTGGAATAAGACATAGCCTACTTTTTATCCCGATATTCCCAAGGGATTGAGACTTACGCGGGTGAAACCGCGGGGCGCAGCTATAATATATAATAAAAACAAACTTTATTTGTTTTTATCATAATATTTTAAACTGACGATATAAACTAACTGTCTTGGTCTAGTGCGGTCGCAAGTGCTAAGACATAAGGTCCTTTGTTAGCCTCCCAGGTCGGGCAATGTTTTTGGGTTTTCAGGCAGGGATTTCTCAGTAGCAGTCCGGAGTCTGGATTGGTACTCGGTTCATGGTACACCTCTGCCTTGCCCTTCGGAGGATACAGGCGTGATGATTTGTGTTATAAATTAAAGTCGGATTTCGAGTCTGTCTGTGTGTGGCAGTAGGTTTAGGTATTAGGCGTTACTATTACACCTCTGCCTAACCCTTCGGGGATTACAGGCGTGTTGTTATATAAACTGAAGCAGGAAGTTTTAGAGACACTCATCTCAGCTTGCAGAATTGAAACGTTATACCTAATAACGAGCAATCAAGTTCGTTTTACATGTTAACAAATGGTGGCCTCTGCTCTACACACTCTTCTTACATAGCAATTAGGCTGGTGCGACTTGCTACCGTGTGGTGCCGGACATAAAGAATAGCAGCACCCTATTTCTTCCCGTGGGTGTCGTAAAAGGCGACTAAGGGACTTACTAGAAAATGGGCAGCAGCGTTCTCTATGCATTCTCACACCATACCGCGATCGCCAACCCGCCTGCCAAGCGCGGCGATTATGGGAAACCCCCTTTGGGGTAGGCCTATGTCCAGCAGTGGACGTCTTTCGGCTGGAATGATGATGAATGATGACTTGCTAAGGTTGCATGATTTCTGCCACACACTGCCCTCATCAATCTCATGTAACAGCATAGGTCGGAATCTTCGAAAGGTATAGAGTACACCGGCAATTAATACGACTTCGAGGATCATTATTATGCTTCTCAGTTAAGAGCATAGCGAGGTAAATTACCGAGACGGCTATGGAGGAACTGGACTTCCTGCAAAATATTTATTCATGTTTTAATAGATCTTACCTAGCAATTTTTTTTTCTCTGATACCTTTCATGGTACCTTGCAAGCAGCTGAGAATAAGACAAAGATTTAAGCTAATTTCCAGTCTGTGTCACATCCGCGCTTCGATTACTCACGAGTCGGTTTTATGGCGCGAGCGTTGCACTGAAAGTTATTGGCTACTTCCAGTAAAGTGAAATAGGTCAATAGTTTCAGTAGGTACTGTAACAAAAGCTAGTTGAATGTGCAGCTATATTCCAAGTTTATATTTAGCGTAGGTCGCTGACAGTACGATCCCAGTTGAAAACTGCTAGGACTCACAATACTTAATATGGGTAAGGATTAAATGTATGAGAAGGTCACCGTAAGAACAGAGATTACTAATACCCATTATCCTCTAATATAATCCAACATAAATTAACAATTAAGTAGATAATTAGATGATCTGATAAAATAATGTTACAAACTGATTGCTCATTGCAGTTATTACCTATAATAGTCAATGTAACGAAAGCTGAGTGCTGTAAAAAATATATAAGTGCTGAAATAAAACAATTTTAACTTTGTAGGTATATTGATGATTTTAATCATTATAATTAAGTAAATACATATTTGTTACGGTCGCGAATCTTATTTTGGTCGACATACATCTACCCAGGCGCTTTCGCCTTAATAAAATGTAAAATGAACCCATGTTTGTAAAATATTTGATCCTCATTTCTATAAAATAGGAAAAATATAGATGTACCAATAAATGTTAGGTACCAGGTGTGCGGTATGTTCACAACATTTCAAGGCACGAAGACTCAATGCTGAGAAAAAAAAACGCACTTTTCTGACTAGTATTCATCTGTGGCGTAGGTAATTTCCCGCACTAGTGCGGGAATGCAAAGTAAAACGCACGGGTGTTAATTAGATACGCAGTGTATCTAATTAACACCCGTGCGTTTTATTTTGAACCTAAAGCGGTGCAATAAAAGCCACTTTTCGAGCAAGTGTGTTGAAAAAACATTTAATTCTTTAACATAATCACTATTCACTGCATGTATTTAAGGAAACCATAATGAAAACGCAAATATAATCCAGGCCGGCTGCGTCAAAGTAGTTCAAAGCATCGCGTCATGCGTATTGTCGTAAAGCTTAGTTAGCATCGCACTGCAAAAACTCCGGTTAGCGCGCTTGACTTGTTACAAACGATCGATTAGGTTTTCAGGTTAGGTATAGCCAAAACAAGGTGTATTTTTTTATAATTATTTTGTGTGTGCTTTTTATATCAGTATACTTTTCGATTTTCTCGCACCTTTTTGTTCTTTTCGAGTAAAAGTTGTACAAGAATCTACTAACGGCGCAGTGCCATCTTATGTTTTGAATACAATTTCCACAAAACAATATTTTACAAATGTTTACCAACCGCGTCCCCCGGTCATGTCATTCAAACGCTTTAAGATCCACGAGACACTGTTTATATCCGTATTAGTTTTTGTCATCGGAATTCTCTATACAAAATCGTTTACTACCTAAAACATGTATTGGTTATAGCAAACCAATGATAACGAAGTATACGAAGCTGTGGCACGCAAGCGTGTCGCGCGCCGCATGCTCCGGAGTCGGGGCGGTGTACTTATATCGGGAACGCGTTTATGAGCCGACGGGGTCACCAGATTCCGGTAAATGCTCGTAAATCTCCACTGTATGCTCCGTTTTTTTTACTTATGACATAGTTTCAATAATAATAATTAATAGCTTGTCTATAAATAGGTACTAACCAACACCTACACATTGTTATACAAACACGTCATGCTCATGAACAGTTGTTCGATCTACCAAAATGTTTTGCTCGGTAGGTGATAATATAATATTGTGATTATTACCTATATCACATCAGCATGGCAATTTCTACAAACTCATAAAGCTACGTAGCATGAATAACGATTTCGCCTGTTGTGACAGTCGCGATTTCGCGAAGTCTCGGGAACTGGGGGTCTACTCCGAAGCGTTAAACCGAAGTATCGGCCGAATTTTCGGTTTTGCTTAACTACGGCTAACTATGGCTGACTAGGTCGAAAGAAAAAAAAAAAACGACAGTCAAATAGATAAGCCAAAGTTAAAAATGTGACTTTAAGTCGGGTATGGATTTAAAGTCAAAAATAGAAACTATGGAAGTTATAAAAAGGCCGAACATTCGGCCGATACATCGGTTTAACGCTTCGGAGTAATGAGGTAGAGAGGTCATCTGTTTTCAGTAGTCACCACGCGGAACTAGCTATTTGATTTATATTTACCAATATAATTTTGTATAATTTGAAAACATTCTGCGAAAATCCAGTAGGGCGGTACGCAAATAAGTACTTGCGTCTTTTCTTAGCTTCGTAGCACAAGCCCAGCTGCTGCTAAGATCTAATAAATAATTGCAATGTTAACATACAGAATCACGCTTAGTTTGTAAAAATACTTGGGACATTGTATGCAGTAAATATCCCTGGTATTAATTAATATTACAGTGTAGCATGTGCTAGCTCAAACACGTGGAAGCAGGGTGTAAGAGGCAGCGGGGGAGGTAGCGGGGGCAGCGGGGGCGGCGAGGGCTGCGGGATGTGCGAATGGTCGTTATCGTGTTGGACACTGCAATGATTGTTTATCCAGCCTGTTCCTTGAATTGCAACCAATGACTCACCCGTTCTATAATCGCGTGCTGCCATAATATTATGTTGTCATGTTATTAATGGCTAATGAAAACAAGGATAGTTAGTCGAGCTCGAAGTATTTGAAACCTACTCTCTCGTTTTGATAATGGAAATGGATGGAAGCATTTCAGCTGGGAACTTGGGTTCCTAGTTGTAAACATCAATATTAACACGGCATTTGCTTGTTGATATTGATATTTACAACTAGGAACCCAAGTTCCCAGCTGAAATGCTCACTGGAACAAATCGAACTTAGCGAGATGTAATAATGATTCTAATGATTATAAGTCTGTAAATACTTAGCTGTTATAGTCGCGAGTCATATTTTGATCAAGATACAACCTGTCACTGACCTGCAAATTGCAAAAAAGTAAGAAAATTAGAACTTCGCGGGCTACAGCTGCAGATTTACCTTAAAGCCCCATGCACTGCTTATACCTACTCCAACACTGGTTGATACTGGAGCAGGTGTGAGCGCGTGCGCATACGGTGCGATAGGGGTGCAAGAAGTGCCAAAAAGTATTGATATTTAAAAAAAATATTGTTAACGATTTCGACATATCGAAAACTACTTAAAGTACTTTATGAAATTGTATTGTGTTTGTTTTTTATTCAAAGAAATACCAAACTAGAAACATCATTTAAGATGTAAAATCTTAAAACTTTTTTAGTCAGTAATGTTAGTCAGTCGAAACAACGGTGTTGCTATTGGAAATATAATATGTATTTGATACATTTACGATACTTGATATTTTACATCAATATATCGATCTATCGAAATAATAGATATCACCTAAAAGCACACCGACGGCCAAGCCTACGGTGCGGCGGATGAGGACGGGACGCGCGCCGCCTACGCGCTTCGTCCGGAAGCTAGACTACTATAATATAGCAACACCGAACATTGAAGTAATACATTACTCAGGCCCTCAGCCTAATCTGCACAGCTGCAGATTATAACAACGCAACCTAATATTTACATAGTTAAGTGTATTGTGTTCTCTTTGTCAAGACCAACTTATAAGTATTTCGGTGCTGGCGTTTGCCACCAAAAATTAAAAGCAATTGCAAGCTTTGCTTTCGGTAAGTATGTAGCATGCATGACAAGGCCGTAACCAGGAATTCACTTCGTTCGTTCGTCAAGTAAAATTTCAAAAATATTTTTTTCATAAAAATTGACCACGCAGGCGCTCATCCGCCTCTGGTTCGGCACATGGAGCAGCCGCTCTATTCGTGCTATGGGAGAATCAGTCCTGTGGCACCTTGAGACACCTTCCGGAGTTAGATATGTGCATACGCTAGCAGCTTAAGCTACCCAAAACTGTCAAATTTTCCCAATAAACCTTGAACCTTACGCTGTAGGGATAAAGTTGAAAAAATGAATTTTGACAGATTGTAGTAGCTTGATGTGCTGGCGTCTGTACCTACTACGTAATATAATATAGGTACCTAATACTTAGCAACCTGCACCCTAATAGCGTAAAACAGTTTGAATCGCAATCGGAATGATTTTTAAGTATATTGCTAATCCATTGCTTCATATTATATGTTAGAAAAATTTGCCTTTTTTTCTTCTTTTTTGCTTATCAACGTAAATAACGCAATAAATGTTGTTGAACTGTCAAATTATTACTACTGAACACAATCAATTGAAAAATACGTAGGATCACTTAAACCCAAACGCAACCTTTAAAAAAATAATTTTGAACAACAAAAAGTAATTTTCTGACAATGTATTTTATGGCTTACATTTACATTTAGTTCAATACTTGAACTGTCAAATAAATACAAGTCTACGAGTACCTGTTGAGTATGCGATCTATTCCTTGTTAAAATGCTCGGATCGGACCAAATATAGTGTTTCAAAAAAGTAATTGTTTCAACAATAATTAAATTGTTTTATTAGGGTAACAAAATAAGTTTGTGTTTTTTTAATCTGAAAATGTTATCTCTAGGTGTGTTGAAAAATTTCGTTTGATACTCGTGTGCAAAGTCAAACTTTCCACACTTGCATAAAAATATTCCATTTAATACTTTAGAAGTATTTTATATTGATGTTTGTTTTGAAGTATATATTGATATCGATGCAGGATATAGTTCCCACAGTAGTGAGTGTTACCTTTTCATTAGAAAGAAGAAAAGTAGCTTTTAGTCTCCTTATTTATGTACCAATATCGACTGTGGCCGTAGTAACAATAATAAATCAGTGCAACGCCCGATAGTATTGTAAAGGCGATTGCATACTCACTATAGAGACGTCTCAGACTAATCGACATATTTAGGTCATTGTATGAACTTTACTTAGATGACTGTGATAAACATATAACTTAATGTAAACAATCTAAATTGTAGCGTCAGATCATTCAATTCTGTGGCTCAAAAATTAGCACTAACAGTCGTCACAATAAACTGCTAATTTAAAAGTAGTACGACACTGAGCTCTAACTGCATTGCGTCGTCATGCAAATTTAGCAATGTTGATATTTGATACGTTTGAATGGTGACTTTAATAAACTGAGACCGTATTGTACAGTGTATACTCTATGTCTATGTCACACAAGTCACACTCTGACTCAATTATTGTCTACTTATCAAGTTTTTAGGGTTCCGTAGTAGGTAAACAAGGAACCCTTACAGTTTCCTTACGTCCGTCTGTCCCTATCGGCTAAGTTCAGAGAATCTTAGTACAATCGGTGACCAGTATTATCTGACCCCTCTTCCACTATTCTTCTTTGTAAGAGGGGTCAGGTAATGCTGGGAACCGATCGTACTGGGAAACCGTAATATGGCATGGGTATACATATTAATCACGCCGACAAAGTCGTAACTCTAAAAAAAAATATTGTAGGGTACCTCCCTAGCACGTAATGTGCTGATGATATTTTTTTCTCGTCTATTCATGGTTTTATTTTACGACTTTCTCGGCGTGGTTAATATGTATACCCATGCCAAATTACAGCTTTCTAGTACTAAGCCTCTCTGAGCTAAGACGGACGGACAGATGGACGGACGGACAGATAGACGGACGGACGAACGGACAGACATACAGGCAGACAGACTGATAGACGGACATGGCGAAACTATAAGGGTTCCTTGTTGACTACGGAACCCTAAAAAGTATATCATCCTCAGAATTCTGCAGTATTGTGCTAATTTCGGGGCATAAAGCAGTAGTGGCCCAGTGGTAACGGCCTCGACTTACGAGTAGTAAATAGGTCGTGGGTTCGAACCCAGACAGGTAAAGGTACAGGTTTTCACAAGGTAAAGCAACTTTGTGTAAATTATTTCATCACCTGCACTGCTCTCAAAATGGTGAAGGAAAACATCGTGAGGAAACCGGCATGTCCTAGAACCAAAAATTCGAAGACGTGACATCCACCAACCCGCACTGGGCCCACGTGGTAGATTACGGCCTACTCCCTCTCACAGAAAGAGGAGGCCTGGGTCCCAGCAGTGCATGGGAACATTATAAGCTGATTATGTGGGGCATAAACAATATATTAGGTAACTGTACCCATAAGATTTACTTACAGTAACAATACCAACCTATAATATGATCGGTCTTTGTTCCGGTTAACAAAATATTACTTGCGTGAGAGATAAATTAAGAAGGTAGTTATTAAAAATATTGGCACTTAAATTGGTGTATACATAAATAAGATTATTTGATTATTTAGAAGTATTTCTTTAACGATGGGCCGAATTATTCTTTTCACTGGCTGAATGACTTTAACAGATACACATGTTGTTAAAAGATACAATTCCATTTGACTGCAATAAAACTAGAATGAAGAAACCGTGGTTAGCGTCTGGTTTGTTCCAAAGATGATGTAATGCAAAACGCTGACATCATCTTCGACCATAAACCACACTGCTAAATCCATTCCGACTCGTGAACAATACCTACGTTATATATATTTTGACAAATTAGACATTTGCGAATACCCAAGGTATTTCTTGTACAGTAGGAACACAATTTAGTATGTAACTAAGTACTAGTACTATTTAGATACATACTAAATTGTGATGAGATAATACTTAAATAGATTAATGACTAAGATTATAATAAGAAACAAGTTTTCATGCTCTATTATAAAGTAGGAAGTGCAATGTTCTTACACTTGCTCTGCGTCGAATGTATGTCAGAGGTCCCGACGATAAGGCACGTTCTTTGTTACTTAGGTACTCTATTATAACACAGTATTTTTAATTAATGCGTAATACTTTTAATATAATTATGACAATTATTTTATTAACCAACTTGATTTTTGATCAAGTGATTTCAATACTCCGTTTTTGTTTTTTTTTAACTGTGCGTTTTTCCTATTCTTCCACTGGAATTTGAAAAGATGCTATGTATTTTTCCTTTGATTTTGATGGCAACAGACTATCGCTTGTATTTTCTACCTCTTTGGTAGAATGGTGGTGGCATCGAATCTAAAAACCGGACAAGTGCGTGTCAGACCACGCAAAGTGAAGGGTAGTTAGGATTGAATATTTACATGCACACATAATATGTGCACAGTATTTAGCGACCAGATTTTATCGAAAGAAAAAAAAGAGTTTGTATTTCTCGGAAAAACGGAGTTATAAAACAAAGTTATTCCTCCGATTGTAGCCGAAAATATACCATTATTTCTAAAACGATTGATTTAAATAAAAGAGTCACTTAGAAACATCATATTATGAGATCTAGCTTACTATACTGCCGCTATTATACTGCTACACCTTATTTCCAATTTTCATCGAAATAGTGCAAATAGTCTCCGAGTCAAATGGCTGGTAACATTCGGACATGACGAAATTATAATTGTTCCGTTTCTACTATTAGGCTACGGAACCTTATTTTTTATTATTATTATACTTGAAGTGGACATTTTTCGAAAATAGTCGAACAATTTTTTTTGTGAATATATGGTTTAATTTGCTGCTGTTTTTGCGCATCGTGCTTTCGCAAGTTAAGGGAGAGGCAAAGGTGTGAAGCCGCCATACGCCAAACATATTTTTATGAAATACAATGTATAATATTACAGATTATATAAATATTAGGCATAACATTAACAAGGCATGAAGGCTATTTGCGGAAATTAAAAAAAATCGTACGTTTCTAACTAGGTATCTGGCGTACTTTCCAGCTCAAGGGCGGGAATGCAAAGTAAAAATATGATACACAAATTGTTCACAATACACTGCATTGTGAACCTAAAAGCAGTGCAATAATAAAAACAGCTTTTTTTTTTCAATCAACCTTGAAACTTATGCTTTAAAAATAAAGTTGAAAATCTTTTAAAGAAATTTGACAGATTGTAGTAGCTTGACGTGCTGGCGTCTAGCGTCTGTACAACGTTTCTTCAGTTATTACGGGGCTGAATTACGTAATTATTATTCATTTGATAGAAGACGCCCGTCCAGTTTCATATCAATTGTATTTAACTTTGATGTAGTTTTTTAATTAGCTTCAATAATAGACTTTTAATCCAGTTCTCCTATATTGACGATGTTGTTATCTTCACTTAGTTATTGCCCGAAAAAAAAGTGTAGGTGTTTTGTATATACGAGTAATATCGATAAAATGTACATAACCTTAAATACTTTGGTGACATGCACACATTGCACACTATGCAAAGTGCTTGTCTGTAGCACATATTGGCAATGTTCAGAAAAACATCGATCGTTGGGTCATGGCAGTCCTTGGCTCATGTTCGGGGCAGAAGTGTTTCTATTTACCAATTGGAACAATGGTTGCACTAGTTGTGGACCTAGCGACTCGGCATACCTATAGGCTTGAGTTAAACCCAGCTGGGTTCTTTAGGTCATCAATCCGTCTAGCATGATAGTGTCCCGTGACACGTTCGTCGATACTCGATATTTTTCTAAGAGTAATCATTTCTACTAAATATAAGTGGGTACATATGTATGTAATTATGTAATAGTATGTTGTATGTGTGTTTTTATTTATTTTAATAGTAGGTGTGTATGTACTGAGATGAAGTACTTAAGTGGTATAGTAAATAATAAATACACAAACGATGTCTTTGTTCAGGTGGTGTGCAATCAAACAGTATGCGATTGTGCTGGCATCAAAGGAGATCAAGGGAGCATAGGACCTCCCGGTGTTCCAGGCTTCCAAGGTGACTATGGTGAAGACGGACCCCTCGGCCGACCAGGTCGGCCGGGAGTGTCAGGAGACTTTGGTGACAGAGGCGACTTCGGTGATAAGGGAACACACGTAAGTATGCCAAATAACAGGTTATCTAGTTTGTATTCCACAATATATAATATTTTAAGTACCTAAGTAATATTAATTACCTTTTTTATTTTTTAGGGTATCGATGGACCTTATGGACCATTGGGAGACTCAGGACCTCAAGTAAGAATTTATTAGAATAAGTACAGCAGTTTTGCACGTAAAAACATTTTTATGATTTTTTAAATATTTAACTCTATGTTAACCCTTTTTCCTGCCCAGGGCCCATATGGATTTGAAGGTGTCATTGGGTTACCAGGTTTAGACGGCTGTAGCGGTGTTGATGCTATTATGGGACCACCTGGATTGAAAGGCTTTCCTGGCGGAAGAGGTTCACCAGGACCCGCAGGAGAAAAGGGTTCTCGAGGTATGGCTGGTGAAGGGGGAGCAAATTCGAGAGGAGTGAAAGGTGACATCGGTGATAAAGGTCCACCAGGAGCACCTGGACCTATTGGATATAGGGGTCCAAAAGGTGATGATGGGATTCCAGGGCTAGATGGTGATACGGTAAGAAAAAGCTTCACATTTATTTTTACTAAACAAAAATAATGGATATTAAATCTAGAAAATTTTATAGTAAGAGTAGTTTATCATCACATCACAATAATAATCTAATATATTATTATTTATTATTCGCGTATTCCTTCCTTGAATTGGGAGATACTAGAGCTAATTTTCAACATTCATCCGAACAACTCCAGGTCTTTATTATGTTGTAGTGTCATCACTTCATCAGATCTAAATTTGTGTGCCAAGTTTCAACAGAATCAGTTCACAAGGGAAAATTCAGTAAAATAAATAAAATATAAAGTTTCAACGGTGGATTTAATTTTTAATTTTTAATGGGACCAACTTCGAGATATATCTACCCAATAAAAAAAGGAATCGTCCAAATCAGATAACTCTCTTAAAATCCATGCGTGGTCATACCTACATTAATAAAAAAACAAATAAACGCGTCGACTTGAGAACCTCATTTCATTCGTCAGTTAAAAAGACACCTGATAAAAACAGATCTTGCCTGATTTGATCGACCAGAACCAATCGCTTTAAGTCAATCAACCAACATCATATACAGGTAACAAGAAAACCCTCCCTAAATCCCCCAGTTAATCCCCGAATCACCTCATCATCCTCGAAACCCGGTATTAATACTTTTGCCAGAAAATAAAAAATAACGAGTATTGGGTTTTTCAAGAATGGACCCCTCACCGGGCAAAAAGGGGTATTTAAGTTTTCAGGGGAGGATTTTACTGCGTGGCTTTATTAATTCAAAAATTGGTAGAAAATAACCTTTACGTGAAATAATGGAAACATAACTAACGATTTTTAAAGTTACACCCCTGCGGAGCGGAAATGGCCCTCTCATTTCAGCTCCACAGGGGGCGTAACGTCCCCTACGTTACGCCCCCTGTGGAGCTATATATAGCCTATAGTTGATATGAAAAATCTTATTTCTTTGATCCATAAACTTGAAACTTGACCCAAATACTTATCTAAATTATTAATTAAGATTGTAATGATTAATTTTCGAAAATTACAAGTCATACATGCGTATTCATTAAATAATAAAATAGAATGTAAATCGTTTTTTTTTAATTTTAGGCTCGATTAAGTTTTCATTGTTTACATTGTCCACAAATAATTAAAAAGAAAAATTTATCTATAATTATGACATCATCTCATAAAGTACCTATTAGTTCAATTACTGAATATAATGACACTACACAAAGGTACTTCACAAAACACACACAGCACCTACAATATATTGTTTTGTATAACAAACATTAAATTGGTTTAGGGGCCCTTTGGTCTTCCCGGAGAACAAGGAGACAGAGGGGAAAACGGTGAGGACACCGTAGGACCACTCGGAATCAAAGGAGACCAAGGACCAATTGGTGAACCTGGAAGACCAGCGTCTATTGTGGTGGTTGACGACTTTCGGGAGAATATTACAGTTATATCTAAAGGTAACAGAGGTGAAAAGGGATTGAAGGGACAACAGGGCGTGAAAGGCCTCAAGGGAATGCTCGGCTCAAGGGG
This sequence comes from Tiliacea citrago, assembly GCA_963921375.1. NCBI lineage: Eukaryota > Metazoa > Arthropoda > Insecta > Lepidoptera > Noctuidae > Tiliacea > Tiliacea citrago. The sequence continues at coordinate 14,839,641 of OY992786.1, read as the reverse complement.
TCAAACAGTAAGTAAACATAAAATACCATACCACCATACCATATAGTAGGTAACTACCTACTTCTAATTTTAAACTATTGATTCTGTAGTTTTAACATAATTGTGTGCACTTAAAGAACTCTGACTCATAAAAGTTGGTGTATAGGTGTATAGTATATACTAAATCTATGGATAAAACCAATGTAAACAAAATACAATAGTCTGAACACTGTAGAGTTCGGGTGACATTCATCTGACATTTTTTAATTGTATTTTGTAAAAGTTTCGATTAAATCCCAGGCTTCAGTCATGCGCCAGATTGTAGGTAGGTTATCCGTTAAAATGTATTAGTTTCATCCATAAACAATATATATTTTTTCACTAGGGAGCTTATGGTTCTGACGGTACACAAGGTTACAAAGGAGATCAAGGTGTCGATGGTCCAAGAGGAAAGATAGGTCACCATGGTCAAGACGGCAGTCCAGGTCCAAAAGGAGACAAGGGTGCCCCCGGATACGCAGGCCCAGACGGAGCAGATGGATGGAAAGGTGAAAGAGGTGAAGATGGAATCGAGGGCAATCCTGGACTGCAAGGTTTTATTGGAGACCCCGGAATTTATGATGAAAGACTAGATGTACCACCATCAATAGGGCCTCAAGGACCTCAAGGCTCTGAGGGCCCCTTGGGCCCAATGGGAGCTCCCGGCTATGATGGACAACGAGGTTTACCTGGTATTGTGGGACCACCTGGATTCCCTGGAATCAAAGGAATTCAAGGCAGACAAGGTATTCCAGGCACATCTATTAAAGGAGAACTTGGAAATGACGGATTCAAAGGATTTCCCGGATTTAAAGGTCCTCCAGGATTTCAAGGATTGCCTGGAGTTACCGGTCCTAAAGGATTCAAAGGTACAAAGGTTATTGGGCCAGACGGTGACGAAGGCGTAGCTGGTATGGATGGGATACCTGGCCAACGAGGCGATCGAGGTTATTCTGGAGATATGGGACCACAAGGATATCCAGGAACTGGCGTTCATGGCGTTGGCCCTCCAGGGGAAGAAGGGCCACCAGGATCCCCAGGATACGTCGGTGACCCTGGTGACCACGGCCGTCCAGGATTCCTTGGACCGAAAGGAGAACGTGGAGATGATTGCCCATTTTGCAGATCAGGTAAACAATCTTTTTTGTTCTCTACTTTCTTACAAATCTGTATGTATTTTATTTATAAAATACTTGTTGTCTTGCTAGGTATGCGTCTATGACACATTACCGATTACTTATAAAGCATATCTAATGCTAAGTTTACCCGATGAAATCTTGTGGAACTTTGCGTTTTAGCCTGTGGATTCCTTTTCTATCCATGACTCGAAGTTGTTCTTTCTATAAACATGATTTGATATAGATTTTTGTTACCTCTTTGATTGTAAGTATTTTCAGATCGTGGTGTTGAGCTTCGTTCGATACAAACCATGGGGCGTTTGTTTTTAGAAGCTTATTCTGAAATCACTGAATAATAATTGTGTAATATGTTAGAATGTGATGCTCTTAGGTCCATATTATAGCTATGTATAAGAGAATTTTATCTCCTAGGTCTATACCTAGGAGATAAAATTCTCTTACCCTTTCTCTTGTCTATGCGTGACCATAATCCAGTAGAGCTTTCTTAGTGTCCGTCTAAGTAGCTTCCGTTTCGTGAAAGTGTGATCTTTCCAAATAAGACGCCTGTCGAGATTTATACCAAGGGGTTTAATATGCCTCAAGCTGAACATGTCAATATATTCAGCTTGAGGCGTATGTATTCTAATTAACTGTACTGGTGGGCAGGTATACTTTCTTATAGTGAATGGGAAATTTACCGACTTGGTCTCGTTGCCTCTAATCTACACTTCTTGAGCCATAGGGTTATATCGTCCAAGCAGGTCTGCAGCATAGCTGATGCAATTTTAAGATCAGCATGGCGTAGCAGCACAGACGTGTCATCCGCAAAGGCTCCTGTTGTCGTTAGATTTGATATTGGTAAATCAGAAGTATGAATCAATATAAAATCGGTCCAAGCACACTGCCCTGAGTTAGTTCTGTTAGTGTTATATAGGAGAACACTCTATCGAGATATGTCAAGAACTGTATTGAGAACTTCAATAACGAGCCTGAGGACTTGATCTATTGTGCCATGTCATTGTCGGAACCCAACGAAATTGATGGTCATGTATTAATGATAAATGATTTATTTCTGTAAGTAGGTTTGTTTAAAAAAAAGAGATCTAGATGAGGTCGGCGTTTCGTATCCGACTACTCTGAGAAGAAAGGCCGAAACAAACTAAGAGGTCACAGTCTCTTAAAGTCCAGACATAATCTCAGAAATCTCAGTCAGATCATATTATGAAGACCATGTAGATTGGTGCCTGAAATGATCTTGTGATGAAAGAACCACACAGATTGAGGGGACCTGTCCAGTCAGTGGACGCATTTGTCAGTAGCCGTGCAGTTCAACTAAGAACTTAAGGAGCTCAACGAACAATACCAAAGAAAGGACATTTGGTTAGGCCGCATATAGTACTAAAACTGCCAGACCAGCATTAAAACTAAGAGCATAAAAATAAAAACCGGCCAAATGCGAGTAGGACTCGCGCACGAAGGGTTCCGTACCATTATCTATAAAATCACGTTTGTTGTATTACCCTTAAATATTTGCTTTATTTTAATTTAATTATTTATTTTGAAAGTGAATATATAACTAAATATTCTGTGAATATTTCAAGCGTCTACCTGTTGCCGTTATCAATATCGAGCAAAAATGAGCAAAAAAAACCGGCCAAGTGCGAGTCGGACTCGCACACGAAGGGTTCCGTACCATTATCTATAAGAACGGCAAAAAACATCACGTTTGTTGTATGGGAGCAACCCTTAAATATTTTTTTTATTTTAATTTAATTATTTATTCTTAAATTGAATATATAACTAAATACTCTGTGAATGTTTCAAGCGTCTACCTGTTGCCGTTATCAATATCGAGCAAAAACGAGCAAAAAAATCACGTTTGTTGTATGGGAGCCCCTTTAAATATTTATTTTATTCTGTTTTTTAGTATTTGTTGTTATAGCGGCAACAGAAACACATCATCTGTGAAAACTGTCTAACTATCACGGTTCATGAGATACAGTCTGGTGACAGACGGACAGACAGACAGACGGCAGAGCCTCAGTAATAGGGTTCCCGTTTTACCCTTTGGGTACGGAACCCTAAAAAATCACGTTTGTTGTATGGGACCCCGCTTAAATATTTATTTTAATCTGTTTTTTAGTATTTGTTGTTATAGCGGCAACAGAAATACATCATCTGTGAAAATTTCAACTGTCTAACTATCACGGTTCACGAGATACAGCCTGGTGACAGACGGACAGACAGACAGACAGACAGACGGACAGACAGACAGACGGCGGAGCCTTAGTAATAGGGTTCCCGTTTTACCCTTTGGGTACGGAACCCTAAAAAAACAATGCACATAGTCCTCATTAAATGTTTATCTTTAATTATAGGCAGTAAACGTAATAGAACTAACGATTCATAAACTTTTGAAGCTATTGGATGAATGTAGACTTATGGCCGGTATGATTTTGGGGCTTCAGGAAGTTTTCCTGGTTTAAAAACCACTAGGACTTGTGGGGAGGAAAAGCGAATTCTTGACATGGCATTGTAAATAGATAACAGGAATGTCAGAATCTGAAAGTTGCTCTCATTAGGTCCTGCTTTGTAAACGTTGTGAGGCTGGTAGAAGAATCACAATGCAGCAGAACTTCTTATTTGTCCTCTGTGAGGGGCGTGAATACGCCTTTTAATGGTTTCGCAAATGTACATTTTTCTACGCCACATAGACCCCCCCCCCCCCCCCCCCCCGCTTGCCGGCCGGAGTGGGGAAGACACCCTTTCTATCCACTTTAGTTTTTAATAGCTTTCCACACTGAATAGGTGGTTGCAGCTGTAGCAATTGGGTTGCTCAGGAACGCCTAGAAAATTAAAAAAAAATAGAAAATTTCCCAATCTGCCTTTTTGGTGTGGAGGACGCAGGTTTATATAGTTTCTTTGAAATAGCTTAAGGTAACTATGACTGGTGAATGGTCTGAAGATAGGTCGCAGCTGCTCTGACCCTGATAGTTTTTTAAGATACCTTTAATAGCACAGAAATCTATTAAGTAAGGTACTTTTGAGGGTTCCGTATGTCTAAATGAAAAATAGAACCCATATAGGATCACCAGTATGTCTGTATGTCTGTCCGTCTGTCACACAGCCAATTTGCTCCGAATCTAATGAACCGATGAAGTTCAAATTTGGCACAAATATCAATTTCTGTGACCCAAACACGGCCGTGTTACGTAAATAAATGAATTTTGAATATGACACAAAATATATCACAAAAGGGGTTTTAAGAGACAAATAAGAAAAAAAAATCATTTTGCACACTGTACCGTGCGACATATCAAATGATAGGGCTTACTGTGAAAGTCTATAGTTTATATTTTTATAATTGTAAAATAAATCGTTTTAAAGCTAAGAAAATAGATGAAAATTCACAATTTCCCCCGTATTTCCAAAACTACTGAGCCAAAATTTTTGAAAATAATACAGAAAATAGTTCTATACTTATTGATTACAGGAAAACCTAGAAGTAGTCTATGGTCTTTAAATAACATGTTAAATCTCCCAACATTGTGCGAACTGCAAACTTTTATTTGCAGTTGGTATGTATGGGAGAACAAGTTCTTCAACTACATTGTTAAGTTTGTTCTGGGGATAAATTCATCCCAACTACGCAACCCTTCATTGTGCGTGGTCCGATACGACCATCGCCAGTTTTTTCTTGTCAGTGCGTTCACTTTGTCTTGTTGATGTAGTTTACATTTTATTGTTTTTTTTTTAACACTACCACTCACGCCAGTTGCACACCTTTGAAAATGCCGGTGAACTCACGCAAACTTTATTATTTTGGGGGATAGGAAGTGCCTCGTCCGTGAAAAACATATTTTAAGTACAGTAGGTCTGCAGTCTACCAAGTGTTCAGACATTCGGAGATCACTTAGGGCATCCCAAATATAGGAGTTAATCTTTAAATAGTGATGTTACTTATGAGATGACAGTTTATCTTGCGTAGCTCCCAGCACCGGGGGAGGTTCAATCTTGAGCCTCAATAGCTATGCTTCGCATTGAAGTCTGTTGAATGCGAGTCTGATGCTGTACTTACCGGTTGTTATTTCTGATTACATGTTTCATTGCCACCATTTTAATATCTGCTTTATTTGATTGTACTGCTTGTGTGTCCTAACCGTTAAGATGGTAACAAACTTACATTTTATATTTATTCTCTTAGGCTTAGATGGACCAAAAGGATGGAGAGGGAATGACGGCTATCCTGGTAGTAAAGGCACCCCAGGACCTGTAGGTGACCAGGGCAGTAAAGGAGATCAAGGCTTTCCTGGTAGAGATGGGACAGATGGAGGAAGAGGTCCAAAAGGCATCAAGGGCACAGCAGGTGGAACAGGACCACAAGGCCCAAAGGGACTTAAAGGAAGAGTTATTTTCCCACCAGAAGCTCTGATCATAGCTGATAAGGGAGCCCCAGGCGATAGAGGTAAGATAATACATAAATATATTCCAGATCCAAATATACCTATGTTCCCCCTCCCTTTTTCATATACCAACTTTTACATATAATTATTTTAAGACTTTTCAGCTTTTAATTATGTCGAAATTATCTTGGAAATTTTTATTATTATTGTGTAGTATCGGTGCTATGATGGATGTTTATAGTTATAAATATAGATACCTATTGAACTATTATTATGTTAGTAGCTCCTACGTACTTAAGTAGTAGTACCCAAATACGTTAAAGCTGGACTTTTCTCGTATTTGACTTGGACCGATCCCCGCATCTCTAATTTTACAAAAATCCATGGCTGCAGCCTTAGTTCCTCCTTAAACTCTATTGAGTACATAACAGTAAGCTATACTTGGTACTTTCCCCCCTCTCTGTGTTACTGTCAGATTATTTCCGACATAAGAACGGTTATTCATGTTGTATTTCATGTACTATTTAGGTAGATAAATAGAGGATATTATGCAGCTAATCATTAAAAAAATGGTAAGATTTGTGAAGATTTATTCTATGTTTTATTTGAATTATTTCAGGTTTCTTAGGTTTACCAGGCCTTACGGGTGATGCAGGCTGGCCAGGGTTTACTGGTGACTCTGGATTCAAGGGAGTTAAGGGACAAATGGGTGACGATGGATACCCTGGTAGGCCGGGTCGAAACGGCACGAGAGGACGAGACGGACAGCCGGGATGGCCAGGCAGGCCAGGCTCTATGCCGATTCAGTTTCTTCTTGGACAAAAAGGAGAATCTGGACTGAAGTAATTATTATTTTTACTCAAATAACGTACTACTACGTAGTACATTATAACTCATAACTCAATGGTATTGATTTTAAGTCCACGCAGACGCTACATGATTGCTCATTGAGTTAAAGGAAAATACTGCCGACCTTAATAATTATAAGTAAAACAAAAATAGGTTTGCCGGAGCTCAGCTTAAAGGCTCTTTTTTAATGAAAAGATATAATCATTTATTTTTACCTTATACTGCGAACAAAACTCTCTAGTTGGCTTTAGAGTTAATTAATACAGTAAAAAAATAACCGACTCAAAAAAGTCCACCCAAAAAAAAAAATTATTTCACAACTTCGTTCAAACTTAAACTCAAAGCATTTATTTCAAATAAACCAATTACAGGCACTTTTGAATTGTTAATACTCAATATTTTTATTGCTCTACCATAATGTGTACTTACATAATCTGCCTATAATGTTCCCACTGCTGGGACACAGGCCTCCTCTTTCTGTGAGAGGGAGTGGGCCGTAATCCACCACGCGGGCCCAGTGCGGGTTGGTGGATGTCACATGTCTTCGAATTTTTAGTTCTAGGACATGCCGGTTTCCTCACGATGTTTTCCTTCGCCGTTTTGTGTGTGTACTAATATAATTTAGATCATTATGGAACCTGTAGGGCACAGCAAAAGGGTACGAGAGAGGAAGCCCTGTTTTAGGAGATCACTAAGTTGTTATTATTGGGAACAAGTTTTAATTTACATAATTAGTCATAGTCAGGGAGATCGCGAAATAGATACTAACTATTATTTTATCATAAATTATGTTTAGTTATCAACTACAATTTATTTAACAAAATAACTTACAATATTAAAACTTAAAAGAAGTCACACATACATAAGACAACACGTCAAAAAACTTAATCAAATAACCCGCCCCTAACTGTTCCCGGTGCAAAGGTGCATTACGCTTGCTGCATTGCCACGTTGGATGGCAATGGCTAACCTTTGCACCAAGAACCACCCGGGGAGTCACCCGTTTTTAAACGGAGCTTGTGCCCTATCTCCCTAATGAGCGTCCTGGCCTCAGTGCCCCAACTTCCCATGGTCTCAACGGCAATGGGCAAAAAATGGTAGCGTTCCACTAAAGGTGCGTATTTCCCCCTCTTCCTCTCTGCGGCGTCTTCCGCTGCTGCCGACGGTGAGAGGACGGTGCGACCAAGGAGGCTGGCGGCAACAGTGCTGACGCAAGTTGCGTCCCATATTAGGCATTTGCCGTTCCTCCAAGGCACCAGGTTCAGCCCATCCGGCCTCTTGCCGTCAGTCCTGCACAGACCCGGAGGCTCCAGCACGCAGGGGACATCTGCCGACACAGGCAGATCTGCCCTCCGCACAATATCGTTGAGCGCATGGTGACGCGGGAATCTCCCAGAGCAACGACGACAACTCAAAGCGTGATTTCCATCGGCCTCCACCAAGGAACCGCAGTGCATCTGTGGGGTTCACACACCTTGCAGGCCAAGCGGAAGGCCACCGCCACACGCAAAGAGTCGTCATCCAGCAACGTGCCCAAGTGAGGTGAAGGAAGCGCGTGCAACCATGCCCCCGATTCCGGCTGCGATAGAGCCCTGAGTCTGCCCAAATCAGCCCCCGAGGAACCCCCCAACTTGCTTAGACGTGACGTCATTCCAAACGCGCTGAGCATGTGTCGCGTCAGGGCCCGCTGCCCCCCCGTTAACCCAAGCTGATCCGACAGCCAACATAAATGGTATGTTTGCCCCGTCACCATTGGAATTGAGAATTACAGTGACGAGGTCAGCCACCCCATGTGTCGACGCCAGGAAAGCCGGAAGGCCCACATCATGCATATTATTTTATCTGGAAAAGTACTTTAATACTTTGGATTATTTTTATATACCTTTATATATATATAATATTATAATTCTGTTTAATCATATACCTAACTAAATTGGTTTCCTTTGAATAATTATTATTGCTTTATTATTTATTTATTATATTATTGCTATTTAATTTAATTATTATATTATTTATTCTTATATTAATAATGTCCTTAACATATATATACTATATAAATTAAATTATTAGGCTTTCTTACGATAAAATATTTTTTTTGTTAATCACTATTACTTTTTCAAGCTTATTTAAAATTATTTTCTACTTTTTAGTGTAGTTTTATAATAAAGCGTTTTTTATTTTAGGCTTTTTTAGTTTGCTTGTCTATTACAGCGTCTTTTTAGTGATTAAAAAAAAAAAAGAACTTATTAAATTATTGATTTGTCATCGGTCCTTGATAAGTGTGTAACATTTTAAATTAATCCGACGTTTTGAAGTGTTCGAAAATCAAGTTCAAAGTTTCCGTTACATACATACTAACATACGTATGAAGCCAATAAAAGCGTATTAAAAAAGTCGTATTATTATAAATTGTATTTTTCGGTGTCGGCCTCGGTTTCCCGCTACATACATTCATTGTTTAATTTCAGTGCGAAGTAATTACCATAATTTACTTAGTAAATCAATGTATTTATTTTGTCATAACGTAAAGACATACACTGAAACAATATTTATAAATATATATCAGGAGGAAATAAAAAACAAATTACATAAAAAATCCTTAATTCGTGGCGCACGTTGATGTCTTTTGTTCCGGGATTTGATTTGGGAATAGAGTCGGACACCAAACAAAAAAAATGGATAATCCTGAAGTTCCTAGTAAGCATAATGGGACAAACTTATTAAATTCTTGTATTGTCATCGGTGCTTGATAATAGTGCAAAATTTTAAATTAATCCGACGTTTTGAAGTGGTCGAAAATCAAGTTCAAAGTTTCCGTTACATACTTACATACATACTAACATACGTATGAAGCTAATAAAAGCGTGTTAATATTGTTTGATGAATATTTATATTAAATATTATATTAATTAATAGATACTACTACTACTGGCATAAGCCAGTACGTATAACAAGTACAAACTACCTCATCACCATTTCCTAGCTCACTTACCACCTGTCGGCCACAAGTCTGCTATTACAATAGTGTCAGAATGGTCGATCATTGATTTCATAATTGTTGATTTTGACAAGTTTGGTAATCTACTATTATAATGGCGTCATTATGACTTTCCAATGGTCGGCAACTGACACTACATTGAAAGAAATTGCAAAGAAAATGATCGACCATTATGAATTTACCAGATTACGAACTTTTAGCAAAATGACAATGGCATGACAATGGGATCGTGTTGGAATGACTGAATTTATAAAAATAGAGGACTTGGGCCCCAGCGTGATTGCTGTCACCTAACACACACACACTATAAATTCCTAAACAAGTTTTACTTTTGTTTTGACCATTATTCTACAATACCTGCTTAATAATAATGTAACAATTTGATAACTTCAAAATAATTAAAAAAGGGGGGACCTGGGTAACATAAAATTAAAAATGTGGGTCTTAAAACCCTTCCTAACAGTACAGTCTCATGTATCTATTAAATTAGTAGTCACACTAACAAACAAACATGTTGTATGTTAAAAGAGGTGATTTAGCCTATCTAACATTGCTCGGATTATGTTAGTTTACATTTAGAATAAGATCTTTTTGTTAAGTTGTAAGTATTAACCTTTCTGTTAATAGGTCAAATCAATGAATCAATTGTCAACGCAAAAAGTAACACTCTCGGATCGACTTCCATTAGCTAGTGAATCTAGAACCCAAGGCGCAAAGGCGAACGAAACGACCTCGAAATTTTTCGAGTGGTCGTGCTCCTGTTTCTTTTGTTGTTTGTGATATTTTAGGCAAATATTTGGCAACACCTATTTAATAAAGAAATATGAAGAAATCAAGGTTATACCTACTAATAACATCAAAACGTGTTGCATCTGTGTACCTACCTACTGATTAAATTATTATTTGGTGCTTGATCTGCTTGTGTTCTGTTAATAACACACTGAATACATTACAGAGGTGAAATTGGTGAGCCTGGAGAGCCTGGTCTCCCTGGTGAAGCCGGAGAATCGCTTGCTCACGGAATAAATGCCAAAGGCCCCAAAGGTTTCCCCGGAGTATCCGGACCTAAAGGTATGTCTATTATTAATGAAATTGATTTACACTTTTGTACCTGCACCCTAATTGCGTGGTATAATAAAATCTTGAAAATATTTTTTTAAGGTACCTCCCATAAACGTAAAGTGATATACCTAAGTGATTTTTTTTTCTCGTCTATCTTGTGATGAGGGGTGTCTATAGATAGGGCGTTCAAAAATATTGAGGGTCTGTAAAAACCATTTTTCGAAACAGGGATCCGTTTGCGTAATATGAAGCTTAAAATTGCTCATTTCTGTTAGAGTCAAGTGTCACTTTAGCTAGCTAAATGGTTGTTTTTGGATATGTGAAAACATTCATGGTAGGGTACATAATAGTTATAGCGAAATTGAAAGGAAAACTATCACAGCTAAGTAGGCTTTACAAGTTAACGAGTAATAGACGACCAACTTACATTTGCAGTTGGAGAATTGACCGTGACGTATATCGATGTATGGGAGAACATGTTTTTCAACTGCAATATTAATTTTGTTTTTGGGATAAATTTATCCCAACTACGGAACCCTTCATTGTACGCCTTCCGACACGCACTTGGCCGGTTTTTCAAGTTCGCTTCGCTTGCTCATGCATTCCACATTCTTTTAATTTTTTTTATTTTTTTATTTTCGTAAAGAACCTTGGACTTCCAATAAGTTAATTACAGCTCTGTTTTCTTTCATGTAGGTATGCAAAGTGGGTAGAAGAGAGAAATAGGGCTTCATTGAAATTGATAATAACTGAGCTCCTCTTCCTCAATTATATGAACTCAGAATTCGAATAACTACAATTACAAAAAAAACCGTTGTTAATATGTATTATACATTTAAAAACAGACATTGTAATTTAATAATCATCTTTTTTTACATTTTTTTTTTCTTTCTTATTAGATTATGTGTTTTTAACTTTATTGTGGTTGCTGTGGTCTCCTCTATGTGAAGGAGTACCTACACCTTCATGTTGCCCTTTATTTATGTGTCTGTGTACCTACACACCTTCTTTTGGAGATCCTAAATAAATACTTAAACAAAACTATTGCAGGTATCTTTGGAATGAAAGGAGAAAGAGGTGAAATGGGATTTGACGGTACCCCGGGTTCATTTGGAGATCAAGGCCCATCTGGCAGGTCTATACAGGGTGTGAAAGGCTATAAAGGCTTTTTCGGAAGAAAAGGTAGTATAGGGCCTTACGGTATTCCTGGCAGTCAAGGGCAACTGGGGCCTGTGGGCGCTGTGGGGAATAAGGGAAAGAAAGGAACTCGTGGCAATGCTGGTTTAGCCATCCTAGCGGGCGAAAGAGGTTTCGATGGTCTGGCCGGTGAACGAGGGGAAGATGGTGATTCAGGTTATCCAGGCATGGCAGGAAGAACTGGGTCTATGGGAAATAAAGGACAGCAGGGTCCAGGAGGAGATATGGGTCCCGATGGACCACAAGGGCCTCAGGTAAATATGCATATTTATAATAACTTTCATGTCTGGAAACCATGCATTTTACTAGTTGTGATTTGAAATACCGACACCTTTTATTGCAATTTCATTAATCAAAACTTCCACGGCTGATATTGGGACTTGACGAACCCCTTTTTTAGTAACTTTCATTCCCTAATTTCGTTTTTGTTAAGTATGGTGCTCTTTTTTTTACTCATAGCAACAGATATTTTTGACAATTTTTTTTTTGTTTTTTTTTTGCCAACAGGGCAGGAAAGGAATACCAGGAATAGAAATACGAGGTGCTCCAGGCTTAGCTGGTCAGCCTGGATGGCCTGGACGCGTAGGTTTGATCGGAGAACCAGGTTTACAAGGCTCTCATGGAATAATTGGCGATAACGGTGCTAAAGGAATGAAGGGAAACATAGGACCCAGTGGCATTCGGGGCATGCAGGGGAGAGATGGGGTAACCGGTATAAATGGATTCCCGGGTAGAGCGGGAATTGTCGGAAACCCAGGTGCTCCAGGAGATCGGGGAGACACAGGCACCTTAGGATTTGATGGAGAGCCAGGAAAACCTGGACTAGTAGGACCTCCTGGTCTTAAAGGTATTATTGGTGAAGTAGGTCTTCCAGGTTTCGCTGGCAATGACGGCAGTCCCGGTTTTAAAGGGTCGAGAGGAGATTGGGGTTTTCCTGGTTTAAAGGGTAGTAGAGGTGATGATGCCGCAAGAGGCCTGAAAGGTGACAAAGGTTTACATGGTTATAATGGATCTTATGGAAGACCTGGTTTAAAAGGTTTTAAAGGTGCAATAGGTGACTCAGGATCACCAGGTCTTAGTACTTCAGGCTCACCAGGAGTAAAAGGTGATAAAGGAAATACTGGGTACCCAGGGGCATTTGGAAGTGAGGGAAGAAAAGGAGAAATGGGTGATTTCGGTCTTATTGGAGAACGTGGTGAAGGAGGTGACAGCGGTTTTCTTGGAGTACCTGGCCGTCCAGGAAGGCCGGGAGAAGTTGGAAGCAAAGGTCAACGTGGGATACAAGGAGCTATTGGTTTACCTGGTCAAAAAGGCAACCGGGGATTCGAAGGTAGAGCTGGACGCATAGGTTCTGCTGGACTTCCTGGTGAAGTTGGTTTTATAGGCCCAATTGGCCGCGTAGGCAACCCTGGAATTAAAGGAGAGCGAGGTGATATAGGAATTACTACGTACGTTCCCCCTACCAACGGTGATATTGGTGACATGGGCATGGAAGGTCTTTCTGGCCATCCAGGAGATATCGGTGAAGCAGGATTTTATGGACTCCAAGGAATCAAAGGTGAACAAGGAGATGAAGGCTTCCAAGGAGAAAGAGGAGAAATAGGTTTAAATGGATACCGCGGTTCAATGGGTGATCAAGGACCACCCGGTTTCGCTGGTATCAATGGAGAAAATGCCCCACGGGGAGAACAAGGAAAACCCGGTTTTAATGGTCTTCCCGGATGGCCCGGTGGTAGAGGTCAGAAGGGTAAACCTGGCGAATATGGTTTCAATGGTCCTGATGGGTTACGTGGTCCCCCGGGTCTTATATTCGAAGGACCAAAAGGTATGATCGGAATGGATGGAGCACCAGGGCCACGGGGTATTTCTGGACGACCAGGAAATCCAGGACTGGTTGGAAACACTGGCATAAAAGGTTTTCAGGGTGATACCGGAGAAACAGGTGACTCGTACAACCCTAAAGGTGCACAGGGAGACCAAGGGTATCAAGGGTTCACTGGCGCTAGAGGACAAAAAGGAGATGGAGGTGATTCTGGTACACCTGGGCGGTTGGGACAAGAGGGTGCCCAAGGATTTAAAGGATTGAGGGGTGATGAAGGCGAAGAAGGGCTATATGGACCACCTGGCCTTAAAGGTATAAAAGGTGATACAGGAGATTTATTAGCTACTTCTGAAATAATACCTGGAACCATTGGCGACATGGGCCCACGTGGATATGATGGGCGGCCGGGACGTGATGGTAAGCCAAGTGAAATAGGAATAAATGGTGTACCAGGACAGAAAGGAATGAAAGGAGATGATGGTTTCTCCGGCGAGATTGGAGCTCCAGGATTAATGGGACGAGAAGGATTGAAGGGCATACAAGGATTACAGGGCTATGAAGGATATCGTGGAGCTATGGGAGATGCTGGCCCTCCTGCTGTGCAGCCAGTACCCAAATCTAGAGGCTTTTATTTTACTGTTCACTCACAAGAAAGAATGATTCCACAGTGTCCGTCGGGAACCTCACCCCTTTGGAGCGGATATTCTCTTATTCATATTATTGCAGATGGAAAAGCACATGGACAAGATCTAGGTAAGTTATTTATTTATTTATTGAATCTTTATTAAGCACAAGTCCTAAATATAACCATAACAAGGGCGGACTTATTGCCTTTATTTTCTATCAGTCTACTTTGGTTAGAGTGATGTAGAGACAAAACATAGTAGGTAAAAAATGCAAAATGATAGAAAATTAACTTGAAAATAATAATTATTATAAATAAAGTACAAGAATAAATAAGACAGATAGGTAGATAAGATACATACTAAACAAAATATGCAAAGTTAAGAGAGATAAAACTACGTAAATGGTGAAAAACTAATCCAATAAATGAACTCTTGAGATGATTCTGCGAACTTATAGCGAATGTGATATGCCAATAGTGTAAAAAAAACATATGAAACATTCATATGTTTTTTTACCCTATTGGCACTAGTACCTACCTACGACTTGTACACACGGCTACATATGAAGCTATACTTTCCAGTATAAGCTGATCTCGCATTGTAAAGAATTTCCGTGCAATGACAGGTCAGCTTATACTGGAAAAATATAGCTCGATATGTATCCGTGTGTTTTACAATAAAACAATTTTTATTTCCTTAAGGTGCCTCCGGGAGCTGCTTGCGCAAATTTTCGACTATGCCTTACATGTTCTGTAACTTCAACGACATCTGCAATTTCGCTCAGCGTGAAGATTACAGTTTCTGGTTATCAACTCCAGAACCTATGCCTATGTCTATGACACCCATACAAGCTAAAGATGTTGGAAATTATATATCCAGGTAAGGCTTCATTATAATTGTAACTCTAGCTGATTAAATGAATAAACATCTGGGTCGTTAATGCGGGTCAAATGTCAAATGCGTTCGCGTTCTCCATCCTTATTAGTACCTCAGATTGATTTAGGCCTTAGGCCATAAGTTTACCTATAATTAAACTAGCGACCCGCCCCTGCTTTGCACGGCAAGGGCAACATGTCAAAACATCGACATTTCTGTGCTAAAGGCTTTTTAGTATATCAATGGTGCTAAATCATGTTGAATACCTATTAATGCGCCAAAAGATTCACCATTCAAGATTCGGTGAAGCAGGACCTGAACCAACCTAGCGGCGGCGGCGACGTCATTACAAGATGCCCATCCATAGATTAATATGATCGTCTCTCCACTATATTCCATTGCCTACTCTAGGATGCATATCCGGTACAGCTCACAAATACTTCCATAACCTAAGGGCACGTCTTTCCTACCATTACTGCGGTGTGTTGTAGCCCCCATGAAACATGAGGCTCCAGGGTCTAGTTCAAATCTTTTCATTCGAGTAATCGAGCCTAGTCAAAGCATGCTGGCGTATAATTTAATGAATGAATGAAATGCACCGACATTTCATGCATTCATTAAATTAAACACTTGAACAGTTCTACCTTCCGCAATAAATGGACAGTCACACTGACAGATACGATAAGCGACTTTGTTTTATACTATGTAGGTAGATATTGTGCCCACAAACGGTTACATATACATCGTTTCCAAACAATTTTCAGATGCCAGGTATGCGAAGCACCCACACGAACTATCGCCATCCATAGCCAAAGCAACTTAGTACCTGAATGTCCCAATGGCTGGAGGGAATTGTGGCAAGGTTACAGTTTCCTAATGGTAAGAATGCTACTCTAGCTACTCAATTACCTATTGCAGTGAATCATTGTTGGATTTAGCTAATTATGTAAGTACCTATTCAAGTTTAAAAAAGGGATGACATAACTTGTCTTATCGTTTACAGCACACGGCTGGAGCGCGCCATGCAACAGGACAAAGCCTGATTTCTCCCGGATCGTGCATGAGACAGTTCCGCTCGCGTCCTTTCATCGAATGCAACGGACTCGGTCGCTGCAACTTCTTTGCAACAGCCATTTCGTACTGGCTCTCAGTTATAGATGACTATAGAATGTTCGAGAAACCAGAACAGCAAACCTTAAAGGCCGACCAAGTCTCTAAAGTTAGCAGGTAAGCAAACCAAGTATTATTTTTGTACCTATTACGTAAAGATTCAATTCTTCCTTTACCTAAGTGTAGGTACCTACAAGGAAAAAAATAGGGCCTGCTTAGGTGTCTTTAGATTTCTACGAGGCAGAGTTGTCAATCGTTTTTCCTGTGCCCACAAAACTGATGGCCTCACCAACTGTTGCATAAATTCTGGCAAAATGTGGGTAGTAACTTAGTTAGATACCAACATTTCTCTATCCCCACTGTTCTCAGAGGACATGTAGTGAAGCATTGCATTTCTGTGAAATGCTTCACTACAAGGCTACAAGGAAGGAGCCATCTCCCGTTAGTTCGTAGCCGCCACTGTAGTCAGATTGAAAGCTGCGAGAAGGCAACGTGGCGAATATTATAGACACATAATAATGTTTCACAAGCAATTGCTGCTTGACGGTTGGTAGTTGGTAAGCTAACTCACCTGCAGGTTCTGGGTAGACAGGAATGTTTTGTTGATTCTTACCTATGAGCTTTTTGTTATACAGGTGTGCTGTTTGCATAAGAGAATGGCCGGTGCCGCACAAGAGCTCGGTACGGGTGCCTACGGTGTCGGTAGGCGACTTGAACTCAGTACCAAACGCAGCAATACGTCGGCCGTATCGTCCTTACAACCCCCGCCGGCCATACTACCGCCGCGGGTTGGGCGGTGGCGGGCGAGGAAGACGCCGACAATGAAGAGACTTACCAATCTTTCTGAGATTCACTTGAAACGTTATTTCTAGAACTAAAATATTGTGATGATTCTATAGGTAAAATAATTAACAGAAGGAAGAGAATACGGATAGAATATTATATCACTGCCAAAATTAAATAAGTATCTATGTTACTACTTATCTAGTATTTAATTTAATTAATTTTGTTCATAATTTTATTCATATGCAATACCTACTATCGCAATCTATTATCACAAATCAATTGTCATGCAACCAATTTCAATCAAATTGTTACATAAATTACTACATATTTTATGTTATTTATATCTTTAAATAAATAAATACAAAAAAAATAGAAGATTAATATTAGCTTTTTGTATTTTTTAATAGAACGATATTTTTATAATAAATTGAAGTCGAACTAATTATGTTCACCTGCAAATAGGTGGGTAGGTACTACCTACCTAATATTTATTCAAATAACTCATTTGCATCCTGGAAATTCAAGTCTATAACATTCAATGTTTACCTACCAGGACCAGATTGTAAAACTGTGCCAGGACTTAGTCCGATAAATAAAGCACTTTATTAATAGTGTTGTAAATATAATATTATCGACCTAGTTGCGAATAGAATAATAATAAAACAATTTAAAATACCCGGTATTTTATTCCGACGAATTATTTACCTAGCACTGGTACGACCATAATTATAGTACGAGAAGGGTACGAGTTACGATGTTGGGTAGGTACTGTTATAGGTACTGTAGTACCAAACATAGGCGGCCTTATTACAAAACAAGGTTTATCTTTAGAGCCCGGTTTAAACCATCGTGTCATTTTTTAATTTCGAACCTGATTTCGTCTGAGATAAAGTTCTTAATACAAAAACTGATTTTAAATCCGAGTCTAAATAGGGCGAATTTTACCAATGAAACTGAACGCGATCAGCACATAAACTACTTTTATGCACAGTACAGCACATAAGCTGTCATTGTCATTATTTTCTTTGGAACAAACACTGACAGCTCTTGAACTCGGTTTAGATGTGCTGAACGCGTTCAGTTTGATTAGTGAAATTCGCACTTATATATTGTTGTCAACTTTATATATATAAATATAACATTACTTTAACTTAGACAAAATAACGTTCGAAGTTAAAAAAAATACACGATGGTTTATACCTGGGTCTAAAGACAAACCTTATTTTGTGATAAGGCCGTTTAAGTTTATTTTATTTATGCTAATATTTACTAAGATTAAAGCCCGTTATCCAGCTTTAAGCGGCACTGATTTAAAGCGGCAGTTGCATATTGTAGTTTTAGTAAATATAAAAGAATTACAAAATGCAACATTTTCGGCAAGTTGAGTTTGGCAATCAAAACTAAGCAGTAAATAAACTAAATAAAAAACCCGGCCAAGTGCGTGTCGGACCACGCACAATGAAGCGTTCCGTAGTTGGAATGAATTTATCCCAAAAACAAACTTAACATTGTAGTCGAAAAACATATTCTCTCTTAAAACACATCGATATACCTACGCCCTAAAAGATTTTATTTTACCACTTTGTCGGCGTGATTAATATGTAAGTATATCCATGCCAAATTACAGCTAAGACTAAGAGTTTCTGACGGACGGACGTGGCGAAACTATAAGGATTCCTTGTTGACTACAGAAACCTAAAAAAATCTAAAATCAAAAAACCCGACTGCGTAAAAAGTGAACTTTAAAAAACCGGCCAAGTGCGTGTGGGAACACGCACAATGAAGGGTTCCGTAGTTAGGATGAATTTATCCCAAAAACAAACAGCATTGTTGAAAAACGTGTTCTCTCATACATCGATATACGTCACGGTCAATTCTCCAACTGCAAATGTAAGTTGGTCGACTATTACTCATTAACTTGGAAAGCCTACTTAGCTGAGAAGCTCGCACGTCTCCAACCAGCTTTGGTCAATCGCTCGTCTCTGCTGCTTCTGCACGACAACGCGCGACCACATACTGCAGAGCAGACGGTCTCCAAGTTACAACAGCTGGGGTTGGAAGCTCTCCGTCATCCGCCATACTCACCAGACTGCGCCTACAGACTTTTTCCAGAATTTGGATAACTACTTGGCGGGAAAAAAATTCAATAACAGAGAGGCAGTACAAATTGCCTTTGAAGAATTTGTTGCCAGCTATCCTGGGGCCCAAGTCTGCTATTTTTATAAATTCAGTCATTCCAACACTATCCCATTGTCATTTTGTTAAAAGTTCGTAATCTGGTAAATTCATAATGGTCGATCATTTTCTTTGCAATTTCTTTCAATGTAGTGTCAGTGGCCGACTATTGGAAAGTCATAATGACGCCATTATAATAGTAGATTACCAAACTTGTCAAAATCAACAATTATGAAATCAATGATCGACCATTCTGACACTATTGTAATAGCTGACTTGAGGCCCTGGAAGAAGAACTTATAGAATTAACAAATTACTGTTATTATACACTAGTAGTATACACTAGTAGTATTATACACTAGTATGGACACATGAAGTGGGCTGCCGTTGTAAGACGATTATAATGCCACGGTGTATAATTTGAGGATTTCCCTCGAATTCCATGGGATCCCCTCATTACCTTATCACATAAGGGATAATCACAAGATTGTATTATTCGCAGATGATACTTCCCTCATTTTTAAAATCAAACGTCAGCTAGTCAATTTTGAACATGTTAACGATGCACTCTCTAAGGTTGTCCATTGGTTTAATGTAAATAATCTTCTCTAGAACGAAAAAAAGACTAAGCTCATTAAATTTTCAATGCCAAATGTCAGGCAGCTAACTACCAATGTTCAACTTAATGGAATAGAGTTGGACCCTGTTGAGTCGACAGTTTTTCTTGGGATAACTATTGACGGTAAATTACAATGGGGCCCACACGTAGAAAAATTGTCAGGAAGGCTTAGTTCAGCCGCCTATGCTGTTAAAAAAATTCGACAGATAACTGATGTAGATACTGCGAGAATTGTTTATTTTAGTTATTTTCATAGTCTTATGTCATATGGGATTCTTCTCTGGGGAACCTGTGCGGACATTAATACTATCTTTGTTTTACAGAAAAGGGCTGTTCGAGCCATTTACAATCTAGGTCCAAGAAATTCACTTCGTGAAAAATTCAAAGAAATAGATATTCTGACTGTAGCCTCTCAATATATATTTGAAAATCTATTGTATGTACACAAAAATATATCAAATTTTAAGAAAATGTCCGATATTCATTGTTTAAATACCAGGAATAAACACAATCTTGCTGTACATCGCACTCGCCTCCACAGAGTAGGCAACTCGTTCATGGGTCAATGTATACGCTTTCACAACAAACTTCCTACTGACATTCGAAACTTACCCATTAAACGATTTAAAAGCTGTATTAAAACCAAACTTTGTAAAAAAGGGTACTATAAAATTTCTGATTATTTAGAAGACAAAAAAGCTTGGGATTGAGCTGCTCGCTCTGCAAGCCTTGTGATCAAACTGGAAAACTTGACATTTAATGTTATTATGCATGATTTTATATAAATATTGACATTGCAGAATATTATATACAATATTACATTAATGTTTACTTTGAAAAGTATTATATTTACTGCTTTAATTTATTGTGAATGTGAGCACTATGTGGGTCATTTTTTTTTTTCTCTTTAAATATTTTCCTATTATTTTATGCTTTTTCTCAGTTTTAATGGTGGTCTGGCATTTTGAGCACTTTATGAGGCCTACCCAAATGTACTTTCTTTGGTATTGTTCGTCGAGTCGTTGAGCTCCTTAAGTCTTGAGTCGAGCTGCACGATTACGACAAATGCTTGCACTGATTGGACAGGTCCACTCAAAATTGTGTGGTTCTTTCCTCAAAAGACCATTTCAGACACAGATCTACATGGTCCTCACATGATCTGACCAAGATTATGTCTGGACTTTAAAAGAGACTTTGACCCCTGAGTTTGTTTCGCCATTTCTTCTCACGGGTAGTCAGATAGGAAATGTCGACTACATCTAGCTTATTTTTTACTTTTTAATATGACGTGTAAAAGTGATTCCGATATCCTATTTACAGAATAAACGATTTCATTTCATTTCATTTCATTTCAGATTCTGACTTGGTGACAATGGGACCACCTCGGGAGCATACCCTTTCAAACAAAAAAAGGATTTTCGAAAAACGGTTGTTTTCGTGGGTTTGTGTTAATTATAAATGTGATTATGCCGAAAATAAATATGGTAAGTGCTATTTATTACTACTTTATGATAGTATACAAGTTTATTCATCTGTAATATTATTTGATTTATCACAATATTTGTTTTTTGTGAAATATTTACTACTGACAACATTTGGAAACCTCCACATTGACTTCACTGGACGATACAAGGACATTTTGAACTTGGAAACACCAGACTGGGTGTTAGATCCGTTTTCAAATGTCAACACAGCAATATCACCTCAGCTGGGGCCCAAATCTGCTATTTTTATAAATTCAGTCATTCCAACACGATCCCATTGTCATGCCATTGTCATTTTGCTAAAAGTTCGTAATCTGGTAAATTCATAATGGTCGATCATTTTCTTTGCAATTTCTTTCAATGTAGTGTCAGTGGCCGACCATTGGAAAGTCATAATGACGCCATTATAATAGTAGATTACCAAACTTGTCAAAATCAACAATTATGAAATCAATGATCGACCATTCTGACACTATTGTAATAGCAGACTTGAGGCCCAGGGAAGAAGAACTTATAGAATTAACAACAAACGAGGAAATAGTTCAAAAATGGCTACCAAGAATTTTGGCTACAAAAACTGATCCCGCAATTGTACCCTGGATTGTGTTCACTCGTTCAACGATTCTTGATAGCATTCCCATCGTCATATTTGTGTGACCGTGGATATAGTGCTGTGGCAACGCTGCTTACTAGAGAGAAATCGTTTGCATGTTACCGAACGTGCCGACTTGCGGCTGTTCTTGAGTAAATTGGAACCTGATATCAACAAACTTATTAAACAGCATCAGATTCATCCTTCACATTAGTTTTTATATTAGAATCGATTATGTTTGTTTTATTTTGAATAAAAGATAGGTACTCTGTCTGAATACTATAAAGTTGCGTTTCCATAATCATTCTCATTGGCCGGTGTAGCCCGTAAGAGTTAACTTGATACCTCAGCGCCGTTGTGTAACTACCTACTGCGCTCAGGGGGTCTACTCCGAACATATATCCGAAGTATCGGCCGAATGTTCGGTAGTTTCTTTACTACAGCTAACTATCGCTGACTACGGCAAAAAAAAAACAGTCCAAGAGATAAGCCAAAGTCAAAACTGTGACTTGAAAGTCGGGTAAGGACTCAAAGTCAAAAAAGGAAACTTTGGAAGTTACCTATAAAACGGCCGAGCATTCGGCCGATACTTCGGTTTAGCACTTCGAGAGTAGACCCCCTGGTCTCAAGTTAACTCTTGCGGGTTATAGTAAAAGTCTCGTTTAGAATTAATGTTTAATCTGCCCTAATATATTATTATTATTTATCATTTATTTCGGACAGAATCCATAAAAGTGTTAGTAACAATTTTCTCAAAGATCTATGTTAGTAGGTACATAATATTTTATAAAGTTAATAAAATTTCACAATTTCCCCGTAACTATACCCACCCAGTGTGCCTGTATGGGACAGTCATGTCGGGATGCAATCATTTGCAAAATGCTGTTGGTGCTACCGCGCAGTCTTTAAAATAATGACGCCACTTTCTTACTCACTATAGCGTGGAAACCGTGCACGCGCGCGTTTGCGAACATTTGCGACGCACTACAATGCGGCGGCAACCCCAACAGCATTCTGAAAGCGTTGTAGGATCGTTTCGTATACCGAACCCATAGGCCGCTCGAGTAAAAAGATTAGCAATATGCTCTAACGTTAACTTTACTTCCTTGTTACATCGAACGAACCTACGGGCCAGCATATTGCTCCTTACCGCCAACGCCGTGCGTCCTTTTTCAATTTCTGAGTCATCTGTTAAGTTCTCCGTGATCCGATGACCCAGACATCTAAAGTTCTGCACAATTTTTAGTACAGCAGTGCTATTCTGTAACCATCTCACCGTGAAAACTTAGGTGAAGTGAGCGTGGAGTGAACTGTCAGTGAGGGATTGACACTATTAACAACTCACTTCAAGCTCACTTCACCTACGTTTACACGGTGAGATTTTTTTCAGAATAGATCGGCTGTTCCATTGAGCATGATTGGAGGCACCGTACTAGGTCTTTGTTTTCCGGCCCTAAAAATCATTACCTAACTTTACTGTGAGTTGTACCTGAGACCATGCTCGGATGCGTAGCGTTCACAAATTTTAACCAATGTCCTCAGGACGTTGATCGAGGAGGCCAGCAGAACCATATCATCAGCATAGCTTATGTTGTTGACACATGTTCCGGCAATGTAGCATCCGACATTGTGTCCAGCAGGGCTAACATGACACACGCGACAATTACTCACTCTCGCGCGAGTAATTCTTGTCTATTTCTGTAACTATCTGTTTTCTGACAGCGCTCCCATACAAAATACTCGACTCGTTCTGTCAAACTTGATGTTTTCTCGACAAACCCTAACATGGCACGTATTTTATCTCGAATTTTAACATTTCAACACGAGATATCTCTGATTTTTCGTCATTTACTCGTCCTCGATTTTGACGACGAGAAGAGACAAAATTATAATACAAAAAAAAGGCATTCACTGGCGACAGACGTGAAAAATTAAAACTTTGGAATAACATAATAAATACACGCACACACACACAGGCCATGCGCATGTACACAGGCCGCTGTGGAACGCCAGTCTGCTGCAACACGTTACATTAGCATTTCGGTAACGTGGCTAACATGTTGACGAATCGGTAAGCATGTAGGTGACGCAAGTAGCATGTCGGGGACGCTGTTAGCTTCTGGGTGACTAGGTTAGCGAGTTGGTGACGCAGTTAGTATGTCGGGACGCGGTTCGAATTTCTGTGACTCAGTTAGCATGTCGGTGACACAGGTACTATGACGGGGATTCTGATAGCATGTCGGGATTCTGTGAGCAAGAAGGTGACGCAGATAGCATGTCGGGACGCTTTTAGCATGTCGAAGACGCGGTTGGCAAGTCGTGAATTGGTTTACATGTCGGGGACACTGACAGCATGTCGGTGACGCTGTTGACAAGTCAGTGGCGCGTTTAGCATGTTGATGACTCGGTTAGCACGTCGGTGACACGACACCACAGATTTTGCCCCTACCAAAAATGTCTCACTCATTTTCATTTGCGTGATTTTGTTTTGTATTTTAATTTCAGCATGCCAAAGAACAACATTTATTTTTAAACAAAAAAGCCTGTTACACAAAAAAACTAAACATAAATTAAAAGAGGTGGATGAAAATCAATATAGTACAAACTAATTCCATGCGTAAGATCGAATGAATGAGCCGATGTTGCTATCATAAAGATGATTTATTTTTAATAATTTGCTACGTCGGTCTCTCGTCGCGAGATAAAGAACTGTCAAAGTGCCTTTCTCGAGTTTACTCGAGCCTATCGGTCATGTTAGTGTTTAGAATGACGTCATAATCGTCGACAAATTTCGATAAATCGAGAACGAGAGCGTTCTCGCGCATGTCATGTTAGCCCTGCAGCTGAGCTCCTCGAACAACTGGTTCATATGCCTGAAAAGGCCGGTGGTAGATGTGAGGTCGCCCTGCCTTACACCGCATTCTAACCTATATTCGTCAGATAGTGTATCCACCCATCTCACCTGGTTAGTTTGGTTGTTATACCATAATTTAAGGATACTGTTATATTTCGTTGGCATACCCGTCTCCTCTCCTCTAGCTTTCGCCACAGTATGTCATATGCAACTGTGTCAAAGCTTTTGACAAATCGAGGAAACAGGCATATACTGGTGTACCCTACAGTATGCTTAAGGCACAAAATAGCACTCTCAGTGCATAGTCCCGCCCTGAATATTTTTTAAAGTTCACTTTTTACGCAGTCGGATTTTTAAAGTGTACCTAAGTATAAAAATATGAATACTGTAAAACATACTAGTAATTGTAAAGTAAAAAACCGACCAAGTGCGTGTCGGACCACGTACAATTTAGGGTTCCATAGTTGGGATGAATTTATCCCTAAACAAACTTAACATCGTAGTTGAAAAACATGTTCTCCCATACATCGATATACGTCACGGCCAATTCTCCAACTGCAATTAATGTAAGTTGGTCGACTATTACTGGTTATCTTGTAAAGCCTGCTTAGCTGTGTGTGATAGATTTCCTTTTATACCAACTACTGCCATATTTTTTTTTAGAAATAATCATTTAGCTAGCAGGGACACACACACGTGACTCTAACTAAAAAATAGCACTTTAAAGCTTTAATATTACGTAAATGGATCCCTGAATCGATCCCGCAATTTCTTTGAACGGGTTATCCAACGATACCCCACACCACGGGATAGACGAGAAAAATATATATCATCCCCACCTTACATGCAAGGGAGGATACTTTTTTTCATGATTTATTTTAATTACCACTTTGCCGGCGTGATTAATATGTACACCCAAGCCAAGTTACAGGTTTCAAGTACTACGAATCTGTGAGCTATGCTGGGGTGTAAGGGGGAGCACACATCAACCAGACTCCCCAAATGTCAACCTCACCTGCGCGCGGTACACCCTGCCACTGACAGACGAGGCGCTGGCGACCGATCGATGGCGGTATAACCATCTAACAAGCAAACCTAAATTCACCAGAGCGATGAAGGGCAGCAGCGTCATCGTCAAAGGATTGGCACTGCGGTCACCAACCCGCTTGCCCAGCGTGGTGACTACGGGCATTAAACCTCCCATATGAAAAAAGTGCAGAAACAACGGCCCCCAGTTCCCGGTGGTCCCGCTATTCCTGGTCAAGGTAGCGGTCATGGTAACGGCGGGACGGGGGGTGCGAAGAATCCCCGGGTTACGGCAGGCTACCAACGACGACTACATCTGGCTACGTACAATGGACGTTCGATGAGGCTGGACCATCACCTCGCCGAACTTGAGGTAGAGTTAGGTCGTATTAACTGGCATATACTGGGGTTATCTGAAGTCCGAAGACAGAGGGAGGACACGATAACCCTGGAGTCAGGCCACCTATTCTACTTCCGCGAAGCTTTCTTGTAAACAAGGAACTCACTAACAGCGTTGTGGAAATCAGTAGTGTGTCGACACGAGTAGCGTACCTTGTACTAAGACTCACTGACAGGTACTACCTGAAAGTGATACAGGTATATGCGCCGACTTCGACATGCTCTGACGAGACAGCTGATGCCATGTACGAGGACATTACCAAGGCAATGCACAGTACGACAAAGGCCCACTACAACGTTGTTATGGGAGACTTCAATGCCAAAGTGGGAGTACAAGAACGCGGCGAATCGAAAGTCGGACAGTTTGGTTTGGGGCGCAGGAATCACAGGGGGCAAATGCTGGTCAACTTTTTAGAGTCATCTTTTCTTGATCAATTCGTTCTTCGAGAAGAAACCCCAAAGCAGAGCAGAGCCCCGATAACGTAACAAGGAACGAGATAGACTTCATTATGACGGATAAGAGGCACATATGAGATGTCTCCGTGATCAGCATGTTTAATACCGGAAGCGATCACAGGCTTGTCCGAGGCACTCTAAATATCAATTTTCGAGCTAAGAGAATCCGAATGATGAGGCCTACTCTCCGACCTACGCAGCTCCAAACCGCTCGTGGATCCGAAAAGTTCCAACTGGAACTTCAAAATCGATTCGCCCTACTGGAAACCACGAGCACTGTTGACGAGAAAGCCGACGAGGTGGTCAAAACACTACGCGACGTGTCCCGCAGACCTTTCCCGTCGCAGCAGAAAAGTAAAGTGTCCAAACTTTCCTCGGAGACTCTCGGACTTATGAGGGAAAGACGAGAGTTGCCATCCACGCAGCCGTCTTCGCAGATAAGAGGGCCTTAAACCTAAAAATTAGAAAGCTGACGCGACGCGACCTTCGGTGCTCCAACACCCGTGACATTAAGGTCGCGATTGAGCAAAACCGAGGGTCGAAAGTGTTCGCTCAGCATTTAGGGAGGTCCCATCTGACGAAACTGAAAACTGCGGATGGTAGAATCGTGACTTCGAAGTCCGAGATACTCGAGGAAGTCGAGGATTTTTACGGACACTTATGATATACAGCGGCGCATAGTGAAGATGGCCATCGAGCCGGATTAACGCGCCACTACACGGAGGACATCCCGGATGTCGACCACTGCGAGATTAGGACGGCTCTCGAGCAGCTAAAGAACAACAAGGCACCTGGTGATGACGGAATAACGACAGAGCTCCTTAAAGCGGGCGGGGCTCCAGTCCTGAGAGAGCTAGCGAGTCTCTTCAACTCGGTCATCCAAGAGGGTACAAGGCCCGAAGCATGGAGCAGAGGTGCGGTGGTTCTGTTCTTCAAAAAAGGCGACAAAACCTTGCTGAAGAACTATAGAACCATCTCACTTCTGAGCCACGTATACAAGCTGTTCTCGAGGGTCGTCACGAACCGTCTCGCTAGGAGACTTGACGAGTTCCAGCCACCTGAACAAGCCGGTTACCCAAGCGGGTAGACCACATCCATACTGTTCGGCAGATTGTGCAGAAAACCGAAGAGTACAATCAGCCGCTGTGTATGGCATTTGTGGACTAAGAGAAAGCCTTCGACTTCATCGAAATTTGGGCAGTTCTGGCCTCTCTGCAACGATGTCGAATTGACTGGCGCTACATCGTAGTGTTGAGGTGTTTGTATGACGCTGCAACGATGACTGTCCAGGTCCAGGATAAGGAAACCAGCCCCATCCAACTACTCAGGGCGGTGAGACGGGAATGTGATATCCCCGAAACTGTTCACCAATGAGTTGGAGGACGTCTTTAAGACGCTGGACTGGACTGGACTGGACAGGGTATCAACGTAAACGGCGAGTACATCTCACACCTTCGTTTTGCCGATGACATCGTCATAATGGCAGAGACGCTGGAACAGTTAGACCAGATGCTGCACAGCCTAAATGGAGCCTCTCGGCGGGTTGGCCTCGGCATGAATTTGGACAACACGAAAGTCATGTACAATTCGCGCGTCTTGCCGAGTCCAATCCACATTGAATGGTCGCTTCTCGAAGTTGTGAAGGAGTAGGTCTACCTAGGGCAAGTTTTCCAGCTTGGTAGGCACAACTTACGTACGGACGCGGTCGAGTGCGGACGCATTGTTCGCAATTTATTCGGAATTTACCCAAAAAAATGGTGTGTTAATTCATGGAAAATTGATTCGTATTGTTGTCGTACAACTAATAAACTAAGTACCAAAGTGGAGTGAACATTTTTCGCTGATTTTATTCGCGAGTGCAATATCGTGCGTGCTAGCAAGGCTGAGGTAAGCCTCCGACACGCGCGGCGCGCGACAAATAATTCGTCCTTGTCGCACTTCTGCGAAACGTGGAGCGCTTGGCGTTACACTCACACATCCACGGAATTTTTGACTTCTGATTAATAATAATTCAAAAATAATGGAGAAAAAGTGCGGCGCTTGCAATTCAACTATAACAGATAACTTCTTTATGGAATGCTCAAATGAAAAATGCATGACAGCTTATGATTTAAATTGTCTCAAAATTAACCTAGATGCTTTTAAAACATTTACCCTAGCATATAAGAAGAAATGGGTATGTCCAGAGTGTGTTTGCTTAAATCCGAAGCGCGGAAATATAGATACGCCGGTCAGAGGGGATTCCATCAGACTACATGTATTGTTCGTCGAATCGCTGAGCTCCTTAAGTTTTGAGTTGAGCTGCACGATAACTGACAAATGCGTGCACTGACTGGACAGGTCCACTCAAATCTGTGTGGTTCTTACGTCAAAAGACAATGTCAGACACCAATCTACATGGTTCTCAATTGATCTGACCAAGATTATATCCGTATTTTATATACACATTGACATTGATTAATTTTATATATGCAATGACATGATATTGTTTTAAGTATTGTAAATGTGAAGACTATGTGGGTTATTGTTAGAGAATACAATCCCGAGCATGTTTTTTAATCACGGGCTTACGGGATTTTTGAAGCCTTTTCCCGGGATCCCGGGCTCATCCCGGGATTAGACTATGTGGTTTCTAATTGGGCTAAAATAAAAAAATACGAGTAATTAAAAATGGCGTGATTTGTGTTTGTGCACAACACAAATCAGAATAATAATAAGAAAAGAAAAAACACAAACCAAAAAATACTATACTTTTGCAAGAAATTAAAAAACAGCACAAAATACCTATTTAGAATCGGGATCCCGGGATTGTATTCTCTACTCAAGACCCATACATATGGGTAATTGATTGACAGCAAATAGTTAATATCGGCACCTACTCCATATATTTTACATGATTACGGTCTGGAGCTCTACAGCATTTATGATCAGTGATGTTTATAATGCAATGGCCTGTTGGTCCCAGTCAAGACTCCAGACAATAAGTAAGGCCAGTAAGTCTTCAATAAGTTATTATCTAATCTCTCTAAGTTGCCTAGTGACCTTCTAATGTCACAGTTTTACCCATTACCTTTGTACGGGTGATTGGGACATCAACATGTCATGTGTTGGGACAAGCATTATCTCAAGATAATAACTGCAACACGATAACATAAAATAATAAATGGTATCTTGAGATGGTGTCTTGAGCTAAGTATCTCAAGACGGTGTCTTGAGCTAAGTATCTCAAGACGGTGTCTTGAGCTAAGTATCTCAAGACGGTGTCTTGAGCTAAGTATCTCAAGACGGTGTCTTGAGCTAAGTATCTCAAGACGGTGTCTTGAGCTAAGTATCTCAAGACGGTGTATTGAGCTAAGTATCTCATGACGGTGTCTTGAGCTAAGTATCTCATGACGGTGTCTTGAGCTAAGACCTCCCAACCCCAATTGACATTAAAGGAAAAGTTAGAGCTGGGTTACAAGAGTATGAAATCCCCAGATCCTGAAGTACAAGTACAAAATGAATTGGGGTTGGCAAATAGTATTAGACGTGAAATGAGCCTGTTCGAAAATGGAGGAGTTCGTGGATATCATTGTACATATATAATATAATTACCTACAGTACACAGTATATTACTTTTGTATTATATAATGCAATGGCCTGTTGGTCCCAGTCAAGACTCCAGACAATAAGTAAGTCCAGTAAGTCTTCAATAAGTTATTATCTAATCTCTCTAAGTTGCTTAGTGACCTTCTAATGTCACAGTTTTACCCATTACCTTTGTACGGGTGATTGGGACATCAATGCTTCACAAACATTATCTCAAGATACTAGTATCTTACTAAGTATCTCAAGACGGTCTCTTGAGCTAAGTATCTCAAGACGGTGTCTTGAGCTAAGTATCTCAAGACGGTGTCTTGAGCTAAGTATCTCAAGACGGTGTCTTGAGCTAAGTATCTCAAGACGGTGTCTTGAGCTAAGTATCTCAAGACGGTGTCTTGAGCTAAGTATCTCAAGACGGTGTCTTGAGCTAAGTATCTCAAGACGGTGTCTTGAGCTAAGTATCTCAAGATGGTCTCTTGAGCTAAGTATCTCAAGACCCATAAATATGGGGATCCTGCCGTTTTGCCGAAAAGATTTTACCAAATTTTCATTACCCAAACAAATTTTAGCAACCATTGCAATATTTCGAATGATTTTAGTACGCATATTTTTATTTGGTCAATTTTACTGACAGCAAATAGTTAATATCGGCACCAACTCCATATATTTTACATGATTACGGTCTGGAGCTCTACAGCATTTATGATCAGTGATGTTTATAATGCAATGGCCTGTTGGTCCCAGTCAAGACTCCAGACAATAAGAAAGTCCAGTAAGTCTTCAATAAGTTATTATCTAATCTCTCTAAGTTGCCTAGTGACCTTCTAATATCACAGTTTTACCCATTACCTTTGTACGGGTGATTGGGACATCAATGCTTCACAAGCATTATCTCAAGATACTAGGCATAAAATAATAAATGGTATCTTGAGTTAAGTACCTCAAGATGGTGTCTTGAGCTAAGTATCTCAAGATGGTATCTTGAGCTAAGTATCTCAAGACCCATAAATATGGGTAATTGATTGACAGCAAATAGTTAATATCGGCACCTACTCCATATATTTTACATGATTACGGTATGGAGCTCTTATTTATGATCAGTGATGTTTATAATGCAACAATGGCCTGTTGGTCCCAGTCAAGACTCCAGACAATAATTAAGTCTAGTAACTCTTCAATAAGTTATTATCTAATCTCTCCAAGTTGCCTAGTGACCTTCTAATGTCACAGTTTTACCCATTACGTTTGTACGGGTGATTGGGTCATCAATGCTTCACAAGCATTATCTCAAGATACTATGCATAAAATAATAAATGGCATCTTGAGCTAAGTATCTCAAGATGGTATCTTGAGCTAAGTATCTCAAGATGGTATCTTGAGCTAAGTATCTCAAGATGGTGTCTTGAGCTAAGTATCTCAAGATGGTATCTTGAGCTAAGTAGCTCAAGATGGTGTCTTGAGCTAAGTATCTCAAGATGGTA
This sequence comes from Tiliacea citrago, assembly GCA_963921375.1. Taxonomy (NCBI): domain Eukaryota; kingdom Metazoa; phylum Arthropoda; class Insecta; order Lepidoptera; family Noctuidae; genus Tiliacea; species Tiliacea citrago. The sequence goes on along the minus strand of OY992786.1, from coordinate 14,808,108 downwards.
TCTTGAGCTAAGTATCTCAAGACCCATAAATATGGGTAATTGCTAACTTAAAGTTTAAACTTTAAGGGGGATTTGATAAGGCTGTTCAAACTGAATATTAGTAATAATAGCAGAGCAACAATAATTTCATCAATTATCCTCAAAGATTAAATTGAAGCCCATCTCCCATGCTCTTTGAAAGATTGGTGATTTTCATTTATTACACAAAATTAAAACTCTAAAAGCAGGCTTAGCATGATGCTTTCTATTTCTACTCTATTGTAGAATAGAAATCGCTTGTCTATATTTCTTCGTAGAAAACTGTCAGCTGTCTACACAGAAGCGTAATTTTTATCTACTTTAAAACACTTCTCTACGGTTCTCATGCTAAGGCTATGGAACCAGGAATGGTTGGTTAAGTTTCTTTTAGTACTAACCTAATAAGCTATGTGGAGATATGAATAAGCAGTTTTTTATACATATATAAGATTTTGCAATATCAGGTGGCGATGACAAAGATAGGGTCAAAGTAGGTCTAACAAAGTCTCCCGCCATTTGAAATACTTAATAATAAGAAATAATAATTAACAGATAATTGACTTTTAAATTTTAATGACGTAGCCTACGTAACCCGTCGTCACTGACGTAGCCTACGTAACCCGTCACTGACAGAACAATAAATGAAAAAAATAAAACCTGATTTGCATATTTATATTTTCGTACAGGGAATCCCCGACCGACGGGAAATACCCGCAACAATATTATGATATGAGATGATCGGGTGATTCCCCTGTTGGTTCGTTGGGGAATTACCTTAAGAGTAATTGTATTAAAGTATTCCGAGTGGGGAAGTCCCTTCTAAGTTCTACGACAAACATATTATTAGGACTGTACCTGTGTAGTGGGTACCTACGTATTGTAGGAGTTGCTTTTTGTCGTAATGTATTAAAATAATCTAGGCAAGGTTATTTTCAAGGCGCAACGGACTACGGAATACAAACTAGACTTGTTTGTGGCAATCCCGAAAATCCCGAGATTAGCCAAGTACAGTCCCGGGATTTTCGGGGCCAGAAAACGGTCGGGATCCCGGGATCCCGAGATTCGGTGAACTCCCAACGAGGAACCCGGGTCCTATGCTCACCTACAATTTCAAGCGACGTGGATTCCGAGTTGATGGATGAACTTAGGCAGTTTCGATTGGACATTATGGCCCGCTTGGACTCTCAGGCAAATGCGATTACGCTCATGCAAGATCAATATACGCAAACAAAAAAAGATCTTGACAAATTAGTTACTATAATGACGGTAATAGAAGAAAAAGTCAACCTTCAATTGGCTCGCAATATCCAATCTCAGACATCATCCAGCATCGTCCCACCACCGAAAGAGGCATCCACTAGCTCTCACTCTACATTTGCTGAAGCCGTTGGTCAAAATAAAGCCAAAAAGCCTAAAAAAAATAACAATGCGCATAATCAACCAACCGCCGGAATCCAGAATGTAAACAAGGCCACGAAATCTGCTACTACGCGGCTAAAACACAGGCGAGTTATACTGGCGCCCCAGACGTTATGGAACAGTCGGAGCGGGAAGAAGAAACTGGCTGGACTACTGTACAATATAAAAAACCTAACCGTTTGTCTAAAAATGTGACTATTGGAAGAAATACGGAAATTAAAGGAATAGTGGCTATGGAAAGAATGAAATATCTACATGTATGGCGCTTGCATCCGGAAACCACACAAGAAGCTATGACTGATTACATAAAAAATCTTTGTGGCCCTGAAGCACCTATAAAAATTGAGAAGATCAAACATAAAACAGCACGAGATTACTCGTCTTTTATTATAGGCGTATTCGAAAAGCACTATACCTTGCTGAATAATGCGGAAGTATGGCCACTACACGCTGAATTCAATGAATGGATTTGGTTTCGTAAACAGCCCAACAGCCCGCTCCTTAAGTAATAGTGTAATTGAAATATATTACCAAAATGTTAGGGGTCTTCGAACTAAGCTAGACTACTTCAGAAATAATTTATTGGCATCCGCCTCGGACTTATTCGCTATTACTGAGTCTGGCTGCAGTGAATCCATACAAGACGCGGAAATTGTTCCACCCGAATATAATATATTACGATGTGATCGAGCGGATGGTCGAAAGCAAGGCGGCGCGCTTCTCGTGGCCACACACCGGTTCGAGCTGCGACAACTACCTATCTTGGACGCGTCGATAGACACTTGTGTGTTCGAAATGGTTTGTGCAACGGTACATTTAAATAAACGTTTTTTGTTTGTGTGTTGTGTTGTCTACATTCCGCCAGGTAGTTCGGACAATGATTACATGTTGTTATTTAGAATAATAGAAAAATTGTGTGATAGGTATGGAGAAGTTATTGTAATTGGTGATTTTAATTTGTATTCTTGTCCTGCTAATATTAGTAATTATTTCGAATGTTTTTTATCATATTGCGAGTTCACTCAAAGTTACGCAATACCCAACCATTTAGGTCGTCAGTTGGATTTGGTTCTGAGTGCGGGCATTAGCGGAGGAGTGACGGTGGTAGCGGCGGATGAGGCGCTGGTGCCGGTCGACGCGCACCACCCGCCGCTAGCGGTTAGCGTGCGCCCCGCCTCCGCCCCGCCGACGTCCCCCGCCGTCGCCCGCGATTCTAGTGCACACCATATTAGACCACAGTGGAATTGGAATAGGGCTGATTTTCAACTTTTATATTCTAGGATTCTTTCCATTGACTGGAGTATGATGTACGGAATGCATAATTTAGAAGAAATGTTGAAGTTCTTTTATGATAATATTAATTGTACTATTAATGGGTGCGTACCCCGGAAAAGGCTTAGTAGTGGAAATTCGCGGTATGTATACCCAGTATGGTACACGAGAGTTATAATAACAAATATACAAATTAAAGCCAATTACAAGCTGTATGGGGTATATCCATTATACCCATTGATGTACCCTACACTATTTGTTCTGGGTATGGTAGGGTATAACACTCTAAGAGTACGACGGGAGTTTTCGCTCGTAGCGTATGTAGTGAAACTACTACGTGGCGTGGCGCATAAACCGGGAGTGCTGCGGCACCTACAGCTGTACGTGCCCGACCGGTACGTGTGGAGGCGGCGACGCCCGCCTCTGCTCGCTGTGCCTGCGGCCAGGACCAACCTACTGCCGAGAACTCCTCTCACTAGAGCCGTGCGCGTGGTGAATGAGGTTCACGGGAGGATTGATGTATTGTGGTGCAACTTGAGTGAATTCGCAAAAGTTACACTATATGTAATAAGTTATTTAGATTAAGATCTTTTTTAACTAGGTATAAGGTGTAGATTTAGGATTTAGTTAGTAAGGCCACTCTGTCGCATTGGATCATAGATCTGTAATGATAGTTTAGGTAAGATTGGTATAAATAAATAAATAAACTTTGAGAAGGAAGCCGACAGAAGGATCCAGTTGGGTTGGGCAGCGTTTGGAAAACTTCGTCAAGTGTTCTCGTCGTCAATCCCGCAGTGTTAGAAGACTAGGGTCTTCAACCAATGCGTCCTGCCCGTTATGACATTCCGTGCCGAAACGTGGAACAGTCGGGCTGGTCCACAAATTTAAGGTCACTCAGCGTGCTATGGACCGGGCTATGCTCGGAGTTTCTTTGAAGGATAAGATCAGGAATGAAGTTATCCGGAAGAGAACCGGAGTTACCGACATAGCCTGCAGAGTAAGCAAGCTGAAGTAGCAGTGGGCTGCCCATGTTTGTCGAAGGACCAATGGCCGGTGGAGCAGACGAGTCCTGGAGACCGCGTATCGGCAAGCGTAGTGTGGGGGCGCCCCCCAGCTAGATGGATTGACGACCTTAAAAAGGTGGCTGGGACAGACTGGATGCGAAAAGCGGAGGACAGGGTGTTGTGGCGCAACCTGGGAGAGGCCTATGTCCAGCAGTGGACTGCTATAGGCTGACTTGATTGAAGCTGGGGACAGACAGGCATACAAACGGACATGGCGAAACTATATGGGTTCCTTGTTTACTACGGAACCCTAAAAAGAAGTAGGTATTTTTTTTTTTTTTATGTTAATTTTTTGCTTTGAAAGTCGTAGGTAGGTAATTAAACCATTTTAAAAATCCGTGTCATCTTTAATTGAACTTCATTTTCTACGCATTGACTCTTGAAAGCGTATGTACGATCGAGAAAAAAAAGTTCCGTTCTTCAACACTGTGAATGAACGGATATTTTTATCCTCGATTTTCAACAGTATTAACGACAGGAGTAGGTACTGATCGGGAATAATTGGAAAATAGTCCCGTTCGTCAACACTGTGAAAGAACGGATATTTTTATCCTCGATTTTCAACAGTGTTAACGACAGGGGTAGGTACTGATCGGGAATAATTGAAAAATAGTCCCGTTCGTCAACACTGAACGAATGAAACTTTACTACGGGGAGCCCCGACCAAATCGAATATTCCCGAACAGTACTTAACACCTTGTCGTCAACACTCTTGACTATCGGGAAAAAGTTTCGTTCAATGTTGACGAACGGGACTATTTATTGCGAACATAGAACAGAAAAAATGGATTTTCTGTTCTGCGACTGCGACCAATTCGGCTCGCACTAGGTTGGTCACATTCCACCCCTATCCTATGAACTGCCGAACTATTTACTTATCTGCCCATTCCAACATTTTTACTGGCCTTTCATTTAAGTATTACATTAGGTAGGTACTTTAGTATTTTCTGTACATACATGCACATTGCAGGATGAAATAACAGACTAATTTTATTTTTATTACTGTTCATTACTGTCACACCATGTCACACTAATTTACTAACCGCCGACAAATAAAATGACTGCCCGTTAATTTTATCAACTGATCTTTGTGGAGGTCAGATAAGCAGTCGCTCCATGTAAAATACTGGTATTCAGCTGCATCCGGTTAGACTGGAAGCCGACCCCAAGATAGTTGGCAAAAGGCTAAGCAGATGATGATGATCTGAACTGATCCTAACCTCTCCACAGACTGCCTACAATATAATATAGGGTAACCTCTCTGATGTTTAACAGTTGTAAAAAATATTACCCAGATAGTAATACCTAGCTAGTAGGATAAGAGGCTTCGCAGGAGATGTCATTGTGTGCTGGCTAAAGCGGCACTGTGCTGTGTGCAGCGAGCGCAGAGATGGGAGAGAGCTCACGCACTCAAAGCGAGCGTTTTTCGGCGTTATCGACACTGCCTGCTTGTAAGACAATGCTGACACCTCCGCTTTGATCGCGCCAAACAAAATTGAGATTCTTTATCTTTCCGCTTAAAACGTGTCCTAGCTGTAGATACTGGGGGTCTACTCCGAAGCTTTAAACCGAAGTATCGGCCGAATGTTCGGCCGTTGCTTAACTACGGCTAACTATGGCTGATTACAGCCAAAGAAAAAAAACGACAGTCAAAGAGATGTCAAAGTCAAAAATGTGACTAAGTCGGGTATGGATTTAAAGTCAAAAATGGAAACTATGGAAGTTATAAAAAGACCGAACATTCGACCGATACTTCGGTTTATCGCTTCGGAGTAGACCCCCTGGGCTTTAGGCTGCCTAGGAAAATATTTATTTACCAAATATATTTTTTATTAGGGGATAGTAAGTTGTCACTATAGCCAATGGACATCTGCAATACCAATGGCATCACAGATGCGTTTCCATCCCCAGAGATAAAGCTGAAATATCTCATGTACCTGTCATCACACCGGCACCCGTACTCTTCAAACTGGAACATGGCGGCAGGTATAGGCATGGTGGTTGTACAACCCTAAATGAGCTTACAAGCCCCAATACTAAGAATTCCCCATTCCGCACCGCTTCATTGGACAAGGCTACAGTTTAGGGTGTGATGAAGCCGATGTAATAAAAGTTTCTGTAGAAACATACTAAAATGTGGATTGTTGTGGTTGTATGAAAACAACATTATTTACACTTCAATGTAAAGTAGTCATACAATTTTGCAGGTTTTTTATAATATTTTTATAGCCTTATTTATTCACTTATATTTGCTCATGTGTACTTCAATTGTCATTCAATTTGTTTAGATACAGAATCCATATTTTTCAGTTTATGGTCGTCAAGATTTGGCCTCACTTCATATGTGCAGATAGTTACTCCATGTCTGTGGCCAGGACTAAACTCTCCTTTTAATCCAATGTAATATATTATTGTTTTTTCTGCACCAAAATTCGCAGGGAAGTGCATTGTTAAATGATAGACTGATGAAAATGTTACAATCCTGAAAAATTAACAATAACAACTGTAAAATCTAGCTAAATACACACATCAAGAGTGTCTAGGGATCAAGTACGTTTCAGAGTATCCCCGCAATTGAGGATTATTATTTGAACTTTCTTGGATCATTATTGATTCTTTTTAGTGAATTTCGCTATTTGTATAAAAAATCTGCCCAAAACGAAGTACCAAGGTACACTTATTGGTGTATAATACACTAGATTATACTGAATAATATTGCCTTTAAGTATATATTTTTCTTCTGGTTAACCGGGGACGAGAATAAAATAACTTTTAACCGCCATTTTGGCACTTTATCATCGGCACAATCACTGCCTACTTATTAAAAAAAATAACGTCAGGTTGAACAAAGACTACAATATAATTTGAAGTTGACAGCTGTCTGCTTCAGCGCGTCACACGCCACAGACGGCAAAAATCTCCGATTTTGTTGAAATTTCGCGAGGAGATAGTAGGAACCCAAATTGTTCTATTTTTAACCCTTTCGCGGACAGTGAACGCCTGATGACGTCATAACAATAAAACTTCTATTTTGTCTCCTTCACCGCCCGTGAAAGCGTTAATGGAGGTACCATTAAAAATAATTGTAAAGGAAAGAAAGAAAATACGTTTATTTGCGGTAAACATAACGCAAAGAAATAAAAAAGTCGAGGGAAAATATGAGTCACATTCACGCAAAACGGCCATCGCTCAGCATAATGCTGCGACCCTATGCTAGACAGAGCTCCAGCGCTGGTTTTCAGCGACAGCCGGCGTTGACGTGATGACGTCAACCGGTGCAGCATAATGAGATACAAATAAACAAAATAAAAGAAATGCAATACTTCGTTATCTATGTTGTCCGACTGTGTTGTACCTTTTGGGTTTCGCTAGAAAATGAAAAACAAGAAGGACCGTCTGTGGCGTATACGCTACGGGCGGCCCATTTTTTGGTAGAAGTTAGAGATGCACAATATACATCAAATAATTGTACCTACATACAACCCTACGAATTCTAAATATTAACACGATAGCGCGCACCAAACGGCCACAATATTAAATTGAAAATGGTAAAAAATTTACCGCAGCACCCAGAAAAAAGGTATTTTTTGTGATTATTTCATCCTAAAGAATTGTTCTCATTTCACACCTCACAAACACGTAATTTTGTTACAGAAACATGCAATAATTTAAGAGAAAACAGCAAATCAAAATCGAAACTCTCCATCACCAACACAGACCTAGCCATCTTTGTAATACCTACCTAGATGTGACAATCAAATTCAATGTAGATACTGTACTATCTTGTTGTGGTGGTAATATTCTAAAATCAAAAAGTTTACACAACTGTTATCAGGATAAGGGCGAACTGTGACTTATTAATAACAAGCAATATAATTTGGTTAACTAAATTATATAACACTACAATTTTATTTTTTCGTTCCGTCACCTTCCATCTCCGTCATTCCTATGGTTACAATGGTTATTTTGGCCCACAGAACACGGAATTACCGCGCGCCGGTACTTCTGGAGACGGCACTACTAATAATATTCTTACCGCCCTGCAACATCAGACCAGGGGCCCTAGTCTGCTATTTTTATAAATTCAGTCATTCCAACACGATCCCATTGTCATGCCATTGTCATTTTGCTAAAAGTTCGTAATCTGATAAATTCATAATGGTCGATCATTTTCTTTGCAATTTCTTTCAATGTAGTGTCAGTGGCCGACAATTGGAAAGTCATAATGACGCCATTATAATAGTAGATTACCAAACTTGTCAAAATCAACAATTATGAAATCAATGATCGACCATTCTGACACTATTGTAATAGCAGACTTGAGGCCCTGCTCCATAGTACCTACCATAAAGATGTATCTATATGTATTATATTGTCACCGAAGATAAATAGGTTAAGTGTTCCGCACCAATAAGGGTCATGATCTGCACTTTCCGCGATTCATATCAAGTACTGTCCGGTTCCCATCCGGAAAACTGTCGACGAAACATGATTCGCGACTTTATCAGATATGTGTTTACAGAATTATTATCTTTAGAATCATTAAAACATCTCTCTAAGTTATATTGGTTTCCCAATGTCATGATTTCATGAGTCATTCAATGGAACAAATCTAACTCCTCCACCTGACAGTTTTCCGGATAGGAACCGGACAACTGGACTAGACTTATAAAGGATATTTTATAGTTTCCCTTCGATCAAGCAAGTTCAGTAGGCTTAGCATGGCGTTTTCTATCTCTACTCTACTGTAGAATAGATATCGCTTGTCTACAGTTCTCGTTATCTCTTCTTCACGAGCACGAGGTCACACCTAGACTCGGGTTTTTTCGTAGACAGTGACTTGTCCAAAGCAACGGGGTATTCGCTAGTGGTATGTATTACTACCCAATTTTAGCGTATTTTTGCGTTTCGTTCTCAAACAAATATTATGAAGCAAAGTGTTTTTAATACGGCTGTGGCGCATACAAGTTAAAGCCACCAACTATGTTTTAAGACTCGTTTGCCGTATTGCGTATAATGTACAAGCATTATTTAAATAGAGTGCCATCATAATACTATTTTGATGGCGTCACGCAAGATGTAAGTATTCTTTAAGGGTACCGCAGACTGGCGGGCCGCGATGTCACGTCGCGCCTGTCTGCGGACTTCTTGACGGCAAAAATCTCCGATTTTGTTGAAATTTCGCGAGGAGAAGGTAGGAACCCCATTTTTTTCTATTTAGAGTGTGTAATGTTTGGTATAATAACAGATAGTCTAATTTTAATTTGACATAACTTATATGATATAATTTTCATATGCTGTAAAAACATTTAACCTAATTTCATATGATCTAATGTTATATTTGATATAATTTTCATTTTCTCTAATTTCATTTAGTAAAACGTCATTTTCATATAATTTTTAAATTGTATAATACTCTTTTTATATAATGTTCATTTAACCTAACTTTCATGTTAACTCATTTTCTAAGGTAACGCATCGTTCTTGAGAAAAGCAAATTATATTGTAACCTAACCTCAAAACATTAAAGTTGCTTCTGCATTGTCTCCGGCGCTGCGAGAAGTGCAACCCTTTCGCCCTTACGTAACAAAGGATAGGCACATGGGTGCCTTTCATGCTTTGCTTTTTTTCATGCTTTGCTACAGCAGGCGGGGGTTGCTCTCCCTCCGCGCCTCCAGTTTTTATATACACACTCTAGGGTAGGAGCCAAAAGACTACGTAAAGTCGGGGTGCCCCGATTCGGTTTTGGAACAGATTCAACCTATTAACTACAAGCCGGTGTATAATTCTGTTGTCGCCATATCATTAACACAAAGTTTTTATCCACCTTTGGAACTTTTAAATGTACTGCAATTAGTATATATATTTATTAATGTTTATTAATTATTGTAATGTATTAGTAATGTTAAGTTATTTTATTCGACTAATTAGTTAATTACTCATTAGTTAATTACTTAAGGACGCTATCACATTTTTCCTCAAATATGATTGCTTTTCGGGTACCATTTTAATGAATTAGGAGTCACAACTGCAAGGATATCATTGTCTCAAATTAAAGATAATATATTCATCTCCAGAATGGGCACATAAAAATTGTATAGCCCCATACAAAATTTTCACACAAACACGTTTTAAAAATCACAATAAAACTAACAAATGAAAAAAAATTTGGTCTGAATAGGAACCCATATACCTAAATCCGCTGCATAGTTATTCATAAAAATAATAACAAACTGTTGCTTGTATAGTCCTCTATAGGGTCAACTAAATATTTTGTAAGTAAATAAATAACTTTTTTATTTATGATTAAAATAAGAAGCGCGCTCAAATTTCTCCATACATTTTCTACTCACGGTTCGTCATACGTCATTCCGCGCTCGGACGCGCTCGTGGAAACACCGGTGTATCGATTTTTCGCAAAAAAATATTTACGTACAGAAGTGTGTGCTGTATTGTATACTCTGGGTGGACGAAGTTGATACTTTTTCGGACCGAAATAAAAGTAAGTACGATTATTGGAATTTGTTTTAAAAATAAATACATAGTTCAAAATTTTTGTATGAATCATGGTTGTAGATTACGGATAAACATTGTGTAAATAATTATATTCTTTTTTTTTTTGAGATATTCGATACATAGTCAATTTTGGGGTTTTTGGGGGTGGTGATTACGTATGTCATAATTTTTTTTATCCTAGATGGCGGGTGTATTTTTTTAAATAATAATTCGACATTGTTAGCAATTGTGGAGGTTTGTTATCAATTGTTGAAGGTGGTGTTTACAAATATACCATCCAACTTATGATTCATGATGGCGGATATACATTTTGGTGATAAATCTACTTAGTTGTCAATTCATAAATCCAGAATAGTAGATATCAGTGGTTATAATTTTCGACACCAAGTATGGTTTTTGATTGTGGTGTGCATTGCTAAAATATTTTAGATTTTTTTTCTTATGTACTTAATTGTTGATTTTACTATAAGACTTCCTTATAGATGTATGTCTGGAACAAATATCTTCCATGTATGTCGTGTGGGGCGTTGATAGCTGCGCCACAGTATTTTACTTTTGCAGCTATCTTCGTGTCTTTTGTTAAGTTATCCCTAAATTGTTCCTAATAAATAAATAAATAAATAAATAAATTTACATTTGTTATTACAGATGCCACGAATTCAGAAATTTGGATAAAGGACAAAAAACCATACACGTAGCAGTAAACAAAAGTAATGAGACTTTGTATTTTCATTCAGAAATCACAAATCTACTCTAGAGTATTGTTACTGACGGTGATATACATCTGTTGGTAATTTGTTTTATTTGATTTACCTTAGGTACTTACTAATGTCGTCTTTTTAGGGTTCCGTACCAAAATGGTAAAAAAGAACCCTTATGGTGAGACAAGTCTGTCTGTCTGTCACACCTGGATATCTCAAGCACTACTAATGCTATCAACTTGAAATTTAGAATAGTTTTAGATGAAGTTTGCCCAACTATTTTGCAAACAAGAAAGAAATTAAAAAAAGTATACCTTTTTTGCAAAAGGGACTGAAAGGGGGTCTTAAAATTTTTAAATGGAGCTACTAGGGCATGTGGGGTATCATATCACCATCATAGCACTGTTTGCACATTCTCAAACATTTTATTTTTTTAGGCATCAAAGTTTCGAATTTTGATGAAAAATGTAAAAAAAATACCGTCTCCCCCTTATCTCCCAAGTTTGCATAGAGAAAAATCTGAAATTATTCTATGTCATAGAAGTTTATGTAAAGATTACAGGAAAAATAAAACGATTTCTCTAAATAGTACAGTTTTTCAGAAATCATCAACATTATATATACGTACGGAAACCTGGGTGCGCGAGTCCGACTCGCTCTTGACCGGTTTTTTATTTTCAGGAGCAAGAATGCGCAATAAGAGAATATAAGCTAAAAGGCACAAAAATAATCGAGATGGATTTCCTTTTTGAGCAGCTAATCCTTGTAGGTAGCCACACTCCTCTTTTTGATTGCGGCGTGAAGTATCTCATCATGAATAAAGAAAAAACAAGTGTTAACAAAGATGCTTATACTGTGAAAATTTAAAGACTAGCTTCATCAACCGTTTGGTTGTAAAACCTGTGTGATAGACGGACACGTGAGTGACAGCAATAGTGCTCTGCTTGGACCCTTCGGGTACGGAATCCTAGAAAGACCAGGCCTTCATTCTAAATTTGAACTTCTTTGAAACATGAAATGAAAATATACTTTTTACTACCTACTTTGGTTTTAATTTTTATCAAAAGTACTGAAATCGCGCCCCAGTCTCTGTAAATAAAATACTGTTTTCATAAGGCAATGATTATTTTTAAATATCACAATGAAAGTCTACGATAAACTCCCAGGCTAGTATTTGATTATGTAATGCTCCAACATTTGCCAGCAAAAATAATATTTACAAGTACCTACTTACATCTTTTCTAACTAATGTACCTAGTACCTACCTACGCTACGTAATGGCTGATGAATTTTAAAAATACAAAAAACATAATTATCACGCAGATAGTACTTAGCCACAGTTAATAAAATTCGATTGCAAACTTACAACTAATACTATTAGGGACGTCCTAAGTTACTAAACAACATAAATTAGCTGTCTGTGCTAGTGATGCGCGCGGTTGATATCCGAACTTACATAATAATCTACGAGGACACCGCCCGCCGCCGCACACTGGTCCCGAATGATAAAAAAGTGGACATTAAGAAATTTTTGACAGAAGGTCAACGGATTCGGCTGATTTTTTTTTTGTAGACAGCTGATGCAATTACAAATCACTTTTATAGATTAAGTTTTTGCCAAATAAGCCGTATTTTCAGAGAAAAAAAATATTGAAATATTTTTTGTATGAAAGAAATCCTAATTTTGTCTTTATCTTCCAAGATTCAAACGTATTCAAAATAAAACTTAGCGCAGCTTGTAGAGGTGCTAATTGCTCACCACTTTGTCATAGACACTCTTCTGCGATTTTGTGCTCCTTTTGAGTTACAGGCACTTTAAATATTTTTTGTATAAAAAAAATCTAATTTTGTCTTTATCTTCCAAGATTCAAACGTATTCAAAATAAAACTTAGCGCAGCTTGTAGAAGGGCTAATTGCTCACCACTTTGTCATAGACACTCTTCTGCGATTTTGTGCTCCTTTTGAGTTACAGGCACTTTAAATATTTTTTGTATAAAAAAATTCTAATTTTGTCTTTATCTTCCAAGATTCAAACGTATTCAAAATAAAACTTAGCGCAGCTTGTAGAAGGGCTAATTGCTCACCACTTTGTCATAGACACTCTTCTGCGATTTTGTGCTCCTTTTGAGTTACATGCACTTTAAATATTTTTTGTATGAAAAAATCCTAATTTTGTCTTTATCTTCCAAGATTCAAACGTATTCAACCTATATTATTATATAGGTTTGTATTTTGACGGTCCTAAGCCCGTTAAAGTACGAAGGAAAAGTTTTAATTGCAATTTATACCTTTTTATCATTCAGCGTTTCCGACGCATTCACTAGCGTTAGATGACCAAATATAGCCCAAATTGTAAGTAATCGGCTAATTAAGCAATGACTCATTACCAAAAAATGCTTATAATCTGAATATGAGTCACACAATAAATTACCTGTACCTGAACATGTCTGTACACGTTTTGAGATATCCAAGTTGTTTATTTGATATATTTAAAATAAGACTTTTTTTAATAGAAAGACATTTATAAGAGTTACTTATTAATGAAGAAAATGTTATTACATCTTAGTCTATCTTTAACAAGATTATTTCTAATCCGCCTGAATTAATTTTTTAACTCTGAAAATACGGCTTATTTAACAAAAAATACATCTTTAAAAGTTACTTGTAATTGTATCAGCTGTCTACAAAAAACTAGTAAAGCTCATCCGACAACGAAAAATTTAAAGTGCCTGTAACTGAAAAGGAGCACAAAATCGCAATTGAGTGTCTATGGCAAAGTGATGAACAATTAACCCCTCTACAAGCTGCGCTAAGTTTTATTTTGAATACGTTTGAATCTTGGAAGATAAAGACAAAATTAGGATTTTTTCATACAAAAAATATTTAAAGTGCATGTAACTCAAAAGGAGCACAAAATCGCAGAAGAGTGTCTATGACAAAGTGGTGAGCAATTAGCCCTTCTACAAGCTGCGCTAAGTTTTATTTTGAATACGTTTGAATCTTGGAAGATAAAGACAAAATTAGAATTTTTTTATACAAAAAATATTTAAAGTGCCTGTAACTCAAAAGGAGCACAAAATCGCAGAAGAGTGTCTATGACAAAGTGGTGAGCAATTAGCACCTCTACAAGCTGCGCTAAGTTTTATTTTGAATACGTTTGAATCTTGGAAGATAAAGACAAAATTAGAATTTTTTTATACAAAAAATATTTAAAGTGCCTGTAACTCAAAAGGAGCACAAAATCGCAGAAGAGTGTCTATGACAAAGTGGTGAGCAATTAGCACCTCTACAAGCTGCGCTAAGTTTTATTTTGAATACGTTTGAATCTTGGAAGATAAAGACAAAATTAGGATTTCTTTCATACAAAAAATATTTCAATATTTTTTTTCTCTGAAAATACGGCTTATTTGGCAAAAACTCAATCTATAAAAGTGATTTGTAATTGCATCAGCTGTCTACAAAAAAAAAATCAGCCGAATCCGTTGACCTTCTGTCAAAAATTTCTTAATGTCCACTTTTTTATCATTCGGGACCAGTGTGCGCCGCCGTGTGCCGGCTCACGGTCTGTAACTCAATAAATAAGTCATTGCAGGGGGCGGTATAGTTACTCCCTAATGTAAAGCCAAAACTAGAAAGAACTTATTTCTTGATTTTATTTATTTATATTTGAGGGGCTTGCAACTCATAAAATAAGCCCTTGCAGGAACGGGTAGTTACTCCTTAAATAAGCCTTCATCCAATGCAATATTTCATATATTTCCTTTTGAAACTTGGTTTTTGTAGTAAGTAGCTACTAGCTCATTCTGATTTGCGCGAGTATTTAGTCAACTACGGACGAAATACTCTTACATACTTGTAAGGATGCGGACACACCTCATTTTTAGGTGGTCTGCTGGGTTAACAGGATTATGAATGAATGTAATGATGGATAAATGAAGATGAATAAAAGGGTCGTATTTCAGATGGTAGCAAGTGCAACAGGAATCGATTTTTACCCAGGTAAAAATCCTAACCAAGCAGGAGGGGTAATGCAACGTTGTATCGTCACAATATATAATATAAGTTGTTAAGGAGCCAGTCTGGAAGACTAGATTTGGTAAATATTAATTGCATATTTTTTTATAGTTAAAAATGTACTTGATCCCTAGACACTTTTGATGTGTGTATATCATGAAAAAACCATAAAATCATTATGTCATGCCAATTGTGTATCTGTTTTTAGTGATCTTTAAACAAACAAAAACGTGTTCATCATGTTTCATATAAGGATGAAAAAACTGTATTGGCTCAACTGTGGTTTGAGTACTTACTAGAAAATTCAGAAATGGCAAAGAACTTTGTTCCAATATTAAATATAAAACTTACTTAGGAGAATATTCCAAAACACCTTCACTATCCTTTTGAAGTTCAAATATTTGGTCTGGTTCCATTGATACATCATCAAATGTTATGTTGGGTTTATTTTTAAACCTAAAAAATAATTATTATAGCATGTAAAGCTTCCTAGAACTATATAATAAAATAAACAAGTTACTGTATCTCCAACGATTTTATACTCACAATCTTAATTTTGCAGGATGAGAATCAGAATCTTCAGCAGAAATTTTTATTCCCTTCAGTTTCACATTCCCTGTGAACGGTATATTGAATAGTAACTCTTCATCAGCATCACTTTCAACAAACTGAAAGTTAAATGGTAGGTAGGTATTCATCACAAAATTTAGTCAATTATTGTGACCTATAATGCAACTTCTATTCGGCTGAAACCCATGTTCAACTTTGCTAGACATGAGAGAGTCATCGAGTCCTGTAACATTCGATTTTTTGATGTCCTCATCCAAATTTTGCCCATGTTTCCTAGAGCAGATAAGGAATACTCTTGCTTTCTCTGTATGAGAAGAGGCCTTGCCTTCCGCCCATACGACAACCCTTTAACTAACCTTTAACGGTTTAAATATGTAGGTTTTTATTTTTATTACCTATTCTAATAAAATTTATTTGTGAATGTGAGAACGTTGTAGGCTTAATAGACTGTAGTTTTGTAAACCATCTTCTATTTTGTTAAGTACTTGGTACTTGTTGACGGGCCTACACTGTCCTCCCATACCTATTAACACTGTAACTTGAAAACATTGTTAAAGCCCACTTTTTTTTTAAAGAGTAACCATGGAGTTTCTTGCCGGCTCTTCTCCATAGGAAACGACCAATTGGAACCGTGCACCTAGCTTCTGACGTTTCATAAGTGCCACATAAACACGTTCCACATGGGTTTATATGAAATAAAATATTTTGATTTTGATTTTGAATGGACTGGTATTATAACAAACACATAAATAAATACCTAAATAAAGTAATTTACACTCACATGAGTTCTGTCAAGTCGTTTGTCCCAAGATTTGAAGACTGTTTTGCCAGAGCCTTCAATACTTTCGTTTAGACATTCTAAATTTTCTTTATCAATTTTTTCATATAGGTTATACTGTATGCCAAGTTCGTCGGTGTTGCTGTGATCATGATCATGACCATGGCAGTGATGATGGGACATTATTGTTAAGTTCTATAAGCACGATTGAATAAAATTATAATAATCTGAAATTCTTGTGAAATGTAAATGTTACATTCAGTTTATTTTGTACTAGTCCACCCGGCAATAAGTCTTAACAAGTACACTGTGTGATACTTTTCGCTACTGCCTCTGTAGACCGCAACATGCAGAATAAAGTCCTAAGTTTAGGTTTAGGTTAAATGTAAACCAATTTTGTTTGTCATCACTTGAGTGCTGTCAAGTGTCAACACAGCACGGCACCGCCACAGATAAAACTTTAAACCAGTGGAGGTGGACTCGAACATTTTTTTTTTAATAATAGTTTAATGGCCTGGTTGCTAGAACCTTTTAGCGAAGTCTTTATTTAGTTACAAACTTTATACAGGTAATGATGAAATGAATTTTAAACAATGCATGATAGATGATATCCTCCCACCCGTAAACTCCCCTTGAGTTTCAGTAAAGCTGTAAAGACGTGGCACTTTACTGAGACCTCACGCGGACTACTTGAGTGAACTTGACGTGATATTATGTTACACTGTTTTGTTTCATTTTCCTACATTAATGCACGTTCATGATCACTTAATGTTTAATAATCCACCATTATTACACATTATTATTTGCCTAATTAGATTTTTGCCTGATCAGCAGTTTTGTTATATTTTCTAAAACTTGTGTAGTTTTAGAAAATATAACAAAACTGCTAATCATGACGCTTCACTTTCCCGCCAAGAACTCTTTTTTTTTCTTTTTTTTTAATATTTTAATGGCCTGGTTGCTGGGACTTTATAGCCAAGTCTTTATTTAGTTACATTTGTTTAAATATTGATTAAATGAAATATTCAATGCATGATGAAGATATCCCCGCCCACTCCTCTTGCTTGAGTTTCAGTAAAGATGTGGCACTTTACTGAGACCTCTCGCGAACTTCTTGAGAGAACTTGAAGTGATGTTGCACTGTTTTGTTTCATTTGCCTACACTAATGCACGTTCACGAACACTAAATGGTTAATAATCCACCATTATTACACATTAATATTCGGGTAAACACAAGTTTTAGAAAATAAAACAAAACTGCTAATCATGACGCTTCACTTTCCCGCCAAGAAACCCAAGAACTCTAATGATTTGTAATACCACAGATAAAAAAAACATGTTCTCCCATACATCGATAAACGTCATGGACAATTCTCCAACTGTAAAAAGTTCTGTGCGAAATAGGTAGTGCTGCGGGTGCTACCCACTAAAATCGGTGAATTAACCAACTGAACTGAATATATTTGCTTCATTTTGACTTATGGAACCGCTATGATGTTAGAGAAGGACACGTATACTGACAATGTTGCGAAATTTCATAGGATATCACTCTTTTTATTATTCGAACTAGTAATGTGACCCACTAAATTTCGACGTTGATAGAATTTACAATGACATTATCTCATAATTCCAAAAATGATAACCATCCCAGTTTGAGGGTAGGCCTTCCACTCTAGGCGGCGCTGACGTTTTGCACCTATATTTTCCAGATATCTTCAAAGCGGCTACCTGCAGCTTCTATGTTACAAAGAGTTTGGAGATCTGTTTAAGGAGTAGGTTTGACATCTGTTCGAGGAAAACATTTTGACGTCGTTTACAGGAATATTTTACCTGAATAATACAAAAGTCTTCACGAATCTTCAAGAAGCAATTTTCGGGACTCTTCAGAAACACTACAACTATATTGACGACATACTAAGTACCTTGCCAATGACTACGAATTATGCTATTTTTCATTTTAATTTCATTTCATTTCATTTTTAATTTCTTCCTGTTTTAAACAATCACATTCACAAGCATTCATTCAATATACAACCCTGAGTACGCGCAAATCAAAGATAATAAGATAACAATTGCTTAACCCATTCTTCGCAAGTTCGCAGCACCTGCTATTATACTTCACTCGCGAACGGAGTCACCGTCACGTGAAACCGATAGATTTAGTATTCCCGACTTCCCGTGGGTGCGACGGAGAGCACACCCTACCGCTGCATGCGCGACGCTCTGACGTATGATAGTTTAGAAAAGTATATTGCTTCGCATTTCACAGAATTTCGCGACTACATTTAATTTGTTAAATGATAAATGATCATTCACACTCTAACAATGAATGCGAATGCTAATTAATCCATCAGTAGGCCTGTCAACGAATGAACTAGTTTTATTTAACGTGCATGATCATAATGGCCAATTGACTTTAGCAGAGGAGAACGCTCAGTAATGGCGGCTCCAGTTTGTATTACGTTGTATGCCTACGTTGTATGCTCTAAGGTTATACGGTAGGGACTGATGAGGTCGTGGCTTAGTCGTGGATCGACTCCATGGAATTGGTAAGTACTGAAGGACTTACACTCACTGCACCAGTACTGTCAATAGTCAATGCCAATATTGCTGTACTGAAAAACGTAGATTCTACCACGATTCTACGCCACTGAAATAAAACCATAATATGAAATAATAAAACGAGATGAGTTACGCGGTTACGCCCCGGCGTTTCGCGTCCTCACGCCATTCCCATTTATGTGCGCGAGAACGTTTGCCTCCAGATACCATGGCGGCAGTCCGGCAAGAAAGCCCGCCGCCTCACGAAAGACCGTGCGGTATCCTCGGACCAGCCTGATGGCCATGACCCTTTGGGACGCGTTCAATCAGCGGGCTGGTCGCAGCCTTAAAAAACGCGCCCACACGGGTGCCCCGTAAAGGGCTATGGACCGCACGACCTCTGCGTAGAGCCTCTGGTCCCTCCGGAACACTATTAACCTACGACCAGTACGACCACACTAGACTGAGCGACTTTTGCGGTTTTGCTCACTAGGACAAATGTATCGGATTATGATTTTGTTCGCTATGTCCCGTCTATCAATAAGTAAATAATTTAATGTCTTTGTAAATAGCTCAATTTAATGTTGTTTATCTGTCAAATTGAAACCGATTGCTACTGACAGTGTGTTTACTCAATTAGCCCGCAGAGTTGAAAACGAACTGGAGGATGATCTTCCTGAATGAAAAACTTCAGAGATGTTCATTCCAGTACCAATTTATAAGATAATACAAAACACATAATTATGTACCTACACCTTTACTATAATTTACATAATATCATTTCACAAGTGTGTAGGTAAAGAAAATTAATGGGCTTTGTTCTCTTGGGAGCTTCACCTATAAACAAATTTCTCCCTTATAGGTCTTCAGGTTTCAAAAGATAGAAATATCGGGATTCCGTTTTTTTCCGAGAGCTTTCTTCCACAGTTTTTGTCTTTTAATATCTTTGGCAAATACATGGGTCCTCGTATTTTAAATGAAGTCGCTTGTTTACAAAAATTGTATGGGTAGTGACTAGCCCCCAAATTGTAACGTTGGATAGTAGCGTCATCTAAAGTGAGCAAGTGACAGTTTCTATCCTCATTGAGTTTTCTCAAATCCCACGAATTTTCGCTTAGGCTTCATGGGGTGTTTGCTCGATGGTTGCAAATGGGTTACATTAGCAAGTCCTGGCTGGAAGAAATACGTCAAATTACAAGATACTAATTCCATGGGTATATTACTTAATGTTCTGTCTGTGGTTGTGACTTGACTGTGCCTGTCACTATCATTCAGGACCTAATAGGTTTAGGTAGTTAAATAAAGGTAAACAAATCATAAAAAGGGTTTTTATAGATGACACTTTCTTGTTTAAAAATACGTTGTAACATCAAATCATTTTTTTATTTTTATTATTATTACGATTGATTCCTCTTTTATTACTGTATGTTAAACTTTATCATTTATTCTTAAACTACTCTTCGTAGATGTAATTGCTTGAGCACAGTTATTTAGTTAGATTTATATATTATTTTGTAATCTGTCTGTTGTAAAGAGCCCAACAAGAAAGGTTCAGGAGTTTTTAATGCGCCATCGGTTAAACAGTCCTACCAACTTATCTGTGAACTGAAAGAGGGCGGCACCTTCGATTCAGTGTTGTAGAGTTGGTACTGCTATACTACTACTCTACTACTACATTTCAACATGACGGCCGTAGTTCCAATTTTCGCCATTTCACAGATAAGTTGGTAGGAGTGTACGTCAACGAAATAAAACGTTGCTAAATTGAAGAGTACAACTGTGACGTAGCATGCCAACTGAAGTGCCAGGTATTACGTTTAGTCGGTTACGTGACAGCTCTCTCGTCACGTGGGTTTTTTTGTTTACCTTTATTTAACTACCTAAACCAACGGAATATAGGCCTCTGTTAGGAGTTTAAGTGTTCTGTGCACTAGGCAGAGTAGGAGGAGTAGGCAGTACTAAATACTTGTAGTTGTGGTAGGTACTACTCATTGACATATAAACCTATACCTCAATGGCACTACTACTTTTATCTGTGCAGGTTCTTGGCGGGAAAGTGAAGTGAAATGTTTTGCAGTTTTGTTTTATTTTCTAAAATTTGTGTTTAGCCTAATATTAATGTGTAATAATGGTTGATTATTAAGCCAAACCATTAAGTGTTCGTAAACTTGCATTAGTGTAGGCAAATAAAACAAAACAGTGCAACATCACTTCAAGTTCTCTCAAGAAGTCCGCGAGAGGTCTCAGTAAAGTGCCACATCTTTACTGAAATTCAAGTGGAGTGGGTGGGGATATCATCATCATGCATTGAATATTTCATTTCATCAAATCAAAAGTTTGTAACTAAATAAAGATTGGGCTAAAAGGTTCCAGCCACAAGGCCATTAAAATATTATAAAAAAAAAAAAAAAATAGTCTGTGCACGTGCAGGCAGGCAAATAGTCAGACTGAGTCTGAGTCAGTGTTATTTTTTATAAGATATTATCCTAATACATTCTTAATACAAATAATTTAAACCGTAATAAATGTGTTTTAATTGCTGTGTAATAGTAATCTAAAAAAGTCGTTGTTATAAATAGTCGTAAACTAGTAGCTTCGGTGATAATGTCTTTGTCAACTAATTTCTGTATTTCATTAAGTTTTCTTACAATAGTCATTACATGTATTATTGCTAGCGATAACTATGCGCAAGCTAGTGAAAATGAAGTCGAAAGCATTACTAAAATTGGACAAGGTGTAGGTCACATTATGAACATTTATTACTGGTAAGGATAACACGAACTATCCATAGGTATCTTTCAAGATAAGCTTTTATGTATATGAACAATTTACATGTTTGCAGTTATTCTTGCGGATACAGAAAAGTGTTTGAAGACTATGCAGGAATAATACAACAAAAATATCCAGAAATATCTGTCATTGGAGCAAACTATGATCCTCCAGGCATAAACATGTATCTATCCAGAGTGATTGTAAGTAAATCTAATTTCATTTAGTTTGTTGATTAATTCTTGATACTATAATTAATTTAATAATAAAATATACTGATATTTGATTATTATGGTACATGTAGGTGGTTTTAAAGAGTCATAGACCTCATTTACTAAGTATCTCTAAATATAGTGAAACAAAATCGCGTTTTGTGTCCGTGTTAAGTGTCCATAATTCTTTTAAACTACACAATGAATTTTGAAGTGGTTTTGACCATCATTTAGTTTGTATTCTTGAATGTTTGTGTTTAATACATTCATATTAATCTTAGTTATAGCACAGTGGTTGCATCATAATATACGTACTAGGCGACATCCTATTAATGCAAACAATAAATAAAAAAAATAGGAAGCACTGTTTGTCGTTTTAAGTGAACATATATTAAATGTTGTATGTAGTTATAACTTGATGAGGGTATGGATTAATCTTTTCAAGAAATGTAAAATTGATACCCTCTAATTATAACATCTTTCGATTAGATTAGACAGAGACCTAAAGATAAAGTGACTCGGACGATACTAATAGGTTGGGGAAAAAGTTTCTTCGCATTTTTTAAGAAAATTCGGAAGAGACTGAAACAGGTGAAAATCTGAAGGTGGAAGGTCAGGACTATATGGCGGATGCATTAACACCTCCCAGCCCAAACTATCTTAATTTTTGCTGAGTGGCTAAAGATGTGTAAGGTTTAGCGTTATCATGATGAAAAACCACACCCCTTCTGTTGATTAATTCCGGCCGCTTTCTTTCAACTTCCTGCTTTAATCTCATCAGTTGTTCGCAGTAGAGTTCAGAATCGATGGTCCTGCCTGGTGGTAACAGCTCATAATGAATAATGCCCTTCCAATCCCACACACAGCATCACCTTGTTGCGAGTTAACCCGGGTTTCGCCACAGTCTGTGAAGCCTGACCGGCCTTTGACCATGACCTTTTTCGCACATTCTTGTCGTACGTGATCCACTTTTTCAGTTATCAGCTTCTTCAAAAATGGTTCACAGATATTTTGGATTGAAACTGGGTTAGGTTACGGTTCATTTGTATCAAGTTTTTTTTTTCTAAACGTGTTTTGGTAACAACCAAGTTCTGAGAAATATGTTCAAGAATAACATATATTTTTTCGGCCACCACAAACTATATAGATTTGGCACTTTCTTTGTTTAAGCCAAGCCTACTTTCATCATTTGCCTCTTGTCAGCGCCTTAATGGAGCTGTGTACAAGTGGAAGTTTTTCAAAATAGAATTGCCAAGATTAGAAGTAAAAAAAAACCATTAGAGTTCCATATATTATACCTATCATGTGAAGTTAATTATGCTTATATGTAAAGTATTCAAATTATGAAACAAAAGTACATTTTACGAATGGAAACTGAAATGTACCTCTGAGACGAATAAGAAGGCACATTTTTTACGAAGTACGTAGAGATGTTGGCTTATCCTACGAAGACAATTTTGAACGAAAATAGTTTTCCTCATTATACAGGATGGGTTTTTGAGATGGGGCAGTAAGGGCAGCTACCTTAACCGTTGTAGCTACAGGAAAACGGTCTTAAGAGCCTGTCCTAACTTTTTGAGAAATTTTGATCGGCATTCACAGATTTTTAAAAAACCGGCCAGGTGCGAGTCGAAAACGCGCACGTACCATTATCTATAAAAATGGCAAAAAAATCACGTTTGTTGTATGGGAGCCTTAATTTTTTGTTTTATTTTAATTTAATTATTTATTTTTAAAGTGAATATTTCAAGCGGCTACCTTTTACCGTTATCAATATCGAGCAAAAAATCACGTTTGTTGTATGGGAGCCCCCTTAAATATTTATTTTAGTATTTGTTGTTATAGCAGCAACAGAAATACATCATCTGTGAAAATTTCAAACTGTCTAACTATCACGGTTCATGAGATACAGCCTGGTGACAGACGGACAGACAGTCAGACGGCGGAGCCTTAGTAATAGGGTTCCCGTTTTACCCTTTGGGTACGGAACCCTAAAAAATGTACAGTCAGCAGGAAAATGGGCCATTTTCACAAAAACTTTTTTTATGCCAATCGATCCTCCTTCTTTTAAGGATCAAAACCCTCTCCTGTAGCTACAACGGTTAAGGTAGCTGCCCTTACTGCCCCATCTCAAAAATCCACCCTGTATAGAGTAGCTGCAAATTTGAGAAAGATTCCAGCTGTTACGGAGTTGGGCAGAAAAATATACCTTACTAAAACCTGCGTAAGGTATATTTTTCTGCCCAACTATTCTAATAATTTATTGGGTGTCGATGACAACAAATGCAACCTCGACCAAGCTCCTCAAGATATTGACAGAGAAGAGTTTAAGGTTGAGTGCGCGCGTCTATGGGTGTTTGTAGGTATTACAACAGACTGCAAAAGAGAGCTTATTGATTCTGGTTCATTGAAATGTTTATTTTTTTAATTCAAACATCAAGTTTGAAGTCCTAAACTAACATACTTGCTAAAATGGGGAGGGGGGGGGGGGGCAGCAAATTTAGGGTTTGCCCCGGGTGGTAGAAATACACGCTATGCCCCTAGGGGACCACCAACATTTTGACTTTAAAAAAAGTTATTACCAATTTTAAAGTTGTTACCAATTTTAAAAGGGTACTAAAGTCTCTATCTTTGTGATTAAGTTCTTAAAATTAACACATCTTTCAGTAAATACAGCAAGATCTTAAAACAGTACCTATAGACAGGATTTTCATGTTGGAGATTGTGTCCTCCAAATAAGTGATATTTTTTTAATTACTAACCTTATTATAAAATCTATATAAGGAATCACATGAAACCACTAGCGGCTACTAAATTATATACATAAGCAAAGTTTTCAGTATGATTTTATGTTGCAGGGTTTTGGCAAGATGATAATGATAATGTGCATACTAAGTGGGGTCAACATATTTGCCTGGCTGAACAAACCGCAGCCTGCTTGGTGGAGTTGGTGTATTGAGAACAAACTATATGCATGCATGATGATGTTCTTCTTAGCTAATATGATTGAAGGCCAGCTAGTATCATCCGGAGCATTTGAAATATCTCTCAACAACATTCCATTGTGGTCAAAATTAGAGACAGGACGGATTCCACAGCCTCCTGAGCTGTTCCAGATAATTGACAATACATTGCAGTTCTCAAAAATGGACCTGCCCAATAGTAACTTTGTGCAGTAATATTTTTGTTGCATTTTTTGTTTATAAAAGGGACTGAGGTTATTAATATTAATAGGGTGAAATCTATGTAAAAACTGAAATTTTATGTTTTATGTAGAAAGCAATGAAACAATGTAATGTGCACATGTCATGAGGAATTTTCGTAAACCAAATATGTTTATGCTCCAGCCAATAGAAATAAGATTGGTTTCACTACAATTTATTGTTTGCAACAACCAAAGAGTAAAGATACATAACATAATTAATTAATTTAATAGGTATAAGACTACTGAATTAAAACTGTACAAAGTTAACAACATACTACATTAAAACTATCACTTCTTTCTTGGAACACTCGCGAATAATCATATTATATTTGCACCCTATAACAGACCTATTCATGATATTATAATCAAACATTATCATTGAAACAATACATTAGACTACTAATTGATCTAATATTTATTGATAATGTTTTCGTGAATATTTAAATGGTATGTATCTCATTAAAATATTGAGCAACATTCATTTTACGAAAGTTCCCTTGGCACCTTTCACTTTGTAAACCTGTACTTATTTTTAGTACCTCTATCGGTTATTCAGTTATTGTTATTGTTGAGTCATGTCACAGTTTTTATTACCATGAGATCGTATGCTACACTTTTTCTTGATTTCTTTCAGTTTGATGAGAGTTTGCTAAATGGAATTCTTGAACAATGAACAAAAATATCAGCTGAATCCCAATTAAAAAGTAGTAGGTAGGTAGTAAGTACCTGCATAATCACAGGTACATAGGTACCTCTACTACTACTTTAATTTCAAAGTATGAAATTGGGCAAGACTTACGTTATCAGGATTGCATTAAAAAATTAAATGCTATTTTAATGCCTCATTTACATCAAATCGAAAGGAAGTGAAGAAATTAAATTTTTCATTAAGTAGGTAAATAACTTCACTTATTTTATTCTATTTCCCACAGTACAAATAATGTAATTTGCTCAACTTAAAACAATCACTTGGTATGTTGCTCTTTTTATTTATCTAGTCGGGCGATTATTTTCAGTTATCAAGATAAAGAAAACAAATGTTCTTACTTTGTGCAACTCTGTTTAATTAAATAAAAGTTTAGATAATTATATTGCCTTTTCTCTCATAATCATCGCATAGGTATAATAGGTTGGGGAAAAAGTTTCTTCGCATTTTTTAAGAAAATTCAAAACATTTTTTAATATAGTTTATTTACATTTAACTAAAGTATGTAGGTACAGGTACAGGTATGTAGGTAAATTTGTGCTACTCTCACAGACACTGCACTAGGTCCATAAACATCGCAATTTTTTTTCGCGGCTTGCGTTGCATTTTTACCTTTTTTGTAGTAAAAATTTAAAATGTATCGAATTTCTTCATTAGATTCACTCATCTTGACAGTACGAAAAACAAATGAAAATCACACATTTTCCTAATTTGAATTTGGAATTATGTTCTTTAAAATTTAAACTTTCAATGATACCAAAACCAGCCAGATACAAATAGTATAGCCAAAGAGATTTTATTACAAGTTCATACATACTATAATGCGAAAAGACTTTCCCCAACCTAATACATATACTACTCCTAAAACGGAACCTCCTCTTACTTGTAAAATTGGGTAATTGTACCACTATCCAATTAAAATTACAATTGCGAGAATTTGAGTAAGTATACCTACAGACGTTTTTTTTGGGTAGGAAATTATCAAATAACTTCTCCCGCACTGGGGAACCCACCCGTGTTCCTTCAGTTGCCTATGAGCCAGGGCCACGATATCGAGTATACATACCTTACAACGAGAAATAAGCTGTACTTGTAGCACTGATCAAAATATAATACCACTGATAAGTAATGGGTAAAAATCTTAGCGTGCCTACTAAACAGGATTAGTGAATGTCTCAATACCACCTGCACCTTAGAGGATTTGAATGAAGCATATTCAGAGCTCTCCAGAGTGCCTAGTGCAACTTTCTACCTAATTTATTTATTTAATCTCACGCACATTTTAAGATTACTCTCGGTTTTTGTACATGCACCCTATCAGGGCACTGCAAATCACAATGTAGGTATTCGATCGAGCGACGATTTTCCTTCGTATACAAACTAGCTCTTCGTCCGCGTGGATTTCGTACTTTCCCCATCCAACTTCAATCCCTTAAAAGGGTAGTTAAAAAAAAGAACATCGAGATCTTTATTTTTTACCAAGTTATGTAATAAATACTTATCTTTGTAAAAAATGTGAAGTTTCTAAACCGGAGGAATGATTTTTCATACAAACTGTGAAAAACGTTATTTACGTTTTCATTATTGAACCCTAACATAATACCAATTTTCAAGTTAATCGAGCAGCAGTAAAATCCTCCCCTAAAAAC
Source organism: Tiliacea citrago (assembly GCA_963921375.1). Taxonomy (NCBI): domain Eukaryota; kingdom Metazoa; phylum Arthropoda; class Insecta; order Lepidoptera; family Noctuidae; genus Tiliacea; species Tiliacea citrago. The sequence continues at coordinate 14,780,673 of OY992786.1, read as the reverse complement.
CTGATAACCCCTTTTCTCCCAGTTAGGGGTTGATTTTTATGAAATCAAAAACACATCATTTTGATTTTTTTGTCTAGATTATTAATACCCATGCTAAGACCAAATAAAAACCCTAGACAGAGCGCTGTCAACAGTGACGTGAAGCCTGTTTCGTAAACATGTGTGCACTTAGTCGCAGTAAAAACTGGTAGGTACTTGGTTTGGTTATAAATGCGAGCGTGTGAGCATAGAGTTTGGTGTAGTTTTGCATGTTTCTCTTTATTGTTCGCAGCTTTGTTGTCTAGGTTTTTTGTATGGTCTGAGATACCTGGGTATCAAATTTATAGGACCGCGCTTTAACATTCTTCCAAACAAACTTAAACACCCCCATAAACCCCTTTGGTGGGTAGTTTTGAAAAAGTAATAATATCATACGTTATGTAGGTACAGTCGCCAGCACATTATCGGGATAAGTATATCAAACTGTCAAAGGAGACGTTCACGAAATGTATGGGGCTTTTTCTTTTTTTTTTTTGTGGGGAATCATCAAATAACTTGTCCCGCTCTGGGCGGAGCGGGAGGGCGTGTCAGACTTTTACTGACTAAAACCCACCCGTGTTCCTTCCGTTGCCTGTGTGCCAGGGCCACGATATCCCTTTCGGACAAACTCGCAACCCCGGCAGGCATTGGTCCTAACGGACCCCGTCAGTTTGTGCTGACATCTCTTTGGGGGCCTGGTCCTTATCGGACGGCAGGCCCGCGCCGACGGTGGCCGGAAATCGGCTTGCGACTCCCGACGCCCGGGGCGTCTCCTGCGGCGACTAGGGGCGCGAGGGCGCGAACCTTGTCTCACCCTCACGCGTTCCGCCTCCTCCTTCGCTAGCATAACTTCTTCGCAGAAGGAGGTGACGGCCTCCCATGCACTCTCGCTCCGAACCATGGCCTGAACCAGGCCCGGACGCGAGAGATCGCCTCCGTGAGGACACGGCGGTGCTCCGCCCAAGCTGGGCAGACCTCCACCGTGTCCTCCGGGCGATCCACACAGTGGTGACACCCGGGCGTTTCCTCCCGCTTAATCCTAAACAGGAACCTCCCGAAACATCCATGTCCGGTGAGGACCTGCGTCAGGCGGAAGGTGAGGACGCCGCACAGTGGGCCCATACTGAAAATTAGTGGACTTAGGCAACAAAGTTCCTATATCGATGCGATTTTTTTTTATATGACGTGTTATATTATTCCTGACAACTTTTATTCTTATAAAATTTCTTCTAAAGTTGATAGTTTGTCTTGAAAAAAATTTATTAGATTTTTTTGTATGGAGCGAATCACGTTTAATTTTTTTTCTTCAATTATACTAATATGTTGAGTGTGTGGCGTGAGTATATGATAGCTAGGGTCATTCTCTATCCATGAAAAAAAAATCAGCGCCGGCCATCTGCGGCAGCGCGAGTAATCATTCGGTAAAAAAAAAATGATTTGGAAGACTTTTTTTGTCATTTAAAATAAATTCAAAGCATATTTTTTGTCTCATTTGGCTGTTTTCACCTTCTTTTTAGTTAAATAAATAGTTTTAATAGCGCATACGTACTTATAACTAGTAATTCTGGTAGAGATTTAGTTATTATTGCATGTTATCGGTAGCACCTGCATTGTGATTGATGACTCATTTGTTTGTGCACTCGGCTAAGCGCATAACTAATGAGTCATCGAAAAATGCTCGTCTGATTGGCTGAATAATTTTCACTCACTGTTATGTCCACTACTTGAGTAATTAACACTAACTATAAATATAAAGACATTCATTAAGTCCATCTAGTTTCGCTCTTGTCGCTTGTTTGTGAATACAGTGAAATACTTGTATTTTTATATTTACATTAGAACTATGGCTGGATTTTGTACCAACCTAGACTTTTTTGTGAAATTAAGAAGTGGCGGTGATCTGAAAAATCATATGTTTCTGTGTGAAAGTATCATTTCTGTCTTGACTACCGAAGTTTCTGAAGAAGACAAGAACCGAATCAAGGAGTTCTGTCGACTTTTTTGTGTAAATTAAAATAAAAAGTGGATAGAGTCAAGTAGAAATCAAAAAACTTTTATGAATCGTGTAATTAATCGCAAGTGGTTGGAAAAAAACATCAACTGGCCTGTTTGTGACAGTGTTGATCTGAGAAGTGTGATGGGCTTTTCGGACGCAGCCTTATCTGAGCTTGTGGATATAGATTGCCATGTTCCTACTCTTGCAGTATGTACTGCGGAAGCGGGAACATCTACAGAAAAGGAGCACAGAAAACCGTTCGAAGAGTTAAGTAATAAGCAAAAGAAAAGACGTTCTACTTCCATAGTAGAAGAAATTCCGAGGAAGAGTTGCAGCACTGGTACATAACAAAATTGAAAGACAACGGCAAAACGAATCTGGCAAAAGTGGTCGAATACCTTTCCAGTAATCCAGATGCGCTATCCGAAGTAGAAGAGAGACTATTCAAAAAGCAGAGCTTAAGTACTGTCTCTGAAGATAAGTGTTTAGCTCTTTATACATCAGTTGCGCTCTCGAAATGGAAGTACTTAGCTCTTCGACAATTTCTGAAAGAAGAAAACTGTGCTGCCTTTCCATCTTATCCAAAGCTTGTAAATGCCAAGAAAAGATGTTACCCACCACAAGAGAGTATGGAGATTATCGAAAACGGAGCTCACATTAAATTGCAAGCGCTATTGGACCACACTGTGGAGAGGATATTACTTGATATAAATACTGTTGATAGGTCTCAAAATGAAGAACTCAAGTTGACCTAGAAATGGGGACTTGATGGTTCTTCGTCGCAGAGTAACTATAAACAGAAAACGTCAAACACAGCTACAGAGTTCGATGATTCATCAGTAGCCATGATAAGCATCGTCCCTCTTCGGCTAGTGTCTACTAGGCCATCATCTGGGAATGAAAATCTAGTTTGGGAGAACCCCACACCTTGCTCAACTCTGTACTGTCGACCAGTGAAGTTCACTTTCACTTCGGAGACAGCTGACTTTATAAAGTCTGAAGAGTCTGAGATGAAAAAACAAATTGATGAACGAATATCTACACAGTGTGGAAATATTATTGTATCACATGAATTGCATATGACCATGATTGATGGAAAAGTGGCCAATATTATTGCTGGAGTACCATCATATGCAACGTGTCCCATTTGCTTGGCAAAACCGAGTGAGATGAATAATTTAGACGCTTTGACTTCTAAACCACTTCGTGAAGAAATTTACAAACAAGGAATTTCTTCACTGCATATGAAGATTCGGTGTATGGAATGTCTTCTCCATATATCTTATAATCTGGATTTTCAACGCTGGACTGCTCGCGGCGAACATAAGGCTTTGAAACAACCAAAAAAAAATACCACACAGCAAGAGTTTCGTGAGCAAACTGGAATGCTGATTGATATAGTCAAACAGGTATGTATTTAATTTTCGCTCTCTTTATGTTGTTTGTGAATTATATCTCTATGTATTGTATATTACAGTATTGTTTTCCCATTTTAGGGTTTTGGAACTACAAACGACGGGAATACAGCGAGGCGCTTTTTCCAAGATTACAAAAGATCTTCCAGAATAACGGGAATTGACGAAAATCTGATTTTCAGATTTTCCGTTATTCTACAAGCCATATCATCAGGCAAAAACATTGACTGTGAAAAATTTAGAAGATACTGTAGAGAAACAGCTGATGTGTACGTGCAACACTATTCGTGGTACTACATGCTAGTTAGTGTACATAAACTTCTAATGCACGGTGCAGACATCTGTAACCACTTTGGTGTTTTGCCAATCGGTAAGTAAAAAATAAATATAGTTTGATGTATTATTTGACTCGATTGCGTTTTGAAATTAAAATGTATGTACTTATTCGTTTTAGGTACCTTATCTGAAGAAGCTTCGGAAGCCCGTAATAAGGACTTCAGAAACGTCAGGGAGAGGCACACTCGGAAAACGGGGAGAATAGCAACAAACGAAGACATCCTCCATGGACTTCTAATAAGCTCTGATCCCCACATATCCTACATAAGGCCTAAAATAATGAAACAGGTTCATAATGAGTTGTTGCCTGAAGCAACTCAGTTGTTACAGACTACTGAGCCTCCCTGTGACAGTGAAATTATGGAGGAAGAAGAATGCCTCATAGCAGAGTCCGAAAATTTGCCGGACCCACTAGCACTTCTGGAACAAGAAATAATGTGATCCGGCTCTAAATTATTCCCACAAAAGCCCATCAGGGTTAGGAATATGACAAACAGCCCTTTTCAGGGCTACAATTACTTCACAGTTTCATATTGATCATACGTACGATAACTTATACTATAATAGTATACATACAGTTGATTATGTAGATAATTATCAACGACTTGCCCGTACAAATTTAAATTATTTCACCTATCATTAACAAAATTAATATAACCTGAAACATTACGATATATTTATTCAACAATAGATAACGTGCAGTTAAAAAATAACACAGCCAATCAGAGACGAGCATTTTTCGATGACTCATTAGTTATGCGCGCACAAACAAATGAGTCATCAATCACAATGCAGAGCACCTGCATTGTGATTGATGACTCATTTGTACCGATAACATGCAATAATAACTAAATCTCTACCAGAATTACTAGTTCTAAGTACGTATGCGCTATTAAAACTATTTATTTAACTAAAAAGAAGGTGAAAACAGCTAAATGAGACAAAAAATATGCTTTGAATTTATTTTAAATGACAAAAAAATTCTTCCAAATTATTATTTTTTTACCGAATGATTACTCGCGCTGCCGCAGATGGCCGGCGCTGATTTTTTTTTCGTGGATAGAGAATGACCCTAGCTAACATATACTCACGCCACACACTCAACATATTAGTACAATTGAAGAAAAAAAATTAAACGTGATTCGCTCCATACAAAAAAATCTAATAATTTTTTTTCAAGACAAACTATCAACTTTAGAAGAAATTTTATAAGAATAAAAGTTGTCAGGAATAATATAACACGTCATATAAAAAAAATCGCATCGATATAGGAACTTTGTTGCCTAAGTCCACTAATTTTCAGTATGGGCCCACTGTGCGCCGTGGCGCCTCTCCAGCCACTCCTCAAAGAGGGGACTTATCGCCACAATTGTGGCGTGCCCAATGTATGGGGCTTGATACTAAAATAATTGAAAATTTAAACAGCCTTCTGACCTTTATAGGCTTAAAGAGGGTAATTATTTTGATGTCTTTGGGCATTAATTATTTTTTTTTAACAGCCGCCCGTTTTTTTTTAAAACAAGTGTTGAATAATAAAATGTTTGCATCACTAACTACAAACATTATATATATTTTAGGGATGGCAGCCCTGTGGCAAATGACATGACAATGTTAGTCAGCAGCGGGCCGAGCTCGGGCGTGCCAAGCCATTTGTGACAAGACATGATAAATTATGTCATGTCAATTTGTACTAGCATTTTATGACAAAACAGTTTTATCGCTCAAACTGTGATAAAATGTGTGACTCAAGTCATGTCACAGTAGGCCGTGCTCGCCCCGCAGGACTCTGCTTGAGATTTTCAGCTTTGACTTTTTTCGACACGTTTTGTTATCGCATTGTCATGATAATCAATATTTTTTGTCTTAATTTCATGGAGCTGCAGCTAAAATTATAATAAAATATCAAAGTATTTAATAGAAACGGAAACTTAAGCCACATTTAAAATAACTATATTGCATAGAAATTAATAAATAAAGACTATGTACGTTTTGTTTGTATTGAAACACTTTTCACTTTTTCACAAAAACGGGCGCCTGAAAAAATCAGATTTAACCATAATCGAGTAGCATAATATATAAGCTTTCTAATAAGGTACATCACATTAGCGTTTAAAAATCTTCGGAATATTATACCACTTTTGACCTCTCCTTTGTCCAAATGATTTTTAACCTTAAAATGTTGATTGTTGATGTGGGTACGTATCGCACGGGATGTGTAGGACAGGAAATAAATTCAGTTTTGTGTCCGTTATCGATTGACTGATTTATTAAGAAAACATTAAAATATATACCTATACATAAAGTAGGTAGTTTGTGGTGGGCGCGATAGTTTATTCAGCGAATAAAAGCAAGTTATCGGTGAATAAGCAAATGCTTGCTACGGTAAAAACTAAAACAATATATTTTATGTGGCGATGCTCGTACAATGGTTAAGTTCAAAATCAAATAAGAAAATTTTACAGTTTGTGGTAACTTGATATGCTGGCGACTGTACATATTCGTACCAAGTTTCAAGTTTATAAAATTAAGGAATAAGTTTTTACATACAAACCTAATTCATACCATGTTTCTGGCAAATAAATATACTATCCTAATTCCCCCTTTTCGCCCCCTCCAAAAATCCTTTCTTATTCTACTTATTTATAAGCTGGGCGATGATGTATCAGACTTTTAAATGTCACCGTAAGATTGTGAGCACCGTTAGTTTATAATCTTTGAGATTAATAACATAAACTATCGAAAAATCGTGAACACGCATTCATTTTATTTATTATTAAATCCCGCCGAGTTAGAATAATAACGCCCGCTGAATTGGTCGCAGTAACTTTAGGCTAGCGGGCTAATTGCGTAACACACTTGTGTAATAACTGCTATCTCCGGCCGGGGCCCACTGCTTCACGCTTTTTGGGATCGGCGGGGTGGCTAGGTATGAATCCAGGTTAAACCACACTACACATATTGTCCACAGGTGCTAGTTATGTTAATTTCTAGTGTCTTGCGGGGATTGTAGCATTAAATCACTGAAGGACCATTTCTTTTCAGAAAAAATGTTTTTGTTAGCGCGGAGCGCGTTGGGAGATTTTGACACGTTGATACAGTGAGAAAGTGCGCGGGGACGCGGCGCTAGTGTGCTCATTAGCAGGCCAATCCGATCGCTCAGCGAGTGGACTAATGAGAAGCCGAGAGCTTCATCGAACCAGCAATTACACATTGTGGGGTGAAAAAACAATAATAAAATTCAAAAGAAGAACGGTACTTAACATGCCGCTCGCCTTGAAAGAATGTAGGTCTTTCAATATTAAATCAAATAGGTACAATAGAGAATGTTACACCCGAAAGAGAAATGAAAAAGCATGAAGCCTTAAAAGTTTTAAATTTAAGTTATTCTAACTTAAGATTACTTAACTAAGATTCGCAACAATGTTAACTAAAATATCCAAATAATTATTCTAAGGCCTCTAATGCCTGCGGGCTAAACCTAACCGCTGCACGCATGCCTCAATAATAAATGTCGCTTGGCTCCCTGTGTCAATAATACACCGAACTTTGTGTTTTTGTGGGCCGACATGAACATTGATGAGTGCTGTACACAAGAGGACCGTACTCGCGCTAATCGACGGAGCAATGCATTGCGAATCGCTTGAGCTTTCGCGCCACGCATGATTCACCGCAGACAATGCGGCGTGCGAAGCACTGCTTGCCGCTGTCTCTGTCGTTTCGTTCACAGGAAGTGAAACGGAATTATCAATACTCCTTACTTCATTAATAACTGATAAACTGTGAGCATTTTCGAAATGAAGTAATGTATGATGTCGTTTATGACATGAACGACAAACAAAGTTGGATTTGCATTGTTTTAAATCATGACCGACATGTAAACAATTTTAAAACAAACGTTTTTGTTTTGAATAAAGGAATACCTATCACGCGGAGATAAATTAAGGAATTTGAAACATTTTGTCAACGTATGTTGAGCATCACAACATAAACAATTATTTTTAACATTATTTTTGTTGATAGACTGTACATCTGTTATATTCGAACTTGATGACGTAACGTTGGCTACAAGCGCGCGTCGCGTAGTTCGTGAAGACCACCTACCTTTTCAAGATTATTAATATTTTGTGGGTAAGAAGAGAATTCGTTCGCGGCTAACTCGCGTTCTAAGAAATGAATCAATGTATTTATGTCGGGAATGTCCGATGGTTTTGATAATGATAATTCGAAACGTTTTCGAATACTAGACGGAATTTTACGTAGTAAAATTGTCAATAATATGAAACTCCATTGATCTATAGGAAACTGCATCGCCTGCAATTATTATTATTATTAAATTCTTTATTTAGAGTAACTCATGAGACTCATACAGTGTTAGTAACAATAAAATAAACTTATAACTATGTTAGCGATACAATTACAAAACACACACAACAACATAATCACTGCTTCAGCAGTCCAGCTGAAATACTGGAGCAAGGACTTACAATAGAGCAGTCCAGCCTGTCAGCAATAACTCCCAGGATGCTGTTGGAACTGGCTCGCACCCTGCGCACCAAGGACGCACATCTTTTACGCATTAATGCATAAAAGCAATCAACACGCAATTCCGCAAACATCCCTGACGCGCTACAGAAGCGAGGCAGCCCCATCAACACCCTGAAAGCATTATTGTACTGCACGCGAAGGGCACTGTACGATCTCTGCGTAAAATGTACCCACAGGCCACAGGTGTAAAATGAAGAACAAAAGGCTCTAAAAAGTGTTTTTTTAACCTCCGTAGAAGCACGCTTAAACCTGCGGGCAATCATATTCCCCCCCCCCCCATATTCCTTTTTTTATGTTTAATGCCTTGATGTTTTCTTGATAAACATTGAGTAGATTTCTTAGACCTTGAGTCATTTTCTCGGTACTAGGGTCAATATCTAATATTTTTTCCAGATGTTTCGTGGCGATAACCCGCTTGTTGTCATACCGAGAAACCAATATATCCCACGCAACACTATAGTTTTCGTCTGTTATTGGTTTATATTTAATAAGGTTATAGGGTTCATTTTTTAATGACAATAATAAATAACGAAACTTGTCTGTTTCCGTGTAAGTATTTTTGGCGTGCACCAATGAACGAAACAAATCGTGAAATGGGGGCCAATCCGTAGTCTCCCCTGAGAAGGTAGACATTGGAAGAATAGGTAATCTAGTTGCACAATTATTATGACGAATTACATGATGCATGTACCACTGAATTATTAATCGCCGTACTGGACGATAATCTTCGTTTACGCTCATTATCGTCTTCCTTTAGTTTGTCTAAGTGAACACTAATTGCGTAATAACAATCATTGAAATTGTTACGAATCTGTAGTTGTTCCTCTTTGTCGAAAGTATTGGACTTGATTAAGGCTTTTTCTATTTTTGCCTGAAGTTTGAAGAACTTTCTTTGTTGCAAAGTTAACTCTTTTGATCGTGATCTAAACAGTTGTTCGTCTGAATGTATGAAATGTAAGACTTATTTGATGAAAATAGAATTAGTACATTGAAAGGAATAGAATATTCTATAAAATTAAAAGAAAATAGAGTGGGAAGAATCTGTCCACCAAGTTATACCAATAGCTTTACATAAACCGCTAAAAAAAGAACTGTTAAAATTAGAAAAGTTAGGTGTCATAGAAAAGGTCACTGAACCCACAGAATTTGTCAGCAATATTGTGATAGTCAAAAAGCCCAGTGGTCAAATTCGTCTATGTTTAGACCCCAGTGTTTTAAATAATTGTATTAAACGTGAACACTTTAAGTTACCTACTTTTGACGAAGTGTCCGCTAAAATGACAGGGGCAAAAATATTTAGTAAATTAGATGCTTCAACAGCATTTTTTCATGTGAAATTAACTGAAGATAGTTCAAGGCTTTGTACTTTTGGTACACCTTTTGGTAGATATTGCTTTAAGAGACTACCGTATGGGCTGTCATCGGCACCAGAGATTTTTCATAGGCAATATTATCAGGTATTTGATTCAATTGAAGGTTGTGAGGTATTTATTGATGACATTGTTATATACGCAGAAAATAAAAGTCACATGATAAAATACTTAGTCAAGTACTAGAAAAAGCAAAAGAAAACGGTATTCAGTTAAACTTCAGTAAATGTAAATTTGGGGTGTCGGAAATTACATATCTTGGTCACATATTGAGTCGGGAAGGAATAAAACCGGACCCAAAGAAAATAGAAAGCATATTAAATTTAGAAAAACCTAAAAATGTTAAAGAACTTCAAAGAATATTAGGGATGATAACCTATATTGCAAAATTTATTCCATCCATGTCTCAGGTGTGTAACCCATTAAGACAATTAATTAAAAAAGGTTCAGAGTTTAATTGGACCAGGGAACATGATGAGGCATTTTGTGAACTTTTGCATATGCTTCTAAAGCTATGACCAGTACGCAGAAAAACTATGCACAGATTGAAAAGGAACTACTGGCCATAGTCTTTGGTTGCACTCGTTTTCACAAATTTATTTATGGTAAAACTGTGCAAGTACAAACAGATCTTAGGCCATTAGAGTCCATATTTAATAAACCCCTGTGTGAAATACCATTAAGGTTACAAAGAATGAGAATGCAATTACAAAAATATGATTTAGTTGTAAAATATAAGCCAGGTAAAGAATTACTCTTGGCAGATGCATTGTCTAGAGATGTTAACAATAAGTCAGAGGAAAATATTGTCATTGAAGATTTGTATGAGTGTCAAGTATGGTGAAAACTAACTTAAGCATATCTTTTTTTTTTTTTTTTTTTTTTTTGGGTGGGAAATCATCAAATAACTTCTCCCGCTCTGGGCGGAGCGGGAGGGCGTGTCAGACTTTTACTGACTAAAACCCACCCGTGTTCCTTCCGTTGCCTGTGTGCCAGGGCCACGATATCCCTTTCGGACAAACTCGCAACCCCGGCAGGCATTGGTCCTAACGGACCCCGTCAGTTTGTGCTGACATCTCTTTGAGGCGCGCGTGGAACACAACGCGCCGTCGACCCGGGCCTGGTCCTTATCGGACGGCGAGCTACCCATCGCTCACCGTCCGCAGGCCCGCGCCTACGGTGGCCGGAAATCGGCTTGCGACTCCCGACGCCCGGGGCGTCTCCTGCGGCGACTAGGGGCATGAGGGCGTGAACCTTGTCTCACCCTCACGCGTTCCGCCTCCTCCTTCGCTAGCATAACTGCTTCGCAGAAGGAGGTGACGGCCTCCCATGCACTCTCGCTCCGAACCATGGCCTGAACCAGGCCCGGACGCGAGAGATCGCCGCCGCCGATCGCCTCCGTGAGGACACGGCGGTGCTCCGCCCAAGCTGGGCAGACCTCCACCGTATGCTCCACCGTGTCCTCCGGGCGATCCACACAGTGGTGACACCCGGGCGTTTCCTCCCGCTTAATCCTAAACAGGTACCTCCCGAAACATCCATGTCCGGTGAGGACCTGCGTCAGGCGGAAGGTGAGGACGCCGTGGCGCCTCTCCAGCCACTCCTCAAAGAGGGGACTTATCGCCACAATTGTGGCGTGCCCAGCGCTGGGTTGCGACAATCGCACTCTCCATGTCGCCATGAGATCCCTCCGGAGCTCCGTCCGCTGTGCCGCAATTTCTTGCGGCAGCGGAGTTATGCCCCGGAGTTTCGCCTCTTCGCGCCACACCCAAATGTTCGCGAGGACTTTCGCCTCCAGATCCCATGGCGGCAATCCGGCAAGGAGGCTCGCCGCCTCACGGGAGACCGTGCGGTATCCCCGTACCATCCTGATGGCCATGACCCTTTGGGACGCGTTCAACCGCTGCGCTGGTCGCAGCCTCAGAGAACGCGCCCACACCGGTGCCCCGTAAAGGGCCATGGACCGCACGATCCCCGCGTAGAGCCTCCGGCAGGAGGCGTTTGGACCCCCTAGATTGGGCAGGAGCCGCTTCAAAGCAGCCCCGGCCCGCTCCAGTCTGGGAGCCAAACGTCGAAAATGCTCCACGAAGTTCCACCGGCTATCGAGGACGAGTCCCAGGTACTTCATCGTCGACTCGACGCCGATGTGAACCCCTCCCGCCGTTATCTGGGAACCCGACAGTGGCGCGTTCCGAGGACCATAAAAACACATGGCCTCGGACTTGTGCAATGCCACCTCGAGTCCCAATTGCCGGATCCTATCGACGATTGTCGCAACCCCACGTGCCGCCAGTTCGGCCGCCGCCTGATGCGAACTCCCTTGTGCCAGGACTAGCGTGTCGTCAGCGTAGCAGACTACGCTGACGCCACTAGGGAGGTCGGCGCGCAGCACCCAGTCGTACCCGATGTCCCACAGATGCGGCCCCAGGACCGATCCCTGTGGGACACCGCACGACATCTCTCGCCGGTTCCACTCTCCGTGGTGACCGGGGTAGATGACGGCCCTGTCCGTCAAATAGGCCTCGACCACACGACAGAGGTAGGTCGGCATCCGGTGATACCGAAGTGCCTCCCTAATGCAACTCCAGGGCAAGGTATTGAAGGCATTGGCGATGTCAAGAGACACCGCCAAGACGACCCCACCCCGGGCAACAGCATCCCCCGTCGTGAGGGCTCGAACGCGCATGATGGCATCCACCGTAGAGCGCCCCTTACGGAAACCAAACTGGCTCTCCGCCAAATCCGGCCCCACCCGCACCAGCCGCCCGACAAGGCGGTCTGCAATTACTCTTTCAAAGAGCTTGCCCACCTCGTCGAGCAGCACGATGGGCCGGTAAGCGGACGGAGAGTCCGCCGGGCGCCCTGGTTTCTTTATGAGGACCAGTTTCCCCGTCTTCCAACGAAGTGGAAACTGGCCCCTCTCCAAGCATGCGCTTAGGAGCCCCCTTAGTCGAGGCCCGAGAGCCTCTAAAGCCAGAACCCAGGCTTTTCCAGGCAAGCCATCGGGTCCTGGGGCGGTATTCTTGGCATTCAGCCTACGTACCGCCACTCTCAGATCTACCTCGGTCACCTCTGGAGCATCGTCGTCGTCGGTCTGGTCCGCATCTGGCACCGCAGGAGGCGGAGCCATGGGCGGGGGAGTATGTTCCCCTCGCGAAGGGAACAGAGCGCTCACCACGTCCTCCACGAGCTGGGGCCGGAGACTCTGCGTCAGCGGGGGAGCCCATGGGCGGAGTTTATCTCGCACCCATTTGTAGGGGCGTCCCCACGGGTCTCTGTTGAGAGTCTCCAGCGTCTCCTCGCGGGCCAGTCCTCTGGCCCGCTGGATCTCTGCTCGGAGGGCAGTCTTCGCTGCTCTGTACCCCTCGTATAGCTCCGCCTGAATGGCTTCCGTATCCGGAGGGCGGACACGGAGCCTGCGGTGCCTGGAGTACCGGTGGCGCGCAGCAACGCACGCCTCGCGTAAAGCGGTCAGCTCACGCGACCACCAGTACACCTGGCGCCGGGCACGTCCGGGCTGGACCCGGGGCATTGCCACGTCACATATTTCGGACATGGCCTCCCGGAACCACTCCGCCTCGTCATTGATGTCGGCAGGCCTGTCCGGTGATGACACCCAGGCCTGCACGATCGTGGCTTCCAGGAGGAGCTCCCGGTCCAGCTGCTTCAGCGCCCACCGCGGACCACTCGGGGTCTGTCGGACCGGCGCGCCCGAGGTCTGGGCGGAGACGTCAAACCGGATGTACCGGTGATCGGAATAGGTCTCCACCCCCTCCATGACGCGCCAGTCGATGACACGCGGTGACAGAGCGGGGCTGGCGAACGAGATGTCCACCACTGATTCACCCCGCATCCGCACACACGTGGGGACAGAACCCCGGTTTAGGACGACCAGGCCTGTCTCCAGAGCCCAGTCCTCCACCATCCTGCCCCGTGTGTCCGTATACCGGGAACCCCAAGCCACGTTCTTGGCATTGAAGTCCCCGAGGACGATCACTGGGAGGGGATGGTACCCGACGACGACGATTCTTAACTCCCCAAGGGAGTTGTGGAACTCGGCGAGAGTTCGGTTCGGGGAGAAGTAAACTCCTACCACGACAATCTCCCCGAACCGTGCTGCCACGCAACCCTGTCCCCTCTTGACGGCCTCGAGGGACGGGGTACCGGCGGCGGCCGACGAAATTAGGGTCACTGAGCCGCTCAGGTCCTCCACCCAGTCATCCCTGGGCGGGACAAAGTACGGCTCAGCAACCACGGCGATGTTAATCGACCACTGCGCCATGCTCTGGAGCAACAGATCCTGAGCGGCGGCGCAGTGGTTGATGTTCGCCTGGAGGAGGCGTAATGGGGCCATTTATTGGCATTCCATATCAGCCTCCTCCCGGGCCCTCTGGGATGGCCCTGCCGCGGTGGTAGCGGCGGCAACGACGACGGTGGAGGCGGCAGTGGCGGCGGCAATCGTGGCGGCTGCGGCGGTGACGGCGGTGGCGGAGGGCTTGCCCCTGCCCCTGGGTTTGGGGGGAGGAGCACAGGCCTTGCCCCCAGCCCGGTGATCTGCCGGCTTGCCAGCCGCCGCACATGCAAAACAGTGCGGCGTGGCATTACAGGAGCCGGCCTTGTGACCGGGCTGACCGCAGCGGAAGCAGTGATCGCTGCGGTCCACCTCCGAGGTACAGCATGCTCCCACGTGGTTTCCCACCCGGCAGCGGAAGCACCTCAGAGGTCTGGGTTCCAGCAGTTTCACCTGCGCGGATACCCAGCCCACCCGGAGCCTTTGGCCCTCCCCGGATATTTTTTGGGCCGCCGACACGGGGCAGCTCACCGTAATGGTTTGCATCCCCGATTTGTCAGGACGGAGGGTGCCGGCCCTCACCTGCTCGGCAGAGCACTCTCCACTCCTAGACACGGCGGCCACAACATCTTCCGCCGTCACGCAGTCGTCCAGGCCCAGGATGCGCATGTCAGCGCACTTGGTGGGCCTGGAGACTCGGGCCTCCCCCGCATTGAGGGACGCCCTAAGCCTTTCGGCCAGGGCGTCAGCGGTCGGGCCGCTTGCCGCACCAGGGATCTCGAGCATCCGGGCCCCAGTTGCCGTGACTTTCATCCTGAAGCCCGCGGCGACGCCGATCTCCTCCAGGTTCACCGCCTTCCACGCCTTGGCGAGCACCTCGCGGTAGGTCACGCCCTTCTTCTCCGCTTCCGGCTGTAGTGTGATCACTACAGCTGCGGACTTTGGGGCGCGGAGCCTAGCCGCGGCGCTTCGCTTCTTGCGCCGTTGCCGCCTCTCCTTTTTTTTGGCCGCCTTTTTGGCCTTAGCCGCCTTCTTTTTCTCCCCGGCTACTTGCCATTCGGCGTCGGCCGGAGAGGACTTAGGAGGCTGGAGGGGGGGCGACCGTCCAGCCGCAGTGGCTGTGGCTGGGGCCCTTGCCTTCTTAGCAGCCACCTGTGCAGCCGTCCCGTCCTTCTTGGGCTTAGGCTGCGCCGATCTGGCCGATTTGGCCAGAGGCGCGGGCTTGGCTGCAGGCTTGGCCGCGGCAGCCACGGTGGCCGCAAAGGTGGCCGGTCTGCTCGCCGCTAGCGGGGGGCGCAAGACAATACCCTCGAGTACGGCGAACCGGCTGTTGAAGGCAGCCAGCTCCTGCCGCACCAGGGACAAAACCCGGTCCTCCGCCGGCAAGGGCACACCCTGCCCTTGCTGCACCCCTCCATGCGGCCCCTCCGGAGGGCCAGCTTTTCGAAGCCGGGCCAGGTCCGCTCGGAGCTCCTCATTCTCCTTTCGGAGAAGCTCCATAGCAGCCGTCAAGCGCCCGACCTCCGCCCGCATCTCGGACACTTCGCCTGACGAAGGCCCGACCTGAAGGGCCTTCGCTGCCGCAATTATGGAGGCCGTGGCAGCGGGTACGACCTTGTCTTTAGAGGATTGAATCCTCTTCAAGGCCACACCCCTGATTGCGGCTACCACAACCTCCTCAAAGCTGGCAGCTCGCTCCTTAGAGCCACCAGCGGCATCCGGCTCACCACCGGACGACTCAGTTCCTGGTGCCCCAATCCTTGCCTGCTTTGTCGGTGGACTCACAGGCTCGGAGTCTCTGTCCTGCTCTTTCCCAGCCTTCTTCGTCACGATCGACTCTTTGCTCTTCGGTTGCTGTCTACGCTTGCGCGCTCGGCTTTGAGTCAATCTTGTCGACTTTTGCGAGCAAGAGGACTCGCTGGTGTCACTAGCCACCTCGTCAGCAACCGGGGTAGCCGGGCGCACAAATTGTGCTCGGGTCTTTGGCACTCCCTGTGCGTTTTTGTTTTGTTTCGGTGCCGTGGATGTACTGGGAATAGAACCCAGCGACTCCTCGGCACCGGTAGGTGAGCCACCCTGGCTCAATGCGTCCCCGAAGGACGGGTAAAAATCCGAATTGGATTTTGGGCGTTCATTGTCCCCCCCAGAATACGAGGGACTGACCGAGCTCTGCTCGGTGAGGGATTCTCCTACTGCGGAGCAGCAGGTACCCTCCTGGGGTAGTTTGTTTTGATGACAACTTAAGCATATCTAACTTTAAGTACAATCTATTTAAAGAAGAAGTTAAAAAAGATAAAGATTTACAATTACTACTAGAATATATAAATAATGGTTGGCCAAACAGAATAGATAAAATACCAGAACCTCTAAAGCCGTATTTAAATTTTCAAGAACAGTTATTTGTGTATGACAATTTAATTTTTAAAAATAATTGTTTAGTGGTACCAAAGACTCTGAGAAATGATATGTTAAAAAGAATCCATTACAACCATCTAGGCATAGAAAAGTGTAAATCAAGAGCAAGGGAATGTATTTACTGTCCTAAAATGAGTAAAGACATTGAAAAAAGAGTTTTAGAATGTTCTGTATGTGAAAGATTTAGAAAGAATAACAGTAAAGAACCGATGATGATAAGAGAAATGCCCAACAAACCATGGTCTGTAGTAGCAAGTGATGTGTTTTATTATAATGGAGATCCATATATTATAATTGTAGACTATTTTAGTAAATATTTTGAGGTAATCAAACTTTCAAACTTGTCAACGGAAAACACAATTAAAATTATCAAAACTGATTTTTGCAGATTTGGCATACCAGATATACTATATACAGCTAATGGTACTAACTATGTTAACTATAAATTTAAAGAGTTCGCCAAAGAATGGAATGTTGTTCATAAAACTAGTAGTCCATATCATCACCAATCTAACGGGTTAGCAGAAAGATTTGTACTACAAACTGTAAAAAATATATTTAAAAAAGCAGACTATGAAGGAAAAGATAAATATTTAGCATTGCTGGAATACAGAAATACACCTATTTCTAAATAATTAAATTATAAGTGTCCTTCAGAATTGTTAATGGGGAGAAAAATACAAGGATTGTTGCCTACTGTATACAATAATGATAATGAAAACTATTAAAATTGTAATGTGCAGTCAAAATTGTATAAGAATGCCTTGAAACAAAAAGCATACTATGATCAAAGAAACACAAGAAAGTTGAAGCATTTAGAAAAAAATCAAAAAGTACTTATAACAGATGAAACAAGCAAAAGACCATTAGCGTATGCCCAAGTTCTACATGAATGAACGTCCAAATTCTTACACAGTTTTGACTGAAAAAGGTAAAAAGTTAGACATAAATAGAAGGGATCTAATAGAGAGTAAAAATACTGATAAATTTATCATAAATAAGGCAGTAGAGATAGATGAAAGTAATACTGATTGTAATGATGATAACATAGATAATGTCACTGATACAGAAGTTACAGACATAACATCTGATAGTAAAACTGATTCTGAAAATACAGTTAGCAAGTATGTAACTAGATCAGGCAGAAATGTAAGAAAACCTAGTTATTTGTCTGACTATCTATAGTTTATTTGTCCAAGAGATACTTAGGTATTTATTTCATTGCATTGTTAAAGATTGTTACTAGTACATGATACAATTTAAATCAACATTAATTATTTTTCATAAATACATAAAATAAGTAATTGAATTGTACTGCTATAAATATATAAAATACTATTAGGGTATTATAAAATTATTAACTTTATATCTGAAGAAAAGGGAGATGTAATAGATTAGTTTAGTAGTTCGTCTATGGTTCAAGGAATAAGGTAT
Organism: Tiliacea citrago; assembly: GCA_963921375.1. Lineage (NCBI taxonomy): Eukaryota > Metazoa > Arthropoda > Insecta > Lepidoptera > Noctuidae > Tiliacea > Tiliacea citrago. Next base: position 14,762,853 of record OY992786.1, on the reverse strand, counting down.
GTGGTCTGTGGTAAGTCATCTCTCTTGGCTCTGCATCCTGAACCTAGGCAATGTCGGTAGCTTGCTTAATATAATAAAAGTGATTATCATACTAAAGAAGTCCTTTTATTAATACATATTAACAATATACGTTGGAGATCATCGATACTGAACTCGCGTTCGAAAATATCTTGTTGAATTAGCTCCGCCATTTTGGACGCGTAACGACGCAAAATGTACTGAGACGTTAGGAACTAACTAAACGGAAAATAACCCCACAACAAGTAAGTATTTAGAAATAAATCCGGATTTAACGGATCAAACAATTATGTGTAATAAATTCGTGAAGCTTACCTGCTCCGGCCCACTGCTTCACGCTTCTTGGGATCGGCGGGGTGGCTAGGTATGAATCCAGGTTAAACCACACTACACATATTGTCCACAGGTGCTAGTTATGTTAATTTCTAGTGTCTTGCGGGGATTGTAGCATTAAATCACTGAAGGACCATTTCTTTTCAGAAAAAATGTTTTTGTTAGCGCGGAGCGCGTTGGGAGATTTTGACACGTTGATACAGTGAGAAAGTGCGCGGGGACGCGGCGCTAGTGTGCTCATTAGCAGGCCAATCCGATCGCTCAGCGAGTGGACTAATGAGAAGCCGAGAGCTTCATCGAATCAGCAATTACACATAAAAGCTTAATTGGTAGATGCCACATGTCTTAGAATTTTTGGTTCTAGGACGTGCCGGTTTCTTCACGATGATAACTAGTTGTGGGGTGAAAAAACAATCCTAAAATTCAAAAGAAGAACGGTACTTAACAACACTATCAGTAGCAATCGGTTTCAATTTGACAGTTCAACAACATTAATTGCGTTATTTGTATTGTTTACAGTGATACAAACTGTGTTACGCAATTAGGGTGGGCCACCCCAACCAAATGGGTTACGTTAGAACAGTGATCGTGCGCGAGCCGAGCAAGCGCTTCTTCCAAATTATTCGCAATTACTTGGGTATTTAAAGCTGTATCACAGAACCTTACCCAAGACTCGAGCATTACAACTAGTTTGAACCAATCCAGTTACAATTTGGCGGTTTGCCATGGATAGATTATAAACTGTCGAAAAATAATGCGCTAAATTGTAAATGGTTTGTTGCAGTTCACTATTTTTCTATAGTTTATAATCTCGCTATAATCATAAGGTGACATACACGTAGATTAATTTTAACGCGATCTATAAATAGGTCGCAGGTAGGACAAAACTTGAGTAGGAAGTCAATCGACACGAAAAGAAAAAGTGTACAAGTTATATTTTTGAGACTCCCATGTCATAACAAACCGGCTCGCAATAGGCAGCCCTAAGTTCAATTATCGTAAATGGGTAGGTATGTAACGAATTTTATCTTATCAGTAAAAGATAACTGTTTGTAACTTTGCACCAACAGACGTATTTTTCTTCCAACTACCCAGTGGCGTATTTATCATTAGGTCAAGAGGGCCATCCTGCCAGGGTTGCGAGTATGTCCGTGACTACCGCCAACGCCAATCGCTTCCATATTTGATAAATAATTAGTGCTCATTTTCTCGAAAACTGCTAAGGTACCAATTCTGTTGTTCGAGCACTAATTAGCACTAATTCAGCGCTAATTATTTGCCAAATATGGAAGCGATTGGCGTTGATGGTTGTGGCGGCGGTAGTCACGGACATGTTACGCGTTTCTCCGAAAGGGATATCGTGTTCGTGGCCCTGGCACACAGGCAACTGAAGGAACACGGTGGGTTTAGTCAGTAAAAGTCTGACACGCCCTCCCGCTCCGCCCAGAGCGGGAGAAGTTATTTGATAATTTCCCACCCAATAAAAAAAAAGCCAAGAGGGCCATGGCCTGGGGCGGCAGACTGTGAAGGGCCCCTTGCAGTCTGACTGATTTTCTTGATTCAAGCACTACTTATCTTCGAGCCGCCCTAACTTCTAATCTGTATGATTGGTTAAAAAAAGCCCTATCTGAAGCGGGGTGCTAAAATATTGGAGCTCGCTTCGCTCTCTTTTTGCAACAAATACAATCTCATAATTATTCTGAAGTTTTTATGCATTGCATTTATGTTGACAAAGTACCTAAATTCAATATCATCTGTACGAATAGTAAATCCAAAATCTAATCTATCCGAGGTGCTAAAATTTTCGATTTCATTTCTCTCGTTCTCACATTTATTTGTTTTATTAAATTACGGGGCGGCAAACTGCATTACCCCGTGGCGCCAAATCTCAAAACACACCCTTGCAACTGTTGTTAACTCAAAATGCCAGCAGATACCTAAACATTTCTGCATCTTTAAAACAGTGCAGAAATGATTATATGTATTTTCATCACTGCATCGCTATAACGATGCGGAAATGAGTGTATGTTTTTCATTGCTGCTTTGTTGTTTTGACCAAAAAGTTTTCATATGTACGCAGACAACCAAAGAGACTTAAAAACAATACGTGCTGGCTGTAAAGAAATAATAATAAAAACAAGAAAACGAATTGGCTCCAACTTTATAATTTTGCAGCTGAACATTACGAATTTCATTAGAATTTAAAAAAATAATGGATTCTTCTAGTGAAAGTGAGTTATTCTTAACGCCGGAAGCTATAAAAAATGAGGCTCTGCTCGAAATTGATAACCTATTACAAGAAAAATCTAGAGCCAGATATTTCAAGGCATATGAAAATTTCATGTCTTGGAGAAACGAAAGAAAGGTTACATCTGTATCCGAGTGTTTTTAGCGTATTTTACTGAGCTCACGAAAATTATGAAGCCATTGCTGTAGTAGTTGAAAGAAAAGCAGATTACGCACCTGGCTCGACTGACTTCTTGTTGTACTCGTGTTTTTAGAGCCCCCGCTACCGCTCGGGCTCCAATCTAACACTCGATGCAACTAGAAGTCACTTTCTGCTCGATGCAGTGCAGTACCTAATCTACCATTGCTCACGACCTGTTTTATGCCTATTAAGGGGATTACATCGCTCAAATCCCCAAAACACTGTATGTTTAAAGAAGTTTGTAGATGAATCCTTTTGTGCGTTTTACATATAAAAAATATATGTTATACTTAAGGTCATCAAAAATACATCATATTATTTAAAACTTTAATAAAGTTTCCCAAAATATGAAAAAAAATTTAGTAAATAGGTCCTTTTTCAAACTAAATTGCAAATTGTCTCTGTAACGGCTGAATATTTCGGTACGAATTTTGTACCTAAAAATAGGTAATGACGTATTTAACATTTGTGTTTGTATTTTTTTCTTATTTCTTTTAATATTTTAAATAATAAATAAAAACCCGAAACTTCACCAGTACCCCGCGAGGAGCACCCCCGCAAGGCCCTGTGACGCTCACTCGAGACGCGATACCCAGTGTCTCGATGACTCTTGTGACGGGTGGACTATACGCGTGTTATTTTTTTCAAAATAAAATCCAAAAGTTCACGTTTTGAATGATTTTTAAATTAAGTCTTATTGTAAATACTACAAATATAAATATTTCGTAAAATAAGAATTGAAATTAAGTTTGTAAATATATTTAAAGTAGTTTGTAATTTCGTTTTGTTTTTTTAAACTATCACAGAGTAAGCCTGACTATGCCTAAATATAAGAATAAATGTAAAGTGACGCGTGGCCGAGCTCTCCAAAGTTATTTGTAAGTACCTGCCCTCTTCATTATTTATATGGTGTTTATTTTTTATCGATTTTAGCTATCTTGAGAATTTCGTTTGTACCAGCGTGTTTGGACTCATTTGAAAGGGCTCATGGAGACCTTGGTAACTGATGAGGTGGCCTACCTGATGGTGGACTCCGAAGGTGGGTACAGGATCTCAGTGACGGCACTATGTAGAACCTTCGTGTTTGGACTCATTTGAAAGGGTTCATGGAGACCTTGGTGACTAATGATGTCACCTACCTGATGGTGGACTCTGAAGGTGGGTATAAGATCTCAGTGATGGCACTACGTAGCACCTTCGTGTTTGGACTCATTTGAAGGGGCTCATGAAGACCTTGGTAACTGATGAGGTAACCTACCTGGTGGTGGACTCTGAAGGTGGGTATAGGATCACAGTGACGGCACTACGTAGAACCTTGTGTTTGGACTCATTTGAAAGGGCTCATGGAGACCTTGGTAACTGATGAGGTCACATACCTGATGGTGGACTCCAAAAGTGGGTACAGCATCTCAGTAACGGCACTATGTAGAACTTTGGTATTTGGAATCATTTTATTGGGCTCGTGGTGGCGACCGGTGGAGTTTCTTGCCCATTCTTCTCTATACGAAACTACCTTTTGGAAGGGGTGACTAGAATCAATTCTATTTTTTTGGAAATTTTGTCGTTCATAAGTGCCTTTTATGTGCATATTTGAAATAAATAATTTGACTTTGAAGACTAAGGTGACTGAAAATGTAATTATTAAAATACCTAGTTAAAATACTTTTTCGATTTTGTGTGGTTTACTGTGTGTAGCTTGAAAACAGTACCTTATTTCACTTAAGTTATATTTTTTTAGGAGAAACCAGCGAAACTTCGAATTACAAAATCAGGAACTTCAGCCGTTACGGAAACAAACGATCTATCTAGTATGGCAGTTGAAGAGGAGGCAGTGCAGATTATGCCGGTAACTTATTCTGTTTGCTTACACTGCGGTATCTATTAGATATTCTTTTTCAGAGATACGATAAACAATTTCGATTTTTTACATGTGACTTATTTTATACAGGGTCAAATTAAATTAGCTAGCAAAACTCCGCAGACGTGATTGGTAACGATTTATAAACACGTTAAAATAGATAAAAAAAGATTTATGGTATTTTTTTGGGATCAACGACCGCTGGCAGATTATTTTCTTGAAGTAAAAGTTGAGAAAATCTGGTTTTCTTTTGTTTTATTGTGTTTAGATATCGATACCCATCGCGTCTGCGGAGTTTCACTAGCTAATTTATTTTTAGCCTGACAAAGTATTTTCTTTGCTTTTGAATTTTAAAAAAAATATGCCCCTTACGAAAAAGCTGTGATTTTGGAATGCTTTTGTTTGGAGCATCGTTTTTTTTTTTTTTCAAGATCATACAATGGTTGTCATCCCTTTATTAGGCATTTACCTATTTTCCTTGAATTGGTATAGGTTATTATACTTTGGCTCCACCAAAGGAACCACTTGAAAATCAGCTTGTTTATTGTTAAAATGTTTGTTTTAGCTTGAACAAGATAAAGAAGATTTACCAGATTTAATTATTGAAGGACAATCACAAGCCGGAATAAAAAATATATCTGGAAGACGAATTATTGATATAGCTTACTTTTTTTCTAAAATACAGGAAATAGGTGGTCATGGTGCTTTAAGCTGTGGTATACAAAGTTTGAAACTTACAGGAGTGAAACGTGTTGGACTTGCATCTAAGTTCACATTAGAATGTTTTATGTGTAAAGAGAAGTTTTCTCTTTGTAATGTCACTGGCGACTTAGATATTAATACAGCAGCGGTCGCGGGTGCAGTTGGTATAGGGTATTCGCAGTTAGAGGAACTGTTTTCAGCATTTGATTTGCCCGTGATGACTGAGCCTGTATCCCAAAAACGGCACGACATTGTTTCCAACACCTGGGATAAAGCACTTAGCAAATCCATGAATGAAGCTGCTGAAGAAGAAAAAAATATTGCTTTAGAAAAAGGTCGCGTCAGCAAAGATGGGATACCTATTATAGATGTGGTTGTTGACGGATGCTGGAGTAAAAGGTCTTACAAAAAAAACTACTCAGCACTGTCAGGAGCTGCTGCCATTATTGGAAGACACACAAAAAAAATATTGTTCCTTGGCATTAAAAATAAATACTGTAGCATATGTGCACAGGACCTTAATAAAAATCAAAATCCAAGAACTCACCAGTGCTTTAAAAATTATGCGTGATCATCAACTGCAATGGAGTCAACAATAATTGTGGAAGGCTTTAAAGCATCTGTCGAAATGTATGGTATAATTTATGGTCGCCTCATTTCTGACGGGGACTAGCACGTATGCGAAAATTTTGGAAGCAAGACTTTATCCTCAATTTACCGTTGAAAAGGTAGAATGTAGGAATCACCTTCTAAGAAACTTCTGCAACAAAATAGAAAATCTGACCACTGATACGAAATATCCTATAAGTCTTAGAAAATTAATAACAAAAAAACGTATCATGAGCATTAGGTCAGGTATACGAAAATGCAGCAAAAAATACCACGACTCATTAGAAAATTTAGATTTTAGCACTCAGAAACTTTTTGAGGATATCCAGACTATACATTTACATGCCTTTGGTAACCATACCAATTGTAAAAGCCATTTCTGTAACAGTCCACAGAATGTTGAAATCTTGCCGCAAGCAGTTTTTACAAGTTCCTTATGGCAGAAAATATGTTTTTTTATTAATACTATTGCAGGACATTCCAGAAGTCTCGTTCATGATGTTGACAGTAACATCGTGGAAAGTTTTCATAGCGTGGTGGCTAAATTTGTGGGTGGTAAGAGTGAATTACTCGTGCCGGCGTGGATACCTCGATGTTCGGCGTCTGCAGTTAACTTTAACACTAAAAGGAAACCTGTTTCCATATTATATAAAACAATTGTTGGGCAAAGTCCTAAGGGAAAAATGAGCACCTTAGATAACAAGTATCGCAAAAAGAAAATTTTATTAAAACGTATGTATTATAAAAAACGACACACTCATGGCACCGTAAATAAAGATTATGGAGAACAAAGCATTAAGCCGGATGTGAGCGATGCAATGCTAGAACAAATGAAGGAAAACTTTCTATTCAACTTAGATAAAAGTGAGGAAGAAAGGAGACTAATTGAAAGGCGTTTGCCTTTCAATTAGTCTCCTTTCTTCCTCATCAATTTTGCAGAGCGAGTCAAGCGAATGGCTTGAACTCCGGCGCTCCTTGTTGACGGCCTCAAACTTCGGAAGAGTTATTAAAATGAAGGCTGATACTAGTTGTGCCAGCATAGTTAAACAGCTGCTCTACAAAATAAAACGGCATGGAAGAGAAAACGAAAAAAAAGCGCTAGATCAGCTGGCTAAGCAAGAAGATGTTGAAATTAGACCATGTGGACTTTTTATAGATCCCGAGATTCCATATTTAGGAGCTACACCAGATGGACTTATTGGAGAAGAAGTGATAGTAGAGGTGAAATGTCCAATCTCGGCGCACAAGATAGGACTAGATGAAGCCATAGCTCAAAAAAAAGTAAATTTTTGGGTTCAAGATAACTCGGGCATTTTGCAGGTTAATAAAACCCATAACTGGTATTACCAAGTTCAAGGGCAATTGCATGTGACTCGGACGTCAAAATGTTTATTTGGAGTATGGTTCAATGAGTCAAAGCCTCTGAAAACAGAAACAATTATTAGAGACGATGAATTTTTTGAAATTAAAATGAAAATAAAATTATGTACATTTTATTTAAACTGTATTTCGTCGGAACTATTGGATCCGCGGCATATTCGAAATATGGAAATTAGAAATCCGCTATATATTATACAGGCAATAAAGAACAAGGAAGACCGGAAAAAGGTGCGTAACCTACAAAAACCAGACGATAATATTTGCATACTTCAAGAAAGCCCAAATGCACCATCGACACCAACACCAATCCCATTAAATGACCAACCGACCTGTTCACGTTATTTGGATTTCAATGACTTTTAACGGGAATTCAGAGTTTTAGATTTTGTAAATGGAAACATTTTGTACTTATCGGAGCATATTGCCAAAATTGCCATAATTATGCTCAGATAAGTACAAAATGGAAATAGTTGGAATACAACAAAATATAGCCGCCCCACTTCATACATATTTTGTGCATAACTTATTATAGTTTAGAGAGACGCTAGTTTACACCTTTCATGCCATTTAAAGGTAATAAATAAATCAGTGAAAATAACTTTGTCTTTCATTGGTACTCAAAACCCAAACCTTACCTAACCACGAAAACCTAACATTTATTAATAGTAGCACCCGTGCTAAATTAGATAAATGTTGAAAGCTAGGTCATCCTCACTATTTCCGTTACTGCAGAGAACCAATAAGCACTTACCTGGTCATCATCAGACCTTCAGAATGTATCATGTAGGAGCACCCGTGCTCAATTAGATAAATGTTGAAAGCTAGGTCATCTTAACTATTTCCGTTACTGAGAACCAATAAGCACTTACCTGGTTATCATCAGACCTTCAGAATGTATCATGTAGGAACACCCGTGCTCAATTAGATAAATGTTGAAAGCTAGGTCATCCTAACTATTTCCGTTACTGAGAACCGATGAGCACTTACCTGGTTATCATCAGACCTTCAGAATGTATCATGTAATAGCACCCGTGCTCAATTAGATAAATGTTAAAAACTAGGTCATCCTACCTATTTACATTACTGAGAACCGATGAGCACTTACCTGGTTATCATCAGACCTTCAGAATGTATCATGTAGTAGCACCCGTGCTCAATTAGATAAATGGTAAAAACTAGGTCATCCTACCTATTTCCGTTACTGAGAACCGATAAGCACTTACCTGGTCATCATCAGACCTTCAGAATGTATCATGTAGTAGAACTTGTGCTCAATTAAATAAATGTTAAAAGCTAGGTCATCCTAACTATTTCCGTTACTGAGAACCGATGAGCACTTACCTGGTCATCATCACACCTTCAGAATGTATCATGTAGGAGCACCCGTGCTCAATTAGATAAATGTTGAAAGCTAGGTCATCCTAACTATTTCCGTTACTGAGAACCAATAACCACTTACCTGGTCATCTTCAGACCTTCAGAATGTATCATTTAGTAGCACTCGTGCTCAATTAGATAAATGTTGAATGCTAGGTCATCCTAACTATACCCGTTACTGAGAACCGATAAGAACTTACCTGGTCATCATCAGACCTTCAGAATAATTTATGTACTCGTAGAGTCGTAGTAGCACCCGTACTCAATTAGATGAATATTGAAAGCTAGGTCAGCAGATAAAGTGCAACATTTTCACCAAAATAAATAATTATAAATTATGATGTAAGTACTCGTCTAGAAGAACAATATGTGTTAGATCCCTCAGAGAGTTAATAAAAATACAGGCAAAAACGATGTCAACTCTGCGACACATCTGTGTTCTTGCTTTATCTTCAGTTCGTTTTATTGTAGTAAAGTATTTTGTCGGTAGATGGCGCCAAAAAAACAAATACTAGTATAGAGACCAAATCTTCAAGGGCATCGAGCAATGTAATCCCCTTAATACTCAATTTATGTCCTCTTAACGAATTAGTTTATTTTCTTGATTATCTTAGGAAAGTTGTGCATGACACATAGGACATGAGTGACGTAATACAAGTTCATGTTGTTGCGCGCGCGCTCCGCAGGTGTTGCATGTCCACACCGTATGCGGCGCCACTAGTGCGCGGCCCGATACCACACACTCAGGGAACTCACTGCTGCATCCAGGGCATGTCCACATCCTAATAACAGACATCAAACATTTTGATCAATTGAATTAATCCTATTATTATACGTAGATAGTAAGGTAGGTTACCTACAGCCCGCAAAACGAGTCCATGAGCTGTGCCTTTGTGTGACTGGGCTCCAAAACAAGAAAACTAAAAAGCGGCGAGTGCGTTTCAAGCCGCATGATGCAATCATGGGCCATAATTACTTTAAGGGCAGGGCAGTAGCCCAAATGCGAAACACACTTTCTATCACAATCCAAAGGATTTAGAAAGAAATTAATCCATTTCATCATAAATATGTTTAAAAAATTCGACTGCTCGACAACGTAAACAACGCAATGAATGTTGTTGAATTTTCAAAATGAAAGGCATTGCTATTGTGTGTTACGCAATTACCCCGCTGCTTGGTCAACACACTAGACGAGACACTTCACTGTGAAATATTTACCTCCTTTAAGCAAAAATATTGATTGCATGTTAACCCTCCAGAAACAGGTTTCTACAACCTGTTTCTACAGCACAGGCGGGCACACACACACAATTGCAAAGCTGTCCGTAATTCAGAATGATGTTTTTTGCACGTGTATTGGTAGTATATTTGCAAACAAAGACAACCCATATTAGGTAGATAAGCCTGTTAATGATCTTTAATGAAACATTGCGATTAAGTAGCAATAAACAATGCTTTTACAATGTAAATTCTGATTGTTTCATGACTGTTGCTAAGAAGGGTCTGAAATACACATGCCTGCTGGTTGCAATAAATTATTCACATCAACTGATCAGAAGATGACGTGAATCAACCTGTATAGATTCGTACCAGTACGTACCATTCAGGTATGCTGACGTCGCAGTTCGGGCATTCAATCTTGTTTCCTTTCGCGTCTTTAGGTTTATATCTTGTAAATATTTCTATAGCTAAATTTTCAAAAGTTTCATGCTGGAAAATAATTTTAAGTAATTTTTAATTAGGTAGCTACACATCTTAGGACTAATTCGTTTGCACATCCAAAAAGCAATCAAAAACCCATCCCATCAAAAAACTTACCGTTAGCCCACGTAAGGATGGGCGATTGTTAACGCGCACTCGATTTTCAACTCTCGGCGCTAAGCAATGCGTTGAAAATCCAGTGCGCGATAAAAAACGGCCGATTTAAAATTTAAACTATAAGCCCTCGTACCCAAAAGCTTATAGTTATAATTTTATATCTTCGCGATATTTTTGGAATGAAGTTCCCTAACGCGGCTTGCGGAAGGAGTTGACTGATATAAATCGTCACATAAGGAAAAAGCGTTATGCGGCTTTATCTCTATCTCTTTCTACTATATACGAGAGTACGTGTGCGTGCGAGTATCGAGATTCAAGCATTGAGCGCGGCCGGTTGTATAACCTCAATACTGAACGCGTGGAGATTTCATTAAAACTTATTTGAAGAAACTTTAGCGTTTTCGTTCCTGACGGGGGTCGCCCGATCGCACACGTTTTTTTTTCAAGTATATCTAAAATATTTATAATAGAAGTTGCTTACATCCAGTGCTTCTAGTTTGATCAATGCCTTGGAACACAATTCAAACGCTCGAGCTTGAATTGCTATCGATGCTATAGTACACCAAACCTGTATGAATTACAAAAGCATTTTAAGATTATCATTATTATAATAACGTAATCTAATTAGTAATTAAATTTCCTCCTCCTCCTCCTGGCTCCTCAAACCGTACTACGAGGAGTACGAGGGTAACACTGAAAGTTCTTAGATAATCAGAAACTGAACAAACTAGCAAGTTATTAGTTTTATTATATATTTTCAAAATAGTGTCCATTTACATCAGTACATCGCTGCATTCGATGGAACCACTCAGAAAAGCACTTTGTTCACTCGTCCTTCTTCGACAGCATTCAGCATTCTTCGAAACGCAAGGTGCGAGGTCGGGGTTATAGGGCGGGTGACCCAGTAATTCCACGTCTGACGTCGCCAAGTAGTCGATTGTTTGCTTGACGGTGTGCGACGAGGCGTTGTCGTGGTGAAGGAGGATCCTACTGCGAGGTCGTTTCTCCCGAACTTTTTCCAACACAAGTGGCAAACAATTGTTAGTGTACCACTCTGCAGTAACTGTTTTTCGATCCTCTAAAACAATTGTTGCGTAATGACCTGTCCTTTCGAAGAACGAGGCCACCATCTTTTTTCCCACGCTTCGACCTCTCTTCACTTTAGTTGGCAACTCCTCGGAAGGAAACACCCAGACAGCAGACTGTCTCTTAGTTTCAGGATCGTAACAATAAATCCAGCTTTCGTCACGCGTAAGTATGTCGAACACAGCATTTGAGCCACCTCCGTTAAATCTTTGAACCATTTCACGACACCAATCAACACGACGGAGTTTTTGGGCCTCTGTCAAATTATGAGGTATTCACCGAGCACAAAGCTTCCTGACCGGTAAATGTTCATAGAGGATTTTGTGCACTTGACTCATACCGATGCCTAAGCTTGTCCGAATCTGCTGATAAGTCAATTTTTTTTATTATATCGTTTACAAATGCCCCGATCTAAAAACTTTCAGTGTCGCCCTTACGAACGTGTGTCTCTGCGACACTTCTTTTATATCTCGGATATGCTCGAACTGGCGTGGCGCGACTCTTGATATGACGCGTCGTGAAAAGTCAGCGTTTAGACGAATTACTGCCACTTTCAACACTGAATCGAATTACTTAAGTCAGTCACCGGTGGACATTTGTGTACCTGACTATTGATACTCTTATTACGCGGACATAAAGGAGTTTCTGATCGGCTCGAGCTGATTCCATGTCAATAAGTATGGTGAGATCCTCAGACGGGAAAAAATCGGGCATATTTTTATGTGGAACACGCCACTGACCTGCGTTTGCTGCGCATCGTGTAGCGCGTGGTGGTGCTGCGCGAGGCGCGCAGCGGCGCGTAGTGCGGCGTCTGGGCGCTGTGGGCGCGCGCGAGCTCGCGCCGCGCCCGCCGCTGACCAATGCGCCGCGCGCGCCGCGCGCCAACACCGCGCCGCCGAGCGCCCGTGTGCGCCCTCTGCGCATGCACACTCAACTTCATATAGATGCCACTTGAAACTAATAATAATATCCTACCGACTGATTTTTTTTTCACGGCGGCTATCTCATTGCAGAATATCGGACATGACCGGGGAGGAAATTTCAAATAGAAAAAAATCAATAACACTTTACCCGATCTGGGAATCGAACCCCACGCTCATCAGTCGCGCTTGCGGGGTACCAACCGGGAAATGCTATCTAAAAATGCTTATTACTTTTTAACCGACTTCAAAATAGGAGGAGGTTATGGGTTTATGTTCGTCTATATATTATTTTTTGTATAAATTCATCGATATTTTCGTCAATTGTGGACCGATTTTGAATATTTTTTATTTTTTTTTGCGGTGGTCCCATAAAAATTGTATTAACTTTGCTTGGGTAGTTTTTCAGGTAGCTTTGATAATTTATTTAATCCACTATTATACATCTATTCAAAAAGAGCCGAAGGGTTCCTCGATAAGTGCGAGTAAAATGGGGCATTCCGGCGCACTTAATAAAAAAAATCACGTTTGTTGTATGGGAGCCCCCTTAAATATTTGTTTAAATTTAATTAATTATTTTTAAAGTAAATATTCTGTGAATATTTCAAGCATCTACCTGTAGCCGTTATCAATAACGAGCAAAAAAGAGCAAAAAAAATCACGTTTGTTGTATGGGAGCCCCCTTAAATATTAATTTTTTTTCTGTTTTTTAGTATTTGTTGTTATAGCGGCAACAGAAATACATCATCTGTGAAAATTTAAACTGTCTAACTATCACGGTTCATGAGATACAGCCTGGTGACAGACGGACAGACACATGGCGGAGCCTTAGTAATAGGGTTCCCGTTTTACCCTTTGGGTACGGAACCCTAAAAACCCATGCCTACCGACGCGACATTGGATAATCAAATTTAAAAAAAAAAATGCGGGAACTTCTTATAGAGTCGGAAGTTATTACGAATACCCAAATGTTAAATAATGTTGGTATTTAGTCTATTTGACTGTACAAAAATGAATTGATTCTTACTTTCTGATAATGGCAACACTGTCAGTACCCTGTCACTCAATGTTTAATATAAAATTAAAACCGACAAATGCACTCGCTAGCTCCTCTTTCTATATTTGCTGCGATAGGAATCAGACATAATTCCTTCACTGTGAAACGTTCAATATAATGACCGTTATTCAAATTCAAAGTACTGCTTTTTATTTACGCTCGTAACCTAATTTCTTACAAATAACTAAATAAGCGACGACTTTTCTGTTCCCAACAAAACAGTTACAATAAAATGAATATAAATTTGTAATTTGGCTATGTAAATATCAATATTCGTCACTACTAAAAGCATCTCTTATTTATTTTTTTCATAGAGGGGGATGAAAAGCAGAGTGTGCCACACGGTACCAAAATTATTTAACCTCCAGCGACGTACTTTGAATCCCTCGCTACGAATCGCTCTCGCCCTCAATAAATTATTTTGGTCCCTTATGACACAATCTGACGAGCCAAGCGAAGCGCAAGGGCACTACCTACCTTTTCTCGAAGCGTTTCGTCGTTTTTTTGAACCCTCATAGAGTTGGTTTCCGATGTACCAGATAGTTCATATTCTCAGGATATGATGTCTATAATAGACTAATTAAACATACAAAGTCTCAATTGAATAGCTCTAATACTTTAGATTTTATTGATATCTAAAATACACCGATTTCGTCACTGATACACTGACACACTGATGATCATCAAAATGTTTGGCTACTTCCTGAAGTGCTAGAAAGCTGAAATTTGGTACTTATGTAATCTAAGTTTAGTATACAACAAAAAAAAAATCATAAACTTATAACTTTCGCCCCCCATCCCCTAAAATGGGGGGGTGGAAGTTTGTATGAGACTTCAAAATGTTAGGGTACTTCCTGAAGTGCTAGAAAGCTGAAATAACACTAAAAAGACTGCCTAGCAACTTACAAAAAGAACTAAAATCCCACCAAAAACATTTTATGTAAAATGTTGCCAAGTCGACCACATAAGGTTTGCCCTGTGAAAAAGATATCAGATCTCATGTAGAGCCAAGCTTCTGAATTTACACGGCCTAACTCTACCGACCCTAACTTCACAAATTCTACATAGCAGTAAAAATGTATGGCTTGGCTGTTTCGTTACTTACGAAACTAAATATTCGCATCACCTCCACGAGACGGTAGCGAAACGGCGAAGCCATACATTTTTACTGCTATGTAGAATTTGTGAAGTTAGGGTCGGTAGAGTTAGGCCGTGTAGATTCAGAAGCTTGGCTCTACATGAGATCTGATATCTTTTTCACACGGCAAACCTTATGTGGCAACATTTTACATGAGATGTTTTTGGTGGGATCTACTATTCTGTCACTGTTACATTAGTAGTAGTTAGCAAGTAGTGGTATAGGTACTATACGAATTGGTGTGGGGTACCTACTATAACTAAAAAGTGAGAAATAAAAAACTAAAAAAAACTAAAATAAAACATCCGAAATTAGAGTAATTTGTCACATGGTAGATTTTTTTTTTTAAGCCGATTTTTTAAAAATAGTTGTGAAGCATCTATTCTAACAAAAAAAATATGTATTAACTAACTTTTTGATGATAACCTCATTTCTTAATTTAAAAGTTGATATAATTGGATTTATTACAAGATTTTCGATTTGGCGTCATAGCGAAGAAAGCCAAAAAACTGATCATTTTTTTTTTCTTAAAATTAAATGACGGGGTTTTGGCACCAAAAAGGTATGTTTTCGAAAAAAATACCTCCCAAGCCTATCGAATGGGGTATCAAAATGAAGAATTTTAAAAGGTGGTTACAAAAATATATACAAATTATATTGTTTAAATGTAAGTCAAATGAAAAAATATAAAAAAAAACTATGCCGAACTTTTGGAGTGAGTGAGCCGTTATCACCCGATTATAAGTGAGTAAATAACATAGTTTGCCGTCTTATAATTTATATCCTAACTAAAAAATGTAAAATAAAAAAGTAAAAAGTAAATTAATAAAATCAAAAATCCCGACTCCATAAAAAGTGAACTTTAAAAAAAAACCGGCCAAGTGCGAGTCGGACTCGCGCACGAAGGGTTCCGTACCATTATCTAAAAACGGCAAAAAAAACGCGTTTTTTGTATGGAAGTCCCCCTTAAATATTTGTTTTATTTTAATTTAATTATTTATTTTTAAAGTGAATATACAACTAAATATTCTGAGAATATTTCAAGGGTCAACCTGTTGCCGTTATCAATATAGAGCAACGAGGAGCAAAAAAATCACGTTTGTTGTATGGGAGCCCCCTTAAATATTTATTTTATTCTGTTTTTTTAGTATTTGTTGTTATAGCGGCAACAGAAATACATCATCTGTGAAAATTTTAACTGTCTAACTATCACGGTTCATGAGATACAGCCTGGTGACAGACGGACAGACAGACAGACGGCGGAGCCTTAGTAATAGGGTTCCCGTTTTACCCTTTGGGTACGGAACCCTAAAAAGATGGAAACAAGCGGAGGCATCTTCTTAACAATAACGTCCTATTGCCTCCGACTACATGTTTATAGTATTAATTTATATAAATCTTGTTTCCATCTTTTAAAGTTCACTTTTTACGCAGTCGGGTTTTTTTTAGTAATAAGTTTGTCCTCGCTTGGTTAATGTCCGTATAAAGCCAGTTAATATTTTATCGTTTTTTTTTTTACAAAAAAGGTTTTCTATATCTACCCTAGATGACGCCGATGTGTAAATAAAAAAAAAAAATGCTCTATAGGTATAGAGCATATATTTTTACTTGCATTACAGCACGAATGGCTGAGCGCTGTGCGCTCACCGCCCTCTATCGCAAAAACGGTTGGGCATATGAAAAAATGTTTCAAATGAAATTTGTCGCAAATTTAATGCTCTAAAATTTTTATAATAAACCGAGATAATCGCGAAAAATGGTTTATCTTTACCTGTGACCTTGAACAACTTTTGACGCAGACACGAGATTTTATGAGACTTTTGAGACAACTTTTAGAACGCCAAAATGAAGGTATATACGAAAATGCAGCTTATTATCTCTCATTCAGAGGTAGACCCCTTTTTTATGCTAGTGACTGGACTAATATATCATCGGAATTATCACATAGATGTGTGCATGCAATTATAAACCTTAAGGTGGTAAGCATTTTCAGACCGCGACTGTACAATGTATGGGTATAGATATAAAGGAGTATAATGCTCACTAACCGACGCTGCTTTGGCTGTACAAGTGCCCGGCTAGAATATACAGCTTCTTGATCTTCAAGGGCGATGCCTTCTTAGAAGCTTCTACATTAGCTAACTAGAAGCAAAAAAAAATTGGTTACACACTTGGTACAGATCCTTCAGTGTCGCCCCTATGCACAAGTCATTCAATAGGATTCTACGATTATACGAGATTGTATTTTAATCAACATACAACCTGGGACAGACCTGCAAAATGCAAAAATCTTAAGAATATTTGAATTTCGCGGGCTACCTTAACGCATCCCCCATAAGAAGCATCTGACGTGTTTGCGCCGGCGAACATTCGGCGAGGCGCAGTGCAGCGCGGTTGTTAATACCTAAACAATATCAACATTGCGTTTCTTAATATAAATTCGAAAATAGATAATTAATCTGACTCTAATCTGAGACATGCTTATCTTACCGCTTTGATGCGCCCCCGGGCTAATGGAAATTTATTTATTGTCAACTTTATTGCAACCACCGCAACGTCGATATTTGTTTGGCAGTGACAACTACGCTGCGGTGCGCCTCACCAGAAGTGCGCTGGCCCTAAGATAGAAGCTATCACACACATGTATAGTTACAAGGTTCTTTTAACGCTTGGCCAAAATCGGACATAACCGCCATCTTGTTTCGTCAATACAAGCTCTGTGACAATTTCACAAATGTTTACCAACAATGCCCCCAAGTCAGTGTCATTCAGGCGCCTTGATCCGATCCTCGTAGCACTATACATACAAGTGACAGAGACGACTAAAAAACTAGTTTTTCTAAAAAGTCAGATGCCTTTTTAACGGCCGTGTAACCGCGTTCTGTACGTAACTTGCCTGAAACGCCATTTCAGCTGCTTGTGTCATCCTGCCGCTCTCTTTTAATTGCATAATACCTTGTATAGATGGCTCTTGTCCAATGCAATCATTTAGATCATCTAATGCATTTTGCTTTGTTACGCCAACTTCCTGATGACAGTAAAAAAAAAGAATTAGATATTCTACTTTGTAATTCATTTTCATATGGGTTTTATTGAGATCATTACTGACGTATTATCTACTTTTTTTAATACCTTGAGTCTTGGAGAGCCTATATACAATTTTGATAAGGACTCGTTATCTTCGAGCGCCATATAACATTTCTTCAAGCCTTCTGTGTTATTTGACATAGTGTAATACTCGAGTGCACTTGTCCTGTACAATACACAAGACAGATTAGGTACATACAGATTTATTTCTTAATTATTATTTCATTCTTTGACATGTCAATTCCATACGCGTCATCTGCTTTTTTTAAATAAATATGCCCCTAAAAACTTTTTGGGCTTCTAATGACTTTATTTGATAAATGAGCCTCTTTTTAGGTTTCCGGCCTTTTTCAAAGTTGGTCGCAGTAACTAAGCTAGGGTTCGGGGTACCTAACCCAATGGTTAGGTTAGTACTATGACCAACCACGCGCGAGCCGAGTTGGTAGCAGTAAGTAGCAGTCACCCCGACCAAATGAGGTAGGTTAGGTTATAACTGTGACCAACCGCGCTCAAGCCGAGCGACCGAAGCGTGCGGTACCGCGATAGCGGTCGGCGAGCGCTACATTCAAGTTGGTCGCAGTTACTATTTAAGTAGTATTTTTAGGACAACAAAACTATAATTATTTGAGGCTCACAAAAAGAGCCACATTTATTTAGTAAATTAGTATCCATTAGTATTTTTAGGAAATCAAAATGGGAATTATTTGGAGTTCGATTAAATACACGGCTTTTAATAGTCTGACAACTTCTTTTTCCTTGACGGGATTTTAACAATGAACATTATCTGCTTATCTAATATTTATTATTATTATTTATTCATTTATTCAGTAGTATACTTACATTTTTATACCTACAGGTAAGTTGGCGCAAACATAAACAGATTAGAGTTTTTCCGTGCACCAAAATCATCAACAAAAATAACAACGAGGGTATTTAGCGAAATATTTATCTATTACTAAACAAACGAGCTAATGACCGAACTGACCGTCCTTCGAACAAAAAGTGGTAGAGGAATGTGACTTAGATTGATACAGGTTGTTCCTAAAAGTATTAATAATTTTTTGCAATAATTAATTTGCCTTTATTTTTGTTTTTTATGATATTGTTAGGTGTTATGTTTTTTTTTTACTATTTTATAATATTCAAATTAAAGCAACATTTCTTACAAAATATAAATATCTAATTGTATAATCGAATGAAAATAAATGTTTTAATTATTTTCATTCGATTATACAATTAGATATTTATATTTTGTAAGAAATGTTGCTTTAATTTGTTTTGTACTTTATGTTTTTATGAGTTGTTTTGTCCGTCAACGATATAGGTACTGATTAATAAGGTAAGGTGTACAGAACATTTATTTTCATTCACTTATACAGTTAGATATTTATATATTGTAAGAAATGTTGCTCTAATTTGTACTTTATGTTTTTATGAGTTGTTTTGTCCTTCAATGATATAGGTAGCTGATTAATAAGGTAAGGTGTTCTTTAACGATCTCTTGCAAATTTCTGTACTTTGGAAGTAACAACTTAGCATTGATGACACTATGAGTATTAATTTAATTATTATTTATGATTTATGTTATCTTAAGGTTTTCATTAAAAAAATCTTCTTTTAATAGTGTAAATTTAGTTTTTTCGTGTATAGGTATTATTTTACAGAATTAAAATAATTTACGGTAGGCATTTTTGTACTTCTTCTTAATGTTATGCGGGACAATAGGGAATATGCACAAAACGTATCCATTATTTTAATATACATTGTGTAGGAGTCAAGAAACAAATACCAAAATATTTTTTACATTTTCAATGCATTACTTATTTTACAATTAATTAATTTATGTTGCGTTTTTTTGGCAAAAGTCAAAGTCAAATTATTTATTTCAAATAGGCACATAGATGGCACTTTTGAACGTCAAAATTTACAAATAAAATAGAATTGATTCTAGTCGCCCCTTCCAAAAGGTAGCTTCGGAACGGAACGCAAACACAAAACGCGTCCTCTTCGAAAATGACGGAAGTGACGAAACAAAACATGAGAAGTAAATCTATTCTTTGCTAAATGCTTGAAATCTCACTAAGGTAAATATGTAAGTGCGAATTCTACTTGAATAAAGCATAAAATAATTTAATATATAAGATTTGGGGCTAAAAAACAGATGTAAACAAAGCAGTTTCGTGAACAATGACGTCACATCATGACCGCGACAGAAACGGACGTTTGAACTGGGGCCCAAGTCTGCTATTTTTATAAATTCAGTTATTCCAACACGATCCCATTGTCATGCCATTGTCATTTTGCTAAAAGTTCGTAATCTGGTAAATTCATAATGGTCGATCATTTTCTTTGCAATTTCTTTCAATGTAGTGTCAGTTGCCGACCATTGGAAAGTCATAATGACGCCATTATAATAGTAGATTACCAAACTTGTCAAAATCAACAATTATGAAATCAATGATCGACCATTCTGACACTATTGTAATAGCAGACTTGTGGCCCTGTAGTAGAAAATTGTTGGAGTTTCATAATTTTTTTGAGCATCAATCAGAAGTTCAATTTAACTTTCGAACTTTTCTTAGGTTTATATTACTGTCTATTATTGACTTAGTGAAAAAAAAAATACATGCATATTCCCTATTGTTTTTAATGTACGTAGTCGAAGTGCATAAATTCGATCAAAGTGAGTCTTATTAGTTCTACCATAGTAATAATAAGTCAAGTGTATTACCAATTTTGTCTATCAATGTAATAGTCGCCAATGTTACTATATGCCTGTTTGACCTGCGCATCAGTTGTACTTGCTGACATTTTCAATAGCTCAACTACGCGGAACCAGTGCCCTAAACGTTTCCGAAGAGCTATAGCCAAGTCTCTGTAATGTAATTAAAAAATATAATAGAGGTTAAGAGTACAAGGTCATACATAAGCTCTAGTTTAATTAACAAACCGTCTATCTTCATTGTGATATATCTTTTCAGCTGCATCAAAGTCTTTGAAGTAAGCTAATATTTCAGCTTTTTTAAGAGCATTTGAATGTAATGCGTTCAAACGGGAAACAAATTTGATACCGGCGTAATCATTACGTCTCACAAACGCAGCCTCAGCAGTATCAAGTGCGGATTCAGACTCGAAATTTTTTAAAGCAGCTTCTGCTAGCAACAACCTGGAAGAAGTATCTTACCTAAGACAAATGTTGGAAGGTTAACCGAAAACAAAGAGATTGGTTACTAACAACTTGATTATCGAAAATCATGATTCTGATGGTGATTAGGTACTTGCAAGTGGCATTTTTATCAGCATTCGTTTATGTCATAGTAAAGTATATAAAAATCATACCATAGTTGTGGATGTGGGTTATCTTTAATAAAGTTTTCAGCTTCTTTCAATCCTACTTTTTCAATGAGCTGTCGCGTGTCTCTCAGAGACTTAACCTCTACTCTTACAATGTGTTGAGGTGTACATTTATCGTCCACATTATCCAGAAGTGCTGAGGTGATTTCCAATTCCTAGAAACAATTATTTTTTACTAGCTTTTGCCCGCGGTTTCGCCCGTGTGGATGTCGAAAAATATCACACGGCAACGTACTACCGGGATTAAAAGGAAACGAATCCATCGCCAATACCTCATAGCCGATGAAAAGGTCATTGATTCCTAGCGCTGCGCCCGCCGCCGCGCCGTCAACCATAATAAAATTGTTTGTTACGCGTAATTTTGAATCTGTGATATCTTTTTATTCATTTAAATGATACGATGTACAGCCATATTTTAATCTAAATTAAATGCCCAATTTAAATAACATATTTTATTGGATAAGGATTAATATAATGCCGGTTAAAGTAGCTTCGGAAATAACAATGATTTTTTTATCAAATTCAAAAAATAAATAAATAAAATAAATATGGATCAGGACCAGCATTTCGATGTAGATATACACAGAGAGGGAAGTCTCTGACCAGCAGTTGACTAGAAATGTAAAAGTGACGATTGCACGTACCTTAAATTTACACAAATAGCCCTGCATGGTCAAAGGCTCTTCAGGTTCAGTATCTCTCATCACATAGAGTCTAGCTTTTTCCGCCACTGCCAACATTTGCGGGTTGTCGGACGCCCAGAGAGCGCTCCACACATCTTTACGTAACGCTTGTCCGATACTTATGTTGTTGGCCATGTCAGTCTCTAACAAATACAGAGACCCTGGTTGGTCTATCACATAGAACTTGCTACAAATAAATAATATTGTTTCATAAATTGCGTGTTGTCTCTCAAACTAATTTGTAGAAAAATATAGGGTATCGACCAGCATGATAAGTTTTTATGACTAGGTCATTTAAGTTATAGTGAATATGAGCAGTGAGCTTAACTTTGTCACTATAGGAAGTTACACAACATAGGTTATTTCGGTGTGTTTCTTAATCAAATAATAAAACATTCATACCTGGAATTAGAGTTGAGCCCCAACCTATAGGGCCGCGAATTCATATTTATTGAAGTGATTTTCTTAAAATTCACAAGAGAAAATAGCAATATGGAGCCAGAATCTCTTCCAATTAACAAATGGACATCAGAACTTGCGACACAGCATATTGTGTCGTCCTGAAACCCTGCATCTGTGGCCGTGACTGGTGACCCATCGGCTTGGTGCAACTGTTCTGTAGCGCCTGAAATATCGCATGACATGTAACTAATACAACAGTAATAACAGACCATTCCATGTTTTTATCATTTAATGTAATATTCATATACATTATGTCTGTTAATTTATTTGAATATATTATAACTTGTATTTTAATTTCTATAGATATTAATTACTTCATAATGTTTAATTTCTAATATTGTAATTTAACAATGCATGCCTTATAGGGTAGATTTTTGAGGTACTATAAAATATTTTTAAGACCACCAGAAATCGCATTAAAAAAAACTTTGACTTTGAACAGTACTCCATAAATATACATTGTTTTTGGTTCACTGAAGTTAACTTGAAAGAAACAAAATATTGTAACATGACATTATTTTATTCCTTTCAAAGACGACTTATTTATTTGACACTACGTCCATTCTCACATTACGATACAGACGACTAGTAGCCTATGTGAGTCTCGATGATGAGTCGCCGAGGAGTATCTCATATACATTTGTATCGTGGTTCGTACATTTCGCTACCGGTATCCTACGCGTCCGCTACTAGTCTCGCGATTCCCGCCGAGTCAGTCATCCGTGCGTACGCGACTCCTACGGCAAAACGGCGGCGGAACAGCAGTTAATTATTATGATAATATAGAAAAATATCCATGTCTGTATAACTTTAAATTGCCTGAATAAATGAGAAAAGATACGACTGAGAAGTTTTGGGGAGAAATTGGAAATAAATTTCAAATATAAATATTTTTTTTAAATTATTCGCCATAATTAAAAAAATCCGAGCGGTGTGTGCTACAAATGCAAATGATGAAGCTTTATTTATTTTCAGTAGCATAATGTACGAACCTCGAATAGCGAACTAGTATTTTATTGGTATGCGGCTGAAGTATCGTCTCTTGGAAGTAGGTATCGTAATGTACGAAGGGCCTTATTCTCAATTCGATTGTGAATTCAAAGATGACAGAGCATTGCATTGATTTAAACTTGTTCGGCACTAATTATTTTTATTATTTTTAAGCAGGTTTTACTTATTTTCTCAGATAATTATGAAAATAGATTACTTCAAAGACTTACGAGGTCTAGTTGGCGTAGAGAACTTCCATATTATAAACGATTCCTTAGATGCTGCTACTACAATCGCTTTGCTGTTGATAGTCACATAAACCACCGGAATGCTTACTGCTTTGGCTAAAATTGTTTACATAAACATAATAAAAAAAGCTAATGAGACTAGATCGTGCACTATGAGTACCTACATAACATAAGTTTATAATGCTTATTTCGACATGACAACAAGTTTACTGATCAGAGACTTTATTATTTAGTAAAATCATGATTGTTCTCACCATCACACTGAATTCCTTGCTGATTTGATATTATTACTTGCCCCAAAGTGGCTATCACACAGTATTCGTCAACTGCGCACATATCAATGACATCAGGTATATGATTTATCCAGGACTAAATACATAAATAAAAAAACAAACGTTATTGTTTGTGTATAATGGAGTATTTAAAGCATGCCGTGAAAAAAAAAAGGTCCATTAACCTGATGTGTTACAGTATCCCAAAAGGTAACGGTTTCGGTTCCCGATACATATGCCAATGTATTCCCATAAAAAGCGTACTTGTGGTCCATCTTGACGTTAGCAAAGTATATGAAGGAGTCGATAGCGATAGCAAGTCGCAGTGACCTTTTCTCCCACGATAATGCCCTCATGTTACCACCCGGCACGCGCAGCGTACGTATATGCTAGAACAAAAGAATATTAAAGCCTTTGAGGTTATCGCTTACCTCAGGGCTTCAATTTCATTTTTATATTACCTATACGCACATACCTCCCCATACGCGCCGAAAAATTGAACCACATTGGTCTTATCTGCCGTACAGCCGGCAGCAGCCAGAATGGTGCCATTGTGGTTCCAGCAACAATCAATAATCAACATGTTTGATTCTACAACGACACTATCTGAAATTGATTACAATATATTACATTTTATAAAGAAAGTAGGATTTTGTTTTTTTTATTTACGTTGCTCATAGGTTGACAAACTATCCCACCGATGGAAAATAGTTATCACTGCGTATGCACCTGCAGCTCCTAGTACAGGATCATTGATGATACCCGACCTTGAATTAATTAAAACAAAAATCTAAGATCAATATCGAACATTTCGATTTACCTTCCTCATTGCAACTTTTCATTAACAATATCGCGCCACTTTTGTAAGATATTGCTAGAACGGGTCTGTTGGCTGGAGCACTGCCCGAATACCAGTCCATTGTAACAATATCCATTGATCCCGACACACCATGAATAGTAACTGGCATCTAAAACGGAAAAAATATCGTGTCGCTACTAGTACTCGTATTAGTACTGGTCCGAATCGAGCCCATAATGTCTAGGATGTATTGTTTTATTGCAAAAATATTACAGTAATTAAGATAAATTTCGGCTTTGTAGAACGTCGTCTCTGTCACTCATACTGGAGAGACAGTCACTTTGTAAAGCTCGGTATCTATGCCCGGTGTACCTGCTTTTGTGTGTGGCCCAAGCCCTAAACGTGAATTTGTGAAAAATTAAACTCAAGGCCGTAGCCAGGAATTCACTTCGGGGAGTCGACCAAAGACAACAAGAAGTAACAAATTTATTTTAAAATTAGCTGCTGCCCGCGGCTACGCCCACGTGGCTTTTTCTAAAATAAAAATAAAGCCTAAGTACTCCTTATAACATCAGCTCGTCCAGCCGTTTCTGAGATTAGCCAGAACAAAAATTTAAACAAAAAATGTTATAAGTACCGTATATACTTTCATATGCATTTAGTAAAAAGCTTTTAAAGAAATTACAAATAGACACTTCAATTTTATTTATTTGTATAGACAAGTCCTTCCAGTGGGTTTTCCGGTTTTTCCACCAGCAAAAATGACAAAATTGCTAACAATCTTTCATTCACGTACAATAAATAGGGATTTAACCCATTTAGGGGGTGAATTTTCAAAAATCCTTCCTTATTGTTCATTTTTGTTTTAAAAGGAACTCTTGTGAAAAATGTCATGCTTCTAGAACCAGTGGTTAAGGCGCATTTGTGCGTTATCTCTCAGTGAGAGAATTTAAGATTTTTTATAAATAAGAATATATACCATCAGTGGCAGTAAAAGTGGCCTAAACGTTAAGTTCGAATTTGGGAACAAACTAAACATATTCTTATGCCGGCCATACACACTACGGTCTACCGGAGAGGTCCACCTGTGCAGGTATGCCTGCGCAGGTAGACCGGAATGTGTGTGGGAATAGACCTGTGCAGGTTTTTGAACCTGCGCAGGCGACCGGCGCAAGATCGAAAATCGATTCTTTCGAGTGACACCGTACGGTGTACCTGTGCGTGTGTGCGTGTACTCCGGTCGCCTGCGCAGGTCGCGTCAGTTGTTTTCTAGTGTTTCTTTCGGACGGTTGTCTCATCGCTCGCATCGTATTGCCAGAAAATGGCGCCACCAAATTCAACTAAAAAAATCCTTGAAGATTTTATCGAAATTTATAGAAATAATCCATGTCTTTGGCAAATTAAAAACAAACAACAACACTTTCTTCGCTTGTTTTTCGTATCATTTTTCTTCAAAATTAAAGCAAGACCTAGCAATGCCAGCGTGTCATCGTCCACATTCGATGCCATCGCTTTAGAGAACTGAAGACCGCTCCGATAAACCGGAACGTCCCCATACACGCTACCATTGTTCGGTTGACCTGCGCAGGCATACCTGCACAGATTACCTCTCCGGTAGACCGTAGCGTGTATGGCCTACATTAGTTTTAAAATTTTTTTGAAGCTAATGTTGCATCCTATATTTTTGCGTCGCTTGTCTGGTCAGATAGTTTTGGTTTTGTTTCGATGCCACATATTTGTGCTACCATTTATGTTTGTGACTGAACTTACTGTAAAATTTCCTTGATCATCATATATGTGCAGCTCGCCATTGGTCAGCGCAAAGAGAAGCTGTGAATTATCGGGCGACCATTGAACTGCAGCGAGCCCTGGTCCTTTAATGTCTTTGCCCCACACTCGAGAACCATCCACAGAGCCCACAATAACAGCTCCTGTAATAATATCATATATTAAATATAATATCATAGACGTTGCAAGACACGAGCGCGCGTCATGTGACTTTTATTTCAATGACATAAAGTTTAAATTGCCTTGATTGACTCGCACTCGTAAACTGCAATTAATAATCATCACTCTCAACACCAATCAACTGAAAGAAATGGTGAAATCTAATTTAAATGCACATATTATCATTTTCCTTTATCCTTATCCCTTTCTGTCACTTGGATGTGAGAGGTCACTGAAGGGAGAAGTCCATTCGCACGTAAAAGAGCATAAGCTTAACGCCAAGGTGCAATGCGTATGAACGCGGAAGATGCCTCTAAGTAACAGAAAAGACCCGTGTCTTAAGTATGATCCCTAATTTCGCATAAACAATAGACAGCACTTTTTTGCCTTTAGTCTTTAAATTATCCTTTGTTTGTCCATTCACAGCAACCATAACGACAGAAATCTACTCTACTAGTACTAAAAATTCACAGGTTTAATAATATAATTAATATTGTCTCACCATCCTCATATGCTATGCAGATTTTTTGACCATCAGAACCCCAAGCCATGCTTCTTACAGTTGATTTGTTTCTGTTATTTATCATTTCTTCATACCAAGACCCCTGGAAAATAATATAAAACACATTATGGTAGTTTCCAAATCCACCACCACACAGAAGGCAAAAATAGGACGACACATTGACATTGTGGCCTTTAGTCTTTAGTCGCCAGTTTGGTTTCATGAAAGGTAGGTCGACGACTGACGCAGGAGTAAAACTCATCAGTCACATAATGGGATCCTGAGAGAAATTCTAGGCTGCCATTGGCATTTTTTTAAGCGTTTTACTGCGTTGACCACAATAAACTGATCTGTAAATTACACCACTACAGAATTCGTGGACAAGCTGCTGATCTTGTTCTTTCCTATCTATCAAACAGTCAGCAAAAAGTAAACGTTAACAGGGCTACGTCTTCGAGGTCTCTAGTAAAGATGGATGTGCCTCAAGGTTCAATTCTTGGCCTTTTCCTATTTCCAGTTTATATTAATGATCTTCCTTACATGATGGCTAACTTATCGGATATAATTCTATTTGCTGATGACACTTCTCTTATTTTTAAAATGGAATAGACACGGATGTGTTACATGTCAACGATTTCGAAAGAACAGCCAGACTGGCTGTTCTTTCGAAATGGTTAGCTGCTAATAATCTATTACTTAATCCGAACAAAACTTCTTAAGTTCTCATTACCAAATGTCCCCCAAGTGGGTCTAAATTTACGGAAACTGTGTTTCCAGGAGTTACTCTACATTCCAAATTGCAATGGGGTGTCCAAATTAGAGCCCTTTCAGGTAGATTAAGTTCAGCTGCATATGCAGTAAGAAAAATAAGGCAGTTGACTGCTATAGCCACAGCTTCGTTAGTATACTTTGCTTATTTCCACAGTATTGTGTCTTATGGCGTTCTGCTGTGGGGATCGGCAGCTGACGTAGTTTCAATTTTCATTTTACAAAATAGGGCAATCCGCGCGATCTATAGATGGCTCCTCATAAGTCTTGCCTCTGCCTTCTCTTTACACCTTAGAAAGTATTTTATATGTTTTCAAAAACCTAGGACTTTTCAAAATAGTAACCAATTTCCATAATATAAATATATGTAGTAATTTAGTAGTAAACATGAAATTGTGACGGCCAAATTTAGATTAACTAATTCAAGCAAATCATTTCTTATAAACAGTTATATAACAAGTTGCCCAAGTCAGTTACAGAACTGAGCATTGGAAATTTCAACACCCACATCTTATATTGTGGCCTTATCAAAAAAACATATTATAAGATTAAAGACTACTTTCTGTTTACGGGGGTGACATGTTCAAATATGAACAAACCTCCATTAATAAATAAAGATTAAAAACAAAAAAAACTACTTTGAAGACAAAGAAGTTAGGCAATAAATCCTTCTGAAAATGTAGCTTCCCTGGTACCTCATTAAAGGCAAAACTATGTAAATGTTTATTAACTGCTCCCTATTTGACATAATCTTTTCATTATTTGACAATATATACCTAAAAGTTTAATTTCAACAAGGTTTTTACTTGGTTTTAACTGGCGAAATGTGGGTGTACTATGGGTACATCTCTGTCTAACCCTTCGGGGATTACAGGCGTGAAGAAACAAGACGCGTCCTAGTTGAGACTCACTTCCCCGGATGCGTCTTCGCGCAGGTAATCGACTGGCAAGACGTAATACAAACACCGTCAGACAATGATTGGCTCTATGCTCGCAGGGTGATCACGTTGGAGAAACTCCAATGGGCCATCCGAAGCTTCCATCCTTTTAGGGCAGCTGATCCTGATGGAGTGTTTCCGGCCTTACTACAGTGGGGGGGAGCCTCAGTCGCAGTAAGACTGGTGCCTATAATGAGAGCGAGCCTGGCCTTTAGATACGTTCCTAAAGGGTGGAAGGAAGTGAAAGTAATATTCATCCCAAAGCCAGGTAAGGGTGACTACACAAACGCCAAATCACACCGACCAATTAGCCTGACCTCATTTCTTTTAAAGACTATGGAAAGGCTATGTGATACTCGTAGGGAACTAAGGGATGGCGCTCTGAAAACCATACCGCTACACGGTAACCAACATGCATACAGCTCAGGTAAGTCAACTGAATCTGCTCTTCATCTAGTGGTTGGCCAGATAGAGGAGACGATCAATCAGAAAGGCACCTGCCTGGGCACTTTCATAGACATCGAAGGAGCCTTCGATAAAACAAATTTCTCTAGCATCAGCAGCGCCCTCTCCAGACATGGAGTAGAACAGGTACTGATGGACTGGATTACAAACATGTTGAGCAAGCGGGTGGTTCGCTTTGAAGGTGAGCAGCAACTGGCCATGATAGCCAGAGGCTGTCCCCAGGGAGGGGTGTTGTCCCCTCTTCTATGGAATCTGGTGATTAATGACCTCATCACCAAACTCAACGCCGACCGCTTTTACACAATAGGCTATGCAGACGACCTCGTCATCCTTGTTTCGGGGAAGGTGACGGGAACAATCTGTAACCTCACTCAGCAGGCACTACGTATTGTAGAAAGATGGTGCAGGGAATTTGACCTATCGGTGAACCCCACTAAAATGGAAGTAATCATGTTCACCCAAAAACGAACATTAGGCCCTTTCTGCCTACCAAAACTGTTCAATACAGAACTTCAGTTGGCCAATGAGGTCAAGTACCTTGGGATCATTCTAGACAGTAAGTTAAACTGGAGTAGTCACTTGGACAACAAGCTAAACAGGGCCTGCATTAGCTTCTGGCAGTGCAGGAAAATGATAGGTAAGAAGTGGGGCCTATCCCCCAAAATTATACTATGGCTGTACACCGCAGTGATCCGCCCCATGATCACCTACGGGGCTGTGGTCTGGTGGCCCCGCACCAAGCTGGTTACGGCCTTCAATAAACTACAACGCATGCAAAGACTAGCCTGCATGGCGACCACGGGCTGCATGAGGACCACTCCGACTGCAGCAATCGAAGCCATGTGGGTCTACCACCGCTCCACCTGTTTTACAGCAGGAAGCGACGATGGCGGCGGTACGTCAAAATGCAATAAATCTCTGGGGTAAGAGGGACACACAACACACCGCTCTGCTGGAGGGACTATACAGGGTGCCCGGTAATTAATGGATAACCTTAAAATGGGTCATGGTACAACTAATCGCCATTCAGAAAAAAAAACCAAAAAAATGAAAAAACAAGTAGTACCAAAGATATGATTTTTTTAATAATAATCGGTGTTTTTTGCTACCCTATTTTACATTTTTGTACACCACGACCACAAATTAAAGAATTCTATCGGTTTTTTATTGTTATAGTAAATTACGTTAACTGAGCTGATAGATAAGCAATAAATAGTATGACTACTATTACACTGTTTTTTTTTTAAACAACTTGAATGTTTGTTCTGGGGAAAAATTTGTGAAAAATATTCATTTTGACAAAGTTTAAGAATCCGTAGTTTAAAAAAAAAGTATGCAAACACAAGTGACCAATTATTTTAAAATATTATGCGCTTAAAGCAGATTTCAAAATGGTATTAATCATTATTGTATCTAATGTAAATTGTGCATTATTGCTATTTGTGTAGAAAAGGTGTGAATTTTGGTTTAACAACAAAATTTGCAATATTGGAAAATTTATTTACATTAAATGTACCTGACCATTGGGGTTTAATAAAAAACAATATTTGACATTAATGACACTGTCTGATACAGGCTCTACATCTACGAATAAATGATCTCCTGAGCAGTCGCGTGTAGCGTTGTTCACTTATTTTCGATGCGGCTGCCCGGACACGGCTACGTAAATCTTCCAAGGAACGGATCGGCTTTGCGTATACTTCTTCCTTAAGACAGCCCCAGTAAAAAAAAACAAGTGGATTTAGATCTGGTGAACGTGGGGGCCACAAGATTGGCCCCAGTCGGCCAATCCATCTGTTTGGGTATGTGCTATTTAAATATGCACGAACAGATACAGCATAATGTGCAGGACAGCCGTCATTTTGCAACCAATAAGATTCTCTCTCCTCCTCGGGCACCTCTTGCAATAAGTTTGGAAGATCATTTTGAAGGAATTCTAAGTAACTTTGGCCAGTTAGGTTACCCGGTAATTCAATTGGGCCTATTATTTTTCCGTTTAGAATTCCAGTCCAATAATTTATTTTAAATTGGTACTGTGACCTGTCTTCACGCATAGCACGAGGGTTCTCTAGTTGCCAGCTATAGAGATTATGTAAATTCATGTAGCCATCTCTTTTAAGTGTTGATTCATCACTCCATAGAATTTTATTAAAAAACTGCGGGTCTTCTTCCATCTTCTCGAGCATTTTTCGGCAGAAACGCAATCTTGCATTGTAATCTCTTGGTTCAAGAGTTTGCACGCGCGTAACGTGGAACGGGTGATATTTGTTCTTTTTTAAAATATCATGCACAGTCGATTTCCCTATTCCCGTGCGTCGAGCTATTGATCGCGTAGAAATTGAAGGATCTTGCGCAACTTCCTAAAGCACCACGTCTTCTACATCAGCACGAGCTTTTCTTCCACCGCTAGTACCACCAACACCTCTACCAGGGATTCTTCCTTCTGAGTAACAACCGTGGACTCTTATAAATACGCGGTAATCTGGATGACGCGAATTAGGATATCTTTCCCTATAAAAAGCTGCGGTTGTATTTCCATTGCCTCTGCATTCCCCGTAAATAAAATGCATGTTTGCATATTCTTGTGGCGTATACTCAATACGTGGCATTTTGATTCACAAAGTAAACAATCCAGTTACAAGCCAAGTCGTCGCAAATATCACCACACAAAACAAGTCCAAATCAGTAAACAAAACGAATAGTCCAGTAAAATAGCCAGGTCGTCGTTTTAACACTGATTCACAGTAAATAGCAACAATAGCAACCAGGAACGAAATAAACACATGCGAAGTCGAGCAAGTCGAGTGATGCACTAAACTACTAAACTAGTAAGCTAGCTAAGTCCCTACCGGTTTTTTTCACATTTACTATCTCGCTCGCACTCATCTAACTCATATCCTCTTTGTCTAACATGTACAAAAGACGGGTGGTGCGCGGTGCGCGAAGGTAGCCAGAATGACGGTCACACAACTCACACACACGACATTTATTTCAAACCCAATTTGTATTTGTTAAAATATTTCTGGTTTTGAAGCGACTTTATTTCAGTATTACTATTCTTTACTAACGTCTATTAATGTTTTTATTAAACCGCAATGGTCAGGTACATTTAATGTAAATAAATATTCCAATATTGCAAATTTTGTTGTTAAACCAAAATTCACACCTTTTCTACACAAATAGCAATAATTCACAATTTATATTAGATACAATAATGAATAATACCATTTTGAAATCTGCTTTAAGCGCAAAATATTTTAAAATAATTGGTCACTTGTGTTTGCATACTTTTTTTTTAAGCTACGGATTCTTAAACTTTGTCAAAATGAATATTTTTCACAAATTTTTCCCCAGAACAAACATTCAAGTTGTTTAAAAAAAAACAGTGTAATAGTAGTCATACTATTTATTGCTTATCTATCAGCTCAGTTAACGTAATTTACTATAACAATAAAAAACCGATAGAATTCTTTAATTTGTGGTCGTGGTGTACAAAAATGTAATATAGGGTAACAAAAAACACCGATTATTATTAAAAAAAATCATATCTTAGATACTACTTGTTTTTTCTTTTTTCTGGTTTTTTTTTCTGAATGGCCATTAGTTGTACCATGACCCATTTTAAGGTTATCCATTAATTACCGGGCATCCTGTATAATGAGTTCCCTATTACGAAAGCTATTAATGACCGGGTACCCAAACAATTTATCTTTGATAAGAAATACAAAATCCAACTTCACGAGGATCGCCGATGCGAGGGTTTACGCCCCGCAGAGCTGCGCATCTTCACGGATGGATCCAAAACAGGTAGTGGCACGGGTGCTGGAATCTTCTCGGAAGACTTCAATATACACATAGCCACACCATTGGGAGTCCATAACACAGGGTTCCAGGCCGAATGCATGGGTATTTCTCTTGCCGCTTCAGCGATCATGAACAGGAAAGTTAAGGACCACTCGATACGCATACTCTCAGACAGCATGGCTGTTTTGCAAGCGCTAAATAGTCATACAGTTGACTCTGGGCTGATACGAGTGCCACCAGCGCCTCAACCAGGTAGGTTGCCTCAATAATATAACCATTCAATGGATCAAAGGACACAGCGGTTCGCTAGGTAACGATGCAGCCGACGAACTCGCAAGAAGGGGGTCTAGCATGGCGCCAGTGGGACCTGCACCCATCGCGCCACTCCCCTTCGGTTATCTACGCACGGAAACGAACCAGGGACCAACATCACAAACTATGGTTGGACCAAAGTGAGTGCAGGCAGGCGAAGGAGGCACTCCCTACTATCGACGGCCGCCTCACGAAACGGGTTCTACAACTAACTAAACAACAGCTGCGTACAGCTACAGCCGCTATAACTAGCCATGGGTCATTTAATAAACACCTCTTTGTCATAGGAGTCACAGACAGTCCGCTGTGCAGGGCCTGCATGGAGGACGACGAGACAGCAGCTCATGTGCTGTTAAACTGCCCTGTGATCGCTACATACAGGGCAAAGTACTTCGGTAACCCAGGTATCCTACGTGAGATTGTCAGTAACACCAAGGCGTTGCTGGCCTTCCTTGAGGAACTGGGGTGGATCGAATAATCGATTTTCCCACCCGTACGCAAAATACGCGCATTGACGTGGAGTTGCGGACACCAGCCCGTATTACCTATTACCTATATTACCTCATTAAAGGCAAAACTATGTAAATGTTTATTAACTGCTCCCTATTTGACATAATCTTTTCATTATTTGACAATATATACCTAAAATTTTAATTTCAACAAGGTTTTTACTTGGTTTTAACTGGCGAAATGTGGGTGTACTATGGGTACATCTCTGTCTAACCCTTCGGGGATTACAGGCGTGATGTTATGTATGTTTTTACTTTTATTATTTTATATAGACATTTTGTTAATGTGAGAAGCTTAATAGACTAGATTTGTAGACCACTTTCTATTTTGTTAAATAGCTGGTACTTGTTGATGGGCCTACACTGTGCTCCCATACCTATTAACACTGTAATTTGAAAACATTGTAAAAGCCAATTATTTATAAAAGAGTAACCGTGGAGTTTCTTGCCGGCTCTTCTCCATAGGAAACGACAAATTGGAAACATGCTCCTAGCATTTGACGTTTCATAAGTGCCCATGTAGGTTTATGTTAAATGAAATATTTATATTTTGAATTTTTGATTTTATTCACGCAAATGTATAAAAAAAAATTAAATAGATAAAGATACTTTACAAAGTAGAAATTACCTTATAAAGCATCCAAACAATGATAACACCATGCTCATCACTAGTGGTCAGCTTTTGAAAGACTTCATTCCAAATAGCCACACACAACTGACCAGTGTGGCCTTCCAAGCTTAGATTCATTGAGAGATTACCACCACCCCCTGTAATTTAATAGGAAAATATGAATTAATGAGCACAGAGATGATATTCAGTTATCTCAAGCTACCGCCATGAGCCTGCCCCCAAAAGGTCATCCAAGCTGATGACAGACTACATGATTTGCTTATTTTACTGCTACTTAAAAATGTTTTGATCCAAGTTGACCAGCCCCCCCCCCCCTCACGACTGACTGATCCAAAAAAATCTTGGGCTGTGATTGTGCCTGAGTTACTAGTCATTATTGAATGTGCAAATAAGGATCATGAAAAAGAACAGCTACACATTAAATCATGCATAAGAAGGTACAAATAAAATGAATAATTTTTATCATAGTAATTTAGCTGCGAGATATGCCACTTTTTCTTTCAAGAGGAAAAAATTATGGAAAACTGATTATTACATTTAGTCTTGCATCTAAAATTAAAACAAATGTTTATAATATTACCAGATTCCAATTTTAAAACTTTTAACATGCCATCTTCTCCACCAACAGCAATGTACCCAGATGAATGGTTCCATGATATGCAAGATACGTTTGATTGCTTAGGTATTGCAATCTGAAAAGAAAATGAAAACTTATTATAAAACCGTCTCTCTGTCCCTGTGTGGTTGTGTTTATTAAAAACGTAAGAACCACCTGGACCACAAATCTTAAAAGATATGTTTTCTAGCTAGGTTTTGGTATTACTATTACATAAGTGTAGACCTGTGCAGCACTAGCTGAGTAGCTGGCATTAAGTATGTTTAAGGTGCAGCGCAGACGACAGACTTTTTGTGCGAAGGAGTGCGGCACACACCAATGTGATTACATTTTATTAGCTCACAAGCTTTCATTAATCACTTGATCCGGTGCAGCGCAGACAACAGACTTTTTGTGCGAAGGATCAAGTGATTAATGAAAGCTTGTGAGCTAATAAAATGTAATCACATTGGTGTGTGCCGCACTCCTTCGCACAAAAAGTCTGTTGTCTGCGCTACACCTAAATAAATGAGTAACAATTTCTCATAGATCTGAAGGCTAACAACTTTGTTAACCTACCTGTTTTGTACCTACTCTCTTTACGAATTTCATACCTACAGTATATTTCCCACTCAAGTCTTTCACTGAAAAAGGTACCTGCATTACTTTAGGGCATTGAAGCCTAGATGTAGTTATTATGCATTTAGTACCAAAAAATACTAGCACATTAGACTTTAGTTTGACAGATTATACTTATAATGGTTGAAATAAAGGTACTTATATGAAGATGCTTATACTATATAAAGCAGTTTATCAGTTTCAGTTCTTAGCATATCATAGCTTATGCTTATTCAACCTTTAATGTTCCTGTCTGCATGGGTCACAGGCCCCACAGTTCTTAGCATTTCAGATTAGAACTAGTAATCATTTAAAACATTTATATATATATATATATATTAATTATGCATTTTATGCTAATATAGTATTCAGTCATTTAGGTAGAACAATTAATTATATGTAGGAGTATTGGTAGAAGTTACTTTTGAAAAAAAAATAGGTACTGGACAAACTACTTTAAAGTTTACTAAACTACTTATAAACTAGGTCAACTACAAAAAGATATTAATAAAATAGTGTCAAAACAATAGGGCTCATTTAATACGGACACATAATTAAAGTTAACAAAATCTGCGCGAGACCAAAAATATTTGAATCTTTGCACAAATTCACAAAATCTCTATGGAAACACCGAATATAAACAAAACAAAATAATTACTTTCTTGCTCATATATATGAACATTTTGAATGTATATTTCCAATCTGTTTTATTTGCAGATTATTATGCTTTCTAAATCGCGTGTTTTCAATTATTTATTTTAATTTACAACACAAAACAGTTACAAACAACCAAAAAACAATTCAACAACGACAACAACTGCCAGTGCCAACAGCAGCAACTGCTGTCAAAAAAGTTTTATTCGTTATTTTCAGGTTGGTAAATCTACGTCGAACTTCATTCTGCAACTATTTGTGTAATTTCCACCATGGAATTTTATTACTAGATAGTACAACTTTTCCACCAACTGGGGAGCATTATCCGATCTAAAAACGGCAGTGGGGGGCCGCCATGAAGTCCTGTAGAATTTGAGCCACGGTGGGCGTATAGAATAAATAAATGAAATAAGCGATTCTTTGACCAATTTTCATTTGATGATGACATACACGTGTGGACCCAGTTACTGTTATTTACTAATAAAGTCACTTCGAGCAATTAGTTTAACCATTAACACCCCTGCATCGAGAAAACAATATTCTGAAAAAAAAAAACCGGCCAAGTGCGTGTCGGACCACGCACAATCAAGGGTTCCGTAGTTAGGATGAATTTATCCCTAAAACAAACTTAACATTATAGTTGAAAAACATATTCTCCCATACATCGATATACTCCACGGTCAATTTTCCAACTGAAAATTTAAGTTTGTAATCGCAAAAAATGTTTTTTTTATGTGATAAAACTACAAATTAACAATTTTCGGACTTTTTCCTTCACTTTTGCTGTGAGACCTTGCTCCTACCCAAATTTCATGATTCTAAGTCAACGGGAAGTACCCTATAGGTTTTGATTTATATGCGAGATATTCGCAATTTTTTTTTATGTGATAAAACTACAAATTTACAATTTTAGGACTTTTTCCTATACTTGTGCTGTAAGACCTTGCTTCTTGCCAAATTTCATGATTCTACCCTATAGGTTTTGATTTATTTGCGAGTATCGAAATATGTCGCAATAATGTCGCTTATACCACCGTATCTTTTTATTGCGTTGACTTGAAAGCTTGATTTTTTTAGAGCTTGAAGGGAGCATAGACTTACGTATTTGATATTAATTTCAACTTGATACCTCCACGCGTTCCTGAGAAAAATGGTCTTGACAGACAGACAAACAGACGGACAACGAAGTGATCCTATAAGGGTTCCGTTATTTCCTTTTGAGGTACGGAACCCTAAAAACAATCAACCAAAAACTTTTTAGTGGTTCAGTTTGTAATTTATCTAAGTTAGAATAGCCTAATGTCAACTGTTCATCACCTTTTACAAAATAATGCTCTCCTCGATGCAGGGGCGTCAATGGTTGAGGAGTTCTCCTGGTAAGAAGTAGGAGAACTGGAACTTATGGTGACTTCACCATATGCATTGTGACGAGCTTAAATAGCTTTGCAACCATATTAAAGTGCCTAATGGAATCGCAACCCGTGAAATATTTATTATTAAATAGTTCCAGTGGCCATCTGTGGTTCTGATCATCAGTTCCAAATGGTGTAACTATAAAAAAATATCCAAATCGCTAAAGGTGAGCCAATAAAATTTGAGGATTTCCCTCGATTTCCATAGTTTAATTGCGCCGCTCGTTCCATTTGGTGTTTAATTTTGGTTAGGTTAAATGGTCCAAGATTCTCGTAATGTTGGTGACCACCAGTGTATCTTCCTCCGCACGTTTTCTCTCAACACATCTGAAATTGGCAGAATTGTCGACAACGGTACCTTTGCCAGAAAGAAAAATAGAATAGAATGCTTTCCCAAGGCATGGAGGGGTTTAGATATGTTGGATGTTCCCCCATCCACGGTCTGGACCTCGGCAAGCGTAGCTTGTACAGATGTTCTATGTCACGAAGTCCGTTTGGCTATGAATGTTGTCAAGCGTGCACATGCACATTGTTTTTGTGTGCGTAACCTCGAGAGCGCTCAGTGTCGATCGGGACACGGTCCGGATCAGTAGTGGTTTTTAGTTCGCGCCAAATTGTTTCACGGAGTAAGGTCAGCATGGCAACAAAACGAAGAAGAGTTGTCCATAGTGAGGTAATATTTATTTATACGTTTTCAATTAAAATGTTACACAAAGATACTTAATATAGCAATAGAAGTATTTATAAAATGAATGTTTTTTTGTGTTATAAAATGTTTATATTACTTAATTATTTTGATTACATTTTGTTTTAGGGTCGAAACATGATAGCTAGTGTTTATCATTTTCTGCGAGAAGAATATGAATTTACAAAATCATTAATGGAACTCAAGTGCGTTTAAAATATTTTAAAAAAATAACAGAGTACCGCTCTCAAAGTCGGCCCATTGTCTACACCGATGAGAGCTACGTCCTTTCGACACACGTGCGAAACAACACCTGGGCAAAAAAAAAGGAAAGAACTCCGTTTTAAAAAAAAATTAGCACAGGCACTCGCTTTATTTTAGTGCACGCGGGAACCAAGGATGGTTTTATTGAAAATGCTTCCTTGGTTTATAAGGCCAACTCAACAGCTGGTGATTATCATTCAAATATGAGCTATGATAACTATGTAAAATGGCTAAATGAAAAGTTGCTACCCAATTTACTTCCGCGCTCTGTCATTGTCTTAGACAATGCATCTTATCACAACACACGGGCTGAACGACTACCGACGCAATCTACAAAGAAAGCCGATATGCAGCAATGGCTCAGGGATAAGGGTATAGCATTTGATGAATCTCTTCTTAAATTGGAATTGTACGATACAATAAAGAAGTACAAAGCCCAACACGTAATCTACAAGATTGACGATTTTATAAAAAGCAAGGGTTTTGATGTCTGACGCCTTCCCCCTTATCACCCAGAATTAAATGCGATTGAAAATATTTGGGGGATCGTTAAAAATTATGTCGCATCTAAAAATATCGAGCAAAACATGACGAATACGGAAAGACTGATCAATGAAAGTTTGGGCCAAGTTAGCAGTGAAACGTGGCAAAAAACTTGTGCTCATGTTGAAAAAATTGAAAAAGACTACTTGAAATATTTTGATCTCGATTTTGAATTTATAATCAATGTACAAGATGATTCTGACGACAGCAAAACGGAATCGGAAATCGAAAATTTATCTGATAGTGATTGAAAATACTAAATAGTCCTACTTGTTTCGTTTCTATTCTGTAACACCAATGCTTAATTAAATGCCTACATATTCTTAATATTTTTGTATTTATTGCAACCTAATCTAATTTATTTACAAAATGTATATACTTTTAAAACCAAAATTTTATTTAGATTATTAAATCTCGACTTGAATGTATATCAGATTTTTTTGCTAACGTTACCTACTTTTACACACACAAGCGCGCTTGTCGGGATACGTCACTACTACAATCAAAGCCGAACGGACTTCGTGAAATAGAATATCTGTAGCTTGCTAGTAACCCTCGATTGATCTGTGCCGCTTTTGTTGTTTAGCCACAAGCCCCCTGAACAACATTTCACATTCCACGGGTATCTATTAAAAAATCCAAAACCACATGAATCCAATAAAAAAAAAACGATCGATGACAATTTATCTTAACTGGCAACACTGCGAAAATCAATAATATTTACAGAACTGGATCTGGAAACATGTCAAAAAGATTTTCGCGAAATCTTCATGAATTAATTAAAATTTCAATCATTTGTATTGTTACGGGTAATTTCGATTTAAACAGTTAATTCAGCACTGAGTCCTTTGCATTTTATAGCTTTTGTATGTTTTAAAGTTCGGCTTACACAGCCGATATTTCAACGCAAGATTTCAAATAAAATAATTATTAAGTTCATGAAAATGTTGGGTCGAAAACAAAGCCTAAAAGGGGAGCCGGTACTAGCAGACTACGGTCCAGAAGAATCTCTAAATGAAAGTGCCGATATTGAATGGGTCAACAAGGTAATTCAATGCATTATATTTTTAACACTGGAATATTTTGGGTTAAACTCTTGCCTGCCCCTTAACACGACCCAGTGGCCGCCAGATGTCTCCGGTCGTCTTTAGCACTTACAGCATGAGTTCAAGAAATGATTAGTTTAAAAATGTCTTTGCCCAATGCAGGGCCTTCTATCAAAGGTAGCCTAAAAAGATAATAAAAAGATAAAATAAATAATATTTTTTATTCCAGCTATGGGTTAGAAGAATTCTAAGATTATGTGCTTTATTGAGTTTAATGTCTGTATCACTGAATACTCCAAAATCATTCGAAAAGTACCCATCTCTGCAAACTATAACATTTGCTGTGGACTGCAGTGTTACACTCTTATTTACTGCAGAAATGATTGCTAAAATGCATATTAGAGGAATACTAAAGGTATGCTCTAAACAAATATTACTTGTTGTCAACAAATTAGATGCTACAATACAATGGTACTGTACAATGGTATTGTAGCAC
The DNA here is from genome assembly GCA_963921375.1 of Tiliacea citrago. Taxonomy (NCBI): domain Eukaryota; kingdom Metazoa; phylum Arthropoda; class Insecta; order Lepidoptera; family Noctuidae; genus Tiliacea; species Tiliacea citrago. The sequence continues at coordinate 14,722,045 of OY992786.1, read as the reverse complement.
CTCTATAATAATATATTTTAAGTTTTTAGCAAATTTGTCCCATTCAATAAATAAGGAGCCAATATAGTGGTCTATGATCTAGAAATTTGAGACTATCATAAGATGTTCTTGTGATGTTAATATTATTTGTCTTTTGAGTACATTTTTAAATTATATTACATCTGTCCCTAATATTAGTTGACCACTACTGAAATAATATTTAAGTTTTATTAAGCCTGATTCAAGGGAAGATTAGATGCCTTTCTCTGAGATTTTACCTGTTTTCAGTAAACATATTAATTGTTTATTTTGAATACTAAGTACTGGATGAAATATTTAATATAATTCATGTTTTCAGGGGGATGTAGCCTACTTAAAAGACCACTGGTGCCAGTTTGATGCCTCAATGGTATTTTTTCTTTGGGTATCTGTTCTCTTACAAATGTTTGAGTTGACTGGTATAGTACCCAGATACAGTTACCTAAGCATATTAAGAGCACCCAGGCCATTGATAATGATTAGATTTTTGAGAGTATTTTTAAAATTCTCTATGCCAAAATCTAGAATCAATCAGATATTCAAGTAAGTGGATTTAATAAAAAGATTAAGTCTGTCTTTCTTAAGTCACTTGCATTTTAAAATATATAATAAGCTTTATAATAATTTTAAGTGACTTTTGCCCAGCAGTGAGACTATACAGGTTAATAAGTGTCTATGGAATTTCTTGCCTCTTCTTCTTCATTGGTACCTACTAGCCTTGGGAATGGGCAAATAGCTTCATCTTTCTGACTGACCCCTTGAAAATTGAAAAGTGCCTGTAATTGGTTTACTTGAAATAAATGCTTTGAATAAAAATCCTTGTAATTTCTTCTATGTATGAATTCACCACATAATACTCACACTATGTCTTTTGTGTTTTACAGGAGATCAAGTCAACAGATATATAATGTGACCCTATTCTTCTTGTTCTTCATGTCGCTGTACAGCTTGCTAGGAGTACAGTTCTTTGGAGAATTAACACATCACTGTGTCAGGAATGATACAAATCCGTAGTTAGTATTATAATCTACCAGATATTTTTAGAAGATTTAGGTCTTTGAAAAGGGATACCTACGGTAGCTAAGAGCATTGGTGATATGCTTGCAAACCTGTAATGCTAGGAAAAGCTGCCTGTCCAAAAACCTAGTATAGTAATTTATGTATAATATAACCCTATATATATATATATGTACTAGCTTTTTTTTTTTTTTGGGTGGGAATTTATCAAATAACTTCTCGTGTCAGACTTTTACTGACTAAAACCCACCCGTTTTCCTTCATTTGCCTGTGTGCCAAGGCCACGATATCCCTTTCGGACAAACTCGCAACCCTGGCAGATATATACTAGCAGACCCGGCGAACTTCGTACCGCCTTATACCGACAGCAGCGCCACCTACCGGGTCCAATTGTGTTTTCAAACCATCTAGGAACCCGCTGAAATATAAATATTAAATTTCAACCAAATCGGTCCAGCCATTTAGGAGTTAGGTGACAAACACACGTACAGAAGAATTATATATATTAAGATAATAGTTTGCTATAATAATAAGATATTTAATTGAACTACTTTCTGTTTTTCAGTGAAATCACTATAAATTCCTTAGCTATTCCTGACACTTTTTGCTCTCCTGACCCTGGTTCAGGATATCAATGTCCTCCTGGAATGAAGTGTATGAAACTTAATTTATCCAAATACATCATGGGATTCAATGGGTTTGAAGAGTTTAGTAAGTAGAAAAACAACAATATTACTGGGCTTTAAATTAAACTAAGCTATCTATGTTATAAAAAAAAATTGTTTCTGTTTAGCAACAAGCTTGTTCACTGTGTACCAAGCATCATCTCAGGAAGGTTGGGTCTTCATAATGTATCGCGCTATAGACTCTCTACCAACTTGGAGATCAGCTCTTTACTTCAGGTAAAATCAAAGCAATACCTAACTTCATTCTAGCATAATTATCAAAGAATGTTACAAATTATTGTAAAATTGTTACAGCACAATGATATTCTTTTTGGCCTGGCTGGTCAAGAACGTTTTCATAGCCGTGATCACTGAAACATTCAATGAAATAAGGGTACAATTCCAACAAATGTGGGGTGTGAGGAACCCTATTACTAAAGGTAGCACTACCCAGTTCTTCACTGGTGACGATAATGGATGGAAATTGGTTACTATTGATGAAAATAAACATTCAGGTAAATTATAAGTAATTCTGGATTTTAATGATAAATAAAATAGATAATATAATCTTAACATATTTTTTTTTTTACAGGCAGTGCTCCAGAAATATTCCATAGATTATTAAGGTCTGCATATTTTCGACTACTAGTCATGGGGGTTGTTTTGGCTAATGGAATTATAACAGCAACAATGAACTTCAAACATGATGACAATCCCAGAGAATTCTTTTACGAGAAATACTATTACATAGAGGTAGCTGAGATTGTGTTTACGTAAGCCATGTTTTAAACCTAAAGTTAAGTATAATATTTAATTAAACAGTTATTTTCCGTACTTTCAGATTGCATTTACCATTTTCTTGGATTTGGAGGCATTAATCAAAATTTGGTGTTTGGGACTAAAGGGCTATTTCAAGCACTCTGTTCACAAGTTTGAATTACTTTTAGCTATTGGCACTACGATTCATATAATACCCCAGCTGTACATGTCAGGGTTTACATATTTTCAGGTAAATTCGATTTTTGTAAGAAAATACATTTTGTTCCAATAATGCAGTGAACACAAGGCGTTTGTAAGGCACATAGAGTGCCATTATTTATTCATTTGGTGTTGTTTTAAGGTTCTTCGAATAGTAAGATTGATAAAAGCATCACCATTATTGGAGGGATTTGTCTACAAAATCTTTGGACCAGGAAAGAAACTTGGCAGCCTGATTATATTCACAATGTGTTTACTCATCATCAGCTCTTCTATATCAATGCAACTGTTTTGTTTCCTGTGCGAATTTACTAAATTTGAAACATTTGATGAAGTAAGTCTTACCTCAAAATTATGGGATACTTACTTACAATAATTTGCTTATTTTCGGTCCAGAAATCAACTTAATAAAAATCTATCATTCACTGACGGACAACGCCCAGCCTAATCCTCTGGGTCTAGGAGAATGAAATAGATAGAATACTCTTTATTATGTATGTACAGCATACAATTTTTAAGATATAAATGTAGAATAATAGCACTAGAGTTCCTTATAAATCTCGAAAGTGAGCACTAAGGAAGATTTTTGGAAATTCTACCCCTAAGGCGCCATCTCCACGGATGAGAGAATCGCGGTGATAGTCACGCTGTGCCTCCAAATTATCACTGCGACGATATCGCCGTCGCCGTCGTATCGCCGATTGATTCATACAGTTTCAAGACTGATGGCACGGCAAGTCTATCGCCGCGATGTTCTCGCTTGTGAAGATGGCGCCTTAAATTGTGGAAAGTTTGTATGGAAGTTCGTTTTGCCGATGGGAAATCCCATCGGGCACACAGCTTGCCCTAAAATAAGGCCCTACAGACCTATAGTAACTAGTAGCTACACACTTATACAAAGCTTATAAATAATGTTAATTTAGATAATTATTGTAGTATTAATAATAACCTTTGACAATAATATTATTCTTTTAGGCATTCATGTCTATGTTCCAAATTCTAACTCAAGAAGCCTGGGTAGAGGTAATGGACGAGACCATGGTGAGAACAAGTCAAACATTGACGCCCCTTGTTGCCATTTACTTCATACTGTACCATCTGTTTGTTACTTTGGTAAGGAAGATAATTATCTTTACAATAATTATGCTTATAATGCACTGATTATGAAGTTCTCATAATTTTGTATGGTATTCCAGATTGTGTTGTCACTTTTTGTAGCAGTAATCTTAGACAATTTGGAACTGGATGAAGATATTAAAAAACTGAAACAACTCAGGTACCGCCAACAAAGCGCGGAAATCAAAGAGAGCCTACCATTCAGATTAAGAATATTCGAGAAGTTTCCTGATAGCCCGCAAATGACTAAGCTGCACAAAGTCCCTGGCGATTTCAATCTACCTAAGGTTCGTGTATTTGTATTACATTCCGAACAAAAACGATAATACTCTACATAGACGCATGATTACATGAAAGCGAAAACAGTCAAAACGCCCAGTGCAAAGACACTTCCATGTAACTTTTTATCGCATTAACCCTGAATTTGTCAATATATAAGTTTCGACTGCTAAAAGCTTTCGAAATCTACCCCTATGAGATTGGTGCGGTCTATTTAATAAAAATAAAAAAAAAATCATTGATAGACAACGCACAACCTAAACCACTTGGTCTAGAAGCATAAAATTTTGCACAAGAGTATCTTAAGTAACGCAACAACACTAAGGAAGGATTTTTGAACATTCATTTCCTAAAGGGGTTAAATTTTGTATGGAAGTTTGTAATTTCTGCCGATGGGTACTCCCATAGGGCACACGGCTTGTAGCTATATACATAAAGTAAAAGAGTATACCAGTTGGTACTATTATGTGGTTGTGGTGTTACGCAGGTCCGCGAGTCGTTCATGCGGCAGTTCGTGTGCGAAGTGGAAGGTGAGGAGGAGCCGGGTGCGGCGAGTGGCGGCGACGTGTCACGTCGCGCCTTTGAGTACATCGGCGTGGCCAAGATCGCCTTCCCGTACCGCAAGCGCTGCCTCGTGAAGACGCTGCTGGTGGCGCCGCCGTCGCAGCGGCCCAGCTCAGCGCTGCGCCGCCACGTCGTCAGCTCCATCATTGAGTTAGTGCAACACACCCTGCCGAACTATCGGTGGGCCTGCATGAGATTTCATCGCGGTAATATTAGAGTTAAGCGCTGGGCTGTGCTCCAGCTTAGGCTGAGTGGGTGACCCTTTTGGTACAGCGCAATGTAAATGTTTTTAGAGTTCCGTACCTCAAAAGGAAAAATGGAACCCTTAGAGGATCACTCGTGTATGTGTCTGTCTGTCCGTCTGTCATATCCAAATTGCTCCGAATCTACTGGACTGATTAAGTAGAAACTAGGTACACATATGAATTTCTGTGACCCAAACACGGACGCGTAACGTAAATAAATGAATTTTGAATAGGGGGGTGGGGGGTTAGTGTTGGGGGGGCAAAAGAGAAAATAAAAAATTAAAGTTTTGCAAACGGTACCGTGTGACATATCAAATGAAACGGCTTGTTTTAAGGAGTTCAGATATATATTTTTAATCATTTTAAAATAAATAGTTTTAAAGGTATTTAAGAATATAGATAAAAATTTACCATTCCCCCTTATCTCCGAAACTTCAAAGACTAAAATTGTGAAAAAAAAATACAGAAAATAGTTCTTTACTTATAGATTACAGGAAAAAATAAGACGTCTATGGTAATAAAATAACATGGCAAATCGCTCAATATTGTGTGTACAAACTTATTTGCAGTTGGAATGTATGGGGAAATATGTCTTTCAACTACAATGCTAAGTTTGTTCTTGGGATAAATTCATCGCAACTACGGAACTCTTCATTGTGCGTGTCCGATATGCACTTGGACTGTTTTTTTTTCCATACTATTCTCTCTTTTTGTTCCTTTCCTTGTTGTTATGTTATGTCCTATACGGAACAAATGTTTTTCTAGTTCTTGGTACTACAATGTGTCTCGCCCGTCAGAACGGAAATTGTCCCAAATGTTTTGTATAAGTTTTTTTTGCTTTGATTTTTTGTTTTTACATTTACAGGTATCGATTTTGATGCAGTTAACAGTCTCGCGATTAAGGTTTATTTTCTTTTTTGTTTTGCTTTTTAATTACGAATGATAATTAAGTTTGTATGTTTATAATTATATACTATGATTCATAATTCTTTCATGCTGTTTCAGAGACTCTAATAATCACCGACCTCTGCTGGGAGATTCAGCGATGTTAGCGACTGGAGGCAAGTCTGGTCTGAAGCCGCAAGGGACCATATCGAGCGCAAAGCAATTGCGGGTCGATCAGAAGAAGTATGTATTTAATTTGGTTGCAGTATTAAACTTGAATTCAGAATCTTAGATACTTTCTATTTTGGAACCACAAACTCAATGTCATACAATACAAAGTTCAAATTCCATTGTAACAAACACTTCTCAAAATACAACCAAGATAACATAACGCAAAAGTTGAGAGTAATTGGCAAAGGAATGTAAATAATCTAATACTATAGTTTGACTGATACCGCTGTACCGCGCCTTAGGTGTGTGTGTGTGGAGAGATTGGGGGGGGGGGGGGTGCAGTGCATACCGCTCATTCGTCAACGCTCACGGCGTCCCGCCCCCCGCCTTGCCGCGCATTCCTAAGGCGCGGTACAGTAGCGTCGGTAAAACTATAGCCGACCTGACTGACATTGTCCTGTCCAAACAACAATTCATGCCAAAAAAAAGTTTCCATAAAATTCCCAAATTTTCCCGGAAACTATTTTTTTTTTCTTTCCGTAAGATCTGGGGGTCTCGGTCATTTCTTTACTACAGCTAACTATAGCTGACTACGGCGAAAAAAAAAAAAGTCAGTAGAAGAGAGAAGCCAAAGTCAAAACTGTGACTTGAAGTCGGGCTCAAAGTCAAAAAAGGAAACTTTGGAAGTTATAAAACGGCCGAACATTCGGCCGATACTTCGGTTTAGCGCTTCTAAAATATTTTCAAATTGGTCCAGTCGTTCTGAAGTGATGCGCTTACCAACGAACAGCATTTCATTTTTATTATAAAGATGATAGATAGATTCTGAATTCAAGTAATGGTAAGGTGGTTTTTAAAAGATATGGCCTGATTAACGAGTGAGCAATAATATGGCTCTCAGGTTCGGCTCGCGCTCTATCAGGCGATCGGTGCGCAGCGGGTCAATCAAGCTGAAGCAGACGTACGAGCACCTGCTGGAGAACGGCGACATCGGTGCGGCGTCGCGCGTCGTGCCGTCGTCGCGCGCGCGCCCGCCTTACCTCGACATCCGGCTGCTGCAGGCCAAGCGACAGCAAGCTGAGATGAGGAGGTAGCCTTTTCATTTATACCTAACTAGCATATCACGAAGATTTCTTTATGATATCTAACTAAATATGAATGTATTATACACATAAACCTTCCGGTATAAATTCTCTAAATGATGGTGAAAACCGCGTCAAAATCCATTGCGTAGTTTCGAAAAACAATGCGGTCACACAGACAGACACGAAAAGTGAGTTCAATTTTAATATGTATAGAATCAACAGAACAATGCTGATCATACGAAATGCAAACATTTTTTTTATTTAAAGGGCTTTGTCGCTTAGCGACCACATTGTCCAGTGCAGAAAAACACAAAATTGTTGATTACTATCTAGGTACCTTATTACTAACTTGTACAATTGTTTAGCCTTGTCGAACACTGGAAAAGCAAGGATGGTATTACAAAAGCCAATATCATTCCTTTTATATTGTCCAAAAACATTAATTCTAGTATTTTCATTCCGGACACACTCCCATCAGAATATGAAAGAAATCATCAACCACGCCACAGTCAAAACATTTAATAATCAAAGAAATAACCTGCATTAAAAAAAACCAAGCAAAGTATTTTTTCGGCTTCTGGTATCACGTGTGTTAACGTATATTGAAAAAAAAAAGACAAGCTAACTCGCCACTACTTCAAACAATATTGTCGTCAAGTATTCGAACCTTCCACATCGCACTTTCACGCTAGCCGTATGCCCGTTTTCACTAATATTAGGCGACACCTCAATAACTGCATAAATAAAAGCGCGTCGTTGGATATTCAACTCTTGGCTCAGCGAAAGTATAACAGGCATAAAGCTCAAAAAGTTATGACACACACAATAAACAAGAATAAGGACAGTAGTGGATAGAAGATTATTTTTTCCAGTACTACACTTTTTTGTTGACTGTTAATTTAATCAAATTGTATTTCAGGAATCAAAGAGAAGAGGATTTACGCGAGAATCATCCACTGTTCGACACTCCCTTGTTGATAGTGCCGAGAGAGTCCCGCTTCAGGAAGATATGTCGCGCCATTGTGGACGCGCGCTATGACGCCCGGCTGCGTGATCCCGTCACTGGCAACGAGAGAAAAGTACATTATAAAAGTTTTCAGTAAGTATTTATCTATAACTAGCTGCGCCCCGTGGTTTCACCTGCATGGTGGTCCCACAGGAACCGTGCATTGTTTCGAAATAAAATCAAAGCCCATGTCACACTCCGGCCCATCACATCGATCCCATTTTCCTTCGCTGCTTAAAATAAGGGCAAACCAACAAACACACGCATATTTTAGTATGATGAGTATTCCTAATCCAATGCTTTGCTCAGGTAATGTGTTAGTTTTCTGACTAAAACTTTGTGTCTGCACGCGCCTTAAAAGTTCAGTGATTTACTTTTTGTGACTGCCCCGTTGATCGTTTGCTCGCAAACGCGACTGCTGACCGCGGGCTCCTGGGTTCGATTCAAAGGTCGAGCAAAGTGTTATTGGGTTTTTCTATTAGGTATTTCTCAGTAACAGCCCGGAGTTTGGAAGTTGGTGATGTGGCACCCCCGTGCCTCGGAAAAGCACGTGTCGCTGTTGGCTCTGCGCCTGATCTCTCTCCGGTGGTGTCAGATTTCTGTCCCATCGGACTATGGAAGTAAAGGAACATACAGTGCACCTGTGTTTGCGCCCACACTGGTGCACTATAATATCTCCTGCGTACCTGAGTAATCATGGCCATCGTGACCAAAATTGATTGGGAGGATTATTATTATTTTCTTTTTGTAATTCTATTTACTATGTCAAATAGCATTAAGTTTTGTTACAAATATTACCTCCTATGTTTGTATTTTCAGCAATTTCCTCGGACTAGTGACTTACATGGACTGGGTCATGATCATGGTCACGACACTCTCGTGCTTATCGATGATGTTCGAAACACCTACCTACAGAGTTATGGAAAACTTCGTTTTGCAGGTGAATGTAACCCAATAAGTAATCATTTACCTGATTCACCAATAAGTAATCATCTACTATGGCTGACTATTTGTAAAGAATCTTAGAGAATAATTGAATGTTTTATTATTTAGATTGCTGAATACGGATTTGTGGTTTTCATGAGCTTGGAACTGGCGCTGAAAATTTTAGCCGACGGATTGTTTTTCACGCCTAAAGCTTATCTGAAAGATGCCGCCGCAGTGCTCGACGTATTTATCTATATTGTAAGTATCTTCAACGCATCACAGAAAAAAAAAATACGCAGAAATATTAGGATTGACAGGATTTACTCCGTTAGATTCGGACATCTTGTGGGTAAAAGATGGGTTTCGTGCAATGAAAACTGGGTGAGATACAGCGTTTAAAAAATCACAAATTATCAAAATAACTCAAATTACAATTAACATAATAACTGAGCACAACGAATCGAGTACAGTTTCGCGACGTCTTACTCCGATGCGATCAGACACTGAATGTCCTTCTCGCCGTGGGCTTATAACATTGCATTACGAATCTGCACGCTGTGTACAGTTCTCATCATGTAAGTTTGCCGCTCTGAAGCTAGGCTTTCCGAACGATTGCGCAGATACCATCGCGTAAAAAAGTACTCGCTTACGAAAAAATATTAATATTTATAATATAATGAGTTTAATGATAATATCCGAAATGAAAATAAACAATGTATTTTTTTACTCACCTAAAGTATGAAGAAGATGTACCTAAAGAAAAGAAGAAGAAAGAAAGAAAGAAAATAAGTTTATTTGTGGTAAAAGATATTTTTATTTGAAAATTATTGGTTCAAGCACTGCACTTTGTTTGCTCACATTTAAATATTTATTTATTCTTTATGTAAAAGAAGTTTAGGTATGTTTGCTCTGTGAAAAATTGTCATTGATCAATGTCACTATCACTCGACATTGCCGACACTCCATCTATGAAACTTTCTTTATTGCCTTTAAAGGTGCTCGTGCAAGGTATTTCTCTGTCATCCGAGTCAATATTATCCGAACCCGCCGCAATATCAGAATCGTCATTCTCAGATTCTGTTTCTGATTCCGAGCTATCTCCTGTGAATATTATAAAATTTTCCGTCATTTCGTCTATAACATGGTCACTAGTTCTGTATAGCTCCTCGATTGTTTTTACTTTAGCACACAAAGCTACCCATTCTTCTTGCCCCATTAGGTTAACTTTCTCTTCGACCAACTCCATTGTCCGGTTAACGTTAAAGTCCACATTTTTTGTGGCTACGTAACCCTTAATAGCCGCCCACGCCATTTCTATAGGGTTTAAGTCTGGGTGATAGGGTGGTAGACGGAGAACGTTATGGTTATGCTGTGCAAAAATGTCATCTATCACAAAATTTTTGTGGGCGGGCTTATTTTGGCATATTATTTTGTATAATTGTGGCTTGAGCATGTTATTATCAAAGGGTATGCCTTTTTCTGACAACCACAACTTCATGTCCCCTTTTTTTGAGTTAGACGTTGGTGCGGGGTCACGCAATTTATTGTGATAAGGTGCATTGTCTATCACGACGACTGAATTAGGACTCAAGTTGGGGATGAGTTTGCTCTTCAGCCATTTTTCATAATTGGTAAAATTCATGTCGTCGTGATAGTCACCCGACTTTATCCCAGATTTGAAGATCAATAACGCATTCGGGATAAATCCATCTTCGGTCCCGGCGTGAACGATAACAACTCTTTGTCCTTTGGAAATAGGAGCCTTCAACCCTTTTTCAGATGCATCTGACCATGCTTTGCTCTTTATATGTGATGAATGTACATATGACTCATCTGTATATACTATTGTTCTTCCTTCATCTCTATATTTTTTTATATTTCGCAGATATTCAATTCTTTTGAGCCGCAAGTCGTGTTTCTCTATTAATATCTTCCTATTATTTTCGGTTCTCCTCCATTTAAAACCTAAGTCCTTAATTATTCTACTTAGGCTACTTGCAGAGCCTTTAAAATTAATATCGTCTTGCAACTTACTAAGTAGTTTTTTTACGGTCGGCATTTGCTTTTCCGATATGTGAAAATTATGAATGCAGCGTTTGATAATGCCTTTATCAAAATTGTCAATCCCAGTTATAGGCTTCGGCTTTTCCCTTTTTTTCCCCGGAGTGCGGAAAATGGAAATCATGTCCGTCTTTTTCGCTTCGGCAACAATGTTTCGCACGGTCCGTTCCGAACTGCCGGTTGCCTCAGCAGCGCGGCTTTGTACCTTCGCAACATTATGCACGCCTTCGTCTTTCTCCTTCTGCATATAATTCACCACATTATGAATAATTTTTCTCGCCTGACGGCGTAAAACAGTGTTCCGTTTCGGCATTTCTTTCACAAAACTTAAAGTACAACGTCAACCAGTAACAATAACAAGGCAAAGGCAACAATAATAACAAACACAATAGGAAATAACAAAAAACAGCAAACTTAAAACAATGTAAACGCGTAACACTTTTGGCATCGACAGCCTACCGTACTGTGCGAGCGGAACACAAGCACGCATCGGACGTATACGAGTGACTGAGACAGAAATACAACGCTCTGCCCGCCGCTTGCTCCGATATCCGCGCATGCGCGCTGCTGTTTTATTCGTAATTTTGACTACTGCGCACTGATTTGTAGCCTACTTCAGAGCGGCAAACTTACATGATGAGAACTGTAGGTGTGGTTAGTTCATGTGATGTTGCCACTGGCGCGCTTGCGATTCGTTTCGTGTCCGTACTAATGACCTGATCCAACATATACAATTAGAAAAAAACTATGAACTTGATTTGGAGAAAAGTAAGACTTTTTTTTATTTTTCAAGAGTTTTGAAATGTTCCTATTTGTGCCAGGCTGCTAAAAAGCTTTTGCACAAAATAACCAGTAGTTAGTTTTTGCACGAGCGAAAAATCAATAAAAGTTCGAAAACAAAACGCTATCGATAAAACAACCCTTGTCGATAAAAAAAAAACCTTAGTTGGGCCACCGAGCACATAATATTCTATCAATATGAATAATTTGTTCGTGCAAACTGTCGTGAGGAATGTTTTGAGTATGAATATGAATGACTAATACCAAAACGGGAAAAAATATATATATAGGGGAAAACCAAAACGGCTAGAAAGGGAGTGACTACCGAGATGACGACTAATAGAGAAGCATAGAAGACCCTTAAGGACATATTGCGCCGACCCCAAATAAATTGAGATGAGTGCAGGAGAATGATCATGATGTCCGTGCAGGTGTCGCTGACGTTCCTGTGTTGGATGCCGGTGCGCGTGCCTCCCGGCTCGGCGGCGCAGATGCTCATGATCCTGCGCTGCGTGCGGCCGCTGAGGATCTTCACGCTCGTGCCGCACATGCGCAAGGTGGTCTACGAACTGTGCCGCGGGTTCAAGGAGATATTGCTCGTGAGTAAACAAGGAATAGGGCTACTAAAAGTATTCCTAATTAATATTACATAGAGCCAGTTTCTCGAACTAAAATTATCGCAAAACTAATCTGACTAATTGTCAAGCGGTGACGGCTAATCGTAACGTTTAATTTTGATGCGTTGATAATTTTCGTTACAGAAACTGGCCGACAGAGTTTTAAAAGAGACTTTATCACAGGTATGAGTTACACAGAGGACGCTCTTTAAAGCCGAAGTTTTTCTCTCTATGTGCTGTATTAACGGCCACAACAACGAAATAATTCACGAAAGTTTGGTACGCACCGTACTTACGAGAATTATTTCATCACTGATAAGCCAATCAAAAATACTATACTAATTATTAATCTTTGTTTTATGGATCTTTTAGTTTTCTGAATTAAAATGATTTTATTTTTGTGTCTGTTTGAGATTTAAACTGAGCAATTTACTTTTCAACAGGTATCGACTCTTTTGATCCTCCTGATGTTCGTGTTTGCGAGCTATGGGGTACAGTTATACGGTGGCAGGTGAGTGGCCACTTACTCGCAGCATATTAAATCTAATTGACTTTTAATAATAATAAGATCAGGGGGCCTACTCCGAAGCGCTAAACCGAAGTATCGGCCGAATGTTCGGCCGTTTTATAACTTCCACAGTTTCCTTTTTTGACTTTGAGTCCTTACCCGACTTCAAGTCACTGTTTTGACTTTGGCTTATCTCTTCGACAGTCTTTTTTTTTTCGCCGTAGTTAGCGATAGTTAGCCGTAGTAAAGAAACGACCGAACATTCAGCCGATACTTCGGTTTAGCCCTTCGGAGTAGACCTCCTGATCCCGATAACGCGATAATTAATCCCTTATAATATCGGGTTTAATAATTGCAAGGTAAAATACCACAACTACTAGAGTAGGGGTCTTTTTTGGTCCTACTTTTTGTACCACTACTGGGAAAAGGTCACCTCTTATTCAAAGTCAAATTATTGATTTCAAATAGGCACATAAGAGGCACTTTTGAACGTCAAAATGTATGAAAAAATAGAATTCTAGGTCTAGTTACCCCTTCCAAAATGTAGTTTCGTATGGAGAAGAATGGGAAAGAAACTCCACCGTTACTCTTTTAAAATGTTTTATAATATTTTGTATAGGTACAGTAATTATATAATTATATTTGTGAAGACAATGCATCTAGAATAAAATTACTATACCAGAATAGGAAAAACAAAGGAAGCAATGACAGCTAAATTAATAATGTGATAGATACATGGTGCTCACATATTCACAAACATTGTAAAAGTAAAGGTTTTCCTAAGTAATAAGTCAGTGTGTGACTTAGGGTAATCACTAATCACGGTAAAGGGTAAGGTAAAAACACTATTAATATTTCTTCAAAACCTTTTATTCTAAAATGAAATATATTTATTCGGGGATACACAGTACAAAAGAGTACTTCTTAAAAACTTGTCAGTCCTGGAAACCGACACTTTTTCCCGTACTGAAGCGCACTCCATACTAGTCAACTCTCAAACTTTAGGTGTATATGCATCCGAATATCCGATCTCTAGTCATGTAGCTACAATCTATGCAAATAAATAAACTTTACTTTACTTACTTTACAGAATGTGAAATCAAAGTCATAAAAATAAAACATTATACAATTAAATTATCAACCAGTTTGATTTTGTCTAGACTCTAGATGGTCCTATGGACCAGCATATTCCTTCCAAACCTCTCTATCTTTGGCGATATCTGACTACGTCTGATCTGTAAACCTATCCAGATCATCGCCACACCACTGAGGCCGACCTCGAGAGCGATGTGATGAATGATGTTTATTGAAATCGAGCATGTTTCAGACTGGCGCGGTGCAACGACCCCACGATAACGAAGCGCGAGGACTGTGTGGGAGTGTTCATGCGCCGCGTGTTCGTCACTAAGATGAAGATCCGGCCCGGCCCCAACGAGACCTTCCCGTCCATGCTCGTGCCTAGAGTATGGTATGTAACACACACATATTTTTAGGGTTCCGTACCCAAAGGGTAAAACGAGAACCCTATTACTAAGGCTCCGCCGTCTGTCTGTCTGTCTGTCCGTCTGTCACCAGGCTGTATCTCATGAACCGTGATAGTTAGACAGTTGAAATTTTCACAGATTATGTATTTCTGTTGCCGCAATAACAACAAATACTAAAAAACAGAATAAAATAAATATTTAAGGGGGCCCCCATACAAAAACGTGATTTTTTTTTTGCTCGTTTTTGCTCGATATTGATAACGGCAACAGGTAGACGCTTGAAATATTCACAGAATATTTAGTTATATATTCACTTTAAAAATAAATAATTAAATTAAAATAGAACAAATATTTAAGGGGGGCTTCCCATACAACAAACGTGATTTTTTGTCATTTTTAAAGACAGTGGTACGGAACCCTTTGTGCGCGAGTCCGACTCGCACTTGGCCGGTTTTTATATTATAAATTGCCTTTAAAAGGCGGCTGGCTGAATGGAGAACCAAAATAACCGACAACTCAACGAACAAAGCCGATGAAACTTAAAGTGGCACGTACTGCCACTGGGCAGTACAAGCAATATACTGACATTGCTTGTAAAACGGTGCCGCCTTAAAGTCAAAGTTAAAGCCAAATTATTTATTTCAAATAGGCACATAAGAGGCACTTTTGAACGTCAAAATCGTAAACGTTTTAAAGACACAGCGTCTTTAACCCTGCACAAGGTGGACCGATAATCTGCTGCAGATAGTGGGAAGTACAAGATCGGGCGTCGTGGCGATGATTGGGGGAGGTCTGTGTCCAGTAGTGGACGTCTTTCGCCTGAATAATGATATTACTGAATATACAAATGGCGGAGAATCGAATGCTGCATAATCGAGGTGAAATCTTCCTATTCGGTGGTTTGCAGACCTAGAATAAAACTATCTTGAGTCTATTCCTAACTTACTATATTTATTGTTTCAGGGCGAATCCCAAACGATTCAACTTCGATAACATTGGTGATGCACTCTTAACATTATTCGAAGTTCTGTCATTCAAAGGCTGGTTGGATGTCCGGGATGTATTGATCAAAGCATTGGGACCGGTTAGTATGCATAAGTTATTTTCAAAACAGGTCTGATGTTCATGTTTCTTTTTGTTGTATGTCCAGTTATAAATGCCATAATCTGTGTTGCCAGGTACACGCGATCTATATACACGTTTACATATTTCTTGGCTGCATGATTGGACTAACCCTGTTCGTCGGTGTGGTGATTGCTAACTACTCTGAGAACAAAGGCACTGCTCTGTTGACTGTAGACCAGCGACGTTGGTAAGATACTATTTGATACTATCGATCCCAAGAAACGTATGCGCTTCGGGAATCATCGCCTATCTTCGGAAACCTCAATGTTTTGCGTTTCACGGCGGATCGCTAGTTTACTATAAAACTGTGTTTAGTTCAGACCGTTTTCGTTTGCAGGTGTGACCTAAAGAAGCGACTGAAAATCGCTCAGCCGCTGCACTTGCCTCCTCGCCCGAACAAGCGCAAAGTCCGCGCCTTCGCCTATGACGTCACACAAAACTTGAGCTTTAAACGAGTGATCGCGATCGTTGTTCTCATAAACAGTGGATTGTTAGCTGTCACGGTCAGTCCCCTTCCACCATACATTGCATCACATGTTCGTTAGTTTTTTTGCCAAAGGCATGATAAGTCCGTAGGTACTGTGTATGGAACAATGTTAATAAATTTCTTAAACTTAGTAAGTAATGCAAAAGATCGAGTTCTGAGCTTATTTATTTATTTATTAGGGACAAAAACAGTTACATTCTAAAAATACAAAGAAATACCTAAACTAAGATTTAACAAACATGTAATCCACACCATTGTCCATGATTTAACTAAAGGTTAAAGAAGTGCTAAAGACAAGTGATAAAAAAAAAACAATAGTTGCTGCCACAATATTGCTGTGTTACTTAGCTTAGCTTAAAATAACTAAAATACTCGCAAAACAAAATATCCAGAGCCATTTTCTTAAATGTTGCTTAGATAGACAAAATATGTCCAGTTCAATGCGTGTTGTAAGAATCAACAAGCCGTCGAAGAGGTGCACGTTCCCCAAGTTCTGCATATGTCTTAGCAATCACATGGACAGATTCGGGCTTGTAGATAGATATCTACAAGCCCGAATCTGTCCATGTGATTTCTAGTACATGCCCGTAAATATGACACATTGAACTTCAGAAAGAGACAATGCTGAACTTTTTCTGAAATTCCATGGCTGTGTGGTCAATCTAAGTGATATCAATCTAAACCATTTGAGTTACTGTAGTGTATAAAAATTGAATGAATAATAGTAACAATGCTGTGTTATACATGTAACACATGAACAAATAGTTTTTAATAATTACCAACTGCACCCCGTGGTTTCACCCGCGTAAGAGCGGATTCCTAATTTTTTTTTTTAAATAAATTGTAGCCTATGTTATTCCGTAATAATGTAGCTATCTATTGGTGAAATATTTTTTTAAATCGGTTCAGTAGTTTCGGAGTCCATTCGTTACAAACATAAAAACAAACAAAAAAAATCTTTCCGCTTAATAATATTAGTGTAGATACCAAAGAAAGTGCTGCAGAATTGTGTAAAAGTGCAAATTGACACTATTCTTGGTTACAACGTAATCAATTGCTGATTAGTCAAATAAATTATTTATTAAGAACTTTTCTTATAAATAAGAAAAAAAAAACTTAGTGATAAAACTCTCTACGTGTCTGTATTTAAAGTTTCGCCTTCGCATTCCAGTGGTCTCGCTACTCCCCGTACACTGAGCAACTGGCCCTCACATCGGCTCTGCTAACTCTCGTGTTTGTGGTGGAAGTGCTTCTCAAGACCATTGCGTTCACTCCGCGCGGCTACTGGCAGAGTCGCCGCAACCGATACGATCTGCTCGTCACCGTCGCTGGCTGCATCTGGATCTTTATGCATTTCACTTTGAAGGTAACTCATGGGTCTTAGTAATAGGGTTCCGTACCCAAAGGGTAAAACGGGAACCCTATTACTAAGGCTCTGCCGTCTGTCTGTCTGTCTGTCTGTCCGTCTGTCACCAGGCTGTATCTCATGAGCCGTGATAGTTAGACAGTTGAAATTTTCACAGATGATGTATTTCTGTTGCCGCTATAGCAACAAATACTAAAAACCAGAATAACATAAATATTTAGGGGGGCTCCCATACATTAAACTTGATTTTTTTTTGCTCGTTTTTGCTCGATATTGGTAACGGCAAAAGGTAGACGCTTGAAATATTCACAGAATATTTAGTTATATATTCACTTTAAAAATAAATAATTAAATTTAAATAAGACAAATATTTAAGGGGGGCTTCCATACAACAAACGTGCTTTTTTTGCCATTTTTATAGATAATGGTACGGAACCCTTTGTGCGCGAGTCCGACTCGCACTTGGCCGGTTTTTTGTAAATGAGTTGGAAGTGAGGTTTAGAATTTAGATGAACCCATGAACAATACTTGTCCGGGGCCTTCAACTCATAAGCAGCCGTGGGGGAATGTTGGCCTATTTATCATGTTTGAATCATTTATTTCTAATTAGTCGTAGATTGCGGTATACAAGGTCAAATTGAATTCACTGGCGAGACTTCACAGACGTGCTGGGGATGTCTAATAATGATAAAACAAAAGCTATCATGTCTATTTTTAGTATGAATTTATTTCATTTGTAGGTATGTGTAAAAGTCGTATCTATAACTGCTCTCAATATAGTCCATGTAGCACAAAAATGGAGTCCGCATGTCACTGGTCAGTTTCCCTCACTCGTCAATTTATTTAATTCGCCACTTTCGTTGATTAGTCAGTTTCGCTGATTGGTCAGTTTTGCAGATTAGACAGTCGCGTCAATTCGACAGTTTCCAGTGTTCGCCAGATTCGTTGATTCGTCAGTTTAGTACAGTCAACGAAAAATATATGTTTACGTTTAAGTAAACAAAAGTGGATCATGTAAGGAATACCTAACCCAATTAAAATCAAACTTTGTTATTTTGTTTAGCTTCGTTGGTCTGGTGGTCGCAAGCGTTACTGCTGTGCATAAGAGTCCGGGTTCGATTCTAAAGTCGAAAAAAGTTGTATTGGGTTTTTCCAGTAGACATTTTTCAGTAACGGCTCGTAGTCTTTGGTGTACTCTGAAGTCCACCTCAGCCTGCCTAACCCTTTGAGGAAGTAGGCGTGATGTTATGTTACGTAATATGTAATAATTAAATTAGCAGACGTGTATGCAGTTTTCTACCGACTATACTTTGACTGACGAATTGAATAAAACTGACGAATCAACGAAACTGGTGAACACTGGAAACTGTCGAGTTGACGCAACTGTCTAATCCGCAAAACTGACCAATCAGCGAAACTGATTAATCAACGAAACTGACGAGTGAAGGAAACTGACCAGTGATACGCGGACTCCATAAATGTTGTTAACATAAATTGTGTCTTGAATAATTATTTTATGTTTCAAGAACGACCTGTCATATTTCGTCGGCTTCATGGTTGTGATCCTGCGCTTCTTCACGATCACCGGCAAGCACACCACGCTCAAGATGCTGATGCTGACGGTCGGCGTCAGCGTGTGCAAGAGCTTCTTCATCATCTTCGGCATGTTCCTGCTCGTCTTCTTCTACGCACTCGCTGGTACCATCGTTTTTGGAAACGTCAAATACGGCGAAGGGATTGGCAGGTAAACAATCATCTTGGGATTAGGGTGCATGTAGCGTTTTGAGTTCCGGTAGGTAGCTTCTAATAACATCCATCGAATCGTACCGGCTATAATAATATGATTAGCCACACGCCATTAAGGTGCGTCCACATTTGTGACATTGCACTGGACAAAACTTCATTCAACGATTACCCTGCTAAACATAATGTTCAGGCTGTATTCAAATAAAATTAAGCATCAACGATTTATCTCATTTCATCATCATTATGTCTACAGCCAGTCCACTGGTGGACATAGGTCTCTCCAATTGCACGCCATTCAACACGATTCTCGGCAACTATCTTCCAGCTCAGGGGCGGATCCATGATTTTTGACATGATGATGCATTCTGACAAGGTTTGGAACTATAGAAATTTTCGGCTTAACTTTTCGATTTAACTTCAAGTTAAATCCATGAAATTTGATAGGTATTTAGCTTTATTCGGTCAGAAAATAAATAAGAGCAATACATATATTGAGTATTGAGACGTGCTTCAGTATTTTTGCAAAATTATCCCTTGAGTGATAGGAATTCCGTTACTTATTTTTGTAGTTAAAACCATGAAAACTGGGAAGTATTTAGCCCATTGCTTGACGGAAAATGACGTGTTCGGCGTTTTTAGAAATTCAACCTAGAGTGTAAAAATTTTCATTTGCAAGGATTTATGTTCATTTCAAGGTCCCAAGTGGGCATGGTTACGAGGTGGGTTGCTTGCTAGTGATCCTAAGTATTTGTATGCTTGTTATATTTTTGTATATTAACTGAGATGTAGAAATTCACCTGTTGTAAAGAATATATAAATCTGTTTCCTGATATAGCTACCTATGAGTGTGCTGTGTTTTACACAGCATAATATGCTCCTGAATTGAATCGAAAAGTTGAGTCGAAAGTATGGAATTCCTGGGTCTTTTGGGGCATGGCCCCCATCCTCATGCATGATCCAGCTGCTGCCAGCCACCCTGCGAAGATCGTCGCTCCACCTAGCCTGAGGTCGTCCTACCTTATGTTGACCGATTCGCGGTCTGCACTCAAGGCCACGTCTAACCCAACGGCCATCGGTTCTACGGCTAATATGGCCGGCCCATTGCCACTTCAGCTTGCTTATTCTGGGAGCTATGTCGACAGCTTTTATCTCATTTGCAGGCGCGCAAACTTCAATTCGCCGATCCACAGCGTGGCGATGTTGTTCCGCATAGTAACGGGGGAGGATTGGAACAAGATCATGCACGACTGCATGGTCGCGCCGCCGTACTGCACGCCCGCCGACAACTACTGGGAGACCGACTGTGGCAATTTCACCGCCTCGCTCGCTTACTTCTGCACCTTCTACGTCATTATTACGTACATCGTGCTCAACTTGCTTGTGGGTTAGTGCAACGTTTTTATGTTATTGGAAATTGCATAACATCACGCTTGTAATCCCCGAAGGGTTAGGCAGAGGTATAATTACATATTGTACACCCACATTTTGCCAGTTATGTTTAAGTCCGTCAGTTATGTGTAATAGGGGGCGATAAATCCAGAGAAATTCCTGATATAAAAACCAATAAAACTGCCCGAGTTAGGAATCAACCCCAGGCCCTCATGCTCAGCAGTAGCGCTTTCAACACTACATCAATGAGGCAGTCTAACTGGATCAATTGTAATTGGAAATAGCCTTGCAATAGCCGAATGTAATAGTAGATTGTGTCTTATGGGACCAAAATAATGTATTTAGGGCGGGAGCGATTGATTGAATCCAGAGCGAAGCGAAGGATTCTAGAGTAGAATCCTAAGTGTAGCGAGGGATTCAAAGTACGTCGCTCGAGGTTAATTAATTTTGGTACCGTGTGGCTCACTCTGCTTTTCAGAGAAGAAGATGCTATTAGTAGTGACGAATGTTTATATTTACATATCCAAATTACAAATTTATATTAATATTAAATAATTACGTTTTCGCAATTTTGTAAGTTTATTGTAACTGTTTTGTTGGGAACAGAAAATTTTGTTGACTTATCTATCACTTGGGTATTCTCGTAATAACTTCAGACTCTATAAGAACTACCCGCGTATTTTTTTTTAATTTGGCTGACCAATGTCGCGTCGGCAGGCGCGCTTTTTTATTACCGGCCAGAATTTTATCGAAGCGAATTGTGTTCAAACTTTTTAATTAAATAGTGTTCCAAATTCAAAAGTCATTTCGTCACTGTTATTAAGTGCGCCGGAATGACCCATTTTGCTCGCACTTATCGAGCATCCTTTCGCCTCTTTTCGAGTAATTGCCGCTTGATAAACCAAGGAAATGTTCATTGTTCAAGATGTTCATATGACGTATTTTCAGTTGTCCTCATATGCTGCACCACCATGCGTAAATTAATCTAAGCATGCAGCCTAGGATGTTCCCACTGCTGGGACATAGGCCTTCTCTTAATAATAACAATACAACTAATCATATATAATTTATTTATTTATGTAATAATTTGCACGCCGTAAAGTAGACTGTAGCCGATCTCATTAATTGATGTACAACATCTTATACCTGTACCTACATTCATAGCAAATAAAGTTCTGATTCCGATTCTCTGTGAGCACGAACCTAAACATAATTATAACAAACTTTCGTACGAGTAGATATTCAATATCACTACTGTAATATCATTTTTGTATCTTGTAGCTATAATCATGGAGAACTTTTCATTATTCTACTCAAACGAAGAAGACGCTCTTCTGTCTTACGCTGACATAAGAAACTTCCAAAATACATGGAACGTTGTGGATGTGCATCAAAAAGGTGTTATACCGGTTAGAAAGGTAAGTTTTTAATTAATTTCAAACATGTAGAGTGCATCATAGTTAAACTTGAACCACAAAAAGTGCTCTTACTACTTCGAAATAAAGGCGCTGTTTATCTAAAATTGTTACCATGGACGCGCGGTTCAACCAGGTTAAATAAAAAATAATATGGTTTTTATCACATTTCAGGTGAAATTCATATTGCGGCTTCTGAAAGGTCGTCTAGAATGCGACACTCATAAGGAGAGGCTATTGTTCAAGTACATGTGCTATGAGCTCGAGCGACTGCATAACGGCGAAGATGTTACCTTCCATGACGTCATCAAGTAAGTAGCCATTGTTTATGGTAGGCAAACTCAAACTCAAAGCATTTATTTCAATTAAACAATTTAAAGGCACTTTTGAATTGTCAGAGTCGGTCAGTTAGTCAGAAAGTGGAAGCTATTTGCCCATTCAAAAACGATCTCTATGGAGAAGAACAGGCAAGAAACTACAAGGACTCTTTTAAATCAAGATATTACAAAATCCTGGGAAATTTTTCAGGGAGATTAAAACCGTGAATATTGCTATTGCTAGTGCTATATTGCTTGTTATTCTATATTTTTTGGTACTAAATGATATATAACAAATTATTAAATGATCACAGTATGCTGTCGTACCGCACGGTGGACATTCGCAAGTCACTGCAAATGGAGGAGTTGTTGGCGCGGGAAGAGTTCGAGTTTCTGATCGAGGAGGAAGTCGCCAAGCAAACCATACGCACGTGGTTGGAGGGCTGCCTCAAGAAGATACGCGCCAACAGCAGCGTAAGTTTAATTATTATCTTTTTTTATTTAAGTTTACGTGTAATCTTAATATTTTGTAAGAATAATGTAAATTTAATTTCTATGTAACTATTGTATGCCCTAAGGGCGGGACATAGCTGATCGATTTTTTTTTTTAAGACCTTTTGTTATGTATCTACTTTTAAATATCTTTGTTGTGGATCATAATCCACAACAAAGATATTGATTGATTGATTAAGTTATAGGGATAATAAGTTAATAATATACTACACTAAACTTCTCCGAATTGTCCAAATAAACGTTGTTCTTACTTTCTACATACTGATTACCTAGTAGCAGCTCCGCTCGAAGAATGTTAAATTTAAATTCCTAAATCTTGCAAACTGTACTTACATTTAGAATCTTAGATAATTCACATTTGTTGCCACTTACTCAACTAACAAATTTAGCGTTCTGTATTCTAAGTTGATTTTTGAGTAACCAATTGTAATAAAAAGGTCTTAATTTTTTTTGGTTGCAATGGAATTTTATATTTGTTACGTACTAGCTTTCGCCCGCGGCTCCGCTCGCGTTGGTTTAGAATTTGACAATCATTTCGGGTTGTACTCTGCTTTTTGAAATTTAAAGTGCTATTAAATAAATCATAACATAATTCAATCATGATTCGAAGACACGTGGCGCCATCTATTATCATAACAACGTTATTGTTGTTTTCCTCGGGAACAGTACTTTTTCTCCGGGATGAAAGATATCCTTTAACCGTTTCTGTACACCTGACAACGTATATGCAAAATTTCAGGATGATCGGTTCAGTGGTTTAGGCGTGAAAAGGTAACAAACAAACAAACTTACTTTCGCATTTATAATATTGGTTAGGATTAGGATGACATTAATTATGTAGTTCCAAAACATGATAATTATCTGATTCTGATTTTACTTTTAAACCTCTTTGTTTAGAACGTTTTTTTTTTTTTTTTTTTTTAAAAAAAACGTTGCCCCACGCTAGGATTTTCTCCTGTATCGTGGGTGCGTTTACAAACATTTAAACTCACATACACAAACAGCCAGACCCGGAACAACTACTTGTAGGTCATACAAATATTTGTTCCGTGCGGGAATCGAACCCGCGACACGCAGCGCAGCAGTCAATCGCTTAACGACTGCGCCAACCATGCCGTCGTTGTTTTGTGTTACAGAAACAGCAAACTAGTTTAATCGCTGGCTTGAGGAAAACTAATGAACAAGCTGTTGACATGAGCAGCGAAAAAGTTGACAAAGAAAAACTGGAAACTGAAGCTCAGGTAGCCATATTATTTGATATTGATAGCTTTATGAATGTGTAAGAGAAAAATATAAACTAACTAATAAACTTTAATTATTCTTTTCAGCAGGTGATCGCTAACACAGGACGCACGGAAATAACAGAGTCCACTTCACAGCCTGTTATATCTAGTAAGATTAATTTTTGTTGATTAATTATTTCCTTAAAAAAATAGAGGTTCTGTATTTGTGTTATTAAAATTTACTTTAATTTTACAGATATATCATCATCGTTTGATTCACAACCGAAAAGATCGTCGACAAAAAGCCAATTCAAGAGGCCTGGATTGCCATCTGTCACAATTCCGAGGTAAAATTAGGACTCAAGAACAACTATTGCACTTATCTCAAGAATAATTTAAGAAAAGTGATGTCCGCATACCCATTTGTAATAAATTAAATTACTTGCAGACCAGAGAGCCCGATCAAGAAGTATCTTCAGCCAACTCTCAGCGATCCACATCCTGCCCTCATAAAGAAGACTTCTTGTAAGTGTGAGTGTTCTATATTGTTCACTAATATTATCTTTAAGTTGATAATAGTATAATAAGCCGAATATAGCGTAACTACTAACCAGAACATATAGGTACACTGCTGGGCTCCTAAATTGAGCCACCTTACATTTCCATGTTACATAAAAATATAAAAACCAAAAACATCAAAATAATGATAAGTCTAAGAAAAAGTTTCATGCTGTTTGGAAGCTGACATACTGGCCATCATTGTTCCAAAACTGAATTCTTCACAACCATTTAAAAAGTTATATTATACCGAGTGCCACAGAGCACAGAATCCCGCGCCAGCAGTGTCTAGAGACGGCAGTACTTATGAAACTAGTGGCTCCGAAAGTCCGTTGAGTGCAAAACTTGAGATGGGTCCGTCCCCGGTTTAGACAAACGACTTTAAAAAATAATTGAATGCAGTTTAACAAAAAAAAATTGTTAATGATCACATCAGTATTTAGGGTACTTTCCCTCCATGGCCCACTTCAACTTTCCACCCTCGATTATTGTTATATCCACTGTCCCTAACCGTCCGCTGCGCTAGGACTAATCCTGCTTGCGTGCTGCGTGTCCTGCTTAACGCAGCCATCCTTTGATAAGATATCCAGTGGATGATTGTTTAGTTGGGAAGGTATCTCGTATTAAAGAGAATGTATGTGTCGATACGGGTGCGCGTCCCTCAACTATCCCATACAGACATATGCAGGACTAACGCTGGGGAACGTGCACCTCTTCGACGCCTTGTTGATTCTTACAACACGCATTTTAATGAACTGGATATATTTTGTCTATCCAAGCGATCATTTAGGAAAATGGCTCTGGATATTTTGTTTAGCGAGTAATTTAAGCTAAGTAATTAAGTATCACAGCTATATTGTGGAAGCGACTATTGTTTTATTTTTCTTTTTTACATTTGTCTTTAGCACTTTTAATCTTTAGTTAAAACGTGGACAATAGTGTGGGTTACATACATATTTGTTATATCTTAGTTTAAGTATTTCTTTGTATTTTTAGCATGTAACTGTTTTTTGTCCCTAATAAATAAATAAATAGCGACGGTGAAGAGTGGAGTGCGCGTGAGTCACAACAGCGGCGGCGGCGCGCGCGACCAGCCCGTGCTGCACGACGTGCACTCGTGGTGGGGCGCGCAGGTCGCCCGCCTCGCCATGCTCGACGCAGACTAGCGCCGCACCAACACCTGCCTGCTGCACTCGCATTTGTCTACCACTCCGTGTCGCAGAATTAAATGTATAACGAATAAGTATGACATAATATTTGTAGCAAAACCAGATCTACATCGGTTTGAAGTTAATTAAATGAATAGATTTATTTTAACATGTTAATAATTAAGTCTATCTGTGTTAGTGCCAAAATAGTTGGAAACGAAAGTAAAAAAAACCATCAAAATATCTTTAATGTTTTAATCAGTATCCCAATATTCTAACGATATACATTTTGATGTTAGAATAACTTTAAATGTCCAATGATTAAATTAAACTTATTTACACAACGAGAATTTACAACTCGTAAACTTGCTAGTTGGAGATTCAATTTCTATTAAAAATAACAACATTAAATTAATATTTTAAGTATCTATAAACTATTGTAATAAGTGACACATTCCAAGTGAGAAGAGTACTATGACGGTGAGGGTGAGTACGAGACACAGGTATCGCCCGGCGATGGGGTAGTGGAACAGCTTGGCGTGCAGGCGTAGCGTGGACGCGTACAGCAGCACGGCCGTGATGTCTTCCTGCGGCGTGTCCTGGTGCAGGTACGGCCGCACGCACAGCTCGTGCCCCACCGACTGCGTGCGCCGGCATTCCTTCGAGAGGCGAGCGGCCTGCAATTATAAAAGTAACGTTAAACGTGGACTAATGCAAACCTTGCTTTATCGATAACACTGCCCATTGTGTACGGCCGCTTGCTATCTAAAAGCGACGATCGCGTACAGCGATCGTCGCGGTCATGTCACTTTTCGTTTGGAAAACCGGAAAGCGCCCTCTGTCGGCGCGACAACGCGTTCAGGTTCACCGAACAGTGACCTATGATGCAACGATGGCG
The DNA here is from genome assembly GCA_963921375.1 of Tiliacea citrago. Lineage (NCBI taxonomy): Eukaryota > Metazoa > Arthropoda > Insecta > Lepidoptera > Noctuidae > Tiliacea > Tiliacea citrago. The sequence continues at coordinate 14,695,454 of OY992786.1, read as the reverse complement.
TATTCGCGCGACGATCGCTTTTAAATAGGCCACCATAAACCAGTAAAATTTCTACATTTATATCTGTAATTTTTATGGTGTACATAATAAAGGGTATTCTATTTATCTCGCCAACGTGGCTTTGAATTTTTCTATGACTGCAAATGCTCAAGAGTTCTCTCGAGTCATATTATATATTTTGCAATTACCTGGACAAATGGTACAACGACCGCTGATATCCACAAGAGCTCATTAAGGATGCTGATACCAATCAAGGGTTCTGTTTCAGTGTCCACCTTGTCCAAGTTGAGAAGCCACATAAGACCAGAGCTTGCCCATGAAATGTTCACGATAGTGAACAAACAAACTGCGGGTGCTAGGTCATCATTTAAATATTTTAACAGCTTACGGAATTCTGCTATTTCCTGGAAAAAGAAAATTAATAAAGGAGATTATAATTTTTTATTGTTTGAACATGGTCAAATAATAAAAAAATATAATCAAAAAAAATTTAAGTTCAAAAAAGTTTGGTCAAAAGAAAACTTACTTTCATCCAGTTAAGCGGAGTTATGGTTCGGTTAAGAAGGCGCTCTTTGAGGAACATGAGATGAGCCTGCAACAACTGCGCTTGTAGACAGTAACTTGTGATGATAGTCGCCTGCACCATGTCATGAATCAATGTGCATATTATAAGTAAGATCTTCAACAACATTCTTACTTCATATGAACTGGAATAAATTAATTAAAAGATCAATACCTACTTAAAATCTGAAGTCAACAGTCCGTGGTAACAATGTGACATTGACAGCACTTTAATGTCGTTTATAGGATGGTTTTCATAGTTTTACCACCGACCGCGACGCGCTTGACCGCACGTATGTATGTACATACAGTCAAAGAACTAAATTATGTTATGCATCTAATGCTGCGGCCACATTGGGGCATGTGGCATTGTCAATAATATCAGGATACCGTGGTAATATTGATGGTGTAACAGGCGGTATCGTGATAATATCACAGGTTATTAGGAAATCTTGAAATATCGCGATATCAGGATCATGATAATATTGACAAATGTAACATGCCCCATTAAACTTAATTTTTAATTGCATTGTCATTGCCAACATTTAGAATGAAAATGACAGTTCGAAAAGGTGATATATTGCGCCCGCGACGTGGGGAAGGAATTTGTTTCAAAATTGCTTAACATTTTCGTTCCTTGACCGTACGTATGTTAAAATGTTTCTCTTACTTTGTTTCCATCCATCTGAAGATGATGTTACCTCTAGCCAACATCAAATTGACTGAACACAGTGATAGGCACATCCACAGGACGCTGAGTATTATGAAAAACCACAACATGCGTAACAGGCGCTTCGGCTTCGCTGTAGGCGTCCCTTGAGGTGAGTAGGACGACAATAGAAATACCTAAATAAGAAAGACTAGTTAACGTCTACTTTTACGTCCCTTAAGTTAGTTTAGAATTAGAACTACCTAATTCATGCCACGTCAGTAATACAATGTTTCACTCAATGGATACTCACTCTTTCCATTAGATTTTGCAATTGTTCATTATCTGAGATCCGAAATAAATATACTGCGTACAAAAACCCCAAAAAATGCAATATGCTGGGGCCAATGTAGGTGAATATAACGTTTCCATAACACACTTCTTTGTAATTGTCATATTCTAAAGTGGATGTTAACGCCAAAGGTACCAACTTGTAACAAAACCCTCTGTCCCGTCTGAAACATATTCTACACTTAATTATGGAACAATAAGCATCTCAATTTGCATTCTAGCAACATTAAAGTTATATATTACCTGAAACAAGCCATAAATTGAAGCACATATCCTAAAAACATGAGTATCGCAACTTGTATTGAATGAAAATGAGAGCAACAAATAGCGCCTCTAGAAGAGTTCGATACATCCAGTACCGGCCGCAGTCCCATAATAGTTAACAGTTTTAAGTATGGGAGTAATATCTGTAATAAGTTAATAACACACAGTTCAATCAATAAAAGAACAATAGAAGAAAGTCGATATGGGAACAAAATTAAGAACGTCGTCCAAAAATATTAGGTACCTTAGATTTACAATAATGTAATATAGCAGAAGTACTCATGTATTCAGTATCAGGGGACTCCGTTATTTCTCCGATCTGGAAAAGTGCATCAAGGTGTCTTAGAAAGTATAATAATAAATATAAGCATGCGACTTGCAGCCTCATAAACACATTATAATTACTGAACTTCTCACTTGTGCAACTCACGAGAGGTTCGGTTTCAAATGCACACAGTGTCCCCATTGTGGTGAAAAATACGAATGATAAAGGATTACTCACGTCCATACTATTAGCGTCGAGGCTGGACCTGGTAGATCTCTCCATCGCTGGTTCCGCAAGCTTGTCGTTCCCCAGTACATGGCTATCCAGTAAATCACTAGCTACATAATCATTTAAATAATTCACATTATCCAGTTTATTACCCATATCTACACATTAATTACCAATACGCACATTATACTAAATAATAATTTATATTAATAATTGAATATTTATGTAGCAAACAACTAAGATTTCATTATTGACGGTAGGTAATTAAAAGCTATTGTGCTTACCACTACCGTACGACGCGTTGTCATTTTGCATTATTTCTATGCTGCGCTAGTTCACGAATTTATTTGAGCAATTCCCAAATTAAATTACACTTACGGGGAGAGTTACAAGGATACATTAATAACGACAGATAACGATTCACAGCAATGTTTTTTTTTATAATATGTACCTACTTATTGCACTGAGCCAGAGCATTAACTCTGATAATAGCCAATGTCATTGTGTACATACATCGCGACCCTACATGTTTTTTTTGTTATGTTCGAAAGCACATCATGGAGTTATTTGTTAAATTATCAAGATTATTATAATGGAAGGTTTATGAAAGAATAGTCTGTTTTATAGTAGGTACCTTTAACATGCGTTAGAGGGCATAAATGGACGTGAACTTAGCAGTAGGTAAGCGCCCACTACGTACAATGAACTTTGATAAGCCAGAAAGATAAATGGTAAAATACTAATATTATTCAATCTAAAATCATTTGATTTCTGCGAGCTATTAGATAACCAAAACCTATAATCTGTCTACTGTGAAACAGCAAGCGTAGTCACAAGTCGCACACCTTTTGACTGACTGCTTGACAGGCGTATTGAAAATTGCAATATTATGGGCAACGTAAGTATTACTGTTTCGAAAAAGCGGCGAAATGTGGGTGTACTATAGGTACGCCTCTGCCTAACCCTTCGGGGATTACAAGCGTGATGTTATGTGTGTGTGTATTACTTTTTCGGGTTTTCTGTTAGGGGCCGCCTCCACGAGCGACAATCGCGGCGATATTATCGTCGTGCCACGTATTTCTATACACTCTTAGAGGCAGTCTCCACGAGCGAGAATCGCGGCGATGTGACGAGTGGCTGAGTGCGAGCGAAACGTCATCGCTCATCGTATCGCCGCGCGCTCGTCGCTGCTGGCGGCGCGCCCGCCGCGATCTCGCCGCAGAACGTGGCGGCCCCTTAGCAATCAAAATAAAATCAGTATTTAGCGGTAACAAATTCCACTGAGGGTGCGTTGCTGCAACGTCTGGCTCTGCCTTACCAGAGTATGGGTGGGCGGACATAAATAGGTAGAAAAAAATAACACACAGCACTTTATTCCTATTTGAATTAATTTTATTAAAATGATTTAGGGAGCTTCTTTTTCGTTAAAAACCCTGTTCGTCGCACAAATTGTTTCCTCTCTTGATGGTGTTTCTTCATTTGTCGATTATTTTCCGATTCTGACTTCTTTCCTCTCATACTAAACTTCATTTCGCGGTTTCCACCGCTATTGGTTACCATTGTTGAAAAGCTTTCTTTCGCTAATCGATCTCCTAAACTAGCTTTGCTTACCCGTGATATACTTTTAATAATATTTGAAGTTCTTGGGGCGTTATTTGTCCCATAATCTTGCTCGTCATTGGGTTGTGAGACACCTTCTCTTCGGGATTTATTTCTAATAATTTTGTGTTGTTTTTTAACTTCTTTTACCCACGATCGGTCTTCATCAGAACTATTGCCGTCATCACTAGTCTCATACAGTTCCATATCAGAATCTTTATCTTCAGTTTCTTCCACCTGCGAAATGCAAAGGAAAAAATGCCATATTTCATACGTTTATAAGTAGTCCCTTAACAGAGTAAAGAAAAAGTCCGAAATATTCTTAGTCTTATAGTTAGATTTCTGGGATAAAAGGATGTATCCTATGTTTAGGCTGCTTTTCCTCTAGAGATGTGCTATGCAACTATGCTGCGAGGATGTAAAAGCGAAACTATGTGACCGTTTCGACTAATGCTAAGCTGTGTAGCGGAGCGAGTAAAATGTGCTATGAAGATGCACCGCCGCGAGGTAGCTGTCCGAGGAAGATGCGCAGCTCGAGCTATGCGATGCATCGACAATAGGCAAGGCACGGAAAGGGGAGAGACGCTTGCGCCGCATAGCTACACAACTCGCACACCCATAGCTCCCATCCATAGCACGCATCCATCCATATAAAAGTACAGCTTAGTTGAACCCATTTCCACCAGTGCTATGCTATGTGGACCAATGAATATGATTGGTGGATATCAAACGCTTCCATAACAAAGTAGCATAGCACATCTCTGATGGAAAAGCAGCCTTAACATGCAGAACACACAAACAGCCTATACAAATACTTCCACATTTATAGAGATTAGGGGATATTCTTTGTTACCTGCATTGGTTCAGCTTCCACTTTCTTCTCCCTGTTTTTATCTAGCCTAGACAAAACTGGGTTGAGTAAACGATATTCTTCAGCTCCTCTATCCACCTCAAAGTCAGGGTTTTCAAACAAGGCCTATAATAAGAAAGTTATTTTAAACATCAATGATAGTGACTAGATTAATTTTCATTTACAATATACATTTAAAAACTTAAGCACACCTTAAAACGGTCATCTTTAAGTAGATTAGCGGATTGTTTCTTCTTTCTTCCTCCATCATCCATGAGTTTGGATGCCAAATCTCTGTTAACTTTTGGTAAGTTGTCCTCAACTTTAATTCTAGATGGCCTCTCCTGTTCAATCTTTTCTCTTATCTTACGTTTCTTATATTGTTCAAATGCGAACGGATCTGCGATTGACTTTGCTCTCTTGTACAAACGCACATCAACAAAGTATCTGTAATTTTAATTTTCACCATTATTAGATGAATGAATCTTACACAAAGAGACACAAAAATTACTTTTTTCCAAATTGAAAAAGCAAGTCTTACCCATGCATGTATGCTCTTAATAGATTTGTTCCCAGCAAGTGATCTAATCCTAATGATTCCAGTTCTTGTTTAGTGATGAATTTATAATCATCATAAACTGTTTGTGATGCTGAGCTCTCTAATTCCTCAGTCAAATTATCCAAGAAAGCACACCATCTAGGTGCAGGACCTGGTAATTAGTAAAAATACTTTTAGCAGTGTGTACCATTATGTAAACTTTTATTTCTAGTGTCCAGGCGCTATTATTTGTTATAGTGTTGTTTTCAAGTAGTTGGCCACATACCTAATGATGGAATGTAATATATTTGCATTTTTTGATCTTCAACTGCCATCATACTTAATCCTGTGTTTGGGAAAACACATAAATCATTGAAATCCGCTGATGATTCTATGCTTGTGTATTGCTTGCCCTGAAATAAAACATTGTCATTTTAATATGACTTGTTGCTGATTTAATTATGAAATGAATAATCATTTCATAATTAAATCAGCAACAAGTCTTTGTAATAGTTTAGGTAAACATACTGTATTTTTATCCCATATCTTCACAACCGTAGCATCCATGGAATAAACGTAATTCATTGTTTTATGGAATTCTAATGATTTTATAGGTATTTCGTTCATGTGGTCCTTAACAAGTAGAGGTTTACTTGATCTTATGTCATACAATAGCACATGACCTGTAGATGTGCCTACACCCATTCTAAGAGGACCATCAAATTTAGCAGCAGTTATAGCAGGTAATCTATCATTTCTGTAAACAAATAAATACAGAAAATAAAAATAATTATTAAAAATGAATCGCAATTCCATATTTTTATGTTTTTACATACTTGTACTCTGAATCTGTACAATGCATTGCACAATCTAGTATTCCTTGTCTTGATTTGGTGCGTGGATCCCATGCTTCCACATGGCCAGATTCTGTGCCAAGCATTAATAATCCATGTTCTTCATTCACAGCACAACAATTAATTTCATTTGCTTTTGTAACATATGGTGCTAAAAACTGACCTATTTCCAAATTCAATCTATACACTTCCTGTAAACAACACCAAGTTTGATTACTAATACAACATATCAATAATTATTAGTTACAACTAGTTGTAAACAAATTATCCACATACAGATGAGGCACCAACAACAAATAGATCACATGATGGTTGATGGTAAGCGATGTCTCTTCCAAACCGGGGTACTCGAAGGCGATAATGACGACCGTGTCCCACATGGAATTCAACATATCGATCACATTGCAAAAATACAATCTGAAAAGAAGAAAATGTATTGAAATGTATTTCTTTCCTAAGGCCAGAGAATAAAAGAAGGCTTTTAAACTAGCTTATGTCACATTATTATGTTACTTACTTTTGAATAATCTTCACTCAATATTTCAAATGTTATTACTTCAGAGTCAAGACACCGTTCAAACTTCAACGACAAATTATTAACATCATAACATTTTATTCTTGGTTTATAGATGCCTGTAGTCATTATATACTGTCCATCTTTAGAAACACGCAAGCTGGTGCTCACTCCTGGCATGTCAAACTCTTGAATCAATTCAATTCTTCGCCTCAGGTCTACATTCTTTTTCAAAAGAGCACGTTTTTTCCTTTCCGTCAGCCACTGTAATTATTATTTAAATGCAAAGAGATTTAAGTGTACCTATTTAAATGTCTTCAATTAAATGTAGTTATTTCATTTCAATTTAAATTTAATTTCCTACACTGTTAGGTTATTTAGAATAATAACACTTACATCAGGAAGAGACTTTCCAACGCTGAGGTTGTAGATCTTAACGTTATCTATTTCGGAAAGCTGCATGATTGTTACGAGAAACAGATCGAATGCTTTATTAACACAAATGAATTAACTTCACATTTCAAAACACAGGACTGAGGACATGCTTTTTGTTTTGACACTGGCAGCCCCACAGAACATATTATATACCCTACGGACAGCCCGTCAGGATAAATAGTTTTTTTTTTTTCGCCTAAACGGCAGTCTATTGTCTTTCGACCATACCGTCTAGTCTTCTGTGCAGAATTTCTTACGTGACATTTGTAATAATGATGAAATTAATTCTATACAATGCATGATAGATGATATCCCCACCCGTCCGCTCCCCTTGAGTTTCAGTAAAGACGTGGCACTTTACTGAGACCTCACGCGGACTTCTTGAGAGAACTTGAAGTGATGTGTAAGATGTGTTGCACTGTTTTGTTTCATTTGCCTACACTGATGCGCGTTCACGAACAATGGTTAATAATCCACCATTATTACACATTAATATTCGGCTAAACACAAATTTCAGAAAACAAAACTGTTTCATGACGCTTCGCTTTCCCGGCAAAACTATGCTAATCATCATACAATGCATCTTTCAGGTAGCATTCTGTTTCTTGCCTTATTACATATTCTATACATATACCTATTGAAACCTATTGCTATTGATTAACTTCAAATGACTTGTCAAGTTAGTTGAAGAGGATTGAGATAAAGCAGGTTGAAATTTTGATTCTTCTAAAAAAGCTCTTAATTCTGACCAAGTGGGTATGTCGGCATTACGTGTCGTCCTAAATTTAGTATTATAGTTCGAAACGCCCCGGGGCCGGGGGGCAGTTAGGCTGGGGAACGCCCCGGGGCTACTACTCCAGGGGGGCTGTTAGTACTTAGCCCCAATATACCTAATAAAAATAGTATAATGATCACATAAAAATTCTCTGCCATAAAAGCTACTATTTTGTAGCGTTTCCCATAAAAGAACCTTAAATATTATTAAAGGCTCGTACAGACTCGCGCGATATCGCGGGCGCGACAGGCACCAACAAAAGAAATTGTGCTACTATTGTCGCGTCGCGCCCGCGATATTGCACTAGCCTGTACGAGCCTTTATGGTTCTTGCTTTGACCTATAATAATTATAGTACCTAATAATTCCATACTTTGACAATTTACGGTTGACCACACCATACTGAAACATGATTGTGACAGTTGAGTGGTGCAGACCTATATAGTATATTACTTTCCTCTATGTGCATATGTGCAGACCATACTCTAAGGTTGACCGCTGTGCACTACTGTGACAAAGGACTAAAAAAAGTGTTCGGTGGTTTAGGTTAGCTAGGCTAGGAGCCTAGGATTAATCAATTCTGTTGTGTAATAGCGGTCAGTGGGTCGTCTAATCGTCTTTGTTTTCTAATTTAACCACGAGACTTAACATGGTGTGAAAAATTGTTTGCCTAACACAATTAGGAAAATAGTCTTTAGAGTAACCAACAATTGCGAAGATATCAAATTTGGAGTTGTGGTGTAATTTTATTAGGATAATTCATAAACCAACGCTGATCTATTCTTTAGTACCAGTTAATTAAACTTAACTATGGCGTGCTTAACCAAAAAATTACAATTACCTAAATCTGTACTGGATATGAAGTTCATGAAGAAAACAAGAGAGAGAATAGAAAAGGAATTAGAAAACACTCAAGACCATGGCAGTTTATACTCTAATATAATTACAAATGAAATGAGAAGTGCATCAGGTAACTTTATATCAGAGTCAAGCTTTATATTTTGTGAAACAATGCTTGAAGGCAGATTATCATTCAAAGGTATGAATCCAGAGATTGAAAGGCTTATGGAGATGGAGAATCCAGTTAAAACTGAACCATGCAGTGGTGAAATGGTTAAAGATGTTTCAGATGATATTTTAGCAAAGAAAATGGAAAAGTTTAATAAAATGAAAAGACCAAACCCAGATTCAGTCAGTGAACTGACAAATACTAAAAGGAAGAAATAATTATGCATCTTTATTGGCATTGATCTGTAATAATATAGTATGACAAGTGATAAAAAATAAAATATTGTTAAAATGTTAATACAAACTGTTGTAATATAATTATGTACTTACTTTAAGTATTCATTTGTTTTTATTAGTCCCCATTTCTTCATGTATAAAAAATGAAATGTGTGACAATGCTCTGAAGAGCTCCTATAATTTAAATATAATTTGCTGGATACCTTAATTTAATGAGATAAGATTTATTTAGAACAAGATGTGTGCTTGATGGGATTCCTAGGGAATGAGTTTCCAAAAAATGATGAACAAACTAACTTTGACCTATAACAGTCTCTATCTTCCATGTTTCTATCATCAAAACAAACTTGTATATGTTGTATACAAACCTCCATTCCATATTAATCTGTGGGGGATGAAGTTTTAAAATACTTAGTACTCCTTAATAAAAGGGAACTTTTATCCAAAATTTTATGCTTCTAGACCCCAGGTTTGGGGGCGTGCGTTATCTGTTTGGATGAGTTTATGTTATAACAATCAGTACAAACTTACATGTTTCTAACATAAAAAATTACGAACTTCCATACATACTTTCATCCCCTATTTAACCCTTCCAGGGGATGAATTTTCAAAAATCCTTCTATAGTGCTCCCCTTCATAATATATATGGAACTCATGCAAAATTTCATACTTCCAGACCCACTGATTTAGGCTGTGTCTGTCAGTGAATTAATTTATATAAGATTTTTATTACGTAGGTACTTATATCATACCTACATAATCAATTAATAAGCCTATAATGTTCCCACTGCTGGACTCAGGCCTCCTCTCGGTGAGAGGGAGTGGGCTGTTATCAACCACGCGGGCTCAGTGCGGGTTGGTAGATGTCACATGTCGTCGATTTATTGGTTCTAGGACTAGTTCTAGGTTTCTTCACGATGTTTTCATTCTCAGTTTTGTGAGCAGTGGTGATGAAATTATTTACCCAGTCTTTACTTTGGGTAATAATTTCGCCTACCTGGGTTCGAACCCACGACCTACAACTCGTAAGTCGGGGCCGTTATCACTGGGCCGTCCAGTGATAACGGCCCCGACCGACGGCACACTGCTGCGGGGCGAGCACGGCCTACTGTTTGTCTGTTTTGTCATAAAATGCTAGTACAAATTGACATGACATAATTTATCATGTCTTGTCACAAACGTCTCTTGGACACGCCCGTGCTCGGCCCGCTGTAGTAGTATTTATTTAATAAGTTAAAATTCCTGTTGTACACACGGCTACACTTCAAGCTATACATTTCCATTAAACGCTGACCTCTCATTGTTCGGAAATCCTACACAATGCGAGATCAGCTTATACTGGAAATGTATAGCTTGATGTGTAGCCGTGTGTACCTACTGGCCCCCAAAATAATATTGATACTATTCCATACAATACCATAACACAATAACAAATATATTTATATTATTTTCAAATGGAACAAGTGCCACTCTCTAGTCCTTAAAAAAATCCCATTACAAAAGGCATTCCTATAAAATATCTAAATGTTCCAAGTATGATAAATGATACATACAAAATAGTGTATGTGTAAAAAATAAACACTGTTAATTATTATCCTTTATTATTAATAAATATATAAGTAGCTGTATGTATGTATGCATTTCTAAGTGTACATCCTAAATCAGTGAGAAAATTTCATGAAAATTAAATCTATAAAATATTAATAAGAATGGGAAGTTAGTTGTCAGTTGTTTCATTACTTCTGACGTATTTTCATCATGTGGTCCTAAAAATAATAATGTGTCAGTCAAGTCCCTGTTGCATGAGGTTATGAAGATCTCTGAAGGCAGCTCCGAGGCGTCCCTGGAGCGTTTGTCGTTTGAGCAAAAACGCCCGAATGTCGAGCAGCAGTCGATGTATCTGCATGCATTTAGAAAACCGCTCCTCACGAGGAATGTCTACTCCCAATGTACGCACTGGGGCACTTACGTTAGCTCTCACCACGGATGAGAAGTTACGCACTATGAGCCTCAACGCATTGCAACCACACTGCATATATCTGTAGTATAAAAAGAACATTAATTTATAATGTAGGAATCAAGAAAATATATTTTTTATAAATACTAAACTATACATACGATTCATATTTACTCTGCAATAATTCATATATCTTGGGTAACATTAAAAGGCAGATATCTAGGTTCCACAATGACCTGAAACAAAATAAATGATAACATTACACTCTTCTCTGTTATTTAAAAATAAGTTTCTACTCAAAAATATGTGCATGTTTGCATCAGTTAAAACTGAACTTACGGTCTATGTGCCATAACATTAAGAATGTCGAGTATCACAGACGTGTCCTCGAGAGCGATAACAGATTCTAACGCAGATCTCAGACTTTTATTAACTCTGACGGAATGAAAGATCTGAAACATACAAAAATAAAAAAATATTTAAGTAAATAGTGAATGCAGTTTACTACGTGTGGCCAGCCTGCCACTCGTTGGGTCTGCGTATACGTTTTAAATAATTACCATTACACACAATTATGAAAGCGTTATAAACTTCATAATTTGGAGTCAAGATGCAGTCTACTGATGACCATGATGCTTCGTGGTCTGTTTAATAACAGGTCCGATTGTCCTTATATAGCTAATAACCTATAGTATGTTACATTGTACCTAGAACTGTGATGCGTCGAGAACTCGAGAGGCGCGCGTACCCCGGCTGTTTATTATTATTATTATTTATCTTTATTAAAACAAGGTAATTACAACTTGTAAACTAAGCCCCACAAAACCGTAGTAGTGGTTTGACTGTGGCGTCGGTGAGCCTCTATCCATTACACTCAATAAACTTTTACTTACTTAACTGCAAGGTGCAGAACTCACGCTGGTGGGAGCACGGGCGCCTCTCTGACGCATCGTATACGATGCACACGCACACACACCCTAACACACTTCATCGAATTAGATAATAATTTATTCGCTTCCGAATAATTCACAAGGAATGCATTGTTTATAATTAGTTATACGATGTTAGTGGCGTTGGATGTGAGGACAGATCATCGACTCAAATATCTTAGCAAACGTGGAGAAAATCGCGATAGGCCGATAGTTGGAAATAGTGCCTTTTTGTCCTTTTGGCCTTTTTCCACTCGGATGGGAAGGTTCCAGTAGCTAGCGACACCTTATATATTATTAATAGCGGGGCACAGTGTGTAATTTTGGCCTAGTTGTGGCCAAGTACAGTTTATGTGTTTATTTGATAGCTTTTACTATTTGGAGGCTTGACAAAGACACCGACAATTTTTTTTAAAGTAGTTTTGGTTATATTTCAATTATCGAGAAAAACCCATAAAAACCATAGAAATGCAATATTTTCTTTCAGATACATCAGTTACTAATAAATTAAGTATCTTCTCATTAAGAGAATGAAAAACTATAATGTTGCTAAAAACTAGATACGTAATACGGTTAATTAAGACGTAATAAATGTTTTTAGCAAAAAACATTAATAATTTTTTGTCGGTCTCTTTTTAAATTACCGCATTTTCTTTTTGATGCAAAATATGTACGACATAATAATACATTTGAATAAAAAATATCAGCTAAAAATAATAAAGGACTGGTGAGATATCATTTTTCAAATTTTTGTCTAAGGTTGTCACTAACCTTCTTAACCATTTGATTTATTTATTCTGGGCATTAATAAAATCGTCAATTGAAGTATACTATGATTATTTATCACACTCGCAAAACCATCCGTAACATTTTTAACCTATTTCGGAAAAGGAGGAGGTTCTCAATTCGATTAAATATTTTTGACTACTATTTTTATTGATATTGATATTATATGACCTTCATATGCCATAAGTTATACTTTCTTAAAATACAAAAGAAAAAACTTTAACAACATAAGCTGGGAGTACCTCCACGTGGTGAAGACGGTAACAGTTTTTACTGGCTAAAACTCCCATCAATATGAAACTTCCGTAGCTTCATACAGATAGATGCCTTCGGGCTTATGTTTGAGTTGTCTTTTCGTACCCGTTAATCTATTAGTGGCACGGTAGCCTACCCGGTAACGCAGGGGAGCAGCCACTAATTATTTTACTGTGGCTTGTCATTTCGGGTCTCAACCGAGTGACTTAAGGGAAGAGAAGACCTTCAAGATGATCAGCGACAAGTGCCTAAATCATTAATAACGCCTCACAAACATACGCATCTTGACTTATTCAAGATATTAGAAAATAGTGCTCATTTGCAAGGACCCAAATCGCGACCTCTGGATATTCACGAAAACGAAAGAGCAAAAATAGTTTTGAGTGCGATTTACCCTAAGGGTGTTCCTAATCACACACAAATAGAATTCGACATCTTTAAAAAAAAAAACTACAAAGTTTATTTCCAAATGCGAACAGCTTTACAAAGCCTCTAGTAGGAATCGCAAAACCTTTTTAGCTAAAAATAAAAAATGGCTTTCTTCTACATCTAATCTTCAACTTCACGAAACATTAAGTCAAATTAACTACAAAAGTCGCGAAAACCAAAGCATTGAGGAGGAACCTGCAACAAGTTTCATAAAAATAATACCTTCAGCCTCAGAAGAAGTTAGACAGTCATTTGATGTTCCTTCTACTTCTAGATCCAATCAGTATGATAAATTAAGGGTATTCCACTATGCCCTACCAGTGGGGCGGGCGGTTTGATGGGGCAAATATTTTTATTTTTTTCTTAAATTCTGTACATACCATGTTCAGGGGTGTAAACAAATGCGAAATGATTACTAAAAAGATCACAAATATACGAACCATTTGATGTAATAGTTTGACAGTCAGTCATTGTTAGTGGATATACACTAGACAGACCTACCGCGTTTAGCCTTTACGTGAGTCCAGAATAGTTTAGGAATTTCTATAATTTCTGACTCGTTTTCCTTATTACGTACTGGAAGTAATATTTGCCAAGGTTTTGACAACGTTTTGAAACTAACTTTAGTTCTAATTCATCTAACGGGTTAGTCTACTAACGTTCATAAATTCTAATAATCTCATACCGTTCAACCGTACGTATATAGACGTGCACATAAAAAAAGGCCCTTTTCAGGGCCGCATATGGTTCGATATTATTAAATATGTTTCTTGAGTGGAATTTTAAACAAGTTGTAGGTAGTGAACTTATAACGGGAAAGGCCAATCTATTTATACAAATTAAGATATTGGTTGTCTCAAGCACGTTATTATAGTGTTCTATAAATTGCTCAATTGTTGGAAGACGTACAGGTGGACATGGTGTGCAAAGGCTCCATTCGTATGTCAGAATACATATACAGTAAAATTCCGCTGGTGTCTCACGTAGATGTACATTTCGTCATGCAAAGGGGAATGGTTATGAGATATATGCGTACCTGTAGGGCGCGCTGCCGCGCAGTGAGCACGGCCATCATGGAGTCGTGTCCGCGCATCATGACGCCCAGCACCTCCTGCTCGCTGGGCTGCACGGCGCCGAACGCGCCGCGACGCGCGCCGCCGCCCGCCAGCCCGCGCTGCAGCGACAAGCCACACAACGTTATATCAATACTACACTACGCGCTCAGTAAATGCTCGCCGATGGCGGCGCTGCTTGTGAAAGAACTAAGACGATAAAATCTGTCAAGTCCAGTACATTTTAGTTCACCCACTGTACTTATCTAACTGCTGCGTGCGTACAGTCGAACACCACGCTTATTTTTGTTTAAATAATAGAGTTGAGTGTGATTGAGTTCCATGTTCCAACATTTTATTCTGCAGTGTGAATTGACATTTGTGTTGACGAGTATTAATTTGTGGCAACTGACGGGTAAAAACTCGTCGAGATCTAGTCCAACAGGCCTGTCGGTGGTGTGTGGCACGAACTCAGGCTCCGGGTCCACTTCTGGCGTCTCCACATTGCGGGAAACCACTGTTACGTTTTCTCTGCTAACACACTCCACTCTTCTCCTGGAATTACATTCATTAAACATTATTTTTACAATACCACGAACAGCTTCGACAATACATATCAGAATAAGTTCATACCTTGAAGCATCAGTAGTAGCTCTGGTGAAGGACAATGATCTAGGTCCTAATGTTGGCGGACCCAAGGATATATCACTATTACTTGGCCGGAGATTGGAGGTAGCTAAAATAGGGCATTTTGTTTTATAATCACGACTGAAAGTTATTTAACATCATAATGATAAAGAAATATTCAATGAAACTTACATAAGTCTGTGGTAGACTTTGTCTCTTTGTATGAGTTATGTCGATTAAGCGAGTTTGCTGTGAGTGGGCTGGCGGCGTAATCTCTTAGTGCTTGCGCTGAAGTGAATGTATTATTTTCTTTTGTGTTGTCCATCACCCCTGATTAAGCAAATAGCATATTATTAAATCCTCAACGGTATCTTTTGACAAACAGAGCTACCTTTTTTCACGAAGATACTATAATTAACAATAATTAAACAGTTAAATAATATCTGTGATGAACTGATGACACGGCAAAATATGGCAAATAGCTTCACTCGATCCTTCTCTCCCATTATTGCGAAACAAGCGCGATTTGGTATTTGGACTAAGAGCTTGTCCAATTTGGCATATCATGGGATGATGGGATAACTTCTACAATTATTTCTGAACGAAACTAAAACTTGGGGTTATGGCATGGCGGATCGTAGCATTCGCAATATTAGTTTTGACACTTTACGATTTGCCAATTCAGTTGGAAGTTGCAACAAGAGGTCTCGCCATTACCTAAAATGCGATTGAAAAAATTATTTGAAGAGTGGATCGATCCGAGTGCGTGGACTAAAGCTACATTATTGGTCATCGCTTTAGCGAAATTGGAGTTCTCGCTCTCCACAATTAGTAGAGTAAGATCGTTGTTATTAAAAAATATTTCCTTCTAACCTAACCCAACCATAACAGTTATAAAGCTAGAAGCAAGATCAGTAATAAATAATGAGGAAATCTTACTTGCGAAACCTTCAGTTTTCTTTTCCACAACAGCGAAATGTTCTTTGGTGGAGGTTGGGATACGTGAGTAGTGTTCTGACCGCTGTCGCTGCGGTGGCGAGGGCTGTGGCAGCGGTCGCGTAAGCGGCACTGGCTCGTCGAGCATCAGGTCGCGCAAGCACGTGTTCACCACTGGTTCCGACTTCTGTGTTGGCTCTTGCACTATGAAGCATAGAAGAACGATAAGACGCTACCGTCCTTTGTAGGTATAATCCACTAGTAAATATAAACAAATACAGACATACACATTTAAAGCTTATAATGTAATGTGTTGTAGGTTTCAAAAATTTGTGTATGTATTATTGTGAGAGTAACGTTGTTGTAACCCATACTATCGATATTTATCGATGGTATTTAACGTCGTCGAAATTCGACTTTGGTTGGTTGAGGAATGTTACCAGACATAATCAATCATTGATAACTCTGAGCTGTGGCCTAATTCAGCAAGGCATAGTTACTACATTGATCACATGGTATTCTTGTTAGTGTAATAACCCTAAACCTAACCCTTAATTATATTTTTTGCAAATATGAATTTCACCTGTTATTGAATAATCTTCTGAAGACAAACTGGTAGCGGGCGGAGGTGTGCGTGTTACTAAAAAAATAAAATAAATGAATGTTGCGATTTTTGTAATAGTGATGTTGAGCATTTTGTGGACGGGCTGGGTTTGTGTAATCTACTCACATGCTCTAGAAGGTCGGAATATCTCAGTGTAGTCATTAAAATTGGGTATAACAGCACCTGAATCCTCATCTGCTTCCGTTCCTGATGTAGATTCTTCAGCAGTCTTTTCGTCAAGGAGAGTTGGTCTATGCATGACTGTGACGAAATATTAAGATGGATTAGTTTTATAACTTAAATATGGGTTACTAAACTTCATAACTCAATCTCCAACCTTGTTTTGGTGGTTTTTCCTTTGAGAAGCTTTTGCGCACTGAGTGTCCCTTTTGAAAAGGTGAAAGGTCCCTCACAACTGGTGATGACATTGGAGCTGGTCCTCCAAATGGGTGAACTTTAGTGAGATCAACAACTGATAGAACCACATAAGTTGAATGGAATGATCCAGCTATCTGTAATAGTAAATGGAAATTTATGAATAAAATATACTGCATCAGAAAATAAGTTAAGAATGTTGGTAGTACACTTACTAATTGTGTCTGTGCAACAGTGATATCATGAATTTGACCCCAATGTCCATGAACCGTGTCTAACACTCTGGCTGGTTCCCATCCAACAACATGCAAGCCATCATTAGCACAACCAAGCAATGTTGCACCATCTTCACTAAACATCATGTGTCTAAACAATGGAAATTTACAATTATAGATTTTATTTAGAAAAAGAATATAATTATCACTATGTGCTAATTAACTTAAATTAGATTTAAGCTTAAATCTTTTGACTGATTATTTTAATTTTTTGGATAACTCTGAAGGTTCTATAACATGATCATAAGTCCTTCAGAGACCCTTAAAATTAAAAGTTTAAACTAGGAAAATTAATTGTAATAGTGCAGATTCAATTTCAAGTTGTATTGTTGTAATAAGTAGGTATGTAACAATAAATATATTTTTATGAATGATTTGATTGCCATGATGAGGTTTTCTTTGTTTGCTAAATTTACTTTTGTTTAACTATTTAGCAAAAAAAATGTTTCTTAACTTGAATTGTTGTAGTTTGTAGGTTTTAGTTATAGCATAGTTTGTAAAGATTTTTTTTTAATGTGTATTTTGTACATTTGGCCGTATGTTTTTCTATTTCTTTCTATAAAATGTAATGTGTAACTGTATGTTTTCCCTAATAAATAAAATAAAAATTAAATGAGTGCATGCTGTTAATGCAAACTCTAAAACTTTTGTAAAAGAAAGCAGTATGTATATGTAATATATGTATTAGGTTCAACAGACCTGATAGATGTATTATCCTTATCAAATTTGGAAACCAACTGGAACTTCTCCATATCCCAGAAGTTAACAGTTCGGTCAGCTCCACAGCTAGCTAGCAGAAACTCATGAGGGTGGAACTTGACACATGTCACTGCTGATGTATGCTCCATAAACTCTTGAAGCACTTTACCAACACGCACATCCCAAACTTTAACTAAGCCTGTAAGTAGATTACCTTTTTTAGTGTCAGGTGATAATATTTACAGCATTATTAGGGATTATTGTCCATTCAACATACCGTCTTCACAGGCAGAAGCAATCCATTGTCCATCAGGGCTAAACTGAAGGCTGTTTACAGCAAGGCGGTGGCTGGAGTAAGTAACAATACATCCTCTCTTCCTTGTGTCCCATAACTTAACGTTACTGTCACATGAGCCTGTTGTAAGATAATCTCCATAAGGATGGAAGTCCATGCATTTTATAGCCCCTTTGTGGCCTGTAAATGTCCTTAACAATTTAGCTGCTTCCAAGTCCCATATTTTTAAGGCACCAGTTTGTGATCCCGCGCAAACTAAGTCTTCAGAATGGCCAAAGCATACGCATTCTACAGGAGTTGTATGCCCACTTAAACTCTGTAAATTATTAACAATATAATAGAACCATTTTGTGGACTACAAATAGAAAATTGAGATAACTGCATTGTATATGTACTAACCATGAGACAACTCTGTCGACCAATGGCCCACAAATTAACTTTTTTGTCGTCGCCACCAGTTGCCAGTACCTGGTTGGACTTGTGGCCCATAGCCAGGCAGTTGACATTTGATTTGTGAGCAACGAATTCTTCTGCAAATAGTAAAAGTCATTCAAGATTCATTATTACAGTTTTATTAATGTATTTCATTATCAAATACGTTATACAATATACATACGCAGTTTCCATGATCGTCGGACACTCTCCATCGTGATTTCGATTCATGTGAATTCCATGTACGGAAAATGTAACCTTGTGGAACAAACTATTTACTCTAAATCAATTATTCATTCCAATGATTTATTATAACTTATAAATTAATTTTGTCATGTATCGTTGAACATTTCACTATTATAATTTACATAGTTGTTTTACTTATTTATTTATTTGTATGGTTTGGTTGGTCCTACAGTTCTTCACAGTTCACAACTGTCATATGTCACACACGATGTCATTTAGTTAAATGTCATGCATTTCATTCTGTCAGTAGTGAAGCGCACGCGATTTGGATGCTACGGATATGGTATGTACTTATGTGTTTATGTACAGTTATGCTCTAAGGTTACAGTGCTCTTAAAATCACTTACAGTAGGTTCAAACGCAGTAACTACGCTTGCCGCGGTTGGTTCGTGGATGGATGACCATCTTTACATACCAAGAACCCTCCATGCCTCGGAAAGCACTTTAAGCCGTTGGTCCCGGCTGTCATCTGTATGATCTTTGACAGTCATTACGGGTAATCAAAAGCTCAAACGATTGACAACCAGTCTTACCAAGGGGTATCGTGTTACCCAGTACCTGGATTGTAGAGGTCAGATAGGCAGTCGCTCCATGTAACATACTGGTATTCAGCTGCATCCAGTTGGAAGACTGACTTCCATTGACTGGAAGTTGACCCCAACATCGTTGGGAAAAAACTAGGCAGATTGATTGACCTAGCATTAAATACATTTAGTCGATTTTTAAAATACTTATTTTGAAACAAATTGAATATTATGTATATTATAGTCCTCTCTATTATAGTGAATCTGCAGCTGTAGCCCGTGAAATTCAAATTTTCTTACGTTTATGCAATTTGCAGGTCAGTTGTCTGGTTTTATCTTGATCTAAATATCTAAATATGATTCGCGACTCTATCAGATATGTATACTTAATACAGAACTATAATCATTAGAATCATTAATAAATCTCTCTAAGTTTAATTTGTTCAATTGAATGACTTTTTCAAGTTTTTCATGAAGGCATGACATTGGGGAACAAATCTAACATAGGTATGTACCTAAAGAGATGTATTCATGATTCTAATGATTATAATAAAATTCTGTAAATACATAACTGTTATAGTCGTGAATCATATTTTGATCAAGATAAAACCTGACACTGACCTGCAAATTGCAAAACGTAAGAAAATTTGAATTTAGCGGGGTACAGCTGCGGACGGTTACAGTAACGGCGACCCTTAGAAATTAAATTAGTTTGAAACAAATACACACTCAACAAATCATGCAGGATATCATTATATTTTGATTCCCTGGGTCTGAAACCCAGGGAATCATATATAGTTAACCGAAAGGCGATAACCTTATTTTCAACAATTTTAAATTTTGGTACATAGCTTACAGAAAATGAGAAATAATACAGATCTAACATAGAGGTGAACTACTTTTTCTTTCACGATAGTAATAAATGATCGATTACTGACATATATTGTTATAATTTGTAATAAAATTAGATAATTATTAGCTATACCTTAAGAGTTGTCAGATTGAATAATTTATGGGACCAGAAATTGGTTAGAAACAAAGAAACAGTTACAGTTTTTATATCAGAACTATTCATTCAGTAGAATTTTTATTAAAAAAAAGGATTTAAAAAAAATCCTACTGAATGATTATATCAGAAATAATCATTCAGTAGGATTTTTTGAACTTAGAAAGTTGTAATGCTGATTCTAATGATTGCCATTGATTGAAGCCAAAGTTATGGCCGCGAATCATATTTTTAACAACATCCTACAACCTGTTACTGACCTGCAAATTGCAATAAACGTATAAATTTGAATTTCGCGGGCTACCTTAGCGCACCCCGTTAGATCTCTGGTTAGAAATCTATCAAAACAAACACTTCGTCACTAAATACATAAATTAAATACCTAGTGTTAATAAAATATTAATTACAGAATGGCCTTAAAATGTAATTTGCGCTCAATTTCTAAAATAGTATTAGCATCACAATATTCCCAAGCACGGTATGTTCATTACATTCAAGGTCAGGAGCCAGAACCAAAAATAAGGGAATATTTTTATTTTATTGATCATCAAGGGATGGTAAGTAACCTTTGTACCTACTTCGTTTAATGAAATATGAATTTTAGTTCAAAATACTATAGAGAAAATTGGTAGTTGGACTTAAATGATGATATTGATAAAATGGATCACCCTTATACCATAGCCAAACCCTTTTTTTGATGGATCACCGAATGACCTGAATTTATAACTTTTTTGTTTAGTTATTTTTAGATGATTCTAAGATGAAAAACTTCACGTCGTGCTTTAAGGAAAAGAAGTTTCTACAGTTTTTTTTCAAGAAGGTTCGTCTCAATAAAAGTGGTAGATATGAAGAAGACTTTCCTTTTATTTCGTTATGTGGAAGAGAAAGGAATTTTATACGATGTGATGATGTCCCTATAGTCTATACAAATATCGTTAATATTAATGACACCGATTTTCTAAGTTATGGTTATGCAGGTGATTTACTAATGTCAACATTTATTCCTGATAAAATCTTTATGCTACCAAGTACTGGCAGAGTATATCACCCGGCTGATGACAAGTATGGTGGTGTAGGATTAGTAAAATCCAAGTTAGCCATAGAATTTAGCAAATATTTTGAATTTAATAATAATGAATTAAATGCACCTACTCACTTTAAATGGAAAAATAAAACTTATGAACTAGATCAGAGTTGGTTTATGGAACAAGTTAAAAAACATAAATTGACCGTATGGTCTGAACCGGACAATGAATAAGCTAGGATAATATTATTATGCAAAATTCACTTCTATGGGCAGTAAATAAAATTACCTTTAATACAATAATAATATATTTTATTAGGTGGTTCAAACAATAAATTAGAGAACAATATGGATAATATTATCACAGGATAATTTATGGCGAATTAAAATGAACTTTTGTGATTGTATACATTTCTATATAAATATTTAGATTGCATTAATAAAACGTTTTAAATATTAAAACTATGTTGTTTCTTCTTTAGAAAAAGCTTGAAAAGAGCCTGGTTGCACCCAAGATATACCTTGATTAGCACCTTCATTTGGGGAGGGGGTTTTAAGCATTATATTTTTTACAGTATCATGAACATCTGGGTCGTATGGCTTAAATGTTATGAAATGCTTGTCTTCTGTGGGTGGATCATCATATACATGATCTATACTTAGCACAACACACTCTCTTACTTTCTCCATAAAGGTTTTTTTATTGCTTTTGTATCTGAAAAGATAAATATTGGAAGTTGAGGAGTTTTTACTTTAATTAGTGGCCTCTTCATGGTCTAAAAGTTGTATGTATGTTATGATGATTATACAATGTGTTATACTTACGCAACCGAGGCCTCAACATTTGCGGGTGCTTTAACATTTAAGTTATGAAATATTGAATACACATATTTTAATATTTGCCATATGTGATTCTGTTTTCTGTCCCATAGTGGAAAAACTTCACTTAAATTCAGAACACCAGTATGAGCATCAATTGCTGGGTGGTATATGTTTGATGTGAATGTCAAGACCTGAAAATATAGTATGTTTACATACATTTAATAAGTATTTAAGCACAAACACAGCACAGATGAAACCCCTCTCTAACTATAATGTGAAGGTAAGTATTAATGAACTAAGAAATTACATCACAAGGCCATCCAGTTGAATTTTTCAATTTAACCATAAACTAATGAATATTTTTATAGACCCGATTCACCGACTTAAGTATGTGCCAGGCATTATAATTATGAGTTATGTTCATTTATAGGTAGTAAAGTGACCATTATCAGGCCTATTTAGCAACAGGTGTTGACAGGGTAATATTAAAAACAGCAAGTTGTAAAGGTTCCCTAAAACTAAACAAGTATCCTAATACTTACAGGGACTTCATCTGGAAACTTTTCTGGCAATGTTAATGTAAATCTAAAAACACCCCCTTCATAGAAACCAGCTCTCACAAAAATAACTCCAAACCACACTGAAAAAGTTAATACTTACAATTTATCTGTTATTATCTTGTATCAATGTGTTCAAACTATTCTACTTACAAAATGAGTTCTCATACGAAGGAATCACATAAATTCCTTGAAGGTTCTCTGTTTGTAACATACGGCTAAAAAGATATTAAAGAATAATATGTTTAGATTTTGACATTAGTTTATTGTTATCATTAATACAGAAAGGCACTAATTCTACAAGGTAAGCGACATACTGTTCTTAGATATCGTTCTTATATATTTCTAAAAGCAACAGAACTACTTAATAAAATATGCGCTTACTATTCTGCCATAATAACGTACTCTTGATGAATCATGGAATATAATTCCCTGGTTTCTTTAACATTATTCTTCATCTCGTCATTCATAATAAAACAATAAACTTTAAATATGCTAACCTAAATATTTTGCAATAAAAATATTATTTTTCCTAAATTTACGTGATGGCGTGATGTCAAATTTGTCGAAAAGTAATCGAGACGTAACGTAACGTCATTACTGTCATTAGCTAGTAGTTTTTTTTTATATATTGAATGGCTTGGTTGCTGGGACCTTTTAGCCAAGTCTTTATTTAGTTACTTTGTAAAAAAAAACTAAAACTATTGATAAAATGAATTATATACAATGCATGATAGATGATATCCCATCCGTCCGCTCCCATTGAGTTTCAGTAAAGACGTGACACTTTACTGAGACCTCACGCGGACTTCTTGAGAGAACTTGAAATGTTATGTTGCACTGTTTTGTTTCATTTGCGTACACCAATGCACGGTCACTAACACTTAATGGTTAATAATCCACCATTATTACACATTAATATTCGGCTAAACACAAGTTTTAGAAAATAAAATAAAACTGCTAATCATGACGCTCCACTTTGCCAAGAACCGCTCGTAGTTTTTGTTTGACAAGTGATTAAGGGCGGCCTACCCGACATACTTTTCATACAAACGCTCGTACGTGATCGTGCCGTTGTAACACATCTCTGAAATTTTTGAACTAATAGGTATCTTCTGCACTATAACTAGGTTTCTATGCAAGCAGAAAATAAAAAAAATTGAAAAACAAATTCAGTATAAGCCTGCAAAAATCTGCTTTTTTGCACAAATTTTACCTGAACTTTGGCCATTCCTAATGTACCTACTTATAAATTGTAAATTTTAAGAAAACATTACGATAGAAACCTTGCGCAAATGTAATGGAGGTTCTAAATGACCAACATTTATTTCACAAACTGGTAAGGCTTACTCAAAAACACGTATTTCCTGGAACAAGTTTTATGAAACCGCACATTATTTTTCGTTCAATGTTATCGCGTTCTCACTCGTTTGTTAATAATTTTCACTCGCGCTGGATGAAACAACAAACTTTTCGACCATGCTCGCGTCGACGATAGACGGACCGGGAAGGCCCCTCTTAAGTGAGGGGCTGTCGACAACTAAGTATTATACAGCAATACATCGTATAATCGACTATAATAATTGCTTCTCTTTAAACGAAAATGGTTTTCTCCATTAGTTAGAGTCGTAACTGCTGAAAGAGAAAATTCCAGCGGCTCCAGAGTTGGGCAGAAAAAGCCTTATGCAATATTCTAATAATTATTGGGCGTCGATGACGACTAATGCAGCCTCGATCCAGCTCCTCGAGATATTGACAGAGAAGAGTGTTTAAGGTGGAGTGCGCGCGTCTAGGGTGTTTGTAGGTACAACAGACTGCAAAAGAGAACCTAAAATTATTGATTCCGGCCGTTGCGAATAATATTTTGATCAACATACAACCCAGATATCAGTATTAAATTGTATGCTGATCAAAATTTTATCAGCCAGCCCCAAAAAAATCGGAAAATTTTAATTTCCCAGGTTGCTCTGGCGGTTTCGCCTTAATGGTTGTCTGAAGAAGCCACACTACCACTGTCTTTATTCATTTCCCTCTCAGATTATAGAAAGAAGCAGATAGACCGCGCGGAACACAGAGAGTGCGGCCAACAAATCAAATACAAATTCAAAAGCTAATACAATCTCGACTTCGAGTCTATTCCGAAGCGATAATCCGTAGTATAGGCCGACTCTTCGGCCGTTTTATAACTTCCACAGTTTCCTTTTTTGACTTTGGGTCGTTGACCGACTTCAAGTCACATTTTTGACTTCGGCTTATCTCTTTGACTGTCGTTTTTTTTTGTTTCGCCGTAGTCAAGAAACGGCCGAACATTCGGCCGATACTTCGGACTTATGTTCGGAGTATACCCCTAGTACGGCACGAAGCGCCGCATCGTTATGTCACAGCGGGCTCTGTAAAGCAGATTATTTCAGAATAATGTCTTCTTGTGTTTTTAAACATTGTAAAAACTGTTCCCAAAAACAAAAGAAAGAAGATGGAGTATCTTTTCATAGTCAAATATTGTTTATTTATTTGGATATTATTTTACGTGTAATGTTAGTGACATATTGAAACACAAAACCTTGAAAAAAATCGTTCGGTGTTGCTACTATGGATGAGGAATATAACTCTCTAATGGAAAATAAAACTTGGCAGCTTGTTGACCTTCCCAGTAATAAAAAGGTTTTACCAAGCAAATGGATATTTAAAACAAAAACCGACCAACAGGGAAATATAATTCGATACAAGGCAAGGCTAGTCATAAAAGGATACGCTCAAAAAAAGGGGATTGATTATCAAGAAGTCTATTCTCCGTTGCTAGTTTATATTGAAACATTTATCCCCTAAGTTAGGAAATAAATATAGGATACAGGAATATCGATTTACAAAAATATTTATTTCAATCAGTGTTTTATTTATCGCCTTTTTTGGTTGGTATGTTTGTATGTATATAAATAAGTAAATTGAAATAGAAATTTATTTATTTGCGAGAATATAGGTCCATACATAATAACGTGGTAAAATAATTTTAGTGCCAATTTCACCAATGAAACTGAACGCGATCAACACATAAACCGCGTTTAAGAGCTGTAACTGTAATTATTTTCTTTGGAATATTGACACTGATAGCTCTTGAACTCGGTTTAGATGTACTGATCGCGATCAGTTTCATTGGTGAAATTCGCCCTTAGTCTCACTATATTCGACATAACAGCCGTGCAAATATTTGTAGTACATGCATAATAATATCATGAAATTACATTAATGTCATTAGTAATTATATTAGTCATACACATCATATTATATCACAATAAAATTTACATCTTGCATCGCTAATATTAATTAGGCACATTACATTATAAAAAGTTAGTTTATTAGATTATATCTCACAGTTTAATAATGTCAATATATAATAATTTAAAATGAGTGTTCGTAAATTTATATAATTATATAATCATGTCTGTTTAAAATTTAAATAATCATCTATTGAATAAAAACATCTGCCACAAATCCAATTGTTTAAAGTTCTATTAAATTCTAAGTTATTCATTTTTCTTATTTTTTCCGGTAGTTTATTATTTTTCACCATTATGTAGCAGTTTCTGTTACATATCTTTAATCTGCTTCGAGGCACTACCAGAGGGTGTTGTATTTTCCTTTTAAATTGGGCCTTCTCATCCTGCTCAAAAAGTGATAAGTGATTTCCAACGAATTTACACATTTCAAAAACGTAAAGGGATGAAAGTGAAAGTAAACGTTTATCAGTGAATATTGTATGTAGGTGTGTTCGTAACTCTTCTCTAATAAGAATTATCTACATCAGTCGATTCACCATATCATGGGTTGTATGACGTCACCGTAATGAAAATGTGTCTCAAAATAAAAATATACTTATCGCAAATGTATCATTTATTTCCACGATACATTTGCGATATTTTTAAGGGTGTTGTTAATTTGACGTACAGTGGTAGTTAAAAAAATGATTTAAGGGGCAAAACAATTAAAAAAAAATGTTAATCGCGTTTGGTTGTGATGTAGTAAGTAAAAGGGCTCGTTTGAGGAATATGATTATATTACAACGTGTTTATTAGGTCACATTCTTGTTTGATTGTCTGTCTGTCTGTGGTTCCGGGTGGAATCTTGCAGCTCAAATTTCGAGCACTTCCCAATTAGCTATCCGGCTTAAATTTTTCAGGCTAGCTCACAACTCGATGACAATTCATTCTAAATTAATTTATTAGCATGCAATGCGGATGTAACCTCAAAAAACCGCTTGTAAAGGAAGCGAGGTAGAGCAAAAATAGTTTAGTGGTTTTCTAAAGGGTTTTCACTTAATCATGACAATCGATTGAGAGGTTCACAAACCTGAAAAAATAACCAAAATTTGTAATTTTTTGCTTTTCACTCTCAAAATTCAGAAATAAATAAATTATCTATTTAATGTCTTTGAAGAAGGAAATATTGGATTCGTAACGAAACTCGCAACTCGACAGACAGACGGTATTTCAAAAGTTTTTTTCAGCCATTTTTCATTGTTTTGTAGGAATCTTGTTTCTATTTTATCTGCTTTCTTCTACCTGAGAACAATGTATGTATAACTCTTCTCTGCATTTTTATGAGACAATAAATAATTTAAGTATTTTAAATTTAATTTACTTAATGAAATATTATGGGTAAAATTTTCACTATCCTGGCAACCGTACACTCACACATAGAGGCGTATCTTATAGTGCTGTCACGTGTCTGTCACGCACACATGTCTACAATCGTGCCTCACATTATTGTTCCGTGCGGTCTATCTGCTACTATTATATAATAAAATCTGAGATTTACCTAGGTTATATGTCTAGTAAGAAAACAAAAACAAAAAAAAATTAGGTATGGGTTTAGGAATTATTCAACAAAATTTGCATCACCCTTAATTCGCACTTTTACACAACGTATGAGGACAAGAGTGCGAAGCCAGATGTGCAAGTTTGGCGCACGTAGGTCAAGAGTGCGCATCACTCACATATTATTTAAAACTACCACGGCCTACGTATGCTGTACATTTTACGTGCCAGCAGTTTTTGCAAGACCCAGATCCATGCAGTCTTCTATAATTGGTTCTCTATACACTTCTGAGCAACCTGGACATGCCCAATGTTTGTTCTTTGGTGCAATTGCTGGTTTCTTTGGTTTAACAGTCTTACTCTTCTTAGGTAAATGATTTTCATTCTTCTTTTTAAATTCTTGTTCAAGTATTCTTTTGTGTGGAGAGCTGCATTGCATATCAGACCTTTTGCTTGCGCGACTAATGACTTTGGATACGACGACAATTCCAATAATTAGACTTCTTCTGTTACATTCGAATCAAATTTTGTTCGCCCCGTTGTTCTTTGTCTATTTGACATCATAAAAACATAAATAATTCGTTTCAAACTCAAACTCATTTATTTCATATAAACCAACTACAGGCACTTTCGAATTGTCAAGGGGTCGGCCAGTCAAACAGATGAAGCTAGTTGCCCATTCCAAAGCGTAGTACATACCTATGGAGAAGAACGGGCAAGAAACTCCACGGACACTTTTAAATGAACATAATGGTTACAAAATATTGGTTACATCATTCATGTTGAAATTATACATTATGCGTTTTAAACAAGATTTCAATTTCGTTACATTCTGATGAAATATGTGGGGAAGTAATTTATTGTAACATTTTAAACAGAAAGATGAGTCTACTTTAGTCTAAAAAAACTAATTGGTCCCTATTTCTAGTCCTATAATTGGGTCTTTCGACTCTTTTACTAAAAAGATGTAGATTTTTCCTAACGTATGTACTTCTATGATGTTTTCATGGATATATTGACAAGGTACCGTCATGATGTTCATATATCTTTAAACAGTTCCCATAAAGAGTCTCGCCGGCGGAGGCCATAATTATATGGCTCTGATAGGTCTTCTCTGCAGAATAAAAATAGACTCGATGTCTGCAGCCCGTCCCCATAGTAAAATACCGTATGACATAATACTATGAAAGTAACTAAAATAGACTAGCCTCGCGGTATTTATATCAGTAAATTAACGGATTTTTGTCACAGCATATGCTGCTGAACTTAGCCGTCCTGCAAGGGATGTTATATGAGGACCCATTGAAGTCTAGTGTGATCCCCAGGAAAATATTTTTATCGGCCGATTCTAGTTTTTCTTGATTCAATACTATCTCACAAATTACTACTTGACATTTGGTAAAGAAAATCCTATGCACTTAGTTTTTTTCCCATTTAATACTAAATTATTAGCAGTTAACCAATTTTTGACCTGCAATAGGGCGTTATTTACGTCGTCACAATTTGATGCACGTCTATTAATTTTAAAAATTAAGGAAGTATCGTCAGCAAATAACATTATTTGTAGTTGAGTTTTTAACAAATGGGGTAGATCATTAATATAATTATACTAAAAAGAGGAACTCAATGTCGAGCCTTGTGGTACACCCATTTTTACTTTTATGCCGAGTGAATAGACTCTATTTATTTGAACTTTCTGCTGTCTATCATTTAAATAAGATTTGATCTTGAATATCATTCACTTGTTTCAGTGTTACGCCACTAATATCATACCTACGTCATCAAGTTTTGAAGAAGGCATTTTTTTTTAGATTCGACGCCTCCGCCGCCGCCGCCGCTGCGCCGCCCGTTACACTGAGGCGCACAACCAATCGATACCCTGTTGCTATCAAAATCGAAGGAAAAATACTTACATAAAGTGCATTTCGCGAAAGGTACATTCTGCGACTGAGCCCTTTGAAAATTTAATTCAGTGGAAGAACAGCAAAAAATGCGCAGTCGTTTTCTGAAAATGTACTTACCTATGGCTTACTTCAATTAAATGGAAAAGAAATACAAGCCTAAGCTAGCACGCTTTGGAGTAGGTAAGTACCTATCTATAATTCCATCTTAAAAAGCACGGTTAGGACTAAAAATGGTGTTCACATAAAAAAAGTAACATTGGTTCAATAATTGAATATTCTAATAACAAAATAAGTTTGTGTTTTATTGATTTACTTCCTCGTGTGTTGAAGAACGTCAAAATGTAATATTGGTAGGTATCTAAGAGCCCTTTCCTTTAGTTTGCCGTTAGACATTTCTAATCATTAACGATTGAGTGCTCGAGAGCGTTCGCCGCCGCGCGCGAGGATGAGCACCTGATGATCTAGGGATCAGCGCCGCGCGCCCTCAATTAGCCGGGATTATCCTGCACGTGGCGCAGGATTACATGTTACTGTCATACGCTCTATTGAAATATACCTGCATTAATTACATTTTTATTGATTTTTGATTAACAATAAAATTGTTCAGTAGGTTGTAGATAATTCGCCATATTTCTTTTTAAATCATTCCGGATGTAATCGAAGTCCAGTCCTATTTATTATTACGGCTAAAATCCAAATAGATACATTTCTAATGAAAAAGCTCCTAATTCAAGCATCAAATAAATTTACGAGAGCAGCCTAGTTACTTTGAATTATTGCTAAATTCTATAATTTTGTTTGTTATTACAATATTTAATTCAAACCCTGTGCATGACGAGTTCTAAGCAGTTAAATCTTTATACTTTTTATTATAAACGAACAGTTAATAATGTTTAACGTAGGTACCCGCGTACATTCTATAACGAGCTTTATGACAGCCTTTTTCTTCGTAGAAAACAGACGTTAATTCGAGGAAACATATGGATGAGATGGCGGTACTCGGTTTCAAAGTGCCGCTGGCCGGCGCTCGCTGGCGCGATGGCGGCTCGTCGGCTATAAAACGCATTTGATGTATCTGCTCTGCAGCTCCGTCATTTAGAAACGTTGTATAAATAAACAGCTTTATCTGTTTTACAACTTCACATAATTAAAATGTTGAGTTACCTACGTAAATAATGTCTTTATCTGACAACACCCGTAATATAGTTTCGTAGCATTCTGAAAAAAAAATGTGTCATAGACTTTCATCGATCTTATGATTCGGTATGATTAAAGTGATTGCGCATTTCATGCGTTGTGTATTTTATACCAAACCTGTAAATTGTACAGTTTTAAGTTTGTATGATGATAGTGGTTTGCTCCTGCCAGCAGCCGTTGGGTCAGCCTCGGGAAGCCTGACACATACTCGTGCATGTGCATTCGAGTCACTCAAGTGTGAGACGAGACTGGTCGACTCACGTGTCCTAGGGAAGCCCTCTCGGTTAAGATGGGTATCACATTCAAACAACTTTTCAAGTTATCTCAACTTATGCGGGTCACAATTATGTTATATTATAAAGCGTTGACTAGGTACCATCAGGTAAGCCGCTACTCGGCATATTTTGCATCCAACCATCCAATAAAATACATACCTATTTAGTACAAACTCCGAACGGCTGGTTGACACTTCCCGTGACCCAAGGACTGGCTTTTACCTTGATTAGAGGCATTGCCATACAACGTGGCAATACCGTCAGTATCTTTAATTTAGTACATTCAAATCAAATCATAATATGTTATTTAACATAAAATTTTTTGTTTGCATCAAACAAAAAAAAAAAATATATATATTATATTTTACATAAACATACATGGACACTTATGAAACGTCAGAAGCAAGGTGCACGGTTCAAATTGGTTGTTTCCTATGGAAAAAAGCCGGCAAGAAACTCCACGGTTACTCTTTGGAAAATATTTGGCTTTTATGTAACAAGGTTCAATTTACAAGGTAAAGGACAATGTAGGCCTGTCAACAGGGCCTCAAGTCTGCTATTACAATAGTGTCAGAATGGTCGATCATTGATTTCATAATTGTTGATTTTGACAAGTTTGGTAATCTACTATTATAATGGCGTCATTATGACTTTCCAATGGTCGGCAACTGACACTACATTGAAAGAAATTGCAAAGAAAATGATCGACCATTATGAATTTACCAGATTACGAACTTTTAGCAAAATGACAATGGCATGACAATGGGATCGTGTTGGAATGACTGAATTTATAAAAATAGCAGACTTGGGCCCCTGGTCCTGTACCAGGTACTTAACAAAATAGAAAATGGACTACAAATCTACAGTCTATTAGGCATACTTACATCGTTCTCATATTCACAAAATATAAAAGAATAGAAATTACTGCTTATTTTAGGGTATCACAATTTCATGTTTACTACGTGTAGGTATTTATATCATGGAAATCGCTTCTTATTTTGAAAAGTCCTAAGTTTTTGCAAACATACTTTCCAAGATATAATAGAGAAGGCAGAATTAGTACATCAATTTCTTTGAATTTGTTTCGAGACTCACGAGGACCCATTGCTTGTGGCTAAATAATAACTGCCGCACGGGTCGATCGATCAGGTTAAGCTACGCTTGCTGCGGTTGGTCCGTGGATGGGTGACCATCTTTTCATACCAAGATTCCTCCGTGCCTCGGAAAGCACGATAAGCCGTTGGTCCCGGCTGTCATTTGTAGATCTTTGACAGTGGTTACGGGTCGTCAGAAGCCCAAAAGTCTGACAACTAGTCTTACCAAGGGATATCGTGTTACCCAGTAACTGGGTTGTGGAGGTCAGATAGGCAGTCGCTCCATGTAAAATACTGGTATTCAGCTGCATCTGGTTAGACTGGAAGACGAGCCCAACATAGTTGGGAAAAGGCTAGGCAGATGATGACTCACGAGGACCCATTATATAGATCGTGCGGATTGCCCTCTTTTGTAAAATGGAAATTGAATCTACGTCAGCTGCCAATCCCCACAGCAGAACGCCATAAGACTAATACTGTGGAAATATGCAAAGTATACTAACCTGGCTGTGGCTCTATCAGTCAACCGCCTTATTTTTCTTACTGCATAATTATGCAACTTAATTTACCTGAAAGAGCTATAATGTGGGCACCCATTGCAATTTAGATTTTAGAGTAATTTCTAGAAATACTGTTTCCGTAATAGCATCAGTTTCTTGCCATCAAGTTTTAAATTTAAGTGCCATCAATAATGCTACATCTTCAAGATATTTTATCTTTGTGTTATCAAGGATCGTACTTCATACAATATTAATCGTGGTACTCACGGCAATGGGCATAAATTACGATATTGCTAATCATCGGGATAGCGGCACCAGCACCTCCATATTGGTCACTGTACTAACCAAAATCATTCTCATTGACTGGTGATTGTGAAATCATTACCCTTCTTTTGGGCTCCGCCACAGTCGGGTAAAAAAATAAAACAAGCATGCTGCTGTTCGTATTCGATCCCATTTCTGATAAGGAAGCAGGATAACCTTTACGAAGTGGTCATCGTAATAGTACTTCAGCAGCTTGAATATCATCAGGATTGTGCCGGAATATAGCAGTTCGTCGTGGACGTGGTACGACGGCGGCTCCCCTCACATTATCTTCTGACAACAGAAGACAGCCGCCACGAACTACTCTTCTGCCGAAAGGTAGGTATATAATACTATGCAAGGAATATACTACTCTCTAACGAGAGATACTATGCTAGTACCTAATATACTAAATCTAGGACGCTCAGCTGGAGTGTCTGTCACCAGCCAGTGTCACTGTTATCGTACCTCTTCGGGGGCTAGGCTGCGCCACTTGCTGCGAGCGAGCCTTACAGGTAGTCGCATAATTATGATGTATCACATCTCACCTTGGTATAAGCAACATGGGCAGCGGCAGAAATAAAATTAACCACAGAATTTAAAGAAGCTGAATACCGAAATATTGATTAGAATAATATTTATTAATTACTAGTGGTCGCCCACTGGTAGAAATTTGACCGCCTCAACTTACAATCTATAAAGTACTAATAATTCAATGCTATTCAAAAGTACTTACTTTCACACACTTCCGTCCCTTTTCACGAAATCACTCCTCCTCCACCTTTTCACACACACACACACAGAAAGCGATAGGAAAGATGTTACACACAAAAAAACATTATGATAAACAGTGAAATATAATTTAACTAATATAATTGATATAATATAATTTATTTAATACGCTGCAAACATTTTTTTTTTTTTTACGTTAGTGCCTAGATATGATTAAGCAGTGACGATAAGCAAGAAAAATCAAACGTTAAAAACGGGGTGCGCCTGTGTCGTGGACACGGCCGTGTTTTACGTGAATAAAAAATAAAATGTAATAAAACATAATAAAATAATATAATTTTACGTGAATAAAACGTACCTACGCTACGTAACGGGTAATATTTTCTTTGTAACTATTTCTTGGATACCTTAGCTATCAAGTAGTGTTGTATATAAATTTTGAATGTAGATTATAGATATGCAGCTACAACACCAAACTGTATCCCCCGATTGGGTTATCACCCGTTATCTGAATTGCTCTTACTATGGAAGCAAATTTAAAGTCGTATTCACGTCAAAAATGATGTAAGTGTATATTATCATTACCATGCGTTCAATATTCGGTATGAAATAAGTAGATAGTATCATAATCAAATAGCCTCATAAGCCGATGCGTGGTTGTTCCCACGGTCTGGGCGCGGATTACACGAAGTGCCCTTTTGGTGCTTCGCTCCGACACTGACCTGAGCTTTTTGCGCAAAAAGAATGCTCCGATAAATCACGGGTTCATTGTGAGCCGCCTCTGGATAGCGTTCTCCGATTTATGCTTTGTAAAATACCAAGTTTTTTGTGGCATCGATCAGAGATCATGTCCAATAAAGGAGGTACCTGCTCAATTTTGACGGTCAAGGTGCCGTACGTCACAATAAAACCCTTCGATAACATCAATGGTGTCGATGTCGTCCGGATAATGCTCAGTTCCGCGTATAATTTTGCAACATCTTACAACGTTATCATGATTTCTATAGAGATATGTATTGGCATTAGGTAAGTTCTTATAATATTTTCCAAAATCTACCCTCTAGCCAAGCAGTCTGTATCATGTTCTTCATTCTTTGGAGCTTTTTTATGTCGTTATCCGGTATACTTATTTTATAATCTTTCATTCATGGTTTTTGAATAAGTCTTGGTGAACACACAGCTATATGTAGGTACTTAGATTTAACTCGCATAGTACGTCTTCGTGACATCCATTGAGTTAAATTCTAACTGAAATAAAAGTACTTAATTTAGGTAGGAATAAAGTACCTAAACCTTACCAACTGATACTTATGTAGCGATGTTTAATGTTCGATTAAACATAAAGCATAGATTTCTTCGATACAGTAACATCTTTCGGCTCCGGATCTTGCTTCATGGAGGTACCTACTTACATCTTTCGGCTGAGTCATGCTTTAAGTTTTGCTAACCTTTGCTTACCTGTCTTGCTTGTATACACTTAACCTTAATTAACGATTGCTTCGCCGCAAACTACAAGTACAAGAATTCCACAAAATGTAGTGGTCACATGCGCGCCGTTCTTAGAACTTACCAGCCAAAAGATGTAACTTCATCTTAGCTCGCCATATTGCATGTCATAGTAAAATCAACTTTGTACCTACATAGTATAATAAATATAATATGTAAATATTTGTATTTTTTCTGTATTTTTTATTGTAACATACTAACATAGCTTTTAAGGTTGTTTTTTTTTGTACCTAACTAACTAACAAATGAATCATTGTTGTTTGAGTTAGTAAATACATAATTATATAGTTTAGGTACCTATATTAATTAACCACGTATTAAGTGTTAAACCACGAAAATATGCAAATACAATAAAATAAAATAATGTAGCCTAGGTTATCTAAATCTGATTTATTTAAAAATGAACAATGCAAAGCGCATGATTTATGAATTTCGAATGAGTATTAAACACTATCATTTAATGTAACAACAACGTTTAAAACAAGCGTTCAATGTGTGTTGTGTTTAACGAGCATGAATATTATGAACAGACCCAGTCGGGTAAATTGCGTATAATGAGCAAGGGCGGGGCGGGGCGGGGCGGGTCGGCGCGGGTGCAGGTGCGCCGCGCGTGTGCGCTCGCCTTGCACCGTGCCCGGAGTCCCGGCGCTGCGCGTCTGGCAGGACTGCCGACTGACATTTGTTCGAAACGTGCCTCCGACGACTAATTATGTCCAATTTCACTATAATAGCGTGTAACTTTCGAGGGACCGCCACCCTCACGGTATAATAAAACGATATCGAAACCTTCGTAGTGCTCACAACAGGTAGTTACTTGATTATAATAAATTGATATTTAATTTCAACGCTTGGACGGAAATATTGAGTAACGTAGAGTGAGATACTACGAAATAGCACTACTTATGAATAAACCAGGAGAGTTCAACTCGGGCTTGCGGACGGTGCGTGATGGGTAGCTCGCCGTCCGCTGAGGACCAGGCCCGGGACGACGGCGCGTTGTGTTCCACGCGCGCCTCAAAGAGATGTCAGCACCAACTGACGAGGCCCGTAAGGGCCAAATGCCTGCCAGGGTGGTTGCGAGTTTGTCGGAAAGGGATATCGTGGCCCTGGCACATAGGCATCTGAAGGAACAGGGGTGGGTTTTAGTCAATAAAAGTCTGACACACCCTCCCGCTCAGGTGGGAGAAGTTATTTCATAATGTCCCACCAAAAAAAAGAAGGAGAATTTAACTACTTTTCAAGACATTCTAAGATTATGAATTTTTCTTCGAAAATGAAAAACGCCGTCGCGTCAGTCGGTTGCTCGGTGGCAGACGTGTATAAGATTCCAAGACACATACCGCCCTCGCTATGGAAACGCTACGAAGCTGCTACGCCAACGCTACGGAAACGCTACGCAATTGCTTCGTCCCCGCTAAGGCATCGTTGCGTAGCTGTTCGCCAATGTTACGGATACGTTGCGGCTCTGCTACGTTGCTGCTACGCCAACGTTACGGATTCGGTACGCCGCTGCTACGTATCCGCAACAGAAACGCTACGCAGCTGCTACGCCAATGCTACGGCAAGGCTACGCCGCTGCTACGACAATGCTACGGAAAGGCTACGCCGCTGCTACGTCTCCGTTAAGCCAAGCTACGAAACTGCTACGAAAACGCTACGCAGCTAGTCTAGGCGTAGCACTAGCGTAGCGTTTCCATAACGAGGATGTAGTAGCTGCGTTTCGCACTGTCGTTCAAAGGACTTATTTTACAAAAAAAAACTTTTTTTTAAATTACACTGGAGAATCATCAGTTTTTTAACGTTAAAGGAGCCTATTTGTTGCCTGTAATCACAGTATATAGGTATACATTAATCATCACACTAATATTATAAAGGCGAAAGTTTGTGAGTGTGTGTTTCTTACTTCTTCACGATCAAACGGCTGGACCAATTTTGATAAAAGTTAGCATGGAAGTAGCTGACACCCTGGATTAACAAACATATAGGCTACTTTTATCCCGATATTCCCACGGGATCGAGACTTACGCGGGTGAAGCCGCAGGCGCAGCTATCATCACATCACACTAATATTGTAAAAGCGAAAGTTTGTGAGTCTGTGTGTTTGTTACTTTTTCACGCTCAAAGGCTGGACCAATTTTGATAACATTTTGCATGGAGGTAGCCGACACCCTGGATTAATATATAGGCTACTTTTTATCCCGATATTCCCACGGAATCGAGACTTACGCGGGTGAAATCGCGGGCGCAGCTAGCTAGTCTACTATAAATGGTTGTAGGGTCAAAATCGTAAAAAGGGACACTTTAGCCCTCTTGTTTAAAAACAAGAAACTGATAAATTGTCGTAATTATTTATTCTACGGTTTATTGGCCGTGTGTAGTCACGGTCATCAGTGTTGTGTGGATCACGATGAAAGACAGACACGGTGGTCAAACAGTCAATTTTTTTTTAAATGATGTGTAGAATCTGATCACATTATTATGCCTTTGACAGGCCGGTGACGACACATAAGGTATAACTATGTAATTAAAAACAGTAGTACAACATAGAACATATTGTAGTCCTAAATATATGTATGTACACAACGAGGGAAATGTAAAAAAAAAATCGAACACATGTTTAAAATTCATTAAAGATTTATATTTACATTATTATCACAATACTTTATATTTCGTTACATATAAAATCAACTTAAAAATAAATAACATGTACCACAAACTGAACAAGAACGTTAATTAATAATAATTACAAGTAATGAGAAAAATATCAATTTCTTAACGACTGGATCCATCAGTATATGAATTGTTACAGAATTTTAATATATTTATGATTGCTATTCTATGCGTAGGTACAACTTGTTCTTAGGTATGCTTTACGGTATCACTACTACTGATCTAAATTAACGAAACTTAGCATATTGGGCTGGTTTTATAATGGAGGCAATTACTTATGTTGTAACAAAAGTATACAGACAAGTATGCCTAGT
The DNA here is from genome assembly GCA_963921375.1 of Tiliacea citrago. Lineage (NCBI taxonomy): Eukaryota > Metazoa > Arthropoda > Insecta > Lepidoptera > Noctuidae > Tiliacea > Tiliacea citrago. Next base: position 14,657,191 of record OY992786.1, on the reverse strand, counting down.
ATTTAATGGTAAGTTACTAAAACGACTATTTGCTAATATTAATGACGTATTGAGTGTTTCATAAATATTCAAAGACAATTCTACAACTGGTAATTAACTGATCAAGATCGTCTTCAGATGTGCCTGGAGGAGCATTCTCTTGAAACACTCTTCAGGAGCATTATCTTGAAACATTCTTGTTGCTAATTTCTTTGAACGTGTGCAATCGATTTTTAAGAAGAGAATCAATGCAGTATTACTTGTAGGTAATAAGTGTTTCTTTTGTTTCAGACGATTTTTGAAAGATCGGTGTTTTATGAAAAATAAAATCAGTTTCACATGATAATAAAACTATTACATTTACCTACTAACATTATGTTACATGTATACTTAACTAACATTGCATATATCGCTGATGTTTTTAATCAAGACGAGTAACGACGACAAAACGACTAAAGTAATAAATGCTTGGTAAAAGCCGTTGAAATAAGATGATATTATACATGATTCTTTCGTATCAAGTCTACTGTATGGTGATGTTTAATTGAAACCAAATGTAACTAAAATTGTAATGTAAAAAACGTGTACCTAGCTTCACATCACCTGCAGGTACCTATATTAAATTTGATTCTTGATAAATTTGTTTCCCTAATCGTCTTTGCGTTTTTGGAGGTAGTTAGTAAGTAGATAAAAAAGCAACACTTCTTTAAATACGCCTACAAAAACTTTTAAACAAGTAGATCATTTCATAGGTTTAGAAGATAATCTGGCAATTGGATTGATAAAAAGTCTTAGGGTTTTCTGACAAATACTACCCAAGTACCCACTATGGCTGATTGTGTAGCCTTTTGAAACTGACGACTTATCGAAAATCACATAGAATTTTCACTATTTCGCTCGTCAACCTTTTCCAACAACGTTGCATCTCTCGAGACGTATGCAATGAAAGATGAAAAATATCGTGATTGTAAATGTAACGCGAACTCTTCGTTCTAACACCGTATTGGTTATTAATTCGCGTATTCCGCGATATCTTGCATGCATCTCGAGGTCTTCATACTTCATAGTCCCTCTCACTCAATAATAGTGCTGTTGTAGTGGTACTATGTATCTACGAGATGAGCGCGCCTTGCGAGTGGGGCTTGATGTGGCCGGGGTGCGGCGGGTGCGGGTGCGCGGGGTGCGCGGCGTGTGGCGCCTGGCGCGGCTGGTGGCAGCGCTGGTGCACGTGCGCGTGCGCACGCAGCTCCTCGCCATGCTCGCGGTACGCGCGCTGCTTGTCCTCGAAGTCACGCAGGCGCTGGTTGTACCGCTCGATCTGGTCGCGCAGCGCCGCGTCCTCGATAGCTGCTCGCTCCTCGTCCAGTTCCAAACACCCGACGCCGTCGAGCCGCTCCAAATCAATCCATCCCCGCCACCTCACGCACACGCCGTTCATTATAAATCGGGATACGATATGGGCCTGTTGACAAAAAGGTACTTTTAAAATGTTGCACAAAAAATATAAACAAAAACTGCCACACTGTTGGTGGCAAAAGTTGAAACATTTATCAGTCACATATGGCTCGGAAGTGATCCTCAAAAAAAAAGTGTACAGGTAGACGTGTCCATTCTTGGACCACGTTTTTACAAGTCTAACGAATTGGGTTGATAGATTTACATTTTGTTGACAAGTCATTATTTAAGGTATAGGTTTAGAAGACACATTCACACACACAACAAGTAAGGATGAATTTGTGATACATAATGTTAAATTCATTTTAAACAACAAGGCAGGTAATTGTAAGTTTTGGTAACAAAGCAGAAGGACACCACGACAGGAGGCAAACGTGTGTGGATCCAGATCGCGTGCTGCCTTTGTTCCGGCTGCCGCATCCGCTTCCAACAAACTTTAATTGTGCCACACATTCGACCAGGATGCAATTTAACTAATAACAAGTTCTCTTTAGGTTCCTTTAAACTTGATACTACTGAAAACCGACGCCTGCCGTATGTTTATAATTAACAATATCCGTTGTTACATCAGAAATGTATTTTTAGTAAAAAATCATAAGTTCAATGGTATTTAAACTAAAGTTTTTAAAAAACCTTGCTAATATCGTTTCAATATTGATTTATACATATTGAGATAAGTCAGAATCACGTGGGGATAATGAGAAGGGTACAGACAGTGACGTCACGCGGCGGCCATGTTGGCGGGGCGGGCGAGGCGCGACCGGCGGCGTCGGGACGCCCACCAATCGCGACGGTTTTCCACTATCGATTTCAGGGAAAATGCTTTTCTCCCTGTCCCCAGGGGGAAAAGCGTTGATGGCATTTTTTTCCTAAAGGCGTCCTCCCTACGATCAAGTGTATGGGGTTTATTAGAAGGGGGTGGTGTGACAGACAGATTATCCCTTGGGAGACTACTCCAAAGATATTCGTAGATAATAGAAGAGCAGTTGTTAGTGTTACATAATATATTATATGCTTTTAATTATTAATGTAACTATTCTAGGTAAGTACTTATAGTTTACTGATACTAGTGATGGTAAATTCCCGAGAATATTCTCCTTGCGAGAACTTTGCTGTTAAGTTCTCGAGAATATTCTTTTGGAAGGGAAATTACAAGAATTTAAAAATTGGATGATTCTATTGAATCGATCTATTTTTAGAGTAATAGTTTTAAGTGCATTTGAACGTTTTACGAAGATTACGTCAAAATAAACTACTTAAATTCTCAGCAAATTCTCCTGAACAAGAACATTCTCGAGAATATTTCCGAGAAACTTCTCATAAATTCTCTTGAATTTCGAATGTTATTAATGTTAAATTAGGATTTCTTTATTAAAACAAACTTTAACCGCCTTATTACAAAACAAGATTTATATTTTGACATGGCTTAAACCATGCAACCAGTTTTTGTAATAAGAACGTAAGAGTGATTGAAATACCGTTCTTTATACAAAACTGAAAACTTAGTTCGGTACTAAGTTGTCAGTTTTGTGTTTAGGAACTTTACCATAGTCTGAATAAAGTTCGAAATTCCATAATGGCTCCACGTTTTAAACCTGGGTCTGAAGATAAACTTTGTTTTGTAATAAGGGGGAATGAGTTACAAATAATCAGCTTTAATAAAATTAAAAAAATAAACATTATAAGAAAGGTTTACGGTACTTTTAGTATAAATAATTAAAAACAATAACAATCACAATCCCAACAATTCTTGAAAACAAATCAAATTGCTTATGCTATTCGTCCATTGATCCATGCCATCTAAGTTGATGTGGTTTGTTTTCATCATGACGACCGGTTCATCCGCTGCCTCTTCTTCAGATTCGTTGTCTAAATTGATTATAGGCTCTTCCCCTTCTCTTGTGGCAGAGGTACTTGGATTTGGTTCTTCGGGCTCCTTGTTTAATGGGTTTGGTTTGTTCATAATTTTCCAATTGTGAGCAATCAGACCAATTTTACCTGCTCTTTCGGTGTTAAATTTATTACGTTTTTTAGTATGTATGTTTGAAAATGTGGAAAAAGAGCGTTCCACAGAAGCAGAAGTTGCTGGAGCAGTCAAAATTTTCAGCGCGATTGCTCCTAATTCTGTTCTTGAAAGGCAATTCTGTGAAAGGCAAAGCGCGCCACGATAGCCGCAACTAATATCTCTTAACTAAAGAAATATTCGCAATTTCCACTCCGAAATTTCATACAGTAACCTTTTTCGAGTAAAGTATAAAATAACAACAAGAGAAGTTTACTTTAAACCTTGAAATCAAAATATATTGTATTAAAATTTAGCAATTTATAATTTTACTTCCAATTTTAAATTCTCATAAATTCTCCGTCAAAAAGAATATTGTAGAATGTTCTCGATCGGAGAACATTCTCCGTGCGAGAATATTTCCCCGACCCATCACTAACTGATACTCTTTGGTCTGATTGATTTGTAAATTGTACTCTCACTAACGATGCGGCTCAATTTACCAATGCTTAAAATGTCAAGAACTCATAAATCAGATTTACCAATCATTTTAGATCTATTAAATTGAATATGATATCTACGAGTAGTTTGAAGTGCTCTATAATAAAACATCGTTACAAGACGAGGGCTCGTGCACACTCGAGCGCTTTGTTAAATGAACCGAGTGTAAATAAATATAAGTATTCATACAGCGTCGCAGCAGGCGGGCTCGACTGTGAGGGGGCTACATTCAATAAGTTCGGCACAAATGTGCTCCTCTATAATATAAGAGATTTAGACAGTATACATACATGCATACAAAGAACGTGCTGAAAGATATATGTATGCTAGCAGATAAACGCGCTGCTGTATATATAGGTATGATATTTAACGGTTTTATATCTATTTCCATTGGTTAATATGTGTGTACTTACTTCTCTAAAGGGACTGTCCTCTGTATTTGCATTGAGTAGGATAGAGATAGGTATTATAGTGATTATCTAGTCATTTTATAAAATCTAATTATGGCAAAGTTAATGGGATAATTTTGTATTTTTATGCGATATATTAATTAACGCTATTATTATGGCAAACGAAAACACTGTATGTACCTACTATCAATTAATCTATAACATGAAAACTACGAAGGCATATTTAACTTAGTATCTATATAAAACCTCACATTTTGTTATTCTTCGTCACGAGCTTTATATATATAATAGAGGTGAAAGACGTCATTATAATACCTACTAGAAATAGGGACCTTATTATTTGAACCAGGTTTCAGGTAGGCTCATCGTTCATGGGGTACTGATTAAAATGTTACAATAAAATACCTCCTCACATACTTCAACTGAATGTGACGAAATATAAATATTGTATAAAACACACACTATGCAGGTAATATTAAAAGTGGTTAGCATTATTTTAAAATACTGTTGCGAGTTGCTGATTCTTTTAAGACATCTTTGCATTTTTTTTTGGTTATTTACAATAATTAAATTCTGAAAAATCTTTACATAATATATACGCTAACTGACTTATAATAATAATATGTACATGTATATAAAAAAGGAGGGGGACAGAATCATAGGGCAACAAAAAATTCGTCCGCATCGCTGTCAACAGGAAAAGTGCCCAAAAGGCTGGCAGCATTGCCACGTTCTATGGCGATGCCTGATTCTTTGCCCGAAAAATAGACCTGGGGCCCAAGTCTGCTATTTTTATAAATTCTGTCATTCCAACACGATCCCACTGTCATGCCATTGTCATTTTGCTAAAAGTTCTTAATCTGCTAAATTCATAATAGTCGATCATTGGTCGGTCAATGTTCTCGTAATATAATTGTGTTATTATAATGGCATTGTCGTATTGCCATTATTATAAAACCCATTAGTAGAAATGTCATTCATTTGACATTATGTACGAGATTACCAATATATGCAATTTCTTTCAATGTAGTGTCAGTGGCCGACCATTGGAAAGTCATAATGACGCCATTATAATAGTAGATTACCAAACTTGTCCAAATCAACAATTATGAAATCAATGATCGACCATTCTGACACTATTGTAATAGCAGACTTGAGGCCCAGCTCTCTGGTCACGTGAAAAGTCGACCAACCGCTTGGCGATATCTTGAAAAACCAAGTGGGCATTTTTTTCACCTTTATTTGCATTGTATAAACTTAATTCCCGTTTTATAATTTCATAGTACAAGTGAGTCTATGTACAATAAAGCTACCATTTACTGGGTACGTCTTTCATTGACTTGAATGTGCCCTGGCGGCTGAGAGTATGTCATGGTCACTCAAATGTTTAGCTGATGGTGTCGCATATATTGGATCATTTAGTTCCCTTCAAAATGGTTGAGCTGAATGGTGCTGGTCCATGCGTCCTGGGGCCCAAGTCTGCTATTTTTATAAATTCAGTCATTCCAACACGATCCCATTGTCATGCCATTGTCATTTTACTAAAAGTTCGTAATCTAGTAAATTTATAATGGTCGATCATTGGTCGGTCAATGGTCTCGTAATATAATTGTGTTATTATAATGGCATTGTCGTATTGCCATTCTTATAAAACCCATTAGTAGAAATGTCATTTTTTTGTCATTATGTACGAGATTACCAATATATGCAATTTCTTTCAATGTAGTGTCAGTGGCCGACCATTGGAAAGTCATAATGACGCCATTATTATAGCAGATTACCAAACTTGTCAAAATCAACAATTATGAAATCAATGATCGACCATTCTGACACTATTGTAATAGCAGACTTGAGGCCCTGGAGCCCAAGTCTGCTATTTTTATAAATTCAGTCATTCCAACACGATCCCATTGTCATGCCATTGTCATTTTGCTAAAAGTTCGTAATCTGGTAAATTCATAATGGTCGATCATTTTCTTTGCAATTTCTTTCAATGTAGTGTCAGTTGCCGATCATTGGAAAGTCATAATGACGTCATTATAATAGTAGATTACCAAACTTGTCAAAATCAACAATTATGAAATCAATGATCGACCATTCTGACACTATTGTACTCGTAATAGCAGACTTGTGGCCCTGTTCGTGAACGGGCGCCGCCGCCATCAGTTGGGACCGGTCATGACTTTAGTTGGCACGCACTTAAATTATTAAATTTTTGAATTGTTGTTTTTTAGTTTCTTTTTGCTTTTCCCCTGGACACTTTTAACGTGCACGCCTTTGTACATCGTTCTTACATATTATGATTATAAACTCAATATTAATAATGTACCTAACTAATACTTTATAACGTAAATACAATTTCAAAACTGTTCATGGTACTGTTTGTGTGACTCCTTTGACAATTAAAAAATGCCTGTCATCATTCACCATTTCAGCCGAAAGATGAAAAGGGGCTTGTTGCCATAATCGCCACGCTTGGCAGGCGGGTTGGCGATCGCAGTATGGTGTTAAAATGCATAGAGAACACTGCTGCCCATTCTCTAGTAAGTCCCTTAGTCGCCTTTTACGACACCCACGGGAAGAAATAGGATGGTGCTATTCTTTACCTGCCTGCCAAAGAATGCCTGTAAATGGTTTAAATCAAGTAAATGCTATGAGTTTGTACCTATTCCAGCATTTGTTTTATACAAATATCCAGGATGAAAACTAGCCTATGTCCTTTTCAAAGTACCCTTTTCTTTTTTTTTTGGGTGGGAAAATATCAAATAACTTCATCGTGTCAGACTTTTATTGACTAAAACCCACCCGTGTTCCTTCAGTTGCCAGGGCCACGATATCCCTTTCGTACAAACTCGCAACCCTGGCAGGTTTCCAAGTACCTTGCTACTGCTATCTGTCAACCATAACCTGAAAAGGTAACAGCTCGACATACAGTTACGTTCGCATTTATAATATTAGTGGGTATATGTTTCTTAGGCTGTGCGAAGTTACGAGATTCCAGTTCGAAATCCTCAATAATATCACTCAGTATCAGTGCTCTAACTTCTTGTCTATTTATTACTTCTTTGGTTAGTAACGGTCTTGGGCTGTCACACCACCCAATGTCCCAACCGAACAATCAGGTATACTAAACTGTCTACAGTTTTCATATTATCTTTTTTGAATGTAATCGGTAATGATAATGTTAGCTCCTAAATGAATTCGTTCACATGTCTCATCATCATGCACATTACATTAGTCGAGCCAGAATGATTCTTTGTAGAAAGATGTCATTCACTCTAGAGTGTATTAAGCTAGAGCGGAGCGTGACCGACGCATCATATGCGGTGTTATGCCTTGATGCTTTGTCATTAGCGGCTTCAAAGTTATTTATGTCTTAATTTTGGTTATGAAAATGTGGGCCGGAAGCTCAGTAAGTTGATGACGCGCGTCCGAACGGAATGACGACTGTTGACAAATGAGGCTATCAAGTATTACCCATCACTGCTACATTGGTACTACTAAACAGTCGGCGTAATAACTATGATTCATACAGTTTTATTGCTGTGTTGTATTTGAGAATCGCTGTGCGTGTGTCGCCTACGTAGGTATAAAGGTTTTGATTTCCCTATCTTTCATCACGCTACGCCAAAAATCATCAAGAATGGATGCGCTTAGTGGGTACCTACTTTCGAGGCTTAGGCCTTACAGTCTTGATTATTAAGTAAGTTGCTTGATTATTATAAGTTATTTGATAATTTCCCACCCAAAAAAAAAAAAAAAAGGTCTTACAGTCTTTATATTTATGGATTTCCACGGGTTTCCTTGTTTGAAAATTGCATCCTTATTTAAGTTCCTTATCTAGTTTACGAAATAAAAAAAATTAATGTCAAGATGGCAATTTTCACCAAATGACTATCTACATATTTCGACGCCCCCTGCGAATAAAATGGAAGTAATTTTACTGTAAAATGTTTTTATTGCATCTTTGTCGTCGTCGACGTCTGCAAGATTTATTTTTATTTGTGTCGTTATTTATATCAAAGTTGTAAAAAAATACATTTTATTCGATGGAAGCCTACTCATTTATTTTTGCGAACAAACCTACCTCAGTAAACCTCAAAAATCAAAGCAATGAACCATTCAATAATTTTGTAATTACAATATTATTCGCATGGAATCTCAATCTAATTTGAGCTCCTTAAGTTCTGAGTTGAGCTACACGATTACTGACACATGTGTCTGGAAAGTACGACTCAATCTGTGTGGTTCTTTTCTCAAAAGAACATTTCAGACTCCAATCTACATGGTGTTCTCGTGATCTGACCAAGATTATGTCTGGACTTTAAAAGAGACAGTGACCTCTGAATTTGTTTCGGCCTTTCTTCTCAGAGTAGTCAGATAGGAAACGCCAACCTTATCTAGTTTTTAAAATATGATTGACGTGTAACAATGTTTGTAAAACCTACTTACAAAAATAAAATCATTTATCATTTTATGATTATAAAAATAACTTTAATTTCGGAAGTCGGTGTGTTTGGATCTGTATTTTAGTTTTTTGGTGTTTTTTTGGAAGTCGGTTGTTTATTTTTTCAAAGTTTTTTTTTTCACTTTTTAGTCGGTCAGTTTGGTAATTTATCTAAGTTACAATAGCCTAAGTGAACTGCTTTTAAAAAACCACCTTTTAAAAAATATTGCTATTCTCGATACAAGGACGTTAATTGTTATTATTTTATTTATTATTTATTTATTTAAATACACATACAACTATCATCACAGGCTTACCTAATACAATAGTGTAGGTATAGTTATAATAGCTTAGATAGATTAGACTTACAATTAAATTATGAACAACCAAGACCAATTTTACAAAATGCGGCTCGTGTGAATTGAGGAGTTCTCCTGATGAGAACCAGGAGAACTGGAGATGAAGGTGACTTCACCATATGCATTCTGACGAGCATAAACTGCTTAGCAACCATATTAAAGTATCTAATCGAATCGCAACCCGTGAGATACCTACTTATTATTAAGTAATTTCGGTGGCCATCGTCTTCATCATCAGTTCCACTTCACCAAAGGGTGCTTTGCACGAGTTACTATAAAAATACCCAAACCACTATAGGTGTGTGCCTATACAAATTTGAGGATTTCCCTCCTCCTTTTTGGAAGTCGGTTAAAAATCAAATACCAAACTGTCCCTGCTTGGTATGTTTAAACATGTCTCATTTTTTCGGTTAGTACGAGTAGATAGCTTTAAAAGGCAAAGTAACGAGAGATTGTTATGTGGTCCATTAGTTAAATCGTCATCGAACACAAGTGCAAACTATTGTTACAATTACAATATCATATTGAAAGAAAACCTCACACGAATAAAATTAATTTTAACGAATAACTCTTTAATTAAAATATATTGTTTTATATACACTCGCGAGCAATAAACTGGAATCACTTCATCGTCCGCTGCTCGAAACATTTTTTTATAACTTCTATGCAATGAACTATGGATTGTGGCAAATAATTTTAAAGGCAATTTTGTTAGCTTTTAACCTTTTTCAATATCATAACCAAAGGTTATTCACCTTATGTCAAGGAAGGTAAAACAAAAAACATCAATTTAAAACAAAACACCATATTGTTTGGTAGTCCTGAAACCCTATAAAAGGGTTTATGAAAATTGATCATCATTCCAATATTTCACGTCACTGGGAATACTGAAGCTAAAAGAAAAGGGAAACCACACCTATAGAAGCCTCAGCTGCAGCAGATTGTCTCAGCGTACTATCGCTCGACAGTTTCATTTGAGCCACTCTTGTGTCTCGAAGGTATACAAGAGGTTCAGGGAGACTGGAAACTTAGTCCGGAGACCAGGATCTGGACGACAGCGATGCACTTTGGTGAGAGATGACCGATGTATTGTCACCTGTTCTCTCCGAAATCGACAGCTGACTGGCGTGGACGTCCAGCAGCAGCTCAGAGAAGTTCAAGGGAGGGCTGTCAGCGAGTGGACAGTGATGCGAAGACTCAAAGAAGCGAACTTGACCCCGAAAAGGCCAACCACGGGACCTAAATTGTCTCCAGCCTACCGACAAGCCAGGCTTCAGTTTGCTCGCGATCACTTAGATTGGCATATCGAGCAATGGAGGCGAGTCCTGTTCTCGGACGAATCCAGGATGTGCCTGCATGGTAGCGAGGGATATCTATTGAAGCAAAAACGGAGTTGCTATTCGTACTTGGTGGAGGTCGGGGAGGGGGTTAACCGCAGAAAGATACATCAACGACATTCTGCTAGGCCATGTGCTCCCATACGCCGGATTTATTGGCGAAGATTTCCTGCTAATGCACGATAATGCCCGCTGCCACACCGCTGCAGTGACTAGACAGTACCTTGTAGAAGTCGGGATTCGCACACTAGACTGGCCAGCTCTCAGCCCTGACTTAAATCCGATTGAACATATTTATATGGAACGAGCTGAAAAGGCGGGTACGAGGAAGATGTCCAGCTTCGGCGTCAATAGAAGACCTGAAAACTGCTTTAGTCGATCAGTGGCAGGAAATCCCACAGGATTCCATCAGGACACTCATTCGGTCAATGAAAAACCGTTTACAGGCAGTCATTAGGGCCAGGGGAGTAACACAAAATATTAAGGGGTAAAAAATAAAAAATAAATAAATAGTAAATAAATAAATTATCTTTTCATATTACTTCCTATTCATTTAGACGTAGACTTCGACCTATTGCAATAATTCTCTAAAGTTTGGTAAAAATTTAATTAATTTTAAATCTTTTTGATATCATTTGAAAGCTAATAAAATTACCTTTCAGGCGATATACCAATCCACAGCTCATTGCATAGAAATTGTAAAAAGTTGTCTTGAGCAACGCGCGATGAAGTGATTCCAGTTTATTGCTCGCGAGTGTAATGATTAGTGTGAGAAAGTAAAAAAAAACTACCAAATGTGTGTCGGACCACGCACAATGAAGGGTTCCGTAGTTGGGATGAATTTATCCCAAGACCAAACTTAACATTATAGTTGAAAAACTTATTCTCCCATACATTCCAACTGCAAATGTAAGTTGGTCGACTATTAGTCGTTAACTTGTAAAGACAACTCAGCTGTGATGGTTTTCCTTTTAACTTCGTTATTATATGCTATTGCCATGATTTTTATCTCATATCCAAAATAAAAAAAAGGGGGATCCCTGAATCGAAAAATGGTTTTCACGCACTCGCAATATTTTTAAACGACCTGTCCAACCGACGACATCCCACACAGTGTTAAAGACGAGAAAAAAACATCCCCAGCGGACCGAGCACGGGCGTGCCAAGACCTTTGTGACAAGACATGATAAATTATGCCATGTCAATTTGTAGTAGCATTTTATGACAAAACAGTTTTATCGCTCAAACTGTGATAAAATGTGTGACAAGTCATGTCACAGTAGGCCGTACACGCCCCGCTGTATACGCGAAGGAACGATACCCTAAAAAAATATATTTTACCATTTAATTTTACCACTTAGTTGCCGTGATTAATATGTAAGTATACCCATGCCAAATTACAGCTTTCTAGTACTAAAGTTTCTGAACTAAGCCGCAGACAGACAGACAGATAGCTGGACATGACGAAACAATAAGGGTTCCTTGTTGACTACGGAAACTTAAAAATACCTCTCATCTGATGTACGACATTTTATTCGGTGAGGGCGTCACCGGCACGTCGTTTGCTCAAATTACGTCATTTTTCCTTGTGAAATTCTATTTTATTTACTAATGCTTTCTACAATTATATAAGAGAAGAAACTCTTCAAGAAATCTCCAATCACCATGTTTATTTCATCATTTTAGCTGAAAGACGTCCACTGCTGGACATAGGCCTTCCCCAAAAGGAGGGGTTTGCCATAATCGCCATGCTTAGCAGGCGGGTTGGCGATCGCATGAAGCTGTTAAAATGCATAGAGAACGCTGCTGCCCATTCTCCGGAAGTCCCTTAGTAGCCTTTTACGACACCCACGGGATGAAATAGGATGGTGCTATTCTTTACGTCCGGTACCACACTGACTATGTTTATTTATCTATAATAAATTCAATCACATGATGTTTGGAGGATAACCACTTTTTCTTGGTTTTGTCTATTTAAGAATTTGTATGTGTACCTTCGATTTACAGGCGATGTGTGTTATCAAAATCAGCATTAAATATCCGTTACTCCTTTGTAAATATACCTACCATATACCTATACCTTCCTACAACTATCTTTACAACTACACTATAATACGATAACTATTCGTACTGATTTTACTTTTTGCTCGATATTCGAGGTACGATCAGCGATTCGAGATTGGTTGATGTCATAATTAAACAATGTAGGTAATTAAATTACCTACATGTTTATAATGCCGTATAACGATTAAGGTCGATTCTTCGATTATTGCTAGGTATGGATAGGTTAGGTGGGTACCTTTCACTACAAACAGTGGCTTGTTGACGTTACGCGCTACGACAAGCATAGCCTCGCCTCGCCTCGTTTGGAAAAACCGTGGAAAAACCCTGCCTGACTTTATGCGACAAATATTTTTTTATGAAAATGACCTATCTACTCATTTAGGATACTCAGAACTACACATAATCAGCCGGTCAGCTCCATGCTATATCACCATATTAGGGACTGATAATGAGCTATACTTACTCGAACCATACCCGTATGGTGTAGTCACGAAGCGATAACAGTTGTTTTGAAAGGAAAATAATATAATAGTAAATTACCTTGCCGCTCTCTTTCTGGAAGTCGCAGCCTCGGTTGTTGTAGGGAGAGTGGTCGAACACCAGCTGCAGGTTGGTGCCGGTGGCGGTGAACGCGATCTCCGTATGGCCTTCGCGACACCCGCTCTGGAAGCGCATCTGGCGCTCCTCCGGCGGCCGGTCGCGGTAGCCCGTGTACCTCACCTGACGTCACCGAAACACCAATTAGCTACTCATGTATATGTTGCAATTATATGTGAAATATCTACGGTCTACAGATTACTCTGGTCCATCAAGTAGTTTTGTAGTTTTGAATACAATCAAGTAATAAAATGTGAATACAATATTGTAAAAGGAAAACAATACAAATTAAACAATTACATGTATTTCCAAACGGATAACTTAATAATTTAACTAATTTTCCTGTTAACTTACGATTAAAATGGTTTTAACAACGCGTTTAATTAGCTATGTTTATATTATGTGTGACGTTTAAAATTTAATGTATTCATTCTAAAACATTACATACCTCACTTTCTCTGCTCAATCTTTTGAAGAGATCGTCTGACTCAAATTTGGCTTTCTGATCTGGAACTACCCGCGGCATTTTAAAGATAAAACGTGGTTTTGGCTGTTCGTACAGTCCGATGGAATCGAAAGGCAACATGCCTGCCAAAGCAGCTGGATCACTCATGGCGTGCATTACACGAAGATTAAGAATACACTAGAATACTATTCACCATCACACCCGAGTGTTAACACGCGCACCACACTGACTCAGCGACGCTAATGATTCAAATAGGTGTTAGTTCGCAATACTCGTACCCGTGCGGCACTACTACCTGCCACTGCGACAAACGCTTACTGAATGAACGCTCGCACAAAGGTTCAGGGAGCATTTCCACCAGGGCGGAGTCTCGGCCGTGTGGGGAACAGTGGGCCAATGAGGGGGCCCTGCGGCACCGCCCGACGCCTTCTCTACGCACTTTCGGGAGCTTCCAAGCGAAAAGAGGGTTTTCCCCCTCGAAACTGTTCAAAATAAATACTGTAAACGACAAAACACATGAATTTATAATGATGGGCATTATCCTCTGTCGACGTTTGAAGTGTTTTATGTATTTGTATCAGATCCTTTGTTCCTTTGTAACGAGATAAATTGAACGCTATGTACAGTTTTATAAAAGGGGAGTAGGATCCCAGGATGCGATAGAGCGCGTGAAACGTGATATTTTTGTAAGGCATGAAAGCTGCATTTATTGGACGCCCAGTAGTCTAATTGTATTCCATCATGGCATAAATTTCAATAAAAGGGTCTCGTATAGTACCTACCTACTAATTATTATTAACACGTTCTTGTTATTGATATGGCGTCTGAACTCGACATTCAAGTCTGTGAATATGGCTGCAGTTTTTAGGCGGAGGAAATCAGTACGTATCGTACTAATACCAATAAATAATAGGTAGGTATCTACCTATTCGAACTTTACCTAGAATGCTACTTTATTTTGAAACTTTGAATACTCGTACTTACGCTGACTATATAATTAATAATAAATAAACGTTTATTTTCTCTCTTTTCTGACCACACAATGAAAAATTGGTAAAATAAATAAATGTGTATACAAAAATACATTGATCTTGTGGAGACTGGAGCCTGTACTGGGAATACCTGTGTTACAGGTCTCCAGCCCTCCAAGTCCAAACTTACAAACATCTAGGTACTAATAGATGATAATGTTGGGATGAAAAAAAAAACAATTTAAAATAAGGAAAAACAAATTATTGTAGAAAGACAGTTCAACAACATTCATTGCGTTATTTACGTTGTTGAGCAAACAATTTTTTCTTACTTATGAAGCAATGGATTAGCAATATACTTCAAAATCATTCCGATCCCGATTCAAACTGTGTTGCGCAATTATGGTGCAGGTCTTCTAATATGGTATACGTAGGAATGTCTAGCTGCATTTTATGAGATGACTTCTAAGAGTCTCTCTGTGGCTTCATAATCGTGAATTTGTTTATTTTGTATACCTATGTATTTTTGAAAATGAAGTGGAATAAGTGTTTCTTTATCCTGTTTATCATGTCTATATCAGTAACATATGTACCCAAATAGGGTAGGTAGTACCTAGTTAGATTACCGCTGTTTTACAGACCACACTTTGTTATCCAAGCAAACTGTTATAGACCTGAAGACTACGAGCTGTCTACGTTGTAGTGCCCGTTTTCACATCACGTATTTCGTAGATAGGTATATACTCAATTTAAATATCTTTTCCAATGAACTCGTCCAATTATTTTTCTGTCTGTGTTATATAAATTAGCAAGGATCATAGGCCTTTCCTACAAGTGTCTGTTACTTAAATGATATTTCAAAATTATAATCCTTAGAATCATCAATATAAATAAGTCTCTAAGTCAGAATTGGTATCAAATATAAAATTTCATGAAATGTCATTGAATATGGTTTTAGAACTTGAGAGTTGTATTGATGCATTTAATGACTAGAATTCTGTAAATACATATTTGTTACGGTCGCGAAACATATTTTGATCAACATAAAACACCACACACAGACACGGACCACCACCACGGACCACGGACCACGGACTTACACATGACTGGCGAAATGTGGGTGTACTACAGGTATAACTCTGCCTAAACCTTCGGGGAAACAAGGCGTGATAACGTCACGCCTTGTTAAAACCTGCAAACATCAAAAAACGTAAGAAAATTTCGCAGGCTACCCTGGAGCTTTCGCTTTGACTATTGATATTCACTCTTGTTGTATCGTAGCATAGTGAGTATCTTCTTACCATCAAAAGCTTTTAGTTTAAAGATGGATTTTAAAAGAATAAGCAACAGAAAAGAAAAACTAAAACACCGCACTTATCCGATTATATAGTTTTGCAATGGATCCTACTGTCCCAGTTGTAGTGGTGGATTAGACAAATATAGTGTCAATTAGCAGATATAGATCTAAACATTTGGACAGAAGTGAAACGTCTCAATGATCGCAGTCAGGCGAAACGTTTAATGTGTCTGTTTGGTGACAAAGGGCGGCGCGCTTTGTGAAATGTATCCAATGCTGTTGAAAGCGTCCGAGTACGATCGGCACTCGATAATATACGTTAAGTGTTGAAATTGTTGCTATTTTTTTTTATTGATAACTGTTTTTGCTGTCGCATTTCATATCTACTTAAAAGATGTTCCTCAAACTAACCTATGACGTAGAAGAATGTACTGAAGGTACCTAAGGAGCATAAGGGCCAAGTATTTATATATTATACATGTATACATTTAGGGCGCCGTCACCAAGCTGGAACTATAATACTTGGCCACTACCAAATAACATAAACTACAGCAATGGTCTTTAACAAGCAGAAGTGATGATCAAGAGATTTCTAGAGCGATAAACCCAAATATATCTGGATAATTGAATAACACTGGCTGCGTGCCTTAAAGATATGCTTTGCAAAAAAATTTGCATAAGTCATTCACTAATTTACTTAGAAAACCACAATAAAATTATCTGCGAAGTTAGTACATACCTAGACAGATTTTAACATTAGATCTCAAAAGTGTTACGAAAACAAATGTAAGTGCTTCAGCTCAACATCAAAGAACAACACTTGCCTATTTGTTCTAATAATCATACTAGAAATATTAGAATTCGTCACGTATCTCTTTATTGTGAAGGGATGGCCACGTGGCCAGCGCGTAGCGTTTGATCTTTATGCAAGCTGTGCAAGCCGAGGAACTTTGACGAAACTAGAAACACCCTCCCACGTGTCACTAAAATTCATAATAAGAATAATATCAGGGTGTGCGATACAGGTTTTTGTATTTTATTATCTTTTCATAGTAACTTTAAATCAAGGATTTTAGTAGAAACAACGCCGTAGTGCCTTAGGGTTCTATGTTAGGTCCGTTTCTGTCTTTTTTTGTATTAATAGTGATCTTTGTTTCAGGACGACAAAACTGCCTGACATAATGAAACCGCGTGATCGTGTAAACCTTGAATAGGTTTACACGATCACGCGGTTTCATTATGTTGATTTAAGTTTTCGTAGAAAATAAACTTAAGCAGTATTTAAACTTTATACTTTAGTATAGTTTCCTGTTTAATTATTATCGTCATATTTGCAGCGTCCAAGCTGGAGTCTGGACTAAAGTATAAGCTTTTTAATAACGATATAGTAAAAATCAAAGCTGTTCAGGAAACCTAGGATGAAGTAGGAACCTGATTTTTAAAAGCAGACAGGTATAGGAGATATGTTTGTTCGGGGATATTTAATAGTCACTATAGTTCAATTTTCTAAAAATTAACGACGCTTAACTTAAACAAAGTGTAAATTTTCATGAACATTTTGTGTCAGGGGTAACATAAATGCAATTTGCCATGTTTTAATAATTATTGTGTACAAAGAGTTATTGGGTTTACAATGTGGATTTTTTCAGTAGCTGCCCGGAGTCTGGATTTGTGCACGGTTGGTGGCAATAGGGTCGTCTCTTACACGGGACTAAAACATAATTGGCGAAATGTGGGTGTGTTTAGAAAATTATGTTTAGTATCTAATTATGTTCTTTGATGATGGCATATGATTCCATAAATCACCAAATTATTAAACACTGTAATAAAAATATGTAGATGATAACTTAGTTCCCACAAAAATATTCTCACGCCCACGAGTTTTAATATCGACACTGTCCATATAGGTAGAACCCGATAACGATTTATGAACTAAACTAAAACTACGAAGTTAGATTTAGTTATAAATCGAACTGCTGGAAAAAGGTTCTTTAATCGATATGCAAGTCATGGTTTTGTTAAAATTTTAACTATCGTATTCTCCTGCCCTTATCCCAATTTATTTATGGTCGGCGCAACATGTCTTCATCATCCATACTTCTCTTTATGTCGTCATCTCGGTAGTCACCCTTTCTAGCCATATCATCTTTCACACAGTCCATCCATCGTTTCTTTGATCTTCCCCTACTCTTATAGGTATCCACATTCATACTCAAAACTTTCTTCACGACTTTGTACTCAAAACTTTCCTCACGACATTTTCCTCATTCCTCCGCATCACATGCCTACAATGACAAATTTCCATTCATTTTAACCAAATCAATCAACCTGACCTTTTCCCAACGATGTTGGGGTCGACTTCCAGTCTTACCAGATGCAGCTGAATACCAGTATATTACAACCACACACAACCCAGCAACTGGGTAACAAGATGCCCCTTGGTAAGACTGGTTGTGGAACTTTCGGGCTTCTGAAGATCCGTAGATAACGACTATCAAAGATCTACGAATAATAGCCGAGACCAACGGCTTAACGTGCTTTCCGAGGCACGGAGGAATCTCGGTATGTAAAGATGGTCACCCATCCACGGACCAACCCCGGCAAGCGTAGCTTAACCTGATGGATCGACCCGTGCGGCTGTTATCTATTACTTAATCACGAGCTCCCCCGCACTCTCACACATAATTTTAACCAGATTCTGTTTAGCTGTCTAGCTGAACAGAATCTGAATCTGAGAATAAAATAACCTAGTGGTACGAGTAGTGAATCTTCACTACCACTAGGTTATCTACTTTTTTCAAAGATACACTGTTATTGCGTGATGGTTTTGATAATGCCAGCCCTTTCCATGGACTTCAATTTTCTTGATTTATACTTCTAGTTGTCGAATTGATTTTGGTCAGAGTTTTAGCCTCATCTTGGTGTTATGCCTATGGTTGAGTGAGTGAAAATATTGGTTTTAAAACGCATTTTGATTTAGAATTTTGACCAGTCAGTTGTTCTTTCAGGCAATAGTTTTTGTTTGTTCTTTTTGAAGTAGAATAATCTTAGAAATTGTTTTTTTCTTATACCCGAGAAAAGGATCCGCAGCACCTGCTCATCACTGCGCCTTTTTAAAAGAGATTTGGATTACTGTATCCTAGGTGAAAGAGGGGGAGGGTGGAGGGTACTGGCTAATGACGATCACTTAGCTTAGCTTTCCAATTACATAGTTAATGCATAGTGTGTGTCTGTATCATAGGTGTAACTTACTAGTACAGGAATATTTGCCAAAACTCAATTACGCAGACACGGAAAAACTACTAGAAATTTTAAAATAATATCTATAAGACCTACTCTATTAAAAGTCTATTCCTTTGTCTAATTAATAATAGTGTCCACTTTATCTAGTTTAATATTATTTGTTAATTTATTTATACATAATTTATCATACATAATCTAGTTTTAAAATAATATACCCAAAGAGTTACTTTTTGAGTCATAGAAAATATTGTCTACTTTTTTTTTTTTTTGGCTTCGCACGGTTTGTGCATTTAGCCAGTGTCATGTAAAATTAGGTAACAAGTACAAAGTTATAATAATTATGAAATGAACTCCACTCAATGCATGATAAAGATGATTGATGATATATATATATATGCCCCGCCCCCCTTGAGTTTAAGTAAAGACGCGGCACTTTACTGAAACCTCGCGCGGACTTCTTGAGAGAACTTAAAGTGATGTTGCACTGTTTTGTTTCATTTGCCTACATGCAGGGGCCCAAGTCTGCTATTTTCAAAAATTCAGTCATTCCAACACGATCCCATTGTCATGCCATTGTCATTTTGCTAAAAGTTCGTAATCTGGTAAATTCATAATGGTCGATCATTTTCTTTGCCCATTGGAAAGTCATAATGACGCCATTATAATAGTAGATTACCAAACTTGTCAAAATCAACAATTATGAAATCAATGATCGACCATTCTGACACTATTGTAATAGCAGACTTGAGGCCCAGGTTCACGAACACTTAATGGTTAATAATCCACCACTATTACACATTAATATTCGGCTAAACACAAATTTTAGAAAATAAAACAAAACTGCTAACATGACGCTTCACTTTCCCGCCAAGAAGTCCTTTAATTTAGCTTAGTAATAAACTTATTGTTGTTTTCTTTTTAAATGTTTGATGTATATTGATGGCCTGAAACACAGGTTTTTCATAAACCTAGTTCAGGCAGGTCTACATTACAGTTAGAATTAAATTTTCCCCGATTGTAATTAATCTTAATTTTACTTTACTTTATACTTGAATATTTTTTTTTTTTTTTTTTATAGTTATCATTGCCTGCTCCAGGGTTAATTACACCGACATTGTAATTAATCTTAATTTTACTTTACTTTATACTTGAATATTTTTTTTTTTTATAGTTATTTTTGCCTGCTCCAGGGTTAATTACACCGACATAATAATTATGTCGGTGTAATTATCCATGTCACCAATGTATAAATCTTAAGAATCATGGTTATTATGAATGGATTGATCATGTTACAACAAACAAACTTAGTGAACTTTTACAAAGTTCATAAAGTTAGTTTGTTATCTACTTACAAGTTACAGTAACTAATATGATTTGATAATATTAACACTTTTATAGTATAGCTAATGTGATATCGCTACGTAAACCACATCCTTTTCGATAAGTTACTCGTAAATTCATTTTAATATTTTGTACTGTAATAGAAATATGAGTTGTTTTTATTACATGCCAAATATGTGGCACACGAATTACATGCTAACTTACTAAAAGAACGAAGATTGGTAGATGGGTAAAATAGCATAAGTACACATATATTCGTCTCATCAACCGTCGCGCGTCGCGCGTCGTAGAGCAAAAAGTTATTTTAGGCAAGGCTTAGGTAGTAGGTACCTACTACTTAGTCAGCATTCCCATTTTACATGGACTAATATTTTTATCAGTACACAGTACACCGTTACAGATTATTCCTCATTGCGCCTAGTCCGGTATAATCCTGTTTTGTCATTGTTAACATGTCGTTCACATTGTTTAACCTACTGGTGCACTGAACAAATGTCCCGTATTTCTCACCTCGGCTGATACTAGTACAAGCTTTTTATGACCATGACCAATAAATCACAGCTTTGTTACTTAGTCACTCATTTACATATTTACACAGTGACAATGACCGTGGAGACATTTAATTAATTGATTCATAAACCTTTTCATAGTTGTAGAGCAAAAAGTACGCATTGACCCCCGAATAAAACAAAAAGTACACAACAAAGAAAAGGGTTCCAACAACGTGTTCCCATTAACATGTATTTTAATGTGAGGCGCGTTCGGGCAGTTGAGTCATTTGTTACGATCTTTTATTTTATTGCCACCCTTACAAATAACGTTTTTTTGTTCCTTAATTTCTTTACTAATTTCGTTTTGAAACATTTTGCTGTATGCCGTTGTTCTTCTGTCACCTTGATGCCGACAGTTGTATACGATATTCTACGAAGATACCTTCTTACTGAGAATGAAAAATACCCAAGAACGAACGAGAGTTGAGAGAAGGTATTGTACTTAGGTATAATACGATACCTGCGGGCTAATTGCGTAACAGACTATCAGTAGCAATCGGTTTCAATTTGACAATTCAACAAAGTTCATTGCGTTATTTACGTTGTTGAGCAGACAAATTTTTCTAACATATGAAGCAATGAATTTGATATATACTTAAAAATCGTGGAACATTTTCAAATCTTGTTTTTTTTCTACTTTCGAAGATACCAGAGAATTCAGTGTTGAATGTGCTGATTCCATATACGCTCACAGTAGACGATGATCTGCATTCCTCGACCAATAGATAAGAGGTTTATACCTAATAGGTAATAATTTTGAGCCTGGCAGTAATATTTAAATTGTAAGGAATTTAAGACACTTACGGTCTACTGTTTGAATTTTGAGCCTGAGGTAGGCGGAACTGTAAATTTTCCAAAGACCACCCAAAGATATATGCTACTGAATACCTGTGTTGTCCATGAAACTCATCACCCGGCCGCCGGCCGGGGTGACGAAATTACCCTAATAAAATGATCTAATTGGAACATGTCCATACATCCATCTAATTTAGTATTTCAAGCATTCATTTTACGAGGCATGCGTGTGCAAATTCAAAGATTATGGCCGTTTCATTAGAGCGGGCCGCCTCGCGCCTGCCTGCTGCAAACCAGCGGCCGTGGACGGTCGTAAACCGGCAAAGAAGCCGTCAGACGTTGTTTATGCGAGCAATTCCGGTCACCGCTTTGTCTTTCACCGCGCGGCCTTCGGACGACACCCTAATAAAAGGCGTGGCAAAAAGTGCCCTAATGGGTGCTGATCCTATTTCAAAGTAATAAATGCAACAAAATTAGCCTTTGTTAAATTTAGAACTGTTAACGTGTAAACTGCAGACATAGTTACGGACGGGTCCGACCGGCTCGCCGTTTATACGGACTATTGTTTTATGGGCGTGCAACTTTCAACTATTATTATTTTATAATGAGGGTGCAGCGCGTAGCGGTACCTTTTAGAAATTGTTTTCTTTGTGGATACCTGCCAACAGTGCCAACATTACAATGTTGGATTCACAATCACAATATTTATGAACAGAAGTAACTTTCTCTTTTAGTTTTTATGCTAAGGAAACCTTTTTTTTTAATCAAATGTATTTTTTAATGTGGACCTTAACTTGTTGTCAAACAAACTACGTAGGTACTCTAGAAGTAAGGTATTACCATTCAATAGCAAGTTCTTATTTGTAAAATGATCAAGTGATTCAACTTCGCTATGAGTTTGTATGGTGTGTGCATCTGAGTCATAGACCGTTCGCATTGAATGCTAATGTGTAGTACGAGTAAATCCAAACCGGTTTACTGAGTTCCGTTTGCGTCTCACTCGCCGTCATCGAGTGTCCGATGTGACGCGGGACGAGCTCGGGGAGTTCCTTCCATTTTTTTCCCTATTACTAATTTACTACATAAATAATTAAGTAAGTAGAACTGTGACTCAGAACCTAATTCCATTTCTAACCTTTTCTAGCATATTTAAATGCTGTCGAACGTGATAATTTTTGATTATCGCTTACCTACTTATTTCAATTAGAATCCACATCTCTAGAATTGAATACTTTTACAAATTAGATACCTACATATTTTATTTATATGTTTATCACACTATCACATTAACATTATAAAGGCGAAAGTTTGTGAGTGTGTGTGTGTTTGTTACTTCTTCACGCTCAAACGGCAGGACCAATTTAATTTGGATAAAATTTTGTATGGAGGAAGCTGGCACCCAACATTAACATATAGGCTACTTTTTATCCCGATATTCCCGCGGGATCGAGACTTACGCAGGTGAAACCGTGAGGCGCAGCTAGTTGTATATATAAATATAATAATTTTATTTTTTATTTTATTTTATTTCTTCAGGATAACAAACAATTGCGCAATACTGCTTAATATTTAGGTACAGATATTTTATAAACACATAAGTAATCACGCAACCAGCATCGATATCCACAAATTAATACAACAGTGAAAATAGTTTCAGCGAGGTCCATGCAAAGTTAGCAAACAATTTATTGTATATTATTATAATACTAATTGATGTGTCTTGTGAAAAAACATGTGTGAATATAAGAACTAAAGCTATAATTATGTAATCTAAAAGGGTTTTTTTTTTAAAGTAGGTACTGGTTTTAAACTGTGCGAGTGACAATGCAATTAAGTCAATATCGGCAAAATTATCGTTGTAACTTTTCATTAATAAACAAGAAAGAAAAGCATTCTATATACAATTTGCTTTTCTTTGATCTTCTGAAAGGGAATTGCCCAGTTTGTTAGGGTGCTCTGGCTACACGTGGACATTAAGTATAATAATAAATGAGTTGCGTTTTTAATATTTCATTCCTAATAGAAACGAAATATTACAATAAAGTTGCAGGAGTTACAATAATGTACCTTATTTAGCATGTATAATATTGTGATTTCGTCGCTGAGAAACGTCTAATATGAGTATATATTTTCCAAATGAATAATAAAAAGAGTAAAAATGAGTAAGCTAATTCTTTTTAACTGACAACTCGACTCAAATAAAGGAGGAGGTTCAACAACATTCACAACGAAAAAAAAAACGATTGCTTCGCTTCGTCGCTAGCACAGAGTACATTTTTTATAGGGTAGTCGCTAGTTCCGTACTAGCGACGAAGCGAAGCAATCGTTTTTTTTTTTCAGTCAGTTGACAGATGATGCAGTTGGTGTTGCCGGGTAATAAAAAATATTTCAAGAATAATCGATTTATGGATACGAAAATGAGTCGCGAGATGAGAATCGAGTCTATATTCAGATTTAAATTGGTGTACGTACAGAACCATAAATGTTTTGATTTTTTTCATCTAATCACAGATAAAGAAGAATAAAATATGGTAAAAATTACTTAATAAGTAAACGTGCTAATGAAAGAAACACATTTTTTTACTCAAATACTAGCAATCAATTTTTTTATCGAATAAAAAGTGAATTCACATTTATTTTTTGTGGTAACCCAGATCCTAAGCCACTGAGAGCCTGCAACCAGAAAATGGCGGTGTTTTACGCATGCAATCGACGTGAATACTTACAATCCAACTTTTTTTACATAAGAATTTCCTGCGACGAGGTTTGCAAAAATATTTATTTTAGAATTAATTATATTTATTTGATAAAATACTTTTTACTGAACAGCTAGCTTGTCCACGTTAAGCCGAGAATGGCGATACCCTTTAGTTTCCATTAAACGCTTAGCCTTTACGCTTTTCACGCCATGCAATATGCCACGATTTTTTTTTGTTTTTATAAAAATCGTTGCCCCACACTAGAAATTTCTCCTGTATCGTGGGTGCGTTTACAAACATTTAAACTCACGTACACAAACAGCTATAAACGGACTGCTTGAAGCAGTCAGGATTGACTGCTTCAAGCAGTCCGTTTATAGCTGCCCTAAGGTGTAGGGTGATTAAAATGAACTATTTGAGAGATTTTAATTAAATTAAGTGCAGTAACTACCTTGATAGGTACATACCTATTTACTACTTATACCTACGGTCTAAAGAGCTGCATGGTGCTTATGTTAACAAAAATTTAAAACTCTCTCGCAAGCAGTGCTGTGGGCAGCTTGTACTGCTATAAGGAAAAAGATGTTTGGTATTTGTCGATTAAATATCGTGAAAGTGAATACCTACGTTCTCCAAAACAATTGTTCGATGTAGTGTCGTCGACCACGCAGCACGGGCCTATATACCATATTCATGTGTTGGAAATCCCTGCATGGCGCGTGGCGTGTCCTTGTCGATAAGTAGGTAAATTATTCATTGTGCCATCGACTTGAGCCATTGTATGTCAATGATCTCACACAGAAAGCCATGACGCCTAAAGTGATTGCACTGTCTATAGAACAATCGAACATAAACATTATATTTCTGCAATTCAATTAGATAATTACAATTGCAGCTCAAAGTTTAATGTATCACATAACCGGATTACCTATAATAATAACAATAATATCAGCCCATTATTGTCCCACTGCAGGGAGCCCTGTTCTCATACAGAGACGGATTACATAAAATCCTACTATCTCAAATAAAAGTCTCTTGCACTATGGGGAGCTAATATTGGCTATGAGTAGTTTACATCTTCATTGTATACCACTTCAACTATTAAGTTTATTATACAGGGTTACTGGTAACTCGACGTATTCCTTGCAGGACGTCATAGTATGGTTAAAATGCAACAAATCAAGCCACCAAATGTTCTACCGAAATTCAGTAGTTTTTGAGTTAATTAGGTTTTTAGTTGTTTTATGAAAAATACAATAAAAATGATTTACGGTGCGACTATACTGGAATTTAATATATTATCGTAGCTGATGCCGTAGCAAATCTTTGTTAATAATAAAAAAAGTCAAAATGCTGAAAACTTTGGCAGAGATCACTAATTAAACATTATATTTTTCGTAATTTTTGTCATTACTTTATTTAAAAAAACTCAAAAACGACTGAATTTCGGTAGAACATTTGGTGGCTTAATTTGTTGCATTCTAACCTTACTATGACGTCGTGCAAGGAATACGTCGATTTACCAGTAACCCTGTATATGGAGTACGGAGTACTTACACAAAGAGTACGGCTCAAGCTGGGAAGAATAGGAGAAGAATTTCCTATTGAAAGACGTGTCAGACAAGGGGACCTCATTTCACCGAAGCTATTCTCTGTGCTAGAAATGATTTATATTTACCTGCAATGGGAAAGGAATGGATTTGAGGAGCTTGTGGCTAAATAATAACTGCCGCACGGGTCGATCGATCAGGTTAAGCTACGCTTGCTGCGGTTGGTCCGTGGATGGGTGACCATCTGTTCATACCAAGATTCCTCCGTGCCTCGGAAAGCACGTTAAGCCGTTGGTCCCGGCTGTCATTTGTAGATCTTTGACAGTTGTTACGGGTCGTCAGAAGCCCAAAAGTCTGACAACCAGTCTTTCCAAGGGATATCGTGTTACCAAGTAATTGGGTTGTGGAGGTCAGATAGGCAGTCGCTCCATGTAAAATACTCGTATTCAGCTAAATCCGGTTAGACTGGAAGCCGTAACCAACATAGTTGGGAAAAGGCTAGGCAGATGATGATGATGGGAAAGGAATGGATTTAGCATTAACGGTGACAAACTTAACCATCTACGTTTTGCAGACGATAGTATAATTTTCTGAGAACCTAGATAATTTGGAGGACATGCTACCACAATATCAGATGTAAGCGCCAAGGTAGGCCTATCAATGAACACATCTAAAACGAAAGTAATGACAAACTCAACTAAAAACGACATTAAAATAAATGGTGGACACATAAAAATAGAGTAAGTATGAATGAGCTCATATATTTCGGTCACCTATTATCTACGGAACACACAATGCAAAAGTAAATTGAAGAATACAAAATATACAGAGCAAAACTAAATTAAAAAATATACTTACTGTGTACAAACGCCTGAAATGGAGATGGACAGGTGTGGCCTGTCCAAAGAGAAGTGAACTAGACTAGTAACGGAATGGTACCCACGAGATAGTAAAAGAAACAAAGGTAGACAAACTAAACGTTGGGAAGACGACATGAAAAAGATAGCTGGTCCAGAATGGACACGCACTGCAAAGTGACAGGACAAAATGGAAAGATTTAGAAGAGGCCTTTGTCGAAGGACAAGCCGTAAAAGGAAAACCGGGTGTCGATACAATTAGCTAAAAGTTAAATAGAGAATAAAATGTTATAATTGTCGTTTATTTATTTTATTAGGTTCACCAACAATTGATTACACTGATACAAACACATAAAACATTTAAATAATTAAAATAACTGCATCAGTTACTTATAGGTAAACACCACATCCATAAAACAATGGATCAGAGAAATAAGCTAACTTACTTAGTAATAAGCGCCAACATTGAAAAATTGGCAATATTGGTAAAAATAAATGTATGAAATTCTGATTAAAAGTTATTCATTTGGTAAAGGTAAAAGATAAAATTGAATATTCTTTGACATTAAAACTTTGGTAAAATTGATAAGAATACAATAAAAAATGCAAAACTGTAAAAATGTATAGAAATAGAAATTGATAAATTATAAATTAAATCAAGCAAATTCATAAAGATTATTAACATGATGAAAACAGTATTAATAAATGATCAATAAAACATTAAAATTAAAAAAAATAGATATATAAAAAATTTAAATAAAAAAATGATAAATTAAAAATTAAAAAATTAAATTA
Organism: Tiliacea citrago; assembly: GCA_963921375.1. NCBI lineage: Eukaryota > Metazoa > Arthropoda > Insecta > Lepidoptera > Noctuidae > Tiliacea > Tiliacea citrago. The sequence goes on along the minus strand of OY992786.1, from coordinate 14,629,475 downwards.
AATCGAATGTTTTACATTGATAACATGTGTAAAAATAAAAGATAAAATTGATATAAAATTGGAACCTTATCACAATAATATACTTAATTAGGATTAGGCGTTGCTCGGTAAACGATTAAGGATGGCTTTATGTTTAGCAAGAGAGTCAAAGTGGAGATCAATAACACATTCTTGCAAAAGGCGAATTGGCTCCCAAAACAGTTCTTCTAAAAGGTGGATGTTAAGTCACAGCAATAAAGACTTATTTTATTTAGTACATGGTATTTATAAATGAAATTCCAGTGTCCGTAATCTCTAATGTACCTTCTATCGTATAAATGATTAAATATATACAATCTACATCGTGTAATTTGATTGCGTAAGATCTGCCTTTCAAGTGTTAGTGTATTCGATCGCTCGAGCTCCGGAAATACCTGCATTGGGGGAATACCGGCAATATTTATCTACATAACTGTTCGTGAAGATAGGAATGTCTATGTATTCTATTCTCTAGTTATTATACTCCTTATAGCTGCCGGATACAATGTTGTCTGTAGGCTGGAGATTTAGTCAGTGTATTACGAAAAATCTCCATATCTCTATATCTATTATTATTGGATTTCCCCTATGCCGTGGTCAAAAAAACTTTCGTATGTATTGCATGATATTGTGAAACCCCAGTGAGATTGCGCTATTTACATAATTGGACATAAACAAGGCTTTAGCGAAATACTGGTTCTGTTCCGGTTGAGTCCACTCAAACAACTTACTTATTGCCTGACTCATAGCGGATTGTATACGTCGGATCTTGAAATTTTATTAATTGTTTTATTTATTTATTACAGTTTAACTCGTTAGTTTCATTTGAAAATAAAAATATAAACACCGGCCAAGTGCGTCGGACCACGCACAATGAAGGGTTCCGTAGTTGGGATTAATTCAAAAACAAACTAAACACTATAGTTGAAAAACATGGTCTCCCATACATCGATACACTTCACGGTCAATTCTCCAACTGCAAATGTAAGTTGGTCGACCATTACTCATTAACTTGTAAAGCCTACTTAGCTGTGATATAGTTTTCCTTTTAACTTCGTTATTTATATATACTACAGCCATTTTTAGGGTTCCGTACCTCAAAAGGAAAAAACGGAACCCTTATAGGATCACTTCGTTGTCTGTCTGTCTGTCAAGACCATTTTCTCAGGAACGCGTAGAGGTATCCAGTTGAAATTAATATCAAATACGTAAGTCTATGGTCCCTTGAAGCTCTAAAAAAATCAAGCTTCCAAGTCAACGCAATAAATAAATACGGCGATATAAGCGACATTATTGCGACATATTTCGATACTCGCAAATAAATCAAAACCTATAAGGTACTTCCCGTTGACCTAGAATCATGAAATTTGGCAAGAAGCAAGGTCTTACAGCACAAATATAGGAAAAAGTCCTAAAACTGTAAATTTGTAGTTTTACACATAAAAAAAAAATTGCGATTATCTCGCACATAAATCAAAACCTATAGGGTACTTCCCGTTGACCTAGAATCATGAAAGGAGATTGCATTTTTTGGCATTACTAATTTTGGAAAGGTACAGATATCAAAGTTACTTTAAAAAAAAGCGATTATTTTTATATATTGATAGCCAAATTAACTTAATTATTGACAATGGGGATAAAATCTCGTTAAATATAAGTAACTGGATTTGATTGAACACTGGACGAGGATTAGTCTTTGTTTCTAAGGCCATGGATACAAGGCTTTTTGGCCTTGTCATACTATAATGATAATGTTTTCACTGCAAAATCTAGAAAATAAAATAAATTATTAATAAATTAATTTACATAATGTTTTAATTGTTAGTGTATAATTAATAAAACCGGCCAAGTGTGAGTCGGACTCGCGCTCGAAGGGTTCCGTACCGTTATCTATAAAAGTGGCAAAAAAATCACGTTTGTTGTTTAATTTAATTATTTATTTTTAAAGTGAATACATAACTAAATATTCTGTGAATATTTCAAGAGTCTACCTGTTGCCGTTATCGATATCGAGCAAAAACGAGCAAAAAAATCACGTTTGTTGTATGGGAGCCCCCTTAAATATTTATTTTATTCTGTTTTTTAGTATTTGTTGTTATAGCGGCAACAGAAATACATCATCTGTGAAAATTTCAACTGTGTAACTATCACGGTTCATGAGATACAGCCTGGTGACAGACGGACAGACAGACAGAGACAGACAGACAGACGGTGGAGCCTTAGTAATAGGGTTCCCGTCTTACCCTTTGGGTACGGAACCCTAAAAATGAAATAAAAGTTTACGAGGACTTGTTCAAGCGGTATATTTTCTTTTTCCACCTAATTGTTTCGATTTTATGTATATTGACAATACTAAAACCCATAAATATGACTCAAAATGGGCCTATTATTTTTTGACAAGTATAGATGACATTTCACTGCCACAACTTCATAAGTTCACACCACATGTCACATTCGCTCGCTCGTTACTGAGTTTTGTGCTGGTGTGAATATTTTGTGCTCTCGCTTACGTGGATTTTTACAACGACCTGACTTGCCTTTGTATTTAGAACACTCCTACCTTTCTGAACAACCGTTCCGAGACTTGGACCTCGAGGTTTCCTACTTTTACGACAAACCTTGGCGCTTTATCTTGGACACTGATATTGCTTACGATAGTGTACGATCATCTATCTTATTTATTTGTGTGTTAAACATAACGAGTCAACGTGATGTCAATCGCGGGCCGCTGCGTAAACTGTAGAATATCTACAAATCGTTGCAGTACGATGTAATTGCATTGTTGGACGAAGAACAGTAGGATGCTGTGCCCATATCATGTCAATCATTTGATATTTGGCATGGGCACGTCGTCATCAAGATAGTCTGTCTCCCCCTGCACCTTTCTTAGATAATATATTGGTAATATAATATGATGATGAGCATGAATAAAATATTATGATTAAATACTGGTTTTTTATTGTACCTATAAAAATCCTGTCATCCTTAGGTTATTTATTATCCTTAATACTATTTTATGCTTAGATTCCGATAAGTGAGTCTCTAAAGTCTCCTGAGTTTTCAGTGACTACTGAGTTTAATTAAAACTGACAGACTACACTTAAACTGTCAGTAGGTTTATGATCATTGGGTAAATCATTGAACTAAACAAACTTCAGTAAGTAGTTTCATTTTTCAAGTCTTTATAAAGCATAATTAGCAAAAAGTTATGCATACAATAAACATATAATCGTTAAAATAGTAATAGAGGTAAAATAACCTAATAAAGTACTAACATTGATGCACTTAACCTCACTTTTACATAAAATGAGAATTCTCTTCAACCCCATTGGTATTATGTTTTTTTTTTTTTTTAATAATAGCTCATAATATATCCTATCAAACCATGCCACTTTTATTTCTGTAGAAACAAAAAAGTGTAATGCCAGCGTTCTATGAACCTCTGCCATTCTCCTTTGGCAACAAGCAAGGTCTTACAGCACAAGTAAAGGAAAAAGTCCGAAAAATGTAAATTTGTAGTTTAATCACATAAAAATAATTGCGAACATCTCGCACATAAATCAAAACCTATAGGGTACCTCCCGTTGACCTAGAATCATGAAATTTGGGCAGAAGCAAGGTCTTACAGCACAAGTGAAGGAAAAAGTCCGAAACTTGTAAATTTGTAGTTTTATCACATAAAAAAAAAATTGCGAATATCTCACACATAAATCAAAACCTATAGGGTACTTCCCGTTGACCTAGAATCATGAAATTTGGGCAGAAGCAAGGTCTCACAACACAAGTAAAGGAAAAAGTCTTAAAATTGTTGATTTGTAGTTTAATCAAATGTGAAACATTCTTATGCTATACATTTAGTATAAAATACGCAAAGAAGCTTTAGATTTACTAGGTATGTACTTTTAAAGTATTTGCCTTACTAAAGTAATAAAGCTAAGTACATAATATTTTAAAAGTATGTTTATTATATAAGGAAATACTATCATCATATTTTCTTTATTAACTCTTAGACTAGACGTGAGATGACGGGGTGTGGACGACTGGGAATAATGCGTTCTGTTCGTCCACAGTTTAGACGAACAGAACGCAACTTTCCCAGTCGTTCGCAGTGTGGACGACGGTGTGTGGACGAGCGGGAATGACTCAGTTGTGGCGGCCACCGCTCTTCGTCATTCGTCGCTAAATTGCAGACGCTATGTGGCGGCCACCGCTCTTCCGCGTTCTCTGCTAAATTGCGGACGCTATGTGGCGGCCACCGCTCTTTGACGTTCGCCGCTTTATACCAATTTTCGACTTAATCAAGGCACGCAGTAAAATCTTCCCTTGTAAAATTGACTACCCCTTTTCACCCCGTTATGGGCAGATTTTCGAAAAACTCTGATACATGTTATTGTTTATTTTTTGGTTTAAGGTATAAATACTGAGTTTCAAGTTAATCGGACTGCGCGTTAAAATTCTTCTATACAAACTTTAAAATTTACTTAGATAAGTATTTGTGCCAAGTTTCAAGTTTATTAACTCAAGGAATAAGATGTTTCATACAAATAAAGTCCCCCGTTTTCACGCCCTTAAAGGTCCAATGTTCAAAAACGCCTTCTTAGCGGATGCCTACGTCATAATAACTATCTGTGTGCCAAATTTCAGTCCAATCCGTTCAGTATAGATAGAGCGATGATAGATCCACTATTTCGACATAATTTTCAACGTCATAGTCGCTCGCCACGCGGGCGAAGTAGCGGGCAGAAGCTAGTCTAACATAAAATGAAAATATAGGATCTCGATTGTGTGCAATATTAGCAGTTATATATCTAATATTCTAGAGTCTAGAATTCTAGATGCAGAAGGACAACCATAAAATAAATTCTTACTACCGAAAACTCGACAATGGGTCCTCCCATAGCTTTTTTGTTTCTTTTTAATAATTTATAGAGTTCTTCTTAGCAAGAAAGCCAATAGCGGTACGAGTATTTTCTCGTCGAAATAATTTTGTCAATAATTTTATCAAAACTAACGGCGTCTACGAATCGACTACGAAGAACCTACACTGACTACGCAGTATCTGACCAGAGCCTACGCAGCGCTTACGCAACGCCTAAGCAGCGCCTATGCTACGCATGGCCAACTTATTAACAATGCCTGCCTATGTATAATCTAAAACTCTACACCCTTTCTTTGATTTTGTCTCCACTTTTACTGATCTCATATAAAACAAATAATGCTAAAGCCTATCTTAACCGTAGTTTTAACTAATTCGTAGTATGGAAAGAAGGTGGAATAAACATCCTACCGTTAGTGTATAACACAACGGTGCCAAGTTTGTACATATACATATATTCTTTAAATAACTAAGGAAAACCGTCAATTTATGGCACGCTGGACTTTACGTGCTTCTTAGAACTAGACGGCTTGCGGCGCGCCAAGCCTCCGACAGACCTCGACGCGACGCGCGGCGCTTAGTTACGTCAAGCTACGATCGGAAATACCTCATCGTGACTGTCTATTTCGGCGCGAGTCGCGACGCATACACGCCTGTGTCATGCCGACCGTTGCTAGTGGCACAGATTGCACAGTAAACAGAATCAGTCGCTCGGCTAGTGGCCTCGGGACTTCTCAAGTCTTACGGCCATGGGTTTTACCGATCGCTAAAACACATTGCGAAATTAGAATAGGGTTTTCGTTAAAAACACAACTGGAACGACTTTTGCCTTAAATAAAAAAAAAACGTATTTCACAATCCTAAGCGGATTTGTTGTTATCGATAGAGCATAAAATATCATTAATCAACGGTTTTTACGAAAGCATTCGCTTACACGTTATTACATAGAGCTTATTCTGTTGTGAACGGACGGCACCGTTTATAAAACGTTATCTTCAAATGAACACAATAACAAGTTTAATAATAGCAGTGATTAATGTGCTCGCAGGATGACGCGCACTTCGCGCCGAGGGTTAAGGGAGGCGCGAACACGACACTACGCGACTGCGCAACACTGCCAGTCCTGCTGATCTCCCGCCCGACACAAATGACCAGACATTATTTAATTGAAATGGAAGTGAAAGGGTGACAATTGTAATAGAAAACAAAAAAAGGGTTACGTTTTTGCCGGAACGACGCGATGAAATATTGCCCCAGCCGTGCATTGTAACAGTTGTTTCTTACTACCTATTTAGACAATCTATTATGAACTTAATGGTGTTAAAAATATTAATATCGCCAGTTGGGTATCTGTACCACCAACTTAATATGCACACTTATATAAACATCTTGCACGTAAACTTAACGTTTATCAAAATTAGGTATATTAGGTTACAGGGTGTTGTGGCGCAGCCTGGGAGAGGCCTATGTCTAGCAGTGGCTGCTATAGGCTGAGTTGATTGATTGAGGTATATTAGGAACATAACATAATCCAAATTTTTTCAAAGAAAACTCTAAGCTCCGCTACGGAATGATCAGTAGAAACAGTAACAAGTGAAATACAAATAAAGCATTTAAGATCAATATTAAAAGAAACTATAAATCACGGTTTAAGTTGCGAGTTGTTTACCTACTTGTTTGACTTAACGTCTTGTAAGGCTGTTTGTGTAATAAAAGAAACGGATTCGGGCTTGACATTTGCTAACTAATGATTCCGTGTGACAAAGCTGCTGCTCGCTCCCTGTCAGGCGACTTTAAAAGCCCTTTGTAATCAGAAATTTTTAACACTTCAATGTTTGATTTGTGCGAATTGGCGACATCGACAGAAAAAAAAGGCGATTGATATGTCACGTTTTTATTGTTGTTTGTATTGCTACCTGAAATTGTCTGTAGAAAAAACAAGGGTAGTTCGTATTGATTACGCGTCGACAGTTTGGAGCCTTTCACGCCGCTCTACGAAACTTATGACAGTTTCGCGGAGGAGTTGTTGACTTTATTGTAGTCAAAAGTATCGTGTTGGCGGGATAATTGATGCTTATTCTCAGAATTCATTTATGTTGTTGAATTTTATAAAGTAGCGACTCGCACGTAATAACGCATTTACCTAGCCTTCTTTTTGTACAATTTCTCATACACCATTGATATATTTTAGATCAAATAAAAACAAAGCCGTGTAGTAACATTGTATTAATATTTAATATCGCAACATTGCAGGCCAGCGAGGGCACAAGGCGTGAAATCAAATTGTCAACGCGGACTCCAGTGAACATATTGATATTTTAATTAGATTTACAAAGTCGGTGCTCGCAGTTCCGTGGGCACACCCAACTCTTTGAGCCGCTCTAATGGCACCCCGCGGACTATAGTTAAGGGTTGTCGGAGCCCGCTTTGTGCCTCCTCAATATTTACTCCCAAATGCATTAATGCAACAATACTTACTTGGTTTTTTAAGTTTTCGTAGCAGCTTCCGCGTTATCGTTTACAAAAGCTTTGGAAATGTCACTCACGGCGTAATTATAGAGCAGCGCAGCAGGTAGCTTCCATACTAATAGTAGCAACTATGAACAAAATCATAATTGCTTTTTCGTCTATACGTGTAAGCTATAAACACATTTTTTGTGAGCACCTTTTGTTATTTTAGTAATAAAATTCGAGGAACAAATAATTACTCGTCGACACCGCATCGTCGTGTCGACGAGTAATTATTGTTTCAGAATTTTCGCAAATAGGTGTAGGTATTTAAAATAAAAAAGCAACACTAAGCAAACATAAAGAAACTAAATTAAATGAAGGCAAGTTTAGATATGTAATCTTCTAATGTATGAAATGTGTAACAACGTCTGAAGCTTCAACGATTTGAGATAATAAAGAGGGCTCGGTATTAGTCGAGTGAATGAACGTACCTACTCATCATCACACAGTACAATTCCAGTAAACTTAAAATTTTGCTAATATATATCAAGTCTTATTTGTTTGTTACCACCATAATAAAAGACTAACAAAAAGCAGTTTGTCAAAAACATCGTTTACGGAAACAGACAAAAATATCTCAGCAGGAGCCAAAAATGTTGGACATTCTGAGTGGAATTGTAGAGAAAACATATGCACGTGAAAACAAAAACGACACGAACAAACATCTGCAAAATCATTTTTGTTCCAAAACAACACGATCAATTTGTCTGAATACGCAATGAGCAGAGTGCAGGGGGTGGCGGAGCCCTACTGCGTCCCCGGCGCGCGCCGTCACTTCACGCTGGGCCGTCGGTACACAGAACTCTAATTGAAACACTAAAATACGTCATGGCGCATAAAAGCATTGATTCCGGCGAGCCCTTCCATTTTTCTAACAATATTTTATGACAAGCGAAAGGTTATTTCATTTTCTATAGATCTATTTTAATTTTATTTTGTCAACTGCTTACAACATTTCATAGTCAACACAGTCTATCCTGTAAAGATAGTTTACTAAAAATACTAGCCAATCATTACTTGAACTTATCTTCTTATAACAACTTATACGTACCTAATGAATTAATAAAATAAAAATATGATTTCCTAACTTAACTAAAACTTATTGAACACTGTTCGGTTCAATTATTTCCGATTTAGCTTCATAATATTGCGTCCGACTGCAGGGCGAAGGTTGCGTTCCCTTCTTACACTATTCTCTGTGTATTTTATCCGTGGGCTAGTCCCTACTCTAGACGTCCACCATCCCACCTTCTCTTTCTGGGTCTTTAATGCTTGGAACCCGCTGAGTGGTTGCTGTTTTCGCCTATAGCTCATCCAACATGCTGCAGACATGACCAATTGAACAGCCCTTTTGCTATTATAATTATAATGATACAAAATCTTAAAAAGTCTATTTTTCTGGTAATTACCTATTAAGTTACCTAATAATTATTTCATTTTCATTTAATAATAGTTAACAATTGTTAGAATGATCGAACGTCAAGTTTCAAACTGATAATATTTTGTGCAGATTACTCGAATATCATGCATCTTCCTGATTATTAGACAATACTCAGCATATTGTAGAAGAGTAATCAATCGAATCAAAATTTAGGTTGGTGTACCTCACGGGACTGTACTAGGTCATTTACTTGTTGCACTCTCAATATAGCCCAGAACCATAAAAATCGATATCATAATTGTATTAAATTATGTTTATATTCAATCAAATTTGTAAGAGGCTGATCTCAAATCTGCCCCTAAAAATCAAGCGAAAAGCTTTACTGCATCAATCATTAACGTCATGGGTTTTTAATTATCTTAGCTAAAAGAATTTCATTCTGAAAAAAAGAATACGTAACCCTAGCTTGGAGCATTATTAAATGGAATTCCTTAAATGCTCTAATATAACGAGATTTTTTATGCAAGAGCCCCCTGGTATACCTACAATAGTCAGTTGCTTTCCTCGCCCCACGGCTGCCCGAGGCAAATATCTGCAGAATGCGTGTAATTATTTATTTGCCCTCTGAGCCCTCACTGCCCCTACTTCCACTCAGCCTTTCAACAGCCATACAAATAAATACAATGCGAACGCAATACAACAGAAATTCAAGGAATGTGGAAACTGGGCTTTTTGTCATACCTACTATCGTTATGAAGAGAAACGTTTTTGGGAATAGCTATTTAAAATTGATCTCCGATTGTCAAAACTGCTGGGAGAATATAACAATTATTGTTTCTGTTAAAGAGACGAAATGTAAGTTACGATTTGTGCCGCAGTATGGACGAGCCTTTATTTATGTCTATAACTACTTCATTGATTATTATTATAATAAAATTATCAAGTATCACTACATTGTATGATTACTCAACATTACTATGGGCTAGGCCAGTATTTTTTGTGGTGGATAAACAAGATTCATGCTTAACAGTCACTGTACTCATACACATCTACTATTGTGAAATATTGTAAACGACGCTACTCTTGGTATTTCCCGGAGTCACGGGTTTCAATTAGAATCGAATGTTTTTGTGATCAAATCATATAAGTTCAAAAACATTGATTAGTGTGTTATAAAAAATTAAGTGGACATTACGAACTATTTTTTATTTATAACTCTTTTTTATGACGTTTATTTTTCTATTTGCCGATGCAGAGCTCCATACGTTCAGATGATGAATATGATAAATAAAAACCGGCCAAGTGCGTATCGGACCACGCACAATGAAGAGTTCCGTAGTTGGGATGAATTTATCCCAAAAACAAACTTAGCATTGTAGTTGAAAAACATGTTCTCCCACACATCGGTATACGTCACGGTCAATTCTCCAACTGAAAATGTAAGTTGGGTTACTATTACTCGTTAACTTGTAAAGCCTACTTAGCTGTGATAGTTTTCCTTTTAAGACTTATGCTATGAATTTTATTTGACTGCTTTGTCGTCGTGATTAATATAGATAATGTATACCCATGCCAAATCACAGCTTTCTAGTTTTAAGAGTCTCTGAGCTAAGCCGGGGGCAGACAGACAGACATGGCGAAACTATAAGGGTTCCTAGTTGAATACGGAACCCTAAAAAGGATATTTTAAAAGTTGAAAAAGATTCTTTGATAATAAATTAATAATAGACTTATAATGTGCTGAATAATCTATAAAGCTGTTTAAAATGTGGAAATTAGAACATTCTGTATAAATAAACATAATGTATGACGCGAAGTTAATTAAGATTTTTATAACATGCCGCTCACATTAAACTTACACGAGGCCGGGAATGTACTGGAATGTAATGAATCTCTTATGTTGATGTTGTGAACACTGATGTATCCGGCAGCATCGTTTGTTTGTGATATATACGGCGCTCTGCATTTTATTACCGACTCAGAACTTAAGGATACCCAATCACTGTGTGTTGTATAAGTAGCGTTTTATTACTTTATATTGTACCAAACTATAATATAGTGGCAGGTAGGTGCCGAGTTCTTTATCGTTAGTTTTACAGATAATAAAGAGCTTAAACAGTATCGTTTTTCATGCAAGCTTTAGAGAATAGAAAATACACAATGGCGTCTGATAAAGCTGGAGACAAATACAACGCGCCGGGTCGCTACTATTTTGACATTTTAATTTCACCCTTGCTCAAAATCCGTTTTGAATGGCGATAGATGGGGGCGCGACGTGATGTTGAGCTCTCTTGATACATGTATCACAGGCGCAGGAGAGACTTGATTGACGTTTATCGCCGGGATTAAAATACAATTAAATTTAATTTTAAATTGAGCACAAAATTCTGTGTAACCCTTTACAAGACACGGACGTGCTAGTAAATAGCACGAAACTACGTAATTATCCCGCGTTCTTAATAACAGCAGTCGTGCTCAAAGGTTTCAACAAAAAATATTTTTAGTTGTATTGTAAAATTGTGCAAAAGTATCGACAATGGCTTTAAATTTATGGATTGGAACGGCCATTTGGTTGGATGTTCTCGATTAGAGGTAATTTGTGTCAATCACTGGTGCATTGTGCCATCACGTCCGCCTGCGCTTCGGACGGCCATTCGCTCTAATTAAATGTCGAGCCCCCATTCACAAGAGTCAATCGCGGGATTAAAGTTTGACGTGAACAGACCTTTTCCAACTATTTTATGTTCTTTTGTACTTTTCTGCTATTAGGACGTCAATCTTAAAGAGATTAATTTGCCTTTTGATATTAGTTTTGGAAACATTAGTGTACGATATTGATTATTTTTATTACCTAGTAGTTGTAGAACTATTCCTATTCCAATTGGTATTTTAATTCCTACAATTTTTACTTTGTAAGTATACAGAGTGTTTGTCTAATAAAGCGTTCCCACAGTCCAAGCTTAACTAAAAATCTAAACTTTATTGCTTTCCGCGTGTCTAACCCCGTGTCGTAACGTTATTATCGCCAATAATAACTTATTTTATCGCCTACACACAACCGATTTCATGTCCGAATTTGTTTGCATTTTAGATTTGCGCAATTCTTGATTTGCGGTCTTCCTGAATATAAATGCTCTGTCCTTTTTCATCAAACACATCTATGCACGTGACAAAACGAGACAGAATGGTCAGAGTAGGGTTTGGTAACACAAAGTGTGCAGTGGCTGCAACCCTTTCATTTAGTGTGTGACTGGTGTACGGTAATTTGATTTCACGCTAGTCTAGTGATTAATGTCGGTGCCTTATCGCTCCATATTTTACCGATTTAGACCAATATCACTTTTTATTTTGTTGTATTTATAACGTGTGAAAAATTGCTATCTGAACAATGAAAACTACTCAAAATATCCGTAAGAAACAACTAGCTCAAGATAAATTATAAGCAGCTTGCGAATCTGTGAAAACAAACGATCTTATTTGAATGAGTGAGATATGATTCCATATTATTATAATATGAATGAATGTTAATTGGAAGCCGGCACGTGTCGCGCTATTTAATGCTATTTAAGGATACAAAGCTGTATCTCCACTTAGATCACCCTCATTTAGTTTTTAATGGTCTTATTTAGTATTTATATCAGGATTCCAACATACTCGTAGTAGATGAAAAAATAAAAAAATATTAAGTGATCTTACAAAATAAATCGCGTAAGTAGTACCTAATATAAACGAGAGTTCAAGTAAAGACACGCGTATCTGTGGTTACAATTACAAAGGGTCTACGCCATATTTAAACCTACAATCTTGGATGAGTTGGCTGTTTACGTGAAGGCTTCTAATATGCTGTAGTGACAATTTCAATCATTATTATCAATAAGAGTAAGTATGTTCTACATTGTGTTTTATGTACGTGAAGTCTACGTGTATCGATCGTGCCGTGCTTCATAAGCACGCAGGCGTAGCGCAGCGTAGCATGCAGCGCGCAGGCGTAGGTGAAACACACGCGCTACGAAAACGTTCTGATTTTAATGTGACATTAGGAGTGTATAAAATCTATAATATACAGGGTCAAATTAAATTAGCAAGCGAAACTCTGCAGACGTGATGGGTATCAATATCTAAACAACGTATAAACCTAAAATAAAATAGATTTGATTGGTTTATTTTGAGGGGGCAACGACTGCTGGTAGTGCTGTTACCTGAAGTATGAGTTGAGAAAATCTGTTTTCTCGTGTTTAGGTATCTATCTATCGATACCTGTCACATCTGTGAAGGTTACACAAAAAATAAAAAAAAAATCTCAAGTGACTACATGAGATACGCGGTCCATGACCCCACAAAAAAAAACATTATTTTAATTGATAATTTGTTCTATCATGTTTAGATATCGATACCCCGATATCTGCGGAGTTTCGCTACCTAATTTAATTTGACCCTGTATATTACTACGTATTCATGTCTGCCTGTGTGACCGCGTTGTTCTTCTAAACTACGCAACGGATTTTGATGCGGTTTTCACCATCATTTAGAGAATATATTCTGGAAGGTGTATGTGTACACTAGCTTCTGCCCGCGACTTTGCCTACGTGAAATTTTTCTTGTGTGTGTCCTGTCTACATTATATTTGTTTAACTTGACGATTACAAAACTAACACAAAGATCACCTCATATTTTATTCAGTAGATTCTTAAAATTGATGATAAATAAGAATATAAGGTCTGAAGTTTGCTTGTTTAGGCTACTTTACCGCTTAAATCCTCTTAAGTGAACAGGATCGCCTCTTTTTATGTAATGTTAAGAAAAGACTCTTCCAATGTTCTCATAGTCGTGTATGTGTCTAAGTAATCAAATAACGTTAATACCCATCCTAATCCTTGGATAATGCTTTTGTTCGTCAGTTTCATGCTCCGCTACGCCCTCGCTCAAATATTTGTTTATCTTTATCGCCCACTCCTATCGCGATCTAAGCTATTGTTGAATTTCGAATGTTTTTTGGACAAAATAGCTTTTTTATTGAAAAAACGTTCGATGTGTAAGCACGTGTCGGGTGATCGATCACAGAGTACCGTCGTACGCTTCGCTATAAAATCTGCGAAAAAAATATCCTCTATACACCCAATAGAATACATTTTCACGCCGCGGACAGAAACAGTCCTCTCTTTGCATAATGCAATTTTTTATTCCATTAGTTTCAATTTTAAGCTTAAAGGGCTTACATCGCTCTGTACCTATGCACAATCCATGCGATCCCTAAGTGTGAACATCTGTATTTGCGTATGGCGCTCCCACTCTTACGCGCATTGCTATAAAGCCGTATTCAAATAACTTTAATCGCTTAAGTACACAAATCCATTCTCGCTACTAACGAATTATAATTATTCATAGGCGAGACCGACATCAATCCTTTCCATCTACATACAATGTTAGCATAATGCTCGCCTGAACTTTGCGAAGTTAAAGCTAGCCAAGTAGCCAGTCCATCTGCATTATCACTACATAACGTGTTTCACAAATGAGTTGTAAGTAAGTACTTCCTCAGCAAAGTATAACGCTATGATATCAGATACATTCTGTCACGGATCATAACATAAATTGCTATAACAATGCCGGGGTTAGTATCCATTAAACCCTTTTATACAGTTTTTTATTGAATTCAGTCGAACGTGTGCATTAGGTAATCAATAAAATTATCCGAACTCACGCTTCCCGAGCGCAATCGGGTGAAAATGTTAAAGCGGGCTCTTCATTTCATGCTTGGCGGAGTCGCTTGCCGTGACATGTTCTGTGCGATATGTCAATGTGAACATGTACGCATTGAACGCGTCGATACGTTCGACCTGACATGTATTATTGTGCAAAATGAACACTGCAAAAAATAAAGATTTTTACAAATATTCTAACTTGTATTTTATAACTGTACTATTTATAGAAAATTATCAAATGTGTAGGTAATCAAATATCAGGCTGGTGTCTCAAATTTTTAGCTTTAATGTGAATATTAATGTAACTAGGCAGACACTATATAGTAGTACTTTCGGGCAAATCTATAAGGCAAAAAGAGAACATAGTCACAGTAGTATGTACTGAATGATAAGAACTTTTATAAAATAGGTAATGAAAACAGCATTAATAGAACATTAACGTCTACATAACAATAGTTTTCATTTCCACCAGATGTGCGATAAACGTTATCTAGGGGGTTAACCGTGACCTCATAAAAAGCAGAATTTATTACATCTCACGACCCTTGCCCCGAAACTAAGACAGCGCACAAAATAATAGAAAAATATCGTAATTAAAATCCAACCCTTCCTGTTCTGTGCTTTTTTATGGAGGGATGAAATTGGAGCGAGGCGCGCGTGACCGATGCGATGATATAGTGAGGTCCTGCCTTTGAGTGCCCGCAGTCGGTGAGGGCGGGTCGCGCCGGCTCGGCCTGAGCGATCTTTAATGACTCTGTTACCTCGTTTATTGTGATGTTAACATATGACGGCTATAATTAAGTCTCCACGATAAATGCTTATTTCCGTTCTTTGACTTTCCTGATGAAGCAAAACCGTCTGTTCAAAACAGGTAGGTACTTTACAACAGGGCACACAGGGATGATAATAAGCTAACATACCTATTGCCTTTCCTTCGTCTACCATCTCTTACTACTGTCTCTCCGCGACAAACTCGTATTATAATTTATATTCGAGATTCAATCTTGGAAGCTCCAGTTCAATGTCAGTCAAAGCAACACGGGCTATTCTGATCAGTTTAAAAAATAAATTATTACTCAAACAAAAGTAGATATTATTATGTGCTCTGTGTAGCTTGAACTAATTTCCGTTGATATTACAATTTTATATAATGCAAGGGTACTGCTGCTGGCAAATAACAGAAGCTTTGTCTGCGGCAGCGCGGACGTGCGGGGGCGGCGCGCATTGTGGACGTGCCACTTGCTCCATCACGTTTTATATTGCTCACTAAGATGAAGCGTAAACTGGCAGCCGATTACGATTGCCGTAATCACTACCTTTATGCAGACGCACATAATTGTCTTTGCCGATACGAAATTCAATCAAACTTGTAATTTTAAAACAATAACGTTTCTGAATGCTGATATCATTGGTACAATGCGTAGACACAGATATCTTCACTATTATACTGCTGATGAACAGATCAAAAGAAAAAAAAAACTGTGTATATGTTTCGATTCTCAATTATGTTTGAAAAGAAACTATTGTATACTGTAAATGTATTCAGCAGAAACGGATTTTCTTTTATCGAATTACTAAAGTAGAGCCAAACATTTCAATAAAAGTTTTTATAAGGACTTAAAGTTGTACAATGGATTATTGAAGAAAAGGTAACATTACCTTGTGTCATGATATGCCGCCTCCGATTTCCTAAAGATTTAACCAAAACAGATTCTTATGATTGTTGGCATAAGCACGATACTCAAATAAAGTAATATCAGCCCTGCGAGAGAGGTGCGATGAGCAAGTTGCAATATTGTTTGTTGTTTGTTAAAGTATGCGTGAATAAGAGATCTTCAGACAAGTATTGATTGGTATTCAATGGCAGTGCGATGAATGGCTGCTTGACAATGCGATCATTCTGCTACTTATGCGTATATTTATTTTATTCTAAAGTTTAAAGAAATATAGGTAAGAGAAAATGTTGTACGAACAACGTCAATTTCTGAATTTTTAGATCATTTTGATTTCACCAGTGCCTTTTCCTAAATATCCTTTACTTAAAGATACATTAATTCGATATTATAATTTCTGTCTATTATATATATCTATACGAAGGAATTATCGCCTTTAAGTCACTTTGGAACGTTTCAAAGTTTACTCTATCATCGGGAACCATGAATCGAGTTGAGGATAGACTTGGATTTTATTTCAAAACAAATTCTTTCGGAGAGCAGTTTTGCATAGGAGGTTTATTTAAGTAGAGATATGAAATAATAAGTGACAATAGTTTAACATGGTTACTACTACAGTGTGCAATGGTTAGTTAAGCGGAAGAGCACGCTCCATCGCGCGGCTTGCGAAGCGCCGCCGACGCCGGTGGTCTCCGTTCACTGCCCATCAACGTCCTCCACTATTCTTATCCATGTAAAGGTCTACTCTCCAGAACTTAAGAATCAATGAAAAGTATTCATTGTATACTAGTTATCCGAGTCTCAATCGAGTGCATTCTACCGGACTGCTTCACTTATTGAGTTTGGTAGACACAGCGACGTCACTCCTTTGTTGGATATTGTTAGCATTGTCCATTTAGATTTCGATACGTTTATAACAGTAGCTCAGAAACGACATTCTTTTCATTTTAAAGAAATCCTTTTATTAGGCTCACAATTTATTAGAGGCGAAGTAAGTTTGCCTTCTGAAAAAAAAAAACCTGGATATGGCAATGTTTAAGTATGGACTATGGTAATCCAAAGGTCGCCTTTCACGTCTCCTTAGTCAGTGTCAGTCACTCACAGTTGAGGAAAGGGGTGATTCTTTGAAACACAGTTTTGACATGTTTTTGACTGAAGAACACATCAATATTATCTCCAAATTGAACATCGATTTCAGGTAATAATATAAATGAAAATGTCTATCGAGGCATATATTAGTCAATTGGGATTACTTAAAACGAGCAATAATTAAATCAACAGAAAACAGTACAAACTAATTAATCTGGTGTGTCTCCATGCCGCTTTTTGTTGAAGTATTTGATTTTCTGCGCTCTTACGAAGCAATAGATTATAATAAGAACGTTGCACCGATATTTAAATATATGTTTCTTGATATGTTATAATTTATATTCAAAATAATTGTATGTATTCGTAATTACGTTACTTTAAAAAATGTCCCCGACTAAAATAATAATTCAACTGGCGCAATTTGTTCAAGCAAAATTTTAATGTAAACACAAAATATTTGATAAAATAATATCGACTCGTGATTGGCCGCGTCAGGCAGTGCCGACCTGTCATACGGAAAGCTCGTGCGCGGGTGAAATTTTGCAAAAAAGTACGATTGAAAGTTGTGATCTGGGCGTTTGTAAGGTAAGTCGCATAATTAATCTGTCTTCTTTTATGGATTGTGTGTCTTTAGTTATGTTTTGAAACTAAACCAAGGTCCCTCATAAGGTTGTTTATTCATGTTAATTACACCTTTGATTCCATCCGTTCATAAATAAAGGAGCAGGGTTCGATTATCTTCAAATTCCTAATTTGTCTGGCTCCCATTAGTCTGGTTTTATCTGGCTCTTATGACCAGATGAATTTGAACGGGGCAGATAAATTAGGTTTAATTCAAAATAACAACAACATCTCCAACAAAATCACCAATTAAACCTACCTTTTTAGGGGTCCATTCAAGTATTACATAAATAGATTTTTTTGTAATTATTAACCCCCCTCGTCAGCGAAGGTAAGCAAAGCTCTTCCCCCGCTCCGAACCTTACGTAAACATTACTACTTCATTCACTCTGTCCTGGTTTATTATTAATTAATGAGCAGATGGTATCAGATTTTGTAAATACTCCCCCATGTCCTCAAAAATAAGCAAAGTAATAATAATAATATAATAAAACATTTATTTCAGGCTACAATGGCCCATAGACGTATACCATAAGTAATGGTGCCCAATTTGGCACCTACTCAGCGATATCGACTCTAGCTGTCGCTTGAATCCCATTTTCTTGTTTCAGATCTATATTTTCGAAATGGCAAAACCAAAGAAGCAAACAAGAGAAAAAAGGCTTAGAAAAAAAAAGAATCGCGGAGAAAAGGAGGTACGAAAGAATAAAGAACAATGAAGAGTTATGGAAAGAAAAACAATAAAAAATCAACAAACCTAAATACGTAGGAAAAAGAAAAAAAAACAACTATCAATAAATGAAATGACACCTAGAATACAAAGACAGAGAAAGAAATTAATAAAAAATTATAAGGCATATTACCTTAGAAAGAAACAAGAAAGCATTTTGTCGGATACTGAACCGATAGCTTTCCAAGAGCCACGAGAGAAAGAATATGAATGATCCACCTTTACGTTTCCAGTTTCCAAACAAAGAACTGGAGTCACCCGTACCAGGTCCATCTAGAATTTTGCGCAGCATTTCTCAGCAAAGCAATCAATTTTCGACTGATTTAGGAGTAAATACACTGAATAAAAAATCTCCTTCCTGTTCTTCACCTGTATCTTCTACCGTAAGACGTATCTGTTATCCTCACAAAAAGACATAAATAATCTTAAACGAATAATAAAAAAATGAACGATATTTAATAGACTCTAGTGATGAAGAGAATTTCGATATTTATAAATATATAGTAAGTACTTAGCTTATCATAATATATTTAGTTTTTTTACGATCGATGGTCCGTCAACGTGGCCCGCAAAATTCAAATTTTCATACGTTTTTTGAATAATTGTAAATTGTAACTCTGTTTTAGGTCGTATATCAATCAAAACAAAATGTGATGCGCGACAAATAGGATGATAGTAAACTTACTGAATTATAATGAATTAAATCATCAACATACTCCTATTAATATTTTTTATAGTATTTTTTCCCAAGAGGATTATGCTGATGATCTGTATGATTTATAATCAGTAAGTATACTTATGAAAGTACACGCGACATGAAATTGTCGCGCATCACATTTTGATTAACATGTACAGAGCTTCAATTTGCAAAAAACGTAAGAAAATTTTGCGGGCTACATTTATAGAACCCCGTTAAAGTTCCTAATGCTAATTTGATTTAAAAGACGGAATTTGATTCTCAAATAAATTAGGTTTTATTTTATTTTTATTTAGAGTTTGAGCATTTTGTTTAAAATAAAGATTTTTATTGTTTTTGTTTTTATGATTTTGTAGTGTTTTGGTTTAAAACTACGTCAGCGTGTGCCAACGTTTAAAGTAGAATTTTTTAATATGATAATCTTATTTTAGCTAAAAAGTAGATGAGACTGTAATTACTTCTATATTTGTTAGATATTTCATATTAAAGTTGATTGAAGATAATATGTTATTCTCATTTATCTGCATAATTCTAATTAATATGGTGCAAAGGCTCATTCATCTGCCTTGGTCATCATTAATCTGGTTGACCAATTCATCAGCACAGTCTATATCCTAAACTACTGGGTACAAATCAGTGCCTTTGATATATGATATAACATATAATGACCTGGACACGATATAATGTTAATTAAGATCTAAAAGTAATAAAAAAATTGAGCCATATCAATGAGGCAAATACACTCGGTTTCAAAGAATCACCCAAAGATACTCTTTCTCATTTCACCATTTGTTATGGTATTTGACACATATTTCCGACTTGCCTTTTCGAACAAATTTCATGAACTCATCCAATATAGGTAGATTGTTGTTTTATACAAATTCTAGATACAGAATTCCGTTTCGTTTCAGATTTCGCTTCTATCTCATCTTTCGGTCGCGTAATATGGTTGCGTAATTGGGTAGAATGCGGCGTTTAGATTTTTTTATTTCAATTATTACTTAATTTGGTTTTGTCTGATCCACACCTCGATCTGGTCGAAACTGAATCTAAATGATTTTTAGTTTTGAGCATTGGCTAGTTGTGTTAGTAATTTAAGGATTCAGTTTTAAGAATGGGGGAGGACAGAATGCCTGGAACAAAGGGTAGCACCGCGAGAGCAGTCGTGTCGTGTATGCGCGCACGCGCCACTTGAGTCTCGTTAGCGACTCGCTCCACAATCGACTAAAACAATACGTTACCATTACGCTAATTGCGCACACAAGATGTTTTGTTTTCCATCCACTTTTTAATGCTCAAAAATATTGACGATTCTATTGTTTAATTAGTTAGTAAATCCAAGTAGACCTCTTTTTGATAGACGTTTAGGCAATTAGGTGCTTACATCTTTTCTCTAATTGAATCTAAGGAATACCTTTAGATAGAGATACCTCCCTAATTTGAACAAAAAGCACTACGTAAAAGCTTGAGTGATGGCATCAGAGGTAAATTGTTATTTACATGACATAATCAATTTTTTACAATCGCTCATGTCTGCAGAGACTGCATTTCAATTTCTAATAGACACTGTTTGAAACTGGTAAATCATTAGAAACGTGTAGGCACTCAATTTGTACCTATTTAATTTACAATGGGTATATTGTGAGGAGGAACGACGGGCGACACACGCCAATGTGTCGGCAATTAAGAACCGGCGCAGGAGCATTTAACGGCTAATGTGTCTATTAACAAAATGTATTTGCCGTGTTGAAGCGCGCTCGTAAATTCCACAGACAACTGAGCAGTTGGCTCGTGTCGCCGTTAACCATATATCATTCGGCTCTAAATTGTCTAAACATGATAGTTTTCTTTTTGTCTGAAATAATGAAGAGTTGTGATGAATCCTTTATCTTAATACACGTATGTAGATAGCTTAAAATATGTGACTATTGCGAGATACTTTTTTCTCTTTTTTAGGGTTTCGTACCTCAAAAGGAAAAAACGGAACCTTTATAGGATCACTCGTGTGTCTGTTTTTCTGGCTGTCTGTCTGTCTGTCTGTTCGTCCGTCTGTCTGTCACAGCCGATTTGCTCAGAATCTACTGGACCAATTTGGTACTCATATGAACTTCTGTGATCCAAACATGGACATAACATGGACGTGTAACGTAAATAAATGGATTTTGAATACATCAACTGTGGTCAATTATAAAAACAACGGAGGTCAATTTTGGGGGGCAAATTAGTTTTTTATTTTTTTATTGCTAACTGTACCGTGTGACGTTTCAAATGGGCTTGTTGTAAGGATTTAAAATATATATATATAAGGTGCTAACAAATTAGGTACCAATACTTTTAGAGCTGATAGTACTCGTCTCTAGGAGTAGCCTTAAGTATGAAACATTGAAAAGTTTATGTTACTTTTTGGAGATAATTAGGGAAACAACGTTACTGCGTAAAAACACCCTGTTAATAGATAGTCAACAATCATTGACGTTAGTCACAAACGACGATGTTCACTTGACAGAAAGTGTGTCTTGTCAGTTAAAAGCACAGGATGATTATGTTTGGGCGAAATTTTAATTTATTTATTTCGTTCAGTAAATTAAAACAAAAATATCATATAAAAAGTTTTCTTAATTTCTATTTAAAGTTAATTGTTTTGATGTAATGTAACACCTCTTAAAATATTGGTACTTAATTTGTTAGCACCTTATATATCTTTTATAATTTTAAAATAAATGCTTTTAAAATTATTTAAGAAAATTTACCATTATCTCTGAAACTACAGAGCCAATTTTTGTACTTTATGTTTCTTTTGAATTGCAATGTAGGCATCGAATTGAACAAAAAGCCGTTAGTAAAGAGTTAATTGAAAAATAATCTTTTACGACGATGTCCTTTGGTGGCTACCAAAGGACATATCGTCGTAAAAGATTATTTTTTGAGTCTCAGAAAAGTAACATAGTAAATAGCTACAGAAGGTATTAAAACAACATTCTTCGTTTGCATCATCTGTCTCCGAAAGCAATATATTAGGTGACAGGCGCTCGCGCCGGGCGGCTCGTCCATAGCTGCCCGCGCCACCCGCGCCGCCACGCGCCCTTCGAGACAGCTACTCGTACACTACCAGACTAATAACTTAACCCCCCTTTTGTTTTTCTATACAAAGCGCTCAGTTTATTTATGAGATCTACCGATTATGCTCTGACACGCGTCTCGGCCTATCGCTCTCAACAAAATGAAATCTCTTAAATATCTCAAGCTTTAGTTAAACAATGGGTAATTGGGGAAAACTGGAATTGATGATTTCATTCGTAGTACTAATGAGCTTAGAATTTCATTGGTAAAATTGTTATGGAAAACGATTACACAGCTGAACATTTAGATTGTTTAGCATACGACCATGAAATTCATTAAGGTGTTTCGTTTACCTATCCTCTGTCTCCGCCATTGCAGAAGACCCGCCTAACTATCATTACCTATACCGTTATGTACGAAGCTATTTTCATAGCTATTAATGTCAAGTTAGGATACTACTCGTATACTGTAGGTAAGTATAGTAATGATAACAAGTGCATGTCCGACTACGTAGTTGCAAAACATTGTTCTCCCATACATCGTTAGACGTCACGGCCTGTGTTACGGGTGGTGACCTGTAACAAAGGTTTTTCCCAAAAACCTATATCAGGCACCAGTCACTCACAAAAGGTGGAACATAGCTGAGACATTTTTTTTTTGTACACCTTTGTGAAGAGTTTTTTTAATGATTGTTGTTGTTGGTCAATTCTCCAACTGCAAATGTAAGTTGGTCGACAATTACTCGTTAACTTGTAAAGCCTACTTAGCTGTGATAGTTTTCCTTTTAATTTCGTTATCCTATATACTACTGCCATGATTTTTTTTTCAGGTATCCAGAAACAACCATTTATCTGGCAGGGGGACACTTGACTCTAACAAAAAATAGCACTTTAAAGCTTAATATTACGCAAATAGATCCCTGAATCAAAAAATAGTTTTTACAGACCCGCAATATTTTTTAATGGCCTATCCAACTACACCACACCATGTGAAAATAAAATCTTGTTTTTTTTTTATGTTGCCCTTGCACGTACAGTCGGAATAATATAGAAAAAAAATATTATTCCGACTGTACGTGCAAGGGCAACATAAAAAAAAACAAGATTTTATTTTCCACTTTGTCGGCGTGATTAGTATCCCATTTCACCCATGCCAAATTACAGCTTTCTAGTACTAAGTGTCTTTGAGCTAAGCTGGGGACAGAGAGACAGAAAGACGGAAATAAGTTTATGGGTTCCTTGTTGTTTGGGATAGCTGTATGTGAGGGCAAGACTATTTAAAAAAGCAACATGTCACAAGAATACACATTGATCTTGGACGACGACGCTTGCTTGTTTCATTTTTATGTAATTTAGAAATCCTGTCTAAACATGGTGTCAGGTGAAAAAAGCATGTGCATTATAGAAAATAAACATTTTCAAAGAATTTCATTTTATGAAGGATAGCTTAGTGCAAGATAATTACCTAAATGTAAGACGAAGTGAGAATGAAAATGGAGGAAATCAAACCCCCAAAACATTTGATTTTAACCGGGATGCAAGCCAATTTCAAGAAGTATAGACAATAATTTGAAATTTATCTGGATGCAGCAGGCTTGACAACGGCGGAGCAGTCGAGGAAAATCGCTATATTTTTAAATGCAGATGATGAAGAAGCTGTGGAGGCTTTCAACACCTTCAACGTTAAGCCGACGAAACATGCGTCTCTACTCGACTAGTTTCAGCTATACCGAGGAAAGGAACGTTGATAAGTACTTATGAATTTCTTCAATTAAAGCAAGAAGATAGTGAGTCTATAGATCATTTCATAACTAGAGTAAAAACTTTGAGTAAGCTTTTGATTTTACCACTCTAAAGACACGTTGTATAATAAAATTGTGTATAATGTAGGGATATATTATAGTAAATAATTATGTATGTATGTGTATTATAAGTTTATAACCTATTTATGTACTTGTGCACATATTTTATTTATAATTAGTTATGTTATAATTTAATATTTTTTTATATTATTATTTTCTCTCAATCAGAGCACCCGCCATCTTATCTCTTCACCACCCTTGGTTGACTAGTAGAGAACGCCTAAGGTATTAAGTCCGCCTTTGTAACTTATTGTGTGCGAGAAGTTTAAATAAATAGGCGTAAAAGATAAGGTTCTAAAAGAAAACCTGTTAAGAGAGGAAGAGAGTTCCATGAATGAAGCAGAAAAAACATGTAGAGCCTTTGAGGCCAGTAAACAACAAATAAAATCCTTAGAAAAGAGTGAAGAAGTGCACGCCTTCAATAAAGCTCATACGGCCAACCAACAAGGTAAAACAGAACAAGTTTATCAAAAGTGTTCTTGGTGTGGGCAAGCGCATGTAAAAGGAAACTGCCCTGCGTATGGAATAAGGTGTGCATTGTGTAGGTACTAGGCCCAATCTGGAAGAAGAAGAGGATGAAGAAGAGTTTGCGTTAGAAGGAATATATTATATAGACAGTGTAGGTAAAGTGCAATGGAGAGAAGATGTTGAAGTCGAACAAGTCGATTTAGTATTTAAGCTCGACACAGGAACAGAGTGCAATACCTTATGTTGGAGCGATTATGTAAAGTTGAACAAAAATACCTTGCAAGAATGCCAAACAGTGCTAGTGGTCTACAATGGTGACATAATTAAACCTCTTGGATGTGTTACTTCAAACTGCAATGTAAAAGGCACAATTCTTAAACTGTAATGTGATTAATTTGCCTGTACAGTCGGTATTAGGATTGAAAGACTGCATCAAGTTAAACTTGTTGAAAAGAGTAGATGTAGTGGAAAATGAAGATCAACCAAGGAAAGAAGAGTTTGTGGAAAAGAATAGAGATGTCTTTACTGGGTTAGGAGAGATAGGAACTTATAAGTTAAAATTACAGCAAGATTCAGAGCCTGTCAGTAAGCCCATCAGGCGTATTCCGGAGAAAATTAAAGACAGATTGACTTTGTATAGGTATGAAAAATTAGGTGTATTAGAAAGGGTTGATTGCCTTAATGCTTGGTGCAACAATATTGTCATTGTGGAAAAGCCGGATAAAACCCTTCGATTGTGCTTAGATCCAAACGAGCTTAATAACAGTATTGAAAGGGAAAAGTTTTTGATTCCATCCCCAGAGGAAAACAGTCCTTCATCTATGATAAGGAAAAAGTGTGTACTTTACCACCCCAGTCGGGAGGTATAGATTTTTGAGAATGCCCTTTGGTATAGCCCCAGAGGTTATGCAAAAAGTAAATTCAAAAATATTTGGTGACATTGAGGAGGTTCAAGTATATTTTGATGATGTTATTGTGGCAGGGAAAAGTGGTCAAGAGCATGATGAAATACTATAAAAGGTTTTAAATAGGGCTGGAGAACACAAAGTTAAGTTTAATGAAATAAAGTTACAGTACAGATTAGATCATGTTAAGTATGTGGGATTGATAGTGTCTAAGTCTGGTATACAGGTGGATCCAGACCATGTGAAGTCTATTACAGAACTGAAAGCACCAAACAATGTGAAATAGTTGCAAAAATTATTAGGGATGTGCAATTATTTATGTAAATTTATTCCGCTGTATACAAAAACTACTGAACCTTTAAGGCGGTTGCTTAAAAAAAAGAAGTGGAATGGGTATGGGAAGAATCACAGGCCCAAGCATTTCAGGAGCTAAAAAACAAGTTATCTTTTTTTTTTTTTCTTTCTTTTTGGCTTCGCACAGTTTGTGCATTTAGCCAGTGTCATGTAAAATTAGGTAACTAGTACAAAGCTGTAACTAATATTAATAATGTATAATTATGAAATGAACTCCATTCAATGATGCATGATAAAGATGATAGATGATATCCCGCCCCGCTCCCCTTGAGTTTCAGTAAAGACGTGGCACTTTACTGAAACCTCGCGCGGACTTCTTGAGAGAACTTAAAGTGATGTTGCACTGTTTTGTTTCATTTGTCTACACTAGTGCAGGTTCACGAACACTTAATGGTTAATAATCCACCACTATTACACATTAATATTCGTCTAGACACAAATTTTAGAAAATAAAACAAAACTGCTAACATGACGCTTCACTTTCCCGCCAAGAAGTCAACAAGTTATCTTGCACACCCATTTTAGGTATTTTGACAAAAGAGGGTTCAGTTGTTTTGCAGACTGACAGTTCAAAGGATGGGCTGGGAGCGTGTCTCTTGCAAAAAGGTAGCCCTATATCTTTTTATTCTCGTTGGTATACTGATTGCCAGAAAAGGTGGGCACCCATTGAGCAAGAACTTTTTGCCATATGTGCTCTTTAGAAAACTAGGTACCATCAGATTGTGTAAGGTTGAAAGATTGTGGTTGAAACATACCATAAATCTCTGGAGTCAATTGTAAACAAAGACATAATAGTAGATTATTAACCAAGGGGATAAAGCAGTGTCTTCTGTCGCGGATGACGATTTAAATCGCGAGCGTAACGAGGGTGTTAAAAACTTACATCACGAGCGAAGCGAGGGATTTAAGACGAGTCCTGAGTGTAGCGAGGGATTTAAGTTCACCCAAGACTAAGACAGCTTTATCACCGAGGAAAATACTCTACTTTTCGTACCATTTGCGAAAAAATTTACACAATAATAATATGAGCTAACCATTTATTAATAATAATGACAATTAAAAGTAAAAGTTAACATTCGAAACATCATTGGTCCAATTATTGATAGAGAGAGTTACATTTTTGTTTGGTACATTTATTGTTGATGAGTTGATTTGAGTATTTCTCTGTTCTTGCGTCTGAGAAACTTGCGTTTCATTGTAGATAGTATACGTCGGAGATAGTGGTGGTGGTGCATCGTGAGTTACGGACGAAGATAAGATGCCGGAAGTTGATGGTTGTGGCTCTGATAGATTAAGTTTTATATTTTTGTTAATTTGACTGCTTAATATGGTTTTATTCGCCATTGAGCTTTCGATATAACCCTCAGCTACTCTATCAGAGCTCCAACCACCGTGTCTTTTTATTGACGTAATATCCGCCCCTGAATCCGCCAAGAAAGTCGCCGAAGTTCTTCTAAAGCAGTGACCGGTGTAGAGTTCAACATCTTTAAGTTTTAAATATTTAGCAATTTCCTTTGGCATATTGCTAATTTTATTTTTGCCGATGGCTTGACGAATACATTTCCCATTCCGATAGTTTATAAAAAATCTATTGTTTTCCATGTTGGTGGGACGTAATGCTTGGTATTTATGAATGATTTTAGTATATTGTCCTTGTACAATGAATGACCGATTTTTCTTTGTCTTAGTTTCCTTTACATTAATCAGCAGTAACTCATTGGAATGATTTTCAACGTCCTCCACCTTTAAGTTTACAAGTTCACATCCGCGGCAAGCACCATTGAGTCCAAAAATTAAGGCCACCTATAACAAAGATAAAAAACAGGTAAATATATACAATAATTACCATTACTAAGATACGAAATATTCATAGTTAAGTCATGTATACTTACTTTTGTGGCCAGAAAAATTTCGTCAGGAGCTTCATTAAGAAGTTTTTCCACATTTTGAGTCGTAAAAATTTTAGACTGCTTTGCGCAATGCCCTTGTGATTTTCTTTTTAAAAAAGCCAGTAATTTCGTGAATCTATTTATTTCAATGCTGTGTTTGATGCTTATTGTAGCTTTCAGTTTTGGATGCTTATTGTAGCTTTCTATTCAGATATTTGCTGTATTGGCCAGGAATGTCAATAGACATTGAGTATTTTACCGGAGACTTTAAATAAACTGATGCTGTCACTTTATTTTTTGACAAAATGTAAAGAATGGCATGAATTTAAGTCTCCGCTATACTAATGTTGGTTTCGTGCAACTCAACGTATGTATCATAAAATAACACTTAGGATTAAAAGACCTCTAAATAAAAATGTTCAGAATCGATCCTCTAGAGAACGATTACGAAGCATTTTATAATCAAGTTTTCAAATATTTCAATTGAATATTGTGACCCCTCATTTTCATCTGCAGTAATGAGATGCTTCGAGTTGCGATTTGAAGAGGCATTCATTGAATTGTCGAAAATATTATGCCTTACACGTCGAACTGCGTACCAGTGTCGCATTGCTTGTCATTTAAATATGCAATGCAGTGTAGGGTGACACATCACAACTCACGGGTGCCCGAAGGACCATTGTTATTTTCGAGTCAAAACAAAGCTCTCAGCTCTCCCAGTATCAGTTGAACGTTGGCGATATTTTTAAATATTGTTATTATTCGTTCCTACGTTTAATAACTTTTTGTGGTCTACAGTCATAAAATACCGCAACAGCGAAGTTTCTAAAGATAATTCAGATTCTAAGGAATGATGGCGATGTATGCGGGTGTCGGGACGAGGAGTTTGCGGTTTGGCCGGCACAGCGCAGTCGTCGGCCGCGGTCGTCGATGTGATGGCTGCGTTCACTTGTAATTTCGCGGTTTTGTTTCAAATATGCGTACATTATTTTCTGCAGGCAAAAGCGGTTGTAAATCAAAAATCTCATTAGAATTGTAACGGCTTTTAAGACACTAGCTAGCATAAACGAGGTTCATTGCTTGACAAAATTTGATATGCTTTCAGAATCTGTGTTATAATTTATCAAATAGATACAGACTCTGAAAGCCTTCTGACAGCTGGGTCGAAGGATGCATGTAAAGGTTTGAAGGAACCAAAATCTCGTCTTCTTTCCAGTCTTACTAAGGGGCTCATTATTATGACAGCGATGTCTGGACGGAAATTTCGAAACTGTAGGTAGGTAACCTATGGTTAATTCACTCGCTCAACTCTGTTCTACAACAATACTCTTAAATTATAAAAGAGCTGTAGATACATACTTAATAAACCTTTTAATTTAGTAGATAATTATAATAATCACAGAAGCGTTTCACGATGATACGGACAGAGTGTAACCCGACTCCTGTCGGTTAGTATCGAAAGGTAACTATTTGACAGATCGGAGACCACACGTGTTGTGGTCGGATGACATCAAGTCTCACAAGACATGGGTGCACTCAACTGGAACAGGAACTTATTTTAGTTTGGAACTATGAGTTGCTAGGGGTAGTACCTACCTACAGCCTACAGCGGTATGTATGGTCAGGGAATCGTATTGTTTAACGACCCTGACTGTAGGTAGGTCTGTATGGTCAGCAACGAAAATCGATTAACACTGTTACTTTTACATATCCTCCGAATATACACAGACTTATTGGGTACCTTATACACTGTTTTTCAGCATTTCGTGTAATAGACATGAGTGTACTTATTACCTCGGTGCCTATCTTAATTTCTCTTTCTTTTTTTTAAAATAATTTATGATTTAAAAACTAAAGTGGTAATCGATTTTCGATGTTGACCGCTGTGAATAAGTTCTACAGTATAGGAACCACTAAATAAGTTAGAACAAGAAGAAGAGTAGCAAGGAAGGTAGAAGAAGTTAAGTACTTACTTAAGATACAAATTACTATTGGATAAAAGAATGTCTCTTGTCTTGTGTGTGTGTCTGTAGTTCTTCTAAACAAGGTACACAATGGATTTTGGTGCGGTTTTCATCATCATATAAATAATTTATTCCGGAACATTTATAAGTAGATACTTAGGTATAATAGATTCGCCATGGGATCTGGAGGCGAAAGTCCTCGCGTACATTTGGGTGTGGCGCGAAGAGGCGAAACTCCGGGGCATAACTCCGCTGCCGCAAGAAATCGCGGCACAGCGGACGGAGCTCCGGCGGGATATCATGGAGACATGGAGAGTGCGATTGTCGCAACCCAGCGCTGGGCACACCACAATTGTGGCGATAAGTCCCCTCTTTGAGGAGAGGCTAGAGAGGCGCCACGGCGTCCTCACCTTCCGCCTGACGCAGGTCCTCACCGGACACGGATGTTTCGGGAGGTTCCTGTTTAGGATAAAGCGGGAGGAAACGCCCGGGTGTCACCACTGTGTGAATCGCCCGGAGGACACGGTGGAGCATACGGTGGAGGTCTGCCCTGATTGGGCGGAGCACCACCGTGTCCTCACGGAGGCGATCGGCGGCGGCGATCTCTCGCGTTCGGCCCTGGTTCAGGCCATGGTTCGGAGCGATAGTGCGTGGGAGGCCGTCACCTCCTTCTGCGAAACAGTAATGCTCGCGAAGGAGGAGGCGGAACGCGTGAGGGAAAGGCAAAATCAACGCCCTCGCGCCCCTAGTCGCCGCAGGAGACGCCCCGGGCGTCGGGAATCGCAGGCCGATTCCCGGACACCGTAGGCGCGGGCTTGCGGACGGTGAGCGATGGGTAGCTCGCCGTCCGATAAGGACCAAGCCCGGATCGATGGCGCGTTGTGTTCCACGCGCGCCTCAAAGAGACGTCAGCACCAATTGACGGGGTCCGAAAGGGCCAATGCCTGCCAGGGTTACGAGCCTGTCCGAAAGGGATATCGTGGCCCTGGCACACAGGCATCTGAAGGAACATGGGTGGGTTTTAGTCAGTAAAAGTCTGACACTCCCTCCCGCTCCATCCAGAGCGGGAGAAGTTATTTGATAATTTCCCACCCAAAAAAAAAAAAAGTATAATAGATTAATATTTAACTAAGGTTATGTACGGCCTACCTATAGCAAAAAAATCTCTAAGTTTTGACATCATAATAATGTATCGCTACATCTGTAGAGAAATAGCACACGTGCAAAGCAGGGACGGGTCGCTAGCTAAGCAGGGACGGGTCGCTAGCTAAGCAGGGACGGGTCGCTAGCTAAGCAGGGACGGGTCGCTAGCTAAGCTACCTACCTAAATTATCTGTAAAATATAATAATACTTGGATACTTATAGTGTTGACTGCCTCGTTGGTCTAGTCGTCGCAAGCGCTACTGCTGAGCACGAGGTCCTGGGTTCGACTCCCAAGTCGGTCAAACTGTTATTGGGATTATCCATTAGGAGTTTCTCAGTAGCAGCCCGAGGTCTGGCATTTGTGCCCGGTTGACGGCAATAGGCTCGCCCCCTATTACATGGAACTTAAACATAACTGGCGAAATGTGGGTGTAGGTACCTACTATAAGTACACCTCTGCCTAACCCTTCGGGGATTGCTGGCGTGTTATTATTATTATGTTATTTTATAATGTTGATTTTTCAAATTCAACACACCATGAGCGTTGAATTTATTTAATTTTGGCCAAACCAGCGTAGGTACTATAGTAGGAAAACTAGGTAGGTATATACAAAGACATTATATATGTATACCCATCTAAATATCTCTTGCTACGGGTAACGTTAACGTGTTTTATTTTTGTAGTAAATGAGCGTAACATAAGCTCATGAAATCGAGGTCGATCCAGTCGCGGTTACCACAGGAAACCGCAAACTATCCATCTAAATAACTACAGTGCAACCAGAGTTGTGTTATTTTTTTTTTGTTGAACACTGAACCGCCAGCTCGGCTTTAAATAAAAAGTTGAACTGTTGAAAACCATCCGAAGACAAAAGACAACATTAATAAAGACATACGACGAACCTAACATTGCTGAAATTTAAAAAATAAACATATTTCGCTAAGAAAAAAAAAAACATGCGATTTTCTCTTTTTTAGAGCAAAAAATTGTAGAACCAGTACTTTCTTCCTTTACATATTTCAGGCGGCATAATATCTATCATTATTTTTTATGTTTATTCAGATTTCTAGCGTCATCTTTAATTATGATTTTGGTACCTACTATAAAATCCATAATTTCGATTTTTTGGTCCAGATTTTCCATAGGAGATTTGTTCTAAGGGAACAAATCTAAATTAGAGAGATGTATTAATGATTTTAATTATTATAATTTTGCAAGTACATAATTTTGATACGATTTCGCGAATCATATTTTGATCAAGATACAACCAGGGGCTTATGTAATAAACGTGACAATCACACAATTTTATCAGTTTTTGACAAATGACCTGACAATGACCTGCAAATTGCAAAAAACGTAAGAAAATTTGAATTTCGCGGGCTACCACTGCGGATCCACCACAATAATAAAAGCAAGCAGTCCGTTTGATAAAGTATTAAAGGGATTTTACAGTAGGTACCAAAATGATTGATCCCTGACTTCTGCAAGCAGTGTTGCCAGCGGCAGATAGTCAAATATAACATGAGACAGCTCAAAAAGTAACATTTTCACGAGAAAAGTAACATTATCATATTTTATGTAGAAAACGACACTAATACTATAATATAGAGTATTAGTGTTTATTAGTACAAAAAAACCGGCCAAGTGCGAGTCGGACTCGCGCACGAAGTGTTCCGTACCATTATCTATAAAAACGGCAAAAAATCACGTTTGTTGTATGGGAGCCCCCTTAAATATTTATTTTATTTTGTTTTTTAGTATTTGTTATTATAGCGGCAACAGAAATATATCATCTGTGAAAATTTCAACTGTCTAACTATCACGGTTCATGAGATACAGCCTGGTGACAGACGGACATACAGACAGACTGCGGAGCCTTAGTAATAGGGTTCCCGTTTTACTCTTTGGGTACGGAACCCTCAAAACACTAAACTACAATACAAAACAAAGATAAACTGAACTGACACGGACGCCACTAGACGCTCGCTCGCTCGCTCGCCTCAGTAAGCGGGATGGAAAATATAAAAAAATACATGCGAGTGAGTGAATAAGCGTTAAGACGAAGTGACAGATTTTCGCGCTGTCGTCGTATCCGTCAGTCAATTTGTGTCAGTTCACAAAATCAACGAAAAAGCAACAACTTTCTTGGATGCGTTCCGTTTCAATATTATTTTTTATTTGCTGTTAATTATTTTTTATTAAGTCCTAAAAGTAACGTAAAAGTAACATTTTGAGTCGTGTAACATGGAGGTAACATGATAGGGTCAAAAGTAACGTAAAATGT
Source organism: Tiliacea citrago (assembly GCA_963921375.1). NCBI lineage: Eukaryota > Metazoa > Arthropoda > Insecta > Lepidoptera > Noctuidae > Tiliacea > Tiliacea citrago. The sequence continues at coordinate 14,596,247 of OY992786.1, read as the reverse complement.
TACAAAAGTAACATTCTGGCAACGCTGTGCAAGCTACTTATTATAAATACCTACAATAAACAATTCTTTAGTTTTAGATCTCTTGCGCCATCTATGATTTTGTACTGATCCAAATCAAAAATAATGATAAATATAATGCCGCCTGTACACTTCACCTCATAAATGCTTGTCAATCCCTTTTATTTTTTATTTATAGTATAATAAATCTATAAGATTACTTTATTACCCGAACGAAAAATAAAATAATACTCTGCTTGCAGAGCATTATGCCCAAGAAACGTAGTACTTTACTTACTCAGGAGATTATGCCACTTCTTAGTCTAAAGGGGGTTATAGACGGTCAATATGACTGAGTAGGACAAATCAATCAAATAGATATTTTACATCACTAAAACACTAGGCGAGGCTCGCAAATTCGAATCTTTTATTAGCTTTTATTTTATTATAAATATTGTAAGTTTTCAACTTTAATTCATTTTTAAATAGCTGCTACCACAATGAACTCAAATAAGAAGCAAGTAATATAAAAATAAGTTTTATTTGTACTCCTAAAAGATCGTGGTTATCGAAACGTAATTGAATGTGTGACGCTAACGTTTGACAGTTTTCACTCATCGTTGGTATGTACAGACGCCAGCACATTAAGCTACTACAATCTGTCAAATTTCTTCAATAGATTTTCAACTTTAACCCTACAGCATAAGGTTCAAGGTTGATTGGGAAAATTTGACAGTTTCGGGTAGCTTGATCTGCTGGCGTCTGTACAAAAGGCAAAGTTATTACTACTGTTAATAATTGAACTTAGGATGTAAGAGCAGGCGAAACGAGCTCGGGACTTGAGGTAACCCGAGTCGGACAGGTTAGGTTCGAAGGGAGTGGCGTCATCCCCTTCGTGGTTTTTATTTTAACCTTTCAGAAACAGGTTCCGTCGACTACGCCTTATTATTGCTTGAAAATAAATTTAGACCCGCCACGTGATTTTCCCCATCCTTTATCCATACCACTATCTCACAAATCCCGAAAAAAACTTTAGCGATTTTTTCTAGGCACCTATGGTTATGCGCACTTTGGAGTTTTCAAAAATAACTATAAACAGACATTTCAAAAAAAAAAAAGCAACTATAAAAAAGCGCCGTGTTACAGTATGAAATCAATCTAGCTAGCCAATACAAGATCAGGAATTGATGGATACCAGATTGATCATCTAAAGTCCCCCATAGACTATATGATGCATTAGGAAAAAACTAGTGTTATTCGACTAAAAATTACTGTAAATACTTGGTAAATGTAACAACACTAAAATTATCAGATAGATGTAGCTTGCTACATATTAGTAATCTGTGGATAGATGTCAGTGTCACTACAAACCACCTACCTACAAACAAAAAGTACAAAAACTCTCGGTCCTTTTATAATGCAGTCTTTGCTACAAAAAATAAAATACTTTCGACATTGTTTTTGATTAAAACTGAATTGTTTATAATTTTTTTATACGGTAAGATCTAGTTTAAATTGTAATAAATTTATTGTAGCTTAGCAAGTTAGCATTGAATGCACTTTCAGAATCGTGTAATTTTAGCACTTTTTTTTTTCAGAAATACGAGGTACTACGGTGTATCGAGTTCTATTTAAAAACATTCTTAATATGAAATATCTTGCTAAAATTATGGAAAAATATAGCCTACCGAACATTCCGAGTACTCAAGGTGTGTTAGAAGATTTATTTGATGATGAGATTTTGCAAGTGAAAGATCATCCTATTAAATCAACTGAAGGTAATGAAAGTTTACTTAATGCACATTGTTGTTTCAAAAATTTCAAGCAATTGCAAGAGGATGTGATGAAACAAGATGGACTAAATTCTAAATTAGACGAACTAAATCAAAAGCTAGTAGAAAATATAGCTAATATGAAACAACAAACATAGATTCACATTTTTATTAGGCAAGATGTTTTTACTTGAATGTCATGTAAGTATGGATAATTATCATGTGCTTAGCACTTTACTTATATATAATAATTAATAAATTAGTTAAATAAACTCATTTTTCTTTCATTGTTCAACTTAAATATACATTAAAGTGTATTCTAAATTACAAAAATAGTTGTATGTATACTGCTGTCTGACTCTTACATTAAAACCTGCTTCCTCCACAAAATCTAAATGGAAAGACAATAGTTGTATGTGGGTGTAATGTAATAACTGCATTGTTGTAGAAGCTCATTTTATTATACTTCCAATGTTAACTAAATCTTCTTCTGTCATCAATCCTAAGTGGAATAAACAAACTAAAGCTGCACCTTGTTCAGCAAACTTCTTGTTTTTCTCCCAAAATGAAGAAGTGTATTTTTTGCCATTGAAAGTAATTATAGTACGAAACAACTTTTCCACTTGCTGTGTTTCATACAATGGCAATTTTTGACCATTCTTTCCTGCCCATGCATGTAATTTGGATTTGGGTAAATTAAGGTCATTGAAATTAGCTCTAACAAAACATACCTGAAATTTAAATTTATTAGAATTAAATAAAAGAAATGAGAACTTATGCTTTATAACAAGGTATGTACTAAAGCCAGGACATAAAAATCTATTAAACACAATACTCTTTACCTTCATTTGGACAACATCAGTAAGATCACAATGAAACGATTTCATCTTTTTTTGCGGTGGCTCCAGGTCATCAGGAGTCACTTGCCATCGTCCCTGTATTCCCTGTTTCTGATAACCTGACTGTTTTTCTTGACAGTATTTTCCTAAATCCCAAATGGCACTACAAAAAGAAATGTAAAATATTTTTTACTCAAACAATTAATTTCTTGCGTATGAAAGAAATAATATTATTATGATTAGGTACCATATTTGTTCAAGTGTTTGACAATCTAAAAATTGCCTTCCCCTTGGAGTGTCTTGTAATTCTCTTAAAATGTTTTGGACGCAGTACTTTGAGTTTGCAGGTGAATTATCAAAATCAACTGCCAGCTTAAGATACTCTTTAATGACGGTATCCATAGGCAGCATGCCTTCTTTCTTAAAAATGGAACAGTTCCATTCAGCTGCTCGCGCAATCATCACACTGGAACATCCAGTCATTTCCTTGAATTTGTAAATATCATTATGCTTCTCAATTTCTTTAGAACCTCCACTGAAATTTAATAAGACATTATACAATATAATTATACCTACACAAAACACATTTATTGATTGAAGCTATATTGATTGAAGCTTTTCAAAAGAAGACATACTTTGCTATTACTGGTATTGAAATCCTTTCAGCAATATACTTTATCATATCTGTGTGTACTGCATGTTGTGGACGTTCATCCTTTGTCCTGCCATGAATCCCAATTGCTTTAATTCCTGAACTCACCAGTTTCTGTACAAGCTTAAGTGTCTCCTCTGGTGTTTGAAGAATCCTAATTTTACAAGTAACAGGTATAGATAAATTATCAACTAAAGTAGTTAAGATGTTATGAGCTTTGTCTGGTTGAGCGAGCAAGGCAACTCCCATGCCTCCTTTTATGGAAAATTCTTTTGGACATCCCATATTTATGTCTATAGCAGCCACATCATTTTCTCTAAAAACAGAAAACATCTGTATGATGATTGTTAAATAAAAAAACTACAAACCAGACCTTGGAAACATCAGCTATCAAGTTTTCTTACACAAGTTTAGCTACTTTTAAAGCTCTTTCGGCATTACATGTTCCTAACTGTAGAATAACTTTATCCTTTTCTTCATCGCAAGTTCGAAAGACTATCGTTCCATCCGTTTGGTCTATATAGTCCACTGTGTTTAATATTTCTGAAAACAAAATTGTTACTGTTTATTTATTTATTTAGCATTTATTTTCATGACAGGTCCTTTTTTTTGAATGGGAAATTATCAAATAACTTCTCCTGCTCTGGGCGGAGCGTGAGGGCATGTCAGACTTTTTCTGACTAAACCCACTCATATTTCTTCAGTTGCCTGTGTGCCAGGGCCACAACATCCCTTTCGGACAAACTGACAGGCATCTCTTTGAGGCATGCATGGAACACATCGCGCCGTCGACGCGGGCCTGGTCCTTATCGGACGGCGAGCTACCTATCGTTCCCCGTCCGCAAGCCCGCGCCTACGGTGGCCGGTAATCGGCCTGCGACTCCTGACGCCCGGGGCGTCTTTTGCGACAACTAGGGGCGTGAGGGCGCAAATTTTGCCGCTCCCTCACGCGTTCCGCCTGCTTTTTCGCGAGCATTACTGCTTCGCAGGAGTTGCAGGCCTCCCATGCACTCTCGCTTCGAACCATGGCCTGAACCAGGGCCGGACGTGAAAGATCGCCGCCGCTGATCGTATCCGTGAAGACACGGCAGTGCTCTGCCCAAGCCGGGAGACCTCCACCGTAATTCCATTGAACATGGGTTTCCTACTAAAAACATTACACCAGCATCCTATAATTTTTTTGCTACTGACTGTAAGCTTCCTTTCATATACTATTAGATTGTGGATGCGATTAGAACAAGGAATCTAACTTTCTCATGTTAATTAATAGAATCTTAAGCTGAATAATTGAACTAAGGTTATGTTTGCTCCCAAATATATCTTACAACAAAAAATAACTGTGTTTAATTTTATACTTAAAGATCGATGGCAGATATCATGTCTTTTCTATGATTTCATGAATTGGATAACTTACCGTTGTATTTGCGCTTTGATCTTAAAAATTTCCAATCAATTAGTTCTTCGGTATAGACCAAATCCGCACCATATCTTAGTGCCAAAAGACGCATGGGCAAGGTCCCAATACGCACCATAGGCGCAAGTATTGTTTTATTTTCATATGATATCATTGTGTTATTCTTTTAAATTTTATAAAAACGTGTGAGCATGTCAATACTATTATCCTATTAGCAGAGTAAATATTTGTCAGTTTGACACAAATGTCACATGGATACGTCAAAATTGACATTCGGGGCTGCGAGGTTTGCGGTGCGTTCCGAATTGCGGGAGTCAAGCGAATTTTTGAGACTGGGGAATTTTCGATATACTCGAGTCAGCCAGACTCGGAAAGATCGATTTATTTATACGATTAATCGTTTTAGACGCTGTTTACGGAAACGCGCTTTTACGGTCTATTAGGCGACTCTTGCGCGCTTAAACGTCAAAATCGCCACAACTCCTGAGGGTTGAGCGTGCCTATCGCTATCAGTTTGACACATGTTTGAAATACACAAAATGTTAGTTATTCATCCAAATTTATTTTATCGCCTTCAAAGTATGCTCCTTCAGAAACGATACACTTACGCCAACGAATAATCCAATCATCAAAACATTTTTTAAACGCTTTTTCCGGAATTGAGTTTAGTTCTCTGCGAATTCTCCTTTAGGTCTTCTACCGAATGAAAACGGGTGCCATGAAGTGGTTATTTGAGTTGAGGAAAAAGAAAGTAGTCAGCTGGAGCCATATCTGGTGAATAAGGTGGTTGCTCGATGGTATTTGTTGAGTTTTGGTCAAAAATTCGTTCATAATGATGGCCTTGTGCGAAGGCGCGTTATCGTGGTGTAAAATCCAAGAATTTTCTTTCCACAAATCTGACCTTTTTCGTCGAATTTGCTCTCTTAAACGCCGCATAACGCCTTAATAATATACTTTATTTACCGTTTGACCGTCCGGTAAGAACTCCGAGTGCACAATACCGCGATAGTCAAAGAAAACAGTCAACATGACTTTGACTTTTGATCAACTTTGGCGTGGTTTTTTCGGTTGTGGTACAGTTGGAAGGCGCCTCTCCGAAGATTGTTGACTAGTTTGCATGTCAAACTCGTAAACCCACGTCTCGTCATCATTAACAATGCGTTTCATGAATATTGGGTCGAAATTGACTCGTTCTAGCATGTCTTCAGCGACTCTTAAGCGATTGAGTTTTTGGAGAAAATTCAGGTATTTGGGACTAGCCGAGCGGCAACATGTTTCATGACCAAGTGATTATTTAAAATGATACTGATCGACTCGTGAGACACAGAAAGTTCAGCGGCTCTCTCTCTCAAAACTTGAATTAGGATTTTCAGTCACAATTTCCTTCACTTTTGCGATGTTAACTTCAGTTGAAGACGTTGATGGCCTACCAGGGCGAGGCAAATCTTCCAGCATATCTCGACCGCTTTTAAAAGCTTTATACCACTCATAAGCACGTGTTTTTGATAAAGTCGATTCACCGTAAGCCTCTTCTAACATTTTCAGTGACTTCGAACACGAAATTCGATTGGCGATGCAAAATTTAAGACAAACTCTTTGTTCGATTTTTTTGTTCATTATGAAATTCGCAATACACACCAGATATGATCTAACTAAAAACAGCACTGTATTTAATCTAAATGACAGATGCAACTTAAACTCCGCGCCAAAATAGAAAACAGTTGTGCCAATCTAACAACAACAACAAAAACAAAAAACTGAATTTGGAACCTTAAACAAATCATCCATTCCCGATACTTTTTTGACAGAATGTATACATTTAATCGATATTTTTTAGTCTATCTGTCGGCACTAGTATTTTCATTTCATGGTAATACCACAGAGCCATAACAAAAACATGGGATGTGGGGAAAATATACTAGCTCTAGATACGGAATGGAACAACACGAGCTGCGTTCCACGGATTCTGGGAACAATATAGAAGAATTCTGGAAAAAGATAATGACTGCTAGTAATCCCACCGATGGAAAACTTCTTTGCCTGATTTTGACCACATTCGTTCGACTCACCTTTAAAAGTCTGCTCTGCCCACTCGAGTGCGGCGGGAGTGTGAATCTTTTCCTCTATAAATCTAAAATGAACACGAAGCAACGAAATAAATGATGTACGTACAGAGACAATAACAGGCTTGCTACATACTCGTACCAAACAACTTTTAGGGGTATCACCCTGTTGTGATTTTAATTAAATGTTAATTCAGACATGTAAACAATGATGAATAAGGATATGTATAAAATAATCTTAAAATTGCATTTTTTTAAGGAATTTTATTCAGGTTGTATAATTAAAATACGGATTCTATACGGATTTTTAAAAATCAAGCGTCCTCCGGATGGCAACACTGGTTGGAGCGTTCCCAGTTGCGCTGTAATCGATTTGAATATGGCTTTAGAGAATTTTAATAATTAGAATCAGCATTACAACTCTCTAAGTTCAAAAAATCCTACTGAATGATTATTTCAGAAATAATCATTCAGTAGGATTTATTGAACTGATGATGATGCTTTTTTGATTCTAATTCTGTAAAGCCATATTTATGGCCGCGAATTTTATTTAGATCAACATACAACCTGTTAAACATACTGACCTGCAAATAATTTGCAGGTCAGTATGTTTGCAATTATTGCAAAAAACGTAAGAAAAAATGTTTGTGGGCTACCTTAGCCACAGAACACTATTACTCCTACCTTAGCACATCCCCCATAATAGTCTGGTTTAGTAGTGATGACCTCATATGGTCAACTACGAGATGCCATACCAAAAAAATAAAAGAACTTAGGCTGCATTCCGAATTAAGACCAAAATCGCTGTAATCGATTTTAGCGCGCTAAACGGTAATATGGAACGTAGTTTAAGCGCGCTAAAATCGATTACAGCGATTTTGGTCTTAATTCGGAATGAGGGTGCATTCCGAATTAAGACCAAAATCGCTGTAATCTTTTTCTTTGACAATAACATGACAGTGACGTTATTTATTTATTTTCACTTCTAAGTTTTGCTAAACAAATGCGTGCAAGAATACAGCGTGAAATATTTTTTGTGCCTTCAAGTTACGCCTAACCTAATCTTTTATAGTTATTTTGTAGTCTCGTATAGATCTACCAACGTTGCCGTTGCTGCTTGCAGTAATTAATCATGAAACCAACAGTAGCTGCTGATGAAATGTTTCCTGAAGGTGTTGGACCATACATGGATTTAGAAGAAGTGAGTTAAGTGTTTTGAAAAGAGAAATTCTTGTTTTCAAATGCTAATGCTCAACTTACCCCTTCTTGCAAAGAAAAAAAAAACAGTTCTCTGTTGGCAGCAATCATAACTTTAAAACCACACCAATTTTTAGTAGGTAATAAAAATTATAATTCAGAATCTCAGTTTAGTTTTCTTTATCAACAGGCTGGAGGTCCCTCAAATCTACTAATGGACTTAGCTGCTAATGAAAAAGCTGTCCATTCTGATTTTTTTAATGGTAAGATGAAATCTGGCATTTAAAATACAGTGAAAATGTGGTTAGACCTGCATGCCTGTCAGTTTGCCAGTTCGCACATGCATTAGTCACTTGTTAAGCCGGGTCTGCTGCGCCATAATTGTGTGTTTAATACATGTCAGCTTAATCCAGTCAATCCACTGCAACTTCTGAGTGTTTTAGTTACGAAAATCTCTTTTCAATGAGTTCCGACGAGGATGAAGTGTCTGCCGTTCCAGCAATAGTAAAGTTTTAGAAGAAATAATATAAATAGATTCAGTGTCCTACCGTACTTGCGACTTGTAAACACCTGTTTACAAGCCACCCGCAATAAAAAAAAAAAAATATTTAAAAAAGGAAAAGAAACAGTAAAGTAGCCAAGCTAAAATTAACTCTATATTAAATGCAATAATGACCATAGAGGTTTTTTATGTTTCCGTACCCAAAGGGTAAAATGGGAACCCTATTATTAAGGCTCCACCATCTGCCTGTCCGTCTGTCACAAGGCTGTAGCTCATGAACCGTGATAGTTAAACAGTTGAAATTTTCACAGATGATGTATTTCTGTTGCCGCTATAACAACAAATAATATATATAATAATTTAAGGGGATCCCATACAACAAACGATGTTTTTGCCGTTTTTATAGATAATGGTACGGAACCTTTCGTGCGCGAGTCCGACTCGCACTTGGCCGGTTTTTTAAACTAATTAAAAAGAATAGAAATTCTAATATCTCGAAATCGGTGCGTCCTAGGCAAAAAATTACAGAAATTGAACCACCCCCTGTGCAAGCACCATGCAAACATGAAGTAAAGAGAAAAAAAAAAAAACAACTGAATTTCGGCTGGCAACCTTAGTGGCATACCTACCCCTTAATATCTTAAAATAATCCAATTAATATTGGATTGGAGTAATAATACTATATAATAATACACTTTCACTGTTCCAAGGTAATTGGTAATCTTGTCTCCCTATGCCCAATAATAATATTGCATTGTTATATTTTATAAGGTCATTTACTAATTCTACGATAGCAAAATTTTGTCGATCACCCCGAGATAACCATTACATATCATTTTCTAAATGCATTACATGCAGTGCACGGACAGATAGGGCTACATCTTCAGTGCATTACATGTAATGCATGAACAGTGAGTGTCAATTTATAATACATTCTCACTGCCAACTAAATTTTTTTTTTATTACAGATTTTGAAGACTTGTTTGATGATGACGATTTGAAGTGAATAAGTTCAGTTCTTCACGTGTTATATCATTTTGTAACCAAATTAAATAGATTAAATAAAAATAAGTATTATTTTGTATTGACATTTATTCCACTTATCATTAAAACAATTCCATGTCTAAATAAAAAATGTATTTCTATAGTCAATTAGGAGTGATTCTTCTTATCACACACTATATTGGTTTCACTGTGGCTGTATTACATTTAGTAAAGGGAATATTTCTTTTAGGAAAATCATACATTGAGAAGTACATATTCCCAAAATAAAAAAAATAGATTAAAGAAAATCATAATATTACTTATCAAATTATAGCAGTCTTGAGATCATTAAGCAAATGTACGGTATACAAAAGTAACCAAGATGGCAAAAAGGTAGTGGTTTCCGGATTTTTTTTTAACTTATTTATATTCATTACCCAATACCATGTTTTCACTTCAGCATCCAAAATCCAAAGCACGTTTTGGTATGATTTATGATGACCAGAATTAAATATATTTTGATACAATATTAAATCATATTATGTTTCATTGGAATTGTTTTAAATATAGTATTAAATTATTACATTGTGTCAAAATATCTTTAAGCTAATATAATGTTTGAACTTGTGTGGCATATTACATAAACTTAGCCCACATGCAACTGTAACACCTAGTTAATATAAACAAAATAGTTATAAATGCGCACATATGCGCGCGCGTGCTCGCTACACGTCGACATCACTGCTGTCGTCGCTGTACTCATTGCCCTCGGGTTCCTCATGCTCCTCTTCCACTTCGGCCTCTGCTTCTAACACTTCTTCCTCCTCACCATCTTCATCACCGAGTTCCTCTTCTTCGAGCATTGTTGAAAGTTTCGTTATGACTCCCCTGCCCATTTCTGAAATCAGGGCAAGTAGTCAATTAATTTCAAAACTTTTCTTTACCCATACAAACTAAAACTCATGATTAGAGCTGATTGACAAACGGATCCAAGTTTGGTGAACTAGGCGCAAGTGGAAATTCCGCACGCTTGCATGGTTTGATCCTCAAGCGAAAAGGTTTATTATAATACACTCCCGGACTCTTTAATCGAGCCACCGTGCATTTTTATGTTTATAGGCCTCATCATTATGATTTCAGCCGAAAGATGTTGGTCGCTCTTATGGCTCATTGTCGTTGGTCGATAGGGCTCGTATGCGGGGTGCTCGAGATTTCTGTAACGCATGTTATAGGGCCCGTGTTTGGGGGAAACGTTTTCATTAGTCGATAGGGAACGACTGCGGTATACGGAGAACTTGCACAGCATGTTTGGTCGTTTCTTTGAAGGCTATTTCATTGGCTGCGAATCTCCACACGCTATTTACCGACCGATGAATTTCATTGGTCGGTGCGCCCGCTATGGGGATTCACCGCATACGGGATATCGACCGAGTTATCGACTAATTAAAATGAGCCATTAAAGGAGTCACAAGCGTTGATTAGAGCATCTAAAGTCAATAGTTATTTCGTTATTTGTTTTGCTAAAAAGAGTATCAAAATTATTTTCCTTATATTTTTAATCCATTCTGACGTTCAAATACTGCATACGGCACCTGAAGTAGGCGCAAGCTGTGACACTTCTTCAGTCTGCACACACTGCAAGAATTGTTCGCGAATACCTGCATGACGTTAGTATCGCAGTAATGTAATGGCCAGCAAGAAGCCTTCATATGAATCCAATAGAGCACTTATGGGATGAGCTGAAGAGACGTGTTCGAATCAACCAACCACCTCCAGAAACTATGCAGGAGATGAAAACTGCCATCTTGGAAGCATGGGAGAACATTACACAGGATGTTATAGAAGCATTAATTAATTCCATGTCGAACCGCTTGACGGCCGTCGTAAATGCTCTTGGAGGTATCACATGTTACTAAGTAAACGTTTTCTCTATGTAAACCATTGTATTCCTCAAAATTCCCACGTTAATTTTGTCCCTAGTAAAAAAAATACAACTTATTGCAATTAAACTGTTGAACATACACACTCTTAAGTGCTTTATTCCCAGTAACATTATAGAAAACAAAAGGGTTCGGGCGAAGATAGAAGTTTCGTAAATTACTAAATTGTATAAAAAAAGTATCCCTTTTTCGGTGCGCAGCCCATTTGATGGACGTCAGACGGCTGATGTCAAAAGGGTGCACGTCGGCTGCTTTTAATGAAGGTTCTAGAATCTTTTTCTCGCCCTTTTTGACCAAGCGGGAACGTGAGCGATTGGAAAGAGTTTCGCGTAATAACTGGTTTTTTTAGTATTCCGATTTCAAATTTGGAACAATAACAAACGGAAATGATAGTGAGTGACTGGCTTCAAAACCACATTAAGGCCCGTATTAATAAACGTTACTCAGCCTAAGAGCTCGCACTTGATAACAGTCTTGAGGTCATGATCGTATTAATAAACATAATAAATAGTTGGGATGAATTTATCCCAAAAACAAACTTAACATTGTAGTTGAAAAACATGTTCTCCTATAATAGATCGATATACGTCACGGTCAATTTTCCAACTGCAATGTAAGTTGGTCGACTTTTACTAGTTAACTTGTAGAGCCTACTTAACTGTGATAGCTTTCTTTTTATTTTTTAAATAAATAATAAGTTTTAAAATAATGTAAGTTTTCACAGATCCGCAATAGTTTTGAAAGACCTGGCCAGCGATAACACACCATGGGATAAATGAGTAAAAAAATATTATCCCCACTTAACCTACCCAAAAAATGTTTTTCTTCGAGCTTTTATGTTACCACTTTGTCGGCGTGATTAATAAGAGTCATAAGGAAATACAGACAGACCAACATAGCGAAACTATAAGGTTCCTTATTGAACAGTCACATTAATAAAAAGGCTCTGGTGAAATACAGTAACAGAGTTCCAATTTCCCTAGAAATATTTATAACGTGATACAGCGACTTATCAAGAACGAAATGTGATGAATGTCATTCTAAACTTCGGTCAATGTGATGTAAACGTTCATCAAGTACAGTATCTCAGTTACCAAGATCAGCTCCGCTGAGGAGCTGATCTTGGTAACTGAGGTACTGTTTTTATGTGTTTATTAATTAGTAATGATCTTGAGATGTTGATATCGTAATAATGGAGTATCAAATAATTACGCACTTGAGTACGTCGTTGGGGAACGTTTATTAAAACGGGCGTATAAAGATTTATGATACCTATAAACAAAAACATGCAGGGTGTCTCGATTCAGGTATCCGGGAGTGTTTAATGATAGATATTAATAAACTGATACTTACGTTCTACATATGTCTTTAAAGATTTTGGAACCATATTTTTTGCTCTCTCTATGTCCTCTTCTGAACATTCACCTTTATCTAATCCTGTGAAAAAAAAAATAGAAATAAGGATATGAACAACAAAAAAAAAAAACAGAGACCAATTTAAATAGAAGTCAAAGCACGTGGCTTTATGATTTTAATAGAATTTGATAAATATTAGTAGCAATGAACGAATTTACTCTGTAACGCTGTTTTTTGTAATTGAAGGATTCTTCAATCTAAATCTGCGTATTCCAATGTTACGCAATTGTTTCCCAATAAACACGGGTCATATGCTTAATAAATAGACCGGGGAATTTACGCCAAATTTTAGGCTAACTTTGCATAAATTTAAAACAATGATTTTTTAATTTATCGTTTAGGGTAGTGACAGAGGAGTATGTTAAAATGCGAAAAGTTCAACCCCGCGTGGATGTTTTTTTAAGATAACATCTAATTTTACTTGATAGAATAAATAATCAAAAGTGCACGCCTCACAGGCAGAAACGATACGACGATAATGACGATGAAATTCCGTAAAATGACGATAAATTTTACGGTAAAAAATCTAAGATAATTCACCGATTTTTATGTTAATATCTTTTGAATAGTTGTGTTTGATAACGAAAATCAACAGGGCTCATCCGAAGGATGAAATATGAAGAAGACGACGTGAATCGTGACCACAAACAGACACTTTTCAACGGAAAGCAAGATTTATTCAAGATTTTTTTTATAAAAAAAAATGTTATAGAGGGTGGATTTTTCAGATGGGGCAGTAAGGGCAGCTACCTTAACCGTTGTAGCTATAGGAAAACGGACTGTCAAAATAAATAAAAAATAACCGAGCTCGAGAAATTCCAGGTGACTTTTTTTTTGCAAAATTGTGACTATCCCATTTCCTTATGTCACGATCAAATTGTCAGATTATTGAAATGAAAACTTTTCTGCATGTAACTAACTTACCTTACCTTAATCTGACGCGCTCGAGTTTTTATAACAATCGATATTTTGTTTTTACTAATTTGATCGGTTGCCCTAGTTAGACGTTTGACCCTATATAAAGGGCTCAGATATGGTGGGAGTACTACACAAGGTGCAAGGTTGCCCCCCATAGGTTATTCTGCCGCGCTCGCGTCAATCCCTAAATCCCAGCTAGGGCTCCCCTACTATTATTGGAGATTAGGTATTACAATGGAGAACCTACTCGATATAAATAAAATTACGTTTTTATTTTACATCAAACAAAATTATTTACAGCGGTTTTTTTACACTAAATTACCTAATTCAATATTTTAATACGCTATACAACAACATTTAACATAATGTAAATACAAGTTTTGTTTAAACTTTTATTAATTCATAATTACTACAAAACTAAACACAGTAAAGCAAATCGTTACACAGGCTGTTTGGTGCATCGCGTGCCAAATTGAAATGGTCGACTGGGGGGTCATCTGCTATCCTTTCAGACCCCTAAACACTTCTCATGGCTGTGGATTTCTTTTCATCGAATTTTTATTGTTTTATTAAAAAAATACCCATAAAAAAAAATTTACATTCAAGTACAAATTAAAAAAAAAGTATAAGTCGTAGACTCTGAATTTTAATTTTATTTAGATGTGTATTACAGTACTTTTAAATTCAAAGGAGAGGTCAAAAGTGGTATAATATTCCGAAGATTTTTAAACGCTAAAGTTATGTACATTATTAGGAAGCTTATTTATTATGCTACTCGATTATAGTTAAATCTAATTTTTTCAGGCGCCCGTTTTTGTGAAAAAGTGGAAAGTGTATCAATACAAACAAAACGCACATAGTCTTTATTTATTCATTTCTATGCAATATAATTATTTTAAATGTGGCTAAAGTTTCCGTCTCTGATACTACACCCGGATACTTTGATATTTTATTATAATTTTAGCTGCAGCTCCATGAAATTAAGACAAAAAATATTGATTAATATGACAATGTAATAACAAAACGTGTCGAAAAATGTCAAAGCTGTAAATGTCAAGCCGAGTCCTGTGGAGCAAGCACGGCGTATTGTGACATGACTTGAGTCACACATTTTATCACAGTTTGAGCGCTAAAACTGTTTTGTCATAAAATGCTAATACAAATTGACATGACATAATTTATCATGTCTTGTCACAAACGTCTTGGCACGCTCGTGCTCGGCCCGCTGCTGACTGACATTTTCATTGTCACTGTCACGTCATTTGCCACAGGGCTGCCATCTCTAAAATATAAATAATGTTTGTAGTTAGTGATGCAAACATTTTATTTTTCAACACTTGTTTTAAAAAAAAACGGGCGGCTGTAAAAAAAATTAAATGCCCAAAGACATCAAAATAATTACTCTCTTTCAGCCTATATAGGTCAGAAGGCTGTTTAAATTTTCGATTATTTTAGTACCAAGCCATTTCGTGAAAGTCTCCATTAGTGACATTACCATCTAGTTTTTTTTTAAATTTACTCGCAGTTTCGGACTTCAATTAAACCTGTCCATGTTACAGCTATTTACATGGCTATAAAAAAAAAAAAATCTTAAGAATTCGCTAGAATTGTGAATCAAGTCACAAAATTCAAGAATTCCAGAGCATCGAAGTGTCAGCATCGCGGTCACGATTCGTGAGTCGTATCAAAAGTCTGTTTGTTACAGGCTTTCAACTCGTAAATGAAATTCTAAGTTTCAATGTCGTGTTAATTTTATATTATTTCAATACTTGGCTACTTATAGTCAAACCACTATCAATAATATAATGATGGTATACTCATAAATAGAAACACTTACCAAATAAAAGACCCATTCTTTTCAAAATGTCGATGTCATCATGTATTTGGAACTTTTTGTTGAAATTGAACATATATTCTGTCCTGTAAAAGATATTGAAGAAAAATGGAAATCACATCGGGAAATAGTAATAAATTCAATTCGCATCAAGGCAATCAATCAAGGAATTTATTGCAGGGGTTGAAAACCGGTACGTCGTACGATGTACGACGGATTTGGGTTCCGGTTCTTCTTTTCGGTACGGTTCCGGTTTGGTCTGATTCCAAATAATGGTTCTAATATACCGGTTCTAAGGATGCTATTATGCTAAATGTGTGTTATTAAAAACGTTTTAAAATAAAAATTCCTTCTTTTGGAGATATCCTACTCCACTGGTTCCCTATCCATTTGCATAAAATTTTAAGACCTAATATAACTTAGCATAATTTTGTTTGGCATAATTATATTTTCGCATAATATAAATACGCATAACAGCTTACGCATAACTTTTTTAAGCATAATTTCTCTAACCATAATAATGATTAAGCATAATATTCTAAAGCATAAATTTATTAAGCATAAAGTTCTAAAGCATAACTTTTTAAGCATAATATCCTAAAGCATAAATTTATTTACGCATAATGATATTAAAACATATTTTTATAGGTATAACAATGAAATAATTATTAACACCTAGAATATTAGACACTATACACGTTTATACAATATTGCTCTAATGAAATTTTTAGGCCCTTGATATTGTAGGTAGAACAGAAATTTGAAGCAAGCAAGCATACCGCATGCAAGCAAGCATACAGCATGCAAGCAAGCATACAGCATGCAAGCAAGCATGCAGCAAACAAGCAAGCATGCAGCATGCAGGGTTTCTGTCACGGCTCCGGCGCTGCGGGCGTCCGGCGGCCCCACGCGCCTACGCGATTTTAAATTACACTCTAGGGGTAGGACAAACGGGTCCCCTATGTTGTTTCGAACGCCGCTGTTGCGAATTATTTTTCCACTGCCTCACAGGTTCGAAAGCTCATGGACTCGAATGAAGTAGTCGCGAAAGACGCTGTTTCGAAAAACATTTTCACTGCCTCATACGCTCGAATGCTTGTGATTTCGATTTATTTAGTCATAAAGTGTACAGAAAAGTATTTAAGCAGTAATGAAATAAAATCAACAAATTCGGTGTCAACATCATCATTTAATATAACGTATAGTAATTTAGTTAAATTGGATATTGATGAAGAGTTTTTGTTTTGGTAACTGAATTTACCAACAATAGAGGGGACCTGGCGCTCGGCGGCCGCTGCCGCGGCACGCTCGCTTCGCTCGCTCACCTTCGCGCGTTAATGGTCACTGTTCTAACCTAACCTAACCCAAATGATTAAATACTTTTCTGTACACTTTATGACTAAATAAATCGAAATCACAAGCATTCGAGCGTATGAGGCAGTGAAAATGTTTTTCGAAACAGCGTCTTTCGCGACTACTTCATTCGAGTCCGTGAGCTTTCGAACCTGTGAGGCAGTGGAAAAATAATTCGCAACAGCGTGTGTCGCAACAGCGGCGTTCGAAACAACATAGGGACCCCGGACAAACAAGACTACGTGGAGTCAGTTTTGCAGCAATTCGGTTCTGTCACTAACTTTTGTTATGCCTAAATATTATTATGCTAATAGTCATTAGGTCTACTAACGTTATGCTAATAGTCGGGTCTCCCTTGTTTGACCGAAAGGAATTTGACAAATTTTCACTTCCCAAAAAATTTCTCGCATAATTTCATTTGCCAAATTATTACTTAGCAAAAAATCTATTCACAAAAAATTGTAACGCAAGCCTAATGTTTGACAAATGAACGTTTAAACTATAACTTGTTTACCAACTAGTACTTTTAACATTTTTTATTTAGTCAAATATTTCAGTTGGAATAACAGTTTTTACGCAAAATCAAATAATAATATAAATAAGTAATTAACCTAATCTAAATAGTTCAGATCCGGGTAACCTACTAAAAACAATCTCTTTTTTCTATTAATGCAAGTCGTTTCTGGCACAGTGGCTGGTCACAGTTTTAACCTAACCTACCCATTTAAAAAAAAAAAAGAAATTAACCTAATCTAAATAGTTATGTTCCGGGTAACCTACTAAAAACAATATCTTTATTTCTATTAATGCAAGTCGTGCCTGGCACTCGCCGGCCGCTACCGCGGCACCGCTCGCTCAAAAACGCTTATTGTCTGAAGATTGTTTGCTGTAATAAATCATTTGATTAAAGACCAAATGCCATAATGACATTATACTTGGTAATATTTTGCCAAGTAAAAATTTGACCAAATGAAAATATGCGTACTAAAATCATTCGAAATATTGCAATGGTATAAAAAATGCTAAAATTTGTTTGGGTAATGAAAATTTGGCAAAATCTTTTCGGCAAAACGGCAGGATCTCGCTAATAGTCATTAGCGGCGGCAACGGCGCAAGAAGCGAAGCGCCGCGGCTAGGCTCCGCGCCCCAAAGTCCGCAGCTGTAGTGATCACACTACAGCCGGAAGCGGAGAAGAAGGGCGTGACCTACCGCGAGGTGCTCGCTAAGGCGTGGGCGGCAGTGAACCTGGAGGAGATAGGCGTCGCCGATGGCTTCCGAATGAAGGTCACTGCGACGGGGGCCCGGATGCTGGAGATCCGGGGCGGCCAGTGGCCCTACCGCTGACACCCTTGCCGAAAGGCTCAGGGCGTCCTTAAATGCGGAAGAGGCCCGGGTGTCCAGGCCTACTAAGTGCGCTGACATGCGCATTTTGGGCCTGGATGACTGCGTGACGGCGGAAGAAGTTGTGGCCGCCGTGGCTAGGACTGGAGGGTGCTCTGCCGAGCAGGTGAGGGCGGGCACCATCCGTCCTGATAACACGGGAATGCAAACCGTTACGGTGAGCTGCCCCGTGTCGGCGGCCCAAAAGATAGCCGGGGAGGGCCGAAGGCTCCGGGTGGGCTGGGTATCCGCGCAGGTTAAACTGCTGGAACCCAGACCTCTGAGGTGCTTCCGCTGCCGGGTGGGTAACCACGTGGGAGCATGCTGCACCTCGGAGGTGGACCGCAGCGATCACTGTTTCCGCTGTGGTCAGCCCGGTCACAAGGCTGGCTCTTGCAATGCCACGCCGCACTGTTTTACATGTGCGGCGGCTGGCAAGCCGGCCGATCACCGGGCTGGGGGCAAGGCCTGCGCTCCCCCCCCCAAACCCAGGGGCAGAGGCAAGCCCTCCGCCACCGCCGTCACCGCCGCAGCCGCCACTATTGCCGCCGCCGTTGCCACCGCCACCACCGTCGTCGCTGCCGCCACTAACACCGCGGCAGGGCCTTCACAGGGGGGCCCAGGAGGGGGCTGAAATGGAGTGCCAATAAATGGCCCCATTACGCCTCCTCCAGGCTAACATCAACCACTGCGCCGCCGCTCAGGATCTCTTGCTCCAGAGCATGGCGCAGTGGTCGATTAACATCGCCGTGGTCGCTGAGCCGTACTTTGTCCCGCCCAGGGACGACTGGGTGGAGGACCTGAGCGGCTCAGTGACCATTATTTCGTCGGCCGCTGAAGACTCTCAACAGAGACCCGTGGGGACGCCCCTACAAATGGGTGCGAGATAAACTCCGCCCATGGGCTCCCCCGCTGACGCAGAGTCTCCGGCCCCAGCTCGTGGAGGACGTGGTGAGCGCTCTGTTCCCTTCGCGAGGGGAACATACTCCCCCGCCCATGGCTCCGCCTCCTGCGGTGCCAGATGCGGACCACACCGACGACGACGATGCTCCAGAGGTGACCGAGGTAGATCTGAGAGTGGCGGTACATAGGCTCAATGCCAAAAATACCGCCCCAGGACCCGACGGCTTGCCTGGAAAAGCCTGGGTTCTGGCCTTGGAGGCTCTCGGGCCTCGACTAAGGGGGCTCCTAAGCGCATGCTTGGAGAGGGGCCACTTTCCACTTCGTTGGAAGACGGGGAAACTGGTCCTCATAAAGAAGCCAGGGCGCCCGGCGGACTCTCCGTCCGCTTACCGGCCCATCGTGCTGCTCGACGAGGTGGGCAAGCTCTTTGAAAGAGTAATTGCAGACCGCCTTGTCGGGCGGCTGGTGCGGGTGGGGCCGGATTTGGCGGAGAGCCAGTTTGGTTTCCGTAAGGGGCGCTCTACGGTGGATGCCATCATGCGCGTTCGAGCCCTCACGACGGGGGATGCTGTTGCCCGGGGTGGGGTCGTCTTGGCGGTGTCTCTTGACATCGCCAATGCCTTCAACACCTTGTCCTGGAGTTGCATTAGGGAGGCACTTCAGTATCACCGGATGCCGACCTACCTCTGTCGTGTGGTCGAGGCCTATCTAACGGACAGGGCCGTCATCTACCCCGGTCACCAAGGAGAGTGGAACCGGCGAAAGATGTCGTGCGGTGTCCCACAGGGATCGGTCCTGGGGCCGCATCTGTGGGACATCGGGTACGACTGGGTGCTGCGCGCCGACCTCCCTAGTGGCCTCAGCGTAGTCTGCTACGCTGACGACATGCTAGTCCTGGCACAAGGGAGTTCGCATCAGGCGGCGGCTGAACTGGCGGCACGTGGGGTTGCGACAATCGTCGATAGGATCCGGCAATTGGGACTCGAGGTGGCATTGCACAAGTCCGAGGCCATGTGTTTTTATGGTCCTCGGAACGCGCCACTGTCGGGTTCCCAGATAACGGCGGGAGGGGTTCACATCGGCGTCGAGTCGACGATGAAGTACCTGGGACTCGTCCTCGACAGCCGGTGGAACTTCGTGGAGCATTTTCGACGTTTGGCTCCCAGACTGGAGCGGGCCGGGGCTGCTTTGAAGCGGCTTCTGCCCAATCTAGGGGGTCCAAACGCCTCCTGCCGGAGGCTCTACGCGGGGATCGTGCGGTCCATGGCCCTTTACGGGGCACCGGTGTGGGCGCGTTCTCTGAGGCTGCGACCAGCGCAGCGGTTGAACGCGTCCCAAAGGGTCATGGCCATCAGGATGGTACGGGGATACCGCACGGTCTCCCGTGAGGCGGCGAGCCTCCTTGCCGGATTGCCGCCATGGGATCTGGAGGCGAAAGTCCTCGCGCACATTTGGGTGTGGCGCGAAGAGGCGAAACTCCGGGGCATAACTCCGCTGCCGCAAGAAATCGCGGCACAGCGGACGGAGCTCCGGAGGGATCTCATGGCGACATGGAGAGTGCGATTGTCGCAACCCAGCGCTGGGCACGCTACAATTGTGGCGATAAGTCCCCTCTTTGAGGAGTGGCTGGAGAGGCGCCACGGCGTCCTCACCTTCCGCCTGACGCAGGTCCTCACCGGACATGGATGTTTCGGGAGGTTCCTGTTTAGGATTAAGCGGGAGGAAACACCCGGGTGTCACCACTGTGTGGATCGCCCGGAGGACACGGTGGAGCATACGGTGGAGGTCTGCCCAGCTTGGGCGGAGCACCGCCGTGTCCTCACGGAGGCGATCGGCGGCGGTGATCTTTCGCGTCCGGGCCTGGTTCAGGCCATGGTTTGGAGCGAGAGTGCATGGGAGGCCGTCACCTCCTTCTGCGAAGCAGTTATGCTAGCGAAGGAGGAGGCGGAACGCGTGAGGGTGAGACAAGGTTCGCGCCCTCGCGCCCCTAGTCGCCGCAGGAGACGCCCCGGGCGTCGGGAGTCGCAAGCCGGTTTACGGCCACCGTAGGCGCGGGCCTGCGGACGGTGAGCGATGGGTAGCTCGCCGTCCGATAAGGACCAGGCCCGGGTCGACGGCGCGTTGTGTTCCACGCGCGCCTCAAAGAGATATCAGCACCAATTGACGGGGTCCGTCAGGACCAATGCCTGCCGGGGTTGCGAGTTTGTCCGAAAGGGATATCGTGGCCATGGCACACAGGCAACGGAAGGAACACGGGTGGGTTTTAGTCAGTAAAAGTCTGACACGCCCTCCCGCTCCGCCCAGAGCGGGAGAAGTTATTTGATGATATCCCACCCAAAAAAAAAAAAAAAAAGGCCTACTAACGTTATGCGAATCAAATTTATGCCAAAACAAATTAGTCTTTAAGATGATTATGCCAACATAAAATGTATGTCTAAAAAAATTATGCCGAAGTATTATTATGCCAAAACAAATTGTGCCAAAATCGTTATGCCGAAGTATATTAGGACAAAGAACATTATGCGAAAAGAAGGGATCCCTACTCCACTACCTTTTTTTTTTTTTTAAAGAGAGTGAGATGAAACATTATGGCCATCGTGTGGTGGGACATAGGAAATAACAATTTTTTTAATCATAAATATAGTATTTTCTTTTTTTAAATACGTTCGTACTGACAATTTGTACAAATTTCTAAAGCTAATAAAGTATTTTACAAAAAGAAAAGCATCAAATGTGACAGAAATACCTTATGAACTTGGTAGGACATGCCCAAAAAACATACTGACAATGAAATAAAAATTTGCCCACAGAACTATCGTCCTTCGTTGAGCGGCATCGTATAATAATAATAACGTTATTTCAGGCGACACAGGCCCATAGAAAAATACCTTAACCTAAACATACATATTGTAATATAAACAAACGAACGAACGTATGAACTCTTTCAGACCAGAATACCGGTAAAATGCAGGTTCCTGTTCTGGTTCGGATTCTAGTAACCGAACCACTAAATACCGGTATTTTATGAACCTTTTCAATCCCTGATTTATTGTTATAATTTATTTAGTCGTAAGAAAATATTTTTTACTCACTTATCATTAGAAATACTGCAGTCAATTAAAGCTTTATCACTAGTATTCACAACAATGAATGGCAAATGGATTGCTGATGATGGAGATGGCTTAACTCCTTTGCTCTCGGCTTCTTTGTTTCTTTCTATCAAACTCTTAAATGAAATGTGCTGAAAAGAAAATAATATGTATTTTTATTAGTTTTGGGCACAAGATTGAATATTTCAGTATGGTGATTTAACAAGTTCTGTTCCGGGCCTTTAACAACCTTCCTCTAGGGCTCTGTTTAGTCGCATTTGGGATGCTGGGAGACATTGTGGAGGGCTCATTTTAAATGTAGGTTTTTCAAAACAAATAGAACGTAATACTGTGTGAAAATTGAAAATAAAACAGCTTATATTTATATTAACAAGATTTATTATTATACGCGTTGGTTTTAAAGTTAAAGCATATTTTCTAATTTCAATAGTATTTGGGGGTCAGAGCCCGTATTTCAGAGGAGGAAACCCATTTTCACGGTTACAATATTTAGAGATTATAAAACACGAGGATAAGCTTAACAATCGATGCTTTTCAGGGATCGGTATTAAACTGGTAAAACACATTAAACTCCTTTGCGTCACGCAGTCGGGTAAAAAGAAACACTTGTGGTGCGACTTCATCTGTCTGTACGTTCAGTCTGTCACAGCTGCCTATTTAAGGAACTGCTGATGTTTTACACTTGAAATTTGAAATATATAAATCATGCTAGTCCATCTGTATCAACAGGGGCCTAAATGGGGGGTTTAAATTTAACTTTAGGTAACTAGGTCAAATGGGGTATCACAAAGCCACATCGTTTTTGAAATAGGATGAAACATTTTCGTAAAAAATATCTTAGAATAACGGCAGTTCTAGTGACCATGAATAAAAGTAAGTACATTATAATAAAACAATTAGAGGGCTTTACTTTGTATGTATTATCTTTTGTTTTTCTTAAGTTGCGCAAAGAAAAAAAAGGAAGAAATATTTTATTCAATCCGAATATCGCAACTATTTGCAATATCTAAACGCAGAAACTGGCACGGTAGCAATGGAGTTACCATATTTACTGAATATGGCATTTTTGTTTTATTAATACTAATATTAATTGTTATAATACTGATACTAATTGTTGGTAGTGGTGTTATTGTTTGAACTATTAAGAGACCTTTGCGTTTTTTAGAGGAGTATTTCAGGACAAGACGTTAATTATTGCTGTGATAGCTGGTTTCTGTTCTATCAAATCTAAGTAATTTTAGAGACGAAGACTCCTGTCCTTTGAACCACAAGAATATTATCCTTATCTTTGGAGCCAGTGCCTAATTGTATTTATCACATGTTTTATGTTAGGTAATAAAAAACTGAATTATGGAGCTTATTGTTAACGACATTAATATGAATCCACTATTTATAAGTTTATTGAGAATTTAGCTTTCATGGCAATATTAAAATCGATTGATATTTTCATTTAAATCAGATACGTCATATTTTAATGTGAGTTCCATGGTCACGTATGCGTGATGACGGCGATGACTGCATTACACCCGCGCCGACTACTCAGTTATTCGACCAAGTTCTTGAACGTTTTGCCATACAATTTAAAATTCAACTACTTAATAAATGTGCGATGGGATGCGCGCCCACCCTCGCCTGAATCCTTCACAGGTCTAAAATTCTACAATCGCCTTAATACCTTACATAAATTAAAATAACGTCACAACTGGCAATGCTCTCATTAAGCATACTGACAAGTATTGTCTCTGTAAAGCTTCATATTTACATGGGGACAAATGTCCCGCGACACGTGTCTCTAGAGATGTCGAAGTTGGGCAATGTCGACCGACGTCCCCAGATATCATACCTCACGACCTCTTTCAACGTTTTCGATGTTGCTAGACATGTTATGCGACGTCTCCCCACGTCAATCGACTTCGCCCTACATCTCTAGACACTTGTCGCAGGAAGCTTAATCCTTCCGAGACTGTCTGGCAGTGCACAAGGCACGACGCAAAGCAAAAGCGCGTTGATTTTCAGCTGCAGGGCAACAGACCATCATAAGAAACGATCAATTGGAACCGTGCACCTAGCTTCTGACTTTTCATAAGTGCTCACGTAGGTTCATGTGAAATAAAATTTACAGATTTTTTTATTTTAAACGACGACCAATGTGTAGAGAGCTTAATATTCGAAGTCGACTACTAGTGCCACTTTTCCCTTTAGTAGCAATTATTGGAACTATTCATTTCTGCCATCTTTTAATGTCATACTGTTGGCCGCATATTATAATACTCTTTGGTTAACTGCCATGGGGTCAGAATAACCGGAGTCATTGTTGTTCTTCTTTAAACAACGTTTTTCTGGCGAAACCCAATATAAAAAAAAAACCGGCCAAGTGCGTGTCGGACCACGCACAATGAAGGGTTCCGTAGTTAGGATGAATTTATCCCTAAAACAAACATAACATTGTTGTTGAAAAACATGTTCTCCCATACATCGATATACGCCACGGTCAATTTACGAACTGAAAATTTAAGTTTGTAATCGCAAAAAATGTTTTTTTTATGTGATAAAACTACAAATTAACAATTTTTAGATTTTTTCCTTTACTTGTGCTTTGACACCTTGCTTCTGCCAAAATTTCATGATTCTAGGTCAACGGGAAGTACCCTATAGGTTTTGATTTATGTGCGAGATATTCGCAATTTTTTTTATGTGATAAAACTACAAATTTACAATGTTCGGACTTTTTCCTTTACTTGTACTGTAAGACCTTGCTTGTTGCCAAATTTCATGATTCTAGGTCAACGCGAAGTACCCTATAGGTTTTGATTTATGTGCGAGATATTCGCAATTTTTTTTATGTGATAAAAATACAAATTTACAATTTTCGGACTTTTGCCTATACTTGTGCTGTAAGACCTTGCTTCTTGCCAAATTTCATGATTCTAGGTCAACGGGAAGTACCCTATAGGTTTTGATTTATTTGCGAGTATCGAAATATGTCGCTTATATCGCCGTATTTTTTTATTGCGTTGACTTGGAAGCTTGATTTTTTTAGAGCTTCAAAGGACCATAGACTTACGTATTTGATATTAATTTCAACTTGATACCTCCACGCGTTCCTGAGAAAAATGGTCTTGACAGACTGACAGACAGACAGACAGACGGACAACGAAGTGATCCTATAAGGGTTCCGTTTTTTCCTCTTGAGGTACGGAACCCTAAAAATGCTATAATTGCCTTTTATCTTAATTTGACCACGAGTTACCTTTTGAGAGTATTTTTACGAATGCACGCAGTCTAAAAGCGACACCGAGACTATAGGGCGTCCCTGCCATGCTTCTTTGCAAAGCGAAAATTCTGTAATAAATCTAGTTGATGGAGGTTTATGTAAATATTAGACGAAAAATATAACGACGTCTCCAAGCAGCACATTTTTTCAAATCCTTTAGAAACAAACTTGCGATAACAAAATATTAAAATTTAGTTATGCAAAAGGGATTAAAGAATTTTATATAGAGCCTGGTTTTTTTCAGTTATTACGGGTCGTCAGAAGCCCAACAGTCTGACAATCAGTCTTACTAAGGGATATCGTGTTACCCAGTAACTGGGTTGTGGAGGTCAGATAGGCAGTCGCTCCATGCTCCAAAATACTGGTATTCAGCTGCACCCAGTTAGACTGGAAGCCGACCCCGACTTAGTTGGGAAAAGGCTAGGCAGATGATGATAAGGAGCCTGTTTTTTTTTTCTAAATGGCGCATGGGACATATTTAAATCGATAGCTGACATCAATGCAAACATAAAACTTATTAGGACCAAACACCGTAAAGCGTCACGTTTCCGAGATTTTTACGTTTAAAGTTGCTCACTTGACATCCATATTTTTTTGAACTTACCTACATCTTGTTGCATAGATGTTTGAAATGATCATTGAATGTTCAAAATAATCATTTTAATAATGATATTAAGCTAAAATATTATTACTGTGGTAGGCACAGCTAATATACATACGTAGGAAGGGTTTCTGGGTTGTGAGAAGGTAAAGGGATACCATAAACCAGTTACGCCGGTAGCATATCGCCGCCGCGAAACGTAGTTCAATTCAACTGGTTCGCGTCATGTTCCGCTAATCGCATCCGATTCGAGTAGCGAAATATGACGCGAGCCAGTTAAATTGAACTACTGCGGTTTCGCTGTGATAGTTACGCGGCGGAGGTGTGCTACTGGCGTTAAGGTGCATCCGCAGCTGTAGCCCGCGAAATCTTAATTTTCTTACGTTTTTTGCAATTTGTTTTTGGTCAGTGTCAGGTAGTATCTTGATCAAAATATGATTCGCGACTAAAACAGATATGTATTTAAAGAATATAATCATGAGAAACATTAATACATCTCTCTACGTTAGATTTGTTCCATTGAATGACTTTTTCATGAAATCATGACATTGGGGAACAAATATTGAGAGTTCTCTAAAAAAAGAAATCTACGCTTAACTGCACCCTCACAACAAGCCCTTTCATTTGATATGTCACACGGTACCGTTTGCAAAACTTCTTTTTTTAGTGTGATACAAAATACTTTTTTTAGTGATATTCAAAATTCATTTAATTACGTTACACGCTCGTGTTTGCGTCACGGAAATTCATGTGTACCAAATTTTAACTTAATCGTTGCAGTAGACTCGGAGAAAATCTGCTGTAACAGACGGACAGACAGACACACGAGTGATCCTATAAGGGTTCCGTTTTTTCCAACAGGAAAATTACCCCAAACAGTTACAGTTTACAAAAAAACTGTTTTTTTAACAAGAAAGAAGATGAGAAAACTCAAAAAAATATCTCAATCGCCCGATATTTCTCCCATAGAACGTGGTTGGGATAAACTAGATAAAAGAGTGAAAAATCGACCAGCTCAGCACATTCGTGGCAACTTTTAGCGAGCGAATGGAATACCATTAGTGAATACACTACACACATACATAAACTCACGCCTTCTTCCCATGGGGGTAGGCAGAAACTATAGAACGCCACCTGCTACGCTCCTTACATACTCCTTTTGCTTCGCCTACGTTCACACACACTACACACACAACACTAACAAAAAATACACACACGAATACACTACATGAAAAATATTTCAAGAAATTAATCAATAGAACGCCTAGAATATGCGAGACAATAATAAATGCAAAAATGTAAATTTCTATTGTGGTCGGCACAAATGTACTGAAAGTTGTAGTCACGAAATGAAAAAAAAAAGGTAGTCAGCGCCCTTTGTTCTCTGCGCTGGCTTATGGGCAAACATTTAATAAGCGACCGATGCGCAGAGAGATGACCATATTTACGCAGATTGAAAACGAATCGAATGCAGTTTATTGAGAAGACGGTCAAGTTTGTCGAGGAGATCTGCATTAAGATCAAACTAGCACACATCCCATAATCGATGCTAGGGAAAATCAAAGACTGCACAAGCATTGTCTTCGTACTCGTAGGTAATAAATTTTTCAGTCGGTACAGAGCCCGCAGCTTTCCAGGAACCGGCAGACTCTAGCGACTTGAGTACGCCAGTTCCGGGTATTATCACATCAATGTGCAAGCTTAGGTTCTTCACATCAGTAATAAATGGAACGATCGTACCATTGAAGAGAACCGGTTTTCGGGCTAAAAAAAAACCCGTTCGGCCGGACTCTAAAATTTCTCTCAGAATCAGCGAGCGAGCGATTACCTTTCTTAGTTTTTTTTTTTTAAAGGTTCCCCACACTAGGAATTTTTCCTGTATCGTGGGTACGTTTACAAACATTTAAACTCACATACACAAACAGCCAGACCCGGAACAACTATATTGTAATATACAAATATTTGTTCCGTGCGGGAATCGAACCCGCGACACGCAGCGCAGCAGTCAATCGCTTAACCACTGCGCCAACCGTGCCGTCAAATTCAACGTTTAAACCTTATACAAATTATGTAAAGAAGATGGATGGAATAATAATGGTCCCATTACAAGCTTAGCCCAGAAATGAACATAAATAAAACAAAATGTATTATGAAACTATTATAGTGTTTCATAGTCGTGTATATTTTTGTTCGTCGCAAAACTTTGTGAAAGGACGCAAGATCTTTTTCAAATCTGATGACTTTAAAAAACTCAAATGCATTACTTATTTTACAATTAATTAATTTATGTTGCGTTTTTTTGGTGGAACGGAACGCTAACTCAAAACGCGTCCTCTTCGAAAATGCCGGAAGTGACGAAACAACACATGTGAATAAAATCTATTCTTTGCTAAATGCTTGAAATCTCACTAAGGTAAATATGTATGTGCGATTTCTACTTGAATAAAGCATAAACAATAATTTAATATTAGGTTGGGGAAAAAGTCTTTTCGCATTATAGTATATATGAACTTGTAATAAAATCTCTTTGGCTATACTATTTGTATCTGGCTGGTTTTGGTATCATTGAAAGTTTAAATTTTAAAGAACATAATTCCAAATTCAAATTAGGAAAATGTGTGATTTTCAATTGCTTTTCGTACTGTCAAGATGAGTGAATCTAATGAAGAAATACGATACATTTTAAAATTTTACTACAAAAAAGGTAAAAATGCAACGCAAGCCGCGAAAAAAATTTGAGATGTTTATGGACCTAGTGCAGTGTCTGTGAGAGTAGCACAAATTTGGTTTAAGAGTTTTCAATCCGGAAATTTTGATGTCAAAGATGCACGTCGCACTATGGAAAATATAGGTCGGTATCGGATCAAAAATCTGTAACTTCATGAATTTTTGTTGTATCGTGATGAAATTTGGCACAAATATGCAGCAAGGTTCGGAGATTCGAACGATGTGTAGTTTATAGGGTTTCCTTGTATATATCTATGTATGTTTTTTTGCATAGAATGAAAGAAATGGGAAAAAATCACGAAAAAAATAGTTAAAAATTTATTTCAAGTGGAATACAAGTTTATAATGACTAAAAAGATTAAACCATGGTTAATTACAACAAGCAAAGTAAACAAAATATATATATATGAAAAAAAAATACTAAATTAAAATCATATTACTAATAGGTACATCCTATACTCTGGCTTCAGGAAATGATGTAGCTAGGTACAAATATAAGTAATAACTAAATATAAATATTATTTTTAACTTATACCACTTCAGGATCAGGGTCAGTAAATGTGGGTTCACTTTCAGGTGCCACGTTTAAAAGACTTAGTGCCTCTTCTTCAAGTTCTTTCACATTTCTTACGTACGGTTTTCTCAAACTTGTTATATATGGATCTGACGTGTATAAAAGCGTTTTAAAGACATCTTCATTTGTAGCAGATCGGGAACATTTTCTGGCATGATGAAGTCGTATGTTTCTGTAGTCTTTGTTGCGAGACTCTTGTGCGTCTTCCGATAGCTGTCCAATAGGAAGCACCGCAAAATGTTTGATAACGTTTTGCCCGTGTATGAGTATTTTATGAACGGAGGATGGCATATAATACCAATCGTAATTACTTACATAGATTCTTGCAGTTTCTATTGCATATTCCCCAAATTTTACAGGGTCGATCATCATTCCAGAAGAAAGAACTTGCAAGATAATGTATAGGCGTTTAATCAATGCCTCATCTACACCTGTTATTTCCGATGAGCAAGTGCTATTATAGAAGAATCTTCGTGCGGTATTGCCATCGTTCGTATTCCCGCTAACTTGCCGAGGTTTGTCGACGATTAATCCCAACTCCTCCCTGAAACGTTTTTGAACAACTTCTTTCTTTTCTTTTTTTAATCTCTTATTTTCCTCAGTTGAAGCAGACCAAGTCTTAAACGAAAGATTATAGGAAATATGCAATATCATTTCCATGCAGCGAATCCAGGCGTGTAAGGTGGACAATCCGTATTGGTAGGCGTTTTCGTTTTCGGGTCTGGCAGTTACTTTCGATAGGTCATTCATTAGCCGTGGAGTAGCCCCACATATCGTGCATGTGGAACCAGATGGAGTATCTGTAAGGACCTGAGCCACCTTTCCATCGATCATCGTTAGAAATAGTTCATGCTTCACATTTACTACAACACCATCTTTGTTTATAAGTGATGCTTGTGCAGCCCTAATTTGTTTTTTAATATCATCAACAACTGCCTTGGTTTTTTCTGGAGTTTCCTTACAAAACTCAATAGAAATGAGTCTGCAATCCGGACAGATGAAGGTACCGGATTTTGCCAAACAACGGATCCCGATTGCACATCAACTAATCTGATGGGGACTAATGAAGTGATGAACAAATTGGCATCTGAAATTGTTTCTGACTCTTCTGCAAGTATTTGCTTGTATTGGCTTTGACCAGATGAACCATCACATCCCCATTTAGAATAAAGGATCAATGTTCTATGTTGTTTTTGGAAAACAGAATCGATTTTTAAAATTCTAGCAGCAGTATGATCCAATAAATCTTGTATATTAATCACTTTAGCATAAGTATTCGTGATTTCGATTGTAGAAGATGGTGGATAACAGGATCTTTTTATTTCTTGTATTTTGTAGTAAGGCGGGAATATACAACACTTTCGTTCGTTGGTTAAGTTTTTCAGGTACATATATTGTGCTTTTGTTAGATCTAAATCTATAAAAGCACTCAATGCTTCCGTATCGGAAAGAATCTTCATCTGGTCTGAGTCGTTCCACTTACTTGAGATATCTAATTTCTTTTGAGTGTCAGCGGTTCTTAATTCTTCGACAAGATGAGCTTCTGTGTACTCACGTAAAGCCCGTAGTCCCTGCAGATAGGCGTTTTTTATATGCTCGAAGCCATAGTCTTGGAGTAGAAGAGTGTTTTTCCTCTTCTTGGTAGATTCTGAGGAGTCTCCATAAGCCACGCATGCTCGTCCTCGTTGGCCAGATGTTGATGGCGTAGAATATTGTTCAGAATCCGGTAAATTTAACGAATACCTTGAGTCCAACCAAGTACAATACTTCTGTAAAAATGTTTCTTTTTTCCGAGATGCCAGGGCCCAGCGTTTGTTGAAAATAGGAAGAATGTGCCTTTGTATGTCACTAATTATAAAACACAAGTTGTTTTCAGAAACATTCAGCTTTTCCACTAAAACTTTGGATAATGATTCCATGGTCTTGCCGCCCTCTATATAGGGGATTATGAAGTCTCGTTTGGTACAGCTGAAGGAAGACATTTTAACACTTCACAATCTGCAGAAATAATAGGCGTAGATGAGATTTGCTTCACTTGAAGTTACACTGATGTAGATGGTTCGAATAGTTTTTGCTTCCCTTTAAATACTCATTTTACAATATCGAATTGGTACCTACATCATTATTATCTTGTAATTTCCCACGCAAACCGAGTGCAAATTTGATAAGGTCCCTTTGTTATCACGAAATAATGAAGAAAATATCCAAAAAGTTCTATATTGTTCATGTGAATGGTGTCAGTGGTAAACCGCAAAAGATACTAATTTTCGGGTTCTGACTTTTATCAGTTTTTTTCTCATATCTTCTAAAACCGCAAATATCCGCAGCTGATTTTTTTTGCATTCTATTTATGAATAGTTAGACTACTAGTCGACACAAAAAGTAGCGCTTGGGCAAACGTGGGTAATACTGAAAACCTTCCACGAAAAAACATACAAGTGAAAAAAAAGGTATGTCACTTTTTAAGTAATTACTGAAATATTTTTCTTTACTTTTAAAATCATTAAGCTGTATCGCAAAAAGCATAAAATAACCTTTCTAAAAATGTATAATACTGCATATCTGTACCAAGTATTTTTTTCACAATATGGTATTGAAACATGTATACGCAAAGACTTGAGTTTGGCACTTCTGTCTTCTATGTATTTCTATCTAAGAAAAAAAAAATAATTTCGCGTATTAAGAAAAAAAATCGTAATGAATATTATAATTTGACTATTAGAAAACCTAAAAGAATAGCCATATTAGCCAAATTATGATATTCGTAAAAAGCATTTTTGATATGCGCTTGTTCTACCATTTTCCAAAGTGCGTCGCTCTGGTCGCCCTATTACGGATAAAATGGATGCCATTTTTTAAAAAGGGGAGCAAGATGGAAGGAAGAAGCGGCATATCAGTAGTTACGACGTAGCTGAAGAACTGAGAATTGACCACAAAACAGTTTTGGCACATTTAAAAAAAAACTGGGTACACAAAAAAGCTCGATATTTGGGTACCTCACGAGCTCACTGAAAGAAACCTAATTTACTGTGTACTCATTTGCGATTCTTTATTACGACGTAATGAAACCGAACCATTTTTGAAGAAGCTGATAACTGGTGATGAAAAGTGGATCACGTACGACAAGAACGTGCGAAAAAGGTCGTGGTCAAAGGCTGTTTGTGTATGTGAGTTTAAATGTTTGTAAACGCACCCACGATACAGGAGAAATTCCTAGTGTGGGGCAACGTTTTTCAAAAAAAAAAAAAAAAAGGCCGGTCATGCTTCACAGACTGTGGCGAAACCCGGGTTAACTCGCAACAAGGTGATGCTGTGTGTGTGGTGGGATTGGAAGGGCATTATTCATTATGAGCTGTTACCACCAGGCAGGACCATCGATTCTGAACTCTACTGCGAACAACTGATGAGATTAAAGCAAGAAGTTGAGAGAAAGCGGCCGGAATTAATCAACAGAAGAGGTGTATGGGATCATGTCCCTACAAGATGTGATGTGACCTACAAGATGGCAAAAAGTTATCGAACAAAATGGTACCTACATACTTTAGTTAAATGTAAATAAACTATATTAAAAAATGTTTTGGATTTTCTTCAAAAATGCGAAGAAACTTTTTCCCCAACCTATTATATAAGATTTGGGGCTAAAAAACAGATTTGAACTGTAGTAGAAAATTGTTGTTGAGTTTCATAATTTTTTTGAGCATCAATCAGTAGTTCAATTTAACTTTCAATACTTTTCTTAGGTTATACTGTCTATTATTGATTTAATGTAAAAAAAAAAAATACATGCATTTTCCCTATTACCATCATATTTCCAAAACTGGCAACATAAATATCTCCCTGAATACTTGAATCAATATAATAATCTTTTAAATTTAAATATTTACTGCAAAGTTGTGCCGAGTGACGAAAGCTGTGGTGGGATTTCAAATACTATCAGTTATTTTTTTAATATAATTATCTCTTTGTCCGTGCCAGGCCAGACTTTATCCATGTCCTTTGAATCCCGCTAGAACATGAAAATACCCCCGATACTAAATCTTGCGACAAGCCCTGAAACCACAATTTTACTACGTTTTGCAGTGTTTTGTAACTTGGTTTCCAACCTAATGACCAAGAACCCTCCTCAAGGGTTCACTTTAGCGCAAACGTAAATGCCGGTGGACCCTCCAGAAGGGTGCTGGAGACAACCAGAACTAGCAATATGCATGGCGGCATGACATATGGGCTCTATGAAAATTGGGGGGGACCCGAATATGTTAAGGTGATATACTAAGTACCTGTAATATGAGTTCTTGTAATTGTTGTGTCTTCTTTTGAATCTGCTCTAGCTTTGACTGTTTTTCTTTTTCTAATGCAGTACATTCTTGTACACTATTTGTTGGTAGTCCAAGCCATCTTATTTCTTTCTTTTCTTTAGATATTATATTCATTGCCATTAAGACATTTAATGCATCATATACTCTTCTGCGGATATTCTTTTGGTCATATTGCTGTAACGTTAAATTAATCTGAATTACATTTTTACTAATTGAATTTGCTATTGAACCTTTTTTGTTTATAAAAGGTTCAATAGCAAATTCAATTAATGCGGCACACATATTTCTTTGGGTACAAATTCATTTGGAATAGAAAAATTGTATTATGGTAATAATTGTTTGAGTTTATAGATACTAAAGTTATGCCAGTTATATAAAAACAAAACTATAACATTTTAATTCATATACATACTTGGCTATCAGCTGAACCATGCATTCCTGCAGCAAATTCTAGCACTAATTCGTCTGCTACTTCGTTGTAAGAAGTGAAGCCTTTATTTCTGACCTTTTCACATACTTTCATTGAAAAATGCCTCAAACCTTTGCCAACTTTGTCCGCATGTTTACGTCTTTTAGTGGTACTGAAAATATACATAACAAAAATTTATTACAAGGCGATGACACTGATAAAAGCGTAAAAATATTTAGGATTATTGGGATGTGCTACAAGATAACAGCGGCGTAGATCCGAATCTGTACTTCAATAACTATCTTATGCATAATGTTTGCAGCTTGCTTCATTTCGTTCGTATGCTGGTAAATGGACGAGTGTGATCACAAATGTTGCCTACATGAAGTTTTACCCCTAACTATTTGAGTATTTTTATAAGGTACCTACCTAAACGCGAACTCGGTGACAGCTGAGCAACCGGTCGCCATAAAAAACTGCATAAAAATAAGGATAGCTAAAGGAAATTTGTTCAAAGAGACCAGTTAAATAAAATTATACTCACTATTCTGCCGGGGGATCATTGTCGGAATCATGTCTCCTTCTAGAGGCATGCGACATTGTTGGAGATATGCTATTTGCACTGCTAGCGTTTAATTGGTTTTCGGACTTTGACGGTAATGAAATTAGATCTGGCACAGTATGTGCAAATTTCAGTTCAGTCAGTGGCTCTTGTTTTAACTAGAAAAGGAAGTTTTACATTTTAGTATTTGGTTATTTAGTTTGGTGGCACTTTGATTGAACTGTGTAATTTTTTTATTAAAAAACAAGTACGTACCTCTAGTTCTTCAACTTCTTTTGGCTCAACTTTAATTTGTTGCAAACTTGCTAAATTATCAATATGCACGAACTCTGAAATAGAATAATATCCAGTTTCATGTAGGTTAGCCAAACATAGTTAAAAAAGCTGGTCATCAACGCCTCTCCTAAGCTTTGTAAGAACAGTTATCACCCAGTCAGACTCACTCAACTGCCTTGGATACGTCGAAGGCCTCTGTATCTGGGGGACTACAACAAACTTGGTATGCTCGAATGCCCTATTATTTGCAGCCTGCGCTCAAGAATTCCACATCTTGAGATAGCAATCCTAATCTTGGAGTGTATCTTGTTATCATTTGAATTTTTGAAATTATGACTTCACTCTCTTTTTTTAGTTCCTTTCACTTGCCGATTCGAAACACGCTTAAATACTTGAGAAGCAGCCTCTAACCGCCAAATATTGCGGAACGTGCAAACATTGAAAAACCGGACAAATGCAAGTTGGACTCGCGTGGTGAGGGTTCCGTAGAATGATATGTTATCCTACCAAGTTTTTGTAAATTATTAAAGTTTGTGTAAATTATTTCATCACCACTGCTCTCAAAACGGTGAAGGTAAACGTCGTGAGGAAACCGGCAAGTCCTACAATCAAACATTTGAAGACACGTGAAAACTACCAACCCGCACTGGGCCCGCGTGGTGCATTACGGCCCACTCCCTCTCAAAGAGAGGAGGCCTGAGTCCCAGCAGTGGGAACATTATAGGCTGATTATGTATATTATGAACGGTACAGTTTGCAAAACTTTTATTTTTAACCGACTTCCAAAAAGGAGGAGGTTATATGTTCGGCTGTATGTTTGTTTTTTTTTTTATGTATGTTCACCGATTACTCCGTCAATTGTGGACGGATTTTGAAAATTATTTTTTTGTTTGGAAGGGTATGCTCCCGAGGTGGTCCCATTGCCACCAAATCAGAATCTGATGAGGGGATCGCATGGAAATCGAGGGAAATCCTCAAATTTTATAGGCATACCTATAGCCATTTGAGTATTTTTTATAGTAACTCGTGCATTTGCTCTCGGAAAGCACCATTTGGTGAAGTGGAACTGATGATGAAGACCACAGATGGCCACGGGAACTACTTAATAAC
This sequence comes from Tiliacea citrago, assembly GCA_963921375.1. Classification (NCBI taxonomy): domain Eukaryota; kingdom Metazoa; phylum Arthropoda; class Insecta; order Lepidoptera; family Noctuidae; genus Tiliacea; species Tiliacea citrago. The sequence goes on along the minus strand of OY992786.1, from coordinate 14,560,124 downwards.
TAAATATTTCACCGTTGCGATTCGATTAGGCACTTTAATATGGTTGATAAGCAATTTCTGCTCGTCAAAATGCATATGGTGAAGTCACCATCAGTTCTTCTGGTTCTTACTTAGGAGAACTCCTCAACAATTAACGCCCCTGTATCGGGAAAAGCAATATTTTGTAAAAGTTGATGAGCATTTGACATTAGGCTATTGTAAATTAGATAAATTACTAACTGACCCACTAAAAAGTGAAAATTAAAAAACTTTTTACAAAAAAAAAAAAAAACAACCAACTTCCAAAGATACCGACTTCCGAAGTTAAAGTTATTTCACTTTGTAGTGTTTTTTTTGGAAGTCTGTTGTTTTTTTTTTGTAAAAAGTTTTTTAATTTTCTCTTTTAACCCCAAAAGTGACCCTCATATTAAAATTTCATTTATTTACGTTATACATCAGTTTGGGTCACAGAAATTAATATGTGTATCAAATTTCAACTTAATCGGTTCAATAGATTCGGAGCAAATCGGCTGTGACAGACGGACAGACAGACACGCGAGTGATCCTATATGGGTTCCGTTTTTGCCTTTTGAGGTACGGAACCCTAAAAAGAAGTCTTATGTTCTGTAATCGAACTGCCGCTTTCTTTAGCGCGGAAGTCATGTCAAATTCAAAATATTTTATTTGACCTATACCTACATGGGCACATCAGGAACGGAAACAGCGGAAACCATTATTCCTACTGGGAAAGTTGCATTGGCTAGAATGAAAAGGCCTGCCTATTTCGGGGACTTCGCCGCCCGACCAGACAAAGAACCGAGACGGTGCGCTCTACGTGCAAATCTGGTGGTGAGTATGGCTGAAGAAATAAGTATATCTTGGGAGTTATAATTCCTGTGTGTATATGCAAGTACAAATCCCGCCATCAAGGCGTAAGTTTTAATAGAGACTAATATAAAGTGGTAAATTTTGTTTGTTTGTATGTGGGGGGGTAATCTCTGGAACTACAATATATAGCCCAATCCTTGAGGAAGGTTATAGGCTATTTAACATCACGCTACGACCCTTAGGAGGCGAGCAAAAAGAATAAAGTCAATAAGAACGCTAAGCGAAAACGAATTAATAGCACAGGCGGGCGATGCAATGCGACGCAGTGGGTCGGGGAAACAAGAAATTACACGCGGACGAAGTTAGTTCTAACAAACTCACTTTAGCATTTATATTAACCTACTAGTTCAGATTATAAATGCGAAAGTGAGTTTGTTTTGTTACGCTTTCACACTACAACAGCTGAACGGATTTGGATGAAATTTGGCACATGGGTAGACCATGACCTGGATTAGGACATACGATACTTTTTATCCCGATATTCCCACGGGATCAAGACTTATGTGGGTGAAACTGCGGCGCACAGCTTGTATTGAATAAATACATAAAATTACCATAGCAAGAGACGATTCTTTGTATTCCGGGTTTTAAGCATTCCTAAAGAGTATGAATCTGTATTCAATCTAAGCATTTCCGAGATTACAATGAAATCATAAGTTTTTGAAAAAGACATGCATTGAAACACAATTTATAAAGTAGGTACCTATCACAGGTCTCACTAGCTGCACTGATAACCAATTAACCTAACCAAATGATAATGATGATTATTACAATAAAACAAAAAATTATGGCAAGAGTATGTGTATGTGTAATAGATATCAGTTTCTTACTTGATGCACATTTGAGTCCAGTCAACTTCACTGCACGATAAAATGATGTCTACAACATAAAGAGAAATTTGTATAGTAAAGATTTTTTTTAAATATGCTGCTATTACAGTTTAAAGTTTTCAATGAGGAAAAAAGATTAAACATAAAAAAGAAAAAAAAAAAACAGTTCCATATTCACATCAAGCATGATTGAACATTTTTATTTGCAGTTATTATCCAGCCTCATAAAGATTATTGCGCTAAAGACAAATTATAGAACCTCAAATGCTTTCAATGTAATAAATAACCCAATCTACATTATTCCCATTTTCATGTTCATTTTGCAAGTCTGTAATCATGTGAGAATCATTCATTAGAATTACACATTAATGATTTGAATGCTTTCTTAGATAAATTGCTTTATGACTGACTAATATTGTTGTATGAATAACTTACTAATTAATTTTATCAACAGTACATGATTTTATACTAATCAAACTAAGAAACCATCTCCCTGTGTGATCTTTAGCTATTAATAGACTAAATGTTTGATTTAGATGAAGGGTAGCAAAAATATATTATTTTTAACACAAAAAAGGTTATAAAGTACAATAACTTAAATGAGCAAGTACTTCACAGGAATGGCAGTGTGCATAGTAGGTATATTAGCTTTGGTTTGCAATGAATTGGCATTTAACATGAGAGCAATGACAAAACTTTGAGCTAAAACTCAGCATTTCATCATTGCTCTTATGTTCCAATGGTTTTAAACAACAACAATTTAAAAAAAATATATGAATAGGTTGTTCTAAATTTGCACAAGACAATAATCTGGCAAGATTTAAAAGAAATGCTATCTTAAAATAACACTTGTAATCCATCCGATGATTACAGTTTATGCTTATCAAGACAAAGACAGTAAGTAGTGTTGCAGACTCTTATTACCATTTATATTTTATAACCAATAAACAAAATCAATTACGATTGCAAAAACTCAACAAGCTAAAAAAAAAAACAGGTTTGTAGGGTTGCAGGAGTCAGTATCATATTATTATCAATTTGAGTGCTACAAACTTATCAAGCTAAATAAAAAAACAAGATTTCAAGGTTTACCAGTAGTCTCATGGCTTATTAAAAAAGTTACCTTAGTAGTATTTAATTAAATCTTTCAAGCTTTGCTTAGGGTTTAGGTAAAAATTGGCAAGAAGCAAACATTCTATGCCAAAAAAATATGTACGTAAAAAAATTAATAACTATGGCTTATCACATACCTTAATATTTCCTTCTACTGCAGTAGGCAGTTTTATAATTTTCACAGGATTAGGTTTAATTTTGATCTGACCAAGAGTCTGATTGTTTATATTATTTTGGACAACCTTTACCATTTGTGGATGCCCTAAAATAAAACATGATAATTAGACATGACATGCTTGCTCCCCATTCTTTCGGAGGCGATTACTGGTGGGCAAATATGTGCTACAAAACAACTACAATGGGATTCACAATCATTGGCAAGAAATAATTTAAAGAACAACAAGTTTGGTGAGTAACAAATGCACAAATAAACTGACAACGGGAAACACTGCCCGTCTGGGCGAGTCATGTATCCACTTTATGGATTCAATCATTTTTTTAAATTGCATGACTATGGAAAGTTACGAGCAGAACTGTAAACATTATGTGATAATGATAAAGTAAAGTAAAAGCTTCACAAAGATAGCTTGGCTACTAACCATTAGCGTCATGTATAAGAAAATTTACAGTACTATTCGTCTGAGACATTTTCTCCGTATTATTCGCAAATGTACTGCCATTTACGCAATTCACTAATGTAGCATTCAAACATTTGTTGATGACCAAACAAAATAATAATACCTACTAAACTCGATTTGTATGGTCAAAATGGCGACATTAGTTTTGGGTTAACTTCGAAGGTCAGTTATATCAAACGAAGTTCTACTGTTTAGTCTATAAATCACTGTTTTAAATATCACTACGCCCGTCTTAATCAGGTATACAAAACGTAAGCACAAAGGTATAAACAACGCACATAAAAGCGCAATTTAAAACAACGGAAGAGTACAAGAGTACAGAGGCGGGCGGGCGGTTTTATGATTTACCAGCTGATTGGACAACTGCTGTTGTGTTCACGTGGTAATCGCGGTGGCATCCGCCGGGAATTTTGTATTCTGGAAAAGGCGCCAAATAAATCGAAAAATACTGCCATCTATTGAGTAAAATTTTACATTACTTCACAGAGTAAAACACTTTGTACAATTTTTTCCAATGGCAATAATAACAACTTGTTAAAATAAAAGCTTGGGATAGGGCCATTTGATCCCCACACATTCTGAACAATCGACATGGGTCTAATGCAAGGACACACGCGGTGACTTTAGGCGTCTCAAAATCTCACGTCCACTCACTAATTTTAAAATCGCTAGCGATAAATGTGCTGTCAAAATATGTGTGTGGACATGAGATTATAAAGTCGCCGCGACTAAAGTGATTCATGTTCGATTCGGCAAAGAAGCGTATCGAATAGTTGTGGTATTTGTTAAGTACTTAGCGTGAGCACATCTCTATTTTAGACAGATTCAGAATCAGATTTCTTTTCCTATGTCATAGGAAATTCAAAGTTTTATGCTCTGTGGGAAATTTGATTTGTGCGGTTGTGCCTCATCTATGTCGTTTGTCAAAAACCTTTCAAAGTTTGTTTTTTCCTTATTGTTGAACTGTGTAGGAATTATTGATAAAGTGTGTTGTAGGCACGTAAAAACTTTAAATGAAAGTTGTAAAAATGTGGTTGCCGCTTTATTTTTCCTACTTTTTTATATTATTTAATAGCATTAGTTCAATAGGTATTGATGATCTCAATGTACCTCCAGAACATGTAACATATGTTTTCAATGCTTTCCCTAGTGTTGTTGATGCTTGTCTATCAGAACCTCAATGTATGTACAGAGATTTAGCAGGGATTAAAGGATGTTGGGGCTATGAACATGAGTGTTATAAAAATGTTTCATATCCTCTGCAACCTGTCTGTCCTGGTGATCACCGGGGCTGGGTAAAGACGAAAGAGGCTCAGTATGATACATTCTATACTCAAGCAGATTTTGGTAAGTACTAATCTAAATTTACTAAACAAAGGTCAGGGTGAAATTGAGGGTTTCATTGGCTAGGGCAAACTGTTTTTGTTAAACAAAATATTGTTTAAAAATTTAAATATGTGAATCCAATCATTTGGATGGTTCCATGTGATAGGATTTCAAGGATTGGTGACCATGAACTGGATTAAATAGCATACCTAACTGAATGTGATGAGCAGAATAATGCTACAATCAGTTGCTTTTGCCATGGTGATCCTCTAGAGATAAATATTTCAATATGAAAAGTACAAATGTCCCGCTCATTTTTATTTATATAAGAACATTTACATGGAGTGAGTTGTTTTTAAGCACCCTATCAAATGTGTCTGGGTACTTTTTGCCTTTGTCTACTAAACTTACTATGTGGTCATTAAAAATATCATCTAAGTAAATAATAATAATATAATTTTGTTTCAAGTAAAGTGTGTCTCTTTTACAGGCTATGTTAAAGAACAAATAGACGATTTGATGGTCATGTGTGAAGCTACCTATCCTGATGACACTTCTCTGGAATGTTCAAAGTATTTAAGGTATTGAATTCAATTTCATAACAGTTCATTTGGATGTAGGACTGAAGTTTTAACAAAGTGCCAAACACCACCATTACAAATATGGTTTATAACAATGGTACCTTCAAACATACTAAAATCAAGGTATAACATTGATTTAATTTTATTATGTAGCCTTAAACTCGTAGTTAATTATGAATATGTTTGTGTTGCAGGTTTTGTCGCGGTCGGAACATGATGTTAAACTTTACAGGTCTTGTGGGTCGTGGAGACAACTTGCGATATAAAATGGACATTCTTGGGCCTGGTCAGATAGGTATGGATATTTTTATTATTGACACTGGATTGAGTATGTAGTAACAATTTCTTATGCCTATGAAATTAATTGTTACTAATCCATACCTTGTGATGTACTTGAATTATTTAATTATATAAGTTCTTTAGTTTTCAATGAAGAATCAAATGGGCTGGCAATACTATCAGAAGGCCAATTCTCGTAATTTAAAACGTTCAAAATCTAGTCGCAATCTCATCTTGGCGACAAACAAACGTCAAAAAATTGTCAAAATGTAGGGAAATAAGAGGTATTTTTGACAGATTGAGACTGAGATCAGACTGTGAACGTTCTTAAAATTAGTAGAATTGCCCCTCTGGTCAAAATTGTAAGATATTTTTATTTGTAAAGAATACTTAATATATTTAAAAGTATTAACTACAGATTGTTAGTTTCTAAACTAAATTTTTACCTCAAAATTTAAGCTGAAAAGTTATAAGCAAATTGACACATGCATATTTGTTATGTTTCAGGTGGATTCTGCAATTTTTATTCGGAGCGGCTAATGAAAGAAGCAGAACACATGAGCGCTCTACAATCGTGGGGACCCGAACTTGTACATTTTGTCAAAACCCCTCAGAGACCCATAGCTGATGGAATGTGTGATATAATTATAAATAAACCGACTTACATAATGAAATTAGATGCAAGTATGTTAGTTTTCAGATGCACATAATCTGCTTCATCATCAGCCATGTCTACTTATCAATGATATATTTCTGTGTTTCAGCTGTTAACATGTACCACCATTTCTGTGACTTTTTCAACTTGTATGCATCTCTACATGTGAATTCAACACACCCCTCTACTTTTTCTAAAGACAATCACATATTGGTCTGGGAAACATTCACCTATGAGTCTGCCTTTCAAGAAACATTTGATGCATTTACTGATAATCCTATTTGGGACTTAAAAACATTCAGAGGAAAAGTAGTATGTTTCAAAAATGTTGTGTTACCTCTACTACCTAGAATGATCTTCGGCCTTTATTACAACACTCCATTGGTAAGTTTATTTTAGTTTTCTAAACATTAGTCAAAAAGCAGGCCAAGTAAGTAAAACAACCCTGCCATATTATGAGTTCCTATCAGATAAAGACAATCACACTAATATTATAAAGGCGAAAGTTTGTGAGTGTGTGTGTATGTTTGTTACGTCTTCACGCTCAAACGGCTGGACAAATTTTGATAAAATTTTGTATGGAGGTAGCTGACACCCTGGAATAAGACATAGGCTGCTTTTTATCCCGATATTCCCACAGGATCGAGACTTACGCGGGTGAAACCGCAGGGCGCAGCTAGTATTGTATAAATGTTTTCAAATCCATTCATCATGCAAAAAACGTATCTTGTTTACTGTTTGTCTTTTGCAGATATATGGTTGCGAAAGGAGTGGCTTGTTCCATGCGTTCTCAAAACACATAATCCACTCTTTAAATATAAAACTAAAACCACGGACCAGCGACAAAGTGAGAGTAACCCTACTATCAAGAGGTACGACATACCGCTCGATATTGAACGAGAATGCCATCATTGACGCTTTGACTAAATTTGAGGGGTATGATGTGAATCGGGTGGTGTACGATAAAACTGTGCCTTTTTTGAAGCAGCTGGAAATAACTCATAATACAGACGTGTTCATTGGCATGCACGGGGCCGGATTAACGCATCTCCTCTTCTTGCCTGATTGGGCGGCCGTGTTTGAAGTGTGAGTACGATTTTGTATAAAAATATTTGAGATATATCAACCACAAAAAAACCATTTAAGTATTAAAAAAAAACATACTTTCTTTAATAATAAATAAAAGAGATGTGTGAAAACTTTGTCACATAATTTAACTAGTTCTATTTCAGTTAAAAAGTTTTTAAGGTAAATAAGAGAGATGTGTGAGAGCTTCACATAATTTAACTGGTTTTTTTTTTACAGTTATAACTGTGAAGATCCTAACTGCTACTTAGATCTAACAAGACTTCGCGGACTTAAATATGTAACTTGGGAAGATAAAACAAAACTTGTGCAACAAGATCAGGTAAATTTTGATTTTATATTGCTTTAAGGCTATATTGCTTCTCGTCAAGGGATTTTTATGCGACGAATAGGAATATAAAATAGAAAAAGGTCGTCGCGGCATGTCTACGGATACCGCGGCATCATTGCCGACAGTATGCGCTTGTATGTAGTGATGCCAATGGATCCCCTGCCGTGCCGCCAGTGAGCGCAGGCCCTAAGTGTGCTCTGGCCAATCAGCCTCACTACCGCATTCCTGGCTGACAAATCTTTTGACCACGGCTTGATCCGACACAAAATTAGAAGAAGGTTGGTGTAGAACTATTTTTAGCGATTAGGCTAGACCATAGCGACTTCTGAACAAAGCCATTTATAATATAAAACATTATTTTCAGGGTCATGGGCCCGGTGGCGGTTCACATGCAAAATTCACAAACTATTCATTCGACGTGCGTGAGTTTCTGAGGCTAGTGGAGAAATGTGCGGAACACGTGCGTGAACAAAAAGCTTTCAATGATTTCCTCGAAGCGTCCGGAGTACGACGAGCACACCAAGAGTTGTAAGACAGCCATCAGTTTCTGTTTCCTAATTTGTGATATTTCTTCCTAATTGTTTTTCTTTCTTTAAATCATTCCAATTTTAGTGAAATTAGATATTAAGTATTTTTGTTACGTATTTTTGAATCTCGTTATAATGCATATTGTACCGAATGTCGAATTATTCCACTTTGCCCCACCAGTGGGGCGGCTTGGTGGGGCAAAATTCAATAATTCCGAATGCCAGTATTATAAATGCGTATTGAAAACATTCTATGAAACGCTTACTGCGCAAGTGTGGTAGCTTTAACGTTAAATTGCAGCCAAGGGCGGATCCAGGATTTATTTCTGGGAGGGGCACATGGCCCAGTTAGGAAAGAAGTGTCCCCTAATCTTGTATTGCACCATGTTGTTTTTGGATTTATCCTTTTTCAATGATATATTTATGAATAACTACAAAAATAATACATTTTAAGCAACCCGCCTCGGAAAGGATAAATTTACTTTTGATCTGGATACATACAGAAATAAGAGTTACTTTGTCGACATAATTATGTATTTAAGAACCTGAGCTGCAAGAGCGAACACTGCGACTTCAATAATTTTAGCACCTCACCTCGAATAGGTTTGGGTAGGGTTTTTTATCACCATGCGTGGTAGGTATTAGTTAAATATTTTTATGAGTAGACGAAAGCTGCATAAAATTTGGACGCGCGAGGCCCCTCGGACCGCTCTTTCTTTTTAGCTTTTTATGTTATCCTAAAATCCTCTCGCCGACTGAGGCTCTAAGCAGGTGCAGGTTCGTAGTCAGGCCCGGAGGACTACTAAGCCAACAGGCTTAGCAGACCTCCGGACTACGAACTGACCGCCCCACTTTGCACCTTAGTAGTTACGCCACTGCTGCTGAAGATATACAGTTGGTACTTCTACAGCGTTCATGATTGAAGCAATGTCTTGTTGGATATTCATAAGCCAGTCCATTCAGACGATCTTTACTCATACTGGCGAAGATATGTCTTTAACCGTCGCAAGGTGGAGAAAGATCGCTCGGCAGTGCTGGCTGTCACAGGAAATATGTGCGAAGGAAATGAATGTTATAAAAGCGTTATCGCATTAATCTCCCAGTTTTCTACTTTATTAAAACCGTTGTGCCCTTGGATCCGCCCTTGTTTGCAGCGGTATCATTACAAGATGTCGCTTCAAGTAGGTACGTACAAAAATAGTCACATTCAGTTTCACAACTAAATGTGACTATTTTGTGTTAAATAGTGAGTAATAATATTCACTATTTAATTGTATAAAATAGTAAACATGGCCCAATTACAATTTATTAGACTCGGCCATTCGAAGTTTCCAGCAGAAAATTCACCTCCATTTACAACTTAATCTGTTTTATAATCTCGTGAAAAGTCAATTAAAATAAAATTCCTTGCACTTTGCGCGCTAAATAAAATCACGCAAATTATATGTCGCACTAGCCGTTTTTGTGCAGTTTTTGGGAGCTATCTACTCGTTATTTATAAGAAATATCAACGAATATAAAATACATTAAATTTCTACATAATCTTTTTATTTTAAGGTATATATTATTTTTAATTAATCTCCTTACAACGAAAGCATAGAAATGAGAAATAATAATTGATAACATGCATCTCCTCGTGAAGTAACAATTATATTTGCTTCTGACACTAATGGATAGACAATTTAATGATGAACATTTAGTAAGAAATATTTTTTCAAAACACCATTTGATTTTAGTCAAGATTTTATTCTAAAATCTGGGCGTATTCACTACTGTAACTCATGCGGGGGTATCAAGATTCAGTCTACCGCCAGGTCTCGAGGGTAAAACCCGTGCCGTCTCACCGCGTCGGCTAGCTTGCTCGCTCACTTCACATAATCAGCAGATAAATAATATTAGTTTATTGAATTTGTTTTGGTTACTGTTTTAGTAGAACGAAGTAGGAGTAAACTGGCAGAAATCGCATTCATACTTGTTCTAATTTACAGTTTGTGTGAATTTGGTCCAAATGATAATCCAAGATGGCGACGCCGAAAATGTCCAAAATTTTCACCTTGGGTATCTTTTTCATGGTTTTCGTGGGTGCTAAAGCCGATAGTAAGAACAAAATTGAAAAAGGCTGTTTGTGTATGTGAGTTTGAATGTTTGTAAACGCACCCACGATACAGGAGAAATTCCTAGTGTGGGGCAACGTTTTTAAAAAAAAAAAAAAAAATGAAAATCCAAGATAGCGGCTTCGAAAAATTTCAAATTTTAGTCATGGGTGTCGTTTTTATTAGTTGTCGAGAGTGTTAAAGCCGGTAGTGAGATCAAAATGTAAATCTAAGATGGTGACTGCAAAAATGTTGATTTTTTTTATCATGGGTATCGTTTTCATGGTTTTCGTGGGTGCTAAAGCCGATAGTAAGAACAAAATGAAAATCCAAGATGGCGGCTGCCAAAATTTTCTAATTTTTCGTCATGGGTGTCGTTTTCATAGTTTTCGTGGGGTGCTAGACCGGTAGTGAGGTGAAAATGTAAATCCAAGATGGCGGCTGCGAAAATTTTCGTCATGGGTGTCATTTTTATGGTTTTAGAGGGTGCTAAAGCCGATAGTGAGGTCAAAATGAAACCCAAGATGGCGGCTGCGAAAATGTTCAAATTTTTCATCATGGGTGTCGTTTTCATAGTTTTCGAGGGTGCTAAAGTCGATAGGGAGATCAAAATGTAAATCCAAGATAGAGGATACGAAAATTTAAAAAAAATTCGTTATGCGTGTCGTTTTCATGGTTTATGGAAAATTTTAAGAAAACTGTATCATGTTTAATTGAATAAAACAATTTATCAATACTGCACATGTGAATATAATGGGCTGGCTCGCTTACATTTTTTTAGAGATCGCTTCCCGACGCCATTCTCGTTCCGCTCGCTAGTGTTGTCCATCCATCCTCTACTATCTACTAGTGATGTTTCTTATTACTAACTTAACATACTACATCTTTCCGTTATAATTAATTTTAACAAACATAATCTGTTCAATGTTTTGGAAGAACTATGTTTTTTCCAAAACATTGAAAATGAAATCCATCAACTGAAAATCTCGTACTTGCTCTTGGGCATCTTCTGTTACAACTACAGTTTGACTATAACTATTCCTTCTTTCCAGAGATACATTTTGTTCTTCTGATTGTTGAACCCAAACATTATCCCTTAAATAAACTACATCTTGGTCAGAATAGAAAGTATATTTGTTACATTTGGCAGTCTTATCAAAGTTTCTACATATAAATATATGTATATAAAGTATTATACATATTAGGTTGGGGAAAAAGTCTTCGCATTATAGTATGTATGAACTTGTAATAAAATCTCTTTGGCTATACTATTTGTATCTGGTTGGTTTTGGTATCATTGAAAGTTTAAATTTTAAAGAACATAATTCCAAATTCAAATTAGGAAAACGTGTGATTTTCATTTGTTTTTCGTACTGTCAAGATGAGTGAATCTAATGAAGAAATTCGATACATTTTAAAATTTTACTACAAAAAGGTAAAAATGCAACGCAAGCCGCAACAAAATTTGGGATGTTTATGGACCTAGTGCAGTGTCTGTGAGAGTAACACAAATTTGGTTTAAGCGTTTTCAATCCGGAAATTTTGATGTCAAAGATGCACGTCGCTCTGGTCGCCCTATTACGGATAAAATGGATGCCATTTTTGAAAAAGTGGAGCAAGATCGGCATTTACGACGTAGCTGAAGAACTGGGAATTGACCACAAAACGGTTTTGGCACATATGAAAAAAACTGGGTACACAAAAAAGCTCGATATTTGGGTACCTCACGAACTCACTGAAAGAAACCTAATGAACCGTGTACTCATTTGTGATTTTTTATTACGACGTAATAAAACCGAACCATTTTTGAAGAAGCTGATAACTGGTGATGAAAAGTGGATCACGTACGACAAGAACGTGCGAAAAAGGTCGTGGTCAAAGGCCGGTCAGGCTTCACAAGACTGTGGCGAAACCCGGGTTAACTCGCAACAAGGTGTTGCTGTGTGTGTGGTGGGATTGGAAGGGCATTATTCATAATGAGCTGTTACCACCAGGCAGGACCATCGATTCTGAACTCTACTGCGAACAACTGATGAGATTAAAGCAAAAAGTTGAGAGAAAGCGGCCGGAATTAATCAATAGAAGGGGTGTGGTTTTTCATCATGATAACGCTAGACCTCACACATCTATAGCCACTCAGCAAAAATTAAGAGAGTTTGGCTGGGAGGTGTTAATGCATCCGCCGTATAGTCCTGACCTTGCACCTTCAGATTTCCACCTGTTTCGGTCTCTTCAGAATTCTTTAGGCAGTGTCAGGTTAACATCACGAGAGGACTGCCAAAACCACTTGTCGCGGTATTTTGATCAGAAGTCCCAAAATTTCTATAGCAATGGGATCATGTCCCTACCTACAAAATGGCAAAAAGTTATCGAACAAAATGGTCCCTACATACTTTAGTTAAATGTAAATAAACTATATTAAAAAATGTTTTGAATTTTCTTAAAAAATGCGAAGAAACTTTTTCCCCAACCTATTATTTACTTTGTTTTGAGTTGCATTAAAATTTGTTACCTAACCTAATACTGGAGTATTTCTATACTATAGCAATACTTCTTGAAAGTCAACACCACTCTCAGTTGATTTATTTAGCAATTTTTTGCAATTACAACAAATCTTCAACAAAGCCATTGGACCTAGGATATTTTGGGCTTGAAGTAATCAGTTTTATATTCCAAAGTGTTGCAAAGTTCTTGTACTCAAAAGAGTTGAATGGCATATTATCAGCCCTCAAGATCCTTGGTATACCATGAGTTGATAAAATATTCTTCATTATATTAATCACTGTAGCTGTTAGCTACTAGTTAATGGATTTACATGAATTAAGTCAAACCACTAGAGTAATAGTCAGTTACAATTAAATAAGTTTTGTTATTCCACTGTAGAAAATCATAAGCTATTTTTTAAAATGGGAAACTAGGTGTCCCATCAAGCAAAATATGTTATTTTGATTTATTCGCACTATATTTTTCACATGTTTCACATTTTCATATAATGTTAATAAAATCATTCTCAAGATTCAGCCAATAAAATAATGATTTTGCTCTAGCAATTGTCTTATTTATTCCAAAGTGACTTGAATTAACTTTTTTTATTACTCTCTCTTAATACTGGCACAATAATCTTGTAATCTAAATAAACAATTCCATCTTCATCCATAATGTTATCTTTACATTTATAGTAAACTTTCACATTATCAGCTACTTTATTATTGCATTTAAGCCATCCATTTTTATAGTATAATTGTAATTTCTGATGGATACAGTCCTTTTCAGTTTCTAACATAATGAGATTTTGTACTTCTTCACTGACATTGATAGTGTGTACAGTTTTAGTAAGAGAACTATCCAATTCTATATTATCAGCATTGCTTGAAGCACAACTTAAGGCATCAGCTACATGCATCTTAGAACCAGGAGTGAATTGAACATCCAAATCATAAATACTTTTTTTTTTTTCTTAAACGTTGAGAACCAATAGAATTAATTTATTTCTCCATAACTGCCACTAATGGTTGATGATCTGTTTGCATAATTACATGCGTTCCATATATAGTAGTGAAACTTTTTACAAGCAAACAGTTTTGCTAAAAATTCCTTATCAATTTGTCCATACTCAGATTCACAATTAGATAAACTTTTTGAGGCATATGAAATTGGATGACCATTTTGCATTAGTACACAACCAATTGCATCCTTAGAACTATCAGTCTGAATTACTATTTGTTTTTTGGGATCAAAATTTACAAGTACTGGTGGACTTATTAAAAGATTCTTAATGATAAATGATTTATTTCTGTAAGTAGGTTTGTACAAACACTTTTACACGTCAATCATATTAAAAAAAACTAGATGAGGTCGGCGTTTCGTATCCGACTACTCTGAGAAGAAAGGCCGAAACAAACAGACAGAACCACACACACTCAGAATGTTAGTGACACATATGGTATAACCAATATTCCATACAAATTCTACATTTTTCTTTAACAATTGCCTTAGTGGACTGGTTACTTCAGACATATTGGGAATGTATTCCCTAAAATAATTGACAAAACCTAAAAATATCTGGAGACTTTGCTTATCACTTGCATGTCATATTCTAAAACAGCCCTAATCTTATCTTTGTCTGGTACTAAATTTCCATCTACAATTTCATGGCCAAAATATTTAACTACATGTAAGTATTGATGTTTCTTTGGGTTAAACTTTATATCCAACTCACGTGCTCTGCTTAGGACTTTAACGAGTATCTTATCATGTTTTTCTCTGGATTCTGCGTGAATTAACATATCATCGATGTATATAAACAAACCTTCAATTCTTTATTCCTTGCTTCCCTTCCTTTCCTTTATTTTTTGGGAAACTTCAGCTGAGATTTCAAGACCAAATGGCAGGACATTAAAACAATAAGAACCATAAATTGTAGAGAATGTACAGTACTTTTTACTGTCATCAGTCAACCGAATCTGCCAAAATGATTCCTTCAGATCTAAAACAGAAAAGAATTTTGAATGACTTAATTGTGACTTTAAATCGTGGATGGAATTTCATAATACTTTTTAAGAATGCACTCATTGAGAGGTCTAAACATAAACGGATAGAACCATCACTTTTTTCCACAATGACAACCCTATTCACCCATTCTGTAGCCTCCTCAACTTTGTATATTACATTTAGTTTACAGAGTCTGTCCAGCTCATCTTTTAATTTTAAAAGAACCCTATGCGGAGGTTTGGACACTGGAATAGAGTTTTCTTTTAATAAAATTCTACATTTTTTAGGAAATTGACCTGTGCCTGAGAAAACATCCGTATCCCTATCCATTAGTATCTATTTATTTGATTGATTATTTTTGATACTGTTTATAAACTTTCTTTCAACAATGCCTAATAATAAACATGAATCCTTCCCTAATGATGGCTGATATGCAGAACTAGTAACAATAAAATCCAATAAATAAACTTTTGACTTTGATTTTGTTTCCAATAAAATAGTACCATAAGTTTTGATTTTTGACCCGGTTGTATGTCTTTAATGTGACTTTTGATTTACTTAGTTTAATATTATTAAGTTTATTATTTGAAATGTTATTTTGAATATCCTCTAGCAGTGAGATAGGTAATAAGTTAACATCAGAACCAGTATCCAGTTGAAGGTACAATTTATGAAATTTTCAATGATCAGGTTCTGCTCCGAACAGTTAGAATTATTACCATTATGTACTTGACCTACCGATTCACAAAAAAAATCCTCTTTGTTGTTTTGTTCCTCGGATACGACTTGCACTTTTTTGGTGCGGCACACTTTTGCAAAGTGGTTATGTTTTCCACATTTTGTTCCCCTTGCTGGGCATTTTTTGATGTCCCGCTCATGTTGGTCACCACACCATTTGCACTGAATAGTGCGATTTTTCACCTGTACCTTGTAGACGTCACCAACTTCTGCTGTGTCACATTGCACTTCTTTGATTTGTGATTTTGTCACCTCTGAGAGACGTAGCCTATTCACAGTTTTATCTAGGTCCACATCACCCATGCTCAACAAGTTCTCGTGTTCGGATTTATTGGTAGTGCCGAAAATAATTCTGCCGCGGATGGCTTCCTTTTCATTTGTGAACTCACAATTTCTAGCTAGACTTTTCACATCCGTGAAATAAACAACAAATGGCTCACCCGGTCGCTGAGAGCGCATATAGAATAAAAATCTTGAAAACAGTACATTCTTTTTGGGTTCACAATATTCATCGAATGACTTCAATACGAGGGCGGCACTGAAAATTTCGGGAATCAAGGAAGTGACACAACATTACTATTTAAAAATGTATTTATTGCTTTTCGAAGTATTCTCCGCGAAATTTGACACATTTTTCCATACGATGGAACCAATCATTGAAGCAACCATTCCATTCGGAAGTTATGGTCTCCAAAATGGCCGTTTTGTAGGCGTCCACAGCTTCTTCAGGTGATGAAAGTCTCTGTCCACGCAATTTATTCTTTATTTTAGGGAAAGTATAGAAACCATTAGGGCTTAGGTCGGGGCTGTACGGCGGATGGTCTAATAATTCTATGTTTTCTTGCTCTAAAAACTCTTTTGTTTTGTGCGCGGTGTGAGAACTCGCATTGTCGTGATGGAGGATGATGCGGCGGTTGCAGTTCTCTTTACGGAGTTCAGAAACGACCTGTGGCAAACAAATGCTAGCATACCATTCTGCATTAACCGTTCTTTGAGGAATAGTCGTAACATGGCCGGTTTTGGAGACAAACGTGGCCACCATTTTTTTTGCAACACTCCGTGAACGAACAATTTTTGTTGGCTTTAACTCATTTTCGAACACCCAAACTCGTGACTGGTTTTTTGTTTCGGGTTCGTACGCGTATATCCAGGATTTGTCACCTGATACAATGTTGTATACAGCATTTGAGGATCCTGCGTGGAATCTTTCGAGAGTTCTGACGCACCAAGTAACGCGAGCCGCTTTTTGCTCTTCACAGAGCGAATGCGGTATCCATCGGGAAAACAACTTTTTTACACCTAATTGTTCATGCAAGATTATTTGTATTTGACTCATGCCAATGTCTAAGTTGCCTAAATTTCGCGGTATGTCACATGTCGATCTTCCTCAATCAGCTTACGCACAGCATCAACGTTTTCTTGGGTGACTGCAGTTTTTGGATGACCTTGACGGGGATCATCACTGAGCTTGTGTCAAGCTCAGTGATGATCCCCGTCAAGGTCCACGTTGAAATTCAGCAAACCAGCGATAAATTGTGGTTTTGGAGGGTGCTTCATCACCAAATGCAGAAATCATCCGGTCAACACACTGTTTTTGTGTTAAACCAGTTCGACAGTCATAATAAATCATCGCTCTTGAATTTTCTCGAGTCAATTCCATTTTCTCAACGACTAAACAAGTTTGACAAAACCTTGTGACAAGACCGAGAATCTTTTTTTAAATAAATAAATGGTATTCGATTTTTAAAACCAAGGAGTTTTCAATTACAAAGATTTTAATATGAAAGGAACAGTGGAAATATTCAATTCCCGATACTTTTAGTGCAGCCCTCGTACATCATCAAATGTCGTCACCTTTTTCTTTTCGTCGGCATCAATAAGCTTGTCGAAACTAAAATTATTATAGATTTGTACTCCTTCCTCGCCAATGACGTTTAGAAAAATTGCAATTTTTCTTTCATCCTTTTCTTCATTAAGCCCAGAGGCAATGAGATAGATACTTAGCTGTTGCTTAAACTTTCTCCAATTGCTTGGCGAATCCCCACCGAGACACAGTTTTTCGGGCAGTTTACGACGCTGCGGCCATGTTTGCACAATTACAAATTGTAGGATTATGCAAAAGATGGTTCGTTATCAAAACAATTACGGCTGCGCCATGTATCATGTTTAATTGAATAAAACAATTTATCAATACTGCACATGTGAATATAATGGGCTCGTTTACATTTTTTTAGAGATCGCTCTCCGACGCCATTCTCGTTCCACTCGCTAGTGTTGTCCATCCATCCTCTACTATCTACTAGTGATGTTTCTTATTACTAACTAAACATACTACAAAAACTGATGAGGAACGAAGTTTAATCGAACGGACAACCGTTTTACAAAGCGAATGCAGTGAGTGGCTATAGCTGCGTAGGTCGTTGTTAACCGCTTCGAACTATGGAGAAGTTGTCACGCGGCGAAATGATACAAGTTGTCATAATTTGTAAGAGACGTGTTGTACAAAACTAACATTGACCATGTATCGTCAATGAAACATGGCAAGGACAATAAAAAATTTGCTATCAAGCAACTAGAAAGGCAAGAAAAATTAAAATTGAACCTTGTCTATTTATTGACGAAGAGTTGCTTTTTTTAGGAGCCACTCTGGATGGTTTATGTAGCGACGACACTATCGTAGAAATTAAATGTTCGATAACGGCATTCAAATTGGGTTTAGAAGAAACCATAAAAAAAGAAAAGTGACGTTTTGGAAAATAACAAAAAAAAAGGGCTGGTTTTCTTGTCCTGGATCTGGACAGTCATCGTTGCAGCGTCTACAAAGACCTCAACACTTCGATGTAGTACCAGTCAATTCGACATCTTTGTAGAGATGCCAGAACTGCCCATATTTCGATGGAGTCGAAGCCTTTTCGGAAACCGGCTTGTTCTGGTGGCAGGAGCTCGTCAAAGTCTCGTCAACGGTTCGTGACGACCCTCGAGAACAGCTTGTATACGTGGCTCAGAAGTGAGACGGGTCTATAGTTCTTCAGCAAGGTTTTGTCGCCTTATTTGAAGAACAGAACCACCGCACCTCTGCTCTACGCTTCGGGCGTTGTACCCTCTTGGATGACGGAGTTGAAGAGACTCGCTAGCTCTCTTAGGACTGGAGCTCCGCCTGCTTTAAGGAGCTCTAGCTGTCGTTATTCCATCATCACCAGGTGCCTTGTTGTTCTTTAGCTGCTCGAGAGCCGCCCTAATCTCGCAGTGGTCGACATCCGGGATGTCCTCCGTGTAGTGGCGCGTTAATTCGGCTCGATGGTCACTTTCACTATGCCCCGCTGGTTTCTCCGTCTGCGTTGAGTACAAGTGTCCGTAAAAACCCTCGACTTTCTCGAGTATCTCGGACTTCGAAGTCACGATTCTTCCATCCGCAGTTTTCAGTTTCGTCAAATGGGACCTCCCTAATTGCTGAGCGAACACTTTCGACCCTCGGTTCTGCTCACGTTCTGTCACGGGTGTTGGAGCATTGAAGGTCCGTCGCGTCAGCTTCCTAGTTTTTAGGTGTAAGGCCCTCTTATCTGACGAAGACGGCTGCATGGATGGCAACTCTTGTCTTTCCCTCATAAGTCCGAGAGTCTCCGAGGAATGTTTGGACACCTTACTTTTCCGCTGCGACGGGAAAAGTCTGCGGGACACGTCACGTAGTGCTTTGACCACCTCGTCGGCTTTCTGGTCGACAGTGCCTGTGGTTTCCAGTAGGGCGAATCGATTTTAAAGTTCCAGTTGGTACTTTTCGGATCCAAGAGCGGTTTGGAGTTGCGTAGGTCGAAGGGTTAGGCCTCATCATTCGGATTCTCTCAGCTCAAAATTGATATTTACAGTGCCTCGGACAAGCCGGTGATCGCTCCCGGTATTGAACCTGCTGATTACGGAGACATCTCTAAATATGTGCCTCTTATTGTCGTCATTATGAAGTCTCTTTTCTTGTCACGTTATCGGGGCTCTGCCAGGTCCACTTCTCTATTTATTTCAATTATGCACATATAAGGCACTTTTGAACGTCAATATTTTCAAAAAAATTGAATTGATTCTAGTCGCCCATTCCAAAAGATGGACAAGAAACTCCAACGTTACTCTTTTAAAATGTTTTACAATATTTTGTTTAAGTACCTACATTAATTATATGTGAAGACGATGCACCTAAAATAAAATTGTATGGTAACTTTATTACACACTAAGCAAAAATAATTAAAAATGAAGCAATGACAGAAATTAATTATGTGATAGATACATCGTGCTCACATATTTATAAATATTGTAAAAAAAAGAAAAAATATACTTTTCCAAAAAAAAAATATATATATAATAGGTCAGTGTGTGAGTTAAGGTAATCAGTATTACAGAATGTAGAATTAGTGTAAAAAAAAAATTAAACTAGCAACCAGTTTGATTTTGTCTAGACTATGTCCTATGGAGCTGGACCAGCATGTTTCCAAGCATTCTTATTTTGGATATAATCTTCTAATTTGTAATAATTATGCTTGTTTACAAAGTGTACTTTTAATATGAGTTCTAAATTTTCTTTCATTTAATTGCAATATATCACAAGGTATTTTGTTGTAACATTTAACACCCCATAAAAGATGTATGTACTTTAGATAATCTGAAACATGGTTGATCTATTTTATCTTTATTTCTAGTATTAAAATTATATATATCACTTCTTTTATTAAAAAGATGTAGATTTTTTCTTACATACATAATATTTTCATAAATGAATTGGCAAGGTACCGTCATAATATTAAGGAAAAATAGGAATAGTTCCTTAGGCGATTCTCGGCGACGTAGATTATAAATTGCTCTGACAGCTCTCTTTTGCAAAATTAAGATGGAATCAATGCCAGCAGCCCGACCCCACAGTAAAATGCCGTACGTCATAATGCTGTGGAAGTAGTTAAAATAGTCCAAACGCGCGGTTTCTACATCTGTTAACTGTCTTATCTTTCTAACAACATAAGCCGCCGAGCTTAGCCGCCCCGCAAGAGATCTTTCATTTCATTGAAGTCTCCCATAACAACGTTGTAGTGGGCCTTCGTCGTACTGTGCATTGCCTTAGCGATGTCCTCGTACTTGGC
The DNA here is from genome assembly GCA_963921375.1 of Tiliacea citrago. NCBI lineage: Eukaryota > Metazoa > Arthropoda > Insecta > Lepidoptera > Noctuidae > Tiliacea > Tiliacea citrago. The sequence goes on along the minus strand of OY992786.1, from coordinate 14,539,452 downwards.
CTCGGCTATCTTGTCAGAGCATGTCGAAGTCGGCGCGTATACCTTTATCACGTTCAGGTAGTACCTATCAGTGAGTCTTAGTACAAGGTACGCTACCCGTGTCGACACACTACTGATTTCCACAACGCTGCTAGTGAGTTCCTTGTACACAAGAAAGCCGATACCTAAATTCACCAGAGCGATGACGGGCGGCAGCGTCATCGTACAATGGACGCTCGATGAGCCTGGACCATCACCTCGCCGAAACTGAGGTCCTGGAGTCAGGCCACTACGCCTGACTCCAGGGTTATCGCGTCCTCCCCCTGTCTTCGGCCTTCAGATAACCCCAGTATATGCCAGTTAATGCGACCTAACTCTACCTCAGTTTCGGCGAGGTGATGGTCCAGGCTCATCGAACGTCCATTGTACGATGACGCTGCCGCCCGTCATCGCTCTGGTGAATTTAGGTTGCCTTGTTGGATGGTTATACATCGTCCGTCAGTAGCAGGGTGTACCGCGCGCAGCTGAGGTTGACGTTTGGGGAGTCTGGTTGATGTGTGCTCCCCCTTACACCCCCGGAAATTAATAAAAACCACCAATGGTACTATCAAGTGCAGGGGCAACTACACGTAACTAAACGAACAAAGTGCTTATTTGCGGTTTGGTCAAATGAAAACTCTCCGCTAAAAACAGAATACATCGTAAGAGATAATAAGTTCTGAAAAGCTCACATCATTTTATAAAGATTGCTTGTTGCCAGAACTAGTCGACCCCCGCTACCCTCGAGGTATGAATATAAGAAATCCTTCATACATTATGAAGAGATTGAGTTAGCAGATATAGATAGGAGAAGTTAAGGTGATGATCCTTCTGACGTAAATAATAGTCGCTTTATAGATTTAAGGGATATGTAAAATAGCAGTGATAGCCTAGTGGTGTGACCATCGGACTGTCAAGTCATAGGTCTCGAGTTCGAACCCAAGGCACGCACCACTGACTTTTCGGATTCGTGTGCGGATTGTATAATTATCACTTGCTTAAAAAACGATGCCCGGTTGATGGCAAATGTGGGTGTACTATAGGTACATACTTTGCCTAACCCTTCGGGGATTACAGGCGTGATGTTATGTTATGTAAACTAGAAATAAGTTAAATTAATAATAATTAATATATAGGTAATTAAAATAAAAAAAAAAAAAAAAAATACGTTTATTATACGTTAATTAGGTACTTTAAGATAATAAATGATAACAAAATTGACTTTTTTGTTTAAATTTTTTTCTACTTTTGTCACTGTCTGAATAACAGGTAACTCACCTTCAATCTAAAAAATAAACACCGTACAATGTTTATTATAAAGTACCATGAATAAATGTATTAAACAAAACGTGTGCGGTCGGGGGAACCCCGTCAAGAACGAAGTTAAGTATTAGGTTATACGACTGGCCGCGCATAATGCTCGTCTGCTCGAATCTCGATACTAGCACCCACATACACACTACATAATCTTTCTCAGTGCCCTCGAAAACCATGAAAACGACACCTATGACGAAAAATTTGCAAATTTTTAGTGGCGCCTTCTTGAATTTTGATTTTGAGCCCAGTTTTGTTATCGGTTACCTCGAAAACTATGCAAATGACACCCAAGTCGAAAAAACGGGTCTCCCTTGTTTGACCGAAAGGAATTTGACAAATTTTCACTTCCCAAAAGATTTTTCGCATAATTTCATTTGCTAAATTATTACTTAGCAAAAAATCTATTCACAAAAAATTGTAACGCAAACCTAATGTTTGGCAAATGAACGTTTAAACTATAACTTGTTTACCAACTAATACTTTTAACATTTTTTATTTAGTCAAATATTTCAGTTGGAATAACAGTTTTTACGCAAAATCAAATAAGCCAAATATTTAGTCTAACTAGGGTAACCTACTAAAAACAATCTCTTTTTTTCTATTAATGCAAGTCGTTTCTGGCACTCGCCGGCCGCTGCCGCGGCACCGCTCGCTTCGCTCGGTCGGCTCGTGCGTAGGAGCTCACAGTTTTAACCTAACCTAACCTACCCATTCTTTTTTTATTTAAAGAAGAAATTAACCTAATCTAAATAGTTGAGTTCCGGGTAACCTACTCGTACTAAAAACCTAACCTAAAAATTTCACCAAACGTTTATTGTCTGAAGATTGTTTGCTGTAATAAATCATTTGATTAAAGACCAAATGCCATAATGACATTATGGTCACCTCATGGTCAAATTTTTACTTGGCAAAATATTACACTTGGTGATATTTTGCCAAGTAAAAATTTGACCAAATGAAAATATGCGTACTAAAATCATTCGAAATATTGCAATGGTATAAAAAAGGTTGCTAAAATTTGTTTGGGTAGTGAAATTTTGTCAAAATCTTTTCGGCAAAACGGCAGGCACCCCGAAAAAACAAAAAGTAAAAAAAAAAAATAGTAATTAAAAGATACTATAAGTGCTCGCACTCAATATTCTATCTATTATATACGAGTGTGTGTGTCTGGGTGCACACTCGTATCTGTGAATTCATTGAACGCCGTGTCTATGAATTCTAAGATTTATAAATTTTACTTGTATTCGTTAGTCGTTTTCAGCCGTAACCGTAACCGAATATTCCTATTCAGTGTTATCAGTGGTAGCGCAAAGGTCGCTTAAGCTAGGGTTTGCTAAGACTGCGGTGGCAGCCACATAGCATCCACATCCACAATGTACGGTCGAATAACATCACTGAAACGTTTCCTATGAAAGTAAGATAGTGTGTTTTGCTAAAGAGCGACTTTGACAACGTGAAGTCAAACCCCGGTGCCAGCATTTTCATGACAGCCGTTATGTAGCAGCTACCACTCTTCTAGGAACCGTAGCTTTAGAATGCACGTGTTGGGGCATAATGGACGGAATAAGAGGTGATACCAAATATCTATGGTGGGGTGAGAATAGCTTGTGATTACTGCCGCAACCGCACCCTATTACTGATTTGTTAAGATTGACCAGAGTCTGACTAACTGACTATTGTAGAATGAATAGCTTTTTTCTTTTTTTTTTTTGGATGGGAAATTATCAAATAACTTCTCCCGCTCTGGGCGGAGCGAGAGGGCGTGTCAGACTTTTACTGACTAAAACCCACCCGTGTTCCTTCCGTTGCCTGTGTGCCAGGGCCACGATATCCCTTTCGGACAAACTCACAACCCTGGTCCTACCGGACCCCGTCAGTTGGTGCTGACATCTCTTTGAGGCGCGCGTGGAACACAACGCGCCGTCGACCCGGGCCTGGTCCTTATCGGACGGCGAGCTACCCATCGCTCACCGTCCGCAGGCCCGCGCCTACGGTGGCCGGAAATCGGCTTGCGACTCCCGACGCCTGGGGCGTCTCCTGCGGCGACTAAGGGCGCGAGCCTTGCCTCACCCTCACGCGTTCCGCCTCCTCCTTCGCGAGCATTACTGCTTCGCAGAAGGAGGTGACGGCCTCCCATGCACTCTCGCTCCGAACCATGGCCTGAACCAGGGCCGGACGCGAGAGATCGCCGCCGCCGATCGCCTCCGTGAGGACACGGCGGTGCTCCGCCCGTTCATTAGACGTCCCCCGACGCGACGGACGCTTGGGTGTGTGGTGCAATAAGAGCCACTTTTCGAGCAAGTGTATTATTTTTTTCGAAATTCCGTGACTTGAAAAACATATCTATCTAATACCATTTATTAAGTTCCGATGCACCACAAAGACATAAATACATTGTTGAACAATATATTATTTTTTTTTGCCATCAGAAACCTTCGCAACATTTTCTTCAGAAAGATAGTTCTCGCGTTTCCTTCCAGTAACCGCTACTGGATGGAAACCCTCGAGAACTATCCTACGTCAAGTTACTGTTTTAAGTCAAGGGTTGGAGGCGTCTAATCGAACAATCGATGTCAAACTTCAATGGTCTTTTTTGTACATTGGATTATAAAAAAACACTTTCACACGTCAAAAATAACTTTTGTTTTTTTTTAAACTAGTCGAGATCGGTGTTTCCTTACTAACTACTCTGAGAAGAAAGACCGAAAAAAATCAGAGGTTACGGCCTTTTTTACATAATCTTACTCAGGCCCTATGAGGAACATGCAGACTAATGTTTGAGATGGTCATTTGAGGAAAGAACCTTAGAGATTTGAGTGGACCTTTCACCTGCCCAGTCAGTGCACGCAATTGTCAGTAATCGTGTAGCTCAACTCAGAACTTAAGGGAGTCTGAGTTGTCGTGTATGTAATTGCGGCCATTGTTGTTTCCTACGTTTTATTGCAAAACACTACTAAATAGAGTGCCTCGTTGATCTAGTGGTCGCAAGCACGACTGCTGTGCTTGAGGTCCCGGGTTCGATTCCCGGGTCGGGCAAAGTGATATTGAGATTTTCCATTTGGAATTTCTCAGAAGCAGCCCGGAGTCTGGATTTGTGCCCGGTTGATGGCAATAGGCTCTGCCCCTATTACATGGGACTTAAACATAACTGGCGAAAGGTGGGTGTACTATTAGGTACCCCTCTGCCTAACCCTTCGGGGATTACAGGCGTGATGTTATGTTATGTTACTACTAAATAATATTTAATTTTCTCAAAAACTCATTTACAAAGACCAACATTTTCTCCATAACAAAGCCGAAGATTATTTGCACATAAATCAAATTAATGTTACCTACCTACCTAAACTTATAATGAAGGTCGACAGTAACTTACAGGTAATAATCGTTGAAAAATTACAATGAATGTTGTTGATGTAATCTGGTTAATTTATTATTTGGTGAAGGCACCGCTAGTTTAATTGTAACAGCGCGCGTCGAACGTTAAGTTCCATAATTACAGTTCGCGATATTCAGATAAATGTTCACAACATCGGCTGAGAGCTGTGTCCATTTGAGATTTTATTTTATGCTTTAGGTATTCGTTTTTTTTTACTGGATGATTAAAAGGTTTAATTGCATTTTGTAGAAATAACGCAAATCTACGAACCCTTGGTTGTGTATCATTAGACGATTTTTAAAATTGACTATCAATTATATTAGTTGACTGGGTTTTTTAATAGAAGTTGAAGTTCAAGTGCAATCGTATCTGTTTTTGCGTTTATTATCATTAAAATAAAGTTAGTACAATTAGATTTTATTACTGACGGAATTTTATCTTTACTACCTGTTGTCTAAAAGATTCTATTCTAATTTTGTCGAGGGACTTAATTAATCAAATATCATTATTCATTTGACAAAGCCAGTGATAGCAAGTTAGCAACAGTATGTCAGATTGTCAGTATTAGAAATAGTGATGATCAAATGGTCGTATTAATAAAATGAATCATATTAAACATTTACCCCTTAATTATAATGTTTTTAATTGAAATGGTAACTTTATACAAAGACAAGTAGTTTTCATAATATCTAAAACAAATCTGTAAAAGGGGGAATTTTTTAATGTAATATAGTGTACAAATGTTTAATAATTTTCTCACCATTATCGGTACGGACCCCTAAATCGAAAAGAGGTCGGAGGAGAGAGCATTAAATCGTAAAACAATCGCATAATGTGGAGGCAATATTTACAGAGGGAAATTAATGAGAGATGCCCGCGCGGGCCCTCGGGCCTCCGTGCTCATAACTTTTTGGCATAACCAGATCGTATCGCGAAATAAAAATCAAGAAGTTAATTGAAATAATATACATTTTCAAATTAAATTAAGCTGAATTGTGTTACAATAGTTATATTTAAAATTAATAAGTATGTGATATGTAGTAGGTAGCTTTACGGGCAAATAATAAAATAAACATCGTATTAAATCATGAGTCCTAGCTAAATATATTTTAATCTAAAATTATTAATGTTTAATTGCAATATGGACCTAAGTGATACTTATCTAATGCATTTACGTTTATCGTTATTATTGTTGATAATATGTATTTAATGTCTACGATTTCTTGTCGCATTGCATTTCGCATTGAAAAAAATGTGTTTTATCAGTAAAATTAATTACATAGTAAGTAAGACCTAATGTTTTATACTTATATGTTTTTGTAATAAAAGTTTTTGATTAAACGTATTTTTTATTAACCTTATTTCTTAAACGGTCAAAACCCTGCACAAAAAAAAGAATAATAGAATAACAACAACACAAGAAAACCAACACAACAACAAACACAAACAACATAAGAAAACAACACAACAAGAACAACAACAATAACATAACATAAGATAAGAAATTATTGTAACATTAAAATTTATCTAGTAAAATTATAGCGCCAAGGATTATGAGTCACGAGCTACCGAGTTCTAGGCAAAGATGTAAGTCCCAAAATAAAGTAGCTATACTCATGACGAAAATGGACTGTTGTTTACAAAATTAAATGTTACTTTATTTGCACGAATAAAATCTCTGCAGACAATAATGTTGAGGGCGTGTATAGATATTAGAAGCATTAGGGCAAGGGGGTAGGCGCAGGCGCAGGCTGGGCCGCGGGCTCGCGGTGGCGCAGAGCCGGGTGGTCGCCGATGCGACGACGCTGATTCATGTCGCTGATAGCTATCGCAGGCGCCGGGCGCCCAGTGCTATTTTCTAAATTTATCACCATTCGTATTCGCCTACCACGCGTACTGTAGTTTTGAATAAAGGCATCTATAATTCTAGCCGAAGAAAAGATCTTAGCTCGATCTGGACCTGGATCTGATTTATGAATCCATAATATTATTGAATAAAATACTCCAGAATTATTTTGAAAACAAGTTAATCAGACGGAATGTAAAATGTGCGTTCAAGTCAATTTATAGAGGTTTAACTTCTCAAGCCGGTGGATCGATTGTTTCTGAATGTATGGATTTGATCTCCTACAACTTCGCTCATATCTAATAGATAGTTCGTTAGGTTAAGTATCGGCTTTTAATATTGAGTTATTTTTAATTATAATCTAATCTTCTTAATTATTTCTAATGTTTCTCTAATTAAATGAAAAATGTAGTACCTAATTATATGAACTCTTCTAATGACTAGCACATGAAGAGGACCTTCGGGATCATTTAGGAAAACCACCGGTGGACGTCCTTCTGAAATGCTTATAACCATCCAAAGACACTCTACAACGTTGCCAACGTTTGCCACAGGAAGAAAACAAACTTAGATCAGAAATTAATATGACATTGCATAATTTGACTTATAATAATAATTTATTTCAATTAATTGACACTAACAATTATGTTGGTAATCATTTTTATTTGACAAAGGATAGATTTTTTATGGATAGGTACTATCTTTCTAAATACTGTAAAAGACAGATAGCTGTGTCGCTATCTTATTATTTTTCTATTACAGCCAAGAATTTGGCTAAACAATTTGCTTCTATTGAGCAATGCGATGACATGTTAAATAATTCAGCCAATAATTTGGTAACAAAAATTGACATTAAAAATAATTTAAATTAGAAATTAGGACAATAGAGTCAACCTCTAGCAATAATGTACAGAATTGCAAAAATAAATCAAATAAAAGTTTAAAATCAGTCAATAGTATCAACCTGGTGCATCAAAATATTCAAGGATTTCTGAACAAAGATTTAGAAGTAGAATTATTTATGAATTTTAACAGTATTGATATTCTTTGTATAACAGAACATTGGCTTAAAAGCCACCAGTTCTTGTTAAATTTTAATAATCACCAGGTTGGTAGTTCGTTCAGCAGAGTAAATTCTATACACGGTGGCTCATTAATTTTAGTAAGTAACCAGCTTAAGTTTAAAGACCGTAAGGATATTGTGAGCCTATCTGTTGAGCGGACTGTTGAAATAGCCTGTATAGAATTGGAGCAGTTTATTGTATTAAGTGTGTACAGACCCCCTTCAGGATTGTATGACTGCTTTGAAAAGGTAATGGATGAAGTGTTGCACAAGATTTGTAACTCAAACAAGTCCATTATCACTTGTGGTGATTTTAATGTTAATTTGTTAGAGAACTCAGGTTCTTGTAGTAAAATAATAAGTCTGTTTCAGTCATACAATCTTGTAAACCTGTTTTTGGAGCCCACAAGAATAACCTCTACTAGTGCCACATGTCTAGATAATATTTATACAGATATTATACCAAGCCACAAATAAATTATAAATTTACTTGATTCTGATCATTGTGGGCAAAGGATTACTATCCAAAACCGAAACAACAAAGTGGCTAAAAAGGATATCACTGTTAACCCCAAAACAGCACGTCGCTTGGAAGCTTTTAAAGGTAAACTCATTGATAAATTACCAGTTCCATCTATTAATGATGATCTTAATCATCTTTATAATGTTTTTTTTTAATATTTACTGTCAACAATTTAATTCCACGTTTATTCCCAAGACTATCTCGGTTAATAGTAACGCATCTTTCAGTGATTGGGCTACCATTGGCATTCTTAAAAGTAGAACACGGCTTTATGAGCTGTACAATGAAAAGTATTATGTAAACACTGATGATTTTAATTTGTATGTTAGAAATTATTCAAAATTATTTAAAAAAGTTTGTTGTATGGCCCAGTCGCGTTATTTGAGTTCGAAGATTAAAATCAGTAGTAATGTAATTAAAACGACTTGGAATATTATTAATAGTGAAACGGGAAGGTCTAGGAATCGAAATACTGACTATAGCCTGTCAATTAATGACAACATAATAAAATCAGACTCACAAGTCGCCGTGGCCTTTGAAAATTTATTTTCGGATATTCCCGTTTCAACTACTAAATCCCTAAATTCATCACCTCTGTTGCTGAGTCTTTGCTTAAGGAAAATGTAAATGTTTGCGATTCGGAATTTCATTTTGAACATATTACCTGTAGAGATATAATTAAAACCTTTAACAATTTAAATGTAAAAAAGACTGCAGATCTGTGGGGTAATTCTGTAGAAGTTGCTAAGTCTATTATAGACATCGTAGCACCTACTTTAGCTCTTATCTTTAATAATTGTATTGACTGTGGGGAGTTTCCTGACCTCATGAAGAATAGTAAAATAATACCGTTGTTTAAGTCAGGTAGTACATCAGGCCCCACAAATTATATACCTATTTCAGTATTACCTACCTTTAGTAAAATTTTTGAGAAATTAATTTTGGACCAATTGCAAAGATTTTTTAATAAACATAAATTACTACATAGCAAACATTTTGGTTTTACAAGGGGTCGTTCGACTACTGATGCCGGTGTTGAACTGTTAGGACATATTTATAATGCATGGGAAGATAAATGTGATGCCTTGGGCATTTTTTGTGATTTGTCCAAGGCTTTCGATTGCGTTTTTCATCAAACGTTAATCAGGAAACTCCGCCACTACGGGATCCGGAACACCGCTCTGGATCTTCTTACTTCATACTTAAGTAATAGGATTCAGAGCGTTGACGTCAATGGAAAAAGATCTCCCGGATCTATAGTAACAATGGGAGTTCCACAGGGCTCAATTCTTGGTCCTTTCTTGTTTCTTATTTATATTAATGACTTGCCTTACCTCATAAAGGATAATCATGATATAGTGTTGTTTGCAGATGACACTTCACTTTTGTTTAAACTTAAACGTCAGCAGCTGGTTACTGACGATGTAAATAGCGCGATCTCAAAAGTAGTTCACTGGTTCAATGTTAATAATTTACTTCTAAATGAAAAAAAAACCAAATGCATTAAGTTTACGCTACCTCACGTTAGGCAGGTGAAAACTGATGTGTTGATAAAGGGCGAAGAATTGAATTTTGAAGAAAGCACAGTATTCTTGGGCTTAACTTTGGATGCTAAGCTTCAGTGGGGCCCACATATAGATAAACTGTCTAAAAAGCTAAGCTCCGCAGTATATGCTGTTAGAAAAAATCGTAATTTAACTGACATAGAGACAGCCCGTTTAGTGTACTTTGCCTATTTTCATAGTGTAATGTCGTACGGTATTCTGTTGTGGGGAAATGCCGCCGACATTCAGACTATCTTTGTTTTGCAGAAAAGAGCTGTACGAGCAGTTTATAAATTAAGTCCAAGACACTCTCCGAGAGAAATTTAAGGAGATTAATGTAATGACTGTACCTTCTCAGTATATTTTTGAAAATCTTTTATACTCGTATGCCCATAAAAATATAAAATTGTTTAAAAAATACAGTGATTTCAATAATATAAATACTAGAAACAAACATAAATTTGTTGTACCTACAACAAGGCTCAAGAAAATAGGTGGCTCGTTCCGATGTCAATGTATACGCTTTTATAATAAACTTCCAAGCCACGTTCAAGATCTAAGCCTTAATAAATTCAAATCATTCATTAAACGTAAGTTGTGTAAGAAAGCTTTTTATACCGTTAAAGATTATATTTAGGACAAAAAGGCTTGGGATTGAGCTGCTCCAATTTTTACTTATTGAAGAAACATGGTCTGGCAGTTTGAGTCATTTAAGCGGCCTACCCAAATGTCCTTTCTTTGGTATTGATCGTCGCATCGTTGAGCTCCTTAAGTTCTGAGTAGAGCTGCACGATTACTGACAAATGCGTGCACTGACTGGTCAGGTCCACTCAATCTGTGTGGTTCTTTCCTCAAAAGACCATTTCAGATACCAATCTACATGGCCTTCACATGATCTGACCAAGATTATGTCTGGACTTTAAAAGAGACTGTGACCTCTGAGTTTGTTTCGGCCTTTCTTCTCAGAGAAGTCAGATAGGCCGAAGAAAACGCCGACCTCATCTAGTTTTAAAAATATGACTGACGTGTAAAAGTGTTGTACAAACCTTCTTACAGAAATAAAAATCATTTATCATTTAACGTGCTGCTAACTACTTTTAGAACGCTCCGACGCCGCACCGGGAGCCACCGCTGGCCTATGACATCCTCGGCCACAACTTTTTAATTACCGTAGCACCACACCAGGGGTTGACTTTCTTAATTTAGATTCTTCAGGCGTTCGGTTCATTTGACTTTTGCCTTAAATCAGTAAACGTTGGTCGAGTCTGTGATTTGAATGAACTCCACGGTCAATAGATAAGAGGTAGGCAATCAAAAGGTCACTTGCTTTAAAGAACTATTGAAGTGGTCATTTGGCCGGCAGTGGTACGGCCACTAAAGCATGCTAATTCTACAATCAATGCTGACGACTCCAGTAATTTTCAGAGTAATCTAATTTAGGATCTCATCCGTGACTAAAACTTCGACTATACGTTCGTTGAGATACTGGACTAGTTATTGGCAATAACTGTTGCAATAGATCTTATAATGCACATTCAAAATTTCCAACAAAACAAACAGTTTCGACATTCGATCTGAAGAAAGAATAAATCTAAGCTCCAATATCCTCGATAGTTAGGTACACACCGAATTGAACCATGTTTTCCATCAACTATGTCAAGTGGATTAACGGCACCTGAGAATGCCAAGTGTACCAATGAGAAAAATAATTAATCTTGAGTCTACAAGCAGTTATTTATATAATAGCAGCGCGAATTAAGGCAACAAGTCTCAGATTAACAATAGCAACAAACAAACGGAAGGTAACAGAACGAAGACAAACATTCGTGGCTCTTTCAAAGGCACACAATAGTCGTCATCAATTACAGGCAATAGATCGCCCAACATCATTTGTCCGTCCGTCCGTTACTCGACTGGGGCATTCCCACGGCTCTCGGGACGATCGTGTTTGTTGTCGGAATATGTCCAACGAGAAATAGTAATAGAAAATTGTTTCTGATTGCCTCGCTCTCTACCTACTTTGATCGCCTACTCGTCCACGTTCCTATTTTTATTAGGTACTCATGGTACTGATCTTTCGTTTGTCTTCTTACCGCATCAATGTTGCATTACTCTTCTAGTACCTAAATGTAAGTAGGTATCTAATGCCTTTCATTCACAAAAATCTCATTCACCGTTTACTGATTACGAGTATCAGTTGTAGATACCTAACAGCGGGATCCAGATAAGCTTTTTTGTTATTTTACCTATTTACAATGTGACTAAGGTTTATGACTCCTCGGAATCCGATGTACCTAAAGAACAACATATTAAAAATAATAACAAATGCCATGAGTATGTACTCACACGGTAAAATCACGGAGTAAATTCCAGGTTTATAATTATGCAGAACGATGCAAACCGTTGTTCTCCAGATGTTATCAGACACAAGACCGAAGAGAAATTGCTCCGATCAAAAGATAATCTCGCCGGAACCAAAATTGATCATTGATAGGAGGCGCGCGCGCGTCCTGCCGCCTGCCACCAGCCCACGCCCACGACAATGTTAACTCTTTTTAATTTCGAGGAGTTTGTATCTGAAAATTGGCAATTTATTTTAATAACACCAATACAAAGAAATATTTATGTAAGTAGGTAGTAGAAACTTTACTTTCAAGCACCCAGTGATAACAGCAGAAAAGTATAAGCCTATCTTGTGCAGGTTATAATGTTAGGTGTCTTAAGCTACACATATTATTAGTCTGCATATTTAGGTCACCTCTCAGTACAGCCAGCTTCATTCGATCTCTCGGTCAATAAATATCAGATTAAAGTGCCGCTATTGTAGCCTTCACGCACAAACTAGTACCGTGGCTTTCAATAACGGTTCGCACTATGCAGATTATCACTGGGGCGATAACCACGACGTGAAAGCGATAGCGGCGACACGATGCAGTGGAGCGGGTGGCGGCGCTGTCCCGTGGCGCGGGCGCAAGTGCTCCGCGGCGCATGCGCGAGGGACGCGTGACGTGCCTTGACGTGACGCCTCACCTACCAGCACACAGAAAGTTTCAATAACTCATACCTGCTGCTAGACTCCTGTTTCTGAACATGTACCGAGCACGATCTGTGTTGTCCCAATTAATTAATTTGACAGTTTGCTTTAGAATGTTCATAGCTGGTAATGTTTGACAATATTTTCCACGTGTAATTTGTAACTAGACAAGGAGACCTATTCTTCTCAACCTGGTGGTGTCTGGTAACAGATTTTTTGGGCTTGGGGAACAAACATGTTTTTAACCTACAGAAAAAAAAAACAGCTTCACACGAAAGATCTCAAAAATTTCCGGCGACGACACGACCAGTTTTGTGCCAAGTGCCCAAAGCCATGCCAAAGTTACGGGTATTTCAAACTGCCTTTCCTTACCGCCAGGAAAAGTACCTACGCATGAAATTGCGTGTGTCTCCTAATTCTAATATTATTCACCCGTTTAAACGTATAAATAATACATAAATAATAGTCAATTTGATTTCGTGAACCATAAACTGTTACTTTATAAATTAGACCGATATGGCATAAGGGGAAACGTGAAGTGGGTCGAAAGCTACCTTACATATCGACAGCAATGTGTTGAGATTTCGGGACAAACAGGAAATCAAAAGCTCGTTTATAGGTCTCAATTTCATGAAAATAACTGCGGTGTTCCCCAAGGGACCATACTAGGGCCGCCTTTATTCTTGCTATATGTTAATGACTTGCCTAGTGTAACTTCCCACAATTGCATACTATACGCTGACGATACGACCCTCAGTATTATAAACGAAAATGACGACATTGTTGAGTACCAAAATGAAATAAACATGACATTGAATAAAATTATTACATGGCTTGAACACAATAATCTTCATATTAATATTTAAAAAAAACAAAAATGATACAATTCTAGACATATAAAAGTACGCGTTCACGGCTTAAAATACAATATGGAAATGAGACTGAGGGTATGAGGAACAGGGTGTAAAGTTCACTCATCCACCATAGAGGGAGAATGATGAGTGGCGATGTTGATGCCGCTACAAGACGATAGAAGAGGTCGATTACGCAAAATTCTTGGGGATATCTAATAATTTACCAAAACTGTAACTGGTAATCTCATATTGATGATCTATGTAAGAAGATAGATTGGTTTGTATTCGTTTAATATAGACTAACACGTGTGGCTAGTCTTAATGCGGCACTATGTGCATACCATGGCTATGTGTCATCAATTTTGCGCTATGGTGTTATAATGGGGTAATCCGGTTGAACTTAAACGAGTGTTACGAGCTCAGAAAAAATGCGTACGCTCAATTTGTGGAGCGCACCCACTGAAAGGTTGTGTTCCACTATTTAATAAAACTTAAAATACTGCTACTTCCAGGACTAGGTATACATTTTTGAAATTTGTATCTTTGTACACCTAAACAGACATGAATTTGACTTGTTGATGTTGTATTCAGACCCAGCCGCAAAGTCCATAGGTATGCTTAATGCTCCTAGGCGTAGAATTAAATTGTTTTCTAATAATGTATACTGCATGTCTGTACTGTTTGTTTATAACAAATTACCTGATGGCTTCTCTTCTCTCAGCCTCAGAACATTTAAATGAAAATTATTTAACTTTCTATTAAGCAAATGTTATTACTCGACTGAAGATCTTATGAATGAAAAATTACCTAAATATTTGATATGATTGCCTATAAATCATTTTTATCTCCTTGACCTTATTGCATTTTGACTTATATTATTACCTAACCTCTTTTACAACTATTGTTCAATTTATTTCAATTATTTGTAATGCTAATTCTAATTGATTATTAATTGAATTTTAATGTAATAATGACCCATACTTTTACAAACCATATTTGTACGCCGGAAACGGCAGAATATTATGATCGTAATAGGTACAATATTCTGACAAATAAATGCATTCTATTCTATTCTAAATAATAATGCGTCCTTTATCAAAAATCTGTGGTCATGGTCATGCGAGGATGCAGAGGTTCCTGAATAAAGTTCCTGCCTAGGTACTTATTCCCATTTCCAAGTTTTACTTCGTCTTAAAGGTTCCTCCAATACTATGTAAGTGCCATGCCATGCCCTGTACGGACCCAAACTAGGACTATGATAACAACTGCGAAAAGGCGATGAATAGGGAAGCTATCTAACATTTTGATCCTCATTAGGAAAGAGTAGGCAGATATTATGTGGGTAACACCCACAGCTCACACTGTTTGGTGTAATTAAAGCGATTGAAGTAAGATCATAATTTGAGCTTTAGGTACTTTCTTTGGGTAGGCAATGAAATTACATTTATGGTGTACTGTCCGGCCGTCGAAAGAATGCGTTCTTGACACCTGTCAGTTTCATACTAACGAATATGTGTTTTGCGAATTTGATCCTTATTATGTAGTTACTAGAAATTGTCCAACCGACAGGTGTCAGGAACACATTCTTTCGACGGCCGGACTGTGATGATGATGTTATGAATGGTGAATTTGTGACCCCTTGGCGCACTTACGACCAGATCAATAAGGCTGTAGATGATTTCCAAACTATTCAAAAAGGTCAATGTTATCTTCGATACGAAAAATAAGTTACACAGATTTGACAAGTAGCCAGTAATGTCATACTTATAATAATTATTTGAATTTCACAAGATTAGAAGAGATTGACGTATGACCTCGAACTTGTCGCCTGTCCACGTTGAAAAGCAAACGATGTTTATTGAAAACCGCATCTTGCAACCGATATCGACTCAAGTATTGCTTAATGATCTTTTATTATTTTTGGTCGTCGGTGTTGATTTTGTTACGATAAGCCTCGAGCGCATTTATGAAATAGATTGTACCTATAGTTTGTTTGTTTACCACCGCCGATCGCATCAATTCTGGGTGCAAACCATCAGCTATCGGATATACCCATACCTATCGGAAAAAAAATACAGGATGGTTACCGAGATTAGGGCATTATGGGCAGCTACATTAACCGCTGCCGCGCTGTGGCAACGGGAAATCGTTTTTAGACCTTCCTTAACTTTTATAGTATTGTTTACTCCATTCTCTGAGTTTAGGAAAACGGTGCAGTAGGTACTCTAGAAAAACGACAATTCTCACGTATTATGTTTACGATGCCAATTCATGCCGATGGTCAGAGTAGGTACTAGACAAGTCATGAATCGCAATAAAACTACATTCACCTCCACTGTGTCTCGGAGGCTTGCGACCCAAAACAGCTTTCTGAAGTGATCAGAAGCCTGGAGGGATCAACAGAACCCATTTCAGATGACGTTCCTCATCAAACTCAAAGCATTTATTTCAAATAAACCATTTACAGGCCATCCACAGCCAGCCATTTACATCATCATCATACTTCACCTTTGCAAGCTTTGGTGCGAATATTTACACTTAGACCCTTTGTTTCATATTCCGATTCCGAGCAACGAGGGGTAACCTGGGCTCAACCTATCGAGGCCAACCTGGAAGTCCTTAAACCAACTTCAAACCTGTCGGGCTAAGCAAGGAGAACTCAGATGGGGTTTTACAGGACACGGATGCGGACAGTTCCGACTTAGTGTTATTGTGGTATTGAGTTACAAACCACGGCATGATCACACTTTTTGTCCTGCACCCTAATTGCGTAACACAGTTTGAATCCGAATCGGAATGATTTTCAAGTATATTGCTTATCCATTGCTTCAAATGTTAGGAAAATTTGTATGCTCAACAACGTCAATAACGCGATGAATGTTATTGAACTGTCAAATTGAAACCGATTCCTACTGATAGTGTGTTACGCAATTAGCCCTCTGTGTCCCTTCACGGAATTGATAAATCCCCTAACACCCAGGGAGTATTGATGATGAACGCTGACGAAAGCGGCGTCCCGCGCGACGCAATACTGGACCCACACAATATTGTATTAAATAATTTATTTCGGGTTTTTTTTTTTGGTGGGATATTATCAAACAAAATCGGGAGCTCTGGGCGGAGCGGGAGGGCGTGTCAGACTTTTACTGACTAAAACCCACGCGTGTTCCTTCAGTTGCATGTGTGCCAGGGCCATGATATCCCTTTCAGACTAACTCGCAACCCTGGCAGGTATTGGCCCTAATGGACCCCGTCAGTTTGTGCTGACATCTGTTTGAGGTGCGCGTGGAACAAGACACGCCGTCGACCCGGGCCTGGTGCTTATTGTACGGCGAGCTACCCCCATCACTCACCGTCCGCAAGGCCGCGCCTACGGACGCCGGGAATCGGCCTGCTACTCCCGATGCCCAGGGCGTCTCCTGCGGTGACTAGGCGCGTTAGGACGCGAATTTTGACTCTCCCTCACGCGTTCCGCCTCCTCCTTCGCGAGCATTACTGCTTCGCAGAAAGAGGTGTCGGCTTCCCATTAGTGTTGCCCAAATTCAGTCTTGGTCTTGCAGTCTTGGTCTTGTTCTTGCGTTTTTGCAAGACCAAGACCAAGAACAAGACCGCGTATTTTTAGCAAGACCAAGACCAAGACTGACCGTGCAAGACTTGAGCAAGAACAAGACATAGCCTGCAAGACTCTTGCGTCTTGCAGCTAGGACTTAGCGCTATTTCACTGAGTAGTTAGGTGTAACAGTTCGGTGTATAGGTAGGTACGCTTAGGAATTCTATGAGACGCAAAAAACTGTATCAAAGAATATGAAAAACTGGACCTATGCGCATTACGACTAATACCATAAACATAGCGAATAAAAAAATATCTATTAAAATCAAACTGAGTGCATGCATAGTTATGTTTTAACCATCGGCACTTTGATAATGCGGCATCAAAGGTTTTGTACTTACTTCTCAAAGAAATTTGCCGCTTTTCGGAAGTACATGGTTATGATACACGCGCCGGCGGCGGCTTCTTTTGAAATCTAAAACAATCGTTGCCGCCACGCCGAAATCATAACATTTGTGACACTATTTGATTGCCGCCATAGGGCGTAGGTATACTCATGCAAAATAATTTCGAATTTTTTTTAAGAGTACCTACAGGTGTTCCAAAGAATAAATAAGTTTCAGAGTGCTTAGAATGAAAATGAATACATTATACTGATCACGCAAGTAGTATTATGATTAGGTTATAAATCAAAGCTTATAAATCATAAATGTTTATTAAGAAACAGTTACTTCCCATGGAAAACGACATATAGGTCAGTTGATTTTTCGAATTTCTTATCAAATCTTCAGTTATTTATTAATCTGCTTGATCTTTACTATGGCTATGTTAATTCAAGCTCACAATGTTCCAATTCTAATACGTTTTTCTAAGATTTAAAGTAAACTTTAATAAATAGTAATAGACTAATAGGTAATTGCAAGACTTGCAAGACTCTTGCTGCAAGACCAAGACCAAGACCAAGACTGGGAGCGCAAGACCAAGACCAAGACCAAGACCAGGTGTATTGGCGCAAGACCAAGACCAAGACTGGCTAAGTCTCGTCTTGTTCTTGCATTTGGGCAACACTACTTCCCATGCACTCTCGCTCCAAACCATGGCCTGAACCAGGGCCGGACACGAGAGATCGCCGCCGCCAATCGCCTCCGCGAAGACACGGTGCTGCTCCGCCCAAGCCGGGCAGACCTCCATCGTATGCTCCACCGTGTCCTCCGGGCGAGCCACACAATGGTAACACCCGGGCGTTTCCTCCCGCCTTATCCTAAACAGAAACCTCTCGAAACAACCGTTTCCGGTGAGGACCTGCGTCAGGCGGAAGGTGGGGACATCGTGGCGCCTTTCAAGCCACTGCTCAAAGACCCCGAACTTATCGCCACAATTGTGGCGTGCCTAATTTCGGGCTACCATGGCTCATAGACCTTACAAACTAACATGTATAAAGTAATGACAATTTTGTGTTAGTAAATTAGTATAAAGACTATGTTAGTAGCACTTCACTTTACACCAGATTGTCTCTGTGCTGTCCTGTGGCACTTGTTGCCGTAATGACGGAACAACTTCCTGCGGCCAAGTCTTTTTCCATGACGACGAATGCCGTGAAGTTGGCGTTGTGGAGTAACTCCAGTAACTCCACCCTACACACTACTCACTCACTGTATTTATATACCGATGTAAGTTTTAGCTCGCATAATCGGATACGTGCCAGATAGAATAAGAAAAAAGTGTAAATTAAATAATTAGGTATTCTTGTATGCTTTTTTTTTTTGTATAATGTAGGTGCAGTGAAAACCAAAATGTATTTTTTTTTCAAAGATTCTAAACTACAAATACACATGTTTCGTCTAACTCATCTCGTATAGATAAATACAAAAGGTTGTGACAGCAAGAAGTATGTTTCTGAATAGATGCTCTTAAAAGTTCAAAGTTGAATTTTGCTCAGATTTTGCGTCAATCAACTTTAGTTTCGCACCTACGCATAAAAGCAAAAACTCAGTGAATGACCCCACGTGTCAAGGTATTGGCATGTATCTACCCAATAAACGTCTGTATGGAAGTAGCACTCAATTAAACAAGCAAGGCTGCCTACTGTCAATTGCTTGGAAAGTTTCACTTATATTGCAAGGTGCTCTATTAACAACTATTGTAATATATGAATGAGTAATCTTCAGATGTGATGAAATTTATACATTACGTTGCATATTATAAATGTATTGGATTTATATAAAGGATTTATATTAGCACGGTCCATTGCAAATCGATTCGTGGGATGATGCGTGAGAAATTAAATGAAGACATCAGACTTGTAGATCGGTACCTATTTAATCTGCAAGTAGAATAGAAGTCTGAACAGAATCCGATTTCAATTTGAATTGATTACAGATAGCGTATTGAATGTGTGCACTAGTTGAAAGCACTAAGCACAGCGTGGCGTGGGTGCTGTCCGTAAACAAAATATAATGAACTGAGTAAAGGTTTCAATGGCACTTAACCTTTTGTCCACGTGCGGCTCTCCAACAAGCCATTGTGCTATCTGACTGTTCGTTCTTTTATCACTCTCAAGTGTTTTCTTGGTATATCAAAGCATTGTTGTTATAAGAATCTATCGGGGCCATGCAATGATGTGTGATATGTTTATGTGGTTTCGATTCATGTGATTTATTGTTGATTGTCAGGTGCTATCGATTTTAGTATCGTGAACGAAAATTGTGCGCCGCTTTCACTCAAGTAGATGACTCAGTCACACTCTGTAAGCGCCTGTTCGTAGCTAAGTAGGTGTAGTTAGTGTCGTTGCGTTGATCTATATTAATTAGAAGTAGCTTTCGAAATGATGGTCGATTGAGTTTCTTTAAAGGAATAGAAAACCCAGACATTAAAATCACGAATTACGAAATGTGAAAATTACATAAAGTACGAACATACTAACTGAATTTAATTAGCAGGAACAATAAATTGAATGCTGGTATTACCTACCTACGTATTTATTAGCCTGATTCACATTATTTTAGGCTCTTCAATGTATGTTCGTAGAGAGTTTTATCAATATTTTTGCTAATTATCAATTTGAGAACGGTAATAACATGACATAGTATGTGATGCGGCATAGATAGCGAGTGCGTGGCGTTTGCTGTGGACACGTCCGATGCACAAGATAAGGCAGCGCGTGTCCTGCGAAGCGCCTAATGGCCGACATCGCCGCGGGCGCAACGTGCCTCACAGTTTAAATTGAACGTCAAGCTATCGATTTGCATAAATCACACCGTTACCATTTTCAATTATTTGACTGGCTACATTTAACTCGGACAATCAAAATATCTTTGATTGTTAGTGACGTTGATGCTCCAGATCACCTACCGACGGAACAGATGTAGAGCATAAAGAATAGGTACCCACTGAATGAATGTCACGCCGCTGCCGCCGTGTCTTCATTTAGTGTCCTAATTTGGAAGGTCTTAATACAACTTGATAAAAATGATAAACGACATTTTTTCAGAGAGCAATGTTTTTAACAAAATTCAAGTTGTTAAATATGTATGACATGAGTATTAAGGGAAAGCTGACGACGTGAATAATTTTTTATTGCGTCGATTCATTTATTATGCGAAGTTCGACTTCCATAAATTACGTCCTTTTATTTTGACAACATACGTTGTAAGCAGTATCTTTTGAGTAATACTTACTTTCAATTACTTTGATACTTGCGCTTCATTTTCCTCGCTGTGTAACAAGTTGATTGTGGTTATTTTTGTAAACGAATGTGGGACAGGCAAAGATTGTGTTCTGGCTAAATGTTTCGCGGCGTTGCTTATGAATTTATTTGAATGAATCAAAGATGATATGTGAGAATCGTCGTTAGCAGTATATGCAGTGCCGATCGGGCCGCGGCGAACAATGGCCTCAGTATAATAGTGTCTCGCTCCGAGCTGCAGAGCCGGCGACCACGCCTGCCGCTTTCCGCGAACAACTTGACGGCTCTGATAAACGTGTACCTTATTTAAATATTTATGAATACGACCCATTCGGTACCTCATCATTGAATGATAACATAATTAAGACACAAATACTTATTATTATGCAGGGAGGGCTTAGTGAACGTTTTCTACGATGACGATGCAGAATAAATAATCTCGTAAGAGCCGCCAGTAATAAATTTGTTTCTACACAACTCACTGAAACAAGAAACTAGTTCATTAACTATAGTCTCTTGGAAACTAAGTTTTCTATTAATAAGTTAATAATAATTATAAAAAGAACAAGTTTACGCGCCACTTGTACAGGAGCTTTACGGGGTATATCCGTTTTAGCCGTTGATGAACCCTCACTCTATTTGTTAACCGACTTCCAAAAAGGAGGAGGTTATAAATGTTCGGCTGTATGTTTTTTTTTTAAAGGTTATGCTCCCGCGGTGTTTCACCAAATCAGAATCTGATGAAATGAAATGATATCGTTTATTCTGTAAATAGGATATCGGAATCACTTTTACACGTCATATTAAAAAGTAAAAAATAAGCTAGATGTAGTCGACATTTCCTATCTGACTACCCGTGAGAAGAAATGGCGAAACAAACTCAGGGGTCAAAGTCTCTTTTAAAGTCCAGACATAATCTTGGTCAGATCATGTAGATCTGTGTCTGAAATGGTCTTTTGAGGAAAGAACCACACAATTTTGAGTGGATCTGTCCAATCAGTGCAAGCATTTGTCGTAATCGTGCAGCTCGACTCAAGACTTAAGGAGCTCAACGAATCGACGAACAATACCAAAGAAAGTACATTTGGGTAGGCCTCATAAAGTGCTCAAAATGCCAGACCACCATTAAAACTGAGAAAAAGCATAAAATAATAGGAAAATATTTAAAGAAAAAAAAAAATGACCCACATAGTGCTCACATTCACAATAAATTAAAGCAGTAAATATAATACTTTTCAAAGCAAACATTAATGTAATATTGTATATAATATTCTGCAATGTCAATATTTATATAAAATCATGCATAATAACATTAAATGACGATGACGGGATCCCATGGAAATCGAGGGAAATCCTCAAATTTTATAGGCACACCTATAGCGATTTGGGTTTTTTTAAATAGTAACTCGTGCATTTGCTATCGAAAAGCATCATTTGGTGAAGCGGAACTGATGATGAAGACCACAGATGGCCACCGGAACAACATAATAATAAGTATTTAACGGGTTGTGATTCGATTAGATACTTTAATATGGTTGCTAAGCAATGGTGGCATATGGTGAGTGGCAGTTCTCCTGGTTCTTACCAGGAGAACTCCTCAATTATTAACGTGCCAGCATCGGGAAAAGCAATAATTTGTAAAAGGTGATGAGCAGTTGACATTAAGCTATTGTAACTTAGATAAATTAAAAACTGAACCACTAAAAAGTAAAAAATAAAAAACTTTTCACAAAAAAAAACAACCGACTTCCAAAAAACACTACAAAGTGAAAAATAACTTTAATTTCGGAAGTCGGTGTCTTTGGATCTGTATTTTAGTTTTTTGCCACCAACTTCCGAAATTAAAGTTATTTTTCACTTTGTGGTGTTGTTTTGGAAGTCGGTTGTTTTTTTGTAAGAAGTTTTTTTACTGGGTCGGGTACAACGGATTCATGGTGCGACGGGAGTTTACACTTGCCGCTTACTTAGTCAAGTTACTGGTGCAGCTATAAATTATGTGTGGAGGCGGCGGCACCCGCCACTGCTGGCCGTGCTGATAGCCAGGAATCCAGGACCAACTGACTCGCCAAAGCACCACTAACCCGAGTAATGCGGGTCATTAGCGATCATCACATCAAAATTTATTTATTCACATTTAATTTAAGTGAATTGTCAAGGTTATTGTTATTTATTTTATTTCGTATACCTAATGTAGATTATTGTAGTTTGTTATTAAAATCAAAATCAAAATAGGTATTTTATTTCACTTATACCTGGGCACTTCTTATGAAACGTCAGAAGCTAGGTGGAGAAGAGCCGGCAAGAAACTCCACGGTTACTCTTTTAAAAATAATTGGTTTTTACAATGTTATCTAATTACAGTGTTAATAGTTATGGGAGGACAGTGTAAGCCCGTCAACAAGGTCTATTAAGCCTACAACGTTCTCATATTCACAAAATATGAAAAAAAAACCTATTTATAATATTATTAAAATAATAAATATTGTGAGATATGTATTTTAACAGTTATATTATTGTGTCGAAATATTTATGTTATTGTAGGTTTAATTATATACCGACTCATTGGATGAAAGTGTGCTGTAATTGTTAAAGTTTCTCACCTTTTTTAATACATATACGTAAGTTAAAATTCACAATAGTTTTAAATAGTAAATAATTAATTTGATTAGGTTTTTTGACGTCTGTCTAATGTATGTGTGACTTATGCATTTAAATGTTGTGATATTATGTCAGTAAGAATAAAACCATTTCTTTTCGGTAAATAATTGTATTATATAAATACAGTACATTTATAACTATAAGAGACCGCAATATCGCATTATGTGATGAACCTGTAATGATAGTCTGTTATAAGGGCGAGATATAAATAAAAAATAAGCGCTGAGTACTTTATCAAGTGCCTAGATTTAAGTAGGTCCTTAAATAAGAGACAGGTTGGAGGCAGACGTTACTATCAGCGTTACCTATATCCATGTATATGGTTTTCAATCCAGAATAACCGGTACGTTTATTAAAGAGAACAAAATAGATTTAGATAGCAAATAAACAAAATAACCACCGATCTAGGCATAGTCTATAGGTCCTGATATTATTTCGAATGGCCGTTGATGGGCCTACTGTGAAGTTTATACCTATAACTAAACATGATGTTGTGTGTTCTCGATTATCGGCTGCACATGTCCAACGTGGGTGTTGATTGTTGCGGTAAAGAATCAAGGAGAGACAGAAGCATCAAAAACGTTCACTTCTAAAGTCTGACGGAATAAAGTCGTCAGAAAAAAAATAGCATAATATTCATGTTTGATCACAATAACTTATTTTAACGAGGACGTAGCTGCTTTTTCTCTTGCCCCAAGTAGTCCTTTATCTACGAGATAGAAGGTGACCGATGTTATTCCGTTAAACACGTCAGATGGTATAACGGCTATAGTATCTATCTACATATTACAGATATTTTACATCATAAATAATTAAATTAAAATAAAACAAATATTTAAGGGGGCTCCCATACAACAAACGTGATTTTTTTGCTATTTTTATAGATAATGGTACGGAACCCTTCATGCGCGAGTCCGACTCGCACTTGGCCGGTTTTTCAATGTTATGACACTTACGTCAGGCTGTCAAGCTGTCATTACTTTTTCTTCTAATTTTCTCTCATTGATTCGAGTTTCTTACTGGCTTATTCCATGAAGGTTACTTTTGATTTATATAATTTAAATTATTTTATCAATATGTTAGCTCAAATATTGTATTTTATAGATAATTATGATTGTTTATTGAATAATTGTATCCTAACTTACATTTATAAAAATAATTGACACGCTCTCAGAATTCATCAAAGAGGTTTTTTTGAACGAATATTTCTGGCCCTTTCGAACACTGAATTTGAAATTCAATTCCGGAAAGAACTGAAAAACAGATGATGTGGAAAAAAACGCCGAGACTCTAATATAAAAGGGATTTCTGACACATGCCCGGGAGTACTTATCTGGAATCTCTCAAAGAAACATCTCCACTATTTAAGTCTTGACAACATACCAAGACAGCACTACCTGAGTGACCTGCACTGCCTGTGATCGTCACACCCTTAAACTGGGAAGCGGATCTTTACGCCTCAGAGCTGACGAGGCCTGACCGGATCATCACGCCTCAGAGCTGACGAGGCCTGACGTCTGATCTGGCCTGAAGCCGTTTCAAGCTATTATTTATAAAACCTCACTCCTCCTTCTTTCTGCAAGTGTGCTAGGTAGGTTTGGTATATTTTTTAATTAATATTGTATTTTTTAAACATACTCCTAAATTATAATGTACATGGCTACTTTACCCCTTTTATTTTAGTAGGCAAGTAGATATGTTACACGGCACCTTATGATGATGTATGAAACTACTGTGTGAATTTGAAATACAGTTCACGATTTTACATTGTTTCCAGGAGAGTTTCCTGTACATAATAATAAAATGTACTTTTTTAAATTATTATTTGTTAATGAGGTGAAGCCGTCACACGCCCTTTACACTAATTATTACCAAGAAGAGCTTGGTTTTTCCAGAAAACAGAAAGGGACCAGTTACTGATGCACAAGTTTTTTAAAACACTTATACATATTATGTACCTACTTTTGGAAGTACCTACATATTACAGTAGATATTATAACCAAAGGTAAGTACGCTCAATAGTATATTAATGCTAATATATTAAGCTAGTATTTTAAGATAGTATAATAATAATGCTAGTATATTAAGGACCTATGATTGTTTTTCAACAACCTTGGAACTAGGTATATAAAATAAAATAAAATGTTTATTTAGGAGTAGATATTTTAATTTTTGTACTTTCTTGAAGCTGTACGTACTGTAATTGGTAGCGGCACGCGACCGCGCGCTACACCGCACACCGCCCGGCCCGATAGAGCGGCACTAGTAATTGACATTTTATGACTCGTTTACATAGATAATCCATTTTATCTGTTTATAAGATCTGCTGGTAAGATATATTAATCAAATGTATCAAGTTTCTTTATATTTATTGCTATTTTAAGGAATGTTTATGGTTTTTTATTGAGTTTTCCATATTAGCCTCAAGCCGACGGTTGTGTTTTTAAATGTGAAACACGTCTTCCGTTACCTACCTATACATTTTGTTTTGGAGAAGTCTCGAGTCTCCTTCTCAGATTCTTACCATAATTTTATGACTACTTTTCGAATTACCTTTAATCAGGTCATTGTTCTCTTTTCAATAAGTATTGCCTATCTCATGATATTCTGAATTTCTGAACATTCGTTTGAATCTTGCTGCCCATCCTGAATAATAATATAATGAAAAACAGGTAAGTAAGCTCTACTTTTCTCCTAGCATGGAGGCAAGGCGCGACCAAACGGTTGCATTTAGCAACACAACAGTGTTATCCGAAGTCTTTATAATACGCTCAATAACAAAAAAGCCTCTTATTTTTGTTACAATACACTCGCATCTCTATTCCATAACTGCGCCGAGACCTGTTGCATTCTCATTTAATCAAGCACTATTAGCGTACCTGGAAAATTTGCTAAGAAGCATGCGCTAACCGCCGGCAGCTCAGAGCCGACAATTAAAGCAATCATAATTCTTAAACAAAACAAGAATAATGTCTACTTAAACTTAAATACCCTGCTTTAAACGCTATAATAACAAACACTCGACATTTCCGTAAATATATACAGAGAGTGTTTGATACTCGCGTGTGTTGCATTACGCTACGGACATGTTAAAAGTGAGATATTATCTTTTGGAACTAAATACTCCGCGCCGCCGTGTATGGCTAATTGACAGTGAGGCAATGAGATTAACTGTGATAGCTCTGTCTTGTTGTTGCTGGTGCCTGAAGAACGTACATTGTTTTACAATCATTCGCTTCTGGAAAACTTGTTCTGGAAGTTTGTTACCCGTGGTCCCAGCATTGTATTTCTCGAAGGGACCACGGGTAAAAAAAAAAAACCCGTGGTCCCTCCAGGGACTACGGGAGGGGACCACGGGTAACAAATAGTTCTGGAGACTTTATAATGCATCTATACGTAAAAGCAGGGTCAATTGTTTTCTTCTATCTTAAAAGGAAGACAATTATTTCTCTAAAACCTGTACTTAGAAATTTAGAATAGAATAGAATACTCTTTATTATGTACACCATAAAAGTTACAGATATAAATGAATACGAAAACGATGAAACGATACGATATGATGTATTGTGATCTAAAGCCTGTAGCTAGGTACTATGGTACGCCACGATGACAAGTTTGCCACAAAAGATAACTACCAACCTACTTGTCATCTTGTCATAAGTATTTCAGGAAGTCATTATGAAGGAGCAACTCGTGACAGATTTACTACATTAACTTTTATGGTTCCTTCATTTACTGTTTTCCTTCATACCTTAGTACTTAGTTAGACTTTATTGAAGTCCATTTAATGTAACTCTAGTACAAACAGCTGAATCAGATGATTCATTCTATTGTTCAATTGAATCATCATGATCTCAGTTTAATTTGTTGTTGGATGTAATTCGTTACCGACTCCATTTTGGGAACGGAAATATTTAGTTGACAATTAAATAGAAATCTACTACCTACACGTTCCCTAAAATAGGTGTACGATGTATTCTCTCATTATACAACACACTGTTACAGATGTTAGATAGGAGAGGCAACGAATTTGAACACGGTTAATAAAGAATAGTTATGATTTGAATTTCTGTTAAGGCTCGAGTCCCAGCCGCCCCGACCATTGTCTGAGACATTATGGCCCAAATACGGCGTGCACACCTGTTAGTGTTGCCCGATACCTTACTAACTTAACCTACTTTATTAACTTAGTAGTCTAATAAATGTATTACCAGTTTACTTCGTTAAGTTAGAAAGTCCGCGGGGTATGGTAATTCCATTAGTGATTTTAACGAATATGGCAGTATGAAAGTAGAGATCTGCATAGGTAGTTAGTGGAATCCAAATAGTAGGTACTTATTTTGCGACCACAGAGATATCTTGGTAATAATGTGTTGAGGGGCTAATCTTTAAGGCATGTATTTACATCACATATATTACAACACGGCGACAAATTAATCTGAATTTGGGATTAAAAAATAATTAAAGCCGGTAGCAAAAATAATAGGTTGGCAGCAAAAATAATAGGTTGGCAGCTACAGCGAAATATTATTTTAAGTAGAAAGTAGCAGCTCAATAATCAGTTTTTAGCTTTATTTTAATTTAAACTGGCATCGAATTTTTGTTTTGGTAACTGAATTTACCAACAATAGAGGGGATCTGGCGCTCGGCGGCCGCTACCGCGGCACGCTCGCTTCGCTCGCTCGCCTTCGCTTGTTAATGGTTACTGTTCTAACCTAACCGAACCCAAATGATTCAATAACAGTAGATGACTTTGCAGCGATTAAGAAATAATATTTAATCGCTGCCAAGTTATTATTTTAGTAGCAAATACGAGTAGTTAGTCGCCCTTTAAGTTATTAGTCGCCTGGAAAATTATTATCCAATCTTGAATACACACCATCAAAAACAATACAGTGATTGCTTTTGTGGGTTTTATCGAAATCTCAAGCTCAACAAGCATCCGTCGTTGTAGGTAGAAAACGAGGCTCCACAAAAGGAGCGTTTGCACTTGCAGCAGGGCGCCTAAATTGGTTGTGCGTGAAGAGTAGAATGGGATGTGTGTTGTAGCGATGTAGATTGGGATGCCGTTACAATATGTATCGGGCCGTGTTGCGGGACAGCGATGGCCGCTGCCGCCGTGGCCGAGGTGCGACAAGGGCGTGCGACGGACCGTTCCAATTTACGGGTCACGAGCGGACCACTCGCGCGCCGACCTATCTGCCTTTCCTCCATAATTGAATCCAATGGCGTGGGAGACTCGATATAACTAAATAAAATATTTCATAAAACCTATAACGCTACTGATTTTGTCACTAATTACTTACCACATTTACAGGTGCGAAACGAAATGTGAGCTGTTCTTGTAGTATTTTAATTTCTAATTCTGCAAGAATTAAGAAGATCCAATTTAAGAAAAGCCCTATTGAAGTATTCCCACACTACATGAGTGGAACCTCATCAATAATCTCACTATGATAAACAAGAGAAAGTTTCTGAACGGGTAGGTAATTAAGCAAACTTTAACATTTATCATAGTACTTAATCATAACAAACAGTCGATGGATTTGTGTAATCCATCGATTCATTTTCTTAACACCTGTTTACGCAAATTGGAAAATAGAGCAAGTTACAAACAGCTAGTGTTGAGTGACTATGTCCGTACGTAAGCCTTTTTTGAAAGTGCGTCGGCGTCGGCGCCGGCGCGGCGCGGTGCAGGTGCGCGATTGTCGCGGATCGGCCTCAGATAACGCCGTAGCATTAAACTTAAATACAAGATCAAACTCTGAACACTTGTGCACTACGATATTGCAATTGATTGCTTGTAAAATGCCCTGGTGATTTATCAATAAATATCCATAGGGTCAACACTTAGGTTTCATAATACGCGCTATCGGAAATTATTTTATAATCATTAATTTGATTATTTACTATATATGTCAAAGTTCGTTCATTATAACCCAGACTTTTTTCAGAATGTTGATATTATTCTGTCTATAATATTATAATTTTGTGGCACGTTGTTACATTATAATACTTTGAGTCAAAGATACACGATGATATTTTCAATTAACACAGAGATTAAATTAAAACGCTTTGCGTTAAATACACCCTTCTGTTTTTCTAGTCTCGGTACGTATCAGTTGTGCTGTTTTATGCCTGTTGTAATATCGGTAGCGCTAACTTGAGGTAAATACAAAAATAAGTAACTTTAGACCAACTTCTATTCTTTAGACAAGCGACAATCTTAAATAATTCCAGTCGCTATGAAGTTGTTATTGACAAATTTAAATACTCTTCTTCCTAAATCAGTAATTTTACTTATATGCACGGCAAAATATTGTACGTCTATAATAGCTTTTTTCCTTAATTGTGAAGTGGTAGCTATTGCTCCAAATTTAGACAAAACTCGCAGCCGTATAAGTCTGTAAGGAGAGCGCATTATAAGGCGCATAAACCGCGATACGGCCATTGCAAAGGTTAAGGGCACAAGACACCACGTGGGAGGTGCCAGTTTAAGAAATCCGAGATCCTGTCTTGTTCACAAATGGCGTCCATTTTCACTGCAACTTTGTCCTGGAAATGCATTAAACAGGTACTATAGTTTACCACGTCGAAATATGGATACAATAAAATGTACTTACTTGAAATAGTTGCTCGAGTAAAATGTGGAATTGGCTATTATAGTATCAATAATATTTCTTAGTAGGTAATATTAAAATACTGGGTAACGACGTTGTAATAACATGTTACTAATTTTTGCAACTGAGTTACTTTAATCTTGATTTCCAATTGTTACGAATTGAATAGTTATTAAAAACCCACAGTATCGATTTCATTTGAATTTAAGTTTCAAAAGGTACTTACCTAGCCTTGTCTAGTCGAAATGTTCGACAATTTATAACAACAACATGCTAGAAATATTTTCTTTTCATTGCAAACAATCACTGATAGTATCTGCTACACTTGTAAGGTGTACTTCAGCCAAATATCATGTGAAGGGTTGTTTTATAAGGTAACGCTGCAGCGGTGCGCTAGGTGAGCACGACTCTCGGTGAGGATAGTGGATTACGTGTGAGTGCGCTGGCGCAGTCGTGCACACGAGCTGGTTCATTATCGCGCGTGATGCATTTTGCTTGCCGCCCACCGTCGCCGCGTCCCATAATGTTCGCTCTCCAATATAGCTCCAACAATCATCGTTGATTTCGTATGTCTCTGTCTTATATTTATTTGGTTCAAAATTTATACACATTATGTTGCGGTTGCGACATCCTTTTACGTCAAATTTTACTGTACAGGATACGTAATAGGTTCTGTAGATGGTACAGCACAAAAATTTGAAATAAACATATATTCAGAGGTAACTGGAATTGTAAAGTGCAACAAGGTAGAAAATGTCCTGTCTATTTACCTAATAGAACACTGAGGCTTACCTTGACACGTATCCCACTAAACACAGCTTCAAAACATAATTTAAATAGGATTCGGTCGTTTCCTGGAGTCCGCATATATAATTCATGAACTGAATTGTATGAATCAACAACAGTAGCATTAGTAGTCAACTTAAATGTTTCTGTTTTTCAAGTAACAGGTTTCTTGCATTTTTAATTTGATTAGGGTCGTGTCTCAATATGTTTCTTGGGACTTGTAAAAACATGTATATGAAAGTACCTACTTAAAATAACTGATTTAGTAAATAGGTAGGTATGCAGCTTCATAATAAAACGTAGTTGAATCAATTGAGTCATGCAGGGACGGTAAGTAGGCACCAAACGGAGCAATACCATTAAATTATATGGACACAAACATAAATATGTTAGACAGATCAAACACAATTGTTTAGTACTGAGAGAACTCGTAATTTTCGCATCATGTTCTCAAGTATAAATATTTCTTATATTTTACCTTATACTAAGTTTTCATTAGCACCACTCGTGTAACAATATTATACTCGTATAAGTTTTTATTTTACATTCGTACTTAACGCTGTTAGACAAAAACTTTAAATATACCCGAATAGGTACATTATTGCTAATTTCATGGATGACAATTTGAAATTAGAATACAAAAACTAAAGTATCTAGGCTTTTATAAGACCCTACTCTTGTTCACGAGCTCGATCAGATGTAACTAATTCAAGAAAGTTAAAATTAAATCCTTAATTAATTGTAGCTCAATTAATTTTATTTGTATGTGGGAAAAAAAATGATATTCGAAATCTTTAATAAACGAAACTAACAGATCACTGGTTTAAGTTAGTCACACATTTCAGCCATTATTATCTACTTCGTCAACAAATCCTGAACAGTCAGTTGAACGTGGTCTTAATTCCGATCAATGATTTACAACTTGTTAATAATACCGCAGGCGCAGGTTTAAACCGCACATCCATAAATCAAGATCCGAACTGTAGCTTAAACGAAAATATTGATTGTAATGCTCCGGTTTACGCAGTTCGATGTTTATATGTAAGAGATTTTTGCTCGAAGTAAACGAATTTATGATGTAACGGTTAAATCGGCCCTTACTCTTCCATTTTTCTCGAAAGTAATGATAAGCTGTAACTATGTATTATTAAAATTTCAGCGAACGCCATCTTTTATCACGTAACGTTTTTTGTTACAATCATTAAGGTGATGTTTCTCAAACAGGCTAATTGATTGTTTGATGCGGCGAGCAGGTATCACGCGGCAGTCATTACCGCAGTGACAGATGGAGGTAATAAATACAATTTGAGCACGGTTAAGAGTAAAGAATTACTCGCGAGAACATATATCCGTGCCAGACGTATTAGTAACGCAGGTGTAATTTGTGCAGTGATGGGCGTTCTGCCCTATTGGTGTTTGGTAATTACTAAAGGTAATTTAACCGCTTTTTATCGTGCAATCTTTGTATACTCAGAGGGAATCTGATCGGTTTCTTTAATTTACAATAAATGTAATATAGCGAATATGAGTGCATATATAAATGTTTCAGGTTGTACGATGCGTGTGTGTGAACTGTAGGATTCTAATGTTGCAATTTCCAATCTGCTAACCCGGCGCGACGTGGACGGACATTGTACAGCTGATTTACTCAACGACTTATGAATATGGAATGACTGGGACGAACGTAGATGACAGTGCGAACCACCGAATAACTCATGACAATAAATGTGTGCTTATGGCTTTTAGCTCAGTTCATTTGGTACAAGTGAAATTTATTATCCTTGTTAGAGTAAATTGAATATTCTATTAGGTCTTATCCGTAGAAATATAATTATTAATGAAAGTATCATAGGTCCTTAACCTAGCCAGCTGTGGGAAGAGAAATAAGATTACCAATTATTTAATATCATTAAATTTAATTTCCTAATAAAATCACGCTTTTGTGGCTAATTTGGCAATAGCGGCGAATTAAGGTGATTAATGTGGCAGGTAGTAGTCAGAACTCCCTGCTACTTGTTAATGTAACATGTTGAGTTAGACACGTAACAAGCAGCACTCGTCATAGGTCGGAAGGTGGAACAATGAGGCTGCAGGCGCTGCAGAGTCGGGCCCGCGCCGCGCCGCCGCCGCCGACGAGAGCCGCGTGCGCCGGTGCCGCGCGAGGTGAGCTCCGGGGTCACTGCTCTGACCTGCGCGTGGGCGCGCCCGTTTCCGCCCGCGAAACCGAATCATTGCGCCCCACACTCCTAATCTTTAACGATATAGCACATATACACACACGGCCTACAACACTTGCTGTTATGCCTTTATGGCGGACATAAAAAGTTATTCAACCGACGCGATTCTTTCAAAAAGGATGTTCAAGTAATGTCACTTGTCACAGTGAAAGTTGTCATTTACTTGCGTGAATTTTATGAAGTTGGATATTATGAAAGTTGTGCGCCTACAGGTGTTTACTTGATCAGGATGCAATTTATGAAAGTAGAATTCATCCTGAAACAAATACAAGTGTTAATGGCTAAAGAGTTTATTCATAGAAGAAAGTAGTGTCAAATCTCGCTTACCTTTACAAATTGGTTCAACCACTGTACATGTATATGAAATATACTTTAATAACATACGTAGCGAGAGACACGACGCGTAGCCGTAATTTACTATATGGTGAGACGTTTAAAAGGCCAAACCTTACATCAGTCCAAAGATTTTTCCGGTTTCATTGTTACTTAGTGCGTGTATTGTTCGTGCCACTATCGTTACAATTAATAGTTTAAAACAATTGCGTTTACAAAAGCTC
The DNA here is from genome assembly GCA_963921375.1 of Tiliacea citrago. Lineage (NCBI taxonomy): Eukaryota > Metazoa > Arthropoda > Insecta > Lepidoptera > Noctuidae > Tiliacea > Tiliacea citrago. The sequence goes on along the minus strand of OY992786.1, from coordinate 14,505,784 downwards.
CGTTAGCTCACTCTATCTGCGTCAAGAGAGCTCGGTGCCGAAATATGTTTATCGACCATCACCAGATCGAACGCTCGAAAGTCCTACGAGATCGCTCGCCAAATATGGAGATGGCTCGTCTTTATTTAAATCCCACATTTCTCTGCATTCTTGTGATATCGTATTGTTTAAAGAGCATATCTGTGAATCAAGGCATCTTTGCAGTGCACGAATTCTGTTTACGTAGGTTTTGGACAATGTTGTAGGTGTTTCATTCCACTTCCGGTGGTAATACAATGAATCTGTTTCCATATTATTGCATCTGAACCAGATAATAAAAAGTACATTTGCATACACACGTAGGAATCACAATGGCCGATTTAATTACGGTTTATTTTTTATATGAATTAATAGCAGGTCCAAATGTGAATGGGCCATCGTGGTAGACCTGTTTAATGTATTGTATTGCGAATGTTTAAACATACAACTTAATATTCAACCGGGATAGCCAAGTTATTTTTCTTAAGTACGACTTGAACATGTCAACCATAGTAAATCAAATTGTAATTGTTACATTAAAGTTTTCCAATTTTCATGATTTTTCAAAGGACAATTACAACATAGAGCCGAACACAGAATGACTCTATTTAATTGCTAAGAGTATCCTCAACACAAACAGGGAGTTCTTGGCGGGAAAGTGAAGCGTCATGTTAGCAGTTTTGTTTTATTTTCTAAAATTTGTGTTTAGCCGAATATTAATGTGTAATAATGGTGGATTATTAACCATTTAGTGTTCGTGAACGTGCATTAGTGTAGGCAAATGAAACAAAACAGCGCAACATATCAGTTTAAGTTCTCTCAAGAAGTCCGCGTGATGTTTCAGTAAAGTGCCACATCTTTACTGAAACTCAAGGGGAGCGTACGGGCGCGGATATCATCTATCATGCATTGTTTAAAATTCATTTCATCATTACATATACAAAGTTTGTAACTAAATAAAGACTTGGCTAAAAGGTCCCAGAAACCAGGCCATTAAACTATTATTAAACAAAAAAAAAAAAAATTGTACTGAATTTCATAAATCCTCTAGGGGGAGAATGTGATTTAAATTTGGAATACTTACCGAAATTTATTTGAACTACATCTGTGTTTACACCATTGAGTTTGTATATAAAGCATTATACATCTTTTTGAAAAAGGAATACGCATTTATTATGCAGTTATGATTATTAAATAAAATTACGAAAACCGACGAGGCCGTATGAGCTTGATGCCTTTGCTTTTCCGACAAAAAATTATTAGTCTAGGAATTTGCCGCGTTTTTGTTTTCTTCAAATACATAAACGTTAAGTTTATTTTAATTTATTTTTATAAATAAGTTAATGTTCTAAAAATACGTTACGATGTTAAATCAAAGCGACAGTGACAGTAAATTGTCGGATTCCATCAGTGCAAATGCTGCCGCAATTATAAATAATTTGCTTCCAACAAAATCCAAGGAAAATTATCTAAAAACTTATGAAGAATTTTCAACGTGGAGAAGTGCGAAAGGCCTATCAATTTCAGAATCAGTACTTCTTGTCTATTCTGATTATTTATCCAAGACAAAGAATTTGGTGCATATGTTATAGTCAAAGTCCGATACACAGTCTCTTCGCGGAAGGACTGGTTTATCCTAGGTTTGGCCAAAGCCATCAGGCAATCCCCGAAATACATTTCAATTTCGCCCTTTGCCTGAAGTATTTTTAGTCAAACCCAGGAGCTCCTAACTTTTCAGTCAAACGTCGAAAGTAAATTATTCTGTTTCGGTTTTGGCCTAGTCAATCCTAGAAGCGACTGCAAAACTCGGTCAAACGTTGATCTGAACATGTTTAAACAGGTTCATAATGTCTCTCGCGGTGTTCCGACCGATTGTTTTGTCATTTCATGTTCGTTCATTGAGCGTGCGGGCGTGTAATTGTGTAAAATTGAAGATGAGTGAATCAAACGGTGTTGTTGTAACCTAACCTAACCTTTTTTTTTTTTTTTTTTTTTTTTTTTTTTTTCACGCTGAGAAATGCATTACGCATGCCCGCTCGTGGGGGACGAGCCGGGGTATGTGGGACTCCTGTCACTACAGTATACCCACTAAAACTCAGCGGTGTTCCCACATCGCCGTGTTGGGAGGGCCATGGGATAACGGCTCAGCCTTTTCTTCCACAACCCTCCCGGCGCATGCCCGCCTAGCTGGCGGGCCCCTCATGCCCCCCCGTTACTGGGGGGCTACGGGAATGGCCGGGAACACCTGGCCATTCCCGTCCGACACTGGTGGAGGCCTGTGCAATACAGGTAAGGGTGCCCCCGCACCCGTTGCGTGCTGGCCTCCACCTGGGAGGAGTCGGAGATGACGTTCAAACTGACGTCTTCTTCGACCCCTCCTCCGCCTTCGGAGCGGCGCCGCGGCAGGATCGTCCTCCCGCGTGCGCTCTGCCGCCTCCTTCTGGGACATGACGTGTTCGCAGAAGGAGGCGACTGCCGCCCAGGACCCCTCATCCCTCAGCATGGCGTTAACCAAGCCGGGGAGTGAGAGGTCCGATCCAATCACCGCGTTCAGACTGTGGCGCGGCTCGGACCACGACGGGCACACCTCGAGGGTGTGCTGCGCCGTGTCCTCCGCCGCGCCACAGTGGTGGCACGACGGTGTCTCCTCCCGTCCGATTCGATGCAGGTACGATCCGAAACAACCGTGTCCGGACAGCACCTGCACAAGACGGAACGAGAGGAACCCGTGCGACCGCTCGAGCCAGTCTCGCAGGACTGGCCCAATCGCGTCGAGGGTTCGGCGGCCGAAGGCTGCAGTGGCGAGTTCCCCCGTCCAATGGACGACGATGGCGTCTTTCGCCTCCCGCCGGACTGCAGCCCGCTCTTCCGGGGCTGGGCGTTCTCCTCTCGCCCTCCGCCCCGCCGTCCATTCATACACTCTGGCGAGCACCCACGCCTCGAGTTCCCAAGGAGGGGTGCTGGCCAGAGCGCATGCTGCCGCAAAGCCCACTGTGCGATGGGCCCGCACCACACGCTGTGCTATAGCCCGTTGGGGTGCCCGCAAGGCCGCGGCGTTCTCCCTCCTGCGGAGGGAGTCCTCTCAGATGGGAGCTCCGTAGAGGGCCATACTCCTCAAGATGCCGGCGTAGAGTTGCCGGCATCGCGCGCTAGGCCCCCCCAAGTTGGGAAGCAGCCACGAGAGGGCGCCCGCGGCCTTCAGCAGGCGCGACGACAGCCCGCTAAAATGCGGACCGAAGCGCCACCTGCTGTCGAGTACAAGGCCCAGATATTTCATCTGGGCCTTCACCTCAATTCTGGCGCCCGCCACAAATATGTGGGCGTCAGGTGGGGGGCACTGCCGAGGGCCGTGGAAGTACACGGCCTCGGTCTTGTGCAGCGCCACCGTTAAACCTAGACGGTGGATCCTCCCTGCGACCAAGGATCCGCCCGCCGATGCCAAGTTGGCCGCCTCCCTGAAACTCCCCCCCCGGGCGGTGAGGAGAGTGTCGTCCGCATAGCAGACAACACTCGTACCTCGGAGGAGAGTTCCCCGCAAGAAACCTAACCTAACCTAACCTAACCTCCGTATATTCCAAAGCATTTATTTATTTATTTTATACTTTATTGCACATCGTACAAAAGGCGGGCCTAATGCCACGCGGCATTCTCTCAATGCATCTCAAATATAAAAGTGAAAATCACGTAAGCTGACCAATCAGGTGTCAGAACTGGCAGAGTTAAGCGGTTCTTAAGACTTGAAAGCTGCTTAAATGATAAAATGCTTCCAAATATACGAAGATAAGACACTTCATACCTATATCGGAGTTTGACTCGTCAAACCCCGATTTAATAAAATTGTGTTTTGACGTTTGCCTGACCAAATTAGTCTCTCCCAGGTTTGACGAAAATTGTTTAGTCAAAGGCCGAAAATTTACATTTGTTTGGGCTTTGACTAAGTCATTCAGTCTGACCTGAGGATTGACCAGTCCAACCTAGGAGCGCCGGAGCTTCGGAGTTTGCCTATAACACATATACTCAAAACTGAAAGCTACAATAAGCATCAAACACAGCATTGAAATAAATAGCTTCACGAAATTACTGGCTTTTTTAAAAAGGAAATCAGAAGGGCATTGCGCAAAGAAGTCTAAAATTTTTACGACTCAAAATGTGGAAAAATTTCTTAATGAAGCCCCTGACGAAATTTTTCTGGCCACAAAAGTAAGTATACATGATTTAACTATGAATCTTTCGTATCTTAGTAATGGTAATTATTCTATATATTTACCTGTATTTATCTTTGTTATAGGTGGCCTTAATTTTCGGACTCAATGGTGCTTGCCGCAAATATGAACTTGTAAACTTAAAGGTGGAGGACGCTGAAAATCATTCCAATGCAACTGCTGATTAATGTAAAGGAAACTAAGACAATGAAAAATCGGTAATTCATTGCACAAGGACAATATACTAAAATCATTCATAAATACCAAGCATTACGTCCCACCAACATGGAAAACAATAGATTTTTTATAAGCTATCGGAATGGGAAATGGGGACAAGCCATCGGCAAAAATAAAATTAGCAATATGCCAAAGGAAATTGCTAAATATTTAAAACTTAAAGATGTTGAACTCTACACCGGTCACTGCTTTAGAAGAACTTCGGCGACTTTCTTGGCGGATTCAGGGGCGGATATTACGTCAATAAAAAGACACGGTGGTTGGAGCTCTGATAGAGTAGCTGAGGGTTATATCGAAAGCTCAATGGCGAATAAAACCATATTAAGCAGTCAAATTAACAAAAATATAAAACTTAATCCATCAGAGCCACAACCATCAACTTTCGGCATCTTATCTTCGTCCGTAACTCACGATGCACCACCACCACTATCCCCGACGTATACTATCTACAATGAAACGCAAGTTCCTCAGACGCAAGAACAGAGAAATACTCAAATCAACTCATCAACAATAAATGTACCAAACAAAAATGTAACTCTCTCTATCAATAATTGGACCAAATGTTTCAAATGTTAACTTTTACTTTTAATTGTCATTATTTTTAATAAATGCTTATCTCATATTATTATTGTGTTAATTTTTTCGCAAATGGTACGAAAAGTAGAGTATTTTCTTCGGTGATAAAGCTGTCTTAGTCTTGGGTGAACTTAAATACCTCGCGATTTAAATCATCATCCGCGACAGAAGACACTGCTTTATTCCCTTGGTTAATAATCTACTATTTTTACCAATACTATACAGCGAAAATTCAAGAAGTTAATATCACCAAGGAGTTTCCATCAATATATTTTTCTAATGGAACGCACAATTATGCGGGGAGCGCATTACAAAAAAGTTTCGATTCGAGGACCTCTAATTCCAATAAAATAGCAATAATAGCATACATAGCAATAATATATATACAATTTCATAATTGCAACATACAAAACTTGAATAATTATTATAAGCAATAAACTAATTCTTACTCTTTTATCTTTGATGTTATATTTAGAAGGTTCAATCCCAATGTATGCGAGTAGGTAAATTAGTGTATGAAACTGCACATAACTAGTTATTATGCAACTGTTTCATTAACTAATATTATTCTCTTAGCTGCTCAAGGTAAAAAACAAACCCCTGTACTATAAATAGTTTGTCTTTAACTGATCAGTGATCGATATCATTCACTATTAAAATCTTGTCAGTACAACCTGCTTAAATATCAACCGAAAGCGGTAGCTACATTAATCTTAGTTATACCTCAACATTTATAAACATGCTCGCACTAGCGCTAGGTATATCTACAGTCACACGCATGATCTATATAACTAGTATTATATTGTCATAACAATGTACTGTATGCATATACTTATTCATAATAATAAATCTAAAGAGAACTTTCATAAAAGCGTTCGTGGTAAGCGTTTACACTCCAATATTTTTTGGCACCAGACCATTGTATGCAAATGAAGTAATGAATGTTTTCACTGCAACAAAACACGAGTAACGGTTCCCTTAAGTGAAGATTTGTCGGCCAATAATAATTATCACCGGCTTGTAACAAATCCACGCGCGTGTCGGTACCTATCTACTTATCAAGTCAATGATGTGTAGGTGCGGTATGGTAATTTTGATTTCGAAAGTAACAGAAATTAAATTGTTAGTAGACAATTGAATGACTGAACTTTTACAGAATGACACCGTTAAACTTTTCATAGAGAATTATTATCTATAGAAACAGGAAATGCTCTTTTGTTATAAAAGCAAAGTGATGAGTGTGATCGGTGGGTGGCACTTCAAGACGAAGTAAAGTATCGAGTAACAAGTGTCTGTAAATAATGATAATGTTGAGTCAGAGTTATGATGACTCTCACAATATATGCGGGGTGATAAAACACTTGTTATCTGCAACATGGATTAGCATAGAAACTTCTTGTCTGAAAAGATGATTTAATTGCATCCTAGTCATCGCTGACTTAAAAACTGTCTGATGCATTATATTTCCATTCGATGAGATTCCACTTCAGATGCCCAAAGTTACTTATCGGGCTGCTACTTGAGCACTCATAGCCACGCATTGTCGGCAGTATCGCGGTTTCATCGGAGATTCTTCGAAATCTGTTAGTGTGATAACGCGGAAGAAATCATAATTTCGTCAACTGAAAGTGATGTCAAGCTGAGGTTACCATGCATTTATTACTTTTGAGACATCGCTGGGACACGTTGGACTCTGGTAATAAACACAATTTTAGAAGAATAAAAATATTTTTTTAGCTCATTTACAAAAGTTTCTGCATATCGGCTACGAATTTCTCGTAGCTTTCAGCAGAATTCGTAGCAGCTACGAAAGGAGTTATAAGTTAAGTACGAGTATACTATGCAGATTAATGTTGATATCTATTTGTAACCTCATCCATTTGGACTCTTTATTTTTTTGGATATCTTATATACATATTATACAATACAAAGAGGAAAAAATAAAGTTTTCGTAGCTTATAGTTTAAGCGTAGCGCTGTTTTTTGTGAATGAATAAATTAACGTCTTTATTTGTTGGAACAGAAATCAAAACGGCTGCGGCTTTTTTATATTTTGCTTAATACTTATATGATTACTGAAGTACCTACATTGGCAGACACGTGAACAATTATGGATTCATGTTTGGAGAAACCTTAACGAGTCTGGAGCACATTGATGGTTATCGATACTATATAGCTGCTTTTTGACACTACAATCTCAATAATAGGTTTTAGTCATTATTCTAATTAATTAGAGGAACACCGTGGCAACTTTGTTTATTGGCAGCTTATAATCTTGGCATCTACAATCTAGATTGTGGTTAGTGTGACATTAGTCATGGCACTAGGTACTCCCTTAAATGTCCCGTATTTAGAAACACAGATGGGGGCCCTACATGGTGCATGCCGGTGGCGATGACTAGCGACTGATTCAATTAGTGATTGCGTTCACTTGTCGGCGGGCGCGGGCGCGGGCGCGGACGTGGCGGCACTGCGCACTGCGCAGGCGCGGGAGCCTGCGCGCACGCCGCACTCCGCACCACTCACTGATGCAATGATACCATCTACTTTTCAAGCGAGACAATGTCGTGATGTTTTAAGCTGTAATCTAAAAAGTAAATGGCCGGTGTTTTTGGGTTGCCATTAGTCGATCTTTATTGTTAGGGTTGTTATTAAAAATAAAACATCTAAACGGTCTAGCGTAAATGTTTTATAGTTATAAACTTTAAATGGCACTTACCAAATACATGTGAACAGTACTTACCTGCGATAATGTAACTTGTTATGAAGTTGTGTGCATTTCATAATCCAGGATGTACGGAAATACGATTTTAATGTGTCTTGTTTTTATTTTCGTGAAGACAATTATGTCTTTCGCACATCGTCATAAAAATACTTTCGAATTTTAAATAGTTCACGCTGCATGAAGCCAGAAGATTAAAAGACGTAAAGTATTATAATAAATAATAATTCGCTTCTAGCAGAGACTAATGTCAGCCATTATTATTTTAAAACGCTTAAAATATTTTAACGGTCTCGAGATTATTAGGTATCTGTCATCATTATCCGATTAAATGCTCACTCTAATTGATGGAACTGACTGGAGCGGGCGGTCTGCTGAATCAAAGAATGCCTATTAAATCGCCGAGTGCAATGACTGTTTATGAGTGTTTACATATGAATTCATGCTTCAAACTTTTTATCTAAGACCCAGTAAGTTTTCATTATTGATTTTTTTTATACTCAATACGTTAGTTGAATTACATCGTCCAGTCTCAATAAATACGTTGAAGCATGGGCTTGTTCTATCTTGAGCATCTGTATAATCTGTTTGCTTAGAAATGAATGTGCTAGTATTTCGACAAATGAAGTTTTATTGGAGAATACCAAGTGGAATGAATAGCAAGGTTTGTAGTTGAATTGTTTGTCTATCAACGGCGCGAACGTAAATTTGTCTGGCTAGATATACGCGGCGCGTCGTACACTGGCGCACTACAATGATTGTCTTGTCACTCCGACGGAGTTACGCGCTCCATCCACTCGGTACATTTGCTTTATGTGAGATCACCAATTCCGGGAATGCATGTATGACAATATTTAAATAGAGACAATACTCATGACAAACTGCTTTGCTCTCATAATTAATATATCTATCCAGTGCCATATGTAAATTAATACTTAATATTAATCTGTAGAAAATGTAGTTGTATTATTACAAGTTTTAAGTAACAAAATCTCTAGTTATTGCACTGTTAATGTAACTCGCTAAGCTTACTATCAAAATATTTTAACTTAATTGACTGTTTATGGCCAGTGTGGCTGAGCAAACTAGTCTGATACAACTTAACCGTACGTGTATATTTGCAATATAAACAAAAATGAGCCATTACGTTACAAACCTATAATAAAGATAATAGTCAAAAAGCAGTCCACTAAATATAGTGGTGTAATTTGCTTTTGTGAGCAGGTTGTCAGTGAGGTGAGGTCACGGCGGCGTCACGGGCGGCGCGGGAGAGCACTCGTGGGCGGGACCATTTTGACTTTTGGTAATTACATTCGGACACCTTAGACGGACATTTGGATGAAATAGGCAATTACGTTTCATCATAATGTTGTACTTACGGTTTACCTATTTAACTGGCGCCTTGTGTTTCCATAATTCAATGTCAAGCAGCTAAGGTGGCGGAGATTTATTGGCTTCAACTTGATGTTTATGCGGATTCGTAATATCAATATTAGATAATAATATTACATTGATTTGTTTACGACTCTACCTATAGTAACTTGATGTGCCCAAAGATCACTCGACGATTAAAAAGTGCACCAAAGTAAATATAGGTAGGTAAGTATATGTGATTTGAATACCCATATGAGTGTCAATATTTATCTTTTCGACCGTCGTATCTAGATTTTCTGATAAGTTATTAATGTGTTAATGCTAATTCGATGAAACATACGATTAAATCGCCAAACTATGTGTCTGTAAGGCAACAAATTTCTTTTAATGAGATGGCCACAACTTTGAAACATAAATTATTATTTTAGAAATCATTAATTGCGTGTTTATATAGCGGTTACTTCGATCTCCTTTGTTTCACGAACAATAGGTAAGGTCAGCGGGAAATCGTTTTATTTTCTGTTCTTTAAATGCACTTTCACCAATAAACTGTGTTGTTCAAAAGCGTCAATTTGAAGAATGGTGGCCGTTTAAGGCTTTTATGTGTGTTTTTGGTTTCTATTAACATTTAGGAAACAGAATACGTACATGCTTTTTAAAATCATGTCCGATGGTAGTGGTTCAGATATACAATTTATTGCAAATCGACTTTACTGACTTAGCTTTGTTTATTTATATATATGTTACGGCTAATACCCGAAGTGCGGCTACACCTAGTTTTAGCCGGTTAGAATTATAGGTCCAGACAATCCCTGTTGGATAAAACCAATTTACCAACAACAGAGGGAATCTGGCGCTCGGCGGCCGCTACCGCGGCACGCTCGCTTCGCTCGCTCGCCTTCGCTTGTTAATGGTTACTGTTCTAACCTAACCTAACCCAAATGATTTTACCCGAAAACAATCGGCTCGTACTTGGTTTAACCAAGAGTAAGTGGCTACACCTAGTTCTAACCGGCTAAAACTAGGTGTAGCCGCACTTCGGGTATTAGCCGTAACATATATATAGAATAGAATTCTAACACAAATGTAGGTGGATATAATAATAATATTATTTAATAAAAAATTACAAGGTATAAAAATGTGTACAGTTTTGCTTAAATGTAAATTATATTCTTATGAATTACGTGCCTGAACTAGGTAATCCTGTGTTTCAGGCGAAAAGTACTAAAATAGTCTTATAAAATTAATAAATACCAAAAGTTGACAATGGACATATAAATTATAGTTATGTTGAGTAGCTTAAATCTTATTTTATAAATTTTATAAATACTTATATACATCTCCACTCGTAAAAATTTCGCAACAGTGCAAAAGCATTCCATCAATACACCAAAACGACATCAAACGTCACAGCAAGTGGCTGCAACAGTTTGTAACTGGACTAATATTTTTTGCGTGAACTTTAGCAGAATAGTTGGGAATGTAAGGCTGTGTACTACTACTAGTACAGTGAGTGACGCCGGGGGCGGGGGCGGGGGGCCGCGACGCGGATCGTGCGCGTGCGCTCGTGGACCGATGATCATGCCCCGAAGCCTCCCGATCGCTGACACACGATCTATTTTCAATCGATCTACAATTCACTTCATTTGCATGCTTTACCTATATTGTTTGGTTTTAGGAATTAGCCTTGAGTACGAACGTGTGTTGTGTCTGTAGATGGTCGCGTTACGATGGCTGCGCTTGCGCAATCGTTACTTTATGATGTTTTGTTCCAAAACTAGCGAACGTTACCCACGAATAGTTCGTGGGCAAACTAGCGTTCAGCGATCTTTTCAGTGCTGTTCATCTTTAGCTACTTCGTAGTAACTCGTGTAGTGTAGTGCGTAAAGTCGTTGTTAATAAATCAATAACATATTTTGATACCTACTCAGATTTTCATTTTAATTATAATCATTTCAATCAATCTGTCTAGCCTTTTCCCAACTATATTGGGGTCGGCTTCTAGTCTAACCGGATGCAGCTGAATACCAGTATTTTATATGGAGCGACTGCCTATCTGACCTTCACAACCCAGTAACTGGGTAATACGATATCCCTTGGTAAGACCGTTTGTCAGACTTTCGGGCTACTGACGACCCGTAACGACTGTCAAAGATCCACGAATGACAGTCGGGACCAACGGCTTAACGTAATTTCCGGGGCACGAAGAGTCTCGGTATGTAAAGATGGTCACCCATCCACGGATCAACCCCGGCAAGCGTAGCTTAACCTGATGGATCGACCCGTACGACTGGTATTACTTAGCCAAGAGCTCCTCTCGCTCTCCAATCATAATAATTTTTTAAGTGGATAAAGTATAGTCCTTCAAAACAAGGTTTCAAAATACTATCGTAAAAATGTCGCAATGATAATAATTTAGAGCATCTTAACAGAAAATAGCTAATTAACATTTATGTTAAAATTAATAACATCTATTAATTTTAGTACGTTGACAGGCGAATAAGCTTTGTCTATAGCAACATTGTAAAAACATGGTATTCTGATTTTATTTCGTTAGAGTTTCTAAGAAGCAAGACAAAGAGTCGTGTTGTTTATACTCGCCGATAGCCTACATTCACAGTCTCGTTTTGATCTCCAAACACCTTCACATACCTACGACCTGTTATATAAAGAATTGCCAGTATTTATAGAAAACACGTAACGTATGTTCATTATAAAAATATTTGTTCCAAGTATTTGTGGAACGACGTTTCAAAAGCGCCGATGTTTGATTGTTGTGCCGGTGCCGGCCGCGGCCCAGCGAAGGTAATTTTTCGATACATATCTATCTAACGTAGGATTTATCACCTTGTTCGATGGGAAGATATCGTCTTGCTACAGATTCAAATGCTGTTACGGTTTATAATATCTGTAAGTACCATTATTTATAAAGTTTTTGACGCTGAGCCACGAGCCCATAGATCCTACAATTTTGATAGCGCTTCTTGAAAGTAACGTTATTTAACAACCTTTAAATTTTACATATTAATCAATGTAACCTTAAATCTATCGCAGTATAGTGCTACCCACCATCATTCATCATCATTTCAGCCGAAAGACGTCCACTGCTGAACATAGGCCTCCCCCTTAGGGGGGGTGTTTGCCATAATCGCCATGCTTGGTAGACGGGTTGGCGATCGCAGTATGGTGTTAAAATGCATAGAGAACGCTGCTGCCCATTCTCTAGTAAGTCCCTTAGTCGCCTTTTACGACACCCGTGGTGCTATAGGGATGCAAGAAGTGCCAAAAAGTATCGATATATATCGTATCGATATTATAAAAAAATATTGATATCGACTTCGACATATCGAAAAAAAAGATATCGATATATCGGTGAAATTTTCTAAAAAGTATATAAACTTTATGAAATTGTATTGTGTTTGTTTTGTTCATAGAAATTCCAAACTAGAAACTTCATATTTCTGATGAAATCTCAAACTAATAAAACATTGATAAAAATAAGTTTACTTTTTTACGGCTCTGAATTCTAGCGGTTTCAGTCAGTGTGACAACGGTTTTGCTATTGGAAATATTATATCGTATACGATACGTTTTCGATACTAGATATTTTATATCGATATATCGAAATAATAGATATCACCGAAAAATATCGATATATCGAACAATAAATATCGATATATCGATATTTTTTCTACAAGCTTAAGGTGCTATTCTTTACGTCCGGCACCACACGGTGCTACCCACCCAGAATATGAATATATTCTATGCCCAATCCCTATAGGCCTCATTTGGAAATGCAGCACAACATCCTAAACCTAGCTTCGTGTAACTCAAATAAGCCATCATTTATGATGCGGTATTAAGATAATAGAGCTACTTGACATGATTAAAGAAATTAGGAGCATTTTAAATGATGATGGATTAACACGTAGTAGTGGGTTGTAAGTAGCGGCTGGCGGTGCGGCGGCGGTGCGGTGCGGTGCGGTGGTGCTCAGGTGCACACAACAGTTAAGTGAGACGTTCACCCCGAGCGGCGCGGGCGCAGCAACACGCGCCGACCCGATCCCGCGCCGGCTAACTATGTAGATCTTCCCACGATTTATGCCGAACCACCTTCGATTTCTTCTAGTACGGACCTCCAACTATGTGGGAAATGGACTAGCGTCGTAACACAGAGTGGACTAGATACTTTTTATAACAATTCCAGACAAATTGTTATAACGGCTAGTGAAATATTATTTCCGTACTTGAATTTGGATCGTAAATTTTTTTGATGTCGTTGATGTCTTTTGTTCAGAGTTTTGGTTTTGGTTTTAGAAGAGGTGCAAAATATAAATGTTTTGTGTAGAAATATGTCATGGTTTCAATTTTTTTTACCTAAGTAGGTAAATGAGAGCTTCCAGTAAAATAAAAACATTGGTAAAGGTAATCTTTAACTTTCCACGAGTACATCATCCATGATCTAATTTATTGTTTTTCTTTTGTTTGTTGGAGCTATATGGACAGTCAAACTGTAACAAAATAATATACAAATAGTACAACGTTTTATTGGTTTTCTTAACTTCTTACACAAAACCGCGTTGTGATGTATGATTCGTCGATATTAGTCGCATCTGTGTTTCACGTGAAAAAATCCAGTCTAAAGCAATTGCACCAACTTAACCGTGTTATATTTGTATAGTGATTTTAAAAAACCATAAATAAGGGAACTCCGTGTGACAACAATTTTTTCCGCACGTAGAGCAAAGTGAGTAAATAAAGAAGTTCTTTCCGAGATGACAATATGACACAAGTAAACAGCATCAGTGAGTCCGTAGGTACGTCTTCTTTACAATCGAAACATGATTGTTTTGTTGTTACGTCATTTCTGCGATGCCGTATCTATAAAGTTGAACGTGACTTACCCAACTACGTTTCTTAACATGATACACGCTTTTGATACAAAAGAAGTTATAGATATCTAATCATAACTCATTTGTGTATACCTATCATCAATTTTAAAATATGCTCTGTTGAAAATTAACAAAGAGTAAGTCAGCTTATACACAATCAAGTTTTTAGTCTTATGTGCAGGTTGCCTTATATAGTCACTTGATTAGTAAATAAGGAGTCTACAATTATCTGGGACTAGTTAATTGTAGAAAAACGATAACAAAATCGAGCGCCTTATCGTTTGGCAAGAGTTGTAAAAGCTTCTCGTACTGATGTGATACTTTAAAAAAGATCGTAGCAGAAGATTTTCGAGCTTTGTACTTGTTTTTATCCCACTCTAAACCAAACTTTTGATCTTGTTCTAACCCTACCTGGCATGGCTTTTCACCATCCAAAATAAGGAAATGAATTCCACAAACCAGAAGGAAAGGGGATTTTTTTCGGAAAGTTTCAGGAAGCGTGTGAGTTGTCGGCATGTGATCTCCGTAAGGTTGTAGTGTTGCGTTACGTTCCGGCGTGGCCGCGGCCGGTCGCCGGTCGCCGCAGGTAACCGTTGCAGGCTGCGGTCGCAGCGGCCGGCGGTCGCTCCCGACACCCTACACTAATTAGCAACTACGACACGTGTCGGGTTCGCGGCTGACACTATGCGCTGCTTTCTCCTGACATTTGAGTACTTGTAACTCTGCGGCGGTATGACGAGCTTTCTTGCCTTCAAGAAAATTGTTTACTGCTAAGTTATTTTCATTTCGTTTTTCTCACCTTTGAATGTCGCAGTATTTGTTAATAGAAACTTCAGCAGCGAACAGCTCTCTAATCGCTCTAAAAAGTCAGGACTTTTACACACAATAAGCTTAGCTAGGTAAAGCCTTGGTTCGGGAAGGAAAATTATTGACACGTCAAAATTAAACGCAAGTCAAGTGATGATAATGAATTCAACCAATCACAGGAGTTTACCTGGCAATTTCTTAGAAAAAAATGTGTTGATTTTCGTTCCAGAAACCGGGCGTAAGAGTAATGTTGTTATTCATACATAATTAATCGTCTTCAACAAATATTTCGTTGCATCTCGGCGAGCTCTCAGTTTTCAACAATCTTCATCATGTAATCCAAATCTTTTGCAAAATAAATTAGTGGATATAAAAAAAGCTTTATCAATAGCACGATAAGAACCGGTCTCATGAGCTATTATCGTAGTAATGTTGTTTGCTATGGACGCTAATGATACGGGGCGTACGAGCGGCGTCCAGTCGCGGCGTACTAATGGCACCTAATCTGAATCTACGGCTCTATAAACATGGCGAGTCCCGCACTTAATGCCTATTGACACTCGTAAAAATCATCCCTTCGTCATTTTAATAGTGACAATAGTACTAACACGTCGAACTAAATTTAAGGTAGTGGTTCTTTTATCCTAAGTTATAACATGAACCTGTCGTGGAATATTTTGCTACTGCTCTGAAAATGTTTCGTTTGGTTTAAGAGATTTTGCTATGAAAATATTTTCTCCTGTCATCCATAAATAGTCTATTTTAAATACCCATGAAAACAAATACATCGGAAGCTCATAGTTTAGCTAAAAGGTAAATCATAACAACCATAAGCGTTTATTTGGTAACAATTTGAACTCAACATAATGCAGTCATGGAAAATCAATAATTTAGAAAATTTAGAAAGGCAACTATCTCAATATAGTTTAAACTCGGACTTTGTAGGATGATTGACCGTGATCTTTATAACGGTTTTAACTAAACTGCGGCGGACAGAGTTCACGACTCGTTTTTATTACACGCTAATATAATAATGGGTGTTTGCTCTGTTCTTAAGTTGGAAACCCAAATAGATGTCGATCAATAGCTCTATAACTGAATTCCTCGAGCAACTGGCAATAATAGCTCACGCCGCTGCTACAGTCAATAACGAGGGCGAATATTTTTGAATAACTAACAAATATTCTAATATCGAACGAAGCCATCGACAGAAACTAACGAATGTCTAACTTCTAGGGACCTTCACCATTGGTATTTATGTATAACATGTCAATACTGCTCACTATGCCATGTTATAATTGGTGCGGCGCGCGGATTTCCAGAGGGATATTAGTCACACCGTAATGACTTAACTGTCCGATTTCATCTGAATAATTACAGGCGTTTGTGATATAAGAGGACCATCGATCACAATGTATCACACAGTTATTAAAGGGAAAATATGTATATTAATTTATGCTCATATTTTTATTCGTGGAAGAGATTCGACTACGCATCCATTGATATTTAACGTAAGTTCGTTACGTCACGTCACATGTGGATGCTGAGATGCAACGCTGCACAAAGAGAAAACATTGCATCACTCACAAGGTTATTTTAGGTATGGTAATGTTGCTGTACGTAGATTGTTGACTAGATTTCACGAGCTGCAGTAAAATGTTATGACGTGGAGAACACTGCTATTTACAACGACCAAATGGCTGTGCTTGTTTGTCCCATGTGTTACTTAACGAACGCTAAGTAATTTAAACATTTATTACATTAACATACAAAATTATGTTACTCGTAAACGCAAAGTAATTCCTACAGCGAGTACTTTCGTGTATAATTATAATCCTATAAATCAGCCTGTACAAAATTTAGGAGCGTTCCGTTGCCTTCATTAGTTGTTGAACACTGCAGTTTGTTAGTACCTAGTACATCAACGAAGATAGATTGATTTACAACTTGGTATAAAAATGTTACACATTGCTTACAAAAGAAGAGAACGTAAAAAAAAAATTAGTGCAAAACTAAACTTTTAGTAATGACTAGTCTGACCAAATTTCTTTTTCGGTTCTGGTTTTCAACAATTTTTGTCCGAAATATATTTTTTTTTCTCCGAACAAAAAATAAGTAGATACTATTGCACAATACTTTCAAAAAAAGTATGTGTAAGTAGTTCTTTTTTTTAGTACAGCCGTGGCCGAAAAAAAATAAGTGCAAACAATACTTTCAATTTATTTATTTATTTAAAGTAAATTTAATCTACACAAAATATAGGTACTACTAAAAACAATAACTGTGAAAATGCAGAATAAAATGCGTTTTCTCCTATATATAATCAGATTGTTTGATAATAATTAATTATTATGTCTTTGAGAAAAGTATCTGTAAAGTTTTGTGCGATGTAAGTTTAAACGGTTAAATAAAGATTAAAAGATTGCCACTGCATTTCTTTTACCAAAGATACCTATCGACAAACAAAAATCTATTTTCGGTCGAACTCAACAAGGCAAAATATTAAATCAGATTATCTAATTCAAGAATCAAGTGTATACAGACATAGAACCTGTGTGTATACAGACCTACGTCCCTTTACAAAGTTTGCTTTTACAATCGTTGATTTGCGGCTTGCTCTATAATAGCAATAAAATTAATACGAGCATTACGTTCCAATTTAGAATGTGAGCTTTAGGGTTGCTAACCTCAACCACATTCCGTTTTTATTGTCATTTTTTAACTTCTCATTTATTAAAGAGAATATTTTATTAAGTATATAATAAATTCTATATATAGGCGGATGGAATTTTGTAATTTAAGCAATAAATACTAGTTGTAATATAACATATATTTTGGAATTACTCCTCTAAAGATAAGAGATACAGCATCGTTCAGTTTTATTATTTGTTGTCACACCTATGTCGATTCTATCACCTGTGTTATGATATCTTGTAAACGATTCGAGGCATGTGTGTAAAACCATTTACGATGGATTACACAAAAATACGACACGTAAAAATAAAAAACCATAAATCATGGTCATAAATATCGTCTCTTTTATAGATGTATTACCTACTCGCGTTCGTTTTTGAATGAGATAATAAAGATAAGATTTTTTTTATGTTGATCAGGAGATCTCGTGCCACCCGTGATATAATTATTGTTGATGTTGCTGCAGGCATGACGTCGGTGCCGGGAGGACACGGTGCGGCATACGCTGGCAGAGTGTGCCGCTTGGGAGGAGCCACGCCGTGCCCTCATCTCAGGAGTAGGCAGTGACCTGTCGCTGCCGGCCGTGGTCGAGTCGATGGCCGGCAGCGAGGAGTCCTGGGACGCGGCGGTATCCTTCTGCGAAACAGTCGTGTCGCAGAAGGAGGCTACGGAAAGAGAGCGGGGGATCTCGTCCGCTCACCTGGCCCGCAGCCGGCGCACTGGGCGTCGGCAGAGGGCAGACAATGCACTCTTCCGGCCCCCCTAAATTGGTCCAGGGACGGCGGACTCGGGGACGTCCGCTGCCGTATCACACTGGACCCGAGGTAGCGGCGCGAAGTGTTCCACGCGTGCCCCTTTCAGACGTCACGGGGGGGGGAGTCTAATGCCCCCCAGCCTTGAGGTGGCCTGCAGAGGCGGGCCTGCACTAGCCGGGGATTGCGAAAGTAATAACAGATCCCAAGATCCCCGGCGCAAGTGTAGGAAGGGAACACTGGTTTTTAGTCAGTAAGAGTCTGACAGACCCCTCCGCCCAACCCAGGGCGGAGGACATCCATGAGGATTTTACAACCCGTGAACAAAAAAAAAAAAGGCGTGACGTCGGTGCTGGTTGTTGAGAGGTTGCTCGTCCTTGCCGTTCGCACTAATAACAATGTTTAATTGTGTGTAAACGTGTGACGCGACCGCGAGAGATGTTGCAGCTCGGGCATATCTTCCGGCCAGCGACATTGGAATTAATACACTACAAATCTTCGGTGTGTTCAGTAAATCAAGGTGTTTATGAGTCATTCAAGTCACCGGCGCGAGACCGCGCGACCTCCGTACAGATTTGCAATCTTGAGTGCTTATTTCTCAGTCCACCTCTGCTCTTCGATTTGTATATACTATGTTATCCAAAACATTTATTTTGTTGATAGAGAAAGTTAGGGCTTTCAATATAAATCATAGCATGTCATGAAAAATGAAAATGAAAATGTTTTATTTGTTATACAAGTAAATCTCTTCTAAACATTAATTAAGAATCGATCATGATTCCGTGTATATTACCAGGAAAGGTGGGCTTTCGCATTTGCAGCGTGCCGCGCACGTGCCGCGGGTGTCTGAGTGCACCAACAGAATTTTCAGAATTTTCAGATTTTTAGCAAAAGCTAGCAGTCACCAGTGCTTTTGCAAACCGTAGTGGCTGCGGCAGTGGTTGTGGATAACAGCAGCCGATGGGAGATTTATATCCCTGGATATGGTGCTGCGGCTTTCTTTGATAGCGCATATTGTTTAACAACACGATAATGATTAAATAACAACCATCAAACCGTAATTAATTATCATATCTAACTAATAACTATTTCCACATCATCGTACGGTTAAAGTTAAGAATAACGGGCCTCTAAATAATAGACGTGGGTGTCTTAGAAGGGATATTAGGTGAACGAGCTGTAATTTTTGTGACCATAATACCTAAAAGTACTGAATCTGATCAACAAAGAAAAACGGACCCTAATGGGCCTGTGGCTGTGGCACTGTGTCTAAAGCGATTAATATTAAATGATAGTTCTGGCTCTACAAAACTATATAACAATTACGCATACGGTATTCCTATATAGAGTCTTAGCAATTAAGTAGTGGTTGTTTCTGTCATGTCATGTGTAGGCATTTGTTAGACACGGGCGCATATCCCCGTGGTCCTTTTGTAGAGTCTACGTGCCTTCCAGTTTTGGGAGCGAGCACGATGACTGGTTTCATGAATATTTAGTTGAGCTTCATTAGTGCACTCACTTGTTCGAAGGAAGAGGGCGTGGCGAGATGTGCTCGCACTGTGTCTTGTACCATAATAAAGCACTGTATCTAATGATTAGCATTAAATTATTTTGTTAACAGCGTGCTGCGGCGGGTGCAGACTATTGTGACGTTTATCAATATTTTTTCTTTGACACCTATCTATAGGTACTACTGAATGAATGAACAATTAATTCCATAATAAAAAGTGAATTTATCGTAATAATCATACTAAGGCACTGTGTTTTTTTGAGATTAGAATTTACATACAAAAATCAATTGGCATTCGACGAATTCGCCATTTATCACTGATAATAATAAAATGTTAAGTGTAAAATTACTGTGCTTTCACACTATTATTATTCATCGTATTATTATCTCCACTGTCAACTAGACAAACCCCCGCGAATACATCACCATTGTTCCGACAACGAAATGAAAGTTCTTTATTTGCATATCTTAAACGCTATAGTTATCATGCCAGCCATCAAAATTATAATATAATAATATCTCTGCGGAGAATGTATTAGTAACTATAAGTACCTAATTGAGAAAGTCTCGTTGATATACAAAAGTACCTGTTACTGTCATGAAAACTACACTTTGATCTTCTTATAACAATTCAATTGTTTTTTTAGTACTACTGGGAATCGTGTTTGTTTCATGTAATGCTCAGTTGATTCTCCTGAATCCAAATCTATTGATTGCCGATGTAAAAGTGGAAACATCCAAAGGACTTTCTAGAATCTCCAGTATTTTTGCTGTACCTAAAAAGTTTACTCAAGTTTTAAATGACATCAGTGGATGTAAAAGGCAAGGCATCGTAGCGATCATTGGAAGATTGTAAATCGCAATGCACGGAGCCGACAGACACGCGTGCCTTATTGTTGTCCAATATGATGAGTACTTGACGTTCGCTTATTACAATTGTGAAAGTAAGATATTTAAACGGCTGAGCATCGTACCGGTGACACGGACAAGGCGCTGTTCCTGGCACTGCGGAGTTGCGTGGGCGCACGGCTCCCGTACTCCGCCCCGACAATACACCGCCACCGCACGCGCCGACCGCCTCATCTGCGCTCGCCAAAACTAACAAACCTATTGTTCTACCTAAACATTCGTGTCAACTTCCGAAAACCACACGCGTATGTCACACAATATTGTCTTGACAATTAACAGTAGTAAAGGTGCACTCCCTCTGCACCAATCGTAAAACTCATGTGGCAAACAACTTAGAGGTGGAATTCTAAATATACGTTATGTTGTATGGCAATCTTATAGTTGATTTAAAAATAACAACAAGTAGGTAGTATTTTTGTGAGGATGTGTAGAGTCCATGCATTGTAGCGGTGAACATTCGTATTCGTGGAGTCATAACAAGAAATAAAAGAGGATGTTCATCAGACACAAGACCATAAAACGAGCCCTAAAATGTTAAACGACTGCTCAAAATTGGTGGTAAGAAGAAATTACAAAATAAAAGGACGAGATTACGGTACTTTGAATGAATTTTTGAGAGAGAGACCGCCTTAACCTATATTTCACTTTATGGGTGAACGATTTTTACAGCCTGCTCGCGGACAATCCAAATGACTACGGCTCTGTAGAAAGTTTCTGAAATTGTTTCGAAATTATCAGACAATACAGAAAGCTCAGTTTTCCTTATTGCAATGACCTCAAGTTCATGTCTTACTGAAAGCTACTTCTTATTTGATGACTAGGAATTAGATGTAGAGCAAGCGCCTGATACGCAGAGTTCATGATGCCTGTAGGCTGTATGTTGTTTCACATCGAATAATAAACACGTAAGTTTATCGGGTGAGATATTTACGCACGCTTGTTTGTGGGTCGGGCGGGCCCCGAGTGTCGCGGCAGTTAACAAATCGGAGCAGGCTGACAAAGCGTGTCGGCCGGTGATCGACGCGTCGTTGTCGCGCTCGCTCTCTATGACAAACGCAACGCTATGAGTGATTGTGTCCGTCCGTCGCTCGGCACTCGATCTCTTTGTGTTCTCAAATAATCCGCCGCGTCGTGATCTGGAGTCTAACGGTGCAGGTCTGCGAGCCTATTGAGTGCGCTCTCTGTAATAGGTACAATTTTTCAAGCTTTCACATAAGTCCACACTAATACCGGTTAAGCCCAAAACCCATGAATGATGTATTATCCAAGATTGCTGATTTTTTTATAAATCGTTGTACGTTAAAAGAGTAGATACAAATTGATGCTTTGGGGTTATAAAATATACCATGTTGACAGATTACAGTATAATAAATTGATGAATGTACAGACTAACGCACAAGATCGCATAATCTCCATGTGTTTGGATATACAGGTGATCGTCTAATTTCGTCCACTATCGATAGAAGTTTAATTATAGCTATAACTAAATCAATCAACTCGGACTTCGCAGACCACTGCGTAGTCCTTCCAAGTCACGCCACAACACCCGACAAAGTAGGACCGTACGTCTTATTGGATCTTAATATCATACTCGACAAGTACTGAGTGTCTCAGTGATCATCAGCTTAGCCTCTTTACCAGCCTATTTGGATCGGCTTCTAGTTTAGTCGGTTTTCTATTAAGGAACGACACATATCTATACTGTATAGGTATGTTATGGATTATATTATGGATACTTGTTGATACGATCTGTAATAAATACTTTACCCAACTGTTTCTAATCTCAATAATATCTTATACTTACAAAAGTTTGCTAAATAACTACTTAATTCGTCAAGGAAAAGCTATTGGCCCCAATATAGTTCTTGGGGAACACCCATTTGAACTTGAGAGCTTGCAATAGAGACGTTTAGCATTATGATGATGGCTACTCTTTTTCCCCGCTTCGACTAGCAAAAAGTAGTACATAATAATATGTTCCAATATTGACTTCTAATCGTAATAGTATATCCTAGTGAAGTTTCAAGGTATACGTATGTGTATACCTAAGTATAAGTGCCTTGATTTAGATGATCAAATATCTCAGAAAATTCTAAAAGCATTCTGTGCTTTCTGCTGCAGGGAAATGCAAAAGTATTGAGGGCCTTGACCTTCAGTAATTTTTATTTTTCTTAACAATCTTTCTTTTTAATCCGAATCGTCTAGATCCTTTGTTTAGAGAACATTTAAAGTAACGAAAACCAACTTCTAAAAGTTAATTACTGTAATAACTGACTCGATATTTACGTAGGTATCGCTATATCATATTGGCTTTATTAATTCACTTGTGGACATAGCCTTTCCTCCGCGACCCACCCACCTGATTATCCGTTAAAATTCATCTTGTTTGAACTGTCATGGTGGGACTTCTGATAAGTTACGAAGCTTTTCTTTGCATATTAAAATTAAAGTGTCTGAAAGTTTTTACAATTTGTTAAAAATCAATTATCGTAATATGATCAGTAGGTATTCAGGAATTTTTTCCTATTAACTTTTTTTTTGTATATTTTGTAATTGGAATAATATAATAATAAATACAAATAAAAGCTGAGAAATCGAATTGGACTGGACCTTAAAAATATGAAATAATTAAGGAATAAAGATACAACTTTTTGCACCGTAAAGTTTTAACTATCGGATCGAATTTCTACAAAAAACATGTAATTTGATTATACTTTTTAAATAAAAATTCGGAACATGTTAATTGGCCTGGTAGCACGCGTAATTTTTCACACTGAGGTGAACCTGACGCGAGTTAAAATCTCAGGTCTCACCTGCACACGGCCAGCCACCTGTTAACTGCAACTCAGCAATATAAAAAAAGAAAAGGAGCGAGCGCCAGCCAGTGCAAAAAACGAGAATCCAAGACGACACGTTTGGAAAATAAAAAAAGCTCTCGCCCACCAGATGGTCGCCTCGACGCGTCGAGAAACCCGCTTTTGAGCAGGTTGTGACTTACCATGCATATTTATTCGCGCTTTTGAATACAGGGAAAATTGAATAACAAATACGATTAATCGTTACGAACTGTGAACAGCCAAATGTCTCTGGCACTGTAGGTGGAGAAATTTATTCAAGGTCGTAACTCCTCGTCTGCATACTTAAATTTGCATAGCCTTGGCAGTATGGCACCCAGGGACTACCCATATTACGTGCTTCTTGTTTAATTTAAAAAAAACGAGTATATTCTATAAATGGTGCTGTGGGCTCGTGCCATAAGGCAGTGCAGATCTAATATTTTATTGCACCTTTCAAATTCGTTCCAAATGTGTTCATTTAGAAGCTAGCAGAAATTAATTGGCCATATGTTTTCGTTGTTCATTACAGCACGTTTTAGAGACGATAAGACTCCATATGGTGTAATATTTTTTGTGTCCCTGTGCAAAAACAGGATGGAACTACACCGACAAAACAATCAAACAACGAATAAAAAATCGGCGTGTGGACCTGTTTCAAATTTAAATAACTTGTCAAGTCATCTCATCACCTTAGTTCCTGTTCCATCTTTTGTATTGATAAACGGTTTATTCTTTATTTCATCGAGTTCGACGTCATGCGGAGCATATGAGGCTAAAATTTTCCATATACATAGGCAATGTAAAAAATATTACGGTTCCTGGTTAAGTTTACTGTGAAAAATATTGTCTGCTTCTCACAACTAAATAAGGCAACAAAGTGTGGGATATAGTTAATATTATCGTTATTTGTGAACTGCGTCATCCATCTGTAATGTACTACGAAGAGGGGATCGGCGCTGTTGATCACGTTGTGAGTATTAATTGCTTCAGCACTAGCTGGAAATCGGCCCGCCTCCGCAATTACTCCCTAGTTTACTAATGCTCGTGTAACTTATTGCCGACGATAGCAGCCGTCTCATGTCGCTCATTAATGGATAGTTTCCATTACTAATCGACTTCAAACAACATTTCACATTGTTATTTAAGAGGCTGGTAGGCACCTAATTATCTCATTCAACTATTATTAAATAACCATTTGAAATCAAGCGAGTCAGGTCAAGTCGCACTTATATTTATGGCACAACAATTTTAGATAAACCTAATAATGCACACAGCGGGACCGTTAAAGATTACTATCGTTGTTTTTTGACACCCTTTGGTTATAAGTGATAATCAGCACCATCTGTGGAAGCAATTATTTTTTGTTAATCTTTGGTTTTAGTGATGTTGGTCAGTGTTTAGGAACACAGGTGGACAGGAGATACGAGGTGTGAGTGGCAGAGCGGCTACCTGCGCGAACTCGGCGCGTGCGCACCTGTGCCCGCATGCCCGCTTCTACATAAATGATGATCACAAACACGCAGCATGATACATTCGTCCACTCGCGACATACCTATATACTTTATGTTTAGAATTGGATTTATTATTATTACGTGGGTTCGAGCGATATCGTACACACACACACCACACCAGATGCAACGTAATGAACCTATTCATCTCCATATCAGGTGAGAAGCCTGTTACTTCCAACTCTGCGTTTGTCACGAACACCAACTATCTCGCAATATACTGCACAGATTGTAGAAAGTAAAAATAATATAACTACTTATAATCTTAAATTAATTTGGATCTATTAGAAACTTAAATACAAAAAAAATACTCAAAAGATCATTTAGAAAAACGATAAAATTAAATGTGTTTTGATGCATGCAAATGTACCGTTGCTTGTCGAACATACGGCGAGAGGTTATGAGGCTGTATTTAAATTGAATCAGTGTATTTTCCGGAATAACTGAGATATGTCTGTCTGTAACATGAACTGAATCAAAAACAAGATTCAATCATACGATAAAATAATAAATGATCCCACTCCCGCACATCAACACTTAAGTCGTTAAGGGCACTTCACATAACACTGCGCACGCGCTACTGCCATGCACTTACGTCGTACGTATTACGGTGGATTCCAATATTTTTTTACAAATGTTGAGTCACTTAATTGGTAAATTTGAGAAACGTGAACTTACTTCTCTCGCTCGGTTTTAATCGTTTGTTGACAGCTGACCTATTACTTACGGGGAAATTCTGCATACTGCTAAGCTGTATCGAACTCGTAACAAAGTACTCTAATTTTTCTAGCAATAGGTTTTAAAAGGTTGACACATTGAACAGAAAAAGAGACTCAAAGTACAAACTGACTTCCTATAATTAAAAACAAATAGTTCTACAGGCAGATACATCTTTATATAAGAGCAGGCAGTGTGGCTGTGTGGCAGATAGTTAAGGGCTTAAGATGAAGATGTCTGAGGGCTAGTTGAGTGGGGGAGGGGGATGCGCGAGGAGGCGCGTGAAGGAGTGAGGAGAAGCGCGGGGCGCGGAAGTGCGCTGCAAAACGACGACGACGGCCGCGAGGCTGCGTCGGATCTTATCGCACTTATCTGCTATATTGATTGCGCCCGTGTCGAAAGCCTCGCCTGGCCAAAAGCGGCGCAAAGCAGATTGAAACCTGAACGTACACGATGATTGATTATAACGTAATGGACACCGACGCCTGCCTGCGACTCACTCAATACGGTATTTTAAATACCATTGCGACTACACTATGGAATTTGTAATCCGAGCGCCAA
The DNA here is from genome assembly GCA_963921375.1 of Tiliacea citrago. Lineage (NCBI taxonomy): Eukaryota > Metazoa > Arthropoda > Insecta > Lepidoptera > Noctuidae > Tiliacea > Tiliacea citrago. Next base: position 14,479,469 of record OY992786.1, on the reverse strand, counting down.
TATTCCAGTTAGTAGGTACCTACGTTGATACAATTTTTTATTTTTTTATTCTGGGAGTTAAAAAATGCTTGGTATTCATTCTCAACCTGTAAGTAACTTTGAGCGCTTTTTAGAGTTCCTTATTCAACAAGGAACCCTTATAGTTTCACCATGACCGTCTGTCTGTCTGTCAGCGGCTTAGATCAGAGACTCTTAGTTTAGTCCAAGAAAGCTGTAATTTGGCATAGGTATAATATTAATCACGCCGACAAAGTGGTAAAATAAAATTTTGAAAAAACAAAATTTTACCTCTTACCTCCCATTGCACGTAAAGTGGAGATGATATCTTTTTTCTCGTCTATCCCATGAAGTAGGGTATCGTTGGATAGGCCGTTTAAAAATATTGCAGGTCTGTGTATGTGATTCAGGGATCCGTTTGCGTAGTAGAGTAGTGGATATGTGAAAAAAACCACGGCAGTAAAAATATTGAATATAACGAAGATAAAAGGAAAACTATCACAGCTAAGTACTAAGTACGCCACCATGCTCAAGCGATGCGCGTCCTTAGTGCGCAGGGAGCGGGCCAGCTCCAATACGGTAATGATATCGCTGAGCGTTTTGATGCCCCTACATACGACGATGATGTAACAGACATGTATTGTATAAAATTTGATTTTTTTCATTTTTTATTTAATTTTGTGACTCAAATTTGACATTTTATATTATTTTTGTGACTTTATATTTTGTTCCTACTCATGCGTTTATTTTAATGGTATTTCACATTTTATTTTAATTTTAATTCTGTGACCTTTATAATTTGTGCCTATTCATTCGTTTATTTTAATTGCATTGACATTTTACTCTATTCTGATCTATTCGGTTGCAGTATTGTGAAATTTAATTTAATTTTATGTATTACGGAGTTTGCCTGAATTAAATGAATTTAATTGTTATTTATTTTGAAGTAGGCTAGACTTTACAAATTAAGCAGTAATAGTCGACCGACTTACGTTGGCAGTTGGATTGTATGGGAGAACATGTTTTTCAATGTTCTTGGGATACATTTATACCAACTACGGAACCCTTCATTTTGCGTTGTCCAACACGAACTTGGCCGGTTTTTTTACTGACTTCCAAAAAGGGAGAGTTTATAAGTTCGTCTGTATGATTTTTTTTTATGTGTTCTCCGTCAATTGTGGACCGATGTTGAAAATTATTTTTTTGTTTGTAAGGGTATGCTAAGTCAAAATCTAATGAGGAGATACCATGGAATTCGAGGGAAATCCTCAAATTTTATAGGCAGACTTATAACGATTAGGATATTTTTTTATAGTAACTCGTGCATTTGCTCTCGGAAAGCACCATTTGGTAAAGTGGAACTGATGATGAAGACCACAGGTGGCTACCGGAACTACCTAATAATAAGTATTTCACGGGTTGCGATTCGATTAGGTACTTTGATATGGTTGCTAAGCAATTTATACTCGTCACAATACATATGGTAAAGTGGAGCTGATAGTGACTTCACCATCAGCTCCAATTTTTGGGGATTTTTCCTGGTTCTTACCAGGAAAACTCAATAATTAACGCCTCTGCATCGGGAAAAGCAATATTTTGTAAAAGGTGATGAGCAGTTGACATAAGGGTATTGTAAATTACAAACTGACCCCCTAAAAAGTGAAAAATGAAAAACTTTTTAAAACAACCGACTTCCAAAATTTTTTCGTATTTAGCACCTTGTAGTGTTTTTTTGGAAGTCGGTTGTTGTTTGTGTATTTTATTTTTATACCTAATCTTGGAATACGTAACTGTTACAAGAAGTCTCATGGCGGTAGGAACTAAGTAAGAATTCTCTGTTGTTTATAGGTAGAATAGTTAGTGAGGAGTTTTTTGACATTCAAAAGAGCCTCTTTAGGTATGTGCCTAATTGAAATAAGTAATTTGAGATTTTTTTTTTACTTTTTTTGAGTGATTTTTTTTCAAGTAGCTACTACTTTTGGCGTACTGGGCGCCTGTTGCCACAGTTGTGGAGGTCAGATAGGCAGTCGCTCCATATATACTGGTATTCAGCTGCATCCGGTTAGACTGGAAGCCGACCCCAACATAGTTGGTAAAAGGCTAGGCAGATGATGACATACTTTGGCGTAGCTAATGGGCTATGTTTGTGATTTATTTTCATTATTTTGGTTGAGGGTTTAGATGGCACGATTCTTGTCGATACGAGAGAAGAAGCATAAATTTCGGAATATGCAGATGGTATAGATATACGAACATGCGCAGGTACCTCAACATTACCAATTACCAGAATTTCACGCTGTTACCGGCTCATAACGGTGGTGTAATGAGTTTTAAAGAGTTTTTCGATCCGTGGAATTCAAAATCTTTGCGAACAGGCAGGATCTTAATCTGAAGATCCAAGATGTACGCAAGATGCACTGAACTTGTTTATAGTGAGACTCATGTTCTCCGAAATATTCTTCACGCCATCATGTGATTTATGTTCGCATTGGGGAAACTATTAAGCTGAAAATAACGCCTTGCTCTGCTGGACTTAGGTATAAAATATTTATTTAATAACACGAGTAACGGCGATATCCTTTTCATTATTTTCGTCAGCAATGGAAAGGCCATAAATTATGATCACGTAGGTATATTAAAAAGCTCACGAATTTCGCGAGGTTAATGTGTTGTCGCCGTACCTACAACATGTTATTAAGAATAATAACGGGTGGTAAAGCTGTAAACTGTGGTACGTGAGTTCGAAGCACTCTCGAGCACCTCGGTCCCTTGAACCGCATGTCCACTCTCAAATGGAATGATCGGTGGCCGTCGAATAAATCGTCAAAACATGCGACTCATTTACACTTGTCATGACTTCACGATTGATCCACTTCTGTAACATTTAACATTGATATTTAAAAGTGACATTCAAACTTAATGTCGCGTTTGTTATACATGAAGATAAAGCTCCCGTTAAGTCCATACCAAGGCCACTTTCAGTTGAAATTGAAAGTACAAAAAGCTCAATTTGGACAAAAGGAGAACCAACGAAAAGTGGTTCTGAAATGATGTGCCTCGAAATCAATGCATGTCTGTATTCCCCTTAATGTTACTTAGAGCGATACAACACAGTCTTAAAGAAGTCCTGACCCATAAAGCTTTGACAAGAAACACCTACAAAAAACTCCCACCTAGATGTTTCTTCTAGCCTTTCCATTAAGTATGAGTTACTATTCAAGTAGTAGTGACATTAGTAGGTACATGTATGTAACGTTGCGTGACGTCCACCTGTCGGGTGCCGGCGCGTGCCCAACTGCCGGCGACGCTCAACCGTGGCCGGCGCGGGCGCCTGCACTTGCCTCCGAGCGCACCCACCGTGGACAGCACCTGACGCGCCACCACAGCCGCATAGCGTCACCCGCGACGTTGCTATGACAATCCCCATAAGAAACATACACACCTGACGGCGAACACTTTAGATTTGCAATTGAGAGGTTGAGTTTGGATTGAAAGTTCATTTGGCACAGTGAATGGGTTTGTATTTTAACATGAAAGCAAGCAAATAATCAAGCCTGACGGTGTATCTTTTCTGGCCGTTTTATTTAGGCCGATTGTATTTATTATGGCCGACCTTCATCCATATTGGTTAATAAATTCTCATCTTCGTCATACTTGATCTCTAAACAAGGTGAAGGTAGTGTACAAATAATTAAAAGCGTATTTGTCGGGTTTGACCGGTTTGCCGAGACCTTCATTAGTTTACCAGGTCCAATATTCTGCAACGCGAGGCATCCTAATCCTAAACCATCATATTTTGGTCCTTCCTTCCACAGGGGTGATGGGTTCAAGATAGCGCGCCCAAAGCTCACATCAAAAATATGATTGTGTTTTAGGGTTCCGTATATCCGAATGAAAAACCGGAACCCTGTTAGGATCACTCGTGTGTCTGTCTGTCCGTCTGTCACAGTCAATTTGCTCTGAATCTATTTTTTTATATATATATTTTGGGAGACCAATAAGAATATTTAAAAAAAGTTTTGCATACTTTACCGTAAGACATATCAAAATAAAAGGCTTACTGTGACAGTCTCAAGTAATATATATATTTTTTTTAATAATTTTAAAGTATATATACAGATTACCTAAAGGAAAACCTATAAGAAGTCTATGGTCTTAAAATAACATGATAAATCTCCCAAAATTGTGCGTACAAACTTAAATTTGCAGTTAGAATGTATCGGGGAACATATTTTCAACTACAATGTTAAGTTTGTTCTTGGGATTAATTCATCTCAATTACGGAACCCTTCATTGTGCATGGTGTGACACGCACTTGACTGGTTTTTTAATTAAGGACAAACCTTCGAAGGACTTAACTCACTGTAAATAAGTCCTCCTTAGCAGTGTTTGTAAGGACCTTTAGACAGAATGCGAAATTCTCAACGTAGTTAATAACTCAGTCGTCGTTTTACAGTAGGTACCTATTTATATAATGTCACTTTGTATTATCCGTCAAAACATTATAATTAGGCAAATATGTACGCTAATGTTCTGTATGCCAAGGTTTAGTTATTATTTATTTATATATAGGTATACAGCGTGCCGCCACAATGGCGACAATAATTCAACACACGCATAGGGCTAGTGGCCAGTAATCATACAAAATTATATATAAATATTTTATTTAAAAATACTTAACTATATATTTTTTTGAAATATTGTATTTATTTCAAAGTTGTACATGACGCAACTAGATGGCATTGGCGTCGAATTAGAAGGCGCTATGGTTTCGTTACAAGGATATTGTTAGGGTCTTGTGAATTTTAGCAAATATATTATCCAGCTATAGAACATTATGCAGTTTGGTTGTTTTATTTAAACCTTCAACCCTACTTAAGAAGACACATAAGGTCAAATTTAAGTACTGAGTACCAGCACGGTGTTCGGAATTTAACACCACCAACGGTATTTTAGGCGATATTTTATTGCTATATTTCTTATTTGTGTAAGTGTATATGTAAGTTACAGTAAAAAACAGACCCTCACTGACTGTTATTTTAAGTAACAGATAATTTATATTGGTAGGAACAATTGTTATTTGTTATTTTTAAATATCTGTTATTTCTATCTGTTACGATAAATACGCCTCGCTCCTAAGTCCTTCATAGTTGCGTTTGCGTCTCGTTGTGAACTGTGCCATTTTGTGTCCGTTACTTCTTTTTACGACCCTATTTACCGCCCCTGGACCTTGATATCGAACCATTGGATGGTGCGCTCACGTTATGACATTAGTGTGGTACCTTGGATGGGCTTATGGGCTATTTCCTTGGTACCAATCAAGAAAATATATCTGTTCCAGCAGCATTTCTGGATGAAGTAGTTATAAGAGATTTAGAGGAAAATGATGATAATTAATAAAACATTCCACTTTAACATAGTGTTTTATTAGTTTTTCCCGTTTTGTTCATCAGGTATGTATGTACCGTAGGCCAATGAAATGATAAGTGATCACTTTTGACAATACAAGAACTAAGTTAGACATTTTAGAGGTATAGAAACTATCTAACTATCGTTTATTATACTAAAAATGTAGTTAGTAAGTATATAAGTGTGCTGTAGAAACAACAGTTAATGCTCGACACTCAATTTATATTGACAATCATCGAGAGTCTAAGCAGTGACGAGGGCCGTTGGTTTCAAAGAATTCACAAAGTAAATAAGACGTTTTAGACCATAGCTAGGTAAGGCTACTTCCCATTTGGTAAACTTCCCATTTCGTAAACCTCAAACTGTACCTACTAAAAAGTTGCGTTTGGTAAACATTTCGTTACTTCATACATTTAATCCCATTTGGTAAACTTTGTTAGTATTGTTATTTTTGTACGGTACAGTCAGTGTCAAATTAGTATTAAATTAGAGATGTATATATTTTTAAATGCTTCAGTCTTGAGATAGTATCTCGACCATCAAAAAGAATGGCTGATCAAGAAGAAGTAAAAAAAACGTATTAAAGTCTGTAAAAATACCACGATGCTACTAAAAATACCACGTGCTTTTCCCGCAAAAGAAGCACCGAGCGGGTTCTCAGGTAGGGATTTATTGTCCTTACCATCGTTTTAAACAAAAGGTGTGAATGAGATAGACATAAGTAAGTATACGTAAATTATATCTATTACCGGGTTTAACTTATCAGTTCACTCGTTTTATGCATAGTGCAAGGTCGTTGCAATGTCGGGTGAGGGATCTTCTAGTGGTGCAGTGAATTTAAAAATTATTAATAGTACACGAGGCGGTGAAATTTTATTACGCGCTGGGCATCAATATTATAAACAGAAAAATAATAAGGACTCAAGTTGGTGGCGCTGTGTTAATAGAAAAGATGGATGTTCAGCAAGTGTAACTTTGAATTCAAATCGAAGCCATGTATTAAGAGAAAATGCTCACTGCAGTTCTTGTATTCCGAATTTTGAAAAAAATGAAGTGAAAGTAGCCATCGAAAAATGTAAACAAACTATATGTGAAGATCTGAAGCCGATTCCAGCTACATACAGGAAATGTACTAAAAAGCTGAAAGATAATGGTTATGAAATTATTAAAGAATTACCAAATTTTGACAAAGTTAAAAGCAGTTTGTATAGACACAGAAATAGACAACTAGGAATCACAAAATCTCAGCACTCTAACTCTACAGAAATCGTGATTCCTGACCGTTTTAAAGACAATTTATTGTTTGATGAGATTGACGGTGAAAATAGAATGATTGTGTTTGGTTCAAAGAGTGCAATTGCACATTTAAATGACGTCCGTCACTACTTTGCGGACGGAACGTTCAAATGTTGTGCAAAGCCGTTTCTTCAACTATACGTTGTACACGGAGACATAGGAAGTACAGAAACTGGGACAAATATTGTACCATTTTTTTATGCAGTGTTGACAAACAAAGAAGAAACTACATATGAAAGACTGTTTTACAAACTAAAATTTCATTTACCAGAGTGGACAGCCGATATTATTACCTTGGATTTCGAAAAAGCTCCAATAAATGCAATTAAAAAGACATTTCCAAACATAATTGTTAAGGGGTGTTTTGTTCACTTTGGCAGAGCGCTATTAAGAAAGGCAAAATCTCTTGGCTTATTACAACATGAAGAATCTCACTATCACGTCAAACTATGTATGGCTCTGGCACATTTACCAAAAGAAGACATAAACGATGGATGGCTATACGTTATGAGTCAAAGGTAAATTAATTTTGCAGTATTGAAATGAACGCGTTTAGTTCTGGATATTTCTTCTACCGCCATTTTCTACAGCCATTTTTATGCGTTAGAAACTAGGTAATATATGGTTTTTCGTATCATAATCTTCAACGAATTAATTCTGTTACAGTTTTGAAGAAAAAGCTATAACTGAATTCAATGATTACTTTGTGGATCAGTGGTTGGAAAATGAAGATATGATGAATATTTGGTGCTGCTACGCACAAAGACACCGCACTACAAACCTCATGGAATCTTGGAATTGGAGTTTCAATAGTGAAATTGGAAAAAGGCCATCAATTCTTTTATTTTTCGAAACGATATCAGGCAATATTAAACATTATGAAAATCTTCTGAAAAGGTACATATTTTTGTTTCAATGACCTGTATTTTTAGGCGACACATATGATAAAAATTATACATTATTACTTTAATTAATCATAACAATTTTTTACAGCTTTTATAATAATGGAGAAAGTATATCAAAACGAAGAAAAAAATCTATCCAAAATGATATACGAATTAACAATATTCTCGGCGATTACAAAAGTGGAAAAATATCATTGGAAAATTGTTTGAACGAATTATCAAGAATTGCTTGTTGTTGTGTTGTTGCTTGTAAAGTTAATTTAAATTAAAAGTAGTGTAGGTAGTAAATTTTTTATGTTAATATTCCAAATCTGTGATTATATTTTATAGTTGATTTTGTGTGTAATTTTTAATGTTAATGTACCAAATCTGTGATTATTATTTGTTTTTATATTTAAAAGTTGATTTTGCATGTATTTTTTATGTTATTGTACCAAATCTGTGATTATTATTGTTTTTATATTTTATAGTTGATTTAGTATGTATTTTTTTACGTTAACGTACCAAATCAGTGACTGTTTATTTTTATATTTTATAAGTAGTTGATTTCGTATGTATTTTTTTATGTTAATGTACATTAACATAAAAAGATAGTACCAAATCTGTGATTATTGTTTTTTTATATAAGTTGATTTCGCATCTAGATTGACTTATGTTATTAAAAAAATAAAACTTGTCATCGAAATAGTCAAATCGAACTGTGATTTTTCTTAAATTTTTTGAAAGTTATTTGTACACCCCACTTTTTATTTCTGTTTTTAAATATCAATATGTGTAAATGGCATACGTACACATAATCCGACTATTGTACCTGTGATTAAAAATATTTAACAAAATAAATGACAATGTTATCATTAGTTTCGTTTTTCTTTTTTTACTTGACCCTTGACCCATTTCATCTGAAAGTTTACCAAATGGGATATAACACAAAAAAATATTGAAATGTTTTCGAAATGGGACTAAATGTATGAAATGTATAATGTTTACCAAACGCAACTTTTTAGTAGGTACAGTTTGAGGTTTACGAAATGGGAAGTTTACCAAATGGGAAGTAGCCCTAGGTAAGTAGGTACCCCTAAGACGACCCACTGATCAAGTATTCCTATTTAAGACTGAACTTCAAGCGTTAATAATTAGTTCTAGCACATTTATTTCTTTATACTCGTATTTCGAATCGGCAATTCCTAACTTAAAAAGTAATATTAATATTGTTTGGACTTCGTAGCGTTTAAATCGTAAAAATGAGTATCAGACATTATTATCTAAACTTACATGTAGTCTTTCTACTATACCTTCTAACTATACATACACTTTCATTATCAGGTTTTCAAATGTATGGGCAGTTGGCATTGTTCTTTTGTACATAGATTCTTTACATAAAAATACTAGACACGTGTTTCGGGTTTCGCATATACTAAAACTAATATTGTATAACCCTTTTCGGGAGAGTGATAGGGCAAATAGAGTTACTTACCATCCCAACATAATGCGCCGCGATTCAACAAAAATGTTTAAAGGAGGTCCACAATGGTAAATGTGCACTAGCTAGCCTGTATTCTTCGTCTGAGACTGGAAAGCGTTGCACCTTCATTGAATTATAACAGTGCACCGGCAAGTGTCCTTTCAACAATTCTACAATTCTATTCCACGCTGCATGTGTCCTAGAAATCATGCGGGTACCCGCTTAACTGCCATACATTCACCTGTTGCTAACCAGGTATAGAAAAGATGTTAGGAGCATATTGATATCTAACGAGTTGCATTTATGTAACGACTAGCTGCGCCCCGCGGTTTCACCCGCGTAAGTCTCGATCCCGTGGGAATATCGGGATAAAAAGTAGCCTATGTCTTAATCCAGGGTGTCAGTTACCTCCATACAAAATTTTATCAATATTGGTCTAGCCGTTTGAGCGTGAAAAAGTAACAAACATACACACACACACACACACTCACAAATTTTCGCCTTTATAATATTAGTGTGATTAAAGTTTCTGAAAGACTTCATTAAAAAAAAGTTGCTTCGGCCTCGTTACGGATTGATTTTTTGATGACTGATGATATCATATTCCTTTTTTTTTTTTGTTGCCGGGGTGGAAAATCTTCATAGATGTCCTCCGCCCTGGGGTGGGCGGAGGGGTCTGTCAGACTCTTACTGACTAAAAACCACCCCGGGCGGTGTTCCCTTCCCACACTTGCACCGGGGATCTTGGGAGCTAGTATTACTTCCGTGATCCCCGGCTAGTGCCGGGTCTGCGGGGTTAAGTGTGAGGTGACCCCCCCGCGACGTCTGAAAGGGGCGCGCGTGGAACACTACGCGCCGCCACCTCGGGTCCAGTGTGATAGGGGGCGGCGGACGTCCTCGAGTCCGCCATCCCTGGACCCATTTAGGGGGGCCGGAAGAGGGCATTGTCTGCCCTCTGCCGACACCCAGTGCGCCTGCTGCGGGCCGGGTGAGCGGACGAGATCTCCCGCTCCCTTTCCGCAGCCTCCTTCTGCGACGTCACATCATATTTCTACGTCAACCTATTCATCATCATCATTTCAGCCGAAAGACGTCTACTGCTGCACAATGGACATAGGCCTCCCCCAAAGGGGCGGTTTGCCATAATCGCCACGCTTAGCAGGCGGGTTGGCGATCGCAGTATGGTGTTAAAATGCATAGAGAACGCCGCGGGTCATCAACCTATTACCTTCATCTAATACCAAAATCTTCGTTTTTTAATTATATCATACATGTTAGGAGTGAGGCAAAGATGCTGCGAATCAATAATTTCCTTGTAAATAAAATTACTCGTACACATGGTTACTTCCCAGTCTAGAATAAAGTATTTTATTTTGGCAAGCAGCGTGGGTTTAATAATAATTGATATATTTGCAAAAACTTAAAAGGCCATAACGAAAACCAATAAAACAAGAAAACATGTAAAAATATGAAGGATAATATCTGCACACTGGGTGGCCGCTGTGAACAAACAACTAGATCGCCTACGCTAACTTCATTGAGGCAGGCGCCAAAGGTTATCAAGCGACCACCAGTTGCCATGCAAAAGAGTTTACGCAACATACGTTTTAGTTGGCGCTCGTTACTTGAACAGCGGTGACAAGAAACAAAGTCCAACGGTCTAGTGAGTGGAAAAACTGATGAATTTAGCGCGTGCTGGTCGTGTGTCGGCGCGCATGTCCTGCGCACGCGCTGCCCGCCACGCTCCGCCGCATCACACCCTCTACCCCTATCATCTACGTTACCACTTTTTACATTTTACGAATACTCTTCTAACCGTCATGTGTGCGACAGTTGGACTTAGACGCTGATAACGCTACTATAGCATTAACACGCCCGTGTAATTAAAACAACGGGGGATGCGTAAGTTATGGCTGTGCATATTTAAATATATCAACTAGTCCGAGACCAGCATACTTATTTTATGTGGTCGTAGGTAACATACGATTCCATACCATGGTAAATTAAGGGTGCCTTCTCATCTGACGTTGATTGAAGTCGCGTAGACGGTCGCAGCGTCACGTGACCACGACTGTATCCAAACACAAGTCGCGGCGTGATCGTCGCACATACGTTCGCCTGCGGTAGATGCGACGGGTGCTCTAAAACAATTTTAAATAACCCTGATGGGAAGGCACCCTTAATTTATATGACTTCCTTAGAGTCCAAAATATTAAAAAATAACATTTTCTCGTAAATTGTATGATATGATAGTTACAGATTGACATCACAAAAACGCATCAGTAAATGCAACTAGGTCTAAACAGAAACCAACAAGTACCGCACGGCCGCAGGTTTACATAGATGCATCTACATCGCAGCATAAAATTAAGCATTCGGTTTCCTTACTTTTTGACAGTATTAAATTGTACGCCAACTACATAGTTACCATAAAACAGTATGACCAAGTGACTTTTATTAAACAACAAAACTTCCAAATAACGCCCGTATCCTTGCATTAGTGGGTGAGCTTGTATTCGTAACAAAATTTGGAACGAGCGTAGGTATATAAAAGTCTATATAAGGACAATAATGCACTATTGTGTTCTGAAAGCAGTGAGTAAAGTAATACAGGTTAGGTGTCGGGAGGAGTGCGGCGCGACGCGGCTCTGTGCGGCGCGGCGCTGCTCGGCGCGGCACGCACGCCGCCGCGCGGGGGCGGCGGAGCTGCGCGGTTGCCGTATTTTATTTATAATTACGGACGACGACCCGAGACCCGGACCTGTCGCGATTTCACCTGCTATTATTGCCATTTTATTCATTGTTATTGCATTTATTACGTTGCTTGTTACAGATTTTACTGTCTGTAGGTTTTAACGAATGGCTCTTAATGATGAGACTATATCTCCGTGCTGATTTCTCCTTATAAAGGCGCACGTGTAACGTTCTCATCTTATAGTGCGCGGTGCCGATTTAATTGATATGATTAAGTTTTTAATGTTCCAACAGTCCAGATACACAATGTAAAAAGAAAGTAAAAGAGAATTTACCATTAATGTTTAACTTTCATATAATAAATGTTCTTGTTCCTTTGGTTGATATTGATGATCCTTTTCATTAATTATTAATATTCGTGGGATATCAATTTAACATCGACTCATGTCAGGACATACTTTCTACATACTTAATTGTTTGTATGAGCACTTGTGCAACTAACGTTAAGTACCTACAGTTCCAAAAATCATGAACAATCATCGATAGTGATAGCTCTGAAAGTGATGCCACACTGCCCACTACACAGTCACACTCTGGATTTCAGGATCCAAAACATTAATTAACATGATGTGATGACTGATGAATGATGATGCAGCTCGCCATAAACTAATAACGTGTCTTTGATAAATAGGATGCGCTTTTACAAGTATAGCGTCATTGAGAATCTGATAACAGTATCTTTGTTGCTTCCAATAAAACGCATACCTACCTACCTAACACTTTCCCATTGTTTCACAAAAAATTCTACCAATAACCGATACTATTGGCGTAAATACAGCTGAACAATGGGATGACCACCTGTCTTAATTGTCACTACATACCTACGTCATTGTCCAAATGAATTCGGCAATTCGAAACGTTAATGGTACATTATGTACCGGCCACTAATTTAATATGTCGAGGAGTTGACGTACGTATAGTAAGCTACAAACACCAGCAGAGCAGTGGTGGCCCAATGGTAACTTACGAGTTGTATGTCGTGGGTTTGAACCCAGGCAGGCGCTTTACGTTGTGTAAATAATTTCATCACCATTGCTCTCAAAACGGTGAAGGAAAACATCGTGAGGTAACCGGCAAGTCCTAGATGTAGAAGCAAAAATTCGAAGACATGTGACATCTACCAACCCGCACTGGGCCCGCGTGGCGAATTACAGCCCACTCCCTCTCGAAGAGAGGAGGCCTGAGTCCCAGCAGTGGGAACATTGTAGGCTGATTATGCAAGCTACAAAAAGGTGTAATACCAGAATGACATAATTAGTAATACGTGAACCTGATGTATCGTCGGCGTCGCCGTGATCCGAGTGACGAGGCAGGTCGGAGGTGAGGCCCGGGGGCGCGGCGAGGTGCGCCTCCTACGCGCGGTACCGTTACACACCGGTTAATTTTTATGCAGACACCAGATTATTGTATTAACGCCCGCGCCCTCTAGCGAACAAGGAAACCGACCGAGAACAAAAGACCGCTTCGATTTGATCCGAGTAACTGTCTCGATGTGAAATGTAAAAAATAACTCATGCCCCGAGCGCTTTGTAATACTTAATCATATTAAATTCGTATCACAGTTTTACATAAATGTCACGTCACTCAAGAAAATGTTGATAATGGATTTATGTTCTTTTGATTCGTATCTTGTTTTCTTTATGACAATTTACAAAAGGGTTCCGTCTCCGTGTGGGGCCGGAAAATTGAAAATTTTGCGTTATTTTGATGATACTTGTCAAAATGCGATGTAAAATGAACGTAAGTATACTCTTAACTATAATATTATTTTTGTATTTTATTAAAGAACTATTATTTTGCGACAGTTATATTTAATTATTAAATACTTTGGCCACATGTACCAAATATTAACTGACATCACCAATTACTAAAATGGCGGATAAAAAGTTAGCTGCATATTTTATTATCTGGTTCGCATCAGTGAGAGACGACGCGCACGGTTCGTAATTAACATCGGATGCTAATGTTAGCGGCGGGTGCTCAACTGCCAAGTAGTATGCTTAAGTATGTTTTTATTGCGGGTCTCGAGATGCTCGACACGTGACTCATCCTGCCTACACACTTCCATAATCTTTGTTTATATATTGGTATCAAATAAAAAAATGTCAATGAAAGTTACGAACAGCAGATTATTACCTACTTCCGATTTTACATCATCGTCATAAATTAGAGACTATTATGTTGAAAAGTATTCACATTTAAACATTTCCATGTTAATGATGTAAGCGCGCTGCCCGTTGATGTCTTTTGTTAGCGGCAGTCCACCCGACCGCTTGTAACTTTTATTAGGTTTAACCAAATGTTTAAACTTGATCGAATTAAACTAAGTTTCAATACTTAGTTAACATACATTTAATCAAAAGCTTGTTTTTTATTCTTTTTTCTATTTTAACTCTTAGATTATAAGTTTTTTTTTTTTAATTTTCATACATAGGCTGTAACTTAAACTTGTCAATATGTCAATTGTTCACATTAATAATTTTGTTGAAATTAATGTGTCAATTGATATATTCACACTAATGAAAAGGCCTTACTTGGCACATGATAGGTAGCAACTAGTGCACTTTGCGTCTGTCTTTCACTATCAGATCCGCATCGAATTCCTGGACGATAAATTAAAACATCTGGTACTTAAGTATTGTATCAAAAGCAATGCGATATAGACATCTAAGCTATAAATATTTGCTTTTATTTCACTGTTTATCAATTTGATACAAAACTAAGATTGCGCAATCACAGCCTCCAAGCTTAAGGAAATAAAGCATCAGAATCCATTTACGCGGATCTACAAAGCATCGCTACCGGTGAATAATCTTTTCAGAGTCGTTGAAGCGCGACGTCGCCGCCCACGCGCCGCAGCTACCCATAGCTCACGAGCCGCTGTGTCGTACTTATTGGCACAAGATCGCGCGATTTATCGCGTCGCCGTCACACCTCCGCCGCGACACTCGCTCTCTGGACACTGCGGACACAACGACACTCGGCGACACTCCGGTGACACACGTGTCTCGCACCTCGATCACTGCGCGCTAACGACACCATCTGTCTCCCGCGTAATCATAAAACGTACGAGATGACGTACTCGCGCGTGTTTGTCCACTGATTGTAGTCGGCCGCTACTAATGTATTCATGACATGATATTTTTATAAAACCAGACTTAGGTACGAGTATTATACCTTGTTTGTAACTTTTAATATTTTCATTTTTGATATCGTACCTATGTGGAAGTTAAACTCCTTTTATTACGAAATAGACGCAACAAGTGCCACAGTCTAGTTAGTGGTTTTACAACGCAATATAATAACGATATTAAGATTTTATAGGTACTCACTCAGAAACTGATCAATATAATGTTATTAGTTATGAAACTCGGAGCAAAGGATATCAAACTCAATTAACAAAGCTATAAATTATTGGCAATGGTACCTTATTGTGCTTGTGACTCGGCTGTCATATTGACAGAATTGTAACAGTTCGTGCCCCAGCTCAAGTGACGAAACTACTTACCTATAATTTAGTTAGTGTTATATTTGTAAACTCCAAAAAAATCGTAAATTTAGTCTTCCTATGAAATTAAATGTGTCAAGTATCAATAGATTAAATTTATTTAAGCTGTAGATAACATAACCAGTCATGCCTGATGGAACCTGTTATAACAATACCTATAGTATAAAACCAACCCGGGATTGATTCCTCAGGGATTCCAAAAATACTTTTTAGCGAATACCTACCTTATTTATAAGTAATGCTTTCTATTACTCTACATACTCGTATAGTAGTTAGGCACTTTTGGCGGGTAAGCTTTCACGTTTTTTTTTATGATTCTATCAACATTGTTTTCAGGAATACAAAAATAGCTGTTCACATAAAGTAAACAAATAAGTGCCCTGGTCGTCATCATCCTCCCTTTTGTGCCATGCTGTCCTGGTCTATGCGAGTCTCATCCAGGTCTTCCCCGCGATCTTCTATAGGTCATCCACTTATCTGGCTGTTGGCCCGCCAACGCTCCTTCTACCGTCTAGTCTGTCGGCAACTGTTCCATTCAAAACAACAAAAATAAATTAAAGACAACTTAATATAAAAAAGTGTTCTTTGTGGGTCAGTTTGTAATTTATCTAAGATAAAATAGCCTAATGTCAACTGCTCATCACCTTTTACGAAATGTTGCTTTTCCGATGCAGCCCAGGGACGTTAATTGTTGAGGAGTAATTTTAGGATTAGGTATATGCATTGTGACGAGCATAAATTGCTTAGCAACCATATTAACGTACCTAATCAAATCGCAACCCGCAAATACTTATTGTTAAGTAGTTCTGGAGGCCATCTGTGGTCTTTATCATCAGGTCCACTTCACCTATTGGATTTCCGAGAGGAGTTTGCACGGGTTACTATACAAAATACCCTAATACACCCTATAAAATATAAAATTTGAGGATTACCCTCGATTTCTATGGGATCCCCTCATCGGATTCTGACTTGGTGACAATAGGACCACCTCGAGAGCATACCCTTTCAAACAAAAAAAGATTTAAATCGGTCCTCAATTAACAGAGAAATCGGTGAACGGTGGTATATTTAAAAAATAAAAACGTACATACAGACAAAACTTAATAACCGCCTTCTTTCTGGAACTCGGTTAAAAATGCACGTAGCTATCTAAGCATTAATGTAGCTTATAATTACATAGTCATGTAAACTCATGTAGCACAATACAACAGGATCACGAACACACATAAAACAGTAGCTTAAAGGTTTTAGATGAACTTGGTTATTGTATTTCTATAAAATTCCTAATAAAGGCACAAATTAATCTGTTTTATAGTATTATCAAACAAATCAAATAGCTGCTATAATGCTGTACCTATCACGAGAAGTATTAATGTGATTAGTGCATGTAGCTGTTACTAACTTTATTGGCCATGTTTATAGTATTGATTAATCGTGATACAATTATATTATTGTGTAATTGCAATGCGCCGCATAGACACGCCGAGTCATATTACACACACCTATTAATAAAAGTAATCAACACTTAAATTATTCTAAGATAAAATCACTGAACAAAATGTTTATAGTGATTTTAAAAAATATCTCCAATTCTTGTTCCCGTACTGTCTGGCAAGCTCGATGTGACAGTAAACAACGTCATGTTGACGTTACAGCATATTCCACACAAAGGTTTGCAGGCGGAAACCTTCAACATCAAAATGTATCGAATGTGTGAGGAGATTATAAATCGTTACAATGTCATATCAAGAGTGGGTTAGATAATTTATTGAGAGGTGCGCATTGAAATCACATTTATTTGTGCGCACGCGCCGACGCGACGCGCGACGTTACAAATCATGCTTATCGCCGCAGCCTGACTTGGTCCATTGCCGCCGCCAGCCCTAAATCTAGACGGATCTAGATATTTACGTACGACGTGGCCTCTTCAGCGCTGCATATAACATAGCACTGAACGGTAACGTCGCGCCGAGTCGACTTGCGCAACTCTGCAAATTGGTTTATTTCACGAACAAGTACGTACACACGTTCATGTTATTATCTATATAAAATCTCCGTACTGCTTTAATAATGTTTCTAGTTTAAAAGATATTAATAATTAAACATAACAATACCAAAGCTCTTCTCGAACGAGGTCAAATTAGTGTCGAAACCCGTTTGCGTTATCTTTAAGGCGATCACTTATAAGTTATAACTAATAGAAAAGTTCAAAGTTCTATTAGACTATTAGGTGTGAACTCTAATTGGTACCGCATATCAGCGATCGATATCGGATTAGATAATCACGATGCAAATAGGAACAGAATTAATTAATGAGAATGCATTGGATTGGCCGCAGTGCGGGGACGCAGCGCACGCGC
The DNA here is from genome assembly GCA_963921375.1 of Tiliacea citrago. Lineage (NCBI taxonomy): Eukaryota > Metazoa > Arthropoda > Insecta > Lepidoptera > Noctuidae > Tiliacea > Tiliacea citrago. The sequence continues at coordinate 14,461,778 of OY992786.1, read as the reverse complement.
CGCGCTCGGTGCGGGCGGCCGCGGTGGTCGTCGGTGACCAATCACTGCGACTCGCACACGCATTCGCGCTCTCAACAACACGTCTTCACTGACTACCACTAATTGGCATTCGTATAAGATAATGTTTATTTTCTCCTATTAGGTATTTCAGCCGTGTGTCCTCGCACTATCGTTAACGTAATTTAACTAGGCTCCAGCACCCTAATTGCGTAAAACAGTCTCAATCAAAACCCGAAAGTTTTGAAGAATGTCTTCTGTCTTCTAATCCATTGCTATATATGTTTAATAAATTCGTCTGCTCAACAACGTAAATAACGCAATGACAGTCATGTTCATTGCGTTATTTGCTGAACAGTCAAAATTAAAGAAAATGCGATCAATTGTCATTTTATGTGTTACGCAATTACTTACTCCGCTGGTCGATTGCGGAGAGAAGGAATATCGTATCATAACGAAGGACTAAGTACTTACATAATATAGGTAGATTCTGAGAAAACTAACTTTTCTCGTTGTGAGAACTTAAAGAGCCACTTTTTTGCTTCACTAAATAAATAAATAGGTATGCTTTTCAGCGACAACAATGAAAGTAGAATTAGATATCAACAGTGTTTTTTTCTCTTTCTATAACTGTCTCTACTCGTCAACAGATGTCGCTACGATTTAAAAATGTCTCAATGCTTATCAGCAATAAATTGTTACAATATACCTATGTTTCGTAAATTGCTTCGATAACATCTTAATTTCAAACAAATCTATAGAAAAGTGCCAATACTAATAAGTAGGTACCTATCTGACGTTTAAGAAACGTGCACTTGTCTGACAGGGTCAAAGGTTAACGGAGAGATTAATATCTTATTGGACAACTTTTGTACTAGTAACCCTCATGATCTGCTTTATGTTCTGATACACTTATTGGATTATGATGTCAATTAAATTTTAAATGTTTATTCATTGAATGAGTCAGTGGTTTGTGTAAATGTTGGGAAACAATGTCTTGAGCTTGATGACTTGAATTTAGATATACAAAACCAATGTCATAGCTATTGGAGCGGACGTTGGGTAGTTTAACAGTCACTAATAACGTGATGGTGATTTTCAGTAAGCTTAACTTAATTTACTTTCGTGTCATAAAAACAATGTGTAATTAGTTTTATCATAGGAAAAGCTAGGTGACCCTACATTTACAACTCACTGGGGATTTTCTGTCAAAGCCTAAGATTTTTCTGTCAAAAAGAGGTAAGTAGACCTCGGAGCTTTTGATACCAGCCAAGGAAAACCAGGACTGAGACCTAATGATAAACTTTTTCTTCACCCTTCTACCGTTTTCGGGGTCATTTCTGGGGAACGTACATTTTTTTCTGTCGATTTCGTCACCTACCCAACGTTGTGCATTTACAAGACAAGGAATATAAAAAAATATGTTGCTTGAAAAACCGTAGCTTCGTATAAAGAAAATCTTGCGAGGTACGGGTTACGGGAAGGTACAAAGCTCGTTGTCTCATTATTGTGAACCGTAAAGTACTTGCATACTTACTTAGTCTTTTCTTCTTACCGCGCACACGCACTAAAGTAGTTATAACGGTAGCCTTGATATCTCAAGGATAGCTTGAAATATTTTTATGCGAGTTCGTTAGATAAACCTTTATGTGCTGTACAATTGTGCAAGTTAAACATTTTTATGTTTGCATCAAGATTCAAAGAAGCATCCTCATAACACGAAACTATCTCGGACATGAAAATATGAAAAACGATGACAAATCTGAAGAAAGTTTAGTACCTAAGTGTTCAATGAGTAACGTTGGTGGATATTTTAGGTATTTCCATTAATTAGGTATAGGGGAGGTGGCGGCGAAGCGGGCCCGCTGTGACCTCGTGGCCGGGTGACCGGCGGTGGCTGGCGCCCACCGGCTAATGCTCGACCCACATCAGACCGGTGCCCGTGCTTTGCGCTATTGTCTCGATAAACTCGCTGCCGCTAAATAACCACTTACTGAACCACAAATTGCGTCTAAAGTAGACGCGACGCGAACTTTGTTTGTTGCCTATTAAAACATTGCTTATGGTTTATAGTTTAGATTTTGATGCTACATTGTTTATTTAGCGGTAAACGGTGGAACGTTCGAGTTCCCATAAAATTAGATTGTCCTCTATTTTGGTACATGATGAAGCGACGTTTGTAATAATCTTGGAATTCGGGTATAATGTGGGTTTACTTACTACAACCGTAGATAAGAATAATCGTTTGATCATTTCTAGGATCAAAGACCAGATGAAGTCTTTAAATTAGTACTAAATACCTACTACTGACTTCTTTAATTTCGTTCCTGGGCTTAACCCAATTTATTTGCCGCCAGCGCAGCTTATCTTTTCTTTCGTACAGACTTAAATTCCTCTTCGCACCTATTACATTTTGTTAATATATTTTTGCCTAAGGCTTCTTTTTATTTTCCCAGTGCTCTGGATTTTGTCCAGTGCGAATTTTAATTGTCTATACGAACAGGCTCGTTCCGCCATCTCGTTGGGATCTGCCGCGAAGCCGCTGCACGTTTTCCGGGACCCACATTGTTGTAATTGTTCCAAATGTTTTTGTTTTTTCTTAATGTGTTATGTTTTGAGGTGTAATTTTGGGACTGATTGAAATCATTCATTTGCCAGTGTTAGATCTGGGCGTTTTAAGGGTACCTACCTAACTAAATTTAAGTAACGAATGTTTCCTGGTATTATTTTGAATAAGGTAGTTAAGTGAAATTTTCGTAGTGTTGCACTTATAGTAGCGATTTCTACATAAAGAACTTGAAAAGCACTTATTTCCCTAAATGGAGATCACGCATCATGATCATGATCACGCCCATCCCGCATTCGTTGAACTATCCATTGTTTCGTAGAACATAATATGCCCAATGCTACGAATCCAGATGACTCGTGGAATGCTAGGAAACACAGGGTTATACGAAAGAATACAGGTAGTGAAGTTTATGACATGTTTAATTTTCTGCTTATGGAGGTAACAGAAAGGAACGCGATTAGACCACCGGCTTAGCTATAGCCTCGTTGATAAGTATTATTTTAATACAGTACATTAAAATAATAGCATATTGTTATACTTTTCTCAGAATATATTAATCATTTATACTTAAGGCACTTTGTACATGGCTTAGGATACGAATATAATTTTAATAAGTGTATGACACTCGGCAAATGCCATATGACTAGCGTAGCCACGGTTGACGTGACTGAATATAACCTTACATTAACTTATTCTAACTTATACCAAAAAGTCTAAATTTACATTGGTCCCCTATACATCAAACGTAAAAATATAAATTTACACACAGTTGAGATTTAAACCATTTACAAAAATAATTTAATTTTAAATACTTATACTACTAGAGCGTCGTTCAGCTAACGCTAACACTTAGAGGATGTTACAGCTAAATAAGAGATCGGGGATCCTGTGGGGCTCAGTCTTTTTAATAGGCATGCACAGGAGCGGGCGGAGGCAGGGGTTGGTGCGAGTGCGACGAGGACATCGCCTCCGGGCGGTACTCGTACGGCGAAGCCCCGGGGACTCCGCAGCCTCCCTCCAGGTGCTTGGTCAGCAGGGACATTCGAGAGAATGTCTTGCCGCAGCCGGAACAAGAATACTTTTTAACATCTGAATGAGTTTGGAGGTGAGCGCGCAAGTTCGACCTGTCGGCGAAAGCGCGGCGACAATGATGGCAAGAGAACGGCTTCTCCCCCGTGTGCGTGCGGATGTGTCCCTGCAGCAACCAGGGCCTGGAGAACGCTTTGCCGCAGAGGTGACATTTACAAGGTAGGGTGTGGGTTCGGATGTGCATCTTCAACGCTCCGAGAGATGTGTATACCTTAGCGCAGTATTTGCAGCTGAATGATTTCCTTGCGAGGCTTCCCTCAGCCGCGGCGCAGTGGTATTGCTGATGTTTCGACAGACCGGAGTAAGTCGAGTAAGACTTCGCACAATCCGGGCACTGGTAGCGAGGGCGTCGAGGTGCTGAGACGGATATTCCGGAGTCCGAGGAAACGGATCCGGGTGAGCGCAAGTCTTCGGGGCAAGGTGGCGGTGAGACTGAAGATGGTGGTGACGCGGGCGAGTAATGATGCGCGTAAAGTTGCGGGTGCGCAGGTGGGGACAGTGAAGGTGCTGCAGGGTACAGCTCTTCCAGGGGGTAAGGTGCGTACAGCGTCGGCAGGTACGCGTACTGCGGTGTGGGGCGAGCCAGCTCTGCCGGCGCAGGCTCCAGGCGAGCGCGACACGCAGCCAAGTACTCGAGTTGTTGTTGAGGCCATTCACGAGGTTCCACCTTAATTGCTGTCGTCGACACCGGTGACGAAGCTTTGCTTGGGTAGTTTCCAGTTTTAGAAAGGTCTTCAGGTTTTGTACTAAGATTTTGGGGTTCATCGTTTTCTGTGTCGCCTGTTGACAAAAAAAAGGAAAATTTAATGATTGTACTATTTTAAATTCCTACTTTTTTTCTCTTTTAAATGTCAGTAAATAAATATTAAAATTATTAATTTCATATTTTAAGATTTTAAAGGGTCAATATTTTGTATTTCTTTAAAGTAGATTATGTTTAAGCTACATTACTTTATAGCCTTAACCCTGGGTCTCGAAATTAATTTTTATTACTTACTTTAAAGTAGGCAAGTAAACTAAGTCTTAAGATGTTTCAATTTGACGGTAATTATTAACTAATCGATCACATAACACGATACTTACAATGATAATCATAGTAGAGTCGCGTGGTGAGGTGGGCGGGGTGAGGCGGCGTAGTGGGCGGCGTCGCCGGCCGCTCCTCCCGCACCAGCACCGGCCGCTTCTTCAGCGGACAATGTGCATACTTCTTCGTCATCAGAGCGCGAGTGGTCTGTGAGTCCTCCACGAGCATCTTGCACAATATTCACTAACACTTCAAAAAAGTCTTCAAAAAATGTTCGTAAAACGTTTCACAAGTTCACTTATAATCGTAACAATCCAAACATCACAAGATATCGTCGAAATCGCGTTAACAATGTCGTGGTCGGGACGCGACAAACGTCTACGTGCACTCGTCGGCGTCCTGAGCTCGAGTGGTGCGGTGAGGGAAGGTTCATCGCTTATAAAGCGCTCCCCGGCAGCGGCCCGGCCAGGTGCCGGCGGGTAGGCCTCGCACGTGCGGCGTACCCAATCGGCGGAGGGCGCGGGGCCGCGGCCAATGGCGGCGCGGCGCGGTGCGGGGCGGCCGGCACCTGCGCCTCCGCACCCGGCGCGGCGGAACCGCTGCCTCTCAGTGCGATATGCCCAGCTTCTTCATCGCACCGGTGCGAACGCTCTCGCTGCAAATGAAACGATTTTTTGCACAAAACTTGGGGTTAAGCACCTTTGAACCAATGCCGTTTTTTGAAATACCTCTGATACCTTTGTTCGGTTCCATCTATTGTAAATTTAACTTGACGACATCAGGAACAGCTGAACGTTTCTCGTATGAAATCTGTATCCACAATACTTGTGTAAGTATAAGATTACGCTAAAAGATGAAACAATGTTAGAATGACAATTAAGTTTAAAGGCTTTACACAAATGATGATCAAAAATCAGACCAAAGTATCGTTACCTTTGAATCTTGTCTTGGTTTAATCATTGGTGATTTACAGTTAAAGGCTCGTGCAGATTGGCGGGACAGACCATGCGCGATATGGCGGACGCTACACACGTCGCAGACAGTGCGACGTGTGTAGCGTCCGCCATATCGCGCCAGTCTGCGCTAGTCTTAACCCGTCTATTTACTACGCAGTTTAGGTACGAGTATATCGCGCCTAGATAGGTAAATATAGACAATAGCAATAATTGTACCGACGATTACGACAATAGTTCCTTTGAATTATCTGCAAGTAATAGTTGTTACAAACAAAGCTCACATTTATAACTCTCCTTAGAAGCACGAAGAGGCACTGGCGCACTATCGCATCAGCACCATAGAATACGAGCTTTATTAAAATGGCAAACTAATGTTTGCGCACTTCAAAATACATTCGTGGAATACACTGGTAACACAATATATTATAAACAGCAACGAATGGAGTAGGTTCCTAAGTAGGTGAGTATGTCAAGTAAATATCCAAAAATCAGTTAAGCACTTAATTCTGAATGTATTAACACCGATTTATGAGAATCCCGCAAATAATAAATTAAATACCTACCTAAGCATTCTCTAATACCTACATAAAGAGAGACACCATCCAACCACCAAAAAGTTAAAACATCAGATTCTTGTTAAAGATAATAAACTAAACAACTGAAAACCACAAACAAAGCAAATTCACAGTATGACTCAAGTTATTACCTACTTAACACTTAAGATGTCATCAAACAAAGAACGCACTTATACGTCACGACGCGATCGCAGATAAATGAAACTTGATCGAAAGGCTACAGTAATCAAAATCATTTAGGTGCGATTATGTATCGACCTAGTTAGCGAAAAAGGTATGTTATATGAAACCACGATGACACACAGCGAGTTACTTATTATTAATTATTCGACACGGGACGAACTTATCGTCTCATTTGACCTTGTCCTCCTTCCTGTTACGATTCGTCTTCCTTTTACGATTGTGCGCCAAAACCAACAATTACATAAAAGTAACTCTTATCATATCTACATGATGTACGGAATGAATTTTATTTGCATATCTCATCGACACCCACAACCGATCCCGAACCGATCGAACCGATCGAACCGATCCTTATGAAACGATCGGAACTGAAAACATTATTAACCAACCAACTCAATCTAATGGTTGAGTTGCTTGCGTAGAGTGAATTTATTAAAGAGCCTACGTGTTATGAGTGGAATGCTGAATCGGCATTTTAATACGTCTTGTGAAGCAGGTTCATACGTGTTCAATATTTAATTAATTTAGCTGTCGCTTTTCTTTAATCGAGCCAGTGGTCTATCTAAACCAATGCAGAACATGAAAATGATTATCTTTTAACATGTTTGGATGTCAATGGTCAGATGTCTTCAATAATAAGATCGTGTGAAAGTGAACAATATACCTATTTAAATTTTGACCTAACAATACAGAGTTCAGATAAAAACTACTCCCGGTACAAGTCACAGAATCATGTTGGAATGTCCACTCCGAAAATCACACGATCCTAACGGATTACTAATTCAATAATAGTAATAAACGGGAACCGGAAGGCTGAGAACCAGTTCATACTGCAGATCGTTAACAAAAACAGTTCCTTGTGTGTATCAGACCAAACAAGATATTTTTACAACCCCTTCCCAACGCGGAAATATAACGTCCATAGAGTCTTTGTTAATTTTTTTATGCCACCAGTGTTAATTCCCACAGGTCAGACTGTTCGTCGGGCAATTTGGGTTTCTCACAGAACAAGTTCACAGTTTACAAAGGCAAAGTGCTATGTGCATCCCTTTCAGGCAAGCTATTATGTACTAATGTAGACCTGACATACATCAGCGATGACGTGGAAGTATCATTCGGCGTGCCTCAGGGAAGCGTTTTAGGGCCTATAGGCATGTGTATTTCAGAAGGTAAAAGTTGGTAAATTACAAAACTTCTCATGTTTATAAATATTATTATATTATTTAATAAACAAGTAACAATGGAGTCAATTAATATGAATCCAAGCAATATGAACCTTAACCGTTACGCTACTGATTAACACGACGATGACGAACAGCCTACGTTACAAGGTCTTTTGTTCTATTTTTGGAGATTTGTAGGTGTCGCTCTTAAAACTCGTACTTAGCTGAACTTTCATGAGATTTCCCCTAAAGTAAATATAGCTGAGTACTTACAAATTTATAAACTATAAAGTATACATTTACAGAAACCGATGAGCACATTCTCAGTACAATGTTAGTAATCCTACTACTACATTCATATCTGCATACGATATGCATAAAAAATGACTTTGTTTCCTATATATGTATGCATTTGTTTTCGATAATATCGTCGACGTTTCATTGTAAGTTTTCTATGAATAAGCAAGGAAGTTAATCTTTGCGATATGATTTCACCGTATGTTTTGCTGGCCTATGCAAGTTCAACGTTCAAGTCGCTTATGATATCATGATGACAAGGATCATGGCGCGAGGTGAAATTCACCTCGTGACTCAGCGTAATTACAAGTATGTGTCAAGGGATCGACGTGTAATTGACATCAACATCTCGATTGTATTTAATAATACTGTGACTAATCGTTCCGATCGATCGTCAACAATAATATATGGCAAAATGAGAGCTCTTCAATATCGAGTCATTGCAGGCTTTCGACACTGTAAGTAGGCGATAATGACACGACTATAACAAACAGTCACTCATTAACTAATTATTTTGGGTCTCTGTGAATGAAACGTTATCTCGATTACGCTCGGGAAACGTAAACATAACACCGGAAGATAGTTTATGGTAAACAACATTAGGCATATTGTTTTATCGAAATATTGATAATGGACAAGTACTTAGTCAACTCGTTAAGAGAATAAAATTATCTTGCTTGACTAATGCTTATCACCTTGTTTACCATATTGACAAAACTAATAAGCAATAGGTACGTAGAATGAGTTTAGTAAAATGTTGTTACTTATATTAGTATTCCTTATTGTATATTAGTCAAAGTTGGTGTGTAGTTACACCAAACCTTAGAATTTTATGTAGCAAAGAAGTCTACGCAGAAAAAAAATACCACCCGTGAAAGCGTGAAAGATAAAATATTTTTCGTACCACTTGCTCAAAAAAGTGACATTCTATGCCACAAAAAGCGAACATAACAATAGTCATTTTTAATCTGTTAAAAACAGGGAAAGAAAATTGTACTGAATTTCATTCATCCTCTAGGGGGAGAATGTGATTTAAATTTGGAATACTTACCGAAATTTATATTGAACTACATCTGTGTTTATACCATTAAGTTTGTATATAAAGCATTATACATCTTTTTGAAAAACGAATACGCATTTATTATGCAGTTATGATTATTAAATAAAATTACGAAAACCGACGAGGCCGTATGAGCTTGATGCCAAAGGCTTTTCCGACAAAAATTATTAGTCTAGGAATTTGCCGCGTTTTTGTTTTCTTCAAATACATAAACGTTAAGTTTATTTTAATTTATTTTTATAAATAAGTTAATGTTCTAAAAATACGTTACGATGTTAAAAACTTATGAAGAATTTTCAACGTGGAGAAGTGCGAAAGGCCTATCAATTTCAGAATCAGTACTTCTTGTCTATTTTGATGATTTATCCAAGACAAAGAATCCGAATACACTTTGGTGCATATAGTCAAAACTGAAAGCTACAATAAGCATCAAACACAGTATTGAAATAAATTGATTCACGAAATTACTGGCTTTTTTAAAAAGAAAATCAAAAGGGCATTGCGCAAAGAAGTCTAAAATTTTTACGACTCAAAATGTGGAAAAAATTCTTAATGAAGCTCCTGACGAAATTTTTCTGGCCACAAAAGTAAGTATACATGATTTAACTATGAATATTTCGTATCTTAGTAATGGTAATTATTCTATATATTTACCTGTTTTTTATCTTTGTTATAGGTGGCCTTAATTTTTGGACTCAATGGTGCTTGCCGCGAATGTGAACTTGTAAACTTAAAGGTGGAGGACGTTGAAAATCATTCCAATGAGTTACTGCTGATTAATGTAAACGAAACTAAGACAAAGAAAAATCGGTAATTCATTGTACAAGGACAATATACTAAAATCATTCATAAATACCAAGCATTACGTCCCACCAACATGGAAAACAATAGATTTTTTATAAACTATCGGAATGGGAAATGTACTCGACAAGCCATCGGCAAAAATAAAATTAGCAATATGCCAAAGGAAATTGCTAAATATTTAAAACTTAAAGATGTTGAACTCTACACCGGTCACTGCTCTAGAAGAACTTCGGCGACTTTCTTGGCGGATTCAGGGGCGGATATTACGTCAATAAAAAGACACGGTGGTTGGAGCTCTGATAGAGTAGCTGAGGGTTATATCGAAAGCTCAATGGCGAATAAAACCATATTAAGCAGTCAAATTAACAAAAATATAAAACTTAATCCATCAACTTCCGGCATCTTATCTTCGTCCGTAACTTAAGATGCACCACCACCACTATCTCCGACGTATACTATCTACAATGAAACGCAAGTTCCTCAGACGCAAGACCAGAGAAATACTCAAATCAACTCATCAACAATAAATGTACCAAACAAAAATGTAACTCTCTCTATCAATAATTGGACCAATTGTAATGTTTCGAATGTTAACTTTTACTTTTAATTTTCATTATTTTTAATAAATGCTTATCTCATATTATTATTGTGTTAATTTTTTCGCAAATGGTACGTAAAGTAGAGTATTTTCCTCGGTGATAAAGCTGTCTTAGTCTTGGGTGAACTTAAATCACTCGCTACACTCAGGACTCGTCTTAAATCCTCACTTCGCTCGTGATTAAAGTTTTTAACACCCTCGCTACGCTCGGGAGTAAACGTCGAGTCCTTCGTTACGCTCGCGATTTAAATCGTCATCCGCGACTGAAGACACTGCTTTATCCTCTTGGTTAATAATCTACTATTACATATGTGGAAATCCTAAATCATATAGTTAGATATGCTCATGTTTTATAATAGGTGTTAAATACGTTGGTGTCATCGTATCTTCGTTATTAACAAGTGTGATATGTGTCGGGGCGGCTGCGCGGCTACCAGGTGCTGTGTCGCGGGGGCAGGGGCGCGTGCGTAACGGTCGCGGCACGAGCGACGCAGGCGCAGGGGCCGCGCGCCGTGCGCTATGGAGTATGGCGGAAATAGCGATGGACAGGGGCGCCGCGCCCGGGGCAGGTGGTGCGATACAGCGCTCTCAATGTCACACAATTGGCGGTTAATTCCTCGCATACATTACATACAAATAAACCTAATGTGCGATGGAATTAGTTTTGATGTTCATTTTAAAGAATTTAAATAATATATTAGTTTTAATGAATTAATTGAATTACTCGTGGGATGTCTGTCAGCCCATGATTAGCAGTAGGAATTTATTCAGACGACTGCCTTTGTAATAAAAATGCAAAGATAACGATGAATTTACACATACAAATTTTACCAGTAGATGCCTAGTTAGGTAATAATTTCTTCCGAAAGCATAGTATACCTGTTTGGCATGTAATAGGTTCATAAAATGGAACATATTTGAAACATAGTTTTTTAAATATAAATCATTTTAATTTGAATTTGGGTTGCTTATTGAGCTCTATAAAAATGATCACTTAGCACTTAAAATAATAATTTAATTTAAGTGCGTGCAATAGTAAGAGATTAAGTAAGCCATTTTTATCAGTTATTATTATTATTACCACGATTTTATTATCTAATTCTAGACAATTATCTGGTATTATTATTACGTCGAACTAACGACCGACCCATGGCACACCTGAACCACCATTGTTGTTGTATGGATTTGTATCATTGTTTGTTGAGCTTGCCTACACATCAATGTTATACAAAGCGTAGGCACCCACGAGCTGAGTCCGACCCTGCGTTGTATTGAATCAGTGCACAGCTATGCCAGCAGCTGGCTGCGCGTGCAGAATCACATGTCTGTACCCGAATCGCACATCTGCATGGAACCCCCGGCTTGCAACCAAACAGTCTAAACGCCATACCAACCCCTACATCTCAACGACACGTAGTACCTTCTGGAAATAAGCAACTCGATTAGGGTCTCCCCCATTCATTGTTGCGCTTACGGACTACGAAAGGTCTCAAGCACCGCTCTGATCGTAGCAATTTCGTCACTTTGGAAATGAGAAATGTATATTTCGGTTATATCGTTGGAAAATTGGAAGAAGCAATGATAAACCGTATGAACCTCTCAATATGATTTGAAATCGCATGCAAAAGGGTGCTTAAGTAAAAATAAAATTTTAGTGTTAAGGTCCAAAATTGAATTGAAAACTGTTGTATGACTTATGTAGTTTTTATGCCCGGAGAGTTGCGTGCAGGTAGGTGAGTAGTTTAATTTTAAATAATGGCATAGCTGTAGAGTTTTCTATATAAAGCGCACAGGGCCATTCAACGCTTTTATAAACACTTTTAATACAGATGGATTGGGTCTTATACAGGCCGTTCATTAAACTGAGGTTGTAACGTTTTAATTTATATGATGAGGTGTTGAAGGTTAAGTATTATGTCATTAGATCTGCTTAATGATAGTTTGCCATACTTCTAAATGTATTAGAACTTGACACTGATGCTAATTTTATTCTACTATAACTATTTAGTTCTCTTCAGTGGAGCCTAATTTTAAAAATACAATAATATAGATAACTGTCAAATGATACTTTTATTATCTTTGTTTAATTTTTCGCTATCGATTTTTTTGTAAAAAAAATGTTTTCCCCGTGCTACGCCGTAGCAAGGATAATTATTCACAGTGCGTTTATGTCTTTATCCTTTCCAATGCGTGCCATTGCTTTACTAATTTTAAACAAGAAATAATAAACTACTACTGGGTGTACTATAGGTACACACCTCTGCCTAACCCTTCGGGAATCATCAGGCGTGATGTAATATGTATGTAAAATAATAAATTATTTAAAAACATCATCCTGTACGGTTTGTCGCAGCAACAGCTGAGATTTGGGCACACGCTACGCGGCCGGTGCGTCACCGCGCCGCGCACCGGCCGCCTTTCACCCCTCGTGCATTCCCTTGTGACTTGCGGCCTTCTTGTATGCGCAGACGCACTATTTATATCTACGCTTATGCGCAACGTCCTATGTATAACGATCGCTTGAGGTAGCTATCGTGGAGATTAATGGTTTTTGGTGGTATGTAAATGTCAATGTAATTGAAAACTCCGATTCAGTTGATTGTTTTTTTGTAAAGTGAATTTGGGAAAGCTTTTAGTTTTTATCAGGAGAAACTATTAGATTCTTGTTTTACAATCGCTTGATCTACATAATAATTATATCGGAGAAATAGAATGACTTTAAAAGAACTGTCATGCTATTGAGACAATTTGATTTAAATTTCGAACTTCCCTTGCATAGTTTTCTAATATCTTGTTTTTACACATCATTAATTAGTCAACGGTGTCGATACCTTTTTCACAAAATTCATTAAACTAAAAATCACTTAAATTTTGGTTATTCCGGCCAAACGACGTTTCGCATTCTGAATTTCCGCACTAATGTTATTTAATTATTCAATTTAGTGAAAATGTCAATTTTGCTATTCAGAATTTGAAGTTTTTCACCTAAATTTTTGATTGTCAAACTAAATCAGACTATTTTTAATCGCGATTAAAAAGGTGTGGAATAAGATTAGTTGTAATGGACTAAAATTTACAAAGCACATTTCTCTTGAAGTTCTTGAAAGTTTGGATCTATTAGAATACAACACGAAATACTACACACACACACTGTACTACATTATGATTCGGAAAAGAAGTGGATTTAAGTCCATTTCCAGATTCTGTGAAATAGGAAATAACTATTTTTTTTAAACTAGCAAGAAAGAGTTCAGTTGGAAACATTGAGAGACCGTTCCAACCCATTTCAAATGGTAAAAGAAAAAAAAAATTGACTCCCCGGTCAAATCCGGTGTTTTCTGAAGACCACCAACCAATTGACATGACAAACAGACAAATTCAAGCTGTCCTTGATAAGGCTTTCCTACGGCAACGAAAATACCGGATTTTATTTTCTCGACATCACTTTTATTATTAGTAAATTAGCTTTATTACGCTGACATAAATAAATAAATAAGCTGAATGAATTGTTTAAATGCTTCTGTTTGTGGATTTTAATTAAATTAAAGGTTTTTTCTTATTAAAAATCGAAAGAATATCGCCGAAGTTCTAAATAGTTTTCGGTGTACAACCCTAGCAGGATCACATTGGTCACAGATAATAAAATCAGAATATACAGGTAATTGCACCTTAATTTATTAAAATATAAACAACAATAAAGTTTTACGCCGTCATTATGCTCCCTGTATTGCATTTAAATAATATAAACAATTAAAGATTAATATGTGATTTTACGCAGCGTTTTTGCACTTCGGATCATTTCGTTCATTTTCATTCACTCTTTATTTTAATTTCCGACAAATCTTGGTCTATAGTCTACTCAACTTAGCGATTGTCAAACTCGATTTTAGTTGTGTCAAAGTTGTTTTTATGTTAGAGAATTTTGTTTGCAGAATAGTTTTTAGTATTCTCATATCCAAAAATGTCTAATTTTTGTACAAGAGAATGAAACTTTTGTACATGAAAGACGAAAACTGGCAAATACTGGAAAATGGTGAGTTAACGCAACTGTCTAATCGGTAAAACTGACCAATCAGTGAAACTGACTAATCAACGAAAATGGCGAATTAAATAAACTGACCACTGAGGGAAACTGACCAGTGATACGCGGACTCCAATTCTCCAACTGCATATGTAAGTTGGTCGACTATTACTTGTTAACGTGTAAAGCCTACTTAGCTGTGATAGTTTTTCTTTTAATTTCGATAGATATACAACTGCCATGATCTGTTTCACATATCCAAAAACAACCATTTAGCTTACAGAGGAGACACACTTGACTCTAACAAAAAATAGCACTTTATAGTTTAATATTACGCAAACGGACGGAACTTCCTGAAATAGGTAGACATACATAATTATTTTCAGAAGAAAAAAATATCAGTTTGTTTTATCAACGAATAGCAGGTAAACGACGTCCTTCTTTATCGCTATGGTTTCGCGGCGTGGTAGATTACAGCCCACTCCCTCTAGAAGAGAGGAGGCCTGTGTCCTAGCAGTAGGAACATTAACACTGGTAGCACACCTACGCCACAGTGGATCGTCCCCATACAAGAGGTGTGACATAGAATCAAAAATTATAAAAGTATTTAATAAAATAAAATAAAATACAGTTGCATTCCTCTATTAAAGAACAACAAAAATTGTTACCACGCTTTTTTTATTTGACCAGCGCTTTCGAAGCGATTCGATGAAAACTGTTATTTTTGTATGGAAACGAACACAAAAATGTCTGTATCTCATGATTCCCTCCTTGTTTCGATTTGCGGTTTTCACTACTGTTATTTACTCATTTTATGCCACATTTTCTTCAAGGACACATGGTGCCCCCAGAGTGCCCTTTCCGAGATATTCTGCCTATAGTAACTATCTTTGTTATTGTATTCCTGATGGAATGGAGGTACATTAAGTATACTTATTACTGAGAATAAGTCATCACTAAGTAGTTCCTTAAATAACAGGTGCATTTGTGAGTACTTTAATGACTTATCAACGCTTTTGTAGCAATATAACAAAAGCGTTAATGAATCATTAAATAACGACTACCAGTACTGCTTAATCTAATTAGTTATTGTAATTACAATGTTAACAGCCCTTAAGCTCTGCATTGTGATTGGCTCATGTCATCATTAGCATATCAAATTCATTGCTAGTTGCAAACTTGCTGCCCTATATATTTTAGTGTGTTTTGCAAATATAATTCAGTTGTAATTATAACCTCTACCAAGTGTTGTCATTATGGCTTTCCATGGATTTTCTACTTATCTAGATCTTTATGTTGCTCTTCGTAATCAAAAAGATATTCATGACTATGAACATTTATTTAACACATTGAAGTCGAATAGTAACGTCCAGTTAAGTGAAAATGATGTGTCAGATCTAAAGAACTGGTGTCGTCAATTTTGCTATCGGATTTACTCCAAATGGGTGCAATCAAGAAGGACAGTCGCCAAGTTCATGGACAAGAACAGAGACTGGTAAAGTTCAGATATCATTTGGACAGATTGCTTTATGGAAAATATTGTTCACACTGAAGAAGCTGAAAATGAGACAGAAGAGGTAATCAGTCCATCAAAATCGGATGCTTCAACTTCAACATATAAATCTCCTCGCAAACGCTTTGAAGATTTATCGAGTAGACAGAAAAGAAGACGTGTTGATGAAAATATTGCTAGTTGCAGTCGTCCAGATGAGCTGTTATGCCATACTGTTGAAAGTGCACTTAAGTCTGCCGGAAAAACTGATGTGGCCAGAATAATGAAACATTTGCTGGGAAATCCTGAACACGTCTCAACAGTTTTGAATGTCCTGGAAACTAAACAGAATACTTTGCTTCGTGAAGTTCCTACTCACAAAGCACTTGCTCTTTACGTTTACATGCAGTTATCCAAGTGGCGTTACATCACACTTAGGGACTTTAGTTTTAAAGAAGGTCATGCGAAATACCCAAGCTAGTACATGTTAGTGAAAGAAAAACTTAAGTGTTACCCGGCAAAAGAAGACGTAACTGTGACTGATACTTCCAAAGATACGACTCCAAGCCCTCCTTGATCTCACAGTTAGGAGGCTGATCGATTCGCTTGAATCGATTTTTGATGCTGGTGAACAACTTGTGCTTCACAGTAAATGGGGTTTTGATGGAGCTTCGAGTCAAAGCATTTATCATCAAAGGACAACAACAAGTGAACAAGATTTATCCAGTGTATTTATGGCAAGTCTTGTAGCTCTTAAGTTAGTGACTTCTAGTGGAAGCACAGTGTGGCAGAATGATCGGCCATCGTCAACCACATATTGTCGCCCGATTTCATTTACGTTTATGAAAGAAACGGAAGCAAATGTACAGGCTGAAATGGATATATTTAAGACCGAGATTCGTGGACTGGACCCAACTGATTGCGACAATGCTACTATTACGCACAATCTGTGGTTAACCATGATTGATGGTAAGGTGCATTCAATCATATCTGGAACATCGGCAGCAGTGTGTGATTTGTGCAAAGCTCGCCCAAGCGAGATGAATAACTTGGAAGAAGTTAGAGCTAAACCTGTGAATGAAGATTTATACAAGCATGGATTAAGTTCGTTGCATGCTTGGATTCGTTCTATAGAGTGTTTATTAACATTGCCTACAGAATGGACATAAAATCATGGCAAGCAAAAGGTGACGACAATAAAAAAATAGTTAAAGATAGGAAAGAAGCTATTCAAGCAGCTTTCCGAAGAAACACAGGCTTACTTCTGGATGTTGTAAAGCAGGGTAGTGGCAATACAAACACTGTAAATGCTGCTAGAAGGTTTTTTGCAAACCCTGAAATGACTGCGGAAATTACAAAATTAGACGTCAATTTAATTAGAAGACTCGCCGTAATTTTGCAATGCATTTCCTCAGACGAAAAAATTGAAATCCTAAAATTGAAATTATATTGTGATGAAACAGCAAATTTATACGTGCAGTTATATCCATGGTATAACATGCCATCAAGTTTACATAAATTGCTGATTCATGGATCGCAGATAGTGGAGCACCTATCAGTAGTGCCTATAGGTTTTTGTCTGAAGAAGCATCTGAAGCAAGAAACAAGGATTTTGGTAAATTTAGAGAAAATCATACACGAAAGCATAGTAGCATCGCCACTAATTAAGACATCTTTCATAATCTTCTGTTATCTTCCGATCCTCTTCTAACGAGCCTACGACCAAAGATGACCAATAAAGAAAAAAAATCTTCATTTAGAGAACTGGACAATTTGCTCATACATGATCGGAGTGAATTGGAGCTCATTGACATTTCAACTGATACAATAATTGGAGCAGTTTCGGAATGTAGTGATGACGACAATAATGATTATGATGAAGATGAAGAAAATATAGTTTAAGTCTTATAGTACCTAATATAATTTTTTGTAACTAAATGGTAGTATTAATTTATTTATTTTTTATTATAATTAGTATTTATAATGTATTTATTTTTTATTATAATTAGTATTTTTAATTTAGTTATTAGTACTTAGTTGTTTTATTTTTTATTTATAAATTATTATAGCTTTAATTGTAATTTACTTTAAGATTTAATGATATTTTACAGTGTTATATTAGTTAGTGTTATATTTTACATTTTATTGTATAGATTCAAGTTTTTAAATGAACAGACAGCTGTGCTGCTGGGGAGTTTGTTGCGCCACTTCTTCTTCCCAGCTAAAGCACTAGGAAGTGGTGAAGGGTGGGCGTTTTTGGGGGACTGTCTCATGTAATTTTGACGTTCGAATGTAATAGTTTGAATAAATGACTTTTGATTTTGATTGATTTTATAAATAAAAAATATATTAATACATATTATATTTTCTTATTCACCATAAAACTTTTCTTTTCGACTTGTTATTGTTAATGCGATGTCACAACTCATTACCGATATTTTTTTCAATTTAAAGAACTCACAAATGCACCTGTTATTTAAGGAACTACTTAGTCTCAGTAATAAGTATACTTAATGTACCTCCATTCTATCAGGAATACAATAACAAAGATAGTTACTATAGGCAAAATATCTCGGAAAGGGCACTCTGGGGGCACCATGTGTCCTTTAAGAAAATGTGGCATAAAATGGGTAAATAACAGTAGTGAAAACCGCAAATCGAAACAAGGAGGGAAATCATGAGATACAGACATTTTTGTGTTCGTTTCCATACAAAAATAACAGTTTTCATCGAATCGCTCCGAAAGTGCTGGTCAAATAAAAAAAGCGTGGTAACAATTTTTGTTGTTCTTTAATAGAGGAATGCAACTGTATATATATATTTTTTTTATTAAATACTTTCCAATTTTTGATTCTATGTCACTTGTATGGGGACGATCCACTGTGGCGTAGGTGTGCTACCAGCGTTAATGTTCCTACTGCTGGGACACAGGCCTCCTCTCTTCTAGAGGGAGTGGGCTGTAATCTACTACGCGGGCCCAGTGCATACCTAAAGATTATGAAGAGATATTTAGGCTTCTTTTTTTTTTCTTCATAAATTGTATTTGCTATCGGTCGTCGGATCATAAGGGAATTCGTTCCATGTGAAATGGCGTTGTGGTGGAGCAGCCAGTGCTGCGGCTCCAACTTTACAAGGTGGTTTCTCTTCAGCCTTGTTACCACCGCTGTCGGGTTTAACAAGTCACATACTAGTGGGTTTGGATGCAAGGTTGCCTTGGGGCCTTGCGCTTTCTTTTGTTCGGCTCGATTTTAGAGTTTACTAAGCATAAGAGTTTTATAGCTGTTCCTTTCGAATAAAGCATTAGGATAACTTTCTACTTATATACCTGCTACGTCGACAGAGAAATTACGTAGTAAAGGTCGCTGCATACATAACGTATTTTAACCCGCGAGACACTGGCAATAACGTTTCATAGAAAATGTATACGAAAGAGCATACGTCACGGGTGCACGGACGGGACGGCGACACGCGACGTAGCACCCAAGGGATGGGAAAAATATCGTCGGTGATGATGTTTTGGACGTCCCGCCCCGCGCGCCACGTGATACGTCCCGTCCGTGGTTTCGCTGCGTATACACACTTGTACCGGTTGCAGTCCAGCTTAGTCCAGTCCATCTTTTCTTGTTCTCCACACTAGCACGTTAGTTTCGCATCACGGTCGCGGTTCGTAACCCGTCCATGTTTTTATAACACCACGTTCCGTCTCCGCCTAGGGTTGCTAACTTTTTGCACAGGAAATAAAGTATGATAGGGTCAAAGTAGGAAAATAAACAGTATCTCGGAAAAGTAAACAAACTTAAGTTTTTTTTTTAAATAGATAATTAGATGCATAATTAATTATTGCTACTCGCGCAACTCGACAACTTAACACCAATTTTGAAGGCTTCGTAAGGCATGAAAAGCAATTTTTGTATTAAATGTAATGTAGCTCTCTTTCTGTCGTCTCACCACTCATTCTCATTCTGTGAAAACTTACTGAGGCGGCAGAACTAACTATAATACTAGTATCTAAAAGGTATTCTGATAACAATTATCTATTTAGTGTGTCCCGAAAATTTGAGATATTAACAGTTTCATTCTGTAATTAGGTAAGGCTAACTGAATCATCGCGCCCATGCCCAGGTGAATGCACGATGTTCTACGTTAGATTAAACTTTTTAGGTATAGCTCTCGATATCAGTGAAAACAGTATATTCATGAATATACTTTATTATTGTTGTAAAGTAAACTGTATTTTAGAGTGAAAAACAGTATAATAGTATTTTTAACAGTATGGTTGGTAACCCTATTTCCGCCTCGTCCACGTCCTCACGTCGAGTATGTAGCGACTTTTAGTAGTAAAGTCGTGGACTACGTCGTAGCAAATATTAATGTATTCTTATGTTAAAAAAAACAGTGACTTCAAAAAAGCTCTCTTTTTTCAGTAGGTAGAAATACCTTTATTTTGTTACTGAACCTTTAAGAGAGACCTCTACGACAAACTAGTTTTGAGACATACCTATTCATATGTTTGTACAAGAAAGTATTTAGAAGTAATAAGAGTCTGTACTGATGTTACTCAACATTACGTCACAGGCGTGACGTATCTGCGTTGTACCCCACATGTGACGCCATTCACACCGTTACAGCGTGTAGGAACAATAACATTGCAATCTAGGGAAACGGGAATCGTCCGTTTCCCACATTCAATATTTTTTTCCAAAATCTCACCGTTATAGGGATTTTTTGCATTTCTTAGCCCGAAAAGGTATTTATAGTGTTACGGTATGAAGGGGAGAGAAGACCTGGGGTCGCGGGGACAGCTGCATCCAATGCGCCGGAGCAAGCTCGAACAAGTAGATCATTCGGTACAGGATTAACAGAACCGTAAATGACGAATAACGGTTACATATTTTTTATCTGCAACAAATGGGGTACTATTATTACCTGATATGCAAGAGTTTTACGATACCTAGTTAACAATATTCCTGCGTTGAAGGTAGAATTAACCATGGGAAATAGTAATATAAATTATAATTTTTCACTCATTAATGGACGGCGCGCGGCGGTCCACCGCCGGAAATAGGAAAGAATATCCAAAGTTATTACAAAAACTTAGTTTTTGTCGTTGTATTATAAATAGTATTTTCACCTCTTTATTAACAAAGGCCAAGAAGTTCAAAATCTATTTCTTACTAACAACAACAATGTAACGAGCAATTAATTAAAATGTGTAGTAACATAACATGATAAGTAGGTATACATTACGTTGTTTCTCGGAATATCAAACTTTTGCTCGTAAGTCGTACCTCTATGTACGTACAGCTACGTAAGTACTTACTAGCTAACATTTTAGCTACGAAAATTAATCAACCGTGCCGTTCAAACGACACAGTTAGTATGTATTTAGGCACACAGCTATCAAATGAAATGTAATTACTTTGAGCAAACGACGGACACACCCGTTCCGGGACACCTTTTCATTTAATCAGAACTTGTTTGCACACCCAACAAACGGTGTTTTGTTCGCGGAGGGCGACCGATCCGCGCTGCATACTTGCACCCGAACACCGGTTGATTTAGTCGCCATCTTTTGATAGATCCTTTTTTATAGACGTACTGAAATTTATTAAAAGCGCACCGAGGGTGCGCGTGCGCAGCGGCAACTGCCGAGATTGTTGCGCGCACCTGGCCCCCGCGCGCGCCTTACTCGCACACAGCACATGTGATGTACATATGTACCGTGTCCTCTGCCCTTATCAATTATGTTTATGCATAAAGATTTTATTTGAATTATTAACAATTCAACGCTTTTTGTTTTGTTTAATTTTCTAAGAACAGAAGTGCTGTGTGATACTATTAAAATAATTTGAGGATTTTATATTTAAAAAAAAAATGTTTTGTTGCAAAAAATAGTATTTAATAACTTCAGCTGGAAACTTGACAACCAAACTGGTAATTTAAATTAGTGTGAGTGATAAGATAAGACAAAGTGCTAATTAGGTATGTACCTATTGAAAGATGAATTGATAAAGAAAACAATTAGAAAGCTTTTGGTTATATGGTATGTAAGTAAAAAGAGGTAGATAGGATAAACACGCTCCGCAATTGACACATAAAATCTTGGCTAATTAGCCTAGTGACGTATCTTCTTGTCTCTTTTTCGATCCCAATAATTACGACATAGAATTTAATAGAATACTCTTTATTATGTACACCATAAAGGTTACAGATATAAATGTACACACCGACATGACATACCGTCCTACATCCACGTGTCATATATTATATTAGTGTGACATTGAGCTGTTTTCTATCTATGTCTTTTTACTTATAATATCATTGTATGGAGGTAAGTAACCTTAATTTGTATGTTTAATCATTTATTTGGTTGGTAATTTTCAAATGCGAAATAACTCTCATTACAACTTTTTCCCAGGAAATTAGAATGTTTTGCCATTGGTGTTATAAATGATTCTCGTAGCACCTTACTCTTTGTACTTAGTACAAGTAATAGTTTATATAGGTATAGTTAGAAATGATACATAAAGTTGCCAAGACTGCAACAATCTAGTAGACATATTATGTCGTAATATTAGTAAGCTCTGGGGGCTCTGCTGAGCGCAGCGTCAACTGCAGGACCACACGGCCGGCGATCTTGTGCGCGGAGTGCAAGCCACACTGCGTCACTTTGTGCAGAGAACATTGCGTGCGCGTGCTCAACGGTGAGCCGCGACGCTGCGGCCCTCGTGTACGCTAATGTTGATACGCGTCATGTTATCGACCGCCCACCGAGCACTGACTATGTGGTCTCATATCCTACGATACTGTCGTTTACCTAGCATGCGCGAACCCAACCATCAGGATATTCCACTGACCCACAACGACCGTTTACCACAATATCATTAACGAAGAAAATTACACGAAATCGGAAAGTTTATATCTCAATTTAAAGCTATTATCGTTTACACGTATATAGGAATGAGTCAAATCATCCAATTTTGTGGCTACGTAAGTATTTATTTACAACTTCATCATCCCGGACACAAAGATGCAGACGTGAGCTGGGTTGAACGGTACAAAAATTCACTTGCATAATGATACATACAATGATGTGGTTTGCATTACTTGTAACGATTAAACGTCCAGTCACCAAATGAGCAAAAGAAAAAGGTCAACCGTAAATCAAAAACATGTTCAGTTTTAGACAAAACCTATAACTACTGTAAGTACTTAGTTTAGCCACTCGTGCCTACATCACGTTCGACTTTTCATAGGTAATTCACAAATTAAGTGTTAAGAGTCAGCATCCTCTAAATCTAAAAGCATCCTAAGTAGGTCTCCTACTACACCTACCTAAAATGAGTTAGATAGAAGTGACATAGAATTACTTTGTTTGTGGGTGGTGTAAAGGTTACGTCTTGTCGCGATTTGGAATCAGTTATTGGAACGAGTTTCTTATCAAATAGATTTAGTTATAGAATATACCGGAGCCAGGAAATTATGAGTTCAGCAATCAAATCCATTTCACAGAATTGATCTGAATATCGATGGAGGTCGGCGGCTCCGGCGGGTCGCTGTTGCAATGGGTGCCTTTGTCCGCGAGGCATCAATGTCGTCCTCGTTGCCGGTACGAGTATAATGCGGAAACAATGCGCGGACCACATTCGTGCATCGCGACCGCGACCGTGTCGTGTTCGGCTGCGGCCCGATGTTTGTGCTCATAAAGTGTCATTATGGTAACAGTACCTCATTGTTGTTTTCGGCGATGCCCGTCTCCCTATTTTCTTCGCTCGCCGTGTAAAAGCTCGGCGCGTCACGGCGAGTTATAACCAAAATGGGTTACGCTTACGACCGACTCTTGCGAAACTTTTACGGGCCATCGTCTCCGTTGAAATCTCGTTCGGTTTAATAGCCTTCGAATTTTAAGTGCTAAAGAAAGGTAAATCACTTTGACGTGTCTTGAACTTAAATCCGTGATTTGAGAAGGACTCGATGTTTTGGGCTCGTAATAAATGACGACCAGTCGGTAATTTCTGAAAGATATTACAGATTTTTATTAATAGTAATTAATCGTGCTTGTGTATGATCACTTTAAGATTGAAAACGAATACTTAAATGAATTTAAGTTCACTGAAGCACGGTAGGTAGGTACGTATCTCAACCGTGAGAAATAACGATTAAATAAATATTATAGCTGTTCCGTGTGGTGCCGGACGTTAAGAATAGCACCATCCTATTTCTTCCCGTGGAAGTCTAAAAGGCGCCTAAGGAACTTACTAGAGAAGGGGCAGCAGCGTTCTCTACGATTATTAACACCATACTGCGATCGCCAACCCGCCTGCCAAGCGTGGCGATTATGGCAAACCCCCCCTAAATTTGGGGAGGCCTATGTCCAGCAGTGGACGTATTTCGGCTGAAATGATGATGATGATGAGTTTTTCTCATCTCTCCTCAACAAACTTAGGTAATGGAACAATCGCTGTTCTGAATAATTACATTTCAATACGTACCAGTTTTAACTACCGGTAATCCTTTCGGTCAATATCAAAGATCCTAGTGAACACGGACTCTATGTTCACCCCAAATAGTTAATCAACGGATCGATAAAAATTACAATGTTGTAAAGGACTTCGGTTACAACTTGAGCCGTTGTTTATTATTACATAGTTCTCCTTTGTACTTTGTCATTAAGCTCTTTACTTCGCCTGACTCAGGAATTTCGCTGCAATATTGAGCGGAATCAATTACAAAAATGTATGCCAAACTCGTGTCGTTGTTCGGTGTCTTATGACTTCGTTAATTGCAAAAAAATAGTAACAAGATGCCTGCCTCGTTGGTCTAGTGGTCGCAAGCGCTACTGCTGAGCATGAGGTCCTGCGTTTGATTCCCGGGTCGGGCAAAGTATTATTGGGATTTTCCATTAGGTATTTCTCAGTAGCAGCCCGGAGTCTGGATTTGTGCCCGGTTGATGGCAATAGGCTCGCCTCCTATTAAATGGGACTTAAACATAACTGGCGAAATGTAGGTGTACTATAGGTACACCTCTGCCTAACCCTTCGGGGATTACAGGCGTGATGTTATGTTATGTGTAAAAACAAGATCTTTTCATTAGCAGTATAATTTCAAATAGGTATGCTTACATAGCATACCCATTGTAATGAGCTTAACTATAATTCTGGTGATAAGTACTCGATAGTCGCATTGATAGACAGCACAAACATTGCAATCAATTAATGTGAACGTCTGAAACAATAGAAAGTCTCTCATCTAACCCACTTTCTTTTCACATCCTACGTACCCGGAGCAACCCCGATATCGCTTTCTGCTTAAGCAAATTATAAAAGAGTCGAGGTTGTTATTAGCATTGTGATTACAGCTATTGTTTGTGAATCATAAAACAATGATTATTGAAAATCATTATGAAGATGTCAGCCACTGATCAAAGTTATAATAACAAACGATAAAAGCACGCTTGAACAAGCAAATATAATGGCCTTAATGATATGGAAGACAATGGGATGGTTCCTCAGGGCGCGCGGGCGCAGCGTCGCGCCTCGCCTGTGCACTTACGCATTGCCACTTGACTGGAACTTGACTCGCTCGAATAGACTTGACGATGGACGGAAGATATACTGTCCTTTTGTAATACTAATATTTATGAAGATAATCATCTAGGTTCAAATAGTCAACATCCGTCTTGATAATAACACATTTTATCCTAGACGAGTTCTCAGCACATAGGGTCGTTGAATTAAAAACTGGCGAAGTGCGAGTCGGACTCTCTTATAGGGTTTTGTATCATATCGTACAAGATTTAGCACTAACTATATGTATAATTACATCCGTCAATACAGGTATTTTTTTTTTTAGTTCAAGTAAATTAAAATTCTAAACAAAGAATATTTTTCATCATAAATTAAAAAAAAATCATAATGATACTGTGAATTACAAAGTTGTTTTTTGCAGTTGCAGAAAATCGCCCATATTTATATAAACCTTACAAATCGTAGATTAAATACAGTATATCGACGGTGAAGTATCAATATATAATAACTACAAAAACATGATTTTACAGGAGGCGGGAGGAAAAACGTTTCATTTCTGTAGTTTTTGAACGTTTGAATCAAGTTTTAAAATCCTAACTTGATTAGTTGTTGCGATAGAGCTCGTACTAAAATGGTCTAAAACTGACAACTTTTACGGCAGCATATTTCTTCATTTTTGAAGATAAAAAAAAATGTAAGTAATATTTTGTACTCCACCTAGTCGATGAGTTCTTTATTTATTTTTTTAGTATGTGTTGTTATTACAGTAATAGAAATACACAATCTGTGAAAATTTCAAGTATTTACCTATTATGATTCATGAGATACAGCCCGCTGACAGACAGACGGACGGACGGACGGACAGCGGAAGCTTAGTAATAGGGTTCCGTTTGGCACCCTTCGGGTACGGAACGCTAAAAATGATTATTAGTCAACACTGAACACGTGCGCTATTGGTGAAAAAAATATAATTTATTTCAGTTGATTTATAGTTGTTCGTATAGAAAGGGCCGAGGAGGCGTTCAGTCGAGAACAGCGGAAGTAGCTCTCAGAGAGAGTCGCGCGGCGCGTGCGCAACGCTACGCAGCGGAAGCGGATATGGCAATTGCATTCAATAAATCTACACTGTAACTGAATACTTTAAATGGCACTTTAATATTTGCATTATTACTGTTAAGAATTATAGTGTGGCATCATGTGTTTTATAATATAACATAAAAGAAACGTACTTTTTGTGTGTATATGTATGCCCAAAAAATATAACATGCTTATTACTTCCGTAAAATTCGGGTCTATACAAAGATTGTCTGGAAAAGATTGCCGCGAGCTAAAAAAACCACCTCCTTGTTTTTACAAATGTTTTAAGTAAATATATAATATTTTGAAGATATTATTTTTTGTTGAACAGTAATTCTAGTCTGTCTGGCTATATGTGGACACTAAAACGCTTTAGCAATTTATATTTATTATTTATATTTTAACTGAATATAAAATACTAAAAATAAAGAAGTAAGTATTTCAACAGCACATTATTATTACAAGCCGATAACATTTGAAATCAAATGGGTTTACAATTTAACATATTTGATTATATACGTATAAAAGTGATTTATTAATAGGAACAGGTTGTTCGTGTATGGTGCATGTTGAATGGCGGCGTAATCAGCGCTATTGAGCGGCCGTCACCTGCAAGACTCGTTGTTATTGTGACTGCGAGCTCCGCGCCACAAAACAGAAAGGTACAGAAGGCTGGCTTCATACACCGAGCGAAAACCCACGTACTTACACAT
This sequence comes from Tiliacea citrago, assembly GCA_963921375.1. Lineage (NCBI taxonomy): Eukaryota > Metazoa > Arthropoda > Insecta > Lepidoptera > Noctuidae > Tiliacea > Tiliacea citrago. Next base: position 14,434,633 of record OY992786.1, on the reverse strand, counting down.
AGACCAGTACGTACGGCGATCTCAAAAGAAATCCGCGATATTCGCGAATGCACTTGCCTTCGCTGTACGTAGACGCGTATCTATGTGTACGTTGGTTTTCGTTGTATCGAGTCTACTTTCTGCACTTATCTATTTTGTGGCTCGGGGCAGTCGGGGCTGAATGACGCCGTGAGCCGCGCCCGCGCCGTGTCGCGTCGGGGTGCCTCACAAGGGTCGCCGATAATCATGTACTACTTCATAAACTGTCTCGAAATTCTAACAGTTTATAATTATGCTTATCGTAATCAGAATTTACACGTAGTTTTAATGAAAAAAAATTAGTAGATGCTGTTGAGCTATTCTTTTTATATAGGAAAATTTTGTAACATAGCTAAGCAAGGAAATAGCTGAATCGTGAACGAAGACGAACCGTAAATAGTAAAAGCAACCCTAACACTAGCCCAACAGTAGGCTACCCTGATGCAGACGCTACGTATCCACAAGGCAGTCGTAATGCAACCGATACGAAAATACTTTGGATTTGCTACGCATGCGCTATGGAAACGCTACGCTATCGCTTCGAAGATGATACTCGACCAAGAGGCAGACCACAGACGTAATGCAACCGCTACGCTTTTGCTATGCCCTCGCTACGGAAACATGAGACTAACGCTACTCAATCGCTATGTAGCCTGTCTGGAATCTTACATAAATATTTTTTTTGGGCAAAAACCTAACCTAGCCTGTCAATATTGCAATATTTTTTAATATTATTAATATCAAGCAAGCAAGTTTTTAATAAGCTTTACGTAAGCACAGAATAAGTAATAGTACTAACGTGCGAACTAAGCAGCGCGCGGCAACCCACTGATTGACCGGTCCGGACCGGCCGCCGCACGTACTTGTAGTTTTAAACCTAAACTGCGGAGTGCGCCAGGCCTGACGTAAGTTCTATCTTATAATCATATTATATACTTTGTTTTATTATTTATTTTTCAATCACCCACAAGCCCAGTGTGGTCACCCTATATTCAGATCCTATTCATATTATGATAAAAGCAGTCCCTCAACCCCGACTAATACATTTGTTAAGGAACCGGTTGATGTATTTATTTCAGTTATTTAAGGTACAGGAAACTAGTTCATCAGCGTTATGTTACATTTATTTTTGGACGAATTAACTTTTTCCAGCAGACTGATGACTGTTTAACATAGCACAGGTACACCCTGTGTCGCTATCGTTATGTTTCTCCCATGTAATAGGGGGCGAGCCTATTGCAATTGACCGGGCACCATCCAGGCTCGCACAAATCCGGGCTGCTACCGAGAAATTCCTGATGGAAAAACCGAGCGACACTTTGCCTGACCTGGTAATCGAACCCAGGACCTCAAGTTCAGCAGTAGCACTTGCGACCAGTAGAATAACGTGGCAAGTATTGGTAATATTGATAATTACTGTAAACCATACTCAGCAGTAGTAGTTCAGTACAGAAGAATTATGCAAACGACTCAGCCAATCTGCATATGCACTCTCCCAGTTGTCAAAAAAAGTAAATGTTGAGACCTTATTAACAGCATATCATGGACTAGTCGGTTCAGTTTTACGATATGGGCTTGTTTTTTGGGGGCAGTCCACTAATAGAGATCTGGTTTTCAAAATGCAATAGTGATGCATAAGGGTAATGTGTAATATTAAAGTAACTGATAGTTGTGTACCTTTTTTCAAATCTATAAAACTACTTAGGTACACTGCCATCATTGTACATTTTGGAAACAGCATTATTTGTGAAGACTAATTTAAACTTATTTGTTAAATTATCAGATGTTAGAAAAACTCCTATGCGTACTAAATACTTAAATCAATTATGTCACACAAAATGTAAAACGGCTCTAATGTGTAAAAGCTTCTTTGGCATCGCTCCAAGAATTTATAATAAAATACCAGATCAGATAAAAAAAATACCTGTTCACAAGTTCAAGAAAACTTTGCAAAAAAATTTAATTGACAAATGTTATTACACGGTTGACGAGTTCCTGGATGATTAAGTTTGTAACAACAACATTTTCAATTTTTTTCTTTGACATTTACCTACTGAACTTTTGACATTTTTTGAATATATATTTTTTTTTTTTTTTTACTGTAAGCTTTAAAGCTACCCATATTTGTATGTCTTACCATAGACAAAACATAGCGCACTGTATTTACTTTTAAGATCTCTATTTTTTTGTTACCTACGAGTATGTTTTACAAATAATAAATGATTGATTGATTGAGTAGTCAGTACGTTATCCATTTAGTTCAGTGATTAAGTGTGACACTCAGTTTTGATTTTCTGATGCATGTGACATACCTATTACTTAGTGAGTGAAAAGTGTGAACTCACTTCACACTTTTCACCAACAAAACGAGAGTTGTAGAATCTATTTTGCGTGCTTAACACCACATCCACTTGTACTAACAAGTAAATCCTTTTGAAAAGGACCATGTATGTTCTAACGAAAGAGGCGTTTATCAAGCCAAAGTATTTAATACAAGCATTTGTAATCCAATAATTAAACGCACGAATGATATGTGGGTATAGGTGAGTTTGTAATTCCAAACCCGAACAGCAGAAGTAAAGTCACAAACATGACCGTCTTACAGGTACACACTTCCGTAACATCTGAATGTAACGTTCACAATCGGTTCACTGTATTCGTGACGATGACGCTCAACACTGAAATAAGATCCGCCGATAAATCGTATGATAAGTTGCGCAAGCGCGCCGGATATCGCGCCATGTCCGGAAACACTTGTTTGTGCGTACTCGCAGGTAGGTTCCCATTCCCGCAACATACATACGCACGGGAGAAGGTCCGCGGGACTCTTTACATGAACACGTGCATGCCTGTACGTACTCACCGTAATCCCCTCACTGAGATCCGGATTTTATTGCGTCGTTCTTCTTTGAATGTTTACAAGTCTTTCACATAAGTAGGTACTCGCTGGCGAACAATGAAGACTATGTGATGTGACCTACTCTGAAGTTACGTCGCACATCTACTTGACTCCACAGGCCTACCAAATTATCAAAACCGATCGTTATTAGATTAAAGTATTTAGTAAATTTAGAACCCGTTGCAAATTCGGAAGAATTTGGGATTTCTATGAAAAAAATAGCTATAAATGCTAAATTATTTTGCATGGAGACTGTATACCGTGTTCTACCTATTTCATCAATTTCTTCGTACCTTATGAAAAATATGTCAAGATAATTTACGACGACGCAGTTCTATAAACAATGTATAACAAGTTTAGGACAGAATGAGGACACACCGGCCAATCTACGAACTTCTCGTTACATCACTTACGACAAATAATAATATATCAAGTTGCTCACAGATATTATTAATCAAACAATAGGCATTCCGTGAAACAGTGTGTCGGCGAGATGGGCGATAAGGGTCCGGTACTCCGGTAGCGCGCAAACGACTCCCGGTGCGCCCGCGCCGCACTGCATTGATTCAGACGCAACGAGTATTTCATGTTTATAGTTGAATGGTTCAGAATAATTGAAGAAGTTATTTATAAGTTTCCTCTTTAGAAGCGAATCGTGTGCGCGATCGGAGCCGGATGCCGCCACCCTTCGGAGGGCATGCCTTCACAAAGGCATTTAGTCTATTTAAAGACATCCTGCTTAGTGCGGGGGCCCGAGTCCGCTCTCGCACGTGCGTCAAGTGTCCTGCGCCCGCCGACCTGTCAATTACTGTCACCCTCACCTATCTGTGTGCTCACTGCGTCTGTCTCCGCTGATAAACCGACGGAGTCCATCATTTTGAATAGCGTCGCTTAGCACAAAGTGCCACTCCGCAGGTTTTCACTCAATCATGCGATCGTTCAGGATACAAAATCTGATTATGCAGGTACTATTTACATACATGAGTCGAAGATAAATTCTCATAAAAGTGGTCGAACAATCATGTCTTCAGGAAATTAACTTGATAGGTATCCTGTTTCGCTCAATCAAACACAATATTGCTCAACGACGGCTAAATTTATCGGAGGAGTATATCTGACAATATAATGGAGTTGGAAACAATACTGAGCGATTATAAAGAGCAGTGGAGCGAAGATTATGGCGTTCGCATGAGACAAGCACAGGCGCGGCCGCCGGCCGACCGCGGCGGCTAATGGCTCGGAGCAGCACCGAGCCACTTGCGCCGACCACTACCTTCAACAATAATGTCACATGACGAACTCTTCGAAACAAATGTTTCATGACTATTTCGGTATTTCACATTGTTGTAAAATACAGTAAAAAAAAGAAGGAAAATACGTTTATTTGCGGTAAACATAACGCAAAGAAATAAAAACACAACCACGAAAGAACAAGTTGAGGGAAAATATGCGTCACATTCACGCAAAACGACCATCGTTCAGCATAATGCTGCGACCCTATGCGAGACAGAGCCCCAGCGCTGGTATGTAAATATTTCAGTGAAGTGTAAGAAATTACATATTATGCGCTGTATAGCTTTTATCAGCTTCTGAATACATTGTTGTTGTTCAAGGTACATACGTTGTTTAGCTTTGATTTTACCTGGAATTACCTACGTAGGGCATCATTTAGTAAGTTAAACATTTTATCAAAACGGTCTGATTTACTGCGTTTTCTTGGATAAATAGGAGTCGAAAAAACAACACTCGTTTTAAAAATAAAGATGATGCGTAAAACTGCTCTATCGACGATACGTCCCGATAAAACCTGTCTCTGATCCTCAATGTACCCGCTGAAGTGGGAAACATGTAGGTAAATCAAAGCTCTTAAACATGAAGTAGAAAAGCTTTGGGATAGTATACGTAATGTTGTGACTAACAAGCGCACGTACCATAAAATTTAAATATCATTGTAAGGAAATCGTACACCGACTGATATCGCGAACAAGATCGCCCTGCTCGTACATACATCTATCTGTTTATTGTTTATTTTATTGGCAATGTCTCTCTGATCTAACAGGACATCAATACATATCGTAAAATCAGCAAACGTTATAAATCATCATCATAAGCCAGTCGCTAAGCTGCGTAAAATACGATATTGTAACATTGCCTCTTGTACCTAGGTACTCACTGTATCTACTTGCTAGCACTTTTCCCGCGACTTCGTCCGCGTGGATTTCGGACTTTCCTCTAAAAATTTCAACACCCCCGATTGAAATATATTTCGAATATAAATATTTACGATCTTTAATATTTATTTAAATAAATAAGTCAATCAATCTGCAATCTGCCCAGCCTTTTCCTAACTATGTTGGGGTCGGCTTCCAGTCTAACTGGATGCAGCTGAATACCAGTATTTCACGGAGCGACTGCCTATCTGACCTCCACAACCCAGTAACTGAGTAGTATGATACCCGTTGGTAAGACTGGTTGTCAGACTTTCGGGCTTCTAACGACCCTTAACGACTGTCAAAGATCCACGAATGACAGCCGGGACTAACGGCTTAACGTACTTTCCAAGGCACGGAGGAGTCTTGGTATGTAAATATGGTTATCCATCCACGGACCAACCCCGGCCAACGTAGCTTAACCTGATGGATTGACCCTTGTGACTGTTATTACGTAGCCACGAGCTCCTCGTATTTAAAGAAATAGGTATTGCCAATTTATAAGTTTATAAATTTCGAGTTAATCGGGCCGCGTGTTAAAATTCCGCCAAACAAACTTTAACACCCCTAGTTTTACAAAAACTAATAATTGCTAACTTTAATACTTACTTAGGGAAGTATTTGTGGCATGTTTCAAGTTTATTAACCAAATTATATTTTCTTATAATAAACTGTATCCCACCTTTTTACCCACACCCACAGGGGTGGAATTTTAAAAATCATTTGGTATGTTTCCATAAGGTGACTCCAACAATTTATACCAATTTTCGCGATAAAGAAGCCACGCAGTAAAATCCTCCCCTGTAAAATTGACTACCCTTACTTTTTCCTCCGTTAGGGAATTTTTTCGGAAACCCAGATATAAGTTATTAGAAATTGCTCTTAAGTACAAATACTGAGTTTTAATTTAATCAGACCGCGCGTTAAAATTCTTCTATACAAACTTTGACATCCCAGTCCCCCTTTACGGGTATTTTAGAAAAACAAAAAATTAAAAACTTCATAATTTATTTAGATGAGTATTCGTGCCAAGTTTTAAGTTTATTGACGCAAGGAATAAGATTTTTCATACATACAGAATCCTCCGTTTTCACCCCCTTAAAGATCGAATTTCTAGAAACCCCTTTTCAGTTTAATTTTACGTTCCTAGCCTCAGTAGTTTCAGCTCTGCGTTAATGAATCAGTCAGTTAGTCAGGACAAGTAATTATACAATGTATAGATAGATACGAGTATAAGATATTCCAGTGAATCACTATGACATGTTTTATTATTAACACCCTAAGTCTTACAGTTATAAAAATAGAAACAACAATGTATGTACATAAATGCGTAAGTAGGTACTACAAAATTATTTAAAAAAAAAGTTTTATTATTACACTGTTGTTTTTACTTGTGTAACAGAAAATGATATCATTGTTGGTAAACATAGGTATTTACATTTATTATATTATTACATAACAACAAGTGTGTGTAAAGTCATCGTAAAATATTGATGTAAACATTTTTCATTTGGTTTGAATAAAGTTCTATTTACATTCTAGTGGAAATTACCGTCCGTCGCATTAACGCAATATGATACGCAAACGCAGGCGTGAAAAATAATGTTATAGTTAAAAACGTAACTTACATTTTCTTAATGGTTACCTCAGTCTATCTTAATTACTTAGAATAAGTTACTAAACCAGAATGTTCCAATTCAGTAATCAAAATCAAACGTAAAGCGTGAAATTAAAAAGTTCATTAGCCTCCTAAAGTAATCTAGAGTCGTTTTATGTTGCGGAATTCTGTTGTATTGAACGTGGAGGGATTGTGAGGAGTTCTATATATCGGTGTGTAGGAGGGCGTCACCTGCGCGGGCGCTTCCCGAAGTGCGAGTCACACAAGGCCGACCTCATATTATCCCACGTAAGCATCGCACCGCACGGTGACAACCCTCCTTTACATCAAGCAGAGCGTTGAACCCGGCGCGCAGCTTGCTCCCCTCATGAAATTCAAAAATATCGGAACCATATGTTCTTGACCTTTCTCTTACTTTTACCGAGCTTAGTGAGAATAACGATCTCTTCCGATCCGTATCACATGGCAGGATTTTTGTACATTGATAAAAAAAAACTCAGGCGAGTCATGTTCTGGAAACAAGATTCTCAATATACATAGGTAGTTAGGTAATACTGAATAGAAAAAAAAAATCCATATCTACTTATTTTTAGACAACATTTTTTTTCTTGATATTCAATAACCTTATGAACTATGATCCTATCAATGGACATAATTTATGAATAACAATGTAAGTATACCTATACCTATACTATACCTACACAAGTTAGTTTAGCTTATTTAAGGTATTTACTTGATCTACTTCTAATACAAACACTTTCCATGTTTAGACTTTCTTGATTTCTTCGTGGAAAATGCGAGTGCAAAGTATCAAGAGGGTATTATTTTTTTCAGCGAATATTATTTAGGTAATGTCGTATTACGATATTAAAAAGAGATCATTGTTAAATAAAAAGTACATAAATAACAATAACAACCATTCTGTAATTATCGTGTAACTGCAGAAGCCTTCAAATCAATTATATGGTGGCCAGACTGTGGTTATGTAGTAATTGAAACATGCAACACCATAATTTGTTGATTAAAGTAATGGCGGCTACGCCGTACATCTCAATTTTCTCACATAGTTAAACTGTTTTCTACCATTGCTATTGATTATGGGATAAATAGATAATTTGACAAAAGTATCACACGAATGTTTTAAAGTTTGTTTTGTCGTATAAATACCTACCCATGTTTGTTTATTAGAGAGTTTTCACATAGCAGATTTTTTTTGTTTTATAAAATAATACAAAGGCGTAGGTTAATTAAGATGTAGGTACGCATCGATTTGTTTTTAACTGCTGTCCAATAAATCGTATAGTTTTAGTACCTACCTACTACTATTTATAAACTCCCAAGTTTCTATCTTGGATGGCATTACCCACTAAAAATAATATAAACGTCCATCATTTTAGTAAAATATAAATCCCCGATCATGTCTTTTCAGGCCGAAATTATCCTTTTACCATAGTCAGAAGCAAGCTAATTCGCCGGCTAATATGGTACGTTCGCGGAGAATACGTGACATGCGTATGCACATGATTGTTCGACCGGTTCTCTGGACATACCTACGTAGATGCCATGCTTCATATAATGTACCTAAATTCATTACGCGGTAATACAACGACATTTCATTAAGCAACATAATATTTTTATGTGTTTACATAATTATGTAGATATGTATTTACCAAACTCGTAGGTATATCGATATAATTGAGAGTAACGTTATAGTTACCCCCAATTATATCAAAGACAGATTATTGTCATAATATTGTCTACCAGCTCACGTCATAACCAGCATAGATAATGTTCCCACTGCTGGGACACACAGGCCTCCTCTCTGTGAGTGGGAGTGGGCCGTAAACCACCACGCGGGACCAGTGCGGATTGGTAGACGTCACATGTCTTCGAATTTTTGGTTCTAGGACATGCCAGTTTCCTCACGAGGCCATGTTTTCCTTCACCGTAAGCTCACATAAGTAAGCATAATCCATAAGCACTTCAGTAATATTTTCAAGCTTAGCGTCTAAAAAAGCAAGTCTTAACTGCATATATGTATCAGCAGTTCCGAACACAATATAGTTAATCTTTACTCATTTCTATTGTAGTTTGACATTTTTGTAACAATGCCTAACGATCCCATTCTTAGATGCAGCTCTGACATTGTTTCCGGCATCCATTACGTAAGTAAATCAATCGAGTTCAAATATCGCACAGGCCATCTCATTTTCTAATCGAGTCACTTGCATAATTGGACCGATTTGCACAGTAGTGGCCGCATCGGGCACGGGCAGGCTTCGGCGAGCTCAGCCGCCGCTTGCGCAATCACAATAATCGATGCTCCGCCGATGAAACAGTGAAATCAATGCTGCGACGTCAAGTTACCGCATCGCTTGGTCTGTATTCACTGACATCATAACTTAATCAGATCTCATTAGCCGTTCAGGCTCACATTAATGATTGAAAATTGTTAAACTACCCTACTTATATAACAGAATTAACCGTACACAGAAGTTAAACTGCATTTAAATATTATGTTAACCAACGGAATAAGCGAGCGACAGGTTCGACGAATGCCTATTGAATATTGTCAAGAGTGTTGACTGAAGGAGCACAAAGACAAAATACGTCGTTTTTACGACGTATAATAAGATGTTGTTGTTGTCCAAATAATATAGTAAACGGAATTACAAATACATTCGTAAGAAACATGGGTATAGTAACTTCAAGGTGGAGTGGCACAGTGGTCACGGGGCGAGCGGCAGCCGCACCCTCAGGAGCTGCGCAAGCGGCGTAGTTTCTCGTGATTTAATTGTACCACACAGACGGTGACTCGCAACTGGCCTGTTTCGCCTCGCTGCACAATTTCTCGCCACTTGGCAGCTACAAGTGTATGCGAACCTATACTATTTGCATGTCACATTCAATCACTTCAATTTGCCTACAGCCGCTTGCTCGTAAAACGCCATTAGCATTAGATAGAGTTAATTAGATCGATATCTTAAGGTGATTAATAGTCTATTTATATTTAAGTTAAGTATAACTCAGGTTTAATTTAGTATACCATGTTGAAATTTAAAGTATTTTCTTAAAATAATTGACAAATAGAAATTACGTATAATGAAAATGTTGTGTTATACAGTAGCGTAGCGATCAATATTCGCTCAACATTCCGTTGCTGTAGGACGCACTAATTGAGACACAGCTACATTATCCGCCCCATGTTTATGACTCCCATATAGCAAGCTATCAAATAAATTCCGAACATGTAGGAGATACTGCCTCGCGTGTAGCGATTATAAGAACCTCATTTTGTTATCTCAGCATCATCCAGACATAATGTAACATTATTGAATAGTTACGTAGGATCATAGTGGCCGGTAGTCAGAAGATACCAGTACGTATAAACTAGCATGAAGGTAGTGTGTCAGAGTGTGTCGGGCGCTAGTGCGCTACGGACAGCGGGTAGGTAGATAACTTATTAGGGTTGGTTCGCAGATTGCGTGAATGCGTTCACTTCACGGTCGCGTTGCCTTTGTTGGTGCACCGCGCTGGGTGGGCCGCTCTATCGCATGCTCCACATTGCTCGCCGCAGGTACCACGGTACCACCGCCGCGCCGCTGCACCGCCGCACCGCTGCATCGCACCACACACCACGAGCATAAATACGCAGACAATACGTTTTGCGCAATTTGTTTTGGTTCCTTAGATCGGGATTACGGCCGATAATCACGAGACTCTCTGTTGCCTTTGTCACTCATTCGTATGAATCGTAGGGGTTAATTTAGTAGACAAGATAGCGTTCGTGAAGATGTACGGCACCAACATCCACCTTGTTCATCACACACTTTTACCTCCATACTCAATTGTAACATAGTAGGTAGTATGAACTAAAAACCAGGATAAGGAAACCAACGCAGCAACAAAACAAATTGGATGATTTTGAATCACCGTTCGTACCGATTTATGAATCAGCGATAATGTTGTTTAAGCTTTGGGAGTAAGTATAAAACAATGTTAAATTATGCTATCGTAGTAACATGGCGTTTTGTCTGAGAAATAAACTAGACACAGATTATTTGAGTTGTCTTTATAGGCAACCGGTATTATGACTCAGCCGTGATTGTTTAATTCAGTACTTCTAAACGTGTCGTGGCTCGTGGCTCGTGGCGCATGCGCCCAGTCACTACTACTTCTTTGATTCATAAGCTTGCGCAGATATTAGTTTAGTTTGTATTGAGTAAATTAATATTTAGCGGAATTTTGCTTGAGAATTTCAGAGCCGTAGGATTTATTTTACAAACATGATCTTGAATACTTAGGTACACATGTGCGTTCTTGTCACCGTTTAAATTTTTAGATAGATACCTATAGTTTGTATAACATAGCTCATAAAACTTTTTACGTTCCTAGTAAATGTGGTGGTGGTTTCTATGGTTCCAAAGGAAAAACTGTATAGTTAGAGAATTGAAAAGAGGCGACCACACGTCACCTAAACCAGAAGATAATCGCGGGGGCATGTACCTGTTGCGTTGCGCACTCCTTTCATGGAATATTGTTCTTGTTATAGAGAGCACACGACACAAAGCGGGTTTATCTGGACGCATTATGAGAAGCATCTCCGCTCCCAGATCGCGCGATAATACTCGTCGTCGTCGACTCACAAAAGTATAGAGCGGCGCGGCGGCGCGGGCGCACGATGCATAGTGGTACGATGCGCGGAGGAGCGCGGTGCGGGCGGCTGCGACCGATGTAAGGTGATCTCGAGCCGAGCTGACCTTTGTGCATTACGGGCAACCGCCGTCGATCTTCTTTGTGTCGCGGCTTGCTTGTCAGCGTCCTCGCAAGAAGGAACTTTGTTGTCTTTCTCGAAAAGAAAGTAGGTAGAGATATCGATGTAAGCATTGTTCCGCCTTCGAGTTAATTCAATATAGTGCTGCTGTCTATCGAACGCCATTTTTGTTTAACATTTGAATAGGTCTTATTGTGCTCGCTGTTTGGTGTTCTGAATAGAGAGCAGGTGTGTCTTAGGAGGTTTACGGTCGCTGATCTCTGACGTATCGTGAGTTCGTAACCTGCACATTATTCATATTTTGGCTCGGGAACTTTACGTGATCGAAAGTCCGTGGTCCGGTATCAGATTTAACAATACTAAAATACGCAACTGAATGTTAATTACTTTATTATCTTGACTTTGATTGTGGCACAAACAGTAGAAACTTGTTTGCATGAACTGTACAAAAGCTAAAAAGCCATTATTATCTATTTAATCGCTTATCTACGTTATTACAACAATCCTATAAATCATAGTCGGGACAATAACGTAGCTAGAAAACGATTTGGTGACTAAAATTAAGGGAAGTTAGTAAGCTATTGTGAAATAATAAAACGATGAAATGCCATTGGAGATTACCATTTATATGGTCACCCGCTTCAAATGAGCGATGAAGAACTGAGATGTGTCATCGGATTTTACTATAGAGAGCGACATGTTGTCAAATGTGGGACTTTGTTGCGCGTGAGATCGTCGCGGCGTTGCGTGGCCTGGCATTCATATAAAGGCTTACTAACTTCATTCATATGGGAATGAGCTAAGGCTTTAGTTCTATTGATTTTTTTCATTTTACGAAGTTATAACTTGTTGAATGCGTTTCCACGATAATCATAAACAATTGTCTGTTTAGTAAGCGTTGTCTTGTCACGTCACTAATCTAATGTTGGCTAGCATAATTTACATCACAGAGCGCTAATGTCGCGAATACTGCATGAGCTCTCCATAGCCATAGCTTTATCATTAGCATAGTAGACAATAACAAATTGAGTAGGCAAGTCATATTAAAACGTGGTAAATCTTTGAACTCTGCAGTTTCGTCTAATTCAAAAACCGTAGTAGCGTAGCAGTCAAATTAAAGTTGAGAATCTCATTAAAACGAGTTCAAATGTCCATTTAATTAACGTATTTATACTTGCCTTGCTATTAAAACTATTAAAAGTAAAATATCTCCTAGGGACCGTTCACCGTGGACCGCAGATGACGCTCGTGGCGCGGCCGCACGGGCCGCAGGCCTCAGCTAGGTGAGCAATGACAGATGTGCCAATTGAGTCCGTGTCACCTCGCCCGCCTCCCTACAACAACTATTAACTTCGTCTGTTTAGGAAACGGTCAGCTGGCATATTTTTTTAACTAATCTGGATCAGTTGGTCGAATTTTATGCGTCTGCTGACCCATATGTCTCGGAAACGTAACGAATTTCCACACACCAATATAATAATTATACGCTATATAAATTAAAAGAAACCAGGTCATTATGAGTATTAAAATTTATGAAGGAATTAAAGGAATACCTAATAAATTGGGAATACTACAGGTAATTAAGGTCATGTTACCTGAAAAGATATATCTAGAAGTCAATTAACTCTTCTAAGAGGAAATCAAACACTGCAAATATTTTTTTATCCGGATTTAAAATAATACTATACCGTATTCATTCTCGATATTCCAAGTTTCCTTTCACGTTCCGCATTGAAATGAATGAAACACCTTTAGAACAAAAAACAGACTCGACAAACAATAAGAAGCATTTATAACCGTTTAAAGAATTACTTACATTCGCTTATATGCATAGCACGACATTACAATGTAAGTAGGTAGTCGTGTACATACGTATGTACATACGCAACACGGTTCCGACTGTTCAGAGGGACATGCCACAAAGTATTCCATGAATGTGTAATCAGAGAGTTTATTGATCGTGGCAAGATTAACACCACTCCGCATTGTCTGAGTTGGCACGTCTTAAATTTTCCCTTTTTGTGCCAATAACTTAAGGAATTCACGAATTAATTTTTTTTCTTCACCTTTATGAATGTCGTCGTTTATCACAACTGGAAAGAAATATTCCTTCTTATGTTGCGCTTTCGTAACCGCTTTTCAATTGTAAATTGTGAAGTTTTACGACTATCTTACGTACCCAAAATAGAATACCTTTACTTACACATAAATAAATCGACTGCGACCTCTCTGACACGACGAGGAAGTACCACCGAACTTGAGGATTTTTTCTCAAGTATTTTAAAATTAATATCACTTTAAAATAAAATGCAAATTATTAAAAGAAATACTTAAATAGCCACTTCAAACAGCTTACTATTAGGCAAACTTGGGTACATAAACCAGGGCAACGCGACGTGAGCTTGGAAAGTGCAGTTACATAGATGCGGGAATGTATCTGAGTGCAGCCTGGGAGCATCGCTCGTTACATAATTGCAGCGCCACTGAAGGGCGCACTGCGCACATGCGCATCCTGCGAGCACGTGCCGTCCACGCGGCCGGAAGTGCCTCGCATCGACCCACTTACCGCGACCTTCGCGTATTTCTATACTATCTACGTATCCCACTACTTGTACTACAACTTTGTTACTTTCGCCAGCCCAATAGAGCACGCGCCAAATACACCGTGTGCTTACAACAGAGCTGTGGTCGGTCATTCGTAACAGCCAATGTCATTGTCAATACCTGCCTCCGAGATCAGCAACTGCTGTCCGCTATAAACAAATTAAGACGCGATTTACGATGTAATAGCAAACTGGAACGTTCTACTTCTGCATAACCGACTTCAAAAATACGTATCTTTGAAGTGAAAACTTCTATAGGCGCGTTGAGCACTTTTTGGGTGAACAAAAATCATGGGACTCGCGTCATCGTCACCGAACGCTTTCACAAGTTACTCAGTTTTCACTTCTATCGGCAGTCCCCAAAGCCTGCCCTGCATGTTTTTTTTTTTGTTCAAATCAAAAGTCATTTATTCTAACTAGGCTGAAAATCAGCACTTTTAGAACGTCAAAATTACATAAGACAGTCCCCAAACGGCCGCCCTTCACCACTTCCTAGTGATTTAGCTGGGAAGAAGTGCGCAACAAACTCCCCAGCAGCACAGCTGTCTGATCAGATAGAAATTCTTGATTCCATACAATAGTATGCAAAATAAATTACATTACGCAACACACAACATTAAATTAAATTATTTGCCATACGTCAGCTAGCACACGCCACTATACCAACAAAAAAACATCGAAAACTATAGGTACTCAAGCAGAAATTAAAAAAAATTAAAACGTAAACAGAATTTAATACATAAATAAAAGCCTCCAGGTATAAAGTGCGTGCCCGCTTACATTTATAGCTATAGCTGTAACTCCAACTCAAAAATGATAAACTAGGACCATCGAAGTAATATACATAGTATTAAATTAGCTAAAATTCGGTGAGGTACATAGTATCGAAATAACTGAATTTCAGTTTTATTCTTTATCAATTGTACAATACAGGTTTATTTACTGCCACTTACCATAATGCAATGGGAATTTATTATCTACATGTGAAAATACACATCGGTAACGGCAACATAGGTATTTGAATATGATTGACACTTCAGGGTTGCATCAAGTTATTGTACGTTAAGTTTAATAATAAAAATCGTATCTACGTGTTATTTGCATAGGCACTGTTGACTGAACTTAGGTACGTCGATAAGGCTTGGACAGGTTGTGGAGGCTTATCTGTTGGCGAGGACATCCGCACGTTGTTCGGACGTGCGTTATCCAACTAACACAGTTTTATTATCGCGCATCCCCCGTCTTCATCGCGATCGAATCGACGTATCGGTACCACGTGATAAAATGCTCGTTTCAAATCAACATCACATTTGAAACACGGAAGTTTGTGTCATATCAAGGGCAACGGAGACAATGATGTGAACCAAAGATAAAATAAAAGCTTATGTTGCTCTCTTTTATGTTATGGGTCATACACAACTGCGCACGATATCATCATGACATGACGCACTGTACCGTTTTATAAAGATTGCAATCACTAAAGCAATAAGCGACAAGTGTTTCACCCATCGCCGTCCCAGAGCACAACAGTTACCTCCTTTGAAATAATTGCTTCAAGACTTCCGAGGTGAAAGCTTTTTCTGCTTTGTCAGGAAAGCTTTTGCTCCTACCTTTGAGTATCATTTGATTAAATTCCAATGTATCTGAATTCGATCCCCGTCTTCGAGTTAACTTATCTTTTTTGTATGCACGTGTTTCTGTGACAAATAAATCGTCGCACGACGCGACACCGGTAGAACAATTTCCATTAAATTTTCATAGAAATTGTTCTACCGTTGTCACGTCGCGCGACAAGTCGCATCGGTCTGTACGAGCCTTAAGTAAACGTATTTTCTTTCTTTATTATTGTACGTAATGTACCTAAGTAGACTAATTATCGTGAGGACTGCAGCCTAATGTCGCGTTAGCAATATATTTTGAATAAAAATTAAATAAAACAATAAATATTAAAAAAAAAACAGTTATTTTCACCAGTAGTCAGCCACTTTGAAACTGAGGTCAGCCTTAGTGCATCCAATAGTTAGCCGCTTACTAATATTTGTTTGAGTATCGCATGAATTCAAGGGTATATTTTCTAGTATTATCTCTGCTAACTCAGGATTTCTCTTTTTGCTAAAGCTAAGCATCATTCTTTTTTATCATATTTTTCGGAGATGAGTAGCCTTAAATGAAGTAGTTACTTATTATTTTGAAAAGTCCCTCTTAGGACGCTAAAGCTTCCTATTCCTTCATACGATCTCGAAATGTCGCCATAGTATGCAATGATCTTCCGTATAACGATAGATCGACGTAGTTCAGGCATAAGCAACAGACTGTGCTCTATTTCAATTGTTAAAGTATTTATTGTACATGTGACCCTTTTATAAATAAACGATTATTTGATTTTGATTTGAACGATGGATTGGATTTCAGTCATGGTCTTTCAATTTTTATAAAGAAAAGTGTTTTTTTTCCAAACGTCCAATTACTACGGCCACCAAGATACAGGCTGTGCCTAGTTTGGGGCCCACGGCTACTTCTACTTATGCACTCCTTCAATGAACATTGTTCCTGTTTACAAATGTTTACTAACTTGTGTGTGTCAATAAATTGATTTTATTTATTTCTGTGTGTTTTTAGGGTTCCGTACCAAAAGGGTAAAAAACCCTATTACTAAGGCTCCGCGGTCTGTCTGTCTGTCTGTCCGTCAGTCACCAGCCTGTTTCTCATGAACCATGATAGTTAGACAGTTGAAACTTTCACAGATGATGTATTTATGTTGCTTATAACAACAAATACTAAAAAACAGAATAAAATAAATATTTAAGGGGGCTCCCATACAACAAACGTGATTTTTTTGATCGATATTGATAACGGCAACAAGTAGACGCTTGAAATATTCACGGAATATTTAGTTATATATTCACTTTAAAAATAAATAATTAAATTAAAATTAAAAAAATGTTTAAGGTTTTTTTTCCCGTACAACAAACGTGATTTTTTGCCCGACTCGCACTTTACTACAAAACAAGATTTATATTTTGACATTGCTTAAACCATGGAGCCAGTATTTGTAATAAGAACGTAACTGTGATTGAAATACCATTCTTTATACAAAACTGAAAACTTGGTTCGGCACTAAGCTGTCAGTTTTGTATTAGGAACTTTACTATAGACGGAATAAAGTTCGATATTCAATAATGGCTCCATGGGTAAAAACTGGGTCTGAAGATAAACCTTGTTTTGAAATAAGACGGTTACCCCCTTATTACAAAACAAGATTTATATTTTGACATGGCTTAAACCATGGAGCCAGTTTTAGTAATAAGAACGTAACTGTGATTGAAATACCGTTCTTTATACAAAACTGAAAAGTTAGTTCGGTACTAAGTTGTCAGTTTTGTAATAAGAACTTTACCATAGACGGAATAAAGTTCGATATTCAATAATGGTTCCATGGGTAAAACCTGGGTCTGAAGATAAGCCGCTTCACGGGAAAACTTGCGTAAACAATAAGATGTTAATGAATCCAGTGGTAGTAATTACGTACTCAAACTCCATTATCTGTACTATTTATATAGGGAAATTAAAGCTTGAAAAGGCTACCAGCTACTGTGCATGGCTGAGTTTTACCCTATTATTTTGGTGCCCTTAGTAGGTATAATGGAATCAGCAGATGATACGACTCAAACTAAGCACTTAAGCAGTATCTGCATAGATTTAAGTACTGCTGATGTGTGCATATTGCACTGTGCACGTTTTATTATTATGAACACGTGAGTTATGAGTTCAGAGGACTTTCACCTTATTAACAAAAGTTATCATTTTTTTTGGTGTCTCTCATCAATTAATCACCATTTTTTGTGTTTAAAACAAGACAGTATATATTTTATCTGTCTTCAGTGTTATTTTATGTAACAACAAACAGTAGAAGTTACCTCTACAATCGTTATATCAAATCACATTTGTAACAATTACGCAACAAGTGAAATAACAAAGAAGTCCACAGGTAAACTAAACAACACCATTTGTCATGGTTAACTGGAAACACAACAGTGCGATTGTTCCTCTTTAAACCTTGAACAATAACCTGTTCGAGTGCAGCGTCGGATTTTTTCCAAAATCTCCTTTTATTCGTATTCAAAAAGCTTAATGGAATTTCGCATTGCGCCAGTCGTATTGTACAACGGCGAAGAATGTGGATAAAATCAACAACGCATTAAATCACACATACCCGATTTTTCAATAGTAGGGTAAAAGAATATTTACGCCTCACGGTAAGAAAAAATGTTCAAGACAAAATATCTGTCTACAAAGAGAAATTCGGTATAGCGGGGAAGCTTTGTGCGTGGGATAGACGGATTGCAAATTCGTGAGTGGGTTTGAAGCGTTATGCAGTAGGTATGTGGCATTGCGCTGGGTGCAGGTAGTGTTGGGAGCTGTGTGCATAAATCTGCAGGTCGAGTAGCCGCGGCCGGTGCGCTGTTCACGCCTACATCGCGGGCGCTGCGGCGGCGCTCGCGCCTGCCGAGCCGATCTGCACGTTCTTAGCATATCTGAATCTGTCTACACGCGGCGGCACACCGCTGCTGCCAGATATGGGCAAAAATTGAAACACGGAACGTACATATCTGAGTGGGCCTCTGCCTACACATAAAGCGTTGCGTTCGTGCTTTCTTTATGTCCCTCCCCTGTATGGTAAAGAAAACAAAATCTTTTCAACGATCTGCATATCACGCAGGTTTCACTGGCTTTTTACTACAAATTTCTATTTAAGTGAAAATAGTTTGAAGTCTTGTAGGTAGCACTACTTAAAATATTACTGGTAATCAGCAACACTCAATCCTCAATTAAAACACTTAACATACCTGGGGTAATTTATTATGTCTACTTAGTTACTTATTTAATTGCCAATGTGTAAGTGTCTCATGTCTGACCTAAATGCAAACATTCATTAAAGCATCGGTAAGGGTACTTCTTCTTCTTCGGTTCTTACTTGGTCGATTGCCCCGCATTTGATCGCAATAGAATTCGGGCTAGCGACCAAAATGAGCGATGGCGAGCACATATTCGTCCAGCTTCGTCGCCTAATTCTATACTCATATGCCCGAATTCGGGTAAAAACATTCAGTCAGATACCCGAATGCAGGCTAAACTATACAATAAATCATTTTGTAATTCACAGTATCAATAAGAAATTCAAATTTAAAGTTACGATTATTACAATTTGAAACATGAAAAATATTCTTCGTTTAGTAAATACTTACTTTCCCTTTTTCTTTAAAAAATCTGATAATGAAAATTCATTATCAGATTTTTTTTAACTGAGCCTCCGCCGTCCGTCAGTCTGTCAGCAGGCTGCATCTGATGAACCGTAATAGGTAGAAAGTTGAAATTTTCACAGATTATGTATTTCTATTGCCGCTATAGGTAAATAATACGAATAAAATTAAAAATATATGAAGTGTTAAATGTATGTACGGTGGTACGGAACCATTCGTGTGCGAGTCCGACTCGCACTTGGCTGGTTTTTTCGAGTTCCGTACCAAAAGGTTCCCAGCGAGACCCTAATATTAAGCCGCCGTCCTTCGGTGTGTATTTTTACTCGTAATAGGTAGGTAGTTGTAAAATAAGGTACCTACTCAAAATACTTATACAAGTTTTGGTGGTTGGTACCTACGGAACTCTTAGCGCGTTAGTCCAACTTACACATGGTTGGTTTTACTAATGAAGTAGTTTGTGTTCTGTTAGTTTAGTAAAAAACTTTATTACTCGCAACATAAAAATATACGTAGCTGTCTAGTACATAATAAATAAAGTACTCGTAACAGTTACAAGTTAATATTAATAACAACTTTTGCAGGCTACGAACACCTTTGTAAGTATAAAATAATAATGGTTACAGACTTATTACAGCATGAGGCATTCATTAATTAAACCTTTAACATTCGCATTAAGGCTCCCGCAGACAGGCGCGACGCGACAGCGAGACGCGACACTGTAGCACAATTTCTATGAAAACATCATGGAAAATGTCACGCTGCCTGTCACGCCCGGGATATCGCGCCAGTCTGCACGAGCCTTTAGGTATGACATTATTGTAATAATTTCTTTCTTTTCTTGTTCTGTAACAACACTGCTAAAGAGAGAAGAATAGGTACCTATAGGTTCCGACTAAGTACCTACCCGCAGCAGTTGAAATTAAGGCTCTTACAGACTGTACGAGCCTTTAATCAAACTGTCTAGATATTCGGCATTACAGATCGTAAGTACAATAGGTTGGTTTTTGCGCGTCTCCTTACCTGCATGAGCCGTATCCCACGGCCTCGGCGCCTCAACAGGTGTGCACCTGAGCCCAGACGCGCTTTTTCATTACGGACATACAATCAAACAAAACGAACTACATGCTCGTTTGAGAATGATGCCCGATTCATTCATCGTTCGCCGTGGAATTCTTTTATATTTGCTGGCCGAACTCGATCTTATTTTTATTGTCTCGTTCGTTCACATTGACGATATGACCGTGCCTCGACGATGGATATGGAGATTGTCTTATTGATCACACTTTTTTATGTAGATCGACGACATTTCATTTTAATGAATAGGTACCGTCCTTATCGAAACTCTCTCCGCGGTCGGAAAAAAAACCGGCCTAGTGCGAGTCAGACTCGCGCACAGAGGGTTCCGTACCATTATCTATAAAAACAGCAAAAAAAAAATGTTGTATGGGAGCCCCCTTAAATATTTATTTTATTTTGTTTGTTAGTATTTGTTCATTTCATTCAACATCAGTGAAAATTTCAACTGTCTAACTATCACGGTTTATGAGATACAGCCTGGTGACAGACAGACAGACAGACGGCGGAGCCTTAGTAATAGGGTTCCCGTTTTACCCTTTGGGTATAAAACATAGAAAACATGAACAGAACACTTTTCAAGTTAAATTTTTGTTTAAAAACCTAAACAATACCTATATTAATTTGTAAAACCATAACAAAGAAGCATAGCAACGTAGCACAGGTGTAGCAAACAAACGAAGATATACTACTACGTGAAATTGGAGAGTACCTACTAACTCGTAATAGGTAAGTATATATACCTAACATGCATTGTTATGAAATTGATTTCATTGAACCTATTGTATCACGGTTCGAACAAAATTACAATAATAATATGTAGAGTTGTCACACGTGACATTTTGGGCTGTAATTTGCAATATTTTAGAAGTGCGCGTCACGTGCTAGCGGTAACCTTGATAAAGTGCTGGTCAACACATTGCGGGCAGGGCGTTGTCGCATACCGATGGCCCATTTAAACCCGACACTTCCACACGACTCGCCTGTGCTCCGAACTTTAATTCCTTCGCACTTAAATCCAGATAAAAACATTTACAGAACCATTCTACATTACATACACACAAATTCGGCAAACATTACGCCTAACCTACTGATTCCTTAACATAGATTTTACGGTATCTATCCATACCTACTTTAAATAACGACTGTTTTTCCTACAATCATGAAGTTAACCTTGAATAATTCGGCCGGGGCATGGTTAATATTTATTTTATATATTTACACATGCATACATATCTGTAGAATATCATAAACAAACAGATCAACAAGTCGCACTGTTAGCTTTATACCATTTTATCGATGAATTTGTTCTTGATTTACAGTGCCCATAAAAGATAAATGCAGCCGTAACCTTGATCTACACACATCTTGATATTGGAAAATGTGAGCAAACAATGGTGGGTTAGTGTTGCTTGTGCTTGCCAGTTCATATTCCACGAATTATATAACGTTTGTGTCAATAATAATATGGATTAACCTTTAAGATTAAGTAGGTACTGTGGTTTTGAATGTGGGGTACCTACGCGTTTTTTCCTAGTACAGGATAAGAAAGTAGTATTGTGTGAGTCCCTAAAGTATGCTACAGAGTTTCTGCACCACAACCGCAGCAAAAAGGGGATCATAAGAAACTAATAGTAATAATAATCTTCAAAGCTAAATCGATTAACGAGAATCTGGTCCATTTTGGCAGAAATTGTTTCATGTTTGGTGTGTCTATCCACTTTCTCACGCGGTGAGTCGGTGACTCGAAGCCGTTTTTACAAACCGATTCTCTTTGCGGAATATGTTTACCTGAATCAGTTGATTTTGGGAATTTGAACGGCTTGAATGAACACAGAAAAAATATTCTAGAGCCAAACTACCTGTTGGTGAATTGAAATTGCGTTGAGAAACACGCACCTTACTGTGGGAGAAATATCAATGTGCACTTAATATAATAGATAAGTAATAAGTAAGGCTGTGAGACAGCCGAGTTGTAACTTTCACATGTCATCGAGGAGGTCCAGGGACAGAAGTTCTGCATCCTTATACCGAGTGAATTGGGTGTAATAGAAGAGTGATTTATTTTCTAATTAAATCGGAGCGTGTGTAGGTTGATTTAGGCGCATATTGTGGTGTCTGGCTGCGCGGTCGGCTGCGCTGGCGCAGAGTGGCATGGCGGCTCGCTATCGATGCCGGCCGATCGCGTCGTGTTAATTACTTTCATTAAGGGCAATTGTCCTGCTCAATCGGTCTGATCAGTCAGTTTGCCGCCGCTCGATATTTCTACTCAATACCATTAGCCCGCCTCGTACGACGCAACTCTTGCATGAATTGCGTTACATGCGCCTATCTGAGCTTTAATTTAGTTTGCGATAGTATATTGTGACCCTTGCCTTTAGTTGACAATGACCAATGTTGACGTACAAATTAATGTACTCATTGCATTAATTTGTAGGTACTTACTTACTTAGTCTCCTCTATAGCTGTACTACCTACTGTGCTCCTGACCCTTACAAAACTGTTCTATTAGAATGTTTTACATTAAGGTCCATCTAGTAGCATTAGGAATTTCCTTCTGCTGTACTGACCATACTGTATGGGAGTCCACCATTCACGATTGGTCTCACTTGAATTACTCCTCTTAATAAATATGCTATTCGCATTCACGTCAGTATCAGTGGCAAGATGTGATTTCGTTAATCCTTCTAGTGGAACTCGTCTTGTTTACTATTCCCCTACCATCAAACTACTGCTCGATCCACCCAGTCTCTTATAGTATTTTACCCTGGCCTTGCCCAAACCCATTGTCTATAGATATCACCACATTCCATGCATAGGTACGCTTACCCGCACACCACCAAACAAAATAATTATAGGTAATACAAATCATTAATTGTGCCTGCAGCGATGTTGAAGTTGCGCCGACGCATAGCTGGTAGCAGCCGTAGCAGGATGCGCGGTTGAGGTCTATGAACAATAAACTATATTTCTCGATAGGCCATTAACATATCATTTTAGTGCGCTAATCGAATGGCCGCAAGCGCGGGTGTACACCGGCGCGGGCCGAGCCTTACCGCTGCCAGCCACCAACAACTACCGAAGCTACTCGTTACAACTTAAACAGTTCAGTGAAATACTATACCTACATATAAATATTATCAGTTCTCTTTAACTTAAAAGAGATAATAAAAAAAAATGTGCAAATGCGCATCTAGTAGAGTTTACTACTATCAGTAAGATGACGCGTAAGATAGTGGAAATTACCCAAATACATTATTAAGGCGATACCAAAATAAATTGGGGGCTTTTTCGTAACCATTTACTTCACTATTACAGCATGTATGGATTTAATTTTTGTTTAAGTTTATTGACTCTTTGATTAATACTCTGACTAAAAGAAAACGCAATTCGGTATGTAAAGTATTTTTCAGGTATGTTTTTTATATTTTTATTTTAAGGATTTGAAACACATAATTTCATCTTTTTGTTTTTACAAACTGCAGTTATTTTTATATATTTTTTTAAAGTATTGTTCGTGCTGATTTCTAAAGTAGCCTGAATAGCTTAGGACGTTTGCCACGTTTAACACTTATTTAAAAACAAAATTCAGTAAAGTCAAACAGTCAAATTTGACAGGTAATTTGTTTACATTTCATACTTTAGCGATTTCCGTACCATAGTTTAAAGTTATAGCTTATTAATAAAATTTATGGATCAAAGACTACTTCTGCTGCGTGCTTCATACCGTCAAGTATAAACACCACAACAAATAGCCGACACAAATTGATTGTTAGTAGGTAAAATAAACCTTAAAAAAGAAATGGTGCGAGGAAGTAAACGTTGAGTACTAGTCTGGGCGTCGCACGGTGGATCGAAAATCGGCTGTAGAAGACATAGGATCTCGATTTCCAAAATGTTATTTTTTTTTGCTGGAAATGACTTCTGCTGATCATTACTGTTCTATAAAATGTCATATGAAGTAATTGTGTGCACAAATGGAAGAGTTATAATTTTTATAAGAAAAAAATGTATGGAGCTGACATGAAAAATGAGGATATCTCTGGAATCGCAAGGTTGGCCGTTATATCCTTGCACACTGTTATAGTACTATTTATTTGTGTATTTTTGACATACTTAATATCGCGGCATCACTTACGATTTCTTTTTTTAAATCTTCAAAATTAAAAAAAAAAAAGTATATGATACATTTTAATGCTTAAATATGGCTATAACAAGTGTAATTTACAATATTTTTTATGCTTAGACCAAAACATTCTAAGAAATCACAAAGTCGTATTACCTACTTTGTGATTTTCATTTGAAATGACATGGTAATTATGAATTACGTAATACGTAATCTTGTCTAATGCCTCAAGTCCACATTAGCTAATGATTAATAAAACTTAATACCTATATACCTAGTTAAAAGGATACGTACCAAAATAATTTGGGGTACTCGCTAATTTAGCAATTAGTGCAGGATTAACTTAATGAAAGTAATTAGATAAATGTGATACCATCATTAGTCAATAACAATAAATAGTCAAACATTGGATTCACAACTTCAGTTCATTTAGAGCATTTCTAATACTAACATCTATCCTACCGTGTCTTTTTACTCAGTGATCGTGAATAATGGAAAGCATTATTAATAATTTGGATTTGTTTGTTATTCTGAGCAATCAGGATGTTTCGTCTTTCGATCATGAAATATTGTTCAACACACTTGTTATTCGACTGGGCTCTAGCCTTTCAGATGAAGACAGTGTTACCGTGAAAGAATTTTGTCGAAGATTTACATGGGCAGTTCAAAAGAGATGGTTACGATGCCACAGGAAAAGTGAAGTTTTTAGACGTGATTACAGTAATTGGCTTGAGGTAAATATTGACTGGCCAAACTGCGTGCAAACCAATTTGCTCATTCAAGAATCAACAAGTGAAAATATTTCTACTGAACCTGTACCATCAACTTCAACAATGAAATCAACTTCAACGATGACAAAAAGATCTCGAAAGCCGTTTGAAGATCTAAGTAACAAGCAGAAGAAGAGACGATCTGATGACCCTAATGAAGTAGCTTATTCAGCTGCAGCACTTTTGAAAGGAGATGGTCGTGAGGATATTGCATCTGTTATTGAACATATGCTCCAAAATCCAGAAGCAGCAGCAAAAATCAAGGAAATGTTGAACAAACCAGCTCCTTCAACAATATTTTCACCAGAAAAAGCACTGGGTTTGCTACTTTCATTAAAACTATCGAAATGGCAATATATCACATTAAGGGAAACGACTATTCGAGAAGGTTCAAAGGAGATATATCCGTCTTACTATAAAGTGCAAAAAGCTAAGCTACAGTGCTACCCTCCGAAGACATTTGTGACTGTAACGGATTCATCTGCTAAGATTGCACTACAAGCGTTACTAGATTTAACAGTGAACAGAATTTTTGAAACTATTCGTAGTCCTGATGCGATCAAGATAAACAATTGATATTAATATCAAAGTGGGGATTTGACGGTGCATCTAACCAAAGTAGATATAAGCAAAACATAGAGAGTGGTCAAGATGATTCTAGCATATTTATGACCTCTTTGGTTCCATTAAAGTTGACAGCTGACGGTGATACCGTATGGGTGAATCCAAAACCCTGCTCACCTAGGTATTGCCGTCCAGTCCAGTTTAGTTTTGTGAAAGAAACCAAAGACGTTGTCATAAATGAAAAAACTGCAATGGATAACGAAATTGAAGCTCTCGTTCCCTCAAAATGTCAAGGACATGAAATTAGTCACAAATTAATGATGACGATGATTGACGGCAAAATTTGTACATATCTGTCTGAAGCTAAGTCAAATGCGGCCTGCTACCTGTGTTTGGCTAAGCCTACAGAAATGAATAAGTTAGATGTCATTGCGTCAAAAACCATTTCTTCTGGTGTGTATGAGTTCGGATTATCATCACTTCATGCCCGCATTAATGTGATGGAATGTCTTCTACACATAGCGTATCGTCTCGACTTCAAAAAGTGGTCTGCAAGAGGAGAAGGTCATCAAGAGTTATTGCATTCACGAAAAAAAACTCATTCAAGATCGATTCAAAGATGATCTCAACCTTTTGATTGACATCGTTAAGCAAGGATCAGGCACAACTAACGACGGGAACACAGCAAGGCGGTTTTTTGAAGGTTCAGAGAACACCATTCGAGGAAAAAGAGTAGACAAGCATCAAACGAGGATATCCTCAATATGCTTATCGTCTCTTCTGATCCTTTAATTTCTCCCACAAGACCAAAATTAAATGCCCACAAGAGGCAGACATACTTTACGGAAACAGTAGAACTACTTAAACTTCAGGATCAGGAAGCTCCGACAGAGTTCTTAGAAGGTATATCTATTGTAGAGCCTGATTCTGAAGTGGATTCTGATGGTGACGAAGTATAAAATAAGTTAACTATTATTGTTTATGTTAGGTTAGGTTAAGTTAATATTTTTTTTTTAATAATTTGCTTTTATTTTTAATCATACAATAGTTTACCATTTATTGTTATTGACTAATGATCACGTTTATCTAATTACCCTCATTATGGTTCGTATCCTTTTAACAGGTATATAGGTATTAAGTTTTATTAATTATTAACCAATGTGGACTTGAGGCATTAGACAAGATTACATATTATGTAATTCATAATTACCATGTCATTTCAAATAAGTAGGTAATACGACTTTGTGATTTCTTAGAATGTTTTGGTCTAAGCATAAAAAATATTGTAAATTACACTTGGTATAGCCATATTTAAGCATTAAAATGTATCATATACTTTTTTTTTTTTTAATTTTGAAGATTTTTTTAAAAAAAATCGCAAGTGATGCCGCAATATGAAGTATGTCAAAAATTCACAAATAAATAGTACTATAACAGTGTGCAAGGATATAACGGCCAACCTTGCGATTCCAGAGATATCCTCATTTTTCATGTCAGCTCCATACATTTTTTTCTTATAAAAATTATAACTCTTCCATTTGTGCACACAATTACTTCATATGACATTTTATAGAACAGTAATGATCAGCAGAAGTCATTTCCAGCAAAAAAAATAACATTTAAGAAATCGAGATCATATGTCTTCTACAGCCGATTTTCGATCCACCGTGCGGCGTCGGTTTTATTGTGAAGATCATTTGAACGTAAGTTAAGTTTTCCTGAGGCGATACATCGATGGCGCTAGTGAAAAACTACACTATTTACCTATTTGAATAGAATAATAATAAATGCTTCATGTAAATTTGTCGTTGACATTGACACTTGACACATACAGAGCAACTTAATTATTTAATTACAAGAGGCACTGAAAATTCCCAATTCAGACTACTTTGGATGACATTTAGAGCTCAAATAAAAGTCAAGTGATCTTAAGTATTTTTGTGAAAATAAATACGTACTTATAATTTTAAGACCTATTAATAGAAAAATAACTCATAAAAGCTTAAAATCTCGAAATGGTTTTGGAATCGGCATAGGTTAATTTTTACTTTACATACCGAATTGGGTTAAATTTCCTTGTTACAATTTAATTCCGAAAATACCACTATTTTTTTGCTGTAATTCTAAAATCCTAAGTAATTTCATGTCTGTCTGTCTGTCTGTCAGTTTGTCAAGACCATTTTTCTCAGGAACGCGTGGAGGTATCAATTTGAAATTAATATCAAATACGTAAGTTTATGGTCCCTTGAAGCTCTAAAAAAATCAAGCTTCCAAGTCAACGCAATAAAAAATACGGTGATATAAGCGACATTATACGCTATTCTCGCATTTAAACGACTTCCACATTGGTACCAGGAAAACTCACATTTTCTTAACGAGTTGACGAGCGAAAATAAGTCTTGAAAACGCTTTGGTGTAGTTGTGCCTATAGACTTGGGGACCTCGATTATTATAATTGTTTCTTTTTACTTCAAATACTCGTTGCCAGGAAAGAAAATAAGTACACGACTTTTTTTTGATCTGAAAAAAGATTCCTAGAAACAGAAATACCTAGATGTTTTAAATTCTTTCAAAAATATCTTTAATCATAGATAAAACAAATCAACGGTCAATCATGTGCTAAGTACATGTGCATGTGCTTTTATAATAAATTTCCTAAGGACATAAAAGAAATCAAATCGTTTAACATTTTCAAGAAAACTTTATGAAACTATATACTAAAAGATCTCCCAACCTACTAAATAACTAAATTAAAATAAAATATGTATAATATATAAAATATAATATCTCTAAAATAATGACTAAACTTGGACTGACCGTGAGAGTACTATTAAACAAATCAGCGATAAAATCAAAATCAACGATAAAATAAACAAGTAAGTAATAACTAATCAAAATATACAAATCCCTAAAGTCTACAAAAAATCTCTGCACGTTAGTTTACAAAAGTAAATAAAACAAAATATTAGGTACTTATTTTTTTTTCGTTTCGTGTTATTGTTCTGCACTGTGGTGTAGGCCTTAGTAAACACGCTACAACCGTTGAAATGCACCCTACCCGCATCGCTTATAGTTCTGCTGATCCTTGTGTAGAACTACCTACTTCTGATTTGTTTTGATTGCTACGACAAAACTATTAAGTCAAAGTGTCATTATAATGTTAGTTTTTAGATTCGTAGTACGTGTATTAGCTACGCTTGATGGCACATAATATTCTTTTTAAACCTATTTATGTTTTCTTCTCTAAATGAATTTGTAATTCTTCTGAGTAACAATATCTTTAACCGTAGGCATAGGTAGAGGGTACGGTTTCATACACTCTTCTCACTAAAATTTTAATTGGCAGATGAGTAGGTACAGTACCGATTTATGAGTACATGAATTTGACAGAGAGCTAAGTTGACAAATTGGGAAACCTGTGGTGGTCCTGTTCGCATCAAAACTGTCAAGTAAGGGAAAAAACTCTCGAAGCCCCCGGGGAGTTCCGTTCCCAAAGGGTGCCAAACGGAACCGCATTACTAAGCCTCCGCTGTCCGTCCGTGCGTCCGTCCGTCCGTCCATGTGTCTGTCAGCGGGCTGTATCTCATTACCCGTAAGTAATAGCTAGACAGTTGACATTTTCACAGATAGTGTAAGTATTTCTATTGCCGCTATAACAACAAATAACAAAAATAAAATAAAAAGTAAAATATTAAAGGAACGGTAAAATACGTTTCTTGTATGGGGACCCCCATACAAGAAATGTGTTTTTTGCTAAATATTGTACAGTGGTACGGAACCCTTCGTGTGCGAGTCCGACTCGCACTTGGCCGGTTTTTTTATGTATGTTCACCGATTTCTCCGTGAATTGTAGACCGATTTTGAAAATATTTTTTTTGTTTGAAAGGGTATGCCCTCGAGTGGTCCCACTGGCAAAACAGAATCTGGGGGACCCATGGAAATCGAGGGAAATCCTCAAATTGTATAGCACATCCATAGCGATTTGTG
The DNA here is from genome assembly GCA_963921375.1 of Tiliacea citrago. NCBI lineage: Eukaryota > Metazoa > Arthropoda > Insecta > Lepidoptera > Noctuidae > Tiliacea > Tiliacea citrago. Next base: position 14,404,729 of record OY992786.1, on the reverse strand, counting down.
TATTTTTTATAGTAACTCATGCATTTGCACTCCGAAAGCACCATTTGGTGAAATGGAACTGATGATGAAGACCACAGATGGCCACCGGAACTACTTAATAATGAGTAATTCACGGTTCCGATTCGATTAGGCACTTTAATATGGTTGCTGATCAATTTAAGCTCGTTACAATGCATATGGTGAAGTCACAATCAGTTCCAGTTCTCCTACTTCTTACCAGGAGAACGCGGGAAAACCAATATTTTGTAAAAAGTGATGAGTTATAGGTACGGCGCATACGTTGCGCCGTATAAGGCCCACCTAATTTTAAACCCATTGTAGAGAAATAAAGGAGTTAAGGTAAACAACTAGTTTAAATATATAAAGTGTTTATTAGTGAAACATTTTAAATAAACACATTTTTTTTTTGCTTGATCAGTATGATCACAACAGAGAATAATCAATTTCGTAAAAACTAATAGTCAATGGGCCATCTTCGGAACTTAGTAGCCCAAGAAAGCCCGTTACGAATTAATGAATATCTATGTGATATCAAGGCTAGCAATATTTTTTTTATAGAATGTATTTAATATGCAATTTAATTAAAATTTAGTATTTTAGGTTAAATCAGTCAAAAATTTGGCCTTAGGCCTTCTTTTGTCTATAAAAACTTAAAATGGCTCTAAAACAAAAAAATCAATACTTAAACTAATAATGGCTTATATATTTTGTGAACTATCTCCTATATTCGTAACTAAATAATACTAATAATATCCTCTAATAGGTCATATATTTTCAATTATGGGCCATAATTATTAGGAATAATGAAAACTATTTTTAATAAAAAAATTCGGTTGTCTGTAAAGTCGGTTTACTGACGATAGTTGAACGTGACAACGTCATAAGCCTTAAATGGAACGCCTCAGAGCGAGGTAACGCCGCATGAGTCATGTTTTTTCGTGCGTGCAGCCGGCTCCATCGAATTATAAGACGTTGTCACGTCAAAAAGGAACTATAATGTATAGTGTAATATATAGCTTAAAAACTTATACAAAATAAAAACAAAAACAGCATCAAAAGTAAGTTATCATTTTTTTTCTTTTTTTTTATCTTATATTATTTCAACTGCATTACCTACCAAAAGTTATATTTAATAGCTCAAAGAAAGCCAGGCCTTCTTTGGGGTCATGTAGTAGGCCATCTTATGGAACTTTGCCATAAGGTAGTAAAAATCATGTTAAGAATTAAATGACAGCAATAAAATATTGAAACTAACCTTGAATTAAATAAATGTGATACGCGAAGTTACTGTATTTTGCTATAAAAAAGAAATGTACTTACGAGAGTGAAGTTAAAATATGGGCATTGCTTTGACGCGTCACTGGCAATTGACAGCTGTGTTCAAAATGGTCGCGTATTATTGGCGTGATGAAGTTTGCATTTCGTCTAAAAACGCATTCACAGTGATCCCGCGAATTTTTTATTTTTTTCTTGCTACCGGAACTTAAGTATTTTTAATCTCTCAGGCCTGATGCGGCCCGCGGCGTAGAGTCCCAGGTCTCTCATTGAGAGTCCTCCGGGCCTGACCGGACCTGTGGGCCATGATAGGAGGTGGGCTTTATACGGCGCCTGTACCTTAGTTGACATAAGGCCTACATAAGGTTGACATAATTGTAACTTAGATAAATTACAAATTAACCCACTAAAAAGTGAAAAATAAAAACAACCGACTTTCAAAAAAAACACTACAAACAAAGTGTAAAATAACTTTAATTTCGGAAGTCGGTGGCAAAAATCTAAAATATAGATCCAAAGACACCGACTTCCAAAATTAAAGTTATTTCAGAAAGAGCTTTATAGAGTTATTTCAGTTCAGAAAGAGCGCCTAAAGAATTTTTCTCTTCAACCAAATCGAAGATTGTGCGCCTCTAACCTCTAATATTGTGTAACATACTTTTCAACGCACTTGCTTGTAAAAAGACTTTCAATCTCCGCAATTCGTTTTTGTCTAAAAACAATAAATATTTTTTTATAAATCAATCATCAAAATTATCATCATTTCATCATATTATATTATATTTTTCACTACTTACCTATTATACAAAACATAATTTTGTGTTTATTATACTTTTAATATAGGCTGTTTAGCGGTTTTACCAGTGCCTTTCTTTTTTCTTAAATATTAGTTAACGTTTTCGTTGTGTGGTTACTATCAAAAATTTCGAATTCACGTAGGGAAGACGAGCAATACGTAGATTTGACCACACCGGAAATACTAATGCCATGAAACGCGAGTGATAGCCTGTTAAAAAAGTGCCAAAGCTTATAAACAAATATCTAGCGGCCTACGAAACTTTCATACAGTGGAAATACAAGTCTGTTTTTTTCCTCGCAAGTGTGTTGAAAAACGTCGTATGAAATGCGTGTGCATTGATCATAACACATTCGGCTCCCTTATCGGCAAATAATACCGCCTCGAGTGTAGACCAACATAGCACACTTGTATCATAATGTACAGACGCCAGCAGATCAAGCTACCCGAAACTGTAAAATTTTCCCAATCAACCTTGAACCTTATGTAGTTGGGTTAAAGTTGAAAATTTATTGAAGAAATTTGACAGATTGTAGTAGCTTGATGTGCTGGCGTGTGTACTATACTAACATTACATGAAATCATGATTAAATTAATATGTTCTTTGTGAAGGCGGTTTTTAATATTTTTTTATAGTTTATATTTTTGGTAGGTACTGTTTCGTTGGTCTAGTGGTCGCAAGCGCCACTGCTGAACATGAGGTCCTGGGTTCAATCCCCGGGTCGGGCAAAAGTGTTATTGGATTTTACCTACCATCTGGAATTTCTCAGTAGCAGCCCGGAGTCTGGATTTGTGACCGGTTGATGGCAATAGGCTCGCCCCCTATTACATGGGGCTTAAACATAACGGCCGAAATGTGGGTGTACTATAGGTACAGCTCTGCCTAATCCTTCGGGGAGTACAGGGGTGATATAATGTTATTTTATTTTGTTTTCCGAGTTGTCAAGAATGAAGGCTACCAATATCTCATAATAACTTTAATGACCTGTACAGTACCTACCTACTACCTACTTGAGAACAATGATGTACTTATTACCTTACGTCATTGCTTGACTAGACCGATTCCCGTATTTATAAACGTTCGAAATCTATATTCCGTTGGTTTAGGTAGTTAAATAAAGGTAAACAAAAAATCCACGAAACGAGAGAGCTATCAAGTAACCGACTAAACGTAATACCTGGCACTTCAGTTGGCATGCTACGTCACAGTTGTACTCTTTAATTTAGCAACGTTTTACTTCGTTCACGTTTAGAGAACATGTCTTTTTGGGCTCTTTATAATAGACAGATTACAAAATAATATAGTAATATATAAATCTAACTAAATAATTGTGCTCAAGCAATTACATCTACGAAGAGTAGTATAAGAATAAATGATATAGTTTAACACACAGTAGTAAAAGAAGAAACTTTCATAATAATAATAAGAAATTGGTTATAAGTTACAACGTATTTTTAAACAAGAAAGTGTCATCTATAAAAACCCTTTTTATGATTTGTTTACCTTTATTTAACTACCTAAACCTATGGAGTATAGTCATCTCAGCGACAATCAACATCAAATACTTGACAAAAATGTATGTAGATATGTAAATTAGAGGTATTTTTGACACATTAAGATTTGAAATGAAATGAAATTTATTTGACAGAATTATATTTACAGATGGTCCGGGTTTTTTGTTTTTAAAACAATCCGCTAAAACTAGCATGCAAAATTATTGATTGCATTAATTACCTAAATAAATGAAGCCAACAAAATTGGTTTAGACATCATAGTTATTAAATTAAGAATGTCAAGAACTTATTTGTCAAATTATAATAGTAAGATCTCAGTGTGAATCTTTAATGTTTTGATACTCACTTTGAATGCCACCGTTCTTAAAAATACGAGAATCGCCCCTCAGATATTACATGAATACGACCTTTTTGGCAATAAAGAACGTGGAGAAAACCGGCCAAGTGTGAGTCAGACTAGAGCACAAAGGGTTTCGGATCACAAACTACTATTTTAGTAGATATATCTTCTTTTTACCATTAAAGAGTAATAATATAGGAATAGTAATAATGCAGTTTGAAAATATTCGGCACCCTTTGGATACGGAATCCTAATGGCAGCAATTAACGTATAGCGTAGCGTGTTGTTTTAGTTTAGTTTAGTTTAGTGTAATTACCTCCAAATCATAGTATAATATCCTTTCTTTATTCATTTGATAAGGTAGTTAACATTAAAATATACTACAAACGAACAATATTTTTCTGTATACGTATCTAAGTCATTAACTATGTAACAACAATAGGTTAATTTGATAAAATGCTAACAATTAACAATAATAACCCGTACGGAATTACTGATATGAGAACATAGGACATACTTTTATAGGCATAAGATAACAAAGTGATTTCATCGGCGCGGTGATTCTATCGGCAACTATTAATGTTCGATGTAGCTATTTATCAAACAAGTGTTAAACTAACGCTGTAAACCCGTAATAATTTACATAAATTATGACGCAATTCTCAGTTATCTACTTCCTCATGAATGGATGGAGTAGCAAGGGTCGAGGGGCGGGGAGGAGGGGGCACGGGGCAACCATATTGTAATTTGGCCAGGCCGATCATCGCTCCAGTGGCGCAATTGGTTAGCGCACGGTACTTATAAGACAGTGTTCGTGAGCAATGCCGGGGTTGTGAGTTCGAGCCTCACCTGGAGCAGTCTTTTTGCTAGATTTTTTTAATGTTTTGATTTTAAGATAATGTTAAAACTTGTTTGGTATGCTGTCATATAACAATTAACACACGGTTAATAGGTTAGCTGCAAACATTTGTAGCAAGTAAAAATTACCTAAGGAAAGAATGTTGTTTAAATACAGAGTTAATAAATACCTACAAAGGTAGATTCTTATTTAATATTACTTAGTAGTAGTAGTAGGCGAGAGCGTTCCAGCGACGAATATAGTGCGACCGGGTGCATTGCTATTGCACGCGTCTGGTGGCGCCACCATAAAATTATTTGGATAACCAACAAAAGATGGTAGTTCAGCGGTCTCCTCCAAAACTCGGCATGTAAATTAAATCCGTAATTCACTGTAATTCGGACTCAGCCCTCGATATTTCCTATAAAACAGATTCTGAAGAATTATCTTCTTATAATAATATAACGAGACGGTTCAAACACATGTTTGGAGTTTACACAGGACAGCCTGAATCCTCCGTCTCCGAATTTAAATATATAATTATGTTCGTTGAGTTCAAAATTCATCAAGACCACAAGTTTGATCTACTGAGCGCACCATCAAGAGCTCCTTGAAAAAATTTATAAGTATCCTAGAAAAGGAAAATTGCGAATACAAAAACCGAGTAACTACCCTAGAAAATCAAATTGACCTCCTGGAAAAGAATGTGCGCTGTACAACCATCGAGATTCGCAACTTACCTAAGCAATAATTGAAAACAAAAAAATCTTCTCCAATATAGGTATCTAAGTACACGGAACAGATAAAGGTAAGTATATATGTAGTTCAGAACCTCAGCTCGGCACTAGGACTTGAGACACCAATCGAGGGGTCAGAGACGAGAGCTACCGCTCAAAGTTCGAAGCCGTAGTGATAGAATTTACTACAACAATGCGGAAGGCTCTGTAATTTCCAAGTACATTTCGTTCAATAAATCTAGTCGTGAAAGGACCACGTCTAAACTCGCAACACATCAACGTTCCTGGCGAATTGCGGAAAGTATTTTTATCAGAGTACTTAACAAGCAACGCAAGAAGACTGTTCTATGTTGCACGCCTAAATCTCATAATTAAATATAAGAAGCTTGTTGCGGCCCGGACATCCTACGGGAAGTTCTACATTAAGGAGGAAGAAGGGTCATCTCCAGTGCGTAAGCGTATTTATGATGAGTCTGAGTTAAACAAACTCATTTTGTGAGTAGTTAGGTTATTGTAAATTGCCTTTCATAGTTAGGTATTATCTGTTTTAAGAATAGTCTCAACTTGGATTATATAATTCGTTAAATATATTTAGACTTACATGTTACTTTATGTTAAACTTAATTGCAGTCTCTTACAAGTACACAACCTTCCATTATAATATATACAATCAACTTCACGTAGAATACATACAATCTACACAACACACAATTTGAATCAAGAGTTTTAAATGGAGCTATAATCAGCAATAGTAACTCTCTGTTTAAACATCCGATTCAACTAATCATTTGGAATCCTAGCATTATTAATAACAGTTGCCCCCGACATAGTTACCAGACCTGAGTTTTAATCAGCTTCTTAACGTACTTAACGGGTCACGAGTCACGATATAAACGTGATCTGCATTTTTCAGTAAAAATATTTTCACATGATGCAAAACATGGAAGATATTCACTCAGATCAGCACCCTGATTGCGTAACACACTATCAACCTCAATCTGAATGATTTTGAAGGATATTGCTAATCCATTGCTTCATATGTGCGAAAAATTTATCAGCTCAACAACATAAATAACGCAATGAATGTTGTTGAACTGTCAAAATAAAATGAAAACATAAAATGCTACTGATAGTGTTACGCAATTACCCTGCTGGATTCCTTGTCGGTGGCTCGAGTTATTAGATGTGATATAGATGATATAAAAAACCATATTTATCATAATAATCGCCATCTCAACGCACTCTCGCAAAATATACGAAGTATTTTGTGCAATATGTCAAACTTCATTACACTTCTGCATTACTGCAATGTAACATGGGACGTTCTTTCTGGATGCTGGCAACGCTCAGCCAAGGTTAAACCCATCCTTGATAGTTATAATAATTATAACTGTTAAGGATGGGTTGTATATTATGTTGGTTGGTTGTATAATGGTTGTATAACTATCAAAGAAGTTGAAGCATAATTATGATGCTTCCACGACTTTGCATATGACACAAAACAAACGAGTCGTTATTTTTTACAAAAACCAGCCAAGTACGTGTCGGACCACGCACAATGAAGGGTTCCGTAGTTGGAATACATGTTGTCCAATATATCGATATACGCCACGGTCAATTTTACAACTACAAATGTAAGTTTGTAATCGCAAAAAAAAAGTATTTTTTTATGTAATAAAACTACAAATAAACGATTTTCGGACTTTTTCCTATACTTGTGCTGTGAGACCTTGCGTCTTGCCAAATTTCATGATTCTAGGTCAACGGGAAATACCCTATAGGTTTTGATTTATTTGCGAGTATCAAAATATGTCGCAGTATTTTTCTATTGCGTTAACATTGAAGCTTGATTTTAGAGAACCAAGAAACCGTAGACCTACGTATTTGATGTTAATGTCAAATTGATATCTCCACGCGTTCCTGAGAAAAAGGGTCTTGACCGACAGACAGACAGAGACGGACAACGGAGTGATCCTATAAGGGTTCCGTTTTTTCTTTTTGAGGTACGGAACCCTAAAAACAACTCAAAGTGTATGTGAAGGACCACAAATTAGTGATGCAAACTGTCTATTACTGAAATTAAATTCAGATACCTGCATCCTTGGGATCTACCGTCCTCCAGGCCAACATAACACTAGCAATTTTACTAACTCAATCTCCTCTCGTCCTTAAGTAGCTACAAAGACATAATACATTGCGATGACTTATACATAGGTATATATAGTGATGAACAGCCTAGATAAACGCTCTCACGAATACCTTAATGCACTGGCTGTTCACTGCATGCTGCCAGGTCATGTTGTCCCAACCCACGGCAAAACGTAGCTGGATCACATTATGGTTAGGACCAGACTAAAGACTACCTGCATTGTGGTCGAATCATCAATTACGGATCACGAGAGTGTGGACATTAGTCTTGATCTTGCACACAACTACACAAGTCTCTGCTAGAATATTCAAACAAAATAAGTCAATAGATTATGATAACCTAGACATAGCTCTGCGCAAGACAGAATGTTCCTGGACTTAGCAAAAGCCTTTGACACGGTTTCTGTATCACACTAATTGGGATAAACTGAAAAACATAGGAGTACGAGGTCTTCCCTTAAAATTATTTCAGGACTACCTATCTATTTTTTTTTAACCACAACGGGGAAGCTCAAGGCATTCGTCTCACCTGATGTTAAGAGATGATTAAGCCGATGGTGGAAGTGAGCTTCACTTGGAGTCCCCAACTACAGAGCAACTGGCTATCTTACCTATAACTGCCTATTAACATTGTGGTTATGGCGACAGACTAGATAAGATGGTGGCAGTTAGCCAGGCGGACTTTGTACAAGCCGTGCCACCAACCTAACCGAGCAGAAAATTCCGAATATCTAACCGGAAACAGCAAGTTAGAGTTGATAGTAAGGGCCGAGTAACAATCTGCCAGTGACTTTTGGAGTGCCTCAGGGCAGCATACTTAGTCCGACCCTCTTCTTGATCTACATCAATGACTTCTTTCAACTCCACCTTAGTAATGGTCAAATTTTTACATTTTCCGATGACATTGCCCTCTTTTTTGTCGTGATAGCTGGAATGAGGTCTTTGACTATGGCTCAACTGGTGCTCAACAGGGTTGTTGAATTATATATAGCATTGGCACTTCGATCGAATGCGCTACCCCCACGTTCACTTCCTATAACGGCCCACACGTGCTGGTCAATCTAACAACCATGTGCATGTCCTCCTCTTCAAAGAACTGATCACATTAAATATCTTGAAGTTACATTGGACCAATTTCTCAGCAGCTTCAAACCACATATAAACGTCTTGATTATTATTAGAAACCAGATTGCGCAAACTCATTTACATCTTCAAGATAGAGAATTACGCTGCTGCTCATTCTGTCGCCTTTTACGACACCCCGGAAGAAATAGGGTGGTGCTATTTTTTAAGTCGCACCACTCGGAGCAAAGGAAACAAAGGAAAATGTGTTTAGTACAACGAAATTATAACTACAAACACACAAACTTGAACTATAACATTATGTAAACAACTACACCACACGCTGTTGTGAGCACGTGCTACTTAAATTGCATAGCGTTATTTCATTGAGATTGGTCCAGCGCCGGTAGGTGCGACTTTCGTGCATGAGGTCGCGAAACGATTCCCATGTCGCGCGTCTTCGTTTCATGCAGTTTTCAGGATTCACACTGTTAGTAAATAACTAACAACACTGTAGTATGTCGCAAAATAGTTTTCAGCTTTGTCTCATAAAGGAGACCATAGTCGGAAGTCGTATTAACCCTCTGTAGAATAAATTGTTTTATTACCTACCCAGTTGTAACTAATTTAAGGGATATCGTATTACCCAGTAACTGGGTTGTGGAGGTCAGATAGGCAGTCGCTCCATGTAAAATACTGGTATTCAGCAGCATCTATGGTTAGACTGGAAGCCGATCCCCACATAGTTGGGAAAAGTATAGGCAGATTGATTTTAGTTGTACCTAATTTGTTACATAGTTTCACCTTTTTCTGTAGTTATAAACATTTGCGTTTTTTGGAGCTAAGTAAGGAGGGAAGTATATAATTATTATTAAAACACTGTGAATACCATGAATAAAGATCACAACCCATTATAAATCGAGGCTGACGCTTGTAGGTGTGGGAATGTTATGTAGTGGCAATAGCCCAACGGTTTCAGCGCGGGCTGGCGAGCGACCAGCCGGTCTACTCGTATTCTGTAAAAACCTAACCGTGAAAACTCAGGTGATGTCACTATGTTTTCACGGTGAGATATTCACAGAATAGCACTACTGGTCGTGAGTTTCAGCGCGGAATGGCGAGCAGTCGCTCGCCATTCCGCGCTTTCGCCGCGATTCCGAGTGAGGTGGTAATTAGTTCAAACTACAATCAAACCGAACCCTGTGCACTACCGACTAGCTAAGAGAGTTTAGTTGGAGACTCGGAGTGGTTAAAACAAGAGTAATTCTAATGTCCATAATTATGTGTAACAGCTGGTATTTTCTAATACACTTAAAAATGAATGTACATATTCCAGATAGGTCTTACCTACACTGAAAAATTCACGAGCGACATGAATTTTGAAGTTCATGTTTACAAAGTTAAAGTAGCTTTATGTAAAACAATGTTTAATTGAATAAACTTCAATGACCCTTCTCAAAATCAATAAAAATCGAGAATGCAGTTGTAGCAACGGCCTTACTAACTCACAGTGCCTGAGGCCGCTACTGCGACATCACGTCATTAATCCTGCACGAAGCGCAGGGACTCAATGTATTGCCAAATTTGTCGAGAGCCGATCGCAGACTAATAGCTCACTTATCTGAGCAAAGTCAATAAACTGAGACAATAGCCTGATGTAACCGCTTTCTGACCGGTATCGGGATCGCGGTACTGTACGACATTAAAAGCACGTTGTCAAAAGAATCGGACGAGTTTCTAATAAAATAATGTTTTTCGTTGACATACCATTATACCTACGTATAATACGAGTATGCTATCATCACAACAAGGTATACATACTTAAAGTATAACAAATTACTACATAATTATTATTTTAAAGCAATGCTATTTGATTTCAGTTTTGTAATATGTTTTTTTTATGTTAGGTATTAAACAAAAATTAAAAAACAAAAATATCTAATTAAAATAATAACGAATTTTTACTAAACTTAATAATTCGTGATAGTTTTTTAACTCTATAAGTCCACTACCATAGAATCAAAACAATACCCAACATACCATCTAATTAAAATGCTGTGCTTACTAAATAGATGGTGCAAGCCGTCTTAATTATTAAACAAACAATAATGCTCAACAACAATTACTTACCTACAACAGTTACCGCTGTGATTCAAGCATTGTCCGTTTCATAGATATATGAAGTTTCATTTTTATATTTCTATGGTTCGTTTAAACGAATGTGTCGTTTCTACGACTAGTGCAGTCTATCAGTAGTCAGGTACGTCCAGTAGTCAGCTGGAGGGTGCACGACGTCGTACTAAACCACTAACTAATCGGGCAGCCGCTGCACGCTGCGTGACCCCTGATCCTGCCCGGCCGCTCTCCCGGCGCCCGCGCCGCTGCCGCCCCCTTCCTACCAGCTATTTGTTTAACTCGTGCCCTCATCTGATTAGAACAACCGAGCAACCTCTCGGGAATTGAAGATTTATACCCATTTCGTCAAACATTCCTATGGTCAGTATAACAATAATTCCGTGAACCACGCAGGTTTCTGTAAATTCCTAATGATTTCTTTTGTCACGATTTTTTATGATCTTTTACATGTAGAAATCGACCCGACCCCAGCATGCCGACCTCAAGTCGTGAGGAATGTAAATTGTTGACCGTGCGCGAACAACCCCCGACACAATATTACTTCTTTGATTTTTTCTGTCACCTACGAGAAAATATTCGGAAGGGCAGAACTACGTGCGTGGCCAACGAGAATGTGGACACATTACAATGGCCACGCAGCCACCGTTTTTCAAGACTACTTGTGAAACGGACGTGCCTACCCCTGGTCATTATTAATAGTTCCATTCTAATGGGATTGAACCACTATTTAATTGATTAATTTGAATAAGGGATTGGATTGGGTTGGATTGATTGGATAGTAGGTTTTAGTTTACTTATTAAAAGGTTTTTATTTATATAATCTAAATACCACTTTAAAAATAAACTGTTACAATTTAGATTTTGTCCCTCTAGTGGAAAAGGAACAAAAGCTCTGATGGAAGGAGGGTTGGTATCAAAACACAAGGAACTACCAACTGCCTCAAACAATATATATATTTATAATAATATCGCATAACTTAAATTAGGTAGGTGACAATAACGGTATGCCAGCCAGCTTAGATTCCAGTTGATAAGAACTAGGGTCGTGGGGGGTTGGTGATAAACCGAGTACCTACTGTTCCGTGTAGAAGTTTAAATTAAATATCAAGAATAAATTCGAATTATAAGGTAATAAATGCAATATTATTTTACAAAGGACTGTAAAAATACCTAATAGTTAACTTGAATAAATATTTGTACTGTGTAGGTATCTCATTACTGCTACCAAACGTAGAGCTCACATATAAGTATTTAAATACTAATGATCTTGAACGTCTCCGGAAGTGCAGATAACGAACAAAGTAAACAATTGCCATACAATTGATTCCATCTTATATGCGTATATTTTCATTTTAAATTGACATATAGATAGAAGGCAAACATGCACAAAGATAGAAAGGCAATAAAGATAAGGACCCAGTCCAGATATCATATGATCAGCAATAATATAGTCTAGGACCATAAAATATGTACTTTGGGAATACGGCATGGCATTATACTGTGCCTTATTTAATAGAATATCAAATGTTTAAATATGCACACTATATAGTGTGCATGTTTAAACATTTGTTTTGTTTTTCAGGTTTTCTTCATAATTTGAATTTTTGGTAGGAAGAATAAATAATTTATTCATATCAGAATAGTAAGAGATGTCATACAGACTTTGGGTTTATATATTTGTGTGTTTACGCAGAAGACGAGGTGGCCGAGAGGTTAAGGCGTTGGACTGCTAATCCAATGTGCTCTGCACGCGTGGGTTCGAATCCCATCCTCGTCGTACCGTGGGTTTATTTTTTATTTTTAATATATGATGTTTTTTTTAATTGAATGTACTCCCATTGAGTGTTGAGCATAAATTATTTTAAGAGATATTAGAAAAATAAAATAAATCGTTTAAAAATAATTCGATTTAAGATTACGATATTAATTATTTAAATTGTCATGATGAAATGTTGAATTGGAACGCATTCTGTAATTAAATTACTGATTAGTTTACAGATAAAACAAATCATTGTCATTTTATAATATCCTAAGTAGATAATATGTAAAATTGAACCAATGCCTTCTACGCTACTGGTCGGTAGCGACTAGCGACAGTAAAAGCAATGAATGATAGGTCAGAGGTCACGACTACGCGTAACTCGTAAGTGGCGACAGGTTATTAGCCTATCGAGTGCCGGCTCCGCAATAAACTACTTACATTTTGCGCGTTTGACTACGAAACAACGTTGTTTTCCACGCGATAATTACGTGAGTGCCGTAGTGTGCTCAGTGCTACATATCAGGTACTCGTACATAGATGTTATGGGTAGAGTTTGCAATTTTATTCCTGGACGGAACGGTGATGATAAAAAAAACAAATGACTGATGTGATTAAAAAGGTACGGAAACTGTTTTTTTTTAATACACACACATAACATCACGCCTGTAATCCCCGAAGGGTTAGGCAGAGGTATACCTATAGTAGGTACACCCACGTTTCGCCAGTTATGTTGAAGTCCCATGTAATAGGGGGCGAGCCTATTGGCATCAACCGGGCACAAATCCAGACTCCGAGCTGCTACTGAGAAATTCCTGGTGGAAAAACCCAATAACACTTTGCCCGACCTGGGAATCGAACCCCGGACCTCGTGCTCATCAGTAGCACTTGCGACCACTAGACCAACGAGGCAGCCGAGGCGAGGGAGCAGGTGTTTTTTTTTTAATGTAGGTACCTAAGTATATCCTTATTTAAATTATTCAATACCCACCCGAAGAGCAGTGGTGGCCCAGTGGTAACAGCCGCGACTTACGAGTTGTAGGTCGTAGGTTCGAACCCAGACAGGCGCTTTACTTTGTGTAAATTATTTCATCACCACGGCTCTCAAAACGGTAAAGGAAAACATCGTGAGGAAACCGGCATGTCCTAGAACCAAAAATTCGAAGAAATTTGACATCCACCAACCCGCACTGGGCCCGCGTGGTGGATTACGGCCGACTCCTTCTTACCGAAAGGACGTCTGTATCCCAGCAGTGGGAACATTATAGGCTGATTTAAATGTAATCCCCACCCAGTTAGTAGTTACCCTACACACTTTACGATACTTTAAAGCGCAATTTAAACTCATTACCAAAATTATTTTGATACAGTCTCAATAGGTCAGATAAGATACAAAGAATTCATGACGAATTAAAATTCCGCTATAAGTGGGTACCCATACAATCCAGTCGTAAAGATAAGCTTGGGACAACTGTGTTTAGCATTGATTTTGGAGCACCGTTGATCACGAAGTGGTCTGCTTTCGTCACCGGACAGAAGTCGATCAATTCATAAATAACAGGCTAACGGAGCCTTTTAATTCACGACGCTATTAAATGCTGCATTGTATTTATAATAATGGTTAATTAAGGCTTTGTTTTTTGCTCCTGGATCCGGGTGTCAAGCGTAGCATTGAGTGGCGATACTGGCGACAAACGAAAATGAGCCCTACATTCGTTTGCAGACGTGTTGTATTTAATCCTGCCTTTTCCGAAATTCTACGAATTAAGCCTACTTATTATACTCGTAAGCCTGGCTTCATCTATCTCGGCTTTGTGTGCGTTGTGTTTGATCGACTTCCTAGACTTACTTAAACTGCCAGTAACAAACCTCTTTAAGAAGATGTGCGTTCAAAATGCAATTTACTATCCCGAATCCAGTCTTATCTACAATATTTAGCTTCCAAAATAAAAATAACGTCCCCATTTTCTTACAATTCAGAAATCGCAATTTTGTTTTTTGTTATTCCATATAAGGAATATAATTTACAGTTATGCTAAGTAGTGTCAAGTTATAAGTGAATCACTTTGCAAATACCGTAATAAGCTTCTTTACGCGCTCTTCGAAAAACAAAGTTTTTGTAATAAAAGAAAAAGGAAGAAAATAAAGGAAGTTGCCTCAATCAAATCCAAAGATGACGATTTAATTCGGTCAAAAGGATTTTCTTAAATGCTCTCAGAACCTATAGTCAGCAACGAAAGTCGATTGTCGATTCAGTTTTTAAATTGTAATTATTTAACACGATTAAACAACGTGTACTTGAAACCACTCAAAATCTCAGAAACCCGACAAATTTTCATAGTAGGTTATAAGTGTTAATGATAATCGTGGTTTATAATGATAAAAGTAGATAACAAGTACCATGTATTGAGTGTACAGATTTGTACACTCAATACACTTTGTACACTCATTTGTGCACTGTACGCAGTGCCGGATTAACCACGTTGCAAGAGTAGCAATTGCTACGGGCCCCGCGCAAAAGGGGGCCCCGTGTATCCAAAGTAATCCAAACCTCCGCCTGAGTGAAATTTTTTGAGTGAAACTTATTAAGACGTGGTATATTGAATTTATTTGATGTCACAAAAACCTGAAACCTGACAGCTTTTCCGACTAGACAATCCACGTCTGATAATCGGTAACCGATTATTTCGTTGGCGAAAATAAAACACAGAATTTCAAACGGTAATCGCACAAGTTCTACTAAAAGTCGCTGGTATAAATGTATAAAATTTGAATCGCACGATAAATAATCGGCCGAAAAGTCTGACGTGTGTCGGGCCCTTAAGGCTCTTACAGACTCACGCGATATCGCGGGTGCGACGCGACACTAGTAGGACAATTTCTTTGTCGGTGCCTGTCGCGCCCGCGATGTCGCGTAAGTCTGTAAGAGCCTTTACTCGACACTCAGTATGGATGCGTAGCAGAATTGAAATAGCTCGATTCAAAATGTTGAAGATGTCTATTTATTTGTAAGATTACAGTTTACATTATTTTTATTATAATTTAGTAACCATCAATGTACCAAAAATTTATTTTCTTTTACCGATTTTTTTTTACCACTTTATACATAAGAACCACATAGCAGATCAAGTGCCCATCGATACAATTTGCTACAGACTGACAATCCGGCACTGACTGTACATATACTGTACCGTACTATACCGAATGTTCTCGATGCCTGAATGAGAGTACCATGCATATTGATGAACACCTTAGTTCGTCTCAACTGATAGGTAAATGAACTAAAAATGTAACCGGTTAATTGTAATGACTTTTCTTTTTGGCACAGTTTGTGGCTGTCACAATAGAATGGACCGCTGACAATCGTCGGCGCGCGGACGCTGATTGTATCTGTCAAACAGGAGCGTTTGTTTATGAGCCGCGCTGCTACCGTGCCGCGGCCGCCGCGTCCGCCGCCGACCCCGCCCCGTTGTCATCGAGGACATGTCCGCACTCCACTATCAGCTGTCCATCACTCAGAACAACCCACTATTTTCTTCCAACTTTCTAATAGCACCATGTGCGAGAATTAGCATAAGTATTTAGGTAATTATTCGCATCTCAGATTTATTTGTAAGTAGGTATGTGATTGACAATTGTCGCAAATCATTCGTGCTTGTCAGATTGGATTACCCTTTGAATTTGAACGAAAAAAAACCGAGAAAGTTGTTCTATCAGATCACAGATGACGCAAAGTGGGTGGGCTGCTGCAACGGCCTGCGACAATTGTTACTTTCATATCAATAAGCCCCAGAGTTTCTTTAAGAAATCAAAACACCAGCATCTGTCTTGCTTGCATATTAAAAATCCTAACCTTAAAAAATGCAGTGTCTGAACAATCTGAACGCTGACAATATTCTTAACTTGTATACCTACGAAAGGGTGAAAGCAATTTTAAATATAGGTTTATTTGCATGTTATTTACTGTTACATTTAATCATGATTCATGCTGATTTTACGACTCTTGGACACCTACATCACCCGTGGAAATGCGTTGCGAATCGCTAATACTTAAGAGTTTGCCTAAACCGATTTATCAAATTACGGTCAGCGCGAGCTGTGCGGACCGTACTGTCATATGTAATTCACGAGTGGTACAAAGAATTGAATCATAAATATTAATCAAGATCGCAATAAAATCAGTATGGCGCGGCTACGTAGCTGCGCAGGCGCGCGTCTTCGCGCGTCAAGCGCCGCTTGCCGCGCGCCCGCGCCCCACTTACCAACACTTGCGACGTTTATATACCTATAAATTATTTTTAATAAACACAGTCAAGATCCATCTCTATAATAAATAGCCAGAGTGACAAACTTTTAATTGTGACAAATGATACCCAGTCGAGAAAACAATATATCGAGCGTGGCGTATGGGCTCCGGCCACAAACAGTCGACATTTGCAACACCGCGTGTGGGTTGTATACCTGGTTAACTATTGAAAGGTAATGCTTGTGGGACTGGGGCCAGTTGGAACGATACTTAGTGGTAGCCCGTAGAAGTTGTAGCAGTAAGTAATCACCTAATAAAGTATATTATGTTGTCGGCAATCTGTATAATCCGGTATTCCATAGAATACCAAGGCATTCTATAGAATGCCTATAACTTTCAGGCAAAAGTATGAAATATAATTTATTCCATACTTTGACTAGGCAGTCTATACAATACCGAATGCTTAACCCGCAATGTGTGGAATCATCATCATTTCAGCCGAATGATGTCCACTGCTGGACATAGGCCTCCCCTTGCCATAATCGCCATGCTTGGCAGGCGGGTTGGCGATCGCAGTATGGTGTTAAAATGCATAGAGAACGCTGGTTCCCATTCTCTAGTAAGTCCCCTAGTCGCCTTTTACGACACCTCGGGAAGAAATAGGATGATGCTACTCTGTACTTACGTCCGGCACCACACAGGACCATGTGTGGAATTATTCGATTTAAAGTTGTTTGCCCTTTATGTGCAAAAAACCCCTTAGGCTTCTGGCAACAGGTTGGCACCATAAGAATTCCTGAGCCAGAAGACGATAGAGGTCGTGGTGATACTCACAATATTCTGGCTATCGTCTTATAAAACACAGAGGAGCTTGTGGCTAAGTAATAACAGCTGCACGGGTCGATCGATTAGGTTAAGCTACGGTTTCCGCAGTTGGTCCGTGGATGGGTGACCATCTTTACATACCAAGACCCCTCCGTGCCTTGGAAAGCATGTTAAGACGTTGGTCCTGGCTGTCATTCGTAGATCTTTCCCAGAAGCCTGAAAAGTCTGATAGCCAGTTATCATACCAAGGGGTATCGTATTACCCAGTAAGTGGGTTGTGGAGATAGGCAGTTGCTCCATGTAAAATACTGGTATTCAGCTGCATCCAGTTAGACTGGAAGCCGACCCTAAATTGGGAAAAGGCTGGGCAGATTAGTCTTATAAAACTCTATGAACTCGGCACAAAGCAGGGTATTATAAAAACATTAAATTCGAGGCAGCAGTTGACAATTTGTTTTCAGAATCTACCGCCCCTAAACAATAGCACTCTGTTCCGTTGCAAAATTTTAGAAAGTTCTATGTTTACTAATATGTAATGTCATAATAGTTTTTCATGTAAGAACAAATAAACACCTACTATTTTTATTTGAATATTTAAGTTTACTACCTCGTTCTATTACGTTAAAAAACAAAGTTCCTTAGGTTACTCTAAGTTTTATTATTATATGTTTATTACAAAGTTTAGTAGAGATCGTCTAATTTAAAACTGCACGCCCCGCCACTGCTTCTTGCATTCACATTTCGAATGTTTGTATATACATTTTTGTGGAGGGGCGTGCAGTTTTAAATTAGACGGATCTCTATCTCTACCTCCCTATTACCATAAAAACAAAGTTCCTTTTGTTTTATTATTTTCTAATGATCATTTCTTAAGCGTGAGATGTTCGATATTAGTATCATACGCAATGTTTAGTCAAAAACTGTTTTTTTGGTAAAGTTGATTACGAGTTAACAAAATATGTTTTATTTGTCCTTCATTTAATAATTTACCTAATCTTCTCGTGGCCATTCTATACAATACCGAGGCATTGCATACATTGACTAGGCAGGTCATATAATGATAAACTATAGATAAAATAATTATAATACAATACCTAGACGAGCTCGGCATTGTATATAATTACTAGGTACTCTATAGAATGCCTGAATATGCTATATGCTTTGCCGGTAACATATATTGTGATCAACTGAACGAAATTCAAGCTACCTATTTATATACTAGGTTATTTGCTAAATTAAACACGGTATTCCGATATGGTCGGTACTCAGGTAACTACATCGTGTAGTTGTACAATATGACAGTCGAGAAACGGCGCTTGTTTATTAGTGACGCAGCTGTGGCCAACGATACTGAAACCTAAGATACTGTCGTATTAACAAGAGGTGGTGACTTACGATGTACTAAACATACTGCATACTTAGCAAAATCGTTTTGATTCAAAAACAACTCCAGTTTATTATCTTATCTTAGATTTATCAGCATACATCTGTAGACAGTCATCATTGTTAATATTTAACTCCACGGCCTGGTTATCCTATTAGAGTTTTCTGTCAAATAAGGAAGAGTAGGTACGATATACTGATACCTACACAAGGTATAAATGCAAAACCAAGAAACCTAGAAGGGGTCATTGTACTCATCATTATCCACAACTTTTAATATGGACCCAACTAACGAAAAAAAATCTGCTTTTCCCTAAATTTATCGCCTTAAGTCGTCAAAATGTGAACAGCTCATTTTTTTTCGTTAGTTGAGTCCATATTAAAAGTTGTTGATAATGATGAGTACAATGACCCCTTCTAGGTTTCTTGGTTTTGCATTTACACCTTGTATAAATATACAGGGTGGATTTTTGAGATGGGGCAATTAGCGCAGGTACCTTAACAGCTGTTAGCTACAGGAAAATAGTCTTAGGCCATAGGCACAGATTAAAAATGACAAAAAGAAAATGGGATATTTTCACAAAAATGGGCTGGTAGGATGACTTCGAGGATACGTCCTTTTCCACGGTACCATTTTAATAGAGTGGTAACAATAATTTTACTGAAACGTAATTTAGTCAAAATTAATATTATAATATTCAACGAACAGTACACAAACAACGCGCCGGTCGTCGAGATTTAACAACTGTAAATCAACACTGACATTTATCGCCAAACAGTAAGTTCAAAGACAATGCGTTGGCAGATCGTTTGGGCATAATGTTACGGTGATAGTACAGTGCTAGTTGGTACAAAACAGGAATCCATGGGCATGAGTCAGGCAGTGAGCCGAGCGGCGGCTGCGTGGCGGCGCGCGTCGCGTGCGCACCGTGGCGCAACACCAGCGTGCCACCGCTCCGCCGCCGAACCGACACCCGCATCGACACTCGACAGTGTCGAGATGAGCTATGCGAATGTAATTATAATACCAGCCTATCAAAGCATCTTCTCAAACTAAGAAGGCATGATGAGCATTGATCACACTTGCTCATGACGGGTTGGCGATTTCAAAGTAATTTTATCTATAATCGTTCTAAACTATAACCGAACTCGAATCGGACGTAAAGAATAGCACCACCCCATTTCTTACCGAGGGTGTCGTAAAAGGCGACTAAGGGACTTACTAGAGAGTGGACATCAGTGATCTATATGCATTTTAACACCATATTGCGATCGCCAATCTGCCTGCCAACCGTGGCGGTTATGGCAAATGCCTTTGGGGGAGGCCTATATCCAGCAGTAGACGTCTTTCGGCTGAAATGATGATGATTAACTATAAAGCCCAGGTTTCCTCACAAGGTTTTCCTTCACCGATGTCAGTAATGTCTAAGATAAACTCAGAAAGTACGTATAAATTGAAAAAGTTCAAATTGGTACTTGCCCGTATTTTAAACCACAACCTCGTGCATGAGTGGCGAGTAAGCCGCTGACAAAAAAATTGCCAAATCTATAAAGTTTGTGAAAAAATATATGTCATTCTTGAACATATTTCTCAGAACTTAGTTGTTACCAAAACACGTTTAGAAAAAGAAATCTCGATACAAATTAACGATAAACTAACCCTTTACTTTGAGTTTCAATCCAAAATATTTGAATTAAATATCAACGTACGGTTGGTATTTAATTAATAACAAGAACGTCTTATTTGGATGCAGAACTTGGTTGTTTTTAGGGTTCCGTACCCAAAGTGTAAAACGGGAACCCTATTACTAAGGCTCCGCCGCGCGCCGTCTGTCTGTCTGTCTGTCCGTCTGTCACCAGGCTGTATCTCATGAACCATGATAGTTAGACAGTTGAAATTTTCACAGATGATGTATTTCTGTTGCCGCTATAACAACAAATACTAAAAACCAGGATAACATAAATATTTAAGGGCTCCCATACAATAAATGTGATATTTTTGCCGTGTTTATAGACAATGGTACGGAACGGAGGTTTTTTTTGCTCGTTTTTGCTCGATATCGATAACGGCAACAGGTAGACGCTTGAAATATTCACAGAATATTTAGTTATATATTCACTTTAAAAATAAATAATTAAATAAATATAAAAGGGGGGCTCCCAAACAACAAACGTGACTTTTTTGCCGTTTTTATAGATAATGGTACGGAACCCTTCGTGCGCAACTCCGACTCGCACTTGGCCGGTTTTTTATTTTAGATTACTCAATTGCTTCATATTTTGCAATAAATTACAAGCTTTGTGTCATCACGCTTCTCTTTCTTTTGCATGCAGACGGTCAGTGACAGTGACCGCGGTTTAAATGTTGTCAGCGTCGGGCTACCACGACATGTTATGGTTATGTCGTTTTCATTAATTATTGTCCTAACCTCTTCCATACTTTTTTCTCGACAGAGATCTTTGGTATCTCTCTAGCTGTAAATGACATAGCATGTTTTTGCTGATGAATAAGGGGTGGCTGAGAAAGCCATCTAAATATTCATCAAAAACAAAGCGCGTGCTTTTATCAGATCTATAGAAAAAATATTTAAAAAATGCCTATATAGTTGGCTAAACTCATTAACCTTCTTTTTCTGAGTCTGGTAAAAAAGGGATGGGAACGACACTTGTAACGGAACAACAAAAAGCCACGGGTATTTTACAAAAACAAACAAATATGCAACAAAACAAAAAATAACATAAAAACTGTAAAGTAACGGAATGGGATATGGTAATATGAACAAGGGTTGTTCATGGCGATGCCTCGCTATTTATTAACTATCTACGTTTAACCTAACTAAGCAATTACAGTATTTTTTATTAAGGAACTTTGCGTAGCAATTGTCTGTCTTATGTGACAGGCGCTGGTACCTACTTAAAAGTGCGTAGCCCGTAGCGTACCGCGTAGCACTGGCTACGTAATAGAGAAGAGTTGTTGTTAAAACTACTTAGTTGTACTTACCTACATCATCATCATCTGCCTAGCCTTTTCCCAACTATGTTGGGGTCGGCTTCCAGTCCAACCGGATGCAGCTGAATACCAGTATTTTACATGGAGCGACTGCCTATCTGACTTCCACAACCCAGTTACTAGTTAACACGATCCCTTGGTAAGACTGGTTCTCAGACTTTTTGGGCTTCTGACGACCCGTAACAACTGTCAAAGATCTACAAATGACAGCCAGGACCAACGGCTTAACGTGCTTTCCGAGGCACGGAGGAATCTTGGTATGAAAAGATGGTCACCCATCCACGGACCAACCGCGGCAAGCGTAGCAAAGGAACACTTACATTATATAAGTATTAGGTACTACAATTTTATTTCAGATTTATCTACTACTAAACACTTGTGTTGGTGTTTTCCATTTTTTTTTTCGTATCGTTCATAAGAATGTAGATAAATATTTTTTTGCTATCTTTTAAGTAATAAAAAGTCCAGGCACCCGAACAGTAACTTCATAGAAGAATATACAAAAGCTAACTAATTGGCAAAGATTCAAAGGTTCGACCATCTTACATAAAGTATCGGCCAGTGAAAGGTAACCTGATATTATTTTATTGATTCCCGCTAGTGCATCTCCCAGTGAGTTGGGAGCACATTTGATGAATTCTCACGATGCGTTTGGGAACGACGTTTTTTCTCGTTTCATTTCTCTTGGCAAACAATAGATCACTGAGCGCGGATGTATGGAGGGTTGGAAGTACCTCGCCGCTCCGACCGACCAATATTCATGTGCGTAGTTGCGTACAGAGAATGACGCTGTTGTGTATTGGCCTAAATAACTTACAAAGTGCATTGTTTTAACTTGTAAACTGTTTAACCTTTTATGAGACACTATAGTTTGGTTGTAATAGATTTTCAGATGCTTATAAGCATTGGCTCGTAAAGCTTTTTTTCCAGTCGTTGCTGTCTCAGTGCTTGGCAAAGGCCTTCCCCAAGTCCTTCAAGGTACTCTTTTCTGGCACCATCTCGAATCAGCCCTCATGGCACACCTCTAATTTATCTCGCCAGCTCTTTCTGGGCTAGCCTCGACCGCACCTTCCCCTTTTAGGAACCCATTGCGTGGAGACTCTTGCGTAGTCACTTTGCATGCTGACGTGACCCCGATTTTAAGACTTACAGAAACAGTTAGATCCCAATTAGACACCAAAGTATGTGAGCCTTACCTTAGAAATTCCTTCCTAGATAGATATATTTTTTATTGTAGACTGAACGGATATGTTGCACCAGTGTACAATCCTCTGCAACCCCAGTATACATACATGTGCGTAGCACCCCGGCGCGGCCGCGCTCCCTGTTCCGTCTGCGTGACTACAACTTGTTGCTGTGAACCAGTTCCTGAACTACGGTGACCTGTCAAATTACTTCCTCAATTATTTATGCAATTTATGCATTTTATTTTTTGCATAACACTGCATCTTACCGTACCTGCATAATATTTTTTTTTTATATCAGTCGGAATATCATTTAAATAAATAATAGTTAATTGTTACAGTTTCAAAAAGATTATGCATATTATTATAATTTTTAGGCATACCTAATGCAGATAGTAGGTTCCCCGGAATTTGCATTCATGAAAATTAAGTAGTTATGGTAATTTTATGGAATATGAAACTACATACATATTTTTTTTTAATTATTATTTTAAATTTTGAATAACTTTTTTCATTGCCCTACAAAATCGTTGAATACGACAAGTTTACCAATTACCTACACTGCCTAATAGCTTTTTGTCGTGTTATTATCACGCATCCTATAAATAACTACTCATAAAAACACTGCTGTTTATTTTATCAAAGAAGTTTTAACTTTGTATGAACTTGTATGACCTGTGTGACATAATCTTTAAAATGTAAATCAATACGTAAAGCTCATGTCATATCGATACCAAAACAATCAGAAGTCGGACCGGCATCGGCAGCCAGATCAAATTGGACTTGTCTCATTAACTGTGAAACATTTCGCTTGAATCACGAGGCGGGAATGTTACCTGACCGGTACAGTTACCCATATCCTACATTGCACACGCTGTAATGATTATCCTCAGAGAGTTTAATAAAAGATTCAACGGAAGCTGCTACCTGTCTCGTGAGAATTGACAGCGGATGTTGCAAAAGGTGCCCCCGTTTTTTTATGAGTGTTACATATTGATGAAATGGGATTAAGGGTAATTCCGTCTCCTGTTTAGTCATTCGTTCTTGAACTTATGATTGAACAATATATGGTATGCAAGGAAACAGTAGCATTTCTTCCATTACATCAAAATGATCTTTCTTCGTAAACCTTTGTAGTTTCGAACATAATTATAATCTGCACCCTAATTGCGTAACACACTATCATTCAGAATCTGAATCATTTTGAAGTATATTGCTAATCCATTGCATATACAACGTGCCTGCCGCCACAATGGCGATATTAATTAAACACACGGGGCTAGTTGTCAGTAATCATAAAAAATATAATAGATCAAATTATTATAAATTGAAAATCTATTTATTTTGCACAAACTAAATAATAAAGCTCTCCTTCAATTGGCCTACTCCTTGCACGTTATTCGTTTTAATTTCATTGATACGATGTTATGATCCGCGACCCCGGCAAATGACCCCTACAGTTATTTTTTAAGTATAGGTTGCTCCAAGATGCTATTTTAGAAAATTGTAAATAAATCAATAAATAATAACGTTTAATGAAATTAAAATATCTTCATAAAACGTAAAGGCGAAAGGCGAAACCGTATACGTCTGTTAAGGCGCCGATATATGATTTTAGTGACTTTTAAATCTGTTATTACGCCTTCATATAAAGCAAGTGTGTTATACAAAAAAAATATGTTAAACTAAAACGCATACACATCAATTCTATATGTGAATATTTAAGTATTGTAGTAAAATACTTTATGAAATAAATTCAGGAAGTAATGTCTACCCAAAGCATAAAAAACGATATTACTTTCAAACTACTTAAGATATTTTCATGCTTTTTTTTTATGAATAGACTGTTTTATTATATATAATTCTATCCGTCATTTTATTCAAATATTCATATTTTCGTTA
The DNA here is from genome assembly GCA_963921375.1 of Tiliacea citrago. Taxonomy (NCBI): domain Eukaryota; kingdom Metazoa; phylum Arthropoda; class Insecta; order Lepidoptera; family Noctuidae; genus Tiliacea; species Tiliacea citrago. Next base: position 14,379,573 of record OY992786.1, on the reverse strand, counting down.
TTAAAAATAAATAATCCCTATGAAAATTAATGGTTGCGCGGCGTGAGCGCTACGCGCATTTGTATGGCCAAGTGTAATGGCGACTATCTGACCCTTAAATCAATGTCGCCTCCAAAGCGCCACGCTGCATGTATAGTCGAAAAATTTTGTCTGCTCAACAACGTAAATAACGAAATGAATGTTGTTGAACTGCCAAAATAAAGCCCATTGATAGTGTGTTACGCAAATACCCCGCTGACCTCAATTAAAAGATACCGAAACGCACACTTTTTTAACTTAAATATAAACATAAATAAAAGTTAAATAAAGGTGACCTTTCGACTTTTTTATTCCCGCAACTAAACGATTTCTGAGGGAAAAAGCATGAGAAGCATCCAAAATTGCGAAAGAAAATCTTCGTTGAAACAAAACTTCATTATTTCAAGCCGTAACTCGTGTGAAATTCTGTTCCCTTCACCTGCTACAGTGTCGCGGTTGAAAAACTCAAAGCAAAAAACCCAAGAAGGAAACGTAAATGGTGCCGGTTATGATGAGTACGTACGATCAGACAAAAAAGTATTTAGAGTTGTGCACTTGTGAGATCCGTTCCCACAGTGCTTTATCGATCATAGGAGCATCATCGTAAGTACAATATCGTGCCCGCCTCCATCTAAGCCGTAGAAAGTTCAGTAACCTTGATGTTCTTATCTTTATCATAATAAGGCATTAACAATATAAAAGCAATCTATCATTTGAAATTAATATGATCAGTGATCGGCGGCGCGGCATGGCGGTGGTGCGGCGCGGCTCGCCGGCACTCGATATCTGCATGCCAGCCGGAATGGCGGTTAATCAGGTGGCCCGTTATATTACATTGTGCTCGCCGTGAGCTCCAACCCGAGAGAACAGGTTGCTCCAATGACAAAGGAGCAGATTCCATCGTCCGCAATCCGCGTCTCCGAGCCCCACATTATAAATAGTCCGTCGAAATAATCCGTTGCTACGTGTCGCTGTGGCGCCCACCAACGTCGACCGGTACACTTCCATTCTTAATGATATCTAACACAAAAAAAAAACATTTCATAAAAAACTGCTAACAGTGAACATTCCGTTTCCGCGTGCAGCTTTGACCTTACGGTGATTGATGGTCCAAGAATTATTAATCGTTTATATACGTAATAGATGGTAATAGTTGCGACCGCGATCGATATTAAAATCTTACTGTGTCATCTTCTCATTATTTTTTGTTTGGATTTAAAACAATAACTAACAAATGACCTCAAATGCGATAATTACCTCACATAACCATTTTCAGGGTTTGTCTATGGGAAAAGACTATGCACAAAAGAGTTAAGTTTATAACGTAGTGCGGATACTTAAATAAGATCACCTAACTGGTTTATTTTCATTGCGATAGGATAGCGCTAGATTGATTCAATCTGCCTAGCCTTTTCCCAACTATGTTGGGGTCGGCTTCCAGTCTAACCGGATGCAGCTGAATACCAGTATTTTACATGGAGCGACTGCCTATCTGTCCTCCAAAACCCAGTTACTGTGTAATACGATACCCCTTGGTAAGACTGGTTGTCAGACTTTCGGGCTTCTGACGACCCGTAACGACCGTCGAAGATCCACGAATGACAGCCAGGACCAACAGCTTAACGTGCTTTCCGAGGCACGGAGGAGTCTCGGTATGTAAAGATGGTCACCCATCCACGGACCAACCCCGGCAAGAGTAGCTTAACCTGATGGATCGTCCCGTGCAGCTGTTATTACTTAACCACGAGCTGCTCTAGATTGATTATAAGATTATAAGTAAAATCCTAAGCACTCTCAGCACCATTCTTGGTGTTATGCTGACAAACTACGATCTACAGAACTAAATAGACGGACGAAGAGGAATCAGGAAACGAAAGAAACCATTTTTTTTCCCGCTAAAGCATTTCTCACAAATGAATTATTACGAAAAGCACTGTAAAATCATGAGTAATAATCGTAAAGTACAAACAATCGACTTTCATTTTAAAACAAGGATGTTTGCGCCACCTGCGAGCCAGGCGCGGCCAGACGCGGGGCGCGCCGGCTCCACTGCCGTGCTTTACTACCGCGCCCGGAACAATGGGCGTAAGGCCACTCTGTCGTCGGCTGCAGCACGTGGTGCCTATGTAGTACTCACAATGGCTTAGCGACCACCTGATTTAAATTACTTTACTACTTAATTTCCTTAAACGTGACATTTAAGACAACGAGACGCTCTTCCGGCGGCGGCGGCGGCGGCCCGCTGTCACCGAATTCACACGACTGTCTCAAGATATTCAACCATTCACACAGGTTCATTTGACGAATACATATTTGTATTGTTTTGTTTTATCCCAGATGTTATTCCTATAGAGATTTATGTTCGTCTTGACGAAACATGAGTAGTTTGTTATCTGGAAACAGCTTAGTTTCACAGCCAATAACGTCGTCTCTAGAGTTTAGGTACGGATTTCTTCCAGGTGGCTTGCCTTCGCTTCGCTGAGTCACTTTGTGATAGCTGATTATTACACAGTTTAGCAAGCGGACCATTACCCTGGATTAATATAATATGTTCGAAACACTGCGTTATTATTCGCCATTTAGTACCTACCTACCGAAGCTAATTGAAGATATCGTACGTATGCCATTGACATCAAACACGACAGTCAGTCGTTTCGTCCCATTGGTTAGTACCTACTTACCTGTGGTATGAAATACAGGCCCCAGTACTGACCCCAGCGGCACTCCAGCCAAGTTACGGTGAGATGATGATTTGTGTCCCTTTACTATTAATATAGGGAATAATTTTTATAATAATATATTCAGTCCATGAGATAACATTGTACGTATGATGGCGAAAAAGAACCTTGGTTAGACCGAAAAACAAATAGAACAATTAACTAACAACCGATCAAATGTGTACTGTACTACCTATCCTAAGGTTATTAATAAGTAATACTAAATCACAATGATATGAGGCTATTCAACATGAGGACCGCGTCGAAGCAGTCTATTTTATAATTGATACGGTTCATAAAATCATAGCACCCATCAAGGTGGACCAAAATAGAATTCGGTTAGAATCACAGCTGGTGCGAGCGCCACAGAGCCCACAGATCATAAGGCGATTACACACTATTATGAAACATAAATGATTGTAACGCCCTCACTAAAAGGGTTAACCCGTGCGGCGGAAATTGATTTAAATTATGCTATTAATAATATTAATATCATGTTGCAGTAGGAGCATTTTTTCCAAAAAAGCTGCCCTGTATCATTACAAAAAAAATAATTATAGACACCTGAATTAATTGTAAGTTGATTTTAAGAAAATTTATTGATTTCAAGAAAACAAATATTAATTTTGAAATAAAGAAACTAGTGATTAAAGTGGTTTTTATTGGGCTTTGGCCAAAATAGAACTTTTGTGTTTTTAGACTAGCTTTTAATCACCTGCTCTGTAAGAGGATCACTGAAATCTATGCCAAATTAAAAATTATCAAAACATAATCTCATCTAATCTCAATGGAGTAGCTAGGTACTTAATATTTTTTTTTACTGTTAAGATTAATACGAAACTAGATATTGAACAATTTTAAGTAACAGAAGAGGCTCTCAGGTTCTTTTTTACAGAGTTCCGTTTAATTAATGAAATTATGTGATAATGTCCAATCTGCTTTATTCGAATCACCTAATCTCGTGAGGTACCTATCGTACGTAACCAATGATTGTAACCTATAGGTACCTACTACACAGGCGAAACACTATCTTTATCTCAATTATCATAAAGCGAATACCTACACGGTCTGACGTAAATACCATAATGTGTATTTTTAGATAGATTAGTAATCGACCCAATTTTAATGATAATTCACTCATTCGTAATCATTTACATACAAAAAAACTTAATATAGAAAACACAATGTCGGCGGTCAATTACTGACCCAGCAGGCATTATCCTGGCCGCGGTTCAACAGATGGTTGTTTTTTATCAGTCGCGGTGATGGGGCGCCGAGCGTGGCGCGCGGGGGTGCGCCCTATAACCGTATAATTACACGTTGTAGTTGCGCGCGCGCCGGCACGCACAATTGGCTTAAACGAGTGTTTGCTTTGATGTGCCGCCGGCCACGGCGGTTATCCACGTGCGGTCGCTACAACCCGTTCTCATGTTAAGCTTATTAAGAAGACGCTACCCGTTTTACGGTTGTTTATACGTACGACAAGAAATGCCTTCACGTGGCAGATTTAAAAGGCATCTGGATAAAAGCACTTGGCGAATTCCACGTACCGCGTTATGTCTGTGAGATTGCCCACCTACTCCTAATCTGTGCGCGCTGTGTCTCGGTCCCTCGAATCTCATTATGTATGTACTCGTACAAGTATATGTGTTATGATTAATCATTATAAACATCGTGTCAATCGAGCGACACTCGTAACTGTGCCATGTACTATCTGTGTCATCTGTTTGTTATAAAGTGTACAGTTATGTCGCACAAATGCCAAGGGCTACATCGATCAACCCGGTGTTGGCGCAAGTGATTCTTAATCGACAGCCGTAGTCGAAAGTTGAGTAGCGACATCGTGATGCCGAACTTAGCCTCCTTCTTCGTACCGGTACACATAGCGCGTTGTGAAAAAGTCGCCTCGCTCGTCTCGATAACTACTGCGACACCGCATAAAATATTATTAATCTTCAGATCGTGACTAACGGTTTCGGATCATCGTTTACATGAGCGGAGGCTGGGACGAAAGAATGAAAAATATTGGAGCAATCGTTTGCACAGTGAAGCTTTCAAATATGTGCGCGTGCGCAAGCCGATAGCACATAAGCAACGCACGCACTCGTCCACTCAGCTGAAGTTCAGTCACGCAGGGGTGCTTGACACCTCCGTTTGTACTGTCCGTATCATGTTTGCAGTACAACCGCGGAAAATGTCATGGATGTTCAAATAAATAAGGATAGAACGTTTTTTATTTTATGACATCATCTGCCTAGCCTTTTCCCAACTATGTTGGGGTCGGCTTCCAGTCTAACCGGATACAGCTGAACACCAGTATTTTACATTACATAGAGTGACTGCCTATCTAACCCAAACACGATATCCCTTAGTAAGACTGGTTGTCAGACTTTTGGGCTTCTGACGACTCGTAACAACTGTCAAAGATCTACAAATGATAGCCAGGACCGGGCTTAACGTGCTTTCTGAGGTACGGAGGAATCTTGATATGCCTGATCGATAGACCCGTGCGGCAGTTCTTACTTAGCCACTAGCTCCCCCATAGTTTTTTATTTTATGTAAACTATAACAAAGAAATAAACAATGGTTGATTCTTGAAACATAGCTGGTCTAATGACTCGGGACATTGAAATAGATACCCGATTCATAATCGAACAGATCGCATATAGTTTTATTATATAAGTGCAATTATAATCAAAATAAAATATATCCGGTTTTTTATTAACACAACTATAGTATTGATGATTATCAATTCTATCGTTTGTGTGTTTTATTTGTAGAACTAAAGCTATTAAAAAAAATATATATATTATATAATATTATTTAAAAAACTATAACAAAGAAATAAACAATGGATGATTCTTGAAACATAGCTGGTGTAATGACTCGGGACATTGAAATAGATACCCGATTCATAATCGAACAGATCGCATATAGTTTTTAACCGACTTCCAAAAAGGAGGAGGTTCTCAATTCGGCGGTATGTTTTTTTTTTTGTATGTTTGTTACGCGATTACTCCGTTAATTATAGACCGATTTTAAAAATTCTTTTTTTGTTTGAAAGGGTATACTCCCGAGGTGGTCCCATTGCCACCAAATCAGAATCAGATGAGGGGATCCCATGGAAATCGAAGGAAACCCTCAAATTTTATAGGCAAACCTATAGCGATTTGGGTATTTTTTATAGTAACTCGTGCATTTGCTCTCGGAAAGCACCATTTGGTGAAGTGGAACTGATGATGGAGACCACATATGGCCACCGGAACAATATAATAATGAGTACCCCTATTTAACGGGTTGCGATTAAGCAATTTATGCTCGTCACTATGCATATGGTGAGTGGCAGTTCTCCTGGTTCTTACCAGGAGAACTCCTCAACAATCAACGTCCCAGCATCGGGAAAATAAATATTTTGTAAAAGGTGATGAGCAGTTAACATTAGGCTATTGTAACTTAGATAAATTCAAAACTGATTCACTAAAAAGTGTAAAATAAAAAAAAAAATTACAAAAAAATAAGAACCGACTACCAAAAATAACACTACAAAGTGAAAAATAACTTTAATTTCGGAAGTCGGTGGCATAAAACTCAAATACAGATCCAAAGACACCGACTTCCGAAATTAAAGTTATTTTTCACTTTGTAGTGTTATTTTTGGTAGTCGGTTCTTATTTTTTTGTAAAAAGTTTTTTTTATTATATAAGTGCAATTAACGAACGGTGCCGAAACGTGGACACTGACAGTCGGGCTAGTCCACAAATTCAAGGTTGCGCAGCGTGCTATGGAGCGGGCTATGCTTGGAGTCTCTTTGAAGGATAAGATCAGGAATGAAATTATCCGGAAAAGAACCGGAGTTACCGACATAGCTTGCAGAGTAAGCAAACTGAAGTGGCAGTGGGCTGGCCATGTTTGTCGAAGGCCCGATGGCCGATGGAGCAGACGAGTCCTGGAGTGGAGACCGCGTATCGGCAAGCGTAGTGTGGGACGCCCCCCAGCTAGATGGACCGACGATCTTAAGAAGGTGGCTGGGTCAGACTGGATGCGGAAGGCGGAGGACAGGGTGTTGTGGCGCAGCCTGGGAGAGGCCTATGTCCAGCAGTGGACTGCGATAGGCTGAGTTGATTGAAGTGCAATTATAATAAAAATAAAATATATCCGGTTTTTTATTAATACAACTATAGTATTGATGATTATCAATTCTATCGTTTGTGTGTTTTATTTGTAGAACTAAAGCTATTAAAAATATGAAATGATTTTGGTATCAGTTATATTTATCTAAATAATGTGTGAGATTGACTTTTCACCACGTCATCAATTCCATCGGCAAATAGTTGGGTACAGGGTGGTTTGCAGAAAACATTTTATCTAGAATTAAAATATTTTAATTCGGTTTATCATTAACTGGCATGGCATTTTATAATTCGAATACAATGAAATTGATGTAGGTACCTAGCCAATTTTAGGAAGTTAGTAAATTAAATGAAACGAGGCTTTTGGGAACTTTGTATGTGTGTATTTTCTTATATTTTTTTAATGTGCAGATTGTTTATGCATAATAAACAATGTTTCTTTCTCTCTTCGGACTTTCGGCAAAAATTACGAACTTCCATACAAACTTCCATCCCCTAATCTTTCATTCCTTTATCCATATAAGGGATGAATTTTCAAAATTCATTCCTTCGTGCTCACTTTCGTGATATAAGGAACTCATAAGCAACATTTCATGCTTCTAGACACAGCGGTTTAGACTGTGCATTGAACTGCGTTGTTTGTCAGTAAATTAATTAATTTAATATTTTTATTAACCAGTTATGTAATGTCTATCACAACTATTCAGAACTTGCTTGCCTTATTTAGGTGATATACTCGTATGAATAGAGAAATTATGAGTAGCAGTGGCAGTATACGCAATCCTAAAAAAATTGCTCTCAAAACTAAAAACAGGCTTGTCTTTTTGGTTTGTCGATCAGTGACCATCCTGTATGTTCATCGATGATTTAACGACGCGATGAATACGATCGCCTCATATGTTACGATTGGATATCTGTGGCAGGTGTTATAGATCGGGCTTCTAACACACTGATGGTACCGTGTGCCCCCAAACCGCCGATGAGTCTACTTAACACCTTGATGGATCGTTTTGACCGTACAGATAGTTTACAACGCTAATGAAACATAATAACTGTTGATAAGTATCTTAAACGTTTAGCTCGCCGGACTAGGTGAGTATCTTTAATCTGCCGGTGATTTATTTACACCTGCTACGATATTGTTCAGCCACTGAACCTTAAACGTACCATACAGATACGGTAAGTGTTCCAACTGGAAAACACATGGAACAATGAAATAAATTACAGTTTATTATTATGGGCAGGTTAGAATTAATCAGCCGGTGATTTATTTACACCTGCTACGATATTGTTCAGCCACTGAACCTTAAACGTACGATACAGATACCGGTAGGTAAGTGTTCCAACTGGAACATACATGGAACAATCAAATAAATTACAGTTTATCATTATAGGCACGTGAATTCTAGAATTGCACAATTACTGGCGAACAATTAATGCTAAAAGTATTGGACATTCTAACATTGACCCGCAGCTACGCTTGTAGCAACCTTTCATGACACAGCGATCAAAGTTACACAACTTATTAATCCGGTTCAACACAAGAAGTTGCGGTAAGCATTCTCTTTATTAAAAGTTTATTGTTTTACATTTCATATTGCTACATGCGTTATTGAATACGTCTGTATCTAGGCTAACCGAGATAATGATAGATAATACGGCACAATGAAGCACGCGCCGCTCCGTGCACCGGTTCGTTAGTGTAACTGTTGAGTCACGGACCCAAAGATCACCTGACGGGGTGCTTTGACAGCGCGCGAACCAACACGCACGAAACCTCCGCTGTACGCTACAGGCTACACACAACCACCACCTAACTGTGCCTGAACACGTACACTAAAAGCACTGAATACTATGAATCACATATTACATCCATGCTCTTACGTAATAAACTAGACATCGAGTTGTATGCACTATCAAAATACGAAAATATGCACAAAAAAAGGCGAAACATGCACAAAATAATATGCACTATCAAAATACAATTGATTAATAGAATTTATGTTTATGTTCACAATATATTTATATATAATTATGTATTAATAATAAATTCTTGTGACAATAAACAATTAAGTAAATAATATTTTTTCAACACATTTGCTGAAAAAATGCATTTACGAAGCCTGTACCTATACCTACATTGTTCGAAAGTTAAAAATTACGCACCATACAACGAAATGTGCGGTAAGCTAGGTACTCTCACCTAAGAACATGATTTACCGCATACTCCGTTAAATAGCGCCGTGCGTATCCTTTACGGTATTTTTAATTTCCATAAAAAATATATAAGAATTCCATCAAGGAGTTTCTCATTACGAGAATAAATTAGTTGAATTATCGAACCTCCTTGGAAGCGCTTTTTCTCAATACGTTTAGCTAGAAAATGAGACGAAAGATGTAGTAATAATTGTCACCACGCGCACGTGGCGCCATTTGCAAATTCGCGCCATTTTCATATTAGAAACATCAAAGTTTGTTGCGACTTTCCGACTGATATTTTATAAACAAAATAATAATATGAGTTCAAGCGAGGAATCCGATATTAATTTGGAATCTACTCCACCTGATGTCTTGAATGAGGTGCAAATTGCACAAAATAGTCTCTTGTTGCCAAAATCGCGAGAGCGCTATTTTATGATTTACAATAGTTTTATACCATGGGAGACTACTCTGAAAATGTTTTTGATGTTTCATTACCTATTCTACTGTTTTCTCGCAAATGTGTTGACAAACGTTGTATGAGTTATGACACACGTGCGGAAATTGGTATCTACAAACTCGTGACTATACATTCGTCTATTCGTTTGTATAAACCAACTTTCCGCACTAGTATCATAAATAACTATTCTAGATTTTCTAGAGCAGTGACGTTTCTCACTTAATATTATATTAATTTGTAGGCTGAAAACATTGGGTTTAGTACATTATAACTCAACGGCTGAAAATTACCTCTCTGCGTCAACTGACTTTACTGGACAGAATTAAAAGTTTGGCCTCATTTCTGCAGAAACATCTTCAGGCAGTTTGGCCCATTGATAAATGCGTTAATTTTCTTACGCGTAATAAATACAACACGCCTGACATAACTACTGAAATAAGCACTATCAATAAAAAAATACAAAAACGATATAAAAATAACGTTCTAAGCATTTGCATATGCAAATGTATATAATCCGATGTAATAATAACGCCTCAAAACAAAAATTAGTCCAAGTGAATCATCACATTCATCACTTACGTTATTTTGTAACACTATTATAACAAACTGCGCGATTAAAAAAGTTACGTGTTAAAAGTTACAACAAAACATCGAAATTAGCACCTTGTTACTGCATCCTGCAGGGTAATGCCTCTATAATCAAAAAGGTAGCAATTTAGCGTTTACTCGCCAAAGCAAAAAGTATGAGCAACAAAAAACAACAAAATGAGTGTAAAGCGAAGTTTGAAAATAGCCTTTATTAGTCAGAAATTTTAAAAAAACTCAGTTTCGATTATTAAATTCGGATATATTAAGTTGTGTAAAAAATAAAACACAACATAAAAAGGTGTCCCACTGATGGAGCCAAGAATCAATAAAATCCACTAGGTTGATGTCTTAAGAATTAGTGCCCAAACCACTGCACTTATGACTATAGAGCTTTTTAAGTTGTTCCTAATCAAAGGTTCTGTCTTTTGTTTTGTTTCGTTTTTTTACAATAGAAGGTTTCACGTTAAACTTTCTTATTAGAAGACGAACGTACTGAACTTTGCAGCTGGGTGATGTTCAGCTACACAATATTCCTGGGGCCCAAGTCTGCTATTTTTATAAATTCAGTCATTCCAAAACGATCGCATTGTCATGCCATTGTCATTTTGCTAAAAGTTCGTAATCTGGTAAATTCATAATGGTCGATCATTTTCTTTGCAATTTCTTTCAATGCAGTGTCAGTGGCCGACCATTGGAAAGTCATAATGACGCCATTATAATAGTAGATTACCAAACTTGTCTGATGAAAAATCAAATGAAAAATCAACAATTATGAAATCAATGATCGACCATTCTGACACTATTGTAATAGCAGACTTGAGGCCCTGGTCACTTGCAATATTATCTATTGCACAATGATAAATAAGTACTTACCTACCCATTCCTAAACTCTTGCATTTGACAGGGCAGCAGAATGATCACCTTTGTCGAGTCCTCTTTGAAATAGATACCACGCCGACCTTCGACGGCGTGCGGCCACTTCACGACTTTACACAAAGACTGTCAAGAATAATTAAAGTAATTACTGTTTACAGTAATTAATGACCCACATAACGTGATATGGTTTGATTGATCTCAGAACTGTGACGAGATAATTGTGGCTTGCTGGCGTTATTGCCACACGCCATCTTGCAGACGGTTTTCAATTAATGAATACGTAGGTACCCACTTCGCCATCACACCTCACCTATCATCGCGTTGTGAAACAACGTTTTGTTCGAACGAGTCTTTTATATTTCAATTGTTTTAGCGCTGTAACGATAGAGTATCGGCTGACACTAAGTACATACTATGTTTCGCTTGCAATGTTATGTGATTGCATTTTTAATACATTCTATATGGTCATGACAGATAATATTTTTGGTATACCATAGCCGTGTTTGTTCTGTTTTAAGGTATGGAATAACTGTATGGGGGAATTCAACAGATGTCCAGAGGGCATTCATAGCCCAAAAAAAGTGTGTTAGGGTAATTTACAATCTTAAGTGTACAGACGGAAAATTTGTAAGAAACAACTACTCGCTTTTTGAAAAAGATGAAAAGGCTATGTCAAAGAGGAAAATAGCACAAAAGCCAGTAGTAGTCCCGCGTAATAGACTAAAAGTATGCAAAAATACTGTTATTTGTTATACAAGAGTGCAAGGTTGCTTTTTAACCGCGTGCTCAATTTTGATGACCGAGCAAGCCAAGGATTCAAAAATTATAATCCTGAGCGGCTGAGCGTTAGCGAGGGAATCAAAAGAGCACGAGGTGAAAAATCTTTGCACTCGAGTGCAACACGTAACTTTTCACCCCACCTCTGTGAGGAAATGACTAAATGCAAAAAAAAAACATAGTATTATTTTTAATTTTATTAATTGCATTGTAATCTAAATTTAAATTATGAAATTTTTATTAGTTTTTTAATGTTATTGCTAATTACTAAATGTGTACTGCATGCTATAAGTATAACCAAGATGTAGAATCTAAATATTATCACAGCTGAAATGCCGAATATAGTGAACCCCATCGATCTTAAGAACTTATGTTAGCTACCGATATTCTTGCAAAACAATATAATTCATTAATTCAATCGATTCAATTTCGAATCTATCAACAATCACAATCTTTTTCTAACAAAACTTATTTGCAGAGCCGTAATTTTCTAGAAACCTCGTAGGTAGCAATGGTGATTAGTGAGGCTTTTAAATAAGATCTTGGAAGCATCGTCGTAAGGGTTATCGATTGTAATTCTGCGTGAGTAGCGGTGCGCGGTGCGGCGCGGGCGCAGGCGCAGGCGGCGACGCAGATAGCCGCCGGCTATCCGCGTACATAGACACTGCATTAGGGCTCCTACGCCTGCCCGGCGGCTCCTTTGCCGCCATAAGCGCATTTAACATGTAATCGCGCTTGCATTTCTCTTTTGTGTGCACAAATAAAGACTAAAAGAATAACTTAAAAGGCAGTTAATTATTTAAACCCCGTCGCAATATACATGTAAATATGAAATAAGTTTTGAGCACTCGCTTTCAGATATTAGATACAAATAAGATAAACTAAGATTTATGCTGTCTAAGGTATTCTTTGTTTATAGTAGTAGTATCCAAGTAAAGTAAAACTGGTCGTGAATCTTATAACTTTTTGAAGTCACCTGTATTTCTAGGCCGTGCTCTTCTGTGGCCTGTAGGAATATAAAATCTTACTCTGGCTTTAATTAAACAAATGGATAGAAATGTTAGTATTGTGGCGGCAGCTACATATGTATACAACGTCTCGACGTCAATCGTCCAGCCTGATCTCTATATATGGCAAGCCGATCCCGTGGGAGAAGCGAGCCAAATACCTAGGTCTTATCCTCGACCATCACCTTACTTGCAGAGAGCACATAAAGACGGCTCGTTCACGCGCCTGTTTCGCTCTCGGGGCTCCATTTCATATTGACCGCACGCAGCAAATTGTCACTCGAATGCAAATTGCGCATCTACACCGCGGTCATCCGTTCCATCATGACCTATGCTTGCTTCATCGGCGCACATGCTAAGCCACACCATCTCCTTATGAAGCAGACGCTCCGTTTCCTTAGAAGGTCTCGGGAGCCCCCTTCTATGTTCGCAAGTCGGATCTAGCGGATCTACACTTAGATATCAAAATGCCCACTATCCAGCAGTTCGTGAAACGCCTCTTAAAGCGTTTCTCCAACTGCTATCAAGCACCCCAATCCCCTGATTGCGGCAGCCGCCCGATATTCTCCCTCCCGCATAAGTAGAATTCGCCGACCGAGGCATATTCTCTCTATTCCCGGTGACGCCACAACCCTCCTCCAGGAGAGTAATACATAGGACAGCACTGCCCGTCCAATGCTTTCTTCCCCCAGCGACGCCCTAAGCCCAGGTCTGTATCCCACAGGCTGTGGCCTTAGTGTGTGGTCGCTTAATTTATAAGTTTATGCCCTGGCTTGTGGCCTTAATTTATTGAGGCACCCACAGGAAAGTCCGGTTAAGCAGATGACAACCTCCTAGGTTGAACTCATTTGACGTCAATCGACGGGCAGTTGCCCACGAGACACAACACCCGGCTGGTCGGACGATCCTACCTTTTCTGTGGAGGATGAGTGCACTTTACACCCCGTTCCTTATACCAGTACCACATAAACTTTGTAAACATAACTAAAATCAGTAACAACTCGAGTGAATCGCAGACCTAACGAACCTTATTTTGCTGCAAAACTTGAAGAACAATGAAGCTGTTTTAAATTAAATCGTTATAAGGTTTTGTTCGGGCTAGGGTACGTTATTAAAGACAGCGGCGGCGACAGTTTGCGTGGGCGCGATTGACTCGTCAGCGGCTATCGGGGCTCACCGGCTCACTTAGCGCTAACGTGGCGCAGGCTTTATCGTAGCGCTGCGAGGCCGCCGCCCGCCGCCGCCTGCGCTTCCAACATTCACTTAACTCAATCTCGACTAAATTAATATAAAGTACGGTATTCAACGTAGTATGTCTTAGCAGAATAATTGCGATTAAATAAACGAGGAAAGTCTACTGCGGTCTAGGAAACAGTGTACATAATTCTTTGCATAGTTTTCATCCACGAATAAAAGTTAATTTCTAATAATGAATCTTTGTTGTCGTAGCAAAGGAGAACACAATATTATATAGTCAAAATCGATGGAATGAATGAACCGTAGATCCAGGTAGGTAGAAAAAGTAGAACCAGAGAAGGAAAAATTACGCAATGCTTTACAGTAGTTTACACCAAACTAAAACTTGAAACTTTTTACTAATGTAGTTAAACTACCAACGACATTGTTTCCTACATCTCGAAAAACAGACACAAGCAGCACAATAAGACCAAAACTGTATTCTAACTAGTTTGCACGATATAAACGAGTGGTAAATTAGCTCCTTGAATCTATTCTTGTAGTGAAATAAAGCCACTTTCTATCTTTTATTTAGTGTCGCGCTGCCAAGCCCTTTATCTCGCTTGACAAAGAGGCGGGTAATTGCCATTCGTACTGCGCCAGGGTTTTCATTAAAACTTGATAAAACTATTTAAATATTAAGGCTAAGTATCTCTACTATATAAATTATCTGAGGGGTTATTAGGTTTTGCATAATTTTTTTTTCTTTGTAATAAACATGAATATTCGTGATTTGTATGTAATAAGAGCGACACTGAAAGTTTTTAGAACTAGCCACTTGTAAACGATATAATAAAAAAATTAGTTCAAATTTTGAAAATGGAACTCTTTGCCAATATTATTGTGTACTTGTGTATGTATTTTATTCATTTGTCATTTTGTTTACGATATGGCGGCAAATTGAAAATTGTCTGTGTCACGTCAGCATGAACTTAACGCGACCAAATTTTCGTACAATGATTTTTTATGACTTTCGATGTCATTTAAGTCAACAAGATAGTTATGGTAGTCTTTGATTGGCCTTTCGCGATGAAGCCCCATCTCGTGCCACTGTTTACAACTAGTTTAATGAGTTTAAACGTGGTCGCACTAATCTCACCGATGATCTGCGTGAGGGACGGCCTTCTACGGCGATGAATAAAGATAACATCAGTGTTGTGCGGCGTATGATAGAGACTGACCAAATAGTGACTTGTCAGCAGATTCGGACAAGCATAGGCATCGGTATGAGTCAAGTGCACAAAATCCTCCATGAACATTTAGCGGTCAGGAAGCTTTGTGCCCGGTGGATACCTCATAATTTGACAGAGGCCCATTAAACTCCGTCGTGTTGATTGGTGTCGTGAAATTGTTCAAAGATTTAACGGAGGTGACTCAAATGCTGTGTTCGACATACTTACGGGTGACGAAAGCTGGTTTTATTGTTATGATCCTGAAACTAAGAGACAGTCTGCTGTCTGGGTGTTTCCCTCCGAGGAGTTGCCAACTAAAGTGAAGAGAAGTCGAAGCGTGGGTAAAAAGATGGTGGCTTGTTCTTCGGAAGGACAGGTCATTACGCAACAATTGTTTTAGAGGAATGAAAAACAGTTACTGCAGAGTGGTACACTAACAATTGTTTGCCACTTGTCTTGGAAAAGGTTCGGGAGAAACGACCTCGCAGTAGGATCCTCCTTCACCACGACAAACGCCTCGTCGCACACGGCCAAGCAAACAATCGACTACTTGGCGACGTCAGACGTGGAATTACTGGCTCACCCGCCCTATAGCCCCGACCTCGCACCTGGCGATTTTTATTTATATCCGAAATTAAAAGAAAAACTTCGAGGAAAACGTTTTATGGAAGCCGAGTAAGTAGTGGCTGCGTTTCAAAATGCCGTCGAACCCCTAAGGACGAGTGGGCAAAGTGCTTTACTCATGTTCCATCGGATGCAGCGATGTATTGATGTAAATGGACACTATTTTGAAAATATATAATAAAACTAATAACTTGCTAGTTTGTTCAGTTTTTGATTTTCTAAGAACTTTCAGTGTCACCCTCGTAGTGCACATTTCTAGTCATTGTTGGGTCTATTCATGGTATAGTTTCACTTTTTTTACTAACGCACGCGCTTTTCTCGGAATTTACCAAATTGATTTTCTTTTGGCGCATGTTTTACACATACTTGTCGGGCCAATCCCGAAACAAACCCGGGTGAATCCTATCAACAATAACACACATTACCGATTCCTATTTGTTCTTTTACTCATATTACATGGGACAAATCATTTATTTTGAACCCTTTTATCTGATTTGCGGGCACACAAAATTATACCAGCTCTGCATAATAATGGGTGCAATTTCCTTTTGTTCGTCTCGAGTGAATGTTTTGTCGATACCTAATCGCTCTCCCCTGTGAACTTGAAATGAAGCAATTCTGAATCTTGTACACCCATGAGAATATTTTTATTTTGTGTATTATTATTTAAATTTCCGATTGTTCCTTAATGAGGGGATCAAACATTTAATAACGGGTAGTGCTTACATTAAATGCGTTTTATAATATAACCTATAATATTAAAACGATTTGGATATATAACTCTTTAATCGGGCCGAGGTGTAACAAAGGACACAATAATAACTTTAACCGTTGAAAAAATCAAGGTGAAGTTACAAAAGGAACAATACAATATATATTACTATAGGAACCTACTTACAACAATAACAAAGATAGTATTCATTAAAAGGACTTAATTTAATGGCATATTTAATTAAACACAGCTCAGAAAAAGTAAGCAGAAACACGGTTTTATAAAAACATTTTAATTAAATATTTATTCATTCGCTTGGGACTAACAAAATAGCGTAGAATCATCTTAAATTCATTAGAGAACGTAAATGGATATTGGTTAATGAAAATTAATCGAGTCTACCACGCTTGGAGTGAAGGGGTGGTCGCAACAGTGTTGTGATGAGCGGCACTAATGCACGCAGGTAACACCGAGGTGGAACTACACGATATTGTTATCACGTTTTGTTACTATTTAGGAATTTTATAAAAAGTACATACAAGTCTATTGGTCTTCTATAAATTCGCTGGAGCATCATAATTATCATCGTTTGTACACAAAAAGCTTGCAACGTTAATTACAATGTTACTTACGTACTGGGGGCCAAGTCTGCTAACGCAGTTGTGTCCGAATGGCTGATCATTGGCGCCGTAATTGTACGGTTTGACAGTTTTGCTAATGTCCTAATTGAAAGGCGTCTTTATAATTTTCCGAAAACGTGCCACTGATACTCCATTGGAAAAATTGTCTGTATTAGGTAATCTCGTACTGACAAGATCCTATTATTTTGATTTCCCTATGGACCACTGTCACGCCATTATGAATTTAGGAGGTTACAAATTATTGGCACAATTGTCATGCCGTTGCCTTGGTATGGTCGTCATAATGACCAATCATTGAAAATAGCAGACTTGGCCCCCTGGACGACTACTGTCATAGTTTAGTGCCGTACTAAGGTATAAAGATAATATTAAGCAAGTACTTTGTACGAATCAGACTTGTCAATGCTACTAATTTCGTCTTAATCCGGGGATGCGTAAGTTTAATTCCTTTTGGGTTACTTTTAGGGTTCCGTACTAAAATGGCAAAAACGTAATTTCGTCATGTCCATCAGTCCGTCTGTCCGTAGTCCGTCTTTCAGTCTACCCGGAAGTCAGACGGTCATTTTACTCGGAGACTATTTGCGCTATCATCATCATTCTCCTGGCGTTATCTCAATTTATTTGGGTTCGGCGCAACTTTTCTTCTTCTTCCATACTTCTCTATTAGTCATCATCTCGGTAGTTACCAGCCTTATCATCTTTCACACAGTCCAGAGTATTTGCATTAAATCGATGAGAATTGGAAAGTTTGCGAAAATTTACGAATAAAGTAATTAGTACCACCCTAATATTTTTTTTCTAATTTCACTTTTTTCACATGTAAATATGGTATGAAAAAAAGATGGAAACAAGATTTATATTACTTAATACTCTAAGTTATATAAAACTTGTTTCCATATTTTTTTAAAGTTCACTTTTTACGCAGTCGTGTTTTTTGATTCTTTTATTTACTTTTAAGATATTACATATTTTCTGTTACAGTTTTTCATAGTTTTTTCGGGAAATAAAAATAAGTTTGTATTTCAAAACAAACTTATTTTTACGAACGATAAAAACAAGTGCATGCGTAAATATTCATCCCCAACTAGAGAACCCTTCACTGTGCGTGGTCCGACACACACTTGGCCGGTTTTTTTTATGTTCAGAAATTGGAAGGCTTTCTTTGTAGTCTAATCTCATGCGAATATGATTTGATCTCTCATATGAAACTTTTAACTTCATGCTTTGAAAATATAAAAAATAGTTTTCTTGTAGTACTTAAGTTCTTGCAAATAATTATAATAAACACTGCGTAGCTGTACACGGTATGTTTGTCTATTAGTCGCAGCACTGACGTCACAGCGTGTTTGTTGCGGCGAGGCGCACGTGCGTGCGCGCAGGTGACAGTATCAGCGCGCCGCGCATCTGTGGCGCTTTGTATACCTATCGCACTTTTTTCTGCTAACCTATGATTTATTGTGTTACTTGTAAATTGTAACAGTAGCAGCCGGCTCTGGGGTCACCTCAAAGGATGTTAGTAACTACCTCATGTAGGTACCTACACGAAATGAATGATTAATATTATTATTAATTTAACCAATGTGATTACGTGATTCTAAAAGAAATTTATTGGTATTCAGCAGGCTTTTGCAGGCTCTTACATTATATGCCTAAAAATTGTAAAAAGAAAAGCAATCTACTTATCGTAGCAGGTCAGGGAGTCAGTTCAAAGGAGCGTGAAACGCTTATGCATCTCATTAGTAAAAATAATTAAGTACATAAAGTGCCCCAACTACTCAACTAGTAGTTCAAAAACGGTCCTACTTAGTTAGATTTTATTAAATTTTGTTTTAATTGTCAAAACAACGAATTTTCTCGTTGTATACATGGTCAAATGAAATTAGCTAGTGAAACTCCGCAGACGTGATATCTAAACATGATAAAACAAATTAATAATTACTTTGATGATGTTTTTTGTGGGGTTATCGAGCGCAGTAGTTTAGTTTTTGTGGGGTTATCGACCGCAGTAGTTTAGACGTAGTAGTGTCAGTTTTTGTTTTTGTAAACTTCACTGACGTGATTGGTACCTATATCTAAAATTCTAAACACGATAAAACAAAATAAATCAGATTTTCTCAACTCATACTTTAAGTAACAACACTAAAGTGGTCGTTGACCCCCCAAAAGAAAACATAAATCTTTTTTGTTTTGATTTTATCGTGTTTAAATATCAATACCCCACCAACATCAAACGATATCGTCTACAGAGTTTCACTAGCTAATTTAACTTGACCGTGTATATGTAACCTATATTTAAAATCCACTCGTATTGCAACAATGTTGTGTATTTCGTAAGCAAAATTTAACAAAAACAGGTGCTCAATTATCCTACACTGCTTACAATTATTACAATTACAATATTCGAGACACATTTTCTGAACAGTTGTTTACTTGGATTTTGTTTGCGTGACAGTCTAGAGAGATAGTTGTGCTAAGGGCCAGTGCAGCCACAATTTGATATTTGCATATGTCAGAGGAATGTGTCAATCGATATTGAACCATATATGGTTGTATTAAAGCGTTTCGTGGTGTAAAAGTTTTGTTTGATAAACAAAGTTATCTGTGTAAAGTGGGAGCGCGAGCTTACTCACCGGCTGGCTGCGCACGTGCGCGCGCGCCGCCTTGCCGCCGCACCGCGGCTGCGCTAATCGTTCCCAGGTTAGTGCCTTACCTAGCAATCTTGTCGATAACTTCTACTCTACGTAATAATGACGAACAAGAGCTATTTATACACTGCAACACGCTACTATCAATGTTCTAAGTTAATTTTGGTAAATCGTCTTGTTTCCGTTAAAAAGACATCAACGAGCAATCTTCACATTTTTAAATCATTTTGATTAACTGAAATATATTTACCAGATAATTATAGGAACTGGGCCGATCGTCCACTAATGAGTTATTAGCTAGTTTATGATTGGTTGCGCCGTGAACAGACCACCATACAAATACCAGTAGGTACGGTCAGTGCTCTGTATTACCTGACCCCTCTTACAAAGCAGATAAGGGGTAAAGGGGTCAGGTTATGCAGAGCACTGACTGTACCTACTGTGACATGACTACTCATTGGTGATTTGAGTTTGACATTACTTTTGAGCAGCGTCGTGGACGGCAGGCCTTACTGTCAAGCATTTTTGAATTACAAGGATGGTCATTCGATACATTTATTCTTAAAGATCGTTCACTCGATGCACTTCCTTTAAAGAAAAGAGTTCTCTAACCATAATGACTACTATACTGGATTGAAATTATTTAAGGCTCGTGCAGGTTGGCGTGATATCGCGGGGGCGTCAGGCAGCGCGACAAGTGTCGCGCCCGCGATTTCACGCCAGTCTGCACGAGCCATTGCTTTCATACTTTTACCAATAAGCCAATAATAAAAAGTATCGATATGTTCAATTTTGGAGTGGGCCAAACGGCACTAGAGCTGGCGTCTCGGCTCGTAATCGTAAATATCAGACATTTAACACACAGTGGTCTCGCCGGCCGGTGATTATAAATAGATTGTTGCGATACTGACGACGTGTTTACAGCCGGTATCTGTCGATAGCTGATCCAATACCAACCACTAACGTCATGCAATTAACATCATGGAATGAACGCCGAACAGACAAATAAGCTATGAATGAATCCGATAGCCGCGGTCAATGAATACTTGCTGACGCCTAACGTTTTCCTGCGAGACGCCTTAAGCGTAATCAGTTCATTAGTCATGTTCCTTACTACTGTTAGTACTCATAGTAGTCACTTGCGATTCTTGTTTGAACATTAAACCGGCTCTCGTACGAAATTATCTAAGCATTACAAATTCTAATGCACTTATTGAATAAGTTTCTTAGGTAGATACTTCCTCTGCTTGTACTGACTAAATACAACACTACTACTTAAGTACATAGTCCTTGGAAAATAAAATTAAGATTACCGATTCAAAAAGTTGTTTTCAACTAATATTGATATTTCTTAATATTCATAGACTAATGTTCTGTAATTGGTATAATAGCCGCTATTTTGCATATTAAAAAGATGTGATTTGCCCTCATCAGCTATAAATCAAGCTACTTTTAAACATCAAATTCCTCGCTCGACTTCTAAAGCCATTTTTCACCGATTAACGTCCGTTCAAAGTCATCAAACCAACTGATTGTCAAGTTTAAATCACGCCAAAACGGTACAACTGAAATGAAGTGCAGTTTGTAACAATATAATAAGGAGGACGCGTCAGTTAACATCTTCACTCAGTTATCTGCGCTGTCAGTAACAAGAAATAATGATGTACGTATAATATTGCGCATTGCGTGCAGGAAACGATTGTAAGCAATACCATAGCGCTGAGAGCCTGCCACAAGTTATAAGTTGCCTAACACCACCTGGATTTTTTTTCTGACTATTACATCAACTTGAACTAATAAAATCCAATAGTACGTAGGAAACCATTTTGTAAATGGTAGCTATAGCCTAGCTACTGTGTAGCCACAAGTCACAAAAATAATCAAAACAATAACAATATCACCCTCCGCCAAAGTTTACCTACCTGCATGAGTCATGCCTTTACCAAACTATGTTGGGGCCGGCATCCATTTTTATTAGACCAAGAAGAGTAAACATATTACACAATTTGTCTCAGCGACTTATAATTATGCTTAAAAAGTAAATCAGTTATAATTGTGTCAAATGTTAGCATCTGCTGCTGAACCAAGTTTATAGCCTGTATTTCAGCACGCAAAGCCTCAAGCCCTCTAACTAGGTATGCAAGTATGAGCTTACGAACAAAAGGAAACTGCAGTTTATATTAAAATACGAACTTAATTACTTATTGTCCTCTGGGTGTGTAAGGTGAAGGAGGTGAGTGTATGTGTGTGAGTGTGTATGAGTGTAAAAAATTAAATAGAAATAACTAGTAGATTATTTTAAGGTGTCCATAGCTTTACAAATCCGACAATCAGTTGTATCACTACTTTAAGATGGTAAGTATATTTTTAGTTTGATCGTAGGTATGTTAACTTGCAAAGCCACAGAGATACCGATTTCTTCATCGTTAATATACAGCTGAATACCAATTTTCAGCGACAAACAGTCAAAGCATTACATGTAAAAATACACGCCAACTACTTATTTAGCAACAAAACTGAAAGAATTGCTTTTGTACTAACAATAGTTTATTGAATGTTTCGCCGCTAACTTGCACCACTGCGCAGGAGTGCAGATCAGATCGGTCCGCGGGCGCCGCTTGCCGATTGTTCCTCCGTCCGTCGCGACGAGCGACATGTCATCCACTGCTATGTGCTAATAAGATATATTGACATAACTCTCCAGTTTTGAGTTCAACTGCATTTAACGGCACCATTTACCCACTAGCTCATGCGTACTGATTACAATAATAACTGCTGATTTATCTACTTAGACATTAATATAATAGTCCAACTTTTACGTAATTATTTACCATGGAAGTGCATTTAAAATGTGATTCACTTGGATTTGCATGACTATTATCTGACTGTTTAAACATTTAAACTGAGTTCAGTATTATTTAGGTAAGATTTTTTTAAATGAACAGCAGAAACAAGACGTTATTGTCCAATAATAAAAGCAAGAAAAAACCCGTTATTTTTCTTTTAAAGGTGTTTACGGTCAATGTTTAAATAATTGATGTATTTAAAGATAGATTTTTTCTAGACCACATCTGTCTACATTAATGAATCATAATGTATCATTTCATGCTAATATTATGCGGTCTAGGCAATTCAGAGAATCAATTTTACAGCACAGAGGCTACAGGTTTATCTAGCGCCAAAGCGTCAGCTGAGGTACTGACGTGGCTTATGAAAAAACTGTCAACCGCGTTGCGCGGGCGCACCGGCACGGCAGGTATACGCACGCGCCATCTCGTAACACTCTGTCGAGTCTCTAGTAGATTTAAACGAGCAAACGCCCGTACTACTGACTCCACCCTGGCCACTTGTTCCATTGTTTGTAATCCGTGCAAAATTGCGGAAATAGAGGCCAGTTCTATAACTAGTCCTATAACTATCGCAATAAATAATAAATTCTGCTATTATTGGGTTTACGTCGTCGCTACCAAGAATTGGTGCCTAGCTAGGTATAATACGTGTTTGCAATCGGTTGTTTACCATAAACTCTAATAATAAAATAATTCAATTCTTGTTTATTACCTGTTTTTGGTCTCGTTGTACTTACATGTTTGAATAGCCAGGCAATAAAATATTTTCATATCATAACTTTCGTGAGACGCATTCATATTTATTCATGTCTATGGTTGCGGGTGTTCTAGATTGTCCGACTTGTTTGGAAGCCCGAAACAAACTCGTAAATACCGTAGTACGTAAACAAACAATAGCAAACACGTAGTACGTAAGCAACTTAAATGTAAACAGGTACCTATTTTATTGATTCACTGGGTTCAGTGGTTTGGGGTAATAGATCCATATGTACCACATTACGTATGTAATAGGTTTATCTAAGGTACCTTGTTGTCGATATTTATTGCAACAAAACATTAACTAAAACGCCTTTATACTTCCTCGTAATGGAACTAGTCCAGCTCCAGCTGTTACGGTAATTGTACAGGATCAATATCTAGACGAATGTGAATTTCGTAACTCGATTGTGAGGTGGTCAAGTTGATCGATGATGTGTGCGCGTGCGCGGGCACCGCTTGTCAATTAGGTTAGCTGAGTTCAGGGCCTGAGCAACGAGCGCGCCTATCTACGCAACGGATCTGGCGACGTTTGCGCAACTTTATGTCAAAGAAAAACACGATTTTTAGAAAAATCTTCTAAACTATATATTCTTCAAAATCATTCGATATGCAGCAGGTATGTCATAGCGGCACATAGTCGCACACAAAGCATTCTTCACCAAAGTATTCGCACAAGAACTGGCATGTGCCGACGCACAGGTAGGACGGTGAGTACAATGCAATCTATTCTTTATGTCACAAAATAAATAAAATCCGTTTTCATATAAATTGTAAGCACAAAAAATGTCGTTAAATAAAATCACAACGACCGTCATTTATCTTGTCATCTTGTATAAAACATAATTAAAATAGGCAAGTAGGTACCTACCTACTACTGTTTAATTACTGGGTATCAGAAAGCGATAAGATTAGTGAGATAGTAAATTAGTTAATTAAATCTGTTGCTAATTATTTTTACTTACTCATATTTTGTCGTTTTGAATTATGAAATTATGAAACTTCAAATCTTGATTATGTTAAAGAGAATATACCTATTGAAAAAGTCTATCTAACTTGATAAGTTATCAATACATATCCACACGATCCACATCAATTGCAGGATTCATCTTGCAGTATCAATGGCAGTTGATGGAAGTGTGCGCGGCGTTGCGTCGGCAGCTGCGTCTGATCCTTTCCTTACAATGGATTCTTTGCAGGTTGTTGCAACGCTGCAAATGGTCTCACTTTCGAAGATACTCACCTTCGCCCGAATGCACCCTGCCACACAATGTGCGACTGTGATTGTTTAACATGGAGTTCTTTTGTCGACTATCGTTGAAATAGACAAACGTTGGTTTTAGTATTTGTTATGGAAGTTATGGAAACAAATATAACATAACATATGCCTGTATGCCCCGATGGGTCCGGCAGATAAGTATACACCCACATTTAGTTAGTTATGCTTAAGTCCAATGATAATATTGGGCGATCCTATTGCATTGTCATCGACCGGGCACGAATCCAGACTACGGGCTGCTACTGTGATTTTCCTTATGTAAAACCCACATTTCGCAGTTCGCGATTAAAGGACTCCTACGCAAAAAGACTTTGTCATAAGCTATGCCTACATATTACGAGAGCTTCATCACGTATGCACCACAGCAATTCAGGAGTGGCTTCGAGTGGATGTAGATACATTGGCACTTTATGACCATGGCATATCCTTCTAAGATTCCGATGATTTTTAAAAACTTTAATTAATATTAAAATAAAAAAACGGCCAAGTGCGTGTCGGACCACGCATAATGAAGGGTTCCGTAGTTGAGATGAATTTATCCCAAAAACCAACTTAACATTGTAATTGAAAAACATGTTCTCCCATATATCGATATACGCCACGGTCAATGTTCCAACTGCAACTGTAAGTTTGTAATCACAAAAAAAAAAGTATGTGATGGAACTACAAATTAAAAAATTTTGAGCTTTTTCCTTTACTTGTGCTGTGAGACTGCTTCTTGCCAAATTTCATGATTTTTGGTCAACGGGAAGTACTTGTAGGTTTTGATTTATTTGCGAGTATCAAAATACGTCGCATAAGTCGCCATCTTTTTTCATTGCGTGGACTTAGAAGCTTGATTTTTTAGAGCTCCAAGGGACCGTTGATTTACGTATTTGATATTAATTTCAACTTGATACATCCACGCGTTTCTCAGAAAAATGGTCTTGACAGACTGACAGACCGACAGACGGATAGACACACAGACAGACGGACAACGAAGTGATCCTATAAGGTTTGTTTTTTTCCTTTTGAGGTACGGAACCCTAAAAATTACCAGTAAGTAGATAAGTATTATTTTTGTGTAATTATAATGACTAAATAAGTCATTAGCGCTGTGTTCAGGCTGGTTGAATAAGACCAAAGTTATTAGTTATGTATAAACCTACCGTACCTCTAAGGCTCTAATCATTATAGTGTAATACATACCTAAATCAATTAAATTAATATAATAGGTACCTACATACAGAGTCCTTATTTCAACCGCTTTTCCTACAAGCGGCAACAATAAATGTGACTGTTAATTCTTAAAGCGTTGCACAAGGCGGGCGTGGTTTAATGTTACTCTTGTGGAAACAGCTGTACGACTCCCCTTCACCTGAACACCTATGTGCCGAGCACGTGTTATATGTGCCCTCGCCTCTTACGTAAATACGATTCGTGTTTGAAGTCCTTACATCCGGAGTAGGAGCGAGTACCGGCGACTACGGTACCTACAACTTGATTTTATTTGCATAGGTATATGTGCCGCGGCGCACATTGAATATGGAAGACTTTAGTGTGGGCATTGTACCGATAACGGATGAAACACACTATTTTTGGTGAAGTGAAGCAATAGGATATTATACCTACATACATTAAACACACCTGCCGACTACTTCCGATGATTTGTTGACATGGCAACGTGATCTGTCCGATATACCCGTGTGTTTGGGATCTACCGGCCACTTGGTAGCAATATACTTCTGACATCCTGGGTTAAGTGCAGTGCAGTGACTGCCTCGTTGGTCTAGTGGTTGCAAGCGCTACTGCTTAGCATAACCTGGACCTGGATTCGATTCCCAGGTCGGACAGTGTTATTGGGATTTTCCATTGTATTTTTTTTTTGGTCTGGATTTGTGCCCGGTTGATGGCAATTTTTTTTTAAAATAATAGTTTAATGGCCTGGTTGCTGTGACCTTTTAGCCAAGTCTTTATTTAGTTACTTTGTATAGTTATAGGTAATGATGAAATGAATTTTAAACAATGCATGATAGATGATATCCCCACCCGTACGCTCCCCTTAAGTTTCAGTAAAGACGTGGCACTTTACTGAGAATATACTTACATACATACTTCTAAAATAAATATCACTAAAATATGTATAAGTATAAAATAATAAATACATAATATCCAACTATGACGAAGTGGAAAGATAGTGTTCTTTCACTCTTCTTTTAAAAATCGCAACAGTTTGGCAGTCCCTGATGTCAGGTGAAGTGAATTCCACAACCGAACCGCGTGCACAGAGAAGGAGTAGGACTAAAAGCAGGAGGAAGTAGTAACCTTTACATTGTATAGATTAAATCATTTAGTACCTACCTATTATTTATTTGCAGAGCACATGTGCAAGTACTCGTACCTACTATAAAGCTACCATTTACTGGGTACCTACGTCTTCCATTGATGGCTCGCTGATGGTGGCGCATGTGATGCAGTATTCGGTTCCCTTCAAAATGGTTGAGCTAAATGTTGCTGATCCATGCATCATGTTCGTGAACCGGTGCCGTCAGTTAGGACTGGTCATCTACGCTTGTAACGTGCACGTCTTTCTACATAGTTCTCACGCCCGTTCTTCTCCATAGGTACCAACTACTCTTTGGAATGAGCAACTAGCTTCATCTTTCTGACTGATCGACTCCTTGACAATTCGAAAGGGCCTGTAATTGGTTTATTTGAAATAAAATGCTCTAAGTTTGAGTTTTCAGTGTCACGTTGCCATAGCGTATTAATATTTTTAGTCATCAATGCAAGTCCCTAGTAGTTCAGTACCTTTAAACTTCAATGACAAAAGAGACCTAAAGAATGAAGGAGAATTTACAAGACTTAGGTTTAAATTGACATTTCTATCTGATTTTATGAGAGTCCACAGCAATAGTAGAGACAGTAGCATAACTAAAGTTGGTCTACACGATTTAAGTTTCCGAAGAGTTTTTAAATTAAAACTTGCTAGTTACCTATAAGTTTTGTTTGTAACCATATTAAATAGTACAGAATACTAAGAAGACTAGACTAGAAATTAAAATAAACTTTTTTACAGTCCGTTCAATTGATTTTGACTTCCATTCCGTAGGCATAAGAATGGCATTAAAAGCAAAAACGTGGTTACAATACCAACTGCTTATTACAGCTGCCATTTGTATACCACCAACGCAATAGAAGTCAAAATCAGTTGAACGGACTGTAAAAAAGGTTTATTTAAATGTCTAATCTTATTTCAAATGGAGTTGTATCATAGTATATTTTTGAAACAATGATAATGTTTGAAGATCTGAAATAACTTTTGATGCTAAGTAGGTACTCTCGTTTGATGCAGCACAAAACCCTGATATATTCCAGTACCATTATGTAAAATTCAGTACCTACCTACATGAAAGCTAAATGTAACAAAAACAGTTTATTTCGAATATAACCCTTGGCGTGACAATGGAATTATTACCAGTAACAATATATCACATCATGTTGCTTCAGACAAGAAGTTGGTTCGTACACCTCGACAAAATCGATCGGCAGGTAACAAAAGAAGCTCGATAAAAAAGTAGTGCATATTTATGTTGAATTAATTATAAACCAGTATACATTGTTTGAGAGAATAACGATCACTGGTTGTCGGGTCGTACGGGCTCTCCCTTTCAAAGTACTCAATCGGAAGCTGCGTGCAGGTGTGCGGCGAGCCCAATCCGTCTCCGAGATCACACGATGTGGAGCACTTAAAATACGTTACACAACAATTAACTGAACTATTCCATAAATCTTTTATATTGAATATTCATAATGTAATGTAAAGTTAGAATACTCTCACGTGACCAAGTCTATTGATTATTTTAATGCAACTGCAGTAGTAATCCTACTAATTTACATTTTGGAAAATCATATTTTAACTCTTTGTTAAAACTGCCCATAATCGTGTCTAAGTGCATATTACATAGACAGACCAGTTAAACCAGAAAAGTAATTAATTCCTGTTCTCGATGTAGGTATATAACATGGTTTTCATATTTTAGGTCAGACCAGGATCTGTCAGGTAGATTTCATGGGCTTAATTAAAGTAC
Source organism: Tiliacea citrago (assembly GCA_963921375.1). NCBI lineage: Eukaryota > Metazoa > Arthropoda > Insecta > Lepidoptera > Noctuidae > Tiliacea > Tiliacea citrago. The sequence goes on along the minus strand of OY992786.1, from coordinate 14,350,817 downwards.
GTATATTATATATTTAAATAAATGAAAATGAATGTAAAACAACGGTGTTGACTGAGGAATCCACTTAGTGGTATCTCCTCAGTGAACCAGATGTGTCACCCTTATGCATTTAAATATAGTACCTATACTTCCCCCAAGTGACACCTACCTACCTAGCAAGCGCCAAAGTCAAAACTTTACTTGTAAAACATAGGTGTCGTAAATAAAATAGGTATAGAAATCACTATGTTTTGCTGATCAGCGTACAAATATTAATAAATTTATACGAGTATTACACTTAAGTACTTACCTAAAAGAAGTATTTTATTGTGCAAATTAAACGACAACATTTACCTATAAAGCACTATTGTTACTAACACCAAAACACTAACAAAATTATGGATCTTAAGTGTGAAATAAAGGTTAATTTAATTTATCATAAATGAGATCTATCAACGCTAAATTATAGATTGTATTTCGAATTGTCTTGCGCCGGCGTAGTTTTTTTTTAAATCGAACTAGCAATTTACAGGTAAGCATTTCAGCATCTGAAAAAGTAGTTCGACCACCCGATGTTCGTCGATCACGTACATCTAGAAATTAAAAGATTAGTGGATTACACCCTACATACAAAACCGAGTTCAAAGTGTCGTGTAATTAAGGGCGAATTTCACCAAAGAAACTGAACGCGATCAGCACATCTAAACCGAGTTCAAGAACTGTCAGTGTCAATATTCCAAAGATAATTATGACAACTCTTAAACGTGGTTTATGTGCTGATCGCGTTCATTTTTATTGGTGAAATTCGCCCTTTGTGTCCATGTCAAAACCCCTTTTTAATAATTCGAAGTCAGATCCTCAATATAATTTGGTCAAGCAATTGAATGTTTACTTAGCCACTATCGGAGGAGCCTTGTCAGCAGGTAATTGTGAGTTTGTGTTGTTTCAGGGTGCATTGAATTTAGAAGACCAGAGATTTTTGCGTTTTCTAAAATTCCTGATTCCTATAGAACATTCATGCTGTCCATGAAACACCTGAAACAATTGAAGCTTTGGTTTTTAGGGTTGCGTAGTCAACAAAGAACCCTTATAGTTTTGCCATGTCCATTTGTCTGTCTGTCTGTCCCCGGCTTATATCAGAGACTCTTGGTACTAGAAAGCCGTAATTTGGCATGGGTATACATATTAATCACGCCGACAAAGTGGTAAAATAAAATCATAAAAAAACCGTAAAGAGGAGTTGATTTTTTAGGGTTCCGTACCCAAAGGGTAAAACGGGAACCCTATTACTAAGGCTCCGCCGTCTGTCTGTCCGTCTGTCACCAGGCTATATCTCATGATCCGTGATAGCTAGACAGGTGAAATTTTCACAGATGATGTATTTCTGTTGCCGCTATAGCAACAAATACTAAAAACCAGAATAACATAAATATTTAAGGGGGCTCCCTTACAACAAACGTGATTATTTTTTTGCTCGTTTTTGCTCGTTATTGATAACGGTAACAGGTAGACACTTGAAATATTCACAGAATGACCATATATTTAATTTTATTCTTAACAAAATTGACTTTTACTATTTATTATTTTTGTCCTTATGTAATTGTAATACTTATCCAATAACTTTTATTAGGTTCTGAAATTTAAATATTTGTACGCCACTAAGGCCAAACATGACTGGTCTTAAACTACAACGTATTTAATAACTTGCATGCTCTGTATGTGTACTCATGTTTCCACAAATAAAGAATCTTGAATCTTGAATCTTGAATATTTAGTTATATATTCACTTTAAAAATCAATAATTAAATTAAAATAAAACAAATATTTAAGGGGGGCTCCCATACAACAAACTTGATTTTTTTTGCCGTTTTTATAGATAATGGTACGGAACCCTTCGTGCGCGAGTCCGACTCGCACTTGGCCGGTATTTTTTCTCGTCTATCCTATCCATGGTGAGGGGTACCGTTGGATAGGCCGCTCAAAAATATTGCGGAAAAACCATTTTTCGATTCAGGGACCCGTTTACGTAATATTAAGCTTTAAAGTGCTATTTGTTGTTAGTCGAGTGTCTGTCTGCCAACTAAATGGTAAAAATATTATGTGAAAAATTAATGGATCAATTTATATATTATATATCGAAATTAAAAGGAAAACTATCATAGCTAAGTTTAAGTTTAGATTTTTTAAGTTATCACAGCAACTACAATGTTAAGTTTGTTTTTGGAATAAATCATTCCAACTACGGAACCCTTCATAGTGATTTGTGCGTGGTCCGACACGCATTTGGCCGGTTTTCATTTTTTTTATATTTAGTAACCACCTTCTTACAAAGAAAGATAATTTTCTTAAATTTCTAATTATCGCCCTATTGCGGTGCTACCTGCTCTATCCAAGATCTTAGAACGACTCATTAATAACAGGCTTATTACATACCTTGAAAGCAATAATTCATTGTCTACCAACCAATTTGGGTTCAGGAAGAAAAAATCAACTTCTGACGCCGCCTTGAAACTGATAGATGGAATAGTTGATAAACTAAATCAACGAAAAAAATGCCTCACACTGTTCATTGATCTTGCAAAGGCATTTGATGCCGTTCCTCTCCCCTGCCTTCTATCTAAACTAGAATCTCTAGGCGTACGTGGCATGCAGCTAAAGCTTTTTGATTCATATCTCTCAGACCGTAGGCAGATAGTCAAAATCGACGGTTGCTATAGCAACGAGCTTCCTATATCATATGGAGTGCCTCAAGGGAGTGTTTTAGGCCCTACATTGTTCCTCGTTTTCATAAATGACCTTTGCAACTTGCACCTGAGCTCTGGTAACATTGTCTCTTTTGCCGACGATACTGCAATCACTTTTCATGATGAATCCTGGACTAAACTACAAGCAACTGCTCAAACTGGATTTGATTTAATATATAGATGGCTTATCTCACACTCACTCACGCTAAACACTAATAAAACTAAACTCATAACATTCTCTCTAAACTCTACTACGCAACCCATAACACCCATTACTCTACAAGCTCACATCTGCCAAGCCAATTCGGCCTCTTGCAACTGTCCTGCAATTTCTTCTACTGATACAATTAAATACCTTGGTATAATCCTAGATAAACACCTTAACTTCAAAGCACATATCATTCACCTTACAGCTCGAGTTCGTAAACTCATATATTTTTTTAAGACGCTCAGACACATTGCCAATACTTATGTAATACGCACCGTGTATCTCGCCATGTGTCAGTCTGTTATCTCGTACTGTATTAATAGTTGGGGTGGAGCTGCGAAAAGTACACTTAAACCTCTGGAAGTAGCTCAGAGAGCCATTCTAAAGGTTGCGACTTTCCGGCCAATTCTCTACCCAACCTTTGATCTTTATAAAAAATGCAAAGTTCTCACTGTCCGGCAGACATTCATTCTCAACGCTTTATTACAATAACACACAAAAACTCCTGTTACACATACTCATTTTTCACTTAGGCGAAAGAATGAAATTTGCAAAGTACCCTTCACACGCTTTGCTTTTACTAAACGTTTCTTATACTACCTTGGACCATTTTTATATAACAGAATAAACAAAACTCTCCCTCTACATTAATCCTCTTACGAAATGTGTAAAAAACAGATAACATGCTTTCTAACCAGTTTAAACTACGACGACACTGAATATTTGTTTACTTCACAATCGTAGTGAGTTCTCTAACACTCCGTATCCAAACTCAACCTCTTTCCCTTCCGTTTACACACACACACAACATCTACCTCATAACACTCATACACACCACATCCCACCTCATCACAAAACACACACATACTAACACTTCACACACTTAGTATAAGTTAAAATATGTTTTCACCTTATAGTCCAAACCAGTCTATTGATTTTTTTTTGTACTCCTTCGGGAACCTGGGCTGGCGAACCTTAATACAGGTTACCATGTAACCTAGCTAGGACGCCAGATTCAACTATGTTGTTACTTACTCTCTTTACGATTTTTCCCTAAATTGTTAAATCATATTTGTGTAACAGACTGTATCTACCACACTTTTGAAATAAAATTATATAAAAAATTTCTCAACGGGGCGCGGCGCAAAATTGCACACCCCCGATTTGTGAAATAAAAATATGCTTGTAGTTCCCGCAACATGCGACCGAAGATGATTTTTAATCGGAATAAGATAATACTTAGTAAGTGCTAAAAGTGTTTTATCCTAATGAATCTAAAAGTAAAAGAAATTACTTAAAATTCCTACACAAACTTCATCGGGTAGACACAATTCATTTTATTAAAGAACATTGCTTTAGTGGATTATACATTGTTATCCCAGCATAACTTGGTATGTTAGAGGCTGGTATTCCAACAGTCTCTAAAATACCAAAGTTATCCTAGGAATACCAACAGCCTCTCCTGTGCCGAAATCGGTTATCATGGTATGAGCATGTGATGCGGAGGAATGAAGAAAATGTCGTGAGTAAAGTAATGAGTATGGATGTCGATGGCTATAAAAGTAGTCAAAGACCAAAGAAACGATGGATGGACTGTGTGAAAGATGATATGGCTAGAAAGGGAGTGACTACCGAGATGACGACTAATAGAGAAGTATGGAAGAAAGGGACATGTTGCGCCGACTCCAAATAAATTGGGATAAGGGCAGGAAAATGATGAATACCAAAAGCCTTTTAGATAGTCCAAATATGGCGCCGGCAAATAAGATCAAGAATAAAATCGTGATACCACTCTTTAAAACGTTTACGAGATTTTGAAGTGTCCATGTAATTATAATAATAACAGAGTTTTTTCGTCAAAAAACTGTACCTAATTAGGTAAAATCGCCTCTTCCGAACGGTGTCAAAATGTGCTACAACTCTACAAGTAAGCATCCGAGCCTGTCAACTTTTCAATCGTTTCACTTAATTACCTCAGAGCTTCTGCTTATCTAATCAGGTTCTGAAAGGAGTCAGTGTGAACACTGGGCCACTTGTGTTTGCGAGACCGCACGTGTTCATTCGCGTAGGTACCCGTCCCCCGTCTTGCGAGGGCTCGCATAGGGACATTAAGCAACCAATAGATAAACACCACCCATGTGCGGCCCTTGATAATGTTTACAAAGAAAATCTTTGTACTCCACTGGTGTACCAACCAATATTAAGGTACAGATTATATGTAGAGCGTGGAAATCTGATAGTAGAAACGTGGTTTCCATGGTTGGGAATGAGAACTATCATGCTCATATTTCGTAAATATTATTTTTATCGTACGTATCTTTATTTGCTGAATAAAATTAGGGCGCAATGAAAGGTTATTACACTGCCTCTAACCCTATATACTTACCTATAAAAATCAAAAAAGTATATTCCATTAGGATCGTCGTCGTAAGTGGCGTTTCGTACTTATTTTGGGCCTGGGGCAGTCGGACAGAGATGGGATTATGTAGAAAGACCGTATATATGTCACCAGATAATTGCAAACACCAACTCGTCAGTACATAATAAACCCATCTCACGAGATTATAAATTGTCGAAAATATGTAAACTGATCACTTTGTTTTTTATTTTTATTTATTGGATCTCCAACAGAGGCAACACTCATGCAAGTATACATAGAACAGGGACAAATGTAAGTGTGCGCTTCCAATTATAGGAACCACTTCATTTACTTATAATCTAGGTACAGTAAGTTTGACAAGGTAAAAACATTAAAATAAATCAAAATACGAAAAAAAAAATTACAACAAACCGCAAGTGATTTACTCCTAGCCCGTTCCCAGCTTTATGCCGTCATCATAATAGTTACCTACTAAAAAAACAAAACAAAGTTTGTGTGTTTGTTGATACCTACCTAAATAAAATTTTGTCGGGTACGATATTTATTCTGTCTACCTCTAAGCACCCATGCTACACACATCAAAAGTACTAGATCAAGGTGAATTTTACAAATATTTTTTTATCCTATTAAAATAAAAAACCGGCCAAATGCGTGTCGGACCACCCACAGTGAAGGGTTCCGTAGTTGTGATGAATTTATCCGAGAAAAAACTTAACATTTATTTTACTACTTTGTCGGCTTGATTAATATGTATGCCAATGCCAAATTACAGCTTTCTAGTACTAAGAGTCTCTGAGCTAAGCAGTGACAGACAGACAGACGGACATGCGAAGCTATAAGGGTCCCTTGTTGACTACGGAACCCTAAAAAGCATCTATGAAACTAATTAAGATGAATATTTTCCTACGTCTAGACTTACGAAGTACCCTCATATACTAATAAACAAATATAAAGGCAATAAAAAAGTAAATTACATAGGGTACCTAAGGTTTAATTCGTTAATACGTTTTCATTTCCGATGTGGAGCAACAAGCATGCAGGTACCACATTAATAGTAATTTATACGGCAACAGAGGGTAGCGTATCAAACAACATAGTACATTTGTAATTGTTACGTTTTTGTTGGTCATCCCCATCAATATGGCACAGTCGTTAATTTCATTAAGAGCTTATTAAGCGGGCACGCGACCGATGACAGTTGCGCCCTGCGCGCACGCGCGCGATCTAATCGAAAAACTTATGGTCCGTGACCGTAACACTAGTCAACTCAGGCATTTATTTACTCTGTAATTTCTACATTGATGCTCGTTTTGTTGCTAGCTAGCCCAACTACATGGAAAATAATTCCTCAGCCCTAACTTTGGGCACGTGATTACGAGAATTATCTTCAATTAGGTCACCCTTTCTCTTCGTCAGAAAAGACAAACCGGCCAAATAACGTGTTGGACCATGCACAGTCCGGGCTATTGATTATGTACACAATATTGATTTTATTGGCAGCAAAAATAAGTTTGTATTTCATAGTAGGTAGGTATTTCTCAAAAAAGCTGTTCTTTCTGCGGTTACTAAACTCAAAATAGCCGTAACCGAAAATATCCCTTAAACCTCAAAAACTACAGAACTATCTATCTTATTTAAAACAATTTTTGTTAAAAGCGTCTTTTTTTGAATTTTCGACCGGAGGTATATTTCAAAAGAACCCAATTTTTGAGACTTTAGAAGGGCATATAGCAGTGTTTTTTTTTTTTAATTTTCTGATCTTTCGTTACTCAATATGCATATGCAATATGTGCACCATTTTTATTTATCCCTCATTAAAAAAAAGGTATTGTAAGTACATGTAGATATGGTGTGCTGGTGCCACAACAATTTTTTTTCTTAATCTCACTTAATAGCCCATAGAAAACACTAAAAAGGCCGCAAGACATGAATCATACATTTTAAATACAATAAAATACCTAAATGATAATGATGCTAAAATAAATGATAATGATACCTATGATGAAGTTAAGGGTCAGACTCGCGCGATATCGCGGGCGCGACTGGCACCGACAAAGAAATGTGCTACTAGTATCGCGTCGCGCCCGCGATATCGCACTAGTCTGTACGAGCCTTTACTCGTAGCTGGCAAAAGACTAGACGCGTTTATGAATAGTACTAACCAAAACTGCACCATGAATCAATCAAATGATGAGTTCTAAATTACATACCTAAAAACATGTTACTTATCGAATATTAAATATAAATGATAATATCGTGCATGCGCACGCGTTTATTGTGGTCACGCACAGCTCATCACGGGCGTCAGATGGTGGTTGGCCACCCCTACAATGCCGACCCGAATTCATATTACCTCCGTCAGTTAATTAATTAATATTTTTGTTAGACAATTTGGAACTAATATCAACTTTAATCATACTCAGTAATCGCTGAAAAATGCCAAATGGTGACATCAAAAATTATTGTTCAGATTCTATAGTAGATAGGTAATTTTTAGGTAATGTTTCTTGTTTGGCTCTTAAAAACCGATTTGTCTTTCAGCTTAAGGGCGATCTCTAACCTCAATCTGCTATTTTTGTAAAGCACGGCTCGGTGTAGTTATCTACCACTCCAGGATCCGAAGGCTGAACGTCTACAAGCCTTAAGTTCCAGAAGTTGTTATAAAGATTTCGGAAATCGCGTGCAAACTAAGGTTTTTTAGAAAAGCTACCTATCCCGATGCATCCTGCTGCACTTCTATTTTTTTTTTAATATTATTGTGAATCCACACTATAGGTACCTACGTATAATCAAATATAGTTTAACATGTTTCAGAAGAGAAAGTAGCATTGTAAAATAATGTGGACGTGTTTTATGTATATGTATCAGAAGTTTTACATCATGTTACTTAATATAGACTGACGCTTACACCTTCCAAAGAAAAAAGAATCCTTTACCAGAAAATTTACACTTACTATAAGATACCAGGTACCAGGTGGTATGGTTCCAGGTTGATACTATATTATACCTACCTACATAGATAGTTATAGCTAATATCCAGAGACTTTTTGACTTAAAATAACGTTTTATTTTAATCCCGTTAAGTTTAAGCATATTGCACAATAAAGCGTCACAACTCACACATAACGCTGCTTCCGGTCAGTGTACTTGTATACAAAAGTTTACCCATTATCCCACCCCACATCGCACTCGAGAACGGTTTGTTTAGATTTAGATGGGGATTTGCGAATGATATTATTAATTGCGTGGTTCCCACAGCTTCCAGAGGGGTGAGCTGCCACGTCGGCTCGTTGATTTGTGTGTTATTGTTGGCGCGGTGGTGCGATCGGTTTCCGCACGCACTCCCACGACAGGGAGCAGATGCCGCGCATCGCCCGGCGCCCGGCCGCGGCGCAGCCACTGTCACTCACATTGTTGTCTCACCAGTGACCCCCGTGGGAGCGGTTGGAAATGAGCCCCCTGTGGGAATAACAATGCTCATCACTGTTGCACAATTATGCTGAGTACTTTTCAACCCATAGTGTATCAATTGAGCTGTTGATTTTTTAAATAATATTAGGTAAATAAGTAGAATGACCTATGCAAGCACAATTTGTAGAAATAGCATGAGAGAGTTAAACAGGTGTAGATACCTACTACCTACACTGGACTACTAGACTGCTACACTGTGAGTCCTAACTTGCCACTAAGCCGAAATTATATGGTAATGATAAAAGTATAAAACACTGACTGAAAACCATTTATATAAAGGAAAAGGGTGCCTCTGGAAAATAAATTGTTACAACAATCAGACACTTGACCCGACAAAACAGCACAATAATGAGTGTGTCGTATATTCATGATCGGCTGCCGATGGCATGAGACGTCATTGCATATGCGATACCGCGCCGTGCCCGCGCCCCGGTGCCTGCCCCGCCAACCTCGCCACCCAGCAGATGCTCCATTAATATTGTATCAGGCATAACATTCAACATCAATTTATAGTCCGGTTGCTACACCGTCAAACTTTTCATCGACACATCTGTCTACTGAAACATGGAAATTTATCTTTTCCTGAAAACATTTAAGGAAATTTATGTGGTACCTACTGGTGTCTATCAATATCATTCTTCCTAGATTTTCTATTCATTAAACGGGAAATCTAGACATGGGCACATAACTTATGCATGCACACGTCTGGTCTACAGTCAACAACCGTTTTTTAATGACGAAGATGCATCTATGATTCCCAAAACACGCTCTCACTTGTACATGCGTAGGTATTCACTGGAAAATATTGTGCTGAATAATTTGACATTTGTTTCAGAGTTCCATTATTCAGCTAGCACGATTTTGTGGAACAAGTAAGATACCTATTTAAGTATATATATACGCGTATTTTGTAATGCTTTGTTTAGGTAAGTAAGTACTTAGCTACCGATTCAAGTATTTCAGGTGATTTATTTCAGGCAACAGGTATGAAAAAACAGGCTGCTAATATTCGAATGTGTAACAATATAGGTAGGTACTCTGAGAACATTAGCGTCATCCGTCCTGAATTAAGCACTCGAGTCGTCGTTGAACTTTCATGCATTTCGTTCTGAATAATGTACCAATTTGAATGGTCGGTATAAATCATGATAACAGTTTCGGTTAACAGAATCATAATATGTTCAGTAATAAATGTTTTGTTTTTGCAACTACGAACGGAGATTGATGTGCAACAATTACGGGATGCTCCTGAAGCATACATTCAAAATGTGTTGCATCGGCAAACAGCTTTTTTTAAAGTCTGTGATGCTAATATGTAAGTGGAAATAAATGGTAACACACAGGATCAATCCATCGTCCCACTTTACATTTCATCTGCTTTTTTATCGGGTGTCTACATTTATAGAGAATGTCATTTTTATGATCTGTTTTAACTTCAAAATGCCAATATTCAGAATGTGTATTGTAATGAATGACGCTTCCTATAATTTAGCTATGTCTAAGAGAAAGAAGCAAGAGCTTAGGTCATTATAGAGACCAATTTAGTATACCTACTCGACCTCACCAAAATCGGTGCTAATGGTAATGGCACGCGTAACATCTTACATAATGCTTTTTGAGTAGAAAGCACCATCAACTACTTTTTACCTACTTGTTTTTCCAATATTAATATATATATATATATATATATATATATATTATTAACTAATTATTAAAAAAAAAAATATCCTACATTAGCAGCTGCATCAATGGGACGTGCGGTCTGATGCAGTATGACGTTTGCAACCTCATACTGCATCAGACCGTGCGTCCTTTGCGAATATACCAATAGGTACCTACTTCTATCTTCAGATAACCCTTTATATTTAAGTCTTACATTTTAAGCGAACGGCATTCCAGCAACTATTATGTTTTAGAACCTGTTAAACTTATTAGTGGCGTAGCTAGGGGGGGGGGGGGGGGGCGGGGGCGGTCCGCACCGGGTGCCACCTGATTGGGGGTGACACGACCGTGAAAAATAAGAATTAAACATACTATCACGTTTTTCAACGATAAACCATTGAAGCCATTTTAACTAAGTTATCCAAAATAAATCATTTAAGTAAATAAATCAAAAAAGGGAAGGAACAAATGTGCACATATCAAAATGAGGAAACTAAGCTTAATTTTATCGATGAAAAAAATATAAAAACTAATCTACAAAAATAATTCATATTTTATAGCATTTTTTAAATTCTTGTTCGCTGCTGTGACCCCTGTGTAAACAAATCGGTATAACTTTTAAACTAGACGATCCATCACGATGAAACAAACTCAGTAATGACTGGAAATAATCTTCATAAAATGAAAACTAAAGAAAAACTCGCCCTCAATTGAGAATTAGGGTGATTTTATGACAAAAAAATTTTTTTTCATAAATTTTTACAATAATTGTAAAATATCTCAATAAAAGTCCCGATTACCTACCCTTTTTTATTACTTCAAATTATTCTCCATCGTATCAGCTTTTTAAAAGTAAAAATAGTAAAATACCATGTTTATAATTCAATCACAACGATTCCTATCAACTGTTAAAGAAAGGACTTGCACTCGGATACGTACCTACTTTACTTTAGGACCCTTTTCTTGTAAATATTTTCATCACCATCATTCCAGCCAAAGGACGTCCACTGCTGAACATAGGCCTCCTCCTAAGGGGGGGTGTTTGCCATAAAAGCCACGCTTGGCAGGCGGGTTGGCGATCGCAGTATTGTTATGTAAAATAATTAAGCTTAGTTTACCTCATTTCGATGTGCACATTATCAAGACTCACTGTAGTATATAACGAAGTTAAAAGGAAAACGAGTAATAGTCGACCAACTTACATTTCTTCAGATCACTATAAGTATATAAATTTAATGCAAGTGTTGAAAAATAATTTTCATTTCTCATACTCGGAAAGTAGGTATATATATAGTGTTTGTGCGATCCGCATAGCGGGTGGAAGACGCTGCTCCCCACCCTTGAGCGGGAAAGACTCATAGTAATTGCTTCCTTCACTAGGGTGGGAATGAATTTTAAAAATAGAAATAAAGGTTAGGTAGTTGGCTACGAAAAATTTTACATGATTAAAAAAAAAAAGATTAAATAAAAAATAAATCTGCGGTCTTGTAAGTGTATAAACAGCCAGTGTGAATTAAAAAAATATCTATTTTAAGTGGAATGGCACGAAGCGTGTTCCATGTTTAAAATTTAAAAAAGACTATAAAATTTGGCGGGATACAAACTCTGTAAGCTGCACCGAAATTCAAAATCTCGGTTTTATAGACTAATAAATTGATTAAGAATTAATAAAAATGAGTTCAAGCGATTCTGTTTTTTTTTTAACGATACACTAACTAGTTAACACTAGGAATTTCTCCTGTATCGTGGTTGCATTTACAAACATTTAAACTCACATACACAAACAGCCAGACCCGGAACAACTACTTGTAGGTCATAGAAATATTTGTTCCGTGCGGGAATTGAACCGGCGATACGCAGCGCAGCAGTCAATCGCTTAACCACTGCGCCAACCGTGTCGACTGAAATGTTGAACCCAGATTCGGTTAAAGACGAGGCAAAAACAGTAATCGAAAATCTTTTGCCAGAAATTTCAAAGGAAAGATATTTAATTATATAAGTACCTTAAGCGTACTCTTTTTAACACACAAAATGTTTCGTATAGAAAAATAAAATATTGCGTTGCATTGTTTGACCTAGAAGGCAAGAAGCAAGGTCTCACAGCACAAGTAAAGATACCTATGTACAATGATTTTATGAAGTGGCGAGCAAACAAGAAAATAAAATATTTTAGACAAAACGAAAAAAACTTTCCTTAGATTCGAAATAAAAAGTAGTGTTTAACATAGTATAACACAGTCACCATAGTATAACAATCTACTATTGTAGGGTGTGTGGTGTGTTTGAGGGGCTTAATTGTGGCTAAGTAATAACAGCCGGACGAGTTGATCTATCAGGTTAAGGTACGCTTGCCGCGGTTGGTCCGTGGATGCGTAACCATCTTTATATACCAAGACGAGGGGTCTTGGTCGCCCAGACTGCCTCACTGATGAGCCAGTCTGGGCAGTGCCAGACTCTTACCGGCTAAAACCCACTCTTGATTTTGCTCAGTGTCCCTCTGACAAGATCAGAGACCTTGCATTGCAATTGATCTGACTTCTATCTTTCATTTTATTTTGTTTTTATTCTTCAGTCCTGTTTAAGGAAATGGAGAGTTTCTAGAAGTATTTGCCTGTTTCTTTGCGATTTTTCATATTAACTTAATTTTACCTTAATTTTTAGGGTTCCGTACTCAAAGGGTAAAACGGGAACCCTATTACTAAGGCTCCGCCGTCTGTCTGTCTGTCTGTCCGTCTGTCACCAGGCTGTATCTCATGAACCGTGATAGTTAGACAGTTGAAATTTTCACAGATGATGTATTTCTGTTGCTGCTATAACAACAAATATAAAAAAATAGAATAAAATAAATATTTAAGGGGGCTCCCATACCACAAACGTGATTTTTTTGCTCCTTTTTGCTCTGTATTGATAACGGCAACAGGTAGACGCTTGAAATATTCACAGAATATTTAGTTAAATATTCACTTCAAAAATAAATCATTAAATTAAAATAAAACAAATATTTAAGGGGGGGTCCCATACAAAATACGTGTTTTTTTTTGCCGTTTTTATAGATAATGGTACGGAACCCTTTGTGCGCGAGTCCGACTCGCACTTGGCCGGTTTTTATCCTAGTTCTAATGGCTTTTTAAAACAGCTAACATCTAACATACGGTACCTAACTACTTACTCTACGCTCTTTTTTGAGTCTCCCTATGCTAGTTCTTATTATATTTTTAAACTATGTTTTTATCTTACTTTAGGGTGTATCGTATTACCCAGTAACTAGGTTGTGGAGGTCAGATAGACAGTGGCTCCATGTAAAATACTGGTATTCAGCTGCATCCGGTTAGACTGGAAGCCGACCCCAACATAGTTGGAAAAAGGCCCGGTAGGTAGGTATATTAAATGGCGCCGTATGTATGCACTTTCATCTAGTGAGTGCGACGCCGCGCCGGCACAGGACCGAATGCGTCGAAGTTAAAATCAATTACGCCTCCGCTCTAAAGCTATGAATATTTTAACTGTTCCGTGTGATTGACTCATTGTTGAGTTTCGGTGTCATAGGAAGTACTTACCTGATGTTCGTATTTGATCCGGAAAGAAAGTTCGCTATTGTATCGTAGATTCGTAGGCTACTACCTAGTACATACTTACCTACTATATACGTTCCAGGCGCGAATCTAGGTTTTCGCCCAAAGGGAACAATTTGAGTTATTGACATTTTCAACACACTTGCTCGACCAGTGGCGCTTATTGCATCGCTTTTAACACGCGTGTGCTTTATACTCTGCATTCCCGCATTGGTGCGAAAAAGTGCGCCACAGATAATTTATACATACTGTATAGGTACCTAGGGTAGGTGCGCCGGTGTCCCGACCAGCACCAGTAAACTTACATTACTTGGATGTACCTACTGCATAATACATACATACATAAACTCCTGTTTCCCATGGGGGTCGGCAGAAACTATAGAACGCCACCTGCTACGCTCCTTATATCCTCCTTTTGCTTCGTTTACTCCTATTACTGCATTCTATCTTCCACTTCCATATAAATACGCCTCTGGGAAAAGAAAGATAGCTATTCCATTCTGCAGACTAAAATTGGTGATGTAGGACTACCGGAGTACCTAGTTGGATAGCTCATAAGGTGAGGATGTTTTTTTTTCAATACACTTCCTCGATAACTGGTATGAACCAGTTAGCTTTAGCCAGGGGCGAGCCGTCCATTGAGGCAATTAGGCCTAGTCTACCCTAGCCCAAATGCGTTTATTTAACTATGTTATATAATAATACAAAATATAAAAAAGTTAAAACTCTTGTTAGAACACTTATAGCAATTTCTCGCACCCGTGTGACGTAATTACGCGCGTAAGTCAGTACGTAGTAGACTGTATAGGCTCCAAGACGAATTGCCTCATTTTGCAACTTTTTCATTGATAAATTTAAGCACACTGATGCATATTTTGTGTGTATGAACGGCACACATGTCTAGATTATGGGCGTTACTCCTTTGAGTGGAGCTGGGCTGTGATTGGCTCATGGCTGCTACACAGTTGCGGTGTGTTCCGAGTTAGACTGTAATCGATTTGAGCGCGAAAACGATGTGACCGCTGTCAACGATTATGTTCTAATTCGGAATACAGCCTTGATGACGCCAATAACCCGGCCAAGTTTTGTTGCCCGCTTTTGTAAAGCAATTCGATATGAAAATGTCGCAATTTTATCTGCCAGTATTTTTCCATCGACATTTTCGAAATAATATTTTTCGTAAATACGCCATATTGTTTCATCGTGATATGCAATTTATAACGCGTTCTTACTTCCTAAATGTTTTAACCTATTTAGTTATATATAATTTGTTTTTAAACAGAAAAGTACATGTTTTTATCACTTAAAAATAGTATTCAGTTTTGAAGTGTGCGCTGAAATTGCGTGTTTGTTAGAAGTCAAATGCAATAAGTTTTCTCAATTATCGTATAATTATAAGATTCAAGTTGTGTCTAAAGGTAGATGTGTACCCGAATTACGAGAATTAATCCAAAAATATGGTAATTCATCTCGTACTCGTCATTTCAATACTCAAAATTATGCAACATTTATTTGGCTCTGTGGATTTAGACACAAATAAATTATTTTGTTTAATACTTCCAGTAAGTGGAGTGAGGGTGAGTGCTTGTATGTATAACTTTTATAGGCTTATTTTCAAATATTATAAATCAGTAAATGTTTGATCATAACTATGTAGAATTCGTGGCCTACCCTCCGTGGAGAACCACTGCACGCACGCCACTGGCTATAGCGATATGAATCGCATTACGATTAGGGTCATAATGCAATGTATTTCACACGCATGCGATTTTTTATTTTCCAACACGTGTGCGGGAACAAAAATTGCCACAGATAACTTATACCTATACTTAGTCCAAAATGTTTCAATTCAATGCCTCTTTTCTCACCGTCGCGCGCCAGGAGACGGTCCTCTCTATTCGGAGGTGTTTTGTTTTTTAATCTCGGCAAAGATGCGTCTTTACGGCGTTAATATTTTTGGAATATTTAAATAATGTTTATAAATAGAATACCATGATTATTACAAAAAAAATATTTATGAACAAATTAACATTTATTTGTGTCCTAAACTGAGGTCATATTAGAATTTTCTATTTTTCATATTAAGCTGTTTATCGGCTTTATACCTTTGCTTCTCCTTCAACCTGGCGAAAGCAAAGCTCGGAAAAAAAAGAAACATAAATCATAGTTTCCTAATAATTCATGACAAGAGACTTCTTGGCGGGAAAGTGAAGCGTCATGTTAGCAGTTTAGTTTTATTTTCTAAAATTTGTGTTTAACCGAATATTAATGTGTAATAGTGGTGGATTATTAACCATTAAGTGTTCGTGAACCTGCATTAATGTAGGCAAATGAAACAAAACAGTGCAACATCACTTTAAGTTCTCTCAAGAAGTCCGCGCGAGGTTTCAGTAAAGTGCCGCGTCTTTACTTAAACTCAAGGGGAGCGGGGCGGGATATCATCAATCATCTTTATCATGCATTGAGTGGAGTTCATTTCATAATTATTTAAATAACTTTGTACTTGTTACCTAATTTTACATGACACTGGCTAAATGCACAAACCGTGCGAAGCCAAAAAGAAAAGAAAAAAAAAAAAATTCATGACAAAAATATTTTTCGTTATTTTATTTTATTTCTTCAAAAGTGTATTGAAAAACGTCGTTTGATACACGTGGACATTTGTTACTGCAGTTCTTGGCTCAAAAACAACCTCGCCTACGGCTCGGGTGTTAATTCCGCCTCGAATGCAGTAACGAACATTCTCCACTTATATCAAAATGTACTAATATATAACTTGGTTGTTTAGTGTCATAGTAAAATTTCTAAATAATTATCCCGGAATTATCCATGGTGTACCGTGTATCGACGATGTTCAAATTTTACTAAGTACTTACTTAACTTTTAATCATCACCTACTCTCAAGTGTTTATTGTTTTTGTTATTTTCAAACTTCTGCATACCTACCGAAAAACCTGCACAAAAGTGTCAGCTTCAAATTAAAATAGTAATTAAAGCAATTGGATTCTTTGAATTAATAGGTAATAGATGCAAAATTATGATCACTTTGGGTACCTACTCTTCTAAATCAATGTTTCCTCTTTATATTTGCTAAAAGGCTTCCACAGTCAGATATTTTTAAATTCACTATTAGGACATTGTTACACTAATACACAGAATAGCTTTCATAGCCCTGAATATCCGTTTAAAAAACTTTCCAAATCTGAGTTTTCAAAGTCGTCAGATTTAGGGAAAGCCCACAATTTCTTTGTCTGTTTTGACTATTTAAGTCATTATATGGGTTAGGCCGCTCACGTAGAGAAAATCAACGACTCTGAAGATCTGAAAGAAATTGAAATCTGAAAGTGAACTCCCCTGACCACGGGGCTCCATCTGAAACTTTTCAAATATATTTTTGGTGTTGTCTCATCATGCCGCACCTACTCAGCTATCAACTTTTCACCCTACAAAAACCGTCTGGGTCACCATTAGCCACCATTAGCCAGGTCTTGGTAGACCTGGCTAATGGTGGCTAATGGTGGCCCAGCTGTGATAGTTTTCCTTTTTACCCGACTGCGCGGCAGCAAAGATAGGGTTATCTTTTTATTCTTTATAAACATTATATCCCAGATGGATTGTCGAATCCACCGCCCCGCTGCATTGATAAATGCAAAACGTGTATGCAATTCTGCGTGTTAAAGTTAAGTAATTATGGAAAATCGTTAAACGTCGTTCAGTTGTTTTGTAAAACACCTAGCGGTTATGTAAAACAGCGGATTCGTCAATTCATCTGCGACATATACTTACATAGGTACCTACCAACTTCCTACCATACTTTTCACATTTCCAAAAATAACGGTTTAGCTAGTACCTACTGGACACGTAACCCTAACAAAAATTACTACTTTAAAGCATCACATACTGAATACATAATTATGCAAAAAATTTTGAAAGACGTACCTACGAGTATTCAACATCACCCCACACAATGGTATAGACGAGTAAAAAATCATCCCTGCTTTACCGTCCGTAATTTTTTTTCAGGATTTTATTTCTCAACTTTGTACGTTTGATTAACATGAAGGTATAATCATGCCAAATCACCGATTTTTTAAAGTAGAAAGAGTCTCTGAATTAAACCGCGGACAGGCGGTTGCTTTACTACGGAACTTTAAAAACGATTTAAGCTCATTCTGTATAGTAATTTTCATAGTCGAGTGCTCGATACTTTTTTCATTCCTAATTTTAAAGTCGATGTTGTCGTTTTTACCTTGGGTCAGTAAATTGATGCGTAGGTAGGCAGTCCACGTTTCTGGGAGATAAAAAAGGTGTACGCGGAAATATTTGGAGGTCGGGGAGTGCGGGTTCCTGTGTCAAGTGTCACGGGCAGGCGGAGCGGAGGGGCGTCGAGGGCAGGAGGCACGACCAGCCATTGTCCGCGCTCGCACGACGAGACGAATCGCAACGCAGGCATCATGACCCATTAAACGCGGTCACGAAATCATTTTACCAGACTCTTTCACTGACACCAGCCACCAACTTGAACTGCCAAAAACCTTGCTTTGTTCCCACGAACTCTCACTGTGAAACTATTTTCGATTTACCTATTTACGTTTGAAGTTTGAATCGATATTTTCTGGTAAAAACATAACCCTCCTTCTGGAGCAGTCGGGTAAAAAGGAGACGCATAGTCGCATACATAATGTTGTATAGATAATGCCACGGTTATGCATAAGTATTTATGTATATAGGCAAAGAAGGTAGTAAGGAAGGTAATACTTACAGTAGGTAGGTACTCTATTAGCAGTAGGTAGCGGCGTTAGGGCAGAGTACTTTTTATTATTAGGTTTTTTTTTTTTTTTTAAACGTTGCCCCACACTAGGAATTTCTCCTGTATCGTGGGTGCGTTTACAAACATTTAAACTCACATACACAAACAGCCAGACCCGGAACAACTACTTATAGGTCATACAAATATTTGTTCCGTGCGGGAATCAAACCCGCGACACGCAGCGCAGCAGTCAATCACTTAACCACTGCGCTGTGATTAAAAACGATACTCTTATAATTTCGTCTTGTCCGTCTGTCTGTCCCTCCGGATGTCACACACTCACTTTACTCAGACTATTGGCACATAAACGGTTGTAGCTCGTCGCAAGGTGCCGGACGTGGTGAGCACGTCGGCCACGCGAGCCACGCCGTCGGTTCCGGGTTGCAGATGAATCATGCGCCCGAGCGGCCATCGATTGGGAGCGGCCTGGCCATCCTTTATCAGCACCATCTCGCTCAGCTACAATTGTTCCCCAGGTTTTCGCCACTTCTGTCGGTTTTGCAGCTCTGCATGATATTCTTTATATAATCTTTTACATCAGTGGTTTTTAATAGCTGCGTTCTCATATCACAAGAGAGTATGCACAGCAGCATCGCCTTAACCGGCGCGGCGGTACAGGAAGCAACGGAGACGGCAAATTGAGACGGTGTGAGTGCTGATCATGCAGCGCTCTCACCGTCTCAATTTTTGATTCGAGAGGGATCGGAAGACATAGGAGTGAGAGGCCTAGAATTTAAAATGGCCTCAATCAATCTGTATAAGAACTGTATTCATCTCTTCGTAAGTTAAATTTTCAGATGAAACTTACTCTTTTTTTGAAATTTCACTGATTTTGCGGAGCCCTCTGCTCCGTTCAAATGAAGACTATATTTTATAAGCTAGAGACAATTTAAAATTAATTGATAATTCTGACGCTCTTTCAGCCAGTGAATCTGAACTAGGTGTGTTTCAAGAATTTTGATAATTCATTACACGCGCCTAAAAAACATCTACCGTTATCAAAGAAGATGTTGGTTGGCTTTCCTCTGCGTGCTATAAATCTATCTATTGCAGCTAGAAAGGTCTCACTGCACAAATCGGTTACAATATGTACTGCCCCTTGTAGCCAAACAAACAAAAATACATTAGTAGGATTTAGAGCCTTATCACACTGGCGATTTGCAAGCGTGTTTCCAGCGAGGCGATTGTTTAACGAGTTCGCTACGAGTGCGTAACGTATTCCCCGCGTTTTCACAATATTTTACACTCAATTGTCTCGCTCTCTCTTGCACACTCACATCAACCGCTCTCGTTCCACAAACGCGGTGAATACGTTGCGCACTCGTGGATAACATGCTGGAAACACGCTCTCAAATCGCCGGTGTGATAAGGCCCTTAATGAATTTATTACCTTTACCTTTCCTGTTCAACGTCATAACTGGTCCGGTATAATGTAACACTATAATTACGAGTACCTATAGTAGTATGCTGCGAGGAGTGAAGAAGTATTTAAAGGTATATACGGTGAAGAAGTTAGGATGTTTTGTCTCATAATCTTTAGTCAGTAGTAACCCCCACGCGCAGTGGATAATGATTTTTACTAACATTTAAAGAATATATGAAGATAAATTGGTAACAAATTACATATTATAATATCACGCTTGTAATCCCCGACGGGTTAGGCAGAGAACCTGTAGTAACTAATCAAGTATCTTGTACTTATAATGTTTTTTCTATTTGACTAATCCAATTGTCGAATCATGCCAATATGGGACACTACTCATGTGTAGGTAGTCTAAATGTTTTTATGTAAAAATAATTAATCAACTTTCTGCCAAGAGATCTGAATATCATCTAGGAACATTTCATCCCAAGTGATCTTAGAAGACCATAACTTCTGTAATATAATTTTAACGGTTAATAGGCATGGATAAATTATTACGAAACCGGACGGGTCCAATATTAGTGTCATCATGAATATCTACCTAATATTTTACGTTTGGAAACATCGAAAACAACTCGCAACTTTGTGGACAAGCTTGTTTCACGAAGAACTCCATCGTGAGAAAGTACCTACGTAGATAATGCTATGTGTCTTTGATAAGATTTATATTATGTCTTATGACCTAATGTCATGATTTCATGAAAAAGTCATTCAATAGAACAAATCTAACATAAGAGAGATGTGTTAATGATTCTAATGATTATAATTATGTAAATACATAGTTGTTATATCTAATCGACCGTAGGCGGGGTGCAAACATTATAGAGCTTGCTTCGTCGCTCTTGCATTCTACTATATCTTAATTCTTAAACTTCTTCGTATCAATCGGCACAGTAAATCCTTGTATGTATGAATGGATAAACGATAACCTAAGATATCAGAGGTGAACTGTAAAAATGATCGGAGCTGAAGATGACCCCCCTGAAAATAAACTTGCCGGCGCCCATGCTATTCTAAGCGAAATTATAATTGTAGTAAAGGTGTGTCCAAATATTTAGCGGCAAGATCGCGGCAGCAACACGCGGCGTTCGCAGGACACATTTCTGCCGCGCTCTAGTTAGGAGTAAACCGATGAATATTTGCGCGGCAGTACTGCGCGGCACATCCGAGACATGCCGCGCACTGCAGTTGCCATCAGAACTAAAATGAAAGCGGTTGCGTGTGTCGTAGCTCTGCTTATTATTCGAAAATTGCGAAGAAGAAATAAGAAAAAACCTATTAAAATAAGAAAATCCTGGATGAAACCACTTTATCAGCGGAGGTTACAGAATTTTGAATCAATAAATTACCGAACACCACAGTTTTTAAGATTATCCTTGGAGGAGTTTGAACTTTATTACGTATATATATTATATATACTATACTTGGAGATTTATTTTCACCAATATGCAATGTAAGCCACACGATTATATTAATTTATTAAAAACTGTTTAATCAAATATATCAATACTTTTTGTTTAGACAAAACAAATTTGTGTATGTGGTTACCATGGTCATTAAGATTATTGATTGACAAAACGTCAAATAAGAAAAAAGATGTTTCAAATAAGTTACAAAACTTTTATATGATTTCAATAATATTATATATTGCCAGCTGATATAAGCTCATACCTAGTACCGAATTTCTATTTACTATAAGGTCGAGCAAAAACTAACCTGATCCAGTGGTGTTGGTTGTTTTTTCCCTATTTCTTTCACGTCTGTATGAACTTAGAAGACTTTTCATTTTAGATTTTAATTCCTTCTTAGGAAGATCTAAATTGTTGGCTATTTCATCCCATATGTCTTCACGTTTGTTTTTATTATGGTATTCTTTTTGTCGAGGATCCTTTATCACATTAAAAGATCCATACATTTCAATCAAACGAATCGATGTTTCGTTGTCCATTTTTATACGCATCAGATATACGTCCAAACACAAATACTGACGAATGTTCACTGCAAATGTTTGTGCGCGGCAGGTTGACAAAAGTGTTCGCGCGCGGCAGTCGTCCAATCAAAGCGCGGCAGGCCGCGCGCGGTAGCCGCGCTCAAATGCCGCGCTATGTTTGGACACATCTTTAATTGTATGGTTAATTTTAAGTTTAATTTAAACTAATATTCTGTGCACCTATTTGTAACAATAATAATGCTAATTATGGGGATCACGATGTCGGCTCACTAATTAATTGGAACACTCACGATAACGCTACTCCAATACTCTCTCAGGCCTTGAGGTTTTTGAAGTAGGGTGGTCTTTCCTCTTGATAATGCATGTAATCTATTCTTCAATAATTTTTCATCCGTATAATTTTGCATCAACGTAGCGTTTTCATTGTTTTTCTTGATTTGTCATTTTCTTCATCCGGCTCGAAGGACCAATGTATGGGCAATGACGCTCGTTGTGGGGTGATGCATGGAAGTCAATAATAAGAACGGTCCTCCAATTAGATAGTAAGTATATATATAACGAAATTTAAAAGAAAACTATCACAGCTAAGTAGTCCTTACAAGTTAACGAGTAATAGTCGACCAACTTAAATTTGCAGTTGGAGAATTGACCGTGACGTGTATCGATAAGATAAGATGAGATAAGATTAATTTATTGTAAACATGGTATATACACACAAGAGCATGCAAGATGATAATAAACTGTCCAATCATGTTTAGCCATAATATATTGGCGTACAAATATTTTAGTCACATTAAATATAAAATGATGTATGGGAGAACATGTTTTTAAACTACAATGTTAAGTTTGTTTTTGGGATAAATTCATCCCAACTCCGGAACCCTTCATTGTGCGTGGTCCGACACGCACTTGGCCGGTTTTTTTTAAATCTAATATATCAATGGTCAAAAAAAAGTTAATAAAAAACATAAAAAAAACCCGACTGCGTAAAAAGTGAACTTAATAAATGATGGAAACAAGATTTATATAAATTAATACTATAAACAACCCATTGCCAATTGTTTCTAGGTACACAACCATGTGCAAAAGGTGCGCTTTCATGGTGCGCGGGATGTGGGGCAGCTCCAACATTATATTTTATTCTATAAACAATCCCATGCAGTCGGAGGCATCTTCTTAACAAAAACGACCTATTGCCTACGACTGCATGATATTGTATATATAGGTAGTTTAATTTATATAAATCTTTTTTTAAGTTCACTTTTTACGCAGTCGGGATTTTTAACTTTTTTTATTTTACACTTTTTAGTTAGGATTATAAGACGGGTAAATTAGGTTGTTTACTCAATTATAATCGGGTGATGACGTCCTCTTACTCACTCACTCCAAAAGTTCGGGATAGTTTTTTTATCATTTCTCATTTAAATTACATTTAAACATATCATTTGTATATATTTTTGTAATCACCTTTTAAAAACCCTTCATTTTGATACCCCACTAAATAGGCTTGGATTTTTCTTTAAACACCTTTTGGCGCCAAAAATCCGTCATGGTGATTTGTAACAATTTTATTATACCCAGTGACACTCACGCAATAAAGACATATTATTCATCAAAATCGGTTAAGCCGTTTAGTAGTTACGAGGGAACTTAGGGACGGACATACATACAGGTCAAAAACATAACCCTCTTTTTTTGGCTTCGCCGCAGTCTGGTAAAAAATAAACCTAACTTAGAAACCAATTGACGAGTAACGAGCGAGTGCGTATAGTTCGTAGTTTTGTCGATGAGCTACGAGCGAATCGCGCAGTGAAACGGGCGATTAACCACACGATCAATCCCACCATTCGCTCGGAGCGCCAGAGAGCTAAGACGTGAGAGTTATCGCCGACAATGTGAACAGCCAGTTAGGTTCCTATATGTATCTCTTTTACTGACACAGGACCTACATCTATTGTAAAAATAGTCGATAGCTAATCGCTTCCTCGTTGGCGGTGGGACAGACTCTTCAGACACCTAAGGCGCCATGTCCACGGACGACAGGATCGCGGCGAGTCACACTGTGCCTTCAAATTATCGCCGTGTGGAGATTCATTCATAGTTTCTATAGAATTTGATACCACGGCGAGTCTATCGTCGGTATTTTCTCGCCTGTGGAGGTGGCGCCTTGGTGTTGCGATATCGGTAAAGCCGTCCGCGCCCCTCTACAGCGGCCCACGTGCTTCGCTTTGTACTAAATGTAGGCAGGAACCTCCACTGCGAGTAACGACGCACGGCCATGCTACACACGAAACAGATGAACAGAGGAAAACCTCTGCGAGCATATCCTACTTAGCAGTGGTCGGTCGACTTAAGGCTCTTACAGACTCACGCGATATCGCGGGCGCGACGCAAAACTAGTAGGACAATTTCTTTGTCGGTGCCCGTCGCGTGAGTCTGTAAGAGCCTTTAAGGTCACAACACTGATTCAAGATCAGTTTACACGTTTAACGCCTTACAAGGCGTTCATTTCAAAAGTGCATTGGTACATCTCTGAGATGCGTTTCGTCTCTGGTTAGATTTGTGGCGGCATCTACAACGCCACATGCAGCAAAGACCTGACGTCACACAAATACTGCATCGCGCAAGCAGAGTTTACTGCGCGACTGTCTTATATACAACATCCAAATATACAACATCCATTATATACAACGTCCACCAGACACAACACCCGTATGGTCGGAGGATCCTCACTTTTCTATAGAGGATAAGTGAACTTTACACCCCGTTCCTTGATATCTCTATAGATTCTTTGATTACAATAGCCTAGCTTTACATATCATAATACGGTCTAAACCAACTTACCAGCGAAGTGTGGACTCGTCGAATCATAATCTACTGATTTGATACCTTGAAAGCTGGGAACGAGTAGGTAACAAGCTTTACCAATAACCGACAAGCTAGAAAGGTCTTTGATTATTATTATCCATAACATGCATGTTGCGTTTTATTAAGAGCACTTAATAACAAATAAAAACATATTTTACTTGCACTTTATTGTTAATGAAATAAAAATAAAACATAAATTGTAAGTATTGTAACTACTGCAATATTTTAGTATACAAAGTAAATCAATAGGTACCTCATTTTAACGAAAACGCTTAGTTAGTCAAGTTATATTATTACCTACTCAATGTGTTTGTTGTATTGTTTTTCTAAGATTTATTCGATACAATATCAATGTCAGTTTTATGAATGAAAAGTAATCGCTTTTCATTCATCAATATTTCGGCAGGTCAATCAGATACAATCACTTTAAAAAATCTCATAATATTCAAAAGCTATGAATTGCTGTTTTGAACTTTAATTAGGCTGATTTACCTTGTTTGACGGACTGTAATAAACAGTGACCGGACTAGATAAGTGCAAATTTAAGGTCAACAACCTCAAACAACAGCTGGATAAACCCACGGCAATCCCAGTCCCAGGATTTTTTTTTTGTAAGTGTTCTAGTTAGGTAAGTATATCTCCAACAAACAATAGAGCAGCAAGCTTTGACTGCCCCATGGACAGCCTTATTTCGCGTTTTTGAGAAAATGCAAACTAGATTTCAAATAATTGTCAGTCACTAAAATTTACCTATTTAATCGATATTACAACTTACTCTAACCAGGAGTATATGGCTTATCCTTATTCTGATATCGTAATGAAATCCCAGTAATTGAACCCCAAAATCCAATCACAGGTAATAAAGCCAAACATGGTGATGACAACTCTATAAAAAATTGTGGCAGAAATGCGACAAGTCGGTATCCAAAAATGTATGGTGAAATAAGATGTAAGTATGTAGTGCCAAAATAAATATTTCAAAGGAATTACTAGTTATCTCATTAAAAGCATAAGCAACAAAGCTACTTACTAGGTATAATGTACAACTTTCTCTAAGTTTTTTTTTTATTTATTTAAGGATTACCATTGAGAGTTTATTTTAACATAAACATATCAAGCTTTATTTTATCCACTCTCTAGGTATGTTTATCTACCATTTTAGATGTATGCGTATGAATACAACAGACCATTTAAAAATAGATTATAACTTTTATGTACTTTACAATAAATCAATGATTTAAAAATAATATGGGCTGACCCCAAACCACGTACGTACGAATATTGTAACACCAGGTACGAATATTGTTGGAAAAAATATACTCATAATATGATTGTTGGAATACTATGATAAAGTTATATGACGTTAAATGCTATATTATTTACATATTGTTTTTCTATGATAAAAATATAATAAATTCCTCCCACTGACCAAAATATATTCAATAAAAATATATTACCATAATATATTTTTATTTGTGTATATTGTGGAAGCTTATATATCAAGAAAACAGTAACAGGCGCAATAAATTTTTAAGACAGTCATTTACATGATACAATATAATTGGTTAAAATTGATAAATTTCAAATATGTGTTAATGAATTTTACTCAGACTTACTTTTAACAGTGTATAGGATTTGATTGGTTTGATGTATCAGATATAAAGCACTCACGAAGACTGCGTTGGCCCTGTAATCATATACAATACGTACATTACTAAAAGTGCACAGTTTTGACTAAACATTTAGTGACATCTAATCTACTAATGCAAGAAATTATGTTGCAAGCTTTAAAAATTCACTAACTTTCTAATACCACATGATTGTACTGATCAACTCCTGACTTATAAACCTTTAGAAAACGACAAAAACCAGCACAAAATACACTGCTTTGTTTTACCAAATATCAACAGTAAATAAAGTTGAACTCACTGTCCCTCCTTGAAATATTCCTTCAATGTGTTAGAGAATCTCTTGGAATATTTCACAAATTCACGCTTCCTTTGTTCTAGAACCTGTTTGCCTGTTCCTGGTGTATATGTGGACACTTCGTTCACTGCATCCAGTAACTTCTTGATTGCTGAAGCAATTTCTCTGTGGACAGAACATTAAACTTGATTGAAGCAAAAAGAACAGAAGGAAAATGTACTTTATTCTATCGACTTATTAACACAGATCATTACAACTGCCTAGCTAGACAGTGGCTACACCACTGTCTAGGTAGGCAGTTGGAATGGTCCAATTGACCGATCACATATTATCATGAATCTAGTGACATGATATATGTGAAGTACCTACCTTGATACACAACACAGATAGTTTATTTTTTCGTCACATACACACTTACTTAATGGTCTCCAAAAAAGTCTTCCGATCAGTAATTTCATCTGGAATGCGACTCAAAATTTTTTTCAAAGCAGTAGACTTTTTGTTCAATTCTTGGAATGCTTCCTCAGTCCTGTTCAGTCTTAAATCTGCACCTGTAATGATTCATTGCACATTTAAGAAGACAAGTAATACTATAAAGTATGAAATGATATAAATTACACTGGTGAAGGAAAACATTGTGCGGAAACCTGACCTTATAATCAATATAGTCTAAAACTTGCAAGCGTGAAAGTATGGAGATCAATGCTCATGACTTCTCTGTATAAGAACAGGCCTTTACCCTGCAGTGGGACAGTAATAGGCTGGTATTTTGACTATTATATTATTAACTAGCAACCTGCTGGAGCAGGTCTACCGTCGACCGTGCAAAGCCCATGCTTTGCTGTTGTGATGTTTTTGTGACTTTCCTTAACTAATGATTCCTTTATTACAGTTAAGTTTAATATGAATGTTCTATACACATAAAACCTCCCGGTTTAAATAACTTTAAATAATGATGGAAACCGCATCAAAACTTGTTGCATAGTTTAGGAAAACAATTTTGTCACACAGATAAACACAAAAAGCATCTTCATTTTATAATATTTATAGATTGTTTAAGTCTTGAGGGTGGTTTTTTTCTTTGATAACGTTTCATTATTCAAGTCACATTATTGATGACACAAGAAAACTCACTTATTATTTCTTTATCTTAGTTAAAGTGTTGTCACAAAAATAACCCTACAAGACTGAAAAGAGTACTAACACTCAGCTTCTGTCAAGGTTCCTTGAAGCCGCAGCAAGCTTTCATTCATGTTGACAGGTATATCAGCTCTTCGCATGATACCAGCCACCAAATCATAGTTCAAGCCTGGGACAGCTGCTTCTGCCTTTGTTAAGGCAGCACGGAGTGTCTGAGAAGCTCCCAAATCATACTTCTCTAACTGAAAAATAAAATTTATCTCTTAATTAGACCACCATGGTGTTCTTCCTTTCAGTGAACAATAAGAATGTCTATCAATCTATAATTCTAATGAATCATCAATATACAAAACACAATTGTTTTATGTTAAGCACTTACAATCAAATCATGAGTATCATAATCTTATCTTGTTACTTTGGATAATGTAAGTAATAAGTACACACTCAAACATTTATTAAATATTTACACAATAATTACAACATTGCTATGGTTGCAGGCATGGGTGAATTAATTGATGACAAATAATACATATCTTCTATAGGTCAAGATTTACTGATATTAATTAAAAAGCTGTCACAATCAATCCTACTTACATTCTTGTAACGAAACAGTATCTACATAATTGCTTTCTACGCTAAAAATCCATTTACGAATCCGTCATAACTCCAAAAGATTTGATTTAATTTAAACATACATAACGACGCTTGTTTCCCAAAAGAAAAGCAAAACGAAATGAATACAAGTACAACATACATACCTGAGTTAAAACGGGACGTATGAGAACGGGTAAAACTAAAGAAGTAACAGGTAGTTCATCACCCATTGTCATTGTGATTACGAAAATGTGATTTATCAATTTACAAAGTTGCTCCTAGTACCTAGTTTTTCGTTACTATTGGAAAAACCAAGAGAATGAAATCCACTAAAATATTATTTATTGGCAATCAGCAGTTTGACACATACTCTAGCAGCAGGAAATTGACAATTCTTTCACAACTAACAACTAGAACTAGAGGTGAGACCTTTTTTTTTTTTTGTATGGCATCTCGTAGTTGGACTTGAGAGGCCGTGACTACTTAACCGGTCTTTCCTGTGGCTGCCCTAGGGGGTGAGCTTAAAGCCTCCAGCCAGGGGCGTAAATATATATTTATTAAAACTAAAGGACTGCGCACTAAGGGCACCCTCTGTGGGGTACGGACCACGGCTTAGGGCGTCGTTGGGGAATAGCAGCAAGTTGGGGTTCAGGCATCTGAAGGAACACGGGTGGGTTTTAGTCAGTAAAAGTCTGACACACCCTCCCGCTCCACCCAGAGCGGGAGAAGTTATTTGATAATTTCCCACCCAAAGAAAAAAAAAGGCTGGATAAAAGTTTATTATCTGGGGTTACTATTAATGCTACGCGGCGCACTCAGCCTCGGCGCGGGCGGCTGGCGATTCGACGTACAAGGGACGGGGAGAACAATTAAGTCTAGAACTTCGCGTGGTACCTCGGCGGCGAGGACGGAATGTCGGTTTGTGCACTGTACTTGTGGCCCTATTGCTTTCCTGAAGAAGAGTAATGAGGTCATCTGGGTCTGAGAGAGTATGCCTAGGTCGGCGAGTCTGACTAACCTGAGAAGGACTATACCTAGCAGCCTGCCCAACCAAGGGCTTGTGATGACTATCTGTGGAATCGGAGAACCGCTTTGTTGCGCGTTTCATAAACTGCTTAATGGTGGGCATTTTAAAATCTAGATGGAGGGTTTCGTTCGGAACGAACCAAGGAGCGTCCGTAATTTTACGGAGAAATCGGTTTTGAAGTGCCTGCATTCTATGAATGAGGTGGGGACCGGTGTGTGCGAAAACAGCACAGGCGTAAGTCATAATCGGGTGTATGGAAACGTAATTAAGCTCGAGTCGCCTAAATACTCTATACTCGTGGACCTAGTCATAGACTAATATATAGAATGGCGGACGCATACTTCTGACTCAGTACGCAATGTAGTTTATCTCACCTCTATTAGACAACACACAAAGTCTCAGTCTATCATCACAAAAGTGTCAAAAAAAAAACCGATTGGATACGTCTTGTCCAGTGCTGCCAACTCCAAAAATCAAAATCAAATGTCAACCCCATACTATTGAGCCCTGCGATACACCCGTACACCCATTTTGACTACAATGAATTCACCCGTTTATTTGAACTTGCTGCAGTCTATCATTCAAATATGATTTTATTAAGTTTAAGCGCAAGTTTACCCAGTCCGTAATGCTCAAGTTTCAAGAGCAGAGTTTCACCAGACACACTGGTACACCTAGCTGTTCATTGCTCTTGATGTTCACTTTGCGTTTTCGATGTTTCACGACTAATACTGTCACTTGCTTGTTAACTGGATCTGATATATAGCTTTTCAACTGGCCCTGGCATTTTCTTTATCATTTTCTACCATAATGACCCTCTAAGAGGTTTCTTGGTTTTAAAAGGTTCTAAAAGGTCCCAGCAACCAGGCCATTAAAATATTATTTTAAAAAAACATAACGTTCGTCAAACAATATCGTCCCGTCAATCGTCAAGTTTCGTGACACATTCATTTTGTGATTATAAATAAAAACCACATAAACTGTAAATAAAAACCATTTAAATGGCGAAAAATACTTTTAGTTCCGCCTTTCGTAAGATCGATATTGATCAATATAATGAAGATAACTTTAGAGAAGAAGAAGCGGAACAATCTATACCTACTGGACCGGATGAAGGAGAAGTTTGCACTTTACTGAATCAATATCCTTTTTAAACATTAAATTAACATTACTTTGTAATATAACACAAGAGCAACCTCATGATAAAAACCGTACTTCTGCTACTAGAAGTACTTTGCTTCGCGTAAATCATTAATTTTCCTTTTGTAACAATTCATATGAATCATCCCATGTTATCAGTATGTCTGCGTTTTATGTATGTATGTTTAATCAATTCATGTTTCGTTGTTGTAAACATTATGTTTAAATACCGTAACGACTATCGAAAATTATTTTACTAAGCCTGTATGACTTTTATAAATGTCCTGCAAACACTAACTTTGCTAGTTAGTTATTTGGAAGAATCTGCGGTGTTTTGACTTTTGTTAAACTTGAACCATCTCATTACAATACAACCATGCTTTAACTACCTATAGTCCAAGCTTAAGCCTTTGAGCTTAAGCATTTTGGTGTTTCAAGAATAGACTCTGTTGTAAAATCAGTTTTTTGTATTTGGAATTAGAAATTCATTAGAATAAAGTTCGAAATTCAGAAGTGGCTTGATGGTTTAAACCTGAGTCAATAGATAAACCTTGTTTTGTAACAAGGCCGGAAAAGTTTCATGCTACTCCTATCTATGGTTATTATTGTTTGATATCCTTAACTCTACAACACAGGTCGGTATATTGATGCCCTGAAACTTGTCTTGAACAATGCTCCAGTAGGATCAGCCAATCAGCAAATCAAAGTAAGTCTTAACTCAATAATACCTGTATTACTGAGTCCAGATCTTATCATAATTAAAATGTTTTCATTCAACTTAAAATATGCCCAGGAGGTCCATGTTCAGTCATGTTCTTGTAGTTGCACTACAAAGGCAACAAAGTTAATTAATATTATAAATATGTGTGGAATAATACAACATAGACTGTAATAGTAGATTGTATCAGAAGGGAGCAAAACAATATTTTTACGCCCGAGTGATACACTCTACTTTTCATCACCCACTATGAGAAAATAAAAGGCGCCTCATATTTTATTGTAATATTATTATTTAATAAAACATAGAGTAACAACTAAATTGAAATTAAATAGTATCTAATAATAAAACAACTAAAAACTTATATTTACATTTTTGCAATTATGAAAATTTATTGTTATAGTTTTATTAGGAATAGAGATTGTTGTAGATTTTATATTCGGCGTGTTTGAAATAATGTCCGAATCTGGTTCATTTTGAGGAAAATGTGATGGTGAATCTCGTTGTTTGGATGTAGATGGGCGCGGCGACAACGCCATGGATGGATTAACTGAAGGTTGCAATTTAATGTTTTCTACGATGCGTTCACATGTTTTCTTCTATATACCTCTCTGCTACAGCACTCAACTTCCATCCTCCACAGCAGAGAACAGTTAAGTCCGCTCCAGAATCTGCCAAAAGAGTAGCAGAAGTACGACGAAAACAATGTCCCATATACAGCTTGATATCTGGTAACTTCAAATAAGTAGCAATTTCTTGTGGCATAATAGAAATTTTATTTTATCCTATAACTAATAATATATAATAATAATATAATGTTTATTTACTCAAAAACAAAGCATTGTACACGTTAAAAAAAATACAGTTTTACTAAAATAAGTACTATATCTACAAATGTGTGGGTGAGCACTGCTCTCCTAGCTAGGTTATGAAAACCTGTGTTAAGGAGAAGCAGTCCGGTCCCCTAAGGTATAATGTCGTAAAGGTTACATAGTGCTTCTGATGTTATTGTTACAATTTTGGAGTATTGAGATGGAGAAAAATTTAAAGATTATGTTTTATTAAACATGAAAATAAAATAATTTTAAGGTAAATAAATGTGTGTGTTGTGTGTGGGGGTGTGTGCCCAAGAAAACTTGAAACTTGTTTGAAGCACTTGCCAATCTTGCCATTTTGATAATGGATCAAAAACCGATTGGTCTTCATATCAGCAGGACGCAGGTACCTACAGGTATTTCTGTACAATAGTTTTGTATTCTCCTCGGATTACGAAGGATCGGTCAATTTTTGTTTTTGGTCTGTCAGCTTTAGTAACAGTAAATCATCCGATTGATTTTCGACATCAACAACTATTTTTAAAAGTTCATTGCCACGACAAGCTCCATGTACCCCGAAAATTAAGGCCACCTGTAACAAAACCGAATGTAAATAAGACAACGAAGTACAGGTTACAATAAAATGCGCATTTTAAAACACTATGGTTATACTTTACGGCAAGAAAGACTTTCTCAGATGCCTCACTAAGGACAGTTTCCACGTTTTTGACTGAGAACACTTTGGATTTTTTAGGTTTAAATCCATCAGACATCCTCTTCAGATACGCTATTAATTTAGAATATGTGTCCAGTTTTACGTCGTTATTAGAACTGACTGTTGATTTCAGCATTGAGTAGGTACTCCCAAAGAGTGGAAGGATGTTTAGTTTTGGATAATTCGTGGCGCCTCTTGCATTTCTCCATTCAATAAAATTACCATAGGCTTTCTAATACTTTCAGGAGTTAATTCAATACATTTCACTGTCACTTGAAGAACTCATTTTTCAAGACAAAACCATGAATTTCTAACAATCCGTGAAAATTTACGAATACGCGGGTTTTTTTTTTTTTTTTTTTTCTTTCTTTTTGGCTTCGCACGGTTTGTGCATTTAGCCAGTGTCATGTCATAAAATTAGGTAACTAGTACAAAGCTGTAACTAATATTAATAATGTATAATTATGAAATGAACTCCATTCAATGATGCATGATAAAGATGATAGATGATATCCCGCCCCGCTCCCCTTGAGTTTCAGTAAAGACGTGGCACTTTACTGAAACCTCGCGCGGGCTTCTTGAGAGAACTTAAAGTGATGTTGCACTGTTTTGTTTCATTTGTCTACACTAGTGCAGGTTCACGAACACTTAATGGTTAATAATCCACCACTATTACCCATTAATATTCGGCTAAACACAAATTTTAGAAAATAAAACAAAACTGCTAACATGACGCTTCACTTTCCCGCCAAGAAGTCGAATACGCGGGTTACGGCGGGTTGTAGTTCGCGCGTTTTTAATTTGATTTCTTTTTTTTTATTCAGCCGGTGACGCGTTTATGGGCCGTCGTACCAGCCAGTCTTTATTCAAACAATATTTGCGTTCGATTTCTTTGGCGCTGAACACTAACATGTTCCAAATTAAAAAAGTGTGCGGCAAAGATAACTGCGGCGCACTTATAACGAGGATTAAAAACTCATTACTGCCCGCTAAAAGTTTCCTATTGAAAACACCACCTTTGGGTGCACTTAAAGGCGAACCAAGTCGTCCTTTTCGAATAGATGGGATGAAAATAGATTGTTGTCATTGATTTTAGTTATTCTAAATACGACCTAAGTAGTATATTATGAAACAGCACCCCTATTTCGTAATACACTATCAATAACAATCCATTGCTTTATAAGTTCGAAAAAGTTGTCTGCTCAAAAATGTTAATAATGTAAATAATGTTGAATTGTCAAAATGAAACCCACTAAACCCCACCCACCAAGTGTGTTATGTTATGTGTATGGTATGTTCATACATTCATGAGAGAAGTTTTCTTTTCAGGATAATGCATTGCAACTAACGTTGAAAGTCCTGCTTGCCATAAAGTCTACTCAAATTGAAGAGGCGGTGGGAAACCTGTGTTTGGATGATGTAGACATTCTGATGAAATACATTTACAGAGGATTTGAATTCCCCACTGAAGGATCAAGTGGACATCTATTGCTGTGGCATGAAAAAGCATTTAATGTTGGTGGATCTGGTTCCATAGTCAGAGTACTGTCTGATCGAATGAGAGTTTAGTTTTCTTCTTCCAGTATTTATATTTGAAGCTTATTAGATGATTTATGTATGTCATATAAATATTATTTTCAGTCACAAAATCTTGTTTGTGTGCATGTGGTACAACTACTGGAGTCAATGTTTATGTAATTTGTGCAGATCATTTGGTCCTGTCTGTCTGTAAATAGATAAAAGTGAATTGTATCCAAAGATGTTATCACATTGCACAGGAATTAAAGCCACACCTAATAGTAAAACTTACCTAATAAATAAAACACAAAATGTTCATCATCCTTTTTCTTCCCTGATTTATGTTATGCTCAGATGATATGTATGTAAGTAAACAGTCAGGGAAATAAATTGTTTATCAATTGACTTACTACGTCAATTATTTATGCGCTAACATCTTTGCTCGCCCTTGCAGTTTTCGTTCTCTTACTTCTACCACTTCTGCATAATTCAACAAAGTAACTCTTCTAGGGATTGCAATCTGGTATGATTTTCAATCCGACCGGATATGACCGGATTGGTACTTCTTTAAAAACGTCCAAGTTAATATATCTTTCAAAATCAGCTGGGTGAAAGTAGTAAAAAAGGGATATTATTCCGAATTAAACGTGTGCAATCTACTGAAGCGGCGACATGTGAATCATCAAGATTTCTGTGCTACTCAAAACCAAGTAAACTGTATTAATAGACTTCGGTAGGTACCTCGTATGCCTTCCAAAGGTCCAGGACCCCAGGGTCCTGGGATATGTCGAAGACATACCTATTTATTATTTAAAATAATAATATGTTTATTTATTTTTTCTCACAATAGCTTTGTAGCACGTATGAGTTTTGAATTGAGTATATAAATTCACATTGTGATAGTTGAGGTTTAGAAATAACCTGTGTTACAGGTCACCAGGCCCCACTTAGTGGCCTCATACAAATTAACAGGCGACATGTATTTCTACTAAACAATTAAAACTAAAAATTAACCTCTTTATTTATAAACGCTGCTTAAAGTTAAATGATTAGCGACTGTCCATAAATTTTTGACCACAGAGCACTAAGTATATAATATTGGTTTAAACGTCTCTTAACTTTAATCATCGTTTCTATACCCAAATAAAAGTAACAACAAAAGCAGTCAAACGATGTGTCAAATGGTGGTGAATTCGTAGTTGAATGTGTAAAAGGTGAATTGTGGTGTAGTAGGTGAATGGTACCTAATTACTTGAATAACGTATGTGTGAACGTAGGAAATTAGAAGTAGGGAGCCCTAAGAACATACATTACCTATAGGAATTCGTAACAAAGATGCGGATGGGATTTATTTAATTGTGTCGAGCAGTGTCTCTTGTGTCACCTTACCAAAAGGTTTTCAAGTATTCAGGGTTAAAAAGTGACAGGTGGAAAACGACCCCCAACTTAGTTGGGAAAAGGCTAGGATGATGATGATTTTAATAATATTATAAAGATAATCCCTTAATTAAGTCCTTGGTAACCGAAAATCTTGTGGGCCAGACTTAGAGTTATGCTCAGAACGAAAGTTTGTCTTATAGGTACCTCCCACTTTTTCTACAAGTCGACTGTAGGAAAAAAGAAGGGAAGGCTTAGAACTTATTCAGCTCTGTTTAGCTTTTGTCCATAGAAAACAACGTTTTCTGTGGACAAAAGCTGAACAGAGCTGAATAAGTTCTAAGCCTTCCCTTCTTTTTTTCGTCTCTTAACTTTAATCATCGTTTCTATACCCAAATAAAAGTAACAACAAAAGCAGTCAAACGATGTGTCAAATGGTGGTGAATTCGTAGTTGAATTGTGGTGAATGTGTAAAAGGTGAATTGTGGTGTAGTAGGTGAATGGTACCTAATTACTTGAATAACGTATGTGTGAACGTAGGAAATTAGAAGTAGGGAGCCCTAAGAACATACATTACCTATAGGAATTCGTAACAAAGATGCGGATGGGATTTATTTAATTGTGTCGAGCATTGTCTCTTGTGTCACCTTACCAAAAGGTTTTCAAGTATTCAGGGTTAAAAAGTGACAGGTGGAAAACGACCCCCAACTTAGTTGGGAAAAGGCTAGGATGATGATGATTTTAATAATATTATAAAGATAATCCCTTAATTAAGTCCTTGGTAACCGAAAATCTTGTGGGCCAGACTTAGAGTTATGCTCAGAACGAAAGTTTGTCTTATAGGTACCTCCCACTTTTTCTACAAGTCGACTGTA
Organism: Tiliacea citrago; assembly: GCA_963921375.1. Lineage (NCBI taxonomy): Eukaryota > Metazoa > Arthropoda > Insecta > Lepidoptera > Noctuidae > Tiliacea > Tiliacea citrago. The sequence continues at coordinate 14,313,904 of OY992786.1, read as the reverse complement.
GGAAAAAAGAAGGGAAGGCTTAGAACTTATTCAGCTCTGTTCAGCTTTTGTCCACAGAAAACGTTGTTTTCTATGGACAAAAGCTAAACAGAGCTGAATAAGTGTGGTTAGTCCCTTAAGTATACGTTAATAATTGTACGTTGTGTACGTTGAGCTCTTTCCGCGTCTTAAGTGAGCGTTAAAAGCACCTGCCCAGGATGATGATGCAGTAGTCTAAGCGACTGGCACAAGGTGTTGTAGCTAGACCATCTTGATGGTACGAAGGTCGGCTACGTGTTTTAGACTCTTAAAGATGTAAATGATTGCCTTATCGTCACCAAGACATTTATGTGTGGTTTGAAGCTGAGCAATTGTTCCAATACAACTCCAAGATATTTAATGTGATCGGTTCTTTGAAGAGAAGGACATGCACATGGTTGGTAAGTTGACCAGCACATGGGCCGTTTTAAAAAGTGAATGTGGGGGTAGCGCGTTCGATCGAAGTGCAAGTGCACATTTGGTTTTTGTGACATTGAGAGTCAGCACATTATTCTGTAACCAATCAACAACCCTATTGAGCCATATCAAATACCTCATTCCAGCTATCACCGCTAAAAAGAGGGCCGTGCGTGTCATTAACAAATGTAAAAATTTGACCATTACTAAGGTGGAGTTGACAAAAATCATTGATGTAGATCAAGAAGAGGGGGTCTGACTAAGTATGCTGCCCTGAGGCACTCCAAGTCACTGGTAGATCGTTACTCTCCCTACTATAAATTTCTGTTACCGGTTAGATAGGTACCTAGTCCTGAACTTTTTTTTGGGGAAGACCTCGTACTCCCATTTTTTCCAGGTGGGACAGAAACTAATGTCAAAGGCTTTTGCAAAGTCCGGGAAAACCGTGCTACATTTTATTTTCTTAACGAAGGTGGTTAGGACCGAGTTAACCAATTCGTGTACCGCGTTATTGGTAGATTTACCTTGTCGGAACCCAAACTGGGAAGATGAAAGAGGGTTGTTAGCCTCGAGGAACCTAGTCAACCGGTTATTCATTAGGCGCTCCAGAACCTTTGAGAGCGCTGGAAGAATAGAGATGGGTCTAAAGTTGATGACACAGTCCCTATCACCACCTTTATGTAAGTATGGGTTTTATAACTTCGGATTTGAGCGCCTACAAAAAATTTCCCTGTTGATATGGCGAGGTTACAGATGTGGGTAATAGCAGGGGAGGGAGCGTGAGCATATCTGCAGTAACCGGCCCGGGATCTGGTCAATTGCGACAGCACAATTCTTCCTTAATCCTTCAATGAGTTGTAGGACCTCGATTGTCGTCCGTAGGAAGCGTGACCAAGGAATGAAGAGCGGTGTCCGCGACATTAATAGGTTTATTTCTGGGAGGGAATGAATGAGAAGTGATTTGCTCGGCTAGGTGGCGCCCAACGTTTGCAAAGAAAGTATTGACCTCATTGATGCTCTTGTCCGGATTCACATTTGATATGAGACAGGAGTGATCTGTTGCCCTGGTCGAGCCGCTAATCTATTTAATTGCATCCCGTAATTTCTTTTTGTTGCCACTTGCGTTCAATCTCTTGTTTTCATCGTTTCATTTTTTTGTTTTGGAGTATGATGGCGAAAACAGACTCTAAAAGCGACTTCGATAAAAAAATACAATTTTATTTATGTGGAAAGTCAGTTTTCATAATTATGACTTATTGGATAGCTGTAACTTATGTACCTACCTACTTATTTGGTGTAGGTACAATATTCTTGCGTAGGATAATTCTTTATTTATTTTATCATTATTATCATTTATTACTTACACACCCTACTTATTGATCATTTTATAGTTTTATAAAAAAAATAAAACACATTTAGTAATATAAAAAATAGTAGTTTATCGGCATCAGGAACAAGGTCCAAGCTGCCGGTGGTCAGGGGTCTAGAGAGAGGAACCTCCTCACTATGCGTGCCGTGTCGAGGAGTACTGCCGCGTAATGAGAGCCTCCGGAGGTGTTGGTCGAGGCTCTTCGCTAACAGGCTATTGACCGTAATGATTATCGGTACAATGATTGCAGAGTCCACATCCCACATGTCGACAACCTCGTGTGCTAAGTCAAGATACTTGTTTTTTTTTCTCAGCTTTCATGAGATTCTCGTCATGAGGGGCAGTGATATCAACAATCATTGCACGGCGCTCTAGTCGATCTATCATCACAATATCAGACATAATGGCTAAAATAGTCCTGTCCTGTCAGATGATAGCTCGATCCCAGTACAATGTGACATGCCCATTCTCGTGAACTGGGTCGGGCACATACCTGTAGTATGGTTCGAGCTCCACAAGGTTGCACTGCAAGGCAAGTTGCTGGCGGGTAATCCTAGCCACTAGATTGTGTCTGTGTAAGTACTCGCCGTTAGCAAGACTAGAACAACCGGAAACAATGTCGGATTGATTCACCGGGATGGTTGCATGCCCGACAGATGTCAACCGTACCTACCATTCTTGTCAATGTATTTCCGATAATTATTCGTCATGATAACTTCATCCATAATCGCACAGACAAAACCTGTTTCCCCGAAGAGGTCGCCGAAACGCAGCCAGGATACAGACGCCAAATAGGCTACATCAGGCCCATGGAGGGCCCGGAAAAAGTGTCCGTGAAGCTCTTTGCCTTGCCATACTTCCTCACGATCGTTGTATCAAATACTGCAGGTTCATTTAGTCACTACATTATTAGGCAGTATTTTTATCATTAAAAAGTCATTGATTGAATAGTATGCTTTAGGTAGGTACAGTCGCCGTCAAATATATTGTAGCAGACAAGGTGATCAAATACTTCAGAACAATTTAAAATGTCAATAAGTTCCATTCACTACAAGTTACCATTAATATCTGACCAGACGCTTGTCAATAATTTCTATACACACAACTAACCAAAAATTTCTGAACACTTACAACGTCAAGTGTACATACGCAAACAAACACTGAGATTACCTAATTTGTTACTGCGTGATATAAAAGACGAACCAAAAACGACTATCGACTTGACAAAAATAAATTAAATTCCAGGTAACACCCTTTTTGAACACCAAATGACTGTTCTACGTATAAATGCGATGAAATAGAATAAAAATTGTATAGAAAATCATTTGTTTAGGATACAACTGATATTTTATGTTAATGTCAAACTTTTGATAGAAAATAGATCTTGGTTTTGTAATGAAATACCTTTGGGGGAGCATCGTCGCTCCAGAGTGTCACCTCGTCACCCCGTCAACCATAAAAGAACCGCATCGTCACACCGGTATGTCACGCTGAATTTCTACTAACATTAAGTCTAATATTGTGTATGGCAAGTTTGATCGTCGGGCCTGGTAGATATTCTAAAAATGAAACATTTCCAGAGACAAAACATGGCATGCCAACGTAAAGAAATAATATTTTAGTTTCGCGTGCACGGGTCCGCCATTGTTGTTGTGAAACGGAGTGCAGTGAAGTGAAATAATTGTGTTTAGTGCTATAAATGGATGTGAAATCGGGGTAAGTGGACTTATTTTCATTTATATGTTATTATTACATCGTATTAGATAATAATTGCACGAAATCACATCGTAAAATTTAAATTTTTGAATAAAGAAATGTTACGAGAAAATTCGTTCCGCCGAGTACATTTTTTTACGAAATATGGCTCATTTTGTGTTTTATCGCCTGGAACTAGATGAATAATCATAAAATAATACTTACTACATCGTTTTAGATAATAATATCACTATTAAACTACTTGACCGTCACTGGAAGCTTTACTATGAGATGGCAGTTCCGTTTCCCGTCGATTTCTTACCAGTTTTCGTACTTTTATCCCTTCAATACTTCCGGTTCAGTGGCGCCACCTGGTGGTTGAGGGTAGTTTTATAGTTCTTGTAAAAGGTGTCACGCCATTTTGTTCATTGGCTTTTTATTCTCCGTCGAAGCAACTTGTGCGCCGTGACTGCGTCCGCGACAGTTGCAGAATACGTAAAAGTGAATACATATTTTATAAATTTAGTAAAAAGAGTAGTGTTCTTCAAAGAGCATAAGTCTTGGACCGTAAGTACCCTCTTTTAGAGGTAACACTTTTTGAATAATTCGTACGTGATCAAAGTTTTTAACGGGTTTTCCGTTCGGATCACTACTGTAATTTTTTACTTTGAATATTTACCAGTAAATTTTCGTAATCAATATTTGAATGTAACTGTGTAAAGTGTATATAAATCCATTGCAGATCTAACGTAATTCCTTTGCAGTGATAGAAAGTAATAACCAGGGCTTGAAACCGGGTAAAATTTTTATTTCTGTAGATACAAATTATTTTTGATACAATTGATATTAGCTTCAAATACCTATTGCTTCATCACATTAAGTTCAGCATTGATTTTGTAACAAAATATTAATTAACGATATATGTTCGAAAACCTTTATAATAACGGTTAAGTTTACATAGAAAATTAACCGGTTTCCGAGCCCTGGTAATAAAAGTCCACAACTCCGATACCCAGCCACAAGCTTTGGCTGGTCAGAGTGCACTGAATCGCAAATTAATACTACAAGTAACATTGATACAGCTTGTTATGATAAAGCTTCTGTTTGTTCTGGAATTAGTGGTCAACTTTATGAACAATGTATGTAGTGACGAGGGTTGTTCAAATCAAGAACACCAAAATATAAGTTTAGATTTCACTTTTGACATTGATACTAAGCTCAAGGAACTATTAGTTCCAAAAACCTACCAACTTCTTCTACCAACTTCTTCAAAAAACTATCGGGGGGATAGTTTTTTGAAGAAGTTGGTAGATATCCAGCGTTTTGGTAGTACTTCTTGGTCAGAAGTGAGATACGCAAAAGTTGTATAATCATACTCCTGGCTTTATAGACCTGGAAACAAATGATGAGGTAAAAGCATATGACACCTCACGTCATCTGGCACATGCCGATAAATCCTATGCAGCCTTAACCTACTGCATATTAAAACAAAGACAATCATTGCAGGAAGGTATTCGTAATCTTCTTTCATGGGCAACAGAATGTACTTTGATAATTTAAATGGAAAGTTTGACGAATTATTTCACAAAGGCGAATTTCATAAAATATACTCGGATACATATTTAATATCGAGCCCTTTACCTCTACGCTAAAGAAGGCTGGCGGGGTCCGTAAGGCTTTTTGGCCCCCGAAAAACGGAAAGGTCTTCACAAAAGCCATACCAAACCTAGTAGCCGCCCCTCGCGGGGATGGAAACGATAGTTCCATCGCGTGGAACTCAATTTAACGAACCAGGATCGCATATGCATACCCGTCATAACCCACCCTCGCGGGGTGAATACCATGGTCAGTGCCAACATACACATCACTCTTTCAGAGGTAATTCCTCGAGTAATCAAGGTGATCAGTTCAATACTAGAAGTTCATTTCAAAACCGTGGCTCGCGGCCCGAACGTAGAAGTACACGGGGACGTGCAAACTCCTCAAAAAATTCCAGGGGAAATAAGGTATAAACAATGACATGACACCGATTCGGGAAGGTCGGTGGATACACTACCAAACACAATGGGCGGGGGAGCAACAAATAGTTTTAAAATTAATTCAAGGGTATCGCATACTTTTCTTTCAAAAGCCCCCACTTGTCTATCCAGATGTAACGAAGGGGCCTTTCCAAACTCCTGTTTCAGAACAAATGTCTTCAATTATAGACAAAATGAAACAGCAGCCAATTCTAAAGAAAGCTTTACCCCTCGCCAAGCTTCATGTCCCCTCTATTTCTGGTTCCAAAATCCGGCGGATCTGTCCGTCCCAAATTCAATCTATAATCACTAAACGAATATGTGATGACCGAGCCGTTTCATTGAATAAATATGTACCGCATTCCGGACTTTCTACAATCTCAGGACTGGATGTGCAAAATAGATTTGTCCCAAGCACACATAACTGCGAATTCACAACGCATCGCAAATATCTGCGCATAAATCCATAATATCAATCATACTCGTAATATCGCATCGCGTTGCGGTTTTGCGTGGGTACCCTTAATGTAAGCGTACAAAAATTGCCCAGACGCTTTCTGCGCCTAATATACAACCAGCAATTTTATAGAAAGAAGAAATGACTTGTCTTCCATTCGGTCTGAGCACTCCTCCAAAAACGTTTTCCATGCTCACGAACTGGGTAGCCCAAACATTGCGGGAAAACTGGAACATGAGGACCTGATACCTGAACGATTATTTATTAGTACACCAGAATGTTCGCACGCTCCGCGAGCATTTCAAAATAACTGTACAAATATTACAAAAACTCGGGTGGCAAAAAAATTCCAAAAATCTGTTCATACTTCTCAAGAGAGTATAATTTATTTACGGATACTATGGAAACCATGGGGAAATCAAAAAATCCTGCCAAAGGAAAAGGCTCAGGGCATCATCACAAAGATAAATCAGCCTCTAAATAGGACTTTTAAATTTTGCCTGTATGCAGTCCCACGGGGTCGGCTCAATCATCGACAGTTAGTCATTTTCATGAATTCACTGCCAGTCCTGCCACCAAAGACCTACCCACTACCACAAGGTGTCTTAGAGGAACTAAATTGGTGGGCCCAAAAGTGGCAGCGGTCAACCCGTCTTCAGTACCCTCCTCCAATAAGTTTTCTGGCTACAGAAGCATCAGATCAAGCGTAGGGGGCAGAACTGAACAATTTGGCTTTGTCAGGAACTTGGTCGCAAGAAGAGAAAACCAATCAAAAAGAGATGCTAGCAATATTATACGCTCTTCAGAACAAAGTTCAGTGGCTTCATCAAAGTTCGCTCCTTATTCAATGCGACAACAGAACTGCGGTCACATACCTTCGAAAGGAAGGAGGTACGAGGACATGATACCTGTTGGAAATAACCTATCGAATTCTGAATTCGTTAGACCAACATCATTCAGCATACACTACATTCCGGGCAATACAACAATCATGCGGACCACTTATTGCGCCTTCGCCAACCTCCAGAATGGCACTTACTACCGACTTGTATAGAAATAGTGTTTGCAAAATGGGAACCCCAATAATAGATCTATTTGCCTCGGCGACTGCTCAAGTGCTCACGTAGTGTACAATTATGTGTCTCTAGATCTAAAAGATCCTCAAGCTTTGTTCCACGATGCCTTCAGTGTCCCATGGAATTACCAGCTCGCATGGATATTTCCACCACCATTCCTAGTCCCCAAAGTCCTGTCTCACTTAAACCAGTCTACAGGATTATTCTTAATAGTAGTACCTCGATGGGAGAGAGTATTCTGGCGTGCGGATCTAAATGCCCAAGCGCTCGCGGCTCCATTAACTCTGAGAAACCTGCAGAGATACCTAATAGACACGTCGACGGGCCTCCCACCACCGAAGGTCGAGAACATCGTCCTCGATGTTTGGAAATGTAGGGGTGGTATGACACGATAAAGACATGGAACGCTCAACAACTATCACTACTTAAAGATTATTGGCGAAAATCGACTCTAAAACCCTATGAGGTAGCCTGAAAGCGCTGGGCGTCGTGGTGTCGAAATAAAAACCTTGACTGTGTGATTTATATTTAATTGATAAGTTGTCGTATACTTCAATACTTTTAAATAAATCAGTAATATCTTCACTAGGTAACGCTGAAAATTCAAGTCGGTTAAGTTAACACGTTCTAGTAAGACATGTTTTAAAATCGATTGCCTTAAAAAATCCAAAGGTCACTAAGCCTCCTGTTTGGGATGTTGGTAAATTAATTTCATTTTTGACTAATTGCACAATTGATTCAAATAACCTATTTCAAACATCAGGTCATACTGCAATTTTATTGTTGCTTTGCTCTGCTTAATATTGATCCTAATCATTGCATAAGATCTGATAACGGTTTAATATTATGGCCTCGGTTTGGCTTCAAAACGGACAGCAGTAATTATAGGCCATCCGGCTGGAAATTGCTTTTAAATACCGATAATTCTAATCTGGACCCTATATTCTGGATAGAAAGAACTATAGCATTATTAAACAACAGACGTAATGTGGCAAAATCAACTAATTTATTTATTACGGTAAGAGGTGTGGCTAAACCTGCTTCACGTAGTCATCGTAGTCAGCAGGATGGGTAAAGACCCTGTTTGGCGAAGCTGGCATTGCAGCCACTCCAGGTAGCACCCGGTCTGCTGTAGCCTCAAAAAGCTGGTTTCAAAATCATCCTGAAATTGGCGATCAGCCAATACATTCCAGAAGTTTTATAGACGAGAAATAATGAGGAAAACTGATTCACAAAACGTGACACAATTGTTTAATCCAATCGATTAACATTACTGAATAAATATGATGTTACCTAGAACGGATATTCTTAAATTGGCTATTAATGATTAGAAATTATGATTTTTCATATTTACAATTATATTTGTAGCTAAAGTACACTTATCTAGGTACTTTAAATTGAATTGCTTTACTTATACATTTATGTAATTAAAGGCATACTTATTAATTACACTTTTGTTTAGTTTCATGCTTTATCACATTGGCCTATAGTACTACATACTTCCAAGTATATATAATACATCAAAGTGGCGTCACCAGGCGATAACAAACAGATCTCATAGTAAAGCTTCCAGTGACGGTCAAGTAGTTTAATAGCAGCGTTTTACCTGAAATAAAACGCATATTAAAATACTTACCTCACTGGAAGCTTTAACTTTATTTCTGCCTGGTTCTATGAGACAATGAACAAAATGGCGTGATACCTTTTACAAGAACTATAAAACTACCCGCAACCACCAGGTGGCGCCACTGAACCGGAAGTATTGAGGGGATAAAAGTACGAAAACTGGTAAGAAATCGACGGGAAACGGAAATGCCATCTCATAGTAAAGCTTCCAGTGAGGTAAGTATTTTAATATGCGTTTTATTTCAGGTAAAACGCTGCTAATTATATCATAAATACGTATGAAATGTTTCCAAAAATCATACGTCTAAAGGCGGCCCCATGCACTGTGATGTTTGGGATTTATTATTACGCAAATACATAGAACTCTCTAAAAAACGCTGTTGTTAGATTACTTATCTATTCATAATGCAAGGTGCAAAATTTCGTGTAAATTGAAACAGTCGTTTTACCAGAAATAGACATAACATAAGACCAAAACAATGACAGCTGTTATCTGAAATCATAATTTTTTTAGAAAAACAATACACTTCCCAGATCCATTCTTGCAATTGTTTATTATGGCCTGTCTAATTAGCTTCTCGGAAAAAATTACTCTATACGGCTTATGTCTTTTGTTATTTATTGAAAAAGTTTTTTATGAGCGCCGGCGGCCCCTGTCAGAAAAATGACAGGCCATAAAAAAAGGGCGGTCCTTGAGTCGTTTTCGTCGCGCGCGCGAGTGAAATAAAAATGAATGTAAATATTTGTTTATTTGTGACAACTTATGTAGATAAAATATTAGTATTTGTGTAACCTCCTTCTGCATTTAATACGTCCTGTAACCGTTTTCGATTGGAACCAACAACCTTCTCACAAAAATTTCGTCCTCTGAAAGTTTCTAAAACGTTATTTGCATGTTGTCTTAATGCTTCCTTTGTTCGACATTGATTCCCATCCCACTCTTTCACCATTTTACCCCATAAGATCTAATTGGAATTGAGGTCTTGACTTTTTGGCGGTAGTTTGATTACAGTAAGATCTCTCTGTACATTAATCCATGCTTATACAGTACGAGCATTATGCACTTCGCTATTGTCTTGAATGAACGTTATGTGTTCATCTTGATAAAATACTTTAACAGTTGAAAGAAAAGTATCTTCAAGAATTTCCTTGTAGTTCATTGAATTCATTCACCCACTTCTATTTTCTATGTTAGCGGGTTCGGTTTCCGCACCTAGTCCTTCATGTGGACCATTGTGCGTGGGCCATGGCGGCCGTCGTTGGTTATTCCAACCAGCCCACCTCCCTCCAGAAGCTGATTAGGTCTCCTGGTCTGCTTAAGATATCCGTGAAAGATCTGGGTGACCCGAGGGTTTCTGTTCTGATCTGGGTGACGCCTGTGCATTCAAAGAGCACGTGCGCAACGGTTTCTTCAGCCTCCATGCAAGCCCAGCACAGAGGGCTGTCCGTTATGCTCCTGTAGCCACCTGCGTAGTTGGTTGAAGGGGATGGGTACGATAGGTTCGGGTCCACAGACTGACGTGCTGGATGCTCTCCTAGCAAGTTGGTCAGCTGCGTCGTTACCTAGTGATCCGCTGTGTCCTTTTATCCATTGCAGTGTCACTGTGTTACGGTTGCACACTGTCACCCGTTCCAGTGCATTGTGACATTCTAGTGTTAGTCTGGAGGTAATATAATTTTTCCCCAAGGATTGCAAAACTGAGACTATCGGAGAGTATACGTATACGGGTGTCCGTAACTTTCCTGGCTTCTATGGCGTAAGCCGCTTGTATAATGCCCACACATTCCGCCTGGTAGACGGTGTTGAACAATCCCAGCGGGCTGGATATATTTATGTTGAAGTCATGTGAGAAAACTCCGACTCCGGTTCCGGAGTCAGTCTTTGATCCGTCGGTGTATACTCTCATCTCCTTCGGGCCTGAGTAGTCACACCGTTCTTCTGTGAGTATGATGTTGTAGTGCTTCTGAAAGAAGTGTAGTTTCGGGGCTTTGTCGCAGGGTAATGCCATCATCGGTTGTCGTTTGATTGCATCTTCCTTTATGCGTGTGTGCTTGACCCTAGAGTCTTTGCTCAGGGTTCCCGATATATATAGCCTGAAAGCTGCCAGAGCTGCCTCCTCTCGCACGATGAGGTGTAGGGGTGGCAGTCCCAGCATTACTTGTAGTGCGGCAGTGGGTGCAGTCCTCATGCTGCTGGTTATTGCTACACAAGCGAACCGCTGCAGTTTTTCGAGGTCTTTTTGGGCTGTGCTCAGGTCCGTCCTGGGCCACCAGACCAGTGAGCCATATGTGATAATTGGTCAAATGACTGTGGTGTATAGCCAGTGGGTGACTTTGGGGCTGATACCCCAATTCCTTCCAAGCAGTCGCTTGCACTGCCATAGTGATATGCTGGCTTTTGTGGTGATGTAGTTGGTGTGTTTTGCCCAGTTCAGCTGTTTGTCCAAATAGATGCCCAGGTATTTGGTTTCAGTTGCCAGGCTTAGGGTAGTTCCAAAGAATCGTAGCAGTTGTAGTGTCGCCAACTTCCTCTTTTTTGTGAACAGAATCAGTTCGGTTTTTGTTGGATTCACCGAAAGTTGGTGTTTATTGCACCAATCCTCTACTATTTTCAAAGCTTGGCGCATTAGGTTACATAAGGTGTTTTCGTGGGTGCCATTTATTATTATGGTTATGTCGTCGGCGTAGCCTACGGTAAAATAACCTTTGTCATTTAGTGTTTTGATGAGGCTGTCTACTACCAGGTTCCACAGAAGCGGCGAGAGGACGCTTCCTTGCGGGCAGCCTTTCGCCACGATGGCCCTTGTAGTGTCATTTACCGTGACTTGTACAGCTCATTTTGAGCATATTGGTGATCCAGCCGCTTAGGGTCGAGTCTATATTGTGTCTATCTAGCGCCATGTTAATGCTGTTGAACATGGTTTTGTCGAAGGCGCCCTCGATATCAATGAAGGCAGCCAGTGATGAGCATTTGTCATCCACTGCGCATTCAATCTTAGAGACCACGCTGTGTAGCGCGGATTCTGTTGATTTGCCTGTGGAGTACGCATGCTGTTGTTTATGGAGTGGTTTTACCCGGAGAGGTCCGTCTCGAATGTGTCTATCACAGAGTCTCTCCAGGGTTTTCAGTAAGAAGGATGTGAGGCTAATAGGCCTATAAGCCTTGGGTTGTGTGTAGTCGGTTTTGCCCGGTTTGGGTATGAAAATGACTTTCACTTCGCGCCATGCTAGTGGTATGTGTCTTAGTGCTAAGCACGCTCGATAAATCCGTTGGGGTCCATTCTGGCACAACCTCCCATGTCCTGTCTTCTAAGAGCCTGCAGTCTGGGAAGTGAGTCTCCAGAAGGACCTTACTGGCTTCATGGTCGGTTATTGTGTATGAGTTGTCGGGCTTTTTCAGCGCGCCAAGAGTTCGGTCCTGGTCAGTTGATAGGATCTTCCTTACCCTTGCGGCTTCATTATTTGTCTCGATGGATTCACAAAACTTCCGCCAGGCTGTTCTCCTGGCAGTCCTGATCTGTTTCCTGTACAAATATTGGGTTTCTTTGTATAGCTCCCAGTCTTCCGGGAGTCTGGTGTTCTTGGCTCTGTTGAATTGCTTACGAAGTGCATCTCTGGGTTTACTAAGTTCGGCGTTCCACCAGGGGTTCCTCACAGACTTGGCTTGTGGCGCCCTTAGTTTGCAGCATGCGTGGTAAGCTTCGGTTATGTATTCTGATAGCTTTGTCACAGTGTATTCTAATCGTGCAGGGTCAGTTATGGTTGTCAGTGTAAGGTACCTATCTAGCATGGAGGCTAGGAGACGTTTATATCCTGGCACATTAGTGCGCCGTGGATTTCGTTTTAGTACGGGTTTTTTGGTGTTGGTTGTTAGTTTGAAGCGGATTCTTCTATGGTCTGAGCAAGAAGGCTCGTCTGACACGTGCCAGTTTGTGATGATGTGTGTCACATTTTCTGTAGCAAGCGTTAAGTCTATGATCGTTTGTCCTCGAGCTGTGACCCAAGTGGGTTCTGAGCCGCAGTTCACGATGTTAAGGTTAGTTGAGAATAAATAGGTGGATAGTAGGGGAGAGGCCCCTGGAGTTCGGTGCGTCGCTGCCCCAGAGCGGGTGGTGGGCGTTCGAGTCCGTGCAGATGATGAGATCTAGGCTGGCTCGCTCACAGTGCTGTACTAGGTCGGCCATCTCCTTCGGTGGGCAGTTTGTGTCCTCGCCTGGCATGTAAACCGAGGCCAGTACAACATCTGGAGCATCGCCTTCTGTTTGGAGCCTGACAGCTGTCAGATCTCTGGAACAGAATTGGGTAAGTGGTGCGATAGGGATTTCTTTGGGTATGTAAGCGCAGGTTCTTGGTTTGTCTGGGCTGTGTGTGTTGAGGATTAGCTTACCTCCGATGTTACCGAGGCCGCATACTCTATTGTTCCTGATCCACGGCTCTTGGATCAGTGCTATGGTTCGGGGCTTCACCTCCAGTGCCCTGCGTAGACTAGCCGTGGCAGCCTGGCTATGTTGGAGGTTGGTCTGGATGATGTTGAGGGACGGTGGCGGTGATGAAGTGGAGTTAGTCGGTGATGGATCCATCGGACTGTCTCTCCACCACCTCCTCTCTGTATTGGTCTTCGTGCTGTTCGCCCGGCGACGAGGCGAGCAATTGCTCGCTCCAGCCAGGGGATGAGTGTGGTATGGTGTCATTGTCGTCGGCCATTGCTGCTCTGGCCATGACCTCCTCAAGTTGGGTAATGTCCGTGTCCTCTGTCGGTGCCGGTTGTGTCGTAGTCGTGGCCGTGCTGTCAGTCTGGGTGTCAGGTGGTTGGGTCGTGGGCAAAAAGCGAACATATATCGAACCAAGCAGGTAGGATATACGTCGCTCTCGGCCTAGGACCTTTACGACTTCCTCCGGCGGCTCACCCAGGGTCAATAATGTCCCATAGTTGGCGCCGGCGACGGCCGTCGCCCTGTACAGTGACCACCTGGCGATGTCGTACCAAGTATTCTGACGAATCAGAAGACTCTGGAGCCGGGCCACGTCACCATCGTAACGAGGGACGAAAAGCGAGGCTCGGACTCGGGTGGGCACGTCAGATTGTCTCAGTACAGTCAGTGTGAGGTCAGTGTCTGGGAGTCTGATTCTGGGCACATTCTGGGTCAACCAAGTCAGGGAATTGTCGTCCTCGCACCACATCTGCACGGTCCCTTCCGCTATCATATTGTCTTTGTCGCTATCATATTTTTTTTCTATTTCAGCCAAAAATTTGGCTAAACAACTTGCTTCTTTTGAGCAATGCAATGACTTTTTAAATAATTCTGCCAATAATTTGGCAACAACTAATGACATTAATTATCATTTAAATTAGAAATTAGGACAATAGAGGAAACCTCTTGCTTAATAAATGTTACACAAACTTCTTTGATATCACACCCATCAAATTGTAGTAGTCAAAATAAATGTAATAATAATACTTTAAAAATAGTTCATCAAAATATACAGGGTGTGATAGGTAAGGAATTAGAATTAGAGTTGTTCATGAACTGTAGTTATATTGATATCCTATGTGTAACTGAACATTGGTTAAAAGTCCACCAGTTCATGTTCAGCTTTAACAACCACCAGGTTGCCAGCTCATTCAGCAGAGTTAATATGATACGTGGTGGCTCTTTAATAATTGTTCGTAATAATATGAAATTTAAAGAACGTAAGGATATTGTGAGCCTCTCTGTTGAGCGAGTTATTGAAATAGCTTGCATTGAGCTTGAGCAGTTCATTGTAGTGAGTGTATACAGGCCCCCATGTGCTTCATATGATATTTTTGAGAAATATATGGAAGAAATATTATTAAAGACTTGTAACAGTAATAAAACAGTTGCTGTCTGTGGAGATTTCAACATTAATATACTGGAAAAATCTTCTACAGTAAATAAGTTTATAACCTTATTAAAGTCATATAATTTGTACAATACATTCTTTGAGCCGACTAGAATAACTGCCACTAGCGCTACCTGTATTGACAATATTTTTACAAACTTAAGACCTTCTAGCCATTTAATTCTAAATGAATTGGACTCCGATCACTGTGGCCAGTTAGTCACTTTCCCTCAGAAAATAGTCAGAGCTCAAAGAAAACTTGTGAGTTTTATTCCTGTAAACATAAGTCACTTAGAACAATTTTAAAATAATTTAATGGAAAAACTACCGGGTTTGCCTTATCACACCGACCCAGATCAAGCTTATACTTCACTATTTAACCTCATTAATAGTGAATTTAGGAAGGTATTCACCACAAAAACATTGCCTGTTTGTGACCGCGTTATATTTAGTGATTGGGCAACACCAGGTATTTACAAAAGTAGGCAGAGGTTATATGAATTGTATCATGAAAAAACATATAACCATGATGAAACTCGTTAAAAAAAGAAATTCGTTAAAAATTATTCTAAAACTTTTAAACGAGCCTGTTCCTCAGCAAAAGCCATACATATTAAAAATAAAATAAAATCTTCTGGTAATAAAATTAAAACAACTTGGAATATTATTAATTCAGAAACGGGTAGAACGACAGTACGTAATCGTGACTTCCACCTAAAAATCAATGATGTAGATATTAAGGCAGACGTGGAGGTGGCAACTGAGTTTGAAAATTTCTTTACTAATATTCCCATTTTAACAACCAAAACTCTGTCATCGTCGTCCTCCACTTCTGCTTACTCCATACTAAAAGAATGCGTACCAGAATGTGATAAACACTGTAAATTCACGGTTGTTACCGCTAAGGATATTATAGAATCTTTTAAAGATCTTGATGTAAAAAAAACTGCTGACCTTTGGGGATTATCAGTACATACCATGTCTTCAATAATCGATGTTATTTCACCGTTTTTAGCAATTGTTTTTAATTCTTGTATTGCATCTGGTGTATTTCCTGATCTGATGAAACTTAGTAAAGTGATTCCACTGTTCAAATCTGGCAGCACAACTGATCCCACGAATTTTCGGCCAATTTCGATATTACCTACATTGAGCAAAATCTTTGAAAAGTTAATTTTAAAACAAATGTTAGGACATTTCAATACAAATAATTTACTTCATCTGAAACAGTTTGGTTTTACAAAGGGTCGTTCAACTACAGACGCGGGCGTGGAATTACTGAAGAGCATATTCGAGGCTTGGGAGGAGTCGCAGGATGCTCTTGGCATTTTCTGCGACTTGTCTAGGGCCTTTGATTGCGTTCATCATGATACACTCATCCGAAAACTGCACCACTATGGTATGAGGGACAGTGCTCTCGACCTTCTGACTTCTTATCTGAACAACAGAATTCAGAGGGTTGATGTTAATGGCAAGAGATCTGCAGGATCTGCGGTCACTATGGGAGTTCCGCAGGGTTCAATTCTAGGTCCTTTCTTGTTTCTAATTTATATAAATGACTTACCTTATCACATAAGGGATAATCACAAGATTGTATTATTCGCAGATGATACTTCCCTCATTTTAAAAATCAAACGTCAGCTAGTCAATTTTGAACATGTTAACGATGCACTCTCTAAGGTTGTCCATTGGTTTAATGTAAATAATCTTCTCCTGAACGAAAAAAAGACTAAGCTCATTAAATTTTCAATGTCAAATGTCAGGCAGCTAACTACCAATGTTCAACTTAATGGAATAGAGTTGGACCCTGTTGAGTCGACAGTTTTTCTTGGGATAACTATTGACGGTAAATTACAATGGGGCCCACACGTAGAAAAATTGTCAGGAAGGCTTAGTTCGGCCGCCTATGCTGTTAAAAAAATTCGACAGATAACTGATGTAGATACTGCCAGAATTGTTTATTTTAGTTATTTTCATAGTCTTATGTCATATGGGATTCTTCTCTGGGGAACTTGTGCGGACATTAATACTATCTTTGTTTTACAGAAAAGGGCTGTTCGAGCCATTTACAATCTAGGTCCAAGAGATTCACTTCGTGAAAAATTCAAAGAAATAGATATTCTGACTGTAGCCTCTCAATATATATTTGAAAATCTATTGTATGTACACAAAAATATATCAAATTTTAAGAAAATGTCCGATATTCATTGTTTAAATACCAGGAATAAACACAATCTTGCTGTACATCGCACTCGCCTCCACAGAGTAGGCAACTCGTTCATGGGTCAATGTATACGCTTTTACAACAAACTTCCTACTGACATTCGAAACTTACCCATTAAACGATTTAAAAGCTGTATTAAAACCAAACTTTGTAAAAAAGGGTACTATAAAATTTCTGATTATTTAGAAGACAAAAAAGCTTGGGATTGAGCTGCTCGCTCTGCAAGCCTTGTGATCAAACTGGAAAACTTGACATTTAATGTTATTATGCATGATTTTATATAAATATTGACATTGCAGAATATTATATACAATATTACATTAATGTTTACTTTGAAAAGTATTATATTTACTGCTTTAATTTATTGTGAATGTGAGCACTATGTGGGTCTTTTTTTTTTCTTTAAATATTTTCCTATTATTTTATGCTTTTTCTCAGTTTTAATGGTGGTCTGGCATTTTGAGCACTTTATGAGGCCTACCCAAATGTACTTTCTTTGGTATTGTTCGTCGAGTCGTTGAGCTCCTTAAGTCTTGAGTCGAGCTGCACGATTACGACAAATGCTTGCACTGATTGGACAGGTCCACTCAAAATTGTGTGGTTCTTTCCTCAAAAGACCATTTCAGACACAGATCTACATGGTCCTCACATGATCTGACCAAGATTATGTCTGGACTTTAAAAGAGACTTTGACCCCTGAGTTTGTTTCGCCATTTCTTCTCACGGGTAGTCAGATAGGAAATGTCGACTACATCTAGCTTATTTTTTACTTTTTAATATGACGTGTAAAAGTGATTCTGATATCCTATTTACAGAATAAACGATTTCATTTCATTTCATTTCATTTCACCCGTGGGTATCCACGGAAGGCCGGGAGCGGCGTTGACGAGTCTGTGTCTAATAGCAGATTCTCAAGATCTGTCTTTACGTGCTCGGCCTCTTCCTTCGTCAGGTCCCTGGAGGGAGGCGGGAAGCAGATTGCTACGGCCAGCCGCGCAGGAATGTCCTTCGTGGCTCGCGCGTAGGTCCTTTGCTCCCCCTGAGCAGAGTGGATCCTCGAGCGTTTGGCGTCCTCCTGGAGCATGCTTGGTGAAGCGGTCTCATCAGGGCGCGCCCTCTTCGCCGGCCCTGTACCGCTTGGTCCAGGCTGCGGCTTGGAGGTGCCTGCATGGCTGGGTGTTTTTTGCCGGCAACGCCTTGTGCAAGGCTCTAGATCTCTTACCCCTGTTTTGTCTAGGTCGAGGTCGGTCGTGGGTTACGTCAGTGTTTTGGGGTCGGCTGTCAGCCCCGGCGGACTCTGTCGCTTGCGGAGGCTTTTCGCGCTGGGTTGCCCCTTCGCGTACTTGCCCCCGCTCGCGTGATTCCGCGTCCTGCCGTTTTGCGCGCTGGGTTTCCCCTTCGCGTACTCGCGGCTGGTCGCGTGGTTCCGCGTCCGGCCACTTTTCGCGCTGGGTTTCCCCTTCGCGTACTCGCGGCTGGTCGCGTGGTTCCGTGTCCGGCCACTTTTCGCGCTGGGTTTCCCCTTCGCGTACTTGTGGCTGGTCGCGTACTACCTCTTCGGCGTTCGATCGCACATCGCGCTGGCTAGTGCCTTGGCGGGTGTCGGGCTTTCGAACGCCTGCTTTCCTCTCGCGGGCCAAGATTTTTCCGCGCTTTCTCAGCAGGCGTACCGAATCAACTTCAACCGGGAGAGTGGTGGAGCTGCCAGGGCCGTCATCTTTCCCCATCCCTCTCTGTCCATGTCGGTCTTGGTCCTTGTCTGGGTAGGCGATGCTTTTCCGCACGATGCTCTGTTGCCAGAGGCTCGCAGGAAGCGTGCATTTCGCAGTGGGTATTGGCGCGTGAATCGCAGCCGAGTTCGGGTGTATAGGCGCGTTCACCCACTTATTTCTACAAGCTCACCGGGCCCATTTTTGCACATCCATCCCCAGAATCCAATCGTAATACGACCACTCCGACGATTAGGCAGCACATTTTGTTCCAAGTACCGTGTATTTTCTGGTCTCAACAAACTCTTGTACCTTGTGTGTATCGAAATTATTGACAAGCATCTGCTCAGATATGAATGAAGTAATGAATGTTCAGATATTAATGGTAACTTGTAGTGTATGGAACTTATTAACATTTTAAATTGTTCAAAAGTATTTGGTCACCTTGTCTGCTACAATATATCTGACGGCGACTGTACCTATTATTTTTATACCTATCACGAATTCTTTGAGTTTATACCTATTATTTGTATACTAGCTTTTACCCGCCGCTTTGCCCGTGTGGAGGTCGGAAATTATCCCACTTCTTAAATGTAGTAATGACAATTGTAGTCTGATTCTAAAGTTGATTCTGATGGTGTCGAAGAAGTTTACAATAATGTAAGTTAACTTTTTTTATTGTCTATTGAATATTATTATATTGGATATTGACGGAACGGTTGGCGCAGTGGTTAAGCGATTGACTGCTGCGCTGCGTGTCGCGGGTTCGATTCCCGCACGGAACAAATATTAGTATGACCTACAAGTAGTTGTTCCGGGTCTGGTTGTTTGTGTATGTGTGTTATATGTTTGTAAACGCACCCACGATACAGGAGAAATTACTAGTGTGGGGCAACGTTTAAAAAAAAAAAGGTTTTTTTTTCTTTTGCTTGACCTATTTATAACTTTTTTTAATAGGTAGATAACTATCTCAATACTAATAATTCAGTTTCAATTTAATTGTTTGTAATAATTTGTTATTTAGTTACTGATTTTATTGTTGATGTTTTTTTTTTTATATTTTGAGGATTTTAAAAAAAACATCACTTACCGCCAGTTGCACGTAAGCCCATACATTTAATTTCCTCCTATACAAATAATGCTGTCACTTTCGGATACGTTCCGTTAGCTATAGACAGCATACTTTTTTAATGGGGAATTAAAGGTGGATGGGCATCTGAGCCTAATGACCAATAACGACAAACGACATGTCATCTGGGGGCCAAGTCTGATAACGCAGTTGTGTCCGAATGGCCGATCATTGGCACCGTAATAGTAGAGTTTGACAGTTTTGTTAATCTAATCGAAAGGCGTCTTTATGATTTTCCGAAGACGTGCCACTGATACTCCATCGGCAAAATTGTCTGTATTTGGTAATCTCTTGACAAGCTCCTATTATTTTGACTTTCTTTTTTTTTTTTTTTCTTTTCCTTTTGGCTTCGCACGGTTTGTGCATTTAGCCAGTGTCATGTAAAATTAGGTAACAAGTACAAAGTTATTTAAATAATTATGAAATGAACTCCACTCAATGCATGATAAAGATGATTGATGATATCCCGCCCCGCTCCCCTTGAGTTTAAGTAAAGACGCGGCACTTTACTGAAACCTCGCGCGGACTTCTTGAGAGAACTTAAAGTGATGTTGCACTGTTTTGTTTCATTTGCCTACATTAATGCAGGTTCACGAACACTTAATGGTTAATAATCCACCACTATTACACATTAATATTCGGCTAAACACAAATTTTAGAAAATAAAACAAAACTGCTAACATGACGCTTCACTTTCCCGCCAAGAAGTCCTTTTGACTTTCTTATGGACCACTGTCACGCCATTATGAATTTAGGAGGTTACAAACTATTGGCACAATGATCATGGCGTTGCCTTGGTATGGTCATCATAATGACCAATTATTGAAAATAAGACTTGTCCCCCAGAAAGCTATTTTCATATTATTCTATAACTTTTACTATGGCGGGAAGTGCGAAACCCCTGTGGGTAAAAAAATATCGCTACTTAAAGAAATTATTAACCGACTTCCAAAAAGGAGGAGGTTCTCAATTCAGCGGTATGTTTTTTTTTTTTGTATGTTTGTTACGCGATTACTCCGTTAATTATGGCCAGATTTTGAAAATTCTTTTTTTGTTTGAAAGGGTATAGTCCCGAGGTGGTCCCATTGCCACCAAATCAGAATCAGATGAGAGGATCCCATGGAAACCCTCAAATTTTATAGGAAAACCTATAGAGATTTGGGTATTTTTTATAGTAACTCGTGCATTTGGTCTCGGAAAGCACCATTTGGTGAAGTGGAACTGATGATGGAGACCACATATGGCCACCGGAACAATATAATAATGAGTACCCCTATTTAACGGGTTGCGATTAAGCAATTTATGCTCGTCACTATGCATATGGTGAGTGGCAGTTCTCCTGGTTCTTACCAGGAGAACTCCTCAACAATCAACGTCCCAGCATCGGGAAAAGAAATATTTTGTAAAAGGTGATGAGCAGTTAACATTAGGCTATTATAACTTAGATAAATTAAAAACTGACCCACTAAAAAGTGAAAAATAAAAAAACTTTTTACAAAAAAATAAGAACCGACTACAAAGTGAAAAATAACTTTAATTTCGGAACTCGGTGGCAAAAAACTCAAACACAGATCCAAAGACACCGACTTCCGAAATTAAAGTTATTTTTCACTTTGTAGTGTTATATTTCGTAGTCGGTTCTTATTCTTTTTTGTAAAAAGTTTTGTGTTTTATAAATGGCATCTCACAGGTCAACCTAGGAGGTGATCGTCTGCGGACTTTCCTATGGGTGCCTCAATATAGGCCTCCAGGCAGGGCATAAAACTTATAAACTTAGCGACTACACGCAAAGGTTAGGTACCCCCTGTGGGGTACGGACCTCGGTTTAGGGCGTCGCTGGGGGAGGACAGCAAGGGACAGACAGGCTCGATCGGATTAATATTATTAGAAAGGGGAATTTAAAGCTACAGGCCCAGCGGCGCGGGCTGGCTCGAGCAAGTAGCGAGCTGCCCCGAGCGGGGCGGGGATGGACGAGGACGTCGCGGTGGGCCTCGACGGCGAGGACGGAAGGAGGGCCGTCGGATTTTGTTTTTGTGTGCTACTGCTAATGGTGAAACTACTCTCCTGGAGGAGGGTAATAGCGTCGAAATGGGGAGTGTGTGGATGTCTTGGTCGGCGAATTCTACTACTGCGGGGAGTGTATCGGGTGGCCGCCGCAATCAGGGGGTTGCGGTACTTAATAGCAGAGTCGAAGAAACGCTTTGAGAAGCGTTTCATAAACTGCTGGATTGGCATTTTGAAATCTTTGTGTAGATCCAAATGCGAACATAGAAGCTCCCGTGACCTTTCTAAGGAAACGGTAAAAACGGGAAAAGAGAGGGAGACGTCGCGATCTCGAGATGAGAACCGCCTGAATCTTATCGAGGTTGACCTCGATTCTCCATTTCCGGAACCAAACGCCTAAGACGTTTGCAGAGATCTGAAAGAAAGAAAAATAATTTTATTCGTCACAGAAACACGGGCAAAACATATGAAAACATAAACTCGAGTAGCTAAAAACAAATAGTCGGCAGCTGCACGTCATGACTGTGACAAGAAGGTTTGCACTCAGCATGATGCTGTGCTATGGGGGACCCACAGCACAGCGCAGATTTTCAGTGGCCACCCGAAAAATACGTACGGAACCCAAGTCAGGTTTAATGAGTTCTACATAATAGCTAACAAAATAAAACAAACATACTTAGAATATAATGCCTATACAATATATAACCAAATATATTATAAGAATAAATAATAATGATAAAAAACCATAAAAATTTATCCGCTGGCATCACCATGCATAAATAAATAGGTACCTACCTAAAACATTTATTACACGGGAATATCAACTGTTTTGTCTCGCTTCCACCCTGTACTGCACGCCCGCACACAATATAAATAATAAAGTACAGACTACAGTTGCATTTCCCGATTGCGTCTATGAGCGTGATGACGTACTGTGACTGTAGTTATCTGGAGAGTGCGAGCGATAGAGTTCTGACAGCGACCGGTATAATAAATGGCAGTGTTGTCGGCGAATAGAGCTAACTGAGCCTTTTTACTTTTGGGAATGTCACTGGTGAACAGCGTAAAGATGATGGGAGATAGCACGGAGCCCTGAGGGACTCCCGCGCGAATGGGGTGAGGGGAGGAGAGTGAGCCATCGATGCGAAAGCGGAAAGTGCAGTCGGATAAAGTCTCTTAAGATGAGCACGAGACGGTCTGGCACTCCCGAGTTGTTACAGCTTATTTAGTAAGCCGTTGTGACAGACTTTGTCGAATGCTTTCACTATGCCAAAGAACATCACGCCCGTCATCGCACTACGTTGGAAGCCAGCGCTTAATGCTCTACCATGCGGTGGACTTGTTGGATACTCGAGTGCTGGGTTCGAAACCCGAACTGCTCGTTGGGGATAAGGCTCATTGCCTCGACATAGTTGTGGCGTCACACTTTGTGCATTTGTGAACGCACCTTGCTTATAAATGAGCCGCTCGTAGATTTTACCGAGGTCATTGAGAAGACCGTCTGATCCGTCCGTTTGGTCTGATGGGGCGGTAACTCACGGGCTCAGACTTGTGTTTGCTTGGCTTAGGGATACCGATGACGGTGAAAGATGTTGTTGCTCAAGGCGCCATTGACGATGACGGTCATAAGCATTATGAGAGGATTGGGGAGGAGTTTTTATACCTTATTGGTGATACCGGCCGTTTGACAGGGCGGCGAACAGTACGGGGCTGTGCATTGTATAGCTTCTATAGTTTGATAGGTATCTCGGTGTAGGAAGGCACGAACCGTTTAATCCACCAGCCGCACACCTAAAGGATCTCATTATTGATGAACCTGAGGTTTAAAATGGAGCTAAATATGTTTATTTTTTCACAAACAATTCAAGTTTCAAGATTTGTTGTGTTGAGTTGTTTATTTATATGTATTTGTAAATAAACAACCAAATCTCGACGAATAAGTCGATTAAACACCATTGTTTTTAATTCAGAACCACTAAAACGTAATAAAACTATTATTATTCTTATTAATGAACTCTTGTTTTATTTAGCCATAACTTTTTTCCCACAGCGATTTGAGATTTCGCGCCATAGGAGAAGTTGTAACCTTTCCGATGACATAATATATCGCTTATTGTTATTGCTTTCTAGACTGAGGTCCATACATTTCTGCCCATCCTCCTGAGAATAAGAACCACACAAAAGTGGGAACTTTGTGCCACTCGATCCGGCTCACCTCCGACGTCAGGACTTTTAGTAGGTATGTTCACTCCATGCACCCTGCACAAGTTTCTGTAGGAATCGCTTAGGTCCCTGCTCAAGCATTCTACAACTCCTTTATTGACTGGACTACAAATTTAACTTGCAAGATACCGCGATAGACTGCAGACATATACCGCGGCGGTGCAGGTGAAACTAAATAAAAGCTTGTAAACCGGCCAAGTGATGAAGGGTTCCGGAGTTAGGATGAATTTATCCCAAAAACAAACTTAACATTGTAGTTGAAAAACATGTTCTCCCATACATCGATATACGTCACGGTCAATTCTCCAACTGCAAATTTAAGTTGGTCGACTATTACTCGTTAACTTGTAAGGCCTACTTAGCTGTGATAGTTTTCCTTTCAATTTCGTTATTTAAACTACTGCCATGAATATTTTCACATATCCTCAATGAACCATAGCTGGCGGAGGGCGGACACACACACACACACACACACTTGACTGATGACTCTAACAAAATTTAGCACTTTAAAGCATATGGACACCCATGCCAAATTACAGCTTTCTACTACGAGTCTCTGAGCTAAGCCAGACATACAGAGAGATTAAAAATAGTCAAGAATATAGAACTATTTATAAATGAATAAAAATGCGAAAATAAAGAGTAAATCAACAGCGCCCGCTCGGTCCTTGCTAGCTATAATTATGTAGGTATTTAATGAAAGTAAACTGGAGTGTGAAGAACGTTAGACGGGCTAGAAATCGTACCTATTAATTGTGTCGTCCTCCAATCAACTGACCTTAATATCAAACACCTACGCAGGTCTACGTTCCCTTATTATAGAGATCTAAAAAACTCAAGCTTGTAAGTCAACGCAATAAAAAAAGAAACCGGTCAAGAGCGAGTCGGACTCGCGCACCGCGGGATCCGTAGGTACGTATATGTTGTTGATGATTTCTGAAAAACTTTGTAATTTAGAGACATCGTTTTATTTTTCCAGTAATCTTTACATAAACTTCTATGACATAGAATAATTCCAGACCTTTCTCTATGCAAACTTCGGAGATAAGGTATTTTTTTTTACATTTATCATCAAAAGTCGAAATTTATGATGCCTAAAAAAAATAAAAAATGTTTAGGAATGTGCAAACAGCGCTCTTTCATATGATACCCCACATGCCTTAGTAGACTCCATTCGAATTTTAAGACTCCTTTTCAGGCCCTGTCGCAAAAAAGATATGTTTTTTTAACTTTCTTTCTTGTTGGCAAAATAGTTGGGTAAACGTCATCCAAAACTGTTCTAAATTTCAAGTTGATAGCATTAGTAGTTCTTGAGATATCCAGCTGTGACAGACAGACAGACTTAGTCTCACCATAAGGGTTCCTTTTTACCATTTTGATAGGTAGGTACTCGCAAATAAATCAAAACGTAGGTACTTCCCGTTGACTTAGAATCATGAAAGGCAAGAAGTAAGGTCTCACAGCACTAGTACCTAAAGGGATTTTTTGCGATTACAAACATACATTTTCAACTACAATGTTAAGTTTGTTTTTGGGATGACTTCATCCCCAAATACGGAACCCTTCATTGTGCGTGGTTCGACACGCACTTGGTCGCTTTTTTTTCTTTTTCTCGGCTCCTAATAGTCGTTGTGTAATGTTAAATAGCCTCCTCAAGAATTGGGCCAAATGCAAAAGTATTTTTGCATTTGCTTCTGCTTTATTTTTAAACGTAAGATGCTCAATTTCAAGTTTCAATTAAACGTAGGTACGAGTAAGTAGGTAGGTTCGCACATAGTCAATTTATCACTAATAAGTAGATCAGATACTTAATTCAAGAGAGCATGGTAACAACATAACAACCGACTTTCAAAAAACACTACCTACAAAGTGCAATACTTGGGTATAATCTTTAAGTTTCGAAAGTCAGTGTGTGTATGGTGCCTAGCAGCATCTCAATTTTAATTTTCCGTATGGTACCTAACCAGTAACCATGCAGCTACTGTGGGTATTTCATCACTTCCGTACGATTGCATTATCATTTTTATTCAACATCTAGATACAGGTACCGACTAGTTACCTATTGTTCATTATTGACGAATTCCTTTGTCTCTCCGAAGGTTTTCATCAAATTTTCGACAAAGGTAATGACCAAAATTGGCGGTTTTTGTTCGGCGACCGTTGATTAAACTAATAAAACGAAAGACATTTTATATGTTTGGCGGTAAACCTCAGCCCGAGCCACAGAACACTATAGAATTACTCTTAGCGGCGGCCCAAGCTAAGATCAGTTTATACAGCTCACAGAACACTTTTACTCCTGGCGGAGATACAGGTAGGTACTAGCCGTAGACCTATTGTTCATTATTGACGAATTCCTTTGTCTCTCCGAAGGTTTTCATCAGATTTTCGACAAAGGTAATGACCAAAATTGGCGGTTTTTGTTCGGCGACCGTTGATTAAACTAATAAAACGAAAGACATTTTATATGTTTGGCGGTAAACCTCAGCCCGAGCCACAGAACACTATAGAATTACTCTTAGCGGCGGCCCAAACTAAGATCAGTTTATACAGCTCACAGAACACTTTTACTCCGGAGATACAGGTAGGTACTAGCCTTGTACAACTTGTACAAGGAACATAATATACTCAATATTATGTTCCTTGTACAAGTTGTACAGGTAGATAATGGATGGTTTTTGTACATCGGATCGAAGCTATGGGTAGTACTTAGAGCAAAGTGGTCAAAGGAGGCCACGACCTTAGTTTTGGAGGAAAATAAAACTAAGCATAATTATAGTTTTTTGAATAAGATTCTGCCTGAGCTAGGAGCTCTTTCTTCATCAACCGAACCGAGGTTCCTTCCTTATATTATGATATCGCTTAAAAAACTTTACAGGCGCCGAATCCTTTATCACGGAAAACCTAGTACATACCTTGTTACCTACGTATTACACGAATAATGGCGACGCGACGAGGCATTGGTACCTATCTACCGCTTAGTAACTGCAGCTGTGTAATACTGTTTTCCTGTCTCTTTCATTCCAGTTATTATAGCAATAGGATTTATAGGATTAATCCATATTTTACAAAGGTTAACCCTAATAGCTGTTAATCATAGGTATACGGGTTAAAGGTCTTACCAGTTACCTTTATTCTGTCCCTGGTCTAAACATCTCAAGAATGTTCACAATTTGAATAGCTCTGAATACGGTCACAATGACTGTGAGTCTGATCACTTCTCTAGCCTGCTGAAGAAAGTAATTGGACGGTCGCAGCGTCGAACGTAAGCCTGTCTCTCGCCCAGAGAGAATGTGCGATATATAAGCAACTAGCCTGACTCGCCATTCGGTAGTTTTTTAACTGCGCCGCAGACGCACACTTGTACGACATGGAATTACCGGTTAGTAAAAAATTCAATTGCTCTCATTGCACTTACCACGATTGCGCTCATTTTTTTTTTTTTGTAAAGTCTTATGTTGTCGATCTTAGGTAACTTCTTACATAATACTTCCTGTTTTTACACTTGGTGTTACGTAGGTCAGGAAACAAAATGATTACAGTTGACAAAATAGTTGCAGACGTATTAATGCAACACTTGTTACGAATTTTATAAACCTAGGTACCTGTAAATCTATTACAAGTGTTATTGGGTTTTTCCTTCTGGAATTTCTCAGAAGCAGCTCGGAGTCTGGATTTGTGTCCGATTGGCAAAAAATAGGGTGGAGGTGGTGGCTGGAGGCCTTCATTTATTGAGGCACCCACGGGAAACCCGGTTAAGCAGACTACAACCTCCTAGATTGACCTGCGAGATGCCAATTATAAAAACTAAACTACATGGGACTTGGCAAAATGTGGGTGAATGTATGCGTGTTTTCCTCGGTTTCCCATAACCGGGGAAAACAGGCTTGACGTTATGTTTTACATTTAAATTTGTTTACATACCTTAATGATTGCATTGGGTGTATTGCTTTCATGAGTGTATAGGTTATTAGGTTATTTTCGGGAAACATATTTTGAAAGTTAAGAAGTTCGTATTATTTCGTTTTTTTTTTTGTTCGTGGAAACGGTATTGAGGGGCAAGGTCCATAAGTCAAGGTTTTTTGTAAACATTATTTTTAATAAATAAATAATAATAATAATTTAGGCAGGTTACCTAGGTACTAGGACTTTCATCGGGAACTAAACTAAAAAAAGCAATTTAAAAAATTCGCTACTTTTGTATTTATATTTTTTTATTTTTTCAGAAATTAATAATATTGCTGTGCTGCTCGTATTATGGGTTTGCATCACAACATTCGCACCACGTCCACACTATACCTGTGGAAAACTATGAAACTGAATTGCAAGTTCTCGGTGAACACGTCGAAATTCCTGAAACCCCCGTCAGAGTGATAAAAATCACGAAAACTGTAGCTGTCAAGATACCAGTGCCATATCCAGTGAAAGTGATCGAAAAAGTACCCTACCCCGTTCACATTAACAAACCTTACCCAGTGCCCGTGCCACAAATAGTTAAGGTTCCCCATGTTGAATCTCCTCCGAAAGTACACGCACACGAACCGCTCGGTAGCCAAGGAAGCCAAAGCCACTATCCTGGTAATTCTTACCAGGTGCAAGAAGCACATTCCCGTGACGGACCATCAAACGAAGATTCTTACGGTCCTGAAACTCAATCCTACAATGGGGGAAACTCTGGTCACAGCCAAAGTTTTGCACCATATAATGATGAGTATTCTTCGGAGGGATCCTCTGGTAATTCTTACGGAGCACCGTCAAGCAGTTATCATGGAAATGCCGGCGCGAATGATGCAGAATCTTTTGAATCCAAAAATTATGATCAAGCTATAAAAGATTACCTTCATAAAATGAACCCAAGCGGAGATAGCGCTGGGCTCAAAACTTTTAACTACAATTAAATCAATTTTATATAACTTTGTAGGAACGTACCTGACTGGATTGTTTTAGTAGTTTAACGTTTATTTCCTGTACATAAATAGTTTTTGTATTGTGAGTGTGACTCGTACGAGCGGCTTGTTCAAACAATAATATTATTGTTAACTTAGTCTATTTTTGTTATTTTATTGTTGTTGCTAGATGTGTATAGCGTGTTGTTAATTTTTCAATAAATTATTACAAATTAATAATATCGAAATCCATTTATTTTCCATTGTCAAATTATCAATAATATCATCACATCTAATAAAAATGTTTTTTTTTTAAATAGATACATTCATACATAAACGCACGCCTTCTTCCCATGGGGATAGGCAGAAACTACAGAAAGCCAAAGCTACGATCCTTACAGTTTAATCTTCCGTTTTAAAACTGTTACCCTAAAAGGACTTATGCAAAGACAGCATAGTATGTAAATACCGTTCACAGCATGGCTACACTAATAACAAATACATTATTTTTTAATATTTAAATTCATCTTACAAACATTAATTAGGCAGCGACCTTAAAATTTATTGAATGCATAAAGTACTTACTAAATGTGTGACGGGAAGGTGTAAACTTAGTCCTTTTGTTCGTAAAATGTTACAAGTTACAATGAACAAGTTGTATAATCCCTAATTACGTTACACCATCAAACACATACTATTCCATTTTCTTGTAAAAATACGAACTAAATGTTATCTTATAAATATATTCATCTAAGATAACATTTAGTTCGTATTTTTTTAAACTTAGATTTACGTAACGTATGAATAATATTATCTACAGCAAAACGCAATGAATACTCAACGGGTAGATACATCAATCTATGAAAAAGCTTTATGAAAATACGTTTCCACATTTAATGTGCAACATAATAAAAATAATATCAAAAAGTAACAAAAAGATAACTTCAACAACTTAACTTAAAAAGGAGAAAAAAGATTCACGCATTTTCCTACATTTTCTTCATCCAAATCACCGCATTGTTCACCAACGATAGGATCGACTTTAACGATAGGCCGCACCACTTCGGGCTTCTCATCCTCGTCCGACACATACATCCGAGTCAGGTCGGAAGCGACTGATGCCGTCTCGCACGCACTGGGAACAATTAATAAATGAATTACCTATTAACGTAGCCACTCGACCTGTTTCACTGTATGTTTGAATTCTACCTATATGTCACTTTAACACACAAATGAAAGTTCATGAAGTCCAGGGAACTAAAGATATCGCTAATATTTTTTTTGACGAATGTAATAAGTAAAAAAAGAAAATTCTTATCATACCTATAATGTTCGGAGTCAGGGACGATCAAATTAAAGTGCGTGGTTTCTTGTTTGATGCTCATGATTGTGGGCATCATGAGGGCGGCGACGGGGAACGTGGTGCTGGCGACCGGCGCAGCGCCCAGCAGTAGCGGCGCCACCAACACTTCCGCGTCTTTCACAGGCAGTTGCATAACGATGTCCGACTGAACGGCTTCGTTTTTAATAATAGTACTAAAAAAATAGAACAGGTTTTTTAAGTGAGTGACTTGTCACCGCTGAGCCGGTGACCAGATTTGGAACGAGACTGATTTCATATAAATAAAATACAGTATGTGCTGCAAGATGTAAGTATTTAAATGGAGACAGCATCGCATTCCGCATAAGTTAAATATTTAGCAACCACGGTAATTACTTTTTTCCGCGTGAATTTCTAAGTTTTAGTTTTGTGTTGGTAAATCTGACATAATAGAGTACGAAATAAAATGATAATTGCATAGATGAACAATTCAGGTTGCTCGGTAATTCGACCTATTCCTTGAAAGGGGTTATACTAGAGGTCATTTCCAACAAATTGCCGAGCACCCTATATACTATTCAGAATCATATTTAATTTAAAAGTAAAAGTTAGCGAAACTCCGCAGACGCGACGGGTAGCGATATCTAAATATGGTAAAATAAAATAAAAAAAGTAGGTAGGTGACAAAAAAAATTGGGGTCAACGACCGCTGCTTACCTACTTGAAGTATGAATTGGGAAAATCAGTTATTTTTGATTTTTCGTGTTATATAAATCAAAACCCATCACGTATGTTTGTTAGGTACACAAAAAAAACTGATTACAGTGAAATCTTTGTAATTTCTTTTTGCAAAATAAATTGACTGACTCGTTGGTCTAGTTGTCGCAAGCGCTACTGCTGAGTATGAGATCCTGGGTTCGATTCCGAGGTCGGGCAGTGTTATTAGGTTTTTCCATCAGAAATTTCTCAGCCCGGAGTCTAGATTTGTGCCCGGTTGACAGCAATAGGTTTCCCCGTATTACATGGGACTTAAACATAACTGGCGAAATGTGGGTGTACACCTCTGCCAAACCCTTCAGTTATTACAGGCGTCAAGTTGTGTTATGTGTAAATAAATTTATATAACCATAAACGGGGTGGGGGGACCCACTATACCCATTGATTTAACCTGTTACTGTTGTAAATGTTCTGCAATATTTATAAGCTAAATCAGGAGTTAATAATTGAACATTTAAATTGAGTTATTTTATAAGCATATTCTCTTTACCTTCCCAAATTGAAGGCTATTTTGTACTGTTGTGATTTTTGAACCACTTCCAACCAATTGTTCTTATCGACATCACCACTTTCCGAGTTAAACGAAGAGCTAGGCCTGAAACAGAATTAATTTTTATTATAATACTCTGATACAATGCAATGTAAACGTGTCGTCTATTGTTTCTTTACAAATAATAAGTCTGACTTCTAGCATATCTATGCGACAGGAATGCTATAAGCAACAGTAGTTCAAATTGAGTCATTCACAATTCCGCTAAACCACCAACTACTAACAGACCTTTAAATTGAATTGTACAATGAATAAGTACTTAATTCTCGGAACACAACGACTGTTTCGTGCTGAGCGGCTGATTAAGTAAAGTCAACCGCACATTAGCGGTACACTTGTAATGTAAGTACTACGAACACCTACTTACTGCCAAGACATAAAGACGCTGTCAATGACAAATTGTGACCGAAGATGTGCTGTTGTGTTGCATAATAACGGTTGAAAGATAGCGAGCCTTACAGTAGTCGCATATGATGTGTAACATCTGTTTTTTTTTTTTTATGTATGGCATCTCGCAGTTGACCTTGAGAGGCCGTGACTGCTTAACTGGTCTTTCCTGTTGCTGCCCTAAGGTGTGAGCTTAAAGCCTCCAGCCAGGACCGTAAATATAAGTATTACAAACTAAACGACAGCGCTCTAAGGGCACCCCCTGTGGGGTACGAACCTGTGCTTAGGGCGTCGTTGGGGAAAAACAGCAAGTTGGGGACGGGCTGGATCGAAAGTTTAAATTCATGATTATTAACGGGGATTACTATTAAATGCTACGGCTCACTCAGCCTCGGGGCTGGCGGTTCGACGTGCAAGGGACGGGGGGAACAATTAATTCTTGAACTTCGCGTGGTACCTCGGCGGCAAGGACGGAATGACGGTTTGTATTTGTGCACTGTACTTGTGGCCCTATTGCTTTCCTGAAGGAGAGTAATGGGGTCATCCGGATCTAAGAGAGTATGCCTAGGTCGGCGAGTCTGACTAATCTGAGAAGGCCTATAGCTAGCTGCCTGCACAACCAAGGGGTTGCGATGTCTATCTGCGGACTCGAAGAACCGCTTTGTCGCGCGTTTCATAAACTGCTTAATGGTGGGGATTTTAAGATCTACATAAAGGGTTTCGTTCCGAACGACCCATGGAGCGTCCGTAATTTTACGGGGAAATCGGTTTTGAAGTGCCTGCATTCTATGAATGAGGTGGGGACGGGCGTGTGCGAAAGCGGCACACGCCTACGTCATAGTCGGGCGTAACATCTGACATCTCACCTTGGTAATAAGCAATTGAGCAGCGACAGAAATGACCCCCTCTACTTACAACCTATACAGTACCTACTTACTAATTCCATGCTATTAAAAAGTACTTACTTATTCCAAGCTCAAGCTGTTACTTCCTATTACACATTTCCTTGTGGGACGCCCCCCAGCTAGATGGACTGTCGACCTTAAAAAGGTGGCTGAGACAGACTGGATGCGGAAGGCGGAAGACGGAGGACAGGGTGCTGTGGCGCAGCCTGGGAGAGGCCTAGCAGTGGACTGCTATAGGCTGAGTTGATTGATTGACACACTTCCGTCCCTTTTCATGTAATCATTCCCACAGAAAGCGAGAGGAAAAATGTTACACATCAAAAAACTAATATAGGACAATTATACTCACATTGGTGTGAAGTTAACCATAGTGGCAAGGTGTTTCTGTTTGTGTATTTGATAGACAGTTTCTTGACTCTCTAGCATAGTGATATCTTTTATGATATCAGGCATCAGTAGTAAACTTTCTTGTTGCATTGAGTTCGAAATGCTCCTTTCCGATATATCATTTAAAGAGAACTTAAGTTTAGCTGAAAAATACATTAAAATATCATAACCATGTTACTATTCAAACACATAATAGATGTCAGTCACTTATAGGTAGATTTAAATTTGGCTTGCTCACGGAAACGTTTTTCTCGATTTTAATAGGGATTTTATGTCACAAAATATAGAATTAAGGGGCCTCCGGTGGATGCGTAGTTCATACAAACGTAATACCAAAATAATTTGTAAATCAAACATATTAATAAGGTAGTGTGTATTTATTTCGATTGGATTACAGAATATCTATGTTCCCAAATATATATTTTGAAAGGACTATGATAAACAAAATAGATAAATATGAGGAATTTAACATTTCTATAGAAAACTTATTTTTCTCACAACTCTTGTTTAAATCAGTGTCCATTCAAAATATATATTTCGGAACGTAGATATTCTGTATTCAAATCGGAATAAAGACACACTACCTTAAGAATATGTTTGAATTACAAATTATTTTGGTATTACGTTTGTATGAACTACGCATCCATCGGATACTCAGCTACGAATGCAGTAACTTACATTTATCTATCGGCGAAATTTTTCCCGCTACATCATACAGAAAATCAGCAGACCAGAACTGGGGTATCCGAATGAATACTTTCCCGGAATCCACAGGCATATGGAATCCCAACTTATGCAGTAGCTGCAGAAACTTCAGATCCTTACAAATGGATGCTTGCTTGCAGTTCCACGGCACCAGTGGTACGGAGTGATTGAGAACTAGAAAAACATCAACTTAATGTAAACCTTAAATTCATTCATTCTCTAACAGACAACGCACAGCTTACACCAGTGGAATCAAAAGCATGAATTGATGCACAAAAGTACCATATTATACCGAAGGTGAGGGCCAAGTAAGGATTTTTGATGAATTAGAGTTTGTATGAAAGTTCTTCATTTTTGCAGATGGGAAATGCCATCGGGGATTCGGCTTGTGGTTAATAAAATGAATGCATACCCAAATTATAACAAATTATATACCAAATTATAACAACCATCAATTAGATAGAGACCGAATGAATAAATCGATCGATGCGCTGGTTTGAATCCACATCGATGCGTTGGTTCGAATCCACATCGATGCGTTGGTTCGAATCCACGTCGATGCGTTGGTTCGTATCCACGTCGATGCGTTAGTTCGAAGCTATGCTCTTTTTGAAAATATTATTTAGGAATAGTCGTAACAAATTCAAAGTTATAGCAGTATAATATTTTAATACTTGAGGGGTTCCATACATAGTGACGCTGTCTGAACGAAATTCCAAGTCGATTGAACGCGTGAAAGTGCAATAAATTAACATTATGGCATAAATCCCTATACCGATCAGAAAAGGTGATTATCTTCAAAATGGGTGAACAGATTTTCATGAATCATAGCTAAGAACCACCACGATTGACCGAGTTTTCTAATAAAGAAAACCGCATTGAAATCAGACCTCAATGAGTTCAATGTGTCGCTTGTGCTGCAATGATTTCAAAATGTTGCTAGAGAATCAAAACCAAAACTTACGAAGGAAGTGATATGAGACTGGGGACAGTCTGTGTAAATCATTCGATTTCTTCAAGGAGGTTAATTTTGTTTCATTTTTGTATGCGGTATTTTCACTTTCGTTTTTTCTGGATAATTTATCCAAGTATAATTTAGCGAAACAGGTTTCCAACAATACTTTTTGCACCCAATCTAAAAACGTTGACTTTCCATCTTGTGTAAGCTGTTCACAAAGCTTATTAATTTCATCGTCTCTCATCTCTTTCATAACCTGTACAGTTTTGATGTTCCTGTCGGTTTCCCCTTTTACATATTTATCGTAATCTTCTTTGTTTATCAGATTCTGGGTGTAAAGCTCCTTGATTACGGAATCTCTCGATTTAATGATACCGTCTTCCTTATACAGCGTGGTGATTTCGCCGACTACATCAGGTAGAGCACTACACTGCATGTAATTCCAACTTAACGATGATAGTTCATCTTCCGACCACCTGCAGCATTATACAATAATATGAAGTGTTTATGTAATAAGTTTAAAAAATTATGTGTTGTGAGTTGTGTGATTGTGTTTATTAAAATATTTGAACACAAAATATAATATTACCTCGTTTCCACCTTTTCCTTGAAGGTGCAGTTTGCACTACTGTCAGCAGGATTTTTCTTGTCCACAGCCTCAATCTCAGTGGTGTCTGGTTTGGTTAGTGCCTCTGGAATGACGGTCGCCTTCGGTACGATCTTGTCATCATCGAAATTCTCAATTTCAAGACGAAAGTTTGGCGTACTTTGTAGAGAATGGGGTTTTTTTATGAAAGTATTTATCACGTTCTCAATAAGATCGGACCACTCCTAAAAACATAATGAAATACATCAAAACCAGAAGTGAGTAAGAAGTAAGACTTGCTTACAAGGTCATAAAAGTCAACGATTCCAGTCAACTTGAACATCCAAGTCTATTTTACTAGATTTATATTTAGCTAATGGAAATTATATTAGCTAATATGTCGTATGTTAATGTAAAATTCAAACAACTTCACTTCTTATAATATTTTATTAGGCAACCCATCGCTCTCTATGTTCTTTAGCAAAAAATATAGGTTAAAAACTTACGTCATAAATCTCGAATTCTGCTTTCCAAATGGAAGTAAATGTCTTTAAAATCTTTGGCTGGAATAATGTGATCAAGCTTTCAAGCTCTCCCCCCACATGATGCATCAGTGTAAATATACAGTCGTTGACGAACTCTCCGTTACCGGCGTAGTCCTCCAGCAGCAACCCGTACTGGTACATTATTTCAGATGTAGCAAACCTATTGGAAATCATAATTATCTTATAATAATTATTATTAAGAGCGTTCATCCCGCGCGAGCTGGCAACGTCGCATTTCTAGTGATTATTTTATTAAATTTAAATCAAAGTACTTTCCAATTTTTTTTCAGCCAAGTACTAGATCGTTGTATTTTATAATTATTAATAACATTTACTCTTTAGTAAATAAAAATATTTAATCGTAAATTCGTAATTCTACAAATATAAAATAATAGACAATTTGTACTTGGTTGAAAAAAAATACTACTTTGATGTAAATTTAAAAAAATTAAAACCCTCTAGAAATGCGACGTTACCAGCTCGCGCGGGATGAACGCTCTTAATGTTATCTTATTTGTCTTGGAATTGTCTTCATAAGGCTGATTTAAAAATGATGATTATCAATAATCAAAATTATATTATACTTATATTATTATTTTTTACTTTTCAAATTCCAGCATTGGGGCTGCTGGAATTTGAAAAGTAAAAAATATAAACATTTTTGAAGATACATACTGTCTGATATGATCATGCATATTCGTGGAACCATTGTATTCCGGCAACTGCATTGCACCATCCAAGAACATTAACAATATGTGGTTTGTAACTATGACATCCTGAAACACAGTATAACAAAAACATCTATTATCATACTCAGGCGTGCTCTTGGATGTTTGCAAGAGTCGAACTGCCCAAAAATAAAATAAATAAATAGTGTTTTATTGCAGGCAAAATAATAAACAAAACAATTAATAAACAGTAAAAACATTAAAAATTAAAACATGGAGGTATATATTTGTATAGGTCCCAGTCTTCAAAAAACATAGTATTTCGTCATGGTTTCTTCTCGCTTAGGTGAACAGAAATCCAGTGCACAAATATGGGGCTTGCTAGGTTGCACGAGACAATCCTCAAAATGCTGTTACTGGAGCGTCTTAAACTTTGCCAAAAAGACGCGACCCTCGACCTCACGATAGCGTATAATTCCGGGACCCTCGATTCTGCAAACATGCTCAAGACACTGCAGTATCTTGGCAGTTTCATAAGGGTTCGGTAAACATCATTATGCTGAACCCTTCATGAACTTTACATCCTTTTT
The DNA here is from genome assembly GCA_963921375.1 of Tiliacea citrago. Classification (NCBI taxonomy): domain Eukaryota; kingdom Metazoa; phylum Arthropoda; class Insecta; order Lepidoptera; family Noctuidae; genus Tiliacea; species Tiliacea citrago. The sequence continues at coordinate 14,276,812 of OY992786.1, read as the reverse complement.
GTGAAGTTGCACCAAAGTTGGCACATGTATACATTGATAAGCAATAAGCTCTGAACAGAGTGTTTTTTACGTTTGCACGAGCCAACAGTTTAGTTGATTGTACCTACCTGTAGATATTGTTTCGAGTGATACTTCGGATTGTAATGACGCAATAGCAGCACAAGAAGTGATCTGAGCTCTTCAGTCTCACAAATTTTAAGTTGTAACTTGAGAAGTGCATCTTGATCCTCGTTGCATATGTGTGGAAGCTTTTTGTACATATCAATAGCTTGTATTATTTCCCTTATGGCCGTAACAACCTGAAAACAGATATAGTTTTAATAAATTTCGTTTTCTGAAGTAACGCCTGCCTTCATTTAATTTCCTGATTAACGGTGGTCAGCGATTTAAAAGAGTTAGACACGGAATTAAACACCATCCAAAATTTCAGAGGAGATTCATGAATAAAAACTTGTTAATTATTACTTGTTTGTGACTAATTATTGACGAGCAGGACATACTTTGAAGGCTATTATAACGTATATTCCGATGCATTAGAAAGGTAAAAAAAATAAAAATAGATAAAATAATTAAAATTCCTAATTAATTCATCGAAATTATGTAATGAACATCGTTATGATGTCGTTGACTGTACTCTAAAGATCTCGTAAAGTTGAGGATTAATGTTAAGTACTATGTTTGACGAAAACACGATTCCATAAAAAAAAATTCTTGTTAAATAAAATTCCAAAATTACCTCCAAACCGTACAATAAACCGCTGGTATTCAAAAAATACTTCAAATTAGATAATGAAACACAAGCAGGTCTTGTTATTTTTTTTTTAAAATACCATTATTTACACCGTAAAAAGAAATAAACTAAGATATCGATGCTAAGATAAAGACCCTTAATGCGATGCGCTGCGGTCTGATGTGAGTGTACTGTACGCTTAGCTTAAAAGTGTACATATAATACTTGTATAGGCACATTATTAATTAATATTTGAGCAACTTTGAACACTTACCAAATGAAGTCGCCTTATGTTAGGCTTTAAATCATTACCATCGAGTTTTATGGCCAGTTCAAACTGTTCACATAGGTTGACCCCCTCTGCAGTCAAGTACGACACGATATCGATGGACAGAACCGAGCTAACATTCTCCAAGTCAAGTTCGATTTGCGTCGCGAACTTCAGAAAGTAAGTGACCAGCCAGAAGAAGTGCGAGGTGTCTATTTCTAGTTGAAGATTAGATAGAATTTGGTTATGAAGGGTCTGGAATAATGAATTATATCCTTTCAAAAGGAAATCCACAGTGAACTCTTTTAAAACGTTAGAAATGTCATCATCTGTCGGTGTCTTGTGCGATAATCCTTGAACGTTAAGTCTGGAATAACAAACATCAGTATAACTACATGTCCAATAAGTGCCGTACTTACAGCGACATCGTCGAACGAACTTACATGTTAGATTTGCCTCTCTTGACAATTTTCTTTCGCTTCCGATCCTGCATGGAGATACCTTGATGTTGCGCGCGCGCCTTGGTGTTGACCCTCTGCTTGGGGTTATGCGGTTTCTGGTGGACAGGTTTCTTTGACGGTAACTCATCCTCATTGCTTGATGTAGAAATGGACTCTTGATTTTCGATTTGTGTGCTGTAACCGCAATCAGAAGTTTCAGAAATCACAGGTTTCTTTTCAGTGTTGCCAGAAGACTGACCATGACTTTTTCGGTTAGACTGTACGCCACTACTGCAAGACATCGCTATTCCCTTTAAAGTAACAAAGTTTGGAATAAATAAATTGTCAATGATATAACTAAATTGAATAAGTACCAACGAACAACTATAAAAAATGCAGCGTACATTATCTGAGTGCACTATATTATGGTTGGGACTTTCCAAAGCGTTATTTTTCTCTTCCGTATCAAACTCTCTTTCTTCAGGTGTCCGGAACGGTGGATTACCATTCTCACTGGTGTTGTTCATTTGAGAGGATGCATCCCAATCCTTATTTACAGAATTGGGATCATCGTTACACTTACCGCTGCCACCAGTATCTGATGAATCCGACGTCGGTTCAGAGGTACACATTGGTGAAGAGTCACTACCTGTGATCAAAACGTATTTTTAACTAAATACACAAATGTTTAGCGGAAGCGAAATGAGTATTCAGAGACTGAGTAGTGCCAATAATAACAACAAACCAGAAGTACTCGTAAAATAACGGATAGTTACCGTTAATTGATGTTTGTGCTATAAGGATCAGTATCCCAAGTGTAAGATTGCAAGAGAGTAAACGTAACTAGGTATTTCGTTTGCGTTAAAATTTGACCGATAGATCATAAAGCTAAGAATATAAGGGTGAGAATAAAAATCTTAACGCAAACACGCTAGTTACGTTTACTCTCTTGCAAACTTACACTTGGGGTACAGGTTATGAATACTAGTGTCAATCATTTCCTTGAAAAGTTAAGGTATGCAAGCCCTAAACACTTATTTCTGTGAACTTTAGATTCAGCCAAAAACTCGTATAGGAAAGTGTACAATAAATATTTTTTTAAATACCTCTGTCTGGTGGAGAAGTATTACTCTCATTATCTTCTGAACTTTCGGATAAAGAGGCTTCAATCCACACATTGAGAAGTTTATGCAGGGTAACAACATGTTGGTCTTTGTACAACAATGCTATTAGTTGAACCATTGTTACTGCCCAGTTATTCTGGAAGAAAAAATAAATACAAAACACACATCACGACTCTCAAAACTTTTTCGCATACCTACTTGTAAACATGTTACTTGTATCACTGCCACACTGTTGCGTCTATACACATTCAGTCTAAAACAGATTAATACAAATTAAAATTAAATTAAATACAGCATTAATTTCACATAAAATAATATTTAAATATGTTTACCTTATACCTATACGAATATAGTTTTGCATCACTTACCGCATCAGGAATAATCATTAACTTAATGAGAATTTTATCAATACTTTGGCTAAATATGTTCCATAAAATTTGATTCTGTATAGCGTGAGGAGGCCCATTGTAGGTTTGATCACTAGGCTCCTCAGGTATGTGCAGGATGTTCCGCAATAACAAGAGGCTGTTACTTATATTTGTGCATTGGTCGGATGTTAACTTTGCTTTTTGTTCGAAATCAAAATTTTTCCTTAAAAATTCTATAATCACTTTAGTCGCACGCTGATCCGTAAAAGCTACTTTGGTGGAAGAAAGCAGATTATTTATTTCGAATATTGTATGTCTTCCAAAATCATTTCTGGACATGACGTCTACGGATAGCAAACACTCTATTGGAACTGTCAAGTTTGCTAGTATTCTAATTAACAGCTCTATCGTTGCATCTTCTTTCGCGTGAATTAACAGTGGTATTAGATCTTTCTTGATATTTTGTCCAAAGCTAATACTCCTACGATATGTACGCAAGTATTTATCTTCTGTTAGGATATTGTGAAGAATTGTCTCCAAAGCAGCTAAAACGTAAAAAAACAAGGTATCACTTAGTGAGCGAAAGTAGATTTAAACAGTTGACTCAAGCAGCAGTAAGAAAAATAAATACCATTGCAGTTTTCGTTCACGTGATATCCATCTGGATGTAGAAATCCAAGGTTGCCGAATGTGCTATGAATTTGTGGACTGCGAAGAACCCATTCCATCTTGTATCTGAAACAATATGAATGATTGTACTTTAATATGAATGATTGTAACCGTTCCCTATTCCACTACAGGGCCTAGGCCTCATCTTATAGGTACATAGAAGAGAGACGAGCATAGATCACAAATTAGCACATTTACGTTTTGACAATTTGGCCAAACGTGACATGATGTGAACGCAACGATCGCTTTTGGTTAGGAGTCCTAACCAAAAGTGATCGTCTCGTTCAACATATACTTAAACAACCTATCAAACCACTATTATAAAAATCTATCCGTATGCTCCCGATGAGGAGAGCCTTTAGATAGAGAAAATTTCCAACTGCACATAAAGTAAGTAGGTACTTGCATACATACCTACAGTATGAAACCAAAATACGCTAGTCAATTGAGCTAGTAGAATATTGTGCAACTGCATTCTTTTCTTACATGTGCATTTTAAGCAATCGATCATGAACCTATGGCATTAGGTCCTACTCTTACAAATCAAATTTTATTTTCCTCGGCTAACAGCTATTACAGAATTTTGGAGTCCTATCGTCCTATAAGACGGAGAGGAGGATTAAACAACTTGGGGTTTTATGACATGAGAGCAGGAGTTTCCCAAGGGTATGTTTTGGGCCCCATTCTCTAATCTAAATTAAAAACACAATACTGTTCTACGCAATCGCCCCTGCAGATTAATTTAGACTAGATGAACATTTTTAAACAAGTTTTCTAAAATATGTTTTGTAGGTACTTATAGATAATGTTATGTTATCATCTGCAGCAACACCTTTGCGTGCCTTGATATATGTACGCCACTATTAATTATAAATACTTACTGCTTATGGGTTATAATTAGTAGTAGATATAAATTTCCATTAAGTGTCCGAATGCAGTCCAAACACAATAAACACACAACAAGAACAATGCAGTACTTCAACAAAAATATTTTCAATAAATCTATGAACAGTTCGCCTCAGTTTTTGCTGGTAAACACCAGGTTCTATATGATCTTTTCTTTTAAATTAAAGCATAAAAACTTTCGATAAACAGGTAAATTACGCCTTGAATTCCGGAATCAATCTGTACTAACGCCCGGTGTAACCCGCACGTGACCAAAACAACGTTCGTTATCCAAAGAGCCAATAGTAGGCCACGCTCACGCGGTCGCGTGTACTCTGCACGTGCGAGAACTCGTCAACTTAGTCAGCGTCCGCGTCAGCGAGGTGCCACCTACCTACTCCTCCCACTCCCCCGTGCCTCCTCCGGTGACGTCCGTTCGCTGTTATATTATACAACGCCACGGCCCACAGAGAACAATGAATGGCAAAATCTACTTTGAATTCCCTCCATGTTTTTTCATGGTATCTAATTTATTGAACCATTTACTCAAATAATTATTAATAATTTTATCCACGAATTGTATATCTTTGAATTTAATTTTTTGTATTGTATGTTATTTGAATGCTTATTTTATTTTAATTTTTATAATTCTATGTTAATTAATGTAATTGGACCTGTGCCGTTTTAATTAACTATAAATAAATAAATAAATAAATAAATGGTACCGAAACGTTTATTCCTACTTTTCAATAATTAAAAATATCTTTAAACATTTTAACTATTATTAATATTTTAACTTTATTATCGTAGCTTGTTTCGAATGCCGCGCTTCTGTAGTGCCTCGGCAATGTCTGCAGACGCACGCACGGCTTTGATGCACTGACCACTGTGGCCCGTGTGGCGTAAGAAATCTGCTCCTCCTTAACTCGCTACTCCTTAAGCTGCGTGGTAGTTAGACTTCCACCCAACACCATCCTGCAATCGATAGCCGCCCGGGCAGACAGCCCGCTAGTGTGCCCCGCTTGCAAACCGCACCTGATCTAGGCTAAGCTTTTTTGTTACTAACTCTATAGACCGCATTGTAGTCTGTTCTGAATTGCTGATTCTGATGATTATAATTCTGTAAAGCCATATTTGTTACGACCGCGATCCATATTTTAATCAACATACAACCTGACAGACCTGCAAATTGCAAAAAACGTAAGAAACGTTTAAGACCGTTTCCCTGTAGCTACAACGGTTAAGGTAGCTGCCCTTACTGCCCCATCTCAAAAATCCACCCTGTATAATGTATGCACTGGCCTGTGTAAATAATCATATTTACACATGTTTGGCACCGATTTAAAATTAGCATAGGTCCCTACGGCTTTGTCTATGTGGGTGTTCATTGTCACTTCTGTGTAAAACAAATAATATAATACTCTCATAATGGTGTAAAATTACCCACGTCTACAATGCGAAGACTGCGAAAGAAGCCTGGAACAGCTTACAGAAAGCGTATGAAGACAAAGGTTAGGGAAGACGTATTCAGCGAGAGCTTTTCAACTTTATTTCAACTTATTACTTAAAAATTAACTTATTTTATTTCGACTTTATTTATTTGAATTTCGAATCTATGGAAAGTATTGATGCTCAAATTCCAGATGATTGGATCTTATCAAAGACATTAAATTATTTCTATATTTTTTTTTATTTTTTTATTTCTATTATTTTTCTATCTTAAATCTCTTTGGATCTTATCGATTTTTGCAAGATGTCAAGAGGTCGACGGAATTTATGGGTTACCAGAAAATAAAAATAATTTCGTGAATGCGACATGCGCATAAAAATGCAGCTTACAAAAGGATGCATGATAGGGCAAAGCTTTAAAGATATCAAATATCATTTTATTCGTGACTGTTTACTGGCTAACAAAGTTAAAATAAGGTACAGACGCCAGCAGGTCATGCTACACGAAACTGTAAAATTTTCCCAATCAACCTTGAACCTTATGTTTTAAACATAAAGTTGAAAATCTTTTAAAGAAATTTGACAGATTGTAGTAGCTTGATGTGCTGGCATCTGTACATTCAACTGATAAGATAATAGCAGACATCTTAACTAAAAGCGATTTTTTAAAGGATTTATCCCATTTAAATTATTCTAGGGGGCGTTGAGTAGTTAGACGTTTTAATGTTATATGTTTCTTAGGGTTCCGTACTAAAAGGAAAAAACGTAACCCTTATTATGGGACACTCGTGTGTGTGTCTGTGTGTCCGTCTGTCACAGCCAATTTCCTCAGAATCTTCTGGACCGATTAAGTTGAAACTTGGTACACACATAAATTTCTGTGACCCAAACACGGACGTGTAACATAAACAAATCAATTTTAAATATATTTTTGGGGGTCATAATTTGACCCCCAAAAATATATTGAAAATTAAATAAAAGTTTTGCATACGGTACCGTGAGACATGTCAAATGAAAGGGCTTGTTGTAAGGATTTCAGATATATATTTTTTTTAAATCATCTACGAAACCACTGAGCCTAAAATTTATGCTATTTTAGCTATGAAATCGGTCTGGAACTCAATACTTCATAAACTAAGATCATAACCATTGACCAATAAAAAGTCAAATTGACAAAATGGAGAAACGAAATGTCACTTTGTACACTGTCAAGTGTACAAAGTGACATTTCGTTTCTCCATTTTTGACATCGCATCATAGAAATCCTTCGGTCATTTTGTCTTTCGTTTCTAACGATCTTTGTCTAGGACCTAGACTCTAGGTCCTTTTTAGGGTTCCGTACCCAAAGGGTAAAACGGGAACCCCGGATGATGTATTTCTGTTGCCGCTATAGCAACAAATACTAAAAACCAGAGTATCATAAATATTTAAGGGGGCTCCCATACAACAAACGTGATTTTTTTGCCGTTTTTATAGATAATGGTACGGAACCCTTCGTGCGCGAGTCCAACTCGCACTTGGCCGGTTTTTTATGTAAACTATTTCAGAATAAAGTTTTCTATCCCAAACTGTCAAAATCACACTGACAACTAGTAGTTTTCCTAAGGTAGTGAAGACAATATTAGTTTTTGTAATCGCCATGCTAAAGACAGTAGAAAACTTTCTATCGAGCGACGGCCACAAAGTATATACGGTTATCTACAAAATCATGATTTTACAGGATAGCGTTTTGAACGCAAAACTGTGATAATTAATAGAAGAACAAAGCTATCTTCTCCTATTTTACATCATTTAGTTAATACATCATTAGCAACATACATAATAAGCATTACCAAGGAAATGGTTAAGGCCAATATTACTGTAATATACAAGTCTTGTTCCAAAATACGATACTTATACACTTTGAGAAAAATTCTTATAGTCGTCTCTACATAAGTGACTATATCAGTAAATTGAGAATCAAACAGAAAAACAAATTCTATGACAAAACAAAGAATTCTGAGTCGAATCATTTGTGATTAGTGAATTTGGTAAAAAGTGCAGTGGACTCTTTCTACTTTGCAGCCGTCGTACTGTCAACGCGGAACGTCATTTTTGTCTTTTCTTTCGTCGACAAAACGGTGCTAGTGCTAAGATGTGCACATCTACACATTACCTGGGTAGGGCTTCCATTACGTAATTACGGACAAATTTTAAGCTATTCTCAAATCCGTAACTGAAGATAAAAAAAAAAAAAAAAAAAAAATTCTTTATTTCGCAAAAAAGTGAACAATAACACTAGTAACGCTAAGAGGTCAATTCAATACTCAATATATTTAGTACTTCCACATGTGAACTTAGGTGGTAGGTTTGTGTACTCCGTACTTACGTAATTAATGTCATCATCAAGTAATCAAAATAGATAGGTAATAACAATGCATTTTACACGTTTTATGATGTGGCACTGGCAACACTATACAATACAAATACAATATCAAAACTGTACAAACAGGGTTAGTGTATTCCCCGCGGTTTATTTTATCATTTGATATATTATCTTGCAAAAAGTAGTTCTGCGACGAACAGAATAGAGTTCAATTATCAACTGGCCTCTTCAGTTTCTTAACTAAAAATAAAGTATAATTTAATTGCTCGATTATCTGTCGTTCAGTTTACTTTGACTCTCGACACAGTCGACACTTTGATCTGCACCCTAATTGCGTACACACTATCAATCACAATCTGAATGATTTTGAAAGATATTGCTAATCCATTGCTTCTTAAGTTCGAAAAATGTGTCTGCTCAACAACGTAAATAACGCAATGAATGTTGTTAAACTGTCAAATTGAAACCCATTGCTACTGTGTGTTCGGCAATAAAAACCGCTGATTAAATAAAAGTTTGTTGCAGGGGCGACGCACAGTGGGCCCATACTGAAAATCAGTGGACTTAGGCAACAAAGTTCCTATATCGATGCGATTTTTTTTTATATGACGTGTTATATTATTCCTGACAACTTTTATTCTTAAAAAATTTCTTCTAAAGTTGATAGTTTGTCTTGAAAAAAATTAATTAGATTTTTTTGTATGGAGCGAATCACGTTTAATTTTTTTTCTTCAATTGTACTAATATGTTGAGTGTGTGGCGTGAGTATATGATAGCTAGGGTCATTCTCTATCCATGAACAAAAAATCAGCGCCGGCCATCTGCGGCAGCGCGAGTAATCATTCGGTAAAAAAAAAATGATTTGGAAGAATTTTTTTGTCATTTAAAATAAATTCAAAGCATATTTTTTGTCTCATTTGGCTGTTTTCACCTTCTTTTTAGTTAAATAACTAGTTTTAATAGCGCATACGTACTTATAACTAGTAATTCTGGTAGAGATTTAGTTATTATTGCATTTTATCGGTAGCACCTGCATTGTGATTGATGACTCATTTGTTTGTGCACTCGGCTAAGCGCATAACTAATGAGTCATCGAAAAATGCTCGTCTCTGATTGGCTGAATAATTTTCAATCACTGTTATGTCCACTACTTGAGTAATTAACACTAACTATAAATATAAAGACATTCATTAAGTCCATCTAGTTTCGCTCTTGTCGCTTGTTTGTGAACACAGTGAAATACTTGTATTTTTATATTTACATTAGAACTATGGCTGGATTTTGTACCAATCTAGATCTTTTTGTGAAATTAAGAAGTGGCGGTGATCTGAAAAATCATATGTTTCTGTATGAAAGTATCATTTCTGTCTTGACTACCGAAGTTTCTGAAGAAGACAAGAACCGAATCAAGGAGTTCTGTCGACTTTTTTGTGTAAATTTAAATAAAAAGTGGATAGAGTCAAGTAGAAATCAAAAAACTTTTATGAATCGTGTAATTAATCGCAAGTGGTTGGAAAAAAACATCAACTGGCCTGTTTGTGACAGTGTTGATCTGAGAAGTGTGATGGGCTTTTCGGACGCAGCCTTATCTGAGCTTGTGGATATAGATTGCCATGTTCCTACTCTTGCAGTATGTACTGCGGAAGCGGGAACATCTACAGAAAAGGAGCACAGAAAACCGTTCGAAGAGTTAAGTAATAAGCAAAAGAAAAGATGTTCTACTTCCATAGTAGAAGAAAATTCTCAATAATAAGAAGTATTTATATAAGAAGAAGAGAAAATTTAGAAGATACTGTAGAGAAACAGCTGATGTGTACGTGCAACACTATTCGTGGTACTACATGCCAGTTAGTGTACATAAACTTCTAATGCACGGTGCAGACATCTGTAACCACTTTGGTGTTTTGCCAATCGGTAAGTAAAAAATAAATATAGTTTGATGTATTATTTGACTCGATTGCGTTTTGAAATTAAAATGTATGTACATATTCGTTTTAGGTACCTTATCTGAAGAAGCTTCGGAAGCCCGTAATAAGGACTTCAGAAACGTCAGGGAGAGGCACACTCGGAAAACGGGGAGAATAGCAACAAACGAAGACATCCTCCATGGACTTCTAATAAGCTCTGATCCCCACATATCCTACATAAGGCCTAAAATAATGAAACAGGTTCATAATGAGTTGTTGCCTGAAGCAACTCAGTTGTTACAGACTACTGAGCCTCCCTGTGACAGTGAAATTATGGAGGAAGAAGAATGCCTCATAGCAGAGTCCGAAAATTTGCCGGACCCACTAGCACTTCTGGAACAAGAAATAATGTGATCCGGCTCTAAATTATTCCCACAAAAGCCCATCAGGGTTAGGAATATGACAAACAGCCCTTTTCAGGGCTACAATTACTTCACAGTTTCATATTGATCATACGTACGATAACTTATACTATAATGATATACATACAGTTGATTATGTAGATAATTATCAACGACTTGCCCGTACAAATTTAAATTATTTCACCTATCATTAACAAAATTAGTATAACCTGAAACATTACGATATATTTATTCAACAATAGATAACGTGCAGTTAAAAAATAACACAGCCAATCAGAGACGAGCATTTTTCGATGACTCATTAGTTATGCGCGCACAAACAAATGTACCGATAACATGCAATAATAACTAAATCTCTACCAGAATTACTAGTTCTAAGTACGTATGCACTATTAAAACTATTTATTCAACTAAAAAGAAGGTTTCACCTTCTTTTTAGTTGAATAAATAGCCAAATGAGACAAAAAATATGCTTTGAATTTATTTCAAATGACAAAAAAAATCTTCCAAATTAGTATTTTTTTACCGAATGATTACTCGCGCTGCCGCAGATGGCCGGCGCTGATTTTTTTTTCGTGGATAGAGAATGACCCTAGCTATCATATACTTACGCCACACACTCAACATATTAGTACAATTGAAGAAAAAAAATTAAACGTGATTCGCTCCATACAAAAAAATCTAATTAATTTTTTTCAAGACAAACTATCAACTTTAGAAGAAATTTTATAAGAATAAAAGTTGTCAGGAATAATATAACACGTCATATAAAAAAAAAAACGCATCGATATAGGAACTTTGTTGCCTAAGTCCACTAATTTTCAGTATGGGCCCACTGTGCGACGGCTTCAAACAACCCCATTCCTACCGGCTTCCCTTCGGAACAACGACTCTACTTGAGTTTACTATTACCAAATAATATGGTACTACATACATAGTCACATTACAAGTATTTAATACATCATAAGATAAAAAAACATTACAACAACGCGTAACTTTAGTCTATCCTAAATCGCGAACGCAGTTTACATTTTTTGTCTTATTCCGACACTAGCGCCAATAAGCCGCACGTGGTGTGTCAGAATACAGTACTAATCGTAGTTCTGACCACGCTACTTCGGTAGCAATCGGGGGTTCCCAAACACTGCTGGGTGAATATTTCAGAGAGCCAAAATTTATGTCTCGCTATAATACTCATCAATACTAAAGAAATTCAAAGTCAAACATTTTTATTCCATTACTTAAATAAATGATAAAGATGCTATCGCAGCCATTTTAAGCTTTAAATCACACAAAAAAAAGATATTCAAATATTACTTTAAAAATCGACAATATTTGGCGTGTCGCCTGGGTATAGTTTCCAACATTTCGTGACATAAACAATTCAGTGTATTGAATGTGATACAGTGTGTGAATAAATATTAAACTTAGATAAATAAAGAACGTTTTTTATTACAATAATGTTAGAAAACTTTATTAGAAGTTACTCTAAAATATAGCCAAACAATGTTCAAAAACTAAGCGTCATTATCGGCAACAATGTTGAATGTAATTTTTTTACGTATAACGAAACGTGAACGAAGAGTCAAATGACATTTAAGCGACGCTTCACCCCGCGCCTCAGGGCTCACCTGATCATGCTAATGACCACCATCTTCAATGGTGCTCTTAGTAATAACATTTTTCCACAATCGTGGAAAAATGCCACCGTCATCGGTATCCCGAAGCCCGGCAAGCCTAAGACCGAGCCTTCCAGTTACCGTCCCATCAGTTTGCTCGACGTTTTCGGCAAGGTCTATGAGAGGCTTATTTATAAGCGTCTCAGAGACTACGCCGAGACGAAGGGGCTCATCCCCAACGAACAGTTCGGTTTTAGAACCCAACATTCTTGCGTACAACAGGTCCACCGTATCATAGAACACATAAGCGCCGGTTTCCAGCGCGGGTTCATGACGGGTGCTGTGTTCTTCGATATCGCGAAAGCGTTCGACAAAGTCTGGCACAACGGCTTATTGTATAAGCTATACAAATTCGGTGTGCCAGATCGTCTCGTGCTCATCTTACGGGACTATTTGTTGAACCGCACCTTCCGCTATCGCATCGAGGGTGCGCTCTCTTCCCCTCATCCGATCCGCGCAGGCGTCCCTCAGGGGTCTGTGCTGGCTCCGCTCATTTTTACGCTGTTCTCCAGTGACATCCCGAAAAGTAGAAAGGCGCAGTTAGCTCTGTTCGCAGACGACACGGCCATCTACTACACCGGCCGCAGTCAAGACCAGATCTCCCGCATCCTACAGACCGAAGTCAACAGACTCGGTGACTGGTTCAGGAAGTGGAGGATCGAGGTCAATCCTGATAAGAGCCAAGCGGTCCTCTTTTCTAGGCCCCGGCGTAGACCGGACCTACCACGACAGATCAAGATGTTCGGCAAGCCTATCCCTTGGGAGAAGCGAGCCAAATATCTCGATGTGATCTTAGATCACCACATTTCGTTCGCTGAGCACATAAAGCAAGTGCGTTCGCGCGCTGCTTTCGCTCTCGGTAGGCTTCATTGCGTTCTGAACTCACGCAGCAAGTTGTCCCTTAAGGGCAAATTGCGTATTTACACAGCGTGCATCCGGCCGATTATGACGTACGCGTGTGCCGCTTTCGCACACGCCCGTCCCCATCTCATTCACAGAATGCAGGCACTTCAAAACCGATTTCTCCGTAAAATTACGGACGCTCCATGGTTCGTTCGGAACGAAACCCTACACGTAGATCTTAGAATCCCCACCATCAAGCAGTTTTTGAAACGCGCGACAAAGCGGTTCTTCGAGTCCGCAGATAGACATCGCAACCCCTTGGTTGTGCAGGCAGCTAGCTATAGGCCATCTCAAATCAGTAAGACTCGCCGACCTAGGCATACTCTCTTAGACCCGGATGACCCCATTACTCTCCTTCAGGAAAGCAATAGGGCCACAAGTACAGTGCACAAACACAAACCGTCATTCCGTCCTCGCCGCCGAGGTACCACGCGAAGATCAAGAATAAATTGTTCCCCCCGTCCCTTGCACGTCGAACCGCCAGCCCCGAGGCTGAGTGAGCCGTAGCATTTAATAGTAATCCCCGTTAATAATCATGAATTTAAACTTTCGATCCAGCCCGTCCCCAATTTGCTTTGTTTTTCCCCAACGACGCCCTAAGCCGAGGTTCGTACCCCACAGGGGGTGCCCTTAGAGCGCTGTCGTTTAGTTTTTAATACTTTTATTTACGCTCCTGGCTGGAGGCTTTAAGCTAATACCTTAGGGCAGCCACAGGAAAGACCGGTTAAGCAGTCACGGCCTCTCAAGGTCAACTGCGAGATGCCATATATAAAAAAAAAAAAAAAAAAAAACCGCGCCTCAGTCGGCCGACACGCTTTGGAGTGTAAGGACGTCGCGCGATTTGAGCAGTAAGTATTTCATTTTGATTCTCCAAAATTTGTCATCACAATGGTCATTCTTATTTGTGACTGTATCTCAATTATTTCTTCATAATGAAGTGTTTTTATGTAACAAAGTTGAAGTATGCGTGAAACTCTTACTGCATGTGGCACTCTCTCCGACGAATATACCTAATTATTTTGTAAAATGGTGAACTTTCTAGAACTCGTCATTATTGGCAACATCATTTGCAGCAACGTCGCATGAGACGACAATGACACGTGTTGCTAACAATGATATTGTCTTGAGTCAGCAATGACGGTTGTTACCGATAATGATTTTAGTATTCGACCTAATAGTTAAATATCATGTTTTTGTTGGTTTCCGTTAATTTCGGCATAAAGCTTGGTACAATAACATATTTTTTGGCAATTTCGGAAAAATACACTTTTTCTTTTATTTTTTAACAAATTTATATTGAAGCGTTATTTTATTTATTTTATGTCTGCATGGCTATTGTTTGTTTCGAGGTTTTTGTTTGCATAACGTTTATTTGAAATTTATTGTCATTTTAGCCGAAAAATGAAGCTGACATATTATGTCTTAGTAATAGACACCAATAGATATAGTGTGAACGTTAATCGGTTCACTAATATTTTAGAAGATTTCGCATGTATAATTGCAACATATCAAGGTGGTGTGTGTAAGGCACTCTGTGAAGACCAGCAAAATTTGAAATTATATAGTAGCTACAATATAAACAATGAGTTTAGATACGAAAGTGTTCAAATTGAACTAGAGGGTAACAGTCCGGTGCAGATACAAAATATGTACCAGTACGTAAAGGATAGTGGGACGATAATAGTTGATAAATGGAATGACAGAAATTTATAAGTAGGTAGGTACTGCTGACTCAGTAAGTTTTAAATATGAAAAGAAGTACGAATAGTAGTTAGTTTAATCGTAGTTTTAGTAGTGTAGTTTGCAAGTAGAACTGTTATCCCTTCACTATGTTCCTTTTCCAAAATGTTCCCATGTCCTCATGGCGATCTTTGGTTAGGCAGTGGACGTCTTTCGGCTGAGATGATGATGATTATGACATAATTAGGTAGGTACAGTCAGCAGTAGAAGTAGACGAGCAGTCGTAGAGGTCAAACTTATCTACACCCGTTCTAATCTTGACAATAGAATCGTGTGTATATCGATTTGAGCTCTTCGACTGTCTGACTGTATCTACATTGCTGATCAATAGAAATTTCCAAAAATTTCAACAATTGCGTAACGTTTTTACATATACCTCAAAACTAGTTTAATGAGTTTTATTGTCTTTACAGATTCTTATGTTAAAATAAATTAAGCCCTACAACCGAAAATGCCCCCTAAATCAAAAAAAAAAGAAGAAGAAGCTCTGTCTAGAAGAAGGCTGGCTCAAAAAATGTGCAAAAGACGGCGGTATATTGATATAAAAAACGACCCAGAATTACTAGAAATAGAAAGAAGAAAGCGAAGAGAACGATACCTAAAACAAAAAGAAACAAAGAAAGAAAAATCGTCTCGCGAACAAAGAGAACAAAGAAAAAAGTTGAGAGAAAATTCTAAAAGGTAAAAATTATTTTGACGTTTTTATTTATTTTCTTTACGTTTACAATTTGATCCTGTATTAAAGTAAGCGTTTTCATAATTATGTAGATGTTGTATTTAAATATATGTTTAAATTTTCTATAGATATCGTCAAAAGAAAACAGAAAAATCTACCATAGGGAAGGAGCTATTATTTCAAACGATTAATATCCAAGCTGTTGCTGATGACAACGGCTCAAGTATCCTAGATACTGAAGCCAACATTAACAAAGTTGATGATCCTTTGCACCGTTGCCCATACATTCGAGCAGAAGTCAGAAAGGTTCGTTACGCAGAGCTGAAAAAACGAAAAAAAATACTGCGAATCATAGCAGCATACCAAAAAAAACTCAAATCACAACGTAAATATATCCAGAGACTTAAGATAAAATTGAAAAAGATGCAGGCAGAGACCAGCCGTCAAGATTTGAATGAAGAGTCGCAATCAGAGAGTGACAATAGCAATAAATCAGACGAAAAGGAAACTCCTATGATGGAACGCATAATAAAGTTTTACACAGATGACGCAAACAGTGTTATTACCGCTGGTAAAAAGGAATTTATCACACGGAATAAAGTTCGCCAACAAAAAAGATATTTATGCCTACCTCTAAAAGATCTTTATAAAAAATTCTGTTCAGAAACAAAATTAAGAGTAAGTTACTCATTTTTTTGTAAACTGCGACCGTTTTGGGTGCTTTTTCCAAAAAATAATAATAGAGAAACATGTCAGTGTGCTGTCCATGTTAATATGGAATTACTTATAACCAGTTTGAATAAAGCTTTAATAATAAATGAGAAAAACAGCAACCAGGTGCTTTCTAAATTATGCTGTGATTCTAGGAACACCAATTGCTTGCAAAGAAAGTGTGACGCCTGCAGAAGTAATCATCTAGATTACAATAATGCTTTTAAAAATAAAAACGTAACTTATTTTCAATGGGTCAAGGTAACTAAAAATATAATTCTTAAAAACGGCACAACGAAAAAGCAAGTAATTTCGGAGAAAAAGAGTGTAACAAGCCGTTTTACGGAAGCTGTTGCAAAGCTGGAGCATGATTTAATAATATTTCTTCAGCACATTTACAAAATTGTTGGCCAATACAAAACTATCAAAAATCTAAAAGAAAACCTGAACATTCAAGAATGTCTGATTCATGTAGACTTCTCCGAAAATTACGCTTTGAAATATGCCGAAGAAGTACAGTCTTTTCACTTCGGTGGCAGCAGACAACAGGTTTCGTTACACACTGCTGTTGCATATGCCCATAATTTTGATACTGGAACTGTAACCCCTACATCAATATGTACAATAAGTGATTGTTTAACGCACAACGCTCCATCGATATGGGCTCATCTGGTGCCTTTAATAGAAGAAGTAATGAGATTGAACCCCTTAATTGACACAATCCATTTTTTGTCGGACTCACCATCATCGCAATATAGAAATAAGACCATGTTCTACATAATCACCCAAATTTATAACGATTTCTCGGAGTTAAATAAAATCACGTGGAACTACTCTGAGGCCGGCCACGGCAAGGGTCCCCCAGATGGTGTTGGAGCTACATTAAAAAGAACAGCGGATCAAATGGTTCTCTACGATGAAGATATGGGTACATTCGATCAATTCTATAATCTGATTAAGGGACGCGTCGAAAACGAACAGCTCAATATTATTGTTAAAAAATTGAAGAACAAGATATAATACAAAAAAGTAACTTGATTCCCAATAACATCAAACCCTTTAAGGGCACATTTTCCGTGCACCAGGTGTTGTGGGAGAAATCAACAAAAAAGTTAACCATGAGAACAATGAGTTGCTTTGAATGCTCCGCTTCACAAATCTGTGTTCACGGACATCATCTTGGGCACCATACCAATTTCAATGCTGCGCGAAACTCTATTTCAATCAGAACCTTCGACCTCAAGGGTTATGAACAAAAACGTGGTTATATTGTCGGATATTTCACTGAATGTGCTTAACACGCAGAAATCTCCACCGACAGATAAGACGTCCACAAAAAAAACATATAAAATAACAAAATCAAATAATAACCCGAAAAAAATTAAACAACAATGAAGGAAAATTAAGTCTTGTAATTGTTATCATAATCAATAATAGTGTAAGTTTTGATGATTGAATTGTCAGGGCATTGTAGGAGAGGGACATTTCTGAGCAAAATTGGTTTAATTCTTTTGTTAATCATTGCCTTCTTATAAAACTGTTATTAGAATATCGTTTTTAAGATTCAATTGTTTTGTGGTTATCGTTGTTAAATAAGGAGCTTATTATATAAAATTATTTTAGTTACCTTTTGCTTTAGAAGCTGTTTTTGCCAAATGTTAATTTAAATGTTTTGTAAAAAAAATATTATTGTTAAGATTCTAATAAGGGTTTATCAGAGGATAAAAGTCTGATTAGTTTAGAGACCGTTGAAGTCTTTTAGGAGATTAAATAGCATTTTTAGATACAATCAGGGTTTAGTTTAGTGGCTTCAAACGTATTTAAGTATAATTTATGGTCTCTCTAAGTCTGTTTTTTTTTTATGTTTATGTATAGCGTAAGTCAAGCGTTTTTTATTTCATTAAAATATTTTATCGTCAGAATATCCAATCAGGACACCAAAGAATCAATATTATTAAGAGGATTTAAATTTGTTTGTATATTAAATTTGTATGTATAATACTGTATTTTATTTTCCTTGTTCATATCATAACAAATTAATACCTAAAATAGTATAGTAGTCACATGTAAATTCATCTCCATATTAATAATACGTATTCAGATCATTGTCGGCAACATTGCGTCATTATTTTTTACATTAACGTCATTATTCTCACAATGTGACATTATCAGCAACAACGTTTTTTAATGATTTTGAAAAATATCCAAAATTAATGGTCTGCTTGGGGTGCCTTCATTACAACATACTATATATTTGATATATCTGTACATCTGGCCTTAAATAGAAGCTCTGCCACGAGGTTTAGAAAATCTTAATTATTTTTGTCAAGAATATTGTTTTGAAGAGATCCGCCCTGCTAGTTACGGTGCGAGGTAAGCCGTTCTCGAGCGAGTTATTACCGGGAGCGAAAGAGAAAATGCGAGAACGAGATAGAATGAGGTGTTGTTGAATTTCGTAGATTTGCAAATAGTTTATTGAGTCGATTGTTGACAGAATTAACTTTTATTTTGTTTTCTTACATTCTCAACATAATTTTAAAATCTATAATAGGTACCTATTACAGCCGAAAGTTTTGGCGTGTGTTGTGCCGTTCAGTGATAATATTTTGATTTACGTGAAATTTGTTTAAAACGTTGTCATTTTGTTAAGAATAGAAAGCCAGATAGAATTAATAATATTCCATTTCGTAGATTTGTCGTGTTGATTTTTGACACATAAATTCACGTGTTTTGTTTTCACCCGTTTCTCGCATTTTATTCGTTCTAAAATAATTTTAGAACATAATTGTAATAGACTGTTTTTCAGAAATTAAACTATAATCGATAAGACCACAAATAAATTGGGATAAGGGCAGGAGACTGATGATGTCAGTCTCCTGCCCTTATCCCAATTTATTTGTGGTCGGCGCAACGTGTCCTTTTCTTCCATACTTCTCTATTAGTCGTCATCTCGGTAGTCACCCCCTTTCTAGCCATATCATCTTTCACACAGTCCATCCATCATAATCGATAATACCTATTATAGTTTTATTTCTGTAAAAAAATTATAATTTTGTTTGGGTAGTAATAGCGTCTCTTTGGTTCTACTACTTGGCCATAGATGGCGTTAAACTAAGAAATTTATTAACTCAAAAATTAAATCATTTTTGAGGGAATAAATTTAGATGATAACTTGTGTTTATGAGCACTTAACAATTTTTTCTTCGGCTTCCTTCAATTGGAAGTTGTAGCTTCGCTACTGGTTTGTTGTAAATGCGCGCAAATACCAATAATTTGTAAGTAGGTACCTAGTTGTTGGTTGTATCTTCATGGTGTGTGTGGATTATCTATTGAAAGATGTGAGTACTTAAGCCAAATGCTGTTAAACCCATCTGTTTAGTACTACAAGGGTGTTAAGAGGCCCGTGGAGTATGCATAGTTCATACAAACGGAATACCAAAATAATTTGTAAATCAAACATATTCTTATGGTGTAGGTATTATGAAAATGACGACCAAATGGACGACAAAATGAAGACAAACGACCAAATGAAGACCAAATGGATTACAGAATATCTACTAGGTTCCCAAATATATATTAATTAAGAACACTGACAAAGCGCGAGCGGCCCTTTTCATTTGTCGGATATTTTTGTAATAAACTAAGAATTTCTCTAGGAGACAAAATCTTAAATCATGTCAATGTCATCACATTTTCCAGAAAAGGTCATATTCAGGCTTTTTTTATACGTTCATGTATTCAGGACGAAAAGAAATGGTTTGACTTAATTATACTCGTACATCCTGAGGAGGCCCGTGTCCCAGCAGTGGGTACATTATAGGCTGATTATGTATACCTGTACATAAGTTCTAGTTTTTTTTTTTTTGTAAAATTACATTTATTTTGATAATTCCCTACAGTACCTATCTACAATTTTACTAACAAAATATAATCGATTTAAAAAATAAGGACAAAATTACGTAAATACGGAATTGGAGAAAGAAATTGCGTAATTAGTTACGTAACTGACATTTCCGTAATTTTGAAGACCTATATCTGGGTAAACAGATCTGATTCGCTAAGTCCAGGTATCACAATACAAGCTATCATGGAACATATTCTGGAATACCAAAGAAGAACTTAAACCTTAAAAAGAAAGTCCTAGATTCCTGTATTCTACCATGCCTTTCTTACGCTTCCTAGACCAAGATATTTAATGATAAAACAGATACCAAAGATCGATGGAAAGAAGTATTTTAAACCTCAAAAGAAAGGATGAAATGAGAAGTACAGAAATAAGAACAACTACAAAAGTAATTGATGCTCTGGAGCACTGCAAAAAGCTAAAATTGAAATGGGCTGGCCACATAGGTCATAAGGATATCAACAAACAAACTAAGAAAGTAATGAGCTGGACAGAACCTTCTAATAAAAGAACCAGACGTAGACCTAGAAAGAGGTGGATCAATGAAATAAATAAAACAGCAGGAAATGACTATTGTCAAGGCATTTGACAGAGAGTTTTGGAGAAAATGGGTGAAGGCCTTTACTCATGAAGAGGACCTTAATTGATGAATAATTTGTATATTAATAGCATATACATTGTAACAAATTTAAAGCATGGGTAGGTATCATCACTACATAGTATAAAACAAAGTTGCTTCCCTCTGTCTATCTGTCCCTATGTATGCTCAGATCTTTAAAACTATGCAACGGATTTTGATGCAGTTTTTTTAATAGATAGTGATTCAAGAGGAAGGTTTATATGTATAATACATGCATAATATAGTAGAGAAACACTGATAATTTTAGAGGTTTCTAATGTGATGTCGTAAATAAACACATTTTTTGTGCTTACATTGCAAATGCTGGCTGAATACTACAGCACTGTACACCTTAAAAAAGTCTACAAAAAAGTCCGCGATGGTATAATAATATGACTATCTCTTATACATAACCCACAATAACCATTTTTTATCCTTTACTTTTTACGAGAAATAATGGCGTAAATAACAATAATTTTATTTACAAAGCGATTTTAATTGTAGCAATAATCCTTATCCAATCGCTGTTTCAAGATTAACCTCTAAAGAAAACATGTTTGTATTGTCTAATGACCACTGAAAAGCTGTGAACGTTGTATATAAAGACCAAATAAAGACATTCTGTAGTATATTCAGCATTGCACCCATGCGAAGTTGGGGCGGGTCGCTAGTTTAAAATAAATTAGATTTAATAGTAATGATTTTTTAAATACAATAAAAAATATGTTAATGTAAATAAATAATGAAATTGATTTGTATGATTGTTATACTATGTAATTTTGAATAAGGAATAAAAATAAAGGCTACCAATAATATTATAGGGCAGGAGAATGATGACTACTGACTGTACCTATCTATTACAGAGATTTAAATCGAAATCGATGATTTATTACCACCAAAGGGATAGAAGTACTTATATAATTTCATGTCTTTGATTACTTTACCTTGTAATGTAAACTGTACTCTGTAGCTGGACCGCTCGCGTATAAGTACTAGCACATATTATTAAAATACCATTTAAAGTTAGATTATTATTACACGTAAACAGCTGTCTGACTGAAGTGTCTTACAATAATGTACACTAATGTAAGATGTACGCTGTGGGTGGAAATTCCTGAAGATACAAAAATAAACCACTCCAAAACTGACAACAGTCCACACCACAGGTCTTGAGGTCTATACAGTATAACAGTACACACACCGGCCAAACAAGATAAACACTGCCGAATGTTGATACTGCTGATAATCACAGTCGATTGTTATCTGATACGTACTACTCACAGAGTACTACGAGTACATTCTAATATACTGACAGTAGGTATTAGGGGTGCATTCCGAATTAAGGCCATAATCGCTGTAATCGATTTTAGCGCGCTTAAACGCGTTCCCTATTAGCGTGAGCACGAAAACGTTATCGCGTGAAACGTCATAGATGACGTCATGACATGCGCCATCTTGCGATAACGCCGACCATGCCCTAAACTAATATCACCGTGAGCGCTGTCAAAAATGACAGTTGCGTTGTTTTGTTTTGAGTCTTATCTTATTTATAATAACGTGGCATTTTCGAAATTGTGCTTCTGGCTACCGTTGCCATCTAACCAAAGAAGAAGAAGTGTACAAATGTGTGCGTGTGGTGTTTAAACAAAGAAATACTGTAATCCCACCGTGAGCGCGGTCACGAGCGTACCGAATTGATGACAGTTGTCGGCTGTCATAATCGTAATAAGTAATTCGGTACGCAAATTATTCAGTACGTAGATTAAAGTCTAATACGGAATGCAGCCTAGGTAAGGTATCATATCAACTTGTAACACAACACACAGTTGGACACAGTGCAGTGCAATAATGTACTCTGTGGTACAGAGTACATTTGTATATCTCTGTGGTGCAGTGGGACAGTTCGGGTGACATTCATCTGACATTAATTTTATTATTGTGTGGGTGTTACCGGTGTTGTGGGGTAAAAGTTTGAATATTGAGGATAAAAATTGCCACTTGCTCACTTCAGATGTCGCTACTATCCAAAGACTTTAAGAATTTGGCAGCTAGAATAGCTGTCACTATCCATATTATAGCGACTTCTAAGCATTATTAATTAAGCATCGTTGCGTGTATTTGCCAAAGATATTTAAAAGACAAAAACTGTAAAAGAAAGCTCTCGAAAAAAATGGAAACCCAACAACTCGTCGAGACTAGTGCTAACCAACATGCCACAGTGGACCCGTGTTTAGCGACAAATCTGCTGTGAAAATCTGTGGGTTAGATTTTGAAGTTGCCAGCTTCTTTCGAGAAGAATGACTACAGGCGCGGCGCGCAGTGTGGCCGTAGTAGTGACTGAAGTCACTACGTGTGTATCCAGCATAATAGAATTTGCGCCAAATCTAGAGAAGTACTTTTAAATCAAATCCTAAACAAAGATAAAATATGTTCACCGCCCGTTACACTCCCTCCCGCATAAATAGAATTCGCCGACTAAGGCGAAAAGGCACTATTCCCAACGACAGCGAGAGTAGTAGGACCACTACTACTGTTCGTAAGTACAAAATCAGACCGCTCTCCTTCTGTCCTCGCAGCCGATGCCCCAGTCCATACTCTCCCCGACCCTTACTCGAGCCAGCCTGTGCCACTGGGCCTGATTAAATTCGTTCAAAATTAATCTAAACCCCGATCCAGCCCGAGCGGTGGATTTGCACCTGTTGCAGAGGTGGGCAGGTTCATAGTGGCTAATCCTATTTCATTATGACGGGCCGTTCTCCTACTTCTCAAACTTTTCCACCAGGGTGGGCCCGTTCAGTTTTGCCGCCCCGCGCCATTTATTAGGTTAAATGCGATCCACGCGTCATGTTCGTGAACGGGCGCCGTCAGTTGAGACTGGTCATCTCTTAACTGCCAATTATTTGCCTGCTTATTTGTAATCTTCTTATATTTTGAATTGTTAATTTTTTTTTTTTCATTGTTCTCACATTTTATAGAAGCGACAAGAATAATGTACCCAGGATTTTGTAATATTTTGATTTAAAAGAGTGTCCTTGGAGTTTCTTGCCTGTTCTACTCCATAGAGATCTACGTTTTGAAATGGGCAAATACTCGTAGCTTCAACTTTCTGACTAACTGACCGACTCTTTGACTATTACGAGTAGTTTAGTTTATTTTATCAGACAACATGACAACTAAATTAAAACAGTACGTCATCTTAGAAACGTACTGTTATAATTTAGTTGTCATGTAAATATTTGTTGGAAACTAAGCATGGAGCTAAGTAAAATACAAATATGTAAGCTTGACGGAAATAACTGGATGCAATGGAAATACCGCATGTCTGCTCTGTTACGGGGCATAGACGGACTTTTGAACATTATTCAGGGAAAAACTCAAAAACCGAATAAGCCTGTAGCTGAGGGCGGTGATACTGATGCTGCTTCCGCAGTGGCTTTGACGGAGTATAACAAAAAGTTATCGGAGTATGTTAGGTTGGAAAGTACTGCGTTACTGCTGGTTACGAACAACATATCAGATGAAATCTTGGACAAGGTAATTCGATTCTCTCATCCTAAGGACGTATGGGATGAATTGCATAGACTCTATGACGGTGTCAATGAAGACAGGTTATATGAAGTATGTATGGAGTTCTTTAAATTTCAAAAGGATACTGCTTTTATTTTTTATTTTTTTAGTGGGGAATTATCAAATAACTTCTTCCGCTCTGGGCGGAGCGGGAGGGCGTGTCAGACTTTTACTGACTAAAACCCACCCGTGTTCCTTCATTTGCCTGTGTGCCAGGGCCACGATATCCCTTTCGGACAAACTCGCAACCCTGGCAGGAAAAGGATACTGCTGATGACATGGCAACTCATGTATCGAAATTGAAAAATTTGTGGCACAAACTGAATCAGGAATTATTAAAAGCTGAAGAAAGTAAGCAATTACCAGAAATACTTTTAATCTGTAAGATTTTAGATACACTGCCAGAAAATTATTTTTCATTTAAGTCGAGTTGGATGTTGATGTCCAAGAAAGACAGAACTGTTTTATTATTACCAGCCAACTTTGTGCGCATGAGAAAGTGCTGATAGGAAGCAGGGAAGGAACGTCTAGTGAAGCGCTTCTCACGAAAACAAGTAAGAAAAGTGTCGAGAAACAGAAGGAACAGATATCAGGGAATAAAAAAGTTACCAAATTCAGATGTCATATCTGTAAAGAGGTTGGTCACTTTAGGAAAGATTGTCCAAATAAAACTAGTAAGGAGGTGTGGTGAACTCTTTACCACTTTATTCTTCTGTAACCATAGATACTTCTATTTTGTCATACTCATAATGTATTGTCATTTTCCTATCAATATGTCACGTTTTTGCTAATTAAAACCTACAGATAGGTTTTGGCTATTATTTCAATTTAATTAGCAAAACGAAACGACTAAAGGTCCCATTGACAAATATCTACGACCGGAGCGGTTTGATGGGGACCCGTCCCTAAGCACGGCGGCTACAGAATGGGCACACTGGAAGAAAACTTTCGTTAACTTCCTTGCGGCACAGAACTCGGATACTACTACTGATAAGGTGTATAAACGGGTAAACGTGTATACCCACATAAGCGAGTGTGAAACATATGAACAGGCATTGACCCTCTTGAACAAACTTTATGTAAAACCTAACAACATCCTGTATGCACGTCACGCTCTCGCCACCCGGAGACAAAGTAGCCACGAGACTATCGACACTTACATCCAAGCCTTGAAGCAACTGTCCAAGGAATGCAATTTCACTGCTGTCGATAGTAAGACCAACCGGGATGACAACATTCGCGACGCATTCATAGCTGGCATCTCCTCAACAAAAATAAGAGAGAGACTTCTTGAAAACTTTTGCCTATCTTTGGACGAAGCACATAACCAGGCGCGCTCCTTGGAGATGGCTGAAGTTAATACGCTACATTTTAACCACATACCTATGAACGCGGCTACCGAAAACATCCCTAATAACACTAATGTACGGAATACTCCTATCCCTAGTGGAAATTCAAGTGCCTCTGCAGCCACGCCGGCCTTCCAGGATCGCTCGAATCGCAAATGTTTCTTCTGTGGAGGACAGGTGCATCCACGCAAGACATGCCCCGCCTTCAATGTTACCTGTCAACTTTGTAACAAAAAAGGGCATCTCGCAAAAGTCTGTCGTAGTAAGAACCTAACTAGCGCTGCCACGTCTGACCAGGAAAATGTCACCGCCTGCTGATGCAGGCCGCGGGGCGGGGTGCGGCTGCTGCATCACCGTCGTCCCTACACAAAGCCATTGTCCCTGCATACATCAAAGGTATTAGAGCTGAAGCACTATTAGATACAGGCAGTTCTAAAAGTTTCATTCGTTTAGAATTTTCTAAACTGTGTTCTCTGAAGATAAAACCTAGCCAGCAGACAATCTCTATGGCCTGTCTTAATAAATTAAAAAATACATCTTCAGTCAAAGGAGAAACCTGCCTCATGCTTACCTTAGGTAAACACACATATGAGAACGTTCAACTGCTTGTGGTCGAAAATTTATGCTAAGATATGATTATAGGGCACGAGGTGTTAGAGAAGCATTCCTCATTAGAATTCGCATTTGGAGGTCCGAAAGAACCTTTCGTCGTGTGCAACGTAATCGAAGCATCTGTCCCTGCTGTGCCTTTATTCGCTAATCTATCTCCCGAATGCAGACCGATTGCTATCAAATCTCGAAGATACAGTGATGATGACCGACGTTTTATGGAAGAGGAAGTGAAGAATATCTTAGAAGAAGGTGTTATTGAAGAGAGCCGGTCACCATGGCGAGCGCAGGTACTGATCACTAAGAATGCAAATCACCGGAAACGCCTAGTAATCGACTACTCCCGAACTATAAATCGATTTACAGAACTGGACGCCTATCCACTTCCCAGTATAGAGGAACTGATATCAAAAGTGGCAAAATATTCTGTATTTAGCGCCATAGATTTAAAAAGCGCCTATCACCAAGTTCCGATTTTACCAGAGGAGAGACCATACACTGCGTTCGAAGCAGCTGGAAATCTATACCAGTTCCGACGTATACCTTTTGGAGTAACGAATGGAGTTTCCAGCTTTCAGAGAACTATAGATTGGCTTATTCGAACGGAGAAACTGAAGGGCACATTCGCATATCTCGACGATATAACAATTTGCGGCAAAACACCAGAAGAGCACGACTATAATCTGCAAAATTTTCTTGCTGCAGCTAAAAAGTACGGTCTAACCCTCAATGAAGCAAAATCAATATTTAAACAAACTTCTATCAACATACTTGGCTATATGGTCGCCAATAATATCATCAAACCTGACAATTCTAGATTAGACCTCTTCTAAACTTACCTCCACCTCAAGACTTGCCCAGTTTGCGAAGAGCCCTAGGTATGTTCACTTATTACTCAAAGTGGATTTCAAACTTCTCCGAAAAGCTACATGAGCTATCAAAGACCAAAACATTTCCGCTGAGTGACGATATGATTCAAGATTTCCAAGAACTTAAGAACGCCATAGTCAAGTCTTGTGTTCACGCCATTGACAATAAAATGCCATTTACTGTAGAAACTGATGCCTCGGAGCACTCCATTGCGGCAACCCTTTCGCAGGCGGGCAGGCCTGTAGCATTCTATTCGAGAACACTTAATCGAAGTGAGCAGAATCATTCAGCTATTGAAAAGGAAGCTTATGCAATCGTCGAGTCCTTGAAGAAGTGGCGACATTTTCTTATAGGGAAATCATTTCTGCTCGTCACTGATCAGAAATCCGTTTCTTTCATGTTTGATGCTAAGCACACCAGTAAAATAAAAAACGAGAAGATACAGCGCTGGCGATTAGAACTATCTCCATACAAATATGACATCGTATACAGGCCTGGCACGCAGAACCATGTAGCTCTCTCCCGTGTTTGTGCTATCGTCGAAACACCTGCAAAGTTACGATCACTTCACGAAGCCCTTTGTCACCCGGGTGTAACCAGAATGGCACATTGGGTGCGTTCCAAAAACTTGGCCTATTCGATTGAAGAGATAAAGAGTATGACGAAAGACTGTCGTATCTGTTCTGAGGTTAAGCCTAGATTCATTAGAGCTGATCCACAAAATAAACTGATTAAAGCGATAGCACCTTTTGAACGGCTAAGCATGGATTTTAAGGGACCAGTACCATCTAAATCGAGCAACAGATTCATTTTAACAGTAATCGATGAGTACTCCCGCTTTCCGTTCGCCTTTCCATGCTCTGATATAAGCGCAAAGACGGTAATCAAGCATTTAGACAGCATTTGCCATAGTGCCTACGTGCACTCGGACCGAGGGAGGTTTTGGCTATTGTTTCAGGAGGATAGAAGGAATAGTGGTGAAAGCACCAATAGGATGGTACTACTAAATCTAACTGAATGTATCCAAGATCGTGAAGAATGGTTTGTTGATAATGGAGCTACACACCATGTTACGATGAGAAGAGATTTATTTGAAAATTTCGAGTACTTCAGTAAACCTCACACAGTTACTACGGCTGATGGAAATGTAACAGAAGCCTTAGGAAAAGGGACAATTAGAATGAAACCTAATGTTGGAAAAGAGTTTCTCCTCTGTGATGTCTGGCTTGTTCCTTGTATTAGAAAGAATCTTTTTTCATTGCTAGCTTTCATTGTTACACAGGACAAGAATACAAATAGTTTATTTGAGTCAAAAGTAACTACATGCTCTATTAAGGTGATTGGAATAGTCGCCGTGACGGGAACCAGAACAAGATATGGTGGACTTTATAAGCTTAATTGTAAAGCAATTAAAACAAAGGTAGTCGCATCGATTAATGCAGTAGATGCCTTGCAGCTGTACCATGATGCATCGGTCACCAAGATAAAAGGCATGTGAAAAGTCTTATAGAACGAGAGTTGAACATAAAGACAAAGGATAATGGCATATTATGTGAAGGCTGTATTTTCGGAAAAACTCACAGACAAAAGTTTGGTAGTAGAGCAAAAGCTAAAATGCCTGGAGAACGCATACATTCGGATGTTTGTGGCCCTTTCCCGTATTCATTCTTGAAGTTCCGGTATTTCGTCTTGTTTAAAGATGAACACACACGATTTCGCTACGTCTACTTCATAAAGACAAAATCTGAAGTACCTGCAAAGGTGAAGCAAATGCTGGCAGAAGCTAGAGTAGCAGGACACACGATCAAAGAATTCCTTAGCGATAACGGTGGAGAGTTCGACAATGAACTAGTTCGGAAAGAATTATCGAAATACGGAATACACCAAAGACTAACAATGCCGTATACGCCTGAACAGAATAGGTGTAGCGAAAGAGAAAACCGTACGATCGCAGAGTCAGCTAGAACCATGATGCTGGCTCATGAAGAGTTGCCTCAACAGTTGTGGGCGGAGTTGGTACAGACAGCTGTTTATGTTTTAAACAGGACAGGACCAACTTCCGTGGAACACAAGACTCCGTTCGAGCTTTGGTTTAGGACGAAATCACGGATAAAGCACCTGAGAATTATTGGCTCGGTTTGCTATGCACATATTCCTAAACAAAAAAGAAAAAAAATGCATAAGAAAGCTAGGAGATGTGTACTGGTTGGTTACGATAATGATGATGGTTATAGACTATGGAACAAGGAAACCAATTACATAGTTAGGTCAAGAGATGTCATTTTTGATGAAAAGCCATTGGAATCGAAATTCCAAGAGCCAGATGAGGAAATCACAGAAGTGGAAATTCCCGTTCAAGTACGAAGGGAGTATGACGAAGTAGTGACACCTGCTATGACCAATAATCAAGTCGTAACGATAGATAACGAAATGAATAATCAATTGAATACACCTGTTATCGAAGAAGACAATTTTGATGATGCTGTATCGACTCATGAAGAATCAACTGAACCAAGGGGAGAAAATGACAATGTTGATAATGATGATCTGGAGCAGGTGGTTGGAAATGATGATGTTAATGAAGACGAAGATAATCTTGAGGAACTTGTTAACTCACAGAGTGATCGAGTACTGCGAGATCGATCATTGATCAGACGTCCGGCCAGGTTCAATGATTATGTCATGGTCACAAACGGATTATTCGAACCTACATGTTACAAAAACGCAGTATCTTGTAATGAAAGTGAACTTTGGAATAAAGCAATGGACAGCGAGATACATTCTCTCAACGAGAATGAAACAACGGTTCTAGAAAAGTTACCAAAAAACAGAAAAGCAATACCATGTGAATGGATTTTTCGCGTGAAGCTGAATGCTGATGGATCAGTCGACAAATACAAAGCTAGACTAGTTGCTAAGGGTTTGCGCCAGAAGAAAGGAGAGGACCATGATCAGACGTTCAGTCCTGTTGCGAAAATGACGACTGTCCGAACTGTGATTAGCATCGCAGCAAGCGAAAGCATGAAGATGTATCAATTTGATGTGGCAACTGCATTTTTATATGGAACACTCTCGGAAGAAGAAATTTACGTTAAGCAACCCGAAGGCTATGATGCTGAAGAAAAGTCTCTATGGGTTAAAACAAGCCCCGAGATGTTGGAATCAGAAAATTCATAATTTCTTCAAGGAGTGGGAAGCCTTCAGTGGGCTTTAAAATCAGTGAAGCTGATACCTGTTTATTTGTACGAGAAAAAGACCACCGGAAACTGATTGTGGTTCTTTACGTTGATGATGGGCTAATAGCTGGAACAGATCAAGAACTCATTGATGAATTTATTGAAGAGCTGAAAGAAAGGTTCAAGATTACAACCAAACCAGCTACCTATTTTCTAGGTATAGAGATTTCAACCAGAGAAGGTCTTGGAGTAGTAATACATCAAACATCTTATGTTAAGAAAGTTTTGAACAGGTTTGGAATGCAGGACTGCAAACCTGTGACTACACCAATAACCAAGGAGAATATGGTTTTACAAAACGAGAACGATGAGTACGTTCTGAAAAACTACAGGCAAGTAGTTGGAGCACTTGCATATGTAATGGTCGGAACAAGACCTGATATTGCGTACACTGTCGGTGTGGTCTCTAGGAGTCTAGAAAAACCCACTCAACCTGATTGTGTCAGAGTAAAACGTATCATGAGATACCTACAGTACACACTTGATCTTGGCATTATGTATAAAAGAAACTATAAAAATGGAATTATGGAGTCATACAGTGATGTCGACCACGCAGGTGATATTGGAACTGGAAGATCGACTTCTGGAGTACGTTGCCTGTATGCTGGAGGACCAGTCTCCTAGATGAGTCAGAGACAGCAAAGTGTTGCAATTTCGACAACGGAAGCTGAAGTGATCGCTGCCAGTGAAGCTGCGAGAGAATGTGTATGGTTGACTCGGCTCATAGGAAGTCTTGTAAAACTTAAGGGTCTTCCTACGTTACTAGTGGATAACGAAGCAGCAATAAAATTAGCTGAGAATCCAGAATTTCACCGACCCACCAAACACATTCGTACACGTCACTTCTTCGTAAGAGAGCTTGTGACGGATGGAGAGCTGCTAATAAAGAAAGTAACAAGTGAGCTTCAATTAGCAGATCTTCTCACCAAGCCGTTGACCAGACCTAGGCTTCGCAAGCTTGTGTATCTTATGGGACTACATTGAGAGAAGGTGATAAAGATGATACATGCAACCTCTATCAATACTGTGTATGTATCATCTTTATCATTGACAATTCCAAAGTGCCTGTAAATTGAAATAAATGCTTAAGAGTTTGAGTTTCCACTCTATTTTTTCCTAAATCTCTTATACGCCGTAATAATTGTGAAGGCTTCAGGGGGCCGATCGCGCTAATTTTGAACGTTAACACCAAAACTAAACCACAACCAAAAACGTTACGTTAGACACATTTCGTATCGCGCTAATCATTTCAACGGAAACGATTTAGCTTTACTTTGGATGTTACGTTGAAGGAACGATCGATCGAACTTTCAGCATTGGGTAACGTCAACGTGTTTGTCGCTCAGAAAAAAATAGTGCGATACCGTTTCTTACATCAGCTAAACCAAAACTGCTAATCATGACGCTTCACTTTCCCGCCAAGAACCCTCAGTCAGTACTACTTAGTCTGTGCCACAGAGTACATTCTATTATATGACGGTCTGTTCCGTCATGAGCCAGGAGCTCCGACTATTATATAGTTATCATTTTATTTCATCAATATTTATACAACTAAATAAAGACTTGGCTAAAAGGTCCCAGCAACTAGGCCATTAAAAATATTAAAATATTATTAAAAAAAAGATGGTAGTCTGCTGTTCTGTGGCTGTGCTGTAATTTATTTTCAACATATTATTTTGTTGTGAAATGTGGATTTATTTTTAATCGTAATCACCAATTTTTTATATACTGTTTCTAAAAAGTCGGTCATGACGAAGAATTTTAAGGAATTTGATAAGAACTCATCGGATGAGGACAGTTCATCTAGCATCTTTATTGATTCGAGTGATGATGAAGATGCATTATCAGTTAATGGTTAGTTTAATAATCATATGTTTTATTTAGTATTTGGTAATTTATTATCAGGCTAGCGTTTGACCACTATATCTCCAAAGCGACACTCGAAAGAACCGACGATGTGGTCATAGATAATTCAATAATCCAGTGTAAGAAAACGAAGTAAAAACACGGTGGAGTGAGCACGCTTGCCCAGATGATGAGTACTTACTTACATGAAAATAAGTAAATTTTATTTCTATGTGATGATTAATTGCTATTTATTTTCTATGTTGTGGGTTTGCCACAATGTTCATTATTTGATAGAAGGAAGAGCAAACAATAATTGGTCATCTTAAGGGCAAAATCTTTACGGAAGAGGTTATGTTGTATGTAAGTATATGCACATAATTGCATGAATAAGTATGAATTAATTGAATACATGCCAGTATGGACCCTAAGACGACCAAGGACCCAGTTATGGTATATATACAACTGTGGGATTGTACTAAAAAAAGTAATAGACAAGTCATCCAGCGTTTTCAAAATAAAGTACTTAGGTGGTGTGGTTTAATAACACATCCTGGTAAGTAGGTATATCAGAAACAGTGATCTCCACAGGAACTTTAATTTGGATGTCCTAAACACAGTTGTAAGGAATTACACAGAAGCTCATGAATATAGACTTAATGACACCACTAAATAATGTATCGTGAGGCAATCCAGCTACTGAAAAACACTCAATTAAATTGAACTGTCTAGTCTCAGATTATAGAAAGAAGCAGATAGACCGCGCGGAACATCAAGAGTGCGGCCAGCAAAAATCAAATACAAATTCAAAAGCTAATACAATCTCGAGTCAGTACAGCACAAAGCGCCGCATCGTTAGTATGTCACGGGCTCTAACAGATAATTTTAAAATAATGCCGTCTTGTGTTTATAAACATTGTAAAAACTGTTCCTAAAATCAAAAGAAAGAAGATGGAGTATCATTACATACTTAAATAATGATTATTTGCCTATGATATTATTTTTCGAGTTTAATGTTAGTGATATATTGAAACACAAAACCTTGACAAAATCGTTCGGAGTTGCTAGTTTATATTGAAACATTTACCCCCTAAGTTAGGAAAATAGGTTTATGATACAGGAATATTGATTTACAAAAATATTTATTTCGATAAGTGTTTTATGCCTTTTCTGGTTGGTATGTATATAAATAAATAAGTATGTATGTGTCTTCGTAACTGTAACTACTTAATGGATTTTGTCTAATAATAATTATTACATCAGTCGATTTGTCATATCATGAATGCTCTATCTCGCTAATCTCGCTTCCTTTACAAGTTATTGCAGTATTTAAGTTTTTTTTTGAGGGAAGGTCGGAATTGCATGCTAATAAATGTATTTAGAATGCATAGTCATTTAGTAGTGAGCTACCCTGAAAGTTCCAGCCGGATAGCTAATCGAGAAGTGTTCGAAATTTAAGTTGCATGATTCCACCTGGAACAACAGACAGACAGACAAACAAGAAAGTGACTTAATAAAAAAATGGTAAGTTTTCACTCTTTTATTTCTTTCGCTAAATTCTGTAAACGATTTAGATGGCCGACCCAAGCTTTGCTGCACTCTCGGTATTTCAAAAGTTTTTTTCAGCTATTCTTCATTGTTTTTTAGGAATCTTGTTTCTATTTTATCTGCTTTCGGTAAAAATTTAGTATCGTTTGGCAGGAGGGGGGTAGGATGGGTGAGAAAGGGAAGTGGGGTGTTCCCTCTTTCCTCTGGCACTACTCCCATGAAAAGGTAACGCACCGTTCTTGAGAAAAACGAATTATTGTAACCTAACCTCAAAGCATATTAAAGTTGCTTATAAGGCGTAGTTGGGGGAGCCCCGCTTTGCGGGGCTCAAGGGTTTAAAAAAAAATAACAACGAAGGGGATGGCGGGGTCTGAGTTTGCTCGCTTCGCTCGCTCACTAGACCCCGCCATCCCCTTGGAACCTAACCTGTCCGAGTCGGGTTGCCCCAAGTCCCGAGCTCGCTCTTGCATCCTAAGTTCTCCTAGTAACAGTAGTAACATTGCCTTTTACACATACACATATCAGTGGAGACTGGAGGTACACAAACTTTCTTCTGATCAGGATTTTTAGGTTGTTATAAAAACAAAAAATTCGTAAATTTTTCATTTAAAAATCCATAATTTACAACTGTAATTAGTTCCATAAGGATCTCTTTTATTTCTTTCTACATTTCTTCTCCACAGATGTTCATAAATTAAATCATTATTATTAGCACGATTATTGTAAAATGCCGAAAGCGTATGGCATACCAGGTTTTTTTTAAGTTCCGTTTCAGGACATTGTACACCACGAACAATATACTATGACAGATTTGGTTGTCAATCGCCCATTTTAACATTTCGTTTTCGCTTTTTATCTGTTTTGAGGTTAGAAACATTTTTTAATTTAATTAATTTCTCGAAAAATATGCATTACCTTTTAATGAGAGTGGTAGCATTATAATCGGGGACCCAACCCCTACCAGTTTTAACCCCTTTTACCCCCCAACTCCTGCCAAACGATACTAGATCCAACCCCTGCTTTCTTCCACCTGAGAACAATGTACCTATGTATAATTCTTTTCTGCATTTTTCTGATACAGTAAATTATTTATTTAATGTAGGTACTTAATGAAATATTATGGGTAATTTTTTCATTATCCTGGCAACCGTATATATACATAGAAGCACGTGTTCTTATAGTGCTGTCACCTGGCTGTTACGCACACATGACTACAAACGTGCCTCACATTATTGTTCCGCGCGGTCTATCTGCTTCTTTCTATAATCTGAGTGTCTACTGTCTAGTGATGGACAACATATAATGAGTTACTAAGTAAAATGCGTACTGTGTCTTAGAATTACGCGTCCGCCTAAATACTTATTCCAAAAACTGCGTCTACGAGTATTTAGGAGTCTCGAGTTTATTGAAGTTTCCTTACCTAGCGAGCAGGGCTTGAAACCGGTTAATGTTTATTTCCGAAGATACAAATTATTTTTGGTACAATTGATATTAGCTTCAAAGATTGCTTTATCACATTAAGTTCAGCATTGATTTTGTAACAAAATATAAAATAATTAACGAAATATGTGCGAAAACCTTTTTATTTACGGTTAGGGTTACATAGAAAATTAACCGGTTTCCAAGCCCTGCTAGCGAGTCTTCGGAAACTCGAGTTCGAGATCCGGTAATGGAGTATGTTACGGTTTATGGATTAAATACGTCTTTAATTACAATAGGGCGTATATTTTGACTCTTCTAAAGTTGGCGACCACTTTGTTGAGTTGCCAACTTTAGAAGAGTCAAAATATACGCCATATACACGCAAAATAATTAATAGGTTGGGGAAAAAGTTTCTTCGCATTTTTTTAAGAAAATTCAAAACATTTTTTAATATAGTTTATTTACATTTAACTAAAGTATGTAGGTACCATTTTGTTCGATAACTTTTTGCCATCTTGTAGGTAGGGACATGATCCCATTGCTATAGAAATTTTGGGACTTCTGATCAAAATACCGCGACAAGTGGTTTTGGCAGTCCTCTCGTGATGTTAACCTGACACTGCCTAAAAAATTCTGAAGAGACCGAAACAGGTGGAAATCTGAAGGTGCAAGGTCAGGACTATACGGCGGATGCATTAACACCGCCCAGCCAAACTCTTAATTTTTGCTGAGTGGCTAAAGATGTGTGAGGTCTAGCGTTATCATGATGAAAAACCACACCCCTTCTGTTCATTAATTCCGGCCGCTTTCTCTCAACTTCTTGCTTTAATCTCATCAGTTGTTCGTAGTAGAGTTCAGAATCGATGGTCCTGCCTGGTGGTTACAGCTCATAATGAATAATGCCCTTCCAATCCCACCACACACACAGCATCACCTTGTTGCGAGTTAACCCGGGTTTTGCCACAGTCTGTGAAGCCTGACCGGCCTTTGACCACGACCTTTTTCGCACGTTCTTTTCGTACGTGATCCACTTTTCATCACCAGTTATCAGCTTCTTCAAAAATGGTTCGGTTTCATTACGTCGTAATAAAGAATCACAAATGAGTACACGGTTCATTAGGTTTCTTTCAGTGAGCTCGTGAGGTACCCAAATATCGATCTTTTTTGTGTACCCGGTTTTTTTCAAATGTGCCAAAACTGTCAATTCCCTAAGTGTTAGTTAACGACCACTTTCTTTAGCGTAGTATGCTAGATTACGGCCACTAAATTAAAAAATAAAAATTAATTAATAAATCAACTTGTATTGATAAAAAATATGTATTATTTTTCATTTTAAATTATACATAATAAAATATAAAATAATCATCAACACAAATAGTATTTAATCATCTGATTTAACGTTTTATTGAATAAAAATATTTAGTAGGAATCTAATTCTTTTTCTTTTAATTAAACGATAATCTTTATAACATACAAATCATATTCCGTATTTGGAAGGAATCACGTTATTTATTTTTTAGTTTAGTTTGCGGTAATCGTTCTTTTCGTACTAAATCTTGGTGTTCATCGTAATTTTCGAACTAGATCTGTTAGCGACCAATATTTGTGAGTAAATTAAACAACTTTATCAAGAAAACATGTGATCTGAAGAATTGCATCTTTAGGCTTTTACAACACCAATCGCTAAATTGTGTAACCATCTATGAGTCAGAATACGACCACGGGTCGCTTTCTCTAACGTATAAAAAAAATATGCATTTCAGTAACTGACCACTGGGTTATAGTATAATTTATGGTAAAATTTTAATTTAAATGCAATTAAACAATTTTATTGAAATCACTACATTATTGAAGTACCCACGCTTCTAATTTGAGTAAAGAACTTATAATAAGTAAAAAAACGTACCTTCGAACGCCGCGCGCCTTTCTAATTGTTTGCACAACACTGAGTCAAGACGTGAACTTCACGTCCTTTTTAGGGTTCCGTACCCAAAGGGTAAAACGGGAACCCTATTACTAAGGTTCCGCCGTCTGTCTGTCTGTCCGTCCGTCTGTCACCAGGCTGTATCTCATGAACTGTGATAGTTAGACAGTTGAAATTTTCACAGATGATGTATTTCTGTTGCCGCTATAACAACAAATACAAAAAACAGAATAAAATAAATATTTAGGGGGCTCCCATACAACAAACGTGATTAATTTGCTCGTTTTTGCTCGATATTGATAGCGGCAACAGGTAGCTGCTTAAAATATTCACAGAATATTTAGTTATATATTCACTTTAAAAATAAATAATTAAATTAAAACAAATATTTAAGGGGGGCTCCCATACAACAAACGTGATTTTTTTGCAATTTTTATAGATAATGGTACGGAACCCTTCGTGCGCGAGTCCGACTCGCACTTGGCCGGTTTCTTTGCTTTGGGTCAAGCGGTTGGTATAAAATTTTGTAAACTCTTATTACGTAACTATTCAAATAATATATAAGAGCATCCTGTTTATTTTTATTTCATAAAGAAAGGTTACATATTATCTTTAATTGAGTCAATGACCCTACGCGTTACCCGCGGATATTTGTATCTTTTCTACATTATAAACAACTTAAAATTAAATCTTATTGAAAACTTCCCTTCACACTTTACAGGCTTAGGACTGTCAGATTTTGTACATACCTACGTACTACGTAGGTATGTGGGTACTTACCATGCACAAATAATAAAGCACGCTGCACCAAAGTAATAATGATTCTATTATTATGGACAAGGTTAAGAAACGCAAAACAAATAAATCGACTTGCAAACAAATAACAATGCACGCTACTTACCAAAGTAATAGTGATTCTATTAGTATGGATAGACATTAGGTTTAGAAACGCAAAACAAATAAATCGAGTCGCAACTAGACGCGATTATATGGTACTACACCGTGTCAATTTTTTTTTTTTTTTTTTTTTTATATATATGGCATCTCGCTGTTGACCTTGAGAGGCCGTGACTGCTTAACCGGTCTTTCCTGTGGCTGCCCTAAGGTATTAGCTTAAAGCCTCCAGCCAGGAGCGTAAATATAAGTATTAAAAACTAAACGACAGCGCTCTAAGGGCACCCCCTATGGGGTACGAACCTCGGCTTAGGGCGTCGTTGGGGAAAAACAAAGCAAATTGGGGACGGGCTGGATCGAAAGTTTAAATTCATGATTATTAACGGGGATTACTATTAAATGCTACGGCTCACTCAGCCTCGGGGCTGGCGGTTCGACGTGCAAGGGACGGGGGGAACAATTTATTCTTGAACTTCGCGTGGTACCTCGGCGGCGAGGACGGAATGACGGTTTGTGTTTGTGCACTGTACTTGTGGCCCTATTGCTTTCCTGAAGGAGAGTAATGGGGTCATCCGGGTCCGAGAGACACCGTGTCAAACGCCATACGCCTATATATACTCGAGACGCATTAATGTAGTGAGCACGGAAAAGGTTTATGCGCGTCCAGTTAAAAACCTATTCCAGTATAATTCATCTCGCCTCGGAACAGTGTTTTATCCCTAAGAAAATTCATTGGACGCATTCTTAACACTCATTTACATAGCAGTTAAAATTAGATTACTTTTAGTTGTAATAAAAATAAAGTACCTTTTCAATACAGTTGTTAAACATGGCGTACTTTCAGAGGCTATAATTATGATTCGAAAATTGAATCTTTTGCCTAAGCATCTTTTTCTTAAGCGGCCCTGACTTTTGTTTACGAGCTCTATCATTAGTTTTCCAGTTGAGTTTTAAATTCATAAGTAAATTTAAAAAGTTTAGTAGCAAGGAGTTTTCATACATAGAATAAAATGGGATAGATTTTATACGAGGATAATGAATGAGTCCGTAGGTACGTCTTAACATTGAATTCTCAAAGGTCTTTTAAATGGTTCTTTAATATAGGTATTTAATTTCCAGTTTTAATTTAATTACTTTCACATCAACATTTGTCAAAAATCGAATAAGCTGTTTTCGTTGTAAAAAAAAATATCCAGTTGCAAAAACGCACCATTTTCTGAACATTTATTTTTTTAACTGTGATTTGTTTTTTACTATTTCCCACAAGTGTATTGAAAAACGTCGTGTGATACACGGGTGTGTAGGTTATTGCAAACGAGCTGTCGGCGTCGGCGAGGGTTTTTAATGACACGAGTTACTTAGTACTTTCCACCCTTGTATCAACAATGTACTATTATTTTCATGGATCTTCATTACATAAATAAAATATTAGTGACCCCTGCTTTGCATGGTTTGCACAACTTTAAAAAACAGAGATATCTTTATTAATATGTACCTATGTTTATTAATATTAGATGTATGTACTTAAGTACTTTTATTGTACCCAAGAAATTCTCTAAATAATTTTTAAACTGCATCAAAATCTGTTGGGTTGTTTAGAAAAACAACAAGACCACATAGGCAAACACGAAAAGTGACTTCAATTTATAATTTGTATAGATGTACTATCTTATCTATACATATTATATATTAAAGTCACTTTGCAGTGCTAGGTTTTTACAAAAAATCAGTCGTCCAATTTCATAGACGACCCTCCCCGAGCTGGCTTCCACATGACTAGTGCATAAGCGTCCCAAGTGACTGTATCCACAGAAGAACACCTTTCGCCATTAATTCATGACCTGATGATGAGGTGCCCTGTGGCCTGAGATAGGCATAACCGGCTCATCTACTCTTGTCATAAATGAAAAATTAAAGTCTCTTAATTAAGTACTGCTTCGTTGGTCTAGTGGTCGCAAGCGCTACTGCTGAGAATAAGGTCCTGGGTCAGGCAAAGTATTATAGGGTTTTTCCATCAGGAATTTCTCAGTAGCAGCCCAGAGTCTGGATTTGTGTGCCTGGTTGAAGGTAATAGGCTCGCCTCCTATTACATGGGACTTAAACATAACTGGTGCTATGTGAGTGTGTGTGTGTTGTACACCTCTGCCATACCCTTCGGGGATTACAGGCGTGATGTTATGTAAATTAAAGTCATGGTATTATAAGGTCTTTTATTTCCAGATCCAGATGAAAATGATATGAGTGAAGATGAAACTAGTGAAAGCAAAATTGAAGAGAAAGATGATGAAGATGAGGACGATGTTATCAAAGCTATTAAAGCTGAAAAAACTAAGCTCCGTGATCATCCTCCAACCATTATATGTGAAGATTTCATTGTTGATATATCGCTTCATCCTTCCAAGAATTTAATAGCAATTGCCAACATTGTAGGAGATGTGCTATTGTATGAATATAACAATGAAGAGACAAAACTAGTGAATACATTAGAATTGCATTTAAAAGCATGTAGAGACATAGAATTTGATGATGAGGGAACCACTTTATACTCAACTGCCAAAGTTTGTAATCTTTTCTCTGTTAAAAGTTTATAATATACAGAGTAATCTGTAATAAGGTGCGTTACTTGAGATGGGTTGTACTAGAGCTAATTTGCAACTTCGACCCTGATAACTTGGTGTCCAAACTATATTCCGTTGGTTTAGGTAGTTTGGTAAAAAAAAAACCACGTGACGAGAGTAACCGACTAAACGTAATACCTGGCACTTCAGTTGGCATGCTACGTCACAGTTTTACTCTTCAATTTAACAACGTTTTATTTTGTTGACGTTTAGAGAACATGTCTTTTTGGGCTCTTTACAATAGACAGGTTACCAAAATAATATAGTAATATATAAATCTAACTAAATAATTGTGCTCAAGCAATTACATCTACGAAGAGTAGTATATGAATAAATGATAAAGTTTAACAGACAGTAATAACAGAGGAAAGTATCGTAATAACAATAAAATAAAATTGTAACTTATAGTTACAACGTATTTTTAAACAAGAAAGTGTCATCTATAAAAACCCTTTTTATGATTTGTTTACCTTTATTTGACTACCTAAACCTATGGAGTATAGGTTATTTTGGAGTTAGTAATAAATAATATGTATACTGATTGTGGATTAGGGGTATTATTTTTGGGGGTTATATGTATAGGTACTGATTGTGGATTAGGGGTTTTATTGTATATTTGCAGTTTATTAAACTTGTAATACCCCCTTTTGGGGGAGGCCTATGTCCAGCAGTGGACGTCTTTCGGCTGAAATGATGATGATGAAACTTGTAATACCAAACAACTTGATACTGAGCTGCAAATTGCAAAAACAAAAAAAAAAGAACTGTGGGCTATCCTGGTTCTTATGCTTTCAATATGTGACTAATACTGTAATCATCAACCTTTTATCAACAATTTTGGGGTCGGCTTCCAGTCTAACCAGTTGCAGCTGAATATTTTACATGGAGCGGCTGCCTATCTGACCTTCACAACACAACCCTGTTTCTGGGTAACACTATACCCCTTGACAAGACTGGTTGTCAGGCTTTCGGGCTTCTGACTCCCCGTAACGACTGTCAAAGATCGACGAATTTCAGCCAGGGTCAACTGCTTATCACGCCTTCCAAGTCACGGTGGGGCCTCGGTATATTATGGATGGTCACCCATCCACGGGCCAACCTCGGCAAGCGTTGCTTAACCTTGAAATTAGACCGCTGTGGCTGTTATTATTTAGCCACGAGCCCTTATATGTGGCTAATATTGTATATTGATGATAAACATACTAAAATTATTATTTGTTATTTTAAGGACAAGACAGTTATGGCCACTGATGTTGAATCGGGGAAGCTGAAGAAGTGCTACGAAAATGCACATGATGAACCAGTTTACCGACTTTTCAATTTAGACAGAGATAAAATTGTTACTGGTATGTTGACTATTTTTGAAATCTAGAAATTGTTTATTTTTTTTGAGATGTTCATTTAATATTTCAATTTATTTTTAATCAGGTGATGATGGGGGAACAGTCAAATTATGGGACATGAGAAAGCCAGGTCCTGTTTTTAGTATAAAAATTGGTGAAGAACATGTTAGTGACATGATAACAAATGATGCTCAGAAGTATCTAGTTTGTGCAAGTGGAGATGGTGTTCTAACATCAATTGATCTTAAAGCAAGGTAAATTTACTGGACGGTTTATACATAGCTCATAATAATAATTGGAGTCTGATTAATCCGGAATATTTCACTTTGCCCCACCAGTGACAAAGCTGATCAGTAAGACAAATTGAAATGTTCGCAATTTTCGGCACAAATTTAAAAATTTTATCGTTAAGATAAATTAAGTACCGACTTCATTAAATAATACAAGTTCTACCAGCTAAGTCAATGCATTGATGTGCTAATAGCGCTATCATTTGTGTCGACAGCGCGCCTAACCCCTTTTTACGCGACTGCAAAGGGTCATTCATTAGCCCTTTTCCTTTTTCTATCACGAACAATGACCATGGCGTTCAAGTTCCGTAATAACCCGGATTAATTATGTTTGACCTACATTGTAAGACGATACAAATAGTATGGCCATGGTGCACACAATGTGTAATAAAATCTAGAGATGAAACGGGTAACGGATGTCCGGTAGCTATCAGGCCTAAATTTACTATCCGCCGGATACCGAATTTAAAAAAAAATTGTAGGTATTTTCATAAACAAAAAAATTTGTATTCTTACTGCACTAAGAGCAAATTATGGTGAATTAATAACAATTTATCTGCATTAAGAGGCAACAAATGGTGTCCCCCAGCTTCAGAAAAAAAGTCTCGCTGAATACGCTGCTGAAATATAATTTCTGGCATACATTGTTAAGTTCGGGTATCGCGATTTTTTTTTAGATTATATAAATACTTTTATAACAACCTCAACT
This sequence comes from Tiliacea citrago, assembly GCA_963921375.1. Lineage (NCBI taxonomy): Eukaryota > Metazoa > Arthropoda > Insecta > Lepidoptera > Noctuidae > Tiliacea > Tiliacea citrago. The sequence continues at coordinate 14,233,729 of OY992786.1, read as the reverse complement.
ACAATAGCATGTTTTTTAATAACTCGAAAAGATCTTGTTTGTAATAAATTCAACAAGTCAATGAAACACTTCGCTCATGAACGAAGACCAGAGTCCGCCCGATCGTTCGTGCGCCACCTAACCTACGCAAGCTCCCTCGTTACAATGCGACAATCTTCGGCCGGACATCCGGCTTCAAGATTGGCCAGATATCCGGTATCTGGTCAAATAGCTATCCGTTTAATTTCTAATCAAAACCCTATCCGATCCGAAAGCAAATTAAAAAAAAAAACATGGTTTTAGTACCTAAGTTACCCCAATCTCCATAAAATGTTGCTGAACTAAGTTATGAGCAAACATTATAAGTGAACAACCCCTAGGCAGCGGCTGGTCGACGGCCGCCCGCGCCAGCACTGCATGTATTGGTACTTTTTTTTGGGTCTTAATTTTTTAATTATTCCCGGAAAAAGCCATGAATAGAATCGTATCATGATACCTAATAGTACCCGATCTTAGTAGGACCATCTTAAATGTTCTGTTAATGTATGAAAAATAGTCAATTATTGATGATATTCAAAAATGAAACCTATGAAAGTAATTAAGAAATGTTAATACTAATAGTAGCTACTTAATTATTGTTTCAGTAAAATTTACACAACATCGGAAGAATATGATGCAGAGTTAACTTGCTTGGGATTGTTTAGATCAGACACTAAGCTACTTGTAGCCTCATCAACAGGAAAATTATATTTATTTAATTGGAAAGAGTTTGGACTACACAGTGATGAATATGTTGGACAAAAGCATGCCATTCAGTGCATGATACCTATCACCCAGAATATTGTGGTAACGTCAGGTGAAGATGGCATTTTGAGAGCAGCACATATGTTTCCGCAACGTCAGTTAGGTGTAGTAGGGCAACATAGACTTCCTGTGGAACACCTCGACATAAGTCACGATGGCCAATATGTCGCTTCATGCTCTCATGACAATGACGTAAAATTTTGGAATATCTCTTATTTTGAATCTATTGATTCCATTATCGACGTTAATCAAAAACAAAACAAAAGAAGAGACTTAAGTAACAACTTACCATCAAGCAGTTTAAAGAACGCATCAGATTTCTTTTCTGGATTAGTTTAATACACAGTACAGTTTACATTTTGTGTTTTCTTTTTACTTATTTGCATTTAAAGACCAGCAAATAAAACAACAGATTACAACGAAGAAAACAATCGGCAACAGACTTCGCAGTGTTCTCCAAAAATAACAAAATTATATGCATTATACCAACAATGCGCGTGTGGAGGCCGAAAAAAAAATTCCCTGAAAATATCTACATGAAATAGTACATTACTGCAGCGGCCAGCAAAAGAGGCATTGATGGACGAACGTGTAAATGTGGACCGAGGCACACGTACGTGAGTCCATCAATGGCTGGTTGCGGCTAAGGCTTGAACAGTGCTTTTCTCAAATAATGCGCGGAAATTCAAACTAAGTAAATTATTTATAAATTCCAGATTCAATGACGAATAACGATCATTTTTCACGCGCCATTATGTTCTTTTGTTTTTTCAATAAACGGCTTACTATTTGCAAGCCAGTTCGAAATTTAAATGAAACCTTTGATAAGGTACCTCCTTGGTTGCCATGGTTCGGAGTAAAAGATCGTTCCATTTTTAAGTTACGCGATAGATATGAGTTTACGTTAATGTAATTTATTTGGCCGCTAAACCACGACTTAAATGGATTTTCATACAAATTTTGGCGGCCGCTGCTCTTCGATTTATCTCAAAGAAGGTTGTCAAAATAATACTCAAACCAAGCATGTTTGAGAAAAAATACATTATGTGCAAACTTTCATGGTGATCGGTTAGTCTAACTGATATCTTGTTAAAACTACGTTACTTAATTGTGGAAAAAAAAATGTTTCTCAAACGCTTGGAAATTCGATTCCTGTGGATTCTGAGGTACCGTATTACTAGTAGGTATGTGCCCGACCCAGTTCCTGAAAATGACCATGTCACATTGTACTGGGATCAGTGGGATCGGTCTATCAACTGACGGGACTATTGTCGCCATTATGCCCGTTATCCACCGGTAGGTTGGACCCTGCTCCCAATACCTGCGAACCACTATTTTTTAAATGATGTTATATATTTTTTTTTATATTCTAATGTTTAAAAATATAATGTGTATGTATTTAATTAAATAAAGGAAATAATAATAAAAGTTAAGATTGTTCTACTACTAGTATAGTAGGTATGGATAATATAAAAATAATTATGTACTTTGACTTACTACATAAATTATTAACAAGAATAAATTACTAAATTTTAGAATTTTTTGCTTTTGTTTGACAACCCATTAAAGTTTTTAATGCTATTGCTGACTAAGGGCGGAGTTCACGGACTGTCGTTTGACCAATGTTTAAGTAATCGGCCGATGAATTCCTAAACATAGTTTAAGCAGCCGGTTAAGTATTCACTGTTCACCATGAATATTTTAACCATTATTAATAAATCGGGCAATCGCCATACGCTCGAGAGTGAATGAACTCATTAGCAAAGTCACGTCGTTATATTTAGTAAACACTAGTTTTGGTGACATCTTTATTTAGTAGCATAAATTAAAATGCTTTGAACTTATGGAAGTTCGAGAACGCATTGGGAACGTTATGCTAGCCTGTAGAGTCCAATTTGGATGGGTAATAACGCCAAGGCGCTGAAACCGTCAAAGTCAAATGTCCATTTTTATTGTTTTTTTGCACGTCCTCTTACTGCGCGTGTTCATTTTACTCTCCGTGTTGAATATTATTTTGTTGTATTGTGAAAGTGTTTTGTTCTAAAATTACCTTCTATTTGAGAAATGGTGGCTCTAAAAAAGAGAACAAACAATTTTCAAGCAATTAGAAGCGAATTATAACGGAGTTGGTGTTGCGCACCGATGCGATGCCACCACGAATTCCGCTAAGTTAAGAGGGTGGATCCGTGTAGCAGAAGAGTTCAACACTATCAGCACGTTTTGCCATCGAACCCACGCAATCCTAAAACGTTGCACTTGAAATAGTCTAGGTCACCTTGTTCTGGTCTCTATACCTTCTAGATTTTCAAGAACGCCTAAGTAGTAATCTTCATAGTTATCAATTAATACATTGAACACTGACTGCATGTTTATCTATTCACAAAAACAGCGAAAATTTGAAGTAAACATAAAAAGTAATGTTTCAACTGTTGTAAAGTCATAGCAAATTTCAACATATGGTATTAAAGGACGGTTAAACGGTGCTGTTGAGCTCGGTTAAAAAGATCGGCTGTTTAAGGGCTGTAAACACTGGTTAACGTGTGGTGAACCTTCAAAATGATTTAATCAGTTGTTCAAATGATAAACAGCCGTTTTAAAAGTCTTTGAACTCCGCCCTAAGGTAATATGATTTTATTGAGTACGTAATTTAATTAAATTTTGGGAAAATATTTTTTTTAGATAAATATGTTTTGTTTGAAGGCTTGTTACATTCAAGAGAACAAAAAGCTCAAATTTTTAAAAACGAATGTGGTTACTTATCTAAAAAAAAACACTAAAACATAGAAAAATATTGTATTTTGAATCTCAAAAATACATGATGAGAAATAAATTCTCACTTGTTTTTTTGAAACATGTTTATTGAGTTACCAATTTTTGGCTTAAAGGGTTTCCTAAGTCTATGGTGAACGCCACATAGCGTCCGCAATTTACCGTCGAATGATGTCACATAAACCTTAAGTAAGCGGGTGTATTTCCATACAGAACGGTTTTTGACATCGGTAAAGTCAAATCCAGGTGCCACCATTTTCATGACGGCCGTATGTGGCGGCCATCTCTGTTCTAAGAAACCGTAGCTTTACGGGGGCAGAACAGCACAAAAAAAAAGTAAAAAGAGGAAATGTAATTTTATAATATTATCTATAAAATTACAATTCTTCATGTTTACTTTTTTTTCTGTGTGGAAATGACCAAAATTCTGAAGGTAAACCTCTGGCGTCTCTTTCTCTCTTCACAAATGCCGAATATGACGACACACAGTTGCCAATAAAATAGTTAGCTTGCCCAAGAATTGCTAAGTCTAGATGTGGATTCATTGGCTGTAACCTGATAACTGATACTTCAGTATGATGTAGTGCTTTGTTGAAATCATTTATCATATGATTTGTATCTGATGCCACAAATATGTATTTTATGTTATCCAGTTTCTTGATGGCCCTCTTCACTTGCCTGTAAAGTCATACATTAGTATTAAATAATTTGTTTTTCAAACTTTAACACTGTCACCGCCACGGATTACGCCAGCAGCCCACAAATATTCTAGCGTAGTACTCTACCTAGACTTTAATTTTTTGAGTTAGGTGTACGTGTAACATGTACATACACCGCCGCACCCATCGCACGCACCGTGTACCGTGTACATGTGTGTGTATGTGTGACCAGCGCACCACGAAGTTCACGCCAAAATATTTGTTTATGATTACGCATTTCAAAATCACTGCACGCCAGTCATATAAGTTATTTAAAAGCCCGCCAGCCTAGTAATGCAAGAAGTGCTAAAAAGTGTCGATATATTAATATCGTATCATGATAAATGAATAATGTGATTTAATTTGATTCATTTTACTGTATTATTATTGATTAATTTGATTTTATTATTATATTATTAATTGTTTTGATTTTATTTTTATTAACTTATTTGATTTTATGATTATCTTTATATCTATTATGCAAACTATGTAACTGCTGTGCACACCTTTAAGTAACAAGTTCGCTGTAGTAATTATATAATAAGAAGTTTTCTATTAATGTTTTTGTGAATTTGTCGTTTAGTGCAATAATAAACAAATATCGTATCGATATTTATAATAAAATCGATTCGATGTATCGAAAACAAACATCGAAATATCGGTGAAATTACCTAAAAAGTACAAGTGCTTTATGAAATTGTATTGTTTGTTTTTATTAATTTATATACCAAACTAGAAACATAATTTCTGATGTGAAATCTTAAACCAACAAAACATTGATAAAAATAACTTTACTTTTAACGGCTCTAAATTCTAGCGGTTTTTGTCAGGGGGGACAACGGTGTTGCTATTGGAAATATATCGTATTCGATACATTTTCGATACCGATATCGATGCTGATTATGTCGACGGGTGTAAACAAAATTTTAATGCTTAAAGACATCAAAATAATTACCCTCTTTCAGTCCATGCAGCTCAGAACGCTGTTTAAATTTTCAATTATTTTAGTACCAAGCCCCATACATTTAGTGAACGTCTCCTTTATTTTTGCGGTGGATAAAATCAATACTGTGGAGTGTGCATGCGTAAATATGCATTCTGGCATTTTGGCTACGAAACCCCTCACTATGTGTGGTCTGACATGTCCTTGGCCCGTTTTTAAATTATTGATACCTACATCAAAGCTATTCATCTATTTAAATCAGGGACCATTTTGGTTACCCATTGAAAGGGTTTTGGATAGGGTTTTTCTAAGAGGTTAATCAAAAACCCATACGACAAGGGTAACCTTTTTGAATGGCTTAATTTATAACCCATTCAAATTCGGTTACCCGGGTTTTTAATGGGTTTTTCTAATTTAATCAAAAGCCCATATGGTGTGGCTACTAAGTAGCCAAGCTAAAATTAACTCTATATTACATGACAACAATAATGATCATAGATTTTTTTTCTAACTAATAAAAAAAATAGAAATTCAAATATCTCGAAAACGGTGCGTCCTAGGCAAAACATTACAGAAATTTAACCCCCCCTGTGTTGCCCCCAGCAAGCACCATGCCAACATGAATTTAAGTAAAAACAAAAAAAAACAACATTAATTTAAGGAAAAAATACGTTTTTCTAAGCGGTTAATCAAAAACCCATACGATATGGGTTTTTACTGGGTTACCCTTTTACTGGGTTTCAAGCAAAAACCCATTCAAAGAGATACTTCATGATAAAGGTAACCTCTTAGACAGCTTAACTCTTAACCAGGGTTGTGCGGTCCCCGACTTAAATAGCGTGTCTTTAGTTTAGTGAAATTGGTTTGAATTTAGGTGACTACACAGTGCCACAGAAGTTAGAACTTTTTAAATGTGGCTTGTATACAAATTAATAGACGGACCCGCAGCGGGGTCCATGGTGTGGCCACAGGCCTGCTAGAATTTCAAAAGTATTCATGGAAATAGTTCTAGCTAGGGAGTTCATGAAAATGTATGCTTTAACTTATATCAATAAAGATTATTATTAAAGAATAGTGTTAAAAAATTACCAAAAGTAGTGTCATATTAATTCAAAGCTCTTACTTGATTATATCAGCAGGCTGTGGTAGACACATAGATAATGACAGTGGTCCTCTTTCATTTTTATATCCCACACACTGTGGGGCAGCAAATAACATAGTGCTGTCTTTAACATGCTGACAAGCTTTTACCCAATCCTGTCCATTTCTCAAATGTATACCCAAGAAACCACCTCCATTCATATTCTTCTTTATAAATAATCTTGTCTTATTAACAATATCATCACTCCACCATAGGTGCTTTTGTAAATGGACATTTTCTTTTTGTACTGGGAAACTTGCAGGGGCTCCTGTGGTTTATAAAAACATTATCCAATTAACATTAAACCATAATAAAATGAATAACATTACCTAAAATGTTTGATATAAAAATATTTTTTTGATTTATTACTTGTTAATTAAGTGGTACAGGTTTTTGAGACTGAGTATGAATTATGATGGTGCATATTTAGTAAAACTGGGATTTCTAAAATTTATAATAACAATTACAACTGCTACAAATGTTGTGCTACATGGTCAGTTCCAAAAGTATCTGATAAAAAGGTAAACAAATGGATCAGAAAACATACCTGTGGATGCCAAATTGTAGTGCCACTTACAAATTGAATGCTTTGATTTGATTATTTATATACTTAAACCTGAAATTAAAATTTTCCATACCCTTTTGTCCTGAACAAGGGTTTGTTTACACTTGCATCAGATGTGATTCTGGAATGAACTTTGACTGAACTTTTTGCTTGAACTTACCTTGGAAGAAAGAAATGTGAGCAATGCACTTGTTTAATATTAGTCTGGTTTATTGGAAGCTTTGCAACATGAGAAGAGAGTAACAAGAGAATAATAAGTATGCACTTACCAGTAAAAGCCAGAACAGGCCACTGTTTAGAAGGATATTTATGTTTCCATTTGTCTATCATTGCTTTGTTAGAAACATCATAATTCAACGGCCCATAAAATTCTGAATCAACAAAATCAATGTTGAATGTATTCCAGAATGGACCAAATGGGTTTCCAGATTTTGCATTGCAACTTTTTTCACTTTCACCCATTCTTTGTGTGTAACAAAATGAGATTCGTTTCGTAATTGGCCAAATAACAGAGGCCAAATCATTCATGAAGTTCTCCATTGTGATCACATTATGATATAAAGATAAACCTTCAACTTTAAAATATGTATTAAAAGGTACTTGTACAGATTTAGGCTCACCAAATCTGTATTCCACCCATGGAGGAAGAACCAAAGTTCTATTCAAACCTTTACTAAACGCCAATGCTCCCAAAAAGTGATCTGCTTGATTACCAAATCTGCCTAAAAAAAACATAACATTAATTTGTAGTTAAGTAGAAATATTCGTATGTACGACAAGTAGAAATGAATGAAGTGCACCGACCCCAGCGTGGTTGGATCAGACTCGATTGCTGGAATGAACCCAAAGATTCATACTAGCCCCTGAAGCCTCATGTTTCATGACACTACAGAGACCATTGTATATCAAAGAGAAGACCGGGGGGCGCGACAATGGAAGGGAAGACGTGCTCTTGGGATATGGAAGGATTAAGGATTATTAGACCCTACCGGGTATGCATCCTAAATATTTATTCATATATGCTTGAATTGTGTTTACTTACCCATACAAGGACAGTACAGAATGAAGCCATTTGTGTTATAACAGAAAACATTTCCGATGTGGAGATTAAGAAGTATTAAAAGGATATAGTGTTTTAGCATGTTGAAAAAAAGCTGTGTATTCGTTTCCGAAAAATAAACATATTCCACCGTGTGACGGTGTGATTGTTGTGATCACTGAAGTGCACAGAACACTTATACTCAGAGAGCTGAAGTGTCCCTATAAACAAAAATGTACTCTGTGGAAGTGTCACCCGAGTAAGTATTACCAGTATTATAAAGTGCTCTATGGTAACTATCTTCTTACCTTACAAATGTATAGTGTACTCTGTGGTATGGTAAGTACTAAATAACACTATTGAGTTCTTGGCGGGAAAGTGAAGCGTCATGATTAGCAGTTTTGTTTTATTTTCTAAAACTTGTGTTTAGCCGAATATTAATGTGTAATAATGGTGGATTATTAACCATCTAGTGTTCGTGAACGTGCATTAGTGTAGGCAAATGAAACAAAACAGCGCAACATATCGCACCTTTAGAATTGAAGTTAAGAAAATGAGTTTGATACATCGAACGACTTATAGACATGTATTCTATAAGTTTATTAAAAATAAACAGACGCTTTTAGCCCAGAAAAGGACAACGTACCATTTCCGTCTCTTTCAAAATCACGCGCTTACCGCGTATCCCTCGGTATTGAAGGACCCCATTCAGTGTTGCGCAGGCCTGCGACAGCTTTAGTTCCAAAAAATGCGTTATGGCGCTACTTTCGGTAGCCATGTTGTTGGCAGCCATTTTGGGCGTTGTATTTATCTATTAAACTGACAGATTGTATTTTCCAAGAACAATAAACTGGTTTGCTGAAATTAATTTATAATGTGTAATGTGGTGTTGATAATATTTTTAGAGTACCAAAGCACAAAACACAAAAATGGGACACAAAGAAGAAAGCCAATTGCTAATTGCCCTTGTTATACTTATATATAATCATGTAATATTTCAGAAACTACAGCCTCCGGTCAGCTTCGCCTGTTGTAGCCATTGTCTCACTGACATCAGTGAGACAATGGCTACAACAGGCGAAGCTGTGGCATTCATCGATAAACTCTTTGATAGTGTGAACGGATCTAGAGGGAGCATTGTCCAGGGCAAACTGCGTGGACCAATAAAGCCGAACGCTCGTCAACTCTACAATTTTTGGATAGACGCCAAACATAATGAAAAATATACAAGTTTTGAAAGGTCTAAACTGTTGTTCGAAAAACACGCAACAATCTGAAATGTCGTTTTATTTTTACATTTCTTTCGTTATATTCGTATCCAATGAACATAACGAAAGGAAATTATTGAACCTAGCAAATAATAAAATTAACCCTATAAGAATTTTCCATGGAACATCACTATGCTATCGATATTCTATGGTAATCGCTATCGTCACTTTTCTATTAAGCTGTGGGTAATCACTAGGTGACATTTCGACACTAGCGCTTGGCGCATATTTTTGGAATTAATCGTCAACCATTGTACTGTCCTATCTGTCTCTGACTAGTATATAGTTATCTGTGGTGTTGCGTGGATAGTGCTAAACGTTGGGTGCCGCACGGTTGCTCCGTAAGCGACGTAAACTATAATCCGCCGTTTTAATACTAAACGCAAGGTAAGTTATTTGTTCGATATTTATTTTTGTAATGACTCGTTTTGGTTTTGGGCATTTCAATACTGAATGATAATAATATTGTGGTGTCGTTTTTGTACTACCGTCAGTTTATTACTGTCGCGGACTTTAGAAGATATAATCCGCGAATGTAAATACAACAATAATCAGATATGGCAACGTTACAATAAATAAATTTACGCAATAGCAACATCGACGGTACATCACAGAAAATACACGCGAACCTGTCAAAACTGTCCCATCCGGTACGAAACAGTTGTTGTGTTTAGTTTCAAAGTGAGTACTGGAATTGGAGCCAGCCGATCTCTGGATTGAAAGCTGAGTATATACAGCCTTATTTATAAAAATCTCGCTAATGACTGATTAGCCACTGTTTAGCTAAATAATTGGTTAGCTCCTAATCAATGATTAACTTTTCTTTATTTATAAACGCTAGTTAGCAAGTGATTAGTCGCGAAACGAAATAGAGGAGACAATATGCGTTCGGCACAGATTATAATCAAAATAGTCGACTAACAAAGCAGAATATTATGAATAAAGTTGTGAAAACCACGACTATGGAATCTGTTGAGACAATGACAGACAAAAGTCAAAAATTTCATTGGAAATTTTGAATTTGAATATATTAATTTATTAAGTTTATTTCAATGTGTTTGCGATGGTAGCAATGAAAATAATAAGCTCCAATAAATTGGAGCTCCTAAACGGAAGCAACTTGGACTGACTCTAAAAAAGTTCTACTGGATAATTTGGTCGAAACTTACAATTATACCTGGAAAATAAAACCCTCATTTACAAAGCTATAATAAAGCCTTTAGGGACCTATGGCATTCAGCTACGGGTAACAGCATCACACTCTAACATAGAGATCAAACAGTGATTTCAGCACAAGCTTCTAATAACAATCACAAACGCCCCATGGTTTGTACCAAATGAAGATCTACACCATGATCTGAAAATACCGACAGACAAACATAAAATAAAAAGCTATATCAAGTTGTTTATAGAAAGAATTACTCGCCACCCAAATAATACGAGTTGACTGGAGCTATGAAAGCCACTAACACCTAGCACCTATATAATCCAATTCGCAAAGACGGCGAAGGAGGAAAACATTCTACGTGAAAACGATGCGGAATGAGAGTAACATGAGAAAAGAAGGCACCCCATGTCTTCGGAGGAAGAATATTGGAAATCAAAAAATAATGAATTTATAACAAATTGTAGCTTTATTATGTATCAAAATATATTGTTTTATTTAAAATGTCTCTCGTTATTTATGTGTGACTACCACAACATGGCTTTTCTTTAGTTCTGGGCGTTTATGAATAAGATTTTTGCTAATCAGTTGCTTAGCAATTGATTAAAATTTAACATGCGTTTATAAATAAGTCTGCTAATGTTTTAAGATTAATTAACAGCATATCATCCTTAGAAATATTAATTAATATTTCTAAGGATGATATGCTGTTCAAACCAGTAATTCTTTATCTATGAGTAACTAATGTTTTCCTATTGATGAGCATTAGTATTCAACGCTTTAATATTGAGTAATATTCCTGACTATAGGAATACTTTTATAAGGATTTGTGTTTACGAGTAGGTATAACATCCTTGTGAACTAACAAGTACAATTGCATTTACTCCATGAGTGGAGTATGCACACCTTTGATTTTTGGTGTCAAACGACTAAGAGTAGAGAAGTAATTATTTATGTTATTTACTGATCCCAGTGTTCTTGAGAATACCGAAATACTGAATAATGATTAAGTATATGCAAACTAATGAGGTTTGCTAACTTGTAGTTAGCTGTAGTTATATATTATAGTTATGCTTAGAAAGATGCGGTGCGAATGGCCTGAATCATGTCCACCGTCATCCATAGTTAGGCGTAGAAAGGTGCGGTGCGAATGGCCTGAATCATGTCCACCGTCATCCATAGTTATGCGTAGAAAGATGCGGTGCGAATGGCCTGAATCATGTCCACCGTCATCCATAGTTATGCGTAGAAAGATGCGGTGCGAATGGCCTGACTCATGTCCACCGTCATCCATAGTTATGCATAGAAAGATACGGTGCGAATGGCCTGAATCATGTCCACCGTTATCCAAAGTTATGCCTGATCTTAGAGTATTTTGTAAATTAGAAAGATGCGGTGCGATTGGCCTAATCATGTCCACCGTTATCCAAAGTTATGCTTGACCTTAGAGTATTTTGTTTATTAGAAAGATGCGGTGCGAATGGCCTAATCATGTCCACCGTTATTCAAAGTTATGCTTGACCTTAAAGCCTTTACGAGTGTCCTTGGAACTTTGTAAGTGAGTTTCCAGGGGGTGGAAACCATACCGGTTTCCAGCTATTGAGTAATGTAATAACAAGACCTAATATTTGACATTTGGTTTCAGTAAATACGAATAATCTAACATGCCTAACATTACGGATTACCACAATTTGAGTTTGTAGGCTCAGTGCATCGAAGTGTCGGTTTCATCGATGATAAATACCTACCTACAGATGGTGAAAGTGGCCCCTGTGTTCAAGTCTGGTTGCTCTGCGTCTCGTGCTCTGTCTCCATAAAGAATCAACATGCGAAGCAGATAAAGTGAACCGAGGTAAAAGTTACACTTAATATTTTTTTTCTCATTCACTACATCTGCCTAAGGTTACATCACTCGGAAGAGATCAACATAATACTCTAGCATTGCATGATTCCTTTAAATAGTAGAATCTAAAAATATACGGGCAGACGTAACGACAATTACTAAACATTGCATAAATGATCGAGCCTTATTTTATATTATGGTTTTACTTTACTAACCGATTTTGTGACTACAGAGACGTATACGTAAATATGTTTATTAGTTACCTACTGAATGTTGTGTGGACCAGCGAGCTTTATTGTAATTGTGTCTTTTTATTTCAGTTAACGTAATTTCATGACGCGCCGATCAAGTTGCAGTGCAGGTGCAGTTAAGTTTAAGTTTGAGTGATAAACGGTATTCTTGTAATCTTTGAACTGCGCGTAAGCTGCGCGTGAACTGCACGTCAACTGCACGGCAACCAAACTCAAGTTTTTGCTCAGACGATAGGTTTCTGGAATTCCCGATCCGAAATACGGAATGGATCCACAGAAAACCTATGTCTTCTTCGTGCTCGTTTACGGAGACGCGGGGCGTCGCACGTCGCGTGCAGCGTGGCGTCTCGTGGCGCGTCGGACGTTTTTTTCTGTTTACAGAGAGGCGGTGCGTGCAGCGGGCCGCGTCATCACACGCGCCAACACAAACATATGGCAATGTACGATGTTGTTCATCGAGACGCGGGGCGTGAAGAGTAGCGGTGTCCGCCGCTGCGGCCGCGGCGGAAGTTCTAGCGTGTAACTTAGCTGGTATCACCGTATGCTCGTACTGGGGCGTGCGGCGCCGCGGGTGTTGTTACATTTTACCCTGAACGGAGAATTACAGAAACGCAACGCCGCGTGCGCCGCCGCGATAAACGTCGCGTGCGACGCGGCGGTGCCATCCGCGTGCTCCGCCTGCATTTCAAGCAAACGCGTGTAAAATCAGCGTTCCCCGCCGCGACCTTTGCTACACGCTTGACAATTCGCCGCGGGCGCAGCGGCCAGCACCACCACGCTTCCCGCCCCGCATCTCTATGAACATCGTCTTATATTGCCATACTTTTTTGTTTACGCGTGCGATGATAAGTGCCGCTTGACGCGCCGCCGCGCCGCTCCGTAAACAGAAAAATCATACGACGCGCCGCGAGACGCCACGCCGCACGCGACGCGCGACGCCCCGCGTCTCCGTAAATGAGGCCTTAGAGCTTGACGGCTTTCTCGGTCATCTAGTTCGGCAGGGAGGGATAAAATCCTCAAACCAAGTTGGAAACTCATGTTCACTAAAAAGGTAAAAAAATAATTAGAATATAACTAAAAACTACTTGTAGATAACATGTCTTAATAATTAAACATACAATATTGAATTTTAAACACTTACATTCACAAAAAATACAATTTGATGCCAACAAAAGTAAATAATGAGGAACTTATGTTGAGCGTAACCGAAACTGCACGTTGATCGAATTGAAACTTAAAAGCTGTCATTTTGAGACGTCAAATGAATAGTGGAATACCGATCAAGTTGCGTTCAGAATTACGCACTAATGACGCGCAGCAGTAGAATGCCGATAACGCGCACGCGAGCGTATTTGACAGCCGCGTAGAGAATAGTAGAATACGAAAAGCTTTGTTTTGATCGAAACTTCATTGCAACTGCACTGCTACTGCACTTGTTTAGTTACGTGAATTAGCCTACTGAAGGCTAATTCACGTAATTTCATGACGCGCCGATCAAGTTGCAGTGCAGGTGCAGTTAAGTTTAAGTTTGAGTGATAAACGGTATTCTTGTAATCTTTGAACTGCGCGTAAGCTGCGCGTGAACTGCACGTCAACTGCACGGCAACCAAACTCTACCGAACTTACCTACGGTGTGGCCACACGATAGAAAAAATATTACTCACTAAATAATCGAATAGAATCGATTACATTTCAATGAATATAACGTTATTATAATAATAAAATAATACCCCAGTACTGATTTTGGTGCTTTTTCTTCCCATAAAAACAAACAATTATATTTTGATTCAAAATCAAAGTTATATTTTGCTGAAATTTGGCTGAATGATGGTCTAACAGTGCCGCATAAAACTAAGACTGTCAAAAGTGTCAAAATAAGAGGAGCACACCAATGTCAAGGAGCGCGAAACTCCAAATAATTCAAGACTCGGTGCAAATTAAATACAAAACTTGTTATACTTACCGACTTAAACTTTGATGGTGAGTATGTACCTATTATATTATAATAAAATGATATTTAAGGATGTAGGCAGTGAAGTTTACGAAGAAGTAGCAGTTTAAATTCCATTATGTTTCATCCTGATTTTTCAGTAGGTATGACTTCACGCAAACGCGTTTCTGTGCGGCAAATAGAACTGCTGGTGGAGTATTTGGAGGGCCACAGGGACCTTGCCCGTGGCCGACTCAAATCTAGAGAAGGGAGTGCCCTCACATCACGCCTTTGGTCAGAGTGCGCCAATATATTAAATGCCGAGGCAGACGGGGATCAAAGAACTCCCAAACAGTGGAGCAAGGTTTGTTAGATTCCATCAATATTGTACTTATGTGTATCGGTACAAAATGTACTTGGGTAAATAACTAGATTTGTAATATTTTTAGTGGTATACAGACTATAAGTGCCGCTTGCTCAACCGAATCAAGCAGATTCGGCAGAATCAACGCGGTACAGGTGGAGGGCCAGGCGTGACCACTTCTTTATCCTCTTTAGAAGAAAGACTCGCTGCTCTGCTTGGTGCAGGCAGTGAGGTTGTGGGAAGGAGTGGCACGCCCCAAAATGAGGTGCAAATTAATCCCTTGTCTGTGAGTTATGGAATACGGTACCTTTTTTTATCTTTAATGTATTTATGCTTGGTCATAGTGACAGTGGTATTTTTCTTTTTGCTTTGCTAGCCTGCACCCCACGCCGTTTTTCCATCGCTTGCACTTCGCAATCCTCCATTGCCTGCACTTCCCACATTTTTCTCCAATGATATAGAACATGCACCTACTCCCAACAATACTTTTAATAGGTAAGTTTTAATATCAGAAATATGCAGTTCTCGTGCGAGGTCATACCAACACGATAGAAGAAGGTTTGGTGATTTATTTAGTTACTAACCAGTTAATATTCATGAATGTTTTATTTTTTTCAGAAATGAACATATTATAATTGATGTTGATGTTACACCCGCAACAACACAAAACATCACACATTTTACTGGAAGGTATACCAATGAGTCATCATCATCATCAGCATAATTAGGAAATAAATAACAGACTAGAAACCATAACATAATATATTTTTATTTTGTTTTAGTGAGCAAGAGGCCACTACAGCCAGACAGCGTCGCAGCAATAACCCACGTCGCCGTCGTAGACAATGTATATATTGTAATTTTATTATTATATACTTAATCCAATAAAATGTAATGGAAAATTAAAAATAAATCTGATAATTATTTTTTGCAGCGCCTCCTCCATGCTCAGAGCTGGAGCAGTCTCAAAATACGCTGGCCAATATAGAAAAGTCCAGAATAGAGGTCGAAAAGCTTGTGGCTGAAGGCTACAGTAAGATGGCCGATGCCATGAACAGAATGGCTGATGCAGCTACTAAATCGGCTGATGCACAGTGCCGCATAGCAGAAGCACTAGAAAATACACATTTATTTTGCTTTATTGCACACACGCGACTTTACACTGATTATAGTTGTACCTACATTTTGTTTATACTTAATCCTAATAGAAACTATACTGCAGTCATTTTCTTTTTAAGCAAAACGGCGGAGGCGGCTAGCTTCTTCAGATGACGATTAAAACAAGCGGACTCTATATTACCTGTGTGAGAAGTGTGAGAACAATGTAAAAAAAGATGTGTATAATCATTATGAATATAAAAATAAATAATTAAGGTTTATTCTGACTCCTTATTCCCTATGTAGCCACATGCGATTAATAGGAGCCTGTTGGACTGCCCGACCTTCCAACAAGTCTCTGTTTGGCCGCCTATTGCCTTGAGCAAGTATAGTCAGGCTTTCCGCACGCACTTCCTCCTCACATGCTCTATGCCGTACACGCATTCACTCTTCTTGCTCACGCTCTTGATGTGTCAGTTGGGGCACTGGTAATCGTGCTTTGTTCGCTATATTATGCAATACAGCACAGGCATTTACTATTTCGCCTGCAAAAACAGGATCATAGTGAAGCATGCGTGCAACTTAGAAACACCTGAAACAAAAACATTTAGAAACTATAATAAATATCAAAACAATAAAAATAAAAAAACCGGCCAAGTGCCGCTCGCCAAGAAAGCTAGTGTTATGAGAACCTGAAAGTTAACCAATTATTAATAGACTACCTACCTACTGTCAAATATAATGTATTTTGCTTTAGGTATTTAATTCCAATACCAGGTGTGCCCCGCGGTTTCACCCGCGCTCGGCTCGTAAGTCATAGCATGATGTTAAATAGCCTATAAACTTCCTCAAGAATTGACGGGTACTTTCAGAGATTAGCGCGTTTAAACAAACAAACTCTAAATGACTATAGTTAAACAGGTTTGACTAACCTTTGCCTGTACACTCAAGCCATCTTTCCTTCTCTCCTTCGGAACACATGTTGAAATTTTAGTAATCAACTGGCGAGTCAAGTTTTTGCTCAGACGATAGGTTTCTGGAATTCCCGATCCGAAATACGGAATGGATCCACAGAAAACCTATGTCTTCTTCGTGCTCGTTTACGGAGACGCGGGGCGTCGCACGTCGCGTGCAGCGTGGCGTCTCGTGGCGCGTCGGACGTTTTTTTCTGTTTACAGAGAGGCGGTGCGTGCAGCGGGCCGCGTCATCACACGCGCCAACACAAACATATGGCAATGTACGATGTTGTTCATCGAGACGCGGGGCGTGAAGAGTAGCGGTGTCCGCCGCTGCGGCCGCGGCGGAAGTTCTAGCGTGTAACTTAGCTGGTATCACCGTATGCTCGTACTGGGGCGTGCGGCGCCGCGGGTGTTGTTACATTTTACCCTGAACGGAGAATTACAGAAACGCAACGCTGCGTGCGCCGCCGCGATAAACGTCGCGTGCGACGCGGCGGTGCCATCCGCGTGCTCCGCCTGCATTTCAAGCAAACGCGTGTAAAATCAGCGTTCCCCGCCGCGTGCTTTGCTACACGCTTGACAATTCGCCGCGGGCGTAGCGGCCAGCACCACCACGCTTCCCGCCCCGCATCTCTATGAGCATCGTCTTATATTGCCATACTTTTTTGTTTACGCGTGCGATGATAAGTGCCGCTTGACGCGCCGCCGCGCCGCTCCGTAAACAGAAAAATCATACGACGCGCCGCGAGACGCCACGCCGCACGCGACGCGCGACGCCCCGCGTCTCCGTAAATGAGGCCTTAGAGCTTGACGGCTTTCTCGGTCATCTAGTTCGGCAGCGAGGGATAAAATCCTCAAACCAAGTTGGAAACTCATGTTCACTAAAAAGGTAAAAAAATAATTAGAATATAACTAAAAACTACTTGTAGATAACATGTCTTAATAATTAAACATACAATATTGAATTTTAAACACTTACATTCACAAAAAATACAATTTGATGCCAACAAAAGTAAATAATGAGGAACTTATGTTGAGCGTAACCGAAACTGCACGTTGATCGAATTGAAACTTAAAAGCTGTCATTTTGAGACGTCAAATGAATAGTGGAATACCGATCAAGTTGCGTTCAGAATTACGCACTAATGACGCGCAGCAGTAGAATGCCGATAACGCGCTCGCGTGACGCGCACTTGACGCGAGCGTATCTGACAGCCGCGTAGAGAATAGTAGAATACGAAAAGCGTTGTTTTGATCGAAACTTCATTGCAACTGCACTGCTACTGCACTTGTTTAGTTACGTGAATTACTGATCGCTGTAATATAAACGAAACTAATAGTTGTGCTGTTTACGATCTAGAAGCTGCAATGACGTGTCCTAAAGGAGATGTATCATCTTTATAAATCAAGACTTAATTGTTATAATTTTACCATAGTTGAATTAGCTCCTAAACCAAAAGATACCAATAAACAGAAAAGTGATTGTGAATTAGGTGCATATAAAGAAGTATATTGCTACTTTTGGAACGAAACACAGGGTAATAAAGGGGCGATTGAAATAGGTTCCTGCGTTTTTGATTACTTAAAGTCCGTTAGTGAAAATAATGCAGACAAAAAATTAAATGTCATATTTTATTCAGATGTAATGGGCAAAACAAAAATAAATATATTGCCAGTTTATACTCTTTTGCAGTGCCCCATTTTGACAACATTCAATCAATAACGCATAAATAATTGATTAAGGGACATACACAGAACAAGGGTAACAATGCACACAGTTTAATAGAAAAAGAAATAAAGAGAAACCTAAGATCTGGTCCTATTTACATACCTCAACAATATGTGCCTTTACTAAGAGGTGCTAGAAAAACGGGCACCTCATTTAGAGTAAAAGAGTTAGATTACAATTTTTTCATAGACTTAAAAGTGTTGCAGAACGAATGGGGGTATAATTTTAATCAGGACATTGATAAAAATGCAGTCGGCTTCTCATTAGTCCACTCGCTGAGCGATCGGATTGGCCTGCTAATGAGCACAATAGCGCCGTGGGGGACACGGCGCTAGTGTGCGCACTTTTTGCACTGTATCAACGTGTCAAAATCTCCCAACGCGCTCCGCGCTAACAAAAAACATTTTTCTGAAAAGAAATGGTCCTTCAGTGATTTAATGCTACAATCCCCGCAAGACACTAGAAATTAACATAACCAGCACCTGTGGACAATATGTGTAGTGTGGTTTAACCTGAATTCAGACCTAGCCACCCCGCCGATCCCAAGAAGCGTGAAGCAGTGGGCCGGAGATAGCAGGTAAACTTCACGAATTTATTACACATAATTGTTTGATCCGTTCGATCCGGATTTATTTCTAAGTACTTGTTGTGGGGTTATTTTCCGTTTAGTTAGTTCCTAAAGTCTCATTTTGCGTCGTTACGCGTCCAAAGTGGCGGAGCTAATTCAACAAGATATTTTCGAACGCGAGATCATTATCGATGATCTCCAACGTATATTACATTTCATACATTCAGACGAACAACAGTTTAGATCACGCTCAAAAGAGTTAACTTTGCAACAAAGAAAGTTCTTCAAACTTCAGGCAAAAATAGAAAAAGCCTTAATCAAGTCCAATACTTTCGACAAAGAGCAACAACTACAGATTCGTAACAATTTCAATGATTGTTATTACGCAATTAGTGTTCACTTAGACAAACTAAAGGAAGACGATAATGAGCGTAAACGAAGATTATCGTCTAGTACGGCGATTAATAATTCAGTGGTACATGCATCATGTAATTCGTCATAATAATTGTGCAACTAGATTACCTATTCTTCCAATGTCTACCTTCTCAGGGGAGACTACGGATTGGCCCCCATTTCACGATTTGTTTCGTTCATTGGTGCACGCCAAAAATACTTACACGGAAACAGACAAGTTTCGTTATTTATTATTGTCATTCAAAAATGAACCCTATAACCTTATTAAATATAAACCAATAACAGACGAAAACTATAGTGTTGCGTGGGATATATTGGTTTCTCGGTATGACAACAAGCGGGTTATCGCCACGAAATATCTGGAAAAAATATTAGATATTGACCCTAGTACCGAGAAAATGACTCAAGGTCTAAGAAATCTACTTACTCAATGTTTATCAAGAAAACATCAAGGCATTGCAGGCGATGCAGTTTCCTATAGATCAATGGAGTTTCATATTAATGACGATTTTACTACGTAAAATTCCGTCTAGTATTCGAAAACGTTTCGAATTATCATTATCAAAACCATCGGACATTCCCGACATAAATACATTGATTCATTTCTTAGAACGCGAGTTAGCCGCGAACGAATTCTCTTCTTACCCACAAAATATTAATAATCTTGAAAAGGTAGGTAGTACTTCACGAACTACGCGACGCGCGCTTGTAGCCAACGTTACGTCATCAAGTTCGAATAAAACAGATGTACAGTCTATCAACAAAAATAATGTTAAAAATAATTGTTTATGTTGTGATGCTCAACATACGTTGACAAAATGTTCCAAATTCCTTAATTTATCTCCGCGTGATAGGTATTCCTTTATTCAAAACAAAAACGTTTGTTTTAAAATTGTTTACATGTCTGTTACATACTCGCATAGCACCTAAACCGCTGACAAGCGTTTACCTAATTACCGTGCATTGCATCAACCGCGGACACGAGGCGCCGACGCAGCACAACGTGATGCAGCCCGACACCGGACATCGCGGCCTTCGTGAAAACCGTCACTTTTGACACAGCATCGGTCAACCGTCGACTATTTTAGATACTAATTAAAATTGTAATTCTTATAATTAAATTGACTTAAATAAATTTTGTATTTTTTTCAATCCTCCGGCTACAGCCTTCGTAATTGGCGCAGCCGGTAGGATACTCGCGGGCCGGTTCGCGAGAGTATAATTGATAGGATCGCGAGTCACCCGGGTGACCGTCGGGCACCGTACGAGTATCCAGAACCTACAAGAGCTGCAGCCCAGAGGAGTATCCAGACATCGATACGGTAGAGGTACAAAATCATTGCAAGTAAGTACTTTAGAATCGCTCTAGAGTCGCTTCCCTTTTTATGTTTAATTGTTATCCTATATCTTTCCAAGATTTTCCATCCACGGCAATCTCGGTCTCCTAGGTTAGGTAGTAATCGTAGAATTAGTGTTTTAGACGCCAAT
Source organism: Tiliacea citrago (assembly GCA_963921375.1). Taxonomy (NCBI): domain Eukaryota; kingdom Metazoa; phylum Arthropoda; class Insecta; order Lepidoptera; family Noctuidae; genus Tiliacea; species Tiliacea citrago. Next base: position 14,212,714 of record OY992786.1, on the reverse strand, counting down.
AGAAATTTAGAAACAGAACAGGAGGACAGTAGTAGTTCATTTGTATCAAGTATGGCTGACTCAGTGGATCAAGTTCATAAAGCCCTACGACTGGTTCCGGAGTTCGACGGAAACTCGAACGTATTAACTCGATTCATAAAACTATGTGATCAATTAGTACAGGAGTATGTGGGAGATGGCCCGGAATCTCAATTAACTAATTTGGCATTATTAAACGGAATTTTAAATAAGATAGTGGGACCCGCATCGCGTACGATTAACTCGAATGGTATCCCGGAAACTTGGGAAGGAATTAGGAGTGCTTTAGTTAATAATTTCGCTGATCAACGTGATGAGACATCCCTATACAATGACTTAGCGCTTCTAACGCAAGGGTCGGCAACCCCACAGGAATTTTATGAACAGTGTCAAAACCTCTTTAGTACTATCATGACTTATATCAGCCTGCATGAAACAATAGCGAGTACCATTGAATCGAAACGCACTTTGTACAAGAAACTCACGTTACAGTCGTACTTACGTGGCCTACGTGACCCGCTGGGTTCTCGCATTCGGTGCATGCGGCCTGATACAATTCAGAAAGCCTTAGAGTTTGTGCATGAAGAGATGAATACGTTGTATTTGCAGCAGCGCAACGATCATGCTCCTGACAGGAAGTCGCAGCCTCAGCATCAGGTTAGTCCAAGATTTTGCTATGGCCCTATGCCACCGATTCACGCGACACCACCCGCACAGCGTCCTTTTAATTTCACACCCTCTAGGCCTTTTAACATGCCAGGACCGTCGCGATCGTTTATGCCTCAAGGTCAGCAATCTGTTCCGATTTGGAAAGGTCAATCCCCTCAATACCGCGGTCCTACACGCACGCAGCAAATGTTTAGTTCGCCACCGCCTAATTATAGACCTCAGGGTCAAGTTTTTAGAATGCCTGGTCCTAAGGCCGGTACTAGTAACACCCCACAACCTATGAGTGGCGTAAGTCATTATGTAGCCAAACCATTCGCCCCATTCGCCCCACGTGCAACCCATGACTGGTCCAAATCTGGGAATCCGCCACCCGCAAATTATTTTAGAACACGTGAAGTTAACTATAATGACTTGAGCGACCAGTTTCAGTATGACTATTACAGCGATTATTTTATCCATGGTGATCACTACCCTCGGGAACATTTTGAATATCCCGATTACGCGTACCCGAGCGAATATACTTATGAACAACCACAATGTACAGATTCCTATGTCATAGTAGAGGAAGTAAGGGATCCGATTCCGGTCGCTGAAAAGGAGGATTTTCAGAAGGCCCCCAAGTCAGACAAGTCAAAATAGAGATCAATTTGCAAACGCAAAGGCAACTACCATATATACAGATTTCAAACCCTCCGCTTAAACTATTAATTGACACAGGTGCAAATATGTCGTTCGTTAGTCCCGCGGTTGTTCAAAAGTTCCTATCCCATATACCGTGTAACTATGATCCCTTTGAGGTAACGAACATTCACGCTACGTCTAGAAGTGATTATTCCATTACCTTACCGTGTTTTCAGGAATTTAATGAGCCAGGAGACATAACTCTTTTCGTTTATACGTTTCATAATTTTTTTGATGGTTTGATTGGTTATGACTTATTAGAAAAACTGGGATCTAACATTGACCTGAAAAATAGATTGTTGGTCACACGTAACTCTAGTAATCCATTACTGATGTACGACTCTCGCAATAGTAATTTATACGAAGACATAATACCGGCTAACTCATCTAGATTAGTAAACGTCCCTATAAATTCTGAGGACGGTGACGTTTTAATTCCCGAACAGTGTGTCTCAAATTGTCTGATAAGCGATTGTATTACAACTGTAAAAAATAATAGAGGTATAATTGAAGTAACAAATGCGTCACGCCATGACGTAGTCTTTTCTATGGATCGCCCCGTTAGTGCTGACTTATTCAACGTTCAGTGCATGCGCACGAAACAACAGTCCGACCGCGTGAATGAAGTTTTGTCTCGTCTACGTACCGATCATTTAAATCCCGAAGAAAAAGCTAATTTGGAAGCACTCTGCGCTCAGTACGCTGATGTATTTTATATTGATGGTGAGCCATTATCTTTCACGAACCAAATTAAGCATACTATTCGAACAACAGATGATGTGCCAATCTACACAAAGAGTTACCGATACCCATTCATACATAAGCAGGAAGTTCAGGATAAAATCTCTACAATGCTAGAACAAAACATCATACGTCCCTCACAGTCTGCGTGGAGCTCCCCCATCTGGGTAGTTCCCAAGAAAGCCGACGCCAGCGGAAAAACCAAATGGCGCCTGGTCATAGACTTCAGGAAATTAAACGAAAAAACCATAGATGACCGCTATCCTATACCCAACATTTCGGACGTCCTTGACAAGTTAGGTAATTGCCACTATTTTACCACCCTGGACCTTGCGAGTGGCTTCCACCAAGTCGAAATGAACCCGGATGATATCCATAAAACCGCGTTTACGGTCGAGCATGGACACTTCGAATTTCTTCGCATGCCAATGGGTTTAAAAAATTCTCCTTCAACCTTTCAACGGGTGATGGACAATGTCTTACGGGACCTCCAAAATGTTGTGTGCCTAGTGTATTTAGACGATATCATCGTTTTTTCAGTATCCCTTCAGGAACACATAGTGAATTTAGAAAAAGTATTTCAGAGACTCAGAGAATCCAATTTTAAAATTCAAATGAACAAGTCCGAATTTTTAAAATTAGAGACTGCATATTTAGGACACATCATTAGCAAAGACGGTATTAAACCTAACCCGGATAAGATTAAGGCCATCCAGAAATTCCCAATGCCCAAAACGGCGACTGAAATTAAGCGATTCCTGGGTCTGTTAGGATATTATAGGAAATTCATTCCAGACTTTGCTCGTTTATCAAAACCAATGACGCAATGTCTCAAGAAAGGTTCAAAAATTGGCATAACCGATCCAAATTATATCAGTTGTTTTGAGAAGTGCAAAACCTTTTTAATCAACGATCCTATCCTACAATACCCAGACTTTAGTAAAGACTTTATACTAACAACTGACGCATCTAATCTTGCCATTGGAGCCGTTCTCTCACAAGGTCAGATAGGTAGTGACAAGCCCATAGCATACGCATCCCGCACATTAAACACCAGTGAAATTAACTACAGCACAATCGAAAAAGAACTGCTGGCAATAGTATGGGCAACCAAATATTTCCGCCCTTACTTATTTGGTAGGAAGTTCAAAATCGTTACAGATCACAGACCCCTACAATGGGTCATGAATTTAAAAGAACCCAATTCACGTTTAACCCGCTGGAGATTAAAGTTAAGTGAGTATAATTTCACTGTTGTCTATAAGCAGGGTAAGCTGAACACTAACGCAGATGCTCTGTCCCGCATCGAAATCAATAATGAGGAAGCAAACTCCATAGCAGTTAACACGTCTGAAAAACCACCTTCCGTGATCGATTCCACAACGGCAACAGCTCACACCAGTGCCGAAAGTCCCATATTAGAAATACCAATATCTGATGAACCCCTGAATAAATTTCACCGTCAAATATCCCTTGTAATCGTAGGAGATATCAAAAAACGCCCCACCGTATCCAAACCGTTTGAAACCCACACTAAGACTACTATACAATTATCAGAGTCTAATCTTGAAGAGGACGTAATTAATGCTGTAAAAGAATATGTAAATCCCAAAGTAAGAACAGGAATTCTCATCCATCCCCCTTTAGCCATGTACAGTATAATCCCGATTATGCAAGATAAATTTAAAAGCTCCGCCTTGAACATGGTCTTAACAAAGAAAGAGGTAGAGAACGTTAAAAATTACTTAAACCAACGGGAAATTATTCGTAATTACCATGAAGGAAAAACAAATCACCGTGGCATAACTGAATGTTTCCTTGCTTTATCACATCGCTATTATTGGCCTAAGATGAGGGAAAGTATATCGAAATATATTAACGAATGTAGTATCTGTGGACAAGCAAAATACGATCGAAACCCTATTAGGCAAAAATTCTCAATAGTCCCTCCTCCGACTAAACCCTTTGAAATTGTACATCTCGATCTTTTCACAGCAGAAAATGAGAAATTTCTTACTTTAGTTGACGCTTTCTCGAAATATGCGCAAGCATATCATCTCAGAGATGGTACTGCGCTAAGTGTCGTTCAAGCTCTTTTAACGTTTTGCACCCATCATGGCGTTCCTTATACTATAGTTACCGACCAAGGACCTGAATTCACGAATGCATTATTTTCAGAATTTGTCCGTCTTCATAAGATACAGCACCATAAGATACTTGCACATGCCCCCAACGACAATGGTATAGTAGAACGCTTCCATTCTACAATTCTCGAACATCTCAGAATACTGAAACTAGAAAAGCGAAATGAACCTGCCATAAATCTAATGCCGTATGCAGTTTTAGGTTATAACAGCTCCATACACAGCTTTACTAAATGTAGGCCTATAGACTTAATCACAGGACACTTTGACCCTCGCGATTCCTTAGACTTAAATTTGTCCGAGCACCTACTGCAAAATTATTTACAAGATCATAAAAAACGACTAACCCAGGTCTACGAAATAATAAATGAAACCTCTCTTCACCATAGGACCGAATTAACTGAAAATAGGAATAAAAATCGCGAAGCCGAAAGGGAATACAGCCCTGACCAACAAGTATTTGTCCGAAATCCTCTAGCTAGCAGACAAAAGTTAGCTCCACGTTTTACTCAAGACATAGCCCTAGCCGATCTTCCCATACACATCTATACTAGAAAGAAACGAGGTCCTGTTGCAAAATCTCGTCTAAAGAGGAGCCCTAAAGATTCCGTATTGTTACAGGATGTTACTGTTGCTGCTACTCCAAATGACGCAAGGACAAGAAGTAACGATTGATCCTTTAAGAAACGGCCCTGGCATACTTCCGTTTAATCTAGGCACTACCCGTATCGTTTCCCACTATCATTCCTTTCTTAATTACGTTAACCTCGATAGTATACAATCTCAGATAGATACAGTTAGTACAAAATTAACTGATTTTAGACACAAATTAAATAATAAGACATCCCTATTATTCGAACCACACATGTATTACCTTACATCTAAATTAACCAAAATATCTTCACAGTTAGAGTCGTTCGAACATAACCGTCATAAAAGAGGACTTATCGATGGTGTCGGTTCTGTTATCAAAAGTATATCCGGTAATCTCGACCAAACTGATGCAATTAAATACGATAACGCTATAAAAATCCTTCAGGAAAATGAGTACAAGTTACAGTCTCAACTTAATCAGCACGTTAGTCTATCTAAAACTTGGGTTTCACATAATGCCAACTTGTTAACAAATATAACTAAAAACCAGGAGAGAATAGGCAACGTTTTAAATCGGATAATTAACAGTACGGCAGACTTCGATTTCATCCACTACGCCCATATGGCCCAATACTTAATTATTTTAAGTGATAACATAGATAACTTGTTAGAAGAGCTCCATAAACTAGAGTACACCTTAGCCTTCATACGTGCATTAAGCACACCGCATATGGTAGTCAGTACAACCGAGATTAGGAATGTGTTAGATAAATTAAGGATTTTATACTCAAACGATGAAATCCTTGAATTAGAATTAAGAAACTATTACGACATAATTAAGCTAGGATACTTTTATATAGAAAATCAGATAGTTATAGTATTTAAGGTACCGATTGCCTTCCCTCCAATCTATAGCCTTTATAAATTGTCCATTGTCCCTAACAAAAATAATAAGATCCTTTTACCTTCCTCACCTTTTATTGCGATTTCTAGACAAGATTCTATGTACATGGAGGCTGAATGCCCGAAGGTAAATTCTCTGTATCTCTGCGAAGCAAAATCGAAGTACAAGACTCAAGATGATCCGGATTGCATCCAGCATCTGATCTCCAAGCAAGAACTTCTCCCATCCTGTAAACTGTCTTCAGTCGCTTTGAAGAAAGAAGCTGTAGAACAACTCGACGAGAAACATTATACCATCAGTTTTCCAAATCCAACCAAAGTTAAGATATCATGCAGACAGGAAACATACAAAACCCTTGAAGGAAGCTATCTGGCTATCATCCCGTACAATTGCCATATCAAAACGCCCGAATTCACCATAGCGAACTCTAACAATCACATCAAGGGATTTGCTCTGGAGATTATGCAATTGCCTGCAATTGAAGATTTCGAAATGTCAAGCGAATCACCAATCATACTAAACTCTGCTAATCTAGAAAACCTGCACTCTATAAACACGAAGATCATGTTACAGACTCCAGTTAAACTTAATGAAGCAATTGATACAGCTCTCTACCATACTACGATCCCAATCTACCTGATACTATCCGGTGCAAGTGCACTCATTATCGCACTAATGTATCGACGATATCGCGCGAAACTTTTCCACAAAAATCAATCAATGGAAACGGATGATACCACATCTTCAGGAAACTATGCTGAAATTCAAGAATCGAATAGAATCTGTCCCAGCAAGATAAGAATTGACCACAACAATATTTCATCATCTCTTCCACACAAGATTTCGAAATAGTTGCTGATCTTCGGGGGGAGGTGTTACATACTCGCATAGCACCTAAACCGCTGACAAGCGTTTACCTAATTACCGTGCATTGCATCAACCGCGGACACGAGGCGCCGACGCAGCACAACGTGATGCAGCCCGACACCGGACATCGCGGCCTTCGTGAAAACCGTCACTTTTGACACAGCATCGGTCAACCGTCGACTATTTTAGATACTAATTAAAATTGTAATTCTTATAATTAAATTGACTTAAATAAATTTTGTATTTTTTTCAATCCTCCGGCTACAGCCTTCGTAATTTGTCGGTCATGATTTAAAACAATGCAAATCCAACTTTGTTTGTCGTTCATGTCATAAACGACATCATACATTACTTCATTTCGAAAATTCTCACAGTTTATCAGTTATTAATGAAGTAAGGAGTATTGATAATTCCGTTTCACTTCCTGTGAACGAAACGACAGAGACAGCGGCAAGCAGTGCTTCGCACGCCGCCGCATTGTCTGCGGTGAATCATGCGTGGCGTGAGAGCTCAAGCGATTCGCAATGCATTGCTCCGTCGATTAGCGCGAGTACGGTCCTCTTCTGTACAGCACTCATCAATGTTCATGTCGGCCCACAAAAACACAAAGTTCGGTGTATTATTGATACAGGAAGCCAAGCAACTTTTATTACTGAGGCATGCGTGCAGCGGTTAGGTTTAGCCCGCAGGCAAGCCCACGTCCCAGTTTTCGGTATAGGTGGGTCTGAAGTAACAGCCGTTTACCCCAAAGGTATAGTGTCTTTTCATATCACTCCTACGTTCGGGGATCAACCTTCAATTCCAGTTGATGCATTAATTTTATATAATCTTATTTCACGTATGCCATATGTGACGTTGCCTTATAAGGAATGGTCACACATACATAATTTAAATTTAGCTGATCCTAAGTTTTATCTTCCACAAACGGTGGAAATGCTTCTAGGTGCGGATATACTATCCCAAGTTCTATTAGGTCATGTGATTAAGGGTCCACCCGGTTCACCGATGGCTATGAACAGTATCTTTGGTTATTTACTAATGGGTGAGGTTTCATGCAACCAAAATACATCTACTTCACTTCAAGTATGTCTCAGTAGTTTAAGCTCATCATACGATGACGGTGACAATCTGAGACGATTCTGGGAATTGGAGTCTTTTCCGGAAAAGAGATCCTAAGCCCCGACGAAGCGCTGTGTGAATCTATTTTCGTAAATTCACATACTCGCGATAAATCTGGGCGATATGTCGTTCCCCTTCCTTTCAAACTTGATGCACCCGCCCTCGGCGAATCACGAGATACGTCGGTGTCCAGGTTCAAGAAATTAGAATATAGGTTAGAACGTAATCCTCAGCTTAAGGTGGAATATCATGCTTGCCTCCAGGAGTACTCGGAACTCGGTCACATGGAGCTCATTGATGTACCTACTTCGTTAGCTAATAGCTATTACATTCCGCACCACTGCGTGGTCAAAGAGTCTAGTGAGACTACTCGTACTCGCGTCGTATTTGACGCGGGTTGTAAAACTTCGAATGGAATATCACTTAATGATGTTCTACTGACTGGTCCGAAGTTGCACCAGGATATAGTAGACGTTTTATTAGGTTTTCGTATCCATGCTATTGCTGTAACTGCCGACATCAAGCAGATGTATAGAAATATTAAATTACAACAATCCGATTGGGATTTTCAACGCATTGTATGGCGTAAATCACCAACTGAACCGTTGCTTGATTATCGATTGCAAACCGTCACCTTTGGTGTCAGCTCATCACCGTACTTAGCCCTTCGTACTATTCAACAGTTGGCTCATGACGAAGCCGCTGACTTCCCGCTAGGTTCTAAGGTTCTCCAGGACCAGGTTTTCGTAGATGACATCGTCACCGGAGCAGGCGACGTAAAGAATGCATTGATTTTACAACGCGAGTTAGTAGGTATTTGTAAGTCAGCCGGTTTCGAGCTACGTACGTGGCAGAGCAATTCGCCAGCGTTACTCGCTGCTTTACAAACGTCAGTGAGTCAGGGCGAGCGGCTTGATACCGTTTCTTTCGCTCTGATGGAGAATGACAAACAAATCAAGGTTTTAGGACTTCAGTGGAATCCTACTACGGTTAAAATTACAAAACGATCCATACTATCACAAATAGCCAAAATTTATGACCCAATGGGATGGTTATCTCCTGTAACTATTTACGCGAAACGTCTTGTTCAGTTGTTATGGATTTCAGGGGTCGACTGGGATGAGTCACCTCCTTTAGATATTATAAATGCTTGGTGTAATTTTCTTAACGAGTTACCATTATTATCAAACTTTCAAATTCCACGTTTCGTATTTGCAAACGTAAATGTAATTCAAATTCACGGGTTCTCTGATGCATCCGAGAGGGCTTATGCCGCGTATGTGTACGCCCGTATAGCCGATAATGATGGTCACGTTAAAACATTTCTTCTTCTTGCTAAAACGCGTGTAGCACCTATAAAACCGGTTCTTACGATTCCGCGCCTTGAGTTGTGCGCAGCTGTTCTGTTATCACGGTTGCTTGATAAGGTTAGGAGTGTGTATGATAACCACATAAACTGTCAACATGTGTATGCATGGACCGACGCATCCATCGTGTTAGCGTGGCTTCATTCCCCACCACACGAGTGGAAAACATTCGTTTCAAATCGCACGAGTGAAATCTTATCCCGGCTTCCTGCCAACCATTGGAGACATGTTCCATCGGCTGACAATCCAGCTGACGCACCTTCTCGAGGAATGTTTCATACAAAATCAGATGTGGCTCCATGGGCCCAGGTGGGTCGCACGTGATTCTATTTTTTGGCCAAGTCCAAAGAAAATACCAGATGTTTCATTATGCGAGAATGTTTCAAATCGACTCACTAGATGGCGTAGAGTCCAACAATGTGTGCAACATTTCTGGAAACGTTGGAGTCGTGAATACTTACACGAAATTCAACAAAGTAATAAATGGTTCCGAGATCGCGGCTCGCAACTCCGTGTAGGTATTATTGTCGTTGTACGAGATGATAATTTACCACCATTACAATGATACGCTTACGATGTGTAACATCTGACATCTCACCTTGGTATTAAGCAACTATTCTGCGCTGCGACAGAAATTAAGAGGAGGCTCCCTATTTCCGTATTCCCAATTTCCCGATCAAAGAGCGCACGCTATATTATAGTAGTGGCGGGGAGCGAGGGGCGGAGCTTGCGTTCGAAATTTATTTAGACTGCCTGCTCTTAACCTCATTTTTTAATAATGCTAAATACTGACTGAAATATTTATTCACTAACTGCGCCCCGCGGTTCCACTCGCGTAAGTTTCGATCCCGTGGGAATATCGGGATAAAAAGTAGCCTGTCTCAATCCAGGGTGTCAGCTACCTCCATACAAAATTTTATCAAAATTGGTCCAGCCGTTTGAGCGTGAAGAAGTAACAAACACACACACACACAAACTTTCGTCTTTATAATATTAGTGTGACGATTACTAGTGGTAGCCCACTGGTCGAAATTGGACACCCTACTTGCAATCTTTAACAGATCTTTATAGTATTTACTAATTCCATGAGTAGGTACAATAAATAATTCCATGCTATTAAAAAGTACATACTTATTTCATGCTCAAGCTTTAACTTTCTGTTACACACTTCCGTCCCTTTTCACGAAATCACTCCCACAGAAAGCCAGAAAACCTTCTGTGCAAAAACAACACTTTTTTAATAGGTCTCTAATTTTGTAGATGTGTGACCTGTACGAAATATTTGTTTAATTATAGAGGTATTAACGAATAGAAAAGAGAAATAAATAACCCTTTTGAAATTAATAAATCAATATGTAGAATACACTCAGATTCAAACTTTATTCTAAATAGTTTTGATAAAATGTTCTAAAAATACTCGTGTATTAAAAAACAGGCATGTCCCTATTTCCAAAACTTGCAACATTTATATCTCCATTATTTGAAAATATTTTACATTGAAATGTAATATTGAATAGTGAAATAAATCCTGCAGTTTTGCCAAGTATGGTATTCGTGGGCTAGGGTATATAATTGTGTTCTGTGATTTCAAATACTTAATGTATTTTTATAATTTAGATAACTCTGTGCTGGGCCAAACTATAACAGTCCTTTCATACGTTTCCATCTAGAATTTGAGACCATCATGCGCATGAAATCATTGGATGTGCGATACTGCAATGTCAGTTTATGAATTTTGATTTTTATGAATCCCACTACTGGGTAAAACGGGGTGAATAGAAATGCAGGGGTGAATCGAGACGCAACTTTAAAATGGATTTTAACCTTGAATTAATAATTATAGTTTGTTGCCAAGGCACTTAATCGTTAATTATAGTACAGGTAACACATTAGTCCTTTATGGCAACAAAACATATTATTTCAACGTCAAAATCCATTATAAAGTTGCATCTCGATTCACCCCTGTATTTCTATTCACCCCGTTTTACTGTATCTATGTAAAGCATGGTGATTGCGAATTATTAAATCACTTTTCAGATCTCCAAGAGGATTTTTTTTTTTTACATATTTAACTTTAAATAAATAGTTTGCTATTTAATTATACTTCATGTCCGTGACTACCGCAGGACCACGAACGCCAATCGCTTCCATATTTGGCAAATAATTAGTGCTCAATTGGTGCTAATTAGTGCTTGAACAACAGAATTGGTGCCTTAGTAGTTTTCGAGATAATCAACTTTGAAGGTGGTCCGGTAGTCACACTCCCTTCAACAGGACCACCATGAGCGCAGAAGAAGAGGGCATGCTACAGCTATTCTAAGTATACAAATAATTAGTGCCCTTAAATGTGATTAATTTCGTAACAAAAACAGAACTGAAACATTTGTATTTACCGAGAAATCAACGACGATAACTTTCGCATGCTCGTTCAGCAGGCCCACGACTTTGAATGTTGATTCCAAGTTTCAGGAGCTAGTCTCTTTCCTCAAACTTACATAGAAAATGAGTGCTCTGCGAGATAAAATTGATACCCAAAATTCAAAATTACTACTCCAGTAGTTTACGAGATATACCATACCATTGGTGGGGTGGCGGTAGTCACGGTTTTGAATTTTCATTTGAAGATTTCCCTATTAAAAACTGTGATTTCTTCCCAAATTTATACAAAAATTAGGGCTCCTAAAGAAGCTATAGTGACCAAAAATTCAGATTCCCAAGTGTTGTATTTTAAGAGAAATTAGCTTTTATTACTTTTCCATACTAAATCTCCGCGTATAACCCGACCAAATTAAGTTGTCAATGGTATTGAGCTGTTTATGAGATGTACACTCGTGCACATAAATTGATGGATGTCGGAATAGTAATAACAACAGTTCAATATCTATAATTTTTATACAAACTGTGTACATATTAAGAAAAAAAAACCGGCCAAGTGCGTGTCGGATCACGCACAATGTTCAGAGGGTTCCGTAGTTAGGATGAATTTATCCCTAAAACAAACTTAACATTGTAGTTGAAAAAAATGTTATCCCATACATCGATATACGCCACGGTCAATTTTCCAATTGAAAATAAAAGTTTGTAATCGCATAAAAAAAATTGTGATAAAGCTACAAATTAACAATTTTCGGACTTTTTTCTTAACTTGTGCTCTGAGACCTTGCTTCTTGCCAAATTTCATGATTCTAGGTCAACGGGAAGTACCCTATCTATAGGTTTCGATTTATTTGCGAGTATCGAAATATGTCGCAATAATGTCGCTTATATCACCGTAATTTTTTATTGCGTAGACTTGGAAGCTTGATTTTTTTTAGAGCTTCAAGGGACTATAGACTTACGTATTTGATATTAATTTCAACTTGATACGTCTACGCATTCCTGAGAAAAATGGTCTTGACAGACTGACAGACAGACAGACATACGGACAACGAAGTGATCCTATAAGGGTCCGTTTTTGTCCTTATGAGGTACGGAACCCTAAAAATAACCTATCGTTACCCATGGCCTGTGATACCTTGTTAATGACGTGGGTAGGTAGGTACTCGAATAATTATTTTTCTGTATTGTAAGTACCTACCTTTTGTGTTGTTATATGAATATCATTAAAGAGCGATAGGTATTTCTTATTTATTTCTTTCCTACTAATTTACTGTTGCTGCAAGCAGTACCTAAGTATTGAAAACCTAATTTATTGCAATATGTTGCTAATAACGTATTAAAAGTATTACATAAGTACTAGGTACCTTTATATTTGAATAATATGCAATGCAAAGGGCACATCACGCATATTTTAGGAAATAATATGTGTTATCATATCAATATGTACTACCTATTATTTTCGACATGTACATAATATATTTAAAATATCTAAATCAACTTTTAATAACGTTAACATCAAAATATTTCTGTAACTTTCGATTGCTAATGCCCTAAAAAGAAACTATTTTTTTTATATATAAATATTATACTTCCTCAGGAAATATTGATTAGTTTTATCGTTTTCTGAAAACTTTAAATATTGAAACAAGTGACCTTTCTGAAATTGCATATTCATTTATATCTTTGTCAAAAAAATAATTATAATTATAAAAATGTTTTATTGACATTAATTAACGAGTTGCATTTTGATTTAAAGCCCTGACTCCTGTGCTAGGTGGTAGGTACCTATGTTACAGGAGTCAGTGTCTTCCCCTGTTTTTGGAACAATAACAATAAATGCAATAAAATTAAAATCAAGTAATTTAGTGCAAACATGCTCTTGAATAGTTTGTGTGCGTTTTTGTTGTATTTTGTGTGTATGTGTGAGTGTGTGGTATTATGTTAGTGTGTGAGGGTGTGTGTGTGTGAAACCATAAACGAATAAAAGAACTCGATGTAGGTACCACGACACGCTTCGCGAACGCTTTACTTCGGTAATAATAACCTGCGCGCCATGCCACAAAAAAAATTATTGGACCATAGACAAGATAAAAATTAGATTCAAAATCATCTGAATCTGTCAGTTAGCTCGTTTTGTCTTTTGTTTGTTTTAACTGAGTAGAACTTAAAATGAGCTCTGTGCTATGGAGATATATTATTATTACATTATAATTACTTTGTGTGAATTATAACATAGAGCCAGTTGATCTAAGTTTGAACGTGTCTTAACTCACATTTTTTGACAAAACCTATGTAAGAATACCTAGATATCGTGCATGTCACTATCTATATTTATTAAATACCTACTTAAAATAATTAGTAAGTACTTACCAGTACGTATTAAAAATAGTAACTTATTTTTATTTTCAGGTAAAACTAAAAAAAAAAATATCATCTAGTCTTCTTAATTGAGACTTAACTTGAAGGAGTTTGTGTGAAGTCTGCCTAGTAAGTTTATAATATTCATATATTATTATATAGATAAATATGTACATTATAGGAGCATGCGTTATTAGCAACATATTGTTAATGCAATAAATTATGTTTTTAATACTTAGGTACTGCTTGCAGTAACGGTAAATTAGTAGAAAATAAATAAATAAGAAATATCTATCGCTCTTTAATGAAATTCATATAACACAAAAGGTAGGTACTTACAATACAGAAAAATAATTATTCTAGTACCTACCTACCCACGTCATAAACAAAGGTATCACAGGCCATGGGTAACGATAGGTTATTTTTTATTCTTAATATGTACCTAGGTACACAGTTTGTATAAAAATTATAGATATTGAACTGTTGTTATTACTATTCCGACATCCATCAATTTATGTGCACGACTGTACATCTCATAAACAGCTCAATACCATTAACAACTTAATTTGGTCGGGTTATACGCGGAGATTTAGTATGGAAAAGTAATGAATGCTAATTTCTCTTAAAATACAACACTTAGGGATCTGAATTTTTGGTCACTATAACTTCTTTTGGAGCACTAATTTTTGTATAAATTTGGGAAGAAATCAGTTTTTAATTGAAATTTTTTGAAATCTTCAAATGAAAATTTAACACCGTGACTACTGCCACCCCACCAATGGTATGGTATATCTCGTAAACTACTGGAGTAGTAATTTTGAATTTTGGGTATCAATTTTATCTCGCAGAGCACTAATTTTCTATGTAAGTTTGAGGAAAGCGACTAGCTCCTGAAACTTGGAATCAACATTCAAAGTCGTGGTCCTGCTGAACGAGCGCGCGAAAGTTATTATCGTTGATTTTTCGGTAAATACAAACGTTTGTTCTTTTTTTGTTACGAAATGAATCACATTTAAGGGCACTAATTATTTGTATACTTAGAATAGCTGTAGCATGCCCCCTTTTTCGGCGCTCATGGTGGTCCTGCTGAAGAGAGCGTGACTACCGCAGGACCACCTTCAAAGTCGATTTTCTCGAAAACTACTAAAGCACCAATTCTGTTGTTCGAGCACTAATTAGCACCAATTGAGCACTAATTATTTGCCAAATATGGAAGCGATTGGCGTTCGTGGTCCTGCGGTAGTCACGGACATCCTACTTCCTACGAGAAGAGGCCTTTGCATTGCAGTGGGGCAATTATAATAATAGGCTGGCTTCTATTTCGTTTATAACTGGGGCTGGCTTTTATTAATTCATACTAGCTGCCCGGCGTGACTTCATTCGCGTGGTGTCCTACGCCTTACCTTAACGGGCGTATACGACCTCGTCAGTTTCATCAAAATCGGTCCAGCCCTTTCGGAGTCCATAGACGACAAACATTGATTTTTGATGTGAAACATATAAAGGCGCACGTAAAACCGATTGCTGGCGGGGCGATGCATGCCGCGTGGCGATTGGCCACTTTAATCTTGTCTATTATGTAGTAGTGTGATGTTTCACATCTGCCATTCGTCCCGTGACGGCTATTTTTTTTGTTTATATAAACACAGGTGGGGCCATCTGACATGATCATCCTCATGCTGCTGGAATTTCTTGCAGAAAAAACAGCAAAATACGAGTGTGGGTTTATTTAAAATGTGCGTGTAGTGTGAGGACCACTAAAATAGTGGTTGATAGAGAAGGATAAATGAAATGCAAACTTTAGTTAGTTATTTAATTTAAGCTTTAACAGCATAAACACGAGGAGGGAAAAGAGACTTCTTTCTAATCTCTTTCCTGGTCTTGATTTTAGATTCATGCTTGCTAAGAGCCTTACGCATAGCACGGGTCTTCTTGGTCCTCAAGTCTAAAGGCTTGTACTTCTTGTTTTTGTAATGATTTCGGAGATTAACTTTCATTTTCTGGTGGTACACGATGTATACTCGTGCAATCGCTTTCCTCACAACGCGTCTAAAACAATGTAAGATAAGATGTGAGAAAACAAAATTAATCACATTTGTTATTTGTGTGTGCTAGTAGTACGCTTATTCCCGAATTTGAAAACCTTTTTTCTGTAGCAGCTGACAAACCCTGAATAAATTTCTCCTGCTGGTATGTTAATATGTATCAGGCTGGTGTCAAAAGTGGCTGGTGGTGGTGGCTGCAATTTCACATTTGAGCAGGTATTTTGTGAACGGAATAGGTATGAGTAAACAACACAGATATTATTGTTTCTTTCTAATCCTAGCAGTACTGTTGTTAACTATTGACAACAGTTAAACCTTAAAAACAGCAACAGTTTTATTCTGGTCAAGTCAGTAACAACTAGTGATCTATAGATAAATACTTTTCATTGGCCACTCCTAAGACAACCTATTGATGACTTCTTTTTTAAATGCATAGCAGGCCTCTTCTTTGAAACTTAAGTGAATTAAGGAAGCATAACATATTTGTTGTGAATGCAATTAACTAAAAAAACTGGCCAAGTGCGAGTCGGACTCACGCACAAAGGGTTCCGTACCATTATCTATAAAAAATTACATTTGTTGTATGGGAGCCCCCCTTAAATATTTGTTTTATTTTAATTTAATTATTTATTTTTATTGAATATATAACTAAATATTCTGTGAATATTTCAAGAATCTACTTGTTTCCGTTATCAATATAGAGCAAAAACAAACAAAAAAATCACGTTTCTTGTATGGGAGCCCCCTTAAATATTTATTTAATTCTATTTTTTAGTATTTGTTGTTATAGTGGCAACAGAAATACATCATCTGTGAAAATTTCAACTGTCTAGCTATTACGGCTCATGAGATACAGCCTGGTGACAGACGGACAGACAGACGGCAGAGCCTTAGTAATAGGGTTCCCGTTTTACCCTTTGGGTACGGAACCCTAAAACTATCATCATATACAGCCAATAGTACTGTCCTGCTATAGTGCTGGACAGTAGTGCGGGAAAAGTTATACAAGAATTGCATTGACAAGTAGGTATATCATTATCCATATCATTTTTTCGAAATGGCACAGAAAATCAAGAAGCGTGCAAACTGTTAGGGTGTTGTAATTTAGGTAGTAGAGTATATTTATTCGGAAATAGTGGTAAGTATGTTTCGTTTCCGCATTGTATTCACTCACTGAAATTAACAAATTTCAATTAAAAACTTACATTTTGGAGAGTTTGGATGCAACGCCTCCCGTCACTTTAGCAACCCGAAGATTGGTCAACTCTGTTTTCAATTCTTCGAGCTGCTTGAACAGCTCCTTCTTGTCTTTAGTGCGTAACTCAGAGCACTTAACCTTACCCTGAAATAAAAACAGGTAACACTAACTAAACAACAAACTGGTGATTACACTCCACTTACAATACACATAATTTAGAAAAAACAAAAATAACTACATCTTCATACAATGTTAGAAACACATTGTTGAACCAATCACATTTAGCACCAAAACATTATAACATTGAGGTATGGCCTACGGCCGGTCGTGTTTTATGTGACTTCCATACAGCATTCCGTCAAGAAATATATTAATTCAAGTATGTAATTAATATCACTAATTTGTTTTAACCCTATACAATCTTTCATTTTAGGAAGATTGGTCGTATTTATAAAGATGAGAAATATTTTCACAAACCATTTTGAAAACGTCTCGACTCGCGTTTTTGACGTAATGAAAAGAACAATTATGAAAGAACGATGAGCAGTGTTGCCAAGAAAACAAAAATTTGATATTTTTATTCAGTTGATGTCGTGATATTCAGACTTTTTTTATTTATCAATAAAATATGCGTACGCACGGCTGCGATTTCTATAAGTAAATAAATTAAAAAAAAGATTATAGAATACTCTTTATTATCTACACAATAAAAATTACAGATATAAATATATAAATTTTATAATAAGGTGAGTCAATGGGCGGTTAAGGTTAATTAAGCGATCGTATTCTAGACAACCTTCGGATGGATTAAGGGGGAAGAAGCTTTATAGGAAGGAGACACAGAGAGTCAATACAGCAGGTAGGTAGGTAAAGATAAAGTTGAAAATCTTTTGAAGAAATTTGACAGATTGTAGTAGCTTGATGTGCTGACGTCTGTACCTACTGGATTTGACCTTGACAGATGTTTAACATCTTCGAGTACCGGTTTAAATGGTGGTATACCTGTGTCCATTTCCTGCAGCACTGTATGATTGTGCCAACAATGGCACCTGTGACAGCCTGTAACGGCATACAAATAATGTGGTGATAGTTGCACAAGGATCTTTTGGCGCGTGTCCACAATCGGAATTAACGCCACCAACGGTTTTATTCTGCATACATACTTACCCAACGAACGCCATCGAAGGATATTCGGCGTTTGTTACCGCAGGTTCATTGGTCTTGGCTTGCGTACTGGCTAGATCCCCGCTCACTGTATCGGTGGCGCGAGGAAGCGAGGGCGCGGGGCGAGTGGCTGATGCAGCGATATGTGGAGATGCGTCGGTCACAGCTTCGCGCAGCCCTGGTGGCGGAATGGCGGGACAGGCTTTCACACCCTACCGGCCTCGTCACCATTGGGGCAGACCGACCGGTACTCGAACCCAGTATTGTAAGGATTTTTTATAATCATTAATAATTATATTTGCGAAGTGATAAATCATTTGTTTTATCAATCATTCACTCACGTTGTCCCAGCACTATTCAAATCCCTACCCTGTACTGCGTTTGCGCTATCAATGCGTATTTTTCTATCGTAAATATCATAATGATTATTTCGACATTGTGCTTAATTAAAACCATGTTGATGTATAATTTACACCCAGATGTGGTAGGAAACTATGGTTTCGTAAATTAGAAGTGGAAGATCGCTTTTTGCAACAGAAAACTACACAATTTACCATTTTTTAGGAAGACTTACTTGAGACACATTACGATTCACAATGTCGGCTGTCATCTTTTTTTTTTTTTTTTTTTGTATGGCATCTCGCAGTTGACCTTGAGAGGCCGTGACTGCTTAACCGGTCTTTACTGTGGCTTTTTTTTTTTTTTTTTTTTTTTCCGGGGTGGAAAATCCTCATGGATGTCCTCCGCCCTGGGGCGGGCGGAGGGGTCTGTCAGACTCTTACTGACTAAAAACCACCCCGGTGTTCCGACTCACACCTACGCCGGGGGTCGCGGGAACTTGAAATCTTCCGCAACCCCCGGCTGGTGCCGGCCCGCCACTGCGGGCCTCCTCGCGGGTCAGGGGGGGGGAGTGAGGTGTTTGACTCCCGCCGCGACGTCTCAGAGGGGCGCGCGTGGAACACTACGCGCCGCCACCTCGGGTCCTGATGTGTGGGGGGCGACGGACGTCCCCGAGTCCCATTTAGGGGGGCTGGAAGAGGGCGTTATCCGCCCTCCGCCGACGCCCGGTGCGCCTGCTGCGGGCCGGGTGAGTGGACGAGATCTCCCTCTCCCTTTCCGCAGCCTCCTTCTGCGAGACGACCGTCTCGCAGAAGGCGACCACCGCGTCCCAGGACTCGGCGCCGCCGACCAAAGCGTTCACTACGGCCGGCAGCGACAAGTCACTGCTTACTTCTGAGATGAGGGCACGGCGTGGCTCCTCCCAAGCGGCACATTCTGCCAGCGTATGCCGCGCCGTGTCCTCCCGGCAGTCGACGCAGTGATGACACCGGGCGTCCGGCTCCCTGTTTATGCGACACAGGTACTTCCCGAAGCAACCGTGCCCCGAGAGCACCTGCGTGAAACGACAGGGAGCCGAACCTCCTCCCGAGTCTTTCCTGTGGCTGCCCTAAGGTATTAGCTTAAAGCCTCCAGCCAGGAGCGTAAATATAAGTATTAAAAACTAAACGACAGCGCTCTAAGGGCACCCCCTGTGGGTTATGAACCTCGGCTTAGGGCGTCGTTGGGGAAAAACAAAGCAAATTGGGGACGGGCTGGATCGAAAGTTTAAATTCATGATTATTAACGGGGATTACTATTAAAGGCTCACTCAGCCTCGGGGCTGGCGGTTCGACGTGCAAGGGACGGGGGAACAATTTATTCTTGAACTTCGCGTGGTACCTCGGCGGCGAGGACGGAATGACGGTTTGTGTTTGTGCACTGTACTTGTGGCCCTATTGCTTTCCTGAAGGAGAGTAATGGGGTCATCCGGGTCTGAGAGAGTATGCCTAGGTCGGCGAGTCTTACTAATTTGAGATGGCCTATAGCTAGCTGCCTGCACAACCAAGGGGTTGCGATGTCTATCTGCGGACTCGAAGAACCGCTTTGTCGCGCGTTTCAAAAACTGCTTGATGGTGGGGATTCTAAGATCTACGTGGGTTTCGTTCCGAACGAACCATGGAGCGTCCGTAATTTTACGGAGAAATCGGTTTGGAAGTGCCGTCGGCTGTCATCGAATGAACTAGTTTTATATAACTTTGGCCTTATGACCATGCACGACTGACATGACTTTGGCAGAGGGGTACTCTCAAATAAGGCACCTCCATGCAGGTTAAATGCTCTAAGATAAAAGGTTATGACATGCTCTAAGCCACTCTAAGGATATGACGGGAATCTAAAGTGCCATCCCAATAGTCCCTTCCATGGAATTAGTAAGTATTTTATAGTACAACTGGGCCATTCTAAATGGTCCTAAGATCAGGATGGTTCACTGGCCTCCTTAAATTTCACACTGGACAGGCTGTCTCCATGCAAATGATAGCTAATTTTGTGTGGCAATTTGAAGCGCCACTATGATTGTCCCGAGAACTATTTTGACGTTCACTGCAAATTCACTAGTGATTGACAAATTCTTATCGCTAAAATATCGATATTCAATGCCAAAAGTTGATACAGCTCAGGCTGATTCAGTAGTTGTTTTAACCCCGTTTTTCGGCAGTCTGGTAGTATTATCCAATTTTAAAACTAAACTACTTCTTTCAATAACTATGGGTAGAATTAAAAACCAAATTTGGTCAGTCCCACATGCTACGCACACTAATTTAGCTTATGCCCATAGAAAACAACGATTTTGTACGGAGCCGCGTACGCATCCGTTCAGCTTTCTGCGTTTATTCAGCTTTCGCGGCAAACAAGTATAAAATGAGGACAAAATAATGTGTTATTATCATGCGAGTGCTATGGATAGAGTTCAGCGCTGTTCTGCCGCGATCAGCACTGTTCTGCCACGTTCAGCCCTGGTCCGCCGCATTCAGCGTCGAACGTGGCGTTACTATAGTATTCCTATCATGTGCGAATGTGTGCAGGATTTAGTAATACTTTTTCCGAAGCATTATGCAAATTTACACACATCATAAGATTTCTAAAATCGGAAGTTACTAAAAAGTTACTTATTCATATCATCGATATGTATTATCATTAGCACAGTCGACTTTAGAACATCACTAATTTTAGTTCCATAGACAATCGTATCTGCCTACAGCGCCAAAATGGCGATACTCAAATAGGCACAAAATATTATGACAGCAGCCAGTCCAGTGTGAAATTGGAGGTCAGTGGTATGGTTGCATAGAATGGGTGGATGTCGTGCTTGACAGTGTCGCCGGCGATTTCAAGAACTCATGTCCACATAGATTTTGACAGCAGATTTTTGGCAAGTGATTTAAAATCTGTGTGCGAACGTGAGATTTTGAAATGACCTGCAATTCGCTGCATGTGTTCCCCTCTGAATGGAATGAGTATTTACTTCCCGCTTTTTGTTTTCTTGCCACACTGAGCTGTCGCTTATCGCTGTGACTTTGTATCAAAAGTGTCAGTCATGTGTCATTTGTTCATGTTGTCACTAGGTCCTGTCACCTGTCACTTTGCCTGTCACGCGTACACGGGCCCGGGCCGGCCACAGTTTGTGTTGGTGGTAGTTAATTGGTAAATTAAAGTAAAGTAATTTATTGTGTCCCTGTCTTCAGTAAATATGTTTTAGACTATATTTTCATTATTTGCTATTGCAAGCAGTCGCCAGCAGTGGTGTGAGCTTTCTAAAACCAATTACACTTAGGATATAACCAATGATATCAAAATTTTGTATCTTAATCAGACTCTCTCATTAGTATCTAAAGTACTTTTAAAGTTGATTCAGTGCATCAATATGAACGATAACAATGATGCCTTTAGTATTAATTATAAAAAATCCTTACAATACTGGGCAGACATTCCACCTACGGTTGATGGAGTACTTGGGGGATTTGGATTTATTTCGAATGCAGACATTGAAGGATCTGAACTGTTCTTAGAGTCTTTACTTTCTTCTGAAAATCCCCCTTCTACGAACACTGCATTAGACTGTGGTGCTGGCATTGGTAGAATAACAAAACAGTTATTATTACCTCATTTTGATCTAGTTGATATTGTGGAACCAGATGAAAAATTTGTTAATTCCATTAAGGAGTATGTGGGAGAGCTTGGCTCGAAGTTAGGCACCTTGCATATGGTCGGCTTGCAAGAGTTTATACCTTCAAGGCAATATGATGTTATTTGGAATCAGTGGGTATTAGGATATCTTACAGATGAGGATTTAGAGGCTTATCTAATACGATGCAGGTAGTTTATTTAAAAATATTGTTATATTACCTACAACATCTATACCTTTATTTTTATTAGGTATTGGAATATTCAGTTAATGAATCCAATGTATTCTTCATTACAGGGATTCTTTATCTGCAAGTGGCATCATTGTTGTAAAAGAAAATGTTACTTCATCTGGAAAAGTAGAAAAGGATTCTACTGATTCATCAGTCACCCGAACATACAAGCAATACATTAGAATATTTAAAAAGTGTCACTTGAAGAGAATCAAGCAATGTAAACAAGCTAACTTTCCTAATGGCATATATCCTGTGTATATGTTTGCACTAGTGCCTAATCACAAAGAATTAGAGAAGTCAATAACTAAGACAAATAGTGGACTTAAAAACTTGCATTATAACAGAAAATAAAATAGAGCTAAGAAATAAAATTTAAGCTATTTGTTTTTATTTGATAAACAGAAAAATGTGTATTCTGCAGTGTACCTAGCATCCATGCTGTAATAGCATAATAAGAAGCCTTTATTCAGAAATTGTTGCTATGTTATACCAATATACATTTTTAGTATTTCCACTATCACTTTTACTGTTAAATAAAAATAACATAACTAGAGTAGGTAAACCAAACAATGGTTTACTCTAGTTTAGTTATTTTTAAGGATCCAACCTGGAGCCTGTACCAGAAAAATTTCTAATAAGTACCTAACATCTTACTGTCTAATTACTATAAATTCATAGATTTGCAAATAATTCAGACAATTTAGTAACTATTGCAGAGTTATAAATAATGTATCTGAAAAAATCATTGAAATGAAATCTTTCATTCTGTAAATAGGATATCAAAAAATCACTTTTACACGTCATATTAAAAAAATAAACTAGATTGAGTCAACGTTTCCTATCTGAGTATAATAGTGTAATCTTGGTCAGATCATATGAGCACCATGTAGATCCGTGTCTGAAAATTAAATGGTTTTTTAGGAAAGAAACGCACAAGAGTGGACCTGTCCAGTCGGAGCAAGCATTTGTCAGTGATTGTGCGGCTCAACTCAAGACCTAAGGAGCTCAACATCTCAACGAACAATACCAAAGAAAGGACATTTGGGTAGGCAATAGGGCATTCTCTAACTAACGAGAGGTACCTACTTAATAAATAAAATACCTACTTTTCAAACATGGACCAATTAACGTCCATGTTTTCAAAGTAAATATTTATGTAATTTTGTATAAAATATTAAATCTACTGATGATTTTGCATAATAATTAATATGTCAAAGTTTTCCAGTTTTATCACAAGGCTTAGCAGAGCGAGCAACTCAATCCCAAGCTTTTTTGTCTTGTTAATAATCAGATATTTTATATTAGGTAGGCATGGACGTATAAAAAATTTTTTTTTTTAGGTCCATGTAGGTAGGTAGGTCTTTCTTACAAAGTTTGGCTTTAGTACAGAGGGTCTACTCCGAAGCGCTAAACCGACGTATCGGCCGAATGCTCGGCCGTTTTATAACTTCCACAGTTTAATTTTTTGACTTCGAGTCTATACCCGACTTCAAGTCACAGTTTTGTCTTTGGCATAACCTCTTCGACTGTCTTTTTTTTTTTTTTTTCGCCGTATTCAGCGATAGTTAGCCTAGTAAAGAAACGACCAAACATTCGGCCGATACTTCGGTTTAGCGCTTCGGAGTAGACCCCCAGTTTTTAAATCGTAATGGGTAAGTTTCGAATGTCAGTAGGAAGTTTGTTGTAAAAGTGTACCTATTTGACCCATGAACCATTTGCCTACTCCGTGGAGGGACTGCAATGTTTATTCCTGGTATATCGGCCATTTTTTTTTAATTTGATATCTTTTTGTGTACCTACATATAATAGATTTTCAAATATATATTATTATAGAGGCTGCAGTCAGAATATCTATTTATCTTTGAATTTATCACGAAGGGAATCTTTTGGACCTAGATTGTAAATGATTTGGATAGCCCTATTCTGTAAAACAAAGATAGTAGGTATTAATGTCCACATAGGTTCCCCAGAGAAGAATCCCGAAGTCATTCCTATTTAAAAGAATAGGAAAATAACTAAAATAAAGAATTCTGCCACTATCTACATCAGTTAACTGTAGAATTTCTTTAAAAGCATTGACGGCCGAAGTAAGCCTTCCTGAGAATTTTTCTATTTCTTTCATTGTAATTTACCTTCAATAGTTTTTCTAGGAATAACTGTAATAGAATAGAGTAAATAATGAAAATACATAATGTAATAGAGGTGGACCCTTCCAACTCTATTCCCTGACATTTGGCATTGAAAATTTAATGAGTATACTTCACCGACTTATAAATCATATGGACTTGGCATACCTACAAGAAAAACGTGCATACCTACACTTTACTGAGAGAACAAAATGGCGGTTAATAGGGCAGCCCATACCGATATATTTCTTTAAAATAACATCGATAAAAGATTATGAGAATGTTTTCATACGGTCACGGTACAATATCGACGAGTAAAAATACGCCATATTTCCTAATATGTTGTTTCATGTTTGTTGGTTCGTCCTTCTTTCACGGCTAAACCATAAAACTTATTTTGATGTTTCCCAGTGAGACAGGTTGAAATCTGGTGGGTAATATGCTGCTTTTTATCGAGTTAGTATTCTGTAACAGATTTAATTAAAACCGTTATCCATAACGGTTTAAATGTCTAAGTTTTGGAGGCGCGAGAGAAGACTCACGCACACCGGAACTAAACGCGCTTCGTTAAATGTAGATTTATGACAAAATGCTATACTCAAATGATTTTTTATCTTAATAAGTTCTTAACATATTTAAATACGTTCGATTTAAAGAACATTTTACTGCACTGTTTACGTATAATCTGCTACTTTGGATTTTTTTTCTATCGCAAATATTTCAAGTAGGTAATAATGTTTCGGTTTTAGTACAGCAGTAGACATTATATTCAAATAAGACATGAGGAAAATCCAAATGATTTAACCATATTCATTTGTTTTAAATAGGTGTTGAAACTCCTATCTTTTCTAAAATGAAGATGATTGTGGGTTTTTATTAAAAGTCAACAATAATTATAATAAAGTATTTATATTAAGCACATCTCATTCATTTCTGAACAATACAATTTTGTTCAGGTAATTTTTAAGTGATATTCTTTCAGTAGATTTCTTCCCATAATATTTGTATCTCTAATTCATGTATATGTTACGGCTAATACCCGAAGTGCGGCTACACCTAGTTTTAGCCGGTTAGAACTAGGTGTTCGCTGCAAAGTCATCTACTGTTATTGAATCATTTGGGTTAGGCTAGGTTAGAACAGTGACCATTAACAAGCGAAGGCGAGCGAGCGAAGCGAGCGTGCCGCGGTAGCGGCCGCCGAGCGCCAGATCCCCTCTATTGTTGGTCGAAAACAATCGGCTCGTACTAGGTTTAACCAAGAGTAAGTGGCTACACCTAGTTCTAACCGGCTAAAACTAGGTGTAGCCGCACTTCGGGTATTAGCCGTAACATATACACTATCATATTACACTTAATAAATATTTATGATTTGTATCATGTTCACAATCACCAGAATCAAATAAATTATTTGTTTCGGCGGTAATCTATGAAAAACTTAAAAACATAGAAATAGTAATATTTATCTCTGTCTTTTACGTGCAAAACAGCTTTAAATTTTTTTTCGACATTTTACGAGATTTTAAAGTAATTAAACTTGTTTTAAATTGCTCAGAAACTCCAAAAAGTAGTTTGTTACAAGTTTCGCATTTTAGTGAACGTGACAATTTTCTAGCCACAAAGCCAGCAATATAACTTATCACACTTTCTGTATATCCTAAAAGATTACTGTACATACAATCAAGTAACTCTTCATACAAGTAGCTATCATCCTCCGGAATTTCTACAAAGGATTTCTTTTCTGTTAAATTATTTACAGTAGTGACTGAGCCAACTTTACTGGAACAAGTTAATATTTTAATTTGTTCCAGAGGAATACAGCTGCCAGCACCACCGTCGCAAATGTCAACTCTTATTAAAAGTCTCAACGCAGCTCTGAACTGGACTGCATTCAGATTATTATTAAATCCACCACAAGTTCGGATGGCAGAAAAAAACAATTCTAGGTGATCCTATCTCACTTTATATAAAGGAAGATATTATAATACTTTAATTTCTCCAACTAGATACTTAAATAGCTGGATTGTATTCTGCATGTTTATAATCAAGCCAATAAATCCAGTTTTTCTAATGGAACAAATGACTTAATTGACCAGATTCCAGCTTTAAATTGCGAAAGTAATTAATGGCTCCTTCAAACATCGCTTCTTTATAAGTTCGATGTTTTCAGGGCAAACAGCTTTTTTCCAGCCAAACTGAGTGACTGTTCAAGTCACACACGTCGTTTAAAATTCATATGAAGTTGATTGTCGCTGCAGAACCTTCAAAATTTTTAAGCTTTAATTCATTCTCGCAGTAGTGCAAGACGTCAGCGACTGAATTGGTCAACAGTTGAGTGGCCAAACGGACCTTCATTTTTTGTTTGTCAAACATTAAATGTGGCTTTGTCAACTTAGTCGCCATGTGAAAATCTTCACTATCTTGCAGTTTTAATAACTCTTCTCAATCAATCAATCAA
The DNA here is from genome assembly GCA_963921375.1 of Tiliacea citrago. Lineage (NCBI taxonomy): Eukaryota > Metazoa > Arthropoda > Insecta > Lepidoptera > Noctuidae > Tiliacea > Tiliacea citrago. The sequence continues at coordinate 14,185,647 of OY992786.1, read as the reverse complement.
CTCAGCCTATCGCAGTCCACTGCTGGACATAGGCCTCTCCCAGGCTGCGCCACAACACCCTGTCCTCCGCCTTCCGCATCCAGTCTGACCCAGCCACCTTCTTAAGATCGTCGGTCCATCTAGCTGGGGGGCGTCCCACACTACGCTTGCCGATACGCGGTCTCCACTCCAGGACTCGTCTGCTCCATCGGCCATCGGTCCTTCGACAAACATGGCCAGCCCACTGCCACTTCAGTTTGCTTACTCTGCAAGCTATGTCGGTAACTCCGGTTCTTTTCCGGATAATTTCATTCCTGATCTTATCCTTCAAAGAGACTCCAAGCATAGCCCGCTCCATAGCACGCTGCGCAACCTTGAATTTGTGGACTAGCCCGACTGTCAGTGTCCACGTTTCGGCACCGTATGTCATGACGGGCAGGACGCACTGGTTAAAGACTTTAGTCTTCAGACACTGCGGGATAGGCGACGAGAAGACTTGACGCAGTTTTCCAAATGCCGCCCAACCCAACTGGATCCTTCTGTCGGCTTCTTTGTCAAAGTTGTGTCTACCGACCTTGATGACTTGTCCTAGGTAGACATACTCCTTCACAACTTCGAGTAGCGACCCTTCGATGTGGATTGGACTCGGCAAGACGTGCGAATTGTACATGACTTTTGTCTTGTCCAAATTCATGCCGAGGCCAACCCGCCGAGAGGCTCCGGTTAGGCTGTGCAGCATCTGGTCTAACTGTTCCAGCGTCTCTGCCATTATGACGATGTCATCAGCAAAGCGAAGGTGTGAGATGTACTCGCCGTTCACGTTGATACCCTGTCCAGTCCAGTCCAGCGTCTTGAAGACGTCCTCCAACGCATTGGTGAACAGTTTTGGGGATATCACATCCCCCTGTCTCACCCCTCTGAGCAGTTGGATGGGACTGGTTTTCTGATCTTGGATCTGGACAGTCATCGTGGCAGCGTCATACAAACATCTCAACACTTCTATGTAGCGCCAGTCAATTCGACATCGTTGTAGAGAGGCCAGAACTGCCCATATTTCGATGGAGTCGAAGGCTTTCTCGTAGTCCACAAATGCCATACACAGCGGCTGGTTGTACTCCTCGGTCTTCTGTACAATTTGCCGAACAGTATGGATGTGGTCTACGGTACTGAAACCTTTTCGAAAACCGGCTTGTTCTGGTGGCTGGAACTCGTCAAGTCTCCTGGCGAGACGGTTCGTGACGACCCTCGAGAACAGCTTGTATACATGGCTCAGAAGTGAGATGGGTCTATAGTTCCTCAGCAAGGTTTTGTCGCCTTTTTTGAAGAACAGAACCACCGCACCTCTGCTCCACGCTTCGGGCGTTGTACCCTCTTGGATGACGGAGTTAAACAGACTCGCTAGCTCCTTCAAGACTGGAGCCCCGCCCGCTTTAAGGAGCTCTGTCGTTATTCCGTCATCACCAGGTGCCTTGTTGTTCTTAAGCTGCTCGAGAGCCGCCCTAATCTCGCTCTGGTCGACATCCGGGATGTCCTCCGTGTAGTGGCGCGTTAATTCGGCTCGATGGTCATCCGCACTATGCCCCGCTGGTTTTGGCGTTCGCGTTGAGTATAGGTGCCCGTAGAAATCCTCGACTTCCTCGAATATCTCGGGCTTCGAAGTCACGATTCTGCCATCCGCAGTTCTTAGTTTCGTCAGATGAGACCTCCCTAGTTGCTGAGCGAACACTTTCGACCCTCGGTTCTGCTCAATCGCGACCATGATGTCGCGCGTGTTGGAGCACCGAAGATCGCGTCGCGTCAGTTTCCTAATTTTTAGGTTAAGGGTTCTCCTAACTGATGAAGACGGCTGCGTGGATGGCAGCTCTCGTCTTTCCCTCATAAGCCCAAGAGTCTCTGAGGAAAGTTTGGACACCTTACTTTTTCGCTGCGACGGGAAATGTCTGCGGGACACGTCGCGTAATGCTTTGACCACCTCGTCAGCTTTCTCTTCAACAATGTCTATGGTTTCCAATTGGGCGAATCGATTTTGAAGTTCCAGTTGGAACTTTTCGGATCCTAGAGCGGCTTGAAGCTGCGTAGGTCGGAGGGTAGGCCTCATCATACGGATCCTTTCAGCTCGAAAATTGATATTTAGAGTGCCTCGGACAAGCCTGTGATCGCTTCCGGTATTGAACCACCACCAATTGTTTCCAGCCAAATTTCCTTTTTTCCGTTATTAGCAGGAAGCCTTGAAAGCAAAACATAAAACCGTAGCATAAAACCAATAAAGAACCATAAAATAGCATTATCGATAAATATAAAAATGTTTGTATGCACTACCCATAATAACAAGAAAATGATTTCATTAAGTAAAACTGTTGAAAATAAAAGAAAAAGGGTAATTATGAATGCTTTACTGTTGAAACTCTTCAACGAATACAGAATCTTTTGTTTATTAGCTATGAAATTAAGTACGTACTTGTGCAAAGTTATGTTCGGGTGATTTCCACTTCTTTTGATGCCACATCCGATTATATTGCAATTGGGCATCTTGCTATTGACGATTTCCACTATAGAACCGAATTCAAACGCAATAACACAGCAAATTACTCCAAAATTCATTAATTTTATCCACAGCTCAAAAGCATTTGACAGTTGACGTACCCAACTTTGGTACCAAAGTACCAAACAGCGAGAAAATAAAATGGCGACCCGGCCGCAAATTGGTATTTCAAGACCCTGGGAATGAAGTATCGCCATTATATTAGGTTGGGGAAAAAGTCTTTTCGCATTATAGTATGTATGAACTTGTAATAAAATCATGTCCGTGACTACCGCAGGACCACGAACGCCAATCGCTTCCATATTTGGCGAATAATCAGTGCGCAATTGGTGCTAATTAGTGCTCGAACAACAGAATTGGTGCTTTAGTAGTTTTCGAGAAAATCGGCTTTGAAGGTGGTCCTGCGGTAGTCACGCTCACTTAGCAGGACCACCATGAGCGCAGAAAAAGGGGGCATGCTACAGCTATTCTAAGTATACAAATAATTAGTGCCCTTAAATGTGATTCATTTCGTAACAAAAACCGAACTGAAACATTTGTATTTACCGAGAAATCAACGACGATAACTTTCGCGCGCTCCAGGACCACGACTTTGAATGTTGATTCCAAGTTTCAGGAGCTAGTCGCTTTCCTCAAACCTACATAGAAAATAAGTGCTCTGCGAGATAAAATTGATACCCAAATTTCAAAATTACTACTCCAGTAGTTTACGAGATATACCATACCATTGGTGGGGTGGCGGTAGTCACGGTGTTAAATTTTCATTTGAAGATTTCCCTATTAAAAACTCTGTGATTTCTTCCCAAATTTATACAAAAATTAGTGCTCCTAAAGTAGTAATAGTGTACAGAAATTCAGATTCCAAAGTGTTGTATTTTAAGAGAAATTGGCTTTCATTACTTTTCCATACTAAATCTCCGCGTATAACCCGACCAAATTAAGTTGTCAATGGTATTGAGCTGTTTATGAGATGCACACTCGTGCACATAAATTGATGGATGTCGGAATAGTAATAAAAACAGTTCATTATCTATAATTTTTATGCAAACAGATACATATTAAGAATAAAAAATAACCTATCGTTACCCATGGCCTGTGATACCTTAATAAACGAATAAAGAAAGAACTCGATGTAGGTACCACGACACGCTTCGCGAACGCTTTACTTCGGTAATAATAAACTGCGCGCCATGCCACAAAAAAATGTTTTGTACCATAGACAAGATAAAAATGAGATTCAAAATCTTCTGAATCTGTCAGTTAACTAGTTTTGTTTTTTGTTTGTTTTAACTGAGTAGAACTTAAAATGAGCCCTGTGATATGAAGATACATAATTATTTTGTGTGAATTATAACATAGATCCACTTGATCTAAGTTTGAACGTGTCTTGACTTACGTTTTTTGACAAAACCTATGTAAGTATACCTAAATACAGTGCATGTAATAACACAATCTATATTTATTAAATACTTAAAATAATTTGTACGTACTTACCAGTACGTATTTAAAATAGTAACTTATTTTTATTTTCAGATTATACTTGGATTACACAGTAAAATGATCTAGTCTACTTAATAGTATGTACATACCTACTGGTATATAATAAAATAATTAAAAGGGGGGAAGTGCTCATTGAGCATCAAAAAAATTCGTCCGCATCGCTGTCAATGGGAAAAGTGCCCAAAAGGCTGGCAGCATTGCCACGTTGGATGGCAATACTGATTCTTTGGGCTAATAATAGGCCAGCCCTCTGGTCACGTGAAGAGTCGACCAACCGCTTGGTGATGTCCCGAAATACTTGATGAGCACTCGGACCACAAGGCCCTAGTGTTTCAACCCCAAATGGCTCAAACATATAGTTCCCAATAAGGTTGTTATATTTGTGCCATTTGAGGTTTTTTGCTCCTGCAGCAGCCGCCCCAGTACAACCCGCCGTGCCAGGAAGATGGGATGGCACGAGGGTGTCGAGACAGGTTGCATCCCACACCAAAGGCCTACCCAATTTCTATGGCATTATGGACATTCCGTCTGGCCTCTCCATCGTCGCACGCCAAGCCATTGGGTTCTAAAACAGCTGGCACTCTGGTAACAAGAGCCCGACGGATGATGTCATTAATACTGGCGTGCTGTGCCATCCGACCAGCGCTCTCTCTCTCTATCTACCACTCTATACATATTTTAGAGTTAGCTTGATATTTTAATTAAGGACCAATTGTTATAAATAAAGTCTTCTTAATTGAGACTTAACTTGAAGGAGTTTGTGTGAAGTCTGCCTAGTAAGTTTATAATATTCATATATCATTATATAGATAAATATCTACATTATAGGAGTATGCGTTATTAGCAACATATAATTAATGGTATTGATGATAGGTACTGCTTGCAGCAACGGTAAATTAGTAGGAAAGAAATAAATAAGAAATACCTATCGCTCTTTAATGATATTCATGTAACAACACAAAAGCTAGGTAATTACAATACTGAAAAATAATTATTCGAGTACCTAACTACCCACGTCATTAACAAAGGCATCACAGGCCATGGGTAACGACAGGTTGTTTTTTTTACTTAATATGTACCTAGGTAAACAGTTCGTATAAAAATGATAGATATTTAACTGTTTTTATTACTATTCCGACATCCATCAATTTATGTGCATGAGTGTACATCTCATAAACAGCTCAATACCTTTGACAACTTAATTTGGTCGGGTTATACGCGGAGATTTATTATGGAAAAGTAATGAATGCAAATTTAGCTTAAAATACAACACTTGGGAATCTGAATTTTTGGTCACTATAACTTCTTTAGGAGCACTAATTTTTGTATAAATTTGGGAAGAAATCACAGAGTTTTTAATAGGGAAATCTTCAAATGAAAATTTAACACCGTGACTACCGCCACCCCACCAATGGCCATACCATCGGTGGGGTGGCGGTAGTCATGGTGTAATCTCGTAAACTACATGAGTAGTAATTTTGAATTTTGGGTATCAATTTTATCTCGCAGAGCACTAATTTTCTATGTAGGTTTGAGGAAAGCGACTAGCTCCTGAAACTTGGAATCAACATTCAAAGTCCTGCTGAACGAGCGCGCGAAAGTTATCGTCGTTGATTTCTCGGTAAATACAAATGTTTCAGTTCGGTTTTTGTTACGAAATGAATCACATTCAATACAATTCAATACCCATAATTTACTTCATCTGAAACAGTTTGGTTTTACAAAGGGTCATTCAACTACAGAAGTGGGCGTGGAATTACTGAAGAGCATTTTCGAGGCCTGGGAGGAGTCTCAGGATGCTCTTGGCATTTTCTGCGAGTTTGATTCTAAGGCCTTCGATTGCGTCATCATGCATGATACACTCCTCAGAAAACTGCACTACCATGATATGAGGGACAGTGCTCTCGAACTTCTGTCGTACGCTCGTACGTTTGTATGCAAAGTATGAAAATTACCCGATCTCCAACCTTTAAGAAATTATTGTTATTGTTTTATCCTGATTCAAATTATATTTTTGTTTTGAGCATATTTTTGTAGATGAATACACTCGACAATATAATCAATTTCTCCCTATTTAAATGGGAATTTTTCAACAATTGGTATCATTATATACACAGAAAGACAGAATGACAGCTGTCACGCACACTAGAATAACCAAGTTGGCCAGGTTGGCCTGCTTGTTTTAGTGCCAAGCGCGACACTATCTAGACATGTCTTTAATCTAAGTATACCACTGACTTAAAAATTATATGGACTGGAAATGTTTGACTATAGAAATAACAGCTATACAAATATGAGGCATATCGAAGCCAAAATCATAAAAATACTGCCATCTCTTTTTAACTTTGTTAATTCGGCGTAAGTTAAAAAGGATATTAGTGTTTTTGACGGTTACTAATAGGTTGGGGAAAAAGTTTCTTCGCATTTTTTAAGAAAATTCAAAACATTTTTTAATATAGTTTATTTACGTAGTAAAGTATGTAGGTAACATTTTGTTCGATAACTTTTTGCCATCTTGTAGGTAGGGACATGATCCCATTGCTATAGAAATTTTGGGACTTCTGATCAAATTACCGCGACAAGTGGTTTTGGCAGTCCTCTCGTGATGTTAACCTGACACTGCCTAAAGAATTCTGAAGAGACCGAAACAGGTGTAAATCTGAAGGTGCAAGGTCAGGACTATACGGCGGATGCATTAAAACCTCCCAGCCAAACTCTCTTAATTTTTGATGAGTGGCTAAAGATGTGTGAGGTCTAGCATTATCATGATGAAAAACTATACCCCTTCTGTTGATTAATTCCGGCCGCTTTCTCTCAACTTCTTGCTTTAATATCATCAGTTGTTCGCAGTAGAGTTCAGAATCGATAGTCCTGCCTGGTGGTAACAGCTCATAATGAATAATGCCCTTCCAATCCCACCACACACAGCATCACCTTGTTGCGAGTTAACCCGGGTTTCGCCACAGTCTGTGAAGCCTGACCGGCCTTTGACCACGACCTTTTTCGCACGTTCTTGTCGTACGTGATCCACTTTTCATCACCAGGTATCAGCTTCTTCAAAAATGGTTCGGTTTCATTACGTCGTAATAAAGAATCCCAAATGAGTACACGGTTCATTAGGTTTCTTTCAGTGAGCTCGTGAGGTACCCAAATATCGAGCTTTTTTGTGTACCCAGTTTTTTTCAAATGTGCCAAAACCGTTTTGTGGTCAATTCCCAGTTCTTTAGCTACTTCGTAACTAATGATATGCCGATATTGCTCCACTTTTTCAAAAATGGCATCCATTTTATCCGTAATAGGGCGACCAGAGCGACGTGCATCTTTGACATCAAAATTTCCGGATTGAAAACGCTTAAACCAAATTTGTGCTACTCTCACAGACACGTGCTGCACTAGGTCCATAAACATCTCAATTTTTTTTCGCGGCTTGCGTTGCATTTTTACCTTTTTTGTAGTAAAATTTTAAAATGTATCGAATTTCTTCATTAGATTCACTCATCTTGACAGTATGAAAAACAAATGAAAATCACACATTTTCCTAATTTGAATTTGGAATTATGTTATTTAAAATTTAAACTTTCAATGATACCAAAACCAGCCAGATACAAATAGTATAGCCAAAGAGATTTTATTATGTCCGTGACTACCGCAGGACCACGAACGCCAATCGCTTCCATATTTGGCAAATAATTAGTGCTCAATTGGTGCTAATTAGTGCTCGAACAACAGAATTGGTGCTTTAGTAGTTTTCGAGAAAATCGACTTTGAAGGTGGTCCTGCGGTAGTCACGCTCACTTCAGCAGGACCACCATGAGCGCAGAAAAAGGGGGCATGCTACAGCTATTCTAAGTATACAAATAATTAGCGCCCTTAAATGTGATTCATTTCGTAACAAAAACCGAACTGAAACATTTGTATTTACCGAGAAATCAACGACGATAACTTTCGCGCGCTCGTTCAGCAGGACTTTGAATGTTGATTCCAAGTTTCAGGAGCTAGTCGCTTTCCTCAAACCTACATAGAAAATTAGTGCTCTGCGAGATAAAATTGATACCCAAAATTCAAAATTACTACTCATGTAGTTTACGAGATTACACCATGACTACCGCCACCCCACCGATGGTATGGCCATTGGTGGGGTGGCGGTAGTCACGGTGTTAAATTTTCATTTGAAGATTTCCCTATTAAAAACTCTGTGATTTCTTCCCAAATTTATACAAAAATTAGTGCTCCTAAAGAAGTTATAGTGACCAAAAATTCAGATTCCCAAGTGTTGTATTTTAAGCTAAATTTGCATTCATTACTTTTCCATAATAAATCTCCGCGTATAACCCGACCAAATTAAGTTGTCAAAGGTATTGAGCTGTTTATGAGATGTACACTCATGCACATAAATTGATGGATGTCGGAATAGTAATAAAAACAGTTAAATATCTATCATTTTTATACGAACTGTTTACCTAGGTACATATTAAGTAAAAAAAACAACCTGTCGTTACCCATGGCCTGTGATGCCTTTGTTAATGACGTGGGTAGTTAGGTACTCGAATAATTATTTTTCAGTATTGTAATTACCTAGCTTTTGTGTTGTTACATGAATATCATTAAAGAGCGATAGGTATTTCTTATTTATTTCTTTCCTACTAATTTACCGTTGCTGCAAGCAGTACCTATCATCAATACCATTAATTATATGTTGCTAATAACGCATACTCCTATAATGTAGATATTTATCTATATAATGATATATGAATATTATAAACTTACTAGGCAGACTTCACACAAACTCCTTCAAGTTAAGTCTCAATTAAGAAGACTTTATTTATAACAATTGGTCCTTAATTAAAATATCAAGCTAACTCTAAAATATGTATAGAGTGGTAGATAGAGAGAGAGAGCGCTGGTCGGATGGCACAGCACGCCAGTATTAATGACATCATCCGTCGGGCTCTTGTTACCAGAGTGCCAGCTGTTTTAGAACCCAATGGCTTGGCGTGCGACGATGGAGAGGCCAGACGGAATGTCCATAATGCCATAGAAATTGGGTAGGCCTTTGGTGTGGGATGCAACCTGTCTCGACACCCTCGTGCCATCCCATCTTCCTGGCACGGCGGGTTGTACTGGGGCGGCTGCTGCAGGAGCAAAAAACCTCAAATGGCACAAATATAACAACCTTATTGGGAACTATATGTTTGAGCCATTTGGGGTTGAAACACTAGGGCCTTGTGGTCCGAGTGCTCATCAAGTATTTCGGGACATCACCAAGCGGTTGGTCGACTCTTCACGTGACCAGAGGGCTGGCCTATTATTAGCCCAAAGAATCAGTATTGCCATCCAACGTGGCAATGCTGCCAGCCTTTTGGGCACTTTTCCCATTGACAGCGATGCGGACGAATTTTTTTGATGCTCAATGAGCACTTCCCCCCTTTTAATTATTTTATTATATACCAGTAGGTATGTACATACTATTAAGTAGACTAGATCATTTTACTGTGTAATCCAAGTATAATCTGAAAATAAAAATAAGTTACTATTTTAAATACGTACTGGTAAGTACGTACAAATTATTTTAAGTATTTAATAAATATAGATTGTGTTATTACATGCACTGTATTTAGGTATACTTACATAGGTTTTGTCAAAAAACGTAAGTCAAGACACGTTCAAACTTAGATCAAGTGGATCTATGTTATAATTCACACAAAATAATTATGTATCTTCATATCACAGGGCTCATTTTAAGTTCTACTCAGTTAAAACAAACAAAAAACAAAACTAGTTAACTGACAGATTCAGAAGATTTTGAATCTCATTTTTATCTTGTCTATGGTACAAAACATTTTTTTGTGGCATGGCGCGCAGTTTATTATTACCGAAGTAAAGCGTTCGCGAAGCGTGTCGTGGTACCTACATCGAGTTCTTTCTTTATTCGTTTATTAAGGTATCACAGGCCATGGGTAACGATAGGTTATTTTTTGTTCAACATTTATTTGTTCAACATTCAAAGTCCTGCTGAACGAGCGCGCGAAAGTTATCGTCGTTGATTTCTCGGTAAATACAAATGTTTCAGTTCGGTTTTTGTTACGAAATGAATCACATTTAAGGGCGCTAATTATTTGTATACTTAGAATAGCTGTAGCATGCCCCCTTTTTCTGCGCTCATGGTGGTCCTGCTGAAGTGAGCGTGACTACCGCAGGACCACCTTCAAAGTCGATTTTCTCGAAAACTACTAAAGCACCAATTCTGTTGTTCGAGCACTAATTAGCACCAATTGAGCACTAATTATTTGCCAAATATGGAAGCGATTGGCGTTCGTGGTCCTGCGGTAGTCACGGACATAATAAAATCTCTTTGGCTATACTATTTGTATCTGGCTGGTTTTGGTATCATTGAAAGTTTAAATTTTAAATAACATAATTCCAAATTCAAATTAGGAAAATGTGTGATTTTCATTTGTTTTTCATACTGTCAAGATGAGTGAATCTAATGAAGAAATTCGATACATTTTAAAATTTTACTACAAAAAAGGTAAAAATGCAACGCAAGCCGCGAAAAAAAATTGAGATGTTTATGGACCTAGTGCAGCACGTGTCTGTGAGAGTAGCACAAATTTGGTTTAAGCGTTTTCAATCCGGAAATTTTGATGTCAAAGATGCACGTCGCTCTGGTCGCCCTATTACGGATAAAATGGATGCCATTTTTGAAAAAGTGGAGCAATATCGGCATATCATTAGTTACGAAGTAGCTAAAGAACTGGGAATTGACCACAAAACGGTTTTGGCACATTTGAAAAAAACTGGGTACACAAAAAAGCTCGATATTTGGGTACCTCACGAGCTCACTGAAAGAAACCTAATGAACCGTGTACTCATTTGGGATTCTTTATTACGACGTAATGAAACCGAACCATTTTTGAAGAAGCTGATACCTGGTGATGAAAAGTGGATCACGTACGACAAGAACGTGCGAAAAAGGTCGTGGTCAAAGGCCGGTCAGGCTTCACAGACTGTGGCGAAACCCGGGTTAACTCGCAACAAGGTGATGCTGTGTGTGGTGGGATTGGAAGGGCATTATTCATTATGAGCTGTTACCACCAGGCAGGACTATCGATTCTGAACTCTACTGCGAACAACTGATGATATTAAAGCAAGAAGTTGAGAGAAAGCGGCCGGAATTAATCAACAGAAGGGGTATAGTTTTTCATCATGATAATGCTAGACCTCACACATCTTTAGCCACTCATCAAAAATTAAGAGAGTTTGGCTGGGAGGTTTTAATGCATCCGCCGTATAGTCCTGACCTTGCACCTTCAGATTTACACCTGTTTCGGTCTCTTCAGAATTCTTTAGGCAGTGTCAGGTTAACATCACGAGAGGACTGCCAAAACCACTTGTCGCGGTAATTTGATCAGAAGTCCCAAAATTTCTATAGCAATGGGATCATGTCCCTACCTACAAGATGGCAAAAAGTTATCGAACAAAATGTTACCTACATACTTTACTACGTAAATAAACTATATTAAAAAATGTTTTGAATTTTCTTAAAAAATGCGAAGAAACTTTTTCCCCAACCTATTAGTAACCGTCAAAAACACTAATATCCTTTTTAACTTACGCCGAATTAACAAAGTTAAAAAGAGATGGCAGTATTTTTATGATTTTGGCTTCGATATGCCTCATATTTGTATAGCTGTTATTTCTATAGTCAAACATTTCCAGTCCATATAATTTTTAAGTCAGTGGTATACTTAGATTAAAGACATGTCTAGATAGTGTCGCGCTTGGCACTAAAACAAGCAGGCCAACCTGGCCAACTTGGTTATTCTAGTGTGCGTGACAGCTGTCATTCTGTCTTTCTGTGTATATAATGATACCAATTGTTGAAAAATTCCCATTTAAATAGGGAGAAATTGATTATATTGTCGAGTGTATTCATCTACAAAAATATGCTCAAAACAAAAATATAATTTGAATCAGGATAAAACAATAACAATAATTTCTTAAAGGTTGGAGATCGGGTAATTTTCATACTTTGCATACAAACGTACGAGCGTACGACAGAAGTTCGAGAGCACTGTCCCTCATATCATGGTAGTGCAGTTTTCTGAGGAGTGTATCATGCATGATGACGCAATCGAAGGCCTTAGAATCAAACTCGCAGAAAATGCCAAGAGCATCCTGAGACTCCTCCCAGGCCTCGAAAATGCTCTTCAGTAATTCCACGCCCACTTCTGTAGTTGAATGACCCTTTGTAAAACCAAACTGTTTCAGATGAAGTAAATTATGGGTATTGAAATGTCTTAACATTTGTTTTAAAATAAAATTTTCAAAGATTTTCTCAATCAATCTCAATGTAGGTAATATGGAAATAGGCCGAAAATTCGTGGGATCAGTTGTGCAGCCAGCACCCTAATTGCAAACACAGTTTGAATCGGAATGATTTTGAAGTATATTGCTAATACATTGCTTCATAAGTTAGAAAAAAAATCGGCTCAACGACGTAAATAACGTAATGAATTGATTTAATTGAAACCGATTCCTACTGATAGTGCGTTACGCAATTAGCCCACAGATTTGAACACTGGAATCACTTATCTAAGTTTCATTAGAAATACACCAGATGCTATACAAGAATTTTGATAAAAAGGGTGAAATAACATCAAGCATTGAAGACATGGTATTTACTGATAATCCCCAAAGGTCAGCAGTTTTTTTTATAACAAGATTTGTAAAAGATTCTATAGTGTCTCTATTGGTACCAATCGTTTATCACATTCTGGCACACATTCTTTTAGTATTGAGTAAGCAGAAGTGGAGGATGACGATGACAGTTTTGGTTTTTAAAATGGGAATATTAGTAAATACATATTAATTATAATAATAATTATAGACCGATCACGTGTTTATCGACGATCTATAAAGTTGTTACATCCATTTTGAAAGCTAAAATTAACAAACATATAGACACCAACTCCATCATGTCTACCACTCAAAATGGATGTAGGAACGTGATTCGCGGTACTAAGGAGTTACCTATGATATGGCCATTAGCCAACAGGTTCGACGTTCCCGAAAGGATCTGTCGACATGTTGGATAGATTATAAGTCAACGTCAGAATCGCCGGTCAACAGTCGTATAAATTAGCTTTGGAATAGTGCCTAAAAATTAGTTATCAATTGCTTATATTTGCTTACCATGGTGAGAGAATTGCTTATTTCATAAGTTAAAAGAATTAAAACATTTAAGATTGACCGACCATTCTGATGTCAGAATGGCTGGTCAATCTCTGTAGAGAAGTAACTATGTGGAATTACTGAAATTTTCAAGGGCTAAAAATTGCTTATTTCACAATTTATAACCCTAGACCCTGTTATTCTTTCTTTGAGCTAGCCATGAGTTTCAAAGCCCCTGCGCCTGTTAAATATAATTATGAGAGCAAAGTGTCGAATGTTGAAGATTGCGTAAACGGGTGAATTTCAACATACGATAATTATGTGTCATTTCGGTGGGATTTTTTTATTTCAATGCTATCTACATATTTTTAGTGACAAATAAAACTTTAGCTTATTTTATAACATTGTGGGTAAGTGGACATCAAATTTCATCAAAACTTACATAAATATTATTTTAAGGATGAATTTTTAAGAGTCCACTGAAATGAAATAAATCCTCCGAAATGATACAGCTAAGAACAGCCGTGCCGGGCAGCCAGGATTCCGTACTTTGTTAGGTTTGATTTCCACAAATTTTAGATAAACACTGAGACAGGACAGTATATACGAGACAGCAGTATTCGTTAGATTGAACTTTTGTTCTGAGCATTTGTTTCAAACGCTCAGATCAAAGCGGCGCGGCGCAATGATATATGTGCTATTCCACACAAAACTGAGCTCTATTCAAAAAGCTTTTTAGGAATGGGTCCTAAATTATACAATAAGCTGCCAATTGCAATAAAAGATGTTGGCAGCATACAAAATTTAAAAAAGGCTCTTCTAAACTTATTAGCCGCAAAAATATATTATACAGTTAATACTTAGAAGATGTATTTTATTTTTTTTGACTTTAGTTTTATTACAACTTTAATCCATTTATATGTAATTAATTGAAATTTACGTAATAATATAATTGGAAATTGACATTTTAATTGTATATCTATAAATTGACATAATAATACAATTAGTAATTTTAATTTGAATATTTCAGAATTATAATTAGAATATTTGTACGCCGCGGCCGGCATGACATAACGATCGTTTTTAGAAACTTTGACATCTGTACCTTTACATTTTTTTCACCTATGATCTACAAATAAAATGATTTGATTTGATGTTATGCTTTTAAAAATTAGTTAATATAAAATTATATTAACTGTTTATTATATTAACTGATCATTATATCAAATAAAATTATAGATTTATTTGTTATATCTTGTAAAATTTAGAAATTTTGTATTTATATCAAATATTATTTACTCATAATAAATGATATAAAAATAAAGGTAAGTGACTTATAATGACGGTAAACCCTTGAAATAATTATTTTGTTGACCATTAGTAGGTATAATAATCTACACTGTGGTGACTCACACACTCATCACATTATCGCTGAGCCGAACAAATGTGTATCTAAAGTATATGCATGTACTAACTACATAGATATATGTATATATTATATATCTTAAAAACAAATATTACACAACAAATACACCCGAATAATCTAATCTATACTCTAGGTAAAAGTACATTACAAAACTATGACTTTGTATTTGACACAAGGATCTCTAAAACTTTATGGTTTTATCATTTCGGAGATACATTTCATTCCGGTGGACTGTAATTGGTATAACAGTCCACCGAATCCACTGAAATGATAACAATGAGATAATAGAGGTTAGTTCTACATTTAACTCCGAAATAAAATTATTAAAAAAATATGAACACTACTCGAACAAAACAGTACTTACAGCGAATTTAATACACAATTTTGAAATAAATTAAACGAATCTAGCACGAGTTATAACAGCCACCGAAATGAAACTATTTTTGTCCCCATATTACTGAAATGATAAACTTACTTTTTTGGTGGGAAACCGCAAGACGTTGGGACCGGTGCGTTCGCGCCGAGAGCTTGAGCCGGACTGATCCGAAGTGAGGAAAGGTGAGAGGGGCGTAACAACGCAATGTTGACATGGCTATTCTACTAAAACTTACTGTCCTCTGAAATGATAACTTTTTTCCAGACAAAAGTTGATTGCCTGTCAAATCCATGATAAAGAAGATAAAAAAACAAAAATAGTTTTATTTTATCGAATATATTATAATTTAATGATAACAAAATCGATTTAAATCCATATTACGAATGTATTTGCAGGGGAAGGTATTTTATGAGCAGAATTGGGTTCAGGACAGGCCACCGTGATTATAAAATAACACTTTGTAATTTTTTTTTTGGTATATTAGTGGGTAAGAAATCAATGATTTTTTTTTTGTCAAGGTAGAGAAGTACTTACGTTGTTGAGAAAAAATATATAAAATTAAAAATCTGCACATTGCACTACCGTTCTCAGGTTTGCCGTGTATTATTTTTGCTTGGGCATTTCACCCAAACATTAAACATAAAAAAAAACATTAATTATTAAACATTCATAAACTCACGCCTTCATCCCATGGGGGTAGGCAGAGACTATAGAATGTGCTATAGAACGCCACTTACTACACATTTTTTTTAAATTAATTACTAAAAAGGTCTATCGGAAAATCGTGGACTTCGATTTCAGAGTATTTAGGAACACAACAAAGCGTCATTTTCTCGCAAAAATAAAATAAAACCACCTCACACCTTGTATTATTAGCTTGTTTTGGGAACTATCTACGACAGCGCCATCTTGATAGTTGGCTTCCCCTAAAAAAAACTGTCGGCTAAGCCACTATTAAATCCGATCCGATTCCGTGTCAGTAAGATATATCCTACATAGTTAATAAATACAGCCATGATTAAAAATAATATTGGCGCCATTTTGTTATTTCAGAAAACAAAGAAACGAGTAATAATACCTTTTGATATATAAACGCAATTTTCACATTCGTCACTTTGCTCTCATATATTTAACAGGCGCAGGGGCTTTGAAACTCATGGCTAGCTTAAAGAAAGAATAACAGGGTCTAGGGTTATAAATTGTGAAATAAGCAATTAATAAGCAATTTTTAGCCCTTGAAAATTTCAGTAATTCCACATAGTTACTTCTCTACAGAGATTGACCAGCCGTTCTGACATCAGAATGGTCGGTCAATCTTAAATGTTTTAATTCTTTTAACTTATGAAATAAGCAATTCTCTCACCATGGTAAGCAAATATAAGCAATTGATAACTAATTTTTAGGCACTATTCCAAAGCTAAATACGACTGTTGACCGGCGATTCTGACGCTTACGATTATAAGAAGGCCTATGACTCGGTGGCATATAGCCACATACATGGCTCATGATCTGCTCTCGTTGGGCAGCTGGATTAAGGGCCTGATTTTGAGAGCGGTACTACTGGACACGGTTCGCATTGTTAGGAGGTTCCTCTCTCTGGAGCCCTGACCGGGAGTTTTGACCGGTAGCTTGGACCTTGTTCCCGATACCGGTGGGCTACTATTTTTTATATTTTTAAATGTTTTTTTTTTTTAATATTCTAATATTTAAAAATATAATTTATATGTATATTTAGTGAAATAATAATAACGTTTATTTAGACTCAATAAAATATAGCCTAATACAGTTATATTCCTAAGAACTAGAATACAAATCATGGAAGTGATTAAACGGCTAAAACTATAAGATCTCCTGAATTCCAAACTAGGTAAAAACCTGTATCTCGGAAAACAGTGCTCTTCCGTGGTAAATTAGGTGTAAAAAACCTAAAAATTTCATACATGAATGACAATCCCAAAATTGAATAACTTAGACTATGACAGAAGGTAATTAAGTCTAAGTAGGCAACTCCTCGGAAGGAAACACCCAGACAGCAGACTGTCTCTTAGTTTCAGGATCATAACAACAATAAATCCAGCTTTCGTCACCTGTAAGGATGTCGAACACAGCATTCGGGCCACCTCCGTTAAATCTTTGAACCATTTCACGACACCAATCAACACGACGGAGTTTTTGGGCCTCTGTCAAATTATGAGGTATTCACCGGGCACAAAGCTTCCTGACCGCTATATGTATATGGAGGATTTTGTGCACTTGACTCGACATACCGATGCCTAAGCTTGTTCGAATCTGCTGATAAGTCATTCTTTTGTGACAAAAGAGTGACTGCGGAGTGTTGTGCCGCACAACACTGATGTTACTCGGGGGAGCCTGGATCGCTCCAACGCGGATGCATACGTACATCCGTGGTGGGGCGACCCGGACTGCCAGGCACTTCTTCTCCTGCAACCGAGCGGGTGGGCAGGTTGCGGATAGCCCAACTCCGGCTGCGGGACCGAATGTTTAAAGGTCGATCCCGCACCCGGAACATCTCGTAGAGATCCCGGACAAGAGAAGTTTCCGAAGGCCAAACCACAGGCTTAGGTTAACCTTTCTACCTTTTCCTATGCACCCATCACATAACCACCCATCCTTCCTTCTCCATACATCCTGTCGATCCCAAATCCCTAGGCCAAATTCCAAACCTAGGGTGACCCTCCAATTACCCACGAATACTTCCCTCACATCCCTATATCCCGTCGGTCCTAGAGTAGGGGTAACCTCGAATCCTAAAAAGGCCACCCCCCCATAATGAAACAGAATGATGAAAATATTACCCAGGTGGGTCCCGGCCAAGCCGAGAAATCCCACACCGCCTCGGCGGTCAGCCCCCAACGTAATCTGGGGGGGGGCACCAATCTGTTCTTTGGCGCCGCGCTCATCAGCGCGGCCGGCTGCTTCTTTAGCGCCCACTACTCAGGCTGCGACTTACGCGCCCATTAACCCGACCTTGGCTGCGATCAACGCGCCAACACACCCAGATACGGCTGCGATACACGCGCCAGCAACCCACACGAAAAGCACGCTTTCCGCGAGCATCTGGCAGCAGAGCATCGTGCGGAAAAGCTTTGCTTACCGAGAAACGAATACAGACCGACACGGACAGACAGAGACGGGGAAAGATGACGGGCCCAGCAGCTCCAAAACTCTCCCGGTTGATGTTGATGGAGTACGCCGCCTGAAAAAGCGCGGAAAAATCTTGGCCCGGGAGAGGAAAGTAGGCGACCGAAAGCCCGAAACCCGCCAAGGCATTAGCCAGCGCGGTGAGCGATCGGACGCTGAAGAGAGAGTATGCGACCAGCCACGAGTACGCGAAGGGGAAACCCAGCGCGCAAAGGGGCCGGACGCGGAATCACGTGACCAGCCGCGAGTACGCGAAGGGGAAACCCAGCGCGCAAAACGGCAGGACGCGGAATGACGCGAGCAGGGGCAAGTACGCGAAGGGGCAACTCAGCGCGAAAAGCCTCCGCAAGCGACGGAGTCCGACGGGGCCGACAGCCGACCCCATAACACTGACAGCACCCCCGACCGACCTCGACATAGACGCAACAGGGGTAAGAGATCCGGAGGCCTGTTCCAGGCGTCGCCGGCAAAAAATACCCAGCCTGGCACCTCCAAGCCGCAGCCTGGACCGAGCGGTACAGGGCTGGCGAAGAGGGAGCGCCCTGATGACACGTACAGCTTCACCAAGCATGTTCCAGGGGGACGCCAAACGCTCCAGGATCCAATCCACTCCGGGGGGGCAGAGGACCTACACGCGAGCCACGAAGGACAGCCCTGCGCGGCTGGCCGTAGCCACGGGTAGCGGAAGGGACCGTGCAGATGTGGTGTGAGGACGACAATGCCCTTACTTGGCTGACCCAAAACGTGCCCAAAATCAGACTCCCAGACACTGACCTAACACTGATAGTACTGCGACAATCCGACGTGCCCACCCGAGTCCGAGCCTCGCTTTTCGTCCCTCGTTACGATGGTGACGTGGCCCGGCTCCAGAGTATTCTGATCCGTCAGAATACTTGGTATGACATCGCAAAGTGGTCACTGTACAGGGCGACGTCCGTTGGCGGCGACGACTATGGGACCTTTTTGGCCCTGTTTGTACCGCCGGAGGAAGCCGCAATGGTCCTAGCCCGGGAGCGACGTATATCCTACCTGCTTGGTTCGATATACGTTCGCTTTTGGCCCACGACCGTACCACCTGACACCCAGACTGATAGCACGGATAAGACGACGACACAACCGGCACAGACAAAGGACGAGGACACCGTACCGCCCTCATCCCCTGGCTGGCACGAGCAACTGCTTGCGTCGTCGCCAGGTGATCAACACGAAGGCCAGTACAGAGAGGAGGTGGTGGAGGGACTGTCCGATGGATCCACCACGGACTAACTCCACTCCACCATCGTCACCGCCCCTCAACATCATCCAGACCAACCTCCAACATAGCCAGGCTGCCACGGCTAGTCTACGCAGGGCATTGGAAGTGAAACCCCGAACCCCCCATAATAAAATATTGGCAAGGAGTTCCATTTTCAAAATTTCAACTTATTTCTCATTATTTCGTTTACAAGTGGCTAGTTCTAAAAACTTTCAGTGTCGCCCTCGTAAATGTAGGGAACAGCTGATTTTTCTTTCGTGAGTTCAGGGGCCCAATTCTGTAACTTTGAGTTAAGGAACACGCCATTGACACTCTATCGACACACTACAGACATTATTTTGCCACTGTTGCAAATTTGGCAACAATAATTGGTAGTCTGGTCCACTATAATGTTACAATGGCATCGTGATGGCCAAGCTACGGTAGTCTGTAAATATTTTAAGTGTATTTGACAGTTGTTTCTATCGTGTTTGAATAGTGTTTTGGCCATCGAACCGCCATTGTGAAGCCATCGAACAACTAGACCTATTTTCCCTATTGTTGATTGGGTTTTTTAAATTTGAAATAATGTGTCCGTGTGTGTGTGCGACTTACGTCGTGAAATTGATAAAGTGGACGTAGAGCAAACAATGAAGCTAATTGACGAGCTCATTCCCTTTCTCCAGAGACAGCGACGGTGGAATGGAATCCCTGCTGAATGGTGTACCACAAGGCAACGTCCTAGGGCCACCCCTTTTCTTAATTTATATCAACGATTTGCCACGTCATGTTGATAACCCAATTGTATTATTTGCCGATGACAGCACCGCGTTAGTAAAATGTAAACATCCGGATAGCTATGAACAAGACATAAACCAGACTCTGGAAGATGTCGTACATTGGCTTGAAAAAAACAACTTAGTGATAAACTTACAAAAAACTAATATCCATCAACGCACAATTTTAAAAGAAGTATCTGTAAACTACAATAAGCAAGAAATTAACCAAGTTAAAGTAGCAAAATTTTTAGGGATTTACATTGACAGACTACTAAATTGGCAACCACAAGCGGAGGAAATTTGCAAAAGGATGAATACAGTGGCATATGTCCTTTCAAAGTTGTCCAAAAAAGTTGACATTCAAACAATATTGGTAGCATATCATGGTCTGGTTGCATCAGTTCTAAGATTTGGTATTATTTTCTGGGGCAATTGCAGCTCAAGGGAATACATATTCAAGGCGCAAAAACGTTGCATTCGAGCGATGTGTGGTTTGAAGACCACAGACAGTTGTGAACCAAAGTTTAAGTCCCTAAAAGTGCTTACATTTCCGTCTTTGTATATTCTGGAAATGACCATGTTTGTAAAGACCAATAAAAACCTATTTCCCACGATGTCAGAAACTAGAAATCGACCTGTCAGAAACCAATACAAAAATTTATTACAAATCGAGTCCTGTAACACAGCGCTATTGAGAAAAAGTGTTATTTGTATGGGTCCTACTATATACAATAAATTGCCAGATGTAATGAAAAATGATTTAATCAAGAACTTTAAAAATAAATTAGTGGCCCTCCTAATAGAAAAATGTTATTATTCGATTAATGATTTTTTAATTGACAAAACTTGTTAATCAGCAATGTGCATAATTAATATTATCTTGAACATAATTTACCTAATATACATTTATTTTATTATTATTTTATTCTAAGTAACATTTTAATTTGACATTTTTCAATATCAATTAATGTAAATAAGTATAATTTTATTGTAATAATTCTAACTGTGACATTTTAATTTGTAATTTTATTTATCCTTTTTAACAATTTTTATAATTTTTGCGTGCCTATTTCCGGGCAGAATGTACACGGCTCACTCTTTTCTACTCCACCTGTATTTTAATATACCTACATTCGTTGCAAATAAATTATTGATTTGATTTGATTTGTAAAAAATCTACAAAAAAAAAATTTTTTTTCTTCAAATATCTAATATTTTTTTTTATTAATATACAAATTCAAATATTTCGAAAACGGTACGTCCTAGGCAAAAAATAACCAAAATTTGACCCCCCCCCCGTGTAAACAAATGTAGTCCTTGACAAACATTTAGATGTCTCTTTTTTTCTTATGTAGCTCTTTATTAGTTAGAAAGAAACAAAACGCTTTATGACATGACTGTGTCGATATGATAGATATTTGTATAACTATTCTTCGTATAGTAGAATATGCCGTCTCCATAGTATTGCTACCTCAATGCAGTAGTGTGTCCACAGAACATATATACCCTAAAGTGTGTCGGTAGTAGGTATGTCTATAGTGTGGCAGTACAATAGTTTTAGTGTTGCTATCAAAAATCTACCATGAGGTAAACCAAACCTACCACTTTTTCAAATCCATTTTTTATCAATTAAATCTTTATATTATGGGTTTATTTATTAATATAAAAACGGTTTATTATTAGAAACATCAAATTTCACAAAAAACATGCGTTTAATAACGTTTAATGAGTGTAGCCTTAGGGACGCTATGGCGCGAGGACATTTTTTTCGAAATCCTACCAATTTTATTGCAGTATCGGGACCTTGACCATAGAAACCATTTAGGCTCGGAGACGCATGGCCCCACGACGCATCGTTTCCGAGATACGGGCCTTCGATATTAAAAAAAAAACCTTAATTCCTGTTGGGATATTTTGGTTATTTTTTGCCTAAGAGGCACCGTTTTCGAAATATTTGAATTTGTATATTAGGTAATAAAAAAATATTAGATATTTGGAAAAAAAAAAAAAATTTTTTTTCGTAATTTTTTTACATCATCTCATGGTTTTCAGTCGGAGTATCAAATTAGGTACCTTCACATACAAACCTTTAATTCAGCAGGAATTCCATTCCTCCGTCGCTGTCTCTGGAGAAAGGGAATGAGCGTTAATTAGCTTCCTTGCTTGCTCTACGTCCACTTTATCAATTTCACTACGTAAGTCGCACACACACACGGACACATTATTTCAAATTTAAAAAATATACAAATTGAACCTAATCAACAATAGGGAAAATAGGTGTCGTTGTTCGATGGCTTCACAATGGCGGTTCGATGGCCAAAACACTATTCAAACACGATAGAAACAACTGTCAAATACACTTAAAATATTTACAGACTACCGTAAGCTATAACTATCACGATGCCATTGTAACATTATAGTGGACCAGACTACCAATTATTGTTGCCAAATTTGCAACAGTGGCAAAATAATGTCTGTAGTGTGTCGATAGAGTGTCAATGGCGTGTTGCTTAACTCAAAGTTACAGAATTGGGCCCCAGTTATTATCTCACAATTATTCACACCGTGATCCATAGTTTGAACAATATCCAATCCACAAGCCGGCGCGCGGCGGTAAAATCCAAAATAATAATTGCAATTCAAATGTGTGAGCAATCTTCGGTGTTCAGAGTGAAAGCAAGGGTTCTAAAAGGTAAGCAGGGTCAGAATCCGTAAAATATAAAGCAGCGGTCGTAGATAATGAAGCATAATCGGGAAAGCACTCAAAACCTTAGCTCAAAACGCATCGGAAAACACGAAACAAGTGAGCAAACAACAACAAGAGCAGTCGGCAGTCGCCGACCGTTGGCTAGAGACAGTTTTTTTTCTTTTTTTTTTCTTTCTTTTTGGCTTCGCACGGTTTGTGCATTTAGCCAGTGTCATGTAAAATTAGGTAACTAGTACAAAGCTGTAACTAATATTAATAATGTATAATTATGAAATGAACTCTATTCAATGATGCATGATAAAGATGATAGATGATATCCCGCCCCGCTCCCCTTGAGTTTCAGTAAAGACGTGGCACTTTACTGAAACCTCGCGCGGACTTCTTGAGAGAACTTAAAGTGATGTTGCACTGTTTTGTTTCATTTGTCTACACTAGTGCAGGTTCACGAACACTTAATGGTTAATAATCCACCACTACTACACATTAATATTCGGCTAAACACAAAGGAGAAAGGCAGAGGTTCATAGAACGCTGGCATTAAACTTTTTTGGTTTCTACAGAAATAAAAGTGGCATGGTTTGATAGGATATATTATGAGCTATTATTTAAAAAAATATAAAAAATAATACCAATGGGGTTAAAGAGAAATCTCAATTTTTGTAAAAGTGAGGTTAGGTGCATTAATGTTAGTACTTTATTAGGTTATTTTACCTCTATTACTATTTTAACTTATTGCTAATTATTCTTTATAAAGACTTGAAAAATGATAACTAGTTGTTGAAGTTGGTTTAGTTCAATGATTTACCCAATGATCATAAACCTAATAACAGTTTAAGTGTACTCTGTCAGTTTTAATTAATCCCAGTAGTCACAGAAAAATCAGGAGACTTTAGAGACTCACTTATCGGAATCTAAGCATAAAATATTTTAGGATAAGGATGACAGGATTTTTATAGGTACAGACGCCAGCACATCAAGCTACTACAATCTGTCAAATTTCTTTAAAAGATTTTCAACTTTATCGTTGAAACATAAGGTTCGAGGTTGATTGGGAAAATTTGACAGTTTCGGGTAGCTTGACCTGCTGGCGTCTGTACAATAAAAAACCAGTATTTAATCATATTTTATTCATACTCATCATCGTATATTACCAATATATTATCTAAGAAAGGTGCAGGGGGAGACAGACTATCTTGATGACGTGCCCATGCTAAATATCAGATGATTGACATGATATGGGAACAGCATCCTACTGTTCTTCGTCCAACAATGCAATTACATGGTACTGCAACGATTTGTAGATATTCTACAGTTTACGCAGCCGCCCGCGATTGACATCACGTTGACTCGTTATTTTATACACTCAAATAATTATGACAGATGATCGTACACTATCGTAAGCAATATCAGTGTCCAAGATAAAGCGCCAAGGTTTGTCGTAAAAGTAGGAAACGTCGAGGTCCAAGTCTCGGAACGGTTGTTCAGAAAGGTAGGAGTCTTCGAAATACAAACAGGTCGTTGTAAAAATCCACGTAAGCGAGAGCACAAAGAATTCACACCAGAACAAAACTTCTATTCTAATCTATTTTTGTTGTATGGCAAGCAAAGCCGTTGTCGACTATTATAATATTCTGCCAATGTCTAAAGTGATTTGAGAAAACAAGTGTGCATGAAAATAATAGTAACGAGCGAGCGAATGTGACATGTGACGAGAACTTGTAGTTGTGGCAGTGAAATGTTATCTATATTTGTCAAAAATAATAGGCCCGTTTTGAGTCATATTTATGGGTTTTAATGTTGCCAATAAACATAAAATCAAAACAATTAGGTTGAAAAAAAAAATACATTCGTTTTCTTAGCTTGATCAAGTCCTCGTAAACTTTTATTTCCTTTTTATTAACTATGCACTAACAATTAAAACATTATGTAAATTAATTTATTAATAATTTATTTTATTTTCTAGATTTTTCAGTGAAAACATTATCATTTATAGTATGACAAGGCCAAAAAGCCTTGTATCCATGGCCTTAGAAACAAAGACTAGTCCGGTCTGTGTTAAATCAAATACAGTTACTTATATTTAACGAGATTTTATCCCCATTGTCAATAATAAAGTTAATCTGGCTATCATTAAATAAAAAATAATCGCTTTTTTTTAAAGTAGCTTTGAATTCTGTACCTTTCCAAAATTAGTAATGCAAAAAAATGCAATCTCCTTTAGAAAATAAAACAAAACTGCTAACATGACGCTTCACTTTCCCGCCAAGAAGTCCCTAGAGACAGTTGTCTAGTGTCAATGTCAGTCGGCTTTCATGCCAGTGACAAAGATAGTAGACTGATTGTAATCGATATGAAATCGATAATCACTTTATTGGTTTTTCAGTAATTAATTGATATTTTATTTATTAATATGACTGTAATTATAGCACTATTATTGCACATAAGTATTTATAGTGCATTTAATTACTTTGAGTTAATTATCTAGTGCAAAGGTTTTATTTTTGTAAGTGTGTAATCGATTACTCAATTGATAATCGCACGAAAACGATTTTTCTCATATTTCTCCGCTTCCTGATATGGTAGTGGAGAGTTGAGGTGATTTTTCATATTCTAAGGTAATAAAAATACGACAATTTTTTAAAACCATATCTCAAGTTAACATTTGGGCCCACTATTTTCCATCTCCTTCATGACTTTAATCATTTACTGCAGCAGAAAGCAGTGTGTGTGTTGTCTCGAAAAACTCGAAAATGGCTCAACTGATTTGAATATTTTTGTTTCGTTCACTTCAATAATTGGGTGGTTTAGGAAAAAATAAAATAAGGAAAAACCCAAAAGAACAGCCGAAAAATCGAAAAAACCTAAATTTTGTCTCACGTGGTACGAAGTTCACCGGGTCATCTACTAGGTGCTTACTTACAAAAACGTTGCGTTTCATGTTAAAATTTGCATGGTAAGGTAGGTACACTATTTGGGGTGTTCATGACGTGTTCAGTAGGCCCTTCAAATACCTTCAGATGAAGATTTATTTACTTAAGTAAGTAGGTACCTATTACAAAACTAAAAATTCTATAAGTACTTATTTAGTCAGATCAAGGTGCGAAGTTTTACCCAGACTCAGGGGTAAAAATACGCAATCGTTTGGGTGAAATTTCGCGAGTAGGGTCAAAGTCAGACTAATTATTATGATTATTGCCTTTCTTCAACTATCCATGTGTGCACGGATATCTTAAGCAGACCAGGAGACCTAATCAGCTTCTGGAGGGAGGTGGGCTGGTTGGAATAACCAACGACGGCCATGGCCCACGCACAATGGTCCACATGAAGGACTAGGTGCGGAAACCCTATATACAAATGTACTCTGTGGTGGAAACCAAACCCGCTAACATAGAACATAGAACTATCCATGTGACGTTAAAGTCCACAAATCATCATCATCCTATATCAGACCTGCACTGCTGGACATAGACCTCTCCAACTGCACGCCATCGCCATTCAGCTCGATGAAATGCCACAAATGCGGAAATAGTACCATTTGATGGCAAGTGTGGAAAGTTTGTCATTGCACTCAAGGCGGAGTTGCAGCCCGAGCCGAAGGTGAGGGCGCAATGAGGCCGAGAGTGCATCACATACAGGGCTTGAAACCGGTTAATTTTTATTTCCGAAGATACAAATTCAGCATTGATTTTGTAACAAAATATTAAATAATTAACGAAATATGTTTGAAAACCTTTTTAATAACGGTTAAGGTTACATAGAAAATTAACCGGTTTCCGAGCCCTGATCACAAATATTCACTGATATTCACACAAGTAAGTTTCAAAAGACGTTTTTCAACACACGAGGAAATAAATAGGTAATTAAAACAAACTTTTTTGGTTAGTAAAATTATTTATTTTTGGTTAGTATTATTTTTATTTTTTGGTTAGCAATATATATTATTGAAACAATTTGCTTTTTAGGGTTCCGTACCTTATAAGGAAAAAACGGTTTCCTTATATGATCACTTCGTTGTCCGTCTGTCAGTCTGTCAAGTCCCTTTTTCTCAGGAACGCTTGGAGGTAGGTATCAAGTTAAAATACGTCTTTATTAGGTATATAATCCCTTGGAGCTCTAAGAATATCAAGCTTCTAGTCAACGAAATAAAAATATATGGCCATCTATGCGACATATTTTGATACTCGCAAATAAATCAAACCCATTAGGGTAGTGCCCGTTGACCTAGAATCATGAAATTTGGCAAGAAGCAAGGTTTCAAGGCAGGAGCACAAGTAAAGGAAAAAGAAGAACACTTCATTGTGCGTGGCCCGACACGCACTTGGCCGGTTTTTTTTTTATCCTTACCGTTTCTAGTGGGCATTTTTGCTGCTCTTCCACTGCATGAATTTTCAAAGGTGCTTTCTTTACTTGTGTTATCTTACTTTGATGGCAACAGGCTATCGCTTGCCATTTGTGACACAGTAGATAAGTAGGTACAGGGCTCGGATACCGGTATATTTTTCGTAACGGTTTCGTCTTAAATACCTAACGATCTGTTTCGGTTGTGTTCGAACGGAACGTAATAAAAACGTTTTTGAAGAAAGAACAAAATTGAAATTGTTCTGGGTAAACGATAATATTACGAATTTCATTCAGTTGGAATTTCACAGCCGCGCGACTTAGTATCGTCGTTTCGTTAAAACTTATAATCTGTGACTAGGTATTAGGTATTTTATGAGTACGAGTAGAAACATAGTGTGTGGTAGGGTAAGCATGGATGATTCAGGCGAGTACCACTACCATTACACTACAGATCAAATTTTGTATGCTTCATTATTAATTCATGAAGATAAATTGGTATTATTTAAGAAATTTATTTCAGATGTGAATCCAATCACCGGTTTACCAGACAGTCAACCATTTTTTATTGATCAAGAAGAGGTGGAGAGGGAGAACGACGATGCTCCAGAGGTGACCGAGGTAGATCTGAGAGTGGCGGTACGTAGGCTGAATGCCAAGAATACCGCCCCAGGACCCGATGGCTTGCCTGGAAAAGCCTGGGTTCTGGCCTTAGAGGCTCTCGGGCCTCGACTAAGGGGTATCCTAAGCGCATGTTTGGAGAGGGGCCAGTTCCCACTTCGTTGGAAGACGGGGAAACTGGTCCTCATAAAGAAGCCTGGGCGCCCGGCGGACTCTCGATCCGCTTACCGGCTCATCGTGCTGCTCGACGAGGTGGGCAAGCTCTTTGAAAGAGTAATTGCAGACCGCCTTGTCGGGAGGCTGGTGCGTGTGGGGCCGGATTTGGCGGAGAGCCAGTTTGGTTTCCGCAAGGGGCGCTCTACGGTGGATGCCATCATGCGCGTTTGAGCTCTCACGACGGGGGATGCTGTTGCCCAGGGTGGGGTTGACCTGGCGGTGTCTCTTGACATCGCCAATGGCTTCAATACCCTGCCCTGGAGTTGCATTAGGGACGCACTTCGGTATCACCGGATCTACCTCTGTCGCGTGGTCGAGGTCTATTTGACGGACATGGCCGTCATCTACCCCAGTCACCACGGAGATTGGAACCGGCGAGAGATTCGTGCGGTGTTCCACAGGGATCGGTCCTGGGGCCGCATCTGTGGGATATCGGCTACGACTGGGTGCTGCGTGCCGACCTCCCTAGCGGCGTCAGCGTAGTCTGCTACGCTGACGCCGCTAGGCGTCGCCGCTTCAGGCGGCAGCCGAACTGGCGGGACGTGGGGTTGCGACAATCGTCGATAGGATCTGGCAATTGGGACTCGAGGTGGGTTTGCACAAGTCCGAGGCCATGTGTTTTTATGGTCCTCGGAACGCGCCACTGTCGAGTTCCCAGATAACGGCGGGAAAGGTTCACATCGGCGTCGAGTAGACGATGAAGTACCTGGGACTCATCCTTGACAGCCAGTGGAACTTCGTGGAGCATTTTAGACGTTTGGCTCCCAGACTGGAGCGGGCCGGGGCTGCCTTAAAGCGGCTGCCCAATCTAGGCCTTTGCCTAATCCAAACGCCTCCTGCCGGAGGCTCTACGCGGGGATCGTGCGGTCCATGGCCCTTTATGGGGCACCGGTGTGGGTGCGTTCTTTAAGGCTGCGACCAGCCCGCCGATTGAACGCGTCCCAAAGGGTTACGGCTATCAGGCTGGTACAGGGTTACCGCACGGTCTCCTGTGAGGCAGCGAGCCTCCTTGCCGAACTGCCGCCATGGGATCTGGAGGCGAAAGTCCTCGCGCACATCTGGGAGTGGCGCGAGGAGGCAAAACGCCGGGGCGAAACTCCGCTGCCGCGACAAATCACGGCGGACAGAGCTCCGGCGTGATCTCATGGCGACATGGAGAGTGCGATTGTCGCAACCCAGCGCTGGGCACGCCACTATTGCGGCGATAAGTCCCCTCTTTGAGGAGTGGCTAGAGGCGGCACGGCGTCCTCACCTTCCATCTGACGCAGGTCCTCACCAGACATGGATGTTTCGGGAGGTTCCTGTTCAGGATAAAGCGGGAGGAAACGCCCGGGTTTCACCACTGTGTGGATCGCCCGGAGGACACGGTGGAGTATACGGTGGAGGTCTGCCCGACTTGGGCGGAGCACCGCCGTGTCCTCACGGAGGCGATCGGTGGCGGCGATCTCTCACGTCCGGCCCTGATTCAGGCCATGGTTCGGAGCGAGAGTGCATGGGAGGCCGTCACCTCCTTCTACTCGCGAAGGAGGAGGCGGAACGCGTGAGGGAGAGGCAGGGTTCACGCCCTCACGCCCCTAGTCGCCGCAGGAGACGCCCTGGGCGTCGGGAGTCGCAAGCCGATTTCCGGCAACCGTAGGCGCGGGCCTGCGGACGGTGAGCGATGGGTAGCTCGCCGTCCGATAAGGACCAGGCTCGGGTCGAACGCGCGCTGTGTTCCACGCGTGCCTCAAAGAGACGTCAGCATGAATTGACGGGGTCCATTAGGGCCAATGCCTGCGAGGGTTGCGAGTTTGTCCGAAAGGGATATCGTGTGGCACACAGGCAAATGAAGGAACACGGGTGGGTTTTAGTCAGTAAAAGTCTGACACGCCCTCCCACTCCGCCCAGAGCGGGAGAAGTTATTTGATAATTTCCACCCAAAAAAAAAAAATGTAATGGGAGTAAATTGGGTTTTTTCTCTTACGTCCCATTTTGTGAGGAAGAAATAAGTACCAATAACTAACTAATCACTCGCAAGTCGCAACACACCCCCAATCAATACGTAAGCGCATCAGAATGAACGATGTAATGAAAATAATGAAATAAATCGGGATCTAATTGAACTACACAAGTTCATACTCGTCGCCGGACGCTGGGCGCGGCTACGTCTTGCGGAATAAACCGGTTTTTGAAAACGTTCTCATTTCGTTTTCGCTCCGAACAAAATGTTGTACAAAGAACTGCTAGAAACGTTTTAAAAACGTTTCCGGGCCCTGAGTAGGTATATTGTTTATATGGCGGCGTCGTCGTCGACTCTAATTGACATTGAATGAATTCGACTTCAAGTAGGTAATGAAGACATTACCTACTTGAAGTCGAATTCTTTTCGGAAATAATCTCATTACAAAGTATTAAAATTTGTGGACGTACTACTAGGTTTAATTTTCGCCGTGCTTTCGCAAGTTGAAGGAGAGGCAAAGGTATGAAGAAGCCGCCATACAGCCCGTTAAGTATACTTTATTAAAAGATTTAAACTCAATATTTTTGATCACAAATTAATATTAATGTGTTATAAGCACAACAGAAAATAATTAGATGAAATACAATTTTTTAGCCCACGAAATTCAAATTTTCTTACGTTTTTTGTGATATTTGCAGGTCAGTGTCAGGTTGTATCTTGATCAAAGTATGATTAGCGACAAGTTTATAGATGTATTTACAGAATTATAATTATTACATTTGTTCCATTGAATGACTTTTTTCAACGAATTTTGATGAGGTTTTCAACATTATATTTATAAATAATTTATTTCGGATGGTTTATTTATTTATAATAAACTTTATTGTACCTACACCAGAAAAATCCATTACAAAAAAAACAAACAATTACACTTACTTATGCTATAGGTACTTATGTAGGTACACCTATAATAAAAAATCTCGATGTTTTGGCAAGTTGTAAAAACCGCAAATTTTGGAATAAAACGGTTAATAAACCATACAAATTCAATAAAACAAACTCCACAAATATTTTGTTTGAGTTTTCAATCTTTGCTTGTAGAACTTCAGAACACGTGAAGCGGCCTTTTCACCAAGATGGTCCCCAATTGCAATCTCACCCGTCTGAGGGACCCTGAACGATGCTCTATGAAAATGGCACTGCGTACCTAGGTACTATTTATTTGCCCAGTGCGTCCCTTTACCTCGAACGACTAGGGAAATTTACTTTATTTCTCTGTACTTAGGTACCTCTAAAATGTACATAAGTAGTGCCTATTAGGGTAGATCGAGTACAATTTGTACCAGAGTACGGTATTAGTACCATCGGGAATATTTCTCTATAACTACGCTCTGTACACCCATTCCCGACCCCGCGGGGGGCTCCTAGAAGGCTAGAACGGGTGCCGAAATGCCGACAAATCGTAGCGCGCGAGGCTCGACGCGGAGGCTTGCTTGTGACGGCGCGGCGCGGCGCGCGGCGGCGGCGATGTGAAAGGTCATGTCCAAAAATGGTTTTTTTATTATTCAATAATTCTAACCAGGATCAGTTAAATATATTTGGATAGACAACCCAAAAGCTAGTGGTTCGATCTAACCATAACATACATTTTTAAATGCTTCCATTTTTGAGAAAAATCGTTTTTTTTATTTTAGTGTGAATTTACTCCTAAAACGAACAAACCTTTCTAACTAACTAGTATATTATAGTGAACACACCCTAAACAAAAAGAAAACTTGTCAAAATTGACACATGCCACTGTTATTACTGTCTTTAAATATTTGATCGATGATTAAGACAATGTAAACAATATGAAATATGATGAAATGAATATGATGAATTTTCAGTCAAAAATGTTAGTCTAACCTTTTAGAATTGAAAGGGATTATATTTTAGATTTTATTTGGGTTGCCATCAACAAATAAAATATATGAAAAACATTAAATATTTTATAATTTTTCTCTTATATGGAGGGGTCTAAAAATATTATTTCAGTGGTTACAAATTCCATAAGCCCACTTAAATATTTATTTTATTCTGTTTATTTTTTATTTTTTTGTTATAGCGGCAACAGAAATACATCATCTGTGAAAATTCAACTATCTAACTACCACGGTTCTTCAGATATAGCCTGTTGACAGACGGACAGACAGACAGATAGACAGACATACAGACATACGGCGGAGCCTTAGTAATAGGGTTCCCGTTTTACCCTTTGGGTACGGAACCCTCAAAATACCGATTAGGTAAAAAATCTGCAGTCTTGTGAGTGTATATAAACAACCAATGTGAATCCTATAAAGCGAGACGGCCTACGGTGGTGAGGAGGTGTGTTCCACGTTTAAAATTTAACAAATACTAGTCGGACTCGCGCACGAAAGGTTCCGTACCATTATCTATAAAAACGAGCAAAAAAACACATTTGTTGTATGGGAGCCCCCTTAAATATTTATTTTATTCTGTTTTTTAGTATTCGTTGTTATAGCGGCAACAGAAATACATCACCTGTGAAAATTTCAACTGTCTAACTATCACGGTTCATGAGATACAGCCTGGTGACAGACGGACAGACAGACAGACAGACGACGCGGCGGCGGCGGCGGAGCCTTAGTAATAGGGTTCCTGTTTTACCCTTTGGGTACGGAACCCTAAAAAGACTACACCGAAATTCAAAATCTCGGTTTTAGACTAATATTTGATTAATTAATAAAAATGAGTTCAAGCTATCCTGAAATTTCAAAGGATAGATTTAACTGCTAAGTTTACTGTATTTTGATTGTAGTTACCTTAAAAAAGATTCTGCTGAAATACTACCATTACAAAAAGTATATTTTTCTAATTAAAACACTGTGTTTCATTCCATCACATCACAGGTACTACTAATTTCAAGGTCGGGACATTTGTACCAATTCTCCCATCCACTTAATGCAAAATATTTATGTTTGTATTGGTTCTACACATCTAAAGGTAATGCTAACTTATAGCCAAGTAAACAAGTTATCAATAAATATTGGCACTATTGTCACAATATTAGCAGTAATAATATCAGAATTTAACATTAACCCTAAAATGCTATAATTTTATTGTCCCCAGTCTACCCTATGTCATGTTGGTACGATAAGAAAAAACCGGCCAAGTGCGAGTCGGACTCGCGCACGAAGGGTTCCGTACCATTATCTATAAAAATGGCAAAAAAAAAACACGTTTGTTGTATGGGAGCCCCCCTTAAATATTTGTTTTATTTTAATTTAATTATTTATTTTTAAATTGAATATATCACCAAATATTCTGTGAACATTTCAAGTGTCTACCTGTTACCATTATCAATATCGAGCAAAAACGAGCAAAAAAATCACGTTTGTTGTATCAAGGGAGCCCCCTTAAATATTTATTTTATTCTGTTTTTTAGTATTTGTTGTTATAGCGGCAACAGTAATACATCATCTGTGAAAATTTCAACTGTCTAACTATCACGGTTCATGAGATACAGCCTGGTGACAGACAGACAGACAGACAGACGGCAGAGCCTTAGTAATAGGGTTCCCATTTTACCCTTTGGGTACGGAACCCTAAAAATAACTACGAATCATATCTCCTGATTGGAGATGTGTCTATGTTAAAATTGTTGATTTTTATATAATTTCTAACGTATTCACGATCATTTTCAGTTAACAGAGACCAACTCTCTAACTCTACCAATATCTCTAAACTCATACAGCTTTGTATGATTCTCTCTATGGAAATCATTGTTAAGAAATCGGACTGCATAATACGCAATTCTTTTAAATAAATGAGCGGATTTTTGTCTAGTATTTTGAACATTACGTCGTCGGTAAGTTGTATTGCGGTACCGAAGTGAATGAATTGTATATTCAAGCAATTTGTAAAAATAAATAATAATTGTTCTTCTGAACAGGTACATACACAAGTAATCTTTTTAAGGTTGCGAAATGGTGTAATTTCTAGTTTTTTTGTATACAAGGACGTGTGCTGTATTAAGGTGCAATTGTATAAAGTTAAGGATTCTAAAAAAGGGCACAACTGACTTATGTACATCAGAGCATTTAAATCAATTTGATCAACATGCTCCAGGTGTAAATGAACAATATTACAGCCCTTTACTTGAAGAACTTGTTTTATCTGATCTGCGTAGAAGTCGCATGATAACAATTTAAGTTCTTTAAGATCTCTTAGGCCTATAAGAACTAATAAATCACTTTGAAAGTCTCGGTTGTGAAAAACGGTCATACTTCTTATAAAGGGACACATTTGTACTGCTAACTGCAATTGATTGCTTGTCGCGTAACGACTGACATAAGTTTTCAAATTTAATGTCAACACTTCAGAGTAATTTAAGTCAATATGCTCCAAAAGTCGTCCGATTTCGTCACATCTACCAATATCTTCTATGTTTTTGCACTTTATAAGCACTTTAAGGAACCCCTCTAAAGTCACAAAAGTTCTGTATAATTGGACACTTCTCAAGTTTTTAATTTTTACAACAATATCCATACTGTCATTGGTAACGCATTTCGAACAAGACACGTCCAATTTTTCTAATAATTTACAATTGTCAAAGATACATTGTAATATGTTATTTGTACAGTCATAATTCATAGTTAAATATTTTAAGCAGTGTAGTTCCTTTAAAGATTTAATTACGGCATCTTCCATATCTGCAGTTTTCCAACCTCCAGATAGTGAACCTAGATTAAGGCAAACGAGTCCGTTTAGCATGTATAACTTAGAATAAAATACCGACCGCAATATCTTTGGAATGGTGTCAATAGAAACTACAGTTAAGTTTTTGGTAAATAACACTTCTGCCATTTTTATAATTACATTCATTTGGCTGACGAATTTTCCCATGCAACCTCGAAATCCTAATGATTGCTTAGTTTTCTCCAGGATTTCTGACAATGCTCTGATAGTTTCATGGACCAATAAGTCATGAAGCATCCAAGGAACGTTAATGTCTAAATAGGTCCGTATAGTCTCAACATTGCGCGTCAGTGTTCTTTGGGCTTCGATAGTATCTCGCTGCGAAAGCATTGCGATTGGCAACATTTGCTGCTCAGCCTGTAGAGCCACCCAATCTCCAAGTCTACCTAACGCTAGGGTCTCCAGCTTTTTAGGTTGCTTGTACCTTGACATATTCACCTGAAACAGTAAAAAGTACCTTATTAGTTCTTATATCGGTGACTCGGTGTGTATTCGACTCAGGGGGTGGGGGGGGGGGGGGTGGGGGGGGGGGGTGGGGGGGTGGATGGCGGTGGCAAATACTTAGGAACTAAGTACATAGACCGGTCCGTTACATTTTTAGGGTTTCGTAGTCAACAATACCAACGTACCATTATCTATAAAAACAGCAAAAAAAAAATCACGTTTGTTGTATGGGAGCCCCCTTAAATATTTTTTTTTCAGTTTTTTAGTATTTGTTGTTATAGCGGCAACAGAAATACATCATTTGTGAAAATTTCAACTGTCTAACTATCACGGTTCATGAGATACAGCCTGGTGACAGACGGACAGCCAGACGGACGGCCAGCGGAGTTTTAGTAATAGGATCCCGTTTTACCCTTTGGGTACGGAACCCTAAAAACCCAAACCTACCGTTGTCAACAATGACGTAAGGCCGGTTTCGTAAACATGTGTGCACTTAGTGAGGGTGTAGTTGGTTGAAATGGGTTGTGGTTGTGAATGAGAGTATGAGAGCGTGTGAGCGTGTATGTACAGAGCGAGGTGTAGTTTTAGCATGGCTTCACTGTATTGTTCTAATGTAGGTACTAATGTAGGATATTGAGTTATAATGTAGGTACTACGTAGTACGTACATGATAACTCAATGGCTTTGACTTGGTTTTTTTATTTGGTCGAAGGGGTACCTATCTATATAAATATTAATCACGCCGACAAAGTGGTAAAATAAAACTTAAAAAAAAAAACCAAACGACTTCAAAAAAAGCACTACAAACTGAAAAATAACTTTAATTTCGGAAGCCGGTGTCTTTGGATCTGTATTTTAGTTTTTTGCCACCGACTTCCGAAATTAAAGTTATTTTTCAGTTTGTACTTTTAAGGCACTACTTTCATGTCCCCTGAATAGAAGTGACCATATTTTTTAAATTTCTCTTCAAATTTTTAGATTTTTAACCTTAGCACATGATACGGTTTTTAATTACCACAGCAATATAATCTTTTTTTTTAATTTAAAGTAAGATTTACGAGATTTTTTGGGAACTCAGCGGAACAAAATCATTCTTCATACAAAAAATATTTGTCCCCAAGCCTAGGTGACGAAACAATTTATGAATTTTCTTTAAAAAAATATATGAAAACATTGAATACTTACGAAGAGTTTCGATTCAGAATCAAATAAGCTTTACATAAGAGTACGAAATTGTAGTTACTTTACATAAATAGTATTTATTTGACGTCCCTAAACATTAGTCCCAAGTATTGTTAAAAATATCTGTTCTACTGCGTTATTGTAAACAAGTTGAAGACAAGTTTCAAGAGATGGCGTCTAATTCAATGTCAGTAGAAGCGACTGTTGTCTAATAATTCGTCGGAGTGGTCCAACAAGACCGGCCTCGCGTCACCCGCCCCTCAGTCCGCGGTAAGCTCTCAAGGAGTGCGTGTGGGTTTATTGCCGTTCTGCTGAGTTTTTTAAATATGTTGCTATTATTATGTTACAATGTGACCCATGCCGCCTGATTTCAAGGTCGTGACCTATTTCTTGGTTAGTTTCAATTGTGTAATTATTTATCGTCATTTTAAGCAAAATTTTCCCCTGCGTTATCAGTAACGCAAGATACTGTTCTCCTGAGTTACCGGTAACGCTAGATATCTTTCTCTCACGTTACCGATAACGCCAGAGAATGTAAGGCAGAATGCCATAGCTAATTAGGGATATTTTCAGTGTTTTCTATTTTTCTGAGAGATTGATAATAGTTTATTTTGTCTCAGATCTGGGCAACATAAACAAAAATGCCGCTAAGTGCAGCTGAGAAACAGAAACGCTATAGAGAAAGACTAAAAAGTAATAAAGAAAAGTACGACGAAGCGAAGAAAAAGCACCGAGAACGATATCATAAGTCAAATTCAAATTCAAATTCATTTATTTGCTAGAATGTAGGTACAAATCAAGAACTTAAGAATATCGTGGCCCAGTTACATTCTACCATTACATATGGTGTGCAAATATGTCATATTAACATTCAATTTATTAATAAAAGATGATTGACACAATGCGAAAAAAAAATATTAAAATTCAGGAACATACATTAATTAACGACAAAATAGAAAACGAAAAAAAAAATATATAAAGAAGATAATTCAAAATAAAAAAAATATCTACTAAAATGTCAAATTACAAATATAACGCAAAGTCCATATTCCTTGTAAGTCACGATTCAATAATATTAAACATTAAATTAATTATTATATGGTGTGTAATTTATCAACATAATTGAGTTTGCCCTTCTGCACGATATGACATAAATTCGTTTAAATCATAAAAACAATTTTCTTTTAACCATTGCGTCAACTTTTTTTAAACATAGTCAAAGGTAAATCTTTGAATGCGTCTGGTAGTTTATTATACACCTTTATAGCCGTTATATAAGAGTTCCTTTTGTACAATTCGAGTCTACATTGTGGTACGCAGAGCATATGTTTATGCTTATTTATGTTCCTAGGAGCTACATTTCTCTTACTTACATCTTTATACTTCTTGAAATATTCCGAATTTTTTTGTACAAATAGGCATAATTCTTTAATGTACATGCACGGTAACGGCAAAATATTAAACTTTTTGAACAATGGCTTACAGCTATCGATAGACCAGGCTCCACAGATTGCACGCACACATTTTTTTTGTACTCTAAACGCCCTTATGATATAGAATAGAATAGAATAGAATATTTATTTGCCAGAAACATGGTATGTTTACAAAAGGTGTTCGTATTATTGCATTGTGCTACATGTCTCACCGTTTTAACGGTATGCAAATCAAGTTACAAATATTATTACATACAATCATTGAAGTACATTAATTTTTAGTTAACATTATTTACATTATATTAATATTTGATTGATATCCACCGAATTGCCCCACATTAAAAGTCCATATGCGAGTACTGACGAAACGTACCCGTGATATGCGCAAAGAGCAGCTTCTGTTGACACTGTGACTCTCACTCTTTTTAATGCATAGACAAATCGATCGAGCTTGTCACATACGTGATCGACATGTGTCTTCCAGTCACAATTTTGATCTAACTGTATGCCAAGAAATTTAGTGCTTGCTACTCGTTCTATATTAGTGTCGTTATATTTGACATTTAGCAGCAGTGGTTTCCTTTTATTCGTTCGGAATTCGATCAGTTTGGTTTTTTCCATATTAATTTTCAAGTTATTGGAATGTAACCAGTGTATAATATCGTTTATTGCTTTGTTAATTTCTGGTTCATACGTACTTTCATTTTCAAATTTCACAATGAGAGTTGTGTCATCAGCAAACAAGATTGTGTCATGGCGAGTGCTATTTGGGAGATCATTTATATACATGATGAACAAAAATGGTCCTAACACGGTGCCCTGTGGCACTCCAACATTGTTCTGCTGATAGTCACTTCTACCTACCTTATTTTTGTTATTTTGGATTTTCGAGATTTCCACACATTGCTTTCTGTCACTTAAATAGTCTCTTAACCAGTCTAAGAGATTAGTAAAAGATTTGACTCCTAAAGAAAAATATAATGCAAATGTGATATGGAGATTACGAAAACGACAACTTAAAGAACGAAAACGGGCTGTACAAAGTTTATTACAACAAACACCCCCCGACTCGCCTAGATCTGACTCCAGGTTGGAAAACTTTGTAGAATTAAACGAAACTCCACCACCAACACCTCCCCATGCTATTCACCCACCAGTAACGCCACCACCAGCATCACCTACTCTCCTATGCGCATCGCTATTAGCTAGGTCACCATCGCTTTCAGCAAAATTAGGTCGAAAAAAAGTGAAAAAGGACAGGTCGAGAGTGCATAGGGAAAACGCAAAACTAAGGCAAGATAACAACAATTAAAGACGAAAGTACAAAAAATTTAAGAAAAGATATAACAGACAAATCGAAGCTAAAACCCACAAAGTTGAAAACAATGAAGACTTACGGTACAGAATATTGAGTGGTGCTATTAAGAAGAC
The DNA here is from genome assembly GCA_963921375.1 of Tiliacea citrago. Lineage (NCBI taxonomy): Eukaryota > Metazoa > Arthropoda > Insecta > Lepidoptera > Noctuidae > Tiliacea > Tiliacea citrago. The sequence goes on along the minus strand of OY992786.1, from coordinate 14,146,403 downwards.
ATTCAAAAAGACAAAATCTAGGAAAGAAAGAGACGTAATAAAGAAGATATTTGAAACCGTGGATGTCAAAGACTCACGAATGAAAATACAGATACTTAGAGAGAATTTAGGCGTTGTCAAAATTGTTAAAAGAAAAGAGAACACAGATAAAAACACAGTATTAAAGAAGAAAATCAGGGAATTTTACTTGAGAGATGACATATCACGTGCAACAGCTGGTAAAAAAGAAACGCTCACAAAAGCAGGCATAAAAGCACAAAAAAGATTTATGCTAGACACAATGAAAAATCTGTTTAAAACCTTCATGAAAGAGAATCCTAATCTTCGTTGTTCTTACTTTTATTTTACCAAGAATAAACCTTTTTATGTCGTAAGTGCTTCTATCGACGCCAGAGATATGTGCCTTTGCAAAACTCATACGAACTTTGCGTTTAAGGCAAAAGCTTTAAAAAGAAATGGCATAACGGGCACTGATAACTTAAATCTTCTTATCGAATCAACAATTTGCAGTACTAGCTCCAAAGACTGTATGTATGGTATATGCATTCAGTGTGTCAATAAAACAAATAGTTATTGTATTATAAATGTGAAAGGGTCAATAACATGGCCAGAATGGGTAAGAAAGGAAGAAAAATACACAAAAGATGGAAAAAATCTTAAAACTATTAAAAACATAAAAGAAGATAAAAATGAAGAAGCAGGTACATTTTTAAAAATATTTGAGAACGACCTTGTAGCATTTAAAAAGCACGTGTTTAATATTAAGACACAATTTAAAAATTTTCGTTGTTGTCTTGAATGTATTCGCTAGAACAAATGCGTTGTGGTCGCAGACTTTAGTGAAAATTATAGTTGTAAGTATAGCCAAGAAGTACAATCACATCATTTTGGAGGATCACGCAAACAAGTTTCGCTTCACACGGTTGTGGTCTATACTTTTGACAGTGATGCTGCAAGAGGTTATACAGTCAATTCTTTTTGCAGCATTTCCGCATCAAACAATCATCAACCTGCCGCCATTTGGTGTCACTTAGATCCAGTATTATAATGGATAAGATCTAAATTTGATACTGTCGACACCGTGCATTTCTTTTCGGACGGCCCGAGTACACAGTACAGACAAAAGCAGAATTTTTACTTGATGTGTACGAAGTATTATGATTACGGGTTCTCTTACATGACGTGGTCATTATTTGAAGCTGGCCTGGCATTCTATGATAAGATGAATAACGTCAGCAAAATAAAACTATATCTTATCGATGAAAAAAAAATCGAGGGCCAACATAAAGCCTTGCCAGTCAATATTCCAAGGCTTGTAGGGACCCTAAAAGTTCATCAAGTGTTTTCGACCTGCTATGGTAAATTAAGATTTAGGGACTTAAGCTGTTTCTGTGAGACGGGTAGTCCGGAAGGAAGACGATTCTGTATGTGTCTCAATCCAAAGGCATACGATATCGGAGTGTCCTATGATGCAGAAGTAATTGGACTGAGTGCTTCCATTCCTGACTTGACGAATGATGAGACTTTGTCGAACAATTCAATAATAAAAGAAAGAATTGATCTCATGGCTACGAACGCTAACGTGGAGCTCACAAATCGTAATCCGACATCAAAAATGCCGCCGGACTTGGAAACTGCGTCAGATGATGATGATGATGATGATGATGAACCCATAAGTAACCTAAAAATTGCAAAACAATTACAGGATATGACGAACAGACACCGAAGAATATATGACGCAATATATGGTGGCTCTTCATCGGACGAAGAATTGCCATGTGGCAGTCATGACCAAAGTACGAAGATTGGACGTGGAGATTTTTTGTTAGTGAAGGTTTACGTAGACGCATCTATAAACAAATCATACCCCTATGCGTGCAAAACATTGACTGATGTTAAAGAAGACGGAGAAGTAAAAGTAATGTTTTTACGAGTAGTGGACGAAAACGCCAAACGTTTCCGTTTGGATGAAAAGGATATTTCTTACGTGGATTATGTAAACATTATCCAGAAATTACCGGCACCAGACATTATCAGGAAACGACATCGCTCGTATTACCAGTTCGAAAAGTCGGTAGATGTGTTTGAAAAGAAATAAAAGACTAATTATGTTAAACTTACTTCAATCAAGGTTCCTATTAGAATAATTCTGCTTCTCTGTGATCTCGTTTAATTTTATGTTTTGTTTATTTTAGTACATTTGTTTTTATAATTGTGTAAGTACCTTTCAAAAAAGTGATTGGACAAGTTGATTTAAATTGTTATTATTATCATTACACACATCATATTGCTGTTATTACTTTTTAGATAGTCTAGAATTCTCAGGCGTTACCAATTTTTCTCTGGCGTTACTACTATGTCCCTTAATCTGTGTAAGGATTTTTGAATATAGCTTATGTCAAACTGTTATTACATTATTAAATACTTTTCATTAGCAAACCTCAGGGTTAGAATTCAACTTAAAAACATGTAATGAATGACTGATTACCTAATACAGCGATTTACCTAAAAGTATAGCATTTAATTATGAACAAAGTAACGCAGTGGACTATCAAATGTCTCTATTAATTGGTACCGTTATTATAAATTAAGGTTGATTATTTGGAAGACTGTATTTTAAGTTGAAATAAATATTTACTATTTTAGTTTTGCAGTATATTTAGTTTTATTTCAAATTTCCATACTTTCAAAAACGTAACTCAGGAGATGATTTTAAGACACGGGCACCAACTTTTCAAAAAAAACTCATGAATACTAACATAAATGTCGTGGCCAAATATATAATCTAAAAGTAAGACAAATTATTTAATACATAACACTTTATTTTTGTAAGTTTTCGTTATTTTATTTTTTACTTTTACTATTAAAAAATATTTTCAAAGTAGTGCCTTAAAAGTTGATTCGCCCTGTAGTGCTTTTTTTTGAAAAGTTTTTTTATTTTTCACTTTTTAGTGGGTCAGTTTGTAATTTATCTATTTTACAATAGCCTAATGTCAAATGCTCATCATCTCTTACAAAATATTGCTTTTCCCAATGCAGGGGCGTTAATTGTTGAGGAGTTCTCCTGGTAAGAACTAGGAGAACTGATGGTGACTTCATCATATGCATTTTGACGACCATAAATTGCTTAGCAACCATATTAAAGTGCCTAATCGAATCGCAACGGTGCAATACTTATTATTAAGTAGTTCCGGTGGCCATCTGTTGTCTTCATCATCAGTTCCACTTCACCGAATGGTGCTTTTCGAGTGGAAATGCACGAGTTACTATAAAAATACTTAAATCGCTATAAGTATGCCTATAAAATTTGAGGATTTCCCTCGATTTCCATGGGATCCCCTCATCAGATTCTGATTTGGTGGCAATGGGACCATCTCGGGAGCATACCCTTCCATACAAAAAAAGAATTTTCAAAATCCGTCCACAATTGACGGAGTAATCGGTGGACATACATAAAAAAAAAAACAAAAAACAAACACAGCCGAACATATAACCTCCTCCTTTTTGGAAGTCGGTTAGAAATCTTGTAAAATAGGGTAGGTACCTTCCTTGATGTGGGGATGATATTTTATTTCTCGTCAATCCCATGGGTGTGGGGGGTAATCGTTAGATAGGCCGTTCAAAAATATTGTGGGTTTGTGGAAACCATTTTTCGATACAAGGATCCATTTTTTTAGCTTTAAAGTGTTAATATTTGTAGAATCGTGCCCAGCCCCCCCCCCCCCCCCCCCCATCTAGATAAATGGTTGTTTTTGGATTTATGAAAAAATTCACGGCAGTAGTATTATAACAGCTTAGTAGGCTTTAGTATAGTCGACGAACGTACATTTGCTGTTGGAACGATAAATGACTATAATACTGTAAGTAGGTTTGTACAATAGTAGATTGTTAAAGAAGGGATGAAAGGGACTAGCGAGGACGCCAATCTCGTGCCTAAATAGGTAGGTATTTCACCCGAGGTAAACTCTCCTTTTCATTTCGGGTATTAGAAAAGTAAATAAATAAACTCTGCTTTTCATTTCGGTTAAGAGAAAAGTAAATAAAAACCTGATTAGTCAAACAACCAATATTTAATTAAAAATTTATAACACAAATAAACAATAATGGAAAGATAATAACCTAATACCTATAACTATTTAAAATAAATATTAAAATTTTTTTTTTTTGTGAAACTTGAGTTTCTTGTGGTTCTGTAAATGTTGGAGAAAGCAACACTTATTTTGTCTTTTCTTCATCTGGAATATAATTTTTTTTACTTCGCTCCGAATAGTCTTTGGAAGTTGGTAGGTTTGGTACTAGGTTCCGGAGAGAACCGACTGGACGAATGTAGATATTTATCGTTTTTGTTACTTTACTTGATATTTTACTTTTATTCCACACCACAGACCTGGGGCCCAAGTCTGCTATTTTTATAAATTCAGTCATTCCAACACGATCCCATTGTCATGCCATTGTCATTTTGCTAAAAGTTCATAATCTGGTAAATTCCTAATGGTCGATCATTGGTCGGTCAATGTTCTCGTAATATAATTGTGTTATTATAATGGCATTGTCATATTGCCATTATTATAAAACCCATTAGTAGTAATGTCATGCATTTGTCATTATGTACGAGATTACCAATATATGCAATTTCCTTCAATGTAGTGTCAGTGGCCGACCATTGGAAAGTCATAATGACGCCATTATAATAGTAGATTACCAAACTTGTCAAAATCAACAATTATGAAATCAATGATCGACCATTCTGACGCAATTGTAATAGCAGACTTGAGGCCCACCCGAAAGGCTCAAGGCGTCCCTAAATGCGGAAGAGGCCCGGGTGTCCAGGCCTACCAAGTGCGCTGACATGCGCATTTTGGGCCTGGACGACTGCGTGACGGCGGAAGAAGTTGTGGCCGCCGCGGCTAGGACTGGCGGGTGCTCTGCCGAGCAGGTGAGGGCGGGTACCATCCGTCCTGATAACACGGGGATGCAAACCATTACGGTGAGTTGCCCCGTGTCCGCGGCCCAAAAGATAGCCGGGGAGGGCCGAAGGCTCCGGGTGGGCTGGGTATCCGCGCAGGTGAAAGTGCTGGAACCCAGACCTCTGAGGTGCTTCCGCTGCTGGGTGAGTAACCACGTGGGAGCATGTTGCACCTCGGAGGTGGACCGCAGCGAACACTGCTTCCGCTGTGGTCAGCCCGGTCACAAGGCTGGCTCTTGCAAAGCCACGCCGCACTGTTTTGCATGTGCGGCGGCTGGCAAGCCGGCCGATCACTGGGCTGGTGGCAAGGCCTGCGCTACCCCCCCCCAAACCCAGGGGCAGAGGCAAGCCCTCCGCCACTGCCGTCACCGCCGCAGCCGCCACTATTGCCGCCGCCGTTGTCACCACCACCGTCGTCGCTGCCGCCGCTAACACCGTGGCAGGGCCTTCACAGGAGGCCCAGGAGGGGGCTGAAATGGAGTGCCAATAAATGGCCCCATTACGCCTCCTCCAGGCGAACATCAACCACTGCGCCGCCGCTCAGGATCTCTTGTTCCAGAGCATGGCGCAGTGGTCGATTAACATCGCCGTGGTCGCTGAGCCGTACTTTGTCCCGCCCAGGGACGACTGGGTGGAGGACCTGAGCGGCTCAGTGACCATTATTTCGTCGGCCGCCGCCGGTACCCCGTCCCTTGAGGCCGTCAAGAGGGGAGGGGGTTGCGTGGCAGCACGGTTAGGGGAGATTGTCGTGGTGGGAGTATACTTCTCCCCGAACCGAACTCTAGCCGAGTTCTACAACTCCCTTGGGGAGTTGAGATTCATCGTCGTCGGGTACCATCCCGTCCCAGTGATCGTCCTCGGGGACTTCAATGCCAAGAACGTGGCTTGGGGTTCCCGGTATACGGACACACGGGGCAGGATGGTGGAGGACTGGGCTCTGGAGACAGGCCTGGTCGTCCTAAACCGGGGTTCTGTCCCCACGTGTGTGCGGATGCGGGGTGAATCAGTGGTAGACATCTCATTCGCCAGCCCCGCTCTGTCACCGCGTGTCATCGACTGGCGCGTCATGGAGGGGGTGGAGACCTATTCCGATCACCGGTACATCCGGTTCGACGTCTCCGCCCAGACCTCGGGCGCGCCGGTCCGACAGACCCCGAGTGGTCCGCGGTGGGTGCTGAAGCAGCTGGACCGGGAGCTCCTCCTGGAAGCCACGATCGTGCAGGCCTGGGTGTCATCACCGGACAGGCCTGCCGACATCAATGACGAGGCGGAGTGGTTCCGGGAGGCCATGTCCGAAATATGTGACGTGGCTGAAGCTGTGATTGAAGATCGGTCGGGCCTATTTGACGGACAGGGTCGTCATCTACCCCGGTCACTACGGAGAGTGGAACCGGCGAGAGATTCGTGCGGTGTCCCACAGGAATCGGTCCTGGGGCCGCATCTGTGGGACATCGGGTACGACTGGGTGCTGCGTGCCGACCTCCCTAGCGGTGTCAGCGTAGTCTGCTACGCTGACGACACGCTGGTCCTGGCGCAGGGGAGGTCGCATCAGGCGGCGGCCGAACTGGCGGCACGCGGGGTTGCGACAATCGTCGATAGAATCCGGCAATTGGGACTCGAGGTGGCATTGCACAAGTCCGAGGCAATGTGTTTTTATGGTCCTCGGAACGCGCCACTGTCGGGTTCCCAGATAACGGCGGGAGGGGTTCACATCGGCGTCGAGTCGACGATGAAGTACCTGGGACTCGTCCTCGACAGCCGGTGGAACTTCGTGGAGCATTTTCGACGTTTGGCTCCCAGACTGGAGCGGGCCGGGGCTGCCTTGAAGCGGCTCCTGCCCAACCTAGGGGGTCCAAACGCCTCCTGCACGAGGCTTTATGCGGGGATCGTGTGGTCCATGGCCCTTTACGGAGCACCGGTGTGGGTGCGTTCCTTAAGGCTGCGACCAGCCCAGCGGTTGAACGCGTCTCAAAGGGTCATGGCCATCAGGCTGGTACGGGGTTACCGCACGGTCTCCCGTGAGGCAGCGAGCCTCCTTGCCGGACTGCCGCCATGGGATCTGGAGGCAAAAGTCCTCGCGCACATCTGGGAGTGGCGCGAGGAGGCAAACGCCGGGGTGAAACTCCGCTGCCGCGAGAAATCCCGACACAGCGGACAGAGCTCCGGCGGGATCTCATGGCGACATGGAGAGTGCGATTGTCGCAACCCAGGGCTGGGCACGCCACAATTGTGGCGATAAGTCCCCTCTTTGAGGAGTGGCTAGAGAGGCGCCACGGCGTCCTCACCTTCCGCCTGACGCAGGTACTCACCGGACACGGTTGTTTCGGGAGGTTCCTGTTCAGGATAAAGCGGGAGGAAATGCCCGGGTGTCACCACTGTGTGGATCGCCCGGAGGACATGGTGGAGCATACGGTGGAGGTCTGCCCACACCGCCGTGTCCTCACGGAGGCGAAAAGCGGCGGCGATCTCGCGTCCGGCCCTGGTTCAGGCCATGGTTCGGAGCGACAGTGCATGGGAGGTCGTCACCTCCTTCTGCGAAGCAGTAATGCTAGCGAAGGAGGAGGCGGAACGCGTGAGGGTGAGACAAGGTTCGCGCCCTTGCGCCCTTAGTCACCGTAGGAGACGCCCCGGGCGTCGGGAGTCGCAGGCCGATTTCCGGCAACCGTAGGCGCGGGCCTGCGGACGGTGAGCGATGGGTAGCTCGCTGTCCGATAAGGACCAGGCCCGGGTCGACGGCACGTTGTGTTCCACGCGCGCCTCAAAGAGATGTCAGCACAAACTGACGGGATCCATCAGGACCAATGCCCGCCAGGGTTGCGAGTTTGTCCGAAAGGGGTATCGTGGCCCTGGCACACAGACAACGGAAAGAACACGGGTGGGTTTTAGTCAGTAAAAGTCTGACACGACTTGAGGCCCAGAATATAAGTATGGATTGTGGCGATTTGTTACAGTTACGGGATACCAGACATTATGTTTTTGCCAATTACTGTCCTCAAATATTTCCCTTTTTGGTAATTCAGAAATAACGATCAGTTTCCATATCACTAGGTTGAAGTCCTTGGTATTTTTCTTTAAGTATTTGTACAAATTAATGCTTAACTACGAAGGTTCGGCAAACTTTTGTTTTAGTAAGTACGTACACTCATTATTTCAACTTGTTTTTCTGTCATGTACCTTCATATTCACCAGATCAATGCTTCTGCAAGGGCCACTATGGCCAATATCAACACGTCCTGAAAAGTAAATGTAAATCTTTAAGGGGTAGTTCCCTTGTATAAATAAACAAGAGAACTACCCATTAAAGATTAACATTTACTTTTCAGGACGTGATCTACCTATACAGTTTAAGTTACGAATTACGGTAAGTGCATTACATAGGTACTTACTTATTTGAAAATTATTAATAATTGCCTATCAAAATCAAAATAAAATCAAAAGTCATTTATTCAAACTAGGCTGAGAATCAGCACTTTTCGAACGTCAAAAATTACATAAGACAGTCCCCCAAAAACGCCCACCCTTCACCACTTCCTAGTGCTTTAGCTGGGAAGAAGAAGTGGCGCAACAAACTCCCCAGCAGCACAGCTGTCTGTTCAGATATAAAACTTGAATCTATACAATAAAATGTAAAAGAATTTGCATTACGCAACACAACATTAAATTATTTGCCTTATGTTAGCTAGCACCATATCATTATTTATAATTACCGAAAGTCGAAGTAAAAGTAAGAAATTAATCACATTTTTCGGTGATTATTAATACTATAACCTTAGTACCGATAAATGTAATACATTTTCAATAATAACGTACGCTAAGCTTCGTTCTGTTTGATCGAGCAATAGAGGTGAGTGCTCATTAAGTCTTTCGTGCAAAAACAAATAATTATTATTGTTATTAGGATTGTAATGTTGAGTTTTTGATGAGTCAAATTGTATCATTTTAATTTTATTTTAGTTTATTTAGTAGATATATTACTTAGTTCAGTAGGTACCTTTATTGCCTACTAGTTTCAGCCCGCGACTTCGTTCGCGTGAAATTTCTTAACATAAAATATATCTTAGGACACTGGGCAATACTGTAGCTTCTTATTAGTGCAAAGAATTAATCAAATTTACGCGAATTAAAGAATCGGATCAGTAGCCCCCCCCCCCCCCCCCTAGAACTTCACAATGTCACCTCTTTATAATATTAGTATAGACAAGTATTGTGATAGGTATAAAAATAAAATATAAGTATTCATTTAAATGATATGATGTAAATGCATATTTTAATTTTAATTAAAAAATTGTGATAGGTATTATAATTACCAATAAATACCTATTGAACAAAGAAATAGAAGTAAGATTTTAATTTTTAGGGTTCCGTACCCAAAGGGTAAAACGGGAACCCTATTACTAAGGCTCCGCCGCGCCGTCTGTCTGTCTGTCTGTCCGTCTGTCACCAGGCTGTATCTCATGAACCGTGATAGATAGACAGTTGAAATTTTCACAGATGATGTATTTCTGTTGCCGCTATAGCAACAAATACTAAAAACCAGAATAACATAAATATTTAAGGGGGCTCCCATACAACAAACGTGATTTTTTTGCTCGTTTTTGCTCGATATTGATAACGGCAACAGGTAGACGCTTGAAATATTCACAGAATATTTAGTTATATATTCACTTTAAAAATAAATAATTAAATTAAAATAAAACAAATATTTAAGGGGGGCTCCCATACAAAAAACGTGATTTTTTTTATAGATAATGGTACGGAACCCTTCGTGCGCGAGTCCGACTCGCACTTGGCCGGTTTTTAATGTTGATTTTACGAAGTGAATGATTGTATAATTTTTATTTTATATTGTCTGTTCTTGTTAGATTTAAGCAAAACAAAAGACTAAACGATTTTGCATGTAGGTACCTAAGTTTATTTTAGTTATGTATTTGTAACCTACTGTGGGATTATAAATAAATATCTACTGGACAAATATCTTCGAGTCTTAGGGCGAATTTCACCAATGAAACTGAACGCGATCAGGTCATCTAAACCGAGTTCAAGAGCTGGCAGTGTCAATATTACAAAGAAAATAATAACACTGACAGCTCTTAAACGTGGTTTATGTGCTGATCGCGTTCAGTTTCATTGGCCCTTATTTAATTACTTTACCAACGAGAGAAGGTAGTGAATTATTACTTAATAATAACTGCTAAAAGTGATGAATTTTAATTTGATATTCACACTAGCTGAAAAATATTTTTGTCATTAAAATATTTAATTATTGAAATAATACAGTATTAAGAAAATGATACACAGCAGATTGTTAATTTGTTCATAAACGTTTTTTTAATTTCTCATACTCGGAAAGTAGTGTTTGTTTGATCTGAATAGCGGGTGGAAAGCGCTGCTTCCCACCCTAGGGCGAGAAAGAATCATAGTAATGGCTTCCCTCCCTAGGGCGGGAATTAATTTTAAAATCGAACTTTTGGTTAGGTTGTCGGCTACGAAATTTTTTACATAATTAAGAAAAATATCGATTAAAAAAAAACTGCGGTCTTGTGAGCCAGTGTGAATTAAAAAAAAATACCTATTAAGCCAGACGGCCCGCGGCGGTGCAGCGGTGTGTTCCATATTTAAAATTTAAACGACGAGCATAAGGTTCGGGCCTCTGAATGAAAGTACCGCTTATTTTTAATCACTAATTTAATTTTCTACACAAGCAAAGGTGACACGTTGTTGGGCAACCCGCAACATACAACAAGAATACAAAAATCTACTAGAGGTCGCAGATGGCCGGCACTTTTTTTATAATAAACTTCCTAGCCATATTCAAGAATTAAGCCTTAATAAATTCAAATGTTTTATAAAGCGGAAACTGTGTCAGAAAGCATTTTATATTGGGCTTGGGATTGAGCTGCTCCAATTTACAGTGAATCTTGATTTGATTTTTTTGCCAACTATTTATATATTTTTTTTGATTGAAATTTTTAAATACCTAAACTATGACATGAATATTTACTTTGTAAAGTATTATATTCAATTCAACGAACAATACCAAAGAAAGGACATTTGGGTAGGCCGCATAAAATTACTCAAACTGCCAGACTATGATAAAAACTAAATGAGAAAAAAAGAAAAAACCGGCCAAGTGCGAGTCGGACTCGCGCACGAAGGGTTCCGTACCATTATCTATAAAAACAGCAAAAAAAATCACGTTTGTTGTATGGGAGCCCCCCTTCAATATTTGTTTTATTTTAATTTAATTATTGATTTTTAAAGTGAATATATAACTAAATATTCTGTGAATATTTCAAGGGTCTACCTGTTACAGTTATCAATATCGAGCAAAAACGAGCAAAAAAATCACGTTTGTTGTATGGGAGCCCTATTTATGTTATTCTGGTTTGCTATAGCGGCAACAGAAATACATCCATCATCTGTGAAAATTTGAACTGTCTAGCTATCACGGATCATGAGATACAGCCTGGTGACAGACGGACAGACAGACAGACAGACGGCGGAGCCTTAGTAATAGGGTTCCCGTTTTACCCTTTGGGTACGGAACCCTAAAAATGAACAATAACCCACATAGTCTTCACATTAGCAATACTTAAAACAATATAATACTTAACAAAGTAAATATTCATGTCATTGTATAATATAAAATTAATCAATGTCAATGTGTATATAAAATACGGATATAATCTTGGTCAGATCATTTGAGAACCATGTAGATTGGTGCCTGAAATGATCTTTTGACGAAAGCACCACACAGGTTGAGGGGACCTGTCCAGTCAGTGCACGCATTCAACTAAGAACTTAAGGAGCTCGGCGATTCGACGAACAATACCAAAGAAAGGACATTTGGTTAGGCCGCATAAAGTACTCAAACTGCCAGACCTGCATTAAATTTATTATAATAATTTAAGATTATGTCTGGACTTTAAAAGAGACTGTGACCTCTGAGTTTGTTTCGGTCTTTCTTCTCAGAGTAGTCTGATACGAAACGCCGGCCTCATTTAGTTTTTTTAATATGACTGACGTGTAAAAGTGTTTGTACAAACCTACTTACAGAAATAAATCATTTATCACTTTGCGAGTGCGGCTTGAAAAACGTGGCGTCACACACGAGTCGGGACTGCACTGTCCTGCGAGAGGCGCCTGCTCAACAGTGGCGCTAGAAGTGGTTTTTTTTTTTTTTTTTTTTTTTTATATGGCATCTCGCAGTTGACCTTGAGAGGCCGTGACTGCTTAACCGGTCTTTCCTGTGGCTGCCCTAAGGTATTAGCTTAAAGCCTCCAGCCAGGAGCGTAAATAAATGTATTAAAAACTAAACGACAGCGCTCTAAGGGCACCCCCTGTGGGGTACGAACCTCGGCTTAGGGCGTCGTTGGGGAAAAACAAAGCAAATTGGGGACGGGCTGGATCAAAAGTTTAAATTCATGATTATTAACGGGGATTACTATTAAATGCTACGGCTCACTCAGCCTCGGGGCTGGCGGTTCGACGTGCAAGGGACGGGGGGAACAATTTATTCTTGATCTTCGCGTGGTACCTCGGCGGCGAGGACGGAATGACGGTTTGTGTTTGTGCACTGTACTTGTGGCCCTATTGCTTTCCTGAAGGAGAGTAATGGGGTCATCCGGGTCTAAGAGAGTATGCCTAGGTCGGCGAGTCTTACTGATTTGAGATGGCCTATAGCTAGCTGCCTGCACAACCAAGGGGTTGCGATGTCTATCTGCGGACTCGAAGAACCGCTTTGTCGCGCGTTTCAAAAACTGCTTGATGGTGGGGATTCTAAGATCTACGTGTAGGGTTTCGTTCCGAACGAACCATGGAGCGTCCGTAATTTTACGGAGAAATCGGTTTTGAAGCTAGAAGTGGGGCGCGCCGGAAAACTAGTAGCGCGTGATTGGTGGTCAAGAACAGTGGCGCCAACCTTTCTAATACTTCCGCGATCATTAGTTTGGATGTTACTAACAGTGTGGCCAACATCATCGATAGCCTTGGCCTTATGGTCGTAGGGTTGCCGCGTTACATACTCCCCCTCTAGATCACGATTACGTCCTCGATCGTGGTCTAGCCCTACATTAGTAACAACTATTATAATTTGACGGAATGCTAACTCTGTAAGCTGTACCGAAATTCTAAATCTGGGTTGTATATAGGCTAATATTTGATTAAAAATGAATTCAAGCGATGCTGAAATGTTGACCCCAGATTCGGTTGAGGCAAATACAGTAATCGAAAATCTTTTGCCAGAAATTTCAAAGGAAATATATTTAAATACATAAGTACAGTGATTTTATGAAGTGGCGAGCAAACAAGAAAATAAAATATTTTAGAATATCGATTTTTTTTTACTTTCCTTATAATCGAAATGAAAAGTAGAGTATTTAACACGGGTGAAAGTCGCCAATTCTTTTCGACCCTTGTATAACAATCTACTATTTTATTGTAGTAATCATGGTATTCTATTTATAAACATTATGATTAGAAATCTGGGTATACAAGTGGACTTATTTTCATTTATATGATGTTATTACATCGTTTTAGATAATAATTTCACTAAATCACGTCGTAAAATTTAAATTTTTGAACAAAGAAATGTTACGAGAAAATTCGTTCCGCCGACTACATTTTTTTGCGAAATATGGCTCATTTTGTGTTTTATCGCCTGGAAATAGATGAATAATCATAAAATAATACTTTCTACATCGTTTTAGATAATAATATCACTAATTATATCATAAATACATATGAAATGTTTCGAAAAAGCATACGTCTAAAGGCGGCCCCATGCACTGTGATGTTTGGGTTTTATTATTACGCAAATTTTACCTAGAACTCTCTAAAAAAAAAAAAAGCTGTTGTTAAATTACTTATCTATTCATAATGCAAGGTGCAAATTTTCGTGTAAATTGAAACAGCCGTTTGACCAGAAATAGAAATAACGTAATCCCAAAACAATTGCAGTTGTTATCTGAAATCATATTTTGTTTAGAAAAACAATACACTTCCCAGATCCATTCTTGCAATTGTTTATTATGGCCTGTCTAATTAGCTTCTCGGAAAAAAATACTCTATACGGCTTATGTCTTTTGTTATTTATTGAAAAAGCTTTTAATGAGCGCCGGCGGCCCCTGTCATAACAACGACCGGCCATAAAAAAAGATCGTTGATTACGTCATTGTTCGTCAAAACATGACAGCGGCTTAAAAGGTTAAATATTCCAAAAATATTAACGCCGTAAAAACGCATCTCTGCCGAGATTAAAAAAAAAGTTCACCTCCGATTAGAGAGAACCAATTTGGACTAAGTATAGATAAGTTATCTGTGGCAATTTTTATTCCCGCACATGTGTTGGAAAATAAAAATCACACGCGTGTGAAATACATTGCATTGTGAACCTAATCGTAGTGCGATATGAACCAGTTTTTGAGGAAGTGTATTGAAAAATAATTACCACTCGACAAAAATACTGCAGATCGAATTGCCGCTTTCCCGCCTTTTTACGTAACTGTCCCAGAAGGGTTTAAAAAAGTTTGAACAAAATATGTTTAGGTACCTACATATAAAAAAAAAAAACATACTGACGAACATGTTCTGTGTTCGTCAGTATGTTTTTTTTCTCTGAAACACATCTGAAAAAAATTGCAAAAAACGTAAGAAAATTTGAATTACGCGGGCTACAGCTGCGGATTCCCCATAAGAGCGTATACGCCGTACGGCATTTCATACAAACTTTCAAGCACTTGTTTTTCGAAATTACTGAACCGATTTTAATGAAACTTCATACACATAAGAAGCGGGCTAATTGCGTAACACTCTATCAGTAGGAATCGGTTTCAATTTGACAGTTCAACAACATTCATTGCGTTAATTACATTGTTGAGCAGACAAATTTTTCTAACATATGAAGCAGTGGATTAACAATATACTTCAAAATCATTCCGATTCCGATTCAAACTGTGTTACCCAATTATGGTACACGATACAAAGGTCTAAAAAGTTAGTTAAGAACATTTTCGAAATGTCTTATTTAAAACATATACTTAACTGGAAATCTCTGTTTCTATGGACAATAAAAAATCGGTCTAATTTGTAACACTAGGTATTTTTCGAAAATGTTCTTAACTAAATTTTTACTTACCTCTAAAGAATTAATATAGAAAGCGGGAGGGGACGCCTTAGGAAGATATAATGTTGGTAGTGATAGTGACCATGTTCTTCAGGGAGCCTAAAATGGACGCTTTGGTAGAATCATAATATGATAATATTATGAATCATATTAAAATTCGTAAAATGGACACAAACTGACAATTCATAATATGATCTGCGTACATTGTAATTACAAATTGTCAGTTTGTGACCAATTTACGAATTTTAACATGATTCATAATTATTATCATAATTATTATAATTCTGCCAAAGCATCCATTTTAGGCCCCCTGCTATGCGTAGTACTAGCAACCGGCGCGGGGTGCGTGTATGACACAGATGTATGTATGAAACTATGAACGTAAACGAAGCAAAAGGAGTAGGTATGTTAGGAGCGTAACAGGACTAACAGGTCGCGTTCTATAGTTTCTGCCTATCCCCATGGGAAGAAGGTGATTTTATGTATATGTACAATGTATGTAGGTATTTAAAATAGAAAAGAATTGAAATAGCAGCAAACATCTCTACAGCTATTGCTCAACATTGTATTCGAGTAGGTAAATATAAGTAGGTACTTACCGACATATTTTGATTCCCCAACAAATAATGACGCGTCAATGTAGATAACCGGTTTAATGATAATAGGTATCCAGTGTAATAAGACGATTTTGTCAAAACCACTGACAAGTCAAACCATGAGAACTAAAAGCTTTTATTTCTGCTTTCTTAGAAAAAATGCCGTGTTATGAGTTGAGCGACGTATTGCGCATGCGCATTTAGTTGATATTTTTAGCTTTGAAACAGAACGCTGGGCTGTATCGCTGTATATATAGACGTTGGACTGATGAATCGAAGCTAGATCTATCACGCATCCAGTCACTTGCCCAGCTGGTGTTAGTTAGAGCCAAGGAGGGTTTGAAAAAATGACGAGATAGCATTATGAAGCAGACTAAAGACAAGCAAAGAAGATGAGTTAAATTATAAATGTTTTTTTTTCTGTAAGTAGGTTTGTATGTACAATAGTAGATTGTTATACGAGGGGCTAAAATGACCCATAGAAACCGAGTTATAATGGGTTTTCAGCGCCGTGTGTTACACTATACCTACTTTTTAATCGTAGTACCTACCTACTACGATTAATTGCGAGAAAATTAAATAATCCATTACACCTTGCCTTGACGGCAACAGATTGAAAATTATTTATTTTCCTTTCTCTTCCATCTGCAAATACCAGACGAGGATATACTGACGAGGACATTTTCACTCTTGTAAAATAAATTACTGTCACCAATTAAATTTGTAATTAGAGAAAAAATTGTAAAGATTTCGCGCCAATGCCTTTTTTAGGGTTCCGTAGTCAACAAGGAACCCTTATAGCTTCGCCGTGTCCGTCTATCTGTCTGTCTGTCCGTCCGTCCGTCTGTCCCCAGCTTAGCTTAGAGACTCTTAGTACCTACTAGAAAGCTGTAATTTGGCATGGGTATAGATATTAACCACGCCCAAAAAGTTGGAAAAGAGAACGTACACGAATAGAACGGCACATAAAAAGATTAACGATGAAGTTTACCAGTCTCACGGGAATACTCAGCTCAAGCATTTTCTGCCTATCTTTTATCTATTATCAAAATTATCGAGCCAGGTAGAGGGGTTATTTGATGAAATATTATGATCCTTAAATATTCTTCGGAAATTATTAATTTTACGCCATACGACAGTTAAAGGGGTACGAGGAGATAAGGATTCACATAACTTTAGCCAACCTAAAGCCTTCTTCTTGGCTTTAAGTCTCGTGGCTTTAGCCCCAGTTTTCTTAAAACTAATATAATTTGCCCTAATTAAATCCGCTGCATATAAATTTTCCAACTCGTTGCGTAGACGCAGCGTGTTGGTACATTCTGTATCCCACCAAGGGGGAGAAGGGATGCGACCACGAGACGAGTTCTTGTGCGGTATAGAATGATCGGCAGCGGCAAGCATACAGGAAACAAAAGCTTCATAGGCCATTCAATTTTTTGAAAGATCTATGGGAGGGACCAGATAATTTGGAGTCTAGGGCTAGAGAATACTTGTCCTGCGTGTTGGAGATCCATCGTTTAGTAGGCAAAGGTTGATGTCATCCATTAGATCAACCAAAAAGTGAAAGGATGTATCTATGTAGTGGGACCTCCACATAGTGTGGTGACAGTTAAAGTCTCCTACCACAATGACAGGGCCCTTTAAGGAAGAATGAATATTATTAAGTTCTAATATCACTCTACTATTTGGGTGGGGGATATAGCATGGAACAAAGGAGATGTTGGGATGAAAGGCTTTCACTGCTACTACATGGATTTCGTCACTGTGAACAGGAATATTAATTTGAGAGAACGGAATGGATCTTGAGACTAGCATGGAACAACATGACCAGCCATCCACCCTGTCGGCAGGAAAATCCCGGAAACCTAAACATGGAACCAGGTACCATACAAGTCTCCGAGACGGCAAGGAGGACAGGTTTATAGCGATTTATCAAATATCTAAGCTCATGCTTTTTTTTTTTATTGGAAGAGGGTTGAGGGGAGCATTTTTGTTCATAAGGGTTTGGAGAAGTTGTTGTAGTATATTAACGACGATGTTCGGTAGACCGTCACTAAACTTACTGATGATGTTTATGAGGGAGCAGGCAAGGAGCTCTATCAAGTTATCATTAGGAGTGAGCATAGGAGTGGTTTCTTCCATGGGAGTAAGCAAAGCACAACCATTTGGTTGAGAGAAGGAAGGAGTATTTATAATATCTCTATGAGCATGCACATAATAGGACTTACCTAACGGAGTTCTTGGACGGGGGGTACGATAGACAGTCTTTGTGTAGGATTGTGAGATGGATTGAGCAGGGGAGTGTGGGGGAGATTTTAAAGAGTATGAGGTTTGTTGGGAGAATTGCATTTGCTGTGATGGAGTGAATGGAGAGGAGGTAGAGGTGATGTCAGCATATAAACGCTTAAGGTAGGGAAATCTCAGTGCGGCCTCAGAATACCTAGGTACCTAATATTGTCCTGAGACATATCAATTTTAATAAATTTTTGCCGAGAATATTCTGGGTATTTAAAATCAGTCGCCTTGTGAGACCTCGGCACAAGATACAAGTTGAGAGATCGTCAGTAATTGAGCAACTGTCGCCGGAGTGTGCCTGACCACATCTAAAGCACCGAGGCTTTGAGCGGCATTGAGTACGGATGTGTCCAAAGTGACAGCAATTTCTGCATTGTATTGTTGGCATTTGATATGTGCTTACAGGGAGTGACGTTTCATAGCAGAACACTCTCTCAGGAAGTGTTTGACCAGTAAAGGTTAGAACAACTGCAGTGGAAGGAATCCAGGTAGTTATACCTTCTTTTTTAGATTTAACATTCAAACGACGGGCCCTGATTACTTCTCCGCAGTTGGGGGGAGTTCTAATACCTTCCACTAATTCCTCTAAGGTTCAATCTGTTGGAATATTACGGACTACTCCCATCCGAGACACATGAAATTTAGGGACGTCTGCAGAAAATTTATATGTGACCAAAAAATCGTGGTTTTTATAATCATTGGCAGCAGCCGCTGAATTGAATTCTAAGCAGGCCCTGTTTCTCCCCAGTGCCTTTATACTCCCATCTACTAAATCCGATATTTTGTTTTGGTGGATGAGTTGCACAAACTTTAGTATCCTTATTTACAGCCCAGCAGACAAATCCGGTTCCGACCGCGTAATGTGAACAATAAAAGGTCCCTTGTCACTTGAATTGTAAATAATTTTTGAGTCGAATTCGAAACCAGGTTTGGTGTACACTGATTGATAGGAATATGATGGTGGGGTACTTTTTTTTAGCGTTCGAGTGTGTTGAATCGTTTACCGATTCAACACACCGCCACTTTCGAGCCTGTGAGGACTCATTCACTGGGTCAGCACGTCCTCCATCAGGGGGATCATCATCGTCTCCCGTTTCCCTCATTTTAAATGAGCGAAACTGGAAAAAAGCACTAACAATACTACACACAGCAGGCAGCAAGACACACACACAAAAACCAAACAAGTTTCGGCACTCAAAACAGTAATAAGCATAAAATTTACAAATAATTCACTCAACCACGTGTTTTCAACAACACATCTTGTACATACTAGTTCCATGGAATTGACATGACATTGACAGTTTGACATAGAGTAATGACATTTCTTGATTGAACTGGACTGAACTGGTGCTGTCAATCTGTCATGTGGGTGTTGTGAATTGGTGCTTCTAGAGACAAGTTTATTACGTTTATTTGCCTGTAGTTTAATTTATTTGTTGCAGTGATCTTGTAAGGATTTTCTTTAAATTCATTATTACTTGTTGCTCTGAATTTAAACTTGACCTATTTAATCGGTGCTCATCAAGCACTACTTTTCAAGTTGGGAAATAGTTTTATTAATGTAGGTACTCTTATTTGTTTCAGTTCTCTATTGTCATTGGCAACGTAAGTCATGGCTTTGCCGTTACCTATACCTCCGTGCGCTAAAAGAGATGGTCTTAGTGCCTTAAGTTGCGAACATTTCGATTATGCTAGTACTATGGCTACAACGTTGTTGGCACCGGTCAAAACTGAACGTGAAATACTTGAGCATTCTATGTCAGAAGACGACCCAAATGCAAATACGCAAGTACCAAGCGTGGTGGGTAAGCAACCTCGCTGGGGTCCTCGACATCGTGGAGCTCAAGAACTAGCTGAACTGTATAGTCCAGGTCAGTTGCTGTCAGTTGTTGATAAAATTGTTCTTTATCTGTGGGTCTTAACACTTACATGATTCACATCAACAATGTTTAAGAATAGTGTCAAAATATCATCTAAAACACCTGATAGCTAGGTAAATGTGTATAGGTAGTACCTACAACTGCACTAGGATTTATGTTTTAGTGCAATACAATTGCAGACTGTTGCTGTTTCTTTAAATAAGGTTCACAAAATAGGAAAAATTATCATGTTTTGATTTAAAACAGCAATATATGTAATTTAAAGGAAAAAGATAAAAGAATTGTCCTGGCTATCAAAAGCTTTGTTTTGATAACACAAATTTCCATTTTTTATTGATTAACTAGTACTCTATTATGTAAAAAGTACTCACAATAGTAGTATATACTGGATGGATTTTTGAGAAAGGGTAGTAAAGGCAGATACCTAAACTATTGAAGCTACAGGAAAACGGTCTTAGGAAACTGTCCTTAGCTTTTTGAGATATGTGTCTTTACAGGCTAAGCCGAGGGCAAATACCATCTTCTTCTTGACGTGCTAAGAAGATGGTATTTGCCCTCGACTCACCTGTAAAGATGCCATTATGAACTTTTTAGTTTTAAAAGTCAAGTAATTTGATTCTGTGTTTTCTCAAATACAATTCTTAAAACTTGTCACTTTGGGTAGGAGGGTCCGTGCACTGCTGACCCCAAAAGGGATGAATCACCCATGATCATTGGTTATGAGATTGTACACCCCGTGGAAGTGTGGATGTCGATGCTTCTTAAATGGTAAAACCCACCAAACCGCAAGGTGTGCAGATACGGGGAGTATTTATTTTATGGTTTATTTTTGTTTTATTGTTAATTTTCATTTTAATTATCTCTAGCCAGTTCTTATCAAATTATGTTCGATAAGATAGAGAGTCAACACCAACACTATGCATGACAGCATGATAGCAATCAGATATGGAGCGGGGTAGGGTAGCCAACTTTTTTTAGAAGAAATAAAGTATTTTGATTTCAGAGGGTATATAGAGAAAAAAGTATTATTTATTGTTATTACTCGACTGCCTTAGAGCGAGGGTTATTTTCAAGTGTATGTATGTATGTCTATTTCTTTGGCACGCTCTGTATCCTAAACGGCTTGATGGATTTTAACATATGAGGTGTCATTAGATTCGTTTTAATTACGGCGAAAATATA
The DNA here is from genome assembly GCA_963921375.1 of Tiliacea citrago. Lineage (NCBI taxonomy): Eukaryota > Metazoa > Arthropoda > Insecta > Lepidoptera > Noctuidae > Tiliacea > Tiliacea citrago. Next base: position 14,125,361 of record OY992786.1, on the reverse strand, counting down.
GTTTTTGGAATTTTTGTCTGTTTTTCTGAATACGTCTGTCCCACAATACGCAAATTCTACCACACAGATTCTGTTAAAATTTTGCATCTATTAATATTCCCTATAAGTATGGAGGATGAGCAATATTGCATTATGTTTGTATTCCTCTTTGGTTTACAGCAAATTGTAAAAAGACAAGCCAAACGGTTAGAACATTGCAGATAGTTACAACCTTTTAAATGAATATCATCACACTATATCTTTATGGGGCTCCCCATAAAGATTTAGCGTAAAAATCCACCAATGAAATGTCATGATGGTTGACTAATCATCATGACATATACATGGTGGATTTTGATGATGGGAAAGTAAGGGTATCTTAACAATTGTAGCTACACTAAATCGGTCTTAGAAGACTATCCTTAATATTTTGAGACATTTTGAAAAAAAAAATCTAAAAAAATGTGCAATTTTCACAAAAAAAAATTATGCCAATCGATCCTGTTTCTTATGAGAGAGTTAGACCAACTGAGTTTTGGTGCATCGGATCTGGTACACTTGCGCGATTGACATTTCCGAGACACTTGCGCGAAAAGATGGTTGTCGTGATTTAGTGATGATTTTTCGTCATGGGTGTCGTTTTCATGGTTTTCGAGGTCATTGATAACGATAACGAGGTCAAAATTAAAATTCAAGATAGCGGCAATCAAAATATAAATTTTTCGTCATGGGTGTCTTTTTCATGATTTTCGAAGGCGCTGACAATGACAACGGGGTCAAAATTTAAGATGTTTCCAACGAAAATAAAAAATTTTCGTCATGAAATGAAATCGTTTATTCTGTAAATAGGATATCGGAATCACTTTTACACGTCATATTAAAAAATAAGCTAGATGTAGTCGACATTTCCTATCTGACTACCCCTGAGAAGAAATGGCGAAACAAACTCAGAGGTCAGTCTCTTTTAAAGTCCAGACATAATCTTGGTCAGATCATGTGAGCACCATGTAGATCCGTGTCTGAAATAGTCTTTTAAGGAAATAACCACATGAATTTGAGTGTACCTGTCCAATCAGTGCAAGCATTTGTCAGTAATCGTGCAGCTCGACTCAAGACTTAAGGAGCTCAACGACTCGACGAAAAATACCAAAGAAAGGACATTTGGGTAGGCCGCATAAAGAGCTCAAAATGCCAGACCATTATAAAAACTGAGATAAGGAAAAAAAAAGGAAATTATTTAAATAATTACCCACATAGTGCTTTCATTCTGAATAAATTAAAATAATAAATATAATACTTTTCAAAGTAAATATTCATGTAATTTTGTATATAATATTCAATGTCAATGTGTATATAAAATTATATACAGGTTGTCCCAGCAATCGACGTCAAGGAATCGGGTGATAGTGAAGTCATAATAGTATAAAGAAAATAAAAAATAAATCTTTGCCACATACAATAGATTTTCAAATATATATTGAGAGGCTACAGTCAGAATATCAATTTCTTTGAATTTTTCACGAATTGAATCTCTTGGACCTAGATTGTAAATGGCTCGAACAGTCCTTTTCTGTAAAACGAAGATAGTAATAATGTCCGCACAGGTTCCCCAGAGAAGAATCCCATGGGAGTCGTTTTCGTGGTATCGAGGGTGCTCACAACGATAATGGGGTCAAAATCTAAGATCAAGATGGCGCCCGCCACCGATTTTCGTCGTCACGGGTGTCGTTTTCGAGGTTTTTGAGGTTTCTTGACGACAATAATAGGGTCAAAATCAAAATGCAAGATGGCGCCAAGGAAAAAAGTGGCATCCTTGTAGGATCACTTCGTTGTCTGTCTGTCTGTCTATCTGTAAATACCCTTTTTGTCAGGAACGCGTCATCGTCGTCTACGGTCCCTTAGAGCTCTAAAAAAATCAAACTTCAGTTGAACCTCAAGTCAACGCAATAACAAAATGCGGCCATTCATGGGACATAATATTTTGATGGGATAAATTGGATGCCAATATTTAATGGCCGCTAGTTAGTTAAACTGTAACATACAATTGTAAACAAATTCATAAAAAAAAATAGGTATCCAATTGGAGTTTTAACGTTAAAAATTAACGTTGAAAGAAAGGAACAAATAATTCAAGTCAATACAAGTCATAACAATACAAATCTAAACGTTCTGAACTATTTGAGGTCCTAATATTATTCTTAGAATGTCAGAAATCACAAGCAACATACGAGGTGCATTCAATAAGTACCTAGCCTCATCGCCAGAGGGCGCTGTAGTTTCAAAAGAGTTTTACCACAGTGTAGCACATTCTTTTTTAATTCTTTTTTCAAATTTTCATTCCAATCCCTTCATTTGTTTTAATTTGACAACTTATGGAAGCGAACGTGTCGATCGGTTTTACAAAAATGGAAAAAGAGCAATATCGTTCGGTGATTCGATTCCTATTTTTGGAAGGGAAAACGCGCATCGAAATCAAAGAGCGCTTGGATGCTGTGTACGGTGACTCTTCTCCATCGATGGCCACCGTCAAGAATTGGTTCAACGAGTTTGCACGTGGCCGTACGTCGGTTTTTGATGAACCACGTCCAGGTGCACCGAAAACAGCTGCTACGGAGGAAAACATTAAAAAAATCCATGATCTTGGTATTGGCAGATCGCTGATTGAAGGTTCGGGAGATAGCTGAGACTGTAGGCATTTCAGAAGGAACAGTGCATCATATTCTTCACGAGGAACTCGGCATGAGAAAGCTGTCGGCGCGATGGGTGCCGCGTTTACTCACACCAGAAAACAAGCGCAACCGTGAGACCACATCGGAGACGTGTTTGGCGCTGTTTAAGCGGAATCCAGCGGAGTTTTTGCGTCGTTTTGTGACCGTCGATGAAACCTGGATCCACTGGTACACACCAGAGACCAAGGAGCAATCAAAACAATGGATCCAGACCGGGGAACGTGCTCCAAAGAAGGCGAAAACTGTAAAATCGGCCGGAAAAGTTATGGCCACCGTTTTCTGGGATTCACAAGGTGTGATCTACATCGATTACCTCGAGAAGGGTAAAGCAATTACAGGGCTTTACTATGCCGATTTATTGGGCCGATTCGACGCCGAATTAAAGAAAAAACGACCCCATCTGGCGAAGAAAAAAGTGCTGTTTCACCATGACAACGCACCGGTTCACACGTCTGCCGTTGCCATGGCCAAATTGGTCGAATTACGCTACGAATTGCTGCCCCATCCACCGTATTCTCCAGATTTGGCCCCTTGTGACTTCTTTCTGTTTCCTAATCTGAAAAAATCAGTCGCCGGGAATATATATGGATCGAATGAGGAGGTCATCGCCGCCACGGAGGCCTATTTTGCAGAGTTTGACAAAAACTATTTTTCGGACGGATTAAAAAAGTTGGAGCATCGCTGGGCTAAGTGTATCGAACTAAAAGGAGACTATGTTGAAAAATAGATTCACACTTTTCCAAAATTTTCGTTTACTTTTTGTAGGCTAAGTATTTATTGAATGACCCTCGTAGGTACTATTAAATTCTGTTCTCAAAGCAAATAAAATAATAACGCGTATTCGTTCAAAATTTAAAAATGTTGGCCATTTTTGGACATAGCGGCCAGTCTATACAAATGTTAGGTGACTGTTAATGAGAACTGAGTTAATGAGAGACTGTTATTTAAGTCTGCAGAGATCAGCAACCCTTATTCCTCGGAATGGTTATTCAATTACGACATGTTATAAAATATGAACAACGCCCATTGTAGAATAGAATACTCTTTAATATAGGTACTTGCCCGTGGTCCCCCAGTCTAGTTACCCTTGGGGTACCACGAGCAAATATTTTTGCCCGTGGAACCAACCCCCTGAATAACAATCTTCCTATTAAATATATTTTTATATATAATAGTAGGGTAAAATAGTAGTAATAGTAGTAGTAATAGTTGGGGAAAAGTTTTTTTTTTTAATATCGTTTATTTACATTTAACTAAAGTATGTAGGTACCATTTTGTTCGATAACTTTTTGCCATCTTGTAGAGGGACATGATCCCATTGCTATAGAAATTTTGGGACTTCTGATCAAAATACCGCGACAAGTGGTTTTGGCAGTCCTCTCGTGATGTTAACCTGACACTGCCTAAAGAATTCTGAAGAGACCGAAACAGGTGCAAAACTGAAGGTGCAAGGTCAGGACTATACGGCGGATGAATTAACACCTCCCAGCCAAACTCTCTTAATTTTTGCTGAGTGGCTAAAGATGTGTGAGGTCTAGCGTTATCATGATGAAAAACCACACCCCTTCTGTTGATTAATTCCGGCCGCTTTCTCTCAACTTCTTGCTTTAATCTCATCAGTTGTTCGCAGTAGAGTTCAGAATCGATGGTCCTGCCTGGTGGTAACAGCTCATAATGAATAATGCCCTTCCAATCCCACCGCACACACAGCATCACCTTGTTGCGAGTTAACCCGGGTTTCGCCACAGTCTGTGAAGCCTGACCGGCCTTTGACCACGACCTTTTTCGCACGTTCTTGTCGTACGTGATGCACTTTTCATCACCAGTTATCAGCTTCTTCAAAAATGGTTCGGTTTCATTATGTCGTAATAAAGAATCACAAATGAATACACGGTTCATTAGGTTTCTTTCAGTGAGCTCGTGAGGTACCCAAATATCGAGCTTTTTTGTGTACCCAGTTTTTTCAAATGTGCCAAAACTGTTTTGTGGTAAATCCCCAGTTCTTCAGCTACGTCGTAACTACTGATCTTGCTCCACTTTTTCAAAAATGGCATCCATTTTATCCGTAATAGGGCGACCAGAGCGACGTGCATCTTTGACATCAGAATTTCCGGATTGAAAACGCTTAAACCAAATTTGTGCTACTCTCACAGACACTGTGGTAACGGAGTACCCGTCCCAGACTGAGAGTTTATCTCAAGACTGTATCCTCAACCAAGAAATTCCTGGTATTGTGCAAGAATTATCTCAAGTGGTACGAGTACAGTCAGTTGCTAGTAGTGTTTCCTCTTGTAGTAATCAAGTTTGTTATCAGTCAGTTAGTTTTTTCAGATACTATAGGAAGAGGTTTAGGGAAATTAGTAAGTAACAACTTGAGTTCTTCTACTCAAAACTATTGTTTACCTGGGACGTCTTTCAAAGAAATAATATCATCAAATACAAGAAATCAATATAATTCTAATACCAACATGTGAACATTACTGTATTTGTAGGTAATAGTACCCAGGTTAAAAAAGAAGATATCACTGACAGTGTTACTGAGATTTTAAAGATAAATTGTAATAAAATTATTTTGTGTGCTTTTCCATATTTCGAGAAGTTATCAAATAGAAAAAACAATTTTATACATATGCTTAATAAGCATATTCAGTTCTTAGTAAGTCATTATCTTATATTTTTTGACACCAATATTTTTGTTGATAAGTTGAAATCGACAAGGAATACAGTGTATCTGCCAATTAGGTTTAGACATAAAATAGCGAGGCTATTATCTTATATAATAAATGCAATAATTCCTCTGCTACCATGCTGTAAGCTAACATGCAAAAAGCTTATTACTGAATTTCTTTCAACCAAAAATTATGATGATAGATACCGAATCCCTTCTCACAACAATGAAGTAACTCATAATACACACACGCACACACCCTCACACACACACACACACACACACACATACACACACACACACACATACACACGCACACACACAAACTCACACCCACACAAACACAGAGTTCTTGTATTGTACTTATATTAGTCCAGTTTATCAATTTTTTTTTCTTGTTTTATGTAACAGTCTAAACAATAACTTTGTCCTACTTTTGGGAAATGAGGGCTGATTGTCCTTAATACAGGTTACTAAGTAACCTTGCTAGGACATCAGATCGTAAATTTGTATTGTTACCTACTCATGTCAGATGTAAACTATTCCTAAGTTGTCATCCTACTTTGTAACAGACTGTACCTCTTTATGAAATAAATATTACTATAAATATATAAACTCAGACATAAGTAGTATGTCGAAGTCTTATACTATAATTAACACCGCAAGTATTAGTAGTAGATCTAATGCGCAGGTGGTTTGCTTAAATAACCGTAGCACTAATGCTATAACAATTTACAATAATTGTACGAAGGAGGACCCATGTGTCACTAGGGCAAATTCTTGTCCTAATGTGATGTCCACAAGTAGTAGGATCTCATTGCCTGGTGATGGCATGGGAGTATTGGGGCTCACTCTGGATGTTGATTTAAACTAGATAGTAAGACAACAGAAGATACTGGTAACAATATAGTTATACCTACCAACAACAAGGTGTCTTCTTGCTCACAAATGGTTAAGTGTAAAAAAGGGTCTAAGCAGAATTCCTTGAAATTATTTCATGAAAATATTCAAGGTTTTTCTTCCAAACACTTAGAAATTGAACTATTTTTTAGAAAAAAACTATGTTTGAAATTATTTGTTTAACTGAACATTGGTTGAAAGATTATGAAATGCTAATTAATTATGAAAATTATAGTGTGGGCAGTTGTTTTAACCGCAAATCTATGCTGCGTGGGGGTTCACTAATCTTAGTTAAAAAATCTATTAAATCTAAGACTCGCCAAGATTGCGAAGATCTGTCGGTGGAACATAACATTTAACTCTCCGGTGTTGAGCTAGATAAGCATGTCATAGTGTGCGTTTACAGACCCCCAAATTATCAAAACTACTCCGTATTTGAGTCGGTAATGGAAGATGTTTTAGCAAAACTTGCAACTGGTACTGTAATATCTTAGAAAATAGTTCAAACAGCACTCGATTATTAAGTTTCTTTAAATCTTTCAATTTGTTAAATGTGTTTACAGAACCAACTCGCATAACTACAACTTCTGCTACATGTATTGATAATGTTTTTTGTTGTTGCGAATACTTAGATAAAGCCATTGTAAATTATCTCCCTTCTGATCACAGCGGTCAAATCGTTGCTTTCAAGTCAAAAACACCAGTACAAAAAATTAAAATACAATCTAGACAAATAACACCCAGCAATCTAAATAGATTTAATAATAACTTAATTAGTAAGTTATGTATACCGGGCCATATAAAAAACAATGTAAATGATGTTTATGAGGAATTCTTTTCGGTAGTGTGCACCGAGTTCAATGATACTTTAAAAAAGAAAACAAAAAGTATTTGCCCAAACTGTTTGTTCAGTGACTGGGCAACTAAGAGTATTAGGAAAAGTAGGGAAAAAATCTTTGAGCTGTATGGCCTTAAGCCTTATATTAACACTGAAACTTTTAGTAAATACGTTGCCACTTATTCAATTTTTTTTTTAAATACCTGCAAGGTAGCTAAAGCCTTGTACATTAGCAACAAGATTAAATCAGCCGATAGTAAAATAAAGACGGTTTGGAGAATTATCAATGACGAAACTAACAGGAATAAAAAAACATTTAAATAATGATTTCACTCTAGAAACTTCACATGGTCTCATAAGCACAAACAAAGAAGTTTTGAAAATTCAAGAATTTGTAAATTTCTTTACCAATATCCCACTTAAAACGACTGAAACCCTAAATTCCTCGCCCTCGCGTTCTATCGATTCATTAAAAGCAAACGTTTCATCCTGCCCGATTGAATTTAAATTCAAGCATATAAACCCCGTAACAGTAATAAAAGCTTTCAAACAAATAAAGATCAAATTAACAGAAGATCTATGGGGAATGTCTATAAAAGCTTGTACCTCCATTATTGAGACTATAGCGCCGTACTTGGCCTTAATATTTAATTTGTGTGTTGATCAAGGAGTCTTCCCGGATCTAATGAAATTTAGTAGGGTAATACCACTTTTAAAATCCGGGGATAGTAAAGACACCAATAATTATAGACCCGTTTCTGTGTTGCCGGTCTTCAGCAAGGTGTTTGAAAAGGTAATGCTAATCAAATGCTCAATCATTTTAACACCAATAAAATCTTACACGATCAACAGTATGGTTTCACCAAGGGACGTTGTACGACTGACGCCGGTGTCACCGTATTAAAACACATATTTACGGCGTGGACCTCTCCCAAGACGCCATAGGAATCTTTTGTGACCTCTCCAAGGCATTTGATTGCGTCGACCACGAAACATTACTCTTGAAACTTGAGCATTACGGCCTTGGAAAACTTGCGCTCAGTTTAGTAAAATCTTATTTAAATGATAGACAACAGCAAGTTCAAATAAATGGAGTCAATTCACTTGGCTTGAAAGTAAAAATTGGTGTACCACAAGGCTCGATATTGGGTCCTTTCCTCTTTTTAGTATATATTAATGATCTACCCCAATTGTTAAAAACTCAACCACAAATGGTGTTATTTGCTGACGATACTTCCTTAATTTTTAAAATTAATAGACGTGCATCAAATCTTGACGACGTAAATAATGCCCTACTGCAGGTCCAAAATTGGTTTACTGCTAATAATTTAGTATTAAATGGGAAAACAACTAAGTGCATAAGATTTTCTATACCAAATGTCAAAAGTAGTAATTGTGAGATAGTATTGAATCAAGAGAAACTAGAATTCGTCGATAAAACTGTTTTCCTAGGGATCACGCTCGACTCAAGGCTTCAATGGGGTCCGCATATAACATCCCTTGCAGGACGGGTAAGTTCAGCAGCATATGCTGTGAGAAAAATCCGTCAATTTACTGATGTAGATACCGCGAGGCTAGTCTATTTTAGTTACTTTCATAGTATTATGTCATACGGTATTTTACTATGGGGACGGGCTGCAGACATCGAGTCTATTTTTATTCTGCAGAAAAGAGCCATCAGAGCCATATATGGCCTCCGCAGGCGCGACTCTCTTAAGGGAACTGTTCAAAGATATTAATATCATGACGGTACCTTGTCAATATATCTATGAAAACATCATGTATGTTAGGAAAAATCTACATATTTTTAGTAAAAGAGGCGAAAGACACAATTATAGGACTAGAAGTAGGGACCAATTAGTTCAACCAGGTTTCAGGCTGGCTAAAGTAGACTCATCCTTTATGGGGTACTGTTTAAAATGTTACAATAAAATACCTCTGCACATACTTCAACTACACTATGCAGCCAGGCATATTATAAGTTGGGGAATTTCATCGCTGATAAAAATGCTTGGCTCAATGCTGATCCTGCTCCACAAGGGCGCAAATACTTAATTGATTAGCATTTGGAAATAGGTACTGTTGGAGCTTCTGAAGATTTCAAAAACTATAATTGCATAGCAAATGTGTGAGTACTATGTACTTACTATAAAGCTACCATTTACTGGGTACGTCTTTTATTGACTTGAATGTGCCCTGGCGGCTGAGAGTATGTCATGCTCACTGTAATGTCTCGCTGATGGTGGCGGGTGTGTTGGATCATTTAGCTCCCTTCATAATGGTTGAGCTGAATGGTGCTAATCCAAGCGTCATGTTCGTGAAGGGGCGCCATCAGTAGGGACTGGTCATCTCTTAGCGGCCATGGCTTATTTTAATTTTAGAATTGTTTTTTTTTATTTTTTATTACGTACGCTTTTGACGTTTTGCATCGTTCTCACATGTTTAATTTCAACACAAATATAACCAATATTTTGTAACCATACGTCAATTTAAAAGAGTGTCCGTGGAGTTTCTTGCCCGTTCTTATCCATAGGTACCTACCTACTAAGCTTTGGAATGGGTAACTAGCTTCATCTTTATGACTGACCGACCCCTTGACAATTCAAAAGTGCCTGTAATTGGTTTATTTGAAATAAATGCTTTGAGTTTGAGTTTGACTGCACTAGGTCCATAAACATCGCAATTTTTTTCGCGGCTTGCGTTGCATTTTTACCTTTTTTGTAGTAAAATTTTAAAATGTATCGAATTTCTTCATTAGATTCACTCATCTTGACAGTACGAAAAACAAATGAAAATCACACATTTTCCTAATTTGAATTTGGAATTATGTTCCTTTAAATTTAAACTTTCAATGATGCCAAAACCAGCCAGATACAAATAGTATAGCCAAAGAGATTTATTACAAGTTCATACATACTATAATGCGAAAAGACTTTTTCCCCAACCTAATATATAATAATAATATTTCTTATTTTATTTATATTTTTTTTTATCTCAAACGGGTTGGGTTAGGTTAGAACTGTGACCAAACGCGCGCGAGCCGAGCGAGTGGTGCCACGGCAGCGACCGGCGAGCGCTACATCAAAAAGTTGGTCGCAGTTACTTGCCTATTTAGTAAGAAATATATTACTGAACTACCCAAATTCAACATTCTGGGATTCAACATTTTGCGAATTCTATATTTTGCAAATTCTACATTTTGCAATTCAACATTGTAGTCCAGAAGGTTCTTTATCATCGGTTATCCGTCACTTAATGCATTAAGCAATTTATCTGGCGATTAGCGAGGGTACCGCGGGCCAAATAATTTGCCCATGGTACCCCTTTGTCCCCCTTGGGGGTTCCACGGGCAAAAATATTTGTTCGTGGTACCCCAAGGGGGACTAGACTGGGGGACCTCGGGCAAGTACCGTTTAATATGTACACCATAAAAATTACAGATATAAATATTGTAATTTTATATAGGTGACACAATGAGCGATCTTATCGCTAAAATCAATCTTTTACAGGCTACCTTTAGGCTAGGCTGGATAAGGAGGGACAATACTGGACAATATATATAAAATAAATACATACATAAAGCATATACTTATCTATATTTTAAATATATATACTTATACAATAATACAAGTCGGCGTGCGTGTATGACCAGATGTATGAACGTAGGCGAAGCAAAAGGTATGTAAGGAGTGTAGCAGGTGGCGTTCTATAGTTTCTGCCTACCATGGGAAGAAGGCGTGAGTTTATGTATGTATGTAATAATACAAGTTATATACATCTTGTTTCCATCATTTTTAAAGCTCACTTTTTATGTAATCGGGTTTGTTTGTTTTACATTTTTAGGGTTCCGTACCCAAAGGGTAAAACGGGAACCCTATTACTAAGGCTCCGCCGCGGCGCACGGTGGATCGAAAATCGGCTGTAGAAGACATAGGATCTCGATTTCTTAAATGTTATTTTTTTTGCTGGAAATGACTTCTGCTGATCATTACTGTTCTATAAAATGTCATATGAAGTAATTGTGTGCACAAATGGAAGAGTTATAATTTTTATAAGAAAAAAATCAAATAAATAATAATTGAAATAATTGAAATTGTTTATTGAAATAATTGATTTACATAAATATTTACAAAATAGGGCCTTAGACTAGAGGTAAAGGTAAATAATAAATTGGATTCTACCTGAACTACGAATAAACCTGTATCTCAGGTATCTCACTCAAGAGCTTATACATAAGTGTTATCTAAGATTCCAAAAAATTGTAACTAATTTAATATTATCTACTATAAATTATGGTTTTATTCAAATTTAGAAAAAAAAATTGTGTGCTACTTTTTTGCATCATCGTAAGACATTTTTTACAACCATGACTTATTATGATTTTAGCAATGTAACTTTTTTAACTAGGTCGCTTGTACTTTATCATACAGAAAATTTTGCCGTGTCAACAAAAAGTAAATATTGCATGTTTATTGATGCGAATTGTAAAAACTTAAACTATTTTTATTTGTAAAGGGCAATATTAGAGTAAATAACAAGTATATAACATTAATGAATAAAGACTTAAAGATAAACTGTGTCGCTATTACGCGACTTCAGTATAATCTATAGAATTTATATATCTTGTCTCAGCTATTTTCTTTGCAGGGCTTTCCTGATCACCTGTTTTGTGGTTGCTCGGTTTTTTAAATCGCAAGTATGTTGCACAATGTGATGGTTCAGCATGTTTAGTGCACTCATTCGCTTGATGACCTTGTTCTCCACAATGTCCACACGTATAGGTAGCCTCACGACAAGTTTTTGCAGCATGTCCATACTGTTGACATTTAAAGCACCTGGTCACAAGTGTGAAGTCCCTCACTGGGCAGGATGTCCAATTAATGAACAATTGACCTTGGTTTATAAGCGCCTTCCTTATGCTAGCAGTTACTACAAGAATAAAGTTGCACGTAGGTCCCTCTTTTTTACCAGACTTGTGACTTAAATTTATAGAGGCCAAAAAAGAGTCACGGGATAAACTAGGCAGCTTGTCGGCCACATTCTGCTCATAGATGCAATCATAAACATCTTTGTCACTTAAAACGTTCGGTACACCTATAACTACAATTCTTGGTCTTCTCCTATGGGGCTCTTCCACTTTCAGGCCGGAACTACTTAGCTGCGATGATTTCCTAAGTTTTTCAATGTCGTCTTTGGACTCCGTGCTGATTATAACGCCTCCGTGTTTTGTTTTGCGCAATCCTCTAACGTGCAGTTTCATTTGTTCAGGGCCTCAAGTCTGCTATTACAATAGTGTCAGGATGGTCGATCATTGATTTCATAATTGTTGATTTTGACAAGTTTGGTAATCTACTATTATAATGGCGTCATTATGACTTTCCAATGGTCGGCCACTGACACTACATTGAAAGAAATTGCAAAGAAAATGATCGACCATTATGAATTTACCAGATTACGAACTTTTAGCAAAATGACAATGGCATGACAATGGGATCGTGTTGGAATGACTGAATTTATAAAAATAGCAGACTTGGGCCCCAGGACATATGATTGAAAATGTATGAAGCTAGTATGAAAAATCGAATTGAACAAAAAAAAAAAAAATCGGCTAAACGGCATGTTTAACCGTACTATCCTTGGAGGTGGTCATAGTGCTAATTATTTATGATATTTTGGTTGCCGATTTAACGAAAAATTTAATGCCGTTTTTTTTTAAAAAATTGTCAAAATATTTTTATTTATTTTTACATGTAAAACGATCCCTTTTAGTGTCCAAGTTAAAAAGTTCGATATGTTATTAACCCAAATATTAAGAACACACAAAACAAGAAAAATTAAATAAAAAAGTTGCTGTTTTTTGACACATTTTTATTAATTTAAATAAAAAAAAGATTATCAAACTCTTATTTAAGTAACATATAAAGTTATATTATATACAAAATAATTTATTTTAAGGAATTAATACTAAGCATTTGTAAAATAAAGTATAATAAATAAAAAAAAAGACAAAATATCATTAAATATTACAAAAAAAAACCCAAACACACTCAAATACAAATTTACAAATATGTACATATATAATTTTTTTACAAATTTTCCTTATCACTCTCGTTGTCAGACTCCAATTCTGAGTCAGCATCCAGATTGGATATATCCAAAAACTCGAACTGAGTTTCCTGAAATTGAATTAAGTCGAGAGTTTCAGCAAAAAAGCTCTGCTTTTTCTTGGCATCTAACTTAGGCCTTTGTGCACTTAGCAAAGGATCCGAAGAAACAACAAGCATATTTAAAATGTCTTGATTGGAATCCTGCCTGCTTCTTTTCCGCGAATGATGTTCTCGAAACCTCCTAAAATCTTTGTTTCGAGACTCTGAGGCTTCTTCCGAGAGAGTCCCAATCGGCACAATATTATTTTTCTCGATTATGTCAGCCCCATGGATTAATAATTTATGAACGGTTGACGACATGTAGTACCAGTCGTATAATAATACGTACTTTTCTGCTGTTTTGCGGGCATAATCTCTAAATTTTATTATATCGACCTGCTCTCCAGATGTAATTGCTTGTAAAATTACAGCAAATCTTTTGATGAGGTCTTCATCCAAACCGGTTATAGCTGCGGTTTTATTAGGAAACTCAAAGAATTTTCTTGCAGTATTCCCGTCATTGGTGGTTCCCGAGCCTTGTTTTACTATATCAATCAACAGATTAAGCTCATCTTTGAATTTATTTTGAATTATTTTCTTCCTTGTCTGTAGCATTTCTTTGTGCTCATCACTTCTCGCTGCCCACCGTTTGAAGTCGAGCCTGTATGCAATGTGTAACAGACATTCCATACAATTTATACGGGCGTGTAGGGATGACAAGCCAAATTTATGCAGGTCAGAACACACAATTTTTGATGTTACAGCATCTAAGCGGTTCATTTCTGTAGGCTTTGCTAAGCACAGGTAGCACGATGCATTTGATCTAGCTTTAGAAAGGTAAGTGCAAACTTTAGCGTCGATCATCGTCATCATTAGGTCATGAGTCACCCTATTATTATTATTGCACTCTGTGGGGATAAGGGCCTCAATTTCTTAATCCATTTGTTTTGGCAGCCTCTCGCAACGTAATAACTTTAAATTTTTCGTCAAATCGGCAACCAAAAAATCATAAATAATTAGCACTATGACCACCTCCAAGGATAGTACGGTTAAACATGCCGTTTAGGAGATAATTAGATTTTTCATACTAGCTTCATACATTTTCAATCATATGTCCTGGGGCCCAAGTCTGCTATTTTTATAAATTCAGTCATTCTCATCAACACGATCCCATTGTCATGCCATTGTCATTTTGCTAAAAGTTCGTAATCTGGTAAATTCATAATGGTCGATCATTTTCTTTGCAATTTCTTTCAATGTAGTGTCAGTGGCCGACCATTGGAAAGTCATAATGACGCCATTATAATAGTAGATTACCAAACTTGTCAAAATCAACAATTATGAAATCAATGATCGACCATTCTGACACTATTGTAATAGCAGACTTGAGGCCCTGAACAAATGGAACTGCACGTTAGAGGATTGCGCATGCCGTTTGGGAGATAATTCGATTTTTCATACTAGCTTCATACATTTTTTTCTTATAAAAATTATAACTCTTCCATTTGTGCACACAATTACTTCATATGACATTTTATAGAACAGTAATGATCAGCAGAAGTCATTTCCAGCAAAAAAAATAACATTTAAGAAATCGAGATCCTATGTCTTCTACAGCCGATTTTCGATCCACCGTGCGGCGGAGCCTTAGTAATAGGGTTCCCGTTTTACGCCGTCTGTCTGTCTGTCCGTCTGTCACCAGCAGGGCTAACATGACATGCGCGAGAACGCTCTCGTTCTCGATTTATCGAAATTTGTCGACGATTATGACGTCATTCTAAACACTAACATGACCGATAAGCTCGAGTAAACTCGAGAAAGGCACTTTGACAGTTCTTTATCTCGCGACGAGAGACCGATGAAGCAAATTATTAAAAATAAAACATTTTTATGATAGCAACATCGGCTCATTCATTCGATCTTACGCATGGAATTAGTTTGTACTATATTGATTTTCATCCACCTCTTGTAATTTATGTTTAGTTGTTTGTGTAACAGGCTTTTTGTTTAAAAATAAATGTTTTTCTTTGGCATGCTGAAATTAAAATACAAAACAAAATCACGCAAATGAAAATGAGTGAGACATTTTTGGTAGGGGCAAAATCTGTGGTGTCTGTGTCACCGACGTGCTAACCGAATCATCAGCATGCTAAACGCGTCACTGACTTGTCAACAGCGTCACCGACATGCTGTCAGTGTCCCCGACATGTAAACCAATTCAAGACTTGCCAACCGCGTCTTCGACATGCTAAAAGCGTCCCGACATGCTAACTGCATCACCTTCTTGCTCACAGAAACCCGATATGCTATTAGCGACCCCATCATTCCACCTGCGTCACCGACATGCAAAAGGCATGCGGACATGTTTAAAACATGCTAACTGCGTCACCAACGTGCACACTGAGTCCCGACATGCCATCAGCGTCCCCGTCATAGTACCTGTGTCACCGACATGCTAACTGAGTCACATCAATTCGAACCGCGTCCCGACATACTAACTGCGTCACCAACTCGCTAACCTAGTCACCCAGAAGCTAACAGCATCCCCGACATGCTACTTGCGTCACCTACATGCTTACCGATTCGTCAACATGTTAGCCACGTTACCAAAATGCTAATGTAACGTGTTGCAGCAGACTGGCGTCCCACAGCGGCCTGTGTACATGTATACGTATTTATTATGTTATTCCAAAGTTTTAATTTTTCACGTCTGTCGCCAGTGACTGCGTTTTTTTTGTATCATAATTTTGTCTACTCTTCTCGTCGTCAAAATCGAGGACGAGTAAATGACAGAAAAATCAGAGATATCTCGTGTTGAAATGTCAAAATTCGAGATAAAATACGTGCCATGTTAGGGTTTGTCGAGAAAACATCAAGTTTGACAGAACGAGTGGAGTATTTTGTATGGGAGCGCTGTCAGAAAACGAGATAGTTACAGAAATAGACAAGAATTACTCGCGCGAGAGTGAGTGACGCACATTCACAGATGACGTATTTCTGTTGCCGCTATAGCAAAAAATACTAAAAACCAGAATAACATAAATATTTAAGGGGGCTTCCATACAACAAACGTGATTTTGTTCCTCGTTGCTCGATATCGATAACGGCAACAGGTAGACGCTTGAAATATTCACAGAATATTTAGTCATATATTCACTTTAAAAATAAATAATTAAATTAAAATAAAACAAATATTTAAGGGGGGCTCCCATACAACAAACGTGATTTTTTTGCCATTTTTATAGATAATGGTACGGAACCCTTCGTGCGCGAGTCTGACGCCTCGCACTTGGCCGGTTTTTTAATTAGGATTTTAAGACAGTAAATTAGGTTATTTCCTCACTTATAATTGGGTGATAACGCCCTCTCTCACTCACTCCAAAAGTTCGGGATTGATTTTTACGGTTCCGTACCCAAAGGGTAAAACGGGAACCCTATTACTATGGCTCCGCTGTCTTTCTGTCCGTCTGTCACCAGGCTGTATCTCATGAACCGTGATAGTTAGACAGTTGAAATTTTCATACATGATGTATTTCTGTTGCCGCTATAACAACAAATAAAAATAAAATCACCGATCACACTTAGTGTGACACCTTTCTCACTACTCCTGCGTACTGTAACTAAGTATAAAAGTATTTTTGTGACGCGTACGCAGCTTGCGTGCTGCGAGAACTCGCGCATTTATCACCGACTACTACGGTTTACATTGCGTCGCCCTGCACTTCGTAATGTCTCGCATGCAGAGGTCCCCGCCACCGGCATCGTACACGGCAAACAAAAAGTTAGTTCAAGTTTCTTCTGACTCAGATATAAGTCAAAAACTTCTGACTAAGAGTAAGGAATAGGAATTTCAACTCAAGACATTTTTGGATGAACAAAGCTCATCTATGACGAAATTGGTGGCCGAAATAGCAGAATTAAAACTTCAAAACACTGCTATCCATAATTCAAATATGGAAATTGAGAAAACTGTCGGATTTATAAACAAACAATATGATGACATGTTTAAACAGCTCGATGCTTTACAAAAGGATAAGCAAGGATACAGATTACACATTCAAGCTCTAGAAGCAAAAATCCAAGATCTCCAGCAGTCATCACGATCATCTACTGTCGAGATACGCAATGTGCCGCACTTGAAAGAAAAGGAGTCCGTGGCGGAATTGACCGATATTGTTTCTAAAGTAGGAGCGGCAGTCAGTCTACCCATAAATTCCATGCATATACGTGACATATACAGGCTCCCAGGCAAACCAGGATCAAGTAGTAGACCGATTGTCACTGAATTTAACAATGTCCAAACCAAATCTCAACTCCTTCGTGACTTCAACAAGAAATATCCTAAGGAAGAGCGTTTGAGTACCAAGAACATCGGCATGGATGGGGACAGACGCCCAATTTATGTTGCGGAATATCTTCCACCGAGTTCTAGAAGGCTGTTTTTTGTTGCTAGGGAATTTGCTAAACTGAAAGAATTCAAGTTCTGCTGGACTAATAATGGGAATGTATTTCTGCGTAAAATTGAAGGCGAGAAACAGATCCTTATTAAAACGGAACAGACCCTGCGTGAATTGGATTTGAATCAATGACTTTTGATAAGCTTCCTCAATTTTTATAATGTATTTTTTAGCCTAAGTTTTGATTCTCACACACACACCCACACACGTAAGTCTTCTCTATTTTTAACACTAGTGCGTTTTGTAATGGCTGTGCATGCGTATATTCCTCATTGCAAAGATAAGGTTGACATCATCACATCTCAATCTATTTTTCATAATTCTAATCCATCATCGCCTTTAAATTGCCTTTTGCCTTATACTAATAATTTCTGTTCTTTCTGTGCCACGTTCTGGGTTATCTTAAATGTTTTAACAAATGGCTAACCTAAATTGCGTAGACTATGAATTGGACTCACTTTCTGTAGCCAAATCTTATAAATGTCTACCAGAAGGCTGCATGCAGTATATTAAGAGTCCGAACAAAGGATTAAAAATTCTACATCTTAATATTCGGAGTATAACTAAAAAGTTCGATGAAATCTCTGTGCTCATGGAACTTTTAGGTTTTCATTGTGATGTTATTATTTTGTCTGAATGTTGGTTAAGCAAAGCAAGCCACCTACCAACTTTAGATGGTTATACCTCCTATTTTACGAAAAATACTTTCAATCAAAATGACGGATGCGCTGTATATATTAAATCTTCTATGAAACACGACGTTATAGAGCCCCATTTTGTTGATGCCAATTGTCTTATATGTAACATAGTTGGCGTCTCAATTGTTGCCCTGTATCGTTCTCCTTCCTATAAAAATATAAACAATTTCATTGAAAGTATGGATAAAGTGCTCATGCCCTCCACACAGACGGTTGTCTTGATTGGAGATATTAATATCGATATCAAGAATGGCAACAGCGACACACACTCGGACGAGTATTTATCATGTGCTGCCGCGCACGGACTCCTACCCGCTCACCTGTTCCCCACTCGGGTCTCAATCTGTCTAGATCACATCCTCTTAAAATCGAATTTATCCGCCACAGCTATTGTCATTGAGTCGTCTGACCATGAACCTCTGCTACTATTTTTGCAAACAAATAATAATTTTACCCCGTAACAAATGTAAAATTAACCACAATGCAGTTGTGGAAGCCATTAATGGCAAAGACTGGTCTCCTATCTTGGCGGTGTTGGATCCAAATAGAGCGGCGGAAGACTTAGTAGGAGGTCTCTCTACAATGATAAAGATCAACACGCATGAATATACAGTCCCAAGGAAACTAAGATCTCTTAAGCCGTGGATTACACCAGGCTTACTACATTGTATCCGAAACCGTGATCGCATGCACGTCAAATTAAAAAAATCTGCAAATAATGAAATTCTGAGATTAACATATATTCGCCACCGTAACTTCACCAACTTATTATTAAGGAAGCTTAAACGTTCGTATGAAAAGGAAGAATTCTCTAAGGCAAAAAATAATATTAGAGCAACTTGGGATGTGGTGAAAAAAGTATCTGACCTTCGTTCACACTGTCCTCCCCCGGTTGAACTCTTACATCTTTCTGACTCTCCAGGGTCCTCTCTTAATAAGGTTAATAACTTCTTTGCTGGCATTGGAAGCCTTGCTAATAAAATAAAGCCTGTGACTGTCACGCCTACTATATCGGCAACAAATTGAAATAGCTCTATGGTTCTCCTTGAGTCTACTAAAAAGGATGTCGATGACTTTATTGTGAGTCTCAAGTCCGACTCCGCCACCGGTTGGGATGGCATCCCTATTAACATCATCAAGTCCACGAGAAGTGTATTGGTCCCAATCATTACACATGTCTGTAATCTCGCCATTTCATCTGGCGTCTTCCCCGTGGTCTTTAAAAAGGCTGTAATTCACCCGGTTCATAAGGCTGGTCGCAGAGACGACGTTAACAACTACAGACCTATATCGGTTCTTTCTGCCATGTCAAAGATCTTGGAACGCATTTTAAACAAGAGTCTCGTCAGTTTCCTCAATGTTAATAATTTTTTAGCCTCCAACCAATTTGGTTTCCGGAAGGGAATGAGTTCTGAAGATGCAGTAATAGCTCTCTCTGAGTTCGCAGTCAGGACTATTGACAACAAGCAAAAGTGTCTTGGTATCTTTCTTGATTTGTCTAAGGCCTTTGATACTGTTTCCGCGCCGGCCTTATTGAGCAGGATGGATGAATCGCACTCAGGTTGTTAAAATTGGGAAGAATGTGAGTCAAGAGCTTCCCATTGCATACGGTGTGCCTCAGGGTAGCATATTGGGTCCCACTCTATTCCTCAGAGATCATTTATATAGATATATAAATGATCTCTGTAAACTGCCCATTCAAAACTGTCAAATCATTACATACGCCGATGATACTTCCCTGCTTATAGACGGAGTAGACTGGGCCCAGTGCTATCAAAGTGCTGGGAAAGCGCTTGCACGTGTAATGGAATGGTTGAGTAACAACCTACTCACTCTAAACGTCAGTAAAACGGTCTATATGCCATTTTCTATCAGGTCTAATTTATGCCCATCACCTGCCCTTACTCTTAACGCCCACATATGTACGCCTTCCACCATTTGTGACTGCCTAGCCATTTCTAAGTCCACTACCGTCAAATACCTAGGCGTACATATCGACCAACATCTCAATTGGCATAAACACCTAGACACACTCTCTGGTAGAACTCACAAGCTGATTTGCGTTTTTAAAAAATTACGCAAGTCCGCTGACACTACTTTGAGGGGTGGTTTATTTTACTTTGTGCCAATCGATCTTGGCTTATTGTATTCCAATCTGGGGTGGAGCTACTGAGAACCATTTTATCCGACTAGAACGTGCACAAAGAGCAGTTCTGAAGGTTCTGCTCTCTCAGCCGCTGAGATACTCCACAGTACAGCTATATGCGGAATCTAAAGTGTTAAGTGTCAGCCAGCTGTATATCCTTCAGTCAATGCTCCGTAAGCACCCTACTCGTCCGTCCTCGGAACCAACAGGCAGAATTAAGCACACGGTTTTTTCCCAAGATTCGTGTAAAACTTCGTTTGCCAAGATACACTATTATGTCACCAGCACGAAACTTTATAACCAGTTTAACAAGTTACTGAAAATTTATCCCGATACTAAATATCAAGTCAAATCTAAGAATATCTTTTAAAACTAACTTATCGCAACACTGAGGATCTTCTGTTGGGTAATTTTGGAAATATAAATAATATAGTTAAGGTTTTTGTATAGGTTAATTTATGATCTGTAAATCATACTCTCGCATACGTTCGCACTTCGCACTTTCACTCATACTTACACTCACAGTCACCCACACTCTTTCACAAACATACACACACCCTCAAACACGCACACACACATAACTCCAGACAAATACATTAGAAACATTCACAACATTTTCTTATTTTTTATTTTTTTACGTTTTCTTTTCTTTTGTTTCTCTTTAACTTGCCCTAATGGATTTTTGTATTTAATGTGTGTCAATTTTCTATATGCTTATCACTTTGAAGTGACACTGGCTTCTAAGATACAGGTACATAAAACTAGTTTAGAAGTCAGGGTTTTTCACTTTGGAACACTATAGCTTATGGCATATTTTTAGATCTAAATAATGTTAAAACAAAATTTTTGGTGAAATAAAGATTTTTTTTTTTAATACAAAAAAACAGAATAAAATAAATATTTAAGGGGGCTGCCATACAACAAACGTGATTTTTTTGCTCGTTTTTACTCGATATTGATAACGGCAACAGGTAGACGCTTGAAATATTCACAGAATATTTAGTTATATTTTCACTTTTTAAATAAATAATTAAATTAAATAAAACAAATATTTAAGGGGGGCTCCCATAGAACAAACGTGATTTTTTTGCCATTTTTATGGATAATGGTACGGAACCCTTCGTGCGCGAGCTCGACTCGCATTTGGCCGGTTTTTATAGATAATGGTACGGAACCCTTCGTGCGCGAGTGAGACTCGCATTTGGCTGGTTTTTTTGTTTAGGGTACATTTTAGGTACAATTTTTCGATATAATTATATTTAATGAGTAATGGATAAATATTGATACATTAACAAACACCCGCCATTCTTATATCAATATGGCGGGTGTACCTGCATTTTGATACAATTACGTTCTGAAGGTAATGTCTTTTTTTAAACCGAAGTACTTATTAGTACATTTTAGGTACATTTTTTGGTAAATGGGATGATTCGATTAGTTTCAGTACACCCGCCATTATGAGTCTCACAGGGTGACGGGGTCCGCATGGAAGTCATGTGAGCCAATACCTGGCCGGGGGAGCGTGATGAACTACGCAAGGCTTCCAGCGCCACGGTCAAAGGTAGTTGAAGAACACCGTGTGCTTTTCGTCAGTAAGAGTCTGACATACCCCTCCAGCCTATCCACGGGCGGAGGACATCCATGAAGACTCCCACCCGCAAAACAAAAAGCATTGTAGCAATAAAAGTTTAAAATGTGTAGTGTGTACCTGTACACGTTGTTTGTGTGTGTGTAATTTCTTTTATAACTTTATATCGTTATTATAATCATTTAATCATACATGATTATACTATCGATATAAAGTTTTATAAGAAATTCGTTTATAATATTTAAAGTACATCATCGGTAAATAGATATACAGGGATGTGGTGTAAATAGTGGTCCAACGTTAAGGGGTCGATACACCGTATATTCAGCTATCACATATATCAATTTGAATCATTTTGTTCCATATGGCTCCGAATCAAAAAAATATAATTTTTTGAAAATTTGACACCTTAGTTTACGTACTAATTTGGCTGTAATTTCTATAAATGACATAATTTATTAATTTTCTTTATGACTGTGCTATCATCACATGCAAATAACATTTACCATTTCATGGTAAAGGTGCTGAACCAAAAATGTGTTTATTTGAAAATTCAAATAAATGTCAAATGATGTACAACAAATGTCAAACGATGTAAAAATGTCACAAAAATCATTATGTGACTTGGGGTGCGAATGGTGTAAAAAGTGCCCATTATTTTATAAACTTGTATAGTTATTGCAGATTAAATTAATTATTATAAATAAAATGAATAAAATGATGTCATTATTTATTGAACTCACCGCCAAATTAGTAAAAGCCAGTTGTAAATTTTTCAATAAAGAATAAAAACTGTTTTATTGTGAGACCTATGGAAATATGTGTATACAGGGTGGATTTTTGAGTAAAAATTTCTCAAAAAGTTAAGGACAGAAAGAGCTTCTTAAGAAAAACAAGGCGGGACATTTGTCAGACTTATCTAACTATAGACCTATTTCCTTGGCAACAGTATGTGCGAAAGTGTTTGACAGCATTCTGAATACACAATTAAACAAATACTTAAAATTGCATGACAATCAGTTCTGATTTCGACCTGGACTGTCCACGGAAACCGCCATATTGTGTCTGAATAGTCAAATATTACACTAAGAGGAAAACATCTGTGAACGCCTGCTTCCTCGACTTTTCCAAGGCCTTCGACTTGGTCTGTATATATATCCTGTAGGATAAAATGAAAGCAGCTAAAACCGAAACCGACAACCGAACCGAAATATACCGAACGAACTTATACTTAACCTTTAAGTTTAACGAACCAGTAATAATAGTTAATCTTTAAGTACTGGTACAGGAACCAGGTGAACCATGTCAAGTAGGCGGGCACATTGCTGGACCCGTATAGGTTGGAATGTGGAGTGAGCTCTCCGTCCATTTTTAATTTGTACATTAATGGGCTGATCGAGGCGCTCAGCGAGCGACATATTGGTTGTTATATAGATGGCGTCTGTTTCAATAACATCAGCTACGCGGACGATATGGTGCTGCTGAGTGCCTCGGTCGGTGGACTCAGAAAGCTGATGAGTAAATGTGAGGGTTATGCAAATGATCACGGACTATTGTACAATATAAAAAAGAGCCAGTGTATGGTCTTTCAGGGCGGGCAGAGAAAAGTTGTTGAAATGCCAGCTATAAAGCTGAATGGCACGCCCTTAGAAAGAGTTGATATTTTTAGGTACTTGGGCCACTTAGTTACTCCCGCTTGAAAGATGATTCAGACATTGAACGGGAGCGAAGGGCGCTGTCGGTTGGAGCGAATATGGTGATCCGTAGGTTCGCGCGATGCTCAGCAGAAGTTAAAATTACTCTCTTTAGAGCCTACTGCACTACGTTATACACATGACTAACTACACGCAAAAGTCGTACAGCGCCCTTGGAGTCCAGTTTAACAATGCGTTCAGGATGTTGTTGGGTCTCTCCCGTTACTGCAGCACTTCGACAATGTTTGCGGAGGCGCGCGTAGATTGGTTTTATACAACAATGCGCAAGAGAGGCGTGCGGGGGAGCCCCGCACGCACTCGCCAAACCAGCGAGGTCCAACAGCATGTTGGCCACGCTCGCGGAAAGGGTCGATTGCGCCTACATTAATCACTGCTATATGTACATTGAACGCAGGTAATGTGGCAACACTGCGACAAGTCTATTAGGTACCTATTTGTTATTTTGTTTGTATAATTTCCTAATTTCTATATGTCGTTCTGTGTTAATAGTATTTGATTATGTAATGTGACTGAGTGTGTATAAATATTTAAGTTAATGAGTCTCTGATACTTGAAATAATGATGATTTATATTTATTTAACCGTTTTCCTGTAGCTACAACGGTGCAGGCCCCTTACTGCCCCGTCTCAAAAATCCATCCTCTATACATACATTACTGTTACTTATTTTTCCATTATAATATCTCTATTAAGTTTCGTAATTTAATTATTTTATTCGTAGACAACCAAACCTATCAAGTGAGAATTCTTTAGTCGTGCTGTAGTACAGGCGCCAGCGTAGAAAGTTTATTCATTTGGAGAAATTTGTCAAATCGCTCCAAATTAATAAACTTTAAAATGTTGATGGTTAAGTTCAAAATTGAATGAGAAAATTTGACAGTTCGTGGTAACTTAATGGTTTGTGGCGACTATATAAATAATGTTTTTTTATGACATTATTCAAAAAGAGCTAGTTTATTCTTCGTAAACAGGGACTAACATAGCTCTTTAGTCCCTCCTAGGGACTAAAAGTAATTTGAGTTTGAAATGTGGTTATTGTTAGTAAAAGTTCCAATCATCAAAGAGATCAATCACAAACATTGTATGATCAAGTAACAGGTTACAAGCTGTATAGTAAAGAAAACCGCGCGCGAGCAAAATTTAAAGAATAGTTTGTGACCAAAAATTATAAAACGCGCGAAATTTATCATTCCGCCTTCATCCGTAATAGTTTACTAAAATTAGGATTTTACTTGGTTTAATAAAAATATGTGATTCTTCCTCAAGTAGGGAGAATGAAAGTATAAGT
This sequence comes from Tiliacea citrago, assembly GCA_963921375.1. NCBI lineage: Eukaryota > Metazoa > Arthropoda > Insecta > Lepidoptera > Noctuidae > Tiliacea > Tiliacea citrago. The sequence continues at coordinate 14,100,210 of OY992786.1, read as the reverse complement.
TGCACTTACTTATTTTCTCATAAAGGGTGATAAAAAGTTATTTCCGTTGTTGAGGAGACACATTTTTCGAACATATGGTGAAGCAATAGATTAGCAATATACTTCAAAATCAATCCGATTGTGATTTATAGTGTGTTACGCAATTAGGGTAAAATAATTGTATAATAAAAAATAAAAAAATATAGTAAAATATCCCTAGACATTGTTGATGTGTTTATTACTTAAATATAGCAATACTTTGAATGTGCAGGATTTTTAAGCACTTATTATTATTTGTGCTGTCGTGAAACAAATAGTAAACAATGATTTTACAAAATGTAAGTGTTGACTCACCGTCATTTTGCTACGTTTTACTTGTATGAGAAATTAAAATTTTAAGGAATTGAGACTGAAATTTTTGTTTTAACAGGCAAAAGACTACAAGAATGGGTCTGTGTGGTGATTTGTTGCACGTTGTGTGTGTGTGCTGGTATTCTCATGGCCAGACACGTACAAGCGGATGCCTCATTATTTTTAGCGGCACTTTCTGGTGTTCTAACAGCAGATTTTGCTTCAGGCGTAGTGCATTGGGCTGCTGACACTTGGGGAGCAGTTGATCTACCTGTCATAGGCAAAGTAATAATTATGCTCATTAAAACTTTTACGTACTTATTGTTGGCTATGTTCTTGTTACTGTTCTATGTCTATACATATTCACATATGCTTAATATTATCTATATCTGTACCACTCATTGCAGATATTTGGTGTTCCTTATAAGTCATTTGTCATTTCTTTCTACAATTACACGTAAATTTGCTATCAAAGATTAGATAAATACAATTTGTATAGCGAAAACGAAAATACATACATTTGAAATAATTGCTCTTAAAACGTACTTAATTGCTAATTCATGTAAAATTAAGGCACTCACCAACCACATCCTATACATAAATACTAAAAGTATGAATATATATATATATATACTAGTGATGCAGTTCATGATGTCACGGACTTTGTTGTAAATAATATTGATAATAAAAATAAAGTTCTGGCAATTTTTCTCGATTTGGCAAAGACTTTTGACACAGTATCTGCCTTCAGGTTGCTGGTCAAACTTGAGCGAATGGGCATTTGGGGATTACAACTTAAATTCTTCACAGACTACGTTAGTAACAGATTTCAATGTGTCAGAGTTGGTGATTGGATAAGTGACGACCTTCCTATTACATACGGAGTTCCTCAATGTAGCGTCCTTGAACCTACTCTATTTCTCATTTACATTAACGACCTTTATGACCTTGAACTCCAAAATGGGAAGATTGTTGCCTTTGCAGACGACACTGCCCTTGTTTTCAGTGGTAGCTCATGGGGCGGCACAATTCAACACGCTCAGTGTGGGTTTGACGCCGTTACCCAGTGGCTGAGATGTAACCTCTTAACATTGAATGTTGACAAAACATTTTTTTTTTAATTTTCTTTCCGAAATATCCCACAATCGATTGATAGTAGTTCAGAATCCATTTTGGCACACTCCCATATTTGTAGTCGTCTAACTTCCTGTAGCTGTCCTTCGCTTGATCAAGTGAGCACCATTAAATACATTGGCGTCCTAATAGATAGCAGACTTAATTTTGCTTCCCACATAGACTTGGTTTCTTCAAGGGTTCGAAAACTAATAATATTTGTTTAAATCTCAGACGTTTAGCTAGTCCTAAGGTACTAAAAACTGTTTACTCCGCCTTGTGTCAGTCACTATTGGTTTATTGTATAACTTCCTGGGGCGGTGCGTGTAAAACAATAATTTAAAGCTACTATGCTATTTTTAGCTGCTTAAAGTTAGTGCGTTCCTCCCATTCTTTCATCCCACTACTGACCTTTACAAAATCTACGAAGTATTAACAGTAAGACAGCTTTTCATACTTCACACTATCCTCAAAATGCATGGTTTTCTGACGTATGCAGCTACTAGCTACTAAAAACAGAAACGTAGAAAACATACAGTCTGCGTATATAAAGCTTGCCACACTCATTTTGGACAGAGATTTTTCAACTTCTTAGGTGGCCATTTGTACAACAAAATTAACCTGTCCCAAAATTAAAATGTCCTAAAAATATATCCTTTAACTAAACAACATAGTAAAATAGTGGTCACCAAATGGCTCCTAAGTCTTGATTATATAAATACGGAAAAAATACTGGATATTTTAAAACAGAATTGACATACCGAAAGCACACCCACACTTTCGCGTACACACTCACACCTCATACCTACACTACTCTCACCACACTCATTCACACCCTATACCTACAATACACACTCCACACACATTCACACCCTACATCCACACTACACACATCACACACACTCACATCACTCACCCGTCAAGTTTTAGATTTAATTACCTCCTTATTTCATTTTGGAATTGTCATGTATGAAATTCTTAAGCTTTTACACCTAATTTACCACGGAAGAGCAATGTTTTCCAAGATACAGGTTTTTACCTAGTTTGGAATTCAGGAATTCATATAGTTTTAGCCGTCTACTCACTTCTATGATTTGTATTCTAGTTCTTAGGCATATAACTGTATTAGGCTATATTTTATTGAATCCAAATAAACGTTATTATTATTATATTATTATTCCTAACGAATTCAATGTTGAAGCAGTGTAATATTTTAAAACTTGAGGGGTTAGCACATGCTGACGCAGACTGTACCTATCTTGTGGACTTGAAATGAGACCTGTCATGTGAACACCGAACACAACTAAGTTGCGGTCGGTTTTCACATTAAATCACAGCCATTTTACAATTTATTGTACCATTCAGGAACATTTCATGACATTATGAGACGCACATTTGTTTTGTATTCTATCTAAAAACTATCCATAAGATACCTACCTACTTATGAGAATACCATGAATTTTCATTTGGGCTACATTGTAACAATTACTAACTTCAAAGGGATTACACGTACTGGAAGCAATAAGTCGATTTGCAAGTCACCCTGTATTTTTTTGTAATGTGCAAGTGGAACTGAAGCCTTTCAATTCCACTTGAATTTTTTTTTGAAATGAGCAAGTGTAAATAAAGCCGTTTAATCGCACTTGAAAATAATTTCAATACCTCATTTTGTTGTGAATGTCGAGGCAATTCAGCTGCTAGACAACACCGACATAGTGCGTAGGCTAAAGAGAACTAAACCATTTGAGTTAGTGTAGTGTATAAATAGGAATGAATAATAGTAACAATTCTGTGCTATACATGTAACACATGAACAAAGTGTTTTTATTAATTATCAGACCCTAAGAAAGTGCTACGGGATTGTTTAAAAGTGCAAATTGACACTATTCTTAGTTATATATAACATAATCTATCACGTAAATTTTTACGTTAGAGTTAAATTACTTATTAGTCTATTAGGCTAGATTGTAATAAATTATTAGGAACTTTAGTTCTTATTAAACAAAAAAAAAAACCTCTTTTTGACACATTTTGCAATGAAAATAAAAACTTACGAGTGATTCTTTGAAATTTCGTGTTTTTGACCAATGATCTGGCGCATTTTTATTCTTGTGATGAAAATGAACACATTAGATGGTTCGGGTCAACATACATATAATCAAAAGCACTGATTTGCACCGAGTAGTTTATGGTACTGTAGAGTGTGTTAATTAATTAATTTGAATAAAAAGATAATGAATATACTAAATAAATAAATTATTTATTGGCATAAAAAAAGTGTACAAACAAAGTGAAGCCACCTGGTAAAGGCATCTGTGTTACAGGAGCATACTGTGTCATATACAGAGTGTTTTTAGGGTTCCGTACCTCAAAAGTAAATAACGGATCGGTTATATGATCGCTTTGTTGTCCGTATGTCTGTCTCAGGAACGCGTGGAGGTATAAGTTGAAATTGATATCAAACAGATACTTAGGCTCTTGGACCTGCAAAAAAATCAAGCTTCTAAGTCATTGATAGTATATCAATATTCTAAGTCAATAAAAACAAGACTGTTAGCTATGCCGCATAGGGTGATACTCGCAAATAAATCAAAACCTATATATATATATAGGGTACTTCTCGTTGGACTAGAATCATGAAATTCGGCAAGACGCATGGTCACATAGGAAAAGAAAAGAAAAAATCCGAAAATCGTTCATTTGTAGTTATATCACATAAAAATAAACAATTTAATTCAACGACCGTGAAAACGATGTACGGGATAATATTTTATTTCAACTGCAAAGTTAAGTTTGTCCTTCAATCCGGAATTAGAAAGTCAAAGGCCATATCTAATCTTTATCTTATTCAAATTGGTCGTGTCTACACTCGATCAAAAGTTTTTTTTCAACTACAAAAAAGTACCTTATTGTTACTAACTTAGACCGTAGAGAATAATTATAACAATGGAGAGCCTGCATAAGCCTAATATTCTGAACAAAAAATCTGTCACTTATGGCGAGAGACGCGGTAGCTACAACAAAAAAATATAGTTTTGTATTTTAGACAACTTTTTTGAACTGAAAAGTACTAAAGATTTACGTAAACAAGAACTTTAATATTTTATTTAAAGCTTGAGGCGTAACGACCTTCTTACACTTAAAGATAAAGCCTTTTTTACTTATTTTTATTTTGTACTTGTTAGCATTCGAATTTGTTTAAATATCTGTTCTATTACCTTCACTTCTAAGGTACCTACTTGTCAAGATAAATCCAAAGGGCCATAACACAACAGGGCTACCTTCTTTAGTTTAGGACTGCCTGTGAGACTACCTTCAGGCTCCATCGTTAGACCCTGGATATCATCGAGGAAAGAATAGGTACTTGTCAAGACGAATCAAACTAGCTCAACTCGATAGGGTTGCGTCGTTTTATTACATAGTTCCCATGGCCACCTTCCGGCTCCATCATCAGATCAGCTCCATTTCATAATAAAATTGCATTGTCATCCGATTTATATATGCATGCAAAATTTCAGCTCAGTCGTAAACCGGGAAGTTGGTCAAATTTAACTTGCAAGATTTTATCTGACCAAGATTATGTCTGGACTTTAAAAGAGACTGTGACCTCTGAGTTTATTTCGGCCTTTCTTCTCAGAGTAGTCAGATAGGAAACGCCGACCTCATCTAGTTTTTAAAAATATGATTGGTGTGTAATAGTGTTTATACAAACCTACTTACAGAAGTAAAATCATTTATCATTACAGACAGACACCGGACAGGTGAAACTTAATAAAAGCTTGTAAAAACCAAAAGCTGCTCTCGCGGAAAGAGATGTCCGTATCGTCGATAACTTTTTAGTTCGCGTCACCGACGCCGACGTGCTAACAGCGACATGCAAATGTGACGTGTTGCGCCAGACTGGCGATGAAGCAGCGGCTTGTGTATACGCATATATATACAGGATGTTTGGAAGCTGGGTGCAAAGCCTTAACGGTTTGATAGTTGGCACCATTTTGAGCCATATATGTCTTAGACGAAGTACGTTTTTTTTGTCATCTGCTATTTTTATTTAATTGCCAACAGTGCCCCAGTTAAATCTGGTATGATTATTTTTTCTTTTTCTTGTTTTATCTGATGTGCATCTAATCAAACAAGTTTCAAGCGACTGTGTTATTGAAAAAAAATACAAGACACTTGAAGTCGGAGATGCTTTTAAAAATAATTTACTCTCAATGGTTCAAACGTTTTTAAAAACATGCTCAAAATGCACCAAATGGTGGCAACTGTCTTTTTCTTAAGGTTTTGAACATAGCTTCCAAACATAAACACCCTGTATACAGGGTTACAGGTAACTCGACGTATTCCTTGCAGGACGTCATAGTAGGGATAAAATGCAACAAGTTAAGCTTTTGACTTAGTAAAATTTTTCGTGTTTCTATGAAAAATCCCAGATTAAATCATTTGAAGCCAATTTAAAAATGATTTACGGCGCTACTGTACTAAAGTTTAAGTAATTAACATAGTTATTGCCGTAGCAGATATTTGTTAATAATTCAAAATTCAAAAATGCTTAAAACATTGGCAAACATCACTAATCAAACATTATTTTTTTTGTAATTCTTGCCATTACTTCATATATATATCCCTTCAATTTCGCTGAACGGCGCCACTATAAAGCAGGTGAAGAAGTTTAAATATCTGGGCCATATACTTGTCGATGACCTTAAAGACGATGAAGACGTGGAGAGGGAGCGCAGGGCGTTGGCGGTCCGTGGCAACATGTTGGCGCGCAGATTTTCTCGTTGTACCGATCAGGTCAAAATAACCTTGTTTAATGCGTATTGTCAAGGCCTGTACACGGGAAGTCTGTGGTTCAACTGCTCACGGGGGACGCTAAGCGCCTTGCGCGTCCAATATAATAATGTTTTCAGGATGATGTTGAAACTCCCTCGTTTCTGTAGTGCCTCAGGGATGTTTGCCCAATCAAATACAGATGGTTTCCATGCTGTTATTAGGAAAAAGGTGGCATCGCTTGTGAGGAGAACTCGAGGGAGTAGCAACAGCATCCTGAAAGTAGTGGCTGAGGACCCGAGAGCTCCTGTGCTGAGACATCTCATGCGGAACCACTGTCCGTATGACATGCCTCGTAAGTACATGACTCACTAATTGTTAAAATTAAATATGTTACTTTTTAATTTTATTATTACTAATCTTAGTTTATAAGTTTTAGTATCTAAGGTGTGTACTAACAAAAATGGTTCCTATGTTGTTCCAAATAAAATAAATAAATTAAATATATAATATTGTCTAGTACAAAACAAAATTACTACGCCTTCTATCACAAAAAGGTATAAAAGTTAATACAAAGTCATGGACTACATTAGGAATATCGTTTTTGATTTAGTACAGGAAGGCGTGACTCTCACATTATGGTGATTATTACTACTACTGTAGAGGGTCAAATTAAATTAGCTAGCGAAACTCCTCAGACGTGATGGGTATTGATATCTATGTACGACAAAATAAAAGCAAAAAAGATTTGATGATTTTTTTGGGTCAATGACCGCTGATATTGTTGTTACTTACTTGAAGTTTGAGTTGATAAAATCTGTTTTATCGTGTTGAGATATCGATACCCATCGCGTCTGTGAAGTTTACACAAAAAAAACCTGATTTTTAAGCAACCCCAAAAATAAACATTAACAAAATTAATTTATTTTTTATTTTATCATGTCTAGATATCGATAACCATCATATCTGCGGAGTTTCGCTAGCTAATTTAATTTGACCCTGTATATATAAATATATTTTTCTTTTTTTTAATATTTTTATTTATATATTGAAAAAAATGTTCCTAAACTCAACACGATATCGTCAATTTTGTGTGAAGAGGCTACGGAAATTATTTTTTTTCAATATTATAAACCAAAATTTTCGAAATAATAAATTTACCGAAATAATAATTTTGTAAATGTACCGAAAAACTGCAAATGTTTGTCAGATTTGCAAATATAGAGCAACATTTTTAATTGGTAATAAGAATTTATCGACACGACAATTTTAGTTTCAAACAAGACCCCCAACCGAGAACCGATCACTTTTCCGAATTATTTTTGTTCGAATTTCATTTTACCGAAAACTATTGCTCGCGTGGGGCCGCCCAAGCCCTGCAGGGCTGGAGCCGTGACTGAAACAATGCCGGCTGCATGCTACATTTTGCTTGCTTGGTTGCATGCAGCATGTACCAGCGTTTCCTGATTTTAAATACCCGCAAAGCCGGCACTAGCCGGGGATCACGGAAGTAATACTAGCTCCCAAGATCCCCGGTGCAAGTGTGGGAAGGGAAAACCGGGGTGGTTTTTAGTCAGTAAAAGTCTGACAGACCCCTCCGCCCACCCCAGGGCGGAGGACATCCATGTCGATTTTCCACCCCGGCAAAAAAAAAAAGTGGTTAAAACAGTGACCATTTACGGACCAGATCCCCTCTATTGTTTAGGCGTGTGGTGAAATGAAAATATGGTAATTAAAACAGCGGTAAAATTTATGTTGAATGGAATGAAAAATCAAATCAAATATTTATGAGTTTAGGATTTTAAATTTCAATAAAAACATGATTATGTATTATTTTTCTAAAATCCGTCTTTATTGTAAGTTGGACGTTTTAAAAGCATTTATAACAGCACAGCCAGGCATTTTCACGGAGCTCAGCGCGCCTTGATAACTATTTTCGAAGTGCGCTAAATAAATGTTAGACTTAGAATCGATTATAAAGTAGTTTTTATGAACGTACTAGAAAATTTGTTCTTGTACTTTTACATAGAGGGAAGTGTTCGCAAGGCTTCTCCAATGTTATATTCTTTAAGCTTAGAACCATGTTAGTTGTGGTGGCTCTTTAATAATTGTTCGTAATAATATGAAATTTAAAGAACGTAAGGATATTGTGAGCCTCTCTGTTGAGCGAGTTATTGAAATAGCTTGCATTGAGCTTGAGCAGTTCATTGTAGTGAGTGTATACAGGCCCCCATGTGCTTCATATGATATTTTTGAGAAATATATGGAAGAAATATTATTAAAGACTTGTAACAGTAATAAAACAGTTGTTGTCGGTGGAGATTTCAACATTAATATACTGGAAAAATCTTCTACAGTAAATAAGTTTAGAACCTTATTAAAGTCATATAATTTGTACAATACATTCTTTGAGCCGACTAGAATAACTGCCACTAGCGCTACCTGTATTGACAATATTTTTACAAACTTAAGACGTTCTAGCCATTTAATTCTAAATGAATTGGACTCTGATCACTGTGGCCAGTTAGTCACTTTCCCTCAGAAAATAGTCAGAGCTCAAAGAAAACTTGTGAGTTTTACGAGGGCTGCACTAAAAGTATCGGGAATGGAATATTTCCACTGTTCCTGTCATATTAAAATCTTTTTAATTGAAAACTCCTTGGTTTTAAAAATCGAATACCATTTTTTTTTTTTAAAAAAGATTCACGGTCTTGTCACAAGGTTTTGTCAAACTTGTTTAGTCGTTGAGAAAATGGAATTGACTCGAGAAAATTCAAGAGCGATGATTTATTATGACTTTCGAACTGGTTTAACACAAAAACAGTGTGTTGACCGGATGATTTCTGCATTTGGTGATGAAGCCCCATCCAAAACCACAATTTATCGCTGGTTTGCTGAATTTCAACGTGGACGTGTCAAGCTCAGTGATGATCCCCGTCAAGGTCGTCCAAAAACTGCAGTCACCCAAGAAAACGTTGATGCTGTGCGTAAGCTGATTGAGGAAGATCGACATGTGACATACCGCGAAATTCAGGCAACTTTAGACATTGGCATGAGTCAAATACAAATAATCTTGCATGAACAATTAGGTGTAAAAAAGTTGTTTTCCCGATGGATACCGCATTCGCTCTGTGAAGAGCAAAAAGCGGCTCGCGTTACTTGGTGCGTCAGAACTCTCGAAAGATTCCACGCAGGATCCTCAAATGCTGTATACAACATTGTATCAGGTGACGAATCCTGGATATACGCGTACGAACCCGAAACAAAAAACCAGTCACGAGTTTGGGTGTTCGAAAATGAGTTAAAGCCAACAAAAATTGTTCGTTCACGGAGTGTTGTAAAAAAAATGGTGGCCACGTTTGTCTCCAAAACCGGCCATGTTACGACTATTCCTCTTGAGGGACAAAGAACGGTTAATGCAGAATGGTATGCTAGCATTTGTTTGCCACAGGTCGTTTCTGAACTCCGTAAAGAGAACTGCAACCGCCGCATCATCCTCCATCACGACAATGCGAGTTCTCACACCGCGCACAGAACAAAAGAGTTTTTAGAGCAAGAAAACATAGAATTATTAGACCATCCGCCGTACAGCCCCGACCTAAGCCCTAATGATTTCTATACTTTCCCTAAAATAAAGAATAAATTGCGTGGACAGAGATTTTCATCACCTGAAGAAGCTGTGGACGCCTACAAAACGGCCATTTTGGAGACCCCAACTTCCGAATGGAATGGTTGCTTCAATGATTGGTTCCATCGTATGGAAAAATGTGTCAAATTTCGCGGAGAATACTTCGAGAAGCAATAAATACATTTTTAAATAGTAATGTTGTGTCACTTCCTTGATTCCCGAAATTTTCAGTGCCGCCCTCGTATTCCTGTAAACATAAGTCGCTTAGAACAATTTAAAAATAATTTAATGGAAAAACTACCGGGTTTGCCTTATCACACCGACCCAGATCAAGCTTATACTTCACTATTTAACCTCATTAATAGTGAATTTAGGAAGGTATTCACCTCAAAAACATTGCCTGTTTGTGACCGCGTTATATTTAGTGATTGGGCAACACCAGGTATTTACAAAAGTAGGCAGAGGTTCTATGCATTGTATCATGAAAAAACATATAACCATGATGAAACTTTTAAAGAATTCGTTAAAAATTATTCTAAAACTTTTAAACGAGCCTGTTCCTCAGCAAAAGCCATACATATTAAAAATAAAATAAAATCTTCTGGTAATAAAATTAAAACAACTTGGAATATTATTAATTCAGAAACGGGTAGAACGACAGTACGTAATCGTGACGTCCACCTAAAAATCAATGATGTAGATATTATGGCAGACGTGGAGGTGGCAACTGAGTTTGAAAATTTCTTTACTAATATTCCCATTTTAACAACCAAAACTCTGTCATCGTCGTCCTCCACTTCTGCTTACTCCATACTAAAAGAATGCGTACCAGAATGTGATAAACACTTTAAATTCACGGTTGTTACCGCTAAGGATATTATAGAATCTTTTAAAGATCTTGATGTAAAAAAAACTGCTGACCTTTGGGGATTATCAGTACATACCATGTCTTCAATAATCGATGTTATTTCACCGTTTTTAGCAATTGTTTTTAATTCTTGTATTGCATCTGGTGTATTTCCTGATCTGATGAAACTTAGTAAAGTGATTCCACTGTTCAAATCTGGCAGCACAACTGATCCCACGAATTTTCGGCCAATTTCGATATTACCTACATTGAGCAAAATCTTTGAAAAGTTAATTTTAAAACAAATGTTAGGACATTTCAATACAAATAATTTACTTCATCTGAAACAGTTTGGTTTTACAAAGGGTCGTTCAACTACAGACGCGGGCGTGGAATTACTGAAGAGCATATTCGAGGCCTGGGAGGAGTCGCAGGATGCTCTTGGCATTTTCTGCGACTTGTCTAAGGCCTTCGATTGCGTTCATCATGATACACTCATCCGAAAACTGCACCACTATGGTATGAGGGACAGTGCTCTCGACCTTCTGACTTCTTATCTGAACAACAGAATTCAGAGGGTTGATGTTAATGGCAAGAGATCTGCAGGATCTGCGGTCACTATGGGAGTTCCGCAGGGTTCAATTCTAGGTCCTTTCTTGTTTCTAATTTATATAAATGACTTACCTTATCACATAAAGGATAATCACAAGATTGTATTATAAGCAGATGATACTTCCCTCATTTTTAAAATCAAATGTCAGCTAGTCAATTTTGAACATGTTAACGATGCACTCTCTAAGGTTGTCCATTGGTTTAATGTAAATAATCTTCTCCTGAACGAAAAAAAGACTAAGCTCATTAAATTTTCAATGCCAAATGTCAGGCAGTTAACTACCAATGTTCAACTTAATGGAATAGAGTTGGACCCTGTTGAGTCGACAGTTTTTCTTGGGATAACTATTGACGGTAAATTACAATGGGGCCCACACGTAGCAAAATTGTCAGGAAGGCTTAGTTCGGCCGCCTATGCTGTTAAAAAAATTCGACAGATAACTGATGTAGATACTGCCAGAATTGTTTATTTTAGTTATTTTCATAGTCTTATGTCATATGGGATTCTTCTCTGGGGAACCTGTGCGGACATTAATACTATCTTTGTTTTACAGAAAAGGGCTGTTCGAGCCATTTACAATCTAGGTCCAAGAGATTCACTTCGTGAAAAATTCAAAGAAATAAATAAAAAAATAGATATTCTGACTGTAGCCTCTCAATATATATTTGAAAATCTATTGTATGTACACAAAAATATATCAAATTTTAAGAAAATGTCCGATATTCATTGTTTAAATACCAGGAATAAACACAATCTTGCTGTACATCGCACTCGCCTCCACAGAGTAGGCAACTCGTTCATGGGTCAATGTATACGCTTTTACAACAAACTTCCTACTGACATTCGAAACTTACCCATTAAACGATTTAAAAGCTGTATTAAAACCAAACTTTGTAAAAAACGGTACTATAAAATTTCTGATTATTTAGAAGACAAAAAAGCTTGGGATTGAGCTGCTCGCTCTGCAAGCCTTGTGATCAAACTGGAAAACTTGACATTTAATGTTATTATGCATGATTTTATATAAATATTGACATTGCAGAATATTATATGCAATATTACATTAATGTTTACTTTGAAAAGTATTATATTTACTGCTTTAATTTATTGTGAATGTGAGCACTATGTGGGTCATTTTTTTTTTCTTTAAATATTTTCCTATTATTTTATGCTTTTTCTCAGTTTTAATGGTGGTCTGGCATTTTGAGCACTTTATGAGGCCTACCCAAATGTACTTTCTTTGGTATTGTTCGTCGAGTCGTTGAGCTCCTTAAGTCTTGAGTCGAGCTGCACGATTACGACAAATGCTTGCACTGATTGGACAGGTCCACTCAAAATTGTGTGGTTCTTTCCTCAAAAGACCATTTCAGACACAGATCTACATGGTCCTCACATGATCTGACCAAGATTATGTCTGGACTTTAAAAGAGACTTTGACCCCTAAGTTTGTTTCGCCATTTCTTCTCACGGGTAGTCAGATAGGAAATGTCAACTACATCTAGCTTATTTTTTACTTTTTAATATGACGTGTAAAAGTGATTCCGATATCCTATTTACAGAATAAACGATTTCATTTCAGTTGAAAGTACGTACTCACCTAGACATACACATACTTAGACTGACACGAACAGATTTTTTTATTGTCTCCTTGTAACTTACATTGCGTACACACGGCTACATATCAAGCTATACATTTCCAGTATAACCTGACTTCTCATTGTACTGAAATCCTAAACAATGCGAGATCAGCTTATACTTACTAGAAACTTAGAGCTTGATAAATGTAGCCGTGTGTACAACTACAAACGCTTTTAAATGTGAGTATTTAAATAGGTAGGTACCTGTACGAGTATTTTACCATTCTGGCGAATCATTAAATAAAATGCTCTTGTTTAGCCTCACATGCGGCAACCCGAAGGTATAACGTGCAGTTACCTACTTGCTTTCTGCTTCGTGGAAATGCACCTTTACAAGAAACTCAATTGAAACCTTATCCCTGCTGTTTAAGCCCGACACAGACGTAGCTATAATATAATAATATGTTAATATACTTTGCTTTTGTTTTTTTTTTTGCGTAGATTTTGGTGCGTACTAGAAATATATATTATAGCTACGTCTGTGGTGGGCTTTAAGAGTTTTAAATTTTGCAAAAACACATCGTAATTCTCTCATCTTTGCTTTACCTGTTACAGAATTTCCTGCGCCCATTTCGTGAACATCACATCGATCCGACATCAATTACTCGACACGATTTTATCGAGACTAATGGCGATAACTTCGCGATTACCATTCCTGTTTTAGCAAGGATTGTGTGGCAACTCAATACCTATGACGATGAAAACATCAATGCACAATTTCATTGGATTGCTTATTGGTACTTGTGTTGTATCTTCGTAGCAATGACCAATCAGGTATCTTTTTAATTTTTTTTAGTACCTAGATTAAGATATTTCTAAGTGACCTTTATATTTCAGTAATTTGTTTTTATATTTTCAGTTACAGTCGCAGTAATAACTTTCTTTTTCATAGTTTTTTAGAGAAATACTATAAAAAATAAACTTTTTTTGCGGTCGTTAATATTAATACCTACTGTGCATGTGTAACTATTCATCCTAACTACGGAACCCTTCACTGTGCATGGTCCGACACGTACTTGGCTGGTTTTTTTTATTTGCCATTGTAGTACCTACTTAATTAAATCTTTCATTAGATCGCTGTCGATGTCACAGTGGTCGATTTATTATTACAACAAAATAGTTTTATACAGTAATAAGTTGATATAACTGCGCATATCCAAAACCAACTGTTTATCAATTTATGGAAGAACATGTATTTCAACTAAAATGTTATGTTTTATGTTTAGTTTTGGGATAAATTCATACCAACTACGGAACCCTTCATTGTGCGTGGTCTGACACGCACTTGTTTATACCTAAATCGGCGCAGTAGTACCCAGTGATAACGGCCCCGACTTACGAGTTGTAGGTCGTAGGTTCGAACTCAGCCAGGCGTTTTACTTTGTGTAAATAATTTCGTCACCACTGCTCTCAAAACGCTCATGGAAAAACATCGTGAGGAAACGGGCATGTCCTAGACCCAAAAATTCAAAAAACATGTGACATCTACCAACACGCACTGGGCCCGCGTAGTAGATTACAGCTCACTCCCTCTCGAAGAGAGGCCTGTGTCCCCCAGCAGTGGAAACATTATAGGCTGATGATTATGCTATATTTAAATCAATATAAATACCTTTTCTTTTCATTGTAACTATAGTCGCCGGCACGTAACTTGGCAAGATTTGTTAGATGTTTACCTCCTTTATTTAACTTTCTTATAAACAGACAGGGTTAAAAATAAATTAGGGTAGTAACCATAGAATAATGACAAACAATAAAAGTGTTTTTTTTTTTGTTGCACTAAGTATACATGCGTGAACTTACTCCCACTACGCCAAAACCTTGCCAAGTTACGTGCCGGCGACTATACCCCCAGTGTCCCATAAGATAGTATTAAGAGCCTATACTACCTCAAATGGCCTAGTATGATACTCCGTTATGTCGAACATACTGCAGCATTAATTTTGAAAGAAATATACTTCTGGTAAAGTTGAGGATTAATGTTAAGTACTATGTTTGACGTCAACACGATTCCATAAAAATTTCTCTATAGAAAAAAAATCCAAAGTTACCTCCAAACCGAACAATACACCGTTGGTATTCAAAAAATACTTCAAATTAGATAATGAAATGTTGCATATTAACTGAACTAACTATAAAGCAGGTCTTATGTATTTTTTTTAATTACCTTTATTTTCACCGTAAAAAGAAATAAACTAAACTATCGGTGCCTTGGAGTCTTCTCCCTGCCACCCTGTCTCGCTTGCTCGCGTGACCGCCAGCAGTAGGTGCGAGCTAGATAAAGAGTGAGGTGGCGCTGAGGTAGTATAGACTCTTAAGAACCGATTCGTATTTTATTTAACATACCTATTACAAATAAACCGTTTTTCAGATCCATAAATGGTCCCATACATATTTTGGTTTACCAATATGGGTGGTGTGGTTACAAGAATGGCACATAGTGTTGCCGCGTCGTCATCATCGTATTCACCACGTAGCGCCGCACGAGACTTACTTTTGCATCACCACTGGCTGGCTCAACTGGCCTTTGGAGTTACTTCACTTCTGGTCTATACTAGAGACTGTGATAGAAGCAGTAACTGGTTGTAAACCCCGAGCTGACGACATGAAGTGGGCGCAGAAACGTTCCTAGAACATAATGTCCTGAATGGTATACATTTTTATAAGTACAACTAACACTCGTCCACATCTACTGAATCAATTAATAAGAATAGGGTTAATATTTTGCTATGAAAGCGATTGTGAATAAGGGATATTTAACTGATCCTTTAAAAACTCATTGACCTTCTAATGGTATACGCTTTTTTAAATGAATGCACAACTTGAGCCTCTTTTTAAATTTCTGGCCTTTTCTCAGAGCGTGGCACGGTAACTATACTCCATTTGAAATAAGATTAGAAATTTAAATAAACTTTTTTACAGTCCGTTCTACTGATTTTGACTTCATTCCTTAGGCATAAGGATGGCATTAAAAGCAAAAACGTGGTTACAATACCAACTGTGTATTACAGCTGCCATTTGTCATGCCACCGACGCAATAGAAGTCAAAATCGGTTGAACGGACTGTAAAAAAGGTTTATTTAAATGTCTAATCTTATTTCAAATGGAGTATAGGATATCCCGACCAAATTTTGGGTTGGTTGGGTTAGAATTATGAGCAACCACGCGCGAGCCAAATTGGTCGCAATAACTAAGCTGGGACACCCCTACCAAATGAGTTAGGTAATGAATAATGATATAACTGTGACAAACCACGCGCGAGCTAAGACAGCGGTTCCGCGGCAGCGGCCGGCGAACGCTTCGTCCAAGTTGGTCGCAGTTAGGTAGTTAAGACCCACTAATAGGAATTATTAGAGGTTCACAAAAACGGCGCATTCATTATATTTAGAGTGTTCAACTAGATTTTTGGAAAATGGGAATTACTTGAGGTTCGATAAAATACATACCAATAAATAGTAGTTTTATATTGCTTAGAAAATCATTCCAACCAACCCGCCAGTAGCACTATGATGAATTGGATCATAATTAATTAAGATATAGATAGTGTGGTTTTATAAAATACCTTGTATGTACATTAAGAGCGCTGTATGCAATTTCGAACGGCCTAATAATAATAAATGAGACAAGTAGTAAGTTTAACAAAACTCATTATTGAGATATTTCTACTGGTGCCTATTTAATTTTATATCTAATGGCTATTGGCGGGTGAGTAAAATCCCATAATTTGGTGCCCGTTCTATTTTTGCAATTTAGGTACCTAACCTACCTCCCTATTTTAATGACAGATTTTTTTTTTATCTGGTCTTCGATTCTTGTACCTACGAATATAAAAACTCATATTAAATACAAATAGCAATGATATTATACAGGGTGGAAGGGACATCGACGCGAAGCCTGTTACCATGGATTCAGTACATCAATCTTGACACCCCTTCGTTAAACTTTTTCGCCGGTTATTTAAAAAATAATTCGCTGTTCCATACATTTTGACCGAGTAGGTATTGCACTACTGTAGGAAACAGCTGTTTTTTTAGGCTATTACTAAGGCTCCGTCGTCTGTCTGTCCGTCTGTCACCAGGCTGTATCTCATGAAGCGTGATAGTTAGACAGTTGACATTTTCACAGATGATGTATTTCTGTTGCCGCTATAACAAAAAATACTAAAAAACAGAATAAAATAAATATTTACGGGGGCTCCCATACAACAAACGTGATGTTTTTGCTCGATATTGATAACGGTAACAGGTAGATGCTTGAAATGTTCACAGAATATTTAGTTATATGTTCACTTTAAAAATAAATAATTAAATTAAAATAAAACAAATATTTAAGGGGGGCTCCCATACAACAAACATATCCCCATCTCCCATAAAAAAAAATGACCGACGAGAAATTTCAACGCACGGAGGTCAAGTATGATGTACTGAAGCCATGGTAACAGGTTTCGCGTCGATGTCCCTTCCACCCTGTATTAAACAGATATTAATATGTTATACACTCACAACACAACCGAAAAAAGTGTTCCGCGCAGCAGCGGCAGCACACATACCCACTTTTCATTCATTTTACATTTCACTACAAGTAAAAATGATAGAAAAGAGATGGCTTGATAAAACAACAAGAAAAAAAGAGACAGCTAGTGTTGTCAATTGCGCGTGAATGTAAACAAACATTATTCTGGCCACCAATCACCGAATATTGGCAACACAGACTAACAAATTGAAATATGAGAATATTAGGAAAATAATTGAAATATATTAATAAATCGAAGTATATTGCGTACTTACATGTGGTATGAGATCCCATGTGTTTTATTAACTTTGGTATCATAATTGGTAGGTACACTTTCTAAATACATACCATGGCATTTTTTGATTTTTTTTAGCTGCTTCAACTAAGCGTATTACTCGTCGCCATGCGTGTCGCAGACTAAAGTCAATACGTCCCAGTTAGGACGTTTTCGAGTCTTCACACGATTGCGCGCTCACAACATATCATTGACAAATAGGTAGGTCATTTTGTTACATTTACTTCTTTTATTAGTTATGGATAGATCTCACAATAAAAGTATGCGCTTCGACAATGATCGTCTATCTTCGGAAATAAGCAATTAGGAGATACAAACATGAAAGTACTTTCGTATTTCTAACCGACAAAAAAACGGGAGGTTCTTAAGTCGACGCGTAGATATATGTATTTTTTTTTTATTAATGACCACGCATAACTTTTTGCGGAGAAGTCCATTTTCGACCATTCTTTTTTTAGGGTTCCCTACTAAAACAAGGAACCCTTAAAGTCGCCAAATCCTTCTGTGTGTCTGTATGACCACGGTTTAACTCGGAGACGCTTGGGCCTAAAAAATGGTAATCTGGTATGGTTATACAAAACAGAAGGAAAACTATCACCAGTGTTCGCCAAACCAACTTATAAAATTTTTATACATGGATAAGTCAAAATTTCGTAAAAATCTCATAAAAAATTAATTAAAACCAAGTGCTTTATATTATAACTTTGAATTGTTTTTGTGTAGATAGTGAAAATAATAATGCAGGTGTTGGGTAGAAAGTTGGTGATAAACAATTGACCAATTACTCCAGTGATACATACAGAAAAGAGACCAAAAATAAAGTTACACGATCTCTTAAAACATTTCAAATGACAGTTGTCTACCCTTACTACTTAGCTAACATGAATATTGCAACATAAAATTAACTGAACTATTAATAGAAAAAAAATACTTTTAAATTAATAGATATGATAAGTAAGATACCGCTAGTTGTACGTAAGTCTATTAAATGTAATTCCCCATTAAAATTAATGCTGTCTCTCTCTAACGGAACGTAACAGAAAGTGACAGCATTACTTTTAATGGGGAATTCAATTTAATGGACTTGCGAACAACTAGTGGTTAATCTCTTAGATATTCTTAACCACATAATTTAATTTAATTTTTAAGACTAACTTTTCATTATCACATGAGGACACTCGCTGAATGTTATAATTCAGAATTATAACATTCGTATCGTAACGGAGACTATAATAGATTTTGTTATTCGAAACATGCGCGAGTTTAATAATCGACTGGCAAAAAAACGCAATGAATATTGTTGAACTGTCAAATTGAAACCGATTCCTACTGATAGTGTGTTACGCAATTAGCCCTCTGGACAGCAGAATAAGTGGGCCAAATTTTATAAAATATTTATTCATGCAATTTGTACAGCAGTAAAAATTACTAATATTTTTTGAATGATGATCTACTCAGTTTCGTGTAATGATCATTTTATTGTATCGCAAGAAAAAAATATAAACGTAAAGCTGTTTCTGAGTTCGGTACCCCAAGTGTAAGTTTGCAAGAGCGTAAACGTAACTATTTCGTTTGTGTTAAAATTTGACCGATAGATCATAATGCTAAGACTATAAGGGTGAGAATAAAAATCTTAACGCAAACGCGCTAGTTACGTTTACTCTCTTGCAAACTTACACTTAGGGTACTGACCGGCTCAAGCCGATTCCGCTTTGATTGTGGTAACTTCCGTAATAGGCTATTATTATTTATAGGAAGGAATAATTCCTTCCTATAAAAATTAACTAACAATTATTGTTAAAATTGCACCGAAAACAATTTAGTTAATGATTTTATCTTAGCTTATCTAAGAAAAGTCCGAAAACGTTAATTTGTAGTTTTACTTGCCTAAAAATAAATGCGATTACAAAGTTATTTGCAATTTGAGAATTGACCGAGACGTATATCGATGTATGGGAGAACATGTTTTTCGTTGGCCGGTTCTTTTTAATTTAAATCTCAGTCGTAGGAGAAAACACCTTTACCTGCCGTAAGTATACCTATTATATAAAATAAATAAATAAGCCTGTATTACTGTTAACTTTTAACTATTTTGACAAAATATTTAAAGTTTAAAATAGAGGTAAGATAACTAATTTACTTAAACTAAATCCTATTCTTGGCATTCCGTTGGTCTCCCCTAATAACAGCTTATCTTTCGACAAAGGCCTCCTCTAAGGCTTTCCACTTGTTTCTGTCTTTTGCTATACGTAACCATAATGGGCCTGCTTCTTTCTTAAAATCATCTTCCCATCGCTTTGTCTGTCTTCCTCTGCTTCTTTTGCTTTCTCTAGGATACCATTCGGTTATTATTTTTGTCCATTTCTCTTTCCTTTCTCTTAACATATGTCCCGTCCAACGCCATTTCAATTTTCTGCAAGTATGCAGAAAATTAAGGAAGGAAAGACTAAATTAAAAAAAAGTTCAAACAGTAGTTTGAACTTTTTTTAATTTAGTCTTTCCTTTTATCTTTTTTAACTGTACTCTATCTCTTCTCCTTACTCCCAATACGCTTCTCTCTATTCCATTTTGACATTTATTGATTTTATTTTGTTGTTGTTCTGTTAACGACCAAGTTTGGCATGCGTATGTCAGACACGGCAGGATACAAGCATTGAAAACTTTTCGTTTCTCCGACATTGGCATCTCTTTATCATTATTTCACTTAACGACCAGAATCTCTTCCAAGTGTTAGCTATTCTTCTTTCGACTTCTTTCTGCATATTATCTGTTGGTGATACTAATTGCCCTAAATAAATATACTCATTTACATATTCTAACCGCTGGTTATTGATACTTAAAGGCTCTTTTTTTGAAGAATTGCTAATTATTTTTGTTTTTGTTAAATTCATAGTGAGACCTGCATTTGCACTTTCGTCTGATAATTGTTGTAACATTGTTTCGAAGATTTTCGGGCATTCGGAGAAAAGTATTAAAATCGTCTGCGAATCTCAAATGACTTCATTTCGCTCCGTTCACGTTAAGTCCGAAATTACTCCAACTTAGTCTCATACAGATCATCTCCAACACAGCTGAGAATATCTTCGGCGAAATAGGGTCACCTTGACGGACGCCTCTTTTAATTGGGAACTCTTCTCCTGTCGTTTCCAGTTTTATTTGTGTTGTGCTTTTCTCGTAAATGTTCTTTAGTATGCGTATGTACTTTCTATGGACCCCTTGTCGCTCTAATGATTCACATATATAGTGGTGTTCCAAGGAGTCGAACGCTTTTTATTGTATTCTTTGTATTTCTGAAGTATCTGTCTTAGGACGTGAATATGGTCTATAGTCGAGAAGTTGCTCCTAAATCCAGCTTGCTCCTTCGGCTGACTTTCATCGAGAGTGTTTGTTAGTCTTAATAGTAATATTTTTGAGAAGATCTTATATATATTAGACATTAAGCTTATCGGCCTATAATTGCCAATGCCTTTTTCTGTTTTTATTATTTCATTTAATAAATTGGTTAGTTTGGGTACAATTACTGGCATTGATATCCTAAGTTCAAGTTCATTGGTGATTTGGTCGGGACCGGATGCTTTTCTTAACTTCTGCGTAATAATAGCTTTTTCTGTTTCTTCTTCTAGAACAGGTGGTATAGGTTCAGATTCTTGTATGTCGTCAATCACAGTCGTATTTAGTTTATCATTTTTGCTTTTATACAGGTTCTTATAATATTCCGTAGCAATATTTAATATTTCAAATCTTTTGCTAGTGCATTTTCCCCATGTATCCTTCATATTTGGCATCCAATTTTTCTTGGATTCTAACTCTTTAAACGCTTTCTTTACTCCGCCTGTTTTCTTAATATGATATTGGAAAGTGTTTGCTCTTTTTTGCTTTCTGTCTTTCCTATTATATAAACCGGTGCTAAATTTTAAACTAGCATAACTTTTCTTATATTAATATACAATGATACAGATTTTTTTTATTGTACCTTTAAGATTTAAATATTAAATTCACTGACAGAGAACGTACAGCCTAAACCGGTGGGCCCAGAAGCTTGAAATTTTGCACAACAGTTCCATAAATATATTGAATGATAAATACAAAACGTTTATGCAATTCTGCTAGTTACACGTTCAGTAATTATGGAAAATCGCTAAACTTCGTTCAGCTGTTTTACATAACGGAGCTGTTTTGTAAAAAGCTAGCGGTAGACACCCCGTCTGGTGTTATGATGATCCTCTTGCTAGTCTCTGGGTGAATGCCGTGCATGAATCAGTTCCCCACCCCCCTCCTCCGTAATCCTCGTAAGAGAGAATTATGATCAGCCTTTCCCCTATGTTACAAAAATTTACATGGAGGGATTGCCTATCTGACCTCCACAACCCAGTTATTGGGTAACACGATACCCCTTAGTAAGACTAGTTGTCAGAGTTTCGGGCTTCTGAGTTCTAACGACCCGTATCGTCCATCGGACACGTCACGAACCGACCTAGGCAAGCGTAGCTTGACTGAAGGAGATCTTCTGATTCCTTTCTGCTGCAAATGTTCAGGATTTGTGAGATAAATTGAGAATCAGGGCCTCTTTAGCCTTACTTAGTTTGTCCTTCGACGATTAACAAGCAGGCCCAAACGTCCTACGTAGCACTATGTGGCATGTTCAAATTTGTCCATAACTAATCATAAAAAGATTTTAGAACATGTTTACTCTTTGAAAGTGAAAATAATCTTTTATCTACTTACTCTCTTCTGATCCAATGTGGGTGCTACAAGCAATTTGTGGCTGGTGGTTAATAATGTGATAATTATCATAAATAAATTAGCTGTGTGATACAACGGCCTAAATATTGTGTACCTAATGTAGGAAAATGCATTAACTTTAACAGTGCACGAACCAAGTACGTACCTACCTGTACTTACATAGTACATACCTACCTAAGTAGGTACCTATGTATTACGGTCGAGCCTGCTTACACAATTTTTTGTGATGTTCAGGAATAAACAATAATCAAATTAAATAGACAATAATATATTTATGAATGTTGATTGTAACCTGAATATTTAATGAATATTATTTAGTTACACTGTTTTAATTGTTAATTTAAAAAGTATAGGTAAATAAATTCTAATTAATAGTGAAATACCTTTTTGAATTACCTACTGATATTTATGAAAACTTATTCTTGTTAATCATAATTATAATTGAGCATACCTACCTACAGTCGTTTACCAGACAAAATTGTACTCTTTACACAGTGGATTTTTGAGACGGGGCAGTAGGAAAGCGCAGGTGCCTTAACCGTTGTAGCTACAGGGAAACGTTCTTGACTGTCTCTTAAGTTTTCCAGTTATTCGTAACTGCATTCACGGATTTTGGAAAAATGGTACAGTCTACTAGAAAAACGTAAATTCTCACTTGAAATTTTATGACGATAATTGATGCAGGGTCGTTTAAGGATTAATTGACTTCTGGACCAACTGAAGTTAGAGTAGGTATACCTAAGTACCTAGATTCCTATCGCAAAAAACGTTTCCCCTTTAGGTAACTTACCATCTTATTCCGGATATTTTACCTATCACGTATAAAATAAAATTACCTTAAAGTGTTGTGAATCATTATTTTATAAGTTGAACTTTTTTTGATGAAAAGTCAAGGGGTGTTAGATAGCGTGGTGATCAAAGCATTTATTATCTTTTTCATCTCTGTGACTGACCGACCCCTTGACAATTCAAAAGTGCCTGTAATTGGTTTATTTGAAATAAATGCTTTGAGTTGAGTTAGGTTCATTTTGGGAAAAAAAACTGTACCGCAGAAAGTACGTCAAAAATAAAACATATTTTCTTACAATTTGTATGCACTTGACAAAAAATTAAGTGTGGCATAAAACAAGCTGAATAGTTATTAAGACAGTTTCCCCGTAGGTACTTCATATGAATTCGGATTGACCCATACTGTCCCAGTTAAACTTAAGCTAGTCAATAATGTTCGTTTTTTTTTAATCTCACCCCAGCCTTCATGCCTTTCTATGCCAAAAAAACCTTAGGGTTTTTTGAGACGGGGCAGTAAGGGCTGGTACCTTAACTGTGGCACACTTTTCTGCACTAGTGCGGCAATGCAAAGCAAAAAGCACGCGTAATTATGAGGTACGGTTATGAGGTTACGGATACGGTTCATTATGAACCGATTCGAGCAAGTGTAATGAAAAAACCTCAAATATTCGTAACAATATTTTGCTCGCATCCATTTTTTAAATACTTACCAACACTAATTATATTTAAAGGGCTAACTGAGCAATGAAAGATAATGTCATGCAATGCTTTAATACTTTTTTGAATGATGTATTCTTGACACAGATAATTGTTATGTTACGATAATAAAAACTACAAAAAGTTTTTTTGTTTTATTTTTCTCAAGTAGGTACCTACCTATCTACTGGTTGTTACAGCAGGCTTAGCATGACGCTTTCTATTTCTATTCTACTGTCGAATAGAAATTGCTTGTCTACTGAAAATGTTCAACGTCTACACGGAATCGGTAATTTTTGTCTACTCTTCCGTCGACAAAACGCTTCTTTACGGTTCTCGTGCTAAGGTCCGTATCTAAAGAACGTTACTCAATTCTCAAGCATTACTTAAAAACTAAATTCAACCAATCCAATGCCTTGAATCTAGTCTATAATTAGTCTTAAGTAATGCTTGAGTATTGAGTAACATTCTATAAATACGGGCCTAAGCCGGATTCACACTACTGTGTTGTGTCGTGTCGTGACGCCTTTTAGAGAATACAATCCCGACCGTTTTCTGGCCCTGAAAATCCCGGGACTTTACTTGGCTAATCTCGGGATTTTCGGGATTGCCACAAACAAGTCTAGTTTGTATTCCGTAGTCCGTTGCCCCTTGAAAATAACCTTGCCTAGATTATTTTAATACATTACGACAAAAAGCAACTCGTACAATACGTAGGTACCCACTATTTACTACACAGGTACAGTCCTAATAATATGTTTGTCGTAGAACTTAGAAGGGACTTCCCCACTCGGAATACTTTAATACAATACTCTTAAGGTAATTCCCCAACGAACCAACAGGGGAATCACCCGATCATCTCATATAATAATATTGTTGCGGGTATTTCCCGTCGGTCGGGGATTCCCTGTACGAAAGTATAAATATGCAATTCAGGTTTTATTTTTTTCATTTATTGTTCTGTCAGTGACGGGTTACGTAGGCTACGTCAGTGACGACGGGTTACGTAGGCTACGTCATTAAAATTTAAAAGTCAATTATCTGAAATTAAATATTTCAAATGGCGGGAGACTGCTAGACCTACTTTGACCCTATCTTTGTCATCGCCACCTGATATTGCAAAATCTTATACATGTATAAAAAACTGCTTATTCATATCTCCACATTGCGTATTAGGTTAGTACTAAAAGAAACTTAACCAACCATTCCTGGTTCCATAGGCTTAGCATGAGAACCGTAGAGAAGTGTTTTAAAGTAGATAAAAATTACGCTTCTGTGTAGACAGCTGACAGTTTTCTACG
Source organism: Tiliacea citrago (assembly GCA_963921375.1). Lineage (NCBI taxonomy): Eukaryota > Metazoa > Arthropoda > Insecta > Lepidoptera > Noctuidae > Tiliacea > Tiliacea citrago. The sequence continues at coordinate 14,074,933 of OY992786.1, read as the reverse complement.
AAGAAAGATAGACAAGCGATTTCTATTCTACAATAGAGTAGAAATAGAAAGCATCATGCTAAGCCTGCTTTTAGAGTTTTAATTTTGTGTAATAAATGAAAATCACCAGTCTTTCAAAGAGCATGGGAGATGGGCTTCAAGTTAATCTTTGAGGATAATTGATGAAATTATTGTTGCTCTGCTATTATTACTAATATTCAGTTTGAAAAGCCTTATCAAATCCCCCTTAAAGTTTAAACTTTAAGTTAGCAATTACCCATATTTATGGGTCTTGAGATACTTAGCTCAAGATATCATCTTGAGATACTTAGCTCAAGACACCATCTTGAGATACTTAGCTCAAGACACCATCTTGAGATACTTAACTCAAGATACCATTTATTATTTTATGCCTAGTATCTTGAGATAATGCTTGTGAAGCATTGATGTCCCAATCACCCGTACAAAGGTAATGGGTAAAACTGTGACATTATAAGGTCACTAGGCAACTTAGAGAGATTAGATAATAACTTATTGAAGACTTACTGGACTTATTGTCTGGAGTCTTAACTGGGGTCATTGCATTATAAACATCACTGATCGTAAATGCTGTAGAGCTCCAGGCCATAATCATGTAAAATATATGGAGTAGGTGCCGATATTAACTATTTGCTGTCAATCAATTACCCATATTTATGGGTCTTGAGATACTTAGCTCAAGACACCATCTTGAGATACTTAGCTCAAGACACCGTCTTGAGATACTTAGCTCAAGATACCATCTTGAGATACTTAGCTCAAGACACCATCTTGAGATACTTAGCTCAAGACACCATCTTGAGATACTTAACTCAAGATACCATTTATTATTTTTTGCCTAGTATCTTGAGATAATGCTTGTGAAGCATTGATGTCCCAATCACCCGTACAAAGGTAATGGGTAAAACTGTGACATTAGAAGGTCACTAGGCAACTTAGAGAGATTAGATAATAACTTATTGAAGACTTACTGGACTTATTGTCTGGAGTCTTAACTGGGGTCATTGCATTATAAACTATAATATATTATATTTGCTGTCAATTATCCCATATTTATGGGTCTTGAGATACTCATACACCATCTTGAGATACTTAGCTCAAGACACCGTCTTGAGATACTTAGCTCAAGACACCGTCTTGAGATACTTAGCTCAAGACACCGTCTTGAGATACTTAGCTCAAGACACCGTCTTGAGATACATAGCTCAAGACACCGTCTTGAGATACTTATCTCAAGACACCGTCTTGAGATACTTATCTCAAGACACCGTCTTGAGATACTTAGCTCAAGACACCGTCTTGAGATACTTAGCTCAAGACACCGTCTTGAGATACTTAGCTCAAGATACCATTTATTATTTTATGCCTAGTATCTTGAGATAATGCTTGTGAAGCATTGATGTCCCAATCACCCGTACAAAGGTAATGGGTAAAACTGTGACATTAGAAGGTCACTAGGCAACTTAGAGAGATTAGATAATAACTTATTGAAGACTTATTGGACTTACTTATTGTTTGGAGTCTTAACTGGGACCAACAGGCCATTGCATTATAAACATCACTGATCATAAATGCTGTAGAGCTCCAGACCGTAATCATGTAAAATATATGGAGTAGGTGCCGATATTAACTATTTGCTGTCAACCCATATTTATGGGTCTTGAGATACTTAGCTCAATATACCATCTTGAGATACTTAGCTCAAGACACCATCTTGAGATACTTAGCTTAAGACACCATCTTGAGATACTTAGCTCAAGACCCCATCTTGAGATACTTAGCCCAAGACACCGTCTTGAGATACTTAGCTCAAGACCATCTTGAGAGGCTTAGCTCAAGACACCATCTTGAGAGGCTTGTGAAGCATTGATGTCCCAATCACCCGTAATGGGTAAAACTGTGACATTAGAAGGTCACTAGGCAACTTAGAGAGATTAGATAATAACTTATTGAAGACTTACTTATTGTCTGGAGTCTTGACTGGGACCAACAGGCCATTGCATTATATAATACAAAAGTAATATACTGTGTACTGTAGGTAATTATATTATATATGTACAGTGATATCCACGAACTCCTCCATTTTCACGTCTAATACTATTTGCCAACCCAATTAATTTTGTACTTGTACTTCAGGATCTGAAGATTTCATACTCTTGTTAATTTCCAGCTGTAACTTTTCCTTTAATGTCAATTGGGGTTGGGAGGTCTTAGCTCAAGACACCATCTTGAGATACTTAGCTCAAGAAACCGTCTTGAGATACTTAGCTCAAGACACCGTCTTGAGATACTTATCAATCAATTACCCATATTTATGGGTCTTGAGATACTTAGCTCAAGATACTGTCTTGAGATACTTAGCTCAAGACACCGTCTTGAGATACTGTGCCCAAGACACCATCTTGAGATACTTAACTCAAGATACCATTTATTATTTTATGCCTAGTATCTTGAGATAATGCTTGTGAAGCATTGATGTCACAATCACCCGTACAAAGGTAATGGGTAAAACTGTGACATTAGAAGACCACTAGGCAACTTCGAGAGATTAGATAATAACTTATTGAAGACTTACTGGACTTACTTATTGTCTGGAGTCTTGACTGGGACCAACAGGCATCATAAACATCACTGATCATAAATGCTGTAGAGCTCCAGACCGTAATCATGTAAAATATATGGAGTAGGTGCCGATATTAACTATTTGCTGTCAATCAATTACCCATATTTATGGGTCTTGAATAGAGAATACAATCCCGGGATCCCGACCGTTTTCTGGCCCCGAAAATCCCGGGACTGTACTTGGCTAATCTCGGGATTTTCGGGATTGCCACAAACAAGTCTAGTTTGTATTCCGTAGTCCGTTGCGCCTTGAAAATAACCTTGCCTAGATTATTTTAATACATTACGACAAAAAGCAACTCTTACAATACGTAGGTACCCACTATTTACTACACAGGTACAGTCGTAATAATATGTTTGTCGTAGAACTTAGAAGGGACTTCCCCACTCGGAATGCTTTAATACAATACTCTTAAGGTAATTCCCCAACGAACCAACACCGATCGACAATCGACCGATCATCTCATATCATAATATTGTTGCGGGTATTTCCCGTCGGTCGGGGATTCCCTGTACGAAAGTATAAATATGCAAATCAGGTTTTATTTTTTTCATTTATTGTTCTGTCGGTGACGGGTTACGTAGGCTACGTCAGTGACGACGGGTTACGTAGGCTACGTCATTAAAATTTAAAAGTCAATTATCTGAAATTAAGTATTTCAAATGGCGGGAGACTTTGTTAGACATAAAAAAAACAGTGATACGACGTCAGTGTGGAGTTATTATTTAGTTGAGAAGGACGGGAATAGTGCTAAATGTAAGCGATGCCCAGCCATCCTCAAGACTTTGGGTGGATCAACTAAGGGATTACATACACATTTGTTATCAAAACATAACATCAAGGTTATATCAGCTTCAACAAGTCAAGATTATGAAAATCTGAACACAGCACCGCCGCCAGCCAAGCGAAAGTAAGATAATTATTTTACTAAAAGTGCCGCCGATAGCCTGGATGATATTTTGGCAAGAATGATTGCATTAGATGGATTTCCATTCAGTGTATTCATAACCTCAGATGATTTGAGAAAATTGCTCTTAGCAAAATACACGGATTTACCAAAGTCAGCCGTCACTGTTCGAAAACGTGTTATGAATTACAGTGAAAAAATCAGAAAGCAAGTAACTGCAGAATTAAAACATTTGAAAAGTGCAGGTGAAAGATTTAGTCTTTCTTTCGACGAGTGGACTTCAACTTCCAATAAACGATACATGGCGGTCAACGTTCATTAATATAAAAAATTTTGTAACTTAGGACTTGTTCCTATTGACAGCTGAAAATTGTCTTCGTATATTGCAAGAGCGTCTAAGTAAATTTGACATTTCCCTAGAAACTGACATCGTGGCTATTGTAACCGATGGACCGAATGTTATGATAAAGGTGGGGCGGCTTATTTGCACTGAACAACAACTGTGTCTCGCACATGGTATCAATTTGGCGGTCTGTGATGTGCTTTATGAAAAACATAATAATTTGCAAGATAGCCCTACCTCAGATGATACTATAAATGAACCAGCTGTGACTGTTGATTATATGGACGGCAGCGATGATGAACACCATTTAGAAGACTTAGACTGTCCAGAATCAGGTTTAATCGTAATGTCACAAAATGATCTTGCGCCAGAACACGTACCAGAGTTAACACAATATGAAAATATTAATGAGCTGATAAAGAATATCCGCAAAGTTGTAGTGTATTTCTAAAGATCTCCATTGAAAAATGAAACAGTACTTCAAAAATATGTGAAAATTGAACATGGAAAAGAGTTGTCACTTCTTTTGGACTGTAAAACCAGGTGGAATAGTCTTTTAACAATGCTGGGGCGATTTTATCTTTTAAAAGCATGCATTCAAAAAGCTCTTATAGATCTCAATCATCCAATTCGTTTAGAAGATGTTGATTTTGAATTGGTAAATAAAATTGTTGATGTGCTGACCCCAATTAAATTGACAGTAGAAGCAATCTGTCGGCGAGATGCTAATTTATGCACAGCTGATGCCGCTTTGAAATTTCTTATAAAACAACTGTCTAGCAAAAACTCAGCACTTGCCAAAAAAATTAAAACATCCTTAGTGGAACGTATAAAGCAACGACGAAGTGATGATTTAACTGGCGTGTTAAATTATTTACAAAATCCACGAATCGATGTTGAAAATCAGTTATTATCGGATTTGGAATGGCACGACTTATTTCCAGTTCCGACACAGGCTTTAGTGAGGAAGCAAATAAAGAGTATTGTTAAAAGACTTAATAGTCGAGATTACACGGAAGAAGAAGCAAGGTCAGGATCACAAACAGATGATGAGCTAAGGTCAGAAACCTCCCAACCCCAATTGACATTAAAGGAAAAGTTACAGCTGGAAATTAACAAGAGTATGAAATCCCCAGATCCTGAAGTACAAGTACAAAATGAATTGGGGTTGGCAAATACTATTAGACTTAATGAGCCTGTTCGAAAATGGTGGTGTTCGTGGATATCACTCAGAAACAGCATATAAGTATCTATTGTCTATTCCTCCAACCAGCGTAGAAGCTGAACGAGCGTTTTCAGCTGCTGCTTATGTTGGCAATAAACTACGAAGCAGGCTCGGAAGTCAAACATTGGATGCTTTGATATTCTGCGATTATATTTTCGAAATTCTAAATAGTTATTTTGTGCTGTTTTTTAATTTCTTGCAAAAGTATAGTATTTTTTGGTTTGTGTTTTTTCTGTTCTTATTAAAAAATCAAAATTATTCTGATTTGTGTTGTGCAGACATTAAAGACATTTTTTTTTAATTACTCGTGTTTTTTTTATTTTAGCCCAATTAGAAACCACATAGTCTAATCCCGGGATGAGCCCGGGATCCCGGGAAAAGGCTTCAAAAATCCCGTAAGCCCGAGATTGAAAAACATGCTCGGGATTGTATTCTCTAATGGTAGGTAGTCATTTGTATGAAGAGAGACTACAGCCGGACAGGCTGTCTCCATACAAATGACAGTCAATTTTGTGTGGCAATTTGAAGTGCCACTATTGACCCGAGAACTGATTTTGACGTACACCGGCACATTGCAAATTCACTAGTGATTCACAAATTCTTATCGATAAAATGTCGATATTCAATACCAAAAGTTGATACAGCTCAGGCTGATTACGTAGTTGTTTTAAACCCGTTTTTCGGCAGTCTGGTAGTATTATCTAATCTTAAAACTAATAATAATAATATATACTTTATTGATACAAGTCCTTACAATATGCTTAATATCTAGCTTAAGTTCACAATAATTAAAGGTGCACAAAAGTTGAAACCCTGACTCCTAAACGAATACCTGTGATTTAGGAGGCAGTGTTCTACTGCCACTTGGACACTATAAACCCTTATGGAAATGAAGAGCTAGTAAGCTGATACAAAAATAATATATTACTAAGTAGTGATTATAGTATTTTTTTTTTTTTTGATATCATAGTATAAGTAAAATAAAATTAAATTAAAAGTTAAATTAACATTAAAAACCGTTCAGCTTTCCGCGTCTATTCAGCTTTCCAAGGCAAACAAGTATAAAATGAGGACAAATATGAGCCTACACAGTGCCATTCTGGCACTGTGTAGGCTCAAATATTTACAAAAATATTATGACAACAGCCAGTCCAGTGTGAAATATATGGAGGTCAGTGATGGTAGTGTTTTTTTTTTTTTTTTTGTATGGCCTCTCGCAGTTGACCTTGAGAGGCCGTGACTGCTTAACCGGTCTTTCCTGTGGCTGCCCTCAGGTATTAGCTTAAAGCCTCCAGCCAGGAGCGTAAATATAATTATTACTAACTAAACGACAGCGCTCTAAGGGCACCCCCTGTGGGGTACGAACCTCGGCTTAGGGCGTCGTTGGGGAAAAACAGCAAGTTGGGGACGTGCTGGATCGAAAGTTTAAGTTCATGAGTATTATCGGGGATTACTATTAAATGCTACGGCTCACTCAGCCTCGGGGCTGGCGGTTCGACGTGCAAGGAACGGGGGGAACAATTAATTCTTGAACTTCGCGTGGTACCTCGGCGGCGAGGACGGAATGACGGTTTGTATTTGTGCACTGTACTTGTGGCCCTATTGCTTTCCTGAAGGAGAGTAATGGGGTCATCCGGGTCTGAGAGAGTATGCCTAGGTCGGCGAATCTGACTAATTTGAGAAGGCCTATAGCTAGCTGCCTGCACAACCAAGGGGTTGCGATGTCTATCTGCGGACTCGAAGAACCGCTTTGTCACGCGTTTCATAAACTGCTTGATGGTGGGGATTCTAAGATCTATATGAAGGGTTTCGTTCCGAACGAACCATGGAGCGTCCGTAATTTTACGGAGAAATCGATTTTGAAGTGCCTGCATTCTATGAATGAGGTGGGGACGGGCGTGTGCGAAAGCGGCACACGCGTACGTCATAATCGGCCGGAAGCACGCTGTGTAAATACGCAATTTGCCCTTAAGGGACAACTTGATGCGTGAGTTCAGAACGCAATGAAGCCTACCGAGAGCGAAAGAGGCGCGCGAACGCACTTGCTTTATGTGCTCAGCGAACGAAATGTGATGATCTAAGATCACACCGAGATATTTGGCTCGCTTCTCCCAAGGGATAGGCTTGCCGAACATTTTTATCTGTCGTGGTAGGTCCGGTCTACGCCGGGGCCTAGAAAAGAGGACCGCTTGGCTCTTATCAGGATTGACCTCGATCCGCCACTTCCTGAACCAGTCACCGAGTCTGTTGACTTCGGTCTGTAGGATGCGGGAGATCTGGTCTTGACTGCGGCCGGTGTAGTAGATGGCCGTGTCGTCTGCGAACAGAGCTAACTGCGCCTTTCTACATTTCGGGATGTCACTGCTGAACAGCGTAAAAATGAGCGGAGCCAGCACAGACCCCTGAGGGACGCCTGTGCGGATCGGATGAGGGGAAGAGAGCGCACCCTCGATGCGATAGCGGAAGGTGCGGTCCAACAAAAAGTCCCGTAAGATGAGCACGAGACGATCTGGCACACCGAATTTGTATAGCTTATACAATAAGCCGTTGTGCCAGACTTTGTCGAACGCTTTCGCGATATCGAAGAACACAGCACCCGTCATGAACCCGCGCTGGAAACCGGCGCTTATGTGTTCTATGATACGGTGGACCTGTTGTACGCAAGAATGTTGGGTTCTAAAACCGAACTGTTCGTTGGGGATGAGCCCCTTCGTCTCGGCGTAATCTCTGAGACGCTTATAAATAAGCCTCTCATAGACCTTGCCGAAAACGTCGAGCAAACTGATGGGAGATGGTAGTGAATGTTAGGCGTGACAAAAGTAGAATTTATGTTGTGGAAATGCGTTCCTTGCGAAGGTTGCGAAGTGTTTGTGGTGTTACCATTGCGGTTCAATGTAAAGTTCCGATATTGTCCACGTGCTAAAAGGTCCTTTTTTTTTCTTTACTGGCAATCGTTGACAGAGAATGCTACATTCTTTACGTTGGCAACTGAGCCGAGCCCTCTGTCACCACTGACAAGTGACAACTATTTTAGGTCAATGTCACTGAATTCATCACTCATGACATTCATTCAAATCAATGTGATTGTGACGATTGCGATTTAGTGACGATTGGCAGTGTGGCACCACACGCCACAGGGCCAACAGTTTTCATCATGGTTCTATCGTGATAATATTTATTGAGTGTGGTGTTCTAGTACAAAATTCAGAACATAATATAAACATGAAGCATACAAAGGAAAGGACAATGTCTGGTAGCAGCACAATGCTTAGTAATGAATATACGGTCGCTTTTAGCTCTATAAATGAGAGGCCGGTGGACGATATTTCATTAGAATTTTTCTATAAACCTCATACTATTACGCTGTTGGCAGTATCTATCGCATCAGTAATCTACACAGCATTTGTAAGGTATTCCACAATATGTAGCCTATTTTTTATAATTAAGTTACGATGATAACATATGATGTAACCACACTTCTTCAGATACCACAAAACCATTAATTTCTAACTAAAACAAATATTTATATTTTTGCTTGTTGATAAGCCTGTAAGTTAATTGCTCCTGTGTTGTGTTTTCGTGTAAAATAAACAGGTACTATATATATTTTGTGGAGTGTAAAAGGCAACTTACCATTTTAACTATTCAATGTTATGTGTGCCTAAACTGAATAAATGTAGATACCTAACATACAATACTTAAGAATTATATTTTATGACTAGAGCTTAATTTATTCAAAAATGCACATTTTCTTATTATTTCAGAGATACATCCAGTATTCAAGATAATATATGGTCAGGAATATGCTGTGTAGTGTTTTTTTTTCTTATAATATCAGTACTTACATTCCCCAATGGACCATTTACACGACCACACCCAGCTGTTTGGAGAATTGTATTTGGCTCATCAGTACTATACTTACTAGCACTATTGTTTCTTTTATTCCAAAGTTATTCTACTGTTTATGAAGTAATGTATTGGATAGACCCAAATCTGCGCAACTTCCACATTGATATGGATAAGGTATGTTCTTTCATTCATCAATAAATGTCAATATTAACATTCGCTACTATACTCTCAACAAACTGTGGATAAAAGGACCAACTTTGAATATAACACAGTATGAGTATGTATAATCCACCGTATTAACTGATACAAAATATATAAACTTATTACGCACAAATAAACTTAGTTATTTTTATTCTTTCTTTCACTTATGTAAAGTCAAACTTTTTTGGAAAGAAGAATCAACAATATTCTTAAGCTAAAAATGAAATTTTTTATTTTTGCCTTTTTTGACATTATTGACACTAAGGTGTCATGAGTAATGAGTAATAATATAGAACTGATAAAACCACACTAAGTAATTATATAAGGGTGTCATTTTGGTTTTGTAATGCTGAAATATTTTTCAAATGCAACTGTTACTGTCAGTTGCTCTTCTTTGCACGTACCTTCATTATTAACGTTTAGTTTTCCTATACAGTAATTCTACTAAGTCAGCATAATTTATAACCTACTAGATTTTTCCTGCAAATTATCCCACGGGAACATACTACCTGGATAAAAAAAGTACCCTATGTGCTAACCCAGGTCATGGTCTACCTGTGTGCCCATTGAAATCCGTTTAGCTGTTAAGGCATGAAAAGGTAACAGACAGACAGACTGACAGCCAGTCAGATGGACAGACCTAATTTCGTATTTATAATATTAGTATGGTTTGGATGTATGATAATATGTAAATATAGTTTTTTAATTAGTAAATATTTATTTACCATTTTATATTTTTCAGGAGTATGCGGTGAATTGCTCAGATATAAGCTTGGCAAAATTCTGGTCTCATGTGGATGTATTTGCTTGGGGACACTTTTTAGGGTGGCTGTTTAAAGCCATATTATTCAGGCATGCAGGATTGTTATGGGCTATCTCTATAATGTGGGAAATAACCGAAATAGCATTTGCACACTTGCTTCCTAACTTCTTAGAATGTTGGTGGGACTCAGTTATATTGGATGTTTTAATTTGCAATGGTCTAGGAATATGGTGTGGGCTAAAGATATGCAAAGCCTTAGAAATGAGAGAATACAAGTGGGTTAGCATAAGGTAAGACTTTATTATGTATTGGTTGTTCTGCTCAAAGCTTGTCTCTTCTCAAAAAAAAACCGCGAAAAGGGAGTTGAATTACTCTGTGAGCGATTTTTTTTGTAATTTGTGGCCTATGTTAGTACAGAAGTCTTTAAAATAATCCTTGCACGAAACTGCGTCGATAACATTAAAAAAATAACGTGTGAATTGAGGTTTTTCTAGCTAACTGTACCAGTTTTTCGAAATCTGTGAATCGCTTACGCACTTACGCAAAAAGGATAGTCTCTTTAAAACGTTTTCCTGTAGCTGCAATATTTAATTTTATCATAATTATACATAACTAGCTTTTGCCCGCGGCTTCGCTCGCGCTAATGTTGAATTTGACAATCATTTCGGGTTGTACTCTGCTTTTTGAAATTTAAAGTACTATTAAATTAAATACGTCCTCATAATTCTATCATGATTCGAAAGACACGTGGCGCCATCTATTATCATAAGAACGTTATTGTTGTTTTCCTCGGGAAAAGTACTTTTTTCCGGGATGAAAGGTATCCTATGTCCGTTTATGTATACCTGACAACATATATGCAAAATTTCAGGATGATCGGTTCAATGGTTTAGGCGTGAAAAGGTAAACAAACTTACTTTCGCATTTATAATATTAGTCAGGAAGTTAGGATTAGAAATATCCAAGATTTTTGCAAAAGACCGGATTATTGGAACTTCCATCCTTCTTTATTTTTTATTAAGTAGGTACCTATGTCCTTGTATAGCCCTGTATGATAACCTAGTCACCCCATTTTAAATTTTCAACTCGTCATTTCGGCTCCGGTTGCAAGAAAGCTAAAAATATGTTTTTAATTTCTTTTAGCTTGTAATATAATATATGTAAAACATAATATATATAAAACATAATATGGATAGGTTTTATTTTTATCTTTTAAAAGTTTCATATCGCTAGCATTAGTAGTTCCTGAAATAAGATGCTGTGACAAACAAACAAACAAACCGACAGTCAGTCAGACGAAGTCACACGGTTCCTTTGACTATTTTGATCCGAAACACTTGAAAGCGTAAAATCTTATAATTTGGAAATCATTACTATGTTCAAGTAGTAGTATTCATACTAGCGACCCGCCCCTGCTTCGCTCCTGTGCTATAGCTAAGTTATAAATATGAATATATATAAATTCAGAATAAATGCTCTAAGCGATAGTGAAACCTCATCAAAATCCGTAGCCAGACACGAAAATTAAATTTATTTTATACATGTACAGTCGGTGACCGCGATTACCTGACCCCTCTTCCATTATTCTTATTTGTAACAGGGGTCAGGTAATGCTGGTCATCGACTGTACTAGTGACCCCGTCCTTTTGGGGAAGGAGGCCTATGTCCAGCAGTGGACGTCTTTCGGCTGAAATGATGATGACTAGCGACCCGAGCTTCGCACGGGTATAAAAAATTACGACATGTGAAAACCTTCAGATTTTTACTATAGCTGAGTTATAAATGTATTACCGCGTGTTTTTCCTAACCAAAAGCGATAGCCAGGCTGTATCATGAACCGTGATAGTTAGGCGGTTGACATTTTTACAGATGATGTATCAGTTGCCGCTTTATCAACAAATAGGTAGGTACTAAAAAACAGAATAAGATAAATATTTAAGGGGGCTCCCATACAACAAACGTGATTTTTTCGCCGTTTTTATAGATAATGGTACGGAACCCTTCGTGCGCGAGTCCGACTCGCACTTAGTCGGTTTTTATTAAATGTTTTTATTTTTCACTTTTTAGCTGTGGTACCTACCCCATACAAATTCGAATACCATAACCTGATATGTAAATAACAGTGACAGGTAGTTATTATATAACATCATCCACTTATGCTATGTGGGAAAAATACATATTATTGAAGCTAAGTCAGAAACTACCCAAGCAAAGTTGGCACCATGGGCACGTCTTCCCTACCATTATCGCGCCCCCCGGTCTACTCTCTGATATACAATGGTCTCTGTAGTCTCATGAAACATGAGGCTTCAGGGGCTAGTGTGAATCTTTGGGTTCATTCGAACAATCGAGTCTGGTTAAACCATGCTGGGGTTGGTGCATTTCATTCATTCATAAGTCAGAAACTACCCAAGCAAAGTTAACTTTATATGGGACCACGTAGAAAGGAAGGACCACCCTTTTAAACAAAACAAGAATTTTCCAAATCGGTCCAGCCGTCTTTCAGTAATCACACATTAAAAAAAAGGATCCGGAGAACTCGGAATTTCCTCCTTTTTTGAAGTCGGTTAAAAAGAGCTTGCCGATCGCTTTAAATCAGTTTTAAAAGCAGGGAGATTTTTGTGATGGGAAATCCGAAAATAGTTTCGCCATACGTTTCGTTTAGTTTACCCATAAAGTTAGCAGAGTAAAGTGGTCAAGATCTCTTTGGAGAAAAAACAACTGCTTATCTAGTTTTTTAAAAGCTTCTGCCTGGGCAAGGAATCTAAGATCAAATACCTACTGCAAATTATCATTATTTCTAAAATCCAAGGAAGTGCCAGTCTTTGTATTTTTTTTATTTTTATAAGTTACGTAATGTCCAAACAATTGCATATTCTTTTGATTTTACACGTTATGTTTGTTTGCAGCATTTAAAAATGGGAATTTGGTTTATAGGAAAAGTCTTATTCCTTAACTTACAAAGTAAGAATACTTAAGGTTGTATTTTTTATTTTTTTACGATGGAGAGGTTGTTATAAGTAGGGTAAAATTCGAAATCCATTCGGACGAAGTAGCGGGCAAAGAGACTTATCTTATAAAATAATGTAGTATAGTATGCTTTTGCGTAATTCAACTCTTGAATATTAAGGCTCGTGCAGACTGGCGCTATATCGCAGGCGCGACAGGCAGCCCGACGCGTAGCGCGACTCTTTCCATGAAGTATTCATAGAAATAGTGCCCTACTTGTGTCGCGACGCGCCTGTCTGCGGGAACCTTTATACAAAATAGTTAGAGATCGTCCAATTAAAAACTGCACAAAAATTCCTTCCACAAAAATTTATACATACACTAACCATTCAAATGTGTATGCAAATGCAACAAGCAGTAGACGGGCGTGCAGTTTTAAATAATAAGACGATCTCTACCTAACTGTTGAATTTTGCAGAATTCTATTCTGTATCAAAACTGTTTTTTTTTTTAGAGATATTTCATCTACTACTGGGAAAATAAAGCGGGCTATATTACAATTCACACCTGTACAATGGACACCGGTCCGATGGTTGGATCCTACAAGCACATATATGAGATTCTGCGCATTGAGCCAATTGGTGGTGTTTTGGCAAATTTCTGAATTGAATACCTTTTTCTTAAAACATATATTTGAAATGCCACCTTCACATCCTCTGGTCATCGCTCGGCTTTGTCTAATAGGAGTTATTGTAGCTCCGTCTGTAAGGTAATGCATTTTTTTATGACAATGTACCTATACTTGTTTTATTGTTCTGATACAGTAGGTTACTCAGTACAATGGTTCTCGATAATGTTCATTGAATAACAATGTTGATTTGCAAGTACCTACATACATACATAGTCCAGGAAAATGAACTTGATGTTAATAATAATCTTATACAGGAAAATCGTGATCTAGCAGGATTTTTGGACATAATAAGGGGATACTAAATGTTAAAAAGAACCTGTTTAATTAACAATCAACTGACAATCCCCACACGCTGAGTTTTGAGCACTAAAAGCCAGTCTCAGATCTTCAGATCACTGTTAGTGAGTGGCGGACTATTTAGTCAGTGGGGATCATCCTTGATTATTTGGATAATTTGATTCCTTTACGTTAGGCCCATCTATATAAATGGAAGATATAACATCACGCGCGTGTTCCCAAAAAGGGTAGGCGTACACCCACATTTCGCCAGTTATATTCCAAATTGTGTGGCAAGCCTATTGCCTTCAACTGAGCACGAAGCCAGAGTTCGGACAGCTACTGAGAGATTCCTAATCGAAAACCCAATAACATTTCGCTCGACCTGGGTATCGAACTCAGGCTCCGAAGGTGTGCTTGCGACCACTCAAGAAGGTAAACGGTCGGTCTTACTCTTATCCCGGTAGTGTCGGATTGCCGTCCCGTCCGACTATGAGAGAGGGAAGGAGAGTGCACCTATGTTTGCGCACACATTTGTGTACTATAATAAATATCTCCTGTGTACTTGGCTAGTCTTCGTTAAGGTTTTGAGAACTGCAGTCGGGAGATATTATTTATTATACATTTAGGTTTAACTAACCTTTCTATTTCATTGGTTTCAGACAATATTACACGTATGTTACGGATCCAAATTGTAAGCGAGTCGGTACCCAGTGTTGGGTATATGGAGCTATTATGGTGACAGAGTCTATGTTGTGCATCAAGAATGGCAAAGAACTTTTTGGTCAAGCTCAAGTGGTCAATGTAATCATATGGCTAGTCATTCAAATTTTAGTCTCAATTGGCTGTGTGTATGGTGTAGTGTTATATCATCGATATTTTGAGGTAAGAAACTTTTATTTAAGCACCTATCAAAAAGTATTGTTTCCGTACCTAAGCAGGTACGTACATACGTAATCAAGGCGCACAGTAGTGTTCCAAATCATAAAATAAAACAAGCAATATCAATTCTTGTGATAAAATACTAATTAAATATATTTTTTCCAACGACAGTTAAAAATGTATAAGTATGAGAGTTAAGTACCTCTAGTCATTTATTTTAAAAAAAAGTCACGTTTGTAATGGTGTGGTTAGCCATGCCGTGATGCTGCGTGCTCTGTGAGGAGCCCAGGCTTGCTCTGATCATGACAGCTCTAGTCTAGTTATCTTCATACTGGCGGCCTCAGCAAATTACGAAAGATCATAAAAAAAAACTAATAATCACTAAATAGGAATTATGTAGCGGCTGTACGTATCGGTGGCATATATTATGCGGTATCTGTGTCAACGCCAAAGTGGCTCGTGCAAACTGGCGCAATATCACGGGCGCGACAGGCAGCGACATAGAAATTGTGCTACTACTGACGCGTCACGGCCGCGATATCGCGCCATTCTGCACGAGCCATTACACCTCTGTACCTATATTAAATCTTAATTATTGAGCTAAATATTTAATTAAAATCGGAGCATTTCAATATACCGAATAATTTTGTGTCAATTTAGAAGATGTGTAAAAGTAGCAGTGTAAGTCGACTTTTGTCACTTATCGCTTATCGTACCTACCTCGCTAATTAAATTCTTAACATTTTTTTTATAAATGATGTCGACCTTCGTTTGTTAATTTATTTAGGTACTATGCACACCAACGACCTCTTATAAATTTATTTCTCAATAGTCTCACTTTGTACATTGTTCTATGTGAATAATAACGTCACGTAAATCCCACACAACGTATACGTACAATTACGACAATAAGTAAAAGATTAATAAGTTCCTGATTTATTCGTTCCACAAGCTGTGTGGGATTTCCCATCGGCATCGGGTAAAATGAGGAACTTTCCCCACAAACTTTTATCCCTTAATACGCTGACAACAGCTAAACCGCGGTCACTGTCAGACTGCATACAAAAGAAAGAGAAGCGCAATGAAATATCGCTTGTAATTCATTGCAAAATATGAAGCAATTCTTTATCTACTCAAAAATGAGTTGAGTAATCGATAATAAAAAACAACCAAGTTCGCATACAAATAAGACGTTTTTGTTATTAATTAAATACCAACCGTACGTTGATATTTATTACAGATATTTTGGATTGAAACCCAAAGTAAAGGGTTAGTTTACCGTTAATTTGTATCGAGATTTTTTTTCTATACGTGTTTTGGTAACAACCAAGTTCTGAGAAATATGTTCAAGAATAACATATATTTTTTGCGCTACCACAAACTATAGATTTGGCAATTTTTTTGTTTAAGGGGTATGCGCTAAGGTAGCCCGCGAAATTCAAATTTTATTACGTTTTTTGCAATTTGCAGGTCTGTACCAGGTTGTATGTTGATCTAAAATATAATTCGCGGCCGTAACAAATAACTATGGCTTTACAGGATTCGGCAATACAACTAACTCTCTTCGTAAAATCCTATTGAATGACTATTTCTGAAATAATCATTCAGTAGGATTTTATGAACTTAGAGAGTTGTAATGCTGATTCTAATGATTATAATTCTGTAAAGCCATATTTGTTACGGCCGCGAATCATATTAAGATCAACATACAACCTGTTACTGACCTGCAAATTGCAAAAAACATATTCAAATTTGAATTTCACGGGCTACCTTAGCGCATCCCCCTTTAGACAAGCATACTTTTATCATTTGCCTCTTGTCAGCGCCTTAAGGGGAAGAATTTTTGAAAATCCTTCCTAAGTGTTAAATTTAGCTAAGGAACTGTTGTGCAAAATTTCATGCTTCTAGACCCAGCGGTTTAAGCTGTGCGTTGTCTGTCAGTGAATTAAGTTGAGATTTTTGTGTGTTAAGTTTTATGAAGATTTAAAAAAAATTAAATTACATAACATCATGCCTGTAATCCCCGAAGTGTTAGGCAGAAGTGTGCCTATAGTACACCCACATTTCGCCAGTTATGCTTAAGTCCCATGTAATAGGGGGCGAGCCTATTGCCATCAACCAGGCACAAATCCACACTCCGGACTGAAAATTCCTAATGGGAAATCCCAATTACCCTTTGCCCGACCTAGAAATCGAGCCCAGGACCTCATGCTCAGCAGTAGCGCTTGCTACCACTAGATGACTAGACCAATGAGGCAGTCTAAATTAAAATAGATGTTTTAAATTGTATACTACATTCAATAACAAGAAGTATTGGCAAAGTTTTTTTATGATTTGTCGGTTTTCTAGTAGGTAATATTGTAAGCATGCCGGAAAAGCGACAAAACATAAAAAAACAAGAACATTCCCACGACCGCGACTACTCATAAGACGCGCACCGGGCGCTATCCGTCTGGTCTGATCCAATAAAAAACATAATTTATAGCTTTTTGCTTGTTTATCGTAACTGTTTTATTCTTTTACAGCCAAATAGTGACTCCAATGCAGAAAGTCCAAAGAAAGTTGACTAAAAGTCGGTAAGTACAAAGGCTCAACCTACTATGTATTTGCAAACTGTAAATTCATACTTCCTTTCATGACAGTAATGAAATTTCTTCTAAGATTTTCATAATAACCTAGCTCAGCACAGGAAATACATCTTCAATCAATTGAAATGTTGATTTTTTAATTGATTGCAACTTCACAAAGTTGACAACTTTTGATTGTCATAGAGGAGGTACGATTTACCCAAATATATAAATATGTCTAGATAGAAAGTCAAAGCTGTGAACTTGTCGACAAAAGTGGCTTCCAGCTGTTGACCTCAAAATGCACGCACACTGTACTAGAATAACACAATAGGTGCATTCCGAATTAAGACCATAATCGCTGTAATCGATTTTAGCGCGCTAAACGGTAATAGGGAACGCGTTTAAGCGCGCTAAAATCGATAACAGCGATTATGGTCTTAATTAATAAATAATTATATTAATAAACGGAATGCAGCCAATGGCGACACGAACTGACGCGAGTGTAAGACGTAGCTGTCACGCACACCAGCCTATCAAAGTTAGCCTGTTTGTTTTAGTTCTTTTGCAGCGCGACTTTCTATCTAGACATAATAATAAAAAATAATCAAAGAATCTTAGACCGCTAATTTTCTAAAACCTGCTACGTCAACTCAAATCGATACCATGAGCTTTGCGGTTGGTTTGCTTTAGGATCGATGCGAAAAAAGAAGTTTTATACCTGAAAAAATATATCTCAGAAATCCTTCGATGCAGTTTTAATAAGCTTAACCACTCGTTTATATACTTATAGCCGTTAGCCATTGTGTCTCTCGTGGATCCACGTTAAAGAGCTCATACGAATGGTTAAATAACTCTAGGTATAAGTATAGTTTTCATAAACACGGTATAGCTGCCATAATAATTATTGCTTTGTTAAAATTAAATATTTACCCCTTTATACAAACTGAGTTTTTGTTTACCCTATAGCTCTTAAGGGGTTTATCTATTAATAATTATGAACATCTTTTAGTAGGTACAGGACCTGTAAATTTGAATTTAAAAATACTTAACACACAAATATCTATGGGTTAGCTACAAGTTAACAACCCGCATATCTGTTTAATTAAGTAATACAAAGCATTGGGGTTATGTCGTTTGTTTAAACAAAAAATGTATAGGGCGACCATAGAATTCATTTTTTAGGGGTCCGTACGTCTGAATGTAAAAACGGAACCCATATACTTAGGATCACTCGTCACTGCCATTTTGCTACGTAACTAGTGGACCGATAAACTTGAAATTTGGTACACATATATAATATTATGAATATATGTTACCAAAACACGGACCTGTAACATACCTAAATAAATGAGTTTGGACCGTGTGACTTATCAAAAGAAAGGGCTCATTGTGAGGGTCTTAAATGTGCTTTTAATAATTTTATTGTAAATCATTTTGAATCTATGTATTTATGAAAATTTACCATTCCTCTCCCTTATCACCGAAACTAAGGTTTAGGCTTAGCTAAAATTTTGAAAAAATATCGTTTCTAAACTTAAAGATCTTAGAATAAAATAGTCTCTCAATATTGTGCGTACAAACTTACATTTGCAGTGGAAATGTATGAGAGAATATGTTTTTCAACTACAATGTTAAGTTTGTTCTTGGGATAAATTCATCCCAACTGCGGAACCCTTCATTGTGCGTGGTCCTATACGCGCTTGGCCAGTTTAATAAAAATAAAAAAGTAGGTATGCACAAATATCCTGTTGAAATGAACAGTATCAAATGAGGAAAACGTCATCGTCATTTGGAGAACGTTGTTATCATGTCCGGGAATGTTCACAAAATGACCAAAACCACATTTATAATTTCTTATTTGGCTTATGTTGGTTGGACTAGATTTCATATAAAGTTGCCTGTTCTCCTTTGTCGGGTTTTCCGGAAAAACCCATATCGTAGGTATGTGAACTGTCTTACGCAAAATTATAGTATTGTCACTACAATTTACATATTTGTACAATTTCCCTGCAAAGGTAGCAGTTTGCGCGGCGACAAAGACCGGAGACCGAGACGGAGAACTGAGACAGGAGACCGAGGCCGTTATTGGTCATTAGGTTTTGTATGGGCGCCCGTTCGCGAGTGAGACAGATGCAGGACATGGAGATGCGAGACAGACGACCACGAGACGGTCTCCGCCCCGGACCAGTAGTATCGCGCGTCTCTCCCGAAGTGTCGAAAATACGTCCTGACCATATTGTTATCAAATAAGAAATGGTTCTTCACCAATAGTAATAAAAACCGGCCAAGTGCGCGCCGGACTCGCGAACGAAGGGTCCCGTACCATTATCTATAAAAAACATTAAAAAAACACTTTTTTACTACCTCCCTTAAATATTTATTTTATTTTAATTTATTTATTTATTTTTAAAGTGAATATATAACTAAATACTTTTTTGTGAATATTTCAAGCGTCAACCTGTTGCCGTTATCAATATAGAGCAAAAAAATCACGTTTGTTGTATGGGAGCCCCCTTAAATATTTATTTTATTCTGTTTTTTAGTATTTGTTGTTATAGCGGCAACAGAAATACATCATCTGTGAAAATTTCAACTGTCTAACTACCTCGGTTCATGAGATACGGCCTGGTGACAGACGGCGGCGCCTTAGTAATAGGGTTCCCGTTTTACCCTTTGTGTACGGAACCCTGTATACAGGTTGTACCAGAATGGTGTGGTCTACACCTTTCTGGTACCATTCTGTATAATTCGTTGATAGACGATCTTTGTTTAACTTTTATAATATCAAATCAAATTCTTCTTCCTCCAATAGTAACTTGATAACTTTATAAGGGAAAGCCAAGATACAATGGAGATTAATAACTTTCAACAATACAACAGAATCGACAATACTGTTACTGGTTGAAGTCTTTAGTTTTTGGTCTCGGTCTCGGCCCCCAGGTACACCAGCGAAGACCGAGACATGTGTCTCTGTCGCCGCGCGAACCGCTACCTTAATAATTATGATCCTTAAAGTTTTGTGTAGTTAATAGAGTAGAAGTTAGTGTTGCTTGGAAGTCGATGTGTACTAGAATGATTGTCTATATGCAATGAAACGACAACGCTCTACTGAAATGATGATGATCCTGATACATAGAATTAGAACATAACGTGATTACCTGCATCAAATATAAAACTGTTTTTGTGTCTTTGTTTCAGAGCTGACATCTTGGATATAAGGAGATTTTAATTCCTTTTTCTGTGATGTGTATGACCTTTTGAAAGGTCAGCACCAGGTGTAGTGCTCTTAGTGAATTGTGTGAGTGTGACTATAAATGTAACGGTTATACTCTTCAAATGACTGTAGGTATCAGACCCTTTGGTAAAGTTGCTCGTGCAACGGAACTTTTTATTCGCGGAACCGGTCAATAGAGTAAGTACGCTAAGTGCTGAAGCGTATGTACGTGACAGCGTCCGCAGACCACTGCCATTTGCTGCTCGAAATTTGATCAGCTGCCGCATGCCGCTCCAATCAAGTCCCTTTATCCGCAGCCGAAGTGAACTTGATATTTTACAATATTACTTACCTACTGCAATATTCGTACATCAACTATTCAAATAAAAATGTGTTTATCTGTAGTACCTATACTCCATTTGAAATAAGATTAGACATTTAAATAAACGTTTTTACAGACCATTGAACCGATTTTGACTTCTATTGCGTTGGCCTCATGACAAATTGCAGCTGTAATAAACAGTTGGTATTGTAACCACGTTTTTGCATTTAATGCCATTCATATGCCTACGGAAAAGATGTCAAAATCAGTTGAACAGACCGTAAAAATGTTTATTTAAATTTCTAATCTTATTGCAAATGGAGTATAGGTACCAAACCATGTTAAGGTTTGAAATAGAAACAGCACATCTACGCATTCACATATAGTCAAGTTAATAAACGACGAATGTTTCCAACGTGTCTAGCATAGTAAATATAATTATTTAAGTAAGGTGTGTATTTTTTGTTCTAGAATATTTGGGAGGTCCTACCTACTGTAATAGTTCGTATATTTTAAGATTAATTTGCAAGAAAGTAACCAACGTTGTAGAAATACGGGATCCCGGACAAATAGTTTGTGTAATACCATAGATAAAATAAATAAGTGTCTTTTTAAGACTGTGTAGTACGGTCTACCCATGAAGGTATAGATAAAAGTGGAGGCAACACTCTAAATACCTAAGTGAAGACGACTGTGGGCCGACTCTCTCTTTCTGAATACATACATAAGAACGAGACAGTGATATGTGTTTTCTTTATCTTATGTATGTATTCAGACAGAGAGCTGCCCACAGTCATCTTCACTTAGGTATTTAGAGTGTTGCCTTCACTTTTACCTATACCTACCTTCATGGGTCTACCGCACGTCAGTAGGTACCTAAATTAAGTCGTGTCTATAGTTGTAAAACAGCGGTACACAACGGATATTTATCCAAAGTAGCCGTTAACAACCTATAAACAACTAGTGACTACCGGTCGTTTATCCGACTGCAAACTGAAAAGGTTGGTTATGTTTTTGAGCATATTTTTTTTTTTTACTTTAACATGGTTTTTCACTATAATGAAAGTGATGTTTGTTGCATACAAGGTCTCGTTTTTTACTGAATTAAAATGAGAATTTTGATTACCTACTTGTTAGTACAGTAATTGAACCTTGAAAACCAATTTAAAGTTTTGTATATTTTCATCCGTGGTCCCCTTTTTACCCTGTAGGTACAATCGCCGGCGCGTAACTTGGCAAGGTTTTTTTTTCTTTTTTTTTTTTCTTTCTTTTTGGCTTCGCACGGTTTGTGCATTTAGCCAGTGTCATGTAAAATTAGGTAACAAGTACAAAGTTATAATAATTATGAAATGAACTCCACTCAATGCATGATGAAGATGATTGATGATATCCCGCCCCGCTCCCCTTGAGTTTAAGTAAAGACGCGGCACTTTACTGAAACCTCGCGCGGACTTCTTGAGAGAACTTAAAGTGATGTTGCACTGTTTTGTTTCATTTGCCTACATTAATGCAGGTTCACGAACACTTAATGGTTAATAATCCACCACTATTACACATTAATATTCGGCTAAACACAAATTTTAGAAAATAAAACAAAACTGCTAACATGACGCTTCACTTTCCCGCCAAGAACTCCCTTGGCAAGGTTTTGGGGTAGTGGGAGTAAGTTCGCGCATAGTACACATAGGCAACAAAAAAATGGTCACTTTTATTGTTTGTCATTATTCTATGATTATTGCCAACATTTATTTTAAACATGTCTGTTTAGAAGAAAGTTAAAGAAAGGAGAGGAATTCGTGACGTTTATTAGGTGTTATAACTAAAATATATACTTAATAAAATATTTTTAGTTATTGTGGCCTTTCAGAAAACAATGTTAACGAGACCTAAAGGTCAACAAGCTTCATTAGTAGCTGCCGCAAAAATACACTTGTAAAATAAAATCAATTTAAATAGTAACTACAATTCGTAACAAAAACAAAGGGTACAATTTTAGTGCACGCAAGTGTAATCGGGAGCGAACGGAACGCGGGTCGAGGTGCGGGAGGCGAGTGTCGACTGACGCACCAATCGCGTGCTCGGAACGGTGCTCCCTCATTCCCCGCATCCCGCTTGACCACCAAAGAGACCTTAAAAATGACTTCTGCGCCGACTACTCTTGCCAACTTACGTGCCGGGGTCTGTACCGACTGTTATTAATAATACGAAACTATTACGTGAGCGACGTTTCCGTGTCATGCATCCGATGATGAGCTTCCGATGTCTCCGCTACCGCGAAATCTCTCGTAAAAGTTACTTTACATTAAAATGAAGGCTTATTCCACAAATCCCCCCTGAAAATCCCCCTAGGGGGAAAAGTGGAATCCATAAAAAAAAGTCTAGAATGCCCCCCTGATAATCCCCCTTAGGGGGGGGAACTGGAATCTGAAAAACCGACGTCCAGAAATCCCCACTGAGGTTCTTAAAATTTAAGGAGTGCGTCTGCTACCCTGCTACGCTGCTGGTGCTGGGCGCCGATTTGTTCGCCGGTGCTGGTTGCTAAAATACTTACCGCGGGCGCTGCCCGGCAGATATTTTACTTAGATATAACCTAGAATGGGGATAATGTTGACCATTCAAACTAATAGGAGCACCGCCAAGCGGGCCTTCGTTAATATAGTCAATAAAGCTAATATAAAATGTCATACTGAATTGTTATGTTATTCGAGTCTAAATTGTTTAAATAGACAGACATGTTGTTGTTGTTTATTTATTAGTAACTAGCTGCGCCCCGCGGTTTCACCCGCATACCTAAGTCTCGATCCCGTAGGAATATCGAGATAAAAATTATCTTAAGTCCTAATCCAGGTCTACCCATGTGCCAAATTTTATCCAAATCCGTTCAGACGTTTTAGCGTGAAAGCTTAACCAACAAACTCACTTTCAGATTTATAATATTATCAAGGATTCTAACTATAATGTTATAAAGGCGAAAGTGCGTTTGTTTGTTTATTTGATTTAATATCTCTTCACGCTACCGCAACATCGGCTCAATCGATTGTAATGAAACTTGGTTTGGAGAAATTTTAAAGTACTTACATAGGTACTTCAAAATTCCCTTGGGAATAGTCCCTAGGGAACGCAATATAACCTAAGTCACAAGCAATAACATTAATTACTTTAAGAAAATCACAAATTGAAAATACCACGTTACTTTATAATAACCAATTTTAATATGAAAAAATAATAAAATTGTTTGCATCAATATTGCTATAAAAAAAGTTATAAAAATGGATCAGATGTGTGAACCGCAAAAAAAACTAAGTGTCGTGGACAAATCACCATGCAAGTAAGTTTTTATTTTAATTAGATATCTATCATCTACGTATGGTATTCCGAAATACCGCTCACCGAAAAGACGGTTTTCCGATAACACTCTACTCCGACGGTTTGTTGAACGAAAAAATGATTGGCCGATGAAACGTTTCGCCGAAAATGAGAGATTCGTCGATAGAGATATTTCTTCTTTAAAAAAAATGGGTAGGTTAGGTTAGGTTAAAACTATGACCTCCTACGCAGAATGTACCAACCGTCGATGAATAATATTTTCGGCGAAACGTTTCATCGGCCAATCATTTTTTCGTTCAACAAACCGTCGGAGTAGAGTGTTATCGGAAAACCGTCCTATCGGTGAGCGGTATTTCGGAATACCATACGTAGATCGATATCTATATATCTTACTTAAGTGTAAGTAGGTTGCTCAACAATTCGTAATCCCATTGGTTTTATATGCCCATATTTGCCAGGTATGGCAAAATAATACTCATTATCTTAGGAGACGCGCGTACCAGTAGACTTTTGTAGGCTGAGATGTGTTAAGAGCGTTTACGACGCACAGTGGGCTGAAACGGGCCGGTAAAGGACTTAGCATTTAAAAAAAAAAAGTTTATTTTTCTGAAATTTTAAATATTGTGTTGGATTTATCTATCGATTATAAGTAATTATTTCTATGAGGGTCGTTCAGATAACTTAGTATTTTCGGAGTTATAAATATCCAAATTAATTTTTGTATGAAGCAAAAGAAAAAAATGTGAAAATCTCGAAATTCTCAAAATTTCTCAAAGAATTGTCTCTACGTATGCATAGTACGTATATTTGTCCTATTTTAGCGCCTATTCTCGGGTTGCGATTTTCTGCGATTTGGTCGCAATTTCAAATTTTGTTCTCTATTCCACACCACCATAGAGGTTAAGAACTAGGCGCGTTTTTTTTTTATGTAGTGGTCTCCCCTTTAGGCCTAATCCACTAAGGACTAATAAAATAAATAAGTAAAAATCACAATCACTACTGGCCACTGCACTGTTTTAATTTAATCACTGTCAAGGGTATCCACATTAACGAATGCAAAATTTTCGTATGCGTCATCATCAAATGTTTCCGCTTGTTCAATTACTAATAAACTTTGTGCTTCTACTGACAAAGTTTTATGTTTTCTGCGAAGTTTGTGACGTTTCGCTGAGATGAGTGGATCAGAGCTGGTCAATAAATTATTTAAAATGTCTTCATTTGTAGTTTTTCTACTGCATTTCCTGGAATGGTGTTGGCGGTACCTACGAAAGTCTTTATTTCTAGCTTCAGCAGCTTCTTCAGATAGCTGTCCAATTGGTATTATACCAAAACTTTCAATAATAGCTGCACCATGCATAAGAACTTTATGAACACTTGAAGGCATATAATACCAGCTATATGATTCCAAATACAGTTGCATGGTCACTTGAGCATATTCGTGAAATTTCGCTGTGTCAATGTGGTAACCTGATGAAATTGCCTCTAAAATGATTGCAAATCGCCTAATTAATTCTTCACTAACACCAGTTATCTCAACAGTCATGTTTGGATTTGCAAAAAATCTTCTAGCAGTATTTCCGTCATTCGTGGAGCCGTGCCCTTGTTTAACAACATCAATCAGAAGTCCCATTCTATTTTTAAAAGCGTCTTGTATGTCTTTCTTTCTTCTTTCCATGATGCACTTGTTGTCTCCCTTTACTGTCCATGTCTGTATCGTTAATCTGTAGGCTATATATAACAACTATAAAAAAGTAACCACGTTTTTATGTTATAGTACCAAGAATTAAAACATTTCAAAAATGATTTTTAAATTTAATCAATTTGGAGTAAATAAGGCGAATACATTTTTGAGCCGCTTTTTTTGCAATGTACAGACGCCAGCAGGTCAAGCTATCCGAAACTGTCAAATTTTCCCAATCAACCTTCCTTGCTGTAGGAATAAGGTTAAAAAACTATTAAATAAATTTGACAGACTGTAGTAGCTTGATGTGCTGGCGTCTGTACGCAATTCTCATATCTGTATATTTAGTAGAATGGAAATATAAAATATTGCACATAAAAAAAATATCCAAAGTTACTGAATCGTATTAAAAAATCATTGACATTTCAATTTTGGTTTCAAACATGACCCCAACCCTTTTTTTGTTTTGTTGGGTGGGAAATTATCAAATAACTTTTCCCGCTCTGGGTGGAGCGGGAGGGAGTGTCAGACTTTTACTGACTAAAACCCACCCGTGTTCCTTCAGATGTCTGTGCCAGGGCCACGATATCCCTTTCGGACAGGCTCGTAACCCTGGCAGGCATTGGCCCTTTCGGACCCCGTCAATTGGTGCTGACGTCTCTTTGAGGCGCGCGTGGAACACAACGCGCTGTCGACCCGGGCTTGGTCCTTATCGGACGGCGAGCTACCCATCGCTCACCGTCCGCAAGCCCGCGCCTACGGTGGCCGGGAATCGGCCTGCGATTCCCGACGCCCGGGGCGTCTCCTGCGGCGACTAGGGGCGCGAGGGCGTTGATTTTGCCTTACCCTCACGCGTTCCGCCTCCTCCTTCGCAAGCATTACTGTTTCGCAGAAGGAGGTGACGGCCTCCCATGCACTCTCGCTCCGAACCATGGCCTGAACCATGGCCGGACGCGAGAGATCGCCGCCGCCGATCGCTGCCGTGAGGACACGGCGGTGCTTCGCCCAAGCAATGACCCCAACCCTACGGTAGTCTCGCTACAATTTTTGCTAAAATACATAATCGCCTATGCCATGTAAATTTTGCTGATTTGACGTGTATTTTCCTAATGCAAAAGGAAAATATTTTGAACCTTACTAACATAAAAACGAGACATGGTGACGTCACAAAAGCAATGTGAGGAAAATTACTCGATTCATGCCTTGTTTTACGTTGAGGGTGCTCGCCCACGAGCGATTTTCTCGGCGATTTTTGCCAGATGTAATACATGACATGATTGAATCGAATCTTCTTCTTAGTCGTTAACTTTATTTCTGAAGGGCGTGCTTAATCTAAAGTGTTGACCACTTGAATCGAATTGATTGAATCGAATGAAACATCAAAATGTTTTTACGAGGTTAGGATTTTGAATTTCAATAAAAACGTGACTAAATGTTATAAAAAATACTTAGGTACGTATGGAAGGTTATTCCGTCTTTATGTAAGTTTCACGTATTTGAACGCTTTTACAAGTTTTAACCGCGCGTCTCGAAAACGATTAACGATGTGCGTTAGAATCTATTTGAAAATAGTTTTTATGAACGGTCTAGAACATTTGTTCTTGTACTTTTACAGAGGGGGTGTTCGTAAGGCTTCTCCAGTGCTATATACTCTCAAGTGTCTCGCATATCCCAAAAACTCTCGAACTAATCTGATCAACTCAAGATCTCGTGTGCTAGGTAAGTCGAGAATAGAAATTCCAGACCGAGATTTCACCATTTTTTTTTTAAATAATGTTTTCCTTTAATCAAAAATGCTTGATACAATGAAAACTACACTAAAGGTGTTGGGTGTTATATTTTGTAAACAATAACAAAAAAAATCTAAATCGGTTCAACTGTTTGGAAGCTACGCCGCTAGAGTTGCCAACCCTACTATATAATATAATAGGTTGGGGAAAGTTTCTTCGCATTTTTTAAGAAAATTCTAAACATTTTTTAATATAGTTTATTTACATTTAACTAAATTATGTAGGTACCATTTTGTTCGATAACTTTTTGCCATCTTGTAGGAAGGGGCATGATCCCATTTCTATAGAAATTTTGGGACTTCTGATCAAAATACCGCGACAAGTGGTTTTGGCAGTCCTCTCGTGATGTTAACCTGACACTGCCTAAAGAATTCTGAAGAGACCGAAACAGGTGGAAATCTGAAGGTGCAAGGTCAGGACTATACGGCGGATGCATTAACACCTCCCAACCAATCTCTCTTAATTTTTGCTGAGTGGCTAAAGATGTGTGAGGTCTAACGTTATCATGATGAAAAACCACACTCCTTCTGTTGATTAATTCCGGCCGCTTTCTCTCAACTTCTTGCTTTAATCTCATCAGTTGTTCGCATTAGAGTTCAGAATCGATGGTCCTGCCTGGTGGTAACAGCTCATAATGAATAATGCTCTTCCAATCCCACCACACATAGCATCACCTTGTTGCGAGTTAACCCGGGTTTCGCCACAGTCTGTGAAGCCTGACCGGCCTTTGACCACGTACCACGTACGTGATCCACTTTTCATCACCAGTTATTAGCTTCTTTAAAAATGGTTCGTTTTTTCATTACGTCATAATAAAGAATCACAAATGAGTACACGCTTCATTAGGTTTCTTTCAGTGAGCTCGTGAGGTACCCAAATATCGAGCTTTTTTGTGTCCCCAGTTTTTTTCAAATGTGCCAAAACTGTTTTGTGGTCAATTCCCAGTTCTTCAGCTACGTCGTAACTACTGATATTACCTCTTCTACTGATATTAATCTTGCTCCACTTTTTCAAAAATGGCATCCATTTTATCCGTAATATCCGACCAGAGCGACGTGCATCTTTGACATCAAAATTTCCGGATTGAAAACGCTTAAACCAAATTTATGCTACTCTCACAGACACTGCACTAGGTCCATAAACATCGCAAATTTTTTTCACGGCTTGCGTTGCATTTTTACCTTTTTTGTAGTAAATTTTTAAAATGTATCGAATTTCTTCATTAGATTCACTCATCTTGACAGTACGAAAAACAAATGAAAATCACACATTTTCCTAATTTGAATTTGGAATTATGTTCTTTAAAATTTAAACTTTCAATGATACCAAAACCAGCCAGATACAAATAGTATAGCCAAAGAGATTTTAATACAAGTTCATACATACTATAATGCGAAAAGACTTTTTCCCCAACCTAATAGTATCCTGCTACATTTGAACGCTAAATACTACATTAAAAATAAATTGTACCTAATTTAATTATACTGTTTCCGTCGGGGGTTAAAAAACAACATTAACTAAATCTCGAAACAAAAAAAAAACAACGTACAGACGCCAGCAGGTCAAGCTACCCGAAACTGTCAAATTTTCCCAATCAACCTAGAACCTTATGCTGTAGGGATAAAGTTAAAAATCTATTAAAGAAATTTGACAGATTGTAGTAGCTTGATGTGCTGGCGTCTGTACCTATTTAAGGACGCTATCACATTTTTCCTCAAATATCAGTGCTTTTCAGGTACCATTTTAATGAATTAGGAGTCACAACTGCAAGTATATCAGTGTCTCAAATTAAAGATAATATATTCATATCCAGAATGGGCACATAAAAATTGTATAGCCCCATACAAAATTTTCACACAAATACGTTTTAACAATCACAATAAAACCAACAAATTAAAAAAAATGAGGTCTGAATAAGAACCGATATAGCTAAATCCACTGCATAGTTATACATAAAAATAATAACAAACTGTTGCTTATATAGTCCTCTATACGGTCAACTAAATATTTTGTAAGTAAATAAATAACTTTTTTATTTATGATTAAAATAAGAAGCGCCCTCAAATTTCTCCATACATTTTCTACACGCGGTTCGTCATTCCGCGCTCAGACGCGCTCGTGGAAGAACCGGTGTATCGATTTTTCGCAAAAAAATATTTACGTACAAAAGCGTGTGCTGTATTGTATACTGTGGGTGGACGAAGTTGATACTTTTTCGGACCGAAATAAAAGGAAGTACGATTATTGGAATTAGTTTTAAAAATAAATACATAGTTCAAAATTTTTGTATGAATCATGGTTGTAGATTACGGATAAACATTGTGTAAATAAAATTATATTATCTTTAATCAAATGGCGGAAATATATTTTTTTTGAGATATTCGATACATAGTCAATTTTGGGGTTTTTGGGGGTGGTGATTACGTATGTCATATTTTTTTTATCCAAGATGGCGGGTGTATTTTTTTAAATAAAAATTCGACATTGTCAGCAATTGTGGAGGTTTGTTATCAATTGTTGAAGGTGGTGTTTACAAATATACCATCCAACTTTTGATTCATGATGGCGGATGTACATTTTGGTGATAAATCGACGAGTAGATGGTTATAACTTTCGACACCAAGTATGGTTTTTGATTGTGGTGTGCATTGCTAAAATATTTACATTTGTTATTACAGATGCCACGAATTCAGAAATTTCGATAAAGGACAATAAAACCATACACGTAGCAGTAAACAAAAGTAATAAGACTTTGTATTTTGATTCAGAAATCACAAATCTACTCTGGAGTTTTGTTACAGACGTTGATATACGTGTGTTGGTAATTTATTTTATTTGATTTACCTTAGGTAGGTACTTACTAATGTTGTCTTTTTAGGGTTCCGTACCAAAATGGTAAAAAAGAACCCTTATGGTGAGACTAAGTCTGTCTGTCTGTCACACCAGGATATCTCAAGAACTGCTAATGCTATCAACTTGAAATTTAGAATAGTTTTAGTTGACGTTTGCTATTTTGCAAACAAGAAAGAAATAAAAAAAAATATACCTTTTTTGCAAAAGGGACTGAAAGGGGGTCTTAAAAATTTGAAATGGAGCTACTAGGGCATGTAGGGTATCATATGAAAGAGCGCTGTTTGCACCGTTCCCCTTATCTCCGAAGTTTGCATACCTAGATAAAAATCTGAAATTATTCTATGTCATAGAAGTTTATGTAAAGATTACAGGAAAAATAAAACGATGTCTCTAAATAGCACAGTTTTTCAGAAATCATCAACATCATAATAATATGTACGTACGGAAACCTCGGTGCGCGAGTCCGACTCGCTCTTGACCGGTTTTTTTATTTTCAGGAGCAAGGAAAAAGAAAATATCAGCCGCTTCATTGCCATGGATTCCAGCATGGGCCGGAATCCATACAAATTGTAGTGTATTACCCTCAGAAATGGTCCTGAACGCAACTTCTCTTATTAAATAAATGATAGGTAACTGCGATTTGTGTTCGAAAGCGGATTTATTGATGGCTAGAAGAGCACTTTGAGAATCAGTAAAAATTATAGATTTTTTGAGCTTTAAAATACGGATATATTCTATGGCTTTAAAAATGCCGAAACATTCCCCGGTAAAAACAGAAGTCTCCGGAGGCAGTTTTATTTTTTGTTCGATGTTGTATTGAGAATGGTAAGTACCTATTCCAACACAACCCGTCGGAGAAGGCTTGGCAGCATCCGTATAAATATGGTGGTACTCTACGTGTTCAGCCAGAAAATGATTAAAACTTAAATGGCAATCGGGATCTGATTTACTTACACAGTTATATTTTATAATGGGACTGAATTGTAAACTCTCATAACTATTGCTAAATATGGGAAGTTTATTGGAACGGTGAATAGGAGAAGAAAGTGAAAGGATTTTTTTATAACTTACAACTAAACAAGGATCACGTCTATGGGACCAGTAATCTGATGATTCAATCTGCAACACTAATGTGTCCAGTTTAGGAATGAGAGGATGAGTTGAGAATTGAAGAATCCGGAACAAATATTTGTCAGATAGGAATTGTCTTCTAAGATATAAAGGAGCATCCCCGCATTCAACTTGGAGTGCATTAATGGGACTAGACTTCATTGCACCTGAAATAATGCGTAATGCTTTAGACTGGATGCGATCCAATTTTTTAAAAGCCATGACATTACCTGGCTCTAGAACGAACAATCCATAATCCAGAGTGCTTCTGATGATTGCGTTGTAAATGAGTTTCAAAGAAAAGGGATGTGCACCCCACCACACACCAGAGAGGCATCTAAGCATGTTAAGGTGTTTTTCACATTTGTTAACAATATATTCACAATGAGAGACACTACTTAATTTACAGTCAAGTATTATACCTAGATATCTGAATTTATCTTTAACTGGGATAGGTATTTCCTTATAAAGGAGATTTACTATGGGAATATTTCTCTTCCGGGTGAATAAAACAGCCGCTCTTTTAGACATGGATAAATCCAAACCGTTTAGATGTAACCATGACGCCAAAATAGATAAAGCAGAATTGATGGCAGAGCTAGCTTGCTCAACAGATGGACTTGAAGAATATAATAATAAATCATCGGCATATTGAAGAACCTTAACATGACTAGTTATGGATAACTCTAAATCATAAGTGTAGATATTGTATAGAAGGGGACTGAGCACAGAACCCTGTGGGAGACCCCTCCATACAAGATGAGATACCTCATGGTCTCCTATTAACATGTTAACAGAGCGTTCGTCAAGATATTAATAATGAAATTCAACAAATTCAATGGAACTTGTAAGGCTTCTAATTTATTTTGTAAAACCGATAATACAACATTATCATAAGCGAGCAGCAAAGTTATTTGACGCGAACACTTACCCTTTATACAAAATATGTACTCTGACACGTACCTTTGCGTCTCCTTCAACCTGGCGAAAGCGAAGCGCGAAAAAAAAAAAGAAAAAAAAAAAAACCTAATAATATTTTATTTTATTTCTTCAAAAGTGTATTGAAAAACATCGTTTGATGCACGTGGGCATTTGTTTTTACAGTCCTCGGCTCAAAAACAACCTCGCATACGGCTCGGGTGTTAATTCCGCCTCGAATGCAATAACAAACATTCTCTACTTTTATCAAAATGTACTATTTTTGATTGCACAACTAATTAAAATCGTGTACAAAAGATGGTAAGAACCCGCTAACCGTTTCAGAGATTTAGCAAAACCACAAACGTTACTGCAGGATCTCGAATAACTTCGCAGCCGAAAAAAGAACAAATACAAAATAAGTTTAGTTAAGATTTTGAAACATAAATAGTTTTAAAAAACCTTAAGACAGCGCTAGACTCAGAATAATCCCATTTTTTACTGAATTTCAGAAGCTCCAAGATAGTCTCTTGGACCGGTTCTTGGAAAGATATGCTGGCGGCTTCTAATTGGGGCCTCGGCCGGCGTCGTGTTCAGTTTGGAGTCCGAACAATAAAGCGCTAGTATTAAAAAAATAGGTAGGTACTTCATCTGTTTTATAAATTATTATTTATTTTTATTTTCACCGTAAAAATAAATTACCTAAACTATTAGCGCCTTGGAGCCATTTCGCTTGCTCACGTGACCGCGAGCAGTAGTGTGCGGGCGTTTAAGGACTTAGAGTAGGTATAAAGCTGGCGTTAGTGTGTCAGTATGGCGAACGCGTCAGGCAAACGTTCGGACGACCGTATCTTTAATTTTTAAATCAATGTGCTCGAGTAAGCTGTCACCACGTTGTCACCTCTTGGTACTCTGCACCTGCGCCGAACCGCCATCTCCACCCCCCTTTACGCCGCCACTGCAGCGCGCGGCTATTCCGTGCTATGTGACCCAGGAGGTAGCCATAGGAATATCTCGATTAAACACGATTGTCCCGACCTCAGACCAATAAAAAAGTTTTTATTGGTCTGAGGTCCCGACAAAACAAAACAAAAAAAATTTATAATACATTAAATCAAATACGTTTATTATAAATAAGACAATAAATATCCATAGAATTTTGTCTCAACCAAATGGTGATGATGCGAAGAGTCTGTTTAGGTTCATGTCCCGAATATAATAGGTACATAGCAGCGTGTATTTTTTTTTTGATATAAGTAATTAGGGTATGATGGGACTGTCATATGCATTGCGATTATAAAAGTCCCTAAATAAAATAGAGTTAAAAAAAAGACAATATAGCTTGCCCATAACCTGATAAAATTGTGTAAACTTATTTTTTTTAGTTATGTCTATGAATGAAGGTAAATGTTGGTGTGAAAGGTCTATGTTGGTGATGGTGAGTTTGAATTTGTTTTGATGTGCTTATGACGCGCACCGTGCTTTCGAAGTTGAAGGATAGGCAAGTATGAAGCCGCTAGACAGCCTAATTTATAATAAAATAATTTGATGAAATACAATGTTTATTACTTTTATTTATTTACATTTTATATATTTACAAAATGTTTAGGCATAAAAGCCATGAAAACTGAGTAAATGCAGTTTTTTTTTGTTGGTTTAAAAAAAAAACTTAGGTTGCTGATATACTAGATAAACAGGGTCAAATTAAATTTGCGATCGGGTATCGTTAACTAAATATCATCATCGCCCTAGGCCTTTTTATTCCAACTATATTGGGGTCGGCTCCCAGTCTAACCAGATGTACCTGAATACCAGTATTTTACATGGAGCGACTGCCTATCTGACATGTACCTGAATACCAGTATTTTACATGGAGCGACTGCCTATCTGACATCCACAACCCAGTTACAGGGTAATACGATACCCCTTGGTAATCTGGTGGACTGGTTGTCTGGTTTCGGGCTCCGGACTACCCGTAACGACTGTCAAAGATTACGAATGACAAACAGGGTCAATTAAATTAATCAGAGACACTCCGCAGACGTGATGGGTATCGATTTCTAAACATGATAAAACAAAAAAAATCGTATAGGTGTAACTGGGTTGTAAAGGTCAGGATAGGCAGTCACTCCATCGCTTCGGTCCGCATTTTAGCGGGCTGTCGTCGCGCCTGCTGAAGGCCGCGGGTGCCCTGTCGTGGCTGCGTCCCAACTTGGGGGGGGGGCAGCGCGCGATGCCGGCAACTGTACGCTCCCATCTGGGAGGACTCGCCGCGGCCTTGCGGGCACCCCAACGGGCCATAGCCCAGCGTGTGGTGCGGGCCCATCGCACGGTGGGCTTTGCGGCAGCATGCGCTCTGGCCAGCACCCCTCCTTGGGAACTCGCGGCGTGGATGCTCGCCAGAGTGTACGAATGGACGGCGGGGCGGAGGGCGAGAAGAGAACGCTAGCCCTGGAAGAGGGGGCTGCAGTCCGGCGGGAGGCGAATGACGCCATCGTCATCCATTGGACGGGGGACCTCGCCACTGCAGCCTTCGGCCGCCGAACCCTCGACGCGATTGGGCCAGTCCTGCGAGACTGGCTCGAGTGGTCGCACGGGTTCCTCTCGTTCCGTCTGGTGCAGGTGCTGTCCGGACACGGTTGTTTCGGATCGTACCTGCATCGAATCGGACGGGAGGAGACGCCGTCGTGCCACCACTGTGGCGCGGCGGACGACACGGCGCAGCACACCCTCGAGGTGTGCCCATCGTGGTCCGAGCCGCGCCACAGTCTGAACGCGGTGATCGGACCGGACCTCTCACTCCCCGGCTTGGTTAACGCCATGCTGAGGGATGAGGGGTCCTGGGCGGCAGTCGCCTCCTTCTGCGAACACGTCATGTCCCAGAAGGAGGCGGCAGAGCGCACGCGGGAGGACGATCCTGCCCCGGCGCCGCTCCGAAGGCGGAGGAGGGGTCGAAGAAGACGTCAGTTTGAACGTCACCTCCGACTCCTCCCAGGTGGAGGCCAGCAAGCAACGGGTGCGGGGGCACCCTTACCTGTATTGCACAGGCCTCCACCAGTGTCGGACGGGAATGGCCAGGTGTTCCCGGCCATTCCCGTAGCCCCCCAGTAACGGGGGGGCATGAGGGGCCCGCCAGCTAGGCGGGCATGCGGGAGGGTTGTGGAAGAAAAGGCTGAGCCGTTATCCCATGGCCCTCCTAACACGGCGATGTGGGAACACCGCTAAGTTTTAGTGGGTATACTGTAGTGACAGGAGTCCCACATACACCGACTCGTCCCCCACGAGCGGGCATGCGTAATGCATTTCTCAGCGTGAAAAAAAAAAAAAAAAAAGGCAGTCACTCCATGTAAAATACTGGTATTCAGTTGCATCCGGTTAGACTGGAAGCTGACCCCAACATAGTTGGGGTAAAGTTTGGGCAGATTGAGTTATCCGTGGCGTACTTACCACCACCTTCAACAGAACAATCTTGTTGCAGGAAAGTTGTGTTGTAAGCTTATAATAATATTACTCATATTCGTACCATGACCTCAACAAAGCAATATTGTATCAATTGTGCTTCGTGCTGGGAAAGAACGAACGATTTGTAAGATTAAGATTAGTCTATTGCCTGCCATGAAAGCAAAGAAACAACTAGCTATATGAACTGTACGGCGCTCCTTTCACAATTGCATGACGTCCGAATCGCGCCGGCAAAGTATAGTCTTGTAGTAAAATATAACTGTAATTAAAATGAAACATTTTACTTTGCAGAAAAATCTCATTTGTATAATAATGAAATGTCAAAATGTAGAGTGAGTGACGCAATTGGGGTGCAGGTCCAATCGACACCCTAGCATCCGCGAGCGCTAAAATCACGCATTATTTTGACAGATCCAAGCGAAGTTTACGTTTAGTTTCGACTCTGTACCGAGCCCTCAGAACCAAACTCCGTCAGATGACTGAAAGTAGCGGTAGGGACTGGACCCTGTAAATAACTGGCTGCCCCGCAGCCCGCGTATAGTGAAAGACCAGATTTGCAGTCTATTGTCAAATAAAGTATAATAGTGTTACCTATACATCAATCAGTTTACCAGAGCAACAGTTACAAGGGTAAAAGTTTTTAAACTCAATATTTTTCTTGTTAGTATCAATTAAAGAATTATTCTTAAGATTGGAAAGTAAAGTCATAACATTCTCCATATCCATTCGCTTTGATTCAGTTTCAAAATAAAATGATAATTCTTTATCTTCAGCAAATCGAGCGAGAAGTCCATCTAATTCTTCTAACTCACATTTGAGCTTTCCACATTCTTGTTGGAAAACCTTTAACTGAGCACTTCTTTCCTCATCTCGCCGTTTCAGCAAACTTCGTTGCTGCTGGTACAATGCAACATATTCACAAATGGTATCAGTTTCGTTCTGCAGCTGTAAAATTATGTGTTCTAGCCTGTGCTTTTCATCAGATAAGTCAGCAACTTCTCCCATTATTTTTAGGAAACGGTCCTGAAGTTTCATCATCGCATCAGCCCTCTGGAGACTATCGCTATGGCTGATTTTCTCACCTACTTTCTCCATTAAAGGTTTGTATTCGGTTTCCGAAGGTTTATCCGACTCGACTACGAAGCCATCATTTTCCGTATTTGGATCGACTACTTCTGGGACTATTACATTTTCGATTTTCCCTTGATTCATTAACTCTTCACACTGTTTTTCGATTGCTCGATAATTTGATTGTAACCTCATCATCTCTTCATCCTTCGCTTTCAATTTAATTTGCATATCTTTTGCCTTTTCTTCTACTTCAGATAGTTTAATTGTAAGTTCTCTATTAAGATATTTCTCAGCTGATATTTTTTCTGTTAATTCCAATTTATCTTTAGTCTGAAATATTTTATAATTGATTCAGTTACTTGTTACATGATAGTACAAACCCATGGTTGGTATTAAGGATATACAAGTAAATACATAAAAGGTGCGTATGAATTATTCGTGGTTAACTCTAACAGCCCGCTCGCGCGGCTTAACACAATCAGAACATCTACTTTCACAGTTATTTTACTTCTGACGGCAAATAAAAATGTAAAATCTGATAATGGTATCTCTTGACTTGAAATTTTGAATAATGTCAGCCTTACACGATTTTTTTTTTTTTTTATATGTTTATTTTGAATGCAACAATGGGTTGTGTAAAAACATTACAATTTGACTTACGATGAAAAAGTTCCATAAGAATACCCACATTTCCACAGTTGCATTCAAAAAATAAATATTTAAATAGTAGATTACTGCATCGAGTGTGCAACAAGTCACGTCGAGCGAGGTTCGCAATCTGCTTTTCTTTCAACTACCACAACAATGACTTCATAGTTTTCGTGAGCTTACTAAAAAACTCTAAAAACACACTCGTTTCTCCAAGACATGACATTTTCATATTATGTCTTGAAATATCTGACACTACATTTTTCTGGTAATAGGTTATAATATAAATTACGAGCAGAGCCTCGTTTTTATAGCCTCTGGCGTTAAGAAGAGGCAAGTTATAAAAGTACGCTTGTCTTAAAAAATTGCCAAATCTATATAGTTTGTGGTAGCGGAAAAATATATGTTATTCTTGGAACATATTTCTCAGAACTTGGTTGTTACCAAAAACAAGTCTAGACTGACAGTGACTGCGGTTTACCTGTTGTCAGCGTCTTAAAGATAACTCACTTTCACTAGAAGAATCCATTTTTAGGGTTCCGTACCCAAAGTGTAAAACGGGAACCCTATTACTAAGGCTCCGCCGTCTGTCTGTCTGTCAGTCCGTCCGTCTATCACCAGGCTGTATCTCATGAACCGTGATAGTTAGACAGTTGAAATCTTCACAGATGACGTATTTCTGTTGCCGCTATAACAACAAATACTAAAAAACAGAATAAAATAAATATTTAAGCCCCCTTAAATATTTATTTTATTCTGTTTTTTAGTCCCATACAACAAACGTGATTTGTTTGCTCGTTTTTGCTCGACATTGATAATGGCAACAGGTAGACGCTTGAAATATTCACAGAATATTTAGTTATAATTATATTCACTTTTATTATACACTTATATTAAATAATTAAATTAAAACAAATATTTAAGGGGGGCTCCCATACAACAAACGTGTTTTTTTTTGCCGTTTTTATAGATAATGGTACGGGACCCTTCGTGCGCGAGTCCGACTCGCACTTGGCCGGTTTTTTTACTAATTCTAATGAAATCCGTAATGTTCAGCTGTAACAGCCAGCATGTATTATTTTTAAATCTTTGGCTGTCTGCTTACATTTTTTATGGAACACATGAGAACTTTTTGAATGAAAAAGTTTAAAAAAGTAACAACAAAGCAGCAATGAAAAACATGCACTTATATCC
The DNA here is from genome assembly GCA_963921375.1 of Tiliacea citrago. Classification (NCBI taxonomy): domain Eukaryota; kingdom Metazoa; phylum Arthropoda; class Insecta; order Lepidoptera; family Noctuidae; genus Tiliacea; species Tiliacea citrago. The sequence goes on along the minus strand of OY992786.1, from coordinate 14,036,046 downwards.
GCATCGTTTTAGCGATGCAGTAATGAAAATACATAATCATTTCTGCACTGTTTTAGCGACGCAGAAATGTTCAGGTTTCTGCTAGCATTTTGAGTTAACAACTACGATATAACTAGGTAGTTGGAAGAAAAAACATTTTCACTCTCTCGCTTTTCTCGTATCGAAGTCAAAGTGACAGAATAAAGTATAGTTCAAATGTCTCGAATTTTGTGAGAAGACCCAGCACTGTTCTCGGCGTTTAAAAATAATTATTGCAAAGGCAGTTAGTTGTACGAGCATGGTTTAAAACTGATCAAAGTTTCAAGTCTGTAGTATTAGTAGATTTGACATTTTTATTTTACAGATAGGCAGACGGAAGAGTTCCGTTTATTCCTTTTTGGTACGAAACTTAATAAATGAATTGGTTGCCGCGGCCGAATATGGCACGGGGCCGCCGCGCGTAATTGATACTATACTCCATTTGAAATAAGATTAGACATATAAATAAACCTTTTTTACAGTTCGTTCAACCGATTTTGACTTCTATTGCGTTGGCAGCTGTAATAAACAGTTGTTATTGTAACCACGTTTTTGCTTTTAATGCCATCCTTATGCCTACGGAATATAAGAATGTAAATGGATTTATTTATTTATAAGTCAAAATCGGTTGAACGGACTGTAATAAAGTTTATTTAAATTTCTAATCTTATTTCAAATGGAGTATAAGTTGTTGATAGTTCAATCTTATGTTGAAAACAAGTTTTTAGTTACGTTTAACCGTATTTCAAATTCAGTTAAATTAAAGGTACAATTCCGAAGGTGACTGCACGAAGTAGCAGTGCCGCCCAACCGCAATGACACTGACCTCAGCAACACTACGGTTTCTATATTATATTTCTATGGAAACGCTTCCGTAGATGGCGACAGTTCCGCCTGCTGCTGCGGTCTCCCGTAGCCTTCGAAATGATACCTTTTAGGGAAATTATTGGCAAAAACCAATGAAACAGTTAATAATATTGTAATGCGATATACCATTTTCACAAATGCGTCTTCCAATCCCTGAATATCTTGTTTTAACTTCTTGTTTTGTTCGGTAGCCCTTTGTGCAGCAACTTTATCACTTGTCATATCAGCATTTAATTTAGACAGACTGATATTGTCATGATTACATTCTGCTTCTTTTACTTGTGATAGTTCCTTAACTTTAGCAACACTTTCGGCATATTGATTTTGAAGTTCCTCGTGCTTGCTCCGCAATTCGCCCAAATCATCCTATAAAAAAATATTCGGAATTTACTCAATACGGATTTTTTTTTTTTTTTTCTGAAAACCTTTACTATACATCCCGCCCGACCTCCTATAATTTTCGGTTACCCATAAGAACCCAGAAATTTCATCACTAGGGAGATGTACAAAATATGAAATATACACATGCTGGATTTTTGAGACGGGAAAGTAAGGCCCCAGTTAGGGTAGGTACCTTAACCGCTGCAGCTACAGGAAAACGTTCTAAGGAGACTGTACGGAACTCTTTGGGTTATTACTAACTGTTCAGTCAGCTTGAAAAAGTAAATTGTCACGTTTTATTTTTATGATGCCAATCGACGCAGTTTTGTAGGAAGACAAATCGCAAAAAACTTTTCCCGTACATTTCATACTAATAAAACATCTTATTCACGATCTATTACAACTTATACTAATATTTATGAACTGAATATAATCATCTTACTGACAAATTATTGTGAATTTCAAATTAAATACATTATTTTCTTTGAGTCAACTTATTTATTTTATTATTCACTAGCTGCGCCCCGCGGTTTCACCCGCGTAAATCTCTATCCCGTGGGAATATCGGGATAAAAAGTAGCCTTTATGTTAATCCAGGGTGTCAGCTACCTCTATACAAAATTTTATCAAATTTGGTCCGGCCGTTTGAGCGTGAAGAAGTTACAAACACACACACAAAATTTCGCCTTTATAATATTAGTGACTAGCTTTTGCCCGCGGCTTCGCTTGCGTTAATTTAAAATTTGACCATCAATTCTGGTTATACACTGCTTGTAGTTTGGCGTTTGGCGGCAAAAAACTCTTAACATCCTATTAAAGTTTCTTAATTATAATTCAACCATGATTCGAAAGTCACGTGGCGCCATCATAAGAACATTATTGTTGTTTTCCTCGGGAACAGTAGTTTTTTTCGGGATGAAAGGTATAGTAGGGGAGCCCTAGCGGGAATTTCGGGATTTACTCGAGCGCGGCAGAATAACCTATAGGGTAACCTTGCGTCTTGTGAAGTACTCCCACCATACCTAAGCCCTTTATATAGGGCCAAACGTCTAGGGTAACCGATCAGATCAGTAAAAAAAAAAACGATCGTTATAAAAACTCGAGCGCCTCAGAGTTAGATGCAGAAAAGTGTGCATTTCAATAATCTGACAATTTGAGCGTGACATAAGAAAAGGGGAGAGTCCCAAAGTTGCAAAAAAAAAACGTCACCTGGAAATTCTCGAGCGCGGTTAATTATTTTTTTTGCTTTGAAGGAAATTAGTCACGAATCACGGAAACAACATAATCTGCCGATTTGCACAAGCCGAAGTAGCTAAAATCATCAATAAAGTGTGGTGCAAGCAGTCGCTGAGAACTATGTATTTCCCACTTCGCGCCACTCTACCCTTCCTTCCTTTATCTTTCCATAGTAACTGATCACAACAAGGCGTGCATATACAACGTTTTCATTTTTTATTGTGTTTTTAAAAGTCATAAGTCAAATTATTTATTTCAATAAGAGGCACTTTTGATCGTCAAATGTTTACAAAACAATATAATTGATTCTAGTTGCCCCCTCCAAAAGGTAGTTTCGTATGGAAAAAATGGGCAAACAACTCCACCAATACTCTTTAAAAAAAAGTTTTACAATATGATGCATCTAGAATAAATTATAGCATCTAGAATAAAAAAATTACTATACCAATGCAATGACAGATAATTTATTAATGAGATAGATACATGGTGCTCACATATTTACAAACATAGTAAAAGAATATATTTACCTAAAAAAAAAAAAGTCTTTGTGAGTGAAGGTAATCACAGAATGTAAAATCAATGTCATACAAATAATAAATTATACAATAGCAACCAGTTTGATTTTGTCTAGACTCTCGATTGTCCTATAGAGCTGGCCCAGCATGATTCCAAGCATTCTTATCCTGGATATAATCATCTAATTTGTAATATTATGCTTGTTTACAAAGTGTACTTTTAATATAATATGTTTTTAAATTTTCTTTCATTTAATCGCAATATATCACAAGGTATTTTGTTGTAACATTTAACACAGTACCCCATAAAAGTAGTGTATGTACTTTAGATAATCTAAAAAATGGCTGATCTATTTTATCTTTATTTCTAGTATCAAAATTATGTATAGCACTTATCTTGTTAAAAAGATATAGATTTTTCCTTACATAAATAATATTAAAAAAAACAGTTATTGAATTCAGTGCAGTAAGTTTGGTATAATTATGTACAATGAGTGAAAATAGTTCGAATTAATATTTATTTTACCTGTAGACATATATATTTTGTATTGTATTTATTACATTCAATAGTAAAAAAAAATTAGAATAGTTTTTTTTTCAATACGTCAGATTAATTAAATTCCTCCACATAAATGTCAGATTAGGGGTCAGTACGACAAGGACATCAAGATGAAGCGGCTGTAAAATAATCTGACGTGCTCGAGTATTTCAAGGTCACGATTTTTATTTTGCATTTTCAAAAATCGGTCATGACTTTTGGTCGCGTCCAAATCGTCAGTCTTTTGAATAAGAGCTACTGGAGGGTTCTCTTAACATCCCTTGTCAATGTCTGACGCGCTAGATTTTTTTTTCTCGGTTTTCTATTCTTTCGTACGGCCACCGTGCCATCCGGCAGATTAATATTTTTCCTCTATCAGAAAGACGTACGCTATTAATATCTGAAGCGCTCGAGTATTTCTTTGTGACTGTTTTTTTTTTCATTTTGAAAACCTGTACACGCTCCCCCCACCAGTGAAAGGGTATACATCATATAAACTTTTTCTTTTTAGCATCTAACCTTCACAATCCAATAGGTCCCCACGACGCTCGAGTAAATCCCTATTAAGCCTCTTGGGCTCCCCTACTAGTACCCTATGTCCGTTTCTGTACAAATGACAACATTTATATGCAAATTTTTAGGATGATCGGTTCTGTGGTTTAGGCGTGAAAAGGTAACAAACAAACTTACTTTCGCATCACACTAATATTATAAAGGCGAAAGTGTGTGAATGTGTGTGTGTATGTTTGTTACTTCTTCACGCTCAAACGGCTGGACCAATTTTGATAAAAAAAATTGTATGGAGGTAGCTGACACCCTGGATTAAGACATAGGCTGCTTTTTATCCCGTTATTCCCACGGGATCAAGACTTACGCGGGTGAAACCGCGGGGCGCAGCTAGTTTATAATATTAGTTAGGAAGTTAGGATAGAATAATCAAGAGATGTCAGAATGCGTCGATGAGGCATTCTTATCAGTCTGTATCTTTGTCATATTTATGAAAGTAAACTATGTTAAGTGTCATAGTGGCGTAGCGTGAGTTTCTAAATAAGGGGCGCCGAAATTTGCTTACGCAAGTTTTTATTTAGGAATTAATGAACTTCCATTTAATTGTCAAAGCGACACCCATGGACGGACTCAATAGAAAGGCTATCTAAAGTACAACATTCACGGTAATTTGGTTTGATCAGTTGAAATGGCGTTCTGCCAAAAAATGACCGTGAGCGTCGACTCATGAAGACTTGACTTTGGTGTCACCGAAAACGACAAATCCGCTGTAAGGTGTACCAATAGGCTGTATGTGTCACGCACGGCTTTATTCCAATAGCATCACGCAAAATAGTAAGCTATTGCAATGTAACTCTTATCTCATTTTAATAAGGTAATATTAGCACATTAACGGTCATTTTGACTGATCAGCGATCACTGATCAGTCAGGAGTAAAACCATATTTTCCCTATAAAATATACCTACTATCCTAATAAATAAGTGCTTTTATTGATTAATCCAAATTGAGCTTCACTGCATGTGGCAAAGTGCGAGGCCATCATTTTTAGAAAGGTTCCGTAGTTGGGAAAATATTTACGCATGCCCAGTATTGTTTCTATCGACCGCAAAAATAAGTTTGTATTACACGAAATAATTATCTGTGAAAACAAAGTTATGACTGCATAAATGTAAGAACGAGCTTAAATGAGCTCGAAAACTTTCGCACAACTTCGAGATTTTCCCTCGAAGAGCTTAGTTTTTCATTTGATTGTTCAAGCAGAAATAGGAGTTACTTTGTCGACATAAGCAGAAAAGCCCAAGAATTAAGAAAATGAGAGCAAGCTCGAAATTTTTTTTACCTTTCATAGAGACGTAGCAGAATGCAGGAAAGCTTGAAATTTTTTTTTTATTTTTTTTTGATACCTAAGCAATAAAAAAATTAATCTGCCTAGCCTTTTCCCAACTATGTTGAGGTCGGCTTCCAGTCTAACCGGATGCAGCTAAATACTAGTATTTTACAAGCTATTACAATCAATAATATTATAAAAGTAACATGTGGTAGATATGTTATACATACGCGCTCCGCAAGTAGCACGTCAAAACTTTGCTAATTAACCAAGGTTTCTTCGTCTCGTCTCTTTTTCGCACGCGATAATTACGACATGCCTTTCTATTTACACGTGTTTTCTTTCGTGTGTTGAAGATTGAATGTTGGGTAGGTAACCTATCTACCTCTTTTTACTTAAATGATCATTGATTACAATAAATTTTGGATTTATTTTTCTAGTAGTAATTATTACAAATTAAAAACCATTTCATATTTACCCGAGCCTTTCTTAAATCATCTTGCATGTCTTTCAAAATGCTTGTGTTACGATCCACTTCAAATCTTTTTTTATCTTGGTTATAATTCTGTATTCTGATTTCCATGTCACCTATTTGCTCAATTAAACTGTTTTCTCTATTTGATAGACTTTCCACTTCTCGAGTAAGTTCTTCATTTTTCTTAATAACTGATCTTAATTGTTCATTCAATTCAGCAACATAGTGTTCATAATGTAGGTTTATCTGATCTCTTTCTTTCTGCAATGAATTTAATTGCTGTTCTAAACTTGAATTTTTTTGTAATATGGCTTCTGTTTTTTCACTGTTAATGGCTGTAGCAGTTGGTGGACTGGCAGGTGAACCATTTGTTAGCTGTTGCAGCTGCAAGAGTATAAGATCATATTGGTTTTGGAGATTAAATATTTGATTGTGAAGGGAATCACTTTCTGCCTCTTTAGCATTTAAAACACTTTTTGTAAATTCTAGTTGTTCAGCCAAATTACCATTTTTTTCTGATAATGATGTATTTACTGAATTAAGTTCATTGAGTTTTGAATCTTTTATCATAATTTCTTGAGTAGCATTCATGTATTTGTCGTTTAAGTTTTCAATTTCAATTTCTAATTCATTGAGTTTTTGGTTGCGTTTTGCATAATCACTGACTACTAATGCATGTTTCTGTTCTAGTTGGCCCAATTTTGTCTGTAAATGATGTACTTGCAATTCCAGATTTCTTTTATTTGAAATCAATATTTCTGTTATGTTCACATCTGCTTCGGGAATTGAATTAACTTCTGTAACATCCATATTTTTTAATTGATTTGTATTGCTTACAAGGGATGTCACATTGCTTGTTTTACTTGTTTCAAAAACATCACTGTGTTGATTGTCCAGAGTATCTTTTGTGCTTTCAGTGACAAAACCATCATCACATTTCAATTCTGAATGCATAGGTGTATTGCTATCATTTACTATAAAACCTTCTGATTTATAAATAATATCATCTTTCTGTACAGAAAATAGTTTCTTTTCCTGATGATCTTTCAGCTGAAACATGGAAATCATAAGATAAGAACAGTCAATTCCTAATCATATAGGTTTAACCACAAACATAATCAGCTTATAATGTTCTCACTGCTGGGACACAGGCCTCCTCTTTCTGTGACAGAGAATTAACCACATAGTCAATTAATATTTCCAATCTTATTAAAACCATTTTTTTCACGTCATTTTGAAATTATTTGCTAAATATTGCATTGATAAAATTATTTTCTAGATATAACTAAAAACTGTGAAGTAAAATATAAGGCACAGTAAGCCTCGTAGACGCCTTTTGTATGACTGCACACAATAAGTACTTACTAGATATTTACTCAGTACTCTTAAGACCAGACATAAACATCTGGAATGCTCAGCAAGAGAATGATTCAAAAATTCGAAATCATCTTGGCTCCAAGCAACCAGCCCTCATCCATCACCAGCCATTAGATTGATCTGAATAATTCAGTGCCGGAAAATACTGGCAAAGTGTATGACATGACAGGAAATAGTATGCAATTCTGAATGTTCTGGTTTCAGTTTCCGATCATTCACTTGGTGAGCATACCGGACGTATATGCTTGGCCAAATTGTTTGTACCACCACTTACAAATAGAAAATTAAAGTATTAGTTATAGTGCCAATAATTTTCTATTTCCCCACAGCAAATTGAAACTGACTGCCATAGTAAGAAATTACAGTCATGAAAAAAGCTTTCTTCCAATAAGATAATTATCTGAACTTAGAAGTTTTTCACATGAATTAGTGCAGTTCTTTCCGAAGTAAAAGAGTGTCAAAATGTCTTGATGGAAATGAGACACAATTGTAATAATGATTATTGTTTCAGATACTTAAAACATCAAATAATTTCCTATAATTTTGCTGTTATACAATTTTTTAGACATTAAACGACTATATCGACTAAAACAAAAATTTCTGTGGCAAACATGATAGAAACACCGAGCCAAGTGCGGATGGATGGACCTCACAATAATAGTATGACGTGTCACATGGAGAAGATAATGTAATGGTATAAAAATATCTATTATACACAAGACTGGACGAAATCACAATTTATTAGTTTTTGATAGTATCAAGTATATTCTGGAAAACACAACAATTTTATTACCTTCTTTCGTGCTATCGCTAACTTGGCTGCTCGGTCTTCCATAGTTAGTATAGTTGAACACTTTTAACTGATATCTAACGGGAGAAACATTACACACAATGTTAAAATCGCTCTGAAACAGCTTAATTACTTTTGGATTTTATGATGACAGTACGTGTCAGACTTTCAGTTTCATTCGCCGCCAGTCGCCACATCGCCAGTCGCCACAATCCACCACAGAGTACATTAATTGTCAATCCACATTCCGTGATCCGTCACAGCTTAATACAAATGTACCACAGAAACGTACTCAGTACGTCACAGAGTACATTTTTATTCATTCCGTAGCAACTAGCAAGATCACAGACTTAATTAAGCTGCATTCCGAATTAAGCCTTATTCGGTCACAGCGCTCACATCCCTAATTTAGGTTCCGATTATGACAGCTGAGAGCTGTCAACAATTCGTAACGTTCGTGAACGCGCTCACGGTTGGATTAGGGTGACCAACCACGAGCGACAATCGCTGAGCGATTATTTTGTCGCCGAATATAGAACACACAGAGTTCAATACTATAACGCCCACGTGCTAAAAAAAGTCGCTCATATACAAAATCGCTGCATCCCGGGCGAAGCGATTATCGCTGGCCTGTAAACGTTCCATTTTTTTTGGAAATGTACTAGCTAACGCACATGGGCTGACGGGCTCACCGACAATCAGCCACGTACTCTTGCTAAGGAAGGAGGTTGCGTCAATGCTCACCGATGGATATAGATATCGAAATTTTAATCTAAGAACTCGAAAAGCGGCCTGCTATACAGGGCCGCAGCTAGCATAGTGTGCTAGGCATTGTGGGGCAATGCCCTACCTTGAAATCACAATGAATCACAATCACCTTAAAAATTCCAAAAACTAAGACAAGTAATTATTATAATTCAATTGTTTGTTCATAGCTTGAGATAAAAAAATTGTAGCGATAGGTATCTAAAATTTTCCGAACATACCACAGTGTGACATTCATTTAATATTATAATAATTCTTTGTTCCGTGTATAGATGACATTTGAAGCGCCATCACATGAAGCGGTGGGTCTATTTTTAATTACAACATCTGTGATGCAGAGGGGATTCCCCGTACCATAGATTGCATTATGGGCTATATTACAATCTATGGTACGGGAAGTCCCATTAAAATAAACATAAACTAGAGATTGGAGTCGAGACTTCTTGGCGGGAATGTGAAGCGTCATGTTAGCAGTTTTGTTTTATTTTCTAAAATTTGTGTTTAGCCGAATATTAATGTGTAATAGTGGTGGATTATTAACCATTAAGTGTTCGTGAACCTGCATTAATATAGGCAAATGAAACAAAACAGTGCAACATCACTTTAAGTTCTCTCAAGAAGTCCGCGCGAGGTTTCAGTAAAGGGCCGCGTCTTTACTTAAACTCAAGGGGAGCGGGGCGGGATATCATCAATCATCTTTATCATGCATTGAGTGGAGTTCATCTCATAATTATTTCAATAACTTTGTACTTGTTACCTAAATTTACATGACACTGGCTAAATGCCAGAAAATTTCGGTTTAAACATGACCTATTCTACATAGAAGGAAATAGACTTTTGGGTAAAACATCGTCGTAAAAAAAGATACGTAGATATGGCATAACAAAACATCGAGATTTCTTTATTAGATGTAACCTGAATATTAATGTTGTATTATACAAATAAAACTTCCCGTAAATAAATTCTCTAAATGATGGTGAACACCGCGTTAAAATCCGGTGCATAGTTTAAAATAACTTTCAGCCGGATAGCTAATCGGGATCGGGAAGTACTCGAAATTTAAGTTGCAAGATTCCACCCGGAATGACAGACAAACAAGAAAGTGACTTAATAAAAACGTGGTGTGTTTTTCTTCTTAAGGAGTGAAAGTGATAGAGAGGTAAAGGTAAATACATACCTAGGTAATACTAAGATGAGTTTATAAAATAGTTTAATATTATATTATATTAGGTACCTACTAAAACGGTAGGTAATTCTAACTGTTATAGTAATTCAAGCGTTAGTACTTATTTGAATTATTTATTTCGCTTGAACACTATTCTTCGAAGATAGAAATACCTTTTGCGTCAAAATATCTAACGTGTGCGTTGTCGCTCACAAAATTGCTGCCAAAAATCACCGAAAAAATCGCTGTGATTATCGGAGCTACAAAAAATCGCTCGTGGGCAGGCACCCTTAAAGTATTTCTTTGCGTCTACACCCATTTGTCCACTTTTCTTTTTTTTTGGTTAGATGGTGACTGCTACCTAAACATGCTTGCTGCTATGAACGGATAACATCACCTCGCCCGCTCAAACGAAATTCACTCATTTCGTAGATCATCTTGCTGAATCAACGAATTGACGCCTTGTGTCGCCGCCGCGTCGTGGTCTCGTGCCACTGTTTACAACTGGTTTAATGAGTTTAAACGTGGTCGCACTAATCTCACCAATGATCTGCGTGAGGGACCGGTCGGCCTTCTACGGCGACGACTGAAGATAACATTAGTGTTGTGCGGCGTATGATATAGACTGACAAAAGAGTGACTTATCAGAAGATTCGGACAAGCTTAGGCATCGGTATGAGTCAAGTGCACAAAATCCTACATGAACATTTAGCGGTCAGGAAGCTTTGTGCCCGGTGAATACCTCATAATTTGACAGAGGCCCAAAAATTCCGTCGTGTTGATTGGTGTCGTGAAATGGTTCAAAGATTTAGCGGAGGTGGCTCAAATGCTGTGTTCGACATACTTACGGGTGACGAAAACTAGATTTATTGTTATGATCCTGAAACTAAAGCTGAAAACAAATTATCGGACGCGGCTGACAGTTGGGACTGATAAGTGTGCACAGTCTTTCGAGACGTAGCTTGCGGAAGCATTCCAACGCCCATTCCACAAATAACTGTAGACGAAGAAAAATGTCTAGTAGTGAAAATGAGGACGATTTTCTTGAATTAGCGGCGGCTGCTTTATGTTGTCCACCCAGAAAGAAAATAAAAAGAAGCGTGGGTTCATGACATAAATAAAGAAAGAACAGAGTCTGGTGAATTCCACACTTTGTATTCACATTTAATAATAAGAGATGAACGTCGGTATAAACTTTATCTAGCACGGACGTGTCCCGCACCCCGTGCATACCGTCCGCGGACGTTTTCGGCTAACAAAAACATCCAGCGCGCCAGATTTCTGTCGGAAGTCCGAATGCTCAAGGTCAGCCCAAGGTTATGTCCAGGACTTACATCCGATAGTTTGCACAGATCAGTGTACATTCATTATCTAGATACCTATAAGTCGATAATCGATAATTTGTTTTCAGTTTAAGAGATATCTGGGTATTTCCTTCCGAGGAGTTGCCAACTAAAGTGAAGAGAGGTCAAAGCGTGGGAAAAAAGATAGTGGCCTCGTTTTTCGGAAGGACAGGTCATTACGCAACAATTGTTTTAGAGGATCGAAAAACATTTACTGCAGAGTGGTACACTAACAATTGTTTGCAACTTGTCTTGGAAAAAGTTCGGGAGAAACGACCTCGCAGTAGGATCCTCCTTCACCACGACAACGCCTCGTCGTACACCGCCAAGCAAACAATCGACTACTTGGCGACGTCAGACGTGGAATTACTGGGTCACCCGCCCTATAGCCCCGACCTCGCACCTTACGATTTTTATTTATTTCCGAAAATAAAAGAAAAACTTCGAGGAAAACGTTTTATGGACGCCGGGGAAGCAGTGGCTGCGTTTCAGAATGCCGTTGAAGAGACCCCTTTTTTTTTGGGTGGGAAATTATCAAATTAACTTCTCCCGCTCTGGGCGGAGCGGGACTCCGACTCAAGCGGGGGTCAGACTTTTACTGACTATAACCCACCCCTGTTCCTTCCGTGTGCCAGGGCCACGATATCCCTTTCGGACAAACTCGCAACCCTGGCAGGCATTGGCCCTATCGGATCCCGTCAGTTGGTGCTGACATTTCTTTGAGGCGTGCGCAGAACACAACGCGCCGTCAACCCGGGCCTGGTCCTTATCGGACGGCGAGCTACCCATTGCTCACCGTCCGCAAGCCCGCGCCTACGGTGGCTGGAAATCAGCTTGCGACTCCCAACGCCCGGGGCGTTTCCTGCGGCGACGAGGGGCGCTTCCTACTTACATAAGAAGCATTACTGCTTCGCAGAAGGAGGTGACGGCCTCCCAAGTACTCTTGCTCCGAACCATAGCCTGAACCAGGGCCGGACGCGAGAGATCGCCGACGCCGATCGCCTCCGTGAGGACACAGTGGTGCTCCGCCCAAGCCGGGCAGACCTCCACCATATGCTCCACCGTGTCCTCCGGGTGATCCACACAGTGGTGACGGCCGGGCGTTTCCTCCCGATTTATCCTGAACAGGAACCTCCCGAAAAAACCGTGTCCAGTGAGGACCTGCGTCAGGCGGAAGGTGAGGACGCCGTGGCGCCTCTCTAGCCACTCCTCAAAGAGGGGACTTATGGCCACAATTGTGGCGTGCCCAGCGCTGGGTTGCGACAATTGCACTCTACACGTCGCCATGAGATCCCGCCGGAGCTCTGTCCGCTGTGCCGTGACTTCTCGCGGCAGTGGAGTTTCGCCCCGACGTTTCGCCTCCTCGCGCCACTCCCAGATGTGCGCGAGGACTTTTGCCTCCAGATCCCATGGCGGTAGTCCAGCAAGGAGGCTCGCCGCCTTACGGGGACCGTGCAGTAACCCCGTACCAGCCTGATGGCCATGACCCTTTGGGACGTGTTCAACCACTGGGCTGGTCGCAGCCATAAAGAACTTGCCCACACCGGTGCCCCGTAAAGGGCCATGGACCGCATGATCCCTGCGTAGAGCCTCCGGCAGGAGGCGTTTCGACCCCCTAGATTGGACAGGAGCCGCTTCAAGGCAGCCCCGGCCCGCTCCAGTCGGGGAGCCAAACGTCGAATGTGCTCCACGAAGTTCCAGCGGCTGTCGAGGACGAGTCCCAGGTTTTTCATCGTCAACTCGACGCCGACATCGATGTGAACCCCACCCGCCATTATCTGGGAACCCGACAGTGGCGCGTTCCGAGGACCATAAAAACACATGGCCTCGGACTTATGCAATGCCACCTCGAGTCCCAAATCCTAACGACGATTGTCTCAACCCCACGTATCGCCAGTTTGGCCGCCGCCTCATGCGACCGTCCCTGCACCAGGACCAGCGTGTCGTTAGCGTTGCAAACTACGCTGACGCCGCTAGGCAGGTCAGCGCGCAGCACCCAGTCCTACCCGATGTCCCACTGATGCGGCACCAGGACCGATCCCTGTGGAACACCACACGACATCTTTCGCCGGTTCCACTCTCCGTGGTGACCGGGGTAGATGACGGCCCTGTCCGTCAAATAGGCCTCGACCACTCGACAGAGGTAAGTCGGCATCCGGTGATACCGGAGTGCCTCCTTAATGCAACTCCAGGGCTGGGTATTAAAAGCATTGGCGATGTCAAGATACACCGCCAAGACAACCCCACCCCGGGCAACAGCATCCCCCGTCGTGAGGGCTCGAACGCGCATGATGGCATCCACCGTAGAGCGCCCCTTGCGTAAACCAAACTGGCTCTCCGCCAAATCCGCCCCACCCGCACCAGCCGTGTCGAAGAGACCCCTAAGGACGAGTTGGCTAAGTTTAAGTCTCAGTGGTTCCATCGGATTCAGCGATGTATTGATGTAAATCTTTGAGTATTTATCCTATGGAGATGTCAAAAAGCGAATCACCGAATAACTTTTTCTGCCACTTTCTGCGGGAGGCGAGGAAAACACTTACAGCACACTACGAAAATTTGACAATTGCACACATTGCTATAAACGCACACGAAAAAATAATAACCACACAATTACAAAAACACACACGCAGATTGACTTCGAGCGTTTTTATGCGACAACGAACACAAAGGTGCTAGTGATGTGATACAAACAATGAGCGGTATTTCATTCTTAATGCATGAATGAATGAACATAATGTTCATTCGTTTTATTTCCTTACGTAGTTGCTTAATTTCTCCTTGCTAAATTACGAAACAAACTAAAATTATGTGTTTGTTATCTTAGTTACGAAACAATGCGGGTATGGCTCCATTGCCATAGTCTAGTTCATAGCCATATGTCTGAATGATAACGACTAGAGGAAATCGCTGATTTTTGAAATGTAAGTACCAGTTTATTCTATACATGTCGAACACATTTCTGCGGATCAATTTTTTTGGTTAACCCTAGATTCATAAACATACTCGTACTTGGTAGATACACTATTCATAAACATTCGCCTCTCAGACGTATATATTTTTTTCGAGGACTTTAGTTTTATACGATAGAAAAAACAATAAAATACATTGGACTTTTAAAAGTTTTTTATTATTTAATAATTACTTAAATGAAATAGAAATGAGAAAAATAGTTATTCTGAGCAATCAACACATAATATTCCTCGGTGATCCCTGCAAATGATTTTTTTTCACTGGGTACAACAGAACATTGTCATTCGACGTTTTTTTTTAAACGCAGAAACCACATTTTTCTTTAACCCTCTGGGTTGTGATTGAGCATTGGACGAAGTTTCGCCAAGTACTTCAACAATTTTCCTATTTTGGCATCGCTTCAAAATTCATCACACAGTTTTGTCGATACTTCTTTTATATATGATCATCGTGACATGGGTTTCTTGTTGTTAATCACTCGTGTCAGGATTTTACAGACCATATCATTAGTAATAAATAGAGAGAAACAATCAATGGGTTCTGTGATATTCTTTGTGGTGCTCGTTGATCCTTGGCGTCTACTCCCTAATAATGAAATCCCTAGTTTTGACCAAAGTTTTGGGCAATTCCTACTCCGTATGACTTACGGACACAAGATTAGTTCAAGGCCCAAATTAAAAATGGATGACAACATGATTTGATAGTGTTCACTAACCCCGATGTGTATGTACCCGTTAGAAAAATTGAATTTGTCACTTGTTTTGACGGATCAACTACTTTCGGACGGGCCCGTATCTTCGTTGACGGACTTAGAAAGTAGACCCCTTGAATGATATGCACTACGCTTCTCTCCTGTGTCCGGGTTCTTGTAAACTTTTTTTTTTTTTTTGGGTGGGAAATTATCAAATAACTTCTCCCGCTCTGGGCGGAGCGAGAGGGCGTGTCAGAATTTTACTGACTAAAACCCACCCGTGTTCCTTCCGTTGCCTGTGTGCCAGGGCCACGATATCCCTTTCGGACAAACTCACAACCCTGGTCCTACCAGGCCCCGTCAGTTGGTGCTGACATCTCTTTGAGGCGCGCGTGGAACACAACGCGCCGTCGACCCGAGCCTGGTCCTTATCGGACGGCGAGCTACCCATCGCTCACCGTCCGCAGGCCCGCACCTACGGTGGCCGGAAATCGGCTTGCGACTCCCGACGCCCGGGGCGTCTCCTGCGGCGACTAAGGGCGCAAGGGCGCGAGCCATGCCTCACCCTCACGCGTTCCGCCTCCTCCTTCGCGAGCATTAAGGTGACGGCCTCCCATGCACTCTCACTCCGAACCATGGCCTGAACCAGGGCCGGACGCGAGAGATCGCCGCCGCCGATCGCCTCCGTGAGGACACGGCGGTGCTCCGCCCAAGCCGGGCAGACCTCAACCGTATGCTCCACCGTGTCCTCCGGGCGATCCACACAGTGGTGACATCCGGGCGTTTCCTCCCGCTTTATCCTGAACAGGAACCGATGTGCACTACGTTTCTCCCCTGTGCCCAGGTTCTTGTAGACTCAACCGCTCATTGCGTTATTTACGTTGTTGAGCAGAAAACATATTCAAACATAGTATTATGAAGCAATGGTTTAGCAATATCCTTCAGAATTATTTATATTGTGATTATTGTGTGTTACGCAATTAGGATGCTGACTTGTCCAGAAACCTATACAAAAAATAATACTCGTAGTTACTGAACATACTGACTGAAAAAATCATTTGTTTTATCAATCATTCAATCACGTTGTCCCAGCACTATGCAAATCCTTACCCTGTACTGCGTTTGTGGTACCATAGTACCACTGTATATTTTTTTTTCTATCGTTAATATCATAATGATTATTTCGATCTCAGATTATAGAAAGAAGATTTCGATATTGTGGTTACATAAAACCATGTTGATGTATAATTTATACCCACAAGTGGTAGGAAACACTATGGTTTCGTAAATTAGAAGTGGCAGATCGCTTTTTGCAACAGAAAACTGCACAATTTACCATTTTTTGGGAAGACTTACTTTCGACACAATATTGCTCTGTGGTCACAGAGCATGCGATTCACAATGTCGGCTGTCATCGAATGAACTAGTTTTTTAGAACATGAATGGTCGTATGACCGAATGAATTTGGCAGAGGGGTACGCTCAGCAATGGCACCTCCATACAGGGGCCCAAGTCTGCTATTTTTATAAATTCAGTCATTCCAACACGATCCCATTGTCATTTTGCTAAAAGTTCGTAATCTGTTAAATTCATAATGGTCGATCATTTTCTTTGCAATTTCTTTCAATGTAGTGTCAGTTGCCGACCATTGGAAAGTCATAATGACGCCATTATAATAGTAGATTACCAAACTTGTCAAAATCAACAATTATGAAATCAATGATCGACCATTCTGACACTATTGTAATAGCAGACTTGAGGCCCAGGTTAAATGCTCTAAGATGTAAATGGACACTATTTGAAAGGATGAAAA
Organism: Tiliacea citrago; assembly: GCA_963921375.1. Lineage (NCBI taxonomy): Eukaryota > Metazoa > Arthropoda > Insecta > Lepidoptera > Noctuidae > Tiliacea > Tiliacea citrago. The sequence continues at coordinate 14,019,267 of OY992786.1, read as the reverse complement.
CTAATAACATAATAAATGTTAGTTCAGTTTTTTTATTATCTAAGAACTTTCAGTGTCACCCTCGTATTAGAGTGACTAACCAAAGCCGATACAAGCAGAAAATGGAGGGTGAGGAAGATGACTCGATCATTTTCATGACCTCCTTGGTGCCACTTAAACTGACAGATGGAGACAACATCTTATGGACGAACCCAAAACCATGCTCAGTTTTGTATTGTCGTCCAGTTCAGTTTACTTTTGTAAAGGAGAGTGAAGCAGTTGTCCTTGAGCTGAAAAAACAAATGGATGAAGAAATTGAGGCCCTTATCCCCACAGAGTCCAATAATAATAATAGGGTGACTCATGAACTAATGATGACGATGATCGACGCTAAAGTTTGCACTTACCTTTCTGAAGCTAGATCAAATGCATCGTGCTACCTGTGCTTAGCAAAGCCTACAGAAATGAACCGCTTAGATGCTGTAACATCAAAAATTGTGTGTTCTGACCTGTATGAATTTGGCTTGTCATCCCTACACGCCCGTATAAACTGTATGGAATGTCTGTTACACATTGCATACAGGCTCTACTTCAAACGGTGGGACGCGAGAAGTGATGAGCACAAAGAAATGCTACAGACAAGGAAGAAAATAATTCAAAATAAATTCAAATATGAGCTCAATCTGTTGATTGATATAGTAAAACAAGGCTCGGGAACCACCAATGACGGGAATACTGCAAGAAAATTCTTTGAGTTTCCTAATAAAACCGCAGCTATAACCGGTTTGGATGAAGACCTCATCAAAGATTTGCTGTAATTTTACAAGCAATTACATCTGGAGAGCAGGTCGATATAATAAAATTTAGAGATTATGCCCGCGAAACAGCAGAAAAGTACGTATTATTATACGACTGGTACTACATGTCGTCAACCGTTCATAAATTATTAATCCATGGGGCTGACATAATCGAGAAAAATAATATTGTGCCGATTGGGACTCTCCCGGAAGAAGCCTCAAGAGTCTCGAAACAAAGATTTTAGGAGGTTTCGAGAACATAATTCGCGGAAAAGAAGCAGGCAGGATTCCAATCAAGACATTTTAAATATGCTTGTTGTTTCTTCGGATCCTTTGCTAAGTGCACAAAGGCCTAAGTTAGATGCCAAGAAAAAGCAGAGCTTTTTTGCTGAAACTCTCGACTTAACTCAATTTCAGGAAACTGAGTTCGAGTTTTTGGATATATCCAATCTGGATGCTGACTCACAATTGGAGTCTGACAACTAGTGATAAGGAAATTTAAAAAAAAAAATATATATGTGTAATATAAAATAAAATATGTATTTGTAAATTTGTATTTGAGTGTTTGGGTTTTATTTTTTAAATTTAATTTGTATTTTTGTAATATTTAATGAAATTTGCCTTTTTTTTTTATTTATTTTACTTTATTTTACAAATGCTTAGTATTAATTCCTTAAATTAAATTATTTTGTATATAATATAACTTTTTATGTTACTTAAATAAGAGTTTGATAATCTTTTTCTATTTCAATTAATAAAAATGTGTCAAAAAACAGCAATTTTTTTATTTCAATTAATAAAAATGTGTCAAAAAACAGCAATTTTTTTATTTAATCTTTCTTGTTTTGTGTGTTCTTAATATTTGGGTTAATAACATATCGAACTTTTTAACTTGGACACTAAAAGGGATCGTTTTACATGTAAAAATAAATAAAAATATTTTGACATTTTTTTAAAAAAAACGGCATTAAATTTTTCGTCAAATCGGCAACCAAAAAATCATAAATAATTAGCACTATGACCACCTCCAAGGATATTACGGTTAAACATGCCGTTTAAGAGATAATTCGATTTTTCATACTAGCTTCATACAAATTTTTCGTAAAAAAATTATATTTCCTTTGTTTTTGGGCAGAATTAACTCGGGTGTCATTTTTGTACATAGTAATGACTAATAGAAGCGATATCCGGCAAAAAATCAAGCACTTGCAAATTGAAATCCCTAAGTCTATGAAAGCCGATTTCCAGCCCACCGTGCAGCGGGCAGGTGGGCAAAACATACAAATGTACTCTGTGGGCACAACTTTGAGGTCCCTCCGGTCGAAGACCCTGATTGTCCTCTAGAGCCCGTCTCCCCGGACGAGGTTCACGATATAATCAAGGGTCTGAAACCCCGTAAAGCCCCTGGATCAAACGGTATCACCAATAGGGTGGTCCAGTTGTTACCAGCTCACCTGATCATGCTAATGACCACCATCTTCAATGGTGCTCTTAGTAATAACATTTTTCCACAATCGTGGAAAAATGCCACCGTCATCGGTATCCCGAAGCCTGGCAAGCCTAAGACCGAGCCTTCCAGTTCCCGTCCCATCAGTTTGCTCGACGTTTTCGGCAAGGTCTATGAGAGGCTTATTTATAAGCGTCTCAGAGACTACGCCGAGATGAAGGGTCTCATCCCCAACGAACAGTTCGGTTTTAGAACCCAACATTCTTGCGTACAACAGGTCCACCGTATCATAGAACACACCGGTTTCCAGCGCGGGTTCATGACGGGTGCTGTGTTCTTCGATATCGCGAAAGCGTTCGACAAAGTCTGACACAACGGCTTATTGTATAAGCTATACAAATTCGGTGTGCCAGATCGTCTCGTGCTCATCTTACGGGACTTTTCGTTGGACCGCACCTTCCGCTATCGCATCGAGGGTGCGCTCTCTTCCCCTCATCAGATCCGCGCAGGCGTCCCTCAGGAGTCTGTGCTGGCTCCGCTCATTTTTACGCTGTTCACCAGTGACATCCCGAAAAGTAGAAAGGCGCAGTTAGCTCTGATCGCAGACGACACGGCCATCTACTACACCGGCCGCAGTCAAGACCAGATCTCCCGCATCCTACAGACCGAAGTCAACAGACTCGGTGACTGGTTCAGGAAGTGGAGGATCGAGGTCAATCCTGATAAGAGCCAAGCGGTCCTCTTTTCTAGGCCCCGGCGTAGACCGGACCTACCACGACAGATCAAAATGTTCGGCAAGCCTATCCCTTGGGAGAAGCGAGCCAAATATCTCGGAGTGATCTTAGATCATCACATTTCGTTCGCTGAACACATAAAGCAAGTGCGTTCGCGGGCCGCTTTCGCTCTCGGTAGGCTTCATTGCGTTCTGAACTCACGCAGCAAGTTGTCCCTTAAGGGCAAATTGCGTATTTACACAGCGTGCAACCGGCCGATTATGACGTACGCGTGTGCCGCTTTCGCACACGCCCGTCCCCATCTCATTCATAGAATGCAGGCACTTCAAAACCGATTTCTCCGTAAAATTACGGACGCTCCATGGTTCTGTTATACCCTAACTTTGTAGGGGTTAATGCTGGATCAGCACCTCGTCGGCGCTGCCAGCTGATAATCTACCTGACGGCTTGAGTCGCCATTTTTAGTTAGAGGCAGTTGAAGTTCAACCATCTTAGCGGTCGGTTCTGCCCATGGGTCTCTCGCGTTCTAAGTATAATTATCCTGAAATGTAATATCCTGAAATATAATATCCTGAAGTGAATAATTCTTTTTTTTAAAAAGCCAATTACGCGGAGACCTATAACAATTGGTGGCAGTGGTGGGATACGAAAATCCCCAGTGTCCTTAAAACATTAACTCGCCAGTGTACCAGTTAATATCGGTGTGTAGTGAAACGCCTAAAATCATACATAATATTACCATCCGAGTGTGTGAAAGTGTAGTTAAAACATCCTGTAAAATCCAACGTGTAGTGAACGTGAACTGTACTCTGCAGGCAGAGTACAGTTCACGTTCACTACACCAGGTTTTCCAGGGTTTAACAGGTTAAACCCTGGAAAATAACGTTAAATGTGAACATTTACTTACCTTCAATTATCCTGAGCATCACGTCGCCGCTATCTTAAATATCCTGCAAAATCCAGTGCGCAGTGAACGTGGACTATATCCTGATGTACTTACCCTGAAAATAACAAATAAGTGAACGTCTACCTACCGTCAATTATCCTGAGCATCGCGTCGCGTAGCTGCTATTCCTGCAAATTCAATCCTGCATCCAAAGCCGAGGTCAATGCCAAATAGTTGACCGTATTATTCAAGACTCCAACGATTCGAACTCCGGCCGCAGAGACGCGGCTTATCGCAACGGAATGTTCCTGTTCGCCATAACATCCGTCGCCCACGCATTACTAGTACTGTGAGTCTTTGGTCATTGTTTAGTCTAAGTCTGTCTAAGGCTGAGATATTATTTAACACTATACAAGGTTATTTACTTGCGACTTATTAACCGAATCTATTTACTGTAAATAGTATTAGTAATTTACTGTAATTATTATTGTAAAACCTTATATGACCCGTGACCCGTTCTCTTTCATTTATGGTTATACGACATAATTATGCCGATAGTTGCTAAAACAGAAGAAAGTAAATTAAAACTTGATATCTCAACTTCAGAACAATCCCTAAGTGACACAGAAAAATCACCTATCAAATCTCCTAATCCCAGGGTTACAAGGGCTACTATTGCACGTAGCGCAATGGCGGAACTAGACTTAAACACTTTGTTTAAATTCGTTAAATCATTCGACGGCAGCCGGGAAACTGTCAACTCGTTTATTATAAATTCTAATAACGCGTATGACCTTGCATCAGAATCACAAAGACCAATCCTTTTTAAATACATTCTCAGCCAGTTGAGTGGAAAAGCGGAAATTGCCTGTTCCATTAAAGAATTCACGTCGTGGGAACAACTCAGAGAATTTTTAAAAGCTCAATTTAGTGAACGAAAACATTATGCTCACCTTCTTACTGACCTTCAGGAGAGCAGGCAAAGCCCGCAGGATAATGTAAGCCAATTTTCGCTTCGCGTGGAGACCTGCCTCTCACAATTGTTAACGGAAATATCCTTATCGAATACTAAGGCAAAGGAATTGCCCGGTCGTACTGCAGCCATGGAGGACTTAGCCCTCCATCATTTTCTTATGGGATTACATCCCCGTATATCAAACATTGTGAGGTGTAGATCTCCCAAAACATTAAATGAAGCCATTAATCTAGCGATTTCGGAGGAACGCATTCAACAGAGCCTGTATAAGCGTCCACAGGTTGAACAAAAGTTTGTCAATAATAACAAACCAAAACCAGGGCCTTATTCTAAACCAAACTCACACACACAATCCACTTCGCCAAATTCGAGTAAAACCGATGCAATGTTTTGCCGGTATTGCAAAACTGCTGGTCACGAAATCAAAGACTGTAAAAAACAAGAATTCTATAATAACAAATTTCAATTAAAACCAAATAATAATAATAAAATCAGCCATATCCGCGAAACATCCAATGACGAACCCATGGATGATTTCTCTTTATCCTATGTCCATGGCTCCAATGATTTAAACGAAATGGAGTCTCGCGAGGGTGCCGCACGGGACGAAGCATAATCATCGGCACCCAACAACAAAAACTAATTCATAGGAGCAACCAACAGGGTAACCAGCCCCAAACCGACAGTCCTAACCCTTATCCTCATCCAAGCAAGGTCAACCGACAGGGTAACCAGCCCCGAACTGACGACCTTAACCTAGATCCATCACGGACCAATCGACAGGGTAACCAGCCCCAAACTGACGGTCCTAATCTTCATCCAAGTAAAGTCAACCGACTGGGTAACCAGCCCCGAACCGACGACCTTCACTTAGATCCATCACGGACCAATCGACAGGATAACCAGCCCCAAACTGACGGTCCTAATCTTCATCCAAGTAAAGTCAACCGACTGGGTAACCAGCCCCGAACCGACGACCTTCACTTAGATTCTTCACGGACCAATCGACAGGGTAACCAGCCCCAAACAGACGATCCTATCATTAACATATCCAAGGTCAAACGACAGCGTAATCAGTCCCGAATCGACAGTCATGTAACTAAAGATTCAGGAGTCTTGCCAGCATCCGACAAGACCAATAATAAGATATAAGAAATAAATCTAGATACATCCAAGAGGTTTCTACCACATGTAGTTTTAAACTCACAAGTTTCAAACATCCCTTTATCCCTATTAGTCGATTCAGGCTCCGTCATATGCCTATTAAAGTTATCAAGTATTAAAGAAAATCAACGGCTGGTAAAAGAACCAATCAAACTTAAGGGTATTGACCCGGGTGACGAACCGACTCAAACTGAAGGCCATTTCCAATTAAAATTAAAATTAAATGATAATAAAGTCACACCATTCAAATTTCATGTCATTAAAGATATAAGTTTGCCTTATGACGGTATTATAGGATCAGATTTCTTGACCTTTTTCGGCTGTAAAATCGATTATACAACCGATACCCTCAAAATGGGAGAATCCGAAGTTAAACTATACTTCTACGACCCATTCTATATTATCCCGCGACGTACTGAAAGTGTTATTGAGTGTTCAGTACAGGATACCGATCTAAAAGAAGGTATCATTATGGATCAACACTTATCAAAATGTATCCTAATATCTAATTGTATAGTAAAGGTCAAGGATAACCATCGTGTTAACTTAACGATAGCCAATACCTCAGGGATGTTTATAAAAATCAATCCCAATTTAAAACTTGCAATCAAACCCTTACATGCTGCCCTTCAGGTCAACATGAACATTCAAGAAACATCCAATTGAACCTTACAAGTCTTAAATTCACTACGTACTGACCATCTAAATCAAGAAGAGTCTGATGCCCTCACAGAACTTTGTTCCCAATATTCTGATATTTTTCATCTACCAGATGATCAGTTAACTCACACTACAGCCCTCAATCATCAAATCAAAACTAGCAGCGATATCCCTATTCATACAAAATCGTACCGATTTCCGGAATGTCATAAGAAGGAAGTCGAGACTCAAATCAGTAAAATGCTGAGTCAAAATATTATAGAATCGTCATCTTCACCCTGGAGCTCACCAATTTGGATAGTCCCCAAAAAGGCAGACTCTCAAGGGCAAAGAAAATGGAGAATAGTAATTGACTATAGGAAGTTGAACGACGTCACTATCGGTGAAACATATCCTATACCACAAATATCCGAGATCCTTGATCAATTAGGAAGTAGTAAATACTTTACGACTTTAGATCTCACCTCCGGCTTCCATCAAATACTTATCTCTCCTGATGATGCATCTAAAACTGCATTTTCCGTACCCCAGGGTCATTTTCAGTTTACACGAATGCCATTCGGATTAAAAAATGCACCGTCCACTTTCCAAAGACTAATGAATAATTGCCTCACTGGCCTACAAGGCACAAGATGTTTTGTGTATTTAGATGACATTGTGATTTATTCAAATGACCTAAACTCACACGTTGATAATCTGAAAGCCGTGTTCGGCAGACTCCGTAAATTCAACTTAAAGTTACAGCCAGAAAAATGCGAATTTCTCCGCAAAGAAGTCGCCTACTTAGGGCACATTATCAACGAAAACGGCGTCCAACCAAACCCCGATAAAGTTCGTGTGGTGACAGATTATCCAGTCCCTCAATCTCCGAAAGATATAAAGTCTTTCCTCGGTTTGGTATCCTATTATAGAAGATTTATACCCGACTTTGCCAAGTTCGCTAAACCTTTAACCTCCTTGCTAAAAAAGGACGTCGCCTTCGAGTGGCGGAATGAGCAGCAACTTGCTTTTGAATCCTTAAAGTCCAGGCTCGTTTCCGCCCCGGTCCTTGCGTATCCAGACTTCACGCAACCTTTCCTTCTAACCTGTGGTGCCTCAAATTATGCAATATCCGCAATCCTATCCCAGGGCCCAGTAGGACAAGACCGTCCTATTGCATATGCATCCCGCACGCTTAATAAAGCTGAATGCAATTATAGCGTCACAGAAAAAGAATGCCTCGCCATTATCTTTGGCACCAAAACATTCAGACCGTATCTCTACGGTCACCGGTTTAAAATCCTTACGGACCATAAACCATTACAATGGCTATTCAACTGTAAAGACCCTGGATCTAGACTTGTCCGTTGGCGCTTAAAATTAGAAGAATTTGAATACGATATCCAGTATAAAAAAGGAAAGATTAACGCTAACGCTGACGCCCTATCTCGTTATCCGGTAAACCCTGTCCAACAAACGGACCCTGTAATCCCTAACCCTCTTGGTGAAGAAGAACCCAACCAAGAGTTAGATAGAGACCTACTGGATTTACTGATAGACCCACCTTCGTTCAATGCTGATGTAGATATCCAAACTTCTCCGAATCTTCTCGATCCAACCGATGACCTCTTGCCGTTATCCGATATAAACTTATCTTCTAACGTCCCAGACACCCTTAGAGAAGAAATCGAGAATGAAACAATCACATTACTTGATCCCGTATTGGACGAACCAACAGCTTTCGATCCTCAACTTGGTCATAGTCCAAGGCCATCCACAAGTGCAAGTCCAAATACTCCTGTCGACGATTATCCCACATTCCTGAAATCTATGGCTAATAAAGATAAATCATTTAACACTGAAATTGTAGAACACAATGAAAGCCTTTTAAAATGTCCTGCAAAAGTAATTCTGGTTCCCACATCTATTGATCTGGATGAATCTAATCCGTATATCCAAGATATATTAATTGACCCCGAAATTAGCACTAGAATACATAATTTCGAGAAAGAACTTTTCTCGTCCTTGAAAATAGAAGTTAATAATAAAATATATTACCTGTTGTTTATCAAAGTCCATTACTTTGACGAAGCCTCCTATCCGGAAGTTTTCGAAACCCTGAAAAGAATAAGAAATGAATTATTAATATTTGGAAACGTTAATGAAATCGGCATATCCGATTTAAAAAATCCGTTTGAGAAACATTCATTTGTTAAAGTTTATAATATCCTTACTTACCTTTTCCACGACACACAAATCAAGGTCAATGTGTTTCATAACAACATTATATATCCTGTTCCAACTGAAATTAAAAAGATCCTGCATGATAATCATGATATCCCCATAGCAGGTCACTTAGGCTCATCGCGAATGTATAACAGGATAAAGCAAACGTATTATTGGAAAGGTATGCGTAGTGATATAGAATCATACGTAAAACAATGTAAGTCATGCCAAGAAAACAAGGCACTTAGGAAAATCAATCGCGCTCCTATGCAAATTACTAGTACTTCAACGGAACCGTGCCAACGAATTGCTCTGGACATCGTAGGTCCGCTCCCCGAAACAGGTCCTGCAAAATTAAAATATATATTAACAATCCAAGATGACCTTACCAAGTTCTCTTCCGCGTATCCCATTCGTAGTACTACAGCAGAAGAAACAAGCGAGTGTCTGCTCCACTATATATCTATATTTGGCATCCCCAAAATGATTCTCACCGACCAGGGTACCAACTTCACGTCAGATCTGTTTAAGAAAACATGTGAATTCCTTAAGATAAAAAAATTATGGTCTTCACCCTATCATCCACAAACCCAAGGTGCCCTGGAACGGAGCCACTCTACTCTTAAGGAATACCTCAAGTCTTATATTAACAAAGAACAATCAAATTGGCCTCGTTACATATACACAGCTATGCTCGCTTATAATACTGCCGTTCATTCCACAACTCACTTTACACCTTATGAACTAATGTTCGGTAGTAAACCATTCATCCCTAATTCTATTTACGATGAATCCCTAGGAGCTACTTACCCCGAGTATGTCCGTATGCTACAGAACCGACTAAAATATTCACGTGAAAAAGCATTGGACTTCATGAGGAAATCTAGAGAATCCTCCAAGTCTTATTACGATAACCATACTCGCTCAGTCAGTTATAAGGTCGGCGAATTCGTATATCTCAAAAATCATTTGAGATTACGTAAAGCTCTCTCCCCTTTATGGAAAGGTCCTTATAAAATAGTAAAAGTTAATAGTAATAATACACTTACCTTACTTATTAATGGGCGTCATGTCACCCATCACTTTGATGAGGTGAAGCCAGCTGATGTTGGAAGTAACCCATAGTATCTTAAATAGTTATAGGTTTAAGCTTAAGTATTAAAACATAAAGTAGATATAGTTACCTATATAAATAGTCATAATTATATGCCTTTAACGTAGCTATTAATTTGCAGAATGCCGAGTCAGGCTCGAAGTCAACAGGACTATTATGTCCAGCAGATAAAGTCAAGCTCTGGCCTCTATTTCGATTACCTCGGCAAACTGAAAATCAGCAGTGGACAGTTGAACGTGTTGATGCCCTTAGATATTTCACACATCGGCCCGCATATTGAAAATATAAACTCCGCTCTTAATACTACTAAACACTTATGTAAAAGAATTGGTCTGATAGAACATAGTTGTAACAATATAATAGAACCCTTTTAAATGCCCGCTACAGCGACATGTACAAAGAGTTTTTGTCTATTTCGCACATGTTAGAGAAACGGTCAAAACGCGCTTGGGTAGGAGGACTAGGTACTCTGATTAAACAAATATTCGGTAATCTGGACGAAAACGATGGTCTCATGTTCAAAGATGCTATAAATGTACTACAAAATAATGAGAAGAAATTGGTTTCATTAATGAAAGAGAATATTTTATTAACTACATCGACAATTTCATCATATAATAACTCAATTAATAAAATTAAAATTAATGAAATCAACCTAAACGAAGCTATCGACAAACTCGCGACCAATTTAATAACTGTAACTAATGAAACAAATGAATTAATGCAACGATTGGAAATTGTTCATATACTTAACAATCTTAACTATGTCATTCCAACTCGAAGACATAACAAACGCGGTCCTATTTAGTAACCAAAATACTCTACACCCATCGATGATTACGTCACAACAATTGTTCCGGGAGCTTGCCGATAACTATCAATACTTACCTAATGATTTGAAACTACCTGTTGCTTTAGATTTAAGTTCTATTCATTTAATCCTGAATGTATCTAGAGTAGTTAGTTATTATACTAGTAATAAGATATTTTTCGTGTTACAAATACCCTTAGTGTCCATCAAAGAATATGTATTATTTCATAACATTGCTCTGCCTACTACTCATAATTTAAGTAAGCCTAATACTTTTAGTTTAGTTTTACCTAGTTCCAAATACATTGCAATGACCAAAGACAAAACCCAATACAGCACTTTAAACGATTTGGAAAATTGCATAACTATCACCGCTGGAAACTATGTGTGCGACATAACAATCGTGTATGCGTCAGACATCAAACCTATACAGTGTGAGTCTTTATAATCTGCACATACTGAATCGAGGGAATCTTTGCTTAATTATATCGACGGAAAAAATGATAAAAAAAATCTAAATATTTTATTGAAATTTTTAATGGATTTTTTATTTATTTTTTCGCTTCTGTGACTCCAGTGTATACAAAACGGTGTAACTTTTTAACTCGATGTTTTATCACGATGAAACAAACTCCATAATGATTGGAAGTAATTAGGTGTCCGCATTAAATGAAAATTGTGTAAAAAACTGCCACCAATTAAAAATTAACACGTTTTTTCCGCAAAAATCTGATTTTTTTTCATCAATTTTTGCAATAATCGTAAAATTTCTCAATAAGATGCCCCGATTACCTTCATTTTTTATTACTTTAAATTATTCCTCATCGTATTAGCTACCTAATAATAAAAATTGTATGCTTTTAGCTCAGACAAAACACTTTCTATCAAGTGTTAAAGATGGCACTTCGAACGCGCTATTTTTGTTCTCTTAAGGATGATTTATTTGGGTTCAATGAATGAAAAAGAGTTCAATTAAAACATTTATTATTTTAAAGAAAATTTAATGCATTAGGTTCTCAAAATGTCCACCTCGTTGTTGTAGGCACAAAGCCGCGCGAACTAAAATTTGTTGTGTCGCTCTCCTTATCATTTCGGGATCATTGCGAATATCATTTGCACAGTTAATTATGCGATCACGCAAATCGACCTCACTGTTGATGGGAGTACTGTAGACGCGTTGCTTCATGGTCCCCCACAGGAAGTAATCAAGGGGCGTTAAATCGGGTGAACGCGCAGGCCACCCTACAGGTCCTAGTCGTCCAATCCATTTATCACGATAATTTTCGTTTAAAAATGATCTCACATTTGTGGCATAATGGGCAGGGCATCCGTCCATCTGCAGAAACATCCTTCGACGCAAAGACAGTGGTACATCTTCCAATAACTCAGGTAGATCGTCAGTCAACAAACTTAAAAATCTTTCACTGTTCAAAGTTCTCGGCAGTATGACTGGTCCAATCAACATGTTATCGATAAGACCAGCCCAAACATTTATTGAAAATCTTACTTGAAAAGTCGATGAACGTTTCAATTTCGGGTTTTGACCTCCAGGGCACCATCTGTGTAAATTTCTACAGTTAGTAATACCATCTCTGGTAAATGTTGATTCGTCCATCCATAGTATGGTTTTCGGAAAGTTTGGGTTTGCTCTGGTATTTCTTTGAATCCAGGTGGACATCACACACCTTGGACGCCAATCTACGTCTTCATGTAGATGTTGCACTCTTTGGTAGTGGTAAGGGTGCAATCCTTCTTTCTTTAAAATACGCCACGCTGATTTTTGTGATATTCCGTGACGAAGAGCCAGTCGTCTAGTACTTATGGATGGATCAGCAAACAAATCGCTCAGTACTGCTTGTTCCAGAACCACATCAATAATTATTTGAGGCGGCTCGCGACGATCTCTACTTGATTCAAGTCCAGTGATCGACAATCTTCTGTGAACTTCCTGGAAGTTGCGGGCAGATGGCACTGGTTGCCTGTTAGGAAACGCAGCTATGTAAGCTGCGCGCGCAGCTCTGGCACTTCCTCGTCCCATCCCATAGTAAAAATGAATGTCGGCAATGTGTGCCGGGGAGAATTCACTTAAGCGCGGCATCACGTAGCAGCGAACGAAAGTCACGAAACTCAGGTAGCAGTGAATGAAAGTAACGAAACACATGTAGCAGCGGCGAATAATTCGGAGCGACTGCCTGTCTGTCATCCCTTCTGGTCCCTTCAGCTGGCCCTACCTCCCCGCACCCCGACCCGCGCACATTCTCAACAAAAAAGGACGTCTACCTGCTAAACAATTAGTGCGTAGCCGTGCTCTAGGCCTTTCTTTGGCTGTTGATAAGAAATGATGGGATTGAGTTAAACCCTTGCAATTTTTACTATTGGATAGCTAATACGATGAAGAATAATTTAAAGTAATAAAAAATGAAGGTAATCGGGGCATCTTATTGAGAAATTTTACGATTATTGCAAAAATTGATGAAAAAAAATCAGATTTTTGCGGAAAAAACGTGTTAATTTTTAATTGGTGGCAGTTTTTTACACAATTTTCATTTAATGCGGACACCTAATTACTTCCAATCATTATGGAGTTTGTTTCATCGTGATAAAACATCGAGTTAAAAAGTTACACCGTTTTGTATACACTGGAGTCACAGAAGCGAAAAAATAAATAAAAAATCCATTAAAAATTTCAATAAAATATTTAGATTTTTTTTATCATTTTTTCCGTCGATATAATTAAGCAAAGATTCCCTCGATTCAGTATGTGCAGATTATAAAGACTCACACTGTATGTGAAAGTGAATATATGTCAAAAGTGATCAGTGAAACTCCACAATTTTGTGAAACTAAATTTATTTATGGTAATTTAGATATTTGGAAACCCATAGAAAATAATAAATGGATTTACATACAGTCAGTGTCTAATAGAGTTTCTATAGAATGCCGAAATTCAACATTAATAGAGATTAATGTTTTAGGTACCGGAATACTTACAATCCCTAAAAATTGCATAGGTTACTGTAAGGGTACCACTTTGGTCCCAAAATATACAACATTAAATATATCTACACCCATTGTCTTTCCTGACTTTAACTTATTAAATGACACTTGCTGTAATGTAATGAAACTAAACCAATCAATCAACAATGTATCCCCTATTAAACTACTAAGCACTGATTTAGACGACCTGAAGTTTAATAAACATATCTTTCTAAAACAACTAAGTAATATAGACAACGTCCTTGACAGTCAACCACACATCTTAAAATATGGGATGCATTACTCTATTATCACTATGTTAATTACTGTCCTTATAATGTCATATGTATGTTTTAAAGTTTATAAATGTATACGACCCGGCAGCAGAACCCCAGTTAAAGTATCTTTCTCTTCAAAACCGGAATCGACTTGTAAAATTAATACAGAAAACAGTAATTCTGATATTGAAGAAAACTCACTTCCAGCTATTAGAACCAGAGTTTAAAATACTCGATTGCTTGGATTTTACACATAAATTATTAAATAACTTCATAGCAACCCCAAAGTTATTTCTTAAGGGGGGAGGTGTTATACCCTAACTTTGTAGGGGTTAATGCTGGATCAGCACCTCGTCGGCGCTGCCAGCTGATAATCTACCTGACGGCTTGAGTCGCCATTTTTAGTTAGAGGCAGTTGAAGTTCAACCATCTTAGCGGTCGGTTCTGCCCATGGGTCTCTCGCGTTCTAAGTATAATTATCCTGAAATGTAATATCCTGAAATATAATATCCTTAAGTGAATAATTCTTTTTTTTTAAAAGCCAATTACGCGGAGACCTATAACAGTTCGTTCGGAACGAAACCCTTCATGTAGATCTTAGAATCCCCACCATCAAGCAGTTCATGAAACGCGCGACAAAGCGGTTCTTCGAGTCCGCAGATAGACATCGCAACCCCTTGGTTGTGCAGGCAGCTAGCTATAGGCCTTCTCAAATTAGTCAGACTCGCCGACCTAGGCATACTCTCTCAGACCCGGATGACCCCATTACTCTCCTTCAGGAAAGCAATAGGGCCACAAGTACAGTGCACAAATACAAACCGTCATTCCGTCCTCGCCGCCGAGGTACCACGCGAAGTTCAAGAATTAATTGTTCCGCCCGTCCCTTGCACGTCGAACCGCCAGCCCCGAGGCTGAGTGAGCCGTAGCATTTAATAGTAATCCCCGTTAATAATCATGAATTTAAACTTTCGATCCAGCCCGTCCCCAATTTGCTGTTTTTCCCCAACGACGCCCTAAGCCGAGGATCGTACCCCACAGGGGGTGCCCTTAGAGCGCTGTCGTTTAGTTTTTAATACTTATATTTACGCTCCTGGCTGGAGGCTTTAAGCTACCTAATACCTTAGGGCAGCCACAGGAAAGACCGGTTAAGCAGTCACGGCCTCTCAAGGCCAACTACGAGATGCCATTAAAAAAAAAAAAAAAAACAACTTTGAGGCGGCAGAACCCTCAGGGCGCGAGTTCTACTCGTACTTGCGCGGTTTTAATAGTTGCCTACTGACAAATAAACACCGGAATATAAAATAATAATAATGTTCCAGTAAATAAAAACGTTTGAAATAGTAGCCCACCAGCATCGGTAGCAGATTCACGGACATACAATAATATTGAATAATATACTTTGATCATACTTCGAAAAGAGCCGTTTCATCTGATTATTTTGCGTATACTTACTACAGAAAATTCAAATAAATATTTAAACGCCGGGCGAAAAGTTTCTGCTGGTGGGAAGGGATCGTGTTTTGTTTTCGTCGTGTTTGATGAAAGGGGTACCTAGGCAAGGAGGCGCGGGTGAAGCTTCATTTTTTTCTGGCTTATTACCCTATCCTTAGCTTAGGCCCCTCTTAATTGCATACTGTGTCAAAAATGATAACATCTGTTTTTAGTAAATAAAACTATTAAAAATGTACTAATGATCCCCCCCCCCCCCCCGTGTTATAAAGGCAATTTTCTACCACATATATGTATTTTTTTTGAGAAACAAAAAATCATGCATCTAAGGGTTAAATTGTAAACTTTGACAGTAATGCACGAACAAGGAACTAACTTTGTGAGAGACGGAGCCTGTAGTAGGTTTATATAAAAATCTGTATTACAGGTCACCAGGGCCCTCCTGCGAGGGGTACATGACAATGATTGATTAATCCTCTGGACTCTTCAGTCGGATACTAACGAGTCCGCGCCCAAGGAAGGAACATACCCATCCGTAGGCTACTCTATAACCATGACCTGCTCAGAAAGAAGAAGGAAACACATGGCCTGTATAATAAA
The DNA here is from genome assembly GCA_963921375.1 of Tiliacea citrago. NCBI lineage: Eukaryota > Metazoa > Arthropoda > Insecta > Lepidoptera > Noctuidae > Tiliacea > Tiliacea citrago. The sequence goes on along the minus strand of OY992786.1, from coordinate 14,003,191 downwards.
AGCCTGCCCCCTTTTTGTGTTGGATAATTAAAATAACTAATGTATTAGTTCTATGTTTATTTATGATTTGTCACATAATTATATAATACATTTCATCAATATAGCAGTGTAAAATAATAAGAATACATGTAATAAATAATTTTATCACATTCAGTGTTTGACTTAAATCTTACAATAATAACTAAATAAAAAATGAGAATAATAATAAAACCAGGAATAAATTTCAACACAATTTCACTCTTCATTTATGATTTAATATTTACTCGACATTGCTAACTTACTTTTAAAACAAATAGTAGTCAAAAGAAAACTGAGCTACAGTATTTGCAAGAGATCTCTAAGTGTCAATAGTTTATCGTATAAACTACATTATGAAATTCTAAACCAAATTTCTTTATTATTGTTATCCCTTCCGGAAGTGATTTGAAACGCCGTATATTTTACTTTGTTCCAGTTACATTAGAATCCTTCTTATCTAATACAATAGTGTAATATCGAAGAAATTTCAGTATAACTGTGGATCTGTGTATGTGGAATATCCAGTCTTCTGATATCATACAAGTTATAAATCAGAATATTATTCTTATAACTAATCTAATTTATTAATTCTTAATGTAGAAACAGCTGGAATTCCAAAAAAAAATGGAAAGTTGATTAATCTATCCGAAACAATTGATTGAAGTAAGTAATATAAAACTTCATAGATATTATTAATTTGATAAGAAACGCCCACTGGCGGTTTATTCTTACGGGCCTTTTGCCTGTCCCGCGGGTCTGCGCGGGTGTGCGTACCTCACCCGCATGCGTAAGCTTAGCGCGTGTGATGCACCCACGCATAGCAGAAAAAGTATGTATGAAACGATAGGATGCGGGCGGCGTGCATACGGGCCAGATACGCACGCGGACACAGATCCGCAACAAAGAAGCCCTAACAAACACAGATAAACTTTAATACATTTCGAATCACGGTGATTGCTAATAACATCCGTTCGAGCCATATTACATTTTAATGGTTTGTATTAATTGACTCCGTCGATTGGCGTCCAGAGCTGGATCTTAATTCCCGTCGCGGGCATGTCGACGACATTTCTTCAGATGACTTTCGGCTTTTCTTTTTGTTGCATCTGCGTCCCCCATCATGAGAAGACAAATCTCCAATATTAGTATCATCGTCATTGGAGCAGTTGTCTTTTATTTCATTTTCTATTTTTGCATTGCAGTCTTCACCCAATGCGATGTCTTGATTTAGAATGGTAGAATCATCTGGATAAGAACTCGGTAGCTTTGTTTGTGATTTTTCGTCCTTACCTAAACCAGATGTTAAAGTTGTCATTTCTGTAGGAGTCAATTTAGGAACAGTAGTATCGAAATCAGGTTTCATACCAGTTTTAATTACAGTTGAAGGAGCTATTAAGTCTTCAAGGTCCATTTCGCCAGTGTGCGTCGAGTGATCTGGTTGCTTTTCAATGGATGTTTTTTTCTCGGAAGCAGAATTCTCTTTTACTTTTTTAGTGGGATTTAATTCTGTTGATGATAGTGCTAAGTTTTCTGGTTCATTCATTACTTCTTCATGGGGGCGTTTGTTAGCCGAAGAAGTACCTAATGCTCCGTCTTCAGACATTAATGTCCTAGAAATATATTCTGAAGAATTTTTGATTAATTTTTCGGCAACGTCCTTGTCTTCTTTACCCTTTTTAGACTCTGCAGAACTCACAAGGCTAGCACTAAGAGCACCAGAAGCCATTTGTTCTAATAACATTTTACTTATATCAATATCTTTTTTATCACCCTTTAATAGCTTTTCCTGGACAGCCGCAAATTCCGGAGGGACTTGTGACCTCATTGCATCAAATGGCAGTTTCTTTTTATCGGTCTTAGAGAGATCGGTTGCTATGGTTTCGTGGTTATCATTATCCCGCGGTCTCTTGTCTGGTCTCATGATCGATTCGTAATTTAAAGATTGTTTTGATAAAGATTCTAAAAGATAGGGATCTGGTGGCAAATGTATTTGTGGGAGTTGACTTGATTGCTGTCGATCAGACACTTTTTGTTGTCGGGAGGTGGATGAATTAGTAACAATAGTTGACGATCGTGGTGTAGTGGTTTTCGCAGTACTACGTGAAGCGCTATGGCTTGAACCTTGTAATGTAGAAGCACCTGAACTTGCTGCTATATTGTTACTCAATAATCCTAATGCATCATATGCTGACGACATACCAGAATGCATACCAAATGGATTTAGACCACTTAACCCCAATTGAGGATACAGCATATTTGGATTAGGAAAAACAAATGGAAACTGTGAGTTGGATGATTTAGAACTAGAGGGATTTACACTTTCTGTCGTTTTTCGAGATTTTGATTTACTTTCATTTGAAACACTGGACCCAGTAAGATTATTTAAGTCTAAAGAAGAGAATCCAGGAAGTCCCAATCCAGCTAAATTCGCAAATATATTCCCGCCAGCTATATTACCTAACAAATTTGGCATACTATTGAATGAGTTTAACAAAGGATTATTTTTAGGATCAAAACTTCCCAAGCTTGAAAGTAGCTTTGGGTCGAAGGTGTTCAACAATTTTGGATCAAATCCTGTTAAATTAGAAAGCGTTGCAGCTAATGTTTTGGGATCAAATGCACTAAGGCTAGACAGACTTGCCAAAATAGCGGGATTTAAACCAGCCAAACTTTGATTCATATGAGAATTTGATGACATTACATTGGAAGACGGAGAATCAAGTGTAGGTGGTCGTCCTTTTTTGCGTTCATTCATTCCACCGCTGGATTGCATTGGGGAATGTCTTTGACTGCGAACATCCTGAGGCAACTTAATGTGCTCTTTGATACCTTCAGTCCACTTGGAATCTATGTCATACATAGGATTTTCAGCAATCCATTGGGCTAGATGCTTAAGTTGAGGTGCTTTCGGGCCAACTATTCGCTTTCCAGTTACCCGATGTACTACTGGTACGTGCTCTTCGGGAGCAAGCCTAGGTGCTACACCTCGGCGACGCGTATCCACGCTAGCTTGTTCAGCTAACCATTTGTTTACCTTTGCTTCATGAGAATATGATTTCATCGGAGGTACAACCGGAGCTTTAGGAATCTTAGCTTGTTCTAAAGATTGTTGCAAAAACGAAGACAATTCCTTGGAAGAAGCCTGTGGAGACGGCACATTTGTCACTGTAACTGAAAATAGTTTCTGGATGGAAGAAGCCGCGGATGAAGTAGGAGGTGCTGCTGGAGTTACCGTCACGTCCGGTAGCACATTGGCACTACGTCCGCGCAGGCTCTCTGACGAAGTAGTAGGGCTCTTACATTTAGCCGCTGATAGGCCTAGAACAATTTCGTCTAGCTTCTTTCTTTTCTTTTCTTTTCCAACAATTTGTTCGGGTGCGGGCTGTAAAAATAAAATAAAAGCTAGTTTAGTTACATATTCCTCAATATTGTTCTTTTACGGAAACAGAGACGAAGCTACCAGCGATTGTGTCACGTTGGTTGATGGATGATAGACGTTGTATAAAAAAACCGGCCAAGTGCGAGTTGGATTCGCGCACGAAGGGTTCCCGTACCATTATCTATAAAAATGGCAAAAAAAAATCACGTTTGTTGTATGGGAGCCCCCCTTAAATATTTGTTTTATTTTAATTTAATTATTTATTTTAAAAGTGAATGTATAACTAAATATTCTGTGAATATTTCAAGCGTCCTACCTGTTTCCGTTATCAATATAGAGCAAAAAAATCACGCTTGTTGTATGGGAGCCCCCTTAAATATTTATTTTATTCTGTTTTTTTGTATTTGTTGTTATAGCAGCATCAGAAATACATCATCTGTGAAAATTTCAACTGTCTAACTATCATGGTTCATGAGATACAGCCTGGTGACAGACGGACAGACAGACATACAGACAGACGGACAGACAGACAGACGAACAGACAGACAGACAGACGGACAGACAGACAGACGGCGGAGCCTTAGTAATAGGGTTCCCCCGGTTTACCCTTTGGGTACGGAACCCTAAAAAACGGTCAAGTGTTAGTCTGACTAGCGAACCAATGGTCCCATCTCAACAAACTTTCCTGCCTAGATAAGTACCTACTTTCACCAAATTTTGCTATAAGTTAAAATTAACTTAAAAAAAAAAGCTTTGATTGAGTGTAGACCCGACCAATTTGAGTGAAATAAAGATTTATAATACTTCAAGATATGGTCTATGCCTTTCTAATTCCGGATTGAAGGCCAAACTTAACTATGCAAAAGAAAATATGTATTCTCCCATACACCGTTCGTCTTGTCTCAGACAGACAACGACGACGTGACCTATAAGGGTTGTGTTTTGACTGTGTGTTTTGATTGCTTAATTCTTTCCAAATACACGATTTTCAGCAATATTGAGGGATTTTAATCCGGAAATTTTATGTGTATAAAAATCAGCTGTTTTGTCAAGTTATGATGATGATGATACTGAACAGCAGATTTTTTTCTCAATTTCATGGCTGATAGTGAAAGTTGATCAAAATTATGGCTACAAACAACCCTCCTTATGAGATTTAGTGAAGTTTGTATGAATATGTACATAATTATATTGATGGTTTTTATCTACCTAATAAAAATCTGAAATTCACTCACAGACCACGCACAGTCTAAACGCTGAGCCTAGATGCATGAAAATTTATCTCAGTCTACCCCACCTGACATCATGTGTCACGAATAAACATATCGAAATGTGAATATTTTAAAATAAATCAAAATCGGTAGGGTATAAGGTTCCTACTTCCTAATTTGGTAAGAATCAAATGACAAAATGGGCTTATGGCTAAGAAATAACAGCCGCTCGGGTCAATCGATCAGGGGCCCAAGTCTGCTATTTTTATAAATTCAGTCATTCCAACACGATCCCATTGTCATTTTGCTAAAAGTTCGTAATCTGGTAAATTCATAATGGTCGATCATTGGTCGGTCAATGTTCTCGTAATATAATTGTGTTATTATAATGGCATTGTCGTATTGCCATTATTATAAAACCCATTAGTAGAAATGTCATTGTACGAGATTACCAATATTGCAATTTACTTCCTTCAATGTAGTGTCAGTGGCCGACCATTGGAAAGTCATAATGACGCCATTATAATAGTAGATTACCAAACTTGTCAAAATCAACAATTATGAAATAAATGATCGACCATTCTGACACTATTGTAATAGCAGACTTGAGGCCCAAGTTAAACTAAGCTTGCCGCGGTTAGTGACCATCTTTACAAATCAAGACCCGTTCGTGCCTCGGAAAGTACGATAAATCATTGGTCCATTTGGCAGTCGTTACGGTTAGTCAGAAGCCCATAAGTCTGACAACCAGTCTTCTTACTAAGGGGTTATCGTATTACCCAGTAAGCAGTAATTATACTCTATACTCATACGTTTAGGTAGTTAAATAAAGGTAAACAAATCATAAAAAGGGGTTTTATCCATGACACTTTCTTGTTTAAAAATACGTTGTAACTTATAATCATTATTTTTTATTATTGCAATAGTTTCCTCTTTTATTGCTGTATGTTAAACTTTATCATTTATTCTTATACTCCTCTTCGTAGATGTAATTGCTTAAGCACAATTATTTAGTTAGATTTATATATTACTATATTATTTTGTAATCTGTCTATTGTAAAGAGCCCAAAAAGACGGGTTCTCTAAACGTCAACGAAATAAAACGTTGCTAAATTGAAGAGTACAATTGTGACGTAGCATGCCAACTGAAGTGCCAGTTATTACGTTTAGTCAGTTACTTGACAGCTCTCTCGGACACGCAGTTCTTTTTGTTTACCTTTATTTAACTACCTAAACCAACGGAATATAGGTTGTAGAGGTCAGAGAGGCAGTCGCTCCATGTAAAATACTGGTATTCAGCTGCATCCGGTTAGACTGGAAGCCGACCCCAACATAGTTGGAAAAGGCTAGGCAAATGATGATCACACGAAACTATATTTTTTTAGCGATTACAAATTTACTTTTGCCGTCTGTAAATTGACCGTGACGTATATATCGATGTATGGGAGAACCGAAGATTTATAACTCGTATCTTGAAGTAACATTTACTCCTTATTTCATTAAAATCGGTCCACTCTCCACTCCATAATTTTTTTTTTGTTTGTACTTCAGTCCGGATTTGGAAATTCATAGGTCATTTTACTTGAGTGAAGCCGCGGGCAGCCGGGCACAGCTTTGAGACGGAACCACGGAGTACAGAAATAAGCGGAGATGCCGCAAGGCAAGTAGGTCTTGCGCCTTCAAATAGGTCATGACGTCACAGCGGGCGGGGCCGCAAACGTTTGTTTCGAGTGAGCCCTCATCGCGTTCGGGTCCGTTGTATTTGAATAGTTTTTTAATTGCTAAATTGTTATAATAATGAAGTGTGCTGTTGTTGGATGCAAAAATTGTTCAGGATCAAAACTGAAACATAATGATGGCATAACAATTTACGTGTAAGTCCCTAAAATTAATATTTTCATTTTAAAACAAATTTTCTCGTTTGATCGCCAGATTGTAGCTAGCGACATGTGTCGTCGAAGTTATTACGATTTCGTATTTTTATCATTATCAATGCATATTATACACACCAATTTTCGGGTCAAATAACTTGTCGAAGTTTATTTTACTCGCTATAAGTTATTTCATAGATATATTACACACCTTGAAACAAGAAGAATTTAAAATAGGAAAAATGCGTCATCTTTCGGTAAGCAGTCTGTCGTAACTGATCAATAAAAATGTGTCAAATGTGTGCATCATGCAAGACCCTATTTTATCGAATTTATTATTTTCAGTAAATCAGTCCGAACTGAGTAATTTCAATCTATATAGGCTGATTTTTGCGATGGCACATCAGGGCTACATCTGAAACTATGAGTAGTAGATCAAAGCGGTCAAAGGAACCATGACCCGATGATGATGTGGTTAAGTGGAAGACAAAACTGCATTTTTTGTTTTTGTGACTTTCAATTTAGTGAATAGTTTTTTCAGTTATGGGATATTTTCGGTTACAGCCGCAGTAATAACTAACTTCATGTATTTTTCTTTTATCTAGACTACTGCGAAATACAATGAAGAAGGCTCAAAATTCACCCACGCCCAGTAAAGAGAAGTATCTCAAGAAAATGATAAAAATGAGTATAAAAAGATGGCATACTACCGATCACCCTCCTTACAATCTAACATAATTATAAAAAAAAATGCTATAAAAATTCCTACTGGGGCAGTGATATGTACAAGAATTTAGCTAAATTATTGAGTAATACTTGGCTATTTTGACATGACTGCAATTATAGAGTTTCATCATCGAACAACTGAGGTTTTTTTTCTTAGTTGTTCGACCGCCGAACATTAAACTAAAAAAACATTAATGAGAATTAACCCTTAAATGCATAACAACGTATTTTCAATCGGCGGTCGACAGGTTGATATTAATATTGTTAAGAGCCCTCTTACATTTTATTACAAACATGGGCGTAGATGCATGATTTCCTCGTTGAAATTGAATACTATTCGTTGGTTCGTATAAATAATAATTACTTGTGTTATTGTTGTTTAGGTTCACTTTTGTGTGTACGGGAAACTTGTTAAAAATCACAAATGCGTCTGTCTTCAATGGTGTTTATTAGCGACTAAAGAAATGATTCTTACGCAGCTACTTAAATATATAAAATTAAGCTAACGACGCAACATACCGCCCACCAAAGGGACAACAAGGCCCGTTATAACAATGCTTAGTGGACTGTATACACATATTGAAAAATAAACTTAATAAGCAGTATGTAACGTTTCCAAAGATCAAAATTCAAACACATTCAAACATAATAACATATATTGTAACTACGGTGTTATTAATTTGCTATGAAGATAAATTATTACAAAACGAATAGACATACATAATGCCAGCATGCAAAATAGAAATGAGGTTTGAGAAAGATAAACCATAATAGTTAACAATTAGTTAGTGTCGACAGGTAGGGGACATAGTTTCGTGACAGATCTCTTCACAACGCCATTGCCAGATTTAACGCTATAACCTTGTGTGAGTCCATCTTGACCGGGATGCTTGTCTACAATTCGACCTAGTAACCATTTTCCTGCTGGTAATCCATCAGTTTTAATCAGAACTATGTCGCCAACAGTGAATTCTTGTTTCTTCTTAAGCCAGACAGGACGCTGTTGTAGACTTGTTAAATATTCGGCTTGCCATCGTCGCCAGATGTCGCCTATGAGCTTTTGAGTGTATTGCCATCGTGTTAAATTATGAATCTTTGTGTCTTTAAAATCTGGTGAGGGCACAACGATTGGGACTTCATGTATCAAGAAATGACCAGGCGTGAGGGGTTCTATAGAATCTGCATCTGAGTCATTAATAGGACAGAGAGGTCTTGAATTGAGACACGCCTCGATTTGGCACAGTATTGTTGTAATTTCTTCGAAAGTGAGATTTGTTGTCAATACGCGTTTTAGACGAGTCTTCAGGGACTTTACACCAGCCTCCCAGAGGCCCGGAAGGAGGAGGAAGTTAGGACTGTAAGCTGGTATAAAATGCCACTGTGTACCTTCCAAAGCCAACTTGTGTGCAATGTCTTTCTCAAAATTCAAGTTAGCTTCTTGCCATGCAGCGGCTAAATCCTTTTCTGCACCAACAAAGTTTCTCCCTTGGTCGCTCCACATGTGGCTGCATTTACCTATTCTTGATACAAAGCGTTTGTATGCTGCTATAAATACTTCCGATGTAAGGTCTCCTACCAGTTCAAGGTGTATTGCCTTTGTAGACATACAAACAAATAATGCAATGTATGCCTTTTGTGTTTTCATGCCTCTTCCCCTTGACATTAATATGTGGAATGGACCGGCATAATCCACGCCGCTATTTAGAAAGGCTCTAGTAGGGGTGACTCTTTCCTTTGGCAGATCTCCCATGATCTGAGTTCGTGTACTAGCTCTTTGCTTTGCACACACTAAACATTTACGATTGAAGTTTTTTATTAATCCCTTTGCTCGAATGATCCAATATTTAGAGCGTAAAACGCACAACTGAACACCACCGTGTAGTGTTTGAGCATGAGCATCTGCTATCAGTAAAGGAATTAAATTGTTGTTATGTCCTAATATTATAGGATGTTTGCTTTTATCGTCTAATCTTGCATGTCGAAGACGACCGCCCACCCTGAGGATACCATCTTCGTCTAAGTATGGGGTAAGTGTTTTAATGTTACTATTTTTCTTCACATTTTTAATCTGTTAATTTCATCTGTAAATTCTTCACTTTGTACCAGCTTAATGCATTTTATCAATGATGTATGTAATTCTTCTGTTGTTAAGCTTCGGCAATGTTCGTAAGTATCCAATTCTCTTATGTAATTAACAAATATGTTATCACCTTTAATAATTTTCTTAAGTTATCAAATTGCTTAAATTTTGCTGTGAAATTATGTTTTTCTTCATCTTGAATTTTAATATTTATTTGTATTTTATCCCTTTTCTGTTCCAGGTCAGTGACGACTACATCAGGCTGTTTAAATATTATTTTCCTTTCAGATAACCATTTTGGACCGTTCCACCATAAATTTGATTGTTTCAGTTCAGCAAGTAACAAGCCTCTCGACGCAATGTATGCAGGATTATTTTCTGATGCAACGTGGTACCATTGGTTGTTATTGAGATTTTCAGTAATCTCTGCGACTCGATTGGCTACAAATGTTTTCCATCTATGTGGTTCTCCGGATAGCCATGCAATAACGATTGTAGAATCCGTCCAGGCAAACATTTGTGTTGTTGATATTCTCATAGCTTTTCCTTTGATTCAGTAATCGTGAAAGAAGTAGTGATCCAGAAAGCTCCAAACGTGGTAACGATACAGTTTTCAGTGGCGCGAATCGTGTCCTCGCTGCTATTAGTTTTGTTGTAATATGGCCGTCTTTAGATTCAATTCTTATGTATACAACGGCTGCATAAGCCTTCATGGACGCATCGCTGAAGCCGTGAATTTGTACATCGTTTATTTCTATGCTATAGGTTCCAAGCCATCGATCAATGTAAATGTTGTTTACATTTCTGAATTCTTCACGAATAGTCATCCATTAGTCTTGTAGTTCAGGGCTTATTGTATCATCCCAATCAACCTTTTCCAGCCACAGCTTTTGTATAAACATCTTAGCCATCACTACACTTGGGGCAATCCATCCCAAGGGATCGAATAGTCTTTGAACGTCTGACAAGATTGTTCTTTTTGTGATGTTGACAGAAGTTGTTGGTAGTTTCAATTGGTATTGAAATTGGTCTGTTCCCAAATTCCAAATCAAACCTAGTGCCATCCATTTTGTTAATATCTAGGTGTGCAACAGAACTTCGTTTGTTTGTGTCAATCGATTTCATAAATTGCGGACTATTAGATGACCACTTCGAGAGTGTGAATCCACCCTTCTTCACTATGTGAGATACTTTTCTTGCAGACGTTATGGCTTGATCTGTTGTATCTTCACCCGCTAACAGATCGTCAACGAGAAATTGTTCTTTGATGATTTTGACTGCATTCGGGTAATTTTGTCCTTCATCATCAGCAACTTGATGGAGTGTTTTCACCGCGGTGCTGATGCTGTTCCGAATGTAACTCGAAGCAAGCGATATTCCTTAACGCTGTCATGTTCTTCATCTCGCCACAGAATACGCTGATACTTATTGGCGTCTTATTTATTATTTATTTATTTTATTATTTATGTACACACAGTAAAATACAGAGAGATACGACATAATTATAATACTAGTACAAAGGTACTGCTTATTTCTTAAGAAATTTCTTCTTTTTTTCTTATTTGCTTATTTCTTTGTCTTCTGGGTAAACACATATTTGCAGGTGTACCTGCTGTGCTGTGAGAATGAAACGTGTTTGTTACGCTAGCGATATAACAAAAATGTATTTTTGTTATATCGCTAACGTAACAAACACGTTTCATTCTCCATCTCATGATAATATTTCTGAGATCTTCCTGAAGCTGAGGACCAACCATCAACTCATCGTAGAGTGAGACTTGGTTTGAACCCTTCGCCGATGCGTCAAAGACCACACGAGTCTTCGATGTTTCTTTATCTTCTCGGACGACGGCATGGTGAGGTAAGTATACAACCCTTTCAATTACGACTTCTTTTTCAGGTATTGCTTCCATATAGTTTAAGTTTAAGTATTCTTTCATTACTTTCTTGTAGTTTTCTTTCAGGTTGGGTGATCTTCTAAATTTTCTTTCCAATTGTAGCAGTCTGTTTTTGGCTATTTGTTTTGTGTTTCCTTCTAGACATGTTGCCTGTAGTGTTTTAAAAGGTAACTTTACCATGTACCTTCCCTCTTCTGTTCGTGTGTGTTTCTTCATAAAAAGTTTCACACAATTTTTCTTCTTTTGTTAGGTTTCTTTTGTTTTCTGTATCTATTTCCCACAGAGATTTAAGCATGATATCCATGTCTACTTGGTGATGAAGAACAAGAGCAGAATCGTCTTGTGATGTTGCATTTATTTCACCGAAGAGAATCCATCCAAAGTATGTCTTCTGTGCACATGGTGTACCCGGTGGACCCTTGATAAGTTTTTCTTGTATGATTTGAGAGTATTGTTTAACACCTAGAAGTACGTCTATAGGGCCTGGTGTGTCGTAGATCGAGTCAGCCAGGTTGAGTCCTTCTAGATGTGGCCAGTTATCAGCAATAATTGTTTTGACATGACGAATGCTTCAACATCTATCTTGAAGTTTGTGTTCCAGCGGGAACCAATTTGAAGCTGTACCACGTGGTTTACATTTGTCTTTGTTGAACCCACCCCAATGATACTTCCTCTCGTTGATCGTAAAGTCAGATTGAGCATTTGAGTTGCTTTCTCACTAATAAGTGCTATCTGCGAACCTTGGTCCACTAATGCGCGTAGTACAACAGTGTGCTCGTTACGTACTGTCACTGTTGCCGTAGCTAATAGTGCTATGCCTTGTCTAGTACTGTGGTGTGAGGCGACCGTTGTATTGACAGTAACTTCCTTTTGTTCTTCTACATTGTTTTGAGCAGTCTTCGGTTGCGTGGAGGTCTCTTGTACCGAAGTCTCAGGTTCTTTGTTGAGATGTAGAAGGCTATGGTGACGCCTTTTGCATATACGACAGGACACTGGTAGTCTACATTTTCTTGCTGAATGTCGTGGTACTAAACAGTTGTAGCATAGGTTGTTCGTTTATGCATAATTAACTCGTTCAATAGGTTGCAGTTTTGTGAATTCTTTACAGTGGCCTAACGTGTGATTTTCATTACATAGAACACATGTTTTTCCTGACGGTGGCGATGACGTACTCGAGATATGAACTGCATGCTTTTTTGTTGTTTTATTTTGTGTTCCTGGTATGACCAGCTCCAATTTTCGGTATGTGGACTGAAGAAACTTTTTCAGATCATTCCATTTGGGTAAGTCATCGACGTCTTCTTTGTATGCGTATTGTTCCCAATCCTTGTGTGAGTCAGGGTCCAATTTCTGAACTACCAGAAAAATAATTATAGGATCCCATGAATCTAAGCATATATTTAAATTTTGAAGGTTATTTAAACAATCTGTTGTGGTGTCCAATAAACTTTTAATTAGAATTAGGTGATTGAGAACTCATTTTCTTTTGAAACACTAATTGTTTTAGCACTAGAGTTCAAAATCAAACGTTTGTTTCCATACCTAGTTTTTAAAATGTCCCAAGCTTGTTCATAATTTTTCTGTGTTACCTGGATATGTTTCAATAAGGTCTCTGCTTCTCCAGTAACACTACACTTCAAATAATGTAACTTTTGTACGTCACTAATAGTTGTGTTCGTATGCACTAACGATGTAAACAAATCTTGAAATGTAGGCCATTCTTCATATTTTCCACTAAAAGATGGCAGCTGTATTCTAGGTAACCTCACAAGCGCATTTTGTTGATCAGGATACGTCGCGATACTAGCATTATTTTGCGATGATGTCGTCGGCGCTGTTGTATTTTGTTCATTCAACATATCACGTAAATCAGCCAACAAAATTAGATATAAGTCTTCATAAATATAAAACTCCTCATTAGCAAAATATGGTAATATTGCCTTTTGTTCCTTCGGCGTTATTTTTACCAAAGAATGATGAGCGTTTTTGAAAGTAGACCAATAATCCTCTATCGCCTTTATACGGGTTTCAATATAACCTTCTTTTTTTTAAACCTTTTTTCATAACCCGAGTGGGCGTCTCCTTTATAAGGAAATTTCTCGCCGACTGATCGACACTTCACGTGACCAGAGGGCTAGCTCGTTCTTTGCCCAAAGAATTAGCATTGCCATTCAACGTGGTAATGCTGCCAGTCTTCTGGGCACGTTTCCGGATGACAGCGATGCGGACGAGTACTTCGACGCTTAAGGGTTTTTTTTTATTTTTTTATGTTGTATTTTTTTTTGTAGTTAGTACCTAGTTAGTGTAAATAATTATTTGAGTTTATAATGTATCCATAAATTAATCGCGATTTCGAGCATTTCTTGAGATTAACTTGAGTTTTTTGCAATAATGAAGCAGTATCTTCCAATACATTTAATAATTCCTTCGTAGTAGTCATTGTTACAAATCCTTATCGCTCAGGAATGCGGTGTCCTATTGTTCTCGCGAGCCGACCGCTCGACACCTGCGCTCCGCAACTGGTTAATGATCCGGCTCGATATCGACCATATGTTATTGTTTAAGTTCACTTTTGTGTGTACGGGAAACTTGTTAAAAATCACAAATGCGTCTGTCTTCAATGGTGTTTATTAGCGACTAAAGAAATGATTTTTTTTATTTTTTTTTGGTATGGCATCTCGCAGTTGACCTTGAGAGGCCGTTGACTGCTTAACCGGCCTTTCCTGCGGCTGCCCTAAGGTATTAGCTTAAAGCCTCCAACCAGAAGCGTAAATATAAGTATTATAAACTAAACGACAGCGCTCTAAGGGCACCCCCTGTGGGGTACGAACCTCGGCTTAGGGCGTCGTTGGGGAAAACCAGCAAGTTGGGGACGGGCTGGATCGAAAGTTTAAATTCATGATTATTAACGGGGATTACTATTAAATGCTACGGCTCACTCAGCCTCGGGGCTGGCGGTTCGACGTGCAAGGGACGGGGGGAACAATTAATTCTTGAACTTCGCGTGGTACCTCGGCGGCGAGGACGGAATGACGGTTTGTATTTGTGCACTGTACTTGTGGCCCTATTGCTTTCCTGAAGGAGAGTAATGGGGTCATCCGGGTCTGAGAGAGAAGAAATGATTCTTACGCAGCTACTTAAATATATAAAATTAAGCTAACGACGCAACAACTTGCTAAAAATAGTAAGTATTCTCTTCTAAATAATAATAAAGCGATTTTTTAATAATTTATTTACTTATTTAGCAATCATCGGTCTCTTGATGCATGTTTAGGCAAAACTCATGGAGAGCTGATTTGAGGGCTCTAATTTGCATATTCTGAGGAATATAATCCAACAAAATATTTTTTCTCGCGTTTTTTATCTATAAAAATGGCAAAAAATCACGTTTGTTGTATGGGAGCCCCGCCCCCTTAAATATTTGTTTTATTTTAATTTAATTATTTATTTTTAAAGTGAATATATAACTTAATATTCTGTGAATATTTCAAGCTGTTGCCGTTATCAATATCGAGCAAAAAATCACGTTTGTTGTATGGGAGCCCCTTAAATATTTAATTATTCTGTTTTTTAGTATTTGTTGTTGTTATAGCGGCAACAGAAATACATCATCTATGAAAATTTTAACTGTCTGCCTATCACGGTTCATGAGATATAGCCTGGTGACAGACGGACAGACAGACGGCGCGCCATCTGTTTGTCTGTCCGGCGGAGCCTTAGAAATAGGGTTCCCGTTTTACCCTTTGGGTACGGAACCCTAAAAACGAGTGGACCTAATTCAATTTTCTACTGAAAAGGGCTGGAAACAAGTCTCAATATCTCCGAAGTTCTACATCATTTTGAAGTAGTTTTTAAACCAAAATAATCTTCAACTTTTTCATAAACAACAGAAATTTTATTTTTTTCCATTGCTTCTTTTATTTTTTTATAAATAAAATAAAAGTATTATATATTTCACCGTGCGCTCAGTATCGCTCGAACGCTTGTCGAGGACGGACCTATGTCAATTGATTTCGCGCTCTTTGTCGTGTCGATACTATCGTTGTGTGCGTCGCTAGCCGTGTCAACGCTGCTATCGTGTGCGTGTTAGAATATCGTATACTACGACCGCTTTATTTGATCTTTGTCAGTATTTCGTTTATAGTTCGCACCTTACTTTTTTTATTTATTATACTAGTTATTTTGATTGTAGATAACCGTTATTAGCAGCCTCGTCGAAACGATGGACATGGTGACAGACTATTGATTAACATATTGATGTATACTAGCAGAGTGAATTTAGTTCGTCTGTTTTGAAAGTATTTACAACAACTCGAGAAAGGTTTAAAACTAAAAATTATAACAGAACTACAGTTTTTGATGAGAAAAATAATAATTTGATGAATATTTTCAGAAATTATTCAAATCAAATCAAATCATTATATACATTCATCATAATTATTATACTAGTATTTTAATTTTTGAACCCGGAACACCAGAAAATGCGTTAGGGCCATATGAGTACTAGCTCAGAATCATTACAGCCCACATCATATGGTAATACTTCAGTAAAATCTTATAGTAAAAATATGAACAATTTTAAGTCTTGAATAAACTAAAAATGAATTGAAAAATACGCCATATTTAAATAAATGAATGTCCTTTAGATCTTTTTTTTTAGCATCTTTGAGGAGAAGGCTTCACCTGACGGTTTGTACAGTGACGGTCTTATTGAAGTTAAATGTCCGATATCAGCTTTCGGAATGGACTTTGACACGGCCGTGCGAACCAAAAAAGTAAAAGGTTTTAAAATTAGCGATTTGGCAGAGGTAACGATAAATCAAAACCATGACTTGTTTTACCCGAGCCAAGGCCAGCTTCATATAGCAAATAAAACTGTTTGCATATTTGCCTTATGGACTGGCCCGTATTATCCAGTTAAAGTTTTAAAAATCCACAAAGATGGACAATTTTGGCAGGAAAAGATGTTACCACAGTTGCAGGCTTTTTATGAAAAATGTGTACAGCCTGAAATTATTGACTCGAGGAAAACGGTTGCGGGAAATATTTTTCTAATACTTATAAACATTTGTTCATTGATTCTACAAAAATAATCATGTCATCTGTATGTTTTATTTATTTAAACAGGTTGCAAGTAGCAATCTTGCTACCTATTTCCTTACACATCAGAGATAATACGCAGACAAATACTTTAGAATAATTAAGATAATAATTTAGAAAAAGGTGGTACAAAGATATTGTTTATTTTACAAAGAAATCTATTCTACCATATCTGAAACCTGTGTTCAATGTGGTCGTCTTTTACTTTTTAATAATGCATCTTTAATAAATGCGCTAGTATTTCACATTGGTTTAAGCCTATACACCCGGGGCCATAAATTCCAATTTGAACAATGAGCGCTAATTGATTGCCCGTAAACATCTATGGTTTACGTGTCGGTAGCAGAAAATTGTTAAATTATTATCTCTACCGTTACATTACATTTAAAACCGCGTAAGAAAGTAATGTACAAATATATTTTCTAGCTTTTAGGAGCTCCAAGGGTTACTCGGCGCTTGGCGCCGATTGATCTAGCGTAAGTAGATTCTTGTCAAAAACCTCGGAGTGGCTAATCAACCTAGTTTTGATCGATCGATGTATGCGTCAAGTTTGACCGATTTGTGTTTTGATATTTGTGATTTGAAGCATGACATAGCTTGAAATCGGTAGAGAATTAAATAACGATGCAAAATATTACGCGACGCAATATTTTTGACCACTTACAACGTAAAGTAACTCACCAATGCACTTACATAATATCAATAGTGTGTAGTGTTCATATTAGTAGTAATTTCAATGAGTATGGAACATGATTTTCAGACCACTATTTAAGATTACTGTGTAAGAATTAAAATATTTATGAATCTTTTCAATTATTTTATAAAGTATCAAAACTTTAATATTATTGAGTAATGATATATTAAAACAAACTTTATTATACAAAATTTAAGATAATTAATATCTAAAGTTCCTACGAAAACTTATACTGCGGTGGATCAAAATCGTTAAGTCGCCACACTCGCATCATCATGGTGTGAGCGAGTGTGAATATGAAAGAAGGTATCCGTCGCGTAACTCGCCGCGCAGTCTGTGCGTAAAAATACCTAAGTTAGCACAGCGCCGAAATGTAAGAGGGCTCTTAAATAGAACAGAGTTGGGTAGACTATGGTGAACATTCTGTTCATGATTAAAAGATTACTTGGGATTTAAACAGTTTAACAACCGCATAATGTAAAGTATAAAAAAAAAAAAAAAATATTTTGAAAACATCTGATAATCATAAAGTAATAGGTTCTTCTTAGAAATACTTTCTACTGTCAGTTGAGCTTGATTACAAGTCAAGATAGCCAAGTATTTCTCAATATTGTACTTCTATTCTTGTACATTTATTACTGCCCTTGAACAAACTTTCATAGCAATTTTCTGTATGTTTGACTCTAAAGAAGGCGAACGGAAGTATGCCATGTTTTTATACTCATTCTTATAATTTTTTGAGATACTTCTCTTTGCTGTAGGAGGTGGGTTAATTTTATATGGGCTGTGAGCCTTGTTCTTTATTTTTGCGGCCGATAAAATAAATACTGTTGCATGCGTAAATATATTCATCCCAACTACGGAACCCTCCACTGTCCGTGCTCCGACACGCACTTGGCCGATTCTTAAGCTTTACCGCCATAAAAACTTTCGTTTATGTTAGTTTCTACTGCCTCATTGGTCTAGTGGTCGCAAGCGCTACTGCTGAGTATGAGGTCTTGGGGGTTCGATTCCCAGGTCGGGCAGTGTTATTGGGTTTTTCGATCAGGAATTTCTCAGTAGCAGCCCGGAGTTTGGATTTGTGCCCGGTTGATGGCTGTAGGCTCGCCCCCTATTACTTGGGATTTAAACAGAACTGGCGAAATTAGGGTGTACTATAGGTACACCTCTGCCTAACTCATCGGGGAATACAGGCGTGATGTTGTGTGTAGTTTCTACTAAATGTATACAGTTTCGTTAGTGGTCGTCTAAAAAAGAAAAGGCACCAGTTTGGGCCATTGCCTTTTCTTGGAATTTTATTTAGATTTTTCAGTTAGCTTTGTTGCAATTAGAGTCTTGATATTCTGCTAATTATCGTACTTAATTTTATTTAGATAACTCGTTTAAACAAAATCTTACGATAATATGCCACAAGTAAAGTACGAAGACATAGGGTTACCCGAAGTCCCATCGGCTTCGGTTAAACCATGTCAAAAGAAGGTTGTTTTGAAATAAGGTTGTTAAAGTTGTTCTTTTTTGAGAAGCTTGTTTTGTTAGCTATTTAAACTTCATTACGCCACAAAGTAAGTCAATTGCAGGCGTAACTTCTAATCAAATTATAACAATCGAATTTTAACTCACCACATTCTTTCTTTTCATGAGCCTGGAAAGAGTGTCGTCGAGTCGGCTGCGCGAAGGCACGGAGGAGGGCGCCGCGTCGGGGCTCTGCGTGCGGCGAGCCACAGAGAAGTCGTGCACGTCGCTGAGGTCCAGCGGCGCGGACAGGTCCACGGGTACGGCTGAAGGCGCCGGAACCGCCTGCGCACGCTGGTGCGCCGGCGGCGGCGCACTGCTGTCGCCCGGCGCCGCGCTGGCCCCGCCACCCGTGTGCGCGGCCTGCGGCACGGACAGCAGCGCATGCAGCTTAGCGCGGTCGGTCTCAACGTCGATGGCGATGTGACGCTTAGGCCCCAACTTGCGCTCGTCGAGCGCGTCGGGCGCAACTCGCGCGTCCTGTTTGGCGGCGGCGGGCCACTCGCGATTCTGTACGGCGTGAGCAATGTGGTGCAGGCGCGTCTCGAGCGCCCGCTCTGAGAACCATCGCTCCGGAGGCAGTGTTTCCTCGATACGCCCGAGCTTGGCTAGCGTCTCTAGTTCAGAGAGGGCGTCTGTGTCGTCCTCAGTGGTCCGATCGCAATTATTGGAGGTTCTCTTGCTTCGCCTTAGCGACATGCGTGTTTCGCCGGCAGCCTCTTCAGAGCCGGCCGCGTCTTCCTCGTCGGATGATATCTTCTGTGCTTCGCTCCTAGTCGCGCTCTTGTGACTCGCATACCACTTGCTAGCGCAATCAGCGAATGGCATTTTGGGATCACAGAACAGCTTACTATATGTATCACCCAATCCGTGCCTGAAAAATGTATTTTTGGTTAAAAAAATAAACTTGTAAAATATTGCAGTTGTTTAAATGTAACACAAAAAAAGAGGCACCAATTTTGGTCATTGAATTTTTATGATGCCCGATGTACCCTATCGGTCTTATTACAAAAACGGTTCTTCTTTTGACAAAGTTCCATCTAGACAGTTTTATAATTCCATCATTCATTTTTTGTTCTGTATTTTATTGCTAAAACTTAACTCTATAATGAATGTAATTATTTTTGATAAATGAATATAAATTAATTTGATTCATTTTACTGTATTATTATTGATTAATTTGATTCATTTGACTGTATTATTATTGATTAATTTGATTTCGATAATATTATTAAGTAGTTTATTTGATTTTATTAATTATTAAATTATTTGATTGTATGATTATCTTTATATCTAACAGGCAAACTATATAAGTGCTGTGCACACCTTTAAGTGACAAGTTCGCTGTAGTAATTATACAATAGGATTAAGTTTTCTGTTAATGTTTTTGTGAATAATTAATTAGTCATTGGAGTGCCATAATAAATAAATAAATTTCCAGTTTTTGGACAGTTCTGGACTCCCACTGTGTCAGTTTCGATAAAAGAACTAAACTGTGATTAAAACACAGTTCTTTACACAAAACTGACAATTTAGTCCGGTACTAAGTTTTCGGCTTTCGGAGTCAATTGCTTTTGAAATCTATTACTCACGAGTAACCTGTAACCTAAACCATCCTTAGAATTAGCACAGAATAATTAATAGTACTAACGGAGAAATGTGTATAAACGAGTTTGCATTTGCGTGAGCCCATTCCGACCATTTGTGCTGTATTAATACTGTTGTTTGAATAATGTCTACTGTGGTTCTAACGATAAAGATAAACCTTATTTTGTAATAAAACCGTATAGGTTTTGGTGTGATCAAAATATGTGACATTTATTACCGTATGTTTTGATTGCGTTGACTCGGAAACTTTTTTTGTTAGAAAGTTTTTTATTTGTCATTTTGTAGTTTTGATACCAGCTAACTACTACTGTGGTAAATATTATAACATCACTAACATATAAATGTATACAACCAGTATTATTGAAACTACTCTGAAAAGAAGATGTTTCAAAACAGCGGGGAAATTCTCATAGCTTAACACACCTTCAATGCCATGGCCTTTAAATAATTTTAAAGTATTCGAATCAGCGCAATCAGCGAATCACCGCAACGTCAGTATTCGTATTGGGTCTTATTTATGTTGTCGCGCAGAGAAGTTTCATAAGCAATGAATTACTAATATCCTTAAAAAACCTTCAGATTGCGATTTCAAGTGTGTAACGCAATTGGGGTGCCGATCAGTAACCTGCTGTTAATGAAGTTAAATCTAATGTTAGTTATAAGTGGATGCCAGAAACTTAATAATTAATATTTTTATAAAAGACTTACGCCCGGTTTCAGGAACAAAAATCAACACAAAAGTTATATCTAACAAATAGTGAAGCGCGTAACCTGCTGTGATTGGTTGAATTAATTATCAAAAGCCAATCGCATCACTTGACTTGCGCTCAATTTTGACGCGTCGATAATTTGCGTTCCAGAAACCGGTATTATAACTATACCTAACTTTGCATATGTCCCACGAATAAATGTCTTTAGCTTGTCTTGTCTTGGATAATGCAAATTATACTTACTTGCAGACACCTAAAACCAAAAGTTTGTCGTGTCGAGCCGGTTGCCACCACGGTGGAGTGTCCGGTGACCGCTCACATAAAGCCAATCGAGTATCTAGTGCAGGATGTGGAGCGACTTCTTCACGCAATACTCGTAGAAGATCAATCCTGTTAAAATGTATTAGATTAAAACTAAATAGGGTCTTGACGCGGAACGTCCGGTTGAAAAGAGTTTGATTCTAAAAAACCCCAGTTTTCTTGTATTGCTTAAAAAGCGACTAAGTATTTTTCGGCGTCCATAACGAAACTACATAAATAAATGTTGTAGAAAATAACATAAAAAACTAAATTTAGTTTGACGGTAAAGCTGTTAAATAAGTCTTGAGTGAAGGAAGTTAAATCAATTTATACAGCGTGATTTTTGAGATGAAACTATGGTTAGCAGAACAAAGTGGTTAAAGGAGCCATTATCCTGATTTTGGAGGAAAAAAAAAACGCTTGTGTTTTTTTTTTTTAAAGCTTCTGCCTTACCCTGGAATTGAACATGATCCTTTGAAAAACTCATCAGCACACCTATTCACAACCATTAAATTCGGTGGCGGATTAGTTTAGGGTGAAAACTACAAAATGGTTACTTTTATGGTACAAAATGTTTCAAGTAGTAAACAATTTACTAACATTAACTATTGCAACATAACTTCCTGCCCTTCATACTCAAAGCATTTAGTTCAAATAAACCAATTACAGATACTTTTGAATTGTCAAGGGATCGTCAGCCATAAAACTAGTTGCCCATTCCAAAGTGTAGTAGGCTCCTATGGAGAAAAACAGAAACACGCCCGGCTACTTTTAAAATTAAAATATTGGTTACATCATTCTCTGCTCTGCCGTCGACGACGTAGTGGCGAAGTTTTGGGCCAATAAAATTTGAAATGCTGTTGTGCCAGCGACACGAAGAGGAAGATTGAAAAACAATATTGTTTTATTTCAGTTATTAGTTTACGTAGAACGATTTTGTTTAGTTTGTTTACGTAGAATGTGACTTTGACAAAACACCAAAAATTTTGCAAATATACTTGGATATAGGTAGCAGTCAAAAAACATGGCATGGCCTTATAAAGCATTTTACATTTATTTACTTCAACAAGGCTTAAATTGTTAGTTTTTTTGCAATAATATGAATAATGTATTAAGGTTGTTTTTAGCAGTCTACGTACAAATTTCAGACTTTACGTCTTCATATCGAATCAACCTGTCAAAACTTTCCTGTTCTCGATTTGTGGATAACGTTTAGTTAGAGGATTCCTTTGATACAGTTTACAAAGCAAGTTTATTCGAATAAGTATGAAACCATTACCTTTCAAGAGTAGCAATAGCTCTCTCTTCACCTATAGGCTCTGCTTTTAAATCTGCTCTTGTCGGTAGCTCAGCTTCTCCCACAGAAAGTCCACACTGACGTTTGCACATGGCCATAAACGCCTTTAAATAATCAGTTAAAGCGTCATCACTTTTAGTGTCCAATCGTGCGAGTGTTCTAAAACGACTCCAGCGAAGACTTTTAGTGGTGGGGTCAAACTCCACTCCGTAGGAAGCAACGGTACGACGGAATGCTTCTTCGTCTGCGCGTGTCCAACGCCATTGTGACACCTCATCTCTGGCCAACTGATCCATCCGCTCTCGTCGCTCCATCTTCTGAATGAAATTCTTACTTAATAATCTTATACATGTTCCGCCTTATTTATAAATGTTGCTTAGAGTTAAGTTATGATTAAAAGTTCATACTTTTGATAGTGATTTTTCAGCATTCCTGTACTTTAGAAATAGGATTTACTAATAGGAAATTTTGCCGAAGTGTCGTTTCGCTATTAGGCCCATTTGCTATTAGGACTTTTTATACGCAAGGCTTTTTATGACGTATAAGCTGTCTTGAATTTAAGCAAATTTAAAAATATAGGCGGTTTTGTCTAGCATTTAATAATTGAATTTAAAAAGAACAGTCAAGTGCGTGTCGGATCACGCACAGTGAAGGGTTCCATAGTGGGGATATATATTTACGCATGCACAATATTGATTTAATCGACAGCAAAAATCAGTTTGCGTTTGATAGTAATAAGAAACTGAAAAACAAAGTTATTTCTGTGTAACTGAAAACATCACATATCTCCCAAACTATGATATTTTTAACTATGGGATTTCGATACCTCACATGCTTATGTGCAATGAATTTATTTTTTACCCCTGTGTTGCAAGTATGGGGAGTGGAGTGCCACCTGTAATATTTTTTTCGTAATATCACTACCACTGTTTAGCAGTGCCGAAAATACACCTTTCCAATTTTCAACGATATTGTGCCAATATTCTGCGAGTAAAATGGCTGTATATCATTCGGACGGACGACATACGTAATTTTTGGGTTCCATTTTTGTCATTTCGCTACGGAACCCTAAAAACTGGTAAAGAGCGTGTCGGACTCGCGCACCTCGCGTGCCGTCACTTTTTATTAAAAAGGAAAATACGCACATCCAACACAATCTATAGGCACTTGGATACGTATTCAGCAGTAACTTGACAGTCCGAGACAAAATATAGTTACCTATTAGCCGTAGCGATCGAGGATGGTAAAAATAAATAATCTTGTATCTTGGATTTCGTAAAAGTTTATAATGTATAATATTATTTGCCTCGTTGGTCGGGAGTGCGACTGCTGAGTGCGAGGTCTTGGGTTCGATTCCCAAGACAGGTATTGTTATTGAGTTTTTTTACATTAAAAAAAGACAATGATCAAAATGGTTAGAGCAATGGTATTTTGTTTTTTTTTCGGCGGCCATTAACGCAACTTATACAGTTACCAGAAACTAACATAACAAACGAAAATTTGTATGGATGGTAAAGCTTAAAAATCAGTCCAAGCCGAACTAAATCAATTTATACAGAGTAATTTTTGAGATGGGAATTGAAACCATAATGAACATGGGTAGTAGAGCAAAATAGTCAAAGGACTTGTGACTTTGATTTTGGAGGAAAATAAAGCTCCATTTTTTTGTTTTTTTTTTAAAACCTTTTGTCTGAGGCACCACCGAACCAGAACACTTTTGTAAAAAAAAGCACCGTTTTTATACTGAGCGATAGTGTTGCTGATAAGTATCAAAATCTAGGTCGGGGTTCCTTTGACCACTTTGCTCTAATATTCAGTTTCAGATTTAGCCCTGAGGCCCAAGTCTGCTATTTTTATAAATTCAGTCATTCCAACACGATCCCTGTTAAAAGTTCGTAATCTGGTAAATTCATAATGGTCGATCATTGGTCGGTCAATGTTCTCGTAATATAATTGTGTTATTATAATGGCATTGTCGTATTGCCATTATTATAAAACCCATTAGTAGAAATGTCATTGTACGAGATTACCAATATTGCAATTTACTTCAATGTAGTGTCAGTGGCCGACCATTGGAAAGTCATAATGACGCCATTATAATAGTAGATTACCAAACTTATCAAAATCAACAATTATGAAATCAATGATCGAACATTCTGACACTATTGTAATAGCAGACTTGAGGCCCTGATGTGCCATCGCAAAAACCACTCTGTATAAACTAAAACTAAAATAACTCAGTTCCGACTGACTTATATGATTTACCGTGACACTTTATTTTGTTAGTGATGTAATAATGTACCAAATTTTAAGTTTCATTAATGGCCGCCAAAAAAAAGCTCTAAACATTTTGATCATTGTCTTTTCTCAGTAGCTGCCTGGAGTCTGCATGTGTGGCTCGACCTCTATTACATGGGAATTAATAAGAAAAACATAATTGGCCAAATGTGGTACACTTGTTATGTGATAAAAGGTAATTATTCAAAAAAATGCTTTTATATTACGCACCTTAGCTCTTTGTTGCATTTTAAGTTCCTCTCTTTTGTAGTTTCTTTGATATGCAGTGATTAGTCTCCGAAGTCTCGTATTCAAATCTTGCATTGAGGGCCATAAATGTCCACCACTACTGCTTTGAGTACTGTCATCATCAGGCCGAGGAGAAGCTGCGGGGGAAGTTGCTCCAGCTCCACTAGATACATCGTCTGTGCAATCTTCGTCTCCTACAACACTTCCTCTCACCTTCCTTTCTTCACTCCTGTTACACAACATACATGTCAGTCACAGTCCAGATTTTGTAGTCAAATAGAACGATGAAAGCAAGCTCGAACTAAACGAAAATTGAATGGAGATCGTCAACGCACTAAGCCACACATTTCGCAGTTTTGATTAATTTGACAATGTTACTAAATCAAATTATGAAATATCGCTCTGTCTAGTACTAAAATATTGATTATGAATTGCAATAATTAATGTTGTAAACTTTTCCAACGCCTAATTCAGTGTTATTATTTATTTATGGAATTCATTATCAATATTTGAATGTACTACAGAGCGATATTTCATAATTTGTTTTTTTTTAATATTGAAGAATTAATCAAAACAGCGAATATTTGCTATTTGCGACGTTGTCAACTTTCAAACACCCTCTAATAATTAATAAAATAATTTCAAACGTATTTTAACGTTTGAAATTATTTAGATAACGTATTTATTCGATAAATGATTTAACCTGAAGTGACTTTTCACACGATGCAGTCACAATTAAGCGTTACGGCAAACTAACAATGCGGTGCCCGCACGGCAGCCGACATGTTAAAGACCGTAACAGTACAGAACGTATGTTACGCAACGATGGACAGTGCCGGAAGGCCAGGACTACTTTACGTGTTTTAAAAATACTACTACTGGGCAGACCATACTGTGCATTTTGCGGTTGTGTGCGCCGAGTTTATGGGATTTCAAACTGACAGGTTTTTGAAGCAAACTCTACAAAAAGTGTACACCCGTAATTCATATCAATTATGTACTGTTGTTAGTTTCTCGTCATAAAAAAATGTGTAGATAATAAATCTTTCAAACACCGTCTCATCTCAAACTTTCAGTTCTACGTCAAAAAATCGTCCAGTCACACACTAGCCATCAACAGGCTACCAGTGTACAACGCGTCGTCACTATCAGACCTACATATCTTAGCTTTACCACCACGCTTTGCAGGCGGGTCTTCAACGCGGATGTAGTACCGTAGAGCCTTAGTTTGTCTAAATTGGGCGACGGATGGGCAACGAGTGCTTCATGCGTCATACAGGAAGAATTTTTAATTACTATCCAAAATTAAATGACAAGATAACTTCGTAACCAAGTTGAATTAATAATACTTTCGTGAAATTGTAGAGTAGTAGTAGTGCAGCCAGGGCCGGAACTACTATGAACCGGGGCAACGGCCCGGGTCTCCTCGCTAAGCGGGGCCCCGGGCAAAGAGAAAATATTTACAGCCGTTCTACGAGAAACCGCCGTCAAAAAATTTCAAGACCACTTTACAATAATTTTAATTTACTTTTTGAATTTCGCGCGTATTAGCTGTGCAGCTCTGCAATTGAGAATCTGCCTTTATGCTATCTAGCAGTCTCCGTCGAGATAGACATGTCGCTGCCAGTGTCATAGTTTTGAGCTTTCGTCTGATCCGCTCTTTGTTTAATTATCAATACTTCTGAGGGCGAACGTGAAACAAGCCTTACAAGCCAAGGCTTGTTTAGTACTTTTCTCAAATAATGCACGGGAATTCCAACTAAGTAAATTCATTACAAATTCCAGAAACAATGAAGAACAAAAATAATTTTTCACGCGCCAATATGTTCATGTTTCTTTTTACTTTAAACAGCTCTATTTGCAAGCTAGTTCAAAATTTAAATAAAATCTTTGATAAATTACCTCCTTGGTTGCCACGTTCTGAAGCACATTTCGAAGTAAAAAGTTAGTCCATTTTTAAATAAGTAATACCTTTTACAACTGTTAGTGTTAGTGAGTTAGTGTAGTGTCATTAGGTAGGTTTATTACATTAGGTAAGTTATTATGATCAGTTGAAAAAATAAAGGAGAAGTAATTAAATTTTTCGTCGGTTAGTAAATTAGTGCGACAGTAAAACATGAACAGTAATAAAAAGATTATTGGTCGGTTATTTCATCCTGCAATGGCAGTACAAAAATTTCTCAAGTAGTTGTAATAAATAACAAAAAATTGGCCGTCACGTGACGACTGGCAGATGTAAAACATCGCATTACACACACAATTACACACTACTACATATAGACTGTATAAGTGTATAGTGGCCGATCGCCACGCGGCATGCGTCACCCCGCCAGCAATCGGTTTAACGTGCGCCTATAGATGTTTCACACCAATAATAATTAAAAAATAATTGGTCGCAGTAACTAAGCCAGGGCACCCCGACGAAATGGGTTAGGTTAAGTTAGAACTGTGACCAACCGCGCGCGAGCGGATTGAGCGAAGCGAGCGGCGCCGCGGGAGCGGCCAGCGAGCGCAACTTAAAGTAAGATTTCTTACCGACTAATTCCGATTTGTTAACTGCTTACACGTAACTGCCCGTGCAGTAATTTTACTGCCCAATTATTTATTTAATTACCCTGGTCTACAGTGGAAAATTTTCCAATTACAACGATTCTACCCTCATTGAACTTGAGATTGTGATACTATGATATTTACTGTCCGAACCCAATAACCTATTTTCAGTGAAAGACAGATCGCTATTGATGATAGACAGTATAATTCCATCTATGCTTGGATGGCGTCTCACAATCATTGATAAAGGCTATCTATCTAACGAAAACAATAAGTAGGTTTCTCTACTTCGCCCTCCCGTGCGTTCCGTTACAACCAACATCACTTTAAAAAACCGCATGAGTAATTAGTCTTATTATAAAAATTATTTGTTTCTTACTTCTAAATAAGTTACTGGATTAAGATATCATTCTGTAGAGCCGTATTACAACCTGTTACTGACCTGCAAATAGCAAAAAACGTAATAAAATTTGAATTTCGCGGGCTGTTGGATTTTTTTTTTTTTACTTAAAATTCATGTTTGCATGGTGCTTGCACGGGGGGTGTTATAAAGGGGTTTAAATTTCTGTTAACTTTTGCCTAGGACGCACCGTTTTCGAGATATTTGAATTTATATATTTTTTTATTACTTTAAATAAAAATCATCATTTATCACATCTATGATCATTATTGCATTACTAAAGAGTTCATTTCAGCTTGGCTACTTTACGTTTATCCCTGCAATTCGGGGAATAGACCAATTTGTCATCTTTAGTACTGTCCTGTCAAAGAAATCGTATATTGGGACGCATAATTTGGCATTTTCATACAAATAGCTATCCGTTGCAGGCGATACACCCTCCCATCAGTACTTAGCGTGGGCCGGTAAGATTCCATAATGTCTCATAGATTATTGGGACGTTAAAACCATCGATAGATAGATTTTTCTATCTCCAGTATGCCAAAACTGGTGATAGATAGGTTATTGGGTTCGGCCGTTAGTTAATTGGCATAAAATATTAAAAATACTGTGTTTTAGTTCTCTGTTCTATATTATTAAGCGATAAAAGTGTAAAAATAAAAAAAATATGCAGTCATGGGGACTGCCGAAAGAAGTGAAAACTTAAAACTTTGGAATTACATTTACAGGGTGGAAACTTTCAGCGGGGCTGTAAGGGAAAGTAACTTATCCGTTGCAGCTACGCGAAAATGGTCTTAAGAGACTATCCATAATTTTTTTATGGAATTTTGATCCCCATTCAAAGATTTTGAAAAAAATGTAGTCCGCAGGAAAATGGGCAATTTTCACAAAAACTTTTTTTTTATGCCAATCGATCCTCTTTTTTATAAGGATCAAAAACCTCTATTGGACCAATTGAGGTTTGAGTACTAGAAAAGTCATAAAACGCAAAAAACTTTTCCCATAAATTTCGTAAGAAATGATATTCCAACTTAGTTTTTTATGATCGATAGATGGACCGCTACAACGAAGACAAAAATAAATAAACTTCGTATTTCGAAATCGAATTCCGGCTATTCGCAAGGCAGTGGATACAAACATAATGATGGTCCTATAACGTCACCACCTCGCAGTCCTGATCTCACGCCTCTACACTTTTTTAAAAAGAAATACAACAGTGTTCAGGAACTCAAAGCCACGATTCTCTGTGGAATTAATCCTAGCACATTATCAGCTGCTACCCAGTCTGTAGTAAAGAGAATAAACCTATGGCTACGTCAAAACGGCTACCATTCTGAACACCTCATAACTTAGAGCACAAAAGTAAAATTTCTAGGTGAGTCCAAATGTAAAGTTTTTAATTTTACGGTGAAATAATACCCAAAGTAGAAATTATAGTTTTTTATTTGTTTTTCGATCAGTCTTTTTTGTAGCGGACAGTTTATCGATGGTAAAAAAATGTAAGTTGGAACTTCTCATTTCCTACGAAATGTATGGGAAAAGTTTTTTGCGATTTATGACTTTTCTAGTACTCAAACCTCAATTGGTCCAATAGAGGTTTTTGATCCTTATAAGAAAGAGGATCGATTGGCATCAAAAAAAGTTTTTGTGAAAATTGCCCATTTTCCTGCTGACTGTACATTTTTTCAAAATTTGTGAATGGGAATCAAAATTTCATCAAAAATTATGGATAGTCTCTTAAGACCATTTTCGCGTAGCTGCAACGGATAAGGTACTTCCCCTTACTGCCCCGGTGAAAGTTTCCACCCTGTATATCAGGGTCATATTAAATTAGCTAGTTAACTCTGCAGACCTGATGGGTATCGATATTTAATCACGAAAAGATAAAAAGAAACATATTTCATGTCATTCAATCTTTTTAATTGTATCGTGTTTAGGTATCGATCGATATCCATCACTTCTGCGAAGTTTACACAAAAAAAAAACGATTTTTAGGGTTCCGTACCTCAAAAGGAAAAAACGGAACCCTGGATCACTCGTGTGTCTATCTGTCTGTCAGTCTGTCACAGCCGATTTACTCCAAATCTACTGGACCGATTAAGTTGCAATTTGGTACACATATTAATTTCTGTGATCCAAACACTAACGTGTAAAGTAAATGAAAGAAAATAGATGAAAGTTGACCTTTTCTCCGAATTGCTGAGCCTAAAATTTTGAATAAATACAGAGAATAAGAGAAGAGAAGAGAGAGGAGAGAAGTATAGATTATAGGAAAATCTATAACGAGTCTCAAAATAACATGGTAATAACTCAATATTGTGGGTACAAACTCACATTTGCACTTGGAAATTCCAAGTGCAAATGTGAGTTTGTACCCAAACTTAATATTGTAGTTGGGATGACTTTATCCGAAACCCATAAACGAATACCATATACCCATATACGACCATATACCCATATACAAAACCCTTCATTATGCGTGGTCGTGATCTACTTGTCCGGTTTTTATTTAGTTTACTGCTCTGTTTTTACTTAATTTAGAGTGTCGCTTTAAATCAATGCCTTTTTAATACACGATATAATGTTAGTTTTCATAGATTTATTCGGCCGCTAAACACGACGGATATGGATTTTCATACTAACATTGCCGGCCGCGGCTGCTCCCGTGACCAGCACAGCATTTTTGAGAAAAACATTTAATTGTAAAAAAAATACTTATGTACGCACGGCTACACATCAAGCTATACATATCCAGTTTAGGCTGATCACACATTGTATAGGATTTTCGTACAATGAGAGGCCAGCTTATACTGGAAATGTATAGCTTGATGTGTAGCCGTGTGTACATGCATTATTTTTTGAAAAAGAATTCTTACTAATACAGATTGCCAAGATAAAAATTGGATAGTGATTAAAACATAATCCGTATAATGCTTTCGTTCGAATTTAGAAAATTCTACTATACGTAGCTTTATTTTGAGACGAGATGGGTCGAGTAGTTAGGGTGTGCGATGACTATAATATGGAGTTCTGCACCCCAGTTGCGTAACACACTTTAAATTAGAAATAGCAAATCCATTGTTTAATTACGTCTGCCTAGCCTTATCCCAAAAATTTTGGGGAAGGCTTTCAAAAAATCCATCGAATCCCAATGGATACGATGGATTTTCCGTTGTCGAGCAGACGATACAATGAATTTTGTTGAATTGTCAAAATGTGTGTTACGCAATCACCCATATGAATGCATAAGTATTATTCTGCTAAATGATTGATTATATTGCTACTTTTATTTTTTTTTAATCACACGAAATCCTAATGAAAAAAATGAAAAACAAAATCCTTTGTACTCACTTGATATCTGTACATTCAGCATCATCTGGTGGCCCCAGTTTGTCTACAAAGCAAAGTTGTGGATCTGAACGCATAGCCAAATAATTTTCGTAACCATGGACGTATGTTCCTACAAGCAAGGACACGTCACACTCACTATCCCACCACAGGCGTGGAGGTGTGCTGTCCACACCACGAGGTACGCGCATTCCCAAGGAACTGCAAAAAGAAAAGAACAAAAAAGGGTCTTAGCACAAGACGTTGTCAACTTGAGGGATGTGGAATTAGGCAGACATTGTAGCGGTAGTCGATACGGTCAATGATCCGGGAGTTTCACATGAGAGGATAACGACCACTTCTGTTGTGATTGTGGAGGCTGTCGCTCATTATCGTTAATGTCTTTCAATGTGAAAAGCGACCAATAGTCGTGCAAAAAGGATGAAGAATCAATAGCTGAAGTTGTACTACCAATTCACTTCAGAAAATTGTCAGATTCTAGCCAAGAACCTGTTAGTTTTATTGCGTGAATTAGAAAACTAAGTTTTTTTTTGTTTACTGATGAATTTCAAGTAACGAATCCAACAGCGATCGTTAACCCCGTAGCTGTAGTTGCTTGAAATTATGTGTTTAGACAATCTTTTTTGTTTGTTTTATCAATTTTATTATCATGAGGTATCGATACCCAGATGGGTAGACTAGATAGTCTGTGTAGTTTCGCCAGTTAATTTAATTGGACGTTGTATAGATAGTACAGGTCTTCGTAGCAAATCTTAGTAGTTTCGCCATGCTCACACAACCGTCTGTCATACCCTCGTAAAATCTAGTTTTTATCGATAAACTGCCTGCAAACAGCCGTGTAAAGACTTTCATGTATCTATGGCCCTGTTACGTGAAACTGAAAGATAAATGTAAAAATCGCGCTCCCCTTCATGTGTTGGTTAGCATTGTCTGGCGAATAAAGCCTGGTTTATACGATACAAGTTTCTGGAACATTCAAGAGCAAAATTGTATGCCATAGAGTACGTGCAATAATTGCCGATCAAAAACTGCAAGCAAGTGTTTATGCGTGCCATATGATCCATAAAATTGCATAAAATAATTAAAAGCAAGTTTTTCCATGCGATAATAGTACGCGGCTTATGTTACCAAGTGAACCACGGCAATTATTGCCAGGAGATTATTGCATTTGAGATTTGCCTCGTCTAAACACAGTGTTGTACCATTTTCTGACGCGTTGATGCAAGTTCATATTGTCCATATTTGCGCCGCCAATTAATATTTTTTATTTTTTTATTTCAATTGTTGAACTTCTTCTCAAGAATACCCAAGTGTTATTATGTTACAAATATGAATGGGCGACATACATCCCAAGGCCCAATAGCCGTAAGATACATACCAATGCAAACAGCTTTTCAAGGAGGACCTATGCTACTAACATGGCTTTTGTCAATTGTTAGAGCGTTAGTTAAAGCCCTGAAAAGATGGCTACTTGGGCACCAAAGTATTGGATTTTTCTCTGCGCCAAATAGGTTTAAAAATTGAAATTTCAACGGCAACGATGCCACGGTAGCCGGCAACGTCGAGCTCGGCAAGCAGCGTCGACAAGAGAAGGCGCGCGGCCGCGGTTTCGCGCTATGTATTAGGACAGTTTACATTCTACAAAAAGTCGCGCGTCGTGATGTGGTCTCACTCAATGTCCCGAAATCTACGATAAAATATAATCAATGGTTTTCTACTGTCCTAAGATCTAATGAAAAATATGAACAGATTAGTTAAACTTCGATTAGTCTTTTACACATGGCAATATTCTCTAGTTTATTGTAGTTCGTTCATCCGTTCATTTAAAATCATAACAACAAATAGATCCATTTGACATAATTGACATTGACACTGTCATATGATGAAGTCTGTGAGTCTGTAACGTTTTTATTCATGTCTTCATGTGGTATTTAATTACTTCGAAAATTATTGTTGGTATCAGTAGGACGTATCTCTAGAAAAAACACTTTAGGGTTTACTTACTGTCATGTTTATTGATGACCTAGCGGTAGGATGACATATCGTCGCTGTCATTTCAAAAAGTATGTTAATTTTTATTAAAAAAAAAAAAATACGAAAGGACGTATTGTTGTAAATATCTATGTTCT
The DNA here is from genome assembly GCA_963921375.1 of Tiliacea citrago. NCBI lineage: Eukaryota > Metazoa > Arthropoda > Insecta > Lepidoptera > Noctuidae > Tiliacea > Tiliacea citrago. The sequence goes on along the minus strand of OY992786.1, from coordinate 13,969,834 downwards.
AGCTTCATTTTGTTTACAGTGATATTACATTCGGATAAACACAATAAAAATATACCTTTCACATATATATTTTTAAACTATTTAAGTAGTTTTTTGTGTTTCCCAAAACAGTCCGTTTTTACATACGACTTTTTGGAATAACAGCGACGCTATATCGCTTGAAATAGATCTTGCTAAACCTTTGGAGGCACGAAAGCGACGTATGAATTCTATATCATCCCATTGATTCCAATGATCGTATCTTGATCTAACGACATACGGTCTACTATAATAACTATCTATTTACATCGTTCAACTCGTGTATTATTTCGATATCAGAATCTGTTATAATTTTCCATTTTAATAACCACAAAACAAAGCTTCAATAAATAGATACCTATGTAGAAATGTTTGAAGCAGGCAGGTAGAATTTTTTGTAGCTAAGTATTTTGAGAGACCGTCACGTCAAATATGCCATCTGGTCAGTTCACGGTCAGTTACATCCATACAAAGAAGTTTAACTGTCCCTTTTGGCTAGTTTAAACTAATTGATGGTTTAAAATGCCAATAATCGATCAACTACCATTAATCTTATGAAATAACCGATGCCCAGAGATTAAACTCTAACTAGTAGTAGTTTTAACTTTTTTTTTTTTGGAAAATTATAGCAGTGCTTCTGATTCAGATATCGGAATTATACACGAGGTGAGCGACATAAATAGTTATTATAGTAGACCGTATGTCATTAGATCAAGTTACAATCATTGGAATCGCACGGTTGGCGCAGTGGTTAAGCGATTGACTGCTGCGCTGCGTGTCGCGGGTTCGATTCCCGCACGAAACAAATATTTGTATGACCTACAAGTAGTTATTCCGGGTCTGGCTGTTTGTGTATGTGAGTTTAAATGTTTGTAAACGCACCCACGATACAGGAGAAATTCTTAGCCCACACTAAGAATTTCTCCTGTATCGTGGGTGCGTTTTGCTTTTTTGCATATAAAACGCTAATTTCATATTTAAGGACGTAATATTATGACCATGCGTTTCATCCTGTCAACTTAAGTAGGTATGTTACTAGAGCCAAACGAAAATATATTATTTTATTCTTATTGATTATTTGACTTGACTTTAACTGTTTTTATTTGGTTATAATTTTGAAATGATTTCTAAAGTTAATTTGAGTGAGTTTACATCGAATAATCTTGTTTTTTTGTTTTTTATTTAGTTAATTTTGATGATGGAAGCTATGTTGTTTATTTTTGTAATTGTAACGTATAATAAAAACATAAAACGAGTTCAAACACAATGCAAAAAAATGAAATTAATGTAATGTTTATGAATAAATCGAATTAAAATAAAATAAACCCATTGTGTTCAACGCCTTTTTTACGAAGTTTTCTCAGTATTTCTTGCCTCACAAGCGCATCAATGATCTACACACCCTCACTCACCGCACTCATGTTTGAAAATAATATAATTGTGAAGTGATGACAATTTTCATATAACATTTGCATAGGAAATATAATTGTACGGTAGATCGTACCCCGCACGCCATTGCCAACAAAGCTCCTCTTATTCTATTTAAACTCCGTTCTACGCCAGACCAGCTTAAGGTCAAAGTGTTACCACTGAGCTACGAGCTGTTTTCGCAAATACCAGTTCAAACGGTAACTTGCCCGTATTACGCAAGAATTATACGTATTGTTTACATGATGCTAGTCGATTATTGCTTCAGTCTTATGGTATGCAACAGGCAATAAACTTGCATTGTTTAAATGGCAAACTTTCTAATTTAAAATGAGAGAACAATGATTTTACCTGGCATGAACTCCACTCTCGATTTGTGACGCGTAGTCACCTATGACCTCATGTTTGATGTAATACATCATGCGTACTCGTAGTAAAACCCTGAAAATATAGCCATGTTCAATTTAAATTTTTCAAAGTAATATACTTATATAATAATATATAATAGAAGTGTATTAAATAATATGCCAAACCATCCTGTTCACTGAGTACACTATGCTCCTATGCTCCATAGTGTACTCGTCATTCTTGTCAATGTCAAGAAAACCATTTAATAGTTGTTAAACAAAAATTTTATCAAAAAAATATTGATGGACGTAAAATCAAATAAATTACATTTACCGTTGTGTCTATGATAAAATGATTGACTGAATCAATTTGAATGACTTGCAACATCAGTCTCACGTCGGCGTCGCGAGAAAACAAAGTACTTTTTTTCGAGCCTTATCGAGCTTGGTGTGCGCGTTAGACAATAGGATGGCATTAGATTTGTAGACAGATCTCGTTTAAACGTGAAAGAGAGCATTGTCGTGCTGCGCATGTTAGCTCGCTGGGCGAACACGCCAAATCACACCATGTCAATAATTAAAATACATCTAGCTGTTTGGATGCTACGACCGAATACAGAATCCTAGCACCAAAAACATTACCTAACATTCTTGGCAGTCGGGTTAAAAATATGTACTTACTTATTGGCATGTCTAAATAAATGCTTTTTGTAACTGTTTTCCAGATACAATTCACAGTCATATTTTTCTGTCGAACTCCAATGAATTGGATCTTCCCATTTTTGAAGATCATTGGATTTAGGCAAATCTTTTGGTCTGTTTTTCTTTTTTGCGTTTCTTCCTCGAGGCACAGGATTATGTAGTCCACTATGATTTCTAGAGATGGTAACTTCACCGTTTTCACAAGGTTCTATTAGATCCCATATAAAATTTCTTATTTTCTCATCGCCTTTATAATGGCGTAAACAATATAAAACCTGAAATTGAAACGACACATTTAACCAAACCAACCAATGCTCGATGTTGTTGTAAACATTACGTTAAATTATCAGTATAAATTTCAACTCAGTCAAAGTCTTAAACTTTCTCGGTATTAGCATGGCAAATCATCATAAGAAAACAAAATTTCAAGAACTAAAGAGAAAATCCTCATAAAATATAATTACAATATACAATTGTGCTGTTTTTAGTATTGAGCCATCAGCTTGGATTCTACACTGCTGGGAGACCTCGCCTGACCATCTTTAGTCAGATACTCTAACTGAAGATGGTCAGGTGAGATCAGGATTTGGATGTAACTTGGCACACAGATAGACCATGTCCAGGATTAACACATAATATATTTTGATCCTGGTAATGCATTCCTGTGGGAGATTTTATCGAAATTATGTTATATCCGACCTCCAGACTTGCGAAGCAGCGGGTAAAGTTGGGAATGGAGTTAAAAACTGACAGCTGCCCCGTGCATTGGCAGCACTTTTAAGTGTTCCTAAGCTGTCATATTTGTATATTTATAATATAGGTATATGTTATAGTAAATATGAATGTGTATTATAAGTTTCAAATGTACTTATGCACCTATGTTATTTATAATTCATTACGATATATTTTTTATAAAAATTCTCATTGTTCCTCTCAAACAGAGCACCTGCCATCTAATCTCTTCACCACCCTTGGTTGACTGGTAGAGAACGCCTAAGGCGTTAATACCTTAGGCATTCTCTACCAGTCACCAGTCCATCTTTGTACCCTTTTAGTGTGTAATAAGACAAATAAATTGTGTTCCTGTTTAGTTCTACCGAATGAAATAATTACAAATTATGATAAAAAATTAAGTTACATGCTACTTGGGAGTATTGCCAATTAAAATTTAATGATGAGAGGAAAAGAAAAGTGAGGGCACCCCAACCAAATTGGTTAGGTTAGAACTGTGACCAACATCCCAGTTGATCGCAGGTGCTTTGCTATTTAATATTTTTAGGACCCCAAAATAGGAATTACTTGAGGATCACAAAAAGAGTCGCATTGATTATATTAGTGTTCAATAATATTTTAGGAAAGCCAAATCGGAATTATTTGTGGTTCATGCCATTTAAAATCAGATATTTCATCAATTAATTAACTTCACTAATACTGTGCTATTAACATCAACTTACGGTCTCGGACAATAGATTACCAAGAGTAACAAAACTCTTGGTAACCTAGCAGCATATTTTCTCCTTGGAAAGCTCTAGTGTATTTCTTATGTGTCGGGCGCCAAGAAAATTCTTAAAACTGCGGTGCCCAAGTAGTCGCCTATCAATGTTAAACTCTGAACTGACTAACAATTGGCTAAAGCCACTAAGCTCGTTGTCCATTCTCCTTTTACTCAATACAACGTCAACGTTTCTGTTTCACTAACAAATTAATTTAAACCAGTGCAGTCAAATGCACATAACAATTTCACGGTTTTTAAAACCCGGGTGTTGATTGGTTTTATTTCCGGAGTTTTATTGTTTCTTATAGCTTAAAACCACACTAGTTATAATATTATTATATCATAATATGATTCGCGACTAGAGCAGATATGTATTTACAGAATTATAATCATTAGAATCAATAATATATCTCTCTAAATTAGATTTCTTCCATTGAATGACTTTATCACGAAATCATGACATTGGGGAACAAATCTACAGGGCTTCAGCAGATTCACTTATTGGCTGTTTTATTTAAATTAATAACATATTAATTATATATTGCTCATATGGTCGATGCGGCATTTTTATGTAAGTTCTTTGTGAACTAAGTGACTGGACCCCAAAACCACTTTCCGAGTCGATAACTTCTGCTACCATTTCAAAATCACCTCCAGATAACGTCCTTTTACTTGAATTGGATGTTTTATATGATTATTTATAAAGTGATATATTTTTAACTAAACTATGCTTAGTTAAATACGTTTATCCCTGCAATTCGGGGTATAGACCAATGTGTCATCTTTAGTAACTGTCCTGTCAAACAAATAGTTATTGGGACGCATACTTTGGCATTTTCATACAAATACCTATCCGTAGTAAGCCATAAACCCTCCCATCAGTAGATAGCATGGGGCGGTAAGATTCCTGATAGATTATTGGGACTTTAAAACCATCGATAGATAGATTTTTCTATCTCCATTATGCCAAAACTGGTGATCGATAGGGTTCGGCCGTAAATAAATAAACAAATTAAAAACGGACAAGTGCGAGTAGGCCTCGCGCCCTGATGTTTCCGTCCCAAAGCTGTACCCGGCTGCACTCAAGTGACACGGCCTATTAATTTGCAATTTAGATTGTAGAACAAACTACTATTGCAGTTAACAAAAAAAAAAATGACGAAATGAACAAATTAAAAAAAAAATAAAGACTTGTTACTTCAAGATCGGTCAATGAATTTTCGATTCCGTATTGAAGGACAAACATAACAATTGAAAATAAATCTCCCATACAACTTTCCACATCACGGTCGAAGCTCCAACTGCAAATGTAAGTTTGTAATCGCAATAACTAATATTTTAAGTGCCGTAACTACAAGCGTCTTGAGAGCAGTGGTGGCCCAGTGGAAACGACCGCGACTTATGAGTTATAGGTCGTAGGTTCGAACCCAGGCAGGCACTTTACTTTGTGTAAATTATTTCATTACCACTGCTCTCAAAAACGTTGAAGGAAAACATCGTGAGGAAACCGGCATGTCCTAGAACCAAAATTTCGAAGACATGTGACATCCACCAACCCGCACTGGGCCCGCGTGGTGGATTACGGCTCACTCCTTCTCATAGCGAGGAGGCCTGTGTCCCAGCAGTGGGAACATTATAGGCTGATAATGATGAACTACAAATTAACAATATTCGGATTTTTCCTATACCTGTACTGTGAGACCTGTCTTTTAGCTAAACACCAATTATCAAAATTGTTTAATATCTTTAAAAAATAAAACTCACTATTATTCGAGCACAGTCTTCAATAACAGGAATTGTCCAACCTTTTCTAAACTGATTTTTCTCTACGATTTCTTCCCACCGCGCCCACCTGCAAAAACATTTCAAGAAATCAACATGTGAAGCATCAGTTTATCTTATAACATAAAATATGAGGATCTTTTGTTTTAAGGCATTGTATACTTCGCTTCTGAAAGCTAATTACCGTAACGCTTTTCCTGTCCCAGGAACCACATGATTATGGTTCAGGTTAATTATTTAACTATTGTCTACTTTGTGGACGGAAGGAGGTCCTTTTAACACTTTCACTGTCCACAAAGTAGACACGCGCACTACGCGGCCACGTCGCTACTTTGGCCGCAGAAACTCCGATTGTACTGCCTGTACCTTTTTTGTGCCTAAAACTCACTCACATTCTATACAAATTTGCTGGCACCTATTCAAGTAGCGCGGAATGGTCGACTTTGCTCAAAGAGTTTTGTCAAAATAATGACCACATTACAAGCATTTTTGAGTACCTAATAGTTTATAAGTACATAAAACATGACCTGCCGTGAATACACAAGGGACATTGTAATGTCCCTTGTGTATGCATACTCGTATACGAAAAACAATTGTTTCCTACCTTCCTTCTTCAATATAAGTTTTTCCGAATTTTACCCTAACACAATCTTCCTATATATACAAAACTATAAACACACTACACTACAGTTCAAACCTCGCCAACGTCACGTTCATTTCGCGCGGTTTCGTTCAGTGTGTCATAGAGAATACGTTATTAGCAGATGTCGTGATAAGATAAGGAATTGACGTGATTTCGAAGTAAGGAATCGTTAAGTGGTCATAGTGAATTAGGGCCCAGATCGAAAACACGAGAAAAATTGAGGTAACTTCGTGATGTTTTTTATATTAATTTTTTTTTATATTTTGAGTTTCTGTTCCACAAAAAGTTTGTAAATATTAGGTTGGGGAAAAAGTCTTTTCACATTATAGTATGTATGAACTTGTAATAAAATCTCTTTGCCTATATATTTGTATCTGGCTGGTTTTGGTATCATTGAAAGTTTGAATTTTAAAGAACATAATTCCAAATTCAAATTAGGAAATTATGTGATGTTCATTTGTTTTTCGTACTGTCAAGATGAGTGAATCTAATGAAGAAATTAGATACATTTTAAAATTTTACTACAAAAAAGGTAAAAATGCAACGCAAGCCGCGAACAAAATTTGCGATGTTTATCCTATGCAATGTGGACCTAGTGCAGTGTCTGTGAGAGTAGCACACATTTGGTTTAAGCGTTTTCAATCCGGAAATTTTGATGTTAAAGATGCACGTCGCTCTGGTCGCCCTATTACGGATAAAATGGATGCCATTTTTAAAAAAGTGGAGCAAGATCGGCATATCAGTAGTTACGACGTAGCTGAAGAACTGGGAATTGACCACAAACCAGTTTTGGCACATTTGAAAAAACTGGGTACACAAAAAACCTGGTTATTTGGGTACCTCACGACCTCACTGAAAGAAACCTAATGAACGGTGTACTCATTTGTGATTCTTTATTACGACGTAATGAAACCGAACCATTTTTGAAGAAGCTGATAACTGGTGATGAAAAGTGGATCACGTACGACAAGAACGTGCGAAAAAGGTCGTGTTCAAAGGCCGGTCAGGCTTCACAGACTGTGGCGAAACCCGGCAACAAGGTGATGCTGTGTGTGTGGTGGGATTGGAAGGGCATTATTCATTATGAGCTGTTACCACCAGGCAGGACCATCTGAACTCTACTGCGAACAACTGATGAGATTAAAGCAAGAAGTTGAGAGAAAGCGGCCGGAATTAATCAACAGAAGGGGTGTGGTTTTTCATCATGATAACGCTAGACCTCACACATCTTTAGCCACTCAGCAAAAATTAAGAGAGTTTGGCTGGGAGGCGTTAATGCATCCGCCGTACAGTCCTGACCTTGCACCTTCAGATTTCCACCTGTTTCGGTCTCTTCAGAATTCTTTAGGCAGTGTCAGGTTAACATCACGAGAGGACTGCCAAAACCACTTGTCGCGGTATTTTGATCAGAAGTCCCAAAATTTCTATAGCAATGGGATCATGTCCCTACCTACAAGATGGCAAAAACTTATCGAACAAAATGGTACCTACATACTTTAGTTAAATGTAAATAAACTATATTAAAAAATGTTTTGAATTTTCTTAAAAAATGCGAAGAAACTTTTTCCCCAACCTATTATCATGTTGCAGTTACTCATATTATTTTTATTTTACATTTTGATTTTTCAGGAAATTGATAAGACATCAATTTCCTGAAAAATCAAATTGTAGGTAGGCAATTTTGGTTACTACCCCCTCTTAAGACACATAGCTAGGATGCTGCAACCACTGGCCGTGGTCATAGCCGCGCAGTGCGCGAGGCATTGAGATAGAAGAATAAACTTCATGATCAGGCATCCCAAAAACGTGCCACTTCAGTTATGAGGACGTAGCTTTGAAACCACTAAGCATTTCGAACAAAGAACATACAAGTTACGTTAGAGATCGTTCGCAAGCAACTGGCAATCTTAACGTAGAGGGAGAAAGTGTTATGACCAGTGATCGGAGTAGGTAGATTGAACTGGGGCCATTGATCCAAAACGTATATATTAATATGGACATTCCTCCGGAATTGGTGGATTATTTAAAAAAAACCGGAACTTATGTAGGAATTGTATTCTGCCAGAGTGGAAGGAGTCATTTGATGATTTGCCATCCTCAAAAAAAAAAAGGTAGGAATTGTAATAAAATGAGCAATATTATATTCTTCATATTTTTTTTAACGGCACACACGTCACGATTTGACAAAACCCAACGACCAATCAGAACAAAGGATCATGGGTGGTACAATAACCGGATATCAGAACAATGCGTACGCCCGCCGACGACATGCCAGGTAGCTCACTCGTTTACTTCGGTTCGTAGAGTGCGCATCTTTGTTTGTTACTGTGTTGTGAAAACGTTACTTGACCCTGGCTTGTGTACATACTCACTTCTGGTATCTGCTCTAAATAACAATATTTAATTGAATCCGGAAATACCGGAATTACTTTCCGGAAAAATGGCTTATCCATGTTATTCTTTCTGTGTGCATTTATGATACAAGTACCAAAAATCAATCTACCTACTCCGATCACTGGTTATGACTTATGACTTGCCAATGCAAGCCCGGTGTTGTCCACCATATGTTATTTTTTACAGGTAGAATTTTATTCAGCCTATGAATCTCAAATATTAATAATATTCAATTTTATATTTTAACTGACACGGCGACGTACAAGGTGTAAAACACACTTCACCATGCCGAAATGTACGCATTCTGAACATCTACTACCTACTTAATCTACATTCATTATGACAGAAAAATAACGGCGAAATAAACTATTGTGGTATATTGTTAAAATTACGGGATTTAAAGTAGTTTTAGATATAAATAAATGGCTTATATAAATGGCTTATATATTATCAACGCGTCGATAAAACCACAACCGAACAGCCCTCGTTGATAATTGATGAAAGCGTAGAGCTAACTGGCCATTGGGATACGTGTTGAGGCGCCAAACAGCACATCGTGTCGTCCTTAAAACTTAAAGCAACCTACCATTTTCCAACATTATAACTAAAATTCCCAACTCACCCAAATGTAAGTAGACCTCGTTCTATTTTAAAACATTCTGATCTTGTCCATGACCCATACACAACCTCTTCATCCACAGGAACACCTTCATGACGGGGTATATAATCATCGCTTGCGTATCTGCGTCCCTTTTTACCAAGTTTTTCTTTCTTTCTTTTACTCCTTAAACTTATTCCTGAAAAAAAAAAACACAATATTAGCATTAATTTATCTACACATTTTTATCGTACTTTCAGTCCCATCTGACGACCATAAACAAAAAGTAATACTATTTAGGCATCCCTAAAAGAAAATATAAAACCGGTCAAGTGCGTGTCGGACCACGCACAATGAAGGGTCCCGTAGTTGGGATGAATTTATCCCAAAAACAAACTTAACACTGTAGTTGAAAAACATGCTCTCCCATACATCGATATACGTTACGGTCAATTCTCCAACTGCAAATTTAAGTTGGTCGAGTATTACTCGTTAATTTGTAAAGCTTACTTAGCTGTGAGTTTTATATTTACGTTATATATACTGCTGCCATGAATTTTTTCACATATCCAAAATCAACCATTTAGCTGGCAGGGCGGACACTTGACTAACAGAAAATAACACTAACGTTTAATATTACGCAAACGGATCCCTGAATTGAAAAAGGGTTTTCACAAACCCACAATGTTTTTAAACGGCCTATCTAACGATACCCCAAAACATGGACTAGACGAAAAAAAAATTCATCCCCATTTTACGTGCAAGTGCGTGTTTTTCATGGTTTTATTTTACGAAATTCTTGGCGTGATTAATATACCCGTGCCAAAATACAGCTTTCTAGTACTAGGCGTCTCTGAGCTAAGCCGGGGACAGAGGGACGGACGGACAGACAGACGGACATGGCGGAACTATAAGGGTTCCTTGTTGACTAAGGAACCCTAAAAACCCATAAACTCAATTACTATCTATCAAAATGTTTTTTTATTTATTTATTTTAAAATATCACAATTATTGACCAAACCTGCCTAATACAATACAATAACTTGATCTTACAAACATGATGATGATGAGCGTTGCGCTTATGTATTTTTTACAGTTACCATCGAACTAAAGTTTTCATTAAAAGAGACAACATAATACACTCAGCGTGCAGCGGCAGAAAATGTGGTCAAAGATAAACTTGCGGTCAGTTATATCTAAACTCACTTTTCGTGTGTCTGTGGACCGCGTTGTTCTTCTCTACGCAAGGGATTTTATGCGATTTTCACCATCATTTAAAGAATTTAATACGGAAGGTTTATGTATAATTCATTAATATTAAACTTCCACACGGTCTAAAAAGACCCATCACATAGCCGATATTTACACATTCTGTACATTGTGCAAAAATTATTGCTGGAAAACGACAATTTTTGGCGTGCAAAATCGCTGGTTACGGCAGCGCGCAACGTTACGCACGCAAAAGACTTTGCTTAGGGGTGTGCTTGCAACGGCACAGGAATTGTGGGGTTATTTAAAGTTAAGTTGCAACATTTAAAACTCGATTTCGTAAAACAAGGTTTTAAAAAGTTGCAACTTTTGGTTCCCAGGTATGGTTCTGTACAAAAAAAAATATCACAATGACTAGAAGAGACTCTCGGTTTTGTAAAGCGTCATTTACACTACACCCGTTATAGTAGGAAATCTCGATATTTAGTAAAGCCATAAAAACCGTGGGAAGCAGGGGCGGCATGCTAGTATGATATAATTACAAATTATATATTTAAAAGATATAAGTAGGTAAAAACCGAATCAATCATTTTATTTGATATAATGATAAGTAAATATTCTCACCTTCCTCGTCCTCGTCAGAATCTGGGGTGACCTCCATATCAGACATTTCCATGGGACCATCATCATGGCCGTATCTCTTAATCACTGTCCGTTTCCTGGGTTCTGTAACTATCAAATCTTCGTCTTCTTTTTTCTCTGTAGTATCAATTTCTGCTTTTTTGGCCCATTTATTCCAGAAATCAGGATCTCTAATGTCAATATCTGAACGTTGGTCTGCTGCAGAAAAACTAGCTTTAGAAAATGTTGATCCTTTTTCTGACTCCATCTGAATAACTTGAGTTCTGCGGGCTAATATCATTTCAATATCTTCCTCACAAAACTTGTCACCAGCATTATCTTCGTCCATCACTGCGCCATAAGCACCTTTTTTAAGCAAATCTTCAATTTCTTTTTTAGAGAGTTGCTTTACGCCTGTTTCTTTTCCTTGGATTGTATTCATACTCTGTAATATTGCTTTATCTAGACCAAGCTTTAGTGACGCCTTATCAAACATCTCTCTTTCGTACGAATTACGACAAATTAATCGATATATTTTAACCATTTTTTGTTGACCTATACGATGGCATCGAGCTTGTGCTTGTAAGTCGTTCTGTGGATTCCAATCGCTGTCATATATTATAACTGTATCCGCAGCTGTCAGATTTATGCCCAAACCACCTGCTTTCGTACACAACAAAAATACAAACCTATCAGAGTCCGGTTTAGAAAATCTATCGATTGCCTCTTGTCTCAAATTACCCCGTATACGTCCATCAATCCTTTCAAAGGGATATTTTTTAAATACAAGGTAATCTTCTAAAATGTCTAAGCATCTAACCATTTGGCTAAATATCAAGACTCGGTGACCACCTGCTTTTAATTTTGGAAGTAATTTATCAACCAATACCATTTTACCAGAAGAGTCAATGAGTGCTTTATAATAAGCTTGTTTATCTTCCCCATTGGCTTGTTTATAGTCAAATTGTATTTGGTCTTCTGCTCCGTTTAGCAGATATGGATGGATGCAACACTTCCTCAGTTCCATCATAGTATTCATCAAATTGGGAATATTAGCTGCCGAAGCTGTACCTTTTTGTAAAAAACTGAAATTTCTCTCAAGTATTGCTCTATAATACTTTTTCTGTATGTTTGTTAATTCAACTTCAATTATCGTTTCTTCTTTTGGAGCCAACGTTTTTTCAACGTCTTCTTTTAATCTTCTTAACATCATCGGTTTTAAAAGTGCTTGCAACTTAACCACTTCCGATTCACTCTTAAGTTGACCAAATTCATTTAAGAATGCATCACTACTAGAAAATTGTGATGGTTCAAGAAAATTAAGCAGAGAGAATAGTTCATTGACATTGTTCTGCAGAGGTGTGCCAGATAATAAAACCCTATGCTCTAAATGAAGCTGACGTAAACCCTCCAATAACTTACAATTCCGATTTTTCAGTCTATGAGCCTCGTCAATGACACATATTCGCCAGTTAAACGATTTTAATTCCTGAAAATCTGTTACAATTATTTCGAATGTTGTTATGAGAACATTGAATTTAGTAATTTCTTTGATTGACTCGCCTTGTTCGTTCTTGTAATAATATTCATATTCCTGCAGCATACTCTTACTCTGTTGTGAACCATGATAAACGACAACGTTCATTTCTGTCCATCCTTCGAATTCTCTCTGCCAATTAGGTATAGTAGAAAGAGGAGCTATAATTAGGAATGGTCCTCTTACACCATATTCCCAAACAGAATTTACAAATCCTAGACTCTGTATAGTTTTTCCTAATCCCATTTCATCCGCTAATATGCAGTTGCGATTATTATGCCAAGAGAATAACAACCAGTTAAGCCCTTCGAGTTGATAAGGCCTTAATGTGTTTCCTCCTTTATACAAAGGTGATTCTTTTAACTGGACCCACAGATCTGCAGACGGTCTCTTCTTAAACTTCCACTTTTCTTTTGGGGGTATTTCACTAAATGTCTTATACTGCCTTATCTTATCGACATCAATATCCTCTTCTAATTCCCATGTACTATCTTCATATTGTAAGCTTTTCCATTTGACTAAATAATGTTTTACAACAGTATTAGTTGCAGGGTCTTCATTTTCTGACATATCTAGAATTCTTTCCACCTCAACATAGTCAGGATTGAAAGGTTCATCATCTAACAACTCAAATATATTCAACTGTTGAGCCTGTTTCTGCTTAAATCGTTTTATTTTTGAAAATATTCGTTTATCACCTTTGTAAAGTTCTTCTTCAGTTTTCCATTCGCAATGTAAATATGAAAAGTTCCTGTACTTCACAAAATATTCCTCTACATCAACCATAACTGGCTTAATGTTTTTGACTTCTTGATTTTCTTTATTGCTATCCGCAGTAATTTCTTGAGTGAGCTCGATTTTGTCACAAATGTTCTCTTCATTCATTTCCTTTTTGGGTTCATTACTCATTATCGGTTCAATATCATCATTGGTATCCTTACAAGCAACAACCGTTTGCGTCTCGTTCTTAGAAGTATTAGCTGACGGCTCACTGTCACCAATTTCTAGTTTTGGTATAAGTTCACTAGTTGATGGTTCAATTTTAAATTCTCTTTTTCCCATACGACAAGCTAACACATGTTGGACAATCATGGCATCTTCCGTTATATTCACGTAAATATAGTTAGGTTTAGGCACACCTTCAGATCTGCTGTTCTCTTTGGTATCTAAGTCTTCAGACTTACATTCTTTTTCGACCTTTGGAGTCGCTATTGTAAATTCATCATCTGATAAACGTATCATAACATCATCTGTGTATTTTTTACGTTGCGTGTTTCTAGCAGATCTCCTTTTTAAACTATCGTCACCTTCCGGTGGTGGTGACGGTGGAGGTGTGGACATCATATCATCGGGTTCGCCATCAGAATCAGGAATAAGTCCACCACGTTTCTTTCTTCTTCCACCTAAAGATTTTCTAAGAGTTAGTTTCTTGCAACTTCCCCCAGCAGACGTCCGTTTTTTTGAAGACCTTCTTTTCTGAGTTATTGAATCCATATCATCGTCTTGCTCCCGTTTAGCTTCAGCCTCTTCTAACAAATCTTTGATTGCTATTTTTGAAACAGGTATATCATCAAAATCCGTTACGTTGGATTCATCTAAGGAAAGTTCTGGCATAATTTTTGATACATTGGGAGTTTCAATGTTAGAAATATTTTGAGTCATTGATAATTCACTTGGGGTAGTATCCTTGTCAGTTTCTAATAACTCATAAGACGTTGTAGTGTCCGCCTGTACTTCCAAAGCATCCTTCTTAGAATTTCTTTTCTTTCTAGGTGCGCTTGGATCTTTCGGCTCACGTTTTTTGCGTTCTTTCACTGGTTTGTCACCTAATTCTTTAACTTTAGGTTCTTTAGGTGTGCGGGGCTTTCGCTCTTTGTTTTTCCGAGGTCCTCTTTGTTTTCTTACTTTACCACCATTTATATCATCTATAGAAATTGCACTGCTGTCTAAGTTAGTAATATCTTCATTCAATTCTAAGTCAAGTTCTGAAGTACTTTGTAATCCAGTCCCAGCTGTTACACAATCTTCAGAAACAGGTAACTGATCTAATGGTTGCGCAGTAGCAGCAAATTTCTCCTTTTTAGCTCTTGGCTTTCTGGGTTTAGCAGGTCCTTTGCCACGACCTCGACCAGTTGTACTGGTAACTTGAGGACTTTCTACCATTTTTGATCCATATACAGGATTTTGTAAAGTACAATTTGGGCCCCCATTACACTTATCGTTAGATTCATGCTGCTGAATTAAGGCTAATCGTTCTTGTAAACACCTCACCTTTTCTTGGTTTTCATTAGAAGGCGGCAAACAGTAGATATCTTGTATTTGTTGTTGTAATGATATCCTCTCTTGTTGATGAGACGCTGGGTATATGTTTGGGATATTAGGGTGAGGAATTGCATTTGGCCCTAACATTAACATAGTTGGATTAATGTTGTGAGACATATTTGAGATAATGGTGGGTTGGTTTGGTGGTATTGGTGCGTGCAAATTTGGAACACTCATTGGTAAGCCCACTGGAACGTTAGGAATACTTGTTGCTACGTTTGACTGAACAATTGGTGGCATATTACTGGGTATGTTAGGCATATTTGTGAGAATATTACCTTGAATTGGAGGAATTAGTGGTATATTACTCTGCTGATTATGAACAGGTATACTAGATGTTACAGTATTAGGGAGGTTTGAATGTTGCATCGTATGATTAGATGGTAAATTAGGTACTGCTTGCGTTACAGATGTAGGACCACTTTGGTAAGTAGAAGATACATTATGAGCAGCACTGGTGTTAACAGAAGATGGAATACTAGTTGGTAGATTTGCTGATAAACCTTGTGTTACATTAGGCATATTTACTGAAACATTTTGAAGGTTGCTTGCTGAATATCCTGGATTTCTACTTACATTAATGCTTGGCATACTTTCGTATTGGCTAGTTGAGTTAGCGTTTGTCATTGACGGTACTTGCATTTGTTGAGATACTCTTATTTGTGAAATATCAGCGATTGATGAATTTGTGTTTGTCATTGTAGACAGAGATAATGCCGTTGCGTGAACCGTTTTGCTTTCTTGCGCTATAGTATTTTCAGTTGACTTCTGTTTAGGTTCTAAATTTTGGTCGTTGTTATATGTTTTTTGAAAACTAATATCAGCATTTTCATCTTCCTTCGCCAAAGCAGTATCCGATTTCTGACGAGATCCAGACAATTTTTCATGGTTATCGACAGTTTCTACATTAGAAGACGAATCGTTGCAGCTGACTAAAGAACTATTACTTGTTGATGCAATTATAGGTACGCTTTCTTTAAGAGTGCTGGTTCCATTAGGCTGGGGTAGAAAACTTCGAGGTGCATTAACATTTTCAACTGACCTGACACCTTCTGTTTCAATTTTATCGATTGGATTCGTATCGTTATTTGTGTTAGTCAAAGGAATATTTTTAGCCAAATCTGATTTCAACGGTGGGACTAGTGCCGTAGGCTCAGAAACCTTGGGTGGTTGTTCGATGTTCTCAATTTGTGTTAGGCTAGTTGCTGGAGTTATTTTGTTTTGGTTCCATTGAGATGGTGAAGAAACAACATGTGCCACAGCTGGAGACGATGGGTTACGTTGGTATGGGTATTCTGGTCCAGATGGTAAAACCATTTGTTCTAACGCTTGTAGAGTATTCTGTGATGGAAAAGATCCTGGAGTAGGTGGTGTGCCTGTAGAAACTGGTGACTGCACCATATTGCGAGCGCCATGTGGTGATGCACTAGGACCCTTAACTGGCGACATTACAGGCCGAGGAGATAGTTGAGATTGTGATTGCTGTCTGGGTGATATTTGGGCCCTAGGCGACATTTGCGGAGAAAGCTGAGGAAACGGTGGGCGATACTGTGGACTCCCAGTTTCTAACCCTGATGGTTTGACAGTACCATACTGATTTGAAACATTGACATCTAAGGGATGTTGTATTTGATGAGATTGATAATTCATTGATACAGAGTGATGAGGTGATGCGTAAGGCATTTGTGCCGGTACTGAGGAATGCGACGGCGCTACTGAAGATGGCGGCACTGGTGACTGACGAGGTACATGATGTAGAGGTGGCGCACCGGGGTGGTGAAGATGCACATTGGGGTGGTTTTGAATTCCTGGTGTCATACCACCTGAATGACCACCCATACTTTGATGAGATTGGTGTTGTGGAATCGGTGCATGGCTTTGTTGACCATGAGGTATACCATACTGATGTGGATTTACATCCATTTGCTGATGATAAGTAGGATGTTGACTAATTCTGGATGCAGTTGGAGGATGCATCTGTGTGTAATTAGGATAGTTCTGAAAGAATAAAAAAAACACATCACGATACACATATTTTCGCTCCTAAATAAAACTATATAAAAGAATTCCTTGATCTGACTGAACGATTAATTGGACACGCCAGCTTATAAAAATACGGTCAAGTGCGGTTCACGCACAGCGAACCGTAGTTGGGATGAATATTTACGCATGCCCAATATTAATTCTATTGACAGCAAAAATAAGTTTATATTTTATTGTATTGCTCAAAAAATTGAAAAACAATGTTTTATTAACGGTTGCATTGCAACCAAAAATAGCCCATATCTCGAAAACTATTGACTTAGAAAAAAAAAAGTTAATTAGAAACATCATGCGAACTATCCAGAAATACCCCAAACACTTCTGGGTACAATTTTGTTTACCTTCCATTACGTGTACCACCCCTAATTATTTTACGTTTACAAGCACAAATCTGTCATCCAAAAACATCCAGACCAGGAACAACTACACTCAGCGGCAGTAAATGTAGCCCCAAGTCCTAAACTCGAATTTGTGAACAAACTAAACATATTCCATGGTATTTATTATGTCAAGTAGCACCGTCGCACATACGGCAAAATGACCACTTTAGACGGTCAAAAATAGGACTTTTCTACTTTAATATAAGGTCTAAAATGTATTATATTCATCGAGTCAAATACTTGGTCCATGGTGCTGGCCATAAATATCCTTTGTTATGTTTATAACAAAGGCGCCCGAGGCACCGACAGGTAAGCGTTGTGCAGTGTACGGCTAGTTGCATTCGAAACCCGAAAGCAATAAAACGTGTTATTTTCTATTACCTCGTGCAAAAATCAAAATATTCATTATGGACATAGAAGTCACAGGTATGTTTATTAATTATAGACTAATTATGCAATAATAAATGACGATTTAATTCCACTCTAACTTTCATTAAAAAAAATGTTTTCATAGACTTTCAAAAAAAGTTCCGCTTAGTACCGCTTTCTATCCTAGATATTTACACTTGTGAGTTTGCTGACTACTAATAATGAGAATTCTAGGAACTCAAACCAACCCATTGTGACCCTAGACCCCTTTTTTCACAGGTAGTCGGAGTGGACCAAATCACTCGGAATTGAATATTAGAAAAATGGATCTGGTTTTAGTGTTAAAAAGCGAAAACTTTTATAAACAATCATCATCTCAGTGTGTAGAACGATTAACTAGTTACATATTGGACAATTTTGGTAAATATAACCAGTCAAAAGACAGTGTAAATGAAATCAAGTGTGTTCTGAAAGTGTTTGTTTCAAAATTGTTTACAAAAGAGGAAAAAATCTAATTGGAACATGGAAAGATTTATGAAATGCAATGCAAAATGGTTAACGAACGATTTGGTCTTGCCAGCAATAAGCAATACAAGCGCAAACAATGATTTGCAATTGATAAAAACCAGAGGCAGACCTGCAAAATCTTTTGAAGGGAGCTCTCTACGAACAAAACGAAGGGTGATGAAACCAATTGTTTCTGAGTCAAGCCCAGAGCTATTGTGTTCTGCTGCTCAAGCCAGCCTTACTATGAGAGGAAAAAGGACAGCTGCCAAACTAGTGAGCTTAGCCTTAACTACAAGCCCTAGGAGATACAAACGCTGGAAACAAATTTACGATACGCCATCATATTCGGCTTTAAAGCCTTACTCTCCTGAAGAAGCTTTAGCGCTCATTATTGACTCAGACATGGGAAAAGAAGATTACGTTCATTGGCAAAAAGGAGCGAAATTGCGAGGCGCTAACATTTATCCACCTTACAACGTCATAGCACAAACAAAAACGCAGTGTTACCCGAATAACATAAAAATCACGGAGACTGAAGTGCAACTTCCAGTTCAAGATATTTTAGACCATACAATACAAAGACTTGCTCTTGTGCAGCAGGATGTACTTCTGTTACACCATGATCACGAGAAAAACTCAGCGATCGAAATCTTTTACAAGTGGGGTCTTGACGGGAGTGGTGGACATTCCATTTACAAACAATGTTTTGCCAACAATTCATTGTATGGAGACACTAACATAGTTCTATGTACTATAGTTCCATTGCAAATGTCAGAGGTCACAACGAATGGAAAACAGATTTTCTGGCAAAATCCAAGTCCGTCTTCGTCGAGATATAACCGCATCATTCGCCTGCAGATTGAAAAGGAAACAAAGGAATCAGTAAAACTCCATTACGAAGCAATAGAGGAACAAATATCAAGGTTGCAGCCTACTGAGGTTACTCTTGGGGATAAATGTTACACATTTCAACATCATGCTGTGTGTACAATGATGGACGGAAAGACATGCAACGTACTCACAGACACTTCGTCATCACAAGCGTGTAATGTGTGCAAGGCTAAGGCTACACCCAAGGATCTCAACAACCTTGACCTACTTTTGCAGAAAAAATATCCTACGACAAATTCATTTAAGTTTGGAATATCTGTACTGCACTCATACCTTAGATGTTACGAGTACTTGTTACATATTTCCTATAAACTGGAATTACGGCAATGGCAAGCGAGGGTCAGAGAAGCCAAAGAAAATGTAAAAAAGAGAAAAGGAGAAATAACCACGAAGTTTTACCAGCAAATGGGATTAGTGGTAGACCAACCGAAGCAGGGTGAGGGCAACTCAAACGATGGGAATACGGCAAGGAAGTTTTTTGCTGAGCCTACAAAATATGGGGCTATCACAGGTTTGGATCCTGAAATTATAGAAAGATTTGCCAACATCCTGAGTGTTTTATCATGTGGATTTAGCGTGAACTACGTTAGCTTTGAAAACATTCAAACAACAAAAATGTGCATAGAACGTTATAATTGGTACAAAATGAGTGCATCTGTGCACAAACTATTAATACACGGTGCAGACATAATAAAGGAGCTACCTTTGCCTGTGGGGTTGTTTTCAGAAGATGTGCTGGATACTAGTCAAAAATAATATAAAGGTTTACGACTTTTCCATGCTAGAAAAACCTCCAGAATCAACACTAACACAGACATTGTGCACTGGATGCTAATGATCTGCGAATGATCTAGCTTCTGATCCAATTATTGCATCCAAGAGGAGGAGCCATAATAAAACAAGAAAACCGTTTCCTAAGGAGGTGCTAGAAATGTTAATCGTGCCACTTGTAGAAACGATCGAAGACAAGGATGATAATGACGAAGAAACAATGGATGATCATGACGACAGTGATAGTAATTAACAACATAACTGTTTACTACATAATTGATGTATGATTTATAAATTAATGTGTACTAAGTA
Organism: Tiliacea citrago; assembly: GCA_963921375.1. Taxonomy (NCBI): domain Eukaryota; kingdom Metazoa; phylum Arthropoda; class Insecta; order Lepidoptera; family Noctuidae; genus Tiliacea; species Tiliacea citrago. The sequence continues at coordinate 13,949,465 of OY992786.1, read as the reverse complement.
AAATATTCTACATTTTATTTTTAATACTATTTTATTTCTAGCTATAAAAACCTTTATGGTAGGTAGGTACTTAGAAACCTTCTCAAGACTCAACACAAAGTAACCATAAAGGACAGAAACATTTCTAAGCATAAATGCACATTATTATTTCACATCTTTGATTTTTGACCGCCTAAAGTGGTAATTTTGCCGTATGTAATGCGGTTTAAATTAATAATTTCACAATTTCGGTTTCAGACATTTATTTCACAGCCAAAAACAGAAAATTCAAGTTTTTTCAGCGCAAATATCTCAATAACCTTAAGATATCTGGTTTTTTTTAAAATACACAATTATGTATCACCTATTGATCTAGTAATTGTACTAATTTAAATTTTGATAACTACTCAATATAAATTACGAAAAATCTAGCACACGTTTTTACGTAAGCACGAAACACCAGGTTTTAAAATTCCTTTTTTAGCTTACTGGTAACAAATGATAAAAAAAAAATAACAAATAACAATCTGAGAAAAATCCTAAATACTGGGCATATAGTATATTAGTAGCAATTATTTAGCTTTTTTTTAAAATGTATTAGTACTTAAAAAAAAATGTGATGCACGCTGAAAAATCCCAATAAAACCATGTGTATAACCGTCGTCTACGCGAAAGAATTTATTGAAAATAACAATTAGTGTTAAATATTTTAAAATTTGAGGTATTTATCTACCAAACTCAATTTTTATATTATTATTATTTTTATATATTTTTGACTACGTATTTAATTGTAATAAAATATCTAAATAATGCCTTATAAACCGATGCGCTCGCTCGAGACATTCAGTCCCGCCCGAAGGCTTGTCAACGAGGGACCTGTGTCACCCGTGACGTTCGCCGCTCCCGACGTAACTCGCAAATCGCGCGTTATTTTATACTTCGCCTAACCAGTTTTGAGACTGAGAGTATATATATATATATATATATATTTTTTTTTTTGGGTGGGAAATTATTAAATAACTTCTCCCGCTCTGGGTGGAGTGGGAGGGAGTGTCAGACTTTTACTGACTAAAACCCAACGTGTTCCTTCAGATGCCTGTGTGCCAGGGCCACGATATCCCTTTCGGACAGGCTCGTAACCCTGGCAGGCATTGGCCCTTTCGGACCCCGTCAATTGGTGCTGACAGATAAGGGTATAAAAACAAAATAATGTTTCGTTGAGTAAATTTTGCTATCTTCAATATTAAAGTACTTTTCCTCTATGTAGCTCGTTTATTCCACCTTGTATACAAATCAATTTATTAGCTTTATAGTACGACAAGATGGCTCGCTTTACTATACTCTCATGGACTGCGGTCTTATAGCGAGGGAAATAAAGGTACACAGCATGTCGATTCTATAACCATCTCACCGTGAAACCATAGTAACAATGTTTTAATATTCATAGAATAACAAATCAAATATTATTCTGTATCCTCATATTGCTTAGTTCATATCAAACTTATTAACAAGAAAAAAAAAATTATCGAGTGATTGAATCAAATGATTCAGAGGGAATCTGACGCTCGGCGGCCGCAAAAAATTGTTGACCTAATAAAAGATGATATTCCACATGATTCTCGTGGTAGGTGCTTAGATCCTCAAATTCAAGTTGCCTGTGCCTTACAGAACTGGGCCCGCCATCAGGTAAGCGCCCTTTCGTTATCTTTAGTTTTTATTGTCATTACCGATTGTCTTTTTGTTCGTTTGACTTTTTGTCAGAAGCAAGAACTGTTCCGTTCCGTTGTTAATGTACATAAAACTTTTTACATTTATGTCTACACCAGCCGTATACCTATTTTCAATATTCTAGCTTAGTTTTTCCGTTCTAACAACGAAAAAAAAAAAATCTAATGAAAAGAAAAAGGCTCAACAAATGAAATCTGAGTATAAGGAAACATTTCTTAGAATTGCCAAGTTAAAACAAAGATACGGCAATTTAGACAGTGTTTTGAGTTAGATGTTAAACATGTATTTGTGGTAAGAAATTTTAAACACTTGTTTAAGCAGTGTTTATCCCTTAAACACTGTTTAACTAAACACGTTTAAACGTAGTTTTATTTAATTTTTGTGGTAAGACTGATGTTGTGTTTTCGTTTACGTTTTTGCGTTTGACCTTTTTTGTAAACTTTATTTTAGAGTGTCTAATTATCTTTGTTGTTGAATAGCCTGTGTACTAATATGCAAGAGTTATATTTATAAATGTTCGATAGTGTCATCAATTTAGTGGCTTTGTAATTGTTTTCTGTGGGAGTTAGATAGTGGTAATGGAATAATAGTTTAAATATTTGTTATTTTGACATGTTTCGATTTCTTTCAAGTTTGTTTGTTTGTGCTACAGTGCCCCACATTTCTATTAAATATTCTAAATGAGGTTTAACCATGGCGTTGTATATAATAAACCTGACAGATTTCGGCAAGCAGCGGTATACCTCGAAGCGCACCACTACTAGAAGATTGTTTAGATCTTAGCTTATCTAGGTGCGGCTGCCACGTCAGATTTTTATCTAGATGTGGACCAAGATACTTTTCTGAATCAACCTAGGTTAAGGGTTCGTTTTTTGTTCCTAGTACTGAAAATAATGTAGTTTGTTTTAGATATGTTAACAGTGAGCAAATTGTCTTGGAACCATCTAGAAAGAGTATCTAAATCCTGCTGAGCATGTTAAAAGATGTGATCGATATTGTTGCCAAACAAAAATAAGCTGGTGTCGTCAGCATATAGTATTATGTCAGGTCACAGATTTAGTTAATGTATATCGTTTATATGGGTTTGACGCATTTGGTGCACATCTCAACTTGTACACCATGCTCAACTTAGCTTGGTGAACTTAGCAGCTGGTGCACTTCTCATATGGTACACTTCGCAACTGGTGCACTTCTCGATTGGTGCACTTCGCAAAAGGAGCACTTTTTAAGATGGGTCGAGATTTGGAATAATTGTCTAAAAATGAAAGAATCTTTGGTTCTTCACACAAAATTGACGATATCGTGTTGAGTTTAGGAACATTTTACTTCAATACAATAACATAAATTTAAATATTAAAAATATTTTATGTAAGCAGACATGTTCAACTCGAAAAGGTGGCAAAAAGAACTATCAAAATGTTACAAATAGTCTCAGAAAATAATGTTGATAAAACCTATATTTTTTTTAAAAACACTGTCGGTAATGTTTTTTTTCCTATTATTTAACAAACCATATGAAGAAATTTAAAAATCACACACTGGGCTTCAGCTATCCGTGTGATAAAATCAAAATGTTATTTTATGATTATACAATATCTTCATGAAGTAAATGAACGGCGAAATAAGCTATATTTTCGAGAGCGCAAAAGTGATGAAACTATTAACAGGTGCTGAGACTGACACGAATGGTCAATCACCACGAAAACTGTACTTCTATAGTTACACAGACTTAATGTTTCAATTATTTCCAGCTTTCTCACAATTAGATAAGAAATTGACGAAAAACGTTTTTTTTTGTGATAGCACCCTTAAGTCAAAATATGATGGATAGTATTTTCAACCTTAATTAAATTTATTACTTAACTTAATTTTAATTTTAAACTATTACAACGAGAGTATACAATTAGCCCTTCCGCTGCTATTGTATACTAATAGTAAAAAATGTTGAGGGTGTTATTTCCCTTACGTAAACAAACCTGTTTTCTTTTTTTCTGGCGGGCTCTTTAATTTTTGGGTACAAAATGTTTGACACCTGAATGATGTTCTTTCCGATTAAAGAAGAGACACGTTTAGGCACATTTCGTTACATGAGAGAGAAGAAAGATATAACTCTCTGTCTCGTACAAACGTCTTTTTATTTTCGCCATATTTTATTAAAATATGAACATTCCACCTTGTCTCACTGGTGGGCAAAGTTGGTGCGACATGGAAAAAGCCGTTTTTGAGGCGCTAAGTCTGAGTCTATTCTTGATCGAAGGGCCAAAAGCTGCTTTTTTTATTCCCTCTGGAATGACGTGCGTAACTCAACTTCTATTTTGTGTGCTACCTGGTGTTAAATCTTAAGCGACATTATGTATAATTGAATGCAAGACATGATTATATTTACCTGCTGTTGCCCATATATCTGCTGTGATGTTGGTTGTGAAAAATGAGGTTGTCTCGGTAAGTAAGTTCCATTCTGTGCTTGTAGGCTTCCTAAATTAGCGCCCTGTTGAAAGACAAACAAGAAATTGAAAGCATTATTGTCATAGGACCGACAGGCTTAGCACGAGAACCGTAGAGAAGCGTTTTGTCGACGGAAAAGTAGACAAAGATTACGTTTCCGTGTAGACAGTTGACAGTTTTCTATCGAGAAGGGTAAACAAGCGATCTCTTCTATTCTACAGTAGAGTAGAAATAGAAAGCGTCATGCTAAACCAGCAGGGACACCGCTGACAATGAGTATGTGAAAAATAGGCATCAAATACAATATCTGTTTTTATTTATTTAGTTAATATCGAAAATGTTGCTTTTCTCGTTAAAATCAATAAAAAATATTACCTATAAGCAATGGGGTCAAATATGCTTGAAAAACGCTAGATATTTTAATAACAACAAATCGTTTTGACTGTAACTATGTGCAGCTGCTGGTAAGTTAAATAACTGTTATCTGTTTTGTTAAAAAATATCTCCCAAGCCTATCGAGTGGGGTATCAAAAAGAAGGGTTTTAAAATGAGATTACAAAAAATTATAAAAAAAATATCCCGAACTTTTGGACTGAGTGAGTAAGAGGCCGCTATCACCCGATTGTAAGTGAGTAAATCATCTAGTTTACCGGCCTATAATACTAACTAAAAAGTGTAAAATGTAAATTAAAACAATCTCATACAGTCGGACGTATACCTATCTTCTTAACAATAATACCCAATGCCAAAAACCTAATGCCTCTCCGACTGCATGAGATTGTTTATACTATTAATTTATATAAATCTTGTTTCCATCTTTTTTAGGTTTACTTTTTACGCAGTCGGGTTTTTAGATTTTTTTTAATTTACTTTTTTCTAGCTTATTACTTAGTACTGGTAAAACGAGGTGACTCTCTGGAAACCATGGGTAACTTTGATAATTATTCGAAATGGAAATGTCGTTACTCAATTTTACCCATCAAATTAACGCAGGCGATATTTTTTTTCTTCTATTGGGATTGAAAGTCATCAGGCTATATTTTGCCAACGTGTTAACGAGTTTAAACACATGAATTATCGTGAAAATACGTTCTAGATAGGGGTGACTTTAAATGGCAATGAATTAATTGGGTGTAATCAAAGTAGTATCAAATTTATTTAACGGGTTTCCTACATGGGTATTTCTTTCAAAATTAAACGATCTACCCCGTTTTACGGTATGTAATATACATAACAAACCACCAACCTGTTGAGGAGGGTATTGATGCATTTTTTGTTGGTGTTCATAGCTATGTCTGTAGCTTGGTGTAATAGGAGTATATCTATTCGCACCTGGCGGACCAGACCATACACCCATTTCTCCAATACCTGAAAATAATTATAAAACAATAATTATCAGCACCAGCACATCATATTACCTATTCAAAAATATTACATTGAACAAAAAAAAACTTAAAGAGCCTTATGAACATAATAATTAAGATTGGATTGAACCTTTAATTTGCAAAGACAAATTCACGTGCGCAGATTATTTAAAAAATATAATTAATATATTACAACAACATTTTTTCACCACACTTGCTCGAACTGGCTGTTTTTGCACCGCTCTTAGTTCACAACACAAACACCCGTGCCTTTAACTTTTCATTCCTGCTCTAGAGCTTGAAAGTACACACATAGATAACAATATAGTAGTCAAGAGATTTGCGATATTTTTAAATCTCAGCAAGTAGCCTTCATGCCAAAAATGTGTAAATTTAAAAACTGTGTAAAATTTATTTTTTAAATTATTTATTATTGTACACAGCTTGATATTAATTTGTTTTCTAAATACAAAAATATTCAGTTAAAAAAAAAATATTTAGGGTGTATGGCGGATTCGTGCCTTTGCCTCTCTTTAATTTGCGAAGGCAAGGCACCCCGTGCCTTTGCCTCTCTTTAATTTGCGAAGGCAAGGCACCCGAAAAAAGCAGCAAATTAAACCATAGATACAAAAATATGTATTTAATTAGTTAGATTATTTTAGAAAAATAGACTTCATGTAATGAAGTTTTTTTTAGACATTTTGTCGCCGCCTTTTAGTAGGTGGGCTTAGGTTAGGTACCGAGAGACAAAATGCAAGTCTTTTGTCATCAAAATCAAAGGAAAAATAAATATCAACCTTTGAAAGTTTCATCCAGTGGAAGAACAGCAAAAGTACAAAGTCATTTTCTGGGAATGTATTAAAAGGCTTACTTCAATTAACTGGCAAATAAATACAAGCCTAGTACGCTGTAGAGTATCTATTTCATGTTAAAAATCGCGGTCAAGACCAAAAATTGTGTTGACATAAAAAAGTTATTGTAATTATATAAGTTATTATAAATTGTTATTGTGCATTAATTAAATATTTTATTAACAAAATGAGACCGTGTTTTATTTATTTCTTCATACGTGTGATGAAAATGTCGCTTGATACTTGTGTACATAATTTGTAATTGCACTCTCTACTCTCGGCCCCATAAAGCCCTCGCCTCCGGCTCGGGCTGTAAGCCTGCCTGAAGCGCCATGACAACTTGCGTACAGTTTAAATTCTTATTTATGGTAATTTATTACTTTTCTAGTAGCCACATTAAGAGATGCCACGAATAGGTATTTGGCCGAATACCGAATACTAGATATTTGGCAAGGCTCTTGCCCGAACCGCAGAATATTCGGCAACACTTAGTACTTTCCGCGGGAGTTAAGTCACAACTCGTACGAGTTTAAACTTGCATCGCTAAAGTAATACGTAGGCGCAGATAGTTTTGTTTCATTTGTGATTAGGTCGCGGTCGTGTCACAACACGCTTTATTTGTTGATAGTTGGTGCATCATACTGTACGTACTGTATACTAAATATCATTTTAATGACGGACAGCAGACCCTTACAAGTGGTGGTCAGCAAACGCAAAACAATATCCAACCCTTTCACAATTTGCTGAGATTTATTTATCATATCCCGGTAGCAGTGTATATAGTGAGCGGCTGTTTTCGGAAGCAGGTATAATATAAGAGGAAAAACGCAATCGTCTGCTATCGACAAATGCTGGTAAAAATATAACACAAATAAAGATGTTTATTTGACATCTTTATGAGTAAAATTTTGCGTTCCTTTATTTCATGATTCGCTATTCGGTATTCGGCCGAATGATTTGCAATATTCGGCCGAATAGCCGAATACTGCATAGTTGCTGAATATTCATGGCATCTCTAAGCCACATAGGTGTATTTGACGTACTATACTATTAAATTTCTAAACAACCAACGATAAAATGAACAGTGCAATCACTTGGATTTGTCTTTAATATTGTGTATGTTTTTTACAAAATATATAAAAAAACCGACCAAGTGCGAGTCGGACTCGCGCACGAAGGGTTCCGTACCATTATCTATAATACGGCAAAAAAATCACGTTTGTTGTATGGGAAAAAATATTTGTAAATAAACCCTTAAATATTTGTTTTATTTTAATTTAATTATTGATTTTTAAAGTGAATATATAACTAAATATTCTGTGAATATTTCAAGTGTCTACCTATTACCGTTATCAATATCGAGCAAATACGACCAAAAAAATCACGTTTGTTGTATGGGAGCCCCCTTAAATATTTATGTTATTTTGGTTTTTAATATTTGGTGATATAGCGGCAACAGAAATACATCTGTAAATATTTTAACTGTCTAGCTATCACGGATCATGAGATACAGCCTGGTGACAGACGGACAGACAGACAGACAGACGGCGGAGCCTTAGTAATAGGGTTCCCGTTTTACCTTTTGGGTACGGAACCCTAAAAATAGACTAGTTGACAGTAAAAAAAAAAACTTTTTGTTTTTTAGAATTATTGTGCTCTTAAAATTACGAAAAATAAACCGGAATATTTATAAATATTTTTGAGAAATAAATGCGTAATCCATAAAGCCATTAGTCGCGAGACTTGAAACACCAAACAGAGCGCGTCACTTCACTACCTAATGTCATATTGACATAAAGCCCCCCAGACAATCAAACGGTTTGATGCAAACCTGAAGTGTTTGATCTACCTGGTTGTTGTCGGCTTATGGCTCAATTTACCTTGCCGCGGAACGGATTGGCACAGAATTTTTGGAACGAAATTGTACAAAGTAGAATGCACTTTATGTCAATTGTGTAACGTACAAACTAGATACGAGCTGGTAGCTGTGGGAATTCCCGAGAATACGCGAAAATTCTCCAAAGACACGCGACCTGTTTTTTGGCTTGTATCGTTTGTAATTTACACAATTAAGTTCATTATGATTTACTCAATTTCGTTACAAAAATTCGCTTCCATTCAGTGGCAATGTAAATTGAGCCTAAGGCAGTTTGTCCAACGCACCGTCAACGGGGCGTCAACGAGAACGAGATGACGACGCCAAGTAGCGACCATATATTTACTATGTTCGAATAATCTAGTTTCTTGTTAACGTCCCGTTCACGGCGCGGTGGACTAACAGTGTATGACTCAGCAAACGAAGGTGACCCCTTCCGAACAAAAAAATACCAACTGCGGACAAAGATCAATCATACATTATTTTAAAGGTTTGGATGTCTATTTATCCTAGAATTATGACCTTAATTGTGACTGACAAGCGCAAGCGCTACTGGCGAGCACGAGGTCAGAGCCCCAAGTCTGCTGTTACAATAGTGTCAGAATGGTCGATCATTGATTTCATAATTGTTGATTTTGACAAGTTTAGTAATCTACTATTATAATGGCGTCATTATGACTTTCCAATGGTCGGCCACTGACACTACATTGAAAGAAATTGCATATATTGGTAATCTCGTACATAATGACAAATTAATGACATTTCTACTAATGAGTTTTATAATAATGGCAATACGACAATGATATATATACATATTACGAGAACGTTGACCGACCAATGATCGACCATTATGAATTTACCAGATTATGAACTTTTAGCAAAATGACAATGGCATGACAATGGGATCGTGATGGAATGACTGAATTTATAAAAATAGCAGACTTGGGCCCCTGGGGTTCGATTCCCAGGTCAGACAAAGTGTTTATTGAGTTTTTCCACCAGGAATTTCTCAGTAGCAGCCCGGAGTCTGGATTTGTGTCCGAATGATGGCAATAGGCTCGCCCCCTATTACATGGGATTTAAACATAACTGGCGAAATGTGGGTGTACTATAAGTGCGCCTCTGCCTAACCCTTCAGGGATTACAGGCGTGATGTTATGGAATTGTGACTGATGATAGTTTCGAGATATATGTAATAACTAATAAATTTAAGTTGAGCATATTTATGTTTTTAAAAGGGACCTAAATCTGTCTTTAGTGTTGTCTTGCATTAGCATGTGACCAATAGCATAACACCTATTAATATACGTATTACATGCAGGGACCATTTTGGTTACCCATTGAAAGGGTTTTTATAAGCAGTTAATCAAAAACCCATACGATGTGGGTAACCCTTTTGGACGGAACCTTTTGTGGGGAACCCATTTATAACCCATTCAAAAGGGTTACACTTTCAACTCTTAAAAACGCTAACAGCGTAACATTCCGACTCGGAGCAATGTAACATCATCTCGCGATGATGGGCATAGGTTGTTTGTAAGCGGCCGCGGCAGCGCCTTTCTGGCTACTTACCGAGCGGCTCTTAAACAGGGATCTATGATCATTATTGCATGTAATATTGACTTAATTTTAGCCTTTCTGGGCGGATATCGAAATTACATAATATTATGATTTTTCATGTTACTGGGTTTCAAGTAAAAACCGGCCAAGTGCGAGTCGGACTCGCGCACGAAGGGTTTCGTACCATTATCTATAAAAACAGCAAAAAAAAAACACTTTTGTTGTATGGGAGCCCCCCTTAAATATTTGTTTTAATTTAATTATTTATTTTTAAAGTGAATATATAACTAAATATTCTGTGAATACTTCAAGCGTCTACCTATTGCCGTTATCAATATCGAGCTAAAACGAGCAAAAAAATCACGTTTGTTGTATGGGAGCCCCCTTAAATATTTATTTTATTCTGTTTTTTAGTATTTGTTGTTATAGCGGCAACAAAAATACATCATCTGTGAAAATTTCAACTGTCTAACTATCACGGTTCATGAGATACAGCCTGGTGACAGACGGACAGACAGACAGACGGGCTCGTAATAGGGTTCCCGTTTTACCCTTTGGGTACGGAACCCTAATAAAACCCATTTAATGGGTTATCATGTAACCCTTTCACTGGGTTTCTAGTATAGAACCCATTTAATGCGTTATCATGTAACCCTTTCATTGGATTTCAAGTATAGAACCCATTCAATGGGTTATTCATATTGAAGGGATAACCCTTTTACCGGGTTTTTGAATCGTAGAACCCATTCAAGGAGTTACATCATGATAAAGGTAACCTCATAACCGGCTTACCCCTTCGAAAGGCTTAATTAACTCTTAACCAACCCCGGTTAAGAGTTAATTAAGCCTTTCGAAGGGGTACGGTCTCTGATTACATGTATTAACATAACATCATGCCTATATTCCCCGAAGGGCTAGGCAGAGAAGTACGTTGGTACATAAAGTACGTACCTCCTTTACGCCAATTATGTTTAGTCCATATGCTGGCAATATTGGGCAAAGCATCCAACTGAGCGACAGCCTTGGATGGACGCATGAGTAATAACAGCTTCGTAATCTTTCGCTTTATTAATGTTTTATAGAGAGAAACGTTAATAAATCAAAATACATTTACCTAATGTTTTTAAATTGAGTAAATATACACTCCTGGACTCCCTAAATAACCCACCGTGCTTTTTATGTTAATAGGCCTAAAACATCAAATAATGATGTCAGAGAAAAAAAATTATGTGGTTTTTAATTACCATTGTTCCAAATTTAAATTCACGAATTTGAAAAAGAGGTGAAAATCGGAGTTTGGTCGCTCTTGAAGAAGCAACAAGCTTTGATTAGAGCATCTATAAGTCAATAGTTACTTCGATATTTGTTTTGTTTTGCATAAAAAGAATATCGAAATTGGTTTTCCCTATTTTTTTTATCCATTCTGACGTTAAAATTATGGATACTGCACCTGAAATAGCCGCGCAAGCTATGGCACTTCTTCAGTCTGAAGAATTTACCGTCGATACCTGGAGACTGGCGGCTTCGTGCGCCGTCCAGGACGACCACGAAACCGGGACACTACAGCACGACAAGATCGGTTTATCTTTACCACCAGCCTGCGTAATCGTCACTTAACTTAAGTACAACTCCAAGAACAGCTTCGACGCTTTCATGGACTGACTGCTTGCGCTCGAACTGTTAAAAGGAGACTCGGAAAAACGTGGCCTAAAACCTCAGAAGCCAGCCAAAGGTCCCAAAACTGTCACGAGCTCACAGAATGGCGCTCCTACAGTTTGCACGCGAACACATGCATTGGTCTCAACGTCAATGGAGCAGGTTCTTTTTACGGATGAAACAAAGATTATGCTGTATCGTAGTGATCGACGTAGGAAATTCTACCGAAGACAGGGAGAACGTTTTCAGCACTGTTGCATTGAAGAGAATGTTGAGTTTCCACCGAAGGAAAAACTGGCTTTGAGGTTGTGACGGGACCACGGTTGCCACCACTAAATAGCGAAATAGGCCTCTAGGTCCTAGCAGCTTGTGTGATGTCATATGCTGAGTTTCTGGGCCAGGATTTCATTTTTTTGCATGATAATGCTACGGTGCACACTGCAAGAATTATTCGAGCATATCTGCATGACGTTAGTGTCGCAGTAATGGTAATATTAATAATATAATATCAATAATCCAATATAGTACTTATGGGATCAGCTGAACAGGCGTGGTCTAGCTAACCAACCAGCTCCAGAAACTTTTCAGGAACTGAAAACTGCCATCGTGGAAGCATGGGAGAACATTCCACAGCACATCATAGTGACATTAATTAATTCCATCCGATCCGTATGAAGGCCGTCGTAAATACTCTTCGAAATAACACAAGTTATTAAAAAACGTTTTCTCTATGTAAATCATTGTTTCCTTCAAAAAATCCACGCTAATTTTACCCCTTAGAAACGCGAAAAGACGACTTATTGCAATAAAACAATTCTTTTTAAATTCCGATTTCAAATTTGGAACAATGACAAACTGAAATGATAGTGAGTTTTGACTGGCTTTAATACCATATATTTTGTTTTCTTTGTTTACTTTGCGTATTAGTAGGAGCCCACGATGCTAAATGGTGTGATTTACTCGAGCGTTGTGAGGAACTACTATGATGTAGAAAGAAAATATGGTTATACGATGTATAACTCTTTCACCGGTTGGGGGAGCGTCTACAGAAATTGTTGAAAAACAATTTAAAAAAAAACAGGGCGCGTCAGATATTGATATATGCCCCTCGTGTCACTGATGACTGAGGCATCTGCCGTTTTGACGTTCAAAAAGTGATTCTCAGACAAATTTGAATAAATTACTTTTGGTTTTGACAATGTTTACAGAACTCCATAATTCTACGAATTTGTTTGTACCACCAGATTTATGAATGATTCCAACACCCCTCAAACGATGTATCTCAGTTTCGATCTAGGTTTTGGAAAGATAACAGGCATGATAAAGGAAATCATTTTCCAAAATAAAAAACAATAAGTAATTAGACGTGTTGGACCGGACTGTACAACTATTGTGAGAGTCGTGAAAAATGTGATGTTGGTCTATGTTTATGTATTAAAAATTGAGATTCTAAGTATATAATTTTATTACCTTGGTTCGTTTCATCAAAATGCTTAAGTTTCTTTTTTTTCCAAAATAGGAGAAAATCGACTTTTTGTACTCCTTTTGACCTAGCATTGCCATATACAACAGACCAAAACTTAAAACGGGAGATTTAATTTTTTTTTTTCCGCCATAATCGTGTTATCTGGACATGATTAAACCCATACATAAAAAGAAAAACAAAATGTCTAATGGGTTACCTAGTTGATATAATTATTATGAATATTATAAATTAAGTAGTAGGTATGATTAAGTACCGACATGAAACGTTGTTTTGGTAATGAAAAGTAATATTTGTTATTGTTAACGTAGTTAGGACCTAAACAATATACAAACATTCACAGTCAACTATTTAACGGATATTTTTTTTTATGGATCGGGCGCGAGTACGACATAACTTGTATTAAAATTGTACCTTCCGTTTTTATTATTTTCTTACCGGACCGACCTGGAAAACCGTATGTTTGCTAGGGGCGTAAATGGAACACAGTTACGTCACTCGAGACACCAAGACAGTACCCATGCATCGTTTTCAGACAAATAACGCTACAAAAATAAAAAAATTGTATTGCTAATGTTAAGTTTCTATTGAAATATTCATATTTTCAGTAAAATATAACCATAACGAAAAATCGTATCGGTTTTTCAAATACTGTCAACTAACCTATTGAAACTAAAAATACTTGAACTCGAATTATCAACATCAAACAAACTATGTACTATTTACCTGGTTGTTCTGGCATGGCATACATAGGCTCTGGACCAGGATGATATCCTGGGTATGCGTGTGAAGGATGCACATGATGTGGTGGATGTAGCGGGCCATGAGGCGGCTGAGGCAAGCGAGGACGCGGCGGGTAGCTTCCGTAGTCATGGTAATCGGGCGCAGGAGGACCTGTACCTGGATTAGGCACTGGTTGAGCACTGCCAGCTGAAGGCCCACCAAACGAAGCCAGTTTCTGAATTGATCCTTCTTGTGGTACAGTATTTTGACTATAAGGCTGCCTGTAACTAAAAGAGAATATTTGGTAAAGAATTTATCAGTATTGAGAATTTAATTAGTTATGCTTTTCGTAGTCACCTATTATCAGGAGTATCTTTGCTATCTCCAGCTACTCCACCCGACGCGCCACCAGCAAAGCTGTCTGATCCACCAAGATCAGTAAGTCCTTCCAACATACCGCTTCCATCATCAAATAAATTATATGAGTCCATCACTCTATTAAGAGTGAATTATGGTTTCTTTACTTTCAAGAAGTATCCAATGAATACTGGGTACGTCCATTTTATCCTGCAAAATAAAAAAATGAATTTTACTAACTTACGTTATTTCCCGACTGTGACAGAAGGAGGGTAAGTTTTCCGGGCGTATAATAATATGTTTGTTTCTTTGGCTCGCTCTGCAACCTAAACAGCATGAAGAATTTTAAAGAATGTAGTGTCGTTAGATGTAATTTAATAGTGGGAGTGAGAATAGAAGAATGGTATGTTTTTCCGCGGCAGTGGGTTATTCCATTAGCGCGTTATTTTAGCCTAAAATAATGAATTCAACCTGTATAATAAAGCCAGCCACAGCTGTTTAACATATCAATTGTTTGAAATGATTACAATTATTGGATATTATTGTGGGCGTTTTTCGGTTGAAATGATGATGATGATGAACCTTTAGGTATTGTTTTAACTTACATGTATATTAACAGGGATAAAAGTAGGCCAAAAACATTGAATACCCCTAAATTTTTGTCGTGTGCGTTTGACGGCTTGATTTGTTTATGTTTACCATAATTATGTTCACGTGCATGGCACATACATGACGCCATCTGCGTTCAAGTTTGCGTAAGATACCCTATTATAATAACATAGCATAGGGGAAGCCATCGATATAATATTCCCTAGATTAAAGATTAGCGCTTACAAAGGATCGAAAACATTAAGAGGGGCATTCCCGGTCCGTCTATCGTCAACGCAAGCATGGTCGAAAAGTTTGTTGTTTCATCCAGCGCAAGTGAAAACTATTAACAAACGAGTGAGAACGCGATAACATTGAACGAAAAATAATGTGCGGAAATTTCATAAAACTTGTTCCAGGAAATACGTGTTTTTGAGTAAGCCTTACCAGTTTGTAAAATAAATGTTGGTCATTAGAATCTCCATTACATTTGCAAGGTTTCTATCGTAATGTTTTCTTAACATTTACAATTTATGAGTACATTATGAATGGCCAAAATTGAGGTAAAAGTGCAAAAAAGCAGTTTTCTGCGGGCTTATACGAGGGCGGCACTGAAAATTTCGGGAATCAAGGAAGTGACACAACATTACTATTTAAAAATGTATTTATTGCTTTTCGAAGTATTCTCCGCGAAATTTGACACATTTTTCCATACGATGGAACCAATCATTGAAGCAACCATTCCATTCGGAAGTTGGGGTCTCCAAAATGGCCGTTTTGTAGGCGTCCACAGCTTCTTCAGGTGATGAAAATCTCTGTCCACGCAATTTATTCTTTATTTTAGGGAAACTATAGAAATCATTAGGGCTTAGGTCGGGGCTGTACGGCGGATGGTCTAATAATTCTATGTTATCTTGCTCTAAAAACTCTTTTGTTCTGTGCGCGGTGTGAGAACTCGCATTGTCGTGATGGAGGATGATGCGGCGGTTGCAGTTCTCTTTACGGAGTTCAGAAACGACCTGTGGCAAACAAATGCTAGCATACCATTCTGCATTAACCGTTCTTTGTCCCTCAAGAGGAATAGTCGTAACATGGCCGGTTTTGGAGACAAAAGTGGCCACAAAAATTAATTTTAGGGATGGCGATCAAATAAAATTTGGACACCTATTATTTCTTTTTTTACGTAATCAAAGCATTACGGCGCCGGCGAGAGTTAAAATGTGAAACACCTTGCTAATTGTATACTGAATTGTGACGTAGCGAGCCCCCACTCTCCAACTTTAATGCGCTTTATATGACATTTTTTTTAATATGATAAAGCAAAAAATACGTGTCTAATATTTTTTTATTATTTGTCTGACGGACTAAATGGAATTTATTTTGTTTTTACCCAGGTATCATTCCTATTAGATCATAATATTATCTGACAGAGTGAATATTACTTTGTTACATTAAATTCTGCTTTTATAGTTCTCGATAGTAAATTCAAAACACGCGTTGAGGTCGTTCCTATATTGTCATTACGAGAAAAAATATTTTATCTGGCAACATTCCTATCGCTTTCAATTTCACTTGATATCACTCACACACTCTCAGCGCCCTGCTTCAATCAATGTTCAGCGAGGCCTTTTCCTAGATAATTCTATAGTCTAACCGCCAGTTGCACGTAAGTTCATTAAATTTAATTCCCCATTAAAAGTAATGCTGTGACTTTCTGATACGTTCCGTTAGATAAAGACAGCATTACTTTTAATGGTGAATTAAATTTACGGCCGAATTCAATAAATGATAAATGATTTTTATTTCTGTAAGTAGGTTTGTACAAACACTTTTACACGTCAGTCATATTTTTAAAACTAGATGAGGTCGGCGTTTCCTATCTGACAACTCTGAGAAGAAAGGCCGAAACAAACTCAGAGGTCAGAGTCTCTTTTAAAGTTCAGACATAATCTTGGTCAGATCATGTGAAGGCCATGTAGATTGCTGTCTGAAATGGTCTTTTGAGGAAAGAACCACACAGATTGAGTGGACCTGACCAGTCAGTGCACGCATTTGTCAGTAATCGTGCAGCTCTACTCAGAACTTAAGGAGCTCAACGATGCGACGATCAATACCAAAAAAAGGACATTTGGGTAGGCCGCATAAATGACTCAAACTGCCAGACCATGATAAACACTAACTGAGAATAAAAGACAAAGGCAAAATAATTCACAATAATTAAAATAACATTTAATATAATACTTTACAAGTAACGTAATGACATGAATATTCATGTCATTACGTTACATTACGTATATATTACGTTACGTATATAAAATAATAAAAGTTAGCAAAAAAAACATCAAACAATAAAAATAAACCACTTCAATAAGTAAAAATTGGAGCAGCTCAATCCCAAGCCTTTTTGGACCGTACAACCCCGGTTAAGGGTTAAGCCTTTCGAAGGGGTAACCCATTCAATGGGTTACCTTTATCATGATGTAACCCATTCAATGGGTTACCTTTATCATGATGTAACCCATTGAATGGGTTTTATACTTGAAACCCAGTGAAAGGGTTACATGATAACCCATTCCATGGGTTTTATACCTACTTGAAACCCAGTGATATGAAAAAATCATAATATTATGTTATTTCGATATCCGCCCAGAACGCGTAGCATGACCAATTCTATCTCTATTCTACCCAGGGATCATTTTTTTTTTACCATTTTAGAAAAACCCTATCGAAAACCCTTTCAATGGAACGGGTTTTCGTTAGGGTTTTTCTAAGCAGTTAATCAAAAACCCATACGGTGTGGGTAATTTTGAATGGCTTAAAGTAAGCCGTTCAAAAGGGTTAACCATACCGTATGGGTTTTTATCAAAAACCCTTTCAACGGGTAACCTAAATTAAATTTAAGCCATTCAAAAGGGTTACCCATATCGTATGGGTTTTTGTTTAACCGCTTAGAAAAATCCCATCGAAAACACTTTCAATGGGTAACCAAAATGGTCCCTGAGCTAAGTGATTGGACCCCAAAATCACCTTCCGAGTCGATAACTTCTGCTACCATTTCAAAATCACCTCCAAATAACGTACTTTTGCTTGAATCGCACATATTTTATATGATTATTTATAATGTGTTATTTTTTATTTATTTATTTTATTATTTATGTACTTACACACAGTAAAATACAGGGATATGATAATAGGGATATGACATAATTATAATTTTAGTACAAAGGTACTGCTTATTTCTTAAGAAACAAGAAGAGAAAAATATGCAACAAGTAAACAAAACCAGTTATGTAAAACATGCTTAGTTAAATACGTTTATCCCTGCAATTCGGTATGTAAAGTATTTTTCAGGTATGTTTTTTATATTTTAATTTTAAAGATAAAGAGTATTTGAAACACATAATATATATATATATATAATATTTTTATATTTTTTTTTAAAGTATTGTTCGTGCTGATTTCTAAAGTAGCCTGAATAGCTTAGGATCTTTACCACGTTTAACACTTATTTAAAACCAAAATTCAGTATAGTCAAACTGTCAAACTTGACAGTTAATTTGTTTACATTTCATACTTTAGCGATTTCCGTACCTTAGTTTAAAGTTATAGCTTATTAAAAAACCGGCCAAGTGCGAGTCGGGCTCGCGCACGAAGGGTTCCGTACCATTATCTATAAAAACGGCAAAAAAAATCACGTTTGTTGTATAGGAGCCCCCCTTAAATATTTGTTTTCTTTTAATTTAATTATTTATTTTTAAAGTGAATATATTACTTAATATTCTGTGAATATTTCAAGCGGCTACCTGTTGCCGTTATCAATATCGAGCAAAAACGAGCAAAAAAATCACGTTTGTTGTATGGGAGCCCCCTTAAATATTATTTTTTTTCTGTTTTTTAGTATTTGTTGTTGAAATACATCATCTGTGAAAATTTCAACTGTCTAACTATAACGGTTCATGAGATACAGCCTGGTAACAGACGGACGGACGGACAGACAGACTGCGCGGGCGGAGCCTTAGTAATAGGGTTCCCGTTTTACCCTTTCGGTACGGAACCCTAAAAAGAAATGGTGCGAGGAAGTAAATATTGAGTACAAGTCTGGGCGGCGTCTGTTTTATTGTGAAGATCTTTTGAACGTAAGTTAAGTTTTCCTGAGGCGATACATTGATGTGGTTCGATTTGTACTGTCGGCCGCTGGTGAAAAACTACCTACATTATTTACCTATCTGAATAGAACAATAATAAGTGCTTCATGTAAATTTATCGTTGACATCGAAACTTGAGACATACAGAACAACTTAATTATTTAATTACAAGAGACACTGAAAGTTCCCAATTCAGGCTAATTTGGATGACATTTAGAGGTCAAATAAAAGTCAAGTGATTTAAGTATTTTTGTGACTTAAAATCTTGAAATGGTTTTGGAATAGTTGGCATAGGTTAATTTTTACGTCACATACCAATTCGGGGAATATACCAATGTCATCTTTAGTAACTGTCCTGTCAAACAAATGGCTGTAAACAGGATAATGGGACGCATACTTTGGCATTTTCATACAAATAGCTATCCGTAGTAAGCGATACACCCTCCCATCAATAGATAGCGTGGGCCGGTAAGACTCCATAATTGACTGATAGATTATTGGGACGTTAAAACCATCGATAGATAGATTTTTCTATCTCCAGTATGTTAAAACTGGTGATAGATAGGTTATTAGGTTCGGCCGTAAAATGGACTTACGTGAAACTGGCGGTGAGAGTATTACTTGAGTTCGTAAAGGCTTCCACAGACAGACGCGACGCGACACTAGTAGCACAATTTCTATGAAAACTTAAGGCCGTCTTGTAGTGCGGTGTGTAGGCGGCTGTAACTGGCCAGACGTTGCGAGCTCGTGCAACTGCTAGATTTTATGTATATTTGCTCCATAGAAAAAAATAGTAAGGAAATTATAAAATGTGTTCTCACCAAGTACTAAAAAACAATAAGGCCTATCTTTTGGTATAACTTTTACATGGTTTAATGAAGTAATCTCTTCAAGGTGCACGTTTTAAATAGCGATTTAGTGTCATCTTTGGTATTTTTTTTTTTATCGAGGCAATTAATTTAATTCATGTTTCTATCTTCACACAGTGCTTGATAATATGTTCAATTTTCTTATAATAATTTATTTTTGCGCAAAATTTATATTTTGCTAGATTTACAGAGGTTTAAAAAAGTTAAAAAGTACTGCAACCTCGCCTTAATGGAAAGTGTCGCGCTGCGCGTCGCACCGCCTGTCGCGCTCGCATATCGCGCCAGTCTGCACGGGCCTTAAAGGTCGCGCGGCCGCCTGTGGCGCCGAAGTAGTTTAGCGACCAAACGCAGCGGCAGCGCGCGACACCTCGCCTCGCGCTGTTGCGGGCGACCGCACGACCTTATCTAGAATGTAAACCGTCCCAATGCTTAGAGCGGGACCGCTGCCGCGGGCCTACTCTCGGCGACGCTCCTTGCCGAGCTCGACGCTTCCGGACGCGCAAACTTTACCATAAACTCGGCTGTTTCAAACAAAACTGTTACACGGTCAAAACTAATGGAACACCAGATTTTTCTTTCAAATAAACGACGAAAAGTTTTTGCGCTACGGGGTCTAGAATCATGTATTACTGAATTAATGGTAAAAGTTTGCCCGTAGATGTCCCTTTCACCCTTATATAATCACAAAACGTAATTAAACTATAAGTTCTAGTATTAAGGTTTACATTAAACTGGAGTTGTTTATACACACGCCAGCAAAATTAACGCAACAGTTTTAACTTTATTCGTACTTACATCATTTCGAGCGACTTTCCCTTATTCATCATTTTATATACTATTATATTCATCAGTGCCAGCGCTAGTCGGAAAAGGTGAACTCAAAAGTACTTTGGCCCACCAAAATCAATTAGTGAGACACAGTGGAAGACAAAATTGGGAAATTCCACTTGTCCCATGTCCCACTGGTGGAGCAGAGTGGAATAATCAATAAAAAAACCTCTAACAATAATCTTACAACTATATAACTAATAATTACATAAAATAATAAAACCGTTACCGAAGCTAACTGCAGTAGGTAAGCATGCAAAAAGGTATCTTCCAATTTTCAATTCTTCCATATCTTCCTGGCGACGTTTCCGGCTTGCATAACCAAGGGGAAAAGCTATACGCTTATGACATTACTATTAACATATAGCAGTACAACTTATCCCGTCCAGTTACACAGCAATCTTCAAAAGTATGATAACAATTTTTCACATTGCAAACACTTTATTGAAAAGTAATAAATAGGCAATAGCTGCTATGTTCTAGCAAATAAAAAGATCATTCATTCAAGTACCTAGTAGTAACATATATTTAGGAGTGATGTATTTTAACATACCAAAAAAAGCAAATAATTCAGAAAAATATTAGGTTATCTCGGTAACTGTCATCAATGACCATGACTAATCAATTAAAATTGATGTTATAGAGCTGTTAGAGGCGCTACTGGCATGTTCGGGTCGGCACAATTCGGCACAGCCGGGCGCAATAATCGTATAATATGTAGGTTCTTCGAGAAAAAGCCGCTCTGCAGATACTGCCAAGTCGAATGTGCCGACCCGCACATGTGTGTAGCATCCGTCTTTTATAAAATGTGCAACTAAACAACGTGTTTTCAATTACAAAATTATTTGAATTTATTTTAAGGCCTCTATTGCAATTGCGAGCGTCCTCAAAGCGGAGGGGGCGCGCAACGAATAGGTTACGGGCACGCAACAAGATCGCCGCCATTAGCAGCGTGGATGCCATTTGTACCAGGGTTGATAAAAATCATGATTTTTTTGTATATGACAATTATTTTTTTAAATTAATTAAATCATATTTTTTTTACTTTTTTTTTTTACAGTAATTGATGATTTTTATTTTGTCAACTGACATTTCTCTAAGAAAACTTAAAACTGCTGTGTTGCATTAGTGTTAAATATTCCCTGGTATTCCCCTAAAATGGTCTAACATTGATAAATACAAACTAGTGTATTTCTGGGATTTACCGAAATTGACAATATTTTCATGCGATCGTTCGCCGGATGATTATTGCGTCGCGCGTCGTAAAATATTGTGTTATAATTGTGAATTTGTAATTCTCATTTGTGTTGTGAGAATGACTGGACGAAAAAAGATCCTATTTGGCAGTATTATACTGAAATACATGATTTAAATAAAAAGGGATGCCATAAAGAGATGCAGGGAATACCGCAGCGATTAAAACACATGAAATTCTTAGTAACCCGTCAACAAAATCAAGTTTGATTTAAATCATGATTTTTATTTAAAAATCAGTGATTAGTGGGTAAATCACTGATTTAAAGCCTGATGTACTTGCTACAAACACGCGACGAAAACGTTACGTATTTGCCACGCATCCGCGACGATGCGCGCCCGCCCCGCAGCCGTTCGCAAACCGCTAGTATGATAAGGCTGATAAGGCTCTTACCGTTTCGTCCGCACATTCGTGATAGGCGCACTGGTCCGCCGTAATTACTTCATTGCGCGTAACTAAGAAACCTGAGCTAGCTCCTAAACTATACATCTAAATAACATTGTTTTCGAAATTGATTCAGGAGACTATTGGCAGTTTGGCACTGTACCAACGAAAATTGGAAAGAAGGTATATTCGGTGGCCCGCTAAACAACCCCTATATTTTTTTTAAATAACAATAATCGTAAATAAAATTGCGAAAAAATAATTAGAGGTGGCAATTTTTTACAATTTTAAAATAAATACTTTCTAAGAAAATAGATGAAAATTGACCATTCCATTCAATTTTGTTCTTGGGATAAATTCATCCCAAGTAAGAACCCTTCATTGTGCGTGGTCTGACACGCACTTGGCTAGTTTTTTTTTAGGGTCAATTATATACCTAAGGTTACCAACATTTTGTATAAGAAATAAAGTATATTATAATCATAGTGAGAACATAAACAATATTTCGGAAAAAAAATTAAGTAAGTATACAACTTTTAATGTGTTTAATAGATACATACTTCATTAGTACTACTCGCGCAACTCATGAATTTTGCAGACAAATTTTGAAGCCTTCGTAAGCCTCACCAAATAGACGTGGAGCAATTTTTTTATTAAATGTATAGAAGCTCTATTTCTGTCGTCCCACCACTACACAAAACAGTAAATCTGTGAATATTATCTAATATATTTACTACGTCCCGAAAATTCAAGACATTAAGACGCTGACAACAGCTAAACCGCGATCAGTGGCAGACTGACTGCATACAAAAGAAATAGAAGCGCGATGACACAACGCTTTTAATTTATTGCAAAATATGAAGCAATTATCTATTTACTCTAAAATAAGTTGAGTAATCGATAATAAAAAAAAACCGGCCAAGTGGGAGTCTGACTCGCGCACGAAGGATTCCGTACACCTTCCTATAGAAACGGCAAAAAAAATCACGATTGTTGTATGGGAGCCCCATTAAATATTTATGTTATTCTGGTTTTTAGTATTTGTTGCTATAGCGGCAACAGAAATACATCATCTGTGAAAATTTCAACTTTCTAACTATAACGGTTCATGAGACACAGCCTGGTGACAGACAGACGGAAAGACAGACAACGCGCGGGGCGTTAGTAATAGGGTTCGCGTTTTTCCCTTTGGGTACGGAACCCTAAAAACAACCGTGTCTGCATACAAATAAGACGTTCTTGTTATTAATTAAAAACCAACCATACGTTGATATTTAATACAGATATTTTGGATTGAAACTCAAAGTAAAGGGTTAGTTTACCGTTAATTTGTATAGAGATTTTTTTTTCTAAACGTGTTTTGGTAACAACCAATTTCTGAGAAATATGTTCAAGAATATCGTATCTTTTTTCCGCTACCACAAACTATATAGATTTGGCAATTTGTTTGTTTAAGACAAGCCTACTTTTATCATTTGCCTCTTGCCAGCGCCTTAAGTTTCATTAAGGCTAGCTGAACAACCGCTCCTTTATCCAGGTGCATGAATGATGTTCTACCTAATAGATGAAAACTTTTTATTGAGGTATAGCTCTGGATATCAGTGAAAACACACAGACACACATATACTTTATTTTTGTTGAACAGTACACAGTATTTTCGAGTGTAAAACAGTATAATACTGTTTCAACAGTATGTTTGGCAACCCTAGATATACCCCACAAATATATTTTGTTTTTTGGCACTCGGTCTTTGTCATTGTGACCTAACATTATGCCAAAAATCAAGTCATTTATTAAAAATAGGCCATAAATCAACACTTTTCGAATGTCAAAAATTACATAGGAGAGTCCCCCAAAAACGCCCGCCCCTCACCACTTCCAAGTGCTTTAGCTGGGTTGAAGAAGTAGCGCAACCAACTCCCCAGCAGCACAGCTGTCTTTTCAGTTAGAAAAGCTTGATTCTATACAACAACATGTAAAATAATTTACATTATGCAACACAAAACATTAAATTTAATTACTAATAACAATAACAAAACCATGGTCAGCAACCAACGACCAGTCACCCCAAGCAGCACCTGTTCACGAGCCTAATGCAGAGGTCAGCCATCACCCCCCTCGCCATATTTGAGGGAAGGAGGCAACCCAACCCCCGACGCTACCGTAAGCAGTGACATCTAAGGGAGCATGACTTGCTGCAGGTTACTCAGGCCAGAATAATATGATCAATTGTCGAGGTTGCTAGCTAACCACTTAATGCAATACAACTCATAAAATAAAACATTGCAATGAGTAGAATATGTCACTTACTAATTAAAATTTCAATAAATTGACTTTACAGTCAAATAAAATAAACAAATATGTGAACGAATATAACCTGTCAGTAGGCAATCTAATTCTGGAGAAAGAACATAAACATTGTCTATTCCAAATTCCGAAGTTGCATATTCTCGAAAAAAGCCTGTGACAGACAGATAAATAGTAATCATAAAGAGGTTCTGTTTCCCCTTAAGGTTAGGCTTGTAGAAAAAATATCAATGTATCGATATATCGATTTTTTTCGGCGATGACTATTATTTCGATACATTGATATAAAATATCAAGTATTGCAAACGTATCAAATACGATATATTTCCAATAGCAACACCGTTGTCCCCACTGACCAAAACCGCTAGATTTTACATCAGAAATGATGTTTCCAGTTTGGAATTTCTATGAATAAAAAACAAACAGAATACAATTTCGTAAAGTTCAAATACTTTTTAGAAAATTTCACTGATATATCAATTTTTTTTTTTTCAATATATCAAAATCAATATCAATATATTTATTAAATAACAATACAATATATATCAATACTTTTTAGCACTTCTTGCATCCCTACTTAAGGTCGGAACCATAATGATTATAAAGAGCCACAAAAATATTAAATTTGTTGGGTATAATGGGTTGGGTGAAATACTAATAATATCTTGTCTATCAGCATAATCAGCCTAAAACATTCCCAAGGTCTCTGTATGAATGGAAATGGCCATCACACGCCCCCAGTGCGGGTTGGTGAATGTCACAGTCTTTGCAGTTCTAAGACATGCCAGTTTCCTCACGAGGTTTGTCTTCACTCTTTTGAGACCAGTGCTGATGAAATAATTTTCACAAAAAAGTGCCTCTCTGGGTACCTATGACCTACAAAATTGAGGCAGGTTCTCTCTGGGTCACTGCATTAATACTAGCCAGTTAGCAAGGTTGTAGCATGCAGGCCGACATATCAGTTTAAGAGCTTCATAATCCTGAAGTTTGACTTATCCCATTTCTCACTTACACTAGGCGACACCTAACTGAATGCATAGTGTAGGTAAAACTTGCATTAGCTGACTTTAGTGCAGGGCATCAGTGTTTTTAAATTAAAAGTACCTACGGTCAGCCCCTAAGATGACCCTCCAACCCGATTAACACTTTAGTTTATTCATCATAATACCATTAACTATCTAAGGCCCGTATTACAGAACCTCACTCAAAACTCAAGCATTACTTAAAACTCATTTAAAGCTTTTGTAAAATTTGATTGGTTGAAACTAGTTTCAAGTAATGCTTGAGTCTTGAGTAAGGTTCTGTAATAGGGCCCATAAACTCATTATAAAAGGAGGTAGGTAACATTGTTTATGTTTATAAAAGAAATACAGATACAAAAACAATTCTTTTTTTCACTGATACAAAGCTACACAATATCAGAGTGTCATAAGATAAATTTGATGATAAAACAAAAATTTTAAGCTGACGAAGTCGCGGGCAGAATCTATTATGTGCTACGAAATAATAAAAAACAGTGCATCAAATATTTTTAGTCAATTTAAGTGTAAGTTAATATGCTACCAATTTTAAACGACTTTCGTCGTTGACCGACGAAATTAGATAAGTACAGGTTTTCTCCAAGAATCCAAATAAGCGCAGTGTTTAGAACCTCGTTGATTTCCAACGCAAAAACGAAAGCCCTATGAACTCTACACCTCTGAAGATTAGTAAAAACATAAAAAAATGCACCATATCTAAATTATGTACATTAACATCGACTAAATGCATAAACTGCACGACGATACCAAGTAGAAACACCAATACTAGGTATGTGTATACAATATATGAGAAAAATACTTTTCAGGATAGTTGAGATAAATGTTGAAAATATAATTCATATTTTAAAAAGAAGAATGAAATAGAACACGTAAATTACAAGCAAATAAATCATACAATAAATAATGTAGACAATACTTACTGTAAACGCCACACAACAAGTTGTTCACAAAATGGATACCATACTCCAAAAATCTAGGTCCATAAAATGATCAATGAAAGACGGTCACAGTTTTGAGAATATTATAACGGCGGAGATGATTTTTACCGTATATCTTCCAGATTACTGAGATTAAATGCCCAATTCAGCATAATATCTCACATCACTAACAAATACGAGAAACGCCATTTAAGCACCGTCCATTTTGTTTCCAAAATGAGTTTTTTTTACATGTGCGCTTTCGATAAATGTTGCTATATCAATAAATCAATCAAGATTTAAAAACCATCAAGAAGAAAAAACTCCGATCAAGACCGGTAGAATTCATGGCAGTACATCTAAAATGAACCACATTATTTTGGAAATAATAGTACATATCACAGACTAAGTAGTACTGCACCTATCTATAAAAGAACCGATGGCCGGTGGAGATGACGAGTCCTGAGTGGAAACCGCGTATCGGCAAGCGTAGTGTGGGGCACCCGCGCGTCCCCCGGCTATATGAACAGGTAGGACCGTAGCCCCGTAGGACAGACTGGATGCGGAAGCCGAAGGACATGGTGCTGTGGCGCACCCTAGGAAAGGCCTTTGTCCAGCAGTGGACTGCGATAGGCTAAATTAATTGATAGATTCAGTACCTAGATCAATATTACACAAAATTGGGTTCGGCAACAAAGGCTTATGTTTCAATAAGTTTTGACCTGGCGACGTCGCCATGGGATCCAAGTGCGTTAGCGCTCTAACTGCTTAGAAAGAAGTGGGCATGGGCTCACATCACTCGCTGGGCTGCCAGTAGGGCCAACTAATATATTACACTACTCAGTCCCACAAATAATAATAAATCAAATCTGATGATACAAAATAAAACGGATCATAAATAAAATATATACATAATAAAAATCTGTATCAATACTTATTTAAAAACATGATATAAACTTAACGTGTCTCATGTCTTTCTGTGTGACCACGTTGTTCTTCTTAACTATTTGATACGGTTTCCACCATTATTTAGATGATTGATCACGGAAGATTTTGTGTATAATTCATTGATAATATTAAAACTAACTAAACCTGTTGAGGAGCACTCGCGTTTGACGAACTCTATTCAGGGACCGCCCTTTTTTATGTCTAGGCCTGTCATTTTTATGACAACAAATATAGGCTTTACAGAATTATAATCAAAAATCCTACTGAAAGATTATTTCTGAAATAATCATTTAGTAGGATTTTTTGAACTTAGAGAGTTGTAATGCTGATTCTATTGATTATAATTCTGTTGTCCTACTGAATGATTATTTCAGAAATAATCTTTCAGTAGGATTTTTGATTATAATTCTGTAAAGCCATATTTATTACGGCCGCGAATCATATTTAGATTAACCTACAACCTGTAACTGACCTGCAAATTGTAAAAAACCTAAGAAAAATTGAAATTCGCGGGCTACCTTAGTGCATAAGGGCGGCCAAGCCGACATACTTTTCATACAAACGCTCGTACGTGATTATGGCGTTGTAGCACATCTTTCTTTGAAATTTTTGAACTAATAGGTATCTTGTGCACTATATCTAAGTTTCTATTCAATCAGAAAATATTTTTTTTGAAAAACGAATTCAGTAATTCATAAGCCTACAAAAATCTGCTTTTTTGCACAAATTTTATCTGAACTTTGGCCATTCATAATGTACTCATAAATTGTAAATATTATGAAAACATTACGATAGAAACCTTGTAAATGTAATGGAGATTCTAAATGACCAACGTTTATTTCACAAACTGGTAAAGCTTACTCAAAAACACGTATTTCCAGGAATAAGTTTTTATGAAATTTCCGCACATTATTTTTCATTCAATGTTATCGCGTTCTCACTCGTTTGTTAATAATTTTCACTTGCGCTGGATGAAACAAACAAACTTTTCGACCATGCTCGCGTCGACGATAGACGGACCGGAAAGGCCCCTCATACGTATCAATATCAATGGTGCCTGTGAGTGTGAAAGTACTGTATTTTGTTTGTATCTGCCAGCCCTGCACCACTGTCACTGCAAGAGTTGCCAACTTTCAGCTGCAGCCAAGCTAACTTATGCCAGATACAAACCGTACATCCGATTGCAAAATTACACACGCGTTTACACCTCGTTCCACCTCGTTCACACACAGATTTTGACATCCGATCTGCTAGCGATGGCATTAGGATTATTTTGTTAGCTGTAGTTGAAGGTTGGCAACTCTTGCGGTGACAGCGGTGTGCGCTGAGCTTCGTTTTAGAATTTATTGTGATTAAAATTTACATTTTGTTTTGTATGTTTTTACAAGAAGAATACCTTTAAAATTTGAGGCAAACGTTATTAAAAATATTACAAATGATGAAATTAGTCGATCCAGTTGTTCGAAGTTTCAAAGTGGCAAAAGTGTTTCGAGAAAACACTGACAAAATAAACAGTATAGACTTTTCTCCTAGCGGGGAAACGTTAATATCTTGCAGTGAAGATGATCAAATCGTCATTTATGATTGTGAAAAAGGCACTCAGATGATCACAGTGAACAGTAAAAAATATGGTGTTGATCTAATACATTTCACACATGCCAAGAACACTGCTATCCACAGCTCAACCAAAGTTGATGATACCATAAGATATTTGTCACTTCATGATAACAAATACATAAGATACTTTCCTGGACATACAAAGAAAGTTGTGACTCTTTGTTTGTCACCTGTTGAAGACACATTTCTTTCTGGATCTTTAGACAAAACATTGCGTTTATGGGACTTGCGTTCACCTAATTGTCAAGGTTTAATGCACTTGTCAGGAAGACCAGTAGCAGCTTATGATCCTGAAGGTCTCATATTCGCAGCTGGGGTTAACTCAGAAAGTATCAAACTGTATGATTTAAGATCATTTGACAAAGGTCCCTTCGTCACATTCAAGTTGAATCAAGAAAAGGAATGTGACTGGACTGGATTAAAATTTTCCCGTGATGGCAAAACAATGTTGATTAGTACAAACGGATCCATTATAAGATTAGTAGATGCGTACCATGGCACTCCATTGCAGACCTTTACTGGTCATCTTAATAATAAAGGCATACCTATAGAAGCATCATTTAGTCCGGACTCCCAATATATCTTTAGTGGCTCAACAGATGGAAGAGTTCATGTCTGGAATGCCGATACGGGTTATAAAGTGTGTGTCTTGAATGGTGATCATCCTGCCCCAATACAATGTGTACAATTCAACCCTAAGTTTATGATGCTAGCCTCTGCTTGCACCAACATGGCATTTTGGTTACCTACATTAGATGATGTTTAATATTATTTTGCTAGTATCAAAAATTCTAAAAGTGTTATCATCAATGATAAAGTACTTGCAAAGTTAAGAACTGAAGGAGTTAATCAAAGAATCTTATTATACTCTGTTAATTTTATGATGATTGACATGACAATAGTATATTGACAAAAAAAGTTACTATTATTTACACTTTTTAAGAAAAAATAACATTAAAGTGGGGTGGACACTAATAAATTCTTTATTAGATCCACATTACTAAACAGGCATTAAGTCTCCTCTACATTTTGTGTGCCCATAACTATAATAATAAGCATCTGATCAATATCAGTCACCATGAAATGAACAGACTTTAACTGCTAAAGATAAATAAAATAAAGAAAACATTAGACGTGGTTCATGTATTTAGTAGTCTGTCTAAATGCATAACACACCAACAATCACAATCCCTTTTTATTTTTGTTAATATAACAATGATTATTGCATTATTTACATTGAAGAGAAAGCAATTCTTTTTCTTCTAAATTACGCTATTGATAATGAATTCATTTGAAAAAGAAGGGGATTGTGAGCGAGTTATGCAATTGGAGTGCATATCTATCCTTGGTAAGAATACTGTTTAAAATAGCATGTAAGAGTTCATGTTTCATTTTTATATTAAGTGAATGTAGTTACAATGAATAGTTTTATTGTATAAATAATAATTGTGACTGAATACTTATTCAGTTTTTGATCAATTGGTTTAAGTGCCTACCTATGTAGTATAAATAATAGTTTTATCATAATTAATACATCAGTACATTATGTGTATTAGAACCCTAGTATAATGCATTTAAATAGTTTTCATTCCAATTTAATATTCGCCTATAAATTGTCAGTAAAATCGAAATCCTACTTGTCACCTAAATGTAAATCTACAGTACATACTACTAAATATCTTGCTATCATTTTAACAAACAATTTCTCTATTGTAAATGTCAATTCTTGAACGGAAACATTCCTAACTAAAACCAGTTAGAAGTGTTAGAACACTATTAAAAACTGAATATAAACCTAACAATGACTTTCTTTAATAAATGTGGCCCTGCTATTTATTATGTATTTCCAGTCAGCAGAAAGACGGGTCAGTGGATATGAGACGGGGCACTATGAAAAAAAGAATTTCACCCAAAACCATCGCCTAATCAAGCCTTCAGGACCAGGTGGGATGAGTAGTAGGGTGAGGGAACACCTTAAGGGCATTGACCTTGACCTGAGGTCATTGACTTGAGGTTAAGGACAAAATTCCGAAATTTGCTATTCTCCTAAGGTCAACTTTGAAGTTCCTTGAGGTCAACTTCAAAATTATGAACGTCAAAATCTGGCGTCTTTTTTGCTGAGAGGGAATAATAATAAGGCCTAGTCGACGGAGCTCCTATCTCTGGGTGGTTTAAAAAAAAAAGTGATGAGTCGGGGTGCCCCAAGTCCCGAGTTAGCTTCGGTCGCTCTTGCATCCTCAATTCTCCTCATCATTCATCATTTCAGCCAAAAGACGTCCACTGCTGGACATAGGCCTCCTCCTAAGGGGGGGTGTTTGCCATAATCACACGCTTGGCAGGCGGATTGGCGATCGCAGTATGGTGTTAAAAATGCATAGAGCACGCTGCTGCCCATTCTCTAGTAAGTCCCTTAGTCGCCTTTTCCGACACCCACGGGAAGAAATGGGGTGATGCTATTCTTTACGTCCGGCACCACACGGAGCAATTCTCCTAGTAGGTACAGTAATATTTTATTTTGTACCGATCCCTTCGACATAATTTTTACGACACACGGCTGATTAGAGACAAAAAACACCAAGACGCTTTTAGGCTTATATTTAGGTGTTTTTATATACTCAAACTCAAAGCATTTATTTCAATTAAACCATTTACAGGCACTTTTGAATTGTCAACAAGTCGGTCAGTTACAAATATGAAGCTAGTTGCCCATTCCAAATAGTAGGTTCCTATGGAGAAGAACGGGCAAGAAACTCCACAGACACTCTTTTAAAATAAAATATTTGATACAAAGTATTGGTTACATCATTCTTATTGAAAATATACATGTGAGAACGATGCAAAACGTCAGAAGCGTCCGTGGTAAAAAATAAAAACAATTCAAAACTAAAATAATTAAAAATAAGCCGTGGCTGCTAAGAGATGACCAGTCCCAACTGACAGCGCCCGTTCACGAACATGACGCATGGATCAGCACCATTCAGCTCAACCATTTTGAAGGGAGCTAAATGATCCAACACACACGCCACCATCAGCGAGACATCTGAGTGAGCATGACCTACTCTCAGCTGCCAGGACATATTCAAGTCAATGAAAGACATATTACCCGGTAAATGGTAGCTCTATTGTACATAGTACTCACACCTGTGTTATGTTATGCAATTATATAATGAGTTTATTATAAGATTTTATACAATGAAATATATATATATATGAAATATATATAAGAGTTTATACAATGAAAAGATAGTCTTACAATCTTCAGCAGCTCCAACAGTATTTTCAAATGTTAATCAATTAGTTGAGGTTGTGGAGCAGGACCAGCATTGAGCCAAGCATTTCTATCAGCGATGTAATCCCCCAGCCTAATGCCTGCTTGCATAGTGTGCGTTTTATACAAGATTTGAATTTCGTCTCATTCAGTTGAAGTATGTGGGGAGGAATATTATTATAACATTTTAAACAGTACCCCATGAAAGATGAGTCTATTTTAGCCAGTCTGAAACCTGGTTGAGCTAATAGATCCCTACTTCTAGTACTATAATTATGTCTTTCGCCTCTTTTACAAAAAAGATGTAAATTTTTTCTTACGTACATGATGTTTTCATAGATATATTGACAAGACACCGTCATGATGTTAATATTCTTAAACAGTTCCTTAAGAGAATCGCGCCTGCGGAGATTATATATGGCTCTGATGGCTCTTTTCTGCAGAATAAAAATAGACTCGATGTCTGCAGCCCGTCCCCAAAGTAAAATACCGTAAGACATGTGTGGTGAACTCTTTACCACTTTATTCTTCTATAACCATAGATACTTCTATTTTGTCATACTCATAATGTATTGTCATTAATTGTCCTATCAATATGTCACGTTTTTGCTAATTAAAACCTACAGATAGGTTTTGGCTATTATTTCAATTTAATTAGCAAAACGAAACGACTAAGGTCCCATGGACAAATATCTACGACCGGAGCGGTTTGATGGGGACCCGTCCCTAAGCACGGCGGCTACAGAATGGGCACACTGGAAGAAAACTTTCGTTAACTTCCTTGCGGCACAGAACTCAGATACTACTACTGATAAGGTCAAGTTTACCATACTAATTAATCACGTGTCTCCAAACGTGTATACCCACATAAGCGGGTGTGAAACATACGAACAGGCATTGACCCTCTTGAACAAACTTTATGTAAAACCTAATAACATCCTGTATGCACGTCACGCTCTCGCCACCCGGAGACAAAGTAGCCACGAGACTATCGACACTTACATCCAAGCCTTGAAGCTCCTGTCCAAGGATTGCAATTTCACTGCTGTCGATAGTAAGACCAACCGGGATGACAACATTCGCGACGCATTCATAGCTGGCATCTCCTCAACAAAAATAAGAGAGAGACTTCTTGAAAACTTTTGCCTAACTTTGGACGAAGCACATAACCAGGCGCGCTCCTTGGAGATGGCTGAAGTTAATACGCTACATTTTAACCACATACCTATGAACGCGGCTACCGAAAACATCCCTAATCACACTAATGTACGGGATACTCCTATCCCCAGTGGAAATTCAAGTGCCTCTGCAGCCACGCCGGCCTTCCAGGATCGCTCGAATCGCAAATGTTTCTTCTGTGGAGGACAGGTGCATCCACGCAAAACATGCCCCGCCTTCAATGTTACCTGTCAACTTTGTAACAAAAAAGGACATCTCGCAAAAGTCTGTCGTAGTAAGAACCTAACTAGCGCTGCCACGTCTGACCAGGAAAATGTCACCGCCTGCATCATTGCTGCATCACCGTCGTCCCTACACAAAGCCATTGTCCCTGCATACATCAAAGGTATTAGAGCTGAAGCACTATTAGATACAGGCAGTTCTAAACGTACGTACTTATATACAATAAAATACCAAATGAACTCAAATTATTAAATAATACTAACTCTTTTAAAAGCAAATTATATTTATAAATGGCTGAATGGACATAACTTTTATGACATTAAAGATTTCCTTAACTTGAAAATATAAAATATGTATGTAAATTTATTAATGAAAATGTTTGTGAAGTATGATCCGAATGAATATTATTGTATAACCAATTAATCTCCATTTTATTAATTATTTGCATGCAATGGGGATGCACACGCAAAGCTCAGCGCAGATGTCGCCAGTGGCGGGATGGCCGCTGTCAAATCGTTTTCGCTTTGTTTACATCAGTGTTTTTTGCAATTTTTTGTGTTGAAACCGGTCCACCATCGTTATTGCTATCATGTATTGTACCTGGAAGCTCAAAGAATTGAAAGACGAATTGAAAAAACGAGGAGCAAGGATAACTGGAAAGAAAGCAGATCTTGTTGAGAGGTAGACTTTTAAATAATAAAATATTTTTCATCAGTGCTAGCCTCTAGATTTGGATCTTTTTTTAGTTGTAACGTGTTAATTCTTACTTGAGTCATTGTAGGAAAATTTACGAAAAATGAGAGAACATTACTTTAATGATAAATGGTATTCTTTATCTTTTAGGTTAGAAGCTTACGACCGAAATTTTAATTTCGGCAATCAAAGCCCTCAAGCTTCTGAAAGCCAAGCCATTGACGTTCCTCAAGCGGATCTTTACCAAGACGTTAATAGCTCCACCAAATTGCCGAAGATTACTAAACAACATATTCAAAGTTACTTTGACAGGTACCTACCTAACATATTTATTTCCAATGATACATGTTAAATGTTTGATATCCTCTAGCGGCCCTTGTTTAACATAAGTAATGGTTTTTATTTCAGATTCAATAAGAATATCAGTGATGCTGTAAGATTGTATGAATCGAGATACCTTCTTGTTCTACGATCAACAACATCCTGCCAAAGTACCTACCTAAAAGGTATGCTTATTCTTACTATAAACTCATTTAAAAGTTGATGTCTAGGAAATAAAATGGGTGTAGGTCTTCTTCCATGGTTGTTAATAGTAGGATGGTGAAGTTTCAAATGTGTGTGTGTTGTTAGTTTGATGTGTAAAGTAATTTGCCTAATAAACATATCAAAACTTCTTCCAGGTTATTGCAAGGCATCTATGAAACAGCTTCAATATGAGGTAAACATCAAATTAAGTGATGACGGAATGCCTGAAGAAGCAAGCTGTGAATGTGCTGCAGGAGAAGGAAAAGAAGCGCATTGCAAACATATAGCTGTGGTACTACTTGCTGCTGAAAATATTGTACAACATAAAATAATACTCCTACATGAAGTTTCTACGTCACAACTACAGACATACCATAAACCAGCAAAGAAGTATTATGCAACACCATTGAGAGCCTCCAGATTGCCATCCAAAAGAGATGTACATAATACTGTTTATTCTCCATACTTGGCACAAAACCCTAGGTTTGATAAGAATGCATTTCAATGCAGGTTTCAATCTTTGATTCTAAATTATGCACACTCGTCAATGCCTTTAAAACAATTATATCCTGCAGCTAACCAACAAGCAATATGTTTGGACCATGAATATTTAAAAAAAAACGCAGTGGATATTTTTTTAGAATCCATTAGTGTTCTTAATGTTTCAGAAACAAGAATTATGGAAATAGAAATTGAAACTAGAGGACAAAGTTCCAATCCAAAGTGGCATGATTATAGAAAAACCCACATTACAGCCAGCATTTTTCACACTGTGTGTCATTTAAAAAGTGAAACTTTAATCAAATATTGCAATCAAATATTAAATAAAAATCGAATCCAGACAAGAGCCATGGCACATGGAGTTATAAATGAAAATGTAGCCATTAAAAGGTATATGGAGGCTTATGATCTGGTTGTAGTTGAATGTGGTTTATTCTTGTCTCAGGAAAGGCCTTATTTAGGAGCATCTCCTGATGGTTTACTGGGAACAGAAACCATTATTGAAGTTAAATGTCCTTATGCTTCCAGAAATCAAAGATCAGTCCTCTAACAATACCATATCTACAATATGACGAAAATGGACAACTAACTTTAAAAAAAAACAATATTTATTACTACCAAATTCAAGGGCAGTTATATGTAACAAAAAGATTATTTTGTAATTTATTGATTTTTACCTATAAAAGTTTACATGTAATATATATTGAACGTGATGAACAATTCATTCAGGATATGTTGGATAAACTTTTTATCATAACTTCTTTAAAAATGCTGTAATCAAGAAATATTTCTTTAAAGACTAACACTTTAAAATAAAACTTTATTAACATATTAAAATGCTTTTATTTCATAATATTTTCTCTAAAATTACAAACCATAGCACAAACAAATAAAATTCTACATGCCAGCGTTACATGATATGGGCTTAGTTCACTTTTCAAAATCTTGTATGTTTTAGCAAGGCCTATAATACGTTCTATATGAACTCGTTTGCTTGCTAGTTTTCGATCCTGTACTATTCTAACACCTGGTATTTGTGTCTTTCCTTTCAAGAACATTGGAATGTTAATAGTTATATCTTTTGGAGCAAAAATGTCCTGCACGTTAAAACCTCTATCTGCCATGATAGAATCGCCACTGTCACATAGATTTTCAAGATTGGATCTTTCTATAATCTGTCTATCACTGACTGAACCTCCATAACATTCTGAGACATATGAAATTAGACCACCAGGTGTAGCCCCAATCATAGCCTTCACAGTATTTTTATGTTTGTAGCTGCTGAATGTCACCTGCTGTGCTATAGGATTCCCAGGCTTTGTGATGGGTATTTCAGTTGTGTCCACAATAATTCTTGTACTTGCAAAACCACTTCTAAATGACTCTGGCATAAAGTATTGAACCAATTCTTTACTGGGCCAAATACTAATTAAAGACCATATTTCATACATAAAATTGATCCATGTTATAAAAATGTTAGCAACACTAGTTTGGGAAATACCAAATAAAAATGTCAACTCAAAATCTGGTAAATACCTCCTTAGCTTGATCAGTGTTATCAAAAGTTGGTCTTCAACAGAAACATTGATAACTCTACTTCCCTTGTAATTTAAATTATTACACATTGGACTTAACGTGTTTAACACAAGCATAAATTTTTCATAGTTTTCTAGCCCAGTATAAAAATGAATAGCCTCCTGATTGGCCCTCATAGCCTCTAGTGAAATTATTCCCAAAGAACTACCACATTGAATGCTAACAGATACTGTTCTAGGAGTAATATCTTCTGAGGTGCTCTCTACAGTAGATATCTCTATTTCAGTGCTAGTAGACGGTTCTGGAATACTTTCGTCCCCAGTTGGCTGTCTAAAATCAATTCTGCGTCTGCTTCTTTCCAAATACCGAAGGCTTCTTGATGTAGGTGTTGTTGACACTCGGGTGGACCAAGGGAATATGCTTGGGACAGTCCCCTTTTTGAGAAATCTGCATATTTGAGGATTTCCTGAAAAACAAACAAAATATTTAAAAATTTTATACAGATTACTTTAAGTATAAGACTTTTAACACTCTGTAATATGGAGGCACACAGGATACCTGTTCATTGGTTTATTTACATATTAAACCTCCAGGAAACAAACCAAGTTTTCAAGCAGACTTTACAAGGTAGTTATCATTAAACTAACCACAGTGATAACGAGAAGTCTCTGTCTGTAATGCTAATGACTGAAATCAACACTTAATAAGTTAATAGCTCACCTGTATAAGCTGATTCTCCTACATAATCAGATTCTTGGAAATGATTCCGGCATAACCTGCTATGCTGTGTCGCTACATAATTTTTGCGACGTCGTTTGCCTTTTCCCACTTTTTTTTTAGCGTTGTATCTTTGGGAAATAAATGAACACCGGGGTTAGTACATCCTGGTACAGCACACAGAGGCATATTTCGAGAAAATTGAAATTTACTGAATGCTAGGTTACAAAATGTATGGAATTGACAGCTTTTGATAGCCATGTCGACGATTCGCCACCTATCGTGAACAAATGGCAGTTTAGATCCCCATTGATACAAGATTATGTATAGCTAAACATGTGGACATTCTAGACTGTAACAACTTTATACCATGTTTAAGGCAAATAAAGACTTATCTATCTAAAAGTTTCATTAATTTAGAATTTTCTAAACTGTGTTCTCTGAAGATAAAACCTAGCCAGCAGACAATCTCTATGGCCTCTCTTAATCATACATCTTCAGTCAAAGAAGAAACCTGCCTCATGCTTACCTTAGGTAATCACACATATGAGAACGTTCAACTGCTTGTGGTCGAAAATTTATGCTCAGATATGATTATAGGGCACGACGTGTTAGAGAAGCATTCCTCATTAGAATTCGCATTTGGAGGTCCGAAAGAACCTTTCGTCGTGTGCAACGTAATCGAAGCATCTGTCCCTGCTGTGCCTTTATTCGCTAATCTATCTCCCGAATGCAGACCGATTGCTATCAAATCTCGAAGATACAGTGATGACGACCGACGTTTTATGAAAGAGGAAGTGAAGAATCTCTTAGAAAGAAGGTGTTATTGAAGAGAGCCGGTCACCATGGCGAGCGCAGGTACTGATCACTAAGAATGCAAATCACCGGAAACGCCTAGTAATCGACTACTCCCGAACTATAAATCGATTTACAGAACTGGACGCCTATCCACTTCCCAGTATAGAGGAACTGATATCAAAAGTGATGCCTCGGAGCACTCCATTGCGGCCACCCTTTCGCAGGCGGGCAGGCCTGTAGCATTCTATTCGAGAACACTTAATCGAAGTGAGCAGAATCGTTCAGCTATTGAAAAGGAAGCTTATGCAATCGTCGAGTCCTTGAAGAAGTGGCGACATTTTCTTATAAGGAAATCATTTCTGCTCGTCACTGACCAGAAATCCGTTTCTTTCATGTTTGATGCTAAGCACACCAGTAAAATAAAAAACGAGAAGTTACAGCGCTGGCGATTAGAACTATCTCCATACAAATATGACATCGTATACAGGCCTGGCACGCAGAACCATGTAGCGGACGCCCTCTCCCGTGTTTGTGCTATCGTCGAAACACCTGCAAAGTTACGATCACTTCACGAAGCCCTTTGTCACCCGGGTGTAACCAGAATGGCACATTGGGTGCGTTCCAAAAACTTGGCCTATTCGATTGAAGAGATAAAGAGTATGACGAAAGACTGTCGCATCTGTTCTGAGGTTAAGCCTAGATTCATTAGAGCTGATCCACAAAATAAACTGATTAAAGCGATACCACCTTTTGAACGGCTGAGCATGGATTTTAAGGGACCAGTACCATCTAAATCGAGCAACAGATTCATTTTAACAGTAATCGATGAGTACTCCCGCTTTCCGTTCGCCTTTCCAGCTCTGATATAAGTGCAAAGACGGTAATCAAGCATTTAGACAGCATTTTTAACATGTTTGGCTACGTGCACTCGGACCGAGGGACTTCATTTCTATCGGCTGATGTAAAAGATTTTCTACACTCCAGGCAAATAGCGACCAGTCGTACAACGCCATACAACCCTCAAGGCAATGGCCAAGTTGAAAGGCTCAATTCTACGCTCTGGAAAACTGTACAGTTAGCATTGAAAACTAAGAATCTGCCGATAGAGAGCTGGGAAGTTGTCCTATCGCAAGCGTTACACTCCATACGCTCGCTTCTTTGTACTGGTACAAAGTGTACGCCGCATGAAAGGATGTTCCGCCACTCTCGGAGATCGCCGAATGGAGATTCAATTCCGACATGGCTAACGGGCTCAAACAGAGTACTTATGCGACGTTTTGACCGGAAAACAAAATATCAACCACTAATCGAGGAGGTGGAGGTACTGAAGACTAACCGCACCTATTCGTACGTTCGAACGATGGATGGTCGCGAAACTACTGTGTCCAACCGCCATTTAGCACCTTTGGGTGGCAACGGAGAAGACATGCCCGCAATCAACGAGTTTGAGTTTGTGGACGCCGAACCCCAAATATCACAGTCACCATCACCATCACCGCCGACAACTTTGCCTTCTTCACCGACAACATACTCGCCCCCAGTCTTGCTGCCGGCGACTCCGACATCACCGCCACCATCGGAGGCTTTGCAAGGAGAACAGGAGCGAATGAGCTCGGACGGGATCGATCCCCCAGTCTTGGAGCCTCCCCGGAGGTCAGCCAGATTACGGAACCCGCCGAAGTTTTTACTCGATTACATCTGGCCGGGGTGAATGTGGTGAACTCTTTACCACTTTATTCTTCTGTAACCATAGATACTTCTATTTTGTCATACTCATAATGTATTGTCATTGTCCTATCAATATGTCATGTTTTTGCTAATTAAAGCCTTTTTTTTTTTTTTGGGTGGGAAATCATCAAATAACTTCTCCCGCTCTGGGCGGAGCGGGAGGGAGTATCAGACTTTTACTGACTAAAACCCACCCATGTTCCTTCCGTTGCCTGTGTGCCAGGGTCACGATATCCCTTTCGGACAAACTCGCAACCCTGGCAGGCATTGGTCCTAACGGACCCCGTCTGTTTGTGCTTTGAGGCGCGCGTGGAACACAACGCGCCGTCGACCCGGGCCTGGTCCTTATCGGACGGCGAGCTACCCATCGCTCACCGTCCGCAGGCCCGCGCCTACGGTGGCCGGAAATCGGCTTGCGACTCCCGACGCCCGGGGCGTCTCCTGCGGCGACTAGGGGCGCGAGGGCGCGAACCTTGTCTCACCCTCACGCGTTCCGCCTCCTCCTTCGCTAGCATAACTGCTTCGCAGAAGGAGGTGACGGCCTCCCATGCACTCTCGCTCCGAACCATGGCCTGAACCACGGCCGGACGCGAGAGAACGCCGCCGCCGATCGCCTCCGTGAGGACACGGCGGTGCTCCGCCCAAGCTGGGCAGACCTCCACCGTATGCTCCACCGTGTCCTCCGGGCGATCCACACAGTGGTGACACCCGAGCGTTTCCTCCCGCTTAATCCTAAACAGGAACCTCCCGAAACATCCATGTCCGGTGAGGACCTGCGTCAGGCGGAAGGTGAGGACGCCGTGGCGCCTCTCCAGCCACTCCTCAAAGAGGGGACTTATCGCCACAATTGTGGCGTGCCCAGCGCTGGGTTGCGACAATTGCACTCTCCATGTCGCCATGAGATCCCTCCGGAGCTCCGTCCGCTGTGCCGCGATTTCTTGCGGCAGCGGAGTTATGCCCCGGAGTTTCGCCTCTTCGCGCCACACCCAAATGTGCGCGAGGACTTTCGCCTCCAGATCCCATGGCGGCAATCCGGCAAGGAGGCTCGCCGCCTAACGGGAGACCGTGCGGTATCCCCGTACCATCCTGATGGCCATGACCCTTTGGGACGCGTTCAACCGCTGCGCTGGTCGCAGCCTCAGAGAACGCGCCCACACCGGTGCCCCGTAAAGGGCCATGGACCGCACGATCCCCGCGTAGAGCCTCCGGCAGGAGGCGTTTGGACCCCCTAGATTGGGCAGGAGCCGCTTAAAGCCTACAGATAGGGTTTTGGCTATTATTTCAATATGATACTATGATAGTAACTAAAATAGACTAGCCTCGCGGTATCTACATCAGTAAATTTACGGATTTTTCTGACAGCATATGCTGCTGAACTTAGCCGTCCTGCAAGAGATGTTAAATGAGGATCCCATTGAAGCCTAGAGTCGAGCGTGATCCCCAGGAAAACAGTTTTATCGACAAATTCTAGTTTCTCTTGATTCAATACTATCTCATAATCACTACTTTTTACATTTGGTAAAGAAAATCGTATGCACTTAGTTTTTTTTCCATTTAATACTAAATTATTGGCAGTGAACCAATTTTGGACCTGCAGTAGGGCGTTATTTACGTCGTCAAAATTTGTAGCACGTCTATCTACCTTAAAAATCAAGGAAGTATCGTCAGCCAATAACACCATTTGTGGTTGATTTTTTAATAAATGGAGAAGATCATTAATATACACTAAAAAGAGGAAAGGACCCAATATCAAGCCTTGAGGAACACCCATTTTTACTTTTAAACCGAGTGAATTGATACCATTTATTTGAACTAGCTGTTGTCTATCGTTTAAATAAGATTTTACTAAACTAAGCGCAAGTTTTTTAAGTCCGTAATGCTCAAGCTTCAAGAGTAAGGTTTCGTGATCGACGCAATCAAATGCCTTGGAAAGGTCACAAAAGATTCCTATGGCGTCTTGGGCCTCTTCCCACGCGTTAAAAATGTGTCTTAATATTAAATTTAATATCCAAAGGACGTTGTACGACCGACGCCGGTGTAACCTACACCGGCGTCGGTCGTACAACGTCCTTTGGTGAAACCATACTTTTGATCGTGAAGGATTTTATTCGCGTTGAAATGATTGAGCATTTGATTAAGCATTACGTTTTCAAACACCTTGCTGAAAACCGGCAAAACGGATACGGGTCTATAATTATTTGTGTCTTTACTGTCTCCGGATTTGAAAAGTGGTATTACCTTACTGTATTTCATTATTATAAACATAGTTGTAAAAAGATTTTATGGCATGTGGCACATCACTAGCAAGAAGATAGATAGAGAATTTTTGAGGGAGTTGGAAGATCCCGGTCGCTTTTGGTTTTTTTTTATAGTCATGTAGGTAAATAGCTGTATTAGGGACAGCTTTAATTGAAGTCCGAAACTTTGCGAGTAAATTAAAAAGTAACTAGATGACTAATGTCACTAATTTTGAATTTAAAAGTACTGTAATACAATACACATCTAAATAAAATTAAAATTCAGAGTCTACGACTTATATTTTTTTTTAAATTTGTACTTGAATGTATTTGGGTATTTTTTTTATAAAACAATAAAAAGTCGATGAAAAAAT
Organism: Tiliacea citrago; assembly: GCA_963921375.1. Classification (NCBI taxonomy): domain Eukaryota; kingdom Metazoa; phylum Arthropoda; class Insecta; order Lepidoptera; family Noctuidae; genus Tiliacea; species Tiliacea citrago. The sequence goes on along the minus strand of OY992786.1, from coordinate 13,906,767 downwards.
ATCCACAGGGCATGAGAAGTGTTTAGGGGTCTGAAAGGATAGCAGATGACCCCCCCAGTAAACCCACCAGTCAACCATTTCAATTTGGCACACGATGCACCAAACACCCTGTTTAACTACCCCTATAGCACTTTTCGGTCACAGAATCTTCAAAGCAGTTTTACAAGTTGGCGCAGTTTCGTAACTGCTACGAAGCATGGTGACTGTGTGGGGTTTGCTGTCTATGTTTCGGATGTTGTAACAGTTGACCGGAAAAGATTTCAGTACTTAACTATAAGTAGTCTTTGTGTTCACACGTTACGTAGGTAATCATTTGTGTTGTCTTATTTTTATTTAGTTTGTAATGTCCGTACAATCAGTAACAAATGTGTAGTAGCGGTGTGGTCACCATGTTACTAGAATAATAACTTTTAATTTATATTTACACGAGGTGTCGTAATGTTTCGTCATTGTTACTGAACAATATATTGACGTGATTATGTTGAGGGTGGAAGTGAGCGGCAGCGGTCGCAAGCTACAGAACGTAAGCAACTGAGCGCGGGCGTCGTGGAAGGGGAGAGCCCGCCGCCGTCGGTGAGTCAGCCGGGCAGTGCACGGGTCGGTATAGCGAACGCTACGGTGACGTCATCAGTACATCGGCCCGCGGCCACTACTACACCGCAGGTTTCCAAACGATGACAGGCAGGCAGCCAGGTTTTCGATCGACAATGACTATGACGATTAAAAATAATGACGACCTTGACGCAGAGGGATGGCAGCAAGTGTCTCGACGCAGGCAAAATGTAAAATATCGATTTTTAGGACACTTCCGATGTTTATTACAAACATACATAGTTCGACTAAAGAGTGCGATATATGTCCAGTATATACAAGTAACTAAGGAAACTGTATCTCTAGCAGAGGCGGCTCGTGACATTTATTTGTGGGGGTTCACTAAAAAAAGAAACGTAGAAGTAGAGCTTACCATTTATTTTATTTGTAAAGAAAATCCATTCGGCGATCTTTATCGATTTTCATCAACGCGTTCATTGAACTCTCTAATAGATTTTCGATACGCAGAATCGAGTGCCTTACGAATATCTTGACGGCCGATAGATGCCAATTGCACTTCACATAAGATATGAAATCGAGATTGCGAATGTTTTTTCACTTTTATTGAAAGATGCGCTAAATCGTCAACACGGCCGTTTCCGTCCATGCAGATTCACCACCACTGCCGGCGCCAGCTCCAAACACCAGACACGGGAAACAAAATAATTTGTTGCTTTCTTCACAACCAAGGTGTTTTGAAATATTGTTCAGATTTAAAACCACGCGTAAAAGATTTATTTTTCGTATAACACATTTTTGAGAAAGTGCAATTTCGGGACGTGGTGGTCCCTTAGCTTTCAGTTCGATACGCATTTCGAGTCTTTTCACAATTTTTAATAAAAGATACACTGTATTGTTCCATTTTTAATACAAATGTCGCGCACAAACTATTTATAATAATTATTTAGAATAAACACTGCGAATCTACTGACAGATGAGTTGAGCCAACATAGGCATAGATCGCATTCCCGCGCGCGGCCGCCTTGCGCTGTTTGGCAACGTCGCGCGTGAGCGGCGCTCCAAATTAGGCTTATTTCTCATACAAAATCTTTTGTTTCACGCGTCGGACTGTGTCGATATTTCTCTTTCGCACTCATTGAATACAGTGCTAGATATCGTACTGAACTTTGTTTCATAGGAGCGCAATCGCTGGCGCTCCACACGTTACAACTTGACGCCAAATGTACGCGTAGGAAATGGTTTTCTAGTAAACTGCTATTGTATGCGTATGGGCATAGTAGAAAGAATGTATGTATAGGATTATAATAAAGAAATATAGATTATGCTATTTTCGTGGGAGTGCACTGCACCAGCGCTCTTTATGACGAGCCGCCTCTGCATGTGACGCTATAAATCAAACGTTATTACTGTCACACATTGCGTCACTAAATGTTAGTATTCGAAAACGCTCCCGTTATTGAGATTCGGAAGTGCCAGCCAGAAGTTTTATAAGTACGTAAATTCAAGCTAGCTGGACACAGATTTTTGCATTTTTCTACTAAACCGCTGTACGTATCACAAAACTTTTAGCTCGATGCCTGTCAAAAATTTATGTGACGCCTGTTGTTATGCAAAAAGTCGTCAAAATCACTTCCGTTACCGAGATTGAGAGACCAGCGAAAAGTGATTTTTTGAGCTGGCTGGACACGTTTTCGATCGATTATATAAGATTCTGTAGCGTCACGAATCCTGAAATAAGGGTGTTTAGCAGTCACTTAAAGTGCCCTATTGACCTAGTTAAATGCGAGCTATTTTGAAGATCTGTCCAGCCAGCCTGAGTCACATCTCTAAGTGGTTTGTAATTAAACTCCTTTGTATGGGTGCTGAGGCCATACTTAGCTTTAATATTTAATTTATGTGTTGATCAAGGAGTCTTCCCAGATTTAATGAAATACAGTAAAGTTCTACCACTTTTTAAATCTGGGGACAGTAAAGACACCAACAATTAAGACCAGGGGCCCAAGTCTGCTACTTTTATAAATTCAGTCATTCCAACACGACCCCATTGTCATGCCATTGTCATTTTGCTAAAAGTTCGTAATCTGGTAAATTCATAATGGTCGATCATTTTCTTTGCAATTTCTTGCAATGTAGTGTCAGTTGCCGACCATTGGAAAGTCATAATGCCGCCATTATAATAGTAGATTACCAAACTTGTCAAAATCAACAATTATGAAATCAATGATCGACCATTCTGACACTATTGTAATAGCAGACTTGAGGCCCTGTATCCGTGTTGCCGGTATTTATTTAAACTTCTCGCACACGATTAGGTACAAAGGCGGACTTAATGCCTTAGGCATTCTCTACCAGTCAACCAAGGGTGGTGAAGAGATAAGATGGCGGGTGCTCTGATTGAGAGAAAATAATAATATTAAAAAATATTAAATTATAACATAATTAATTATAAATAAAACTTGTGCACAAGTACATAAATAGGTTATAAACTTATAATACACATACATACCACGTTTGTTGTATGGGAGCCCCCTTAAATATTTACTTTATTCTGTTTTTTTAGTACTTGTTGATATAGCGGCAACAGAAATACATCATCTGTGAAAATTTCAACTGTCTAACTATTAATGTTCATGAGATACAGCCTGGTGACAGACGGACAGACAGACAGACGGCGCGGCGCGGCGCACAGTGGGCTCATACTGAAAATTAGTGGACTTAGGCAACAAAGTTCCTATATCGATGCGATTTTTTTTTATATGACGTGTTATATTATTCCTGACAACTTTTATTCTTATAAAATTTCTTCTAAAGTTGATAGTTTGTCTTGAAAAAAATTAATTAGATTTTTTTGTATGAAGCGAATCACGTTTAATTTTTTTTCTTCAATTGTACTAATATGTTGAGTGTGTGGCGTGAGTATATGATAGCTAGGGTTATTTTCTATTCATGAAAAAAAAATCAGCGCCGGCCATCTGCGGCAGCGCGAGTAATCATTCGGTAAAAAAAAAATGATTTGGAAGAATTTTTTTGTCATTTAAAATAAATTCAAAGCATATTTTTTGTCTCATTTGGCTGTTTTCACCTTCTTTTTAGTTAAATAAATAGTTTTAATAGCGCATACGTACTTATAACTAGTAATTCTGGTAGAGATTTCGTTATTATTGCATGTTATCGGTAGCACCTGCATTGTGATTGATGACTCATTTGTTTGTGCACTCGGCTAAGCGCATAACTAATGAGTCATCGAAAAATGCTCGTCTCTGATTGGCTGAATAATTTTCACTCACTGTTATGTCCACTACTTGAGTAATTAACACTAACTATAAATATAAAGACATTCATTAAGTCCATCTAGTTTCACTCTTGTCGCTTGTTTGTGAACACAGTGAAATACTTGTATTTTTATATTTACATTAGATCTATGGCTGGATTTTGTACCAACCTAGATCTTTTTGTGAAATTAAGAAGTGGCGGTGATCTGAAAAATCATACGTTTCTGTATGAAAGTATCATTTCTGTCTTGACTACCGAAGTTTCTGAAGAAGACAAGAACCGAATCAAGGAGTTCTGTCAACTTTTTTGTGTAAATTTAAATAAAAAGTGGACAGAGTCAAGCAGAAATCAAAAAACTTTTATGAATCGTGTAATTAATCGCAAGTGGTTGGAAAAAAACATCAACTGGCCTGTTTGTGACAGTGTTGATCTGAGAAGTGTGATGGGCTTTTCGGACGCAGCCTTATCTGAGCTTGTGGATATAGATTGCCATGTTCCTACTCTTGCAGTATGTACTGCGGAAGCGGGAACATCTACAGAAAAGGAGCACAGAAAACCGTTCGAAGAGTTACGTAATAAGCAAAAGAAAAGACGTTCTACTTCCATAGTAGAAGAAAATTCCGAGGAAGAGTTGCAGCACTGGTACATAACAAAATTGAAAGACAACGGCAAAACGAATCTGGCAAAAGTGGTCGAATACCTTTCCAGTAATCCAGATGCGCTATCCGAAGTAGAAGAGAGACTATTCAAAAAGCAGAGCTTAAGTACTGTCTCTGAAGATAAGTGTTTAGCTCTTTATACATCAGTTGCGCTCTCGAAATGGAAGTACTTAGCTCTTCGACAATTTCTGAAAGAAGAAAACTGTGCTGCCTTTCCATCTTATCCAAAGCTTGTAAATGCCAAGAAAAGATGTTACCCACCACAAGAGAGTATGGAGATTACCGAAAACGGAGCTCAAATTAAATTGCAAGCGCTATTGGACCACACTGTGGAGAGGATATTACTTGATATAAATACTGTTGATAGGTCTCAAAATTAAGAACTCAAGTTGACCTGGAAATGGGGACTTGATGGTTCTTCGTCGCAGAGTAACTATAAACAGAAAACGTCAAACACAGCTACAGAGTTCGATGATTCATCAGTAGTCATGATAAGCATCGTCCCTCTTCGGCTAGTGTCTACTAGGCCATCATCTGGGAATGAAAATCTAGTTTGGGAGAACCCCACACCTTGCTCAACTCTGTACTGTCGACCAGTGAAGTTCACTTTATAAAGTCTGAAGAGTCTGAGATGAAAAAACTAATTGATGAACGAATATCTACACAGTGTGGAAATATTATTGTATCACATGAATTGCATATGACCATGATTGATGGAAAAGTGGCCAATATTATTGCTGGAGTACCATCATATGCAACGTGTCCCATTTGCTTGGCAAAACCGAGTGAGATGAATAATTTAGACGCTTTGACTTCTAAACCACTTCGTGAAGAAATTTACAAACAAGGAATTTCTTCACTGCATATGAAGATTCGGTGTATGGAATGTCTTCTCCATATATCTTATAATCTGGATTTTCAACGATGGACTGCTCGCGGCGAACATAAGGCTTTGAAACAAGCTAAAAAAATACCACACAGCAAGAGTTTCGTGAGCAAACTGGAATGCTGATTGATATAGTCAAACAGGTATGTATTTAATTTTCGCTCTCTTTATGTTGTTTGTGAATTATATCTCTATGTATTGTATATTACAGTATTGTTTTCCCATTTTAGGGTTTTGGAACTACAAACGACGGGAATACAGCGAGGCGCTTTTTCCAAGATTACAAAAGATCTTCCAGAATAACGGGAATTGACGAAAATCTGATTTTCAGATTTTCCGTTATTCTACAAGCCATATCATCATCATCAGGCAAAAACATTGACTGTGAAAAATTTAGAAGATACTGTAGAGAAACAGCTGATGTGTACGTGCAACACTATTCGTGGTACTACATGCCAGTTAGTGTACATAAACTTCTAATGCACGGTGCAGACATCTGTAACCACTTTGGTGTTTTGCCAATCATTTTTGAAATTAAAATGAATGTACTTATTCGTTTTAGGTACCTTATCTGAAGAAGCTTCGGAAGCCCGTAATAAGGACTTCAGAAACGTCAGGGAGAGGCACACTCGGAAAACGGGGAGAATAGCAACAAACGAAGACATCCTCCATGGACTTCTAATAAGCTCTGATCCCCACATATCCTACATAAGGCCTAAAATAATGAAACAGGTTCATAATGAGTTGTTGCCTGAAGCAACTCAGTTGTTACAGACTACTGAGCCTCCCTGTGACAGTGAAATTATGGAGGAAGAAGAATGCTTCATAGCAGAGTCCGAAAATTTGCCGGACCCACTAGCACTTCTGGAACAAGAAATAATGTGATCCGGCTCTAAATTATTCCCACAAAAGCCCATCAGGGTTAGGAATATGACAAACAGCCCTTTTCAGGGCTACAATTACTTCACAGTTTCATATTGATCATACGTACGATAACTTATACTATAATAATATACATACAGTTGATTATGTAGATAATTATCAACGACTTGCCCGTACTTTAAATTATTTCACCTATCATTAACAAAATTATTATAACCTGAAACATTACGATATATTTATTCAACAATAGATAACGTGCAGTTAAAAAATAACACAGCCAATCAGAGACGAGCATTTTTCTATGACTCATTAGTTATGCGCGCACAAACAAATGAGTCATCAATCACAATGCAGAGCACCTGCATTGTGATTGATGACTCATTTGTACCGATAACATGCAATAATAACTAAATCTCTACCAGAATTACTAGTTCTAAGTACGTATGCGCTATTAAAACTATTTATTTAACTAAAAAGAAGGTGAAAACAGCCAAATGAGACATAAAATATGCTTTGAATTTATTTTAAATGACAAAAAAATTCTTCCAAATAATTTTTTTTTTTACCGAATGATTACTCGCGCTGCCGCAGATGGCCGGCGCTGATTTTTTTTTCGTGGATAGAAAATGACCCTAGGTATCATATACTCACGCCACACACTCAACATATTAGTACAATTGAAGAAAAAAAATTAAATGTGATTCGCTCCATACAAAAAAATCTAATTAATTTTTTTCAAGACAAACTATCAACTTTAGAAGAAATTTTATAAGAATAAAAGTTGTCAGGAATAATATAACACGTCATATAAAAAAAAATCGCATCGATATAGGAACTTTGTTGCCTAAGTCCACTAATTTTCAGTATGGGCCCACTGAGCGGCGGCGCGCGGCGAAGCCTTAGTAATAGGGTTCCCGTTTTACTCTTTAGGTGCGGAACCCTAAAAACGAAAATAATGTTTCGGAGTCGCCTACTTAGTCTGTGGAGCACAGAACACTACCACACCGTCAGGGTATATTATGTTCTGTGCACTTTATACTCAAGAGGCTGTGGAGTCGCCAATGATTCAAAATGATGAATATTTTCAATAAACTGTCTTTTTTCAAACGTTATCCCAGTTTCCTTTTATCCAATTTATTAATGGTTTCGGGTACGCTCTTTATTAATTAATCGTACGTAAAAACGCCGCAATACATATTTTTTTATAATTTCTGTTTATCCAATAGTTGTCCGATTAGAAAATGACGTATATCATTGTGATTAGTAAGGTGGTATACAACTTTGTCTGATACATTTTTTCTGGGCATCTTTTTTCATCATGGGCATGGCCCAAGTTCCCAACAGATTTCAAACAGAATGCCATGTTAGGTACAGAGTAAATTTTCAAACACGTTAAAATTTTTTTCAACACGTAGGATGCTCACACTTTCATCGCAACGACTGAGGCTTACATGGACGAGAAACTATGGCCGTCGGGTGTCATATTTCGACGGTTCGTTCGTTACAGACGAACCGACATGAACCAGGAAAATAATCCTGCTGTCGGCACAAATACGCAAAATAAGGGATAGTTATCGCTTTGCAAGTGTCGTGATTTCTTTGATTTAATGAAAAAAAAATGTATTAATTTAAGTTTTTTTTGATTTCTCGTAAACCCTTACATGTGCTATGGGTTTTATTTCTTGCCTCGTTTTTGAAGTTTACTTATTAGAATGGAAATGTATGGAAATTATCCCCCGGTATAGAAATTTTGTGAGGAATTAAATTAATACAAGCGTTACGCTTTTCGGCGCAACGTAGAGTACAGCAGTTACAGCACATCCAAGTTACCACGAACTAAAATTTTCTCATTCGATTTTGTACACCATAACAAGAATTATACTTACAATGTTGCGTCCTCGAGATTTAACTCACATTTTTTTTTTTTTTTTTTTTTTCTTTTTTTTTTCTTTTTGGCTTCGCACGGTTTGTGCATTTAGCCAGTGTCATGTAAAATTAAGTAACAAGTACAAAGTTATTTAAATAATTATGAAATGAACTCCACTCAATGCATGATAAAGATGATTGATGATATCCCGCCCCACTCCCCTTGAGTTTAAGTAAAGACGCGGCACTTTACTGAAACCTCGCGCGGACTTCTTGAGAGAACTTAAAGTGATGTTGCACTGTTTTGTTTCATTTGCCTACATTAATGCAGGTTCACGAACACTTAATGGTTAATAATCCACCACTATTACACATTAATATTCGGCTAAACACAAATTTTAGAAAATAAAACAAAACTGCTAACATGACGCTTCACTTTCCCGCCAAGAAGTAACTCACATTGTAGTATCGTATCCTAATGTACTACACTGCACACCGTGTTGAGAGACTAAAAAAATAATAATTTAATAGTCTGTGTCATCTGTCAACTGTCACCCAAACCCCATTTGTTCTTCGTGTGTTGCACTGTTACGCTGTGTATTCAATCTACATCCTTAAAAATCTTTATATTTTCATTGCAAAAAGTATTAATAAAGTGAAAATTAGTCATGGGAAACGAAAAAATTAACGTGACGAAGAATATTTTAGGCGTTTATTTTCATTAAGACCTATAACTCTATCGTTATCTTAATGAGATAACACGTGATGTTATCCTGATAACAAAATGGTATTTCTTAGCGAGGTAACACGCGATGTTATCCAGAAGTACAATTACTACTTTCTCGATGAGGTAGTACGTGATACTATCCTGAAAGTAACTTTCTTTTTGTTTCGGCCTTCAGAAAGCCCATCGTTGCGATCTTAAACCTCATCGCCTTATGACGCATATCTAAGTTCAGTTGAAAACAACAGAAATATCGATGAACCACAAGAGGATGATGAAATCCCAGTAGTCAAATCGGTCGTTAATACCGCGTCTCAAGAAAATTTCCTTGTCCTTGCTACAAGGAAAACTTCGAGTGACCCGAGTGTGGTTAGTGAAATATCTACTGTGGATATTTCCACAGAAATTCTTGAGTTGCGTGGCGAAGCTTGGCCGCACTCAAAGAAACAATACCCAATGAAGTCTCTGAACGTTGGGTAAAAATACTGCTCGATGGATCAGATAAAGAACACAAGGAATCATTAAAAGCAAAAATGCTTGTTCCTGAAAATTTCACATTAGTGCGTGCACCAAAATCATTTGGAATCAGCGAAAAATCAGATTGGTTCAGGGATCGCTGGCCTCGTCAACCTAACGAAGGACCTCATACAGGCCCAATCTGTAAACAAGAATAACACAAATCAGGCAATTGCTTCTTGATCTACACCCCGACTCTCGCGAATACTATAGGCAACCGGGGAACCGGTTTTCAGGCAGGAAAATGTGCGGGGTCCTCTTCGACGAGGAAACAATATGACTACAGCAACATCCACAAGTCGACACCAACCAAAACCATCGACATCTTCGGCGAGGAGGACCAACTACTCAACCCAACGCAGTCGGCAGACAGGAGCCATGAAGATGAACGACGAGAAGAACCGCCGTTAAAGGTACCTCACGCCGGTATAATTAGATATTTTATAAAACTCTGGATGTTGTTAACCGATAAATACCGTTTATTGGGAAAGTGGTTCAAAACACTGAACCGAAAAACCCACCATCTCATGGAGAAATGGAATCTGCAATATTCAAACTTATTGATTTAGGGGCAATTTCTAAAATGTTCTGATCTACCACAACAGTTTATTTCACCGGTATTCTTAACGCCTAAGAGCACAGGCGTTTATAGATTTATCTTAAATCTGAACACCCTTAATAAGTTCTTACCAGCCCAACATTTTAAAATGGATGATATACGTACCGTATCAAAATTAATAATAAATAATGCATTCATGGCAACAATAGACCTAAAAGAATCTTACTTTTAATGCTTAAACATATCTCACATAGAAAATATTTGAGAATAGCTGCGCCCCGCGGGTTCCCCGCGTAAGTCTCGATCCCGTGTGTACCTATATCGGGATAAAAAGTAGCAAGTAGCCTATATGTTAATCCAGGGTGTCAGCTGCCTCCATACTAAATTTTATAAAAATTGGTCCAGCCGTTTGAACGTGAAGAAGTAACAAACACACACTCAAAAACTTTCACCTTTATAGGTAACTAGCTGCGCCCCGCGGTTCCACCCGCGTAAGTCTCAATCCCGTGGGAATATCGAGATAAAAAGTAGGCAATGTCTTAATCCAGGGTGTCAGCTACCTCCATACAACATTTTATCAAAATTGGTCCAGTCGTTTGAGCGTGAAGAAGTAACAAACATACACACACACACACACTCACAAACTTTCGCCTTTATAATATTAGTGTGATATGATTCCGTTATTCAATTGCCTACCATATGGCCTCAGCCTGGCGCCATTAGTAAAAATACAAAATTACTCAAACCCGTTTTGTCTTGTTTGGGGTACAATTGCTATACAGTAGCATCTTATTTGGATCACGTTATTTGTATAGGAAATACTTACGACTCATGTCTCAGGACTGTAAATTCAGTAATAACAAAAATTTGATCATTTATAATTAGTTATCAACTTAGAAAAAATATCTCTCATACCAAATCAGATTTGCAAATTCATAGGAATTCTTATCAACTCACACTTCATATGTTTACAGCTACCCCAAGAAAAATTTCAAAGAATAAAGGAGCTAATCCATAAATACCGCTGCCGCGCGCCGCATAGATACTGTAGTTATCAGAGATTTTGCAAAACTCGGTACGTTATCTGCAGCGTGCCCAGCCATTGCGTATGGCTAGGCTAAGACTTGGGAGTCAAATGTCGCACAGAAATATGAACAAACTTCGTGATTGCTCCTTTCAATAGGAAATATTCACAAGACTCCTCACTCACAGGATGGGGGACAGCCTGTGAGTGAGGAGGCAAGTGAAATTACTAGAGGTCTTTGGTCAATGAAAGAAAGAAAACACCACATTAACTGTCTCGAGTTACTGGCAGCATTGATGGGCCTAATAGCTTTTTGCAAAAACAAAACAAATGCAATGTTCTTCTTAAATAATACTATTGTCATTGCTTATGATAACAAAATGGGTGGCACGCAATTCCCTCATTTAAATGATATTACTCGGCAAATGTGGCAGTGGTGCAATAAAACAATAAAATATATTTATTTACGCATCGTATATTAAATCCAGGGAGAACACTGACGCGGACCTAGATTCTAGGTACTAATGTTGATACCGAATGGGAGTTAGATTCACAATTATTTAAATCTATTACGAAAAAATTCGGTAAACCTGTTATTGATTTTTTTTGCATCGCGCCTTAACAAAAAATGGACAAAATATTTATCCGTGACCCAGACGCCTCTGATATAGATGCATTTACAATGCCTTGGAACAATTACTTCTACTATGTCTTCCCACAATTTTCTCCTGTAATAAAATGCTCAAAGTAAATTCTGAACAACAAACCAACTGATATAGTTATCGTCCCGTATTGGCCTAGCCAACCATGGTTCCCCTTGTTCGGTAACCTAATTGATTCTGAAATAACGTTTTTCAAATATAATGAGAATAATTTATTACCATATTATATTGTAGTTTCATGTTGAAGTTAAAACGAGACGCATTCGTTCTGTTCGGTGTTGACTTATGTTTATTTGACTGACTTCAGTTGCCGCTAATTACTCGTGTGTGAAGGGTGTGTGCGCATTGTTTTTTTCCCAGTAATTCAAGGCATTGTGTGTATAATCACGACGCGTGTACTTTCTGATTTTAAGGTAAGTTTATAATTATTTATGTTTGTTTTTCGATTTATTTAGAGTTATGTCCACAGCTCCTGCATTTTAATTGCGTAACGCGTAACACACTGTCACACACATTTATTAGTGTGATACGCAATTAGCCCGCGGTTCTCCTTTTATTATTGCACAATAATACACGTCGTAAATCCGGACTTGTATATGTACCTACAGACTTGCCCTTAAGGTGATTGCGCAGTGGTAGCCCGCAAAATTCTTAAATAATAAAAACAACGGTAAGTGGTAAAAGTGCTGTCATACTCATCATTATATATAATAATATTTATAACCTGATATGGCCATGAGAACCATAATATCGGTAATTATGGAGTTATGTTCAGAATCTACGATCAAACTTTAACATTATGTTTGTAATAAACTCGTCAATAAAGTCCCTACTCTCTGATAACTCTCTAAGTCTCTACGTTACATATTTATAAAAAAAGTAAGTAAAAAGTTATTTAAACCATTTGTACGCACCTGTACCCATCATAATTTAATTATAATACTACAAATGTAAGAAGGTTGGCACAGTGTACTGCGCGGCCGCTTTTATACAGTCATTCGAATTTGTTCGGTTAATCGTGAAATTTCATTTCCAATGGTTTTCTTCTTATATCTGTGTAGTTACAAGGATTTTTCAGCTGAAACTTTAAGGATAAGCAATTGGTAAGTTTCTAGGGTTTCTCATTGAAGCGCAAGGAACGATTTTAGGGTTTTTAAAAATCAATTTTTTATTTTCCAACGGTGTCGATTATAGAAAAATAAAATTGCACAGCATACGCACAAATTAAGACCCACCGTAGTAAAAAATCGTAGTTGTATGTCAAGCCGTTTGAGAGGTACAGCCATTTGCTAAACGTTACCCCAGCGGCATCTTGAATAACTCTGAAACATCAAGACGCACAAATTTAATTTTTTGGGCACAATTAGGCACAAATGTGATCTATGTAAGTAGCTAGTTTGTACTCAGCTACGAGCACCGGTTAAAAAACATGCCGCTGGGGTAACGTTACTCCAGCGGAATCTGTTTAACGTGAATATCTTTGGATCGGCTGGACGCACAAATTCTAAATGTCGGGCACATTTACACGAGATGGGGTACTAATTATCAGTCAAGCCGAAATCCTGAAAGTGACAACATTTCGCTGGCGTAACGCACACATTAATTTTGTATAACTAATAATATTTTCTATTTTGACAGCTCAATAATATAGGTAACTATACCTTAAAATTCTTAACTGAGGAATTTAACAAAAAATGTAAAGTTATGGGACGTTAAATCCTTATAGCTCTGCATGAAATAAATTAAACCAAAAAGACAAACAGAAAATAATTATGTTCATAGATTTTTTAAAGGTGTTTTTAAAAATCAAGCCTACCTTTCCTAAATATTGTATTAATTAGATTTTTTTGCATTGTCCACAGGACAACGGATGCAAACCTTATCTTTGACCAAAGTTAATGGTATCCATGTAACTGAAACAGGAATAATAATCACCGTTAACAACATGATTAATTTAAAACTTCAACACCAAACAGAAAAAAAAGTCTCTGCTTGATACTACCTTTCTATACTAACAAGCAATCTTATGTCCAGCAAAAACCCTAACTTGCTATATAGAAAAAATTTGCCCACTTAGAAACACTTATAATTGCGATAATTTAATCCAAAGTTATAATAAACACTTTACCCTCCTTTGCGTCACGCAGTCGGGTAAAAAACCAATACACAATAATTGTACCTCCCAGTCCATCAGCCGCTGAATCAAAGAAACGCTTAGTGATAGCGGCGTGGATGTAAATATGTTCACTTCCTACAGTACTAGGCATGCATCCACGTCAGCGGCTTTCAGATCGGACGTCTCAATGGAAATAATAAAATAGACCACTGGCTGGACTAGTAACACAATTTATGGTTTGCAAAATTTTACAACTAACCTGTTATTGAATCTGTGAAAAAACAGGACGTTTACATAATCAGCCCCACCCCAGTGTTCCCACTGCTGGGACACAGGCCTCCTCTTTTTGTGAGAGGGAGTGGGCCGTAATCTACCACGCGGGCCCAGTGCGGGTTGGTCAAAAACAGGGCGTTTGCTGATGGCATATTTAACTCATAAACCTGTAAAAATAATCTTCAGTTCTTAATCTGATTCGTTATTTGATTGTTACAAGTGCCATTTGATTGCTACTAAGTGTTAGCCTTTTGATGGTTACCTTATAATATAAAAACTGATTGTAATCACTGGCCGGATTTGTTTTTGTTTTGTTTTAAAAACAAATTCCAAACTACTCACACATAAACATGAACATACAGGTTTTCCATTCCATAATAAAACATACTCAAAACATCTACCATGTGAGTTAAATCTCGAGGATGCAACATTGAAGTATAATTTATGGTTAATTGAACTTACCATAAGTGAACTTCAACCAAAATTATACGAGATATTGTTTACTCCATTCCATAATAATATGGGGTGTTATGTACATGGGTGGGTAGGGTGTTAAATCTCTTCGGATGCAACATCTGGTATAATTTTGGTTGAAGTTCACTTAAGGTAAGTTTAATTAACAATAAATAATACAGAATATATAAAGTACTACCTGCCCCGCCTCGGCTTCGCACGGGTATACTCTTTTTTATTTATTTTTAGTTGGTAGATAAGCAATGTTTATTTTTTATTTTTTTGAAAATGTGAATTTTAGAAATACAGGATGCAAGTTTTTATTTTAATAGATAAGTTTATGCCACCGTCGACTGTACTTGGGTTAAAAAGTCGGAAGAACAATCAGAAGTGAATTCCCCCGTTCAGGGTGCATAAACGGATTAAGTCTTTTCGAGGTAGCTGATAACCAAAATGGGGTCAAAATCAAAATTCTAGATGGCACCACCGACAATTAGCTATTTTTTTTATCGATTCTAAGGTTTTCGAGCGTGCTGACAACGATAATGAGGTCAAAATCCAAAATTCTAGATGGCGCTACTAAAAATCTGCTAATTTTGGGAGTTTACTCCCAAGAGGCGGCTCGTGACATTTATTTGTGGGGGTTCACTAAAAAAAAAAACGTAGAACTAGAGCTTACCATTTATTTTATTTGTAAAGAAAATCCATTCGGCGATCTTTATCGATTTTCATCAACGCGTTCATTGAACTCTCTAATAGATTTTCGATACGCAGAATCGAGCGCCTTACGAATATCTTGACGGCCGATAGATGCCAATTGCACTTCACATAAGATATGAAATCGAGATTGCGAATGTTTTTTGACTTTTATTGAAAGATGCGCTAAATCGTCAACACGGCCGTTTCCGTCCATGCAGATTCACCACCACTGCCGGCGCCAGCTCCAAACACCAGACACGGGAAACAAAATAATTTGTTGCTTTCTTCACATCCACACAACCAAGGTGTTTTGAAATATTGTTCAGATTTAAAACCACGCGTAAATTATTTTTCGTAACACATTTTTGAGAAAGTGCAATTTCGGGACGTGGTGGTCCCTTAGCTTTCAGTTCGATACGCATTTCGAGTCTTTTCACAATTTTTAATAAAAGATACACTGTATTGTTCCATTTTTAATACAAATGTCGCGCACAAACTATTTTTAATAATTATTTAGAATAAACACTGCGAATCTACTGACAGCCGAGCTGGGCCGACAGTTTGTTTACATAAGATCGGCAACAGCGCATAGGCATAGATCGCATTCCCGCGCTCGGCCGTTTGGCAACGTCGCGCGTGAGCGGCGCTCCAAATTAGGCTAATTTCTCATACAAAATCTTCTGTTTTACGCGTCGGACTGTGTCGATATTTCTCTTTCGCACTCATTGAATACAGTGCTAGAAATCGTACTGAACTTTGTTTCATAGGAGCGCAATCGCTGGCGCTCCACACGTTACAACTTGACGCCAAATGTACGCGTAGGAAATGGTTTTCTAGTAAACTGCTATTGTATGCGTATGGGCATAGTAGAAAGAATGTATGTATAGGATTATAATAAAGAAATATAGATTATGCTATTTTCGTGGGAGTGCACTGCACCAGCGCTCTTTATGACGAGCCGCCTCTGCTCCCAATCAATCAATTTTCATAAAGGTACGTCTATGGAGTGAAATTAATACAAGCGTTAACTCAAAAACTAAGTTTTATTTTATATTACTAGAGATTAAATACATTTGATAGGTACATTTGATTATTATATCTGTAAATCAATTTTTAACTTCTGATCATTACATTTTTTTATCCAAAACAAATACGTTTTGGAATCTCGACTTATTTGAATTAATTATTTCCAGTTGGTTCTGCATTTTCATTGCGTAGTTCTTGCCTGATATCGATATTCGATTGCAGCAGCTCCTTCAACCTGTCATGTATATTATCATTCTTTTGCTCCAAATAATCCAATGCAGTATTCAACTCATCCAATTTAGAATCCAAAGTGACGTATTCTGAAAAAAAAAAAAAAAAATGTTTATGTATTATTTATACCTCTGTCACAGTCAAAACCACAGATGAAGGTTATGGTAATGTTGGTCTAAAGTGAAAAACTTATGTTCGGCAAATTATGACTTAAATTTTCAACTTCAAATTAAAAATCTAAACAGGTAATTTCATGGTTCTTCAGTAGACCTCGAAATGCGCCAGACTCTCAGCTTTAATAATCATTAAAAAAAAGTAGTACTTAATACGGCTACTTTGGCTAAAATCGGCCTTCTTAAAATATGGTATATGTTAAAAAAAAAAATGGCCATTTTATAGACGCTATCACAAAATCTGACAAAAATTTGCAAAATGTAACAAATAATTGCCACAGATAGATTGTTTCTTCATCTCCATTGGTAACAATTTTTTATTCGAAAATGTTGGTTTATAATATTGTAAAAAATAATTTCCGTTGCCTCTTCACACAAAATTGACGATATCGTGTTGAGTTTAGGAACATTTTTCTTCAATATAGTAACATAAGAGTTATTAAAATATGGTATGTAAGCAGATGTTCAACTCAAAAACGTAGCAACAAGAACTATCAAAATGTTACAAATAGTCTCAGAATATAATGTTGAAAAAACCTATATTTTTTAAAAAACACTGTCGGTAATAATTTATTTCCTATTATTTAACAAACCTTAAAACGACATTTAAAAATCACACACTGGGCTTCAGCTATCCGTGTGATAAAATCAAAATTTTATTTTATGATTATACAATATTTTCATTATGTAAATGAACGGCGCAATAAGGAGAGCGCAAAAGTGATGAAACTATAAGCAGGTGCTGAGACTGACAAGAATGGTTTATCACCACGAAAACTGTACTTTTATAGTTACACAGACTTAATGTTTCAATTATTTGATGTTTATTTTATTTTACGAAAACGTTTTTTTTTGTTTTTTTTTTTTGGGTGGGACATTATCAAATAACTTCTCCCGCTCTGGGCGGAGCGGGAGGGCGTGTCAGACTTTTACTGACTAAAACCCACCCGTGTTCCTTCATTTGCCTGTGTGCTAGGGCCACGATATCCTTTCGGACAAACTCGCAACCCTGGCAGGCATTGGCCCTAATGGACCCCGTCAATTCGTGCTGACGTCTCTTTGAGGCGCGCGTGGAACACAATGCGCCGTCGACCCGGGCCTGGTCCTTATCGGACGGCGAGCTACTCATCACTCACCGTTAGCGGGCCCGCGCCTACGGTGGCCGGAAATCGGCTTGCGACTCCCGACGCCCAGGGCATCTCCTGCGGCGACTAGGCTAGACTGCGACTCCCTCACGCGTTCCGCCTCCTCTTTCGCGAGCATTACTGCTTCGCAGAAGGAGGTGACGGCCTCCCATACACTCTCGCTCCGAACCATGGCCTGAACCAGGGCCGGACGCAAGAGATCGCCGCCGCCGATCGCCTCCGTGAGGACACGGCGGTGCTCCGCCCAAGCCGGGCAGACCTCCACCGTATGGTCCACCGTGTCCTCCGGGCGATCCACACAGTGGTGACACCCGGGCGGTTCCTCCCGCTTTATCCTGAGCAGGAACCTCCCGGTAATCATCCGTGTCCGGTGAGGACCTGCGTCAGGCGGAAGGTGAGGACGCCGTGGCGCCTCTCTAGCCCCTCCTCAAAGAGGGGACTTATCGCCGCAATAGTGGCGTCCCCAGCGCTGGGTTGCGACAATCGCACTCTCCATGTCGCCATAAGATTTCGCCGGAGCTCTGTCCGCTGTGCCGTGACTTCTCGCGGCAGTGGAGTTTCGCCTCCTCGCGACACTCCCAGATGTGCGTGAGGACTTTTGCCTCCAGATCCCATGGCGGTAGTCCAGCAAGGAGGCTCGCTGCCTCACGGGAGACCGTGCGGTAACCCCGTACCAGTCTGATGGCCATGACCCTTTGGGACGCGTTCAATCGGCGGGCTGGTCGTAGCCTTAAAGAACGCGCCCACACCGGTGCCCCGTAAAGGGCCATGGACAGCACGATCCCCGCGTAGAGCCTCCGGGAGGAGGCGTTTTGGACCCCCTAGATAGGGCAGGACCCGCTTCAAGGCAGCCCCGGCCCGCTCCAGTCTGGGAGGTGATAGCACCCTTAAGGTTATTTGATTGTTAACTTATTAGACATACAGAGAGACAAATAAAGTTTGATTTGATTTAACTAACCAAAAATTACTGCAGGCAAGCTAAGATTTAATTAAATATTTAGAGGTATTTTTTATTAGTTTAATTAATTTTGCGCGATCCGTGCTCGCGGATAGTTGTTCCAAATTCAAAAGTAATTTCGTCACTGTTATTATGTGCGCTGGAATGACCCATTTTGCTCGCACTTATCGAAGAACCCTTCGGCTGTTTTCGAATAAATGGGATGAAAAGTATAGTGTAACGCATGGCGCTAAAAACCCATTATAACTCTTGTTTCTATTTACTCTCTCACTAAAGCTGGGGAGCAAAACTACCTCGTATGTAATGGGTAATTATAGCCCCTTGTATAACAATATACTATTTTATACATAAAGCAGGCCCGCTTTCATCAAAAACCATAAATACCAACATTTAGCGCTGAACATTTAAAAACATCATTCCTGACAACTTCAAACAATAAATTGACAGAAATAAAACACTGTTTTAATTTAAATTTGTTTAGCGCTAATAGTACGCCAGCACATCAAGCTACTACAATCCGTCAAATTTCTTTAAAAGATGTTCAACTTTACCGTTAAAGCATAAGGTTCAATGTTGATTGGGAAAATTTGACAGTTTCATAGCCTGCTGGCGTCTGTACATTACTGCAGCGGCATTGATGAAAGCCGAGGCACACATTTGCACGTTCGTCCATCAATGCCTGGTTGCGGCCAAGGCTTGTATTGTGCTTTTGCGGAAATTCAAACTAAGTAAATTATTTAATCCATATTCAATGACGAAGAACGATAATATTTCACGCGCCAATGTGTTCGTTTGTTTTTTTTTTCAATAAACAGCTTTCTATTTGCAAGCCAGTTCGAAATTTAAATCAAACCTTTGATAAGTTACCTCCTTGGTTTCCATGTTTCGGAGTAAAAGATTGTTCCATTTTTAAATTACACGATAGATATGAGTTTACTAGGTATGTAATTTATTTGGCCGCTAAACAAGACACATGGATTTTCTTACAACTTTTGGTGGCCGCTGCTCGCATGTATATGGCCAGTAGGTAGAGCAATTACGATTTTGTATCTCGAAGATGGTTGTCAAAATAATGCTCTTTCCAAGCATGTTTGAGAAAACGTAATTAGTAATTTGTGGTGCTAGTGGGCCTAAATTTCTAACTTAAAAATAATAATTATTCATTTTAAAATGATCACCATTAATTTTATTTTTTTCTGGCGCCGCCATTGACCACGTAAGTGTATGTGTGCATGTGACCTAAGTTATTTTTATGACTTTAAATTGAAATAACTTTTCACAGAGTGGACTGTTTTTTTAAATAAAGATTGAATGTTATCTGACTATGACTATATTTCCAATACTTTAAATTTCTTAAAAAGAAATACACAAAGTTATCAATATTACATGTGAATTTTAAAATTGGTGTAACACAAATTTCTTTTTTTCTTTCCAAAAGCTTAAATTTGAATAATATTCATATCACTAACTTAAGAAATGCTGGGTTTCCCATAAAAACTTTCATCTCCTATATCACCCCCTACAGAATTATACCAAAAAGTAACATAATAATATGTCCTTCCCCAGTGTGTCATATATCTCCTACACATATACAGACAGATTTACTTTCAAATTTATAATAAGTACTATATTAAAATTAATTTTTATATTATAATCAGGGACCATTTTGGTTACCCATTGAAAGGGTTTTCGATAGGGTTTTTCTAAGGGGTAAATCAAAAACCCATACAATATGGGTAACCCTTTTGAACGGCTTAGTTTAAGCCATTCCAAATTACCCACACCGTATGAGTTTTTGATTAACTGCTTTGATAAACCCTATCGAAAACCCTTTCCATTGAAAGGGTTTTTGATAGGGTTTTTCTAAAATGGTAACCAAAAAACTTACTACAGATGACTGTATATAGTAGCGATGCGTCGCCACGTGGCATGCGTCGCCCCGCCAGCAGTCGGTTGTACGTGCGGCTGTTGAATGTTTCACATCAAAAAACTTACTACAGATGACTGTATATAGAAGCGATGCGTCGCCACGTGGCATGCGTCGCCCCGCCAGGAGTCGGTTTTACGTGCGGCTGTTGAATGTTTCACATCAAAAACTTTGTCTATTCTTGGTAGAACAGAGATAGAATTGGTCATGCTACGCGTGCTAGGTGGATATCGAAATTACATAATATTATGGTTTTTTCATGTCACTGGGTTTCAAGTAGGTATAGAACCGATTGAATGGGTTATCATCTACCCGTTTCACTGGGTTTCAAGTATGAAACCCATTGAATGGGTTATCATGTAACCCTTTCACTGGGTTTCTACTATAAAACCCATTCAATGGGTTATCATGTAACCCTTTCACAGGGTTTTTACTATAAAACCCATTCAATGGGTTACATCATGATAAAGATAACCCATTGAATGGGTTACCCTTTCGAAAGGCTTAACCCTTAACCGGGGTTGTACGGTCCCTGATTATAATATTTATAAAATTGAAATGAATAAGTACAAGTATTTAGTGAAAAAAATTGTCTAGGTCTATGGAAAATATTCTTTTGAGGTATCGAGATTTTAAATATACCAATAATGGATAAAGCATGAAAACTATTTTTGACAAAATGTCCCATGTGTAACTTCATATTCCCACTACCAATCAGTTATGTTTTAGATTGTTGTTGTTTTTTTTTTTATGTTTCTTGTTTTATCTTACTCAACTGATAATTGAAATAGTCAACAGAAATTGAGACCTATTTGCAGCTCACATTTTCTTTCATTTTCATAACTTTATGTTATGAAAATGAAAGAAAATGTCTAGTGCATCACCTCAAGATATTGACTCAGCTGGCTGAAATATTACACTAGATCTACTGCCGCTTCTTAGGCTATGGATCAGTATTTGATAATAAAGGAAATAACAACATTCAATAAAAATATATCGCTCCACCCCCCAGAACAAGGTTTGTTTACACTTTCATCAGATACTTTTGGAACAGAACACAGAAATGATATAATTTAGTCAGCCTAAAATGTTCCCATTGCTAAATATTAAAAAAAAAGAAAGATCAAGAGTAATACTAAGACTGATGCAGGACTTAGTGACCTTTATAAAAAAATTAAAAGCTCTAGGTAGATTTCTAAGATCAAATTTTTCTATCTCTAACTGCTCACATAGCTGCCATAGTGAACCTGTTTCAATAACAGCGATAAAATCTCAAAATAAATAGAGGTATTTTGTGTCTCTATTATCTGTTGCCCGTATAAGAATCTGTATGTGTTACAAATTTTATCTTTTTTTAATACAAATATCCAGGATGAAAAGAAGCCATAGGTCCTTCTCCAGGTTCCAGGCTACCTGTCTGTTATTATTGCATAACGATCGGTTCAGTGGTTTACACAGAGACAAACAAAGTACCTTCAATAAAACTTACCTTCAACGACATTTTCATCAGTCTGATCAGTAGGTTCAATCTCATTGTTGTCTTTAATACCATTTTGTTTACTGTTGTTCTGATCTTGGCCAGCCATGTTAAAGTAATTAGGTGATAAGGTATAAGAAACTTGTTAAATTGCGTACTAACGTTCCTTCCTGCTTCACTAGTTCACTTGCTTGTTGATTAATGATTTGATAGGTACTTGGAACTACTTGAAGGCTTCACAATTTTCACATCACTGATCACACGGCTTCACAGCAGTGTTGCCAACTTTATTTTTAGGGGATCTTACGATCTTACCATAGCACCCAGAGACCTGTAAAGTGATAAATTGATTCTGTAAATACTCATTTGTCATTGTCGCAATCATTATTTTATCAAGATACAATCTGACACTGACCTGCAACTAACAACATTTTATTACGTTGAGTTGTATGTTGATCTAAATATGATTCACGGCCGTAACAAATATGGCTTTACAGAATTATAATCATTAGAATCAGCATTAAGATACAACCGGTTACTGACCTGCAAATTGCAAAAAACGTAATAAAAATTGTATTTCGCGGGCTACCTTAGCGCAACTTCGTAGTCTGCTATTTAAAAAAAAATAGGTTTTTTTTTTCATTGGAAAAAACGTATTATAGTATGAATTTTGCGGGTTACAGCTGCGGATTCATAAATGGTATTTTTGGAGCTGAGACAGTCACTAGTAAAAAGTGGAAAATGGCAAGGTAGATTGATTGTTAAAGGCTATCATGGCTATCACGCTACGTCCCATAGGAGCCAAGCAAAAATAAGAAAGTCAGAAAGAACGCTAAGCGAACACGAAGTAATAGCGCGGGCGGGTAATGCGTTGCGAAGCGGTGGGTCGGGGAGCAATAAATTTCACGCGGATGAAGCCTGCTGCACTGCAGATGTTAGTCTATTAGATAGCACTGTAACCTTTAGCCACTACAAGTTTCTTTTTGAAATAATTATAGATTGCACAAATGTTTTATGATTGTGATTACCAATAGCGTCCTCCCCAACGTCATTCCCGTGCCAGTGCCAATATGTATGGTGATAAGTATTCTGTGGTATGGTGCCAATGATCCTTGTCGTAGAGTGAAGTATCCATGGATTTTTTTTACAAAAGGTGTAAGATATTTAATATGGCAACAACTGAATCAAATACGTCATATTTGACGAAGGAGGAAGCCTTTGTTTTGCATTGCGAAAAAGATTAAGTTTCACATATTTTTAAACGTTGCATTGTGGTTTCTAACAAAGTAAGATATCGATTGTGCATTATTTTTTTTAATACTAGAATTGATCTACAAGTGCTGTTGTTGATACTACTAAAGCAGAGGGACGTAATTGAACGCAAATATCTGCGTGCATAGTTACAATAAACTGACCAGTTTTTCATAAAAACATTGCTACGTACGTACTTTGACTTTGATATTTCGTGTGAATATGTATTCTACTTGATAAATATTGTATACTGTTATGTTTTGTAACATAGATTCACTGAAATCAATGTGTGATGACTCATACATCAATAATAAACGGAAAGGCAAAATATTTTCATCAAACCTCATCAAGGTTGCAGTTATTTGGACATGGATGGTTTGGTATATGAATGTCCAAATAACTGCCGATTTGATTGCTATAGTACAATTATTACATTGTACCATGCAGATAAGATAGGTTAACGTTAACATACAGATAATAACTGTTAACAGAAAATAAAGTGACAATTGCTAAATTATGTTTTGGATTGGAATTAATTTGCGTATTTGTTATTACTAACCTAAGAAATAAAGGCAAAAATACATTCAAAACAGTTTAGCTTTTTAAAGTAAGTACTTTTAATTGCTTCCTTGGTAGTATTTATTGATTAAATTGTTGTTATGACACAAACAACATTTGCATGTTTTATCAAAGCAGTTTTGCTAAATAATGCTTTAGTTAGTGCAATAAGCTAAATATGGTTAGTTAGTAGTCTTATAACCTGATAACCAGTCTTACCAAGGGGTATCATCATATCATGATACCCAGCAACTTGGTTGTGGAGGTCAAATAGGCAGTCATTCCATATAAATTACTTGTATTTGGTTAGACTGTAAGCCAACCCCAACATAGTTGGGAAAAGGCTAGACAGATGATGATGATGACCTAAGGTAATTATTTATTTACTCAATAGTACAGCACAGCTATTCACAACTGTTTGATTCACTATCAGATTCAATTGTTAAGGTTTATTTAGGAGGAATGCTACTAATGGTAATGGTAACTTCTATGGTAGAAAATCTAATAAATTAATATTATTAGGTATTTCATAACTTAAGTTTTACTATAAAATATACATTGAGTGATTAATCAATCAACTGACCAAGTGCATGTCGAACCATGCACAATTAAAGGTTCCGTAGTTGGGATTAATTTATCCCAAAAACTAACTTAACATTGTAGTTGAAAAACATGTTCTCCCATAGATCAATATACAACACAATAATTCTCCATTTGCAAATGTAAGTTGGTTGACTATTACTTGTTAACGTGTAAAAATGTAAAGCCTAGTTAACTGTGATAGTTTTTCTTTTAGTTTAGTCTACTGCCATGAATTTTTTCATATATCCCTAAGCAACCTTTACCTGTAGGGGGCCCGGAGACACACTTGACTCTTAAAGAAAAACCGGCCAAGTGCGTGTCGGACCACGCACAATGAAGGGTTCCGTAGTTAGGATGAATTTATCCCTAAAACAAACTTAACATTGTAGTTGAAAAACATGGTCTCCCATATATCAATATACGCCACAGTCAATTTTCCAATTAAAAATTTAAGTTTGTAATTGTAAAAAATGGTTTTTTTATGTGATAATACTACAAATTAAAAATTTTTGGACTTTTTCCTTTACTTGTGCTGTGAGACCTTGCTTCTGCCAAAATTTCATGATTCTACGTCAACGGGAAGGTTTTGGTTTATGTGTGAGATATTCGCAATTTTTTTTTATGTGATAAAACTACAAATTTACAATTTTCGGACTTTTTCCTTTACTTGTGCTGTGAGACCTTGCTTCTTGCCAAATTTCATGATTCTAGGTCAACGGGAAGTACCCTATAGGTTTTGATTTATTTGCGAGTATCGAAATATGTCGCAATAATGTCGCTTATATCGCCGTATTTTTTATTGCGTTGACTTGGAAGCTTGATTTTTTTAGAGCTTCAAGGGACCATAGACTTACGTATTTGATATTAATTTCAACTAGTCTGCTAATTCACAAATAGAAAATCGAAAATTTTTGATAGTTAATTTTATAAAAAGACGTAAATTCTACCGATAGCAATTTTCTGTTGGGAGGAAGTTTGAAACTTGAACTTTGGCTCACTCGCTTGTGTTAGAGATCAAGCAAGCAAAAGACATTGACCAAAATGTGTAAATGTGTGAAGCAAATATTTTTTTGGCCTAAAAATCATCCTGTTTTTTAAATTGAGCGATTTTGTTGCTAAATGAAGATCAAATACTGCGAAGGAATTTCTGCGTTTGATTCCTGGCTGCTTTAGTTTTTTTGATTCTTCAAAATCAAGCGCATGATTCCTTTGACCTTGTATCCTCCCTTGATATCGGATTTTGCCGTGAGTTGACAGATTTTGAGATGGCCAAAATAATCCTGAATGCATTCTTCTTTCTTCTTAGTCATTCCCTGACTGCTTAGGATTGCGACCACATACGGCGCGTCTTCAAGTTATGCGGTCTTCCACAGTGTGGACCTCTCGGTATATCCTGCCTCCAAAAGGCTTACAGTGCACGGACCAATTGTGGCATACGACGGAATACCAAAATACGATTCGGTCGTATTTTGGTATTCCGTCGTATGCAACTGTTTCTCCAAATTTTCCCTAGATTGGTCGTAACACTTTTGGAAATGCTATCTGTACGATATCTATGTTGTAGGGTCGTTTTTTGTTTTTCAATATCTCGTTACGAATACGAGGCTAGCTTATACTAGCCGTTGCATAGGCCGTTCAAAAATATTGCGGGTCTGTAGAAACTATTTTTCGACCATTTTTGGATACGTTTGAGTAATATTAAGCTTTAGTTACCGAGTCAAGAAACCATTTAGCTGGCGGGGGGGGGGGGGGGGCTGTCAGCTAAATGGTTGTTTTTGGATATGTTAAAAAAATCATGGCAGTAGTATAAATAACGAAATTAAAAGGAAAACTATTACAGCTAAGTAAGCTTTACTAGTTAACGAGCAATAGTCGACCTAGTTACATTTGCAGTTGGAGAATTGACCGTGACGTATATCGATGTATGGGAGAACATGTTTTTCAACTACAATGTTAAGTTTGTTTTTGGGATAAATTCATCCCAACTACGGAACCCTTCATTGTGCGTGGTCCGACACGCACGTGGCTGGTTTTTGCTTTACCGCCATTCAAAATTTGACAGACGGACAGACTGCGAAGCCTTAGTAATAGGGTTCCCGTTTTACCCTTTGGGTACGGAACCCTAAAAAGCATCATCATCAGTACAAAAAATCCTACTGAAAGATTATGTCTGAAATAATCATTCAGTAGGATTTTTTGAACTTAGAGAAATGTAATGCTGATTCTATTGATTATAATTCTGTAAAGCCATATTTGTTATGGCCGCGAATCATATTTAGATCAACATACAACCTGTTACTGACCTGCAAATTGCAAAAAACGTAAGAAAATTTGAATTTCGTGGGCTACCTTAGCGCATCCCCCTTAAATAACATATTTTATTGGGTAAGGATTAACCGATATACCATACCATACCGGTCAAAATATCTTCGGAAATAACAGTTACATATTTATAAAAATCAGAAAGAAAAAATATGGTCACTGTGGGTCATCCGGACGTTTTTGTGGATCTTCCTATGATGTACAATCCTGTAGATTTTGTAGAACATACATTTTATGTACTTATTTCTTACGGTTTACGCGGCGCACGCCAGTAAAGCTACCAGTCTGCGTGGTTTTTGTGACATCTTCAACAATCAAAGTCATATTTAAGCCAATTTACACAAAACCGTAATTAATTATACACTACCCTCCTCATGAATCATTCCGTTCATTGGTGAAAACCGTATGAAAATCCGTTCTGAAGTTTTTAGGGTTCCGTATCCAAAGGGTAAAACGGGAACCCTATTACTAAGGCTCCGCTGTCCGTCCGTCTGTCTGTCCGTCTGTAACCAGACTGTATCTCATAAACCGTGATAGTTAGACAGTTAAAATTTTCACGGATTATGTATTTCTGTTGCCGCTATTACAACAAATACTAAAAACCAGAATAAAATATTTTTTTTTTTTTTTAATATTACTTATATTTTATAAATAAAATAAAATAATATTATATAAAATAAAATAATATTATATAAAATAAAATAATATTATATAAAATAAAATAATATTATGTATATGGGGCTCCCATACAACAAACGTGATTTTTTTCGCCGTTTTTATAGATAATGGTACGGAACCCTTCGTGCGCGAGTCCGACTCTCAATTTGCTGGTTTTTTGTTTATCGCGTTCAGACAGACAGATGTAGCGGGACTTTGTTTTTTAATATTAGTGATTGATAGTGATGATTAACAGCAAATCCATACTTACTAAAGTTTTTCTATTGAAAAACTTTAATATTGTCCATTTTGTCCATATTAATCTTATAAATGCTTATATATTAAAAATTGTTTTTCATGTTAGTTGATAATAATATTATCCGTGTAATTTATTGAATTTCTGTATTTTATAACTTTCAGAATCAAAATGACGTCAGGACCATACAACTACTCCTACATATTTAAATATATTATCATTGGAGATATGGGAGTTGGCAAATCATGCCTATTGCACCAGTTTACGGACAAGAAATGTTAGTACATTTTTATTTTATATTAAATTACCTCATCTATGTTGTTAGTTCTGTTGCGTCATCTGTGCGACTTACTACTAATATAAATTCATCTTATCTTTTAACATAATAGGACAAAGGCCTCCCTGCTCTGGAACAAAACAATCTAGAGAGATACATAATTATAATAATTATGATTTGTCATAATTGTCCATGATTGTCCTTAGTTATATTATTACTTATAGCCATAAGTGGCGTAGTAGTACCACAAATTACTTCGAGTACGTGGTAAAAAAGCTCCATGGTTGGTAAAGGAGTTCCATGAGATTGCCTGTTACACCAAGGCATTGCTGGGCTTACTTGAGGAGCGAAATCTACGCTCAGAGGTGGAGTTGCGGTGTAGCCTGATATACCATATATAAAAACCAGCCAAGTGCATGTCGGACCACGCACAATGAAGGTTTCTGTAGTTGGGATGAATTTATCTCAAAAACAAACTTAACATTTTAGTTGAAAAACATATCCTCCCATACATAGATATAAGTAATAGGTTGGAGAAAAAGTTTCTTCGCATTTTTTAAGAAAATTCAAAACATTTTTTAATATAGTTTATTTAACTAAAGTATGTAGGTACTATTTTGTTCGATAACTTTTTGCCATCTTGTAGGTAGGGACATGATCCCCATTGCTATAGAAATTTTGGGACTTCTGATCAAAATACCGCGACAAGTGGTTTTGGCAGTCCTCTCGTGATGTTAACCTGACACTGCCTAAAGAATTCTGAAGAGACCGAAACAGGTGGAAATCTGAAGGTGCAAGGTCAGGACTATACGGCGGATGCATTAACACCTCCCAGCCAAACTATCTTAATTTTTGCTGAGTGGCTAAAGATGTGTAAGGTCTAGCGTTATCATGATGAAAAACCACACCCCATTGTTGATTAATTCCGGCCGCTTTCTCTCAACTTCTTGTTCGCAGTAGAGTTCAGAATCGATGGTCCTGCCTGGTGCTAACAGCTCATAATGAATAATGCCCTTCTAATCACACCACACACACAGCATCACCTGTTGCGAGTTAACCCGGGTTTCGCCACAGTCTGTGACGCCTGTCCGGCCTTTGACCACGACCTTTTTCGCACGTTCTTTCGCGGCTTGCGTTGCATTTTTACCTTTTTTGTAGTAAAATTTTAAAATGTATCAAATTTCTTCATTAGATTCACTCATCTTGACAGTACGAAAAACAAATGAAAATCACACATTTTCCTAATTTGAATTATGTTCTTTAAAATTTAAACTTTCAATGATACCAAAACCACCCAGATACAAATAGTATAGCCAAAGAGATTTTATTACAAGTTCGTATCATACTATAATGCGAAAAGACTTTTTCCCCAACCTAATATACAGGATGGAATTTTGTAATGCCACCTGGAGGGAAAGTACTCTTAATACTGTAGATAGAAAAATCTACTCAAAGGAAACATTCCTTTATTTTTGAATAGAAAGCAAACTGCATTCAAAGATTTTCGAAAATTCTCTTCTCCCACACCCGGGAATCGAACCGGCTAAAATCTGAAAAAATTATACCCTGTACTTTTATTGCATCGATCGTTAGGGTCAATTAGAAGCATGAAATCTCTAACAAACATGATAAATTAAATGAAAGGAAAACCAGGAAATCTGAAGTTACAAATTCAATGAGTCAAGTTAAAGCTATTTAACTAACATCCATCTTTTGTAATGCAGACTCCTTTGCGACATACTCGTAGCTGCGTGTATGAGGTAATTTAAATATGGAATGTTAGATTAAAATTTGAAAATTAGATTGTCATAGTTGTTATTCACATTTGATTGTTTTTACAACTCATTTCACATTTTGTCTCACGGTGAAAATGGCTTATCAAGAACAGTTTGATTTAATGGAAGCTTATTTTTTAAATAACAAAAACGTGAATCTAGCTCTGCGGTGGTATGGAGAGAGATATCAAGACCGACAGGCATCAACTCGGTTCGTATTGAAAAGAATGGTAGAAAATTTAAAGAATACGGGTGGTTTCAAGAAGAGACGGCAAACTATTCAGCAAAACTATTTCGATTTTGAACTAGATGTTTTAACATACTTTGAATCATTTCCAAAGGCTTCAAGTAGAGATGCTGCCGATGAATTAGGAACAACCCACATTCGCGTACTTAAAGTGCTGAAAAAGTATAAGTATAAATGCTATCGTGAAGGTCGGTTGGTGCAAAAATTGCATATTGGGGATCGTGACAGACGATTACAATTTTGTGAAAACATGCTTGGAGAAATTGACCGAAACCCTAATTTTTTGAATAACATTGTATGGTCTGACGAAACCAACTTCAGCAATAATGGCATGTACAATCGCCGCAATAACCATTATTGGTCTCGAGTGAATCCTGTTCGTGTTCATGAAACTAACAATCAAGTAAGATTTTCTTTCAACGTTTGGTGCGGAATTATGAGAAATAATGTAGTGTTAGTCCACGTGTACGAAGGTCATTTAAACACTGTCAAGTATATTGAAATACTGGATCTCTTAAGAAACGAGTTAAATGGTTTCCCCGAGGAAGAGCGAAACCAAATAATTCTACAGCAAGATGGTGCTCCAGCACGTAACAGCAGAATCACTACTACCTACATTAATAACCATTTTAATACCTGGATTGGTACAAACGGCACAATCAGATGGCCTGCTAGATCGCCAGATCTCACCCCATTAGATTTTTTTTCGTGGGGATATGTAAAAAATCAGATTTACATGAAATCTTATGCGAATGACGAGTTGAGAGTTGAAGTTCAGAATACGATTTATAATATTCACCACAACACTTTATTAAAGGTTACTAGAAATGAATTCGTTAAAAGAATAAATTTGTGTATCCAAGAGAATAGAGCCCATATCGAGCAACTAATTAGTTAGTTTACCATTTTTTGTCAAAGTCAAAGTCAAAGTCAAACCATTTATTTCAAATAGGCACATAAGAGGCACTTTTGAACGTCAAAATTTACAAAAAAAATAGAATTGATTCTAGTTGCCCCTTCCAAAAGGTAGTTTCGTATGGAGAAGAATGGGCAAGAAACTCCACCGGTACTCTTTTAAAAATGTTTTACAATATTTTGTTTGATTACATTAATTATATGATTATATGTGAAGACGATGCACCTAGAATAAAATTACTATACCATAATAGGTAAAACGAATTAAAAACTAAGCAATGAAAAATAACTTAATTAAGTATTAGATAGATACGTGGTGTTCACATATTTACAAACATCATACAAGTATGTTTTTCTAAAAAAATAAGTCAGTGTGTGAGTATAGGTTATCACAGAATGTAAAATGAATATCATAAAAATAACAGATTTTACCATAAAAATAGCAACCAGTTTGATTTTGTCTAAAAATGTAAATAATTAAATTAATTTAAGATTTCCTGGTTTTCCTTTCATTTAATTTATCATGTTTGTTAGTGAGATTTCATCCTTATAATTGACCCTAACGATCGATGCAATAAAAGTACAGGGTATAATTTTTTCAGATTTTAGCCGGTTCGATTCCCGGGTGTGGGAGAAGAGAATTTTCGAAAATCTTTGAATGCAGTTTGCTTTCTATTCAAAAATAAAGGAATGTTTCCTTTGAGTAAAACTTTCTATCTGCAGTATTAAGAGTACTTTCCCTCCAGGTGGCATTACAAAATTCCACCCTGTATATAAGGTGCTAACAAATTAGGTACCAATACTTTTAGAGCTGATAGTACTCGTCTCTATGAGTAGACTTAAGTATGAAACATTGAAAAGTTTATGTTACTTTTTTGGAGATAATTAGGGAAACAACGTTACTGCGTAAAACGTTAGTCACAAACGACGATGTTCACTTGACAGAAAGTGTGTCTTGTCAGTTAAAAGCACAGGATGATTATGTTTGGGCGAATTTTTAATTTATTTATTTTGTTCCGTAAATTAAAACAAAAATATAATATAAAAAGTTTTCTTAATTTCTATATAAAGTTAATTGTTTTGATGTAATGTAACACCTCTTAAAATATTGGTACTTAATTTGTTAGCACCTTATATATTATATTTATACACGGCGAGGAACCCAGTGCCGTCTCTGACCAGTCTCTGGTGTACTTAATGCTTCGCTGATCGTAGATAGGTAGTTGGTGTTCAATCACACACAACACTTAACTCAAACTCAAAGCATTTATTTCTATTAAAACATTTACAGGCACTTTTGAACTATCATTTCTCATGGAGTCGTTCAGTTTGAGTTTGAGAGTTAGTTGTATTGCCGATTCTAATGATCATAATCCTATGTAGAGAACAGGTGTCAGATTGAAGTTCTGAATGGGTACTGCTCTAAGCCTATGAATGTCACTTCCGGGCAAAATTGTTACTATATGCTGATGACATGAAGATAATGAGACAAATAAATACAGTGGCAGATGCTCATCTATTACAGACAGACCTTAATAGTTTCCAAGACTATTGTATTAATAATAAGTTGGATTTGAATGTCTCCAAGTGTTATGTTTGCTCCTTTACACGGATACCTATCCAGATCGTCCATAACTACACGCTTTTGGATACAGCACTAAATAGGGTCAATACTATCAGGGATCTGGGAGTTACCTTTGACGCTAAGCTTCTCTTTGATGCACACATAGACAATGTAGTCAAGAAAGCATCAAAAGCACTGGGTTTCAATATCCGGGTGTCCTCTTGAGTTCAAAAATATAAAGACTATTAAACTATTATACTGTTCCTTTGTTCGTAGTCATTTGGAGTATGCCTCACGTCTGGAACCCCAATTATAATGTCTATATAAATCGTATTGAGAGCATACAGAAAAGGTTTATAAGGCACATTCAATATCGATCTAAAACGTTTTTAACTACGTATACCTACCGTTGCAAAAAGTTTCATATATTCCACTTTACGAAAGACGAAAAATATCAGATCTTGTGTTTCTTGTCAAGATAGCCAATGGAACAACTGGTGTTACCGAGTTGTTACACAAAATCGGGCTGCGAGTGCCATCAGTGTTCTTGCGTAAACCTCATTTATTGCACACCCCAGTGGTAGCCACTACGTACAGACAGAACTCGTAAGTACATGATGAGAGCGAGTCGTATGTACAATACAACCTGCCGGGAAGCTGTTATCGACATTTTCAATACTAGTGTTGCTCATTTGAAGAGAATCTTATCTAATGGCTTCTTCGAGCGTAAATAGTAAATTGTCTGTTTTTTAAAGTCTACTATCAATTTTCTATTTTGTTCATAGACTACATGTGGAAACTTGTAATTGGCCATATTTTATGTATGCTATTACTCATTGTATCTGTTTAGCTGTAAGTTTTCTTAAAAATAAAATAAATAAATAAATAATTCTGTAAAGCCATATTTGTTATGGCCGCGAATCATAGTTAGATCAACATACAACCTGTTACTAACCTGCAACTTGCAAAAAACGTAATAAAATTTGAATTTCGCGGGCTACCTTAGCGCATCCCCTTAAAACAATACAAGATGTTTCTAATTCACAAAGGAGCTAATAGATGGCGCCTCAAGTAATTATTACGATTATGATAAATTGGAATAATTCATTAGTT
This sequence comes from Tiliacea citrago, assembly GCA_963921375.1. Lineage (NCBI taxonomy): Eukaryota > Metazoa > Arthropoda > Insecta > Lepidoptera > Noctuidae > Tiliacea > Tiliacea citrago. Next base: position 13,873,169 of record OY992786.1, on the reverse strand, counting down.
ACGAATAAGATTTTTAATAATCTTAACAGGCAGACGCTTGTAGCGGCGATATATAATATATACAGGGTGGATTTTTGAGATGGGGCAGTAAGGGCAGCTACCTTAACCGTTGTAGCTACAGGAAAACGGTCTTAAGAGACTGTCCTTAACTTTTTGAGAAATTTTGATCTGCATTCACAGATTTTGGAAAAAATGCAGCAAGAAAATGGGCGATTATCACAAAAACTTTTTTTATGTCAATCGATCCTCTTATAAGGATCAAAAACCTGTATTGGACCAATTGAGGTTTGAGTACCTACTAGAAAAGTCATAAATAGCAAAAAACTTTTCCCATACATTTCGTAGGAAATGAGACTACAAATACATTTTTTACCATCGATAAACTGGTCGCTACAAGAAAGACTGATAGAAAAACAAATACAAAGCAATAACTTCTACTTTTTTACTTTAAAATTAAAAACTTGAAACTTTACATTTGGACTCGCCTAGAAATTTTACTTTTGTGCTGACGTAGGCATTATTTAGTAGTTTATTGTCTTTACTACAAAGCGGAGCAACAGATAATGTGCTAGGATTAATTCCATAGAGAATCGTGGTAAGTAAATCTTTGAGTTCCTCAACACTGTCGTATTTCTTTTTATAAGGTTCATTTTAAATAGCGCCACATAAAAAAATTAAGAGGCGTGAGATCAGAACTGCGAGGTGGTCACGGTATAGGAGTAGGACCATTATTATGTTTGTATCCACTTCCTTGCGAATTGCCGGTTCAAATTAGAACGGGTACGAGTATGGCGGCTATTGCGCAGAATTTCAGCTATTACAAGCAACCAAGCAACAAACTATCGAGATTCCTGTTTTCAAACAAAATTTAAAAAAAAAACAAAGCTCGAGTTTTAATTTTTTTATTATTATTTTTGACCAGTCTTCATTGTAGCGGTTCATCTATCCATCATTAAAAACTAAGTTGGAGTCTCATTTAGTACGAAATGTATGAGATTTTTTTTTGCGATTTATGACTTTTCTTGTACTCAAACATCAGTTGGTCCAATAGAGGTTTTTGATCCTTATAAGAAACAGGATCGATTGGCATTAAAAAAAGATTTTGTGAAAATGGCCCATTTTCCTGCTGACTGTACATTTTTTTCAAAATCTGTGAATGCAGATCAAAATTTCTCAGAAAGTTAAGGACAGTCTCTTAAGACCGTTTTCCTGTAGCTAGAACGGTTAATGTAGCTGCCCTTACTGCCCCATCTCAAAAATCCATTCTGTATATATATTAGGTTGGGGAAAAAGTCTTTTCGCATTATAGTATGTATGAACTTGTAATAAAATCTCTTTGGCTATACTATTTGTATCTGGCTGGTTTTGGTATCATTGAAAGTTTAAATTTTAAAGACCATAATTCCAAATTCAAATTAGGAAAATGTGTGATTTTCATTTGTTTTTCGTACTGTCAAGATGAAGTGAATCTAATGAAGAAATTCGATACATTTTAAAATTTTACTACAAAAAGGTAAAAATGCAACGCAAGCAGCGAAAAAATTTGCGATGTTTATGGACCTAGTGCAGTGTCTGTGAGAGTAGCACAAATTTGGTTTAAGCGTATTCAATCCGGAAATTTTGATGTCAAAGATGCACGTCGCTCTGGTGGCGACCAGAGCGACGTGCATCTTTGACATCAAAATTTACTATACGGCCCTATTACGGATAAAATGGATGCCATTTTTGAAAAAGTGGAGCTAGATCGGCATATCAGTAGTTACGACGTAGCTGAAGAACTGGGAATTGACCACAAAACAGTTTTAGCACATTTGAAAAAAACTGGGTACACAAAAAAGCTCTATATTTGGGTACCTCACGAGCTCACTGAAAGAAACCTAATGAACCGTGTACTCATTTGTGATTCTTTATTACGTCGTAATGAAACCGAACCATTTTTGAAGAAGCTGATAACTGGTGATGAAAAGTGGATCACGTACGACAAGAACGTGCGAAATAGGTCGTGGTCAAAGGCCGGTCAGGCTTCACAGACTGGCGAAACCCGACAACAAGGTGATGCTGTGTGTGTGGTGGGATTGGAAGGGCATTATTCATTATGAGCTGTTACCACCAGGCAGGACCATCTGAACTCTACTGCGAACAACTGATGAGATTAAAGCAAGAAGTTGAGAGAAAGCGGCCGGAATTAATCAACATCAGGGGTGTGGTTTTTCATCATGATAACGCTAGACCTCACACATCTATAGTCACTCAGCAAAAATTAAGAGAGTTTGGCTGGGAGGTGTTAATGCATCCGCCGTATAGTCCTGACCTTGCACCTTCAGATTTCCACCTGTTTCGGTCTCTTCAGAATTCTTTAGGCAGTGTCAGGTTAACATCACGAGAGGACTGCCAAAACCACTTGTCGCGGTATTTTGATCAGAAGTCCCAAAATTTCTATAGCAATGGGATCATGTCCCTACCTACAAGATGGCAAAAAGTTATCGAACAAAATGGCACCTACATACTTTAGTCAAATGTAAATAAACTATATTAAAATATGTTTTGAATTTTCTTAAAAAATGCGAAGAAACTTTTTCCCCAACCTGTTATATATATATATATATATTTATCCCGAGCTGGTCCCAATGTCACCAAGTCAGAATCTGATAAGTGAATCCCATGGAAATCGAGTGAAATCCTCAAATTTTATAGGCACACCTATAGCGATTTGGGTATTTTTTCTGGGCAGTTCTTCTGGTTCTCACCAGGAGAACTCCTCAACAATTAACGTGGGATGCATCGGACACGCAATATTTTGTAAAAGTTGATGGAGCAGTTGACATTAAGCTATCAATAGCCTAATGTCAACTGCTCCATCACCTTTCTCAGCAAAATTGATAGTATTAGTTTACCGGCTTTCATATCCTCGGTACACGGCACTGAGAAATTAATCAGGATAATCCTAGCCTCCACACTGATTGATTTTGATGTGCCGTGGTTCACCGAGGTTATGGATGCCTAGAGACTCGCTTGCCCGAATTCAGATCCACCCGACAATCCATCTTCCCAGAGACGGTGGGATGAGCAGCTCTGCAGATTAGTACAGAACAATTTACTTGAGACGTCTTCTACTACTGCGGAGCGTGCGCGCTTGCTGGCTGTGGGTAAATGGGAGTTGGCTCTGTGGCTTCATGTACTACCGTCGTCGAACATAGGCACTTTTTTCGACGACACTACGCCTCGCTGCTTCGCTGCGACTAGTAGCTTCTTGTTGTTCTTCTCCTCGCTGTCACTGTGGCGAAGTTGTCAACAGACTCTGACACCACGGCCTGTCTTGCAGGCGTAGTGCGGATCGCTTAGCGCGGCACGCGAACATTAATGACACATCCGACGAGCTCTTGTCACCGTCGGCGTTCCAGCTGTATTAGAGCCCAATGGCTTGGCACGTGACGATGGCAAGAGACCGGACGGCGCACAGAGAAGTATTTAACCCCGAAAGTTGATCAAAACTATTACGTGATATTTTTGGATTTGATATAAAATAAAAAACAGTATAAGGTTATAACTTTGTATTTAAAACATCATACATACATTATTAAAATTCACATAAAATGTGTTTACACAAAATCATTCTAATCAGACTCGCCTTCACTAGATCCATCCTTCTCCTCATTGTCAGACTCTGTAGATGAGACGTATGATGTCTCCGGGAGCAAGAGTTGTAATGCCTCACTGGAAAATGGCTTACTTTTTTTCCGGGGCCTTTGCCTGGTACTGCTCAAAAATGGATCCGAACTTAGCAGAAGTCTGTTCAAAACATCCCTATTGCAGTCTTCTCGGGAAAACTTTCTAGAAAAATTCGGTATGTAAAGTAAAAATTAACCTATACCGATTCGAAAACCTTTTCGAGATTTTAAGCTTATATGAGTTATTTTTCTATTAATAGGTCTTAAATTATAAGATCGTATTTATTTTCACAAAAATACTTAAAATCACTTGACTTTTATTTGACCTCTAAATGTCATCCAAAGTAGCCTGAATTGGGAATTTTCAGTGCCTCTTGTAATTAAATAATTAAGTTGTTCTGTATGTGTCAAGTGTCAATGTCAACGACAAATTCACATGAAGCACTTATTATTATTCTACTCAAATAGGTAAATAGTGTAGTTTTTCACCAGCGGCCGACAGTACAAGTCGAATCACATCGATGTATCGCTTCAGGAAACTTAACTTACGTTCAAATGATCTTCACAACAAAACAGACGCCGCACAGACTAGTACTCAACGTTTACTTCCTCGCACCATTTCTTTTTTAAGGTTTCTTTTACTAACAATCAATTTGTGTCGGCTATTTGTTTTGGTGTTTATACTTGACGGTATGAAGCACGTAGCAGAAGTAGTCTTTGATCCATTCATTTGATTAATAAGCTATAACTTTAAACTAAGGTACGGAAATCGCATCTCGTATGAAATGTAAACAAATTAACTGTCAAATTTGACTGTTTGACTTTACTGAATTTTGTTTTTAAATAAGTGTTAAACGTGGAAAACATCCTAAGCTATTCAGGCTACTTTAGAAATCAGCACGAACAAAACTTAAAAAAAATATATAACAATAACTACAGCTTGTAAAAACAAAAAGATGACATTATGTGTTTCAAATACTCTTATCTTTAAAATAAAAATATAAAAAACATACCTGAAAAATACTTTACATACCGAATTCTGCCTATACATGCGGAAGTGTTTGTTTCTGGCCTCAGCCGCCTCTTCAGATAACTGGCCTATAGGCAGAATAGCGTGATCAATTACTGTGGCCCCATGTCTCAAAACTTTGTGCATTGTAGGCGACATGGGGTGCCACTCATATAAATCTACATAGAGTTTTGCAGTTTGTTCTGCAGTTTTCAAATTTTTTTACATCAATTTTTAGACCACTTGACAAGGCTTCTAATATGGCACTGCATTTTTTTATTAAGTTGATGTCAACTCCTGTAATGCGGGAAGAAGTTTCGGGATCCGAGAAAAATCTTCTTGAAGTGTTCCCGTCATTGGTGTTACCAAACCCTGCCTTGGGAATATCCACCAGGAGCCCCATTTTCTCTTTAAAAGAGTCTTGGATTTTCTTCTTTCTATCTGCCACCATGTTTTTATGGTCTTGAGTCCTTGCTTGCCACTTTTTAAAGGTATTTTATAAGACAAATGAAGAAGCGATTCAAAAAATCGAATTCTGGCATGTAGTGTTGATAACCCAAATTTAAGAGTATCCGGGTTCTCTACGTTTTTTTTATTCAGGTTATTAAAGTGTTTTGATGTTTGCCCGCATATATATAACACCTCATCGTAGATGACGTGTTTGTCGCAGCATTGCAAACCTTTGCATCAATCATGGTAAACACCAATGTGTGCTTTATTTCTAATATTCCACCATTTGTTCTCGGTATTTCACTCTTTTTCAGGTTTTTTATTTGATTTTCTATGTAACAGATTTCTTCATTTGTAATATCTTTTGTTTCCTGAATGAAACGGATTCGTATTGGTCTGCAGTATCTTGCGGAAGAAGGTACTGGGTTTTGCGAAATAATATTTTTGTGGTCACCAATATTGCATATCAGTCGTACGAGCCTTAGACGCATCACTATGTCCTGCAGCACGCTGACTCATTTGGGCTGCATAGGTTAACTGTTCACAGGGTACTTGTTCTCTCAAAGCCTTTGTTTTGCGCCTCTTTGTTTGATCACTCAATTCCTTGAAATTCTTTGTTGGTCGGCCGGTCTTTCTCGATGTCCACGTAGGTAATGTTATAGAAGTATTGAGCCATTGTTCATTTTTTGTTAAAAAGCGTTCTTCCTTATTACTGACGGCTGTCCATTATTGTTTGAACTGAAACTTAAACGTTTTTAAGGCATGTCTCAGTGAACCTTGTTTATTCTCAGGGCATTTCGTGATTATTTTAAGACGATTTTCTAAAAACTCAAACTTCTGGTCTATCTTCCTGTCCGAACATTGTTTTATGACTTCATAGAGTGATTTTCTAGTCATCTCCATCGACATCATTGGAAATTCTGTAATAAAAATAATAAATAAAACATTGTTAAATAAAACCTGATTTCGGATTAACCTCAAAAAAAAAAATGGCGTGTATATGCGGGACATTTTCCTTTGAAAACCTTATCAAGAATAATGCAATTTTACGTTACATCCAAAATCATGACTTAACTAGGCTTAACTCTTAAACAAAAACACCTTTAATTACAGTAATTACATTTAAAAAAATGCATTTTTGAATGCAGAACGTTTAAGATCCAAAATGTTACTTTATCGACTATAATACCAAAATAAACATATTTTAATAAATAACCTACATACCTTCATCCTCAACATCCATATTGGTTATCATAAAATTTCACCAAACACAAACTTAATGCAATTAAAAGATTACGTTTTAACCGTAGCACCGAGAACGAAGACATACGATTCATGCAATGACTGGGTTCCGACTGCTGCTACTGTTTGTGTAGGTCGTTGTAGGTCGTTACCAAAATGGCCGTTTAGTGACGTAATAGCTATTGGGCTGTAACGATAGATAATTTGTAACGCAATGTAACAAAATTCGAGTATTCGACTTTTGATCGACTCTTTACTTAGAAATACTCCTCTGTGCGGCGTGACTTTATTTCCATGGAAGGTGGGTAGGCCTTTAGTGTGGGACGCAACGTTTGTCGATAGTCTTGCGCCATCCCATCTTCCTGACTCCGCGTGCTGTGCTGGCGCTGCTGCTGCGTCTGCGGAAAGTCTCAAGCGGCAAAAGTATAATAACCTTATCGGTAATTATATTTTCATGCCGTTTGGGGTTGAAACCCTCTGGCCGAAACGGCTGGTTGACACTTGGGTGACCCAAGGGCTGGAGTTTGCCTTGACCAGAGGCTAAGCATTGCCATACAACGCGGCAATGCCGCCAGTCTCTTGGGTACATTACCAGTCGATAGGGATGCGGAGGAATTTTTTGAAGCCACATTTTAGTTTGTAATAGTTTTAGTTTAGTTAGGATATAATTTCGTTTTTTTTTATAAATTAATTAGGTATAAGTTGTTATTTATGTACATATTATTTTAATTAATTGTAACTTAGATAAATTACAAACTTACTAGTGAAAAGTGCAAAATAAATTTTTTTAATAATAAAAAAAAACAATCGACTTCCTTAAAACACTACAAAGTGAAAAAAATAACTTTAATTTAATTTCGGAAGTCAGTAGCAAAACTAAATCTAATACAGATCCAAAGACACCGATTTCCGAAATTAAATTAAAGTTGTTTTTCACTTTGTAGCGTTTTTTTGGAAGTCGATTGTTTTTGTCAATAGTGTACCGCTACAGCTATAATTTATCGAATTTAATGTAGTATTTTATTTTTTCTTGCCTCTGTCTACTTATCTGATTGCCCTCCATCGGACTACGAGAGTTAGGAAAGACCAAAAAGTGCCGTTTTGTTTTATTAATAACGAAATGATAAGTGAATAAAAGAAGTAAACGCCGCAAATGAAGCTTCCACGTGTTGAGGACCTTTCCCCTAGGATATTAGATCTGTATATTTTCTTTTGCTTTTAAACTGTAACTTGTTGTTTTCAGTCATGGCTGATTGTCCACACACAATTGGTGTAGAGTTCGGGACCCGCATTATCGAAGTTGCGGGCCAAAAAATCAAACTGCAGATATGGGACACAGCAGGACAGGAGAGATTTAGAGCCGTTACTCGGTCTTACTATAGAGGTGCTGCTGGAGCTCTTATGGTATATGACATAACTAGAAGGTGATTATTCCATCATTTTAATTACTACTGTTTCTCACAAGACTCACTATTGCACATGCAATATAGCATCTAAGTGGTCATCACACTATTCTGGTCAAGGGCCTCATAGCCTGGGAGAGGGGGTGGGGAGCTAGAACTGCGGGCCGCACACTTGTGAAATTTAAATGCATAAATGTTTTTTTTTTTTCTGAAATAATTATAATCGAGATTTTTCTAACGACAATCATTATTATTACTTATGCAACTCTTCTAACATGCTTGGACTAGAAAAATCTTATGAAACGTAACTTGATTATACATAATATATGTAATTATGTCGTTTCATTTGCCTGTTTATACAGGATTATTTATATGAGTAGATAGAGTGTCGCGCTGCAAAAGAATTAAAACAAACAGGCCAACTTCGTTATGCTGGTGTGCGTGACAGCTACGTCTTACACTCGCGTCACGTCATTGTGCTGTCATTGCGTTATCGCAATTGCGTGTGCGTATGTTTTGCGGCCAACAGTTGGTCGCAATTTATTTCGATGAGTTCACAGCTTTGACTGTCTATTTAGACATATTTGTCATCATCATTTCAGCATATTTGTCAGCATTTTCAAAGGGGGGTTTGCCATAATCGCCACGCTTGGAAGGCGGGTTGGCGATCGCAGTATGGTGTTTAAATGCATAGAGAATACATATTTATATCATTGCACAAAATAATGAAGAGTGCGGAATAACGCAAGACCGCGTAAAACACACGAGTCGCCGCCGAAATTACAAAACATAAACCGGCCATGTCGGTCTCAGAGTCAAAGTCAAACCATTCATTTCAAATAGGCACATATGAGGCACTTTTGTACGTCCAAATTTACAAAAAAAATTTGAATGATTCTTGTTGGCCCTTCCAAAAGGTAGTTTCGTATGGAGAAGAATGGCCATGAAACTCCACCGTTACTTTTTTAAAAATGTTTTAAAATATTTTGTTTGAGTACATTAATTATATGACTATATGTGAAGACGATGCGCCTAGAATAAAATTACTATACCATAATAGGTGAAAAGAATTAAAAACTAAGCAATGAAAAATAACTTAATTATTAGATAGATACATGGTGCTCACATATTTACAAACATCGTAAAAGTATGTTTTTCTAAAAAAATAATAAGAAGTCGGTGTGTGAGTATAGGTTATCACAGAATGCAAAATCAATATCATAAAAATAACAGATTTTACCATAAAATAGCAACCAGTGTGATTTTGTCTAGACTCTAGATTGTCCTATGGAGCTGGACCAGCATGTTTCCAGGCATTCCTGTCCTGGATGTAATCCTCTAATTTGTAATATGCTTGTTTACAAAGTGTACTTTTAATATGTGTTTTATATTTTCTCTCACTGAATTGCAATATATCACAAGGTATTTCGTTGTAACATTTAACACAGTACCCCATAAAAGATGTATGTACTTTAGATAATCTGAAAAATACCTGGCCCTGGCCTGCCTGATGTCTGATCTATTCTGTTCTATTTTATCTTTATTTCTAGTATTAAAATTAGGCATGTATTTAACACGGCGACAAATTAATCTGAATTTGGGATTAAAAAATAATTAAAGCCGGTAGCAAAAATAATAGGTTGGCAGCAAAAATAATAGGTTGGCAGCTACAGCGAAGTATTATTTTAAGTAGAAAGTAGCAGCTAAATAATCAGTTTTTAGCTTTATTTTAATTTAAACTGGCATCGAATTTTTGTTTTGGTAACTGAATTTACCAACAATAGAGGGGATCTGGCGCTCGGCGGCCGCTCCCGCGGCACGCTCGCTTCGCTCGCTCGCCTTCGCTTGTTAATGGTTACTGTTCTAACCTAACCTAACCCAAATGATTCAATAACAGTAGATGACTTTCCAGCGATTAAGAAATAATATTTAATCGCTGCCAAGTTATTATTTTAGTAGCAAATAGTTAGTCGCCCTTTAAGTTATTAGTCGCCAAGTTATTATTTTAGTAGCAAATAGTTAGTCGCCCTTTAAGTTATTAGTCGCCTGGAAAATTATTATCCTTAAAATTATGTCTATCGCTTATCTTATTAAAAATATGTAGATTTTTCCTTACATACATAATATTTTCATAACACACAATAATTAAGGTTCCGAACCAAACTACACTGAGCAGTCTATGGAACGCCCGCTGGCTGCCGTAATGATTCTATTGCACGTAATTAATTAACCTGGCTAGCTCCTGAACTATTCATCTAAATAACTGACATAGTGTCAAGGAATTGAAAACAAAATCCCGAGCACGTAAAGACATTTTGATTTCCGAAAAGTAGTAATCGACACGTTAATTATTAAGCGTCTTTTTGTGATCCTCAAAAAAATTATGTTATTTTAGTCACTTTTGATCAATTGTATAACAGACTTGTGCGTTCGAAATAAAATCGGTCATCGTCAATACTCATCGACTGAATATTATTTATTTAAAAATTTCGGTACAGGAGTAACACGCGAAATTTTTTAACGCTGAGTTGACGATATGGTTAAGGGGCCGAAAAATAAACTTTTACCGTACGTTACACTGTTTTAAAAACCATGGAGGAATATTATTAGGGCCAATTGTTTGCTATAGAGATTTCCCTTTTGATTAAACCCATCGATTGTTGCCATAAATATACTAGGTGTTATTTTTTACCTGTCTACGGTAAAGCCAAAAGAAAGGGATATGTTTTTTCCCGATAACGGCAAAGCCGGCTGTAATGTATGAATGTATGTTCATCTGTTCCCTTAGAACTCCTAAAATCCTCGTCTATTTTGACAAACGAGGTAATGTTGGAAGCGTCATGATGTTCCGCGGATTATATGCCATACGACATCTACATCGCCGATGTAGATCACATCACTCCGGAGACCGGAAGTCGATAGTGGCCGGAGTAGTGTATCTTGCGACGCTTGCTAAGGCCAGTTGAGGTTCCAGTGAGTCGGAACCGAGTGCCGCATAGTTCACGGTGAGTCGGAACTGTCTGCGGTGATTCGCCAGTGGGTCTGGGTGACACAGTCTGGTGGTCACAGCGCTGGGTTCAGGCTGACTGCTGGCGTCGACCAGGAGAGGGCTTAAGGGCTCTTCTTGTGAATCTGCCGTGAGTACAGTGCGCTGTGCCAAAGTTGCTGATGAGGCTGAGGGTGTTGACCAGGAATGCGCGTTCGCTATAATTATGCTGGTGGTCAGGATACCCGTTGCATGCAGCCGTGGGTGCTGGCTGGCTGTGTGACTCGCCGCTCGAAAGCTTGAGAAAGTGATGATGACGTCACGCTGAAGTATTTGCACGAAGGCTGCGCTGACGATCATGATCACGTCGGGGTCACCAGTATAGAGGTATGAGGAACAGGGTGTAAAATACACTCATCCTCCATAAACTCAAACTCAAAGCATTTATTTCAATTAAACCATTTACAGGCACTTTTGAATTGTCAAAGAGTCGGTCAGTTAGTCAGAAAGTGGAAGCTATTTGCCCATTCCAAAACGTAGATCTCTATGGAGAGAACAGGCAAGAAACTCCAAGGAGACTCTTTTAAATCAAGATGTTACAAAATCCTGGGTACATTATTCTTGTCGCGTGAGAACAAATTAAAAAACAAAAAAATATATATATTAAAAAAAACAATTCAAAATATAATAACAAAATATAAGATTACAAAATAAGCCCTGGCAGTTAAGAGATGACCGGCCTCAACTGACGGCGGCGGCGCCAGTTCACGAACATGACGCGTGGATCGGCCAGGCTTTTTTAAGTCAACATACATCATAACATAATAAACGGCTCCATGGTACTCACATTTACAAAATTGAAAAAATGCTTTTAAATTTTTACCAACTTTGTAGTGGCTAGGTAGTTGTTGGTGGTGAGAAATAAAGGAAACGATACTTTTTGGAAAATTAGACCAACTGGATCGGAATGCGCGGGCGCGCTTTTTAACGCGTGGGGTGTTCGCGAGGTTTTTTGGCACTGAGTCGTCTGCCCTTTTGCAAAACGCAATGGCGGCCGCAGCGGTAGGCGGGTGAGGGCGCCGCGCGTCAACCAATGAGAGCGCCCGTGTGATAAAACAACCGCATATACAAACATACTTTTAAACACACATTACTTAAAATAAAACTAATATTTAAAAAGACGGGCTGACCGCGACACCGTCGTTAACATCCTGCCCCTTAGTGTCGTCATTGCGACCCTCAAACTCATAAGTAAAGCAACTCGTGTTGCAGGACGTTTTAAAATAGGTACTTGTTTTTGTTTTAATGTCTACGGTTCTTGCCCGTCCATCAGCTCCCGGATACACTTGATGAATGATTCCCTTTGCCCAGACATTCCGAGGGGAAGCGGGGTCTACTAAAACAACTAGGTCTACAACCTTTAGCTGTGCACTCTCGCGGTCCTTTTTCTTGCGGGACGCTAGTGTAGACAATACTTCTCTAAGCCATCTGGACCAAAATAAATCAGCTAGGCGTTGTACAGTACGCCATTGCTTTCTAAGGTATAAGTCACTGTCATCAAAGATACCTATTTGTGGGAGATTGGATGAAGAAACTAGCAAAAAAAAGCCTAGCATAGAAAAGGGAGAGATCCTCCGACTAGACGGGTGTTGTACCTAGTGGGCTACTGCCCGAAGGCCCGAAGATTGATATCGGCTCATTGTATATATTCTAGTCGCGCGATAAACTGTGCTTGCGCGATGCAGGATTTTGCGTGACGCCACGCCTGGTGCGAAGTTTGCATGTGGCAATGTAGATGCCGCCAAATCGTCATATAAAAGATCTTGTTTATCTTTTTAGTTGGCGTTTTTGCCGTAGTTTGGTTTTAGTTTATAACTTTCACAATATTTAGGGTACTTTAAACTGGGCCCGCTTCAACTTTTAACCATGTGCTATGTCGCCATCTTATTGTAAATACCTACATCCTATGTTTTATATCAAAATTAAAATTTTCAACTTTTTTTGCAATTTACGGTCAGTGTTAGGTTGTAACTATGTTGATTATGGAGTCTTACTGATTCTAATGATTATTCTGAACATATTTGTTACGGTCGCGAATCATATTTTAACCATAACTGGCGAAATATACCCAACCCTTCGGGGAAAAAGGCGTGATATTATGTTATGCGTTTATGTTTTGCTGTTTCAGATCCACTTACAATCATCTAAGTAGCTGGCTTACAGACACACGTAACTTGACTAACCCCAGCACTGTGATATTCTTAATTGGCAATAAATCAGATTTAGATGGCCAAAGAGATGTTACATATGAAGAAGCAAAACAGTTTGCTGATGAAAATGGACTTATGTTTGTTGAAGCCAGTGCCAAGACGTAAGTTTTTTTTACTTTTCTGAACGATATTTTTAATGATAATACGGCGCGACGTAGGTTCAGCATATTTTGACCTCAAGTGTTAAAAATAGAACCATTGAATTAGATATCCGTCATCCGTGGGACAATAATAGTTAAAACAAAAGTAATATTGCTATTATCGATTGAAAAGCTCCATCCTCTATCCTATCCCCAAAGATCGTGTGGTCAAACTTGATTTAACGCTGTTCAAAATTTCAAGGTTTTAGCATTAGTGGGTGCTGATTTAATAAGGGGTCATTTTTACCATTTTGGTATGGAACCCTAATTAAAGATAAATGAACCATGACCATAACTCAAATAAACTTTCTCACGGTTGATATGTTTGATCACTCGAATGAATGTATGTTAGAGGTTATTTATCATAATTTTGTAAACGATCCAGGTTGCACACGTTTTGATCGTTTAATTATGGGACCGTGCACGAAATCTACGATCTGTTTTGTTAATTGTTTGTGAGAAAGGGAAAAGAAAATTATTTGTGATTTGAAAAGTCGAGTTCTTTGTTTTGCATATGCTGAAAGGGAATTTCCTAATAAATTAAGTATTCATGGAAAATCACTAATATTCGCAACAAGTTTTCCAAAAAATTACCTGAGATTGACATTTATTGACATTTGAACATCTTTTTACAAAAAACTACTTTTGATTTAAACATTAAAAAATATTGTAAACATCAATATGTGGTCTGCATGTGACTGGACCACTTTTTTCAACTTCGATACAAAATATAGCAGAAAAATAATGTTGAAAAACCCTTTTAAAAGAACCCATTCAGTATTGTATACTTTCCTATTATTTAGCAAACCATTTCAAGAAATTAAAAATCATACATTTGTATTCAGCTATCCTTGAAATAAAATTTTAATTTAATTTTATGATAATACAATATCTTCATTAGGTAAGTCAAAGGCAAAATAATATATATTTTCGAGAGCGCAAAAGTGATGAAACGATCAACAGGTGCTGTGACTGACTTATGGTTTAGCGCCACGTAAACTGTACTAGTCACACGCACTTAATGTTTCAATTATTTCAAGCTTTCTCACAATTAGATAGGAAATTGACAAAAGAGTTTTCTCTTGCACATGCTTGGAAATTCGAGCATTATTTTGACAACGTTCTTCGAGATAAATCGAAATTGCTGTACTGGCCAAATACATGCGAGCAGCGGCCACCAAAAGTTGTATGAAAATCCATGTGTCGTGGTTTAGCGGCCAAATAAATTACTTAGTAAACTCATATCAGACTATCGTGTAATTTAAAAATAGAACGATCTTTTTTTCCGAAAAATGTTACAAGAGTGTTACTTATCAAAGGTTTTATTTAGATTTCGAATTGGCTTGCAAATAGAAAGCTGTTTTTTGAAAAAAAAAAAAAACAAATGGACACATTGACGCGTGAAAAATTATCGTTGTTCATCATTGAATCTGGAATTTATAAATAATTTACCTTGTTTGAATTTCCGCGCGTTATTTGAGAAACGCACTATACAAGCCTTGGCCGCAACCAGGCATCGATGGACTCACGTATGTATGCCTCGGCTTCGCCTCGGCCCACATTTTCACGTTCGTCCATCCAATGCCTCTATTGCAGGCCGCTGCAGTAATGCACTATTTATTCGTGCACGGAGCCATAAATATTGTGATTAAAACTAAACATCAACAGAGACAATAGTGGCAGCTTAATGACAGTAAATTACACTCAACGGTGCTGCCATCGCACGGGGAACCTTTCAGTTTTCAACCCTGTTGGAAATCTTCTATATTCGAACGGGTGGAGTTCGGATTTAGTACGCAATCCCACATGCAAATAATACTACGGCTATTTTGAACCGACATTTCTCGGATTCGGAGTGGCTTAAAAATACAGGGCGATATTTTTTTCGTACAATAATTTTGTGATGTTGATAGTTCACACTGATAGTAGTTATCGTCACGGTTTTTAATTCCAGTGGTCAAAATGTGGAGGAAGCCTTTCTTGAGACAGCTAAGAAAATATATCAGAGCATTCAAGATGGGCGACTGGATCTGAACGCTGCGGAGTCCGGCGTGCAGCACAAGCCAGCGTCGCCTGGCCGCCCGCTCGCCGCACCTCCGGCCGCGCGGGATAATTGCGCTTGCTAACCGATCTCGCGATAAATAGAGTTAAACAGAAATCATACTTAATGGTTAAGAATTATTATCCTAGTAATAAATTTAATTGTCATAAATTTTGTTTTGTTTTGACATAATTTATATTAGTGTACATTCCACGTTATATTTGTGTTTAGAATGTTATGGGTGTCCCATGGGGAGCGCACGATACGACTTTTCAATAAAACTTTTCTTTATTTTATGGAAGTGATAGTATTTTTATTTCAAAGCAATGGATATCTCATACGTTATATTCGAACAATATATCTGTTAATATATCCTCAACGATTGCCTCTTGAACTTGTGTACTTTCAAGAAACTTCAGGCGTTCTTGGAGTTTTTGTTCTTGGTATCGATTAACACTTTCGATTCATCAATGTCGCTAGATCATTTTAAATTTTCTGCATTTTCCGCAGGTGGACCATATTAACTCCAGTACCTCTATACATGAGAAAGTCAAATCTTAGAGATTTGTTATCCTTTGCTGATTAAAAATATAATATAATTTTTGAGGTACGGCCTCAAAAGAAAAAAAATACCGATCACTGATAGGATTACTTTGTTGTCCATCTGTCCGTCTTTCATGAACATGACTCCATTTCTCCAGAATGGGTTGACTGTAGAACTATATCAGGTCTAAATGAATGAATAAATACTTAGGTCTGCGGAAAAAATCAAACTTCTAAGTCAACGCAATCATGAGATAAGGTCAATAATGTCACATATCTTATTTATTTAAAATACAAAATAAGCTTACTTTGATGATTATCTTTCTTTTTAAAACCTATAGGGTACTTCCCGATGAGCTAGCAGTATGAAATTTGTCAAGAAGCAAGGTCTTACAGTCGGTACAAGTTAAGGGACAAATCTGTTGTTTTGCGATTACAAACTTACACTTGCTGCGGGGCGAGCACGGCCTACTGTGACATGACTTGAGTCACACATTTTATCACAGTTTGACTAAAACTGTTTTGTCAAAAAATGCTAGTACAAATTATGTCTTGTCACAAACGTGCCCGTGCTTGGCCCGCTGTTGAAGCATCGACCGTGATGTAGAACGATGTTTTGGAGATCATTTTTCGTCCTTAAAATATGCAGAATCGGAAATTCATAGGCTGTATCTGGAAGTAATGTTTGGTCTGCATTCATTAAAATCCGCCCACTATCAAGTTTTTTTTAGACTGCAAAGTTAAGTTTGTCCTTCAATCCGGACTCCGAATTTTAGGGAGCGAGTCCTCGCACTGTTTGTGGTTGTTGTTCTTTTATTGGTTGTTTTATTTACTTTACCGATGATGATAGCGATAATAATTATTTTCTCATGCTTAAAGGAACCGGAGTATATAGGTACCTATCAAGTATTGACTAATAAGAGAGTAAATTATCTAATGTTACTACCGGGAGTCACACGTGCAGATATAGATAAATAGCAACAAATGGTAGATTTAAGATAAATAAGGTTTGGCTCCCGCCAAATAAATAAGATTTGGCTCCTACCAATTCTTAAAAAATGTAGTGGCTTTTAACGTGCGCTCTTAATGGAACACCTTTTCATGCGCTCAGGCGTAAAATGTAATAAGTCATTTGGCAATGACTAGGTCTGTTTGACAAATGTATTTGCTGCAAACTTATTACAAAAGTTGGGCTTGTCCATATTGTAAATGTATTATTATTTATGATCTTTATACTGTTAGTAATGTTTTTTAAGTAGGTATATTTTTGAACACTGCAGATGAATTAAGGTAATTTTATTAATCACAAGTGAAGAAAATTATTATAAGGAAAACAAAGGATAGACTTTATTCAAAGAAGTAAAATAAAGTAACGATGGTAACAAAATATTACATGCTTACTTTATCTACTATATGTTTCTAAAAGCTTATTGAATGTAACCCGTTGTTAAATCTAGTGGCATGCCTATCAACCTATCCCCGCAATAAGGAATATGCATGTAATTTTTTTCTCTTAATAAATAAATTACTAATATAAACCCAAGTAAAGTACTAAAACTCCAATTCAACTATACTGCTTGTTGCCCAAAACAAATATTAAAAACTCCTAATAATTTTCTACTACAGTTCAAACTGTTCTGTTACTGTCCGACAGGAGTCCATGATCTGACGTCATTATCCAATTTATTGCTTTTTTACATATCTTTTTTAGTCCCAAATCATATAAATTAAATATGTTTTTGTGCTTTAATCAAGCAGAAATGGCACTAGTGAGATTTCAAGCAATTTGCTATAAATAGATGTTTATTCACATGACTTCACGTCACGTCCGGCATTGTCGACGACGACGCGTTTCGTTCGACGCGTGCGTTTCGTTCCACCAGAAAAACATAAAATATAATGATAAATGAATTGTAAAAATAATAAATACTGTACCTACTTTAATGCAAAAATATTTAATAAAAATAGCAATTTGTTTCCTGGCTACTATACAATGTATATTTAAATAATGTTTTTTTTTATTACTTTCTTATTCCCTATTGCCATGAGATTTTACAGCATTTTAGTTAATATTTGTGTTGATCAGCCTTCCAAAACCCTATTGTGGAGCCTTTTTTTGTCCTACCTAGTTTTGGGGCCAAATAATTAAAGCCTCGATTTTTTTTTTTGTATTTTAAATTGTATTTGTATCAATGTAACTTTTATATATGCAGCCTGATTGCGTTGGTAATCCAAACACATCTACAATGGAAACGCCTTTCATTTTGACAATTTAACAATATCTATTGCGTTATTTCCTTTTTCGAGCTGACATTCATTTTAACGAAGCAATGAAAATCCTTCAAAATCCCTCGGATTTTGACTGTAACTTTGTTACGTAATTGGGGTGCCGATCAGTAAATCTGCAGTTGATGAGGTTAATGTTAGAGCTGTTGTTATTAGAATGCCATACATAAAACATTAAAAAATAAAAGAAGCTAACCACTGTTTCTGAATTACGTTTATGAATTAAGAGTCATAGTGGGTAATGTGATAGGTTCTTCTTATTAACTCCGCGTTTATTAATAAGAGGATTAAAGTTTTTCTTCCTTGAATAAGGTATACCTAAAGATTTCATTTATAACCTGTTTTCTGTCGGAGGCAATTGTGTTACGAGTAAATAATGTGTACAATTGTATTTTCTACACAAGGCATCACATCGACAATGAACTCTGTAAAAAAAAAAGTACCAATGCATTTTTAAGCTTTTGCTTTATCGTCATTCCTGCGTGCAATATATTATGTGAAATCTGATTTTGTTTTAAGTTAGTGACAGTAGAGTTCACATTATTATTATATCTTCAGCTGCACCTTTAGGGCGCGTTCACACGAACGCGATTTTCTTGTACTTATAACTGACACTGGCATGGCCACCATCACGGATTTTAATTTTGATAAGAAATTTGTGGCTAATTAGTCGAAATTTGTCGCCAAATATCAGAATTTTTCGGTCACTGGTTCATAAGTTATAAAGTTTTATGGGTGGCCGGTCTGGGGCGCATCTCCCCAGCTTGGCCATTTATATCTCAAAAACTAGGGCCCCTAGCGAAGATCTGTTTTCTATCAGAAGCTGTCGGTCACTGGTTCAAAAGTTATAAGCGTTTCTAGGTGGCCGACCTGGAGAGAATCTCCCCAAAGCCGTTCGAAAGCGATCAGCGGGCGATTAAATTTGTGTCATATGAACGCGCCCCTAAAAGGTCATCATTCAATTATATGACCAATACCTGCGTTTTTGGCTGGCAATAAAAATGTTGACATTTTCAATGTAACCAGTCGTCTCATCGTGTGACGATTCTGAAAGATAGTAATAATGAACTTGAGCTGAGTGTAATTTGCATTGTTATTATACGAGCCATTTAATGGCATTGTCGACCAACGCTAGGGTTTTCAAGCTGCATAAACTTAAATTGTTTATTTTTTAAATGATTTAGGTACTAAACTCGCGCCGGTAAGGTTTGCATAGCATAATCAGCCTAGAACGTTCCCGATGCTGGGACACAGGCTTCGTCTCTGTGAGAGGGACTGGACCATAATGCACTACGGGGGCTCAGTGCGGATTGGTGGTAGTCACAGATCTTCGCATTTCTTGGTTCTAGAACATGCTGGCTCCCTCACGCGATGTGTGCAAAATCAATGATATACCAATCATGGACGTATAATATAGGCGAACGCAGTTACGCTGAACAATAAACGAGACACCAATAGTATAAACAGCACGCTTGTACCTACGAGTGACACGAACACATTAACACGCACAATGACAATCGGGTGCCGACGTTGTAAGTTATTTTTTTTTAAATCATATCTTACATTATCATAATATCTACCTACTTAATATTAAAAATCGAAAGTAGCTGTCTATCTGTTACCTTTCGATGCAATTGGCACACAGGCAAACCATGCCCTGGGTTAGGACATACTTTTTATCCCGGTAGTACGATATCGTGGGATAATTTCTGACCTCCACGCGGGCTGAACCGCGGGCAAAAGCTAGTACAGCAATATTTTCTAAAAATATTTGTGTATTTATGACTTTGCCACATCGTGCAGTCATAATGCCATGTGGCATGCAAACCTTCCCGGAATGAACAGAAATTAAGTTATAAAAAACCCTTCATAGACATATCACAAAATATTGATTAGAATCCTAATCTAAAGCGGCGTCAACCCTAGTGTTCGCCTTGCCCTTAAGGTTTATAGGCAAGATAAGTAGATGACCATCTAATACAGCCATGTAGCTATAGTCGGTTCTGTCATCATTGTACCTACATGTCGGCTAATTAGATGCCGCCTACGCGACGATTTCGCTTATGGTACAGCAGCCCAATGTCCAAAACCAAGGCACACCCTGTAGGTAGACACGAACCGAAATGCTTCTCGCTAGACTTAGGGTGTAATCATATCCATTATAAAAGGATCGGATCAACATTTTCCTCTACAGTGTCTTTATGCATCATTTGCTAGCTGGCGTGGGAAGTCCACTCATAGGCATCTGCACTTATTTGCATCGACTTCTCGCTCCAGTGTGTTGCAATTTGTGATTCTGTGTGACGGAAAGGGACAGAGATACAGATAAATGTTGATTTACTGATCAGAAACGGTTTAATAAGTATAACATACCTATGGAAAGTGCCAGTCACAAACATGTAACTACCTTACTATTTATTTTACGAAAACGTTATTTCATTGAAAGTACAATGTGATTGTAGAGAACTGACTTATTTAATGAAATACGCACGAATATGCACTCTGTATGCATCATTGGAATATTCCTAACCCTCATAACAATCTCATCTCGCTAATATTTTATCACATCTTGGATTCATTTTAGCTTTATTAGGTAACGTTATGATAACAATCCAAGCCGATCGAGTCTGCAAAATGACACTGTGAAAACCTAGGTGTGAAATAAGCTTGAGGTGAGCTGTTTAGTATAGGCCCGTATTTATAGAGCGTTACTCAGTACTCAAGCATTACTTAAGACTAGATACAAGCCATTGGATTGGTTGAAACTAGTCTTGAGTAATACTTGAGTACTGAGTAGCGCTCTATAAATAAGGGCCAGTGTCGTTAGCATTAAGTGGAATGACAGCTCACTTCACCTAAGTTTTCAGAGTGAGATTTTTACTGATTCTTATAAACAAAATAGATCTTCTGTTATTATAGAGTATTATATTGTCTGTGGATAAATTAACGAAATAATAATTCATAGAATAATATCATACGAATCATCAATCTAATATTAACTCTCTTAGTTGTAATTGGTCGAAAATATGACTAAGTGTTTTGTGAAAACATCACGTTTCATGCCAATTTTAGCTAAGATTTAGTAGTATTTGTGAAAATTGATAATGTGGATTTCGTGGGCTACCATAATTTCATTCATTCACCTTAAAATCCATAGTTTTATTTCACCGACATTATTTAGAACACTGTATTGCCCCATTTACATTATTATGGCATACAATAAAATTGAAGCAACAATTTACTGGCACCGTATACACAACACGTACATTTGTTGCTCAAAACGGGCAAGTTTACAATTCAAAACTGGTATTGGTGTAATCAGCACGTACAATAAAATTGCTATGCTATTCTTGAACAAGATATACTAAGTGTGCTTTTAAAATAAAAATATACATAAAAAAAACATTTTTAAACAAACTTTTAATTATGAGCTATTGAACTAAACCTTCCAACTCCCTATCTATGGTTGCCAACTTTTTTATACCAAATAATTGTATTGTAGAAGCAATTGCCTGTAAAAATTTAGTAGACGGCGAAAACATAAAAAAAATAATGTCCGTGACTACCGCAGGACCACGAACGCCAATCGCTTCCATATTTGGCAAATAATTAGTGCTCAATTGGTGCTAATTAGTGCTCGAACAACAGAATTGGTGCTTTAGCAGTTTTCGAGAAAATCGACTTTGAAGGTGGTCCTGCGGTAGTCACGCTCACTTCAGCAGGACCACCATGAGCGCAGAAAAAAGGGGGCATGCTACAGCTATTCCAAGTATACAAATAATTAGTGCCCTTAAATGTGATTCATTTCGTAACAAAAACCGAACTGAAACATTTGTATTTACCGAGAAATCAACGACGATAACTTTCGCGCGCTCGTTCAGCAGGACCACGACTTTGAATGTTGATTCCAAGTTTCTGGAGCTAGTCGCTTTCCTTAAACCTACCTAGAAAATTAGTGCTCTGCGAGATAAAATTGATACCCAAAATTCAAAATTACTACTCCAGTAGTTTACGAGATATACCATACCATTGGTGGGGTGGCGGTAGTCACGGTATTAAATTTTCATTTGAAGATTTCCCTATTAAAAACACTGTCATTTCTTCCCAAATTTATACAAAAATTAGTGCTTCTAAAGAAGTAATAGTGTACAAAAATTCAGATTCCCAAGTGTTGTATTTTAAGAGAAATTTGCTTTCATTACTTTTCCATACTAAATCTCCGCGTATAACCAGACCAAATTAAGGTGTCAATGGTATTGAGCTGTTTATGAGATGTACACTCGTGCACATACATTGATAGATGTCGGAATAGTAATAAAAACAGTTCATTATCTATAATTTTTATACAAACTGTGTACCTAGATACATATTAAGAATAAAAAATAAACTATCGTTACCCATGGCCTGTGATACCTTAATAAACGAATAAAAAAGAATTCGATGTAGGTACCACGACACGCTTCGCGAACGCTTTACTTCGGTAATAATAACCTGCGCGCCATGCCACAAAAAAATGTTTTGTACCATAGACAAGATAAAAATGAGATCCAAAATCATCTGAATCTGTCAGTTAACTAGTTTTGTTTTTTGTTTGTTTTAACTGAGTAGAACTTAAGATGAGCCCTGTGATGCTTGTTGCTTGTTAGCGGGTTCGGTTTCCGCACCTAGTCCTTCATGTGGACCATTGTGCGTGGGCCATGGCGGCCGTCGTTGGTTATTCCAACCAGCCCACCTCCCTCCAGAAGCTGATTAGGTCTCCTGGTCTGCTTAAGATATCCGTGAAAGATCTGGGTGACCCGAGGGTTTCTGTTCTGATCTGGGTGACGCCTGTGCATTCAAAGAGCACGTGCGCAACGGTTTCTTCAGCCTCCATGCAAGCCCTGCACAGAGGGTTGTCCGTTATGCCTATTGTGTGGAAGTGCTTATTCAGTGAGCAGTGTCCCGTGATGGTCCCCGTCACTAGGCGCAGGCCTTTCCTGTCCAGGCGTAGCAACCGCCTGGTTAGCCTGCCATCTAACGGCATAGCTTCCCTGGATTGCCTGCAGCCCGGTGTCGAGGTCCACCAGTTCTGCGCTTGTGTGTGGGTGAACTCCTGTAGCCACCTGCGTAGTTGGTTGAAGGGGATGGGTACGATAGGTTCGGGTCCACAGACTGACGTGCTGGATGCTCT